>OZ012739.1:361262611-364070111 GCA_963859935.3 Lathyrus sativus
ACTCTTCTGTTTTTCCGCTGGGTCCTTTTCTCAGTTCCGACACTATGCAATTCATGTGCCGACCTATATAGTTCATGTGTCGACTTGTAGAGGCGTCACACCTAACAGAATCTTACATGCTTTAAAATTGCAACACATGTGCCAACCTATAGAATGCATGTGTCAACCTGTAGAAGAAAACTTCTTCTATGTGTCGACCTATAATTGTATGTGTCGACCTATAGCAGCGTTTTTCACAATTTTTGATGCATAAAATCATTTCTTGATGCATGAATCTTTTCTAATCCTTTTCTAACATGTTATCATGCTCCCTTATGCTAAAATGCACAGCTAGACTCAGATGGTACAATTCAATGTATATAAATGCTAAAGTATTATACTTTTAACATCATTCAAAATACACCCAATTGGAAAGTTGTACTCACATACTCCCCCTTTTTGAAGATGGCAAAACTTAAGACGATGCATTTCGTGTCCATGTAGGCTCCCCCTAATGCAATCATACAACAGACAATTACTTGGCTCACAAGAAATCCTAAGACACAAACACACACGTGAAGATCATAATACACAGACCGAGTTCTTCACTCACAAAACACTCTATAAACTCTCTGTCAAAAACTGTCTTCAATTAGGATTTCTACTTTGTTATTTATAAGCAGCAGAAAGATCTTGGACCTAATTGCAGAAATTAGGTTTAACCAAGTTAACCTCTTTTCATAAACAACACACTTTTAATTAGGTCATAAGCATTTCCTGTTATGCTAAGCACTGCCTAGCATTTCGCCTGAGATAACTAGAATCCCTAAAATGTTTCCTGAAGTATAGCCTAAGCTTCCTCATGCAATATACCAGAAAACTAAAACACGTGCCCTTGATGTCAGCTACCTGATGTCACGACATTCAGTATGACATCCAATACATTTTGCTCTAACTAAGCAAACTTACCATGCAGAACACTACACCAGCATGTCATGACATCAATCATGACATCTACATACACAACATTGTTTTACCATAAAATGCAGCCAATCAAAACATCTACAAGTTGAATGCTCCTTAATCCTTGAATCTTATGAATTAAAATTGAACTTTGCACTTGAATATCATTATAAGAAAATGCACATTGCACTTCCCTCCAAGTTGTAAACTTGAGAATCCAAATGGCATAATACTTGAACTTATTGAAGTTAATTATGTTTGAAATTCCTTAACTTTTTCTTGAATAAAATTGAATACTTTGAATCTTGGAATAACATCTTTGTTTGAATTTGGCTTTGTCGCTAAAACTTGATGAAACCAAACGAGAAACTCCTTGTGCTTTGAATCATAACTGAGTTTTTTTACCTCAGATAACTTCAAGATTAGAACTCATATTTCATACCCGCCACTTTTCATTAATTCATAAATTCAATATCTTTTTAAGGAAACGACGATCTTTGAATAAACTTCCATTTGATCACAATTCAACCACTTTCTTCTTGACAGATTCATAGAAGACATTTTGTTGCAACTTCAAGTAACCTTTAGACCATGCTACACCTCGTCACACGAACTAAGGGTTTGGAAATGAGAACACCACTTGTAATTCAGCATACCATCCAATTATATCTAGTTCTCAAACAAACAACC
Source organism: Lathyrus sativus (assembly GCA_963859935.3). Taxonomy (NCBI): domain Eukaryota; kingdom Viridiplantae; phylum Streptophyta; class Magnoliopsida; order Fabales; family Fabaceae; genus Lathyrus; species Lathyrus sativus. The sequence continues at coordinate 361,264,244 of OZ012739.1, forward strand.
TTGCAACCGGTGGGTAGGAAAACCGTATTCTCCTTAAGAAATTGCTTCGTGACCTCGGAGGGAAACGTTGACCTATAAGCTTCCATGGTTCTTTGTATCTCTCTTAAACAAACCTAACTTCACAAAACAAAACAAATAAACGGGTTAAAATGGTTAGCTATGCATGGATGATTGGCTTAACGATATACGAATGATCAGTGAATCTAAGGGTAAAACTTGGGGTACGACAGTTGCCCCTATTTGAATATCTTCACTGGATGATGTGAGAAATGAAGAACTTCGCGAAATCATGGTGAAAGGTATTTGAATACATATAACCGAAATTTTTTCCCTTAGATACAATGATATGCAATGCTATGGACAAACGAAGCTAAGCTACGAATGCTGGCAATGCTATAAACTCTAACATGATGAATATGATGGGATGATAAATGAAAAAATGCAGACAAAAATGAAAGAGAAACGGGGACGACGCCAAAGATAATGAGTAACCACTCACTGGGGACGATAATGCACTAGGGAACAAAACAGGATTGGGGAAATGTAAAGTGATGGACCAACGGGTTCGGGCATGACCAGTTTACACTTTAGAAAGAATGCAAGAAGGGGTCCTCAATGGAGATGGCACCGGCAAGATGAACTCCACTGGGGAAATATCCAGAGTAGCTGCTCAACAGGTTAAAACATGACCGGCTGACACTCTAGGATAAAAGGGTAAAATAGGATCTATATGGCAGTAGGATCATGTAAACAAAATGCTGGAGTCTTCAAACGAAAAAAACATCCAAGCTTCTGGAAATTCCTTAAGCGAAGAGATCAAACAGGATCTTCAGGAACCATCAGGAAAATATACAGGGTAACAACTCTTATGTATGCCAAAAATTGGACTTCAATGGGGGAATGCCCTGATAAGTTTCTCGAGAGAGACTGCCACTTATCGTTGAAAGGGACTTACACCACCAAAAACTAGATAAGCTTCTCGAAGAACGAGACTGCCATTTATCTGCAAAAGATAACAATGACAAGCTTCTCGTAGGAGACCGCCACTTATCTGGGTATAACGGGTAAAAATGATAAGCTTCTCTAGAGAGACTTCCACTTATTTGGGGATACGGATAAATATGATAAGCCTCTTTGGAGAGACTGCCACTTATCGGAGAAAGAGTAATGGAAACAAGCTTCTTGAGGGAGATGGCCATTTTTTGCTGGATACAAAGAAAAATAGGATAAGCTTCTCAGGCTAGACTGCCACTTATTGGTGCGGTAAAAAGATAATGATAAGCTTCTCGGGTGAGACTGCTACTTATCTGGTAGGTAAAACATGATAATCTTATCAGGAGAGACTGCCACTTATCGGTGCGGTAAAATGGTGGTGATAAGCTTCTCAGGTGAGATTTCCACTTATCTGATAAAAGTAACAGGGATAAGCTTCTCTGGTGAGACTGCGACTTATCAGCAAAAGAGGTAGGCAATGATAAGCTTCTCAGGCGAGACTGCCACTTATCTGGTAGGTAAAATGATAAATATGATAATCTTCTCAGGAGAGACTGCCACTTATCAGCAATGAGGCATTGTAAAAGGCTCTGCTTGATAGATAGTGCAAAATAAATGCACATCCAGGTAGGTTCGGCAACCAACAGGGACCAAAGTTCAATCTAGAATCGAACTAGAGAGAAGATGTCAAACAAAACTCCAACCAATGAGGAAATGAACTCAAATTGGGATTTATCTAGTCCAAGCATGGAGAAGATAACCGAAATAACCATCATCCACGAGGGTTGAAATCTATGGGGAAACTTGTGGTAGTCGGTATTTTATGCCTAAGGTTGACGAATCTACTTGGAGAGAACGGACAAACCCAGTTACTTGGCGGTAACCACAACTAAAGTAAACGACAAAAGACAACAAGGATAGCGAGCATGCAGATGCTAATGCATATGTCTAAATGAAAATGAAATGTATGTATGCTTATGCTCATGCTGATGCTTATGCTGACAAACAGATAAAAGAAGGAGTAAACGGGAGATGAAATAAATATCTCGATGAGGATACCCGACGACCTCTGCAAAAGTACATCTATCAAGAGATGGATAAAGTTGATGGCGGAACCAAAATCTTGCTTCAAAGTTCCAAATTTCTTTGGGGAGAAGAATATTCCACTTAGGGATATGATATCATGACTTCATCTGGGGGATTGCTATCATGAATTTGGATTTCTTATCAACGAAGATCTGTTCACTAGGGAGAGTCCTCTTAGGATTAGAGACTTCTGGGGGATAAAATAAATATCCATTTCATCAAGGAAATGTGGAGCTAAGGCAGCTTGCTAGAGAAAGTGTAGCAACTTCAGTGAGGAAAAGATGATTCCACTGGGGAGTGTGTCCTCAATAGTAAACATGTATCATTTGGAAGATACTAGAGATATTCTCTATAGTCTTGAAAATCATTGAAGATTGCAGGATCTGTCCAAAAGTTTTTTCAGCTTATGTTTCACTGGGGATTTGTGCTGAACGATGGTTTAAAAGTGCTTCTGTAACATTAAGACTTGCTGGGGAACAATGATTGTCCTTTAGATCTTTCCGTAAGACTTGATGTCATCAGTTTCTTCTTCAACCATCTGACAGTAGGCAGGCTCGGTCTTCCGTTAAATTCGAATGAGTGTAGCATCATTAACAAATATGACTTTTCACATTTAGGCTAACATGGCTAGAGCATCGACAATATATTTTTCAGATCTCGGAACATGCTTTAAAGTGATCTCATCAAAGTATTCAATCATTTCAACAATGTAAGCTTTGTATGGGATCAACTTCTCATGTCTGGTCTCCCATTCGCCCTTGACTTGATAAATTACCAAAGCTGAACCTCCACTCACTTTAAGAATTTTGATTCTGAGGTCAATTGCTGCTTCAAGGCCAAGAATGCAGGCTTCATATTCGGCGATATTGTTGGTACATTTAAAATCTTACCTTTCTGTAAATGGGGTATAACCACCTTCTGGATTCATCAGAATGACACATATGCCATGTCCACTGTAATTAGAGGAACCATTCAACATCATCTTCCACAAAGAACCAGGCTCGGGACCCTCATCTGGCCCTGGCTCTTCATAATATTTCTTTATTAGCATAATGTCTTCATCCGAAAAGTCAAACTTTAAAGGCTCATAATCTTCAACCGGTTGGTCTGCAAGATAATCCGACAAGACACTTCCTTTAATAGCTTTCTGAGTCACATACTAGATGTCATATTCAAATAACAGCATATGCCAACGAACAAGTCTTCCAGTCTGAGCAGGCTTTTCAAAAATGTACTTTATTGGATCCATTTCGAGATCAACAAAGTAGTGTAACAAATCATGTATTGCCTGAGACGCCTAGCAGCCCATGTTAGCGTACAACAAGTCTTTTCCAAAAGTGATTATCTGCTTTCACAATCAGTAAACTTCTTGCTCAGATAGTAGATGGCATGTTCTTTTCGTCTAGTCTCATCGTATTGACCTAGTACGCAACCCATAAACTTCTCAAGAACAGTCAGATACACGAAGAGTGGTCTTCTAGGAACAGGAGGAATCAAGATAGGAGGTTCTTGTAAATAAACCTTGATCTTCTCAAATTCTTGCTGACAATCAGAATTCCAGTCAATAATCTTACCCTTGCACAGTAACTTGAATATCGGCTCACAGGTAGCAGTCATATTAGAAATGAATCTGGAGATATAGTCCAGGCGTCCAAGAAAACATCTGACTTGTGTTTCAGTTTGTGGAGCTGGCATGTCCTGAATGGCTCGGACTTTATCAGGATCTACTTCAATTCCTCGTTGGCTGAAGATAAATCCAAGTAACTTTCCATATCTAACACCAAAAGTACACTTAGTAGGATTCAGTTTCAACTGGTACTTCCTGAGTCGTTCAAATAATTTCAGCAAACGATCCAAATGGTCCTCTTTATTTTGAGATTTGGCAATCATATCATCAACATAAACCTCAATCTCTTTATGCATCATGTCATGAAAGAGAGAAACCATAGCTCTTTGATATATTGCCCCTGCGTTCTTCAAACCGAAGGGCATAACTTTGTAGCAGAAGGTTCCCCAAGGAGTAATGAATGTAGTCTTTTCTCTATCGGCGGGATTCATCTTGATCTGATTATAACCGGAGAAACCATCCATAAAAGAGAAAACTGCGAAACTGGCTGTGTTATCCACAAGTGTATCAATATGCGGCAGAGGGAAATCGTCCTTTGGGCTTGCTTTGTCCAAATCCCTGTAGTCTACACACATTCTGACTTTACCGTCCTTTTTAGGTACTGGTATAATGTTGGTTACCCATTCAGGATACTTTGCAACTGTTAGAAAACCAACGTCAAGTTTTTTCTTAACCTTATCTCGAATCTTCAAAGCCATGTCAGGTCTTGTTCTTCAAAGGTTTTGTGTGATAGGCGGGCACTCTGGTTTAAGTGACAACTTGTGAACAACAATATCAGTGTCTAAACCGGGCATATCCTGATACGACCATGCAAACACATCAGTATATTCCTCTAGAAGCTTGACCAATCTTTGCTTGACATTAGCCCCAAGTGTTGTACCAATCTTGACCTCATTCTTTTCTTTATCAGTGCCATGATTAATCAGATCTACCTGCTCTTTATGCGGTTGAAGCTCAGTTTACTCATACTCAACCAATTTTGCCAGTTAAGTGGGGACTTCGAAATCTTCCTCACCCTCATCTTCAGCTTGATAAATGGGCAAATCAAAGTCAGGAGTGAAAGCAGGGTCATTGGATTCAACAAGGTTTAGGATAGTTCAACAAATGTGACAGTCATGAATTCATGTTTTAAGCAACAACCAACTGATCAAACATGATACATAGGACATATAAAAGAGGTTTACAACCATCAAACATCAATGCCTAAACAGAAACCAAGATTTGCATATGAGAATGAAGCCTAAGGCAAGCTAACACGCAAGAACACATGGACAATTAAGAGGGTATAAGTTCAACAGCAAACTAAGGTTCAAACATGGCCTATAATACATATCAAACATGTTTAGCATCAATGAACCTCAAAATTTAACATGGTTTCAAAAATGACAAGTATGATCACATACCTCTTGTAGCCTCTCAAGCCAATACACAAAAAAAGAAGTCCAGTTGAGATATGGTGATCCAAACAGCCTCAAAATTCTTTAAATGAGATGTTCAAATGGTCCAAACTTCTTCCAAATGGCTGCCTTGACAAAATGGTGCTTTGTGTAAGAAAATTCCAAGAATTCAAAAGTGAAACTCTCTAAAATGATATTACAGAAGTGTGGTGATGATTTGGATAGTTCAAACAACTTATATGCAAGGTGTTTGAAGTGTTGGAGTGGCTGGAAAGGTGTTGGACAGAGTTTTGGTTGTGAAAGTGCAGAAAGTCAAACTTTTATGGATTGACAATTGACTTTTTGAGTGAGAAGTTTTCTGGTGAGAGTGAGTGTTTGAACAACATCAATACATCATATGTGATGTATTTGAAGTGTTGTTGGAAGTGTTTGATGGTTATATGAGGTTTTGGCAAGGTTTATGCAAAGACAAATTTTGTGCCTTAAGGGAGCAAGTTTGCAAGTTGCAAGAAAATGTGATATGAGGAATGGGAGAGATTTTGATTGGCTTCTAGCTCAATATCATGTATTTTAGATGTGACAAGAGTGCTCTATTTATAGGCAAGCTTCACAAGTGAAAGGCATGGGCAAATTGGAACATTTTGCCAAGTTTGCCCTTTTGGAGGGAAAAATGAGCAAAACCAACTCGCACTCTTGTTTTTGAGTATGAGCAAGTTTCCAATGTCATTCATCATCACCAATAGCCTGTGAATAGTTGGCAATAAGTGATAAGAGGAGAGTAGCTGATGTAGTAGTTGAGTTGTGACAGAACTTGCAAAAAGTTTCTCTCTCATGCCACTTGGTTATCTTGTCATGAATAAACAATTCATTTAATCAATAATCTGGTTTTTGCTTATGACCAACTCTTATAATCCCCTCAACTAAGTTTCTATACATAATAACATGAGCTAACCAAGTGGTTATAAGAGTTTTGGCTGGTTTATGCATCAATTTGCAAAGGCTGCACTTGACTTTGTGACATGACAAACCCTTAACTTGACTTCTTCGATTCTCCCTAACCATAATGGCTGAGAAAATTCTCTTGTACTTTTTAAAAAGCCCCAAATATGATCTACAACATTCATTTTTAACAGGAGTTCAAATTCCAAAAGGAACTATGTCAAAAATCCTCTTGAAGTTTGTTGCAAAAGTTGACTTACAAGTCAAGAAACATGAAAATTTTCTAAGTGTTGAAATTCTTTACAACTTGATGAGCTTATAACTCCAAATCTATGCATTTTTGGACCTCAACCCCATAAGACATTTTTTTAGGTCTCCTCAAGAGCTTCCCAACAACCATTGAACCACTCCTTGTGCATGTGTGGTTAGGAAGTTATGATCATTTCAAGTTGGCTTAAAATTAGGGTTTTTCAAGAACCATAGTTTCTTGATTTGCAAGTTATCCATCAATCCTTGATTAAATCTCCACCAAACTCGCTAGTTAGTCATAAAATGATGTTGGAAAACTTTCTTGCTTCAATTTAGGGTCAAAACCCGAAAAGTCAAAGAGTTGACTTTCTAGCTAGACGAACTGAATAGTTGAAATCTTCAGGATCGATCCTCAGTGTTCCGTGTTCTTTGATCCTTTCAAAATTATTGAGGAGACTTTAATAAGTCATAGGGGTACCATGAACCATGATTCAAGATTTGGAAATCCATCTAAGCCAAAAGTCAAACTTCTGTTGACTTTTTTCCACTGGAAACTCTAATTCATGCTTTGACTGCACTGCTCCTATTCTTTTGGTGACAACCTCAAATAGTACTTGTTCTTGGTAAGATATGAGTCTCTTTAAGATATGAAGTTGATTAGTAGAAGATCAATCCAACACCTTGACTGATCAGTCCACAGGATTCTTGATTTTATCAATGTGAAACCCTAATTCATCTGCATCTTGACAAAGATCAAACTCTGAAAAAGGTTAAGGTTAGATAACACATGCTTGATACACCTATAATGGTTATGGAATCTAGGGGTCAAAATTTAGGGTATAACAGTTGCCCCTTGTCGCATCTGCGAAAAAGGGCCGGCTGATTGACAGAAGTGTCGCCACCGAATGTTATTTAGTCCAAAGAGAGGGAAAGGAAACAATCGGAGAAAACCTAAGAAAAAGGGAAAAGACAAGGTCATCACAACCAAATCTTGGGTTTGAGATTCGGTTACGCAAGGGGAAGTGTTGCACCCCAAATTTTGACCCCTTAGATCCTCATGATCATTGTAGGATCATGTTCATTTGAATAACTAAGCTTAACTCATTCCAAGTTTATCTTTGTTAAGATGCAGATGAATTAGGGTTCCGTACCGTCAAAATCGAGATTTCAGTGGTCTGATCAATAAATGTTTTGGATTGATTCAACTTCAAATAAGTCTTCACATCATCAAGAATACAACATTGGATCAAGTATGGATTCAATTTGAGGTGGTCACCCGAAAATTGAGAACAGTGCAGTTCAAGACGCCCGATTATGGTTTTCAAATTAGGAAAAGTCAACTGTAGTTTGACCTTTGGTTTAAAGAGTATTTCAATGGTGGGATTTTGATCCATTAAGCTCCTATGTCTTATTAAAGTCCATTCAAATAGTTTCAAGTCCTCAGGATGTCCGGATCATCGATAGTCGACTCGGTAGTCACCGATTGATCGAACGTTTGACCGAAAAGTCAACTCTTCAATAATAAGGAATTTGACCTCAAGGTGTGAATAAAAAATGTTTCTTATATCATATTACACCTCCCCATAAAATTTCATGACCATTGGATCAAGGGTTAAGAAGTAATTGCAAAAATCGGGAATTAGGGTTTCGAAAGGGGCAAGACCATAACTCCTCAACCACACATCCAAATGAAGTGGTTCAAATCTCATTGGAAAGCTCTTGACAAATCCTACAAAAGCCTCAAAGCGGTCCATGATCAAAAAATGCATAGAATTGGAGTTATAGCAAAATTCATTTTTGAAGGGGAAATAACTTAGAAAAATTCTAAGTTATTTAGCACTTTTAAGTGGTTTTTTCAGAAACTTTGAAGGGTTTTTCAACCTAGTTCCATCAATAATTTGGAAATTCCCAAAACATGAAAGTTATAGTGCTACTTGAGGGCTTTCCAAATTGTGGTAGAACTCCTCAATATCATGTTTGAGCAGGAAGTTATGCACCATAGAAGTTGGGTCTGTCACACTTGAAATCACTTTGTCAAGAATTCTCAAAATTGGATTTTCACAACTTAAGCTACTCTCAACCCTTGATTCTTGATCCAAACTGATAATGTGAGGCATAGATAGAAAGAAAACCAGAAAAAGGATGGTTTTGGTGAACATAGCAAGTTGTTGCAACTTGACAATATTATAATCAAATGTAAGAAGGAGAGAGAAACTTTAATGCTAGGACTGTTGCAGCTGGCTTACTCTACCCTCACAAATCATCTCAGTCACTTCATGTCCATCTCCACTTGAGTTTTCTGATCTCCTTTGAATATTGGAGCTGATAGGAGAAGATCTTGCAAGAATCATTTGAGAATCTCATGAAAACTCCCTCCAAAAGTGGTAAGAGACCAAGGCTGCCATCACTCTTGTTTGGCAATAAATAGAGGCCTCTTCTATGATTTTAAGTACACCAGAGCAATCTCAAAAAACCAGAGAAAACATAGCTCTCACTCTCCTCTCATTCCTCAAGAATTTCAAAAAACACCAAAATCTCCATTTTCACCAAAAAGCTGTCTTGAGCAAAACTCTGCTCAAGACCAGTTCCATCACATTCAAGCCCCTAAAAACCACCCACACAATCCCTAAATATAATATAGAAGGTGTCTATACCTTCAAACCTCTCAAAAATACCATTTTGCAAAATGTCAACTTCCACACTAAGAAAGCTTGACCACCACACTCAAAATTGGCCAAATCTTTGTCTAGGCCGTGTCTTGCTGATCTAACCATCCACACACCTCACATATGTCATATTACCATTGTCCAAAGCATTGAAAACCAACTGGAAATCACCTAACTCTAACTGTCTTGATGTTTGGTTTTGTTGCTTCAAGAGCAAGTAAGCTTCATATCATTGCAAAGGAAGAGGCATCTCTGGGTTTCTAAGCTTTTTAGCTTGTTCAAGGCTGGTCAACAAGAGGTATGTGATGTTCTAACTATCTCTAATTCATACATTGTCATGGATTGTCATTTTGTGAGGATTTGTGTGAAAACATACCATGGCTGCCCTATTAGGTTTCTTTGTCAAGAATCCTAGTCTTATGTTCATAATGCTTGTTTTGTCAAATATTTTGTCATTTGTAAATGATATATGGATGATAGATTGTAAGTTTGTGCCTTATTGTTATGTTTAGACTTTTTAGTGAGGTTTTTGTCATTTGGTAGTTTTTAGGATCCAAACTTGAAAAAGTAGTGCTTGCCCTAGAACTATAAACCTGGCTCACTATTAGGATATGTGGATAACTTGTAAGTTACTCATAGGCCTTGATCATGTTTGAATCAATGTGGCTATTGTTTTTGCTCTTATGTTATTTTGGTGTCATCTTGCTTGTCACTACCATGAATTGCGTGTTGGGCTGTTGTGATTACTACTTTGTATCTCAATTGTTCTAAGTCATTTGTTTAATGCTTACTTGATCAAGCTCATAATGTTTGTTTTGGTGGAAATGTGAGAAACATGAAGTTTGAACTTTAGGGCCTGTCATGAGATATTGTTGGTTTTGCTGTCAAATTTGGATCAATATGTCATTTTTTGGTTTGGAGCATCTTTGGTTGTTTTTAAGATTGGAGAATCATTTGTCATTATGTTTAGGGATTGTGTGTGGTGCCTATGTGTTCAAAAACTTCTTAAATGCTCAAACTGCCTTATCATTGCTTCAACTGCATTTTTTTAAATATCATGATGACAAACATTCTACATTCTATTTCAATCCATGCTTACTTGATCTCTGTGCATAATATCATTGCCTTACTCATTTGAAATTTGTGTATGATGTCATTTGCCTCAAACTGTCATGGATATTGCTGGCTGCATATTTAAGTTGTTGATTTTGTATGTCATGAGCTCCAAAATGCTATTTTCTGTTTGGTAAGGTTTTCACCTATTTCTTGAGCTGAATCTCATCTGTTAGCATCATTATGGCTTGTGTATAACAGCTATTTCATCAAAGAACTCATTGCTTTAAAAATCACCTGCTGCCACATCATGTATGCCAAGACAGTTTTTTCACAATTCATACCATTTTGCCAATTTTCATTCTAGTTGTCATATGCTCATTCTTGAAGTTGAAACTCATTCCTTGTCATGATAATGATGTGTACACTTGGTTTATTGGATCTATTCTTGCCTGTTTTCACAATTCCACTCACAATTGCATTTTTACACCAAATCTGCCACAACATACCAAATTGCTGCTATGTTTGTATATGCCTATTGTTTTGAGTTGTAAATCATTTATATTCATGATTATAAGGTGTGAGGATGATTGGATTGATCTATGTGTACCTGTTTTCTTATTTCACCCTCAAACGGCTCCTTTTAAGCTAAAACATACCATGAATATGCCAATTTCTTTCTTGCTTGCAATGTGCCTAGTTTCTGAGTTGTAACTCATTGATCTATGCATCTATGATGTGTGTGTGTGTGTGTGTGATTTTTGTCAACATGAGACCTTGATTACAGCTAGACCATGTTTGTACCCCATAGCTGTCAACTGTTTTGAAAGCTTTTGCACACACTTCACTTTTTCTTGCTTGATTTGTTCTAATTCAATTCATATAGTATTGGACCTCTAGTGGTATTTGAGGTTTGTATGTGCATGAATTAATCAATTATTGTATGCCTTATCTTTTCTGTCATGACAGTCATGCCTCATTATGTTTGATTTAAATGTAACTTGGTATTTATATTCTTGTTGTATGCATTTCATGACAACCTTAAGTGCTAGACTCATTTGTTATCTTATTTGAAACTTGTGTATGGCATCCCTTGCATCTCAATCTGTTCCAAACAAGTTTTGACTCTCATGTTGCATTTATTTAAGTGTTTGAGCAGCTGGCCTGTGTTTTTCATTTCCATAATGTTTGTGAACATTTTTGAGGTATAGACACTTTTCATGTGATGTTTTGAAGATGTTTGATAGGTCTTTTCATTCCAATTCTGTCTGCTACTTGATTTTGTTTTCAACTTGCATTTTTCTCCAATTTTGGCATAGCATAGCAATTGTGTTTTTTTGTGCTTGTGATTAGCATTATGATGGTTATAGGTGTTACTCATTTCATTTCAAGTATGCCTCATGATTTTCCTGCTTTAATTGATCAATTTTTAATGTGAACATCCATGTGGGCCTGCTGTTCCAATTCATCCATATTGCTGTCATGATGCATCCTTGCTCATCTCTTTTGCTAGAACACTTGTATTTGGTTTTTAAACTTTGAGCACATCATCATTAACCTGATCAGGACTAGGCCATATATGCATAATCATTACCTTCCATCCGTTGAAACAATTTTGCTGCACTTACTTAATGTTTTTGGAACTCATGTGCTATATTCCATTCTATTGTTTTTTGCTTGAGCCTTAAGTGTCCTATACCTTTGTTATGACATATGTGTTGTGTGTGTAGTACCTATTACATGAATTTGATCTCACAGTTGTTGGTAATTTTCAAAATGCAAACCAATCACCAAATTTGCAAGTTGCATCGTGTTTTCATTTCAAGGCCTTATTTCAAAATTCCAATTGCACCATCTTGTTCTTTGTTTAAAAACACTCAAGTTTGAATAAAATTTCATCTGATTCCATGAAGTATTGATATAGTTGTGAATCAAAATGCGAATCAACTTTATTACCTTTTTCTTGGTTTTTTTGCCTTGCCCAGAAATCCTTGAAAGCATGCCATATATGTTTTTAGGGGTGGCTAAATCAACAGATGTATAGCCACCCCAGTGGTAGAAACCTTACTAATTCACACGCCTTTAACTTGCCAAACCAGGGTTCGATCCTTGGATCAACCCTTTTTGATTGTTTTATTTTCCATTTTGTGATTTAAATTCATTTTGCTCACTCTTATCCATTCAAACATCATCGCGTGCGTGTGTGGCTTGTTGGTTGTTGTTGTGTGTTGGTAAACTAAAGGGCCTGGGTTCAACTCCCTGCTTGGCCCTTTCTCTTTTTTTTATTTTTGCTTATATTTGTTTTATTGTCATAAATCACTTCAACTTCAAAAAAATCATATCTTTGTCATTTTTCATCCTTTTTTGCCCATTCTTTTTGCATTGTGTTTGTTATAATGTCTACTTTTATATGATATGAAAACATTACTTGTTGTCATAAATTGTGATATATTTTTCCCATGTGGAAATTTGTTCATTTATTGTGATTAGTGATCCTACTTACAGTTGAATTCCTTTGAGCACGTTTGAATTTCTTGTGAGATGTTTATCCCCCTTGTTAGTTAACATGCTAGGGAATTCCCCTTTGGTTGTCACCATAATATTGTCTTACATTCCTCCTAAATTATGAGGTTAAACTAATTTACTTGTGTTTGATTGTCATCAAATACATATTGTTGTTACACTTGATTTATCTTGAAATTATAACATGTTTACTTTCAAATTGTGATTTGTTTACACGGTTGTAACTTTCATCTTTTCCAATCTTTGTTAAGATATGCTGTCACCTTTGTTAAGATCCCTTTCCATCTTTGTTACGATGTTTCCCCATCTTTGTTAAGATTTGTTCTTGGTTGTGACCATCTGTCTTAATTGAAATCATTAATATTGTAATACTTGCTTTGGTTGTGACCATTTATCGTGATTGAAATCTTTGCCTGATATTGTAATATCTTAAATGCTTGCTTTGGTTGTAACCATTCATCCTGATTTAGATCCTTGCTTATTATAATATGCTTGATCATTCTTGGTTGTAACCATATCCCTTATATTCATCATGTGTGAATGTTTATGCTTTGTTAAGTTTACTTTCCCCAAGTGATGGAACTCTTTAGTTCTCATCCAAGTTGCGTCATCTTTTCCCTTCCAAAGGAAAGTCTCTCTATTGACCCTTGGGTCATAGATAGCTCATTAAACTAATAGGTCTGGATAGAACCTTCCCCTCCTTTTGGTCTGGATAGAACCAATAGGATTTACACTCATAGGTCTAGATAGAACCTTCTCCCCCTTTTGGTCTGCATAGAACCAATAGGATTTAAACATCATAGGTCTTGATAGAACCTTCCCCCTTTTGGTCTGGATAGAACCAATAGGATACCCTCATAGGTCTGGATAGAACCTTCCCCCTTTTGGTCTAGATAGAACCAATAGGATACCCTCATAGGTCTGGATAGAACCTTCCCCCTTTTGGTCTGGATAGAACCAATAGGATACCCTCATAGGTCTGGATAAAACCTTCCCCTCCTTTTGGTCTGGATAGAACGAATAGGATTTACACTCATAGGTCTGGATAGAACCTTCTCCCCCTTTTGGTCTGGATAGAACCAATAGGATTTAAACATCATAGGTCTGGATAGAACCTTCCCCCTTTTGGTCTGGATAGAACCAATAGGATACCCTCATAGGTCTGGATAGAACCTTCCCCTCCTTTTGGTCTGGATAGAACCAATAGGATTTAAACTCATAGGTCTTGATAGAACCTTCACCCTCTTTTGGTCTGGAAAGAACCAATAGATCCTTATTCTGTAGTTTGGGCCTGAACTACGACCGCTCTAATTTCTCATTGGACAATGAGAACACGTACGCACAAGATGCGATATCTTGACGAGCAACCTTTCCCTTTCTCCCACCTTTTGGTTTGGATAGAACTATTTGGTCTCACAACGTAAACTTTAGGATAGAGTTTGGTTAACTCTATGTAAGAATCATGGAAATGATTACTTACTCCCCTTTCTTGAGTGTTTAACATAGATCTAGAAAGTTTTGTGAAACTCTACACAAGCATGGATATGTTTGTTCCCCTTTGAACCTTGATCATAATCAAGTGTTCTTCATTCCTAGTGAGGTGAACTACGATTTCTCTGATTCTATCCTAGTTAGGATACGTAGGCAGAGGACGTGATGTCTTTGCGAGGAAACTTAGAAACTATCTTTAGGTTTTAACCTATACCTTTACCCAATCCCAATCCATAGCAAACATTTAGCAAACTTAGCATGCAAAAAAACAAAAGGTTCCTGTAGAGTACTTCAAATGTTTAGGATGTGAAATATGAAGGTGAGAAAATACTTAGAAGGGGGGGGGGGTTGAATAAGTATGAAGATAAAACTTAGAAGTAAAAACTCAAGTATTTTTATCCTGGTTCGTTGAACTCAACTCCTCCAGTCCACCCTTTCTAGAGTGATTTGCCTTTCTCAAACAAGGACTTAATCCACTATTTAATCAATTGATTACAATAGTAAGCACTAAGAACAACTGTTCAAAGTCTTCTCAAGAACTACTGATCCTAACTGGATATTCTTAAGGTTCTCTTACAATCAAATGTAATAATAAATACAAGTGTAAAAATGCTTCTAATAAAGTTTTATCACAACTGTGATTTTTCACTTAAGATTAAGAACAATGAAATAATTCTAGCAAGAATATATGACTTATATGAGAGCTTTTTAATGAATTCTTTTCAAGTGTATTCGTCAACTGAAGAAGATGAGTGAGGACTTGCTTTTATAGGCACAGTTATCCAAGAGCTTTTCACATTGAGAATAGTGTACCAAAAGGTCTGAGCCTTTTTGTCTTCACATCAAGTGACCTTTCCTAGAAGAAGAATGCACAGAGAAATCATTTTTGTCTGTGTTCTTATGTCTAGCATAAATAAGGAAAGAGTCGTTTGGATTATTCCAACGGACATAATCTTTGAATTCTTCTTCAACAATTTTCAGCAAGAATCATCAGAGTTTCAGTCAGTCAGAGCCTTCTGATGTTCATCAGAGTTTTGCTGAATCAGAGTCTTTGCAGCAAGTGTGCTTTCAGCGTGTATAAGTTCAGAGCAGAGTTTTGGGTCAGATCCTTAGTACTGGCAGCGTTAGTACTATCAGAGTCTTCTAAGGTAACTGTGCTTGAAAAACTCTTCATGCCGACTTCTTCATTTCTTCAGATGCTTCTGGCTTGCTTCAGATTCTTCTATAGCTTCTGCTTCAGATCCATCTGGAGGCAGCGCTCAGAATCTTCTGGTGGCAGCGTTCAGAGAGTCTTCTAAGAGATGCTTCTGACGCTTCAGAGCCTTGCATATTTCTTATGTTCAGATCTGATTTACTTCTGGAGTGATATTTACTTTAACATCTGCAACAAACATTCTCAAGCAAATTTTAGAGTATATAATTCTTCAATACAAAATTTCATATTGGTTATCATCAAAACATAGAGATATTATTAAGAACCAATGTGTGTTCTAACAAAATACCTACCCTATGCATAACCAATCCCCGATCCCCGAATCTCTTAGCATTGTTGTTACATCGCGAAAAGGGTTTTTCTTTATTTAGACATTTCCTTTGGATAAATTAAAGTCCGGTTGTAAATTTAAGAATTAAGATTCAAGTTAATCAATAGCTTGGTATCACGATTCTCACCGCAACAAAAATGACGACTTCACTGGGGAAGACTTACTTAATTTGAGGGTTTAGCCTATTTTGTTTAATTGCATGCTATATTTGTTAATATTTGCTTAAACATGTATATTTGTCAATATATTTGTATGTGGGATATTGAGTGACTTGAGTGGTGAGACGATCCTATACCCGGACTCGAGTGCACTTATGATAGGATGGTGGTATATTCGAGAAGGCTTATAGGGAGTTGATTCCCGACCAAGCTAACTTGAGAAACCACCGCTCAGTGTAGGCCCTCTTGAAAGTTTAGTATTGTTGATCGAGTATTCGTGAAAACAAGCTACTTTCAACGAAGGAGCCCATGACACTGTGGACTTTTAGAATGCATTCTACCCCACTTTGGCCTTATTAGGACGTAGTGCGATGGCTATACGGAAGTATTTCCGAAATAGTTGATACGCGATACTACACTCAGACGAGACTCTCTTGAGAATATTATCGATTACCAAGTGATTTGGGAAATTGATAATATCCGAAAGATGGGTTGATAACTCTGGGAACTTTGTTAAGAACCCGTTCGGCAGGTACAAATTAACGCATAGTACAAATCCTTGGGGATGGTTAGACCTTTGACCCTTTGCTCTTGAGCCTAGGAGGTCTTTGTGTATGCATGTTATTTGTGAATACTTGCCATCATGTTATCACCATAAGCATATCATGTCGCAACTAGTTTTGTAAAACTCAGTCGATCTCTGGTATTTTTAAAAAAAAAGTTGTAACTTTTTCAACGATCAATGAAATGAGGGTTTTAACCTAATCAAACTTCTGAGTTTTGTAAAACCAGTTGCGTTTTTGCACTTGCATCGACATTTTACATATCATACTTCGTTGCATTGGTCTTTTTGGTCCATTCTCTGTTCCGTTGACATCAGAGGGAGGATATCTAGCATAAATGGCAACAATGGAAGGACTTTTGAAAGCTCAGGAAATGCTGAAAGAGGACATCAGAATTCTCAAGTGTCAGATGAATTGGGTACTTGAGACATTGTAGAATATGATGAAGAAAGAGGGTCACTCTGACCATGTTGCGTCCAGAGAAACTAGGGATGCATTATCTCTGATGGTTCCTCCAACTCAAGGACATCCTCAGCATCAACGAACAAATAACCGTCAATCGCGTCAGTACGCCCAACACTCAGTGTTTGTTACTCCTCAAGCTTCTCAAAGCCGAAAATTGAACAAGAAGGATCATGTCAGGAAAGATAAGACTTACGGTAGACAAACTCCAGTACGGTTAAGCAAACTTTACCCGCTATTGATTCAGAACTCACTAGTGACTCCACGATTATCCAATCCGGTGCCAGGACCATGGCATAATGCGAACCTAAACTGTGAATTTCACAAAGGAGCCGAAGGACACAACTTGGATGCATGTATATCATTGAGTTATCTTGTGCAAGAGCTAATCATTGACAAACGCTTGATCCTCGAGGAAGACCATCCAAGAGTGGAATGTGGATATCATACTGGAACAATAGGGCACCTAGTTGAAGAATGTGAAGGTTTTAAACTAACACTGCAAGAGTTGCTGAAACCTCAGGAGGATAAATCAAATGACAGTGCTGTGATTCCTGAATCTAAAGGCAAAGGACCCGTGAGACCCCTCATAATTCTATATCACAAGGAGCATGTGGTTGTTGAAGGTGTTTCCTCGCATGGGCCTAAAATTTGAAATTTGTTTTGTTAAACAATTTTAATTCCCTAAGGCTGGCAGCTGTAGACTGTTTCAACATTTTGTTGTGTTTTCTTCGCATTTGTGTTGCTTGTAAGCTGTTGTTTTTTTGAATTGGCAAGATTAAATGAAATGTTTGTGCATCTTTTGATTAAGTCCATTCGTTTCACTCTTTCTCTTTCTTTTCATTCTTATGAGATAACGAAAAATGCAAAAATTTCTTTTGTTTACTAAACTGTTGTTTAAAGCAAAGATTTGGGAGGATGATGAAAATCATATCCATAACTGCTGTTGATATGCTTTCAATTTAACTTTGCCGATGATGTAAGGCATTGTGTCAATCCCTAAACACTGAAGAAATAAGGAAGATAATCCCTCGTTAACCCCCTTCGAGCCTAGGCGTAGGAGTTTTTCTTTCTTTACAAAACAAAACCTTAAATCTCAAACCTGGGGCGGGTAGTTCTCAGTTAACTTGAAGATACGTGCATACAAGACACTTTTCATATAGAAGTGGTGCATTAAGGTTTTTCTTCGAACACAACAAGAGAGTGTCGAAGATGCTTTTCAGCACAAAAGATGATGATGGTTCGCCGTAGCCATTAAACTGGGTAGTCACCTCCTTTCTTAAAAGAAAAAAGAGAAGAAGAAAAAAGAAAAAAGCCCGCTAAGTCAAAACCTGTGAAGGAGACTTAGGCAAAAATGGGGCATCCCATTGACTGTTTAACCGAATAAAGAAGTTCAGACAAAGAAGTCGGGGATAAACAAAAGAGAGGAATGTTGTAAGAGTTATCACTCTTAAAAATCCTCAAAAAGCAATCAAATACTGTAAGGGAGTTGTGACTATCCTAGGTTTGTGAGCCATCGCCAACTATCATCAGTTCAATTCTTAAAGTCTGTAAGAACCTGAGTGTATAGTTTGAGTTAACTGAGCGTAGGATTGGAGTTCATCATGGAGAGTGGGTGGGACCAAATAACTTTGAACCTTCATTCTTTGTTTCATGAACCATAAATCAAGCCAAGTTACAACCCTTAAAAGACCTAATTGAGGTAAGGTTGTTTTGAAAGCATATTACATCAAGGTTGGATAACCTGACTCCTAATGATCTTTGTTAATTGTGTGTGTTCATCACTTTATCCATCATTTGTAAAATTATTGGACCACTTTCACTTAATCACTTCGCCGTGTGTGTTTCATCAAAATTTTTTTTCAAAAGATTACATGAATTTTACATTGAAAATTTCCAATTTTTAATGAACAACATTGCGTGCAAAACAATCCAATATCAAAGGAATCCCAACAAGCGCTGTCAGCTAGGGAATTTAACTTGATAAAGGAAGCTCAGCCTGGGGCAACCAATTTGAAGGATTTGTTAATCATTTGTTGTAACGTTCAGCTAATCAGAGCCAACCAGGTCAAGATCAGATGAAACTCTCGATGAACAGTTTAGTCTGGGGCAATACTTTTGCAGTTACCAACTAGCAGGGGCAAGTTTATTACCCAGTCGTTACTTCCATAGTCTGAAGACTTTGTTGTGCAAGCACCGTTAAACTGGGGCAATCACGTCGAGATTTGAAAATCTCTCTAAGTGTTTGAAGACATTGAAGCATCTTTATGCTGTTTCTTTTAAAAGCATCCTTATGACTTCTTCTCACAGACTGTGCAATCTAGGGCAGAAAAAGTTGAAGACTATTTGTCGCAAGAGCTGTTGCTCACTTGAAAAATGACTATTGTCATAATGGGGCATAAATGTTTTGTTCTCATGATGCCCTTTGTCAGCTCTCCAGTTAAGTTGTTACCTCAGTTGATCCGGGAATCTCTCGATGTAATTTTCCTTCAACAAAGAATTCAAACTGATGATGGCAATCCAAGTGAAGTCCTGAGGTTTTGGCCTAAGAAGATTACTCTCTCCCAAAGAAGGTGGTAACCTTGAAGTGGAATTGTTGTTCTTCATGATCATCCCTTTAATGTCCAATCTTGGTAAAGTTTGGTTGGGTCTCCGTGTCGAGATGTTTATTTCATCTCCTGTTTTGTTTTGTCTATTTCGTCAGCATAAACATAAGCACGACATAAAGCATAGCATCCGTGCATCGTTGCTATCTCTGGTTGTTACCTGTTCCTGTTTCACTTTGGTTCCCTCCTCAGTGATTGGGTGTGTTGTCTCTCTCTAATAGAGTTGTCAGACCTTAAGCATATAATGTTCGTCCTTTATCAATTCCCCACAGAGTTTAAATCCTCGTGGATGATGGTTGCTTCAGTTATCTTTTTCAATGATTGGATAAGGTAAGTCACCATTCGAGTTCTTTCTCAATGGTTGGAGTCTTGTTTGAAAATTTCTTTCTAGTTTGGTTCTGGATTGAACTTTGGTCCCTGTCGGTCGCCGAACCTACCTGGACGTGCATTTATTTTGCACTATCTATCAAGAAGAACATCTTACATTACAATAGAGGTACGTGGCAGTCTCTTGGGAGAAGCTTAACCTTCATCAACGATAAATGGCAGTCTCTTCGGAGAAGTTTAATCGTCCTCAGCGATAAATGGCAGTCTCTTGGGAGAAGTTTAATTGTCCTCAGTGATAAATGGCAGTCTCTTCGGAGAAGTTTAATTGTCATCAACAGGTGAGTGGCAGTCTCTTGGGAGAAGCTTAACCTTCATCAACGATAAATGGCAGTCTCTTCAGAGAAGTTTAATCGTCCTCAACAATAAATGGCAGTCTCTTTGGAGAAGTTTAATCGTCATCAACAGGTGAGTGGCAGTCTCTTGGGAGAAGCTTAACCTTCATCAACGATAAATGGCAGTCTCTTCGGAGAAGTTTAATCGTCCTCAGCGATAAATGACAGTCTCTTCCGAGAAGTTTAATCATAATCAACAGGTGAGTGGCAGTCTCTTGGGAGAAGCTTAACCTTCATCAACGATAAATGGCAGTCTCTTCGGAGAAGTTTAATCGTCCTCAGCGATAAATGGCAGTCTCTTCGGAGAAGTTTAATCGTCATTAACAGGTGAGTGGGAGTCTCTTGGGAGAAGCTTAACCTTCATCAACGATAAACGGCAGTCTCTTCGGAGAAGTTTAATCGTCCTCAGCGATAAATGGCAGTCTCTTCGGAGAAGTTTAATCATCCTCAGCGATAAATGGCAGTCTCTTCGGAGAAGTTTAATCGTCATCAATAGGTGAGTGGCAGTCTCTTGGGAGAAGCTTAACCTTCATCAACGATAAATGGTAGTCTCTTCAGAGAAGTGTAATCGTCTTCAGTGGTGAGCGACAATCTCTTGGGAGAAGCTTAACCTTCATCAACGATAAATGGCAGTCTCTTTGGAGAAGTTTAATCGTCTTCAGCGATAAATGGCAGTCTCTTCGAAGAAGTTTAATCGTCTTCAGTGGTAAGTGGCAGTCTCTTGGGAGAAGCTTAACCTGCACCAGTGATAAATGACAGTCACATTTGACAAGTTTATCTTAAGGATGTCGACGCACGGTTGTGACCAGCATTGTTTGAAAATCCAGTGGATACTGATATAAGTAATTTGGTGGTGACCAATCATATTTAAGGCCCGTTGGTAACTGACATCATGAAAATCCATGGACAACAAATACTGACAATTTGGTTGTGTATCATTCCAAACTAAGATACGATGGTTGCCATCCCAAGCTCAGGTTTTGTGCCTTGGGAAGATGTATTGTTTGATTCCAAGCACAGGTTTCGTACCTTTGGAAGAGGTTTGTTTCTATCCCAAGCACAGGTTGTGTACCTTTAGAGATAGATGTATTGTTTGATTCCAAGCACAGGTTTTGTACCTTTGGAAGATTTATTGTTATCCCAAGCACAGGTTGAGTACCTTTGGAGATAGATGAATTGTTTGATCCCAAGCTCAGGTGTCGTACCTTTGGAGATGTATTGTTTGATTCCAAGCACTGGTTTCGTACCTTTGGAAGATGTACTGTTTGATTCCAAGCACAAGTTTTGTACCTTTGAAAGATGTTTGTTGCCATCCCGAGCACAGGTTGTGTACCTTTAGAGATGTATACTTTGAATCCCGAGTTCAGAAATTCCCAGAGACTAAAGTGGTTGCATTTGCATGAAGTGTTCTATATCCTAATGTTTTGAGGATATTAGTTTTTGATCCTAAGGTTTTGAGGGTCTTCGTCCAATCCTAACATGTTAAGGGTTGTGTCTCTTCTATATCCTAATGTATTGAGGATGTTCAGCTTTCGTTCCTAATGTTTTGAGAGCCTGGGTACAATCCTATCGTGTTGAGGGTTGTGTCTCTGCTGTATCCTAACGCTTTGAGGATTTTAGCTTTTGTTCCTAAAGTATTGAGGGATATATTTATGCTTCCTGTTTGCAGACCTGGTCGTCACCAAACTCTTTGAAAATCCAGTTCTTTCTAAATCCAGTGGTCACTAGCATTGCTTGAAAACTAATCGTTATTAGTCGGTCGTTACCAAATTCCCCAGTTTGAAGTCCTGTGTTTTATCAATATCGTTTGGAAATTCTCAATTGAAATTGGAACTTCGACTTGGTTGTCACCATATCCCCAAGAAGTCTAACAGTATTTAGCACTTTTTGGAAACCAAACTATGGATTGGTCGCCACTATATCCCCAGTAAGTCTAGTGGAAACTAGCACTACTTGAAGCTATTTGTTGTTCTGGTCATCACCAGTCTCCCCAGTTGAAACTTTTGATTTTCCAGTCGAGTCTCGGAGAACTAGTGGATACTAGTTTCCCTGACGCGTCCGGTCTTGTTTCTAACCTTTTCCTGAAGATCCCGTTTGAACGCTTCGTTATAGGAAATTTCTCATCTGGTTATCCCCAGTGAGATTCGTGTCTCCGTTCCGTCTTTTCCCTGTTGAAGCTGTGCTTCCCTAGTGGATTTTTTCCCCAGCGAAGTTTTCCCCAGTGGGTTTCTTCCCTAGTGTGGTTTGCATTTCTTTTCTTTCGTTTCCCCAGTGAAGAATTGTTATCTTCCCCGGTGAGCTTCCTCATCTGGTTATCCCCAGTGAGGTTCGTATCTCCTTTCCCCAATGAAGGTATGTCTTCCCTGGTAGAATTTGTGTCCCCTGCGTGAAAGATTTCCTTGAACAAGCATCCTTAGTCATGTTTGAACTACCTTGCTTACTTGGTCTTGAATCTTTCCCCAGTGTGTTGGACCCCTCGTGATGGGTTACTCGTTGTATTGCGGTTCTTTTATATTTGCTCGTGCGTCTGCATCTGTCTTGCATTCAAGCATCATATAACATCATTTAGATTCACGGCATATTTGCATTTGTCCTTTTGCATACCATTGGATCTAAGGGACAAAATTTCTGGTTTGCTATATTTAAATACCTTTCACTACGATTCTATGAGGATTGTCATCTCTCATTATCATCTAGTGAAGATATTTAAATAGGGGCATCTGTTGCACCCCAAATTTTGACCCCTTAGATCCTCATCATCATTGTAGGATCATGTTCATTTGATTAACTAACCTTAACCTATTTCAAGTTTATCTTTGTTAAGATGCAGTTGAATTAGGGTTCCGTACCGTCAAAATCGAGATTTCGGTGGTCTGATCAATCAATGTTTTCGATTGATTCAACTTCAAATAAGTCTCCACATCATCAAGAATACAACATTGGATCAAGTATGGATTCAATTTGAGGTGGTCACCCGGAAATTGAGAACAATGCAGTTCAAGACGCCCGATTAGGGTTTTTCGATCAGGAAAAGTCAACTGTAGTTTCACCTTTGGTTTAAAGAGTATTTCAAGGGTGGGATTTTGATCCATTAAGCTCCTATGGCTTAGTAAATTCCATTCAAAGAGTTTCAAGTCGTCAGGATGTCCGGATCATCGAAATTCGACTCGTTAGTCACCGATTGATCGAACGTTTGACCGAAAAGTCAACTCTTCAACCATAAGGAATTTGACTTCAAGGTGTGAATAAACAATTTTCCTTATATCATATTACACCTCCCCATAAAATTTCATGACCATTGGATCAAGGGTTAAGAAGTAATTACAAAAATCGGGAATTAGGGTTTCGAAAGGGGCAAGACCATAACTCCTCAACCACACATCCAAATGAAGTGGTTCAAAGCTCATTGGAAACTCTTGACAAATCCTACAAAAGTATCAAAGTGGTCCATGATCAAAAAATGCATAGAATTGGAGTTATAGCAAATTTCATTTTTGAAGGGGAAATAACTTAGAAAAATTCTAAGTTATTTAGCACTTTTAAGTGGTTTTTTTAGAAATTTGAAGGGTTTTTAAACCTAGTTCCATCAAGAATTTGGAAATTCCCAAAAGATGAAAGTGATAGAGCTACTTGAGGGCTTTCCAAATTGTGGTAGAACTCCTCAATATCATGTTTGAGCAGGAAGTTATGCACCATAGAAGTTGGGCCTGTCACACTTGAAATCACTTTGTCAAGAATTCTCAAAATTGGATTTTCACAACTTAAGCTACTCTCAACCCTTGATTCTTGATCCAAACTGATAATGTGAGGCATAGATAGAAAGAAAACCAGAAAAAAAGGATGGTTTTGGTGAACATAGCAAGTTGTTGCAACTTGACAATATAATAATCAAATGTAAGAAGGAGAGAGAAACTTTAATGCTAGGACTGTTGCAGCTGGCTTACTCTACCCTCACAAATCATCTCAATCAATTCATGTCCATCTCCACTTGAGTTTTCTGATCTCCTTTGAACATTGGAGTTGATAGGAGAAGATCTTGCAAGAATCATTTGAAAATCTCATGAAAACTCCCTCCAAAAGTGGTAAAAGACCAAGGTTGCCCTCACTCTTGTTTGGCTATAAATAGAGGCCTCTTCTATGAGTTTAAGTACACCAGAGAAATCTCAAAAAACCAGAGAAAACATAGCTCTCACTTTCCTCTCATTCCTCAAGAATTTCAAAAAACACCAAAATCTCCATTTTCACCAAAAAGCTGTCTTGAGCAAAACTCTGCTCAAGACCAGTTCCATCATATTCAAGCCCCTAAAAATCACCCACACAATCCCTAAATATAATATAAAGGGTGTATATACCTTCAAACCTCTCAAAAATACCATTTTGCACAAAGCCAACTTCCACACTAAGAAAGTTTGACCACCACACTCAAAATTGGCCAAATCTTTGTCTAGGCTGTTTCTTGCTGATCTAACCATTCACACACCTCACATATGTCATATTACCACTATCCAAAGCATTGAAAACCAACTGGAAATCACCTAAATCTAACTGTCTTGAAGTTTGGTTTTGTTGCTTCAAGAGGAAGTAAGCTTCATATCATTGCAAAGGAAGAGGCATCTCTGGGTTTCTAAGCTTTTTAGCTTGTTCAAGGCTGGTCAACAAGAGGTATGTGATGTTCTAACTATCTCTAAGTCATACATTGTCATGGATTGTCATTTTGTGAGGATTTGTGTGAAAACATACCATGGCTGCCCTATTAGGTTTCTTTCTCAAGAATCCTAGTCTTATGTTCATAATGCTTGTTTTGTCAAATATTTTTTCATTTGTAAATGATATATGGATGATAGATTGTAAGTTTTTGCCTTATTGTTATGTTTAGACTTGTTAGTGAGGTTTTTGTCATTTGGTAGTTTTTAGGATCCAAACTTGAAAAAGTAGTGCTTGCCCTAGAACTATAAACCTGGCTCACTATTAGGATATGTGGATAACTTGTAAGTTACTCATAGGATCCCCCTGCCCTTGATCATGTTTTAATCAATGTGGCTATTGTTTTTGCTCTTATGTTATTTTGGTGTCATCTTGCTTGTCACTACCATGAATTGTGTGTTGGGCTGTTGTGATTACTACTTTGTATCTCAATTGTTCTAAGTCATTTGTTTAATGCTTACTTGATCAAGCTCATAATGTTTGTTTTGGTGGAAATGTGAGAAACATGAAGTTTGAACTTTAGGGCCTGTCATGAGATATTGTTGGTTTTGCTGTCAAATTTGGATCAATATGTCATTTTTTGGTTTGGAGCATCTTTGGTTGTTTTTAAGATTGGAGAATCATTTGTCATTATGTTTAGGGATTGTGTGTGGTGCTTATGTGTTCAAAAACTTCTTAAATGCTCAAACTGCCTTATCATTGCTTCAACTGCATTTTTTTAAATTTCATGATGACAAATATGCTACATTATGTTTCAATCCATGCTTACTTGATCTCTGTGCATAATATCATTGCCTTACTCATTTGAAATTTGTGTATGATGTCATTTGCCTCAAACTGTCATGGATATTGCTGGCTGCATATTTAAGTTGTTGATTTTGTATGTCATGAGCTCCAAAATGCTATTTTCTGTTTGGTAAGGTTTTCACCTATTTCTTGAGTTGAATCTCATCTGTTAGCATCATTATGGCTTGTGTATAACAGCTATTTCATCAAAGAACTCATTGCTTTAAAAATCACCTGCTGCCACATCATGTATGCCAAGACAGTTTTTTCACAATTCATACCATTTTGCCAATTTTCATTCTAGCTATCATATGCTCATTCTTGAAGAGGAAACTCATTCCTTGTCATGATAATGATGTGTACACTTGGTTTATTGGATCTATTCTTGCCTATTTTCACAATTCCACTCACAATTGCATTTTTACACCAAATCTTCCAAAACATACCAAATTGCTGCTCTGTTTGTATATGCCTATTGTTTTGAGTTGTAACTCATTTATATTCATGATTATAAGGTGTGAGGATGATTGGATTGATCTATGTGTACCTGTTTTCTTATTTCACCCTAAAACTGCTCCTTTTAAGCTAAAACATACCATGAATATGCCAATTTCTTTCTTGCTTGCAATGTGCCTAGTTTCTGAGTTGTAACTCATTATTCTATGCATCTATGATGTGTGTGTGTGATGTTTGTCAACATGAGACTTTGATTGCAGCTAGACCATGTTTGTACCCCATAGCTGTCAACTGTTTTGAAAGCTTTTGCACACACTTCACTTTTTCTTGCTTGATTTATTCTAAGTCAATTCATATAGTATTGGACCTCAAGTGGTATTTGAGGTTTGTATGTGCATGAATTAATCAATTTTTGTATGCCTTATCTTTTCTGTCATGACATTCATGCCTCATTATGTTTGATTTAAATGCAACTTGGTATCTATATTCTTGTTGTATGCATTTCATGACAACCTTAAGTGCTAGACTCATTTGTTATCTTATTTGAAACTTGTGTATGGCATCCCTTGCATCTCAATCTGTTCCAAACCAGTTTTGACTCTCATGTTGCATTTATTTAAGTGTTTGAGCAGATGTCCTGTGTTTTTCATTTCCATAATGTTTGTGAACATTTATGAGGTATAAACACTTTTCATGTGATGTTTTGAAGATGTTTGATAGGTCTTTTCATTCCAATTCTGTCTGCTACTTGATTTTGTTCTCAACTTGCATTTTTCTCCAATTTTGGCATAACATAGCAGTTGTGTTTTTTTGTGCTTGTGATTAGCATTATGATGGTTATAGGTGTTACTCATTTCATTTCAAGTATGCCTCATGATTTTCCTGCTTTAATTGATCAATTTTTAATGTGAACATCCATGTGGGCCTGCTGTTCCAATTCATCCATATTGCTGTCATGATGCACCCTTGCTCATCTCTTCTGCTAGAACACTTGTATTTGGTTTTTAAACTTTGAGCACATCATCATTAACCTGATCAGGACTAGGCCATATATGCATAATCATTACATTCCATCTGTTGAAACAGTTTTGATGCACTTTCTTAATGTTTTTGCAACTCATGTGCTATATTCCATTCTATTGTTTTTTTCTTGAGCCTTAAGTGTCCTATACCTTTGTTATGACATATGTGTTGTGTGTGTAGTAACTTTTACATGAATATGATCTTACAGTTGTTGGTAATTTTCAAAATGCAAACCAATCACCGAATTTGCAAGTTGCATCGTGTTTTCATTTCAAGGCCTTATTTCAAAATTCCAATTGCACCATCTTGTTCTTTGTTTAAAAACACTCAAGTTTGACTAAAATTTCATCTGATTCCATGAAGTATTGATATAGTTGTGAATCAAAATGCAAATCAGCTTTATTGCCTTGTTCTTGGTTTTTTGCCTTGCCCAAAAATCCTTGAAAGCATGCCATATATGTTCTTAGGGGTGGCTAAATCAACGGATGTATAGCCACCCCAGTGGTAGAAACCTTACTAATTCACACGCCTTTCACTTGCCAAACCAGGGTTCGATCCTTGGATCAACCCTTTTTTACTGTTCTATTTTCCATTTTGTGATTTAATTTGATTTTGCTCACTCTTATCCATTCAACCATCAGCGCGCACGTGTGTGGCTTGTTGGTTGTTATTGTGTGTTGGTAAACTAAAGGGCCTGGGTTCAACTCCCAGCTCGGCCCTTTCTCTTTTTTTATTTTTTCTTATATTTGTTTTATTGTCATAAATCACTTCAACTTCAAAAATATCATATCTTTGTCATTTTTCATCCTTTTTTGCCCATTCTTTTTGCATTGTGTTTGTTATAATGTCTATTTTTATATGATATGAAAACATTACTTGTTGTCATAAATTGTGATATATTTTGCCCATATGGAAATTTGTTCATTTATTGTGATTAGTGATCCTACTTACAGTTGAATTCCTTTGAGCACGTTTGAATTTCTTGTGAGATGTTTATCCCCCTTGTTAGTTAACATGCTAGGGAATTCCCCTTTGGTTGTCACCATAATATTGTCTTACATTCCTCCTAAATTATGAGGTTAAACTAATTTACTTGTGTTTGATTGTCATCAAATACATATTGTTGTTACACTTGATTTATCTTGAAATTATAACATGTTTACTTTCAAATTGTGATTTGTTTACACGGTTGTAACTTTCATCTTTTCCAATCTTTGTTAAGATATGTTGTCACCTTTGTTAAGATCCCTTTCCATCTTTGTTACGATGTTTCCCCATCTTTGTTAAGATTTGTTCTTGGTTGTGACCATCTGTCTTAATTGAAATCATTAATATTGTAATACTTGCTTTGGTTGTGACCATTTATCGTGATTGAAATCTTTGCCTGATATTGTAATATCTTAAATGCTTGCTTTGGTTGTAACCATTCATCCTGATTTAGATCCTTGCTTATTATAATATGCTTGATCATTCTTGGTTGTAACCATATCCCTTATATTCATCATGTGTGAATGTTTATGCTTCGTTAAGTTCTACTTTCCCCAAGTGATGGAACTCTTTAGTTCTCATCCAAGTTGCATCATATTTTCCCTTCCAAAGGAAAGTCTCTCTATTGACCCTTGGGTCATAGATAGCTCATTAAACTCATAGGTGTGGATAGAACCTTCCCCTCCTTTTGGTCTGGATAGAACCAATAGGATTTACACTCATAGGTCTGGATAGAACCTTCTTCCCCTTTTGGCCTGGATAGAACCAATAGGAATTAAACATCATAGGTCTGGATAGAACCTTCCCCCTTTTGGTCTGGATAGAACCAATAGGATACCCTCATAGGTCTGGATATAACCTTCCCCCTTTTGGTCTGGATAGAACCAATAGGATACCCTCATAGGTCTAGATAGAACCTTCCCCCTTTTGGTCTGGATAGAACCAATAGGATACCCTCATAGGTCTGGATAGAACCTTCCCCTCCTTTTGGTCTGGATAGAACCAATAGGATTTACACTCATAGGTCTGGATAGAACCTTCTCCCCCTTTTGGTGTGGATAGAACCAATAGGATTTCAACATCATAGGTCTGGATATAACCTTCCCCCTTTTGGTCTGGATAGAACCAATAGGATACCCTCATAGGTCTGGATAGATCCTTCCCCTCCTTTTGGTCTGGATAGAACAAATAGGATTTAAACTCATAGGTATGGATAGAACTTTCACCCTCTTTTGGTCTGGAAAGAACCAATAGATCCTTATTCTGTAGTTCGGGCCTGAACTACGACCGCTGTGATTTCTCATTAGACAATGAGAACACGTAGGCACAAGATGCAATATCTTGACGAGCAACCTTTCCCTTTCTCCCAACTTTTGGTCTAGATAGAACTATTTGGTCTCACAATGTAGAACTTTAGGATAGAGTTTTGTTAACTCTATGGAAGAATCATGGAAATGATTACTTACTCCCCTTTCTTGAGTGTTTAACATAAATCTAAAGAGTTTTGTGAAACTCTACACAAGTATGGATATGTTTGTTCCCCTTTAAACCTTGATCATAATCAAGTGTTCTTCATCCATAGTGAGGTGAACTACGATTGCTCTGATTCTATCCTAGTTAGGATACGTAGGCAGAGGACGCGATGTCTTTGCGAGCAAACTTAGAAACTATCTTTAGGTTTTAACCTACACCTTTACCTTATCCCAATTCATAGCAAACATTTATCAAATTAGCATGCAAAAAAACAAAAGGTTCCTGTAGAGTACTACAGATGTTTAGGATGTGAAATACCTACCCTATGCATAACCAACCCCCGATCCCCGAATCTCTTAGCGTTGTTGTTACATCGCGAAAAGGTTTTTTATTTCTTTAGACCTTTCCTTTTGGATAAATTAAAGTCCGGTTGTAAATTTAAGAATTAAGAATCAAGTTAATCAATAGCTTGGTATCACGATTCTCACCGCAACAGGAAGGTATGAGCACTCCTCACGTCCGTTGTACTCAACAGGATCCACGCTTGTTATCTAATCTACGAGTGTTAAAACAATCTAAAAGGCTAGCTTACAAGGGAAAAGAAAAGAAAAGAGACTCGATAGGACATCGCCGCCCTATGCCTACGTATCCCCTCGTGCAATGGGAAAGTCAGAGTCAATGTAGTTCAGAGAGCTACGGGTGAAAAGGGGAAGGTTGCTCACTAAGACATTGTCGTCTTGTGCCTACGTATCCTCATCTGGTATGAGAAGTCAGAGCAAACGTAGTTCGGGCTGACATGACCACTGGTTAGTTCAAGTGTTTTAACCGAGTAAGGTTAAATCTTCGTTCTAGAAGTTAGGGACGATGATTGTTTGCGGTAGAACAAAAATTTAACACACTCTTTCTGAAAATGATTTTGCAAACAATCCCGAAGGATAAAAATGTTTGACGTTTTGTTTTGTGTTTTATAAGAAGAAGTGAATTGAGTTAGATTTGAAACTCATGTTGCACTAAAGACTATGACTTGAGAGCGAATGCGTCGCATATCGCCCAAAGGGCATACGCTAAACACTCTAGACAAGGTGAGAGGAGGCCCCCCACTCATCATTCCTCAAGTACTTAAGGCTCGTAGCGTACAACAAGTGTTAACCTTTATTAATTGTCTTATGAAGTTATGAGATGATAAGAGAAGACACAACACTCTAATGGGAGCTGATAAACCCTAAACTTGGGATTAAAAGGGGAAAATCTATCCTAATGTTATCATGCAAAGGATTGAAAGCCTAATGTCTCTCCTACTCCCATCTTAAATCGAGGGACTGTGAATCCTAAGGGATCATGGCAAAAGAGCTCAAGTAAACACATAGCAATTCAATCACAAATGAAAAGGGATGAAAGATGAAAGTGACTTAAACAATGTAATGCAAACATAAATGATGCAACAAGATTCAACAACACAAGAGACTCAACACAAGAGAATGACTTAACAAGTCAAGGAGGATGAGATAAAATGGGAGAATTAAACTCCTACAACCATATACCATCAATCATCAAGAGACAATGATGCTATCCTAAGATGCATACACAAAGAAAATAGGTAGGAAAAAGTGTGGGGCAGCCACCACCACAAGCACATCTCAACCATACAATTCTTAAGACTCAAGCAAAACAATTGCAAAACAACAATGCAAAACCAATACCAATGTTCATGACAAACTCAAAGTGTACACAAAGTCACCAAATCATCATGAACAAAGGTCAAACCACAAGGGGAAGAAGTGAATCAATAAGAGGAAAGCCTCAACTTCAAGTCCAAGACAAGAGGGAATCACAATCATGATCATGTACAAGTGATGAACTAAAGATCAAGCACAAAATCAACACTTAGATCAAGTAGAGAAGCATGATTTAAAGATGACTTGTAACGCATGTTACACATTCAAATGACCCATGACAAGATAGAACAACACCTCAAGTATGTTCAAATGAATCAACAAAGCTCAAAAGATGCATATGGGATCACTCAAGATAATATCCCAAAGTTTAAAGTCAAACTAGCATGTGTAAACAACCCTAAAAGGATTTGACTTTGAAGCAATCATGAAAAATAGGAGAAACCTCAATAAATCTCAAATAAAATCTCAAGACAAGATTAAAAAACAATCAAACATAATGCCAAAGTTCAAGTTCAAATTCAACTCAAGGCACTACCAAATAATTCCAAGAAGTTATGGTGTTCCACATAATCGAGGGTTTGCCAAGGGTCAAACAAAAGCAATTTAAAAACACATGAAAAATGAACATAAATGAACCAAACCAACCCTGAATGATGCTTCAATCCATCACCTGAATAATGGAGAAGAATTGGTCATAGGGGATGTAGGATCAAGGTTCAAATGATCAAGTTCAAAACTAGGGTAAACCATAAAACATATCAATTTGTTAATTCTAAATAAAATAAGAAAATAAATGGAAAATAAAAATAAAATATATGAAAAATTAATTAACACATTAAACTGTCAAGAAAATATCTTTTGGGAATTTTGTGAGTTAAAGAACTAATTTAAAATGATTAAAATGAAAAATAGAATTAAAATGAAATAAAAAACAAGAACAAGCAAGGTGGGGTGCAATCAGTAATGCACAAATGAACTGAAGTTCTTGCAAATCTCGCCTGGGCCAAAAACCTGGAGGTGTAGATATCAAAGCCACAAGGCCCAAAGACCAAATGAAGCCAGAGTAAATGAAACTCAATGTTTCATTAATCCTATGTGGATTTCAACGCAAACATGGCATGGTCAACCCAATCAGAATGTGACAAAACAACACGGTCCAAGAGTCAAACAAGCCAGCTCAGCAGTGAACAAAGAAGTTACCAGACGCCAGAGCTAGGGCTCCGGTCATCTTCTTCGGCCAGCTCGAGGGAGACCAGTAAAATATTCTCAATAAAAATGGGAAAAGCTGGTACCGTTTGAAAGCTCTCTCAACAAGGAATCCAATCCATCATTTATTTTGTAAAAAGATTCTTAAACAAGCATGAAATTGGGCCACGATTTTTGAACACATGAACTGGAAACGCATCAAACAAGCAAGCAATCAGTTCAAACACGGCCTACCAAGGTTAGGGCTTCATATGCAAGCCAAAATGGACCTAATGCAAGTCTAGAATGAAAGAAATAAGTTGAAGAAAATACCTAACGGAGAGGTTTCGTTGATCCTTCAAAACTCAATCAAGCTTCTGTTTCAGCCTCCCAATCTCTTCCCCGAGCTTCTGTGAAGAAGACTTGAGTACCAACTTGAAAAATAATCCAAGGAAATGCAAGATTCGAAGAATGGAAGTTTGATGAAATTTTTGAAGCTTTCCCTTCTCTCTCACACAGCTGCACCAATTCTGATGGTTTAGGGCAAACATTTGGTTTTATATGGTGGGTTTTCAGCAACCAAGCAGGCCCATCTTGCTTCATTTGAAAGATTTCCAATTTTGGCCAAAAATAATTCTCTTATGAATACACACGGGTTCCCTATCATACACCTTATTTTTTGTCAGCAAAAGTGCATTTGTAGTGTGTAGAAAACTATAGGATGGTTTTGGTGAATTGAGAAAATGTTTTTGCAAGGTTTTGTATCATGACTTTTATGGTATAAAGTTTGAAAATTTAGCATGAAACATGTACCATTGTTTGTCCAAATGAAGTAAACGTAGGCAAGTGTTGCACCCCAAAATTTGCCTAACCTTTGGTTCACCTAGCTTGTGTTTCATTGCATTCATTTTTGCATTATCATCTGCATTTCATTGACATGTGTGCTGGAGATCAAGAGGTATGACTAACAACAAAGGCTACACAAGATTATGAAGCTAGATAAGGGGTTTATCCAAGTGTTCAAGGGTTGATATCCTCACCAGAGAAGCCAAAGATCCTCAGAGAGAGTGGTTGAAGCCAAGTGTGTACATCTTCTAACTTGAGAGTTGTGGGGAGTCCTCAGATGATTCCGAGGCCATAAAGTTAGACTTAAGACCTTGATAGAGCTCAGGAAAAGTGTTGAAGTTCATTTTGAAGCCTAGACAGGTCATCATGCAAAAGATAAGAAGCTACTACCAAGATTGGTGCAACTAGGGTTTCATCTGGACAACCCTAAGTTAACTGATGATTTGAGGAAGGTTGAGACCTAATTCCAAAGCCATATGATCATGGATTTATGTCTTAAGATGCCTAAGGGATGATTCCAAGGTCAACGTATCATGAATCAAGAGTGTGAGGAGTTCCCAAGCTAGGGTTGCTATGCTTGACAGTGTAAAATTCCCTGGTTTAGTGCCTAAATTCAAGACCACATAACTCAAGATGTGATTTTCGTATCACCTTGACCCCAACATGATTGTTGTAGAGCATGATAATAGCTTTAATTTGAGTACTAGAAGTCTTTGATAGGGTTTATAGAACTCATGTTATGAGCCAGACACGTTACAGGTCATCAGTTGAATGTGAATTTGGAGCTTGAAAGTCAACCAACTTGCATGACATTTTTGACCTAGAAGGATGATTCTCATGAACTTTTGGCCAACATGAATGTTGTTCCTTATCTTCTTAGCTTTCTAGAAAGTACTAGAAGTCCATGATTGGATTTGTAGAACTCAAGTTACAAGCTTTGCCAGATAAGGGTATTTTGGGGATTTGGAATTATAAGTCATTTTTGGTTATAGGTCAATTTCATCAAATTAGGCACCTCAAATGGACTTTTGATCAACTTTAAAGTTGTTCAAAATGGTGTTATTTGTCTAACCATGACCCAAAGATCCATTGATATGGATTGAATTGAGAAGTGTATGAAGAAAATTTGAAAAAAGATTATTAAAGGCATAAAAAAAGGGAAAAATTCAAAATAAATCACAATGGTTCAAAAAATTACAAATTGGTACATATTTTGATTGGAAATGGCACTTTGAAGACAATGGAATTGGTAGAATTTTAATTTGAGGCTTGCTTCATGGACTTTGTTTGGATTACTTCATGATGAAGTTACACATCAAAGATTGACCATAGGATCAAATCAACTTTCAATCTGATCCATTCATCTTCACCAAGTCATAAGCAATGAATTTGAACAAGAATTAAGCTGAAACAGAGCCAGGTTACACGATTTCCATAGTTGCACTTTGAAGGAAAATTGAAATTTTGGATTAATCAAATTGGGCTTCCATTAGGCCTGGGAAGTATCCAAAACAATCATATTTAAGCTCAGGATCCATTTCAGATCGTTTTTTGGATGGCATTTTGGTGAAGAAGCAGTTATTGTAGTTGGAGTTTTGGAGCCTCCGAGCAAGAAACGGTTTTGGAGTTTGAGGAAGAATCAAGAGCTTCTGAGTATCGAATCATTCAGCAAGCTTCAGTGAAGAAATCTGCACACTTTGGCATCAAGATTCGCACACTAGCACCTTCAATTTCAAGCTTCTTTTCAGGTTTTTATCCTTCAAAATTCCTCTTGATTTAGGTTTGTTTAGAATGAATTTGGCATGTGGTTAGGTTGTAGATATGACCTAGATCGTTTTATGATCAGAATTATGGAGTTTTGTGATGATTCTCGATTGGATGACATTTCTGTTGAGCATTGTATCTAGTTGATTCTTGAGAGAATTTAGAAATTGAATAGATCAGAGTGGTCCTTGAGAGGTGAGGAAGATTTCTATGGAGAGAATTTGGAGTTTGATGACACTTGTTGAAATGGTAATTTTTCTATTCATTATCGTGTTTGAGCATTCATGAAGAATCAGTGAGAATGGAATGGATCTTGATGTTCAGTGTGGAGAGACGAGTGGATTCGTGTATTTTTCATTAAGTTTAGTTGAGTTTGGAACCAGAGCATTATTGCTCTCGCCGGAGAAGACGGTGGAGCTCTTCTCCGGCCACCGTGAAATATTTTCCCTCTTTGTTCAGGTCAAATTGGAGAAGATGAGCAAGCACCGTTGGATCTGTTTGAGATATTTGACTAGGTCTTAGCATCCAACATACGAGATTCAGTTTGACTAGGTCTTCGTGAGGTGGCACATCCTGGAGCCTCAAATCAGCTTACTTTTCCATTGAATGGATATGATTAGAACGTACCGTGTAGCTCAGTCAACTGAACCATACAATGTCCATGGCCAAAACGCGTCGTTTTATTAAATGAGGTGGCATGCGCTTAGCCTTAGGATCTGTTGACTAGTAGTGTGATCTTGTGGTCCTGATATTTTCTGAGTTCTTTTATTTCTTTTATTCACTTTCTATTTTCTTTAATTGTCTTGATTGATTTTAATTCATATTAATTAGAATAATAATCAGAAAATTATGGAAAAAATATGTGAGTGATCCTTGTTTAATTTCTGATTTTTCCATGCTTTTGGATTTTATTTTGGTGTTGTTTTCAATTTAATGTCCATTTTTCTATTTTTAATAGTTGATTAAAAATGCATAAAATGACTAGTTTATTTGCTTATTTTATTACTAATTCATGCTTTAGAATTTGAGGCTGAAATTTTGCATGCTTGTTATAGACTCCTTGATAGGTTTGGGTGATTTCTGTTGTAATTTTTAGATGATTCTAAGTAGGAGTTTGAGATAGATCTTTAGGAGCATTCCTTGATGGATCCCCTTTAGCACACCCTTTGAGTTTAGATTTTATTAGAACCTTTAGGTGTAGGTTTTGCCCCTGGTTTTTCTACCATAGATTCTTAAACCATGTAGGATAATGTAGGATTTACCTTGAGATTTTTAGAATTGATTTTCTATTAGTTCCCCATTTTGCAAGTTGGTTATAGTTTAGGTGACCCTAACTAGGTTTTATTCATATATTAGTCTTTTAAGTGAACATTAGATGACTCTAAGTTTCATATCCTTTCTTGATAGAATAGAAATTAGGTAGATACCTCTTTAGAGCTTTGAATCCTTAGTGTAGGTGATCCTTAGAAGGTAATCATTGAGGTTCCATTAGAAGTTCAAATTAGGTGGATGATTCTTCCTATAGGGTTAGTTTCCCTCAAAATCTTCCTTGCTTTATTAGGATCCTCCTTGTGAGCATGTTTCCTCCTGTGGAGGAATTCATTGCATATTCATAAAGGAGTTGAGTCTATGCAAGTTTTCTAAGGAAATGGATTTGGTTGAGTGCCTGTGGTAAGTTCCTGTGGACCTTACCTTGCTTCCCATCTTTATTCTCCTAATCATCTCTTATCCAATCATTTTAGGAACCTTCTTGGGGTAGCATAGTCCCTCCTGTGGGGGGAATGTTGCACATCTCCTGAAGGAGTCAAACCTCTAAGAATCTCCAAATCCCTTTTAGTTGGTTGAGTGCTTGTGGCAAGTTCCTGTGGACCTTACCCTTGCTTCCCAACATTCAATTCCTTTCCTTAGGATAGATGCCATGTTTGTTTACTTGTGGAATGAATTCCTTATTTGTCATAAGTCCTTGCCTTCATTCATGATTGAGTGGTGTGTTGCATTAGGATAGTTCATGTTTAGGATAGACTAAGTGTAGGTGCATGACTGCATTAAGAGGTTGAGTGAGTCTCCCTCTGCTTGTTTTCCTTAAGGGTTGAGGTGATCCTCCCCTTGCTTGTGTGTTGTTTCTCTCTTTCTAATTGATGTATTTGCATATAAAGGTTGAGCTGGGCTCCCTTTGCTTGTCTCCTGTTGCCTGTTTTCTTTGCTTGATTGCTAAAAGGTTGAGTGAGTCTCCCTCTGCTTGTATTGTTGCATTGAATTTGCATCTTTACTGTGTTCTTTTCTGTTTATATGTTTTCTGATGTTTAGCTGATGCTTTATATGTTCTCTGTATTCCATTGATATGGTCCCCTAGGACTCTCACTTCCTTTGATAAGGAAGTGATGATAGAACTTTAGGTTGAAACCTATGCATGATAACATATAGGAGTTCCCTGTTTCAAACCTCAACCATAGGATGAATCCTTGGCATGACAACATTAGGGCTTGATAGTTTCCCCGTAGAGTTCGTTCTCTTTTATCTCAAAAAAACAGTAAAAAACGTAATAAAGGCAAGTAGTACAAGCGTGTTACGAGCCTTAAGCTACTTGGGAAATGATAATTGAGGGGTCTCCTCTCAATCATCTAGAGTGTTTAGTATATGCCCTTTGGATGATATGCGACGCATTCGCTCCTAAGTCATAGTCTCTAGTGTTGTACAAACTACAGACATCCATAAAAAACACTTCTTCCGTAAAAGACAGAAAACAAACATCAAACCCTTTTTGCCCCGTGGGCCCTTAAATCAAGGAAAACGTTTTTGAAGAAAAGAGTGTCGTTAACTCTCAGTTCTACCGTAAATGGTAATGCACGAGTCTCTGACAAGCAAGCTGCATACACCAAACTGCTGGAACTGTTTGTTAACCCTACTCGAAAAACAGATGAATCTGAACCCCCGTAATTCGTAGTATCCCGAACTACGTAAGCTCTGATCTCTCACACCTGTTGAGAGTACGTAGGCACAACATTGACGTATTGGCAAGCCACCTTCCCCCATCCGTTTTACCCGTAGTTAGCCGAACTACGTTGACTCTGATTTCTCGTTCTCTGATGAGAATACGTAGGCACGAAGCGCGATGCTTTGCCGAGTCATTTTTCTTTTCTTTTCAGACCAGCCTTGATAGGTAGATAGTTAAACTAACTCAACAGATAAACACAACAAGCATGGATCCCGTTGAGTACAACGGACGTGAGGGGTGCTAATACCTTCCCCTTGCGTAACCGACTCCCGAACCCAGACATGGTCGCAATGAATTTGTCTTATACCTTTTCTTCAGGTTTTTCCGATCGTTTCCTTTCCCTTTCTGTGGGATAAATAATGAAAGGTGGCGACTCTTCTGTTTTGCCGGCACCTTATTTTCGCGGTAGCGACAGCAAGACCAATATTGGTGACATTATGGTGCAAGAAATGTTCAATAGGTGACTTGTAAATGAAGATACCCAAACCAAGTCCAAAAGTCCACTTTTCAGTTTCAAAATGGTTCCAATGATCACATAGTTCATCAAGTGCCATGGAAATTACGCTCATTGTGGAGTTAAGACAATATAGCACAACTTTCATGTTCATTGAGTTTGGATTAGAGGCCTTGAAGTGCATGAAATTGACCATTGAAGAAAATGACCTATAATGAACTTTCCCAAAATACCCTTGCCTTGTGAAGCCCATAACCTGAGATGTACACATGAGAATGAGGACTTATAGGACTTTTTGGAAAGATAAGATCAAGAGGAACAACTTTCATGTTCACGTGAAAGTGAGGAGAAGCTTTATTCCATGTCAAAAATGCCTTTGAACTGAGTTGACTTTGAGTTGACCAAAATTCCCTTCATCTGAGGACACCAACTTGTTGGCACCATAACTTGAGATGTAAAAAATCAATGGATGTGTTCCTGTACTTAAAAGAAAGCTTTAAATATGATGAACAAGTCTCATGTTTATGGAAAAATGAGATTGAACTTGTATCATAATGAAAATTGTCCTTGAAGTTAGGCAACAAAGAAGAGGATTTTACACTGAAATCATCTGAAACCCTAATTTAGTAACTCCTTGAACTCTTGAATCTCTTTGATTTGATCTTAACATGACATCCTAGATGCTTTGGGATGACTTCACATGGCCTTAATAACCTAGAACCAAGTCTTGAACCCTCTCAAACCCACAGTTGACTTTGGGTTGACTAGATGAAACCCTACCTCCACATCCTTTGACTGAGTCTCTTGCAGATGAAATGTATGACCATACAAACTTCATAAAGACCTCTCAAGACACACAATTGAGCTTCTGAACCATGCTTTATCCAAGTAAGTGACCTCATGAACCTCTGATGACCCTCTGATGATCCTCAAGATAGGAGGTGACACCCATATACAAACTTTTCCTCTCAAGAAGCTTTAAAACCCAATCTGATGGTAATGAACACAGATGGCTTGCAAATGATACCCTTGCTTGAGCTTGAACAAAGAAGCTCTCCTCTTTAATGGAAAAACAAAACCTCTCTTGATCCCTCTAATAGAACTAATGCTATGCAAATGCAAATGCTAAATGAAATGAATCATAAGCCAAGTTAAAAGAAAAGGTTGGTCAAATTTTGGGGTACAACACCCCTATTTAGATATCTTTACCAGATGGTAATGAGAGATGACAATCTCCATAGAATCATGGTGAAAGGTATTTATATATAGCAAACCATAAGTTTTGTCCCTTATATTCGATGGTATGCAAAAGGACAAATTTTGATCATGCAATGAGTTCTAAACATGATGCTTTATGATGCTTGAGTGCAAGAAAATTCTAACACACAAGTAAAAGAAAAACAAGAACAAAACAACGAGTAACAACTCACTAGGAACACAGACACACTGGGGAGAGACCCAAAGAAAATTAACCAATAGTTCAAACATGACTAAAGATGGTACTTTAAGGGGATCCTCTACACAGGGGACACAAATCTCCACTTGGGAAAAGACAAATCTTCACTGGGGAAATGCATCAAGGAAGACACAGATAAGAAGCCACAAAGGGGGACAAAAGTCAACAGACACAGACACCAACCAGGGATAAGAAAGGACTAGAGACATGGACCCTATTGGGGAACAAACCCATGGGGATCTTCCTTGCAATGAAGAGTTCAAACTGGATCTTCGGGAAAAGACTAGGAATAAGACCAGACCCATCGGGGATACTAGTGATTACTAGACCTCCAAGACCTACTGGGGATATCTAGGGATGCTGGTATCAACCAACCATCTTGAGATCAGGTTTAGAAGAACATTGCAAATGACCATCGGGTTTTCAAAGGATATGGTAACGACCAAAATCGAGGTACTAACAACAAACAAACTTTTAAACGATGCCAGTAAAAATAATACTAGTCTTTCCATTAAGTATGGTGACAACCAAATCAGCAATACCAATAACAATTGGGCTTCAAACAATGTCAGTAACTACCGGACTTCTTGAGGAAATCTAGTAACGACTAGACTTCATGGGGAGATGTTGGTAACGACCCACATTCCAATAACGATTGGGTTACAATCAAAGTCGGTAACTTCTAGACTTCCTGGGGAAATGTTGATAACAAACAACATTCGGAGAATATAACATAGTTTGGATGGACTTTGCTAATTACAATTGGACTTTAAAACATTCCAGTACCCACTGGACTTTCTGGGGATAAGGTGACAACCCTACTTCAAAACACCAGTAACAAATAGGTTTTCACCAGTCAAAACATTACTGGACTTCAAATGGTGATAGCCATCAAACAATACCAATAACAATTGGATTTAAACGACATCAGTCAATGCATTACTGGGTTTCATGGGATTGCTAGTAACAGCTAGACTTCCAAGAGGATACGGTGACAACCAAACAGTGATACCAATAACCATATTGGATTTAAATAATGCCAGTAACTACTGGACTTCCCAGGAATACAAGTATTTATCACAATAATACTTAAGCCAGATAACTTGACAAAGTTAAGGTAACAACCAAAGGGTAAGCTTACTACAACAGGTCTGAAGCAAAGAGGTTTGGTAACGACCAAGGGATCTCAAGATGATATCCAATAACCACTAGGGAAGAAACACCCGACATATTCTTGACAAAGAAAACCGTCCAACCGGATTACAAAGGCTACAACCAAAATAGACCAAAACAAAACGGTATGTTAAAAGATGCATATCCTAATGGTATGATGCAAATGCAATGCTGAACGATCGTTGGGGAAAAGCGAAGAAAGAGAGATAACGATCTATCACAGAGAAAACAAAGAGAATCACACTGAATCCCATTGTTGGAGAATGGTCTTAATTCATTGGCGACTCTACTGGGGAATCGATCCCTGCTCTTGCAAACTTGCTGGAGAGAGGTCCTGACTTCAATACAGCTGACAAAACAACTATCCAGAGATATCGACACTTCATAGCGTGGCGGCATGGGGAAGGAAACCCCTATCGACCTCATATTGTTGAAATGATGGTATCAAAGTTTTAGCCATTCTATCCTCATGAGAGGAGTCTAAATTTACACCGTCATGTCGCAATCGAAGTTATGTTTTTCTTGTTGACTAACTTTCTCCAAAACAATTTTTTGTTTCAAAAAACGTTTGCTTTCAAAAATCATTATTATTAACGAATAAGTGGTGTTTTGCATAATAAAAAAGGTAGAGCATAATAGAGCATAAACAAATATTGGTCTAAATCTGATTTTATTCAAAGATGGAAACAAGCCAAAGGCAAAGTCCCATGTAACAATTACAATTTGAAAAAGAAAAAAATGGCAATATAGGTAAAGGTTTACAAAAATCCAATGATTATCAAGTCCTAACTAACTAAGAGTCGGTCTGAAATGTTGTTTCTGATGAGAGTAGTGAAGAGTGAGCCTTTTTGACGATCTTCTGCATGTAGTGACAATTCCTGATGTGGTGAAATGCCTTTGTTACTCATTTTTGTCTAAGCCGCCTTTCCAGGTTTTCGACTTAACGAGCGTTTATCTTCTTTTGTTTTATCCCTAACTTTTTCCTGGATCTCCTTCATAGGTTATGATCCACCGGGATGGACCTTTTTTTGTGTGCCTAAGTTGCCTTTCTAGGTTTTCAACTTAGCGGGTTTTTCAGGCATAATATTTTCTTACTGCATCTGAGTTCCTGGGATGAGGGAGATGTTCACCATCCATCGTTGCATGGATTAGAGAGCCTCTAGAAAAGACCATCTTCACAACGAATGG
This sequence comes from Lathyrus sativus, assembly GCA_963859935.3. NCBI lineage: Eukaryota > Viridiplantae > Streptophyta > Magnoliopsida > Fabales > Fabaceae > Lathyrus > Lathyrus sativus. Next base: position 361,306,486 of record OZ012739.1, read on the forward strand.
GCTGTCGTAAATTGGCCTCCACTTTCCGCGCATGTCTCGATGTACTGGCAAAATCTTTCTGAGTACCAACTCACCCTCTTTATATTCCTTGGCCTGGACTCTTTTGTCGAAGGCTCTCTTCATTCTCTTTTGGTAGAGTTGAGTGTGGCACATTGTCGTCATCCTCTTCTCATCAACGAGATTCAGAGTATCGAACCTTTCATTCACCCATTCAACTTCTTCGATCTAGGCTTCCATTAAGACCCTTAACGAAGATATCTCAACTCCAATAGGTAATACTGCGTTCATCCCGTAAACCAAGGAAAAAGAGGTTTCCCCTGTTGAAGTACGAACCGATGTTCTATATTTGTGCAATGTGAATGGTAGCATTTTATGTTAATCTTTGTAGGTCACTACCATCTTTTGCACAATCTTTTTAATGTTTTTGTTTGTAGCTTCAACAATGTTGTTCATCTTAGGCCGGTAAGGAGAAGAGTTATAATTTTTAATTTTGAAACTGTCACACAGCTCTTTCATTGATTTGTTGTTCAGATTGGTACCATTATCTGTAATGATCTGGTCAGGGACTCCGTAACAACAGATAATATCCTTTTTGATGAAACGGGCAACCACTTTCTTGGTTACATTCGCATAGGATGCTACTTCTACCCATTTGGTGAAGTAGTCGATATCGACGAGGATGAACCGATGACTGTTGTAAGCTTTAGGCTCGATTTCCCCAATCATGTCAATGCCCCACATTGAGAATGGTCAAGGTGATGTCAACATATTTAGAGGATGTGGTGGCACGCGCACCTTGTGTGCGTAAATCTGGCATTTATGACATTCAGGTGAATAGGATGCATTCAGTCTCCAAAGTCAACCAGTAATAACCAGCCCTCAAGATTTTCTTTGCCATGGCATCGCCGCTTGCATGAGTATCAGAGGTACCTTCATGAATTTATATCATCAACATGTCTGGTTCTCTTTTGTCAACACATCTGAGTAAGACCATGTCGTGATTTATCTTATACAGAACATTATTGTTAATGAAGAATTTGGATGACAATCTTCGCACAACACTTTTATCAATTTTAGAGGCATCGACCGGATAGTCTTGATTCTGAAAGTAATTTTTGATGTCGTAGAACCATGTCATTAACATTCTGAAGGTAATCGAGGAAGTTTTGTTGATGAACTGAACCTTCCACATTGATGCTAGTGTGGCTAAAGCATCAACAATATGATTTTCAGACATCAGAACGTGTCTGAAAGTGATCTCGTTAAAATACTTGATCATCTCCAAAATGTAGTCTTTGTAAGGAACCAGTTTTTCGTCTCAGGTTTCTCGTTCTCCCTTGAGCTGATATATCACCAAGGCAAAGTCGCCAATTACTTCCAGAATCTTGATGTGAAGGTCAATGGCTGCTTCAAGACCTAATATGCAGGCTTCATACTCAACTATGTTGTTTGTGCATTTGAAGCACAACCTTGCAGTGACGGAAGTGTAACCTCCAGCAGGATTTTCCAGAACAGCACCAGTACCACGACCTCTTTTGCTGGAAGCACCGTCGAACATCATTTTCCAACAGGAACCAGGTTCAAGACCCTCTTTAGGATCAGGTTCTTCTTTAGCTTTGTAAAGAGACATGACATCTTCGTCAGGGGAGTCGAATTTAAGTGGCTGATAATCTTCAACAGGTTGATCAAGAAGGTAGTCTGACAAGACGCTTCCTTTTATCGACTTCTGTGTAACATATTGAATGTCATACTCTGACAAGAGCATGTGCCATCTTGCCAGTCTGAGCAGGTTTCTCGAATATTTATTTTATTGGATCCATTTTGGATATCAACAGAGTAGTGTCACAAATCTTGTACTGTGTCATACGTTTGGCCGCCCAAACCAACACGCATCAAGCTTTTTCCAATGGAGAGTAACGACTCTCGCAATTGGTGAAATTCTTGCTCAAGTAGTAGATTGCATTCTCTTTCTTCCTTGATTCATCTGTTTGGCCCAAGACACAACCCATTGATTCTTCGAGCATAGTCATGTACATGAAGAGAAGTCTTCCAGGCACATGAGGGATCAATACTGGAGGCTCTTGGAGATATCCTTTGATCTTCTCAAATGCTGACTGGAAATTCGCGTTCCATACAACCACTTAATCTTTTCGTAAAAACTTAAAGATTGGCGTGCAAGTAGGAGTCAAGTTGGAGATGAACCTGGAGATATAGTTCAGTCTACCAAAAAAACTCTTATTTGTTTCTTATTTTGTGGTGCAGGCATTTCCTGGATGGCTCGCACCTTGTCGGGATCCACTTTGTTGACTAACGATGAAGCCGAGTAATTTTCCTAATCTGACTCTGAAGGTACATTTGGTAGGGTTTAGTCTCAACTGAAACCTCCTAAGTCTTTTAAATAACTTCAGCGGATGATCAAGGTGTTCTTCTTTGCTTTGAGACTTGACGATCATATCATCAACATAAACCTCAATCTCCTGGTGCATCATGTCATGAAATAATGCCACCACGGCCCGTTGTATGTGGCCCCATCATTCTTCAAACCAAAAGTCATAACCTTATAACAATAGGTGCCCCAGGGTGTGATGAAGGTTGTTTTTTCCATATCAGTTGGGTCCATTTTTATCTGGTTATAGCCGGAGAAACCATCAATGAATGAGAATACCGCAAAGCTAGTTGTATTATCCACCAAAGTGTCTATATGCGGTAGAGGGAAATCGTCCTTCGGACTATCTTCATTAAGATCCCTGTAATCTACGCACATTCGAACTTTACCATCCTTTTTTGGCATAGGTACAATGTTAGCCACCCATTCTGGGTATTTTGATACTACTAAAAATCATGCATCTATCTGCTTTTTGACCTCATCTCTGATCTTGAGAGCCATATCGGTTCTGGACCTTCGAAGCTTCTGTTTAACTGGAGGAAACTTGATCTTAAGAGCCATGTCGAATGTGAACCACAATGTCGGCGTCTAATCCAGACATATCTTGGTAGGACCAAGCAAACAAATATGTATACTCTTTGAGGAGCATTATCAATCTGTCTTTAACCTCTACCATAAGTGATGCCCCAATCCTGACCTCTATTTTCTCTTCTTCAGAGCCCAAGTTGATGACGTCAATCTGTTCTTTATACGGTTGAAGATAAACATCCTCGTACTCGGTCATTTTCATCAGTTCTTTGGGGATTTCAGAATCCTCATCACTCTTTTCCTTAGCTTGGAATACCGGTGAACCAAAGTTAGCAGAAATTGGATGGCCATTGGATTTAGTGGGTGATAGAGGTTCTCTGCATGTTTTGAACGGGCTTAAATTAAGAAAACACACACAAAGAGATGCAGATGATGAATTCTTTTTAGGTTTTCGAAAAAGATTTCCATTTTTCCTTTTTACAAAAAGTGAAAATAATAAAAATGCAATGAACAACAAAATGAAGTTTAACAAAACACTCATTCATTGATTGATCTTTTTAATTGCAAAAGTCTGGGCCATACAAAATGATCAACTAGCCCCAAGCATGACCATGGATTTAAAACAAAGAAAATGCTAACAAGCAATACAAACAAATTACTCGAAGAGCGGTAACATGACGGGAACTTAAGTGGCCTCTCAGTTTCATAGAACGACTTCATTCCAGAATACCAGGTTGTCAGTGCAACCCACTTCAGCATCTTCTTTGATAGCATTCACTTGACCACTGCCCTTATGAAGGTCTCTTCCAGGGTCTTTAGGCACTTGATGTTGACTTTTGATTCTCCATCTAGAGTTGGTTTGTAACCCAACCTTTGCCGGTCATTCTTCGCCCGAGCGTTGACTTCAATTACCTCTCCCCAACCTTGCAGAAGTCCTTCCTTTATGGCATTTTTAATACTCTAGGCAGAGACAAAAGATGGACCACGTGTAACAACAATGTCCTCAACCGACACAGCATCTGCAATTTCTAATGCTTGAAAAGCCATTTCTAATGCATCTTCATCAGCATCAATATATCAAAAAGAGGATAGATTGCTCACCATCAGGTCATCCTCGCTTTGCACTACGAACAATTGATCCTCAGTAATGAACTTCATCTTTTGGTGTAATGTGGATGTGACAGCGTCCGCTACATGTATCCACAACCTTCCTAGCAGACAACTATATGCCAGATTTATGTCCATTACCTGAAAGGTGATTTTAAAGACCTAGGGTCCCACCATGATCGGTAAATCAACCTCTCCAATTACAGTTCTCCTCAATCTATCGAAAGCCTTCACAATCAAAGATGTGGGTCTCATCTCAGCTCCTTTGTATGCCAATTTGGCTAATGTTCTTTTGGGCATTACATTGAGGGTTGACCCAGTGTCGACGAGTACTCTGGCGAGCGTATCCTCTTCACACTTAACAGACACGTGCAAGGCACGATTGTGCTTGCGACCCTCAGTGGTCAAGTCACTGTTGTCGATGCTCAGTGTATTACAGGTTGTGATGTTAGCAATGACAAAGTCAAATTGCCCCATAGAGATGCCTTTCTTTACATGGGCTTGTGTTAATATCTTCAACAGAGCTTGTCGATAAGCGGGAGAACTCAGCACTAATGACATGATCGAGATCTTGGACGGTGTCTGGTTTAGTTGGTCTACTACCCGGTATTCGCTCCGGCAAATTATTCTCAGAAATTATTCCTTATCCTCCTTTGGGAGTTCTTTCCCTTTCATTTTTTCAATAACGGGCGCTTTGGCAATGGCTTCCTTAGGAACAATCTCCTTAGGAGTGGTAGTGGTTACTTTGGGAACAACGGCAGCTGCCTGAGGAACAGTAAAATTGGCCCTGGGTTGATATACACGACTACTACGGGTCATGTTGATTGCCTTAACAATGTTCGGCACATCCTCCTGCTTTCTTCCGACTTTCATGTTGTACCAAGAGTAATCATATTTCCAAGATACAACTTTTGGATTAGGACCCGATCCCTTCCTTGGATTAAAACTTGGTTTTGAATGGTCTGCAGTTGGCGCAGGGTTGTTGTGAAATATAGGCCTTACAACAGTGAGAGAAGCAGACTTGCTACTCATAGTATTGAATATTGGCCTCTTTTCAGATTTCCTCGATAAATTGAATATTGGCTTAATTACCGAGACATCTTATTTTTTCTTCTTCCCACATATTTGTAGTAAACCTCCATCAACCATTGACTGAATATTCTTCTGAACTAGGTTACAACCCTGCGGATTATGATGACACTCGTTGCAGCTTTGATGGGAACCTTTGATTAGCCTCGCCGTTACCAATTTTTTATGCAACTCAACCAATGGAGTTTTGATTTCAGACACCTTGGAAATTAATCTTACGATAGAGTCTTCTCCTACAGCATGGACCCCGCCATGGTTCGACAAATGACGGTTTTCCATGTTAGGTTGGTTGTCCTTAAAGGAGAGGATCTTCTTTTCAATCAATTCTCGAAAAATATGTTAGAGCGATATGCAACCCTCGAGGTCGTGCCCTACAACATTTTCGTGGAATGCACATCATGTGTTTGGGTTATAATAATGTGGTAATGGAGTTGGAGAGGGACCCAACTTCCTGGTCTGAATTAAGCCTTGCTACACCATTAGAGGGTACAAGTCAGTGTAGCTCATGGGGATAGGCGGAATCCCTGGTCTTCTGTTTTGGAAAGCAGGCCTCGGAGCCGGTGTTCTTTGTGGTTGTCGTGCTTGCTGGTTGTGATTTTGTTGATATGCATTGGGTGCCGGTCGCTAAAAATTTTGTGGGTTCGGCCGAGGTTGAAACACCGGCGTGACTGCAGCCACATATTGTTGTCATTGATAATTTCCCAGAGGTTGTAGACCAGGTAACCGTTGATTTTGTGGGAGGTTTCTTCTGTTCTGAACCCTCTCGTCGTACATTATAACATTAGTCTCTCCTTCCTTTTTCTTGTGGAAGTTACCCGGTAGCTTTTCCATTATACTAGTGCTAGCCGAACTCGTCACTTTGCCATTTTTCAAACGAGCCTCTATCTTTACACCTATGGCCATAATATCTAAAAAGTTGGTCGTGATACTGCTAATCATTCTTTCATAGAATTCGGGTCTGACGGTATCCACGAGCCAGTCAGCCAACTTTTTTTCCATTAAGGGAGGTTCCACATGGGCGGCAGTCTCGCGCCATCTTTGTGCATACTCTGTAAAGGATTCTGAGCTCTTCTGAGTCGTGCTAAGTAACTGATGGCAGTCTGGTGCTAAATCCATGTTGTATTTATACCGTTGAATGAACACATCAGACAGATTTTGGAAGCAATGGATTTTAGACTAATCCAGACTTAAGTACCATTTAGCAGAGGCTCCTTTGAGATAGTCTTGAAAGTAGTGTATCAACAATTTGTCATTCTCGATATGTGGGCCCATACGTTGACAGTACATAATCAGGTGAACCTTTGGGCAGGTTGCTCCTTCGTACTTTTCAAACGTAGACATTATGAACACAAGATGAGTCGGAAGACCAATGAAATGCAATGCAAAATGAAATGCAGGATGCAATGCAAATGCAGACCACACCTTCAAGGAGAACCAAAAAGTTTGTTTACGAACAAAATTAAAGGATCAACACCTAACAACGTGATGCTTGTCATTGACAAATGAAAGATTAACCAAATTTCATTAGTAAAAAGAGTTTTACAACACAAAGTTCTCATTAACAAATGAAACTTTTACATCATTTTACAAAATGAAAGATCACATATTCCCATAAGCCTGGGGTACAATAAAAGGAAATTAGCAGTTAAGGATTCTCTAACAAGATGACCCTTCTCCTTCCAGTAACCTTGACTCTGACAGAGCAGCTCCCAAAGTTCCGTATTTTCCCGTTCAGCTTTTACCAAAGCAAATTTCAATTTTCCCCTAGAGAAGAGTTTTTCTGGCTCCAGAGTGATGTCGTAGGAGTGAGTATAGAACATCTTTAATGCTATCACTTTTGACCAGAACAGATATTCCTTCGAAACAAGACAGCTTGGATTTTCCACGGCTGTCAATCCTTGCAGATAGGAGTGACTTCAGGCAAAGATAATTCGTGCTTTGATATCTGGGTCAACATCTCTTTCATAGAAGCAAGTCTCTAGCTGGGCTGGCTCCGGTTCTTTCTTAGTGGGGTATCCTAGCTGACGGAGAGCTAAGATAGTGTTGTAGTTGATATACCCTCTAGTGCTGATAAGGGGTATATTTGGGAATTCTCCACAGCTATGTATCATGGATGCACCTATTTCTTAGGGGTCACTATCTTGAAAGTTCCATAGAGGAAATGTCTTGGGCAAGTGTGAAATAAACCACTTGTTGAGGAGTGTTATGCAGCAGGAAAATTGCCCGAGATTGAACACCTTCCACCAACGAATGGTGTATTAGGTATCAGCTAAAAGTGTGGGCACTGATGGAGTAACTGATGGAGTAACCTCTCTGTCTTCTGCGCGTGAAGACCTGAAAGATGTATGTCAAGAAATCTGTACTACTGGTGAACCTTGTAAGAAGGTTAAGTTCTTGAAACCCACTTACAAGATATGGGCTAAGATTTTCATGAGCACCATCTTTCACAGACCCTCTTCAAACTCTTCTGATTATGTTAATGCTGAACAACTTTACTTCATGTATTGTTTACACCAAAACATTCAGATTGATCTTCCATATTTGATGTTTAATCATCTGGTGTCTCACGTCAAGGAAACAAGGGAAACAGCCAGAGATAAATCTGGAAAAGTCAGAACATGGATCCCTATGGGAAGGCTGATTTCAGATACTCTGATAGAAAACCAACTTGTGGCGCATCTGCAAGAGGCTGGGTTGACAGAAGATCTGACTTATATCATTGGCTCTGAAATAAACAGAAATTCCACAACAAACTCAACAAACAACACCACAACCACAAAACACTATCCCAGAATATACCATTCCAGAGGATGTTCACCCTGAACACTCTGACCAACCTGAATATCTCATTGATCCTGATGAGATATTAGATGTCACACCTTTAAACCAGTCTGTCAATTTATCTTCAACTTCTGAAAAATCTAACCACTCTGATGCATCATCTGATGATGAATCATCTGGTTACATTAATGAATGCTTGAATGATCTCAAACAACCTCATTCTGAGAGTGTTTGGAAACAGCTGTTTAAATCTCCAACTTCTGAACATCCACCTTCTCCACAAAATTCCCCAACTCAAACTCTCACTCCACAACCAACAGAAACCCAACCAATTCCCTCAATACCTCAACCACAACATTCTGACCAACAAACATCTGAACCACAAACCAACCAACCAACATCTGAACCACAAATCAATCCTCAACCTTCTGAACCACAAACATCTGAACATCCATCTTCACAACCTCAACCTTCTGAACAAACACCACAAACACAACTAACCCAACCAAGAAAACCCAGAATCCCTGATGAAGCAGAATTGGGATCACGTGTTTATACTCTGTTAAGAGATTTTGATAAGGATAATGTCTCAGACTTTGCTGACATTATGGATGTTTGCATGACTACTATGGACAAAGAGGCTGCTGACGCTGTTTGGAAGAAATATCTTTACAGACTGAATAGGGAGGCTTTGAAAATCAGGACTCAATGTCTTAGATTGTCAAAAGTAAGGTTTGCTGCTTATCAAAAACGGATTAAGAGAAACACTCCTCCTATTCTTCTTCTAGAAGCTCCTCCACCTCCAGAAATTCCTGCACCTGATGTTACTCAGACTGTTTCAGAATCTAGTGTTTCAGAATCTACAGATCTTCAGAAGGATGTCAAAGAACTTAAGGATTTTATGGTTGATCAAAAGAAAACAAATGAAGAAATGAAAACTTGGATGGCTAAGCAAGATGAAAATTCAGAAAGGATTACAGCACTGCTGCAACTCGTTGCTTCTCAACAAGCCTCATCTGCTAAACCTACTTGATGTTTTGCACAAGTTTTTCATGTTTTGCTTTGTTTTGATTTTCTTCTGATATGTTTTGTATGCTTTTATCTGAATCTGGATGTTCTCTTGACTTAATGACAATGATCTTTTTGCTTATCTGGATATGTGTTTCTTCTGCATCTTTACTGTCTTTTAAAATTCTTTTTGATTATGACAAAAAGGGGGAGAAACAAAATAGAATCTGATTGTTCAAATCTATAAGCAATTATCTGAACTAAGTCAGACATGTTACTAACATTCTTTGAATTTAAGTGTCCCAGATATTATTAAAAAATCTGACAAATTTCATTGAAGTTTTTCCTGAGATCTATCTTTTCAGAACCTGATCAAAAATAGCTAAATCTGAGTAGACCAGACTCTGATATCTAACCTTGAGTACTATGATCTAAAAGATAACTCAAGACAGGAAATGGCAAGATAAACAACCAGGTGTTCTGAAGTTGTTCATCTGGCATCAAGCTTTAATATGGCATCAAGCTTTGACTCTAGAAGTCAAACATATGTCAACCAGGCTTCAATCAGGCTCTGAATCTGAAATGTACTCAACCAGAAAGGGAAGTATCTAATTCCATTAGAGTATTCATTTCAGGGGGAGATTGTTAATCTCAGGGGGAGTAATTTTAATTCATATTTTTATTGAACAAATTTCTCATGTTTTGTCATCATCAAAAAGGGGGAGATTGTAAGAGCACAGATTGTGTCTTAGTAATATCTCTATGTTTTGATGATAACATTAATGATAATTTGTATACAAGAATTATACTCTCTAAATTTGTTCTAAACTGTTTTCTACAGGCACAAAAGATTTTAATCTTAAAGAGCAAATTTGATGTGTACAATAAATTCTGAATGGCTCAAGAGCATCTGAAGATTAGAAGAATCTGAAGTATAAGAGCTTAGTCATCACGATTCTGAAGATACAACACGCTGCATATATTATCAAGAATCTGAATGAAAGAAGACTCTGAGTGAAAAGACTCTGAATGAGAGAAGACTCTGATCTGAGTGAAGACTCTGATCTAAGAGCATGTTACGCTTCAAGCACACAGCTGCACCAGACTCTGATTCAGCAACATCTGAAGAACATCTTAGGCTCTGAAGTTTCCAGAAGATTCTGAAGACTGAAGACTCTGATATTGATTGTTGATCTGAACTATCTGAAGAATTATTTGAAGAAGATTATTTTAATATATCCGTTGGAATATGCCAGCAAATCTTTCCTTAATTGGGATAGACATAAATCTCTGCAAGAATATTATTCCTCTGATACATTCCATATATGGTAAATTCACAGCTCAGCAGACAATTGCTACACCCACATTTTGTGCGCCGTCTCTCTGCTGCAATAGTACAAAGGACAGTACTATTTGATATTGGAAATATCTTCTCCAACGGTATTATATTCTCTCCAATATTCAAGTGGCTATATAAAGGATATCATAGCACTTTCTTCAGAGAGAAATTTTGACAAACTTATTCTCAAGCGAAGAAACTCTCAAGCTCTCATATTCTTTATAGTTCATACTTTGTTCTAAACTTCGAGAAATAACACAGTTGTGTTTATAGCTTTCATAGAAGCATTTTATTACTCTTACATTGCATTTACATTAATTTGTAAAGGAAGTTTTCCTTAAGAGGATCTAGGTTAGATCAGTAGCTCTTGAGAAGACTAAGAACAGTTGTTCTTAGGTGTTGCTATTTGTAATCAGTTGATTTGAATAGTGGATTAAGTCCTTGTTGAGAAAGGCAAATCACTCTTGAAAAGGGTGGACTGGAGTAGTTGAGTTCAACGAACCAGGATAAAAATACTTGAGTTTTTATCTTTGATTATTTTCTGTCATACTTATTCAACCCCCCTTCTAAGTATTTTCTCACCTTCAGTTGGTATCAGAGCTCCGGTTCTGCGTGTGCATTCACTTAACCGTGACAGATAAAGATCCAGTGAGAAGAATACTCTGTTATTTATTTGGTTGCTAATATGGGTGATATTCCTACATCAAGCAACAAATATGAAGGAGACAGAATCAGCACCAAACCTCCAATGTTTGATGGAGAAAAATTTGATTATTGGAAAGATAGACTTGAAAGTTTTTTCTTGGGGTATGATGCTGATCTCTGGGATTTAGTCATTGATGGATATGAACATCCTACTAAGGATGGCAAAAAGATTGATAGAAAATCAATGACTGAGGAGCAGAAGAAAGAATTCAAGAATCATCACAAAGCCAGAACCATACTTCTTAATGCAATCTCTCATACAGAGTATGAGAAGATTACCAACAGAGACACTGCTCATGATATGTTTGAGTCTCTCAAAATGACTCATGAGGGAAACTCTCAGGTGAAAGAAACAAAGGCTCTGGCGCTGATACAGAAGTATGAAGCGTTCAAGATGGAAGAATCTGAGAACATTGAGACTATGTTTTCCAGATTTCAGATTCTAACAGCTGGGTTGAAAGTTCTGGACAAGGGCTACTCAACATCTGATCATGTCAAGAAGATCATCAGAAGTCTTCCTACCAGATGGAGACCTATGGTGACTGCATTGAAGCTGGCCAAGGATCTGAACAAAATCTCATTAGAAGAACTCATCAGTTCTTTGAGAAGTCATGAGATTGAGCTGGAGGAAGATGAACCCCAGAAGAAAGATAAAGGTAAATCCTTAGCTTTTAAATCTAACAAATCTGTTAAAGCTTTGCAGGTAAATGAAGAAAGCTCTGAGGAATCTTCTTCTGAAGAAGAAGATGAACTATCCATGCTGTCCAGAAGGATCAACAAACTCTGGAAGCACAAAGGGAAGAAGTTCAACAACTTCAGAAGATCTGATCAAAAGAGAGAATCTTCTGGACACAGAAGATCTGGCAAGAAAGAGGTCACTTGCTATGAATGTAAAGAACCTGGACACTACAAGAGTGAATGTCCCAAACTTCAAAAGGAAAAACCCAAAAGGAAGTTTGATAAAAAGAAAAAGGTTCTGATGGCTACATGGGATGACTCAGATGAATCTGAATCATCTTCTGAATCTGAGGAAGAATGTGCAAATTTTGCGCTGATGGCCAACACAAATGATCAAGATGAAGGAACGTCATCATCTGAATCTGAGTCAGAATCAGACTCTGACTCTGAAGAGGTATTTTCTGAACTCTCCAGAGCTGAACTTGTTGAAAGTTTATCTGACATGTTGGAAAGCTACAGCAAGATTAAACTCAAATACAAGAAGCTGAAAAGCAATCTTGAATCTGAGATTGATCTTCTGAGAACAGAACTTGTTGAGCAGAAAGAAATAAATTTAAAACTCAAAAATGATTTAGAAACAACTCAACAAGAATCTGATACTGAAACAGAGTCAAGTGAAAATATTTTAGAAAAATATGACTCCAGTTTTAAAAGATTCCTCACTAAAAGCATAGACAGAAGCAAAATGGCTTCTATGATCTATGGTGTTAGTGGGAACAACAGAAGAGGCATTGGATGTGAATCTTCCTCTGGAAGCAATCCAAAATCTGTTGATAAACTCTTCATCAAGAAGACTCCTCTGTATTCTCATTTTAAGTTTGGTCATCTGAATGATATTAAACATACAAGCTCTGAAAAGAGTACTTATGTGTTTAAGCCAAGGGCTAGCCAGAATAAACACTATGTTGAAAAACAGAAGTTTAGGCAAAACCACAGAACATCTAACCCCAAAGGACCCAAGAAGATCTGGGTACCTAAAAGTAAAATAATACCTGTTGCAGATGTTCTTAGCAGCAAAATCCAGACACCAATCATGGTACCTGGACTCTGGATGCTCACGACATATGACGGGCGAAAGGTCTATGTTCCAAAGCCTGGAACTTAGATCTGGAGGGGACGTGAAATTTGGAGGGAACCAGAAGGGCAAGATCATTGGCTCTGGTACAATAGGTAATGGTAACCTACCCTCTATTTCTAATGTTCTGTTAGTTGAAGGATTGAAACATAATCTATTGTCCATAAGTCAATTAAGTGACAATGGTTATGATATCATCTTTAATCAAAAATGTTGCAAAGCTGTATGTCAAAAGAATGGTTCAATCCTATTCAGTGGAAAGAGGAAAAACAACATTTACAAAATTAACCTTTCAGAACTTAAAGTTCAAAATGTAAAATGCCTTTTATCTGTGAATGATGAGCAATGGGTCTGGCATAGAAGATTGGGACATATTAATATGAGACGTATATCTCAGATTAATAAACTCAATCTGGTCAGAGGACTCCCTAATCTGAAGTTCAATTCAGATGCTCTGTGTGGCGCATGTCAAAAGGGTAAATTTTCAAAATCTCATTTTAAACCAAAAAATGTTGTTTCCACTTCTAGACTATTGGAATTACTTCATATTGATCTGATTGGACCAGTGAAAACTGCATCCATCAGAGGCAAGAAGTATGGGTTAGTCATTGTAGATGACTACAGCAGATGGACATGGGTAAAGTTTCTAAAACACAAGGATGAGTCTCATTCTGTGTTCATTGACTTCTGCAATCAAGTCCAGACTGAAAAAGAATGCAAAATTATTAAAGTCAGAAGTGATCATGGTGGTGAATTTGAAAACAAATATTTTGAAAAATATTTTTCTGAAAAAGGAATTGCACATGATTTCTCCTGTCCTAGAACTCCACAACAAAATGGAGTTGTAGAGAGGAAAAATAGAACATTGCAAGAAATGGCCAGAACCATGATCAACGAGACAAATCTGGCAAAATACTTTTGGGCAGAAGCAATAAATACAACATGTTATATTCAGAACAGAGTGTCTGTAAGACCTCTTCTGGAAAAGACTCCCTATGAATTGTGGAGAAACAGAAAGCCCAACATTGCTTATTTTCATCCATTTGGATGTATTTGTTATATGCTTAACACTAAAGATCATCTGAACAAGTTTGATTCCAAAGCACAGAAGTGTTTCATGCTTGGTTATTCTGAACGCTCTAAAGGCTACAGAGTATTCAATACTGAAACACAGATTGTGGAAGAATCTATTCATGTTAGATTTGATGATAAGCTTGGCTCTGAAAAGCCAAAGCAAGTTGAAAGTTCTGCAGATAGAGAAGTTATTCTCACAGACTCTGAAGGCTCAGAGGCAGACAAGACTGAAGACAAAGACTCTGAAGCAAACCCAGATGCTACGCCTCTAACTTCCCAACTTGACAATCTGCATATTTCTGAAAGACCAACAGTCAGAGGATCTTCTTCCAGAATGAAAGCTTCTCATCCAGAGGATGTGATAATTGGAAAGAAAGATGATCCAATAAGGACAAGAGCATTTCTCAGAACTTCTGAATCTTCCTTCTGTGGCTTAGTGTCAATTATAGAACCAACATCTGTTGATGAGGCTCTGGAAGATAATGAATGGATTTTAGCTATGCAAGAGGAGCTGAATCAATTCACAAGGAATGAAGTCTGGGATCTGGTTCCAAGACCTAAAGGTTTCAATGTCATTGGAACAAAATGGGTTTTCAGAAATAAACTTAATGAGAAAGGAGAAGTTGAAAGGAACAAAGCAAGACTGGTTGCTCAAGGCTACAGTCAACAAGAAGGCATAGACTACACAGAAACATATGCTCCTGTTGCAAGGTTAGAGTCTATACGCTTGCTTATTTCATTTGCTGCACAACATAACATCACTCTTTATCAGATGGATGTGAAAAGTGCTTTTCTTAATGGAATTATAGAAGAGGAAGTGTATGTCCACCAACCTCCTGGTTTTGAAAATGAAAATTTTCCAGATCATGTTTACAAACTGAAAAAATCTCTTTATGGACTAAAACAAGCTCCCAGAGCTTGGTATGAGAGGTTGAGTAATTTTCTTCTGAAGAAAAATTTCATCAGAGGAAAAGTGGATACCACACTATTTTGTAAAACCATTAAGAAAGATTTGTTGATTTGTCAAATTTATGTAGATGATATTATTTTTGGATCAACAAATATTATGCTTGGAAAGGAGTTTGCTAAATGTATGCAGGCAGAATTTGAGATGAGCATGATGGGAGAATTGAGATTCTTTCTGGGAATCGAAGTAAATCAGACTCCAGAGTGCACCTACATACATCAGACCAAGTATGTTAAAGAGCTTCTGAAGAAGTTTAACATGCTGGATAGCAAAATGGCAAAGACTCCAATGCATCCTACAAGCACTCTAGGTAAGGAAGAGGTAAGTAAGAAGGTAGATCAGAAACTCTACAGAGGTATGATAGGATCTCTTCTTTATTTGACTGCTTCTAGACCAGACATTCTGTTTAGTGTTTGTTTATGTGCTAGATTCCAATCAGATCCTAGAGAATCACACTTAACTGCTGTTAAGAGGATTCTAAGGTATCTGAAAGGTACTGCTAATGTTGGTTTGTGTTACAGAAGATCTGACGAATATTCACTAGTTGGATTCTGTGATGCTGACTATGCTGGAGATAGAGTTGAGCGCAAAAGTACTTCTGGAAGCTGTCAGTTTCTTGGAAGTCATCTGATCTCGTGGTACAGCAAGAAGCAACCAACAATTGCACTATCAACCACAGAGGCAGAATACATTGCTGCTGCTGGATGTTCCACTCAGATGCTCTGGATGAAGAGTCAACTAGAAGATTATCAAATCTATGAGAGTAATCTTTCTATCTTCTGTGATAATACTTCTGCTATATGTTTATCCAAAAATCCAATTTTACACTCTAAGGCCAAACATATAGAGATTAAACATCATTTCATCAGAGACTATGTTCAGAAGGGTGTAATAAATTTAGCCTTTGTTGATACAGATCATCAATGGGCAGATATTTTCACAAAACCCCTTGCTGAAGATAGGTTTAAGTTTATTCTGAAAAATATTTGTATGGATTTTTGTCCAGAGTAATATTTCTCAGAGTCAACTTCTCAGATGCTAAGTGTTTAACACTCTGAAGTATTTCATCTGTCTTGCTTGTTTAATTTATCTGTGAATTATTTTTTTTGTTTTTTGTGTGAAACTCTGAACTGACCATCTCAGAGGATCTGAAAGTTGAAAACGTTTCATTTCTTAAGAGTTATAGAATCACATGCAAGCAAACACGTGTCACTCAGAATCTGAAAAGATGGAGTACACCTACTGATTATGACGTTTAAGGTATTGCTTTGAAAATCTCAATCTGTCTTGATTTTCCCCCAAATGTCATATCATAATTAAAAATGATTACTTTTCATTTAATGCAAACGTGCGTATGTGTCCTATGTGTGTCTGTTGTGTTTCCCATGCTTGCTTTATTTGTCTATATAAACCATTCTCATAACACATTCACACTTTTCACATTCTCAAACACATATGCGCTTTTATTTGTTGTTCTCTCTCTTTGCAAACCCTAAAAGATCTCAGAAACCTTCATCTTCTTCATCATCGTCAACAATGGCATCAACTTCAAACGCTGTTACTACCAAGAATGCTACCACTTTCAAAGAACCAGTACGCACTCTCCTAACTGCTGTTGATTCACTAGAAGTTCTGTGTGAAAGTTTCGTGGACTTAGAAGATCTTGCTGAAAATGGGTTTGATCTGATTTCTTCAATCAAAGCACAAGGCTGGGACAGTTACTTTGACAGGCTTATGGGTCCTGTGTATCCAACGTTAGTGAAGGAGTTCTGGATCCATGCATATACTACTCCAAAGTTCATTCACTCCTCTGTGCTGGGAAAAAAGATAGTTATCACTGAAAACCTGATAAGGAAACTCATAGGTTTTAAGGCAACTGATGGAGTAACCTCTCTGTCTTCTGCGCGTGAAGACCTGAAAGATGTATGTCAAGAAATCTGTACTACTGGTGAACCTTGTAAGAAGGTTAAGTTCTTGAAACCCACTTACAAGATATGGGCTAAGATTTTCATGAGCACCATCTTTCACAGACCCTCTTCAAACTCTTCTGATTATGTTAATGCTGAACAACTTTACTTCATGTATTGTTTACACCAAAACATTCAGATTGATCTTCCATATTTGATGTTTAATCATCTGGTGTCTCACGTCAAGGAAACAAGGGAAACAGCCAGAGATAAATCTGGAAAAGTCAGAACATGGATCCCTATGGGAAGGCTGATTTCAGATACTCTGATAGAAAACCAACTTGTGGCGCATCTGCAAGAGGCTGGGTTGACAGAAGATCTGACTTATATCATTGGCTCTGAAATAAACAGAAATTCCACAACAAACTCAACAAACAACACCACAACCACAAAACACTATCCCAGAATATACCATTCCAGAGGATGTTCACCCTGAACACTCTGACCAACCTGAATATCTCATTGATCCTGATGAGATATTAGATGTCACACCTTTAAACCAGTCTGTCAATTTATCTTCAACTTCTGAAAAATCTAACCACTCTGATGCATCATCTGATGATGAATCATCTGGTTACATTAATGAATGCTTGAATGATCTCAAACAACCTCGTTCTGAGAGTGTTTGGAAACAGCTGTTTAAATCTCCAACTTCTGAACATCCACCTTCTCCACAAAATTCCCCAACTCAAACTCTCACTCCACAACCAACAGAAACCCAACCAATTCCCTCAATACCTCAACCACAACATTCTGACCAACAAACATCTGAACCACAAACCAACCAACCAACATCTGAACCACAAATCAATCCTCAACCTTCTGAACCACAAACATCTGAACATCCATCTTCACAACCTCAACCTTCTGAACAAACACCACAAACACAACTAACCCAACCAAGAAAACCCAGAATCCCTGATGAAGCAGAATTGGGATCACGTGTTTATACTCTGTTAAGAGATTTTGATAAGGATAATGTCTCAGACTTTGCTGACATTATGGATGTTTGCATGACTACTATGGACAAAGAGGCTGCTGACGCTGTTTGGAAGAAATATCTTTACAGACTGAATAGGGAGGCTTTGAAAATCAGGACTCAATGTCTTAGATTGTCAAAAGTAAGGTTTGCTGCTTATCAAAAACGGATTAAGAGAAACACTCCTCCTATTCTTCTTCTAGAAGCTCCTCCACCTCCAGAAATTCCTGCACCTGATGTTACTCAGACTGTTTCAGAATCTACTGTTTCAGAATCTACAGATCTTCAGAAGGATGTCAAAGAACTTAAGGATTTTATGGTTGATCAAAAGAAAACAAATGAAGAAATGAAAACTTGGATGGCTAAGCAAGATGAAAATTCAGAAAGGATTACAGCACTGCTGCAACTCGTTGCTTCTCAACAAGCCTCATCTGCTAAACCTACTTGATGTTTTGCACAAGTTTTTCATGTTTTGCTTTGTTTTGATTTTCTTCTGATATGTTTTGTATGCTTTTATCTGAATCTGGATGTTCTCTTGACTTAATGACAATGATCTTTTTGCTTATCTGGATATGTGTTTCTTCTGCATCTTTACTGTCTTTTAAAATTCTTTTTGATTATGACAAAAAGGGGGAGAAACAAAATAGAATCTGATTATTCAAATCTATAAGCAATTATCTGAACTAAGTCAGACATGTTACTAACATTCTTTGAATTTAAGTGTCCCAGATATTATTAAAAAATCTGACAAATTTCATTGAAGTTTTTCCTGAGATCTATCTTTTCAGAACCTGATCAAAAATAGCTAAATCTGAGTAGACCAGACTCTGATATCTAACCTTGAGTACTATGATCTAAAAGATAACTCAAGACAGGAAATGGCAAGATAAACAACCAGGTGTTCTGAAGTTGTTCATCTGGCATCAAGCTTTAATATGGCATCAAGCTTTGACTCTAGAAGTCAAACATATGTCAACCAGGCTTCAATCAGGCTCTGAATCTGAAATGTACTCAACCAGAAAGGGAAGTATCTAATTCCATTAGAGTATTCATTTCAGGGGGAGATTGTTAATCTCAGGGGGAGTAATTTTAATTCATATTTTTATTGAACAAATTTCTCATGTTTTGTCATCATCAAAAAGGGGGAGATTGTAAGAGCACAGATTGTGTCTTAGTAATATCTCTATGTTTTGATGATAACATTAATGATAATTTGTATACAAGAATTATACTCTCTAAATTTGTTCTAAACTGTTTTCTACAGGCACAAAAGATTTTAATCTTAAAGAGCAAATTTGATGTGTACAATAAATTCTGAATGGCTCAAGAGCATCTGAAGATTAGAAGAATCTGAAGTATAAGAGCTTAGTCATCAAGATTCTGAAGATACAACACGCTGCATATATTATCAAGAATCTGAATGAAAGAAGACTCTGAGTGAAGAGACTCTGAATGAGAGAAGACTCTGATCTGAGTGAAGACTCTGATCTAAGAGCATGTTACGCTTCAAGCACACAGCTGCACCAGACTCTGATTCAGCAACATCTGAAGAACATCTTAGGCTCTGAAGTTTCCAGAAGATTCTGAAGACTGAAGACTCTGATATTGATTGTTGATCTGAACTATCTGAAGAATTATTTGAAGAAGATTATTTTAATATATCCGTTGGAATATGCCAGCAAATCTTTCCTTAATTGGGATAGACATAAATCTCTGCAAGAATATTATTCCTCTGATACATTCCATATATGGTAAATTCACAGCTCAGCAGACAATTGCTACACCCACATTTTGTGCGCCGTCTCTCTGCTGCAATAGTACAAAGGACAGTACTATTTGATATTGGAAATATCTTCTCCAACGGTATTATATTCTCTCCAATATTCAAGTGGCTATATAAAGGATATCATAGCACTTTCTTCAGAGAGAAATTTTGACAAACTTATTCTCAAGCGAAGAAACTCTCAAGCTCTCATATTCTTTATAGTTCATACTTTGTTCTAAACTTCGAGAAATAACACAGTTGTGTTTATAGCTTTCATAGAAGCATTTTATTACTCTTACATTGCATTTACATTAATTTGTAAAGGAAGTTTTCCTTAAGAGGATCTAGGTTAGATCAGTAGCTCTTGAGAAGACTAGGAACAGTTGTTCTTAGGTGTTGCTATTTGTAATCAGTTGATTTGAATAGTGGATTAAGTCCTTGTTGAGAAAGGCAAATCACTCTTGAAAAGGGTGGACTGGAGTAGTTGAGTTCAACGAACCAGGATAAAAATACTTGAGTTTTTATCTTTGATTATTTTCTGTCATACTTATTCAACCCCCCTTCTAAGTATTTTCTCACCTTCATTAGGAAATCTGACAAGAATACTACAGCGCGTCCTTTTCAGTCTTTTCAACATAGTGTTATCCATCACCAACTTGTCTACTATCCCTTTCCAAGCGCCAGAATTTGGTGGAATATTCGAATACTCATTAGTACTCTGCGTAGGTTTGACACTAGAGAAAAATAAATTCTCCTTTGTCACATCTCCGTCAGCCATGCGTCTTTCGAGCCACCCAATCAATTCATCTTTGTCTTGTAACTCTCTCTACAATTTTGTCGTCTCAGCATGAAGAGTATGGTACTTTCCTTCCCATGTGTCTCTCTCAAGCTTTTTTCTTTCAAGAACCTCTTGGTATTCTTCCATATTTTCAATGGGAATGGCAGAAGATGACGTGATGATAATCTGCATATTCTTCTCAGGAAGGTAAGGCATCTTGAGATCATGAGCTCTAGATTGGACCCACCGAGTGAACGGCTCAAAAGCTACACAGTTCCTCTTTCCAAGGTCAGATTTGGCTTTTATCTGGATGTTCTTCCAAGCATCAATCGTGCTGTTTCTTAAACTTTCCTCCACTTCGGTGTTAAGGTAGAAGAAATCGGACACAAATGTCTCCTCTCAAGGAGCTTTGAAACCAATCCTAATGATGACAATGAGCTCTTGATGACTTGAACAAGTATCGTGGCTTGAACTTGAACAAAGAAGATCTCCCTTTGAATGGCAAACACAACACCTCTTGATGCCCTGATAGAACCAATGCTATGCAAATGCAAATGCTAAATGAAAAGAAACATAAGCCAAGTTAAAAGAAAAGGTTGAACAAACTTTAGGGTACAACAGCTGTCCCTCTCCAAACGACTTAGACTTGAAAGAATGAAAAGCGAACGACTTTCAAACATTTAAGGTAAAAGGTGGTTGAATACAACAGAACCCAGAAATTTGCCAACCGAAAAAAAGTAAACTGCAGAAAAGGTCCACTAGAGTGGAAAAGGATCACTGGAGAAACTGTATCTGATAATCGTAAGGAAATGAGCTAACTCATCACCAATTAAACAATAACGACATGCAGTTAGAAGAAACATCTGCTAACACGCAGGAAACGACACTATGTTGGCTCGACACTCAGTCGGTAAGAACATCTGATTTCACCATCAGGCATCTGTTAATTAAAACAAGCAGCGAACCCGAAGGCCGGCTCAACAAGAAATTGAGAACATCCGCCAATCCAAGCAGGCATCCGTTAATTAAAACAGGCATCGAAACCGAAGGCCTGCTCAACACAAAGTTTGAGAACATCTGCTAATCCAAGCAGGCATCCGTTAATTAAAACAGGAATCGAAACCAAAGGTCGTCTCAACACGAAGTTGAGAACATCTGCTAATCCAAACAAGCATCGAACCCAAAGGCCGGCTCAAAATGAACTTGAGAACATCTGGTAATCCAAGCAGTCATCTGTTAATGAAAACAGGCATCGAACCTGAAGGCCAGCTCAACATGAAGTTGAGAACATCTGCTAATCCAAGCAGGCATCCGTTAATTAAAACGGGCATCGAACCCGAAAGTCGGCTCAACACAAAGTTGAGAACATCTGCTAATCCAATCAGGCATCGAACCCGAAGGCCGGCTGAACACGAAGTTGAGAACATCTACTAATCTAAGCAGGCATCCGTTAATTAAAACAGGCATCGAACCCGAACACCTGCTCAACACGAAGTTTGAGAACATCTGCTAATCCAAGCAGGCATGCGTTAATTAAAACAGGCATCGAACCCGAAGGCCAGCTCAACACAAAGTTGAAAACATCTGCTAATCCAAGCAGGCATCGAACCCGAAGGTCGACTCAACATGAAGTTGAGAACATCTGCTAATCCAAGTAGGCATCTGTTGCAGTGAGAATCGTGATATCAAGATATTGAATTAACTTGAATATTTAATTCATAAAATTCACAACCGGACTTTAATTTATCCAAAGGAAAGGTTTAAAGAGAGAAAGAACTTTTTGCGCAATGTAACAACAACGCTAAGAGATTCGGGGATTGGGGGTTGGTTA
Organism: Lathyrus sativus; assembly: GCA_963859935.3. Classification (NCBI taxonomy): domain Eukaryota; kingdom Viridiplantae; phylum Streptophyta; class Magnoliopsida; order Fabales; family Fabaceae; genus Lathyrus; species Lathyrus sativus. The sequence continues at coordinate 361,328,603 of OZ012739.1, forward strand.
TGCCTAGGGTAGGTATTTCACATCCTAAACATCTGTAGTACTCTACAAGAACCTTTTGTTTGTTGTATGCTAAGTGTTGCTAAGTGTTTGCTATGGATTGGGATAGGGTAAAAAGGTGTAGTTAATACCTAAAGATATACACTAAGTTTGCTCGCAAAGACATCGCATCCTCTGCCTACGTATCCTAACTAGGATAGAATCAGAGCAATCGTAGTTCACCTCAGTAGGTTTGAAGAACACTTGATTATGATCAAGGTTCCAAGGGGAACAAACATGACAATGCTTGTGTAGAGTTTAAGGAAACTCTCTAGCTCTAAGTTGAACACTCAAGAAGGGGAAGTAAGTAATCATGACGATGATTCTTACATAGAGCTAACAAACTCTATCCTAAGTTCTAGTTGAAAAAGCACTCCTAACAAGGGTGGGCTTTTTATATTTAAACAAAGTCTAGTGGACAGGTTCTAACTTAACTAAGTGTATAAATGACTTAACAAAGTCGAGGGGGAGATGAGCTATCTATGACCCAAGGGTCAACAGAAATACTTTCCTTTGGAAGGGTAGAAGAGGAGGCAACTGGGATGAGAACTAAAGAGTTCCATCACCTGGGGAAACTAAACTTAACAAGACATAAACATTAAACAGGGATCAATACAAGAAACATGGTTACGACCAAGCATGTACAAGCATGTTACAACAAGCAAGTACGTCAAAACAGGAGGGAAATAGATAAATTCATGGTGACAACCAAAAGAGGACAAAGCCTTAAACATGGTAACAAACACAAGTGAATCACTCACAAACAAAATTTACAAAATAAAATCAAGCATGGTTCAAGGGAAATTCAACAAGATGCAAGGTAACGACCCTAACAAGTAAACAAACTTCCAAATAGGCAAAAGGCATTGTGAACATGAAAAAATTGAAATATTCTTTCATTAAATGAAAATAGACAATATTATGAATATTTTGCAAAAATAATGGATTGAAAATAATAAAAAAATGAAGAAGTTATGCAATGTTGAATTTTCATGAAGAAAAAAGAAATAACAAGTGATAAAAAAAGAAGTGGCCATGACAAGAGTTGAACTCAGGCCCTCATGCTTACAAACACAAGGCATTACCACTTAGACACTAGGCGCGCGCGCTTAATGGGTGGAAAAGAAGAACAAAATAATGAAAACTTAAGAAAACATAAAAAATGCCAAAAAAAGGGTCATCACTAAGGATCGAACCCAGGCGTATGGCATGAATGGTGACTTAAGGCGCATGTTGTAACCACTGGGGTGGCGATACATCCAAGTATTTAGCCACCCCTAAAAATACATAAGGGTTCCCTTGCAAGATTTCCGGGCCAGGTTTGGGCAAAAACAAGTGAAATTGCAAAATACGTTTTCAATCAAACTGTGTCAAAACTGAACCAAATTAAGTGAAATTTAAGTTAAACATGCTTGATTTTTGATAAGGAATGCAGTGATATCAATCAATTAGTGAAATAATTCTCTCAATTAAAAACACGATGACAAGTGCAGTTTGGCATTTTGAGTGGCATGATGGAAAGCAAAGCTCAATCAGAGTTCATTCACAGCAAACAATCATTATACACAAGCTAATATCATGTTAACAGATAAATTGTACACTTAAGGCTCAGTCACAGATCAACATAATTGAAATTGGTTCATTGGTTGCAAACATAGCATGAAAGTGAGCAAGCTGTTAAAGTGTAAAATAGAGGTTCAGCTCTCATACACACATCATATACAAATTTCACATTATGCTAGCTAGCTCTAGGATTCATTGATCATCAAGCTTTGTTCAAACAGGAATTGATATGGTGTGTGTGACTGTGGCAAGACAAGATGCAAGGCACAAATTGATGATGCAACAGGAAAGTTGTGATGCATTGTGGGAGGTGATGGCAGGTCAGCACAAAATCAAACATGCTAACTATAGGTCCTGTGTTCATGATTCAATTTGAAACACCTTAAAACAGGTAGAGATGTGCTGGCAGCTAGGAATATACAAGAACAACTTTTATGAAAACAAGTTAATGATGCAAGCTGGTGCAATTTCATGTTGTGCAAATAACACACACATATGTCAATTATGCCAACTGATATTATTATGCTCAAAATCCAAACACATCTCATTCAAAACAGACTTTGGCAATGTTTATGCAATGCAGGCATAAATGGCTTTAATGAAAATTGATGATGCATCATGAAAGTGAAAGGACAAACCAAGTAGAATCAGGTCATACAACCAATACATACATATTGCCAACATGATAGCAGATGAATTTACACACAAAACTCCATCACATCTTTTTCAATATAGAAATTGGTATGAGGTCAACTATTGAATGCAGAAAACTGCTTTGAAAATAGGTTGTCAATGCAAGCTTGGTACAGGTCAAAATGAAAAGGTTCTCCTCAAGCAATTAAGATACACACATCATAAATATGATAGTAGATGAAATTATGCTCAAAACTCAAGCATATTTCTTTTAAAACAGAATTTGGTATGTTGATATGATATGCAAAAAGCTGTTTTGGAACAAATTAGGGATGCAGCAGGTACAATTCCAAAATGATGAGGTTTATGCTATGTAAATGACACACACATATCTCATATATGCTAACTGATGGTTTTATGCTCAAAAATCATGCACATTCTTTTCAAAGCAAAAACTGGTATGGTGATGGCAAATATGATTGAGCAATAATGCAGTAAACTCAAAACAGTTCAGGTCATGGTGTACATACATACTTGGCACAACAAGAACCATTCATATCAGCAGTTAATACTAGGCACATAACATCTTGTCTCAGGATTCATAAAAGTAAACATGGTATAACAATCAACACCAACATCACAGTTGTGAAACAACATCCCTTCTAAATTCATACATGACCTATGGGCAAAGATACATCATGAAGTAACTAACAAGCTACTCAAACATAATAAATAACAAGAGCTGGCAGATTTGGTGTATATTCTACATTTCAAACATCAAACATGCCAAGAAATATTTATGACAGAAAATGGAAAGGGTAGTAACCACCAACCTGTTGTAGACCTTCAAACTAGTATGCTGCAATGAGGAAGCTTCAGCTGCTGTCCAACCAGAATTTGATGAAAACAGCTTCCTTGTGTTTGATGAAACTTGTGCCAAGACTCAAAATAAATGAGGATTGTGTTGTTTTATGTCATGGACAGTTGATATATCATATATCAAGGGTGTGTGGATGGTTCGAATGAGGAGAACAGCTATGGTTAGTGGTTTGGCAGATTTTGAGTATATGGTCAAACTTGCTTGGTTTGAGAGTTTACTTTTGGGAGAATGGTGTTTTTGAGTGATTTAGAAGTATGAACACCTTATACACAACATTTATGGATTGTGCAGATGGTTTTTGGTGGTTTGGAATGGGTGGAAATGAGTTTGGACAGCCAACTGTGCAAGACAGATTTTGGTGAAAACTTGGAAATTTGAGAAATGAGGTAAGTGAGAAATGAGTGAGAGCTGCGATTTCCTCTTGGTTTTAAGAGTGCTCTGGTGTAGAAATGACATAGAGGGAGCCTCTATTTATAGGAAAAATGAAGGGTGAGGACAGATTTGTAACTTGGCATTTTTGAGGGATTTTGAAAAAGGAAACCCTTGGCTTGAGGTTTTGTACAGCTGCAAGACTCAAATTCTTGCCTCAATTGATGAATTGTTCAAGTGGAAATGAATGACATGAGGTGATTAGAGTGGCTAGGCAGATAGGGAACTGCAGCTGCAAGTGCAAGTGGCAAAAAGTTTCTCTTTCTTCCTTCTTTAATTGATTATTATATTGTCCACTTGCCTACAAGTTGCAAGATCCACCAATTCCTTCTTTCTTCTGGTTTTCTCTTCATCTAGGCCTCAAGTTATCAGAATAAAACGTGATCCAATGGTTGAGGATGGTCCAAGCTGTCAAAGGATGAGTTTGTGAAAAATTGTCAATGTGGGACTCAAGTGTTAAAAGCTCATCTTGCCAAATTCATAACTCTTAGATCATAAGGGCTATGGAGGATTTCTACCATAATTTGGAAAGCCCTCATGTAGCTCTACAACTTTCATGTTTTCATGAATTTCAGATTCCTAGAGGAACTTGGCCAAATGACCTCTCAAAGTTGTTGAAAAACAAGCCTAAAAGTGAAAATTTTCCAAGTTATTTTTCCGTCTTGTAATGAATTTGATCATAACTCCAAACCTATGCATTTTCTGATCATGGACCACTTTTGGACTTTTGTAGGACTTGTCAAGATCTTTCCAATGAGCTTTGAACCAACTCAATTGGATGTGTGGTTAAGGAGTTATGGTCTTGCCCCTTTCAAAACCCTAATTCCCGACTTTTGCGATTACTCCTCAACCCTTGATCCAATCGTCATGAAATTTTATGGGTAGATGCAATATGTCATTAGGAACATTTTTGATTCACATCTTAAGGTCAGATTCCATATGAGTGAAGAGTTGACTTTTCGGTCAACTGAACAATCGATCGGTGGCTACCGAGTCGACTGTTGATGCTCTGGACCTTTTGATACTTTGAAACTTCTTGAATGGACTTTACCAAGCCATATGAACTGTATGGATCATGATCCCACCATTGAAACACCCTTTCGATCAAAAGTCAAATTACAGTTGACTTTTCCTGCTTGAAAACCCTAATCGGGTATCCTGAACTTCAATGTTTTTGATTCCTAGGTGACAACCTCAAATTAGATTCATGCTTGATCCAATGGAATATGTTTTATGATGTGGATACCCAATCTCAAAGAGAACCAATCCAAAACATTGACTGGTTAACCCTTGAAACCTCGATTTCGGCTGTACAAAATCGTGATTCTCCTGTAACTTGACAAAGACCACTTGAAATGGGTTAAGGTTAGATAATCATGTGAACATGCTCCTAACATGATGATGAAGATCTAAGGGGTCAAAATTTGGGGTATGACAGTATCCGTTAATTAAAACAGGCATCGAACCCGAAGGCCGGTTCAACATGAAGTTGAGAACATCTGCTAATCCAAGCAGGCATTTGTTAGTTAAAATAGGCATCGAACCCAAAGGCCGACTCAACATGAAGTTGAGAACATCTGCTAATTCAAGCAGGCATCGAACCCGAAGGCCAGCTCAACACGAAGTTGAGAACATCTGCTAATCCAAGCAGGCATCCGTTAATTAAAACAGGCATCGAACCCGAAGGCCAGATCAACACGAAGTTGAGAAGAGAATCTGCCGATTCACAATTTGAAAGAAGAATTCCACTGGGGGAATGATGAACTTAAATAGGTAAACTCTGTTGGGGAGATAAGTGATAAGATGGACGCATCTGATCAAAGATTCTTTGCTGGGGTTTGGATACCGAACAGGCTCATGAAATATACCGTTGTCTGCCGGAGATACATCTGGCAATAAGAGGTAACAACCTGGCTTATGCTTCAAATGCATATGTTTGAAAATGGCGTAATGCTCCATACCAAATGGAAATGCTATGCATTTGGGAGGATGTTATGCACAATGCAAATGCAAAGGAACCACTCCAGCAAAATAAATGATGAAGAGACGAAACCAACTCCGCTGGTGCCAAGTACGATTGGACTTTTGCTGGGAAAAACAAGCCCTGGATGGCCTCCAAGAAAAGAACTCTCCTGGGTAAACTGTTCTACTGAGAATAAAATCTACACCGCTAGGGATCAAATCAACTCTGCTAAGGAAAATGTCTTGAACAGCCTTCCAAAATACAACTCTTATGGGGAACAAAAACACCCGACTAGGGAAAACAGCCCTGGATAGCCTTCCAGAATACGACTCTACCGGGTGTCACTACTCGAAAAATACGCGCAACGACGGGGGAGGCGAAAAGGAAAAGGATAGAAGAGTCGCCACCGAATTTTATTTATCCCATGAGGGGAAAGGAAAATATCGAGAAAACCTCAAGAAAAGAACGGATAAGATGGTCTCGCAACCAAGAACAGGTTCGGAAGTCGGTTATGCGAAGGGAAAGTATTAGCACCCCTCGCATCCATCGTACTCGATGGGAACCATTTGTTTGTCGTGTGTGATTTATTTCCTTAAAAATTATGCTATAAAGGAGTGTTCCAAAGGATAGAGGGAATGGTTAGAAATTGGAAAAGAGAGATAACAGGGGAAGGAAGAGAAAGAACGGACTCGGTAGGACTTCGCGGTCCTAGGCCTACGTATTCTCAACGGATATGAGAAAATCAGAGTCGACGTAGTTCGGGGAACTACAGATATAAGGGGGAATGTGCTCGCCAAGACATCGTCGTCTTGTGCCTACGTATCCTCATCTGGTATGAGAAATCAGAGCAGCCGTAGTTCGGCCTACGATTTGTTGATGTTTTTATGGATGATGCTATCGTACGCATTCTAGCAGTTAGGTGTATTGCTGCTCGCTCGTTGGAGACTTAGGCATTACCTGTTTGCGGTAGAATGGACGTATCATATCCTTTTCGAAAGATAAGTTTTCGTCATGCGAGGCAAGATGTCACATTTGATTTGTTGAATTATTTTTTTAAGGGGCGAGATAGGTCCTCGGTACGGGGCCGAGGTTTTTTAGGAGAAAAAGGGTTGGATGAAAACGTCTTCGTATTGAAAGACAAGTATCAAGACCACCCACACTACAGTGAGTATCTCGACGCTCGGAAAGGAAGAAGTCTACACTCAATCCATTCTCTTTAGTTCAATACAAAGAGAGCTTTACTCTTTTGTTAAATATGATGAATTGGCTTAACAATCGTTTGAGAAAATCCGCTTGACGTTGGGTCAAGGGTTTAATTGCTTAAAAAGGTTTGAGGTGACACGAACAAGGTCGATGGCGGACGCACAAGGCGGCCGACTTACATGGTCGAAAATGGCTCGATAAAATCGAGAGTTTGTTTTTTTTTTAAAAATGTTTATGTAATTAAGAGTCAACAAAGACAATAGAAATATTCACACTAAAACCATGCAAACATATGGGTTGGTCGACAAAAAAAATCGAGACATGCGAAAAAAACGATCAGTTCGCGCTGCGAAGGGTGTTCGCGCCGCGAACTGAGAAAAGTTTTGATTCTATTTTTGACAGTTCGCGCCGCGAAAATGGGTCGCGCCGCGACCTGAAGCGAAAAATACAGTATTTGCTGTATTTTTTGTTGTCTTTTGTGATTTTCTTCCCTTTTATTGGTTCTTTAAAAATGGTTTTTTTGGTCCCCTTAGAATCTCTTACATGGTATACTTAGTACAACAACATATAAAATAAAAGAGAAATGCAATATATAAAGAGGGAAAAGTTTAAAGAAATGGATACCCCAAGAGCTTTTATCCTTCTCGCGAATACTCCACTGGTTTTGGTTGGCTGTGCTCCCCCTCTTCACTCTATATGGTGAAAGTTTTGATCTTCAAAGGTTCCTTGTCTTTCTATGGAACTCCTTTTTTCGGTTTTCTCTCTTACTATTTTTCTGGTTTTCTTTGCAATGTGTGTTGCTCTCACTATTTTCTGTTTTTCTCTTCTCTCTTACTCTCTCAATCTTGTGTATGTGAATGATAATGAATGATAGATTTGTTTGCAGCTCCTTCCTTTTGTTGACAGCCCCCTTCCCCTCTCATCTCACTTTTTCTGCTGCCTTTTCTGCTGTACCAAACCAATGGCTCTTGCACAAGCTTCAATTTTCATAATTTCCATTCTTGGCAACAATTATGGCCACTTTCTTGGTGCAGCCCCACTTTTTCCACTTCTAGTATGCTGCTTTTGTTGTATTTTTTATGCAGCACTCCACCTTGCTATCCATCCTTGTGTCCATTGGTTGGTTATGCTTGGATATATTCATGTAACTAACACCACTACCTTTTGGACAGAATTTTCAAATTCTGATTTTTTGATGTGTAGATGTATCAACATAAGCTTATAGCCTTGGTTTTGTAACATAAAATGATTTTGTAATATGATGCACATTGCCACTTCTTGCATGGGGCTGTTTTTTGGTCCATATTCAAATTGCCCATGAATGTATGCATAGCCTTGATCTTGAGATATTCCAACATTGAATTAGCTCTTAAATATTTTCCTTGCATGTTTGTAAGCACAAAGAGGACCATGTGGACTTGATGAGGCATGGGGGATACCATGGCATGAAGTTATTTTTAGAAACTTGAATTAAGACTAGAAATAGCTTAATTTCCTAAGCATTACCAAGAGTTTGGATTTTGTAACAAATGTGGCATTCTTGCAAATGTCATGAAATTTTTCTTTTGAATCTAGCCTTGAATTTGGAATGATGGGCCTCCCGTATGTCATTGAATTTGAAAGAAATGAAGCAATGAGTCAAGCCTTGAAAGAGGGCAAATTTTGGGGTGCAACACCGGGGAGTAGGGAAACTGCTGAGGGAATAAATCCACTCTGTCGGGGATTCCACTTTGCTGGAGATTAATCAATTATGCAGGGGATTAAGAATAATATTTACTAGGAAGTTATGCCAAACTCTTTCTGCTGAGGATGGAGAATAACAATACTCTGGGGACAATCCCACTCTGCGGGGAAGAGACCTACCCTGGTGACTTCACTGGGGATTAGGAATAAAGATTAAATGGGAGAAAACAACCATCAGAACTTCATCCTGAAATCTCGCTTTGGAAAACACCAATAACCACTGGATACTACTGAGAAGAACAACTTCACCGATGGCAAAACTCATTTAGGGAATCAGCATCAACCTCTAATTGGGGAATGAGTCGAAACTCAATAACATCAACCTCTGATTAGGGAAATAAGACTCATCAACATCAACCTCTGCTTGGGGAATCAGCCAAAGACCTATGGGGAAACAACATTGAGCTTTGTTCCACTGCCGGGGAAAACCCTCCCATATCTAGCTGTCAAGGGGTAGGTGCACACCGCTGTTGGGGAATCTCAGTTTCGACCCTATGAGGATAACTTAGGTCTTAACCTATTAGAGGGTAATTGCAATCTCAACCTACTGGGGAAAAACTAGTCTCGACTTGCTGAGGATGAATGCAATCTCAACCTGCTGGGGATGAATGCACATTATCGCTGGCGAGATACCTCTGATCTGACATCTTCACCTTGTGGAGACAGAGATATGGTGACTTCACTGGGGATACACCTCTGAAGCAGTCTCCACAACGAGAACCCTGCAAATGACAAACAAAAAAATGTGTCATGTATTCAATAAAGGCTATCTCGGTCATCGCCCATGACATTATTCAAGCAAATCAATGTTTCAATTACGATTAGCAAAGCCCGCGAGATTATGTATGCAAAGTTTTATCAAAAACATCAGGCGTCTTTTGCAAATAAAACAGTAAAAAGATAAAACAAGAACAAAAAATTTCTAAATAATATACTTCATTGATTGAAAATGGCCTGTAAATAGGAAGATTTACATCAAATGCAACTCCTGAAAAGAGAAAGTTGCGCAAAAAGTACAGAAATTCAATAAGTACAAAATGTCGGCAATGTGGTACAGACAACAACCATGTGTCGATTCGACTATGACTCGCATGACTTTGATGCTTCTCCATTGCTTCATCTTCGAAAGAGACTAACTTGGTTGATTCACCCTCAGGTCCTTACAAATGCAGATCACAATCATTTGCTTTTAAAAATCCCTAACTTTTTCCTGAATTGCCCTTTCGGGTTTTCGATTCACCAGGATACCCATTTTTGTCGAAGTCGCCTTTTCAGGTTTTCAACTTCGCGGGTTTACATTTTTTCCTTTTTATCCCTAATTTTTTCCTGAACCCATTCTTTCTATGGTTCTCCAGGATGTCCCATTTTTTCCTGGATTTTCTTTTTATTCCAGCGGGTCTATTTTAAGCAAAGTATTTTTTAATTGCGTCTGCATTCACAGTGGACGTGAAATCTTCACCGTCCATAGTTGAAAGTAGTAAGGCTCCTCCGGAGAAGACTTTCCTTACCACATATGGACCTTGGTAGTTGGGAGTCTATTTTCCCCTATGATCTGTCTGTGGAGGGACGATCCACTTCAACACTAAGTCCCCTTCCTGAAAGCTTCGAGGGCGCACCTTCTGATCGAATGATCTCTTCATCCTTCTCTGATACAGCCGACCATGAGCAATAGCTGCCAATCTCTTCTCATTGATTAGACTAAGTTTATTTAATCTAGCTTTAACCCATTCTGTCTCATCAAGGTTCACAACAATAACACCCTCAAGGAAGGAATCTCGACTTCCAATGGTAGGACAACTTCCATACCATACACTAGCGAGAAACGGGTTGCCCCAGACGATGTACGTACTGAAGTACGATATCCATGTAATGCAAAGGGCAACATCTCGTGCCAATCTTTGTAGGCCATAACCATCTTCTGCACAATCTTCTTAATATTCTTGTTAGTTGCCTCAACAACACCATTCATCTTTGGGCGATAAGGAGAAGAGTTCTGATGTTCGATCTTGAAACTCTAGCACAATTCCTTCATCATATTGTTATTCAAATTCGAACCATTATCCGTAATAATTCATTCGGGCACTCCATAACGACAGATGATGTCCTTCTTGATAAATCGAGACACGACCTGTCTGATGATGTTGGCAAAAGAAGTTGCTTTGACCCATTTAGTGAAATCGTGAATTTCCACTAAGATGAAGCGATGTCCATTGGATGCAGTCGATTCAATCTTACCGATCATATCAATGCCCCACATAAAAAAGGGCCAGGGAGACGCCATAACATTTAGAGGACTTGGCGACACATACATCTTATCAGCATTCCATGGTCATCCAATAGTAGCCTGCTCTCAACAGTTTTCGAGACATCACATGTCCGCCTGTGTGCGTACCAAAAGCACCCTCGTGGACCTCTTTCATAAGAAAACATGCTTCCTTTTCGTCTGTCGTACCTCGAAAAATATGATCCTCGCGATGGACGCGGAAAATACTGTTCGAAACAGAGTCGCCACTGAACTTTATTCATTCCAAGGATGGAATAGGAAAATATCGATAAAACCTTTAAAGGGATAGAACATGGTCATCGCAACCAATATTCTAGGTTCGGGAGTCGATTACATAGAGGGGAGGTATTAGCACCCTCTACGTCCGTTGTACTCAACGGGAACCTCTTGATTCGATTCGCGAGAGAGAGTTAACTATGTTTGTGTATCTTCTAAAGGGATTGCTTGCTAATAGGAAAAGGGGGTGATCATTAAGATAGGGTGCTCGCCAAGGATTGGGGCCCTTGTGCCTACGTATCTTCACTTGTAAGAAGTGGAAAATCAGAGCATTCGTAGTTCGTGGGACTACGGGTAAAGAGGGGATTGTGGGAAATGTGGGGAATTGTGCTCGCCAAGATCATCGCAATCTTGTGCCTACGTATTCTCATTGATAAATGAGAAATCAGAGCAGCCGTAGTTCGGCTTATGGTTTGCTAAAAGGTTTGGAAAATGAACGAGTGTTTAGGTCGCATTCTAACTGCAAATTGTTGGCTTGTCTGCTCGCTAGGGGAGGCTGAAGCACTAGTTTGTTATGCGCGTAAGAAGGGACTAAACAATGTTCTTTGAGAAGAGTTGTTTAAGTTATGGATCGCACGAGGGCGAGTAGAGTTTGATTGGTTAAGTATTTTGGTTTGGAAAAGAGGATATATTTCAATAGGTTATAAGGTATTGGTTGCACGGGGCGAGAAAAAGATTGGTTAGATGTATTAAAAATTTAGCTAGAGGTGACGATTACCTGAAGCTTAAGAAAGAGTTCTCGGACCCAAGTAATCGGGAGAGTGAACCAAAGATTTGGAGCTCTCTCTTTTTCAACCTCAAATGCGAAAGGATAGAATGTGGTTCGAGTGGGTTAATCGGACGACGATTACTCGAAGCTCGAGGAAGACTCCTCGGTCCCTAAGTAATCGGGAGAGTGAACCAAAGACTTGGAGCTCTCTCTTTTTCATCTAAGTGTTAATGGAATTGGATACGAGTGAGTGAATCGGATGACGATTACTCTAAGCTTGAGAAAGACTTCTCGGACCCAAGTAATCGGGAAAGCGAACCAAAGACTTGGAACACTTTCTTTTTCATCGCAAAAGGAATTGTTTGAATGGCACTCGAAAGATAGCATGTGGTTAAAATATTTTAACAGATAAGGATTACTCGAAGCTTAAGAAAGACTTCTCGGACCTCAAATAATCAGAAGAGTGAACCAAAGACTTGGAACTCTCTCCTTTTCTCATCTAATATTATGAAAGATATTTAATAATATTAGAGTGTATTAATCGAATGACGATTATTCAAAGCTCAAGAAAGACTTCTCAGATTTTAAATAATCGGGAGAGTGAACCAAAAACTTGGAGCTCTCTCTTTTTCATCTATGTATTTAAGAAAATATATTTGAATTTGTTTATGGTTTTTAGAATACAATTGTTCGAGCTTAAGAAAGACTTCTCGGACCCAAACAATTGGGAGAGAGAACCAAAGACTTGGAACTCTCCCTTTTTCATCTTTTATTGAAATTGTATTTTGAGTAATTATTAAGTATTTTAATTTGTTTTAAAGAAAAATACTCAATGCGAGTTGAGATTTGAAATTAGAGTTTTAACGTGTATACTAGCAAAGTGGGCTAGTCTTCTAAGTGACCAACTAAAAATAATTGATCAAATAGGTATCACTGTAAGGAAGCCCAGGATTAAGCTTTAAAATGTTGTGTCTGTGACCAAAGGTTGATGGTGAGCCTTTGAAAGCAATCGACTTACAAGGGTGGAAAATGGCTCGACTAATCGAGAATTATTTTTGAAAATTATTTTGAAGTATAAAACATAAATAAGATAAAAGCATAAAATGTATTACATTTTGCGGAAGTTGGGATACATTTATTCAAATGGGGGATAGGATATAACGAAAAAGAGAATCGAATTTACCCGAATGAGTGCACGTTATGGCACGGAAAAAACTTCCAATTAATGTATAAGAACTCCGCGCTGAAATTATGCCGACAAGGTTCCCGCAATAAAATTACAGCCACAAGAGAAGGGTAACCAAGCCACCAGTTGAATCAAAATTGAAGCATCAACACTATTGTTCGTAATGGCTCCAAGGCTTTGCGAAGCTCAAATTGAAAGTTGCGAGACTTGAACCGAAATGCAGTAAATCAGAATACACAATAAATGAACATTGATGTTGCAGCCGCAACAATTGTTGTTCACTGTGTTGAATACCGAAGGCAGTAGGACATCCGCATGAAACCGAAATTTTAAATCCAAGATCCACATAATAGAATATTTGCTATTAAAAATTGTATGAAGTATTATGATCAAAATGAATCATGGCAAAGGATCAAATTATGTTATTATTTTTTTTATCGAATCACATAACTTAAGCAAAACCAAACTCATAGATAGAAACCAATTTAAACAAACAAAAAAACAAAAGAAATAATAACACAGTAAGACTTTGAAATATAGCATACCCCGTATCAGTGCACTCCTCACAATACAATGGGCTTAAGATAGTGTTACCAACCAAATTAACATGATGCCGTAAACGACAGGAGTGAACTGAATGCAGGACGATAATCACAACAGGAATCCTGTTGAACTGCGACTAAGTTACGGCATTGCGCTGCTGCGAAATATAGCTATATTTTTGTAATTGTTGAGCCATAATCGAAACGACGATTCAAACCAAAATCAGGTCCTAGCAAAGCCACCAACATTGTCACAGTAGTAATACGCAAATACGAAGGCAACAAACGGTTAACTAACATTACAATTCAAAGAAAACTACATCAGTGGTGTAAGATTCAACACGAATTAATAACAACATTAAAAATTATGAACAAAATTGTAAACCAGGCAACATGTCATGAAATCTGATTCAAAGTTAAACATTATAATCAAATTAATCTTATGACAGCATCTTACACAAATTGCTTAGAATCTAAAAGTTACCGAGACGACATCGTTAATGCTGATTCTGAGTTGTTAATTGAAGTATGAACGAAGAATTGCTACACCTAACATTGCTGCACTTGCCGTGTCGATGTCGTTGTTACTTACCATAGGTTTGTAGTTATGATGTGAGTTGAAACTTGGTTGTTGTGTTATTTCTGATATCCATTGTTGTAATCTAAACCAAAGTTGAATCAGTCGAATGCAACGCCTTATCGAAATAACGAGTTTCTACTGCTGCAAGCTTTGTGAAATTTGATTGCTTCCAGACCGAACGTGTGCTTGCTGACTTCGAACCTTAGCAGCAACACTGATGCGATGACGACAGCAGCTCCCAGATGTGGAAACAATTATATTCGAGCCACATCATCGAACCGATAAAGAGATCCTGAAAAAACAAACAGCACAACATACACGGGACCGCAAATCACGCTCGAGGGCGGTAACAGAATTGTAAGGGATAGGCAGTGGTAGCAACAATGATAATCAAAACCAAATTCAATACAATAGTATTAGCAACACGATGCAAGTCGTTATATCTGAAGGAGGCAACTCGCTGCAACTTAAGTTTGTCCATGTTGAACCACAACAACCGTGGTGTTGTGGTTGAAGCTGTCGCGTTAAGCTATGTTGACAACACTTTAAACGTAATCGATTCCAGTCTCGCCTTTGATTCGAAACCTTCAATCCACTTTGATGAACGTGGTTAATGTTTAACTGTAACTCAGAAAATCCTGCAATAAACTCACAACATCAGTAATATAGAAACACAATATGTCTCCGGGTCGACACGTTGCTGTTGTGGCTATGGTGAATTGCTGCCTTTAGTTGTTGTAATTTTATGTTGAAAGCTGAAGGTAGCATAACTTGTTGCGTAACCGAAACTCGGCGATGTCGTAACCGTGATGCATCCAAAGAAAATCCGAGAACAATGCACTTTCCTCGTACAAATCTTGAACACTTGTTTTGTTCTTACAGGTGCTAAACTGAAACAGCGATGAACCGAAACCAAATACTGCCACTGAAACGTTGAAGCTGGGACGATGTTATTTCACAGAAACGCGAACTGTTGTTGGAAAGAAATGAAACCGAGATGCGGCACTGTCAGTTGGAGGAGTTGAACATGAGTTGTTTAGCTTGTTAGGTCGTTGAATCTAAACCAAAGTGAATCTGAAGATGGTACACTATAACAGTTGCAACAGAAGGTATGCCAACTTTCATGTGTTCATCTAAGCGGCGAAAATGTTCGTAAGCAGAATGTTAGGGTCCAATTTGTTTGTCGTTGAATGATTTGCCGGCATCGAGAACATTGGCTTCAGTTTATTGGTGGACAACTTCGAGCTGCTACCGTTGTTGAGGCAAAACGAAATTAAGATATCACCGATGCGCATCTCCAACCGCATTGTTGCTCTCGCATAGTTGTCATGTTGTTGTGAAACAGTTACGAAATGATGCGAGCACTGCTAAACGCTTTTATACTATTATCATCGTCACAAATATGAACGAAACAAAGTTGATGTTGTTGCTATCAGTGCACGAATTGTTAGTTTTGTTATCACTAAAGGTGATGTAATTCATGAACTGCTATTGCCGAAATCTCCTGCTACTACGAACTGAAGAGCTAAGGTCATCTCTAAATCCAAAAGCTACCCCTAGTCATCATTCCTCAGACAAAATCAGTTGCGCCGACGAATCATTGTTGTTGGAGCAGAGATGATCATGGCTCTATACATTATGGTTGAACATCTGCCATTCCATTTCATGCTTCGAAAACCAGCTGCTACAAACCCTTTAAACCCAACGGAAAAGTCGCGATGGTTTTGTGAGGCAAGTAAAAACAGAGGCGTCGTTGTTAGGATTGTGTGGAGTTGTTATTGTCGCTGAAGAAGTTGCTCATGAATGCAATGCTGCTTCAATCTAATTGTGTAGTTTGAAGGCCTAGTCGAATATGTCGAACGGGTTATCGGGGAAGATGGTCTAATGTAAGATGAAACTGAGGCTGAGCTTGTGTTGAGGATATTTGTGGAGGAGGATCTGTTTGAAGAATAGTTGTTGTTATACTGCGAGTGTGAAGTGGAGATTGCAGGACGAGTCACTGAACTGCTTCTTGTTGGTCTAGAGTGATTGTTGCTCTCAGATTGTGAGACCAAAAGCCTTGAGGCCTTAGTGGTAGAAGTTGATCTACTCAAACTTCTTCTCGGAGGCGCCAAGGTTGGTTGTGATTCACTTTCTGATGGTGGAAAAACCGGAGTTCCGGGCGGAGTGAGGAGCCAATCATAATCATGCTTTCCTCCTTCTACAGATGCCAACATATCCTCAATCCCATTTCTAGTTGGCTTTGCTCCTCCAACTGAGAGTCTCCTCAAGAATTAGGGCTCTATGAACAGTGTAGGGTTCCCTCTTTATATATCTAATTTCCTCAAACTTCAAACCCTATATTCCCACAGTATCCAACGTGTTTTCATTCTTTTTTTTCAATTTTTCTTTTTCTTAATTTTTTAATTTTTTGAATAATAAATCTATTTTCCATGTTAACTAATTTTAATTAAATAAAAAAACTAATTCTAATTTAATTAATAAGTAAAAACTAAACAAATCCTATTCCTAATTAAAAAATTCTATTCTAATTAAAATTAAAATAATAATAATAATAATAATAATTATAATTCAATCCTATTAAAACTAATTAATCAATTAATAATAAAAAGATGTCATGCGGTGCAAATTTATTGGGCTAAAAAGGTGAAAGAGTTCATTTTTTGCCGAAAAATATATTACGCCGTAAAAGCGATGTGAATTGAAAAATAAAGTCGGGCGAATGAAAATTTTCAAAAAAGGTAGGACAAATTTGGGGTATGACAGATGCCCCTATCTAATTGCCTTAAACCTGAGAGAATGAACTGCTGCAAGGCGTTCATTTTAGGGTGGAAGTCAATTAGATACAAGAAGACCCCAAAATTTGTCCGACAAGCAAGTAAAAGCAAAGAGATATGATATACCTGAACGGGATGACAAGATGCAAAATAGATGAACGAGATAACCTGATATTCTCTGGGTGGTCGAAGCAGTCCCTCATTCGTTAAGGTCCTTCGTGATATCAGAGTAGTATAACCAAGCCTTTTTGGGTGGTCGAAGCAGTCCCTCATCCGTTAAGGTTCTTCGCGATACCAAAGTGGTATAAACGATCCTCCTTGGGTGGTCGAAGCGGCCCCTCATTCGTTAAGGTCCTTCGATGATACCAAAGTGGTATAAACAAGCCTCTTTGGGTGGTCGAATCGGCCCCTCATTCGTTAAGGTCCTTCGATGATACCAAAGTGGTATAAACGATCCTCCTTGGATGGTCGAAGTGGCCCCTCATTCGTTAAGGTCTTTCGATGATACCAAAGTCGTATAAACAAGCCTCTTTGGGTGGTCGAAGCGGCCCCTCATTTGTTAAGGTCCTTCGATGATACCAAAGTGGTATAAACAAGCCTCTTTGGGTGGTCGAAGCGGCCCCTCATTCGTTAAGGTCCTTCGATGATACCAAAGTGGTATAAACAAGCCTCTTTGGGTGGTCTAAGTGGCCCCTCATTCGTTAAGGTCCTTCGATGATACCAAAGTGGTATACACGATCCTCCTTGGGTGGTCGAAGCGGCCCCTCATTCGTTAAGGTCCTTCGATGATACCAAAGTAGTATCTCTGATCACAACTTATGATTCTTCGGGTGGTCGAAGCAGTACCTTATCCAATAAGGTTCTTCGATGATACCAAAGCAGTATCTCTGATCAAAACTTGAGATTCTTCGGGTGGTCGAAGCAGCCTCTTATCCAATAAGATTCTTCGATGATACCAAAACAGTATCTCTGAGCACAACTTGAGATTCTTCGGGTGGTCGAAGCAGCCTCTTATCCAATAAGGTTCTTCGATGATACCAAAGCAGTATCTCTGATCAAAACTTGAGATTCTTCGGGTGGTCGAAGCAGCCTCTTATCCAATAAGATTCTTCGATGATACCAAAGCAGTATCTCTGAGCACAACTTGAGATTCTTCGGGTGGTCGAAGCGGCCTCTTATCCAATAAGATTCTTCGATGATACCAAAGCAGTATCTCTGAGCACAACTTGAGATTCTTCGGGTGGTCGAAGCAGCCTCTTATCCAATAAGATTCTTCGATGATACCAAAGCAGTATCTCTGAACGCAACTTGAGATTCTTCGGGTGGTCGAAGCAGCCTCTTATCCAATAAGATTCTCCGATGATACCAAAGCAGTATCTCTGAGCACAACTTGAGATTCTTCGGGTGGTCGAAGCAGCCTCTTATCCAATAAGATTCTTCAATGATACCAAAGCAGTATCTCTGAACACAACTTGAGATTCTTCGGGTGGTCGAAGCAGCCTCTTATCCAATAAGGTTCTTCGATGATACCAAAGCAGTATCTCGAGCGATAATTTTGCTGAGGAATAGTTGAGCTAAAATTCCTATTAGAGGAACAACGTTGTCCAAACTCTGTAGGGGAGAAATCTTCAATAAACTTTCTAAGATAACCTATGCTTGGGGGATCATAAGAGCAACAACTGCTGGGGGTTATTGTCATCAACTCATGTTGGAAAAATAACTTGTTGGGTAGTAGAATTCCTGAACTTGCGGGATATCAACTCTTTACAGAGAAATATTACCGACTTTGATGAAGGACTGGCCAAGATGCTCGCGAATCGATCCTGGATCCTGTTATGCTGCTATATTATGTTGTTGAAGACAGCGATGATATGCATTATGAGACATAAACAGGCAACTAAATTGCAACTGCTAGGGAGTGCAAGATGCGAATGCAAATGATATGCTAACGCTTGATATGACTATGATATGATGTGATATTGTATGCCGTGCTTATGATAATGCAAATGATCAGGTATGCTGGGGATAAAATCTTGTCGGGGATATCACCAGGGACTGGATTCGGTAGTTGCCAAAGGGGTTTGGACTTTGGGTTTTATAAGATGCCATCGACGGTGGACTTTTGGTGGTTGCCAATGAAGACTGGACTTTTAGGGTGAATTGAAGGTGCCAATTGGAGTGGCTTTTTGTGTAGTTGCCAATAAAAGATTGGACTTTAAGGACGTGCCAAGCGAGATCGGACTTTTATTGGTAAAAGGATTTGATTTCCCGTCACATGGTATATGACAGCGCCACAATCAGAAGACAGATGCGGATACTCTTGGTGACCCAAGTTGGATCCTTTGCAGAAGCGGTATTCGTGTTGTTGTAAGAGCCTCGCTTCTAGCTGATATGTCATGCCGACTTATAAATGTTGAGCGTAGCGACTTATCCAAAGCATGTTGACTGCGCGAGCGTAGCAACTTAACCAATGCGTGTTAATCGTGCTAGCGTAGCGACTCAACCAATGCATATAGATTGCGTGAGCGTAGCGACTTAACCAATGTGTGTTAGTCGTGCTTTTGCTATGCCCCAAGGCTTTTGACGTTTATGGACCCTAACCATTACTGGTGTCTGGTGTGGTCAACTTGATCAAATTTGAAAGCGTGAAAGGAAATTGCCCCTGTTCAGCTAATCTGCCCCAGTTCAAATGGTCTGCCCCAGTCTGTGGGGTCTTTGAAGGATTTTCTTCTGGGATGAGAACTTTGGCGATGATTATACCAGGATATGGCTTGAACCCATTTGACCCAGTGTCTGGACCTTGTAGTGGTTTGCCCCGGTTTAAACCTCAAAAGGACTTGCCCCAGATTCGTAGGGTTATGAGACATTCTTGATTCAGGTCAACACCAATGAGCGATCAAGTTCCTCTTTGACTGCACTTTGTTGGAATTTCTATAATGTCAAGTACTGATTTGTAGTTTAAAATTGTTCATTCAAAAATGGTAATTTTAATGCGACATTCATGTAAGTTTTGAAAATATCATTTATTGGGAATGATGTGTGACGAGTGGACTATTAACCCAAACGCAATGCTGATTTAATTGGTGTGAAAGATATAGCAAGAATATGACACCAATACATAAAATTAGCAAATATGTAGGAGTCAGTTTACGCAACCTTGCTGTAGTATGCTTTCAGAATAAACCTCGCCTCAATTAGGTCTTTCGAGGGTTGTAACGTGGTCTGGTTCACGGTTATAGAAATAAAGGATATTAGGCTCAAAGTATCATTTGTACCCACCCCTCCTTCGTAATGATCTCCATACCTACGTTCAATTAATTTGGCACCTGCTTGACGATGTAAACTTGATGGTTCAAAGTTTGCTTGAAATGGCATCCATCTTATTTTGATGGATGTCAGTAACCCTTTGATTTGGGTGGCCACTGAATCTTATTTTGTTTTTGTTTAGGGTTTGAGGACCTCTTTTGGTTTTGTTTTTGATCCCTAATTTTTGCATGGACTGACCTTGCTTGTTAGATCCATCGGGATTGCCTTGATTTTTGCCTAAGTCTCCTTTTGAGGTGTTCGACCTAACAGGCTTTTGATTTTTTTTTGAAGGATTGTGACTGCCAAGTCAATGGTCATTAATGAACAAACATCATCCCTTAAATTTTGCCTCGTGATTCGAGTGCGTACTCAAGTTAACTGAACACTACCCATGCCCCAAGTTAAGTGTAAGGGTTTAGAAATCCGAAAGAAACTCCTACTTCTAGGCTCGAAGTGGTTAACTAGGGACTAACTCCTTATTTCTTCAGTGTTTGGGAATTTGAAGCAATGCCTGTACATCATCGACGTGATTTTATCCAAAAGCATACTTATCAGCAATTATGGGTATTTCGTTTTCGTCATCCTCCCTCAAAACAGCAGTGCGATAAAGGAAGTGAAATATTTTTGCAATAAATGAGAATACTGTGAGTGAATACGAATGGATTTGATCAAAACATGCATGATTATCACATTAACAATACCATTAATACGAAACAATGTCTAAAAGCAAATAGTAATTAACAGAAAAGAAACTACAATTGCATAAAAAACATGATCTAAAAAAAATGCCAGCATGGAGGAAATGGGCTTTTCTTGCTTGATCAGTTGTCTTGAGAAGATGCGTCTTGAAGTCTTCAATCTCATTCAGGCGCGAGGCGGATACGTACGACCAAACTCCCTTCTTGAAAGGATATGCATCCCTCGTCAATCAATTGTTGCACCCTAGCCTGAAAAGCTTTGTAATCTTCTGTCGAATTCCCCATTGATCCAGCATGGTATCCACAATGTGCATTGGGATCATACCCAGAAGGGTATGGTTCTGGCACTGGCTTGAGAGATTTAGGTTCCACTAGTGAATTTCGAATCAAATGTGGCAGAAGCTGAGTGTGCGATACAGGAATTGGGTGAAGAGGAGCGTTCCTTCTTCCCAAATTGCTGCGAGGCCTGTGTTGATTTTGGCGTGGATCCTGATTTCCTTGGCCATACGCTCGTTGATTTGCATAGGGAGCAATCCAAGGCTTCCGACATGGTTCCCTGGGTATTGTTGGTTGTCCTTTTGGGATCCAAAGGTGGATGTCATCATCTTCCTCAGTATCGGTAGGATGCTCTCCCAAGCGACTTTTCGAGGTCTCTTCAGCAAATACAACCCTTTTGGACTTCTCTTCCATCTCTTCTCTTGAGATCGTGGTCTCCACATGATTAAAAGACATCTCATCTGCCAAAAACTCAACCTTTTCCTTGTGGTACCGGATTCTGATTGGTCCACAAAACTCCTATACTTCCTCTTTGCCAGATCTTTGAGTTGAACCATTTGGGATAGGGCCTTCTTTTCTGGTCAATCTTTGCAACTTGTTTTGAAAGCTTTCACACTCTTCGACAGCATGCCCTATAGTTCCAGTACGATACCCACACTATGCCCCTGGGTTGTCTTCCTCGATGACTATGCGCTTGTTGTTAATTAGCTCTCGAACTTTATTCTTGAATGACCAACAACCTTCAATAAAGTGTCCTCTAGCCCCTTTATGGTATTCACACTGCGCATTAGGATCATATCCAGGTGGAGGAGGAGTACGAACTGGTCCGAGGGGTACAGGTACCACCAATGAACTCTGAATCAGGTATGATAGCAGTTGTTCACACGGTATAGGAATAGGGTCGAGAATAGGGCGTGACTGAGACTTCTTACTGCCTCTCTGATCCCGAATAAGTGATGACCGTTGATTCCGAGGCTTTGGAAGAATTGGTTGGGGAGAAAACCCAAAAGGAGCAACACACAATAGGCTATTCACTGCAGGCTGCGGAGTGAAGGGAACCATGGGAGTAAAACTCCTAGTTGTGGTACCTTCTTGAAGCTTTTCCTTCCTTCTCCCAACAAGTGTCATAACTTTTGGCAGCTGCTTCATCTTGCCTTTCACGTTGTTCGCGTCTTTTCCATGCTCAACTCGATTATGCTTCAAGGGTTCCATGGTCTTTCAGAGCTACTTCAAGTCCGATACGGGTGTCGAGAAATCAACTGTGGATTATGGACAAAGGATGGATAAGATTTCTGGCTGAGAGACAGATATGCAATGCAAATGAAATGATATGCAAATGCAATGCAATGCTCAGGATCACAGGCTCAATCACAATTCTGAAATCAGACAGAAGAACGGGTAAATAACAGATATCTATGATAAAAGGAACCCCATAGGTAGGCTTTAAACGGGTAGGTGCCTAGAGTCATGGACCTTTTCAAAGATATTATTACCATGACGAAGACTCGCCCAATAATAATACCATCGAAGGATCTCTTCTAGGTGAGGTTTTCGTGTCGTCCCACGAGAAAGACTCCTCGTGAGTCTTTACTACACAACCATCGAATCCAAGGTTTCTTAAAGGGACCTCAGAGTCATAGATCGAGGTTGAAAATATCATTGTCAGAATAACGATACGTTCAAGGGATCTCATCTGATTGGGGCGTTCGCATCAACCCAAAAAGGAGTGACCCTCATGAGTTAACACTACCAACCGCCATGGTTTGAGGGTAAAAGGTCCTTAGAGTTATAGATTCAAACTAAAAAACATCATTTCCATGGCAAAGACTCACCATGACAACAACATTCTCAGGTGAATCAACTCTAAGCAGGGTTTTCGCTTCCTCCCAATGAGAAAGACTCCTCGAGGGATTCCACTACACAACCACCATTCTAATCCTATGTTTTTTCTCGGACTCGGGTGTAGAGCCATCTCACAAAGTTCCCTAAATCAGAACCCCAATAGTATCACAAGGAATAATAATAGAATATATAAAAGCAAGCAGATAAATAGCAAATAAATAAGACAAGAAAACAAATAAAAGAAAATTCACAAACAAGCGGATCTAACTCTTGCGAATCGAGTCAAGTTAGGCTTGACTCTCTCTAGCATAGGGCTATGCATTGTCCCCAGTAGAGTCGCCATCTGTCGTACCTCGAAAAATATGATCCTCGCGATGGACGCGGAAAATACTGTTCGAAACAGAGTCACCACCGAACTTTATTCATTCCAAGGATGGAATAGGAAAATATCGATAAAACCTTTAAAGGGATAGAACATGGTCATCACAACCAATATTCTAGGTTCGAGAGTCTATTACATAGAGGGAAGGTATTAGCACCCTCTACGTCCGTTGTACTCAACGGGAACCTCTTGATTCGATTCGCGAGAGAAAATTAACTATGTTTGTGTATCTTCTAAAGGGATTGCTTGCTAATAGGAAAAGGGGGTGATCATTAAGATAGGGTGCTCGCCAAGGATTGGGGCCCTTGTGCCTACGTATCTTCACTTGTAAGAAGTGGAAAATCAGAGCATTTGTAGTTCGTGGGACTACGGGTAAAGAGGGGATTATGGGAAATGTGGGGAATTGTGCTCGCCAAGATCATCGCAATCTTGTGCCTACGTATTCTCATTGATAAATGAGAAATCAGAGCAGCCGTAGTTCGGCTTATGGTTTGCTAAAAGGTTTGGAAAATGAATGAGTGTTTAGGTCGCATTCTAACTGCTAAACATTGGCTTGTCTGCTCGCTAGGGGAGGCTGAAGCACTAGTTTGTTATGCGCGGAAGAAGGGACTAAACAATGTTCTTTGAGAAGAGTTGTTTAAGTTATGGATCGCACGAGGGCGAGTAGAGTTTGATTGGTTAAGTATTTTGGTTTGGAAAAGAGGATAGATTTCAATAGGTTATAAGGTATTGGTTGCACGGGGCGAGAAAAAGATTGGTTAGATGTATTAAAAATTTAGCTAGAGGTGACGATTACCTGAAGCTTAAGAAAGAGTTCTCGGACCCAAGTAATCGGGAGAGTGAACCAAATATTTTGAGCTCTCTCTTTTTCAACCTCAAATGCGAAAGGATAGAATGTGGTTCGAGTGGGTTAATCGAACGACGATTACTCGAAGCTCGAGGAAGACTCCTCGGTCCCTAAGTAATCGGGAGAGTGAACCAAAGACTTGGAGCTCTCTCTTTTTCATCTAAGTGTTAATGGAATTGGATACGAGTGAGTGAATCGGATGACGATTACTCGAAGCTTGAGAAAGACTTCTCGGACCCAAGTAATCGGGAAAGCGAACCAAAGACTTGGAACACTTTCTTTTTCATCGCAAAAGGAATTGTTTGAATGGCACTCGAAAGATAGCATGTGGTTAAAATATTTTAACAGATAAGGATTACTCGAAGCTTAAGAAAGACTTCTCGGACCTCAAATAATCAGAAGAGTGAACCAAAGACTTGGAACTCTCTCCTTTTCTCATCTAATATTATGAAAGATGTTTAATAATATTAAAGTGTATTAATCGGATGACGATTATTCAAAGCTCAAGAAAGACTTCTCAGATTTTAAATAATCGGGAGAGTGAACCAAAGACTTGGAGCTCTCTCTTTTTCATCTATGTATTTAAGAAAATATATTTGAATTTGTTTATGGTTTTTAGAAGACAATTGTTTGAGCTTAAGAAAGACTTCTCGGACCCAAACAATTGGGAGAGAGAACCAAAGACTTGGAACTCTCCCTTTTTCATCTTTTATTGAAATTGTATTTTGAGTAATTATTAAGTATTTTAATTTGTTTTAAAGAAAAATACTCAATGCGAGTTGAGATTTGAAATTAGAGTTTTAACGTGTATACTAGCAAAGTGGGATAGTCTTCTAAGTGACCAACTAGAAATAATTGATCAAATAGGTATCACTGTAAGGAAGCCCAGGATTAAGCTTTAAAATGTTGTGTCTGTATCCAAAGGTTGATGGCGAGACTTTGAAAGCACTCGACTTACAAGGGTGGAAAATGGCTCTACTAATCGAGAATTATTTTTGAAAATTATTTTGAAGTATAAAACATAAATAAGATAAAAGCAT
This sequence comes from Lathyrus sativus, assembly GCA_963859935.3. Classification (NCBI taxonomy): domain Eukaryota; kingdom Viridiplantae; phylum Streptophyta; class Magnoliopsida; order Fabales; family Fabaceae; genus Lathyrus; species Lathyrus sativus. The sequence continues at coordinate 361,353,798 of OZ012739.1, forward strand.
AAAATGTATTACATTTTGCGGAAGTTGGGATACATTTGTTCAAATGGGGGATAGGATATAACGAAAAAGAGAATCGAATTTACCCGAATGAGTGCACGTTATGGCGCGGCAAAAACTTCCAATTAATGTATAAGAACTCCGCGCTGAAATTATGCCGACAAGGTTCCCGCAATAAAATTACAGCCACAAGAGAAGGGTAACCAAGCCACCAGTTGAATCAATATTGAAGCATCAACTCTATTGTTCGTAATGGCTCCAAGGATTTGCGAAGCTCAAATTGAAAGTTGCGAGACTTGAACCGAAATGCAGCAAATCAGAATACACAATAAATGAACATTGATGTTGCAGCCGCAACAATTGTTGTTCACTGTGTTGAATACCGAAGGCAGTAGGACATCTGCATGAAACCGAAATTTTAAATCCAAGATCCACATAACAAAATATTTGCTATTAAAAATTGCATGAAGTATTGTGATCAAAATGAATCGTGGCAAAGGATCAAATTATGTTATTATTTTTTTTATCGAATCACATAACTTAAGCAAAACCAAACTCATAGATAGAAACCAATTTAAACAAACAAAAAAACAAAAGAAATAATAAGACAGTAAGACTTTGAAATCTAGCATACCCCGTATCAGTGCACTCCTCACAATACAATGGGCTTAAGATAGTGTTACCAACCAAATTAACATGATGCCGTCAACGACGGGAGTGAACTGAATGCAGGACGATAATCACAGCAGGAATCCTGTTGAACTACGACTGAGTTACGGCATTGCGCTGCTGCGAAATATAGCTATATTTTTGTAATTGTTGAGCCATAATCGAAACGACGATTCAAACCAAAATCAGGTCCTAGCAAAGCCACCAACATTGTCACAGTAGTAATACGCAAATACGAAGGCAACAAACGGTTAACTAACATTACAATTCAAAGAAAACTACATCAGTGGTGTAAGATTCAACACGAATTAATAACAACATTAAAAATTATGAACAAAATTGTAAACCAGGAAACATGTCATGAAATCTGATTCAAAGTTAAACATTATAATCAAATTAATCTTATGACAGCATCTTACACAAATTGCTTAGAATCTAAAAGTTACCGAGACGACATCGTTAATGCTGATTCTGATTTGTTAATTGAAGTATGAACGAAGAATTGCTACACCTAACATTGTTGCACTTGCCGCGTCGATGTCGTTGTTACTTACCATAGGTTTGTAGTTATTATGTGAGTTGAAACTTGGTTGTTGTGTTATTGCTGCTATCCATTGTTGTAATATAAACCAAAGCTGAATCAGTCGAATGCAACGCCTTATGGAAATAACGAGTTTCTACTGCTGCAAGCTTTGCGAAATTTGACTGCTTCCAGACCGAACATGTGCTTGCTGACTTCGAACCTTAGCAGCAACACTGATGCGATGACGACAGCAGCTCCCAAATGTGGAAACAATTATATTCGAGCCACATCATCGAACCGATAAAGAGATCCTGAAAAAACAAACAGCACAACATACACGGGACCGCAAATCACGCTCGAGGGCGGTAACAGAATTGTAAGGGATAGGCAGTGGTAGCAACAATGATAATCAAAACCAAATTCAATACAATAGTATTAGCAACACGACGCAAGTCGTTATATCTGAAGGAGGCAACTCGCTGCAGCTTAAGTTTGTCCATGTTGAACCACAACAACCGTGGTGTTGTGGTTGAAGCTGTTGCGTTAAGCTATGTTGACAACGCTTTAAACGTAATCGATTCCAGTCTCGCCTTTGATTCGAAACCTTCAATCCACTTTGATGAACGTGGTTAATGTTTAACTGTAACTCAGAAAATCCTGCAATAAACTCACAACATCAGTAATATAGAAACACAATATGTCACCGGGTCGACATGTTGCTGTTGTGGCTATGGTGAATTGCTGCCTTGAGCTGTTGTAATTTTATGTTGAAAGCTGAAGGTAACATAACTTGTTGCGTAACCGAAACTTGGCAATGTCGTAACCGTGATGCATCCAAAGAAAATCTGAGAACAATGCACTTTCCTCGTACAAATCTTGAACACTTGTTTTGTTCTTACACGTGCTAAACTGAAACAACGATGAACCGAAACCAAATACTGCCACTGAAACGTTGAAGCTGGGACGATGTTATTTCACAGCAACGTGAACTGTTGTTGGAAAGAAATGAAACCGAGATGCGGCACTGTCAGTTGAAGGAGTTGAACATGAGTTGTTTAGCTTGTTAGGTCGTTGAATCTAAACCAAAGTGAATCTGAAGATGGTACACTATAACAGTTGTAACAGAAGGTATGCCAACTTTCATGTGTTCATCTAAGCGGCGAAAATGTTCGTAAGCAGAATGTTAGGGTCCAATTTGTTTGTCGTTGAATGATTTGCCGGCATCGAGAACATTGGCTTCAGTTTATTGGTGGACAACTTCGAGCTGCTACCGTTGTTGAGGCAAAACGAAATTAAGATATCACCGATGCGCATCTCCAACCGCATTGTTGCTCTCGCATAGTTGGCATGTTGTTGTGAAACAGTTACGAAATGATGCGAGCACTGCTAAACGCTTTTGTACTATTATCATCGTTACAAATATGAACGGAACAGAGCTGATGTTGTTGCTATCAGTGCACGAATTGTTGGTTTTGTTATCACTAAAGGTGATGTAATTCATGAACTGCTATTGCCAAAATCTCCTGCTACTACGAACTGAAGAGCTAAGGTCAGCTCTAAATCCGAAAGCTACCCCTGGTCATCATTCCTCAGACAAAATCAGTTGCGCTAACGAATCATTGTTGTTGGAGCAGAGATGATCATGGCTCTATACATTATGGTTGAACATCTGCCGTTCCATTTCATGCTTCGAAAACCAGCTGCTACAAACCCTTTAAACCCAACGGAAAAGTCGCGATGGTTTTGTGAGGCAAGTAAAAACAAAGGCGTCGTTGTTAGGATTGTGTAGAGTTGTTATTGTCGCTGAAGAAGTTGCTCATGAGTGCAATGCTGCTTCAATCTAATTGTGTAGTTTGAAGGCCTAGTCGAAGATGTCGAACGGGTTATCGAGGAAGATGGTCTAATGTAAGATGAAACTGAGGCTGAGCTTGTGTTGAGGATATTTGTGGAGGAGGATCTGTTTGAAGAATAATTGTTGTTATACTGCGAGTGTGAAGTGGAGATTGCAGGACGAGTCACTGAACTGCTTCTTGCTGGTCTAGAGTGATTGTTGCTCTCAGATTTTGAGACCGAAAGCCTTGAGGCCTTAGTGGTAGAAGTTGATCTACTCAAACTTCTTCTCGGAGGCGCCAAGGTTGGTTGTGATTCACTTTCTGATGGTGGAAAAACCGGAGTTCCGGGCGGAGTGAGGAGCCAATCATAATCATGCTTTCCTCCTTCTACAGATGCCAACATATCCTCAATCCCATTTCTAGCTGGCTTTGCTCCTCCAACTGAGAGTCTCCCCAATTTCACAGAAACGTCAGAAGAGTCATCTAAAGAAGGTAGAGAGAGTGAACGCCGGTTGTTGGAGAATAGATCAAGGGGGTTATCATCGTGGTTGTTGTTGATGGAAACACCATTGGAGTGATTATTGAAGGTATTGCTTCGTCGGTGATGGTCGAGGGATCCATAGAGAGAGTCTCTTCCACTTCTACCATTCATCATGGTTGGTGGTTGATTCCACTGTCACTGCAACGCCAACAGCAACAACAAGAAGAAGATCTAGAAATTGTGCAATGTAATGAATGTGCTAGATCTGCACGTGGTTGGTTATGTGTTTGTTCATCTTCTTCTTCATCTTGTTGAGGTGGGAGTGTCAGAGAAAATATAAAAAAAATGATGAAAGGAGGGTGAGGGTGAGGTGAGAATTGAGATTGATGTTATGTGAGGGGTTTGGTGGTTGGAAAACGGAAGCGACGGTGACAATGAAGAGAGAGGTGAATTGAGGGTTTAGGGAGATGGCATTTGCGGCTAGGGTTCCCCTCTAGAATTAGGGCTCTATGAACAGTGTAGGGTTCCCTCTTTATATATCTAATTTCCTCAAACTTCAAACCCTATATTCCCACAGCATCCAACGTGTTTTCATTCTTTTTTTTCAATTTTTCTTTTTCTTAATTCTTTAATTTTTTGAATAATAAATCTAATAAATCTATTTTCCATGTTAACTAATTTTAATTAAATAAAAAAACTAATTCTAATTTAATTAATAATTAAAAACTAAACAAATCCTATTCCTAATTAAAAAATTATATTCTAATTAAAATTAAAAAAAAATAATAATAATAATTATAATTCAATCCTATTAAAACTAATTAATCAATTAATAATAAAAAGATGTCATGCGGTGCAAATTTATTGGGCTAAAAAGGTGAAAGAGTTCATTTTTTGCCGAAAAATATATTACGCCGTAAAAGCGATGTGAATTGAAAAATAAAGTCGGGCGAATGAAAATTTTCAAAAAAGGTAGGACAAATTTGGGGTATGACATCGTCCACACATCTTAGCCACACCAAGTCGAAGTTTCTTCGGTAGAGCACATCGTCTTTGTTCAGATAGAAGTTTCCAGACAACCTCCTCAGAGTATTTTTATCCCGGTTCGATGCCCCAGGTGGATATCATGATACCACGGCTTCCCATCTAATGCTTCCTCCATGGCAAATATGAAAGTCGGCCTATCGAGGCGTGAGATAGTAATCCTTGGAGCATTATTCCAATGATTCACCTTGTACATCGAGGATAAAGTTGCCAAAGCATCTGCCATCTGATTCTCGACTCTTGACACGTGATGAAACTCTACTCTGTCAAAGAAAGGTAACAACCTTTTGGTGTAATTCATGTAAGGAATCAAGTTGGGTTGACGAGTCTCCCATTCTCTGTTAATCTGATTGACAACCAAAGCTGAATCACCAAATACATCAAGGTTCTTGATTCTCAAATCAATTGCTTCTTCAATGCCCATGATGCATGCTTCATACTCAGCTTCGTTGTTGGTGTAGGCAAACGTTACCTTGGCAGTGAACGGTATGTGGAAATCGTGGGGAGTTGTAATGATTGCCCTAATTCCACTGCCATAGGAGTTAACAACACCATCAAAAATCATCTTCCACTAGGAGCCTACCTCAGGACCTTCATTGGGTAGCAGCTCATCACAATCTTTCATCTTCAGAAACATAATGTCCTCATTAGGAAATTCAAACTTCATTGGTTGATATTCATCTATCGGCTGCTCTACGAGATAATCTGACAAAACACTTCCCTTAATGGCTTTTTGGAAAACATACTGAATATCATATTCTGTCAGGACCATCTGCCACCTAGAGATTCTTTCGGAAAGTGCTTGTTTCTCGAACACGTACTTAATCGGATCCATCTTCGAAATCAGCATGGTTGTGTGATTCAACATGTACTGCCTTAGGCGTTTGGCTACCCAAGCGAGTACACATCATGTCTTTTCTAACATTGAGTATCTGGACTCATAATCTGTGAACTTCTTACTCAAGTAATAGATAGCATGCTCTTTTCTACCAGTCTCGTGGTGCTTACGGAGTACACAACCCATGGAGTTCTCAAGAACCGTTAAGTACATTTCAAAGGTCTTTCTTCCACTAGAGGCAACAGTATCGAAGGCTCCTGCAAATATTCTTTTATACTTTCGAATTCCCTTTGGCAGTTTTCATTCCAGACAACCGCCTGATCTTTCTTCAACAGCTTGAACAATGGTTCATAGGTGGTTGTAAGGTGAGATATGAACCTAAAAATGTAGTTCAATCTACCTAGAAAACCACAAACCTCTTTTTCTGTTTTTGGCGCTTGCATTTCTTGTACTGCTTTTATTTTTGCAGGATCGATCTCAATTCCTTTTTCACTGACTATAAACCCCAATAGCTTTCCTGAACCTACACCAAAAGTGCATTTGTTCGGATTCAACCTTAGCTTGAATTTCCTTAACCTTTTAAACAGCTTCAAGAGATTCACCAGATGCTCTTCCTCCATTTGTGACTTTGTGATCATGTCATCAACATAAACCTCAATCTCATGATGAATCATATCATGAAACAAAGTCACCATCGCCCGCTGATAAGTTGCCCCTGCATTTTTCAATCCAAAAGGCATCACCTTATAGCAAAAAGTCTCCCATGGCGTGATAAAGGTTGTTTTCTCCATGTCTTCTGGAACCATCTTGATTTGGTTATACCCAGAGAAGCCATCCATGAAGGAAAACATAGAATGTTGAGCAGTGTTATCGACTAACAACCAATGTGGGGGAGCGGGAAATCGTCTTTTGGGCTTGCTCTATTCAAGTCTCTGTAATCCACACACATCCTGACTTTTCCATCCTTCTTAGGTACAGACACAATGTTAGCGACCCACGGAGGATAATTCGTAACAGCAAGAAAATCGGCTTCCAATTGCTTCTGGACCTTTTCTTTAATCTTAAATGCCATATCTGGTCTAGTTCTTCTCAGTTTCTGCTTTAGAGGTGGACATTCCTCCCGAAGAGGTAAACGATGGACCACTATATCTGTATCCAGTCCTGGCATATCCTCGTATGACTAAGCGAAGACATCTCTGTACTCTCGAAGCATCTCAACCAGTCTTCTCTTGATATCATCTTCTAAAGTAACCCCAATTTTGACCTCTTTCTTGTCTTCCTTTGTACCCAGGTTGACGACTTCAATCTCTTCTTGATGAGGTAGGATGGCCTTCTCTTCTTGTCTCAGCAGCCTGGCAAGCTCTTCAAGCAGGTCTTCATCTTCATCAATCTGTGCTTCGGCGTGAAAGATTGGATTGTCAAAGTCATACTAAGTCATAGACGAGTCTGAATCGATGGCATCTGCGATATGAAACCTGCATAATGAAAATTTGATGCTTAAAATGATATACAAACAAGCACAAACCAAATTTCCATTTTATTGTTAAAATAAAAAAAATAAAAAAAAACAGGGAGCAAAACATTTGAATGCATAAAGACGCCTTTTGGTTAATGATAAAAGCAAATGTTCAAACATAAACAAGATAAGGCCCTACAAATGAAAACCACTACGTCCTGGACGGAACGCAAGGCCACACATAATCAAAGCAAATAAATTACTCTTCAAATGAAACTTGGACAACTTCCTCGATGGTCCAATTGCATAAGCTTTGCCCAGGAACACATGGCTGAATCCATGTGTCCATGTCACAATCATTGTCCCCTTCATCTTCGGATACGATGTTGATTCTGTCGAAGATCACCCCACCACTTGTAAATTGCACTGGACCTCTATACCGAGGAGCATTTTGTGAGAAAGAAGATGACGGGCTATACCCAAATCTAAACTTATCCTGCTTGTTGGGAATACTAAGCACCTGACCCCATCCTTGGGAGGAACCAGACTCCACCATCGCACGAGCTTCTTTAAAAGAAGACATAGAAATCTCAGGAGTTCTGTCCTCGACAGAAGGCTTCTCTTTGACTTGGACCGCTTCAAATGCTTGGGACAAAGTCTCGTGGATCTCCCCATCCACCTCAACATACTTGAAGGATGATAGTTGGCTTATCATTATGTCTTCCTCACCGCACACGGTGACAATATTTCCACCAACCGTGTATTTCAACTTCTAGTGTATGGTCGATGTGAATGCGCCTGTAGAATGAATCCAGGGTCGATCTAACAAACAGGTGTATGCGGGCTGAATGTCCATTATATAAAAGACAACATTGAAAATCTCTGGACCTACTTGAGTAGGGAGAGTAACTTCGCCAAAAACCGATATCCTCGTTCCATCGAACGCTCGCACAACAAGATCACTAGGAGTACATATCATGCCTTGGGTGTCTAACTTCATTAAATCCTTCTTGGGCAACACATTAAGTGATGACCCAGTATCCACCAAGACATGTGACAAGCCGCTCCTCTTCATTCAATAGAGATGTGCAAGTCATGGTTATGATTTCTTCCCTTAGGAGTCAGGTCTAAATCCGTAAACCCCAAGCCATTACCAGCATTCACGTGGGTTACAACCCCCTCAAGCTTGTTTACGGAAATTTCCTGTGGCACATACGCTGTGTTCAGAATCCTCAAAAGGGCATCCCTGTGTGCTTCTGAGCACAATAACAAAGATGTAATTGAAATTTTGGAAGGAGTCTGTTGCAGATGATCAACAATTTTATAATTGCTCTTTCGAATCAGACGCACGAACTCTTCAGCATCTTTAATCAGAGCATCCTTCTCTCCTTGTTGCGAACTTTCTTCTACAACAACCTTGCCTTTTCCTTTGTCAGGCCTCTCGACATTAGCTTCTAGCGGTGAAAACACCCTACCACTTCTTGTCATTCCACTAGTTCCAATCAAATTATCAACAAATGAACCATCGAACGATGTTCCCCTCAAATCTTGCTTTTGGCCATTACAAAAGACCTCCGCCCCATAATTCCATGGGATTGCTTTAGTACTTTCGTACGAAACTAGACCTACTTTGGTGATTATAACAGTAGCTGGCCTTGGCGGCACTGATATATTAATCGTTCTGAAAGGGATCGAGATTGTAGCAACCTCATCCTGCTCTTGATTAACCACCTCTATGTCTTTTCGTTCTTTAATCTTGTCAAATTGTAAGACCCCTTCATTCATCAAGCACTGAACATGATTCTTCAAATCTTCACAACCTTTGGGATGCACTGCACACCCTTCACAATTTTCCCCACAACTTGGAAAAACTCCGCCTTTCAACAACCTACTTTTAACAAAGCTCAAAGGTATTCTCAACTCGGCTACATCCATTACCAAATTCAGCTCTTCTTCTTCAATAATAGCATTAACACCGGCCGCTCCATGGTTGGGCATCAGGTTCTGAACAATATTAGGTGCATCGTTAGTGAAATTGAATGCCTTGCTATCAATATGGTCTTGCACCTTATACTTGAAACCCTTGCAATTATCGATATTGTGACCTGGAGCGCCTGAATGGAAGTCACATCTAGCATTTGCGTCATAACCCGGAGGTGGTGTGCCAGTCAAAGGTGCCAATTTTCTCTTATGAATCAATTGAAGCTGAAGCAAATGCTGTAAAAGTTGCGAATACGGCATAGGTGGAGCGTCAAACTGCCTATTCATTATTCTTCTACGGTCTTGAAATCGTCGGGGTGGATAGTTCTGCTGTTGTTTTTGTTGCCATTGTTGTTGAGGTTGTTGCTGAGGTGCTGCATGAATAGTGATGCTTGAAACCTGTGGCTGTTGCTGATATTGTTGTCGGTGTGGAACCCTATTCCTGTTCTTATTTATGTATCCTGACACTGCGTTCGTTTCACCTTCCCTCTTCTTGCTATTACCAAAAGTTTTTCTTCCCCCACTAGATGTGGATCCATCTCCTGCTTGAAATTTTCCCAGTTTAATACCATTCTCAACCCTCTCACGAGTAATAATCAGATATGAGAAACTTCCTGACATGTTTCCAATCAGCTTTTCATAATATATCCCTGGCAATGTTGCCACGAACATATCAATGAATTCTCTTTCAACCATTGGTGGCTGAACCCTTGCAGCTAATTCACGCCACCTCTGTGCGTATTCTTTGAACCCCTCATTGCTCCTTTGAGAAAGATTCTGATGTTGGACTCTATTTGGCGCCAATTCACTATTGTATTGATAATGATGGACGAATGCCTCCCCAAGGTCTCTCCAGCTTCTGATATTGGTCCCCTCAAGGCCCATGTACCATTCCAAAGACGTTCCAGACAAACTGTCTTGGAAGAAGTGCATTAACATCTTTTCGTCATCGGAATATGCAGACATCTTTCTGTAGTAAGATCGGAGGTGTACTTTGGGATAAGTCGTCCCTTTGTACTTGTCAAAGTCAGGCACTTTGAACTTCGGCAGAATCTTCAGACTTGGGATCATCCCCAAGTTAGACATATCAAGACCAAGAGAATTCTAATTCTCCAAGTTCTTCATCTTCTCCTCTATCATTCTAAACCTCCTGTCTGCATCAAACTGCAGGCCTACGCCGAAATCTCCTATAGAAAAGACATCATCCTGTTCGTCCTCCTCCCATTGAGGACCGGCATTACCAGGTACAACACCCGTTACACTTGGAATATGAGCTCCTGGTTGATTACCTCAACCCGAAGGAATAACAACTGTTGGAATAACATTGGTTTGAGGAGTGCCATTGTCACCTGGAGGAGGAACTGCAGTGGTCCCACCGTGCAAAACTCAGCTTCCATCAACCCTAGCAATCAAAGGTTGGACCAGCATTCTCTACTGCTCTTGGCCGTTAGCAACCCCTTGCATGAGATCCATGAACTGCGCCATGCGATCTCTGAACTCTTGTAATTCAAGTTGAATCAGATCCATTGCTTTCTGTTGATTTCCCCTAGTCGAGTAACAGTGAATTGTCCGGTCTGCAATCCTGAAACACTACTGAGAGAAAAACCATAGAGAGAATATGGTCAACGGAACCATAACACCTGCAATGAAATATGATAAATGATGTGAAATGCAAGCATGTAAATATGTTTCAGGGAAATTTTCCCCTTGATTCTAGTTCCACAGAAGAACAGGAGAATGAAGAGTCAACAGATGGAGCCACAAAATCTCTCTCATAAATAAAATGAGGATCAGAGTCAGCATATACACATCACCAAGGAAAACAATAGAGTCATTAATACGACCTCATCCAACAGTCCTGGTGATGGTCATAATACAAGATAACAACAAATACAAAAGAATAAAGGAGAATTGCATCAAGCACGGCAGTGAGTCTAGAAATCTTCTAATAACTCCTTTGTATCTGGATGATCCGGTCGGGCGATAAACTCCTGAATAAGCAACTCTCTTCTACTGATGATAACCTTCAAGCCTTGAGCATAGTCTTCCCAAGCACCTTCTCCGAAAGCATCTTCAAGTCCGGGCTTCTTCAATTCTACTCTTAACTTGTATTCCTCTAACGTTGCAAGAGCTTCTCGTAGCTTGCGGTCATTCTTGTACTGACGAGTTGATTCTCCAGGATCTTTTTCATCTTTGATTCGGAGTTGAGTCTTCAACCTATCAATCTGCTGACGAAGCTCATCCTCTCTCTCCTTGTTGTTAGTCAAGATGGCATTCCACTGAGCATTGAATTTTGATATCTCTAGGTGCGGTTTTTCTAACTCTTTCTTCTTCCCTTTGAGGGCATTACCTAAGCTCCTTAGATCTTTACCAAGACATTCTCTTACGCGAATTTCTTTAGTCAATTCCCTCCCCATCTTGTTCAGACTCTCCGTCTTCATCTTGGACAGGTAGATGGCTTCATTCTTCTCGCTCCTGAGCTGAATATCCTCCTTTTCCAGCCCCTCATTCACTTTGCGCAGTTCTTCCTTCTTAGCCTACAGTTGATTATACTTCTGAATGTCAACTGTTGTTGGTTCTTCAACTACCAAAGGATATAGAGGCTCACTGATCGGGAACGGTAACAACAACCTTTCAACCCTCTCTTGGATCCATTCAACATATGGTTCATAGGCTCTGCAATCACCTTTACCCAAGGCATGCTTTCCTTTCCGGTGAATGCTACTCCAAGCTTGTTGCAAACTAGTCAGAGTATCATTATCAGCTGACCCTGTGAAATATAGAGATTCCTGTATTTCCTCTTCCTTCGGGGGTTCTCTTAAAGCATAGCCAAATTGTCTGACGGCAGGAGCGGGATTATAATTGATGCCACAATTCCTTCCTATTAAGGGAACATTGGGGAAGCTTCCACAACTGGAGACAATATCACTACCAAACAGATCTCTGTTGAACCATACAATATTCTTCGAAGTCAATCCCATGATCCTTTCTAACCACTTAACTGTGTATGCAATATCAACAAAAGGTCCAGACTTAGGCAAATGTGAAATAAACCATCTGTATAGCAGTGGCGCACAATAGGAGACATTCTTTCCTCGTCTGTTCTCATTCTTGTGGTGAATTGAATGGTAGACATCGCCTAACAGAGTTGGCACAGGATTCTTAGAAGCAAAGATGTCGAAAGCATCCAAATCAACAAAGTCAGGTATATTGGGAAACAGTACTATCCCATAGATGCAGAGAGCCAAGATTGCATTGAAAACCATCCAACATCCCTCCTTTGCAAAGTGCTGAGCTCTACTCACCAAAAATGGTAGTGGAAAGCTAGGTACTCCATTCCTCTGTACCATCTTTCCATCCAATTTAGAAACATCCAAATGAAAAGCATTGGCTAGCTTGGTCAAATCAGGTTCCCCTTCAGAGTGACAGAAAGGCATTTCTTCCAAGACAGGAACTCCCACCAACTGAGAAAACGCTTCCAAGGTTGGCCACAAAACATATCTAGGGAATGTGAAGCAATGCAACTGAGGATCATAAAACTGCAGGAACATGTAAATACCTCCTGACTCAAACTTGGAGACCTTACAGACAAAGCTCAGAATCTTCTCATACTCCTTTCTGAAGTCTTCCATTACACTATGATTAGCCACAGAAGTAAGTTTAAGCAGAGGTCCTATCTCCGGTGTCGGGAATTTGTATAACACACTCTTCTTCAAACCAGGCTCCATACTGATGGTGGATTAGATTACTAGAATCAAAGGAAAAATATGCACCTGAAACACAAATACATGCGAATGTTAAAATGCAAATGAATATGCAAATGCAAACAGGGGATCAAGATTGTTGTGCTGCTGACTGGGCTGAAACAGAGCTTCGCTTCGGTGAGAAAATACTGGAACATCAAAAGACCAAAGTATAGGACCTTCATAACATCAGAGATCAAAGGTCCGCACTGATAAGAAATCTAGGTAAGTTGGAGGTCAATTTTCTTGCATAACCCTCCCACTCACAAAGTATGGACCTAATACCCGATAAGGTTCGGCATCCTATGCGGTCGTCAGCGTCACAGACTTTTGAGAAACGATGATACGTTCACCATTTCTGGTTTGGCATCATAGTCTAACGAAGCGGCCTCACTTAGCTGACTCCCAAATGATCGGTCTCCAGAGTCGACAGTTTCCAAATCCAACCCCCCCTCCTGACCAATGTACAGGAAGGGATGTATTTAAACAAAACCTCGTCTGAATGCAAATTTCATGAGGACTAGTGCATGCCAAAACATACAGGTCCATTACTACTTTCCACTCTAATGCTATGTATATCCTCAAGCCTGGGTTTTGGCTTATCTCTCAAAGGAATAGTCTCATCCAACAGCACAACAATATCATGATAATAGAGTGCAGAAAATAAAATGCAAATGCAATACTATACAAATGCAACACATATACACACCCATAAACAAGAACACACAAGCGCTAGGATTGACTCACGTAGGGGATGGGAATGTCCCCAGCCGAGTCGCCAGTTGTCGCATCACTGCGAAAAAGGGGCGGCAAATACAAAAGAGTCGCCATCATTCTCTATTTATCCCAAAGAGGGGGAAAGGAAACGATCGAAGAAAACCTGACGAAAAGGGAAAAGACAAGGTCATCGCAACCAAATCTTGGGTTCGGGAGTCGGTTACGCAGGGGGAAGGTATAAACACCTCTCACGTCCGTTATACTCAATGGGATCCATGCTTGTTGTCTATCTATGAGTGAAAACTATCTAATGCTACTGGCTCACAAGGGAAAAGAAAGAACAGACTCGATAGGCCATCGTTGCCCTATGCCTACGTATTCCCTCGTGCAATGGGAAAGTCAGAGTCAACGTAGTTCGGAAAACTACGGGTGAAGGGGGGGGAGGATGCTCACCAATACCTCGCCGTCTTGTGCCTACGTATCCTCATCTAGTATGAGAAATCAGAGCAAACGTAGTTCGGGCTGACGCGACCACTGGTTGGTTCAAGTGTTTTAATGAGTAGGGTTAAATCTTCGTTCTAGTAGTTAGGGACGATGCCCGTTTGCAGTAGAACCAAGACTTAACACACTCTTTCTAGTAGTTATGAGAAGAAGTGAATTGAGTTAAGTTTGTAACTCATGTTTCACTAAAGACTATGACTTGAGAGCGAATGCGTCGCATATCGCCCAAAGGGCATACGCTAAACACTCTAGACAAAGTGAGAGGACGCCCCCCACTCATCATTCCTCAAGTACTTAAGGCTCGTTGTGTGCAACAATTATTATCCTTTATTAAGTGTCTTATGAAATTATGAGAAGAGAAGAGAAGACATAACACTCTAAGGGGAACTGATCAACCCTAATGTTATCATGCAATGTGATCCTAAAGTTGGGATTGAAAAGGGAACTATCTAATGTTATCATGCAATAGATTGAAATCCTAGTGTCTCTCATACTCCCATCTTAAACAGAGGGACTAGGAATCCTAAGGGATCATGGCAAAAGACCAAGTAAACACATAGCAATCCAATCACAGATAAAAATAGAAATGAAAGATGAAATTGACTTGAACAAGTCAATGCAACAAGAGATGCAAACATGAAATGCAAACACAAATGATGCAACAAGACTCAAACAAGAGGAGACTCAAACACAACCAAGTGACTTAAACAAGTCAAGAAAGATGAGATGAAATGGGAGAATTCAACTCCTAAAACCATATAACATCAATAATCCAAACAAAAAGGTGTTATCCTAAGATACACACACAAAGAAAAGAGGGAGGAAAAAGTGTGGGGCAGCAACCACCACAAGCACATCTCAACCATACAATTCTTGAACACAAATAAAATAAATGCAAACAAATCGATGCAAAACAATCAACAATGTTCTTGGCAAGCTAAAAGTGTACATAAAGACACCAAATCATCATGAACAAAGGTAAAACCACAATGGGGCAGAAGTGAATCATCAAGAGGAGAGGTTCGAATCAACCTTAAAACAAGAGGCAAGGCACAATTATGATCATATGAAGTGAAAGAACCAAAGTCCTAACACAATCTCAACACTGAAGACAAGTGAAGAAGCATGGTTCAGAGATGACTTGTGATGTAAGTAACACATGTAGATGACCTTAAACAAGTAATACAACACCTCAAGTATGTTAGAATGATGTAACAAGACTTAAAAGATGCATATAGGATCACTCAAGATCATATCCCAAGGTTTTAGGTCAAACTAGCATGTCTAAACAAACCTAAAAGTAACTTAACTTGCAAGATTCACCAAAAATAGAAGGAAAGCTCAATAAATCTCAAATAAAATCTCAAGCCAAGATTGATCAATCAAGAAACAGCATGCCAAAGTTCAAGTTCAAATTCAACTCAAAGCACCACCAAATAATTCCAAAAGGTATGGTGTTCCACCTTGTCGACGGTTTATCGAGGGTCCATAAAAGTCTAATCAAAACCAAATAAAAATTGATCAACAATGAACCAAATCAACCCTCAAGGATACTTCAATCCATCACCTAAGTGATGGATAAGAATTAGTCATAGGGGATTTAACAATAATTCCAAAATAAATAATAAAATAAATGGAAAATGAAAATAAAAATTTGGAAAATTAAATAACATGTCAAACTATTTTGAAACATTTTTGTTGATTTTTTGTGAAATCAGAACTATTTTAAAATAATTGAAATGAAAACAAGAAAAAAATGAAATAAAATAAAAGAACATGCAAGGGGGTGTGGTCAGTAAGAAACAAAATCACTGAATCACGTGTAAACTTGTTTGGGCTTGTAAACAGTGGGGTGCGTATAGCAGGAGGACCCAAAGCCCAACCAAAAGACTCAGAATTAAGTGAAACGATGCGTTTCACTTAATCTGGTCAGATTCCACAAGACACATAAGCATGGTCAAGCGAATAACAACATGACAAATCAATGGGTCAAACATTCAAACAGGCCAGCTCAGCTATGAACAGAGAAGTGACTAGACGCCGGAGCTAGGGCTCCGGTCGTCTTCTCCAGGAATACATGAATCCAACATTCAAACATCAAAAAGGCTCTTAAACAAGACAAATTCAAGGCACAAAAATTTGAGTATGCAAACTGAAATCATATTAAACATCAATAAAAATGATTCAAACATTGCCTATGATGCATAGGACTTTAGATGCAAGCCAGCATGAGCCTAATACAAGTCTAGAATGGGAGAAAAAGTTGAAGGAAACCTACCAAACTGAGCAGTTCTGTTGACTCTTCAAATGGCTAACTAGCTTCAGTTTAAGCTTTCAAATCTCTTCCTTGAGCTTCTATGAAGGAGAAATGAACACCAGTTTGAAGCAAAACCCAGTGAGAAAACAGATTTGAAGAATGGAAGTTTTTTTGTGAAATTTCAAGCTCTTTCTTCACTCTCACGCAACTGCTACCACCACTAAGCATTTAGGGCAAATTCTGAGGTTAGATATGAGGGCTTGTAGTGATCATGCAAGCCCATGTTGCTTGCAATGTGTGTTTTCAAAATTTTGGCCAAAAAAATCATTTGCACACCACACATGGGTTTGGGAAGCTTCATCCACTTTGGGGTCAGCAAATGTGCATTTGGAGGGTGTAAGAATGAATGGAATAGTTTCTGGTCATGGAGAATAAAGTTATGTCAAGTTTCATTCATGATCTTTTTTGGTATGGATTTTGAAAATATGGCACATAACTTGCATTCTTGTTTGTCCAAATTAGGCAAGGAATGGCATGACCAATATTTGGTGATGTTAAGGTGTAAAAAATTCAAGAACAAAGTCATTTGGTGACTTGTAAATGAAGAAAGCCAAACCATGTCCAGAAGTTCAATTTTCACCTTAAAAATGGACGATATGATCACATAATCCATCAAAACTCATGGAAATCAAACTCATGATGAAGTTGAACCAATGTGACACAACATTCATGTGGCACAAAATTGCATTTGAGGTCTTAAAGCTCATGAAATTGACCATTGAAGAAAATGACTTATAATGAACTTTTCCAAAATACCCTTGCCTTGTGAAGACCATAACTTGAGATGTACACATGAGAATGAGGACTTCTAAGACTTTTTGTAAATCTAAGATCATGGAAAACAAATTTCATGTTCACTTGAAGTTGAGGAGAATCTTGATTCCATGTCAAAAATGCCTTGGAAGTAAGTTGACTTTGAATTGACCAAAATTCTCTTCATCTGAGGACACCAACTTGTTGACACCATAACTTGAGATGTACAAACTCAATGGATGAGTTCTTGTATTCAAAAGAAAGCTTGAGATATGATGAACAAGTCCCATGTTTTCATGAAAGTTAGATTGAGCCTGGATCATAGGGAAAATTATTCTTGAAGCTAGGCACTAAAGAAGGAGATTTTACATTGAAATCATCTGAAACCCTATTTTAGTAACTTCTTGAACTCTTTGAATCTCCTTTATTTGACATCATAATGACATCCTAGATGCTTTGGGATGACTTCCCATGTCTCAATGACCTAGAACCAAGTCTTTACCCTCTCAAGTCCACAGTTAACTTTGGGTTGACCAGATGAAACCCTAACATCTAATCCTTTGACTAAGACTCTTGCACCTGACATGTATGACCATAGAAGCTCCACAAAGACCTCTCAAGATACATATTGAGCTTTTGAACCCTGCTTATCCATAATGGTAACCTCATGAACCTCTGATGACCCTCTGATGATCCTTAAGATAGGAGGTGCTACCCATACACAAACTTCTCCTCTCAAGGAGCTTTGAAACCCAATCCTGATGATGACAATGAGCTCTTGATGGCTTGAACAAGTACCCTGGCTTGAACTTGAACAAAGAAGCTCTCCCCTTGAATGGCAAACACAACACCTCTTGATCCCCTGATAGAACCAATGTTATGCAAATGCAAATGCTAAATGAAAAGAAACATAAGCCAAGTTAAAAGAAAAGGTTGTTCAAGTTTTGGGGTACAACACATCGGGTTACCATTCAAGAATATGGGGATGGAAGTTGAATTGAAGAATTCTTCTACCTCTGGGAACAAAACCAAACCATATATTAGTAGATCCAAGACTGCTTCAAATGCGTCCATACTATCTTCCTTGGCAAGGTAAGTAGCCTTCTTCAACAAGTAAGCAAAATGAAACCCTTTGACTCCATTCTTTGAAGTATGATTAGCTTTAACCTTGGACACTTCTAGATGAAGTGCATTAGCAATCTCCTTCGGCGAGGGTAGCTTCTCCAAACCACTGAAAGGTTTCTTATCCTTCACGAGAATCCCGATGGAGTAAGAATATTCTTCTAATGTCGGCATCAACTGATAATCTGGGAAGGTGAAACAGTGGTACAACGGATCGTAGAACTGAACCAAGGTGTTGAGAACCCCTTCTTCCATTCTAGTCTTCACCATACTCATAAGTCTTCCATATGTTTTCCCATAGTATTTGGATATTATTGTTCATAGCTTTCTCAACTCCATTGTGTCATATTTATTGATGTTATATTTCGTAGTGTTTCTTTTCCCAAAATCCATGATAACTAGGGTTTCGTAAAAAGAAAATGACTGAATTTTATAAAACCATGCACCAAAATGAGATGCTATGATGGTATGATGATATGAATGCACACACAACACACACATGCAAATTCTAACAAGCAAAGGTCCTAGGTTCGGGGTTACAAGCATGAAGCCAGGGTATACCCTCCCAAAGGACATGTACTAAGGTTTTCATTGTACCTGTAGAACGGGTTCTACCAAGAGTGCCAAGAGTCATAGATAAATCCCTCGAATATTATCAAACAACATGACTACTCACGTGGGTCAAAAATATTCTCGGGATAGACTCGTCTGAGTGTAGCGTCGCGTAATAACTATTTCGGGACTACTCCCTCATAGTTTCCGCACTACGTCCTAAAAAGGCCAAGTGAGGTAAGTGGGTAGCTAAAGGTCCTCAGTTTTACAGACTCTCGGGTTGAAACAAATAGTGAAATGCATGACTACTCATACACCATCAATTGTCTCAAGGAGGTAACTTAGTGTGGTTACATCATATGTCAAACATGTTAGTACTACTCCCAACAATCAACTATTAATCATACCACATCCTATCATATGTACACTTAAGTCCGCGTTATGACTTATCATACCACTCAAGATATCACCCAAAAACAAATTTGTTATATATTTACAAATATACAGGTATAGGAAATTATAGAGAGGTATAGCACATAAACACACAAAGTGGGCTAAACCCTCAAACAGTTAAGCAGTCCCCAGTGAAGTCACCATTTTGTTGCGGTGAGAATCAGATATCAAGCTATTGATTAACTTGAATCTTTTTTCAATGAAATTCACCACCGAACTTTAATTTATCCAAAGTAAAGGTTAAAGAAAGAAAAAATATTTTGCGCGATGTAACAACAATGCTAAAGATTTGGGGATCGGGGGTTGGTTATGCCTAGGGTAGGTATTTCACATCCTAGACATCTGTAGTACTCTATAGGAACCTTTTGTGTGTGTGTCTGTGCTAAGTTATCTAAGTTGTTTGCTAGGTTTATGGAATCAAGGATAGGGTAAAGTTCTAGGTAAAGACCTAAGGATAGTTCTAAGTTCGCTCGCAAGGATAGGGTAAAGTTCTAGGTAAAGACCTAAGGATAGTTCTAAGTTCTCCTCACTAGGTATGAGGAACACTTGACTATGGTCAAGACTCCAAGGGGAACAAACATAACAATGTTTATGTAGAGTTTGACAAAAATCTCTAGGTCTAAGTCTAACACTCAAAGGGGATTGACTTTGACAAAAGCCAGGAGGGGAGTAAGTAATCATTACATAGAGTTAACAAACTCTATCTTAAAGTTCTAGTTGAAGGATACTCCTAACAAAGGGTATGTCTTTAGACTTAAAGCAAAGTCTAATGGATATAGGTTCTAACTTAACTAAGTTAAAGGACCTAATGACTTAACCAAGTCAAAGGGAAGGCTAATGAGCTATCTATGATTGTGAAGTCAATAGAGAGACTTTCATTTGGAATAAGGGAATAACAAGGCAACTGGATAAGAAATAAAAAGTTCCATCACTTGGGGGGAATTTAACAAAGTTAAAGCACACATAAGCATTCATTCAAACATGATGAAGATGTAATAGTCATGGTAACAACCAAGGAATATTAGGGCAAGCATGTAACAACATTAAATCATTTTAAAAGCATATTGATAACAATCAATCATGGATAAGCAAGAAGAGTGATAACAGTTCAAGCATGGATTCAAAACTTCACAAGGGGAAAAATAAACAAGATTCATGATAACAACCAAGGTAAGAATCAAACATAAACATGTTATGGTTCTAATCAAGACACATAAAAAAGTAAGATGAGGTTAAGGGGTCATGTTCAAGAAGTTACAACATCAAGATGCACACAAGGATTCAAAGAGAAGTTCCAAGTTATACATTCCCATTCATGCATTTACAAAGGCAAGAATCAAACCCTAAACATGTTATGGTTCTAACGAGACACATAAACAAGTAAGATGAGGTTAAGGGAACATGGTCAAGAAGTTACAACATCAAGAAGCACAAAAGGATTCACAGTGAAGTTCCAAGTCATACATTCACATTCATGCATTTACAAAGGCAAGAATCAAACTGTAAACATTTTATGGTTCTAACAAGACACATAAACAATTAACATAAGGTTAAGGGAACATGATCAAGAGGTTACAACATCAAGAAGCATGTCACAAATCAACAAAAGTTTCAAGGCGTGATTTTCATGTTCATACTCTTACAAATGCATGAATAAGCATGGTAAAGCAAAGAAACAAATGTTTTCAAACACATAAGCATGTTAAACATCCAAAATTAATTTATACAAGATCAATCGTGCAAGAAAAATCAAGTACTAGGTCAAAGAAACTCATTAAAACAAGTAAAAACCCTAAAAAGGTTCATGTATTTCAAGTAGACCAAAGTGTTTCAAAAATAATAATTCTTGAATTCTTTCTTCACAAATTGAAACTTGACATATAAAGGAGCATTTTGAAAAACGAATGGCATAAAAATGATAAAACTCAAGGAAGTTATGCACTTTTGAAAATAGGGTAACAAACTAGGCAAGGCAAGGCAAAAACTAAGTCAAGGCAAGGCAACTTTTAGGCAGATTTGGAAGAGCAACCATAACATGCTCAAAACTCAATGAAATTGAGTGCAACAAAAAAGAAAATTGTTTATTTTTTCAAAAGGAACTCAATGGTGGTGTTATTTTTCAAAGATCATGCATTGAATGAAAAATTCGATAGCCATACCAAAAATAACATATTATGTGCAAGAACATCATGACAGTCCAAAATACAAGTTTTCAACAGCAAACCAATGATAAAACATAATATATGGAACATATAAAGGATTTTTACAAACACCATACCTCAAGAGAGGAGTTTGTTCAACAGATAGCACATAGTGTGGCGAAAATGCCAAGTTAGAGCAAGACAAATGTGACAGTCATGAATACATGTTTTAAGCAACAACCAACTGATCAAACATGATACATAGGACATATAAAAGAGGTTTAGAAACCAAGATTTGCATATGAGAATGAAGCCTAAGGCAAGCTAACACGCAAGACCACATGGACAGTTAAGCGGATATAAGTTCAACAACAAACTAAGGTTCAAACATGACCTATAATACATATCAAACATGTTTAGCATCAATGAACCTTAAAATTTAACATGGTTCCAAAAATGGTGATACAAACAGCCTCTTCAACCCAAAACAAGAATTGCAGTTGAGATGTGGTGATCCAAACAGCCTCAAAATGCTTCAAATGAGATGTTCAAGTGATCCAAACTTCTTCCAAATGGCTGCCTTGACAGAATGGTGCTTTGTGCAAGAAAATTCTAAGAACTCGAAAGTGAAACTCTCTGAAGTGATATTAAAGAAGTGTGGTAATGATTTGGATAAGTCAAACAACTTATATGCAAGGTGTTTGAAGTGTTGGAGTGGCTGGAAAGGTGTTGGACAAAGTTTTGGTTGTGAAAGTGCAGAAAGTCAAACTTTTATCGATTGACAATTGACTTTTTGAGTGAGAAGTTTTATGAGTATGAGCAAGTTTCCAATTTTATTCATCATCACCAATAGCCTGTGAATAGTTGGCAGGAAGTGATAGGAGGAGAGTAGCTGATGTAGCAGCTGAGTTGTGACAGAACTTGCAAAAAGTTTCTCTCTCATGCCACTTAGTTGTCTTGTCATGAATAAACAATTAATTTAATCCATAATCTAGTTTTTTGTTATGACCAAATCTTGTAATCCCCTAAAGTAAGTCTCTACACATCAGAACATGATCTAACCATGTGATTAAAAGAGTTTTGGCTGGTTTATGCATCAATTTGCAAAGGCTGCATTGACATTGTGACATGACAAACCCTTAACTTGACTTCTTCAATTCTCCCTAACCATAAGGGCGGAGAAAATGCTCTTGTACTTTTTAAAAAGCCTCAAATATGATCTATAACATTAATGTTTAACACAATTTCAAATTCCAAAAGGAATTATGCCAAAAATCCTCTTGAAGTTTGATGCAAAAGTTGACTTACAAGTCAAGAAACATGAAAAATTTTGAAGTGTTGAAATTCTTTACAACTTGATGAGCTTGTAACTCCAAATATATGAATTCTTGGACCTCAACCCCATAGGAAACTTTTTTATGGCTCCTCAAGAGCTTTCCATCAAGCTTTGAACCATTCCATTTGGATGTGTGGTTAGGAAATTATGACCATTTCAAGTTGGCTTAAAATTAGGGTTTTTCATGAACCCTAGTTTCTTGATTTGCAAGTTATCCATAAATCCTTGATTAAATATCCACCAAAATCACTATTTAGGCATAAAATGATGTTGGAAAACTTTCTTTCTTCAATTTGGGGTCAAAACCCTAAAAGTTAAAGAGTTGACTTTCCAACCAAACGAACTGAACAGTTGAAATCTTTAGGATCGATCCTTAGTGTTATGGGTTCTTTGAGCATTTCAAACTTCTTGAGGAGACTTTAATAAGTCATAGGGGTACCATGAACCATGATTCATGCTTTGGAAACCCATCTATGTCAAAAGTCAAACTTCAGTTGACTTTTTTCCACTAGAAACCCTAATCAGGGTTTTGACTACACTACTCCTATTCTTTTGGTAACAACCTCAAATAGTACTTGTTCTTGAAAAGATATGAGTCTCTTAAAGATATGAAGACTTTATTTATAGAAGATCAATCCAACACCTTGACTGATCAGTTCATAGGATTCTTGATTTTGTCAGTGTGAAATCCTAATTCATATGCATCTTGACAAAGATCAAACTCTTAAAAAGGTTAAGGTTAGATAACACATGCTTGATGCACATATAATGGTAATGGAATTTAGGGGTCAAAATTTGGGGTATGACAACACTTATGAGCCGACCTTTGAATGCATGTGTTGACCTACAAAGGTTATAGGTCGACATATACCGAAGCAAATTTAATAGATTTCAAAAAAATAACTTTTATGTGTCGATCTATGCAAACACGTGTCGACACTTATTAAACAAACTTTGGAAAATTCAAAACATTACTTTAATGTGCCGACCTATACGACAAACAGGTCGACCTATGATGTCCAAAACTTGAAAATTTTGACACACATAAGACTTGAGTGACTTTGAGAGACTTAACTTGACTTATGCATAACTAATTAATGAGAGGCACATGCATATAATTGTTTTTCATGATTTCTCAGCTAATAACATGCAAACATACATATCTAAGCATGATATAATAAAAGGATATAGATCACATGTGAAGATATTATGAATGAGATCACTATAAGCATATTAAATGAAGCACACTATGGTTACACTTCAAATATTTGGAAACAAACACTCATAACATGCATCATACACACTATATATCACACACCTTTAAAATTAAATAAGTAAAAGAGGAAACTTACTTACAAATCAAAAATTCAAACGATATTACCTCACCGTACGAAGGACGGAAGATGCACATGCATTCCACAAGGAACTCTTGAATGAATATTGGAATAAATGCAAAACGTGCCACAAACCAATAACAACAACAATTTTACCACCTTTCACTTTGACAAAGTATCCAATATTGTGATTTGTAATGAATCCACGAAATAAAAATTGTTGATTTTATGATCATCCTTTTTTACTGGACTTTCAATCTTGTCTCTTTCATGATAGATATCTTACTCCTCCTCAAGCTTCATTGTCTTAGGTTGGTCAATTCCTTATTCAATAATGTTGAGTATGTATCTTAAAGATAAGCCTTTGGCATGAAGTGAAATGATTTTTCTACATTTCTTGGATGTAAGCATTACAAGTAGTCTACACATTTTTACCAAATAAACAACACTAGTTGTTCACTTCCTTAGTAACACAACCCTTCTTTCTTTCCACAAAGTCAAAGAACTAAAGAGAAGTCACCCGTATTATGTCTTGAACATCCACAAATGAGATCCCATACTCTTTTCATAAAGCCAAGACATTTATCCTACAAAATCAACAAGAAATGATAGATACCTAATCTTCATTGGGTCCTTGAGTGTGAGTGAAACCTTGGTTGCATTTAGGCAACCATTGAAAAATGCCTTTAGGCACGAGAAACTTCATAAACTTGAATTTTGCAATGGTATGACCCTTCTTCCAACAAAAGTGGCAAGTTAAATGATGATAAGAGTTACCTTTTCTAATTTGATACTTTTCAAGAAAGTTATACCTTCTATAAGGATTATGTGAAGACATCTTATATTTAGTTGTATCAACAGAAAAAGTGACATTTGGTTGTAATGCGTTGTCCAATTTAGATTTAAGAGTATATACCTCTTTTTTCCAAATAAGACAAGTGTCAAAACTGAACCATGACAGTTCCTCATCCTCATCTTTAACTTTTTGAAGATATACCATAGATTGCTTAAGAGCTTCCATGTTCTTTGCGGTTTCTAAAACTTTATCTTCTAAATATGCAAAGATTCTTTTGTTTGAAGCTAAATTTTGAAAGCATATATGACTTCTCTATGTATATTTTCAAAAGATTTTTTCAACTCAAAATAATACAATTCATCAACATGTTCATATTTAGAGTGACTTACATTCTTTTTCTTCTTTCCATGACAGTAAGCCTAGAGACAAACATTTTATGATTCTTCCTCATCACTTTAGCTTTCATCACTTGAAGAATCGTTATAGCTTTCCCATATAATTAAGATCTTCTACACTTGCTAGAATTCTTGTGATGACCTTTATCTTTATCTTTGTCTATCAAGGGACGCTCCAACTTGTAATGGTCGGCTTTGCCACAATTGTAACAAGAATGTCTTGATCTTCCTTTCTTTTCATCATCTTTCTTTGATGAGTTTGTCTGTCTTTTGAATTTGATAAGGCTTTTGCCGGAGAACTTTACACCATTTATTTCGATTTACTTGTTGAATCTTTTCATAAAAAGTCCCATATCTTCTTCATCTCGATTCTTGTCATCTCTTGTTTTACAATCACCTTGCTCATTTGTTGTGGACCTTGAACTTGAGGCCTTTAGAGAAATAGACTTGTTTTTTTCCTCATTGTCTTTACCTTTCTCCTTCTTTATCTTCATCTCAAGTTTTTTCTCATGCTTTTCCAAGCAAGTGAATTCTTGTTCATGTTCTTCAGCTTTCCAAAAAAAGTTGTGAGATCAAATATTTTAAGTTCATTTGCAAAAATTAGTTTACAAGAGAAATGTAGCAATGAAACCATACAAACCCTAATTTTGATGTTGATCCTAGCAATTTCTCTAACCTTGATTTGAGCTTTGATCAATTCACCCAACAATGCCAATTTGATTCACTGTCTCACGCTAATCCTTTGTAAGAACTGTACCCCTTTAAATCCTTCACTCGATCGAATCCAATTGCGATTTTTTGTAACCCAAGATTTACTATGATGATCCACCATCTCACACTACTCCTTTGCAATAACCGCAACTCTTCAAAGCCTTCACTCGATCAAATCCAAACTTGAGTAATCTTGTCCAAAACCTTAGAATACTGACTTTGATCTTGAAGGAAAACCCCACCTTGGTTTTCTTATTTCAAAACCCCCTAAGATTTCAATCCAATTTACAATACCACAATCTAAATTGGACCCTATCAACTTGATTCTAGATGGCACCCAAACAATGAATGATCATGTACTTTGTTTGTGTGTATGCATAAAACCAAGGTTGAAGATGATAATGACTCTTAGTATGTTCCAGGTTCTATTTATGATTTTACCAAAATCATTGAAAATAAATGATGCATGTTGTTTTAAAACACACAAGAGCAAGAACAAAATTGGATAACAAGATTGCTTAATACAAGAAGTTTTAAAAAATACAAGGCATAAATCTGCAGAAGTTTAACATGAGAAACTCTCATAGGTAGCTTCAAACTTTTCTCTTCAGATTTTAGAAAATTCATCCTTTAAAATTATGATAAATCCCTATTGGACTAGTATTTTTGAAAGAACTCGTCAATAAGGAATGAAGAATGTCTTTCCCTTGTGAAAGGATGAAAGAGTCTCCTTCAGATAGTATAACATAACTTAAGAAAGATCAATCTGCAAGTCTAAATTGAAAAGCAGTAGCAAATATTTTTCAACAGGGTCCACAAGGTCTAGATTCCTGTCCTTAGGAAGTAAGTTTGAATTCAGAATCTGATTCAAAACAACTGCATCAAGACAAAGATTTGAGACCAGATATGTGTTAGAAGGTTCTACAAAAGTGCGCCAAATAGGAAGATAGTGTTCCTAAACAAGAGTTCCTGGGATTTCTCCAATATCTTCACAATTGATCACATTAGCAATCGCTTTAGAGGTTATTTTTATAGAAACACCAAACATCTTAGAAAGAATAACACACTCAGAATTTAGCTCAACAATGGAAGCATTAATCCAAAAACTCTTTGACAAGCCTTGGATAAGTGAAACAACAAAGCATCTAAAAGTATCCATTCCATCTATGTTCATATATAGTCTTCCAGAAGTTAAAACCTAGCTTAAGCAATTCTTCAAAATCCTCAAAAAAATTTCATTGATGATAACTAGTTGATTCAAAGGAGAATTGACTAGAGAATTCATCTCAGGTTTGATTTGATCAGCACACATGATGATTTTCAACTTTATGAGATTTAAGTAATATAAAAGTTTACAAAAACTTTTTCTTAAACTGCTTAATCATAAGTAAAGAATCCTTTTCAGAATCTCATAGACTGATAATTTTTAGAGGTTATCAGCCATCTGAGTCTAGTAGATCTAGACTACGAAAGAGATATCTTTTGTCAGTCACCAGTCCTTGATATTCTATTTAAAATCAAGCTTTTTCTCTTGAAACTAGAGTCATGCTTAATTAATGAATATTGAATTGGTTTCTTTGACAGCTAACAAGCAGCAGTATCATCACAAAAGTGAGGAAACTATTTCCATAAATATGACCATCATCTAGCTAATGATATATTCAGTATAGAAAAATACAACATATATTCTTCTTAAATATTTCTAAAGATTCTTTTAACAAAAGAATTTTTCTAGAGATCTAATAAAGACTTTGTATTTATTAATTTATAAATATCTCATTGAATCAAGAAGTAAGCCAGGAAAGAACATGCATACCTTTTTTTTTTGTTATTTTCATGGTCAGACTCCAGATGAGTATTCAGATTTGACCATAGAATCCGAATACTATATTGAACGGATTCTGATTCAATGGTTGTTAAACCATTGACTCCATTTTCTTCACCAAAGTCAGTGCTTTCAGCCCTTAAGTCTGGGATGTAGGTTCTTCTTCCATCAAATGTTGTAAACAACCTTTGATCAAGTACCATGGAATATGCCTTTGCTCATTTCATTGATATTTGTAGAAAATACATGTTGAGTAATGGTACTCATATTTCTATGACTCCAAAACTGTTAGTCCAGACAGACTTTTCGTTTCTTTATGCCTTAGTTTGATAGCAGTAACATGATTCATTCCAGAGTATGAATCTAGGATGAGTTACGGTATTAACAAGATCTTGTTCTTAGCAGAGTCACTAAATTCATTTCCTTGGATTAAATATTTTGACTTTGATATCTTTAAAAAACATAGAACCATATAGTGTTTGCTATAAGAGATTGGGATACAACAAATATAAAGCAATGGCATAGTATGTTGGTAGAACACGAAGAATTGAAGGTTTCTCATGGAATTTTCCTTTAACACAAATTCAATGACGACCTTTAATTTTTAGGAACAATGGAGTCACTTAAGATATTATCTTGAAGAGCATACTCCTTATTTTCAATATTGAAGTAAGATAGATTTGTCATCATCTCTTTCTCTTCAATAATTGATTTTTATTCCAGGATTCAGATGCTTCTTCAGAAGAAACAATGACCAGTAGAGCCAGATTACTTTATCCTTTGAATCCTACCCTATGTCAGCTTCATTTGACTAAGTAGTTTTGATCTCTGACATTTTGGGTTTTTGGTAGTATTTTTCCTTGTTATTAAGATTTAGGAAATCAGTTGAAATATGAGAATTTCAGAAGCTTCTGAAGTTGCTCTTCTATTAACAGATATCACATTCCATTTTTCCAGTTGATGAAATCTTTTGATAAAAAAGAATAATTTCCATCATCATACGTTTCATAAGAATTTTCTTCACCAAGCTTAAGAAGGGTTGATCTGTTAGATAGTTTTCATCATCTAGTTCCATTTCTTTTCATTAAAGACTGCTAGATAAACTTTCAAGACACAACATACATAAGTTTTATGACAACTTGAATAACTGTCTCTTTAGGATTGAATCCATTAGGAAATATTCTCAGAATTTGCTTGGAAAGATTAAATGAAGTGTATCTAGACAAGCTTCTTTACTGACTCCCACAAATTTGAACACAAGGATTCAAAGATAGTCTGAGCATTAGACATATCAATGATGTTGATATACTCAGAATTAAGATAAAGCACCTACCTGAATGCATCTAACTCTAAAGATATTCTCAATGAGCTTCTTATGAGATGACGTGAGGAACTTTGAAACGTTGATCATCTCTACACCATCAACTTCTATTGTAATACCTTTCTCAAGGGTATTCTATAGACCTTCATCAAAACCCTTTACCAAGACCAATGAATTAAAAATATATTTTTCTCTTCCATCATCTAAATTAACCAGAATCACCCTTTGAATATGGTAGAAAAAGAAAATTAATATTTTTCATGTGGCACTTGACACTTTCTTGAAGGAAAGTCTTTAACATACATATTATTCTCATTGGATAATCATCTGCACCACTGTTAAGTGTTATGCACAGACCATGCTCTAATATCAATTGAAGGTGAGAAAAATAAATAAGAGGGGGGTTGAATTGTGTTTTCCATTTTCTTTTGTTTGCATTTGATCAAAGTTTAAAATTTAAATTGGTGTTCAGATTCTGATTATATATTGCAGGGAATGTTAACATAAGCAAATAAATAATAACAAAACACATAGATATTTATACTGGTTCCTCCCAAATGAGAGTAGTCAAATCCCCTTGCAGCACAAGAGATTTTCACTATAATCAAAACATGATTACAATCGCTTATGCACTTAAGCATAAGACTTTTCTTTGCTCATACCCTTAGCAGAGATTTCCCGCTTAAACCCCTCAGGTCCAAGACTTCTGCTCAGGTTCTATGAACCCAATACTTTCTTGCTCAAGTTCCTCAGACTCAAGACTTCTACTCAAATCTTCGGTCCAAGACTTCCCTGCTCAGGTTCAACGAACCCAAGAATTCCTTGCTTAAGTCCCTCAGATTCAAGACTTCTGCTCAGACCCTCGGTCCTAGACTTCCTTTCTTAAGTTCCACTAACTCAAGACTTCTGCTCAATCCCCTTAGGCCCAAGACTTCCTTGATTAGACTCATAGTCCAAAACTTCCTTGCTTAAATCCCACATATTTTCTGCTCAATTAACAATTGATCAAGACTTTAAATGCTATAGCACATAGTAGGAGACTTACTTGGCTCAAGCATCTCAGCAAGATACTTTGTGGCTCAAGCACATAGCAAGAGACTTTACCTAAACTGCTAAACAACATGTTCAGCAAAATATGGGACAAGGTGTACTTGATACAATTATTAGAGGTACAAGGTAATCACCTTAACAAAGACCTATAAGAACTTAGGGTGTCTAAGATATTTAATGTTTAAGAAATCTTAAGGCTTATTACAATTTACAACATATAACAGAAAATATGCATACTTCTTGTATTGCTCATTGTATGATCTTATTATTCCTCCATCCAGACATAAGTGAAGAACACTTCTATCTTTCTTGGATTTCCTTCTATATTTGCCCTTTTGATTGATCCCATGTTCGAAGACTTCATTTTGAATCTTCAGTATCTTATATAGCAGTTATAGAAGACTAACCATTGCAAAAGATAACTTGAATAAGTATCTTTGTTTCTCCATAGTACAAGAGACGTTAATTCAGCTGTTCCACCGCTTTGAGGTTATTTTAGTTCCAATGCAATTTGGATTCCTTTTCAATTCTTTCTCTAAATTGGATTGCTTAATTCTATTGTCATTGTTTGCTTAATTCAATTACTGATTATAGATTAGAATTGATTTATTTCTATTGATGTATGTTTCGTAAACGCATTTGCTTAATTCACGTATGCCAAATTTGTTTGCTTAACTCAGAATCCATTTTCTTAAATCATAAATTAGGAACACATATCATATATTAGTATCATTTTTCTTGTAAATGTTGGTATAACCGAAAAGGAGATCTAAACCGTTAGGCATTTGGAGTTACAATAGCCAGTGATAAGTTGGAACCTAAATCAGTAGGATTAGCCGTTTTAGCTTATTCATAATCAAATCCTTTTTAATTTTATATTATTTGAAACCTAAACCTTAAAACCCCAATTATTTTTTAGTTTTACTTCCCTAAACTATAGTTTTTATTCACTCGTTTTGACTCGTGTTTGACAGCGAATCAACTATATAAGGAGCTCAAACATACATTGAAAAGAAAGCATTCACATTGAAGATTTTAGAGTTCTAGGGTTTACAATAGTCCCTGTTATTTTATGTAAACCACACTATGTTTCAGTAACTTGACATGGATGTAGGTTTGTCTAGTTAAACTGTATATTCAAAATCTTTATTTAAACCTCTATGTTTCAGTATCTTGGCATATAAAGTTTGTCTAGTTGACTTGTAATATTTGACATTGTTAATTGGGTGAATCACCAATCACTAAGATTTAGTGATTGAGAGAAATTGAGAAGGGTTCTTATTTTTAGCAAGAGTCCTAAATAGAAAGTCATTAGGCAGTGTTAGGAAGAGGCATTGGAGAACATATGGTTTGTTGTTGCCTGTAAGACTAATTGTAATAAGCTACTAATATTGAATTTCCTTTCTTTGGTTGGAAGCCAACTCTCAAGATGTAGGTGTTGTTGCATTGATTTGTGTTACAAATTATTGTATTGTTTATTACTTTCTGCTCCATCATCTTGTACCACATAATGTGTTAAGGTTATGGTTTATCTTGTTGAGCTAGTTGTTTAGGACATCCTGTTCGACATCTGTCCCCTAAGGAACATAATTTAATTAATCAATTATATGCCCTAATAATCCTTTATGGAACATTAAAAAATAAATAATTAACTAACCCTAATGTTCTAAATTATCTAGTGTAAACTACTCTCATAAATGATTATGTACACTAACCAACTAGATGCTTATGTAAAACGTTGATGATTCGAAATAATTAAGGAGTACCTCAGAAAAGTTTGGTAAATGTGTTTGAGTTTCCTTATTCACTTATGACTTACTCTAAAACTTTTAATATACTTAGGTCACTGTAACATTGTGGTACACCCACGACCGACTAGTCAAGCTTTCATACTTCCTCTCTTTCATAAAGTTTAAGGTCCAAGCTCCTTGTTACATTATCTTTGACTTAGAATTTCACTAGCACCTTGAATATTTTCCTCGATAGGGCTTGATGTAGCTTCATGGTGATTGTCATTGTCAGAGACAGTTGGAAATATATCACTATAGACCATGGATTATTATGAACCAATTAATCTAGCATTTAGATTCCACTGAATATTGGTTTGATCATTAAAACCATCATTATCAATCAACTTATCAAAATATCAGGTACATTACTTGAAAGCACATAGATCCATATTCTCCCAATTTCTAATGATGACAACACATATCTCAAAGAGGTGGACAAACATATAAAAAATAGTTGATAGATTGGAATGGTAAAACTCCCATTATAAATATAGAGAGTGTACCCTACCCCTCTTGAGAGTATACTTCTCCACATTTGGCATTATCAAAAAGGAAAAATAAACCCAAGGGAACACGTAGATAATATATATCACATAGAGGAACGGAAGAAAAATAAGAAGAATAATACGAAGAAGAAGAAGAAGAATGAGGAAAGACATTTAACATATATTAATCATGTTAGACAATGGCACAGATCTAGAAGGCGGGTTGAATAGATCACTTGTTAAAAACAGAGTCGGCGCTACCAATATTTGGTTTTAAAAAGTTTTTAGGCGGAAGCGGCTGACGAACTATATTCGTCTAAAAAAACCTTTACTGAAAAAATCGGATATGCGCAAAGCCTATGGAATCCGATAAAAACGAGATTAAGAATCACTAATTTGAACACACATCAACCATTATTTATTCACTGTGAGGTTGGACTATTTCCAATTCTTGAAAAATATAATCAAATTGAAAAGACAGCACAAGCGTTTGTTGTTCACATAATTAGTCAACCACTTGGTGTGCAAGGTACCACAAGTGAATTCCAATATGTGAGTTAAGTGCTTAAGTGTTCAATTACATTCAATGATTGTAATAGGCTTCAAAAATGGTTCAACACTACTAACATCAGAATTTTGATTAACTCAATTGTTTGCACACAAACTCAAAAATTAAGCAATTGAAAAATAAAGAGAGAACACCGATTTGTTGAGGCAGTTCCCCCGCCGTCCTCTCTCGGGATACGTCTGCCCTCAATTCTGAAAATAGAATTGAGACCTGTATATAGGTATAACCTGTTGGTAAATGTATACAAGAGAAGCAATAGAAATCAAATGATCAAACCCAATTGTTGATGTAGAGCCTATTCCTTCTCTTCCCTTGATTCAAGCTGAAACAAGTCCTTCGAACGCGATGAATAAACCTCTGATTACGCCAAACCCTTTGAACAACCCCACGGTCTTCAAATCTTGCCCGACTGATTTCAATCACCAACGCTTCGAACCCAAATCTTCCTCTCACAATCCTCTGGTTGCCGCTACTATACCGACAAAATAACCCATTCTTCGATTACCTTCGCTTGGCTGAATCTGTGATGGACCGATTCGTGCAAAAACCCCCAAAATCCAAGATTCTTGGAGGACAAAACCCTAACGGTTTTATTCAAGAAAAACCTACTGATTTCTCAATCCAAACCCGATTACACCAATCCTATGTTTGGACGTTATCACCTCTAAAAAGAAGAATGCACAACAAAAATGATTATGTGTAGTTGTTGAGAAAATGCAAGGAAGAGGATGAAGATGATGAGAACAAAATCAGTATCTATTTTCACTTTTCTTATTTATTTTTTTAAGAATGAGCAACTCACTATATATGCAATTCAAAAAATAATTAACCAACATAACAACCACAAATACAATTTCACTTAACAGAAATTTAACTGAAAACGCGCAAGCGGTCGACCTATGCAGAAAGAAGGGTCGACCTGAGCTTACACGAATTTTAGATTATGTAGAAAACAGAACTTTGCATCAACCGGAGTAGGTCATGCATCAACGCAAAGCAAGCAGGATTAGAAAAATAAAAATTGACACAGTATGAGTCGACAGGAGGGTCGACGCGAGCACTCCTGAGAGTAGACCATACAAACTGCTTTCTGTATGAGTCGAGTGAACAATTTGAGTCGACTGAAAGACCCAAAATATGCAAAAATGCATATTTTCATGTATCATGCTACTTTTGAGGTACTCTATCACATAGTCAGCTAGACAAACTTGACCAAACCTATATGAAGCATATATTGAACAATTTTTATATGTATCAAACCATGTTTTTGACCGATGTTTGACTCGAGAGGGATAAGGTATGCATATGTGACACAATGATACCGTCGAAAGTACATTTTTCTACCTATCTAAGTTTTGACATCATTAAAACAAGTGTAGATAACTATGAGGATTGCCCTCACATACTCCCCCTTTTTGATGATGGCAAAACAGTAGAAACTTGGTGTACAATGCACTATATCATCCTCCCCCTTACTCAACGCCTTTGTCTATACATAATCTGCATGTTTAATAAGTCTTACAAGTGATGTTTCTGCTTGATATTCTTCTCCCCCTTTGACAACATCAAAAAGAAAGAAGATAGATGTCAATGTATTGCATATGATAAGAGAGATAAGCAAATTCAAGCCATTTGCAACAGGTTACACATTAACACACATTCACATATAATGCAGTTAATGAAAGCATTTAAATGGATAAAGAGAAATCACTTAAAAGAACAACAATAATCACTATTTTATAACCAACAATAAGCATGTCATCAAAAGCAAGTAAGTACATGAAACATTCTACAGTACATGTTAATGAACACATGATGAAATTAGATGTATAATAAAATATTCAAGACATCCTCAGGGTCTCTTCCCCCTAAAGTGATGGCCTCATCCTCGAAAGGGATATTCCGAAAGTGGAGGCTGTTGCGCATCAGCCCTTTCAGTGTACTCCAATACCGCTCGATTTAGTATGTTGAAGTTGTTGTTAAGGGCCCGATGTTGACCTTGTGTAGTTTCAACTATCCCATCTATCCTCCCTATCATAGCTGATGTAAAGGCATTATATTTTTCCGGGTGAGCTTGAAATTGGTTCTGCAATTGCGAGAACCTCTCATCCTGGACAGTCATGAAGGTACATTGCTCAAGCTGCATGGTCCTCATCATATCGAGGAGTTCATCGGTATTTTGTTGAGGATACGGAGGAGATGGAGGCACATAACTCCAGTTACTGGTGTCTTGATGATTCCAATTTGTCGTTTGTGGCATGTAATTGGCACCTAACGATGTCCAACCAGTGTTTTTCCAGGAACCCGACCTTGGTCATCCTTATGCACCATGTGGGGTGATTGGTTTAGCCACCCACTGTCATATCGATCATCAGTCTCCATAGGATTTCCACCTACTTCTTCTTTTTCTTCTGCTTCTTCTTCTCCTTCCTCTATGTGTTCATCACTCTCATCAGATTCTTCCAACCGAGAGGTAGTAGCCTTAACAACGAATTGATAATGACTTTCTTGTGGATCGCATATATAGCCCATCATAGTAAGAGTCTTTTGACAGAACTCTTGATCAGAGGTCAAGGATGTGTAGGGAATACCTTGAATAGTGATGTTGGCATTGTTGAGAATCGGTTGGAGAAAGGACTCGTATGACAGAGTTTTTCCTCTACCAGAATCCTTTAGCGAATAGATTCGACTGGCAATGTAATGAGGCCAACTTATCTTGATCTTTTTCTTAAGTATGTAAACCAAATGTACCTCAGATTGAGCCACTCGTGAGTAGCCGCCTTTCTTTGGATGCAGAATGTGCGACATAATCCATTGTAGTATTCTATCAAATGGTTTCAGTTTTCCCGTTGTGACCGTTTTCAGAAAGAGGTCGCATGCTACAATGTCGTCACCACAAAGCCTCTTTAGCATGGAGTTTAAGGCTTCTTTAAAGTCGTAACCTACCATAGTACGAGCATCCGTGGCCTTAATAATTGGCTCAGTGGATACAGGTTGTGAGGGAAAAAGCCTCATAGATAAATGCACTCGTTTCGATGATGTCAAAACTCAGCTCCATAGAAAAATGTATGTTGGACGTTGTCACCATGTCATATTTGCATGTCTTGTCTCTCATAAGTCAAACACTCTTCAAAAACATGATTGTTGCATATAGAAATGGACAAATCTATGCTTCATATAGGGTTGGCCTAGTTAGTCTTGCTTGCCATACTATAGGGTTCGTCAAAAGTGTCTTAATGCATGAAAATTGGCATTTTTGCCTATTTCAGGGCTTTGAGTCAACTCAAAGCTAGCTCCAATCGACTCATACAACTAATCATTTCAATGAAATACTCTCAGGAGGGCTCGCGTTGACCCTCCTGTCGACTTATACTATGACCATTTATATTTGTCTAAATTTTCGTGTTGTGCGTCGACGCATGACATGCTCTGGTCGACGCATAGTCTTGTTTTTTGCATAATCATGTATACAGGTAAGCTCAGGTCGACCCCCTTTACTGCACAGGTGGAGTCAAAATTCTGTTATGTCAAACTATTTTGGGAGTCTGTTATGTTTGTTAAGTCAGTTATGTCTTGTATATAAGTTGAGTTGTGTTATTCCTTTCATATCAACTAAGAAAACCAGAAAAGTGAAAGTTACGTGTCGATTTGTTCTCATCATCTTCATTCTCTTCATAACATTTCACAACAACTACACATAATAATTTTTATTGTGCATTGTGCGTGTTCGATGTGATAATGTCCAAAGCCTAGGATTGGTGTAATCTAGTTTGGGTTGAGTAATCGGCAGGTTTTTCTTGAATAAAACCATTAGGGTTTTGTCCTCCAAGAATCTCGAATTTTAGGGGTTTTTGCACTAATCGATCCATCACAGATTCAGTCGAGCGAAGGTAATCGAAGAGCGGGAGGTTCTGTCGGTTTAGTAGCAATAAACGGAGGACTGTGAGTGGAAGATTCGGGTTCGACACATGGGTGATTGAAATCAGCCAAGCCAGATTTAAAGACCGCGGGTTATTTAAAAAAGAGTGTTGTAATCGGAGGTTTACTCACCACGTTAGAAGGACTTTATTCAACTTGAATCAAGGGGCAAGAAGAAATAGGCTCTACAACAACAAATTGTGTTCGATTGTTTGATCTCTATTTGCTTCTTGTATAAACATTGACCAACAGGTTATATCTATCTATATACAGGTCTCAATTATATTGTTAGAATTGAGGGCAGACGTACCACGAGCGAGGATGTCGGGGGAACTGCCTCAACAAATCATTGTGTCTTTTTCTCTACATATATATTGCTAAAATTATGAGTTTTTAATGCAAACGATTATGTCAATCAAATTCTAATTTGAGTTGTGCTAAACTATTTTTAAGATAATTACAATCCTTGATTGTAATAGAAAACATAAGCACTCTACTCTAAAAATAGAATTAACTTGTAGTGCCTTGCACTCCAAGTGTTTGATCAATTGTGTGAACTAAAAACAATTGTGTTGTCTTTTCAAACTATCTATATTTTAAAGGCATTGGAACTAGTCACACCTTATAGTGAACAAAATCTTATTGAAGTGTGATTAAAGTAGTGATTCTCCAATCTTGCTTATCAAATTCCATAGGCTTTACGCATATCCGGTTTTCAAATAACCGTTCGTTTTAGACGTGTATAGTTCCTCGGCCGCTTCTACCTTAAACATTTTTAAAAACAAATTTTTGGTAGCGCCGACTCTGTTTTAAACAAGCGATTTATTCAACCTCCCCCCTTCTAGATCTGCGCCATCGTCTAACACAGGTGACATGTCAAACAAGTTTTTCTATACCAAGTCATTTACATAAACCTTTGTTTTCTCAGATTTGTAGTAAACTCAAACCCTTGAAATATACCCTGAATACCTGTGTAGAAGACCCTCACTTGGTCTTCGTTGTATTTGATGTCACACTTCAAAAAGTTGTTAAAATCTTGAGCATCTAAAAGATCAATTATCACTGAAATATGCATTCGCTCAGCAAACTTTCAATAGTAAGCATGTTTCTTCTCATAAATTGTTTGCTAAAGTTCTTCTCATAAATTTCTGAAAATTCAGGAGGTAACAAAGAGACAACAGTTATAGGTAAAGTTTCTCTTGATGGACCGACTTGAGCATATGGTGCTTTAGTGGTTCTCTTTCCAGTGGTTCTTCTTGTAGACATTTTAATTTCTTGTGTGGAGATGAAGAATTTGTAGATGCAGAATTTTACTCTTGAAGATGGAGAGGAGAAACTAGCTTTACCCTTTTTATGGAGAAACTAGGTTTTAAAGAGAGCTTTGGGAATAATAGAGGTTGAGATATAGCCTTGAGTAGGTGCAATGCTCAATGCAAATGCTAATGATGATGTAGTTTGAATACACAACATGATTTTAAATGCATTAAAGATGACAAAATTTGAATAGTTCATCAACAAATTTTTAGAATTCTCGCGTGACGCGTCGACCGAAAGAGGTCATGTGTTGATGCACATTGTGTTAAAACATATACTTAGAAAATATTATGGTATGCATCGACCATAGGGTCGACCGGAGCATACCCGCTTTATAGACATGAAAAATCTTAGTTTTGTGAGTCGACCGGAACCCTATGTAGGTCGAATCTTATAGGTAAAAATAGAAAAAAAATCATCAATTTTGTTCAACAAGCTTCCAAAGAGACATAAATAAATAGCCTATCCATATTTAAAACATACAAAGGGATGAAATAAGCATAATCATGGAATAAACATCAACAATAACACACAATTTGATACATTACTTTATATGAACGAGGTAAGTGCGAGAGTTTCTAAATAAGGAAAGATAGTACCTTAGCTCCAATTGTTAGCTAATGCCCTCACATATGTCTCTAAACGTCTTCATTTGTTAGATAAAAGATGGACAAAGTTCATATAGAGATAGATATAAAGCATGCGAAAGTTATTTCCTAAACACGATCCGAGATATCGAGAACATCACGGATGTGAAAGAAAGGCTCTGTAGCGAGTGGTTTTGTAAAGATATCCGCAAGTTAATTTTTAGTATCAACATGCTCAAATACCACATCACCCTTCTCCACATGATCCCTAAGGAAGTAGTGGCGTATTTTGATATGCTTGGTGCATGAATGAAGCACGAGATTCTTGGTTAGGTTAATGACACTAGTGTTATCACAAAAAATTGGAATACGATTAAGTTTTAAGTTAAAGTCGAGTAATTTTTGCTTAAGCCATAAGACTTGAGCGCAACAACTACCAGCCGCAACGTATTCCGCTTCGGCTGCTGACAAAGTAATGGAAACCTGCTTTTTGCTATCCCAACTTAACAAAGAATTTGAAAATAGATGACACGTGCCACTCGTTATTTTCCTATCCAATCATACATCGATACTTTTTCACCTCTACATCCTTACCATTTTCGTCTCGGCTAAGATTCACACACGTAGGCATTGGAGTGTCGATAGCCTTGGAGTATGCCATGTCAAAACTCTTGAGAAGCTCAAGGCAGTATTTTGTCTAGTTCACAAAAGTACCTTTCTTCAGTTGTTTGATTTTCAATCCGAGGAAATAGTTGAGCTCCCCTATCATGCTCATCTCAAATTCTCCTTGCATTAATCTACAAAACTCCATTACCAGATTCGTATTAGTTGATCCGAAAATGATATCAACAACATATATTTATACCCAAAATCAAGTGTTTTCCTTGATGTTTAATGAAAAAGGTTATGTCAACCTTTCCTTCTAAGTATCCTTGGTCAAGAAGAAACTTTCTTAAACGGCCATACCAAGCCTAGGGGCTTGCTTGAGTCCATACAGAGCACGTTTTAATTTGTATACATGATCAGGATACTCATGGTATTCAAACCCGGGAGGTTGGGAAACATAAACCTCTTCATTTATATATCCATTAAGGAGCACACTTTTTACATCCATTTGAAATAGTTTAAAATCTTTCGCACAACCGAAGGCAAGTAGGAGGCGTATAGCCTCGAGTCGGGCAACCGGCGCACAAGTTTCCTCGTAGTTGATTCCTTCCTCTTGGTTATACCCCTGCGCGACCAAACGTGCCTTATTTCGAGTTATTACTCTGTTCTCATCTAGTTTATTCCTAAACACCCATCCGGTGCCAATTACTCGATGATCTCGTGGAGGAGGGACAAGGTCCCAAACCTCATTTCTTTTAAACTGATTGAGTTCCTCTTGCATTGATAGGAACCAATGTTCATCGAGTAATGCCTCTTTTGGGGTTTTAGGTTTTACTTGAGAAATGAAAGTGAAGTGATAACATAAATTACTTAGCTTTGATCGAGTTGTCACTCCCTTTGAGATATCACCGAGAATATTGTTGATGGGATGGTCTTTAGAAGACTTCGCTGGGGGAAGACCATCCGTGTTGGATGAGTGAACTTCCTCAATCCCCTTATGGTGGTGATCTTTTTCCTCCTCAACTTTGACTGGGTTAGGTTGATCAATTTCTGTCTCAGCACCTTTGAGTATGTCTTCAGAAGATATACCCGCACCATGAAATGAACTACCTTCTCTGACACTTTTTGGATAATCTCGTATTGTATATTATATAGGCTTTACTTTACTGAGAGTATCCGAGAAAGATACATTCATCTGCCTTGGAGTCAAATTTACCTAGACTCTCTTTTCCATTGTTTAAGACAAAACACTTACAACCAAACACATGAAGGTGAGACACATTTGGCTTTCGCCCTTTTAAAACTTCATACGGAGTCTTGTTGAGAATAGGGTGGATGAGCACCCTATTCAAAACATAACACGCCGTACTAATGGCGTCAGCCCAAAAATATTTAGGAAGCATACTTTCATTGATCATTGTTCTTCCTAACTCTTCCAAAATTCAATTTTTACGTTCCACGGCCCTATTTTGTTTAGGGGTACACGGAGCGGAGAAGTTATGATCAATTCCGTGTCTACCACAATATTCCTCAAAAAGATAATTTTCGAACTCACCTCCATGATCATTTCTAATTAATATAATGTTTGTGTTTAACTTATTTTAGGAAAGTTTAGCAAATTTTTCAAAGGCGGAGAATGTATCACTCTTGCTAGCCAAGAAGATGGTCCAGCAAAACCTAGAAAAATTATCGACTATAACAAAACCATAGTAGTTACCGCCTAGACTTTTAATTCTATATGGCCCAAAGAGGTCCATATGAATAAGTTTAAGAGGTCTCGTAGTTGAAACAATGTTTTTAGATTTAAACGAGATCCTTCTTTGCTTCCCCATTTGGCACGCATCACATAAGTGATCCTTGATAAACTTGATTTTAAGAAAGCCAATGACTAAGTCTTTTGAAACTATCTTGTTTAGCAAGTCAAAATTGATATACACTAAATGTCTATGCCACAACCATGAGTCCTCACTCATAATCATGAGACATTTGTCGCTGCTCAATGATACTTCACTCAAATCTAGCATATAGACACTATTTACCCTCAAGTCATTAAACACATCCTTTTTTTTATCATTGTGTTCAATTATGCAACAATCTTTTGAAAAAGATACTTTGTATCCCTTGTCACATAATTGACTAATGCTAATGAGATTGTGTTTAAGGCCCTCGACTAGCAATACATCAGAGATAGTAGTAGATGAGGGATTACCTACACTACCTTTTTCAAGTATTGCTCCCTTGTTGTTGTCTGCATAGGTTACAAATCCCTTCTTCTTTGTCATAAAGTCAATGAAGAGAGATATGTCTCTTGTCATATGTCTTGAGCATCCACTGTCGAGAACCCATCTTCTCTTGGTAGTCTCAAGACTTTGTACCTATAAAAACAATCAACAAAAATAGGTACCAAATTGTTTATTGGGTCCTTGGTTGTGATTGAAATCTTGGTTGCATTTAGGCAACCATTGATAAACCCCTTTAGGAACTAAAAATATCCTAAAGCGACATTTAGCAATGGTGTGACCCTTCTTGCAACAATACAAGCAAGTAAAGTTAACTCTTATATCCCTTTTGCTATCTTGATTTGTGACCATATATATATTTTTGATAAGGATTAACCATACTTTTTCTAAAATGTGTTCTATCAATAGCAAACGTGATTTTAGGTTCTAGAGCCTTGCTAAGTTTGGCCTTGAGATTTCTAACCTCATTTTGCCAAATGTAACAAGTACCACACCTAAAGTTAACCACTCTTTTTCTTACTTACTCACAATCCACATTTGTTCCTTCCATTATGCAAGCCTTTAAAGCCTCTAATTTCCTTTCGGAATTGAGGATCTTTTGCTCCAAGTGAGAAAAAATTTATTTGTTTGAGGCCAGCCATTTAAAGGCTTCCTTGGCTTCATAGTGTAAGGTATCAAAGGCAGTTTTTAATTCGGAATGAGACAATCTAGTAGAGTTTTTGTATTTTGTATTTCGTACCTTTTTGTTTTTCTTCTTTTGATGAGCGGAGAGACAAAGGTTGATGGATTCTTCTTCGTCACTAGAACTATCATCCTCGGATGACTCGCTATCGCTTTCCCATGCGATGTAAGCTCTTCTAGGCTTAACTTGCTTCTTATGTGACAGACTACTCTCCTTTCCTTTGTCCTTTTACATCAATGGACAATCTGGCTTGTAATGTACGGCTTTTACGCAATTGAAGCACGACCTTCTAACTCTACTTCCTTTGTTATCTTCATTCTTAGAAGATCTTGATTGTTTTATGAAATTGACTAGATTCTTTTCGGAATGTTGGATACCATTTTTCTTTACATAGCGATGTTATCGCTTCACAAGCAGCCTTATATCCTCATTCTTTTCGTCATCTTCG
This sequence comes from Lathyrus sativus, assembly GCA_963859935.3. Classification (NCBI taxonomy): domain Eukaryota; kingdom Viridiplantae; phylum Streptophyta; class Magnoliopsida; order Fabales; family Fabaceae; genus Lathyrus; species Lathyrus sativus. The sequence continues at coordinate 361,396,323 of OZ012739.1, forward strand.
TCATCATTCGAGTCGCAATCACTCAAATCTTTTGCATAGGACTTTAAACAAGAAGCCTTTAGAGCTATAGACTTCATTTCCGCATTTTTGGTCTTCTCCTTCTTATCCCTTTTCTCAAATTGCTCGAGACTAAGAAGCACTTGCTCGTTTTCTTGAAGCTTTCCAAAGAGTGTTGTAAGGTCCAAGGTCATAAGATCATTTTCTTCCTTTATGGCGATGAATTTTGGTTGTCATTCCCTGGTAAGACATCTTAAAACTTTGTTAGTAGCAACATCATTGGAAAATGGTCTACCAAGTGAATTTAGTTTTTTGATTAGGTGAGAAAATCACTTTTGCATGTCAGCAATGGTTTCCCCTTGCTCCATGTGAAAGAGATCAAACTCTTGTGTCAAAGTATTGATTCTAGCTAGTTTGACATCATTTGTTCCCTCACGGGAAGCTTGTAATGAGTCCCACATAGCCTTAGCAGTCAAACAATGGGAAACTCTATTATTCATCAACTCCCAAGGAGGCGATCAGAATATGTGTTAGCCTTCCAATCGTAATTGTACTTTTTCTCGTCTTCATCATTCCATTGTGCAAGAATGATCCAAATAAGCTCTTCCAAACCAGCTTCCAAGATCAGATCCAAAATAGCACGAAAATTGAATGGAGAGTTGGAGATAATAAGAATGAAGGATGAAGGTTTAGCTCTAGAATTCAATGATTCCAATGGAGAATCAAAGAATTCAAGGTGAAAGCTCTAATGGAGTTTGGGAGATGGAAAAGTTGAGAGCAAAATTCAAGAGTGTATGAATTCTGAAAATGAAAATGGAATTATGAGGATTGATTGTGTGAGGTTTGGAGCAAATCATTTAAATATGCTATAGGTTAGGAGTAGAATGGTGGTTTGGAGTGTGGTTATGAAAATTGGAATGGGATTAGGAGTGGGAAATTGGAGGGAATTTGAATTAGTTTTAAAACTAATCAAAATTCAAAGTGGTTCTAGATCCTTCCTCTGGTGTAAAATCAACTTCACAAGTGATCAAAATGGACCCCAAAAGTGGCACCCTATGAAAATTCACGTGCAGAGGCAAAATTTGCCTTAACCTCTTCAAAAATTCAAATTTGGCCTGATTTTTCTTTGGTTAATCGGTTAACCAATAGTGTTAACCAATTAACACCTTGAAAATTTGAATTTTGGCGCCTTTTAGAGGGAAAAGTGCACAAATGCCCGTTTTCTTTTGTTCTAAGCCTTGTCCAGCCTTTGAAACTTGCTTTCGAATATCAAAACTGTGAGAATGCCTGAGATAGCCTGAATTTTGCCTCCTGAGCTACAAATTATCCTACAAAATAAAATAGACCGCTCGATCGCCGGGAAATATAAATGCCAGAGCTCCTGATGCTCGCTATTTAGACTCTTGCACTAAAAATGAAACCTGAGCCACCGAAAAACCTTGATCCCCTGCCTCAAGAACAAATGCTATGATATGCAGAAATGCGAAAATGCAAAGAAAACATAAGCCCAGTACAAGAAAAGGTTGGTCAAATTTTGGGGTACAACATGGTTCTACCGCAAACAGGTAACGCCTAAGTCTCCAATGGTCGAGCAGCAATACACATAACTTCTAGAACGAAGGTTTAACCCTACTCAGTTAAAACACTTGAACCAATTTGTGTTCGTGTCAGCCCGAACTATGTTTGCTCTGATTTCTCGTACCAGACGAGGATACGTAGGCACAAGACGGTGATGTCTTGGCGAGCAACGTTCCCCCCTTTTACCCATAGTTTTCCGAACTACGTTGACTATGACTTTCCCATTGCACGAGGGTGTACGTAGGCATAGAGCGGCGATGCTCTATCGAGTCTCTTTTCTTTTTCTTTTGTCCCTGTGGTCAGCCTTATAGATTAACACCCTTTTAGATAGATAAAAAGCGTGGATCCCATTGAGTACATCGGACATGAGGGGTGCTAATACCTTCCACTTGCGTAACCGACTCCCAAACCTGAGATTTGGTTGCCATGACCTGTCTTTCCCTTTTTCATAGGTTTTCTCTGATCATTTCATTTCCCTCTCTTTGGGATAAATGACAAATGGTGGCGACTCTTCTGTCCTTGTCGGCCCCTCTTCGCAGCGATGCAACACTAAGCAACCAAAGGATGAAGGAATCAAAGATAAGGAAGGAGTGAAAGACGATAAAGTTTATGTATCACCCCCTCCTTATAAACCTCCAATTACATACCCACAAATACTGAAACAAACCAAATTAGATAACCAATATAAAAAGTTTATAAAAGTATCGAGAAGATCCACATAGAGACTCCATTCACCATCGAGCTTTGATTTATCCAAAGGAAAGGTTAAAGAAAGAAAAACCTTTTGCGCGATGTAACAACAACGCTAGAGTTTTGGGGATCGGCGGTTGGTTATGCCTAGGGTAGTTATTCACATCCCAAACATTTATAGTACTCTACAAGAACCTTTTGTGTATATGTATGCTAAGTTATCTAAGTTGTTGTTTGCTAGGGTAATGGGATCAAGGTTAAGGTAAAGTTTGAGGTAAAGACCTAAGGATAGTTCTAAGTTTGCTCGCAAAGATATCGCATCTTATACATACGTATCCTTACTAGGATGGAATCAGAGTAAACGTAGTTCACCTCACTAAGATTGAGGAATACTTGAATATGGTCAAGATTCTAAGGGGGGACAAACATAAAAATGCTTCTATAGAGTTTGAAAAAACTCTCTAGATCTAAGTTTAACACTCAAGGGGATTGACTTTGACAAAAGCCAAGAGGGGAGTAAGTAATCATGACAATGATCCTTATATAAAGTTAACAAACTCTATCTTAAAATTCTAATTGAAGGATACTCCTAACAAGGAGTAGGTATTTAGACTTAAAGAAAAGTATATTGGATACAGGTTCTAACTTAACTAAGTTAAAGGACCTAATGACTTAACCAAGTCAAAGGGAGGGGTAATGAGCTATCTATGACAGTGAAGTCAATAGAGGGACTTTCCTTTGGAATAATGAACAACAAGGGAACTGGATGAAAGTTAACAAGCTACATCACTTGGGGAAACTTAACAAATCCTAAACACACATATGCATTTATTCAAACATGATGAAGATATAAAGTCATGGTAACAACCAATAAAGATAAGGGCAAGCCTATGACAACATTAAGCAAAGATGTTAACAAGGCAACTTGATGAGAATTGACAAGTTCCATCATTGGGGAAACAAAATTGGTAAAGGTAAAGATAAAAAAGTAGGATCAATTAAAAAATTGAAAACAAAAAGCATGGTAACAACCAAGGTTTTATGATTTAAATTTACAATTTTCAAAGATCATGAAGGTAACAACCAACAAGGGTAAGCATGAAAGATATGTAACAACAACATTTTCATCAATGGTGTTCAAACAAAACTCATGTAAACAAGTTACGACTTGAAGAAAACATGGTATATGAATCAATTATATACAAATGTAATACATTTAATCATATTCAAGATATATTGATGACAATCAATCATGGATAGGCAAGAAAAGTAACAACAGTTCAAGCATGGATTCAAACATCACAAAGGGAAAGATAAACAAGATTCATGGTAACTTTCATGGAAAGAAAAAACCCTAAACATGTTATGGTTCACAAACAATTAATATGGGTGTGAAGAAACATATCATGGTTCACAAAGAAGTTTCAAGGCATACTTTTCACATTCATGCATTCTCAAAGGCAAGAATAATCATGGTAAAGAAAAAGAGAGAAGTTTTTTCAAACATATAAACATGTTAGAAATTCAAAATTGATTCATAAAAGATCAATATTACAAGAAAAATTAAGTACTATGTCAAGAAAGTTCATGAAAACCAAAGAAAACCCTAAAAAGGAGCATGTCATTCAAGTGGACCAAAGTGTTTCAAATATAAAAAATTTTGAATTCTTTCTTCACACATTGAAATTATACATATTAAGGAGCATATTAAAAAATAGTGGCATCAAAATAATAAAAATCAAATAAGTTATGCACATTTGAAAACTAGGCACAAAACTAGGCAACTAAGGCAAAAACAAGGCAAGCAAAACCAAGGCAAGGCAGATTTTGCAAGAAGGGTCATAACTCATTCAAAACCTAATCAAATTAGGGGAAATAAAAAAGAAAATTGTGTATTTTTTCACAAGGAATCCAATGGTGGTGGTGGTTTTCTTAGATCATACACCATGTGAAAACTCGATAGCATCATTGAAAAAGACATGTTATGTGCAAGAGCAATGTGACAGTCCAATGTGCATGTTCTAAGTAGCAAGTAATGATTCAAACACAACATATGAGACATATAGAGAGTTATAACAAGAATCATACATCAATAGACAAACTAATTCAACATATGGCATGTGTAGTGGAAAAAATAACAAGCTTGTGCAAGAGCAAAGCAACAGACAAAAATATACCAATTCAACATCAACTAAATGATCAAACATACCACATATGACCTAATAATGATGTTTACAAACACCAATCATCTATGCCTAACCAGAATCACACAAGTTGCATGTCGAAATGACACTTAAAGCCAAACCAAAAGGACAGTCATGAATACCCAAGTTTATGAGCAAGAAATGGTTCAGACATGACCTATAAAGTGTATCTAGCATGTTCATAATCAGTGTACATCAATATTCAGCATGATCTTAAAAGTAGCAAGTTGGAACACCTACCTCTTGTAGCTTTTTCAAGTCAATGCACCAAATAAGAAAACCAGTTGATGGATGATGATCCAAGCAGCTCCAATATGTTCCAAATAAGGTGTTCAAATGATGAGAACTCCTCCAAGATCATTGTCTTGATAGAAGGCCTTCTTATGCAAGAAAAACACCAAAAGCTTCAAAGTGAAACTCTAGGAAATGGTGTTACATAACTTTTATGATGCCATGGACAGTTCAAACAACTTACATGGAGAGTGTTTGAAGTGTTAGAATGATTGGAGAAGGGCTGGTTTGGTTCTGGTCTATGAAGATGCAAAAAAGTCAAATTATCAAGGTATGAGAGTTGAATTTTGGAATGTGAGGTTTTCTGGTGAATGTGAGGGTTTGGATAGCTTGAATGCATCGTATGTGATGTGATTAAGCTGTTGGTTCAAGTGTTTAGTGGTTGTATTGAGTTGTGGCATAGTTTTTGCAAGGCATATTTTTCTTCACAATGAAGCAACTTCTACCACTTGCAAGAAGATGGTGATCAGAGAAATGAGAGAGATTTAACTTGGTTTCTAGTTAACTCTGGTGTCGTTTGGATGTTAGGAGTGTGTTATATTTATAGGAAATATGGGAGAATGAGAGATATGGGCAGATTGTGCCAACTTGTCAAGTTTGCCCTTTTTGGAGGCAAAATGAGCAAATCCAACTTGTGATTTCTTTTCTGAGCATGTGAAACATTCCTATGTGTTTCAAAATCACCAATAGCCTAAAAATAGTTGAAATGAAGTGAAGGAAAGAGAGTATCTGATGCAGTAGCTGAGGTGTAGCAGAAAATGCAAAACGTTTCTCTCTCCTTGCCACTTGCTTGAATAAACAAATCAAATAATCCAATCTTTGGTTTTTGCTCGTGGTAATCCATTGTAATCTCATCAATTAAGTCTCTAAACATTAGAGAATGATTTAAACAAGTGATTAAAAGAGGTTTTCATGGTTTATGCATTAAAATGCAAGTGTTGAATTTGGTTTTGTGATATGAAAAATCCCTAACTTGATCTCTTCGATTCTCGCTAATCACAAAGGCTGTGAAAATGCTCTTGTACTTTTTAAAAATCCCCAAATATGATCTAAAATTTTCATGTTTATCCAAAGTTCAAATACCAAATGAAACTAGGTCAAAAATCTTCATGAAGTTGGCTGCAAAACTTGACTTACAAGTCAAAAAAACAAGATTTTTTTATAAGTGTGGAAATCCTTCACAAATTGATGAGCTCATAACTCAAAATCTATGCATTTTTGGACATCAAACCTTTAGTACACTTTGGTATGATTTCTCAAGAGCTTTCCAACCATCTTTGGACCACTCAATTTGTATGTGTGGTTTGAGAGTTATGACCATTCCAAATAAGCTTGCAATTAGGGTTTTTCATAAACCCTAATTTCTTGATTCACAAGTTATCCATTAAATCTTGATTGAATATTCACCAAACTGACTAGTTAGGCATAAAATAATGTTGGAAACCTTGATTGCTTCAATTTGGGGTCAAAACCCTAAAAGTCAAAGAGTTGATTTTCCAAACAGACGAATTGAACAGTCAAAATCTTTAGGATTGATCCTTAATTTTATAGGGTTTTTGAACCTTTCATACTTCTTGATGGGACTTCAATAAGTCATAGAAACATCATGTACCATGTTTCAAGCTTTGGAAACCCATTTAGACCAAAAGTCAAACTATAGTTGACTTTTTCAACTCAAAACCCTAATTAGGGTTTTGCACATCACTGCTTCAATTCTCTTGGTAACAACCTCAAATAGCACTTGTTCTTTGTAAGATATGAACCTATTGATGATGTGAAGACTTGATATATAGAAGATCAATTCAAAACCTTGATTGATCAGTCCACAGGATTCTTGATTTTAAGAGTGTGAAACCCTAATTCATCTGCATCTTGACAGAGGCTAACTCGAAACAGGTTAGGGTTAGATAACATATTCGTGATGCACCTAGAATGATAATGGAATCTAGGGGTCAAAATTTGGGGTATGACAACATCTTTAACCTTTTCATCTCTTTCAAGGTTACCATTTGTAGCCATCAGAGTATAAATAGACTTTGCATCATCAATGACAAATCTCTTTAGCAAGTTTTTGCAATATTTAGTTTGACATACAAATGTTCCTTCATTCATTTGTTTGATTTGAATACCAAGAGAATAGTTCAAATCCCCCATATGGCTCATTTCAAACTCTCCTTGCATAAGCTTAAAACTCTTCTACAAGTTGCATATTAGTTGATCAAAAAATAATATCATCTACATAAACATGAACTAGAAGAGTGTGTTTCCCTTAACGCTTAATAAATAATGTAGTATCTAAATTACCCCTTGAGTATCCATGATTAATTAAAAAATTTCTTAATCTCTCATACCAAGCCATAGGAGCTTGTTTGAGACCATACAAAGCTCTCTTGAGCTTGTACACATAATTTGGATACTCGTGACTTTCAAAACCCAGGGGGTTGAGCTACATACATTTCTTTATTAATATACCAATTTAGAAACATACTTTCACATCCATTTGAAATAAATTTTAATTTTTAGCACAAGAATAGGCTAGAAGAAGGCACATAACCTCAAGTTGAGCAACCAGAGCATAAGTCTCCTTATAATCGATGCCTTCCTCTTGGTTATACCCTTGAGTAACTAGAAGGGCTTTATTATGGGTTATCACCCTATTTTCGTCAAGCTTGTTCCTATATACCCAATGGGTGCCAATTACTTGATGATCTTTAGGACGAGGGACAAGGTCCCAAACGTAATTTCTTTTAAATTAATTTAGTTCATCTTGCATGGCCATAAGTCAATGCTCATCAAGCAACGCATATTTATCATTTTTAGGTTCTAAATGAGAAACAAAAGTAAAATGATAATAGAAGTTACTTATCTTATAGCGCTTTGTCACACCTTTTGTGATATCCCGAAGTATGTTGTCAATAGAGTGATCCTTTGATGTCTTCCTAGTCAAAGGTAGATCTTCCACTTCAGCTAGACTTTCGAACTTCTCTTCTTCATGATCATCATCTTCTTTCTTCTCATCGTCTTTCGCTTTAGGATGATCAATTCCTTGTTTGGTTCCATTGAGAATTTCTTGAGAAGATAGACTTACATCATGAAAAACAACACTTTTCCCAACATCTTTTGGGTAAAACGTAACATGTACGGACTCCTCAACTATAAGTAATATCTTGTTATAAATATTATACGCTTGACTAGATTGTGAGTATCCGAGGAAGATACCTTCGTAGACTTCTGCATCGAATTTACTAAGATTGGTCCTACCATTGTTCAAAATATATCATTTACATCCAAAGACATGTAAATGAGAAACAATAGGTTTTCTACCTCTAAGTAGTTCATAGGGGGTCTTGTCTAGAATAGGACGTATGAATACCGTATTCATGACATAAAAAGACGTGTTAGTAGCGTCCGCCTATAAATACTTAGGCAAATTACCTTCATTGAGCATAGTCCTTGCTAATTCCTCTTAAATTAAATTTTTACATTCCACAACACCATTTTCCTGTGGAGTTCTAGGAGCAGAAAAGTTATGCTCAAGTCCATGTTTGTCACAAAACTTTTCAAATAGGTGATTTTGAAATTCTCTTCCATGATCACTTCGAATGGAAACGATTTTCAAGTTCATTTTATTTTGGAGTAATCGAGCAAATTGTTTAAAAGTCGGGTAGGTCTCATCCTTACTAGACAAAAATAAGACCCAATAAAATCTTGAATAATCATCTACAATAACAAAGCCATGATAATTTCAACATATGCTTGTGGTCCTCGAGGGACCAAAATGGTCCATATGGAGAAGCTCGAGAGGTCTCGAGGTAGAAACAAAATTTTTCAATTAAAAAGAGATTCTTGTTTGCTTCCCCATTTGACAAGCTTCACATAGATGGTCTTTAGTTAACTTTATTTTAGGTAGAGGAATTACCAAATCTTTTGAGGATACTTTGTTTAATATGTCAAAGTTAAGATGAGGTAGGCGTATATGCCATAACCAAGAGTTTTCAATCATGGTGGCTAAACGCTTAGTTCCAACCAAGGATACTTCATCTAAGTTAAGAATATATGTATTATAACTCTCAAGCCTTTAAACACAGATTCCTTAGCAACATGTATTTGTAAATGCAACTTTAAAACCCTTGTCACACTATTGACTTATGCTTAGAAGTATATGTTTAAGACCATCGACTAGGATAACATCGGAGATAGTAGTAGATGAGGGATTATCTACACTACCTTTTCCAAGTACCGTGCCTTTTTTATTATTTCCATAAGTGACGAACCCCTTTTTTTTGGAAAAAATTCAATGAAGAGAGATATGTCACCCGTCATGTGCCTTGAACTTCCACAACCAAAATACCACATATTTTTGGTAGAGTCAAGACATTCAACCTAAAAATTTAAACAAATGAAATAGGTTTCCAATTTTCATTGGGTCCTTGAGAGTGAATGAAATCAAAGGTGCACTTAGGCAACCATTGAACATCAATTTTAAGAATAAATAGTTTCTTAAATTTTCACTTTTCAATGGGATGACCCTTTTTGCAACAATAATGACAAGATAGGTTTTTATGAGATTTTTCCTTAATATTGAAATCATTATGCACATATCTACGTTTCCTTTTAGAATGGTTCAAAGGTTTTTCAACCTTTAAAGATTAATATCAAAATAAGTCTTAGGTTGTAATGCATCATTTAATTTGACTTGAAGAGATTTTACTTCTTCTTATCTATTATGACAATGTTCAGAACCAAACCTAGGAGGTTTTATATCCACATTCTTGTCACTTTGAATATCTATCATAGATTTCTTAATAGCTTCAAACTTCCTTTCAGATTCTATCACTTTAGCTTCAAAATTTAAATTGACTTTTTCATGTGAAGCTAACTTGTTAAAAGCTCTTAAGGTTTTTCTATGAAGATCTTCAAAGGCCTTTTGTAATTGAAAATAGGATAAGTTATTGATAGATTCAAGCTTAGAAAGACTTACGTTTTTCTTTTTCTTTCTATTTTCCATGAGACACATCCGAGTCGATTTGACACTTGAAGTTGTGCTTTCATCACTAAACGAATCACTTGAACTCTCCCAAGCTGCATAAGTTCTTTTAGACTTGCTAGAAGTCTTGTGATGGCTCTTTTATTTGTCTTTCTAAGCTTACTCTTCCTACTTTTATCATCCTTTGAAGAGCTTATCAACCTTCTAAACATGGCTATGTTATTATGAAAATGTTTAACATCATTCTTCCTTATATACCTTTGGTATATCTTTACGAACAACCCCATATCCTCCTCATAAGAATTTTTGTCATCATCACTTTCACTATCACTATGCTCACAATTTTAAGACTTTGAGATAGAAGTCTTTAGAGCTATGAACTTCTTCCCTTCTTCTTTGTCTTTCCCTTTCTCTTTCTTCACCTTCTTTTCACATTCTTTTTCGTATTTTGTTAAGCAAATGAGCTTTTTCTCATGCTTTTCTAAATTTCCAAACAAAGTTGTGAGATCAAGCACCTTTAGATCGCTTTCCTCTTTATTAGCTTGACCTTGGGTTGCCATTCCCTACTTAATTATATCAACACTTTGTTGTAGCAAGTTCATTGGAAACAGGATTACCTAGCACATTTAATCGATTTATAAGATGTGTGAACCGTTTTTGGATATCCGCAATACAAAACATCTCAAACTCTTGATTTAATATGTTGATCCTAGCTTGTTTGAAATCATTAGTACTGTCATGGGCAACCTCTATTGCGTCCCACATAGCCTTGGTGGTCTCACAATGAAAAATGCGATAATACTCATCAACACCCAAAGCGGAAGTGAGAATATTTTTCGCTTTTCAATCATGTGACCACAATTTCCAATCATTAGCATCCCATTATGCCTCAGGTTTAGGTACGTTAACACCTTCATTGGTAATGGTTATTTCATTCAGACCATTTTTGATGGCGTCCCATATACTTCTGTCAACGGAGTTGACATGTATATGCATACATCCTTTCCAATAGCCATAATTTTCGCCGGTGAAAATTGGTGCTCTATTGTACGCTTTAACCGAAGCACTTGATACCACTTTTAAAATGTAAATTTTAAGCGCAGAATTAACCAAAGCACTTGATACCACTTGTTAGAAGATAGGCTTCGATATAGAGGGGGGTGAATAAATTGCAAATTTAAAAAATAGAACTTTTGGAAAAAAATAGTTTTCAAAAGTTTTAGGGCACAATGGAAACGACCAGAATTGAATCGTCTAACCGAACCTACTATCGAAAAGCTAGGATATTCGTAACGTAAACCAATTGGATGATAATGAACACAAAATTTTTAACAACGATTAATTTAAAAATCAATTAAATGTTAATCTACACGTAGAGCTTTTTACCAATGAACAAAAATCAATTAAAATACTCAAAGGCAATTTATCAAACACTTTGTGTGCGATCGATAACGTTGGAAATTCAAGTCCAAAAGTACAAAATCAAAAAACTAAGTTTTCAATGAATGTGTAATGTAAACTAGTTTTGACATCATTCAAAATCCAAAAGTACACTCACAAATTAAGAAGAGTTTTTTTAACTTTGGTAATTAGTGAACAACAGTCTGAATATAGAGATGATGCTTAAAAGGTGGCCTTTGTGAAAGATACAATTCTAAATGATCAATGGTGGGTTAAAGTTGATTATATTCTAAGATTTACATTCCTTCTCTATGACATGCTTCGTTCTTGTGATATTGGCGAGTTAAAACATCATTTGGTCTATGAGAAATGGGTTCTATGATTGAGAATGTCAAATTAGCAATATATAATCAAGAGAGAAAGTAGTTGAGTTAGAATTCATCCTTTTATGATGTGGTGTATAATATCCTAATTTCTAGATAGACTAAAAGTCACACACCTCTTGATTGCTTGGCTCATTCTCTCTATCCAAGGTAAATTTCAAAAAAAAAATCATTTTCCTTTTAAACTTTTGTTACCTTACCTCACATTTATATTTCTTTGATTAATAGATACTATTGTAGAAATGGCTTGATCAATCTTTAAATCGAGTTGCCCCCCATAGAGACAATGAGATTTGCACAGGAAGAGAAAAATGCATAAGGAGTTACTTTGTAGATGAATGTGAAAGGCTAGAGGAAACTATTGAATTTGTTAAGTTCTCAAGTAGTGAAGGTGAACTCAGTCAAGTTGATTCGTTATAAGATAGGTGGAACTTGACAACAAAGGAATTGTCGATCACTTATGGATCAACAATCTCAAAACATCAATCCATTGCATTGAAACTCCTTTCACAACCATGTTCTTCTTCTTATGCTGAGATAAATTGGAGCGCATATTCATTTATCCACTTAATGAAAAGAAATAGGCTCAATCCAAAGAGAGCTGAAGATTTCGTTTTTGTTCATACAAAATCTTTGAATTCTCTCGAGAAAGAGTAAGAATTATAAGGAAGGGGAAACAAAAATGTGGGATATTGGTGGAGATGAATGAAGTCTCTCTAATTGGAATGGTATTATTGAAGTCACAAGTCTCTCTCTTGATGAACCAAACATGAAAGTTATTCATTTTACAGAAGATGAGGTAGAAAATAGTGACATTGACACTGTTAGAGTTTGATTTTTACATTCACGCATAGATCTTAAGTTTTATTTCGAACAAGTCACTTTAAATTTTTAATTTTTTATCGTCTTTAGTTTTACAATATTTTATCCTCATTTCTATATATCATTTATAATTAAGAAAATTATTTAACGTACCTATACCCTTATTTTTTTTATAAAAGGCTTAATTGCAACTTTGGTCCCTCTATTTTGCATTTTCTTTTGGATTTTGATCCCCCCCATTTTAAAAACCACTATTTAGGTTACCATTTTATGTTTTGAGTTTGATATTAGTCCCCTTGCCATTTTAAGTCATTTTTTAATGATGTGGCGCGTTGAAAGAAGATATGGCACTTCCATGTCAGTTCCACATTTCCTATTCACCAAATATCATTTCCATGTCATTTGTTTTTTGATTTCATTTTCAGGAAATTAATATCAATCATATAAAACCCTAACATGTATTTCCAAACCCATTTCTTCAAAGTTTCTTCATCCATTTCTTCAAACCAAGCCATCCTTGTATTTCGATACCCATTTCTTCAAAGTTTCTTCATACCCTTTTTCACAAACCCAACGTGTCTCCTACTTGCCAACATGTCTGAAACAAAATTTTCTTTTTCCTCAACAAAACAGTCTGGGTGAGGTATAAGAAGAAGAGGTAATAGATGTTGGTGTAAGCTTGAGTCACCGTTGATGATGTCATGGACATACAATAGTCCCGGAAGAAGATTTCATGGTTGTGGTAATTTTAAGGTGATGAGGAAAAATGATGTAATTATTTTCAATGGTTTGATGAAAACATTAGCAGTCGTGCTAAAGATGTGATAGGATCTTTGAAAGACAAGAATAAGGAGCTTATGGATGTGATTAAGGATATCAAGAAAAATGAAGAATTGTTGAAGATGAAGATTAGGTTTGTGTATTATTTTGTGGGATTATCTGTGATGTTTGTCTTTTTAATTGTGTTTGAATTAGTTGCAACACATGTACTCAAATGTTGTAATTTCTATGATGTTTATGTATTTGCAAATGAAGTAGTTTCAAATGTAGCTATGGCTGTCTATGTATCTGAAAGAGTTATGGTTGCCTGTGCAAGATTTGCAAAAGTTTATAACTCAACTTAATGTTATCAATTCATTTGAAGTTATAGTTTTCTGTGTTATAATACATTTGTAGCTATGGTTGTCTGTGTTACAATTCATTTGTAGTTTTGGTTTGTAGTTTGAAATGTTACAATTCATTTGTAGTTTTGAAATGTAGTTTTGAAATGTTACAATTCATTTGTAGTTTTGAAATGTAGTTTTCCTAGTAATTGTAACAATTCGTTTAATTCCTAGTAATTGTAAAAATTTGTTTAATTCCTAGTAATTCTGAAATGACACTAAAATAGAAGCATAAATGTGCCTTACAATTCATAATGAAGTAGCAACATAACACCGAAATAACACAAAACTATAGTAAATTTACATAGCAGAACAACACTGATGTAACTTTACATAGCAGTATCACATTGAAGTAACATTACATAACAGCATAATACTGAAGTAACTTTACATAGCAGCATCACATTGAAGTAACATTGCAAACAACATAATTTTAACAAAAAGACCTTGAGTTTTTTTGTCATAACATATGCTACAGTAGCATCACAAAACAAGCAGACCTTGAGTATTTTGGTCATTACATAACAACATCACAAAACAACCATTACAAACTTCATCAACATAAAAAAAGTAAAGTAAAACATAGAACTGTTATTGGGTTGGTGGCGGTGCTTGTAACCCTCCCTCTATAACAGTTTATCCCGCTTCCTTGCCCGACTTGTCACCATTTTTTTAAACTTTTTTGTTGCCACCTTTAGAAATCGCTCTTTCCGCAGCTCGATTCCCTTTACATGTTTGCTTGTTATAGCCAAAACTACCACATTTCTTGCACTTCACAGTTTGAAGAGTTTTAGGCAGTGTTTTTCTTATCCTCGGCTCATCATTCGCCTTGTTACGATTCTTCTTAGGACATATGATTCTTTGCTCTTTCGTATGCAGGTATTGTTGTGGCTCTAGCTGCCCGCCATAAAGCTTCCTTCATTAATATCCCTGGATATTTCATACTCCAATTTCCATATAAGTGTTTAACACATAATCTGTGTCCAACACGATGGCTTGTCTCAAGAATAGCCGGTACTAATCCCTGAACATACAACATAATATAGCAGCCAGCAAACTAAATAACATTGTAAACAATGTAATGTAAATAACAAGTAACACATAGCAACCAACGTAGCAGCCAACAAGTAACACATAACACATAAAACTTGAACCCAACATAGCAGCCAAAAAATAACACATAGCAATAAAACCTGAACCCAACATAGCAGCCAAAAAATAACACATAGCACATAAAACCTGAACCCAACATAGAACCCGAATCCAACATAGCAACATTGTAATGTAACAGCCAGCATTATAAATAACACATAGTAGCACTGTAATGTAAATAGCATTGTAAACAGCATTGTAAAACTAACCTTATGTTGATCTGATATAAATCTGTAGTTGTTGTCTTAAATAGATTGCAAGTCTTCTAGTAGCAACTTAAGGAACGATTGCCAAGAATCTTTCGTTTCAGCTTCCACGACGGCATAAGCGATTGGATAAATCTTGTTATTTCCATCCTTACCAACAACACCTATTAACTGACCTCCAAAGTCACCTTTAAGAAAATAGGCATACAGTCATATTAGAGGCCTACAAGTCGTTGTAAATGCTACCATTACAAGCTTCTAAGCATACATATATTCTTTCAAAGATATGACCATCATCTGAATCATCACACTTAATTTTAGCAGTGAAGTTTGGATTTGACTTTAACAAATCTTCAACATAGCTCCTAAGGTGTGTGAATTGTTCCTGACCAGCACCTTGAATCAATTCTATTACCTTTTTCTTGGCTCTATAAGCTTGATCCTTTGATAACTTCACCCCACACTTCTTAATAGCTTCTGCATTCAGCCCTTTAGTTTTTATTTCAGGAGCGTGTCTTATAGTGTGCACAAATTAGCGACCCAACCAATCCATTTTTGCTAGTCTATTCTTTTCTATCCTATGACAACTATGACGATCAATTAAGCTAACGAGTTGCCAATATTGGTTGGTAGTCCTCATCCTAAACCTAATATAAAACGGACAACCATCTAAACACTTGACAACCATTATCTTCTTGTTATTTTTCTTGAACACGAGATTCTTCTTGTTCTCCATTGCATACTTCTTTATGGCATCTTTTATTTGCATTTTATCCTTGAACATCATCCCTACTTTAAGTTTTGTGGTTTCCCTAAAGATTGGATAATATCTGAACCACTACCATTATCAGAATTACCATCCAACTTTGAAGGTTTTTCTACTGTAGCATTAGGTAAAACGGACGTCCAATTAATACCAACTTCAGCACCTAAATTCAAATCAACAATTTCATCTTCCAAATCTTCATCATGTTCCTCGTCATCCTCACTGCCCATGCTATAATCTGGATCTGTTTTACTCTCTTCATCTACTTCATCAACATTAACATTATCATCTACTCCACCAATGCTAACTTCTTCATCTACTCCATCAACACTAACCTCTTCATCTACTCCATCACCATTAAACTTTTCATCTGCTCCATCATTTGCTCCCTCAACATTAACTTCATCATTTACTCCCTCAATATTAACTTCATCGTTTGCTCTCTCACCATTGGCTTTTTCACCATTATCCTCCTTAAAAATAACATCTTCAATACTTATTTCTTCAATTTTGTGTTCATCATAAATATCAACTACCGTAAATCCTCTAACATCCTCTATTAACCTTAAGACATCATTATCATTATTCAGAGGCCGAAGTCCATGAGAAAAGGAAAAGTTAGGATTCCAATACCATAAATATTTTATATTACAATACCCTCACTTTTAATCAAATCTTCAATTTGCATATAGGACATCAAATCCACATCCCAATCACAATTCATTTCAGTTACAAGCCCATCAACATACAACAGAACTGGATTCTGAACTAAATGTCCTCGATGGTATACTCTAAATCTGACAGCTTGGGTATTAGAGGGCCTACAACAAAACATAAACAAATCACAAAATAGACAAAAAAAGGGACCACATCAAATTAAGACTACATGGTATAAACAAATTACAACATAGTATAAACAAATCACAACATTAATGCACATTGACATTAACGCACATTGACATTAACGCACAACACTGACATTACTCATAACATAGTATAAGCAAATCACAACATTAACGCAAAAGGAGAAATTTCAGAACAACATTGTAGATGACAGAACACAAACGACAATTGCGTGTTAGGATTTTTGAATTCAGAGTTGAGTGACGAAACATACCTCGACACAACATGGGTTTGCCATTTCAGAGATGAGCTAGCTACTATAGCGACAACGGGAGTTGATTTGGAACGACAACTACAGATTCTTTAATTAGGGTTCGTCTTTGTGCGTGAAAGTGGAAGAGTAAGAATCTTTATTCCTGCGCGTATCTTTCTGAAAATAATTGCAAATGGCTAAAAACTATTTGTGTCAAGTAATTGTAATATCTAATTTAAATTAATGTTAAAAAACAAATGACATGGAAATGATATTTGGTGAATAAGACCATTTTAAAATGACATGGAAATGCCACATATTCATTGAATGCACTAAATCATTAAAAACATGACTTAAAATGGCAAGGCGAATAATATCAAACTCAAAACTTAAAATGGGGATCTAAATAGTGGTTTTTAAAATGAGGGGATCAAACCCAAAAAAAATTACAAAATAGGTGGATCAAAGTTGCAATTAAATTTTTATAAAATAATGTATCCTAAACTCGTATTCATATTTGGATATTGTACCCTTACATGTGCTATATATATATATATATATATATATATATATATATATATATATATATATATATATATATATATATATATATATATATATATATATATATATATATATATATATATATATATATATATATATATATATATATATATATATATATATATATATATATATATATATATATATATATATATATATATATATATATATATATATATATATATATATATATATATATATATATATATATATATATATATATATATATATATATATATATATATATATATATATATATATATATATATATATATATATATATATATATATAATCATCAACTCGATTGTCTAGGAATAAATTAATCTCAATCACATATTTCTAGTAGCATTTGGAAAAAATAACTCCGGGTGATCTATACAGGTCTTTTTTGCTATAGAATTAAGTAACGAAAGATATAGTTAACAAACCTATATGTCAAGTATGTTTAACATAGTTTTTTCTTTTCTTTTTTTTCTTTCTTTTTGAATAGAGGTTTAGGATTGAGTTGGAGCACGTACCAATCGAAACATGGATCAAATAATAATAGAAACATTGTATGTATACTTTGTGAACTCTTACATCTTACAATTAACCTGGTCATTGGACCCATAATTTTGGACCCGGGTAATGTGAAGTTATTGTTCTCACCATTCAGAACAAACTTATAGCCACTCATTTGGTATGACTCAAATTCACAGTACACCTTGAATTTGAAGGTGAGAGGATGGAATTTCAATTCTCAAAAAACACGTTTTTAGAGAGAAACAAAGTTCTGAATTGGATATTGATTAGTGTTAGATATTTATTTTTTGACAGAAGTCTCTTAACTAGTTTAAGTTATCAATGCTGTGAGATATTTAAGGATGCCACCTAGGACCATATGCGACTATTGACTAATTTTAGTGGTTAAGAAAAACATTTTCAATAAAATAATAAAAAGAAAATTATATCTTTTTTAAAATGGATGGGTGGAGTTTTACAAATGCACGACACTCCAACTCATTTTTTGGATTATATATATATATATATATATATATATATATATATATATATATATATATATATATATATATATATATATATATATATATATATATATATATATATATATATATATATATATATATATATATATATATATATATATATATATATATATATATATATATATATATATATATATATATATATATATATGTGTGTGTGTGTGTGTGTGTGTGTATGTGGGGATCAACTTACTCTAAGAGTAAGTTTTTAAAATTTATTTCACAATCATAACCTATAAATGAGATTTAAACGAATTATTATAAGTAAATATGGTAATTTAACCACTAAATTAGATTCAATTTAAAAATTATGATGTGGAGTAAGTTAAAAAAATTTATTCTTGGAGCAAGTCGATCCCCACTTTTATATATATATATATATATATATATATATATATATATATATATATATATATATATATATATATATATATATATATATATATATATATATATATATATATATATATATATATATATATATATATATATATATATATATATATATATATATATATATATATATATATATATATATATATATATATATATATATATATATATATATATATATATATATATATATATATATATATATATATATATATATATATATATATATATATATATATATATATAATAGATACTTTCTTTCTCGTCGTCTCAAGTTGATATTAGGGGATCTTTCAATTGAGAAGATCCCCTAATATCGAGAATCCATATTGAGAGAATTCAGAATACCCACTAGAAATACTAATCCAATCCATAAGAATGGATAACAAACATCCATCTCGTTCGTATTTTGGATACCCATATAACCATCAAAGACTGTTGAAGTGACTAATTCCAATCCTTTTGTTCCGGGGGGAATAGCCTCTCATCATATTGCAACAGCATAAACTTTGAGTTTAGATTCAATTAATGAAGTAAAGTAACTATATATATATATATATAGCATTTCAATGCAAGTCAGGAAGAGAATAATGAGTGTCGCTACCGCGAAAGTAAGGTGTCGGAAAAACAGAAGAGTCGCCACCTTTCGTTATTTATCCCTCAAAACGGGAAAGGAAACGATCGGAAAAACCTGACGAAAAGGTATAAGACAAGGTCATCGCAACCATTGTGGGTTCGGGAGTCGGTTACGCAAGGGGAAGGTATTAGCACCCCTCACGTCCATCGTAATCGATGGGATCCACGCTTGTTGTGTTTATCTGACGGGTTAGTTTTATCTATCTACCTATCAAGGCTGGTCTGAAAAGAAAAGAAAATGACTCGGCAAAGCGTCGCACTTTATGCCTACGTATTCTCATCAGAGAATGAGAAATCTGAGTCAACGTAAATCGACTAACTACGGGGTACGGGGAAGGTGGCTCGCCAATACGTCAGTATTGTGCCTACGTACTCTCAGCAGATATGAGAGATCAGAGCTTACGTAGTTCGGGATAATACAGATTACGGGGATTCAGATTCATCTGTTTTTTCGAGTAGGGTTAACAAACAGTTCCAGCAGTTTGGTGTACGCAACTCGACCCTTGGAGACTTAGGCGTTACCGTTTGCGGTAGAACTGGGAGTTAACGACACTCTTTTCTTCGGAAAAGCTTCCTTTGACTTACGGGCCCACGGGGCAAAAAGGTTTGAAGTCTGTTTTCTGTCTTTTATGGAAGAACTGTTTTTTTAGTTGTCTGTAGTTTGTACAGCACTATAGACTATGACCTAGGAACGAATGCGTCGCATATCGTCCAAAGGACGTATACTAAACATTCTAGACGATTGAGAGGAGGCCGCTCAATTATCATTACCCAAGTAGCTTAAGGCTCGTAACGCGCTTATACTAACTTGCCTTTATTACGTTTTTTACTGTTGTTTTAAGGTGAGAAGAGAGAGGGACAACTATGGGGAGACTATCAAGTCCTAATGTTGTCATGCCAAGGATTCATCCTATGGTTGAGGTTTGAAACAAAGAACTCCTAGAAGTTATCATTCATAGGTTTCAACCTAAAGTTCTAATCATCACTTCCTTATCAAAGGAAGTGAGATTCCTAGGGGATCATGTCAATGATAAACGGAAACAGATAAAGCATCAGCTTAAACAGTAAACAGTAAACGACTGTAAAATGCATGCAATGCAAGTGAGGGAGGAAATGTGTGTGGGGCATCAACCTCCACAAGCTCGTCTCGACCTCAAGCCAGATATGAATAACTGCAATCATACAGAAATAAAATAAAATGCCACAAACCGCATAGGCAAGGGAGCAAGGCTCTACCGAATACCAGCAAGCAAACCCATACAGTAAAAATACAAGCAGAGGGAGCAACTCAACCTCTAGTGCAATCATGCTCCTAGCTTAAAAGAATCTAAACATGAACTTATTCTAATGCATCAAGCAAATCAAACAAGCCACATTAATACAGTTGCACAGAAATCAAACAGACAGGAAAGAAAGCAGATCAACAGCTTCCACAGCTTCATAGCAAAGCGATCCTCTGACAACAGTTCAGTCTTCAGTCTGTAACTATTCTTCAAGGTTTTCATCTTCAATAGCAAGTGTCAACTTGCTTCTTCAAGCTCTCAATCTTCATGGTAGACTCCACCTTCAGGCTTTAATCTCAATAGCAAGTATCAACTTGCTTCTTCAAGCTTTCAATGCACCAAACACAAGTATCAACTTGTTCTCCAACTTCAAGCTTCAGCTCTTTCTTCAATCTCAACTTGATCTTCTTCACAAGTGTCAACTTGCTCTTCTTGATCTTCAAGCTTCAGCTCCAAGGGAAATCTTCAACCACATGGAAGTGCAACCTCTAGCATCTTCAATCTTCTAACAAGGAACTCCATCCTCTAGCAAGGGAGAAAGGCACCCTCAAAGGTTCTACCAATTTGTGAGGGGCCACTCATCCTACCAAAGAAGGTATGAGGCCTTCACAATGGGACCTTACATCATAGGGAGGAATGGAAGTGATCAACACCTTCCATGTTTCATGAAGGAAGAAAATCTATTCTAAGAGATCTCCCTAAAACCTTAATCCTTAACCCTAAACAAACTACATCAAAAGGATAGAAATCTTCAAGTCCAAGCTCCACCATGCATTCCACAGCAGCCCACACAAGTCTTCATCATCACCCAAGAGCAAGAGAAGCAAAACCCTAATCTAAGGGAACTAAAGAAATCATTCTAGTTGAATTAGCAAGTTAGGATCACCTAAAACCTAGTACTAAAGTTAATCCTAACTAAAATACTAAAACTAATTGTAAAATCCTACAAAAATAACTATGGGAACCCAAGTCAATCATGACTCTACCATGTTAATTCCAGAGATCAAATCATCAAATAAGACCTAGAAATAAATTCTACACTACAAGGTACTAAACCTAAACCCTAAAAGGAAAGCACCTAAAGTTCCAATCTAAAAACCACACCTAACTTCATCATAAAAATGTGAGAAAAATACTATGGGAGCATACATGTCTAAGCTAGCTACACACAAAAAATCAGCTCACAAATCATCATCAAATGATCACAAAAATTTTTACAAGACAAGGTATCAACCATAATGAAATTAATATCAATTAAAATACAAAAAATGCAATTAAAATAAAAAAATGCATGAATTCCTAAACTCTTAATTTCCTAAAATTCTAGACTCATTCATGAGTCAGGGGGAAAAAAATCTGGATCAAATTGAGTTATTTTTCTATTTATTATGAATTATTTCTAAACAATATGAAATGTGCAAAATAAAAGAAAATACAAGAAAATAATAAAACCTGGGTATCAAATAGCAATTATTTACAATTCATTTTCCAAACTGGGCCAATAGGGGGGTGTGGTTATCAAACCGTGCACTAAGCCAAACCATTTCTATTAATCAAACGCAACGTTTCATCTCAATGTCTCTCTTCAGAGTTTAAAATAAATCGTGGCCTTCCATTGCTTGCCTGAGTCAAATGTCAAACCCTCATCCAATGGCTCACGTGCATCGTCCCCAAATTCAAATCAAATGGAGGGAACTCTTCAGACGGTGGCCTGAGTTGCAGCGCCACCGTCTTCTCCGGAGAAGTGGTGTCCACAGGTCATCAAAAATACTAAAACAAATCATCATCTCACTCAATTTTTTCTCCTGAACACGAATCCAATCTCCAAATTCTCCAATTCTTGCTCTAACTTAAAACACGATAGGATTTTCAGAAACACACCAAATTCTTGATCATCACAATTCTCAAAAATAATGGTTCTACTGCAATCTACAGTTCTCACTGATCAATTTCCACTATCCAAACATGATTATCTCTCCAAGAATCACAAGAAATCCGTCTCAACAGAAAATGATCCATGACCTAAAGTGTCTCTATTCCTCAATTTCTTGTACCAAAATCCATCTACATCATGCTATGAACCTAGCCACCTAAAGATTTCTAGCTATCTCTCCATAAATTTAGCAAAATTTTGATTGGTACAAACCTGGTTTCAGATGAAGAACAAGTACAATCCTTGCTCGATTCTTCCTCCAATATGATCCAGATTCACTCCAAATCTTCCTCTGAATCTAATGCACACCTCAATTTGGCTTGATTTCTCTTCAATCTCAGAATCTAATCTTGAGTTGCAGCTCTGCAAAATCCAATGCTCTCTCTGCTACCAACTTCAAATGCTTCCAAAAAACTGGCTGAATACACTCCAAATCTTATATAGAACTCAATGAAAATGTCTAGAAACTTCTGTTACCTTCCAAATGAGATTTTGCAATTTCAATTTCTCTTTCAAACTCTCATATGCAGAGTCATGATTTGCAATCTGTTTGGGCATGGAAATACTTGGAATCTTCATCTCATGAGATATTGAACTGATTTGTTATGATCATTTCCTTGTTTGCAATCCAATGGTGTGAATTTGATATGTTGCTTCATCATGAAGCAACAAAATGAAATGGCATGAAAATGGACTCAAACCAAAAATGTAATATTGCCAAAGTTTCTAAAATGCTTTTTCCATTCAAAAAATGATGTTACTTTGCTTTGTTTGGACACAAATCAATTTATTTCAATTTTTTGGTCATTAAATGCCTTTAATCCTTCCTTTTTCACAACTCCTTGAACCAAGTCCTTCCTTGAGCCATTTCAATGTCTCCTCGATACATGGTCAAGGTTAAAACCCTCTTTTGAGCAACTTTCAAGTTGAACAAAATTTCATTTGAGGTGTCTAAGTTGGTGAAAATGACCTATAACCAAAAATGACCTAAAACCCTAACTTCCCAAAATACCCTTGTCTTGTCAAAGCCATAACTTGAGTTCTACAAATCCTATGAAGGACTTCTAGTCCTCTATGGAAAGCTAAGAGAATAAGGAACAATATTCATGTTGACCAAAAGTTCATAGGAATCATCCTTCTTGGGCAAAAGTTTCGTGCAAGTTGGGTAACTTTCAAGCTCCAAATTCACATACCTCAGATGACTTGTAACTTGTCAAAGCCATAACTTGAGTTCTACAAATCCTATCAAGGACTTATAGTACTCAAATTAAAGCTAAGATCATGCTCTACAACAATCATGTTGGGGTCAAGATGAGATGACAATCATATCTTGAGCTACAATTCCTTGAAGACATGGGTCAAACTAGGGGATTTTACACTGTCAAGCCTTATAAACCCTAGCTTGAAACTTCTCAAACTCTTCAATCATGATGAGTTAACCTTGGAATCACCCTTAGAACATCTTAATGCATCAATCCATTATCACATGGCTCTTGGATTAGGTCTCAACCTTCTTTAAATCATCAGTTGACTTAGAGTTGACCTATTCAAACCCTAACTGCACCAATCATGGCTGAGGCTTCTCAATCTTACACAATGATCTGTCTAGGCCTCAAAGTGATCTTCAACACTTCTCATAAGCTCTCTCAAGACCTCAAGTCTAACTTCATGGCTTCAGAATCATCTGATGACTTCCCATAAATCTCAAGCTAGGAGACACACCCTCTTGGCTTCAATCACTCTCTCTGAGGATCTTTTAACTTTTCTGACAAGGACATCAACCCTTGAACACTTGAATAAGCCTCCCAGCTAGCTTCAAAGTCTTGTGTAGCCCTTTATTGGTAATCATACCTCTTGATCTCCTGCATACATGTCAATGAAATGCAAATGATAATGCTAATGTGAATGAAATGAAACATAAGCTAGGTAAAGAAAAGTTGGGCAAATTTTAGGGTGCAACAACTGCCCCTATTCAAACGACTTGGACCTGACTGGGTGAGAAGCGAACGACTCTCACACAATCAAGTTAAAAGACGGTTGAATACCAACAAACCCGGAAATTTGCTAACTGCACAAGTAGACGGTACTCTGATGGGGACAAATCTTCGGAAACTGAAATAATAGTTGCGCGGAAAATAGCTGGAGAAATACTGATCTGAATCTCCACCAGGATGATTCTCTAATTTATCTGATATCATTGCGTCCTCAAATCATCGAGGGATCACTGGTTACACGGTAACGGGTGGTTCGCCAATGGTACAGGTAAACGATACTCTGGTTGGTAGGAACATCTTCAAAACTGAGCATGACAGTTGCACGACAACTCTGCTGGGGAATTGGTCACACGGTAACCGGGGCAGGGTCTAATCTCAAACCTCCTGTCAGGATGATCATCTGATTTTGCTGTAGATCTTTGTCCTCAAGTCATCAAGGGATCACGGGTCACTCGGTAACTAGTGATACATAGCTGATATTGTCGTCAGGCATTCTGCGACACTGCGGCAGAAGGATTCCTCGGGACTCATCATGTCATTAGGAACTTTTTGACAATCAAGTTAATTGCGCCATCGGGCATTCAAAGAAATTCTCGGGCGTCAGCCGGGCTTCGTCAGTAAGTCGGGAATAGAATCCTCAGTCAATCATGAACCAAATAGGGATATCCAAACTTCTGCCATCAGACACTCCGCATCAGCTGAGAAAACTGCTTCGACATCGCAGTTGGACTTCGTCAGTAAGTCTTAAAATGGAATACTTAATCAATCATGGACCGAGTAAGGATATACAATCTTTCGCCATCAGGCACTCCACGTCAGCTGAGATAACTGCTTCGGCATCTCAGTTAGACTTCATCAGTAAGTCTGGGGTTTTGGCACGGCTGCCGGACTTCAATCATCAAGTCTTCAAGGGAAGTTTCAACTTCGCCGTTTAGAAACCTGCTAGGGATGACACATCTCCGCTGGGGATTCTGGAGAACTATCAAGTAACTCTGCTTCGGGGATCTAGAAATCATTCTGGGTGAATCAACTCTACTGAGGACTTCAAGAATCATCTTGGACAAATAATTCCGCCGGGGACTTCAAGAATCATCCTGAACCAATAACTCTGCTGGAGATTTCAGGAATCATCTTGAACCAATAACTCTGCTGAGATTTCAGGAATCATCCTGAGCAAACACTCTGTCGGGGACTCTAAGCATCAACTTGAGAAACCAACTTTGGCGACTTCACTGGGGATTTTAAGAATCATCTTAAACAATCAACTTCCCTGGGGAATTCAAGAATCATCTTGAGCAAACCATTCTGCGTAGGACCACCTGCAAAATAAGAACGGTAACGCCCTAGCTCATGTTTCGTATGCATATGCTTTGACAATGGCGTAATGCTCCACACGATGGAAATGCTATGCTTTTTTAGGGTAAATGCTATGCAATCATGCAAGATGCTACGACCCCATCAGCAAAATAAATGCTGAAGGGAGAATCCTCCTGTCAAGGAGAAGGAACCACTCTGGTGGAGAGGAGGAATCATCCTGCCAAGGAGAAGAAGTCACACAAATCTAAATTGGACTCCGCCTGGGGAAATGATCTTCAGTTGACTGCTGCAGGGAAACAAAGTTCTACAAGAACCTGAACCCGCTCAACCGGGTATTCAAACAACAAACTGCCGAGGGAACGATATCAATCGTAGAAATAAACTGCACGACATTCGCAGCAAAACTTTCTGGAGATAACGACTCCGATGGGGAAATACAACATCAGCTATTCAACACACTACTGGGGAAAACCAATCATGGCCCAAACGACTTCCAAGGACTCGGCTCTCTTGGGGAATTGCAGATTCGGCTGGGCATAGGCAACCAGACGCTAGAACAAATCCTACCTGCCGTGGAAAGTGCAACTCTGTGGGAATTTCAATTCTGCTGGAAGACTTCAGTCTGGACTATCGGAAGATGAACTCTTGCACTTGCGAATAGTCTTTCACAAAAACTGCACTTTGACCCAGTGCTGGGGAATGCACGCACACTTCAGTGTATGACTCAACTGGGGAGATGACGTTCCTTCAGGATACATCTGATTGGGGAGAGAATCTTCTTTGCTTGGGGGATACATATCAATGCTCTTGGTTCTATGTTCAGACTCCGTGGGGAGATGCTGCTGAACTTGTCGGGGTAGAAGGAATCATCCTGCTCGGGGACGCATACGGTGTACTGCCTAGAATAGGCTATACCTGCAACAACACAAACAAACAGACAAGATACCCTTCTCAAAGGGACCTATCAAGGTTATCATCTTGTGACAATGTTCAAGTAATTCATTGTTTCAACAATCAGTGGCCTAGGCCAGTAAGTTTATGTATCCGTATTTTATCAAAAACATCGGCGTTTTTTTCCGCAAACAAAACAGATAGATGCTAAACAAACAAACAGAATTGCTGAATAGTATATATTTTATTGATGAAGAACCCCTGAATGGGTGAAAATGCTTTACAACAGATGCAAGCTCCTGGAACGAGGAAGCTGCGCAAATATAAAAACATAAATATACATCAGTATATACACAAATGTTGGCAATGCGGCGTAGACGAATACCATGAGTTGATCCCTCTATGACCCACTCGACTTCGATACTTCTCCGACGCTTCAGCTTCAGAAGAAATTGATTCAGATAAACGGCCCTCAGGTCTTCCAAACCACTAAACAATGAAAGTCTACACGCGGAACGCAGTCATTTGCTTTTTCAAATCCCTAACTTTTGCCTGAATCGCCCTTCCGGGTTTTCGATTCCCCGGGATACCCTTTTTTGCCAAAGTCACCCTTCTAGGTTTTCGACTTTGCGAGTGTACATTCTTTTATTTTATATCCCTAATTTTTGCCCGAACCTTTTTCCTTTTTTATGGTTCGCCAGGATGCCCCATTTTTTCCTGGATATTCTTTTTCTTTCCAGCGGGTCATTTTTTAAGCAAAGTATTTTTTAACTGCGTCCGCGTTCACCGGGGATGCAAAATCTTCGCCATCCATCGTGGATAACAACAAAGCTCCTCCCGAAAAGACCTTGCTGACGATGTACGGACCTTCGTAATTAGGAGTCCACTTGCCCCGGTGATCGGAGTGTGGAGGAAGAATCTTCTTCAGGACGAGATCACCCGTCTGAAAGCTTCTAGGACGCACCTTCTTATCATAAGCTTTCTTCATTCGGCTTTGGTACAGACGATCATATGCAATCGATGCTAACCTCTTCTTGTCCATCAGGCTGAGTTGGTTTAGTCGATTCTTAATCCATTCTGCCTCATCGAGTTTCACGTCAACCAAAACTCGTAAAGAAGGGATCTCAACTTCTAACGGTAGGACAACTTCCATACCGTACACCAGTGAGAAAGGAGTTGCCCCGGTTGATGTGCGTACCGTTGTACGATAACCGTGCAGTGCAAACGACAACATCTCGTGCCAATCCTTATAGGTCACAACCATCTTCTGTACAATCTTCTTAATATTCTTATTGGCCGCTTCAACGGCGCCATTCATCTTTAGCCGGTAAGGAGATGAGTTGTGGTGTTCAATCTTGAAACTCTGGCACAACTCCTTCATCATCTTGTTATTCAGATTCGAACCATTATCAGTAATGATCTGCTCGGGAATTCCGTATCGACAGATGATGTCCCTCTTTATGAATTTAGCCACCACCTGCTTGGTCACATTAGCATACGAGGCTGCCTCCACCCACTTGGTGAAGTAGTCGATGGCTACTAGAATGAAGCGATGACCGTTAGATGCAGTGGGCTCGATCTTTCCTATCATGTTGATGCCCCACATGGAGAACGGCCACAGGGAGGACATGACATTCAACGGGAACGACGGCACATGAATCTTATCAGCATAAATCTGGCATTTATGACATATCTTCGTGAATTTAAAGCAATCCGATTCCATCGTCAGCCAGTAGTATCCTGCTCTCAGGATCTTTCTTGTCATAGAATGCCCGCCGGCGTGCGTACCAAATGTGCCTTCATGGACTTCTTCCATGAGCATACTCATCTCTTTCTCATTTACACATCTGAGTAGCATGAGATCATGGTTTCTCTTATACAAAACTCCATCAGGATTGAGGTAAAAATTTCCAGATAGCCTCCTTAGAGTCTTCTTATCCTGGGTTGACGCTCCCGCAGGTTACTCCTTAGTCATAAGGAAAGTCTGGATATCGTGGAACCATGGTTTGCCATCGGAGGCTTCCTCGATCACAAAGACGAATGCAGGTCTATCAAGACGAGAAAGAACAATTCTTGGAGCTTCATTCCAAAAATTGACTTTATACATCGAAGCCAACGTGGCTAAGGCATCAACCATCTGATTTTCAGCTCTGGGCACAAGATGGAGTTCCACTCGATTAAAGAACAGAAGCAGCCTCCTGGCATAATTCATGTACGGCACCAAATTCGATTGACGAGTCTCCCACTCCCCTTTAATCTGGTTGATCACAAGTGCCGAGTCACCATATACATCTAGATTCTTGATTCTCAAATCAATTGCTTCTTCTAGACCCATGATGCATGCTTCATACTCTGCTTCATTATTGGTGACAGGAAACGCCAGTCTAGCGGTGAATGGAATGTGGGATCCATGGGGAGTCGTGATGATCGCCCCAATTCCAGTTCCGTAAGAATTTACCGCCCCGTCAAATATCAATTTCCACTGGGATTTCCTGTCTGGCCCTTCGTCGGGAAACGGTTCATCACAATCTTTCACCTTGAGAAACATGATATCCTCATCAGGGAATTCAAATTTCATCGGCTGATAGTCCTCGATCGGCTGTTCGGCGAGGTATCCAGACAATACACTTCCCTTGATGGCCTTCTGGGAAACGTACTGAATGTCATATTCCGTCAACACCATTTGCCATCTGGCAATCCTGCCCGAAAGCGCTTGCTTCTCGAAGACATACTTGATCGGATCCATCTTCGAAATTAGCATGGTTGTGTGGTTGAGCATGTACTGTCGTAAACGTTTGGCAGCCCAGGCTAGTGCACAACACGTCTTCTCCAGCATCGAGTAACGAGATTCACAGTCTGTGAACTTTTTACTCAAATAGTAAATGGCATGCACCTTTCTGCCCGTCTCGTCGTGCTGACCGAGAACACACCTCATACTATTCTCAAGAACTGTCAAGTACATGATTAAGGGTCGTCCGGCCACTGGGGGTATCAAGATCGGAGGTTCCTGTAGATACTATTTTATCTTATCAAATGCCTTCTGGCAATCCTCGTTCCAGATAATCGTCTGATCTTTCTTTAGTAGTTTGAACATCGGTTCACACGTGGCCGTGAGCTGAGAAATAAACCTTGCAATGTAGTTTATTCTGCCCAAGAAACCACGAACTTCTTTTTCGGTTTTTGGCGCTGGCATCTCTTGTATTACTTTTATCTTCGCAGGATCAACCTCGATGCCTCTTTCACTCACGATAAACCCCAGTAGTTTTCCAGACCGTACTCCGAAAGTACACTTGTTAGGATTCAGCCTCAACCTAAATTTCCTAAGCCTCTCAAAAAGCTTCAGCAAATTGACCAGATGTCCCTCCTCCGTTTGGGACTTCGCAATCATGTCATCAACGTAGACTTCAATCTCATGATGAATCATGTCATGAAACAAAGTAACCATTGCTCGTTGGTAAGTGGCCCCTGCATTCTTCAGACCGAAAGGCATTACCTTGTAGCAAAACGTTCCCCAAGGTGTGATAAACATAGTTTTCTCCATGTCCTCCGGCGCCATCTTGATCTGATTGTAACCGGAGAAGCCATCCATGAACGAAAATACGGAGAACTGAGCTGTATTGTCGACCAACACATCAATATGAGGGAGCGGGAAATCATCTTTAGGGCTCGCCCTATTCAAATCCCGATAATCAACGCACATTCGCACCTTACTATCTTTTTTCGGTACAGGTACTATGTTGGCGACCCACGGAGGGTAAGTGGTGACCGCTAAGAAGCCATCATCAAGCTGTTTTTGCACTTCTTCTTTGATTTTAACGGCCATATCTGGTCGCGTCCTCCTAAGCTTCTGCTTAACGGGAGGACAATCTTCTCGCAGCGGCAAATGATGGACCATAATGTCAGTATCAAGTCCGGGCATATCTTCGTATGACCAAGCAAAGATGTCACTATACTCTCTCAGTATCTCGACTAATCTCTGCTTGACATCACTCTGCAATGCGGCCCCTATCCTGACGTTCCTGACCAGTTCTTCAGAACCCAAATTCACAATCTCAATCTCTTCTTCGTGAGGCAGAATAACTTTCTCTTCTTGTTTCAACAAGCGGGCCAACTCTTCGGGAAGGTCTTCGTCTTCATCAATCTCTTCTTCGGCTTGATAGATCGGGCAATCGAAGTCGAAGTGAGTCGTAGAAGGTCCAGAGTCGATGTCATCTGCTATGTGGATCCTGCAATAACAAGGGTTAAGCTTAAGACAAGGATATGCAGGTTAGCACAAACCCTATTTCCATTTTATTGTTTTTCAAAACAAATATAAAACAGGAATAACAGAGATCACAACATTTGAATGCGAAGAAACACGCCTTTTGATTTATTGGTAAAATGCATGTACATAATCAAACAAGGCCCTGACAATAAAACCACTATGCCCCGGGTAGGACATAGGGTTGTACAATAATTGGAGAAAGTAAATCATTACTCTTTGCCTGTCACTTGGATGGTATCCTTGATGGACCAGTTGTTGAGGCTCTGGCATAGTTTGCTTGGTTGGATCCAAGAGTCTAGGTCGCAATCGCTGTCTTCGCCGTCTTCAAACACTGCGTTGACACTTTCAAATATCACCCCGCCACTGGTAAACTAGATCGGCCCTTTACCTCGCGACGCACTGTGAGAAGAGGAGGCTTCAGCCGTAGGAGAGTATCATAACCCAAACCTGTCCTGTTTGTTAGGTATCTCCAGAATCTGCCCCTAGCTTGGGGTAGATCCGGCTTGAACAACAACCCGGGCTTCCTTGAAGGAAGAGAGAGTCATCTCTGGTTTCTCAGTCATTACTGGAGCCACGTCCTTGACGTTAACAGCTTCGAACGCTTGACATAGGGTTTCGTGGATTTCCCCATCCATATCAACATATTTGAAGGACGAAAAATGGCTCACAATTATATCTTCCTCGCCACATACAGTCACGATGCTGCCCCCTACAGTATACTTGAGTTTCTGGTGCAACGTGGAAGTCACGGCGCCAGCAGAATGGATCCATGGTCGTCCTAAGAGACAACTGTAGGCTGGCATGATATCCATGATGTAGAAGACTGCGTCGAAAATTTCCGGCCCAACTTGGATTGGCAGAGTTACCTCTCCAAAGACATGACGCTTGGTTCCATCGAAAGCCTTCACAACCAGATCACTGGGTGTGCAAATCAATCCTCGAGTATCTAACTTCATCAACGCTTTCTTTGGAAGGACATTGAGTGATGACCCAATGTCTACCAACACATGAGCCATAACTGTTCCCCTACACTCTATCGAGATGTGCAGGGCGCTGTTGTGGTTTCTTCCCTTCGGTGTCAGCTCCAGGTCAGTGAACCTTAACCCGTTTCCAGCATTCACGTGGGCCACTACCCCTTCCAACTGGTTGACCGAGATTTCCTGCAGTACATACGTTGCATTCAAAACCTTTAACGGCGCGTTGTGATGTGACTCCGAACATAGCAACAAATTCAGGATGGAAATTTTCGAGGGTGTTTGATGGAGGTGATCCACGATCTTGTAGTCACTCTTCTTGATCAACCTCATGAACTCTTCAGCGTCCTTTACAAGCAAGTCCTTCTCTACCCCACGAGGGGTTTCCTCAATGACTTTACTCTTTCCCTTATCAGTTTCCTCGGCTTTGTCCGCTTTTTCCGCCACAATCTCAGGTGGAGCAAATATTCTTCTGCTTTGCGCGATTCCGCCAATTCCCACTAGGTTATCCACAGACTGCCTAGATGGTTCTAGTTCCAACTTCTGTCCGTTACAGTAGACGTCTGCCCCATAATGCCATGGGACAACATTGGTGCTTTCAAAAGGTATCGGCCCAACTTTGGTGATGGTAATTGTGGGCGGCCTGAGTGCAGAAATGGTTATCGTCTGGCGAGGGATGGTGATGGTGGCAACCTCATCATCCTGCTTCAGCATTACCTCTCCAGATCCATATTCGGCCCTTCGGGTAAACTGCAAGATTCCTTCAGTCATCAGACTCTGAATCCCCTCTATCAACTGGTCACATCCATCAGGACGAGTCGCACAACCCATACACAGTTCTCCACAGCCCGGAAAGAAGCCTCTCTTCAGCAGCTTGGCTTTAAAGAAGCTAAGCGGTGTCTTCGGATCCTTCACATCAGTCAACACATCTAAATCCTCTTCTTCAATAATGGCATTCACCCCACCTCCCCTATGATTCGACATAGGGTTCTTTGTGACATTCGACACATTATCTGAGAAATTGATGATCTTAGCATCCACCATATCTTGCACCTTGTGCTTGAAGGCTTTGCAGTTTTCTATCGTGTGGCCAGGTGTCCCTGAGTGAAAATCACATGTTGCATTTGCATCATAACCTGGCGGAGGTGCCCCTGTCAAGGGAGCCAAGGTTCTCTTCTGGACTAGCTGTAACTGAAGCAGAGTTTGTAATAGCTGAGCATAAGACATGGGCGGTGTCTCGAGGTGACGGCTTGACAAAGGCGCCCTATTCTGATACTTTCTGTACCCTTGCTGATTTGGCTGCTGCTAATGCGGCTGCTGCTGTGGCTGGGGTTGTTGGACAGCAGAGATGGTTATGCTAGCCACATGCTGGTGCTGGCCCTTACCTTTCCTTCGAGCGTTGGCCACGACGCCCGTCTCTCCTTCACGACTTTTGCTGCCATATGGTTTCTTTCCTCCTCCAGCCGAGGATAGATCAACACCTTGAATTTTCCCTAATTTGATCCCATTCTCGACGTGCTCGCCAGTAATGATGAGATCTGAGAAACTCCCTGACATACTGCTGACCAATTTCTCGTAATAGACCCCCGGGAGAGTGGCTAAAAACATTTCAACAAGCTCTCGTTCAACCATCGGCTGATGAACTCTAGCTGCTAATTCACCCCATCGTTGGGCATATTCTTTGAATCCCTTGTTGTTCTTCCGTGACAAGTTATGCAGTTGAACCCGGTTCGGAGCCAAGTCACTGTTATACTGATAATGGTGCACGAAGGCCTCAGCAAATTCCTTCCACGTGCGAACACTGGTGGGTTCCAAACTCATGTACCATTCCAAGGATGGCCCGGACAAGCTATCCTGAAAGAAGTGCATCAGCAGCTTCTCGTCTTCAGAGTGAGCGGACATCTTTCGGTAGTATGACCTTAAGTGGACACGAGGGCAAGTGGTGCCCTTGTACTTCTCAAAGTCGAGTACCTTGAATTTGGGAGGCACCTTGAAATCAGAAATCAATCCCAATTTAGTCATGTCGACCCCCATAGTGTTCAGGTTCTCGAAATTCCTCATTTTGTCCTCGAGTGCCTTAAACCTCAGACATGCTTCAGCAGTCAGTTCCCCTTTAGCACTCCTCTGTGAGAACAAATCTTCTTGACGATCTTCCAGCCATGGCTGAGGCCCATACAGATTTCCAGCACCTGTGTTGCCATTGCCCAGTCCGGCATTTCCATTAGCTTCAAAGTTTCCATTACCGACGCCAGTCGTATTACCATTGAGCCCGATGTTAGTGACCACATTGTCGTTGCCACTGCCATTCCCCCCGGTCACGGGGATGCCACCCTGAGGAGTTTCAACAGGAGGAGGGGTTGGAACGCTCCCTCCATGAAGTACACCGTTGCTGTCAACCCTTGAGATCAGAGGCTGGACCAATGTTCTGAGCTGGTCTTGGCCGTTGGAAACCACTTGCATGAGCTCCATGAAGCGGTCCATCCTCTCCAGGAGTTCCTGGACGTCAGTTTGCACTTGTTCCATTGCTCTAGCCTAATTTGCTCTGGTCGAATAGTGGTGGATCAGTCTTCGATCAATCCTGGAACAACCTGCATACACAAAGGGTTAGAAAGAAAAACGACAAGGTGCTCGTTATGCAAATGCTTCATGCAGATGCAAACGTGTGTCTGTGCCTTGGGGAGATCCCCTCCGATCCTAGTTTCCGAGACAAATAAAGTCTATGATCCAATCATGGAAAAGAAATCCTCATATATTCATCTAAAAAAGTCCACTCGGGTAGCGTACAACTGTAATCACATACAACTGAAGCAATAAGGCATGACCCCAACCAACAGACCTGGCGGTGATCAGCATATCAATGCATAAAAATGTACAAAATGAGATACAAAAGATCAGGCGCGGCCACGGGCACGAATATCTTCTATCAACTTCTTTGTAGCAGAGTGATCTGACTGAGTAAGCAAACCCTGGGTCAGAAGGTCCTTCTGACTGATGG
The DNA here is from genome assembly GCA_963859935.3 of Lathyrus sativus. Taxonomy (NCBI): domain Eukaryota; kingdom Viridiplantae; phylum Streptophyta; class Magnoliopsida; order Fabales; family Fabaceae; genus Lathyrus; species Lathyrus sativus. The sequence goes on from OZ012739.1 coordinate 361,431,350, forward strand.
ACTTTGGGAGGTGCTCGACAATGCTCCTAGAAATACCTTCTTCAGAATGGTTCTCGACTCTTCTCCTTTTAGCATCATCCCGGAGTTGAGAATCTTGCAAATTCGCCTCGGCCTCAGCCAATCTATACTGGATGTCATGTCGTAGGGAGGCTTCAGCCTCTGTACTCTCGTCTTTCACCATAATCTGAGCTTCTAGCTCGGCTACTCGCTGCTTCAGCTTTTCTTCCCGCTCTTTTTACTTGGCTACGGTGCTGCTCCAGACCCTCTCGTATTGGGTTAACTTCCGGTACAATCTATCCAGATCCTGTTTCTTGGTTGTCAACACGCCATGTACTGACTTCCGATCCAACCCCAGACGTTCCCTAGCATCAGTCTCTTTGGTCAGGTTGGAGCCTAGACGGTTGATCATCTCAGTCTGCTTCTTGCAGGTGTAAATGGCTTCGCTTTTCTCTTTCCGAAGTTGAGCAATCTCTTTCTCCAGCTCTTCGTTGGCCTTTCGTAGCTCTTCCTTCTCTTGGAGTACCTGGTTGAGTTTCTGAATATCAACTGTAGTAGGTTCCTTGTGCACAAGAGGATACAATGGTTCCACAACCGGAAACGACATTAGAAACTTGGCGGCTCTCTCTCGAACCCAAGTCACGTACGGATCAAAGGCCTTGTTGTTTCTCTTTCCTAGCAAGACTTTACCCTTCCGGTGAATTTTGCTCCAAGCATTCTGTACCTTGACCAAAGTGTCGCCTTCAAGCAACCCTGTGAAATACAGAGATTCCCGTATTTCTTCCTCTTCAAGAGGACCTCGTAGTGCATACCCAAATTGTCATACTAACAGAGATGGATTGTAGTTGATACATCCATTCCTTCCGACCAGGGGGACGTTTGGAAAGCCACAGCAGATATGCACAATATCTTTGCCCAATAGATCTCTATCAAACCAGATGATACCGTCAGCAGTCAAACCCATCAAACGCGCAGACCAAGGTGAAGACTCAGCAGAATCAATGAATGGCCCCGACTTAGGAAGATGGTTGGCAAACCACTTATACAGTAAAGGAGCACAACATGCCACGTTCTTTCCCTTTCTGTTCTCATTCTTGCTGTGAACTGAATGGTAGACGTCTCCGAGGAGAGTGGGTACTGGGTTCCTGGAGGCAAATATGTGGCAAGCATCCATGCTTATGAAGTTCGGATGACTCGGAAATAACATGATCCCATAGATACAAAGGGCTAAGAAGGCATTGAACACATCCCAGCGACCCTTCTCTGCAAACTTTCGGGCTTTCTCCATCAGGAAAGGCAAAGGGAAACCATGAACTCCAATCTTCCTGGATACCATCCCTTCTAATTTAGACTCATCTACATGAAGAGCGTCAGTCAACTTACTCAGTTTGGGCTCACCCTCAACACGCTAGTAAGGCATTTGATTCATCAAAGGGACCCTCAACATGTCAGAGTACTCTTCCAAGGTCGGGGCGAGGATATAATCGGGAAACACGAAGCATCTGAGCTGTGGGTCGTAAAACTGTAGCAGTGCGTAGAGGCCATTCAACTCGTACGTAGGAAGCTTATACACAATACCCAGAAGTCTCCCATAACTCTGTCTGAAACTCTCCATCACTGTCTTATCAGCCAAAGAAATCAAAGCTCGCAATTCTCGGATATCAGGTGTTGGTAGCTTGTAAGCCACTGTCTTCTTCAGAGATGCCATATCTGCCATGAGGATCAAGATCACTAGAACCAAGGGAGAAATATCCACCTGCAACACAGACACACGTTAATGACATGCAAATGAGGATGCAAACAATGCAAAATGCAATCATGCAGCAGGAGATCAAGACGACTGTGCTGTTGAGGAGATGGAGGCTCTGTATTGACAGAACCACAATACTGCTCTGTCAAGAACAACCATATCTCTGAGGAGAAGAAACCCTGATATCCAACCATAAATATGCTATGTCAAGAACAACCATATATCTGATGATGAGAACCTCTGATATCAGACCATAAATCTGCTCTGTCAAGAACAACCTTATCTGATGATGAGAACCTCTGATATCAGACCATAAATCTGCTCTGTCAAGAACACACATATATCTGATGAGAAGAAACCCTGATACCAACAAAACTGATTCACTGTCAAGAAAACCAGGTAGTCTGAAGGTTAAGGTTTCCTGCAATAACCCGACCCTGCTCACAGGTATGGACCTAATCACGGAAAAGGTTCGGCATCCTATGCGGTCATCAGTGTCACAGACTTTCAAGAAACGATGATACGATACCCAAGAGGTGTGGCATCATCATCTCTTGAAGCGACCTCACTTAGCTGAATTTCAAATGATCGGTTCCCAGAGTCGACAATCCTCAGATCCAACAACCCCTCAAGTCCAAAGGACCAATAAGAAGCCATCAAAGAGAACCTCGTCTGAGTGTGGATTACGTGGGAACAGCTGCAAGCAAAGCAAGCACGTCCTCCACTAACCCACTCTAATACTATGTAGCTCTCAAGCCTAGGTCTGGCTTCTCACTCATCATAATGCCCCTCCCACAACAATGCAGATAATCATATCATACTGAAAATAAAGTGCGGGAAATAAAATGCGATAAATAAACACAACCCAACAAGTAATCATACAAGCGCTAGGATTGACTCTCGCAGGGGACGTTGGATCCCCAAACTAACTCGCATAAGGGACGTTGGATCCCAGGAAACTATCAAGTCCCCAGCTGTCGCTACCGCGAAAATAAGATGCCGGCAAACAGAAGAGTCGCCACCTTTCGTTATTTATCCCTCAAAACGGGAAAGGAAACGATCGGAAAAACCTGACGAAAAGGTATAAGACAAGGTCATCGCAACCATTGTTTGGGTTCGGGAGTCGGTTACGCAAGGGAAAGGTATTAGCACCCCTCACGTCCATCGTACTCGATGGGATCCACGCTTGTTGTGTTTATCTAACGGGTTGGTTTTATCTATCTACCTATCAAGGCTGGTCTGAAAAGAAAAGAAAATGACTCGGCAAAGCGTCGCACTTTATGCCTACGTATTCTCATCAGAGAATGAGAAATCAGAGTCAACGTAGTTCGACTAACTACGGGGTACGGGGAAGGTGGCTCGCCAATACGTCAATATTGTGCCTACGTACTCGCAGCAGATATGAGAGATCAGAGCTTACGTAGTTCGGGATAATACAGATTACGGGGATGCAGATTCATCTATTTTTTCGAGTAGGGTTAACAAACAGTTCCAGCAGTTTGGTGTACGCAGCTCGACCCTTGGAGACTTAGGCGTTACCGTTTGCGGTAGAACTGGGAGTTAACGACACTCTTTTCTTCAGAAAAGCTTCCTTTGACTTACGGGCCCACGAGGCAAAAAGGTTTGAAGTTTTTTTTTCCTGTCTTTTACGGAAGAACTGTTTTTTTAGTTGTCTGTAGTTCGTACAACACTAGAGACTATGACCTAGGAACGAATGCGTCGCATATCGTCCAAAGGACGTATACTAAACATTCTAGACGATTGAGAGGAGGCCGCTCAATTATCATTACCCAAGTAGCTTAAGGCTCGTAACGTGCTTATACTAACTTGCCTTTATTACGTTTTTTACTGTTGTTTTAAGGTGAGAAGAGAGAGGGACAACTACGGGGAGACTATCAAGTCCTAATGTTGTCATGCCAAGGATTCATCCTATGGTTGAGGTTTGAAACGGGGAACTCCTAGAAGTTATCATGCATAGGTTTCAACCTAAAGTTCTAATCATCACTTCCTTATCAAAGGAAGTGAGATTCCTAGGGGATCATGTCAATGATAAACAGAAACAGATAAAGCATCAGCTTAAACAGTAAATAGTAAACGACTGTAAAATGCATGCAATGCAAGTGAGGGAGGAAATGTGTGTGGGGCATCAACCTCCACAAGCTCGTCTCGACCTCAAGCCAGATATGAATAACTGCAATCACACAGAAATAAAATAAAATGCCATAAACCGCATAGGCAAGGGAGCAAGGCTCTATCGAATACCAGCAAACGAAGCCATACAGTAAAAATACAAGCAGAGGGAGCAACTCAACCTCTAGTGCAATCATGCTCCTAGCTTAAAAGAATCTAAACATGAACTTATTCTAATGCATCAAGCAAATCAAACAAGCCACGTCAATACAGTTGCACAGAAATCAAACAGACAGGAAAGAAAGTAGATCAACAGCTTCCACAGCTTCACAGCAAAGCAATCCTCTGACAGCAGTTCAGTCTTCAGTCTGTAACTATTCTTCAAGGCTTTCATCTTCAATAGCAAGTGTCAACTTGCTTCTTAAAGCTCTCAATCTTCATGGTAGACTCCACCTTCAGACTTTAATCTCAATAGCAAGTATCAACTTGATTCTTCAAGCTTTCAATGCACCAAACACAAGTATCAACTTGTTCTCCAACTTCAAGCTTCAGCTCTTTCTTCAATCTCAACTTGATCTTCTTCACAAGTGTCAACTTGCTCTTTTTGATCTTCAAGCTTCAGCTCCAAGGGAAATCTTCAAACACAGGGAAGTGCAACCTCTAGCATCTTCAATCTTCTAACAAGGAACTCCATCCTCTAGCAAGGGAGAAAGATTCATCTAACAAGAGCAAGGTGTGGATAGTGGTGAGCAAAGTGAAGACCAAAGGTCACCTCTAAGCACTCCATCATCAAGGAAAGGCACCCTCAAAGGTTCTAACAATTTGTGAGGGGCCACTCATCCTACCAAAGGAGGGATGAGGCCTTCACAATGGGACCTTACATCATAGGGAGGAATGGAAGTGATCAACACCTTCCATGTTTCATGAAGGAAGAAAATCTATTCTAAGAGATCTCCCTAAAACCCTAATCCTTAACCCTAAACAAACTACACCAAAAGGAGAGAAATCTTCAAGTCCAAGCTCCACCATGCATTCCACAGCAGCCCACACAAGTCTTCATCATCACCCAAGAGCAAGAGAAGCAAAACCCTAATCTAAGGGAACTAAAGAAATCATTCTAGTTGAATTAGCAAGTTAGGATCACCTAAAACCTAGTACTAAAGTTAATCCTAACTAAATTACTAAAACTAATTGTAAAATCCTACAAAAATAACTATGGGAACCTAAGTCAATCATGACTCTACCATGTTAATTCCAGAGATCAAATCATCGAATAAGACCTAGAAATAAATTCTACACTACAAGGTACTAAACCTAAACCCTAAAAGGAAAGCACCTAAAGTTCCAATCTAAAAACCACACCTAACTTCATCACAAAAATGTGAGAAAAATACTATGGGAGTATACATGTCTAAGCTTGCTACACACAAAAATCAGCTCACAAATCATCATCAAATGATCACACAAAATTTTACAAGACAAGGTATCAACCATAATGAAATTAATATCAATTAAAATACAAAAAATGCAATTAAAATAAAAAATGCATGAATTCCTAAACTCTTAATTTCCTAAAATTCTAGACTCATTCATGAGTCAGGGGGAAACAATCTGGATCAAATTGAGTTATTTTTCTATTTATTATGAATTATTTCTAAACTATATGAAATGTGCAAAATAAAAGAAAATACAAGAAAATAATAAAACCTGCGTATCAAATAGCAATTATTTACAATTCATTTTCCAGACTGGGCCAATAGGGGGTGTGGTTATCAAACCGTGCACTAAGCCCAAACCATTTATATTAATGAAACACAGCGTTTCATCTCAATGTCTCTCTTCAGAGTTTAAAACAAATCGTGGCCTTCCATTGCTTGCCTGAGTCAAATGTCAAACCCTCATCTAATGGCTCACGTGCATCGTCCCCAAATTCAAATTAGATGGAGGGAACTCTCTAGACGGTGGCCTGAGTTGCAGCGCCACCGTCTTCTCCGGCGAAGTGGCGTCCACAGGTCATCAAAAATACTAAAACAAATCATCATCTCACTCAATTTTTTCTCCTGAACACGAATCCAATCTCCAAATTCTCCAATTCTTGCTCTAACTTAAAACACGATAGGATTTTCAGAAACACACCAAATTCTTTATCATCACAATTCTCAAAAATAATGGTCCTACTGCAATCTACACTTCTCACTAATCAATTTCCACTATCCAAACATGATTATCTCTCCAAGAATCACAAGAAATCCGTCTCAACAGAAAATGATCCATGACCTAAAGTGTCTCTATTCCTCAATTTCTTGTACCAAAATCCATCTACATCATGCTATGAACCTAACCACCTAAATATTTCTAGCTATCTCTCCATAAATTAAGAAAATTTTTGATTGGTACAAACCTGGTTTCAGATGAAGAACAGGTACAATCCTTGCTCGATTCTTCCTCCAATTTGATCCAGATTCACTCCAAATCTTCCTCTGAATCTAATGCACACCTCAATTTGGTTTGATTTCTCTTCAATCTCAGAATTCGATCTTGAGTTGCAGCTCTGCAAAATCCAATGCTCTCTCTGCTACCAACTTCAAATGCTTCCAAAAAACTGGCTGAATACACTCCAAATCTTATATAGAACTCAATGGAAATGTCTAGAAACTTTTATTACCTTTCAAATGAGATTTTGCAATTTCAATTTCTATTTCAAACTCTCATATGCACAGTCACGATTTGCACTCTATTTGGGCATGGAAATACTTGGAATCTTCATCCCATGAGATATTGAACTGATTTGTTATGATCATTTCCTTGTTTGCAATCCAATGGTGTGAATTTGATATGTTGCTTCATCATGAAGCAACAAAATAAAATGGCATGAAAATGGACTCAAACCAAAAATTTAATATTGCCAAAGTTTCTAAAATGCTTTTTCCATTCAAAAAATGATGTTACTTTGCTTTGTTTGGACACAAATAAATTTATTTCAATTTTTTGGTCATTAAATGCCTTTAATCCTTCCTTTTTCACAACTCCTTCAAACAAGTCCTTCCTTGAGCCATTTCAATGTCTCCTTGATACATGGTCAAGGTTAAAACCCTATTTTGAGAAACTTTCAAGCTGAAAAAAATTTCATTTGAGGTGTCTAATTTGATGAAAATGACCTTTAACCAAAAATGACCTAAAACCCTAACTTCCCAAAATACCCTTGTCTTGTCAAAGCCATAATTTGAGTTCTACAAATCCTATCAAGGACTTATAGTACTCTATGGAAATCTAAGAGAATAAGGAACAACATTCATGTTGACCAAAATTTCATAGGAATCATCCTTCTTGGGCAAAAGCTTCATGCAAGTTGGGTAACTTTCAAGCTCCAAATTCACATACCTCAGATGACTTGTAACTTGTCAAAGCCATAACTTGAGTTCTACAAATCCTATCAAGGACTTCTAGTACTCTAATTAAAGATAAGATCATGCTCTACAATAGTCATGTTGGGGTCAAGATGAGATGACAATCATATCTTGAGCTACATTGCCTTGAAGACATGGCTCAAACTAGGGGATTTTACATTGTTAAGCCTTAGAAACCCTAGCTTGAAACTTCTCAAACTCTTCAATCATGATGAGTTAACCTTGGAATCATCCTTATAACATCTTAATGCATCAATCCATGATCACATGGTTCTTGGATTAGGTCTCAACCTTCTTCAAATCATCAGTTGACTTAGAGTTGACCTAGTCAAACCCTAACTGCACCAATCATGGCTGAGGCTTCTCAATCTTACACAATGACCTGTCTAGGCCTCAAAGTGATCTTCAACACTTCTCATAAGCTCTCTCAAGACCTCAAGTCTAACTTCATGGCTTCAGAATCATCTGATGACTTCCCATAACTCTCAAGCTAGGAGACACACCCTCTTGGCTTCAATCACTCTCTCTGAGGATCTTTTAACTTTTCTGACAAGGACATCAATCCTTGAACACTTGAATAAGCCTCCCAGCTAGCTTCAAAGTCTTGTGTAGCCCTTTATTGGTAATCATACCTCTTGATCTCCTGCATACATGTCAATGAAATGCAAATGATAATGCTAATGTGAATGAAATGAAACATAAGCTAGATAAGAAAAGGTGGGAAAATTTTAGGGTGCAACAGTGAGTAATGTCTGAATGTGAGTCTAAATCATATATTTTTCTTCATGTGGGGTCTTTTATGTATGAGAGTTGGTTAAAGTGTTTTAGAACTGGATCAGATGTGGGTTTTTTTTATTGAGTTTTTAGATGGTCCAAAATATTTCTCATTAAGGCTTCTTGTGACGTGGTATTGAGAATCCTTTTAATGAATTGGACCAGATTCCCCGCCTCAAGGAATTTACACAAAATTATAAAACTGTAAGTTCTGTGACTTTTGGATTGGCTGCATTTTGGTAAAACAACATGTTGTCAGCAAGATGTGGAACCTGATTTTCTACCATGACAATCAGACATCATGTTCTACATGATGTTGTAATATGTTCCAGGATATGTTATACTAGAAAGTTAAGGCATGACTATTTTGGTATTTTCATTGAGATTTTTTAGTGTGTTTTAATTCACACGTATGCATTATCCAATGGGGGGTATTTTTGAACTTCTGTTTTGACAGTTTGTAATGGTATTCTGAAAAAGGATCTTTAAGCCTTTTTAAGAAACTTTATATTTTGTTCCTTTTTTTGTACAGGAGATTATGCTTATGATTCCAAGCTGATTCTTGATGAATTGCACCTCAAGAAACCAAGCCCACAAGCTCTGAAGGATATTTAAAGAAGACCTAAACCTAATGCATCATACGACTTTCACTCTTGTAAAATAAGGGAAATTTTATAGTGTTAGGTGTTGAGGGTCTCTTGTGTGTGAATTTGTAAGTCACCCTTTGTATCTCTTGATACATTATGGTAGACATACTATTTATTGTTTGTTGTTCTCACTCTAAAGCTTCAAAGCAAGGAGTTGAGTATTGTTCTTGAATGAAGCATTTAAGCAAAACCAAGTATTGTAGTTGAAAGAGTGTTCTTCTATCTTTTTGGTTTCTCGAGGCATAAGTCACTGGAACTGTGGCTGGTTGTTAGGAAGTGAGAGGAGGATCTCATATCTAGAAGTAGCATAAGGTAGTGATTAGGTGAGAAGTTTAAAACGAGGGAGTTTAGCTTTTAACTAATGTTATTATAGTGGATTTCCTTCCTGGCTTGGATGCCCCCAGATGTAGGTGATGTTGCACCAAACTAAGTTACCAATTGACTGTGTTATTTACCTTTCTGCATTTAAAATTCTGCATATTTCTACAGTTGAATAAAGTGTTATGTCAATCTGAAAATGTCAAAACATTTGTCATGACATTTTGTTCTGATGTGAGAACATCAGTTTCAACATGTAGTACAGTGCCAAAAAATTTCAATTGGCATCAGAGCTAGGACTCTAGTCTGTTTCAGGTGAGCTTTAGGGAGATTTTTTTTCTGGTACTACATGATCATTTAAAGGACATCGTCTATTGGAAACCTGAAACCAAAGAATGTGGTTGGATTGCTCATTATGAAGAATTGAATTTCATATCCAATGAAGTTGTTTAGCATGTTTTCAGATTGATAAACATGTGTGTGGTGACCAAAGACACTTGGGAGTCTCTCAAGACTCTGCTTGAAGGGACATCTGGTCAGGCTAGCAGGTTTCGATGGTTTCTTCCCTAGAGATATGTTATGAATGTAACTGTTGTTATAGATGAAGATTGAGTCATCATCAGCCGGTGGATCTCCTGCGTCACTGTTTTGTTGTTCTGTCTTTGAGAATGACATGTGTAATTTGAAAAACATGAGCATGTTTTTTTGTGTCTTCTACTCTAAAGGAGTGTGTGACCTAGCTTATGATGAAGAGACATTTCAACCCAGTTCTATAGAAATTGGAAATATTATCAGGGTCAAGTGTCAAGGGCACTTATCCCAACATCTTCAAGATTGAATTGCTCAAGGATAAGCTAGACCTGGTTCAAAGGATGAGATACTTAGTGTCATGAATTTGAAAGGTTCTTTCATCGTATTAGAGAAGATTGTATTGGGGGAAACTTAAAGGAGCCGTCTTTCTCATAAGTAGAGTGATCTTGAAGATGAATCTGCATATCTTGATGGATTTATTTTCATTGAAGCATTAACTCTAATGGTTCTGGCTCCATGAGGAAAGTTCAAGCTTTTGCTTTTGACTTATTGGAGGTATGTGTCAAGTTGAGTGCTGATGGAAAGACCTAATGAGATAAGATGCTAAGAACTATATCTCATGGATAGAGGAATTTGTTTCTATCAAGAGGCGATCTGAGTCAATGATTTCTTCATCTTATCTCGGCGTCGTGCTGGGCATCAATTTATTCTTGCTAAAGGCTAGATCCTGCTCTGAAAGTGTCTTTCTTCTAGGATTATGTTTGTCTTCTCAGGTACTTTTGTTTCAACTAGAAGGGTTGTTTCAATGGATTAACTTAACCTATATGTTGTGGTGAGAATCGGATATCAAGCTATTAATTAACTTGAATCAAAAATCATAAAGTTCACCACCGAGCTTTGATTTATCCAGAGGAAAGGGTAAAGACTAAAACAAAACCCTAAGTGCGCTATGTACGTAACAACAAAGCTAAAAGATCTATGGTTTGGGGTTTGGTTATACCTAGGGAAAGTGTTAGCATCCTAAGTATATGTAGTACTCTACATGAACCTCTTATTTGTATTTGTGTTTTGTTAAAGTTTTCTTGTTAAGGGAAACGTACTAAGGTAAAGATCTAGGGGTTTATAAACTAAGTATGCTCCCCAAGATATCGCATCTCGTTCCTACTTATCCTAACTAGGATGGAATCAGAGCAACCGTAGTTCACCTAACTAGGGATGAGGAATTCTTGACTATGGTCAAGGTTCTAGAGGGGAGTAAGTATTCATAACCATGATAGTTACGCAGAGTTAACCAACTCTCTAAATCTAAGTTGAAAATCTAACCTAACTAGGTTTGACTTTAACCAAAGTCAAAGGGGACAGTGAGTACTCATAACCATGATACTCACATAGAGTTTACCAACTCTAACTAAATCTAAGTCACAAAGGGAAATGGCTATTACAAGGCCAAGGTGATGACTTTAACAAGGTCATAAAGTGTGCAAGGGAGGCTAGATTATGCTTAAAGAGGAAAAAGACATAGGAGTCCACAAATGCTTCTTTCCTTTGGAAATTGGAGAAGATGCCCACTTAAGCAAAAAGGGACATAGTGTACAACCAAAATTGAAACCCTAATCAAGGTACAAAGTAGAACCAAAGCAAAAGATTCAACATGATGATAATCAAGGAAGGGTAGCAAGTTTATCATAAAATGTCCAATGACATCCAAGACTATGAACAAAACCCAATCACAAAACAAACACACAAACCTGCACACTATGACATGTTAGTACAAAGAATCAAGCTCACAATGTAAAACAAAATCCTACAAGACCATGATGTCTATACAACTCATATTTGCAAATGAATTCAAGAAAGGTAACAAAGAATCAAAAGGTACAACTTAAACCTAAAATGGAACACAAAATTTGAACATACACGAATGCAATAAAAATAAATATTTTTGAGGTTTTGTTTTAGAAAATAAGAAGTAGACATGGAAATAAGATCATAGAAAAAAGAATGGACTAAAATGCCTTAGGGATCAAAAAGATATGAAGGTTTAAAATTGTGAAGAAAAATGAGAAAATAAGTGATAAAAAAAAATAAGGGAAGTGCATCTAGAAGGTTTGAACCTACGCTACCTCACTTACCAGCCAAAAACCTTACCAACCCAGCCACTGTGTGCCTCAAGTGATAAAATAAACAAAATCAAATAAATATGTAAAACAGATTAAAAACAAGAAAATAAAAAAGGAACAAAAGAGTTGGGGCGAGGGGGGATTCGAACCCAAGACTCCCAAGGGTTACGCACGATGCCTTTACCACTAGGGTGGCTATACATCCGTTGTATAAGCCACCCACATAACTATATATTTAGAACACCAAACCAAATTGGTGTATCAGCAAAAGACCATCCATATCATCATCTTCTTCGTTCAACCTCTAAGACTTCTCTCTCGAATCCTAGTCCCTTGCCAAAGCCAGATCTTCCACCTCTCCCATCTCACTCAAAACTCAATAAAAATCAAAACTGTAAAAACCAAAAACGCAGTACTCTTCCCCAGGAATCTAAATATACAACAATCATGACCTAACACTAAACAAACAAACCACAAAAGTTGGTCAAACGTAGTGGAACCGTAACAACACCATAGGTGAAAAACTAAACATTTCAGTGTATATAGGACATGTAATGATTCAAACATAAAGTAAACAACATAATGAACATTTTTTATTTACAAGAGAAACCAAGATAACGCGAACATGGTGACTTCGAAAGAGAAGAAATACTACCTCTTGGAGCTGATCCAATACCTCTTCAATGGTGACGGTAAGAGTTCAAAGGGATGTTGATCAAACCTTTTAGCTCATTGTTGTTGTACCCTAAAATTTGCTCAACTTATTTCACCTGATTTTATGTCTCATAGCTTTAGCATTTGCATATTAGGTCATGTACATAATTAATTCATCTGCATAGCATAGCATGGGCAAGCCATCCAACAAGGGACCAAGTGCCATTCTTATCTCTATGAGCCTATCAAGAGGTTCTTATTCAAATTCAACCCTATCCAAGTCATCAGAAAGAAATTGAAGCCTGAGAAGTTAGTGGACCAAGCAGTGGGTTTCTCTCCTATCTTGAAGATATGTGAGGATCATCAGAGAAGTTGTGAGTTATGAATTGAGGGCATGGAAGACCTATAGGGTCATTTTGAAAGTGAGACAAGTCATTGGTGTGATTGCAAGAGCTGCAGTTGAAGACAGTCAACTAGGGTTTCATCTGGGTCAACCCTAGGTCAACCCTAGGTCAAATGCTTGATTGAAGGGCATCAAGTCCTGTTTGAAAGATGTGGGATGCCTCATTTGATATGTGGATATAGATGTGGTGTTGTGCCAAGGAGAAATCAAAAGAAATCAAGAAGAAGAGAAGTTTCTGAATTAGGGTTTCTGTGTAAAATCCCCTGATTTAGGTCAAACTTCCAAGCAAAATAATTCAAAATGAAAGTCTCAAATGGATCCTTGGCCAACATGAAAATTGTATAACATCTCAAGACATTTAATTTGAGTGGTGGAAGGCATCAAGGAGATTTATAGAACTCAAGTTATGATTCTTGCAAGTTATAGGTCATCTGAGGACACTGAAATTTATCTATGAAAGTTACTTGACTTCCAAGCAACCTTTACCCCTCAAGGAGCTTTCAAATGGATTTCTGGATAACATGAAAGTTGTTCCTCATGATCTTAGCTTTCTATAAAGGTATGGTATGCCTTCATCTGATTTGTGGAACTCTACTTATGACCTTGGCAAGCCAAGGGCATTTTGGTCATTTGGAAGTTATAGGTCATTTCAAGCATATGGCCATATCTCCTACTTCCAAGCTTCAAATGAAAAAGTGTCCAACATCAAACTTGCTCCAAATGACATTTTGAGTCTAGAAAAGTGGTTGTGACAAGTTGGAAATGCATGGAACTTAGAATTGCAAAATTGACCAATTATAAAGGGAAAAGTACCTTTTTAAATGACCAAAATTGTGATTTTTTGATACAAAAGCAAAACCAAGCATATGACCAACCATTTTGAAGGTAAATTGCATTTTAAGATCATTGGCAATATTAGTTTTTTGGTTTGAGGTCAAGAAATTGGAGTTATCATAAGTTACTTGTAAAAGAAGATACACTTGCCAAATCAAGCTAGGACCAAGGTGCAAGGCTAGGGATGGTTCCTACACTTTCTATTTGTCATGAAAAGAGAAATTCAAGATATTTTGGGCTGCTGCAACAATGTTTTCATGAGCTGATTTTTCAACTTGCATTTTTCAAATTCTCATGCAATGATATAAACAATTTCTCATGGGATCAATCTAGCAAGTTCTAGAACTTTCCATCATCATCTATATATTCATTCTAACTGATCCAAGAGAGGGTTGAACTTCATTTTGATCAAAAACTCATAGTTTCACTTCATCTTGCTTTTTTGCAAATTGCTTCAAATCTTCTCAATTCTTCATCATTTCTTCAAGATTTTGTTCCCATTCTATTCAATAATCATCAGTGATCACATTGCAACCAAGATCTGAGTGGATTGGTGCCTGAATCGTGCTATGAAAATTCTCACATCCAAGTGCAATTGACATCGGTTACAAAGATCCAGGTGGTTTGAGCTCGAATTATTGCAAACAGAAGCAAGAATATAGTCCATTGATGGATCTTGGAGCATTGCAAGCTGTGAATTGAAGAGAATCACCATCTGTTTTCAACTTCTTACCAGGTTAGTGTTTCTCACAATTCGGCTTGAATTAGGTAGCATGAGGTAGATTTGTTAGGTTAAACATGGTTTAGGTGGTTAGATGATTGATTTTGGAGACTTTAGCAAGATTTGGTGAAGGTTGATGGATGCACATGAAATCTGTTTTGACATAGAACATAGTGATTAAGTTGTTAGAATCTTGGATAATTGGCTAGTCTTAATCTGTATAGCATGAGGATTATTGTTGTGCAAAGATTGGTGAGTTTGGTGATGGTTGAAAATTGAAGAAAGTTTGAGTTCATGGAAGTACACCGTTCGGTTTGCGTGATTTATGATGTTTCAATACAATCCATTGCCACAGTTGTGTTCTACGTGAAAAATGGGCCAACTTTGGTTTTTGTATCGTGCGATTTGGTGGGGTAATGAAGTCACACGAGTGGTGGAAAGTTTCATGCATGAAGCTTGTGTTTTAATGGCTTTTCTGAAACCCTAATGACCAAGGTTGAAGATGATGGCAATGTCGTTGGATCGTACATGGAATATTTGACCAAGGAGCCATCTAACGGCTGGTGTTCAAAGACGAAATGGAGGGAAATCTGCCACCAAGTGAAACGCGGCGTTTCACTTAGTGTACCATGCTGGGCTTTGCGTGTATCTGCTAACCACACCCCCCTAAGCGAGGCCCAATTGAAAATGAACTATAATTACATGCTATTTGCACCGCTGATGGTTTCTTTTTCTTTTGATTTTAATTTGTTTTTCTGATTTGCACTGGGCCCAAGCGCTACGCTATGCGCACCCCCATATGCTGGGCCCAAATCATAACAACTGGATTTTATCTCTATCTGCACTCCCATGATAATTCTCATATTAAATTCACTCCAAATTTTATTTCACTTTAAAAATTCATATAAAAATGAAAAATGACTATTTTTTAATGAGACTTTTTTTCCCATTTTCTATTTTCTGTCAAGAAAAATATGAAAGCATAAAATTGTCATTTTACTTCATTTTCATATTTTTTGTATATTTTTACATTAATTGCTTTTTAAATTCTTTTATTTGATGCTATCATTTGTTGGATTTAGTTTAAGAGTTTCCTTTAGGATTTTCACCCTATTCTTTTTAGTACAACTAGATATGGATCTTAGGTGCCCCTGGTTTTTATACCACATTTTCTAGGACTTCATTTTAGGTAGTTTAGTTAGAAACTCTTAGGCCAGTCAATTAGGGTTTTGAACATAACATAGGTGTATCGAAACAATTTTCTTTTGGGTTTTTAGACTGAATTAGGACCTGGGACTATAGGGGTATTAAGGGTAAGCATAATAGATCCCTTAGAATAAATAGTAGAATTTTCCCCATTGTATTAATATTTTTAGTATAGTTTTGTATTTGATTGATTGTATGGTGTGCCCTTTCTAGGGTTATTGTTTGATTGTGTGGGTTATTGGGCTTGTTTGGGGTTTGGGTTGAGTTGAAGACCTTGTTGTTGAAGCCCATTGAAGACAAAAGGAGTGAAGATAAATTTCAAGAGTTGATGAAGATGGTAGATTGCTTGCAGCTGTTGAAGGTTATAGGAACTAGGAGCTAGGTAGAGCTCTAGAATAGAAACTTGATTCACAAACATGGAAGGTTTTGTTTGCCTCCATTCTTTCTCTATGATTCAAAGTCTCTTTTAAATACTCACCTCCTTCCTTTGGAAGGATTAGTGAATGTATTTAAAAGATAGAACTTTTGAGAGAAAACTGTCTGTATCATGTTAACAGCCAGTAGGCCACCCTTGGTAGGCAACTGACTGCTTAACATCCAATTCATCTTGTTAACTGCTATTCATCTTGGAGAGTGGGACTTGAAAAAAAGCCCTGAGAGATTGAAGATGGAGACCTTGCTTGAAGGCTGTGAAGATGAAGATTGATGCTTGCTTGAAATTTGTAGATGTTTTGAAGATGACTTGAAGATAGAAGATGATGGAGCTTGCTGTGCAGAGTTGTTGTTTGCTGTTTATTTTTGCTGTTTATAAGTCTTTGATGTATTGTTTGAGTTTCCCTGACTGTATTGTTTGCCAATTAACCTATTAGGTTGAAGTGAAGTTATTTCACTTTGCCTGTTGTTTTCTAGGTTCGAGGTTGAGTGGGACTCCCTTGCCTCGCTTGCATTGTTGCATTCATGCATATTTTACTGTTTTATCGTATATGCTGTTCTGTTTCCGTTTATCCCTTAAGATCTCTGTTTCTCTCTGCGCAAGAGAGGAACATGATAGACATTAGGTCTTAACCCATGCATGATAACATTAGGTTAGTGTGATTCCCTTTTCAACCATAGGTTTTAGAGTTGTTGTCTCTTCTTTCTCAAAACAAACAGAAAAACACAATAAATATTTCAAACACAATAAAAGACATTTCTTCCGTAAAAGAATGTGAACCAATCAAAACGTCATTTTTTGTCAGCTTGGACCAATAATCAGAAGAACCCTTTTTCAGAAGGAGATAAAAAACAATCAAGACAGACTTGTGTCGTACGTGGCCCGAACTACGTTTGCTCTGATCTTTCATGCTATATGAAAGTACGTAGGCATAGGATGCGATATCCTAGCGAGCAACCTTCCCCTCCTTTCCCGTAGGTAGGCGAACTACGTTGACTCTGATTTCTCGTTCCAGACGGGAATACGTAGGCATAAAGTGCGATACTTTGCCGAGTCATTTTATTTTCTTTTTAACCCTAGACCTGTAGAATAGATAGAACAACAATCCGTACCAGAAAACAAGCGTGGATCACGTCGAGTACGACGGACGTGAGGGGTGCTAATACCTTCCCCTTGCATAACCGACTCCCAAATCCAGGATTTGGTTGCGATGACCATTCCTTTCCCGTCTTTGCGTTAGGTTTACTTCGAGCGTTTCCTTTCCCTCCTTTGGGATAAATAACGCACGGTGGCGACTCTTCTGTTCAGCCGACGCCGATTTTCGCAGTAGCGATAGCTGGCGACTCTGCTGGGGACCCAACGTCCCCTGGCTGCTAAGGACTGTGATAGTTCCTTATGCATTTGGGATCCAACGTCCCTTAAGCGAGTCAATCCTAACGCTTGTTTTCTCGTCGAGGATTTTGTATGGATTTACTGTTTCTGTATTTTACTTTCAGCATTATATTATTGTTATTATTGTTGTATTGGGGTGTGACGGGTGTTCTATGATTGAGAGATAAGCCGGACCTGGGCTTGAGTGCACTTAGAATTAGAATGGAAAGTAGTGGGCGCGTTCCGGCTTTGCTTGCATTAGTGTCCCGCAAAATCCACACTCGGACGAGGTTCTTCTGGTTGACTTCTTTTTCTACCCTTTGGGTCGAAGGGGTTGTTGGTTAGTTGAATTGTCGACTCCGGGGACCGATCAATTGGAAGTTGGCTAAGTGAGGCCTCTTCAGGATTTGATGATGCCACTCCTTCTGGGAATCGTATCATCAAACCTGAAAGTCTGTGACGCCGACGACCGCATAGGATGCCATACCATTGTCAGTTACTAGGACACCTACCTGTGAGAGGGTTTGGGGCTATGCAGGTAACTAGACCTTCAGATACCGGTTTGTTTCTTGATTTGAGATTCAGGGTATTTATGGACAGTTGAGGGGTCTATCAGAGACCAGTTAGAGTTATGTTATGGGGTCTATCAGAGACCAGAGTTGAAGCTTTGTATTGGGCCTGTCTAAGACCAGGGTTTGAGGAATTCTGGATGGTCTATCTGAGACTTATGATGTGGTTCAGGCTTCTCAGCCATGGCATTTGGTCCCTGTTGCATCTATCTGCATTGCATTGTTCGCATAACCATTATCATGTGCATTTCATTAACGTGTGTCTGTGCTGCAGGTGCATTTGCATATTCCCTGATTCTAGTGTCTGGACTTCTGCTTATTGGTCATGGCTGGTTTGAGAAAGACGGTTGCATACAAGTTACCTACACCTGATGTTACTCCCCTACTTGGTCTGATTTCCCTTGCTGATGAGGAGGTCAGGAGAAGTTTCATAATGAGTTATGGAAAACTGTTGAGACTGGTCTGCAAGCCAACTGCTGTTGAGCTAAATGGGCTGTATACATTGATGCAATTCTATGACCCTGCCTTGAGATGTTTCACATTTGCCGACTTTATTTTAGGGCCTACCATGGAAGAGTACGCAGAGTTTATCGAGCTGCTGGTGCAAAATAAAGTTCCTTTCATCCATTGTGACACTAAGCCCCAGCCGGAGGACTTAGCTAAGGCCTTGCACATGAACGCTTCTGAACTATTAGTGACTTCTTGGCTCGGGGTTCCAGGCTTCTCCCTCGGTTTTCTGGTTGGCAAAGCTCAAGAATATGCCAAGAGCGGATGCTGGATAGTCTTTAATGCTATTTTGGCTCTGTGCATCTACGGAATAGTGCTGTTTCCCAATTTACCCAACTTTGTGGACTTTGACGCCTTTCATCTGTTTGCTGCTGGCAACCCTGTACCCACCTTGATTGGAGATCTCTATCATTCATTGCACTACAAAAATGAAAATAGGAGAGGAAAGACTGTTTACTGTTGTGCGCCGCTGTTGAACATGTGGTTTAAGAGCCATCTCCCCATAAAGGGACCTTTTGTAGATGGTGCAACTACAGCTGACTGGCCAGAGCGCCTGATGAGACTATCTTCCGAAGACATCGAGTGGTTTGACCGAGACTTGCTGGGGTCTGAGCTTATTTTCAGTTGCTCTGGGTATCCGAACGTGCCCTTGATAGGAAGGAAAGGATGCATTAATTATAATCCATCTCTGTTTGTTCGCCAGTTTGGATACGCATTGAAGAACCCACCTAGGGAGGAAGAAGTGCAGGAATCGCTGTACTTTACCGGTGACTTGAATGGAGAATTACTAGCCAAGCTTCAGCACGCTTGGATGCGTATCAACAGAAGAGGGAAACCATTATTGGGGAAGAATGATTGTCAGGCTTATGTACCATACAAAGTTTGGATACAAGAGAGAGCAAAGCAGTTGCTAATGCCGTTTCCAGCTGCATCAGTCCATGTTCATATTCCAGTAGAGGAACCAACCACTGTTACTATGGAGGTCTACGAGCGAGTTGTAAAAGAGAAGGAAGCATTGTTGTTGGCTAATGAAGAGTTAGAAAAGGAACTGGCTCAGATGCGTAGTGAGAAGAACAAGGCTGTGCATTCTTTTCAACAGCAGACGGAGTTGGTAAACAGGCTAGGTGCTGAACTGACCGAAGAGAAAAAAAAGCATGAACGCCTAGGGAAAGAATTCAGAAGCTCTCATGATATGTTGGAGTCCAAGAAGAAAGCACTCGATGCCGCCCACCGGGAAATCTCTTCTTGTAACAAAACGTGGAATGCTACGCTAACCAACAACAAAAAGAGGGAAGACAAATTGAAGCAGCAAATTTCTGAACTCGAAGAACAAGTGAAGGCTAGCAATAAAAAGTATGAAGAGGAGGTGATGGCAAGATATAGTCTTCAGAACGCATTGAACAAGGCCATCGAAGGCAAGAAAGAGGCTGTGGCTCAGAAACGGAAGCTAGAGGATCGCTTCGGAGAAGGGGCCAGGGAGGAATCCACTGGTGATTTACGACGTGTTCTCAAGCGAAGAGATCTACTTGTTGAGGGTCTGCTTACCCGACCAAGTCATCCAGAGACTAAGAGGTTATTAGAGGAGTACCAGGCATATGGGAGTACTTGACCGTTTCATGTATTAATGTGTATGCTTTATTTGCATTGTGCTGACCATCACCAGGATTGTTGGTTGAGGTCATGCCTTCTTATTGTACACTCATTGATATTGTATTCCTGATCTGATGGGTTTCTTTGCAATATATGAGGTATTTTTTATGATTCGGCTCCGAACTTCGTATTGCTATCACTGTCACCACACTGACACATTCGCACTAGAATCGGGGAGTGATATTCCCTAATGCACAGACACATATTGCATTGCATTCACATTCATATTGCATTACAGGCGATTATTAAACTGTATCTCATTTCCTGCACCGTCCAGGTCTTTTCAGGATTGAAAGTCAACGCCCGCACCGATACTCTACTCGTACCAACTGCAGAAGAGTTATGGATCATATGCAGAATGAAATGCAGGACATGCGTGAGAAGCTGGCACTATTCATGCAGACAATGGAGACCATTGTGAAAGGCCAGGAGAACTTGCAAGCTTTGGTGCAGCCTTTGCTGGTGCGAAATGCTGGGCACGGAAACGAAGACCATAATTCTGTGCGAGTTGACACTATTCACGGGGATGGTACTCTTACACCGGTAGCTCCACCTGTGGTGAACATACCTGCTGTCAATGTGAACAACGGCGCTGCCGCCGGGAACGGTAACGCAGGAATCGGTAACGAGACTGTTGTCAACAACGTTGGGTTCGGAGATGTCAATCTGGGTGGTGATAATATTGGAGGTAATGGCTTCGGTAACAACGGATTTGGCTTTAATGACCAGGGGTTTGATCATGGTGGGAAGTACGGCTTCAACGCTCAGGGCTTCGGACAGGATGGATTTGGTATTACCAATCAGGGTTATGGTGGATTCGGTAATGGGAATGGTGCCGGAATAATGTCTTTTGGACCTGCCGGACTCGCTCCAGGGTATGGTAACAGGGAGCGGGGCCCTGTAATGAATCAGACTAGATTTGGCCGTAACAACGGATATGATGGATACGAAAATGGGAATGGTAATTGGCTAGAAGATCAGCAAGAAGATGCTTTCTCTGGTGGAGGTTTTGAAGGTCCTATGGATGATTCTCAGAGAATCAAGATGCTCGAGGAGCAGATGAAAGGGGTCGTGAATCAAAGTGTCGTTGGTTTAGATATGACCACAATGGGTCTGGTGCCTAGTCTGAGGGTACCGCTAAAATTCAAAGCTGCCACATTCGACAAATATAAGGGGGATACCTGTCCAAAGGTGCATGTGCGATCATACTATAGAAGGATGTCGGCTTATTCAAATGATGAAAGGATGCTGATGCATTTCTTTCAAGACAGCTTGTCTAGTCCTTCCCTTGAATGGTACATGGGGTTGGAGCCAACTCAGATAAAGACATGGAAGCAGCTGGCTGAAGCATTTGTGGCTCATTATAAGTACAATAGCGACTTGGCACCCAACCGAGTCCAATTGCAGGGGTTGTCCCAGAAGAAAGACGAGAGCTTCAAAGAATACGCGCAGAGATGGCGCGACATGGCTGCACGAGTTCATCCCCCTTTGGATGACAAAGAAATGAATGATATGTTCATAGGAACATTTACTGGTGTGTTTTTTGACAAGCTGTTTCATACTTCCTAGGGCAGTTTCTCAGACTTAATCTTGATGGGTGAGAAAATTGAAAGCAATATTAAAATGGGAAGATTCCAAGCTGAGGAATCCACTTCAGCTGGCAGTAACAGAAGAGCTTTCGGTGGGCGCCGTCAAGGTGATGCAAGTGCAGTATTTGGGGGCCGAGGCCGAGGCCGGGGCAGAGGTCGGAATCAGTACAATCATCCGCAACAGGTGGCAAGTGTCACAATTCCATTTCATCAACAACCAATACCACCACAGCAACAACAGCCACAACAAGGGGCACATCCTGCCCAGCGCAGAATTCAAGGGGGCAAACCAAGGAGGGTGTTTGAAACGCCTCCTTCAACGTATGCAGAATTACTACAGACGTTACTGGGTTTGAACTTGGTGGAAAAGAGGACTATGGCGCCAGTAACAGGCACTCCTCCGTACGGCTTTGACGCGAACAAGCACTGTGAGTTCCACTCCGGGGCTCCTGGCCACGACATAGAGAGTTGCCACGCGTTCAAGCATGTGGTACAGGATCTGTTGGATAGCAAGGCCATCAATTTTGGACAAGCGGGTCCGAACATAGTACAAAAGCCCATGCCCAACCATGGGGCAAATGCTATTTTAAACGAGGAGGGTTTGAACTTGATCATGAATGTGGATGACCTAAAGACACCGCTGTGTGAGATAAAGAGCAGATTATTGAAAGGAGGTGTGTATCCGGGCTGTGATGAGTTTTGTTTAGAGTGTTGGACCCAAGCTGGGGGTTGTGCTGAATTGAAGAAGGGTATTCAGACCTTGATAGATGGAGGCACATTACAATTCGACAGAACGGCCGTTGAGGAGCCTGCAGAGTTACCAGCGGATGAGCAAAGTGATGTAGCTACCGTGACAATTCCCCAAAAAACAATAACTATAACAGTGCCAGCCAGGCGACCGCCGATCACTATCACCAAGGCAGGACCGATCCCTTATGAGAGCACTAAGGCAGTACCCTGGACCTATGGGTTGGAAGCATACTGTGATGGGGTGAAAATTGATATTAGTAAACAACCAGTTGAGGTTGTAGACAGCGTCGTCGGGACCGGGGGGATGACGAGAAGTGGGAGAATTTTTATATCGCCTGATGTAGAGGCTGAACGACTGGAGAAAGGAAAAGGAAAGATGAATGAGAATGTCCATGTGCAGAGGAACGAAAAAGAAACGTCATTGAAGGATGTAGAAGAGTTTATGAGTCTTATTCGTAAGAGTGATTATAAGATTGTTGAGCACCTTCAACAGACGCCATCGAAGATATCCATACTGTCATTGCTATTGTGTTCCGAAGCTCATAGGAATGCATTGTTGAAAGTTCTGGATACGTCATTCGTACCCCAAGATGTTTCTGTGAATCAGTTGGAGGGGGTGTTGGCGCATGTGAACGCAGGCCATAGTTTGGGATTTACAGATTTTGATTTGACCCCGAAGGGGAGAGAGCATAACATGGCGTTACACGTCTCAGTTGAGTGTAGGGGCTCAGTCATGTCCCATGTACTGGTAGATACCGGATCTTCCTTAAACGTGCTGCCAAAGAAAGCAATGATGAAATTGGACATCAGGGGAATCATTTGTACGCCTAGTGACTTGGTGGTCAGGGCATTTGATGGTACACGGAGGACAGTCTTTGGATCCATAACGTTACCTCACAGGTGGGGCCGGAGGTTTTCGAAACTGAATTTTACATTATGCACATACAACCCGCATACAGCTGCCTTCTCGGACGACCATGGATCCATGGTGCTGGGGCAGTCACATCTACCTTGCACCAAAAGCTGAAATATATGGTAGGGGACAGTGTGGTCACGGTCTGCGGAGAAGAAGATATATTGGTTAGCCATCTGTCATCATTCAAGTACGTAGAAGTCGACGACGAGATTCATGAAACACCCTGTCAAGCCTTTGAAGGGTTGCGCATCAAAGACAAAGTTCCAGGGCCGAGTAAAGCATCAGAGGTGGCCGTCTCGTCATACAAGGAGGCTCAGGCTCTAGTGAAGACCGGTAAGACAAAAGGCTGGGGCAAGGTTCTGGATATTCCCGTGAAGATGGACAGATTTGGGCTGGGATATCAACCGTCGTCATCAACGCCTGCTGCTGGGGCACCCCGTTTCAAAGGACCGATAACAATCACAGCTAGTGGAGTGTATCACGAGGCCATCAACGCTGTTTCATATTCTGAACAAGGAGACAGTGACTGCGACAAGGATGCCTGGATTCAGCCGAGCGTGCCAGGACAAGGATTATGCAATTGGTCTATTCAGGAGATTGTTCCTATGACTACCAAACAGTAATACTTTGTTTTCTTAATTGTTGAATAATCCGGTGTCTTACCCGGGGCATCGTGATTTTGCTTAGGGCCGTGCTGTTATGTACATTGCGTTGTTTGATCATTAAATAAAAGGTGTTTTCATGTACAAATATTGTGATCTCTGTTTTTCCTGTTTTTGTGTTTTACAATAAAATGGCAACGTGGTTATTCGCTTTATACGCATTTTGAAGCATTTAACCATTTCTTTTGCAGGACAATATTTTCAGATGACATCATTGAACCGCCTATGACTTATTTCGACTTTGAGCACCCGGTATTTCAGGCCGAAGAAGAGATTGTTGAAGATGGCGATGTTCCCGAAGAGTTGTCTTGGTTGGTAAAGCAAGAAGAGCGAGTCATTCTGCCTCATGAGGAGGTCATTGAAATTATTAACCTGGGGTCGGAAGGGGTTGAAAGGAACATCCGTATAGGAGTCACGCTGTAGAGTGACGTCAAGCGAAGACTGGTTGAAATGCTCAGAGAGTACAGTGATGTGTTCGCTTGGTCGTATGAAGACATGCCTGGGCTGGATACAGATATGGTTGTGCACCGTCTGCCGTTAAAAGAAGAATGCCCGCCGGTTAAGCAGAAGCTTCGCAGAACTAGACCTGATATGGCAGTGAAAATTAAGGAGGAGGTCCAAAAGCAGTGGGATGCTGGTTTCCTAGCTGTTACAAAATATCCCTCATGGGTCGCTAATATTGTACCAGTGCTAAAGAAAGACGGTAAAGTGAGAATGTGCGTAGATTACCGTGATTTGAACAAAGCGAGCCCGAAAGATGATTTCCCACTTCCTCACATCGATGTGCTGGTTGACAACACTGCTCAATTCTCCGTATTCTCCTTCATGGATGGCTTCTCGGGCTATAATCAGATTAAAATGGCGCCAGAAGACATGGAGAAGACTACTTTCATAACGCCTTGGGGAACATTTTGTTACAAAGTGATTCCCTTCGGATTAAAGAATGCTGGGGCAACGTATCAGCGTGCAATGACGACTCTTTTTCATGACATGATGCATAAGGAGATCGAGGTTTATGTCGATGATATGATTGCCAAATCCCAGACGGAGGAAGGACATTTGGTGAATCTGCTGAAGCTATTCAAAAGGCTTAGGAAGTTCAGGCTGAGATTGAACCCTAACAAATGCACCTTCGGGGTGAGATCGGGTAAAGTGCTGAGGTTTATCGTGAGCGAAAAAGGAATAGAGGTTGATCCTGCAAAAATAAAAGCAATACAAGAAATGTCGACGCCTAAAACAGAAAAAGAAGTACGGGGGTTTCTAGGGAGGTTGAACTACATCGCTCGGTTCATCTCTCACCTGACAGCTACATGTGAGCCATTATTCAAGCTGTTGAAAAAAGACCAGGCTGTAACATGGAATGAAAATTGTCAAAAGGCGTTTGATAAAATAAAACAGTATTTGCAGGAGCCTCCTATTTTGATACCTCCAGTGGCAGGGAGACCCTTGATTATGTATTTGACGGTTCTTGAGGGAAGTATGGGTTGTGTTCTCGGTCAACACGACGAGACAGGAAGAAAAGAGCATGCAATATACTACTTGAGTAAGAAGTTTACGGAATGTGAATCTCGATATTCCATGCTCGAAAAAACTTGTTGTGCGCTAGCCTGGGCCGCCAAGCGTTTGAGACAATACATGCTGAACCATACAACCATGCTCATCTCGAAGATGGGTCCTATCAAATACGTATTTCAAAAGCAAGCATTATCGGGGAGAATTGCCCGTTGGCAGATGGTTTTGACCGAATACGACATCCAGTATGTCTCGCAGAAGGCTATAAAGGGGAGTGTGTTATCTGAGTACTTGGCGGAGCAGCCTATTGAGGACTACCAATCAATGAGGTTTGATTTTCCTGACGAGGATATCATGTACCTAAAGATGAAAGATTGTGAAGAACCGTTGTCGGACGAAGGACCAGAATTGGGTTCCAAATGGAAGTTGATTTTTGACGGAGCTGTAAACTCCTACGGTAGCGGAATAGGGGCAATCATCACTACTCCACATGGGTCGCACATCCCATTTACTGCTCGACTGACCTTTCCAGTTACCAATAATGAAGCCGAATACGAAGCCTGTATCATGGGGCTTGAAGAAGCCATTGATTTACGAATCAAAAATCTGGATGTATACGGAGACTCAGCTCTGGTGGTGAATCAAATAAAAGGAGAATGGGAGACACGTCAGCCTAATTTGATACCATACATGAATTACGCGAGGAGATTGTTGCCCTTCTTTGACAAGGTTGAATTGTATCATGTACCGCGAGCAGAGAATCATATGGCCGACGCCCTGGCCACATTGTCCTCCATGTATAAAGTCAACTTCTGGAATGAGGCTCCCAGAATTGTTATCTCTCGGCTTGACAGACCCGCCTTCGTATTTGCCATTGACGAAGCATCTGATGATAAACCTTGGTATTTTGATATCCTTAATTTCCTGAAAAACAAAGAGTATCCGGCTGGGGCATCCAGTCACGATCAGAAGACTCTCAGGAGATTGGCGGGCAATTTCTATCTGAATCCGGACGGTGTCTTATACAAGAGAAATCACGACTTGGTGCTACTACGTTGTGTAGATGAGAAAGAGGCGAAGCTGCTCATGGAGGAAATACATGAGGGTACATTTGGTACGCATGCTGGTGGGCATGCTATGACAAGGAAGCTGCTGCGGGCAGGTTATTATTGGCTAACTATGGAAACCGATTGTTTCAAGTTTGCGAAAAGGTGTCATAAGTGCCAAATTTATGCAGATAAGATTCATGTGCCTCCGAGTCCTCTGAACGTGATTTCGTCGCCATGGCCATTCTCAATGTGGGGAATCGATATGATTGGAAAGATTGAGCCGACGGCATCCAACGAACATCGGTTCATTTTGGTAGCAATCGATTATTTTACCAAATGGGTGGAAGCGGCATCCTATGCGAATGTGACCAAGCAGGTGGTAGCCAGGTTCATCAAGAGAGATATCATTTGCAGATATGGAATCCCCGAGCGGATAATTACCGACAACGGTTCAAACTTAAATAACAAAATGATGAAGGAGCTATGTCAGAATTTTAAGATCGAGCATCACAACTCCTCTCCTTATCGACCCAAGATGAATGGCGCTGTTGAAGCGGCCAATAAGAATATAAAGAAGATTGTTCAGAAGATGGTGGTGACCTATAAGGACTGGCATGAGATGCTACCTTTTGCTTTGCACGGTTATCGTACGACGGTACGCACATCAACCGGGGCAACCCCGTTCTCGTTGGTATATGGAATGGAAGCAGTGTTACCACTGGAAGTTGAGATTCCTTCCCTGAGGGTATTACGAGATGTCCAACTAGACGAGGCAGAATGGGTGAAAGACAGGTTGAACCAGCTGAGTTTAATGGATGAGAAGAGGCTAGCTTCTCTAGCATATGGTCGGTTGTACCAGAGCCGAATGAAGAAAGCATATGATAAGAAGATACATCCTCGGAGCTTTCAGACGGGCGACTTTGTGCTGAAGAGGATTCTCCCGCCACAGGCAGATCACAGGGGCAAGTGGACCCCCAACTACGAAGGGCCATACGTTGTCAGAAAAGTCTTTTTAGGAGGAGCTTTGTTGTTGTCCACCATGGACGGTGAAGACTTTACGTCACCTGTGAATTCGGACGCAGTTAAAAAATACTTTGCTTGAAATTGACCCGCTGGACAGAAAAAAGAGAGTCCAGGCAAAAATGGGGCATCCTGGCGAACCAAAAACAAAATGAAAGGTTCGGGAAAAAATTAGGGATAAAATTGAAAAAATGTACACCCGCGAAGTTGAAAACCTACACTGGGCGGCTTCGGCAAAAAAGGGTATCCCGGTGAACTGAAAACCCGTAAAGGGCGGTTCACGCAAAAGTTAGGGATTTGAAAAGCAAATGACTGCGGTCCGAATTTGATACTACGATGCGCATTGGCGCGGGAGAATATACTTGAGTGGTCGATTATCAGATACAATCTCTTCGGAAGTGTGAATACCAGGAAAGCACTAGAGTCAGGCGAGTCATAGGAGGATCAGCTCATGATGTTCGTTTGCATCCCGTTGCCGACATGTGTGCAAATTTGATTTGTCATTGTATTTATGATTCTTGGGCATACTTGTATATTTGTTGTGTGTAGCTTCCTCTTTTCAGGAGTTACATCCCGTGTACAAAACTCTGCCCATTTAGGGGCCCAATCAATAAAACATGTTATTCAGTATTTGATGCTGGTTCTTTACTGTTTTGTACACGACAAACGCCAAGGTTTAATAAAACTAGCAAGTGTATAACATCGCTGGCCCTTGCCAATAATTGCTAAAACTTTGAATTGACTGAAAATGATGTCACTAACGCTAACCTAAATAGATTTGGTTGCATATACTTGTCTTGTCTCGTTTGTGGTGTTGCAGGGTTCTTGACCATACAAAGTGGACGATCAGAAGATTGCAGTACTAACCAGAAGCTCGTAACGAAAAGGCTTGATCGTTACGTGAAGTGAATCCCCACGCAGGTCGCGCTTCTGAGAGGACAATGTTCCTTACCGAAGAAGGATCAAATTCCCCAGCTAGTAGCAGCTTATCCGAAGGACATTCTCCAGCAGGGTCGTTTACTCTCAACAGAATTGATGATTCCGAGGTCAAAGGCTGTACTCAGACAGTATGGTGTCCCCCAAAAGGATTCCCCCATCCCGGGCAGAGTGG
The DNA here is from genome assembly GCA_963859935.3 of Lathyrus sativus. Lineage (NCBI taxonomy): Eukaryota > Viridiplantae > Streptophyta > Magnoliopsida > Fabales > Fabaceae > Lathyrus > Lathyrus sativus. The sequence goes on from OZ012739.1 coordinate 361,459,981, forward strand.
TTTAGCCTCAGAAGATTAATATTTCTAACTTGTGAGCTGTACCCAGACAGTTTACTCTTCCCAGTAGGGTCATTTATTCTCCCCAACGGAGTCAGTTGATTTTTCCTCAAGAGAGTCGTTTCGTCCTCAGCGGAGTTCTCTCTTTTCAGCAGGTGTTTTCTTTCCTCCCAGTGGAACTCAAAGGTTAAAGCTCTCCCCGACAGAGTTGGCTGTATGTCCTGGCATTTATTTTGTCAGAATACCGTGTGATACCCGTTCACTCTCCAACAGAAGTCCAATCATGATTGGCGCATTCAGTTATTCCTCAGCAAAGTTGGCTTCACTCTTCCAGCATTTATTTTGCTGGAATAATTCTGTGACGCTGGGTTATCCCCAGCGGAGTTGGCGTTGTCTTTAGCATTTATTTTGCTGGAGCAGTTTTCTGTATCCCAGCAGTTCGAGCTTGCATCTGCATCGGCATATAGTGTCATATTTGCATCTACCAAATAAAAACGCGTAGCATTTCCATGTCAAATGGAGCATTACGCCATTGGCAAACACATGCATTCTGAAACATAAGCCAGGTTGGTTAACCGATTGTTTCTAGTGTTGATTCCCTTGCAGGTGGAGGGAGCTCTTGCTCAAATTAATTACCAAACATTCAAGATCTCGGCGTGAGACGTGTAATGATAATGTCAAGTGTGACATTATTCCCCACAGAGTTGCTTGTTTAAGTTTCTCTTACCCCTCCAGCGGAGTATTTCTTCAAGATTGCTGTTATAATAATATCAAAAGATTTCGTGAATCGATTTTTGGAGGTTGTCTGGCAGTGTGGATTCAGAAAATCCCCAGGAGAGAGTCCTTCTCAGATTTGCTGCCATGTCAGCACTGAAAAATTGGAAGACTAGGCTCATATTGTGTCATCCATATGATTGATGGAGCCAGCTGCTGCAAAGATAGGCAGAAAACCTGTATTTGACAGAGTATTACCCGTAGCAAAGGCGGAGTTATTTTCCTGTGTTTGACAGAGTGTTACCCGTAGCAAAGGCGGAGTTGTTTTCCTGTATTTGGCAGAGTATTTCATGTAGCAATGGCGGAGTTATTTTCCCGTAGCAAAGGCGGAGTTATTTTCCTGTATTTGGCAGAGTATTTCCCGTAGCAAAGGCGGAGTTATTTTCCCGTAGCAAAGGCGGAGTTATTTTCCCGTAGTGGTGGCGGAGTTATTTTCCCGTAGCAAAGGCGGAGTTATTTTCCTGTATTTGGCAGAGTATTTCCCGTAGTGGTGGCGGAGTTATTTCCCGTAGTGGTGGCGGAGTTATTTCCCGTAGCAAAGGCAGAGTTATTTTCCCGTAGTGGTGGCGGAGTTATTTCCCGTAGCAAAGGCGGAGTGATTTCTCGTAGTGATGGCAGAGTGATTTTCCTGAATCGTTGGCAGGGTCATGTTTTGTTGACAGAAGTACTTCTCCCAGTGAAGTCAATAAGCTCGTTCCAGTATTGACAAGATAATGTTGAAATCAGATTTGTAGATAATGTTCCCCAAACAGTTGTGCAGTTTATTTCTGCGATTGGCAAATTTCCGGGTTCTTAGTATTCAACCGTCTCGTACCTCGAATGTTTGAAGGCCGTTCGCTCTTCACCCAGTCGGGTCCAAGTCGCTTGAATAGGGGCAGCTGTTGCACCCTAAAATTTGCTCAACTTATTTCACCTTATTTTATGTCTCATAGCTTTAGCATTTGCATATTAGGTCATGTACATAATTAATTCATCTGCATAGCATAGCATGGGCAAGCCATCCAACAAGGGACCAAGTGCCATTCTTATCTCTATGATCCTATCAAGAGGTTCTTATTCAAATTCAACCCTATCCAAGTCATCAGAAAGAAATTGAAGCCTGAGAAGTTAGTGGACCAAGCAGTGGGTTTCTCTCCTATCTTGAAGATATGTGAGGATCATCAGAGAAGTTGTGAGTTATGAATTGAGGGCATGGAAGACCTAGAGGGTCATTTTGAAAGTGAGACAAGTCATTGGTGTGATTGCAAGAGCTGCAGTTGAAGACAGTCAACTAGGGTTTCATCTGGGTCAACCCTAGGTCAACCCTAGGTCAAATGCTTGATTGAAGGGCATCAAGGCCTGTTTGAAAGATGTGGGATGCCTAATTTGATATGTGGATATAGATGTGGTGTTGTGCCAAGGAGAAATCAAAAGAAATCAAGAAGAAGAGAAGTTTCTGAATTAGGGTTTCTGTGTAAAATCCCCTGATTTAGGTCAAACTTCCAAGCAAACTAATTCAAAATGCAAGTCTCAAATGGATCCTTGGCCAACATGAAACTTGTATAACATCTGAAGACCTTTAATTTGAGTGGTGGAAGGCATCAAGGAGATTTATAGAACTCAAGTTATGATTCTTGCATGTTACAGGTCATCTGAGGACACTGAAATTTATCTGTGAAAGTTACTTGACTTCCAAGCAACTTTTACCCCTCAAGGAGCTTTCAAATGGATTTCTGGCCAACATGAAAGTTGTTCCTCATGATCTTAGATTTCTATAAAGGTATGGTATGCCTTCATCTGATTTGTGGAACTCTACTTATGACCTTGGCAAGCCAAGGGCATTTTGGTCATTTGGAAGTTATAGGTCATTTCAAGCATATGGCCATATCTACTACTTCCAAGCTTCAAATGAAAAAGTGTTCAACATCATACTTGCTCCAAATGACATTTTGAGTCTTAAAAAGTGGTTGTGGCAAGTTGGAAATGCATGGAACTTAGAATTGCAAAATTGACCAATTATTAAGGGAAAAGTACCTTTTTAAATGACCAAAATTGTGATTTTTTGATACAAAAGCAAAACCAAGCATATGACCAACCATTTTGAAGGTAAATTGCATTTTAAGATCATTGGCAATATTAGTTTTTTGGTTTGAGGTCAAGAAATTGGAGTTATCATAAGTTACTTGTAAAAGAAGATACACTTGCCAAATCAAGCTAGGACCAAGGTGCAAGGCAAGGGATGGTTCCTACACTTTCTATTTGTCATAAAAAGAGAAATTCAAGATATTTTGGGCTGCTGCAACAATGTTTTCATGAGCTGATTTTTCAACTTGCATTTTTCAAATTCTCATGCAATGATATAAACAATTTCTCATGGGATCAATCTAGCAAGTTCTAGAACTTTCCATCATCATCTATATATTCATTCTAACTGATCCAAGAGAGGGTTGAACTTCATTTTGATCAAAAACTCATAGTTTCACTTCATCTTGCTTTTTTGCAAATTGCTTCAAATCTTCTCAATTCTTCATCATTTCTTCAAGATTTTGTTCCAATTCTATTCAATAATCATCAGTGATCACATTGCAACCAAGATCTGAGTGGATTGGTGCCTGAATCGTGCTATGCAAATTCTCACATCCAAGTGCAATTGAAATCGGTTACAAAGATCCAGGTGGTTTGAGCTCGAATTATTGCAAACAGAAGCAAGAATATAGTCCATTGATGGATCTTAGAGCATTGCAAGCTGTGAATTGAAGAGAATCACCATCTGTTTTCAACTTCTTACCAGGTTAGTGTTTCTCACAATTCGGCTTGAATTAGGTAGCATGAGGTAGAATTGTTAGATTAAACATGGTTTAGGTGGTTAGATGATTGATTTTGGAGACTTTAGCAAGATTTGGTGAAGGTTGATGGATGCACATGAAATCTGTTTTGACATAGAACATAGTGATTAAGTTGTTAGAATCTTAGATAATTGGCTAGTCTTAATCTGTATAGCATGAGGATTATTGTTATGCAAAGATTGGTGAGTTTGGTGATGGTTGAAAACTGAAGAAAGTTTGAGTTCATGGAAGTACATCGTTCGGTTTGCGTGATTTATGATGTTTCAATACAATCCATTGCCACAGTTGTGTTCTACGTGAAAAATGGGCCAACTTTGGTTTTTGTATCGTGCGATTTGGTGCGGTAATGAAGTCACACGAGTGGTGGAAAGTTTCATGCATAAAGCTTGTGTTTTAATGGCTTTTCTGAAACCCTAATGACCAAGGTTGAAGATGATGGCAATGCCGTTGGATCGTACATGGAATATTTGACCAAGGAGCCATCTAACGGCTGGTGTTCAAAGACGAAATAGAGGGAAATCTGCCACCAAGTGAAACGCGGCGTTTCACTTAGTGTACCATGCTGGGCTTTGTGTGTATCTGCTAACCACACCCCCCTAAGCGAGGCCCAATTGAAAATGAACTATAATTACATGCTATTTGCACCGCTGATGGTTTCTTTTTCTTTTGATTTTAATTTGTTTTTCTGATTTGCACTGGGCCCAAGCGCTACGCTATGCGCACCCCCATATGCTGGGCCCAAATCATAACAACTGGATTTTATCTCTATTTGCACTCCCATGATAATTCTCATATTAAATTCACTCCAAATTTTATTTCACTTTAAAAATTCATATAAAAATGAAAAATGACTATTTTTTAATGAGACTTTTTTTCCCATTTTCTATTTTCTGTCAAGAAAAATATAAAAGCATAAAATTGTCATTTTACTTCATTTTCATATTTTTTGCATATTTTTACATTTAATTGCTTTTTAAATTCTTTTATTTGATGCTATCATTTGTTGAATTTAGTTTAAGAGTTTCCTTTAGGATTTTCACCCCATTATTTTTAGTACAACTAGATATGGATCTTAGGTTCCCCTGGTTTTTATACCACATTTTCTAGGACTTCATTTTAGGTAGTTTAGTTATAAACTCTTAGGCCAGTCAATTAGGGTTTTGAACATAACATAGGTGTATCGAAACAATTTTCTTTTGGGTTTTTAGACTGAATTAGGACCTGGGACTATAGGGGTATTAAGGGTAAGCATAATAGACCCCTTAGAATAAATAGTAGAATTTTCCCCATTGTATTAATATTTTTAGTATAGTTTTGTATTTGATTGATTGTATGGTGTGCCCTTTCTAGGGTTATTGTTTGATTGTGTGGGTTATTGGGCTTGTTTGGGGTTTGGGTTGAGTTGAAGACCTTGTTGTTGAAGCCCATTGAAGACAAAAGGAGTGAAGATCAATTTCAAGAGTTGATGAAGATGGTAGCTTGCCTGCAGCTGTTGAAGGTTATAGGAACTAGGAGCTAGGTAGAGCTCTAGAATAGAAACTTGATTCACAAACATGGAAGGTTTTGTTTGCCTCCATTCTTTCTCTATGATTCAAAGTCTCTTTTAAATACTCACCTCCTTCCTTTGGAAGGATTAGTGAATGTATTTAAAAGATAGAACTTTTGAGAGAAAACTGTCTGTATCATGTTAACAGCCAGTAGGCCACCCTTGGTAGGCAACTGACTACTTAACATCCAATTCATCTTGTTAACTGCTACTCATCTTGGAGAGTGGGACTTGAAGAAAAGCCCTGAAAGATTGAAGATGGAGACCTTGCTTGAAGGCTGTGAAGATGAAGATTGATGCTTGCTTGAAATTTGTAGATGTTTTGAAGATGACTTGAAGATAGAAGATGATGGAGCTTTTTGTGCAGAGTTGTTGTTTGCTGTTTATTTTTGCTGTTTATAAGTCTTTGATGTATTGTTTGAGTTTCCCTGACTGTATTATTTTCCAATTAACCTGTTAGGTTGAAGTGAAGTTATTTCACTTTGCCTGTTGTTTTCTAGGTTCGAGGTTGAGTGGGACTCCCTTGCCTCGCTTGCATTGTTGCATTCATGCATATTTTACTGTTTTATCCTATATGCTGTTCTGTTTCTGTTTATCCCTTAGGATCTCTGTTTCTCTTTGCGCAAGAGAGGAACATGATAGACATTAGGTCTTAACCCATGCATGATAACATTAGGATAGTGTGATTCCCTTTTCAACCATAGGTTTTAGAGTTGCTGTCTCTTCTTTCTCAAAACAAACAGAAAAACACAATAAATATTTCAAACACAATAAAAGACATTTCTTCCATAAAAGAATGTGAACCAATCAAAACGTCATTTTTTGTCCGCTTGGACCAATAATCAGAAGAACCCTTTTTCAGAAGGAGATAAAAAACAATCAAGACAAACTTGTGTCGTACGTGGCCCGAACTACGTTTGCTCTGATCTTTCATGCTGTATGAAAGTACGTAGGCATAGGATGCGATATCCTAGCGAGCAACCTTCTCTCCTTTCCCGTAGGTAGGCGAACTACGTTGACTCTGATTTCTCGTTCCAGACGGGAATACGTAGGCATAAAGTGCGATACTTTGCCGAGTCATTTTATTTTCTTTTTAACCCTAGACCTGTAGAATAGATAGAACAACAATCCGTACCAGAAAACAAGCGTGGATCCCGTCGAGTACGACGGACGTGAGGGGTGCTAATACCTTCCCCTTGCGTAACCGACTCCCGAATCCAGGATTTGGTTGCGATGACCATTCCTTTCCCGTCTTTGCGTTAGGTTTACTTCGAGCGTTTCCTTTCCCTCCTTTGGGATAAATAACGCACGGTGGCGACTCTTCTGTTCAGTCGGCGTCGATTTTCGCAGTAGCGACAATAGTGAATGTCTTTGAATGCATGGTTGGTCTACAAAGCTTCTCCTTCTTCAAACCCGATAGTGGATGTCCAAAAGTGAATGAAAATGGTGAAATGTGATTAAGAGGTTACAATTTTCTCTTGGTGTATAAAATGAGCTTGTTAAGATGTAGGATGAAGGTTTATGGAGTTTGTTTGGAATTTTGATGAGTGGGAATGATGGTTGGGGAGATTTTGCAGAAACTAAAGTGGTTGTGTATCTTGCTCAAAAAATCAGTTTTCTTAGGGTATTCTCTCCTTTCTATCATGTCCCTCCTCTATTCTGATCTCCCCCTTTATCAAATGATCACCTAGGGTTCTTTTAGTTTCAAAAGATCCTTTGAAGCCAAAATGAAAAGTTGACCATGATAGTGATGGCTCGCCTAGGGTTTTTGCTCAGATGGTTGGGCAGTGATCCTTTTGTTGTGTTATGATCAAATGAGCAGCTTAACAGGAGCAGAAGTCAGATGTCTTAACCTACAATGTTTGTCTTGCATCCTTCTTGTGTTTGTACCAAAAAACACTTTTTGTAGGTCAAATGAATAAGAGCTAAAAGAGGTAATGTTTGGGATTGAGGCTTGCAGGGGTAGGTGCACAAGAAACAAGACCTTGGATATTGGGAAATACTGGAAATCTTTTGTGTGAAAACTGGTCGTGGTTTGGCAAGGTGGCAAGGCATGATTCAAAGCTAACTTTGGTACCATAGAACTCCATGGTTCTTGGTTCAAATGATGACATTTTGGGTTCTTTGGAAAGAGGATACAGAGATGAACAACTTTGATATTTTACACTTTTAGATTTGGAGCTTGGAACATAATAAAAAATGGACATGAAAGTTGGTTCAACATTCTGACCTAGGCAAGCCTGCACATGACCTGGTCATGCCTTGGGCAACTCTTGTCAAGTGTTGATGCTTATGTTTGTGATTTCATATCTTTAACTTTAAGAATCCAATGGAGGAGTTCTTCATATGCTTGGAAAGCTGAGATGAAGGAGAAAAACTTTGATGTTTGAAACTTTTGGATTTGAAGCTTGGAACTATAAAAAATAAAGCATGCAAGTTGGGAAAAAACATGACTTGGAAATGCCTTGGCAATTAGGGCAAGTTGCCTACCTTGTGCCCAAAATCACCAAACTTTGTGATGCCATAACTTTTCACTTCTTGATCCAAATGAGAATTTCTTTATATGCTTAGAAATCTTAGATCAAGGGGAACAACTTTCATGTTGGGTGAATTTTGATTTGAGGCCAAGAAAACCAGGAGGCCTTGCTTTGAAGTTCTTATAAAAATGCTGCCCTAGGTTTTGCCCTACTTTGACCTCCACTTGAAAATATCATAACTTGAGTTCTGCAAATAATCCTAATGGGTTCTTGGTATCAAAAGAAAGCTGAAGATATGATATGCAACTTTCATTTTGATGACCAACACAAATTACCCTTGGAACCATCTTGAATTTGGTCTTGAAGATCACTTCAAATGTTGACTTTTTAACTTTTAAAAAATTTCATCAAGAAATCCTAATTCTTCATATCTTCTGATTTTATTGTTCCAACTTTACTTTTGATGATCCCACCATAGGAGATCATAAATTGAGACTTGTGAATCTTGTAGTTGACCATAACAACCAAGAGTTGACTTTTGTGATACCTTAGTTGACTTTTGAATCAGATGAAATCAATGCCTCTCCTACCCATTTAAGAAACTCTTGAGTTAGATTTCTTTGGACCAAATGACCTCCTATGAACCCATGAAATGTGTGGGGACTTGTTTGGTTGATCCCCTCTCCAAATCTTGATTAATCAGAGTTTTCCCTTTTCTCCACAAAACCCTAATTTCAACAAAATAGACAAATCACACAAAGCTTGATAATTTGGTTAGTGATGCAAGGATGATTGACTTATAATGCTCATGCAAATGTTGATGACATCTTGTTGCACCCCAAAATTTTCCTAACCTTTTCTTTTGGCTTGGCTTATGTTTCGTACCACTTAGCATCTGCATTTTCATAGCATTGGTTCTAGACAGGGGATCAAGATGTTGTTTTTTCCATTCAAGAGAAGAGTTTCATGTTCAATGCTCAGGCAAGGACATGTGTTCAAGTCAACAAGTCCTCAGTGCCATTAGGATAGGTCTCAAAGCTTCTAGAGAGGAGAGAGTATGTGTTTGGGCATCACCTCCTATCTTGAAGATGATTGGAGATACATGGGGTTATTTCCTTATATGAGACATGGTTCAAAGGTTCAATGTGCATCTTGAGGGTTCTTTATGGAGTGTGTATGGTCACACAAATCATCTGCAAGAACCTCAGTTTTGGGACAAGGTGTTAGGGTTTCATCTGGTCCACCAAAAGTCAACGGTGGATTTGAAAGAACTCAAGACTTGGTTCTTGATCATTGAAGCAATGAGAAGTTATCCTAAGTTTTCTATAATGGCATGTTGGGATTAAGTCAAGAAGTTTCAAGAGTTCAAGAAGTTAATAAATTAGGGTTGCAGTTGGTTCTAAGTGTGAAATCCCCTCTTTTTGTACCTAACTTCAAGGACAAATTTCACTATGATACAAGTCTTATCTCATTTTCCAACAAACATGAGACTTGCTCATCATCTCCCAAGATTTCTTTTGAGTACAAGAACTCATCCATTGGTTTTGTACATATCAATTTATGGTGTCAACAAGCTGGTGTCATCAGATGAAGATAATTTAGAGGTACTCAAAGTCAACTCACTTCCAAGTCATTTTTCACATGGAACCAAGCTTCTCCTCACTTTCCAACAAACATGAGAGTTGCTCCTCATTGTCTTAGATTTCCAAAAAAGGCTATAACAAATCATTCTCGTGTGTTAAGCTCTAGTTATGGTCTTCACAAGTCAAGGGTATTTTTGGAAACCTAGTTTTAGGTCTTTCATTTCAATGACCAATTTCATGAACTTCAAGACCTTTAATCCAATTTCTTGCCACATGTAAGTTGTGTCACATTGCATTAACTTCATCTTGAATCCAATTTCCATAGATTTTAATGAATTATGAGATCACTTAGGCGATGATGAGCATGAAAAGTTGATTTTGGGACCTAGAATGAACTTTTTCAATTTCAAGTCATTAAATGAGTTGGTTTTTGAATTTTTCACACCATATTGATGACGAGAAAACGCATCGATTATATCGCTAGATTTCATTGACGTTTTATCGCGCATTCACCGTTTTGACGCTCGATTTCTCGAGTTTTTCTTACTATTTTGCAGGTACATCGTTATGTGAGGCCGAATCATGAATTAAGAAGAAAGGAACGAAAGAAACCACAAGAAATGAAGCAAGACAGAAGCCTGCAAAAAGTCTGCATAATTTGTTACGGCCACGGTCGTTACAAGGGTGTCACGACCGTGACACCTTACTTTGGGCCATCACGACCGTGAGGAAGCAGTCACGACCGTGACACTTGAAATCATCAAATAACGAGCGTGAAGACCTTGTCACGCCCGTGACAAGGATAAAACTTGGTTTTGACTCAGACTACGTCAAGCCACCACTGAAGACCACTCCTCCTAGTAATTCTCCTCAAGGCAGCACGTGAGGACGACTTCTCCCATTTTTGCTGCCACTTTCCAACATTTTCTCAACCACTTCAGCAAAGCCCAAGAAGCAAAAGACCAAGGCACCAGCCCATTGGAAGCTCTATAAATAGTACCAGCTCAGGAGAACTCAAGGACAGACTTCATTATCCAAATTTCCTGCGGAAGCTCTGCCGAATTACCTTACCACCAGAATTATTATTCCAGCATTATTTTATTTCCTGTCTTGTTTTATTTGTATCCAAACCAACCGTGTAACAATTTCCAACATTAGGGAATTGTTATACTTTTATTTGTTTCCAGCCTTCAGCATTCGTTTTAATTTTTATTTCCGCCTACTCCAAGCCTTCCGGTCTGTGGAAGAAGGAGTCTACTCAGATATTTGTTAATCAGGTTTTTCAATTATTGCAATTTAATTTATTTATAATGTCTATTTATTTTTCTGCCATTAGTAAGTTATTATTTAACTCTGTGTCTGATTCAACCTCGATGAGTAGCTAAACACCTTAGGGCGGTATGTAGTTATAACCAACTTAACCGGTAAAATATAACCATGGGCTAAAATAATTAATCACTTAACATTATGGCTGATGCTTTTTAATTGAATTCGACCTTTTCGTTACGAGAGTAAGAAAAGGGTATTAGGTTGGGTCAAGACCACGAGAGTGTGAGATCTTAACCAGATAGCTAAAGTTAGGCATTTAAATTAAATACAGCGAGAGCGCTTTAAGATAAATTAGAATTATTTAGTTTCCAAAAATTACCTCTAAACACTTATGGGCTAGCGAGAGCAGGCATAGGGCTTTAGGGATAAGATCTGATTCAAGACCACGAGAGTGTGAGCTGAGGGTATTTAAACTAGTAATCTCTACCGAATAGATTAAGTGAACATCTTTATAAGCCTAGGTTAGATTGACCCACCTAAGTTAGTATAATTACATACCGACCGTCTTAGTATTATTTTATTAAAAACTTAAATTTAATTCCGCCTTCAATAGTCTTAGAAAACCAACAACAATCGTGACAACTATTCGCCTTAGCTAAACTAGAAGTTCATCTAACACTAAGTAACGATAGAATCCCTGTGGATCGATAATCTTAAATATTACTTCGATAGGCTGTGCACTTGCAGTAAGATACCGCTAGACGCATAAGTAGACACGTCTTTAGCCCATCAAGTTTTTGGCGCCGTTGCCGGGGATTCCTTAATTTAGTTACTAGTGCACTTAGGTAGCATTGTCTAGACTAAGGTATCAACTATTTAATTTAATCTAATCTCCGAGTGTATGCCAAGTAATCGCTCTAAAAGCGAAGACTTGCAACCTCTAATCCCTGAATCGGAACGCTTCTTACACGTAAGAAGACGTATATTCGATTTCGAAAATAATTCCAATATTCCAGATCTTCAATTAGATCCGCCTAAACCAGTCATAAAACCAGACGCAGGGATGGCTGAAGAACAAACTCATCCACTCAAGTATTACGCTAATCCTTCGCAAGGTGAACCGCATTCAAGCATTGCAGCACCGGCTATCAACCGAAATGATTTCGAACTAAAACCTTCATTGATATCAGCCGTGCAACAAAATCAATTCGCCGGAAATCCTACCGAGGATCTGAATCTTCATCTTTCGATCTTTGTGCAATATGCAGATACCGTAAAAGCCAATGGAGTTACCCAAGAAGCCATTAGACTACGTTTATTTCCTTTTTCGCTTCGAGACAGAGCAAGAGCTTGGCTTCAATCTCTGCCTTCGAACTCAGTAACTACGTGGGCAGAACTTAAGAAAGTTTTCTTGAATAGGTATTTTCCACCTAGCAAGACCGCTATGCTGAGAGCTCAGATCAACGGATTTAAGCAAAGAGAAAGTGAATCATTATTCGAAGCTTGGGAACGCTATAAGGATCTACTTAGACTTTGTCCACATCATGGGTTAATAGACTGGATGGTCATCCATACCTTCTATAATGGACTCTTGTACAATACAAGAATGACAATTGACGCTGCCGCGGGTGGTGCATTGATGGACAAAGAATATCGTGATGCCTACGCACTTATCGAAAGTATGGCTCAAAATCATTACCTTTGGGGAAGCGAGAGTGTCGCAACTGAGAAACCAACAAAGGGAGTTATGTACGAAGTAAGTAGTATGGACCAAGTCAATGCGAAGTTTGACCAACTAAGCCAAAAGATCGACAACTTGGCCATAACACCTGCAGCCACCGTGGCTGCAGTAACACCTAACTGTGAGTTATGTGGAGTCCCAGGACACGAAGTCTCTGATTGTCAACTATTGGCAGGAACTCCCACTGATCAAGTGAATTATGCTCAAGGAAACCCTTACTCAAACACATACAACCCAGGTTGGAAGAATCATCCGAACTTCTCCTATAAGAATAACAATGCTTATTACGCACCAGGTCAAGCACCAGCTACATCACCAGGATATCAAAAGACTGCTCCTAATATCCCTAGAAAATCGAACCTTGAATTGATGATGGAGAGCTTTATAGCTAGCCAATCTCAGACAAACAAGGACTTCTTAAACCAAAACATTCACACTAGTGAGCAGATTAAACAATTAGTGAGCAAAGTAGATGCATTAGCTACACATAACAAAATGCTTGAAACTCAGATTTCACAAGTAGCTCAACAACAAGCACCTACTGCTGCACCAGCTGGAGTATTCCCTGGACAACCTCAACCTAACCCGAAAGGACATGCTAACGCTGTAATATTAAGAAGTGGCAAGGAACTTGACGGACCTACCGATCCAAGACTTGACAATCCAGCCATGTACCAAAAACCGGATAAACCGACTGAAGTGGTGAATGATCCAGAAGAAAAGGAAGATGAAAGTCGAGAGGTAGTGGAGAAAGAACAACCTTATGTGCCTCCACCACCCTATAAACCACCAATTCCGTACCCTCAAAGACTAATAAATTCCAAGACGACGGGTCAATTTAAGAAATTTGTCGAACTTCTGAAACAGTTGAATATTACTATTCCGTTTACAGAAGCAATTACCCAAATACCCTCGTATGCCAAGTTTTTAAAAGAAATCTTATCCAATAAGAAAAAGATAGAGGATAACGGAACAGTTACACTTACTGCCGAGTGTAGCGCCATAATTCAGAATAACATGCCTCCTAAGCTAAAAGATCCAGGAAGTTTCTCTATACCCTGTGTAATAGGAAAATTCGTCATTGACAAAGCTCTATGCGATTTAGGAGCCAGTATCAGTGTTATGCCCTTAACGATTTGCAAAAGGCTAGACATGGGAGACCTAAGACCAACTAAAATGTCTGTTCAACTAGCCGATCGCTCTGTTAAATATCCTGTAGGCATACTAGAAAACGTCCCAGTACGTATAGGACAATTCTACATTCCTACTGATTTTATAATCATGGACATCTCTGAAGACTCCACTACACCTATCATACTAGGAAGACCATTCTTAGCTACCGCCGGAGCCATAATAGACGTAAAAAGAGGAAAGCTAACCTTTGAAGTAGGTGAAGAGAAAGTCGAATTTGTTTTAACACAATTCTTACAATCACCAGCTATAGAGGATACATGCTATCTAATGGACGTAATTGACGAATGTGTAAGAGAAATGGAACTGGAGGAGACCACTTATTCTGAAATAATGAAAATTCAAATCCCTCCAATTCTCGAAGATGATAATTGGCAAAAACCGTATCAGGATGATAGTCTAAGCGAAAGTTTAGCACTTACACCGGATCCCATGCCAAGTAAAGATAAACCTACATTAGGATTAAAAACTTTACCTAATAACCTAAGGTACGAATTCTTAGACGTTGAATGTAAAAGACCAGTTATAGTAAATTCCAGTTTAGGAACTATAGAGACAAAGAAACTTTTAGATGTCTTGAAGAAATATCCAACTGCATTAGGATATAACATATCTGATCTCAAAGGAATATGTCCTTCAGTTTGCATGCATCGCATTCTGCTTGAAGAAGATTGCAGAACCTCCAGAGAATCTCAGAGAAGAATTAACCCAACCCTTAGCACTGTAGTAAAGGAAGAAGTCAAGAAATTATTAGATGCCGGGATAATATATCCAATCTCTGATAGTGAATGGGTTAGTCCAATACATGTAGTGCCAAAGAAAGGAGGTATCACTGTTGTGAAAAACGCTCAAGGCGAATCGATATCGCAAAGAGTAGTGACGGGATATAGAGTGTGCATAGATTATCGTAAACTAAACAAAGCCACTCGAAAAGATCATTTCCCACTACCTTTCATAGATCAAATGTTAGAACGATTAGCCAAGCATTCTTACTTCTGTTATCTTGACGGTTACTCAGGATTTTTCCAAATCCCTATCCATCCTGATGATCAAGAGAAGACTACATTCACATGTCCTTATGGAACATTCGCTTACAGGCGAATGCCCTTTGGATTGTGCAACGCTCCTGCAACCTTTCAAAGATGTATGATGTCAATCTTCGCAGATTTTATAGACAACATCATGGAAGTGTTCATGGACGACTTCTCTGTATGCGGGCAAAGTTTTGAAGGATGCTTATCGAACTTAGAAATGGTATTAGAGAGATGTGTAAAAGTGAATCTCGTGCTTAACTGGGAGAAATGTCATTTTATGGTCAACGAAGGAATAGTATTAGGTCATGTAATATCAGATAAGGGAATTGAAGTTGATAAGGCTAAGATTGAAGTAATAAAAGATCTTCAACCTCCTAAAACCGTTCGAGAAGTACGAAGTTTTTTAGGACACGCCGGTTTTTACCGACGATTCATCAAAGATTTCTCGAAAATTGCTAAACCTCTTACTGGTTTATTAATGAAAGACGCTGAGTTCATATTCAATGAAGATTGTCTTAAAGCATTTGAAACTCTAAAAACAGCCCTCATCACCGCACCAATCATGCAACCCCCTGACTGGAGATTACCTTTCGAAATCATGTGCGATGCGAGTGACTATGCTGTAGGCGCCGTCCTGGGTCAGAGAAAAGAAAAGAAACTCCATGCGATTCACTATGCCAGTAGAACCTTGGATTCTGCCCAGATGAACTACGCCACTACAGAAAAAGAATTGCTAGCAGTTGTCTTTGCGCTTGACAAATTCCGCTCTTACCTAGTCGGAGCAAAAATAATCATTTACACAGACCATGCTGCTATCCGATATCTATTAACTAAGAAAGATGCTAAACCAAGACTCTTAAGATGGATTTTACTCTTACAAGAGTTTGATCTAGAAATAAAAGACAAAAAAGGTACTGAAAACGTCGTAGCGGACCATTTATCTAGAATAGAAGGTATTAAACCCGAACAAGTGCCGATTAACGATGATTTTCCGTATGAACAGCTGATAGCACAAATCGGAAGCAACCTAGCGCAGTTAGATATAAATGAACCAGAACCCGTGGAAACAATACAGACAACTGTAGGACTGCCATGGTACGCTGACATTGTCAACTACCTAGCCGCAGGAGCTCTTCCACCCGATCTAACCTATCAACAGAAAAAGAAGTTCTTTCATAACCTGAAACAGTACTATTGGGATGAACCATTACTGTTCAAAAGAGGACCAGATGGAATCTTTCGCTGATGTATTCCCGAAGAAGAAATAGAAGATGTCATTGCCCAATGTCATTCATCTCCTTATGGTGGACATGCGAGCACTTCCAAGACCTATGCAAAAATCTTGCAAGCCGGCTTATACTGGCCTAATCTATGGAAGGATGTCCACATCGCTGTTATAAGTTGCGATCGGTGTCAACGCACCGACAATATTTCAAGAAGAGATGAAATGCCCCAAAAGGGAATTTTGGAAGTAGAAATCTTCGACGTCTGGGGAATAGATTTCATGGGACCATTCCCATCATCTTTCGGTAATAATTACATACTCGTAGCTGTTGACTATGTCTCGAAATGGATCGAAGCCATAGCTTCTCCTACAAACGATGCACGAGTAGTAATAAAGCTTTTCAAAAACATAATCTTTCCCAGATTTGGTGTACCTCGACTCGTCATAAGTGACGGTGGCTCGCACTTCATTTCAAAAATCTTTGACAAATTACTATCTAAGTATGGAGTGAGACACCGTGTGGCTACACCATATCACCCACAAACAAGTGGACAGGTCGAAGTCTCAAACCGAGAGATTAAACAAATCTTAGAAAAGACTGTCGCCATATCTCGGAAAGATTGGTCATCTAAACTTAATGAAGCTCTATGGGCTTATAGGACCACTTACAAGACTCCCATAGGTACTACACCTTTCAAACTAGTTTATGGAAAATCTTGTCACCTCCCAGTAGAACTAGAACACAAAGCTTATTGGGCGATCAGAACTCTCAATATGAACTATAATTCTGCGGGAGAAAAGCGAATCCTAGACGTTAACGAATTAGAAGAATTAAGGTTAGATGCATATGAAAATGCTAAGATATATAAAGAAAGAACTAAGCAATGGCATGATAAACGCCTATCCAGGAAAGAATTCAGTGTGGGAGACGTCGTACTCCTCTTTAATTCAAGACTTAGGCTCTTTCCTGGAAAATTAAAGTCTAGATGGTCAGGACCCTTTGATATAACTAAAGTATTCCCAAGTGGAGCAATAGAAATTAAGGGTAAGGATAGTGAACCATTCATAGTAAACGGACAACGTCTGAAACACTATCATAAAGTTGAAAATAGAGGTTATGCGAATAATCTAAAGCTTTTAGAATTGTCCACTAATCCCCCTGATTAATCTAAACCAAGGCATTACGTCAGGCTTTTGACAATAAAAACAGCGCTTAGTGGGAGGCAACCCATTTACGTATTTTAACTATCCTTTTCTTTTTGAGCATTTTTAATTATCGTTATTACTATTTGTTTAAATTGTTTTGTTAGTTTTATTTTACATTACTATTATCGCCATTACATTTTAGCATTTCATTTTCTTATTTTTATCCTAAATCACTTTTTACAGATTTTCTAAAGTCTTTTCCACTGATTTGTTTCCACCGTATTTTCACTGACCATGGTGTCGCGGTGAAAATCGGATACCAAACTATTGATTAGTTTGAATCTTTAATTCATTTTGCAACCGAACTTTGATTTGTCCAAAGGAAGGGATAAAGATCAAAATTCCCACAATGCAATGCAAATGCACGGTTTAGAGGGTTATAGGTTCGGGGGTTGGTTAAACTTAGGGAAGGTACTAGCATCCTAAGTTTCTGTAGTACTCTACAGGAACCTCTTGTTTTATGTTTGTTTACTGCTAAGTTTTATCTGCTTAAAGGTTTAATGACCCTAGGGGTTTATTTCTAAGTATACTCGATAAGGCATCGCACCTTGTGCCTACATATCCTTACGGGAGTGGAATCAGAGTATGTTGTAGTTCACCCTAAAGGGTTAGAGGAGCTCTTTGACTGTGGTCAAAGTTCCTACGGGTTTAGGGTAGTTGGTTGATTGGGTTTAGGAGAAGAGATGAGTCTTCATTTTAAGGGAGAGATAACCACCACAAATGTAAAGGGGGTTGTAGGAAATGGTCTTTGCATCGTCTTAAGAAAAGGTCTTACATACTCAGATGGTCGCCAAGTATGCCTTTGTCGCTCTTAAGGCAAAGTCCCTACATGTTTGATTGTATTGTTGTGGGGGTGGAGATTATATCTCACTTAAGATGATTAACATCTATTCTCTAAATGTGTTTGTAAAAGTTGTATTGTGTTTGATTGTTTTGTTTCTATGTTGTAGAAAAATAAAGACAAGGTCCTTCCTATAGGGTAGGTCCTAAACTTAAGTGATCAACTTGAAGAATCAAGGATCGAGGGGAATATGGTGCATATGATGTGCAACTACACACAACGTTGAATTATGTGTAGGTTTTTCCTTTGGACGGAATGCGATGCGATGCAACAAGATATAATGACTTGCAGTAGAGATAAATTTGCAGAAAGTAAATACGGAAATATAAACCATACACGAACGCATGAAAGCGCTAAGTGAGTGTGTGCATTGTGACTAAGGTAAAGCAGATAAAGATAAATGTAAATACGCATGAAAGCGCTAAGTGTAAGTGAAAGTGTTGTGAAGTGATTGCGCACGATTGATTTGTACGATGTTAATTGATTTTAAATGATGTTGATTTTAAACGAGAAGTTGAATTGATTTTAGGTTAATTTTAAGGGGGAAGTTGATTTGAGAAAAGTTGAGTTGATTTAATGAGGTTGATTTTATTTTGTTGAATAAAGTTATGGTTATTATTATTTGAGGTGAAAGTAGATTAAATTGAATTTTATTTAAAATGGTTGAATAAGTTTTAGATGAAAGATTAAGCATCTAAATTATAAAATAGGAGTTTTTTTGTGAATAATTTTTATTTGATTAAAATAAAAAAGGTTAAATTATTAATATATTAACTATTAATACGAATTAAATTGAATTAAGGTTTTTCAATTAAAGGTATAATAGAATGAGTTATATACTTTTTTTATAAATAAAAAGGTTTTGTTAATTAAAGTTGTTTAGAAAATAAAATTTGGTGAATGGTTACATAAATGATAGAAATTAAGTTAAAGGGGTAAGTAGATTAAGATTAAAGGTTGTTAGTTATTTTAAAAGATTAATTAAATAATTTTTTTAAAAGAAAATTAAGGGGGGATTAGCGGTGATTAGGGTGGCTAATGACGTATGTGTGCAGTGACGTGAATGGATAATATATTGGATTACAATAATAAACAAAAATTAAGAAAGAAAAAAAAGAAAGGGGGAAACGATGAACCCTAATTCAACGAATCCCCAAACCCTCTCATCGTCGTTCTTCCTCTCTCCGCCTCACTCTCGTTCTTCACTTCCCCACCTGAAATCAAAACGAAAGCATTAACAAAACACAAATGTGGATAGAGCTTAGAGTGTACCGAAGTCTGTGTGTAGCGGTTGATCAGATGCGATAGAGGCTCGGACGACGACGGCGGTGTGAGAGCTTGAAGGCGATCTCGCGGCGGTTTTCGGCAATGGTGAGAGTGATCTCGCGTTGAGGAGGAAAGATAAGTTCTATCTCTTCTGATTTTCGATCTTTAGGGACTTCGTAGAACTCTGTATGGTTGTTAATCTCCGAGGTTATGGTTTACGGGAATTGTTTGCGTGAATTTTCCGTCTTTGTATCGCTAGGGTTTCTTTTTTTTTTCTCCCCCCTTTTGCTCGATATGAAACCCCTCCCTTTATAGGCGAGTTGGGCTGGATCTTGAGAGCACTGATTGAATTTCAGATTGATTGACTTTAAAAGACCTTCCATTCTCGTGTAGACAATCTTTGAAGTGTTTCCTTTTTCGTTTGATTTGCAATGATATCTGTTAATAAAAATTCAACTTGGGATATCTTGAATTAATTTGTTCAAAATCGTCCAGGTTCGATGTCCCAAAGATTTGGCTTGGATATTCTTGAGTCTCGTAGAATATTCCTGGTTGGTTTACTAACTTGAGGTTATGATCTTGGCAGGTGCAATTAGCGGTTGTTCTGGGCCAGAAGGTGGTTGAGAAGCCCAAAGTGGAGAAGCCCGAGTTTGACGCGTCTGTTGGAAACTCTATGGAAAAAAAACTGGTGATGAGGACCGGATATTGCTGCAATACGTGCTTTCTCAGAGTCAAAATGATTTAGTGATTCACAAGGAATAAACTGGGGCAGTAGATGTTTGATGATGATGTTGTGCGAACTCCTTTAGGACTTGTGTGTCACTCATTTTCTCGTCTTTCACTTATCTTCTCATCCTGAGACTGTGAGGCTTTTCCTTCAGCAAAGACAACATCTTCTTGTTTCAAGGAAATTGCTCGAGGAGCCTGATAGAATTGGACGATACAATGGAAGGATTAGCGTACAATCTTGCAGGTTTCTACATGCCAATGTTTTAGGATGCTATGCTGAGTACTGCATGAGACATAAGCGGCGTCATGGTGACGGCTAAAGTGCCATTCTGAGGTAATTTGCTTGTAATATTACGCTGATTATCTATATTGCCTCATTCTGTTACCGCGCGATCTGTCCAGCTGTTTGGTGTCAGTCTGCAGGTGAAGATGTGTTCGAGTTGTATCTGTGGGAGCTGGTTCCCTAAGAGGGGAAACTCTGCGCCTTGACTTATGGGCCGTTTCTAACGTAAGCATATCGCGTGGGATGCTAGATTTCCCGTCAAGCTTGAGGACTTAATTTTTGCGTTTTGAACTGGTCCTGTTCGGTTTGCAGGTTGTTGACAGCGGGAATTCAGGCAAGACAGAGTTGGAGGCGGTACGTGCGACAGAGCGTCAACTATAAGTCTTCATGAACTCAAAAATTTGTATAGGTTGAATTGAACTCCTTGTAATTGTAATGCTGGCGGATTAGCTTTTGTCTTCCAGTTATTAACATTTGGCTACACACTTACTAATACTGCCTATACATTCATCATTTATGAAACAGGGTTATTATTAGTTGTAGCAATAACTGAATCCACGGCTTGATGCGGAGAGAGGCTGGTGATATCCTGCTGTGACAGCTCTGTTTGGTGAACTAAATGGAAGTAGGTATTCCCTATGGTTGGCTGCCATGACTTCACTGGGTATTCACCATGGTGCAAATGTTTTGAGTCTATGGAGGCGGCGTCATCCCTCTTGAATTCGATTGCGTCTTCGGTACATTTTGTCTTAGCATCAAGTGTAAGTTTCTCTTTGTAAGCCCTTTCAACGACCTCTTTTCCAATCGTATTACCTAGTGCAGCATCTGAACTTCGTTATCGTTTGCAGAGATGGCCCATAATATTCCGTCCTTGCTGCAATGCGTGAAGAAGCTGATAACCTACCGTCTGCATCAATCCATGTTTGGGGCCGTTGCTGCTCTCAGACTCTCTTATTTCGACACTTATGCCGCGATGAGTGACCTCCTACAGAATCCACTGTCCATGGTATTACTACCCTTACTCTCAACTATCTCCGTGAGATTTCTATTTGTTCCTTCATATTGCTAGCCTTAAACGTCACCGACTTACCATAACATGAATCATAACATTGTACAGGATTGCATTAGTTCATATAACGATATACTGTTGTGAAATTTGGCACTAAAAGGAACTCTGGATTCATTTCAGGATTTTCATATGTGAAAGCAGCTTGTTGTGGACTTGGAGGCTAGGTTGCTGATATTGGACCTTCATGTGGTTTGAGGTCTCTTTCAAAGAACTCTTTTTTTGTTTATAGTTGCTGCAATGGACTTTATCTTCCACTGATTATAAGTGATAGTTTTGTTGGCCTTTTCAGGATTAGTCTTAACAGGGCATTTAAATAGCTTCGAGCATGGGCGAAATGTGCGTACTTCTGTATTGTCGGTTTAAGATAAAGCCCTTCCTCAGCTCTTATTACAGCCAACTTGCTGAAGCGAGGAGGACGACGATTGTTATTTGTTCTTGGATTCTTCGGCGAAGCGTTTCGAAATTGGGTTGTTTGAAATGGTTCTTGGCTCCGCAAAGATCAGTTGCACGTGCACAGAGTGGATGATATGCTGCTCGACACGAAATGTTCGAACATTGGGTGCAGGCACCATAAGATACACCACATATGCTGCATAACAATCTCCAATGGTTCTTGACGATTCTGCTCAATCCATCAAAGGGCTCCATTTTCTTGACATCAGCTAAGCAAACTTCGCATATCCACATCGCGCAAGCCAAAATGAGCCTACCGGCCATCTGTAGTGGGCCTCATTGCACCACCGAACAGGTGTTAGTTAAACTCCTTCACTCATGTTATAATTCATTAGGGCGTTGCCTTTCTTTTTGACCAATGCTTGGTTGCTTAATAGAAGAATACACTGGCGGTTAAATGATGTGCTCTTCTTGCATTAACTCTTCCTGAATCGTTGCTGATAGTTGGACAGTTTCACCGTGTTGCCGTGATTGGTTGACGGCTGATGTTGAAGAACTTGCAGATATTGGAGAGCTTGGATGTTGAAGGAATGATTGCTGCTGCTGTTACGTACCATTCCTGTTGCTATACACCGAGGATGCAACCGATACTGTATCCTTATCAGGTGGGCTCACTTCATTGGAACTGCAGCCTATCTGATTGACTCTTGTTAGTGCAATTTCAAACATGTCTCGTGGATTTCGGTAACGGCATCAGAGCTTTAGCAGATGGTATCAAGACAAATCATTCCACCGAGATAATAAAGGATACCCTTTGAATTAGTTTTAGACTTTATTCTTTTGCAATTTAATGTATGAACACCGCTCGAATCATTTGTAATCATTCACGGGGACGTAATGAGATCGGATACAGTCTTGTTAGAAGTTTCCCTCAAATTTAGAATAGCTTTAGATACACAGTGATGTATGCTTCCTTCAAATATTTTAGTTCAAGTTAATGAAGGGATATTTAATATTCATCCTTTGCAGTGTTATAACTTAAGACCATGAATGCCCATCAACTTGCAATCATTGTAGTTTTTATCCTTCACAAATCTACCGTGCTCAAACCAATGCTGATAGGAATACCTCTTGTAATTGGATTTCTGTTAGACTCGGACCTCGCATACTTGCAATGAAACGTTGAATTAACTTAATGGCGAGATTTGAATCACTTCTCGAACTTAAAACCTGATGGAACTCGTCCTTCCCATCAATCTTAATCTTGAATCCATAATGTCTTGCCCCAGAAGGCCACGTGAAACCGGTCAGAGATACCGAAAAAAAACAGAATGATCTTGTACATACTTATTAGTTGTGAGGAAAAAAAACATACATATAAAGTCAAATAACAATGGAAAATACACAAAACGAGGTGGGATCCTACGGTCAAAAATTAGAGTGCAACAGATGCCCCTATTTAAGTTACTCCTATTCGGAGATATGGAGATTGAAATCTTCGTCTCGACGAGATAGGAGGGACTTAAATACAAACATTGCGCGAATTTTTGGCCATAAGAAACCACCGAATGCATATGATATGCAATGATATGAAAATGCAGGGCAGACAAAAATCCGTGAGAAAGAGGTCATGAACTGGACGCGACATGCTAGACAGAAAGCAACAGATCCAACAAGGCGGGACCCTACGAGGACATGAACAATCACTCATGGGAAATCTCCAAACGTGCAACGGTAATTCATGCATCAGGGATGCAGTGATTTTGACAATTTGTGATCGAAAGATACTTTTGCTACCGAGGTGGTGGTCAATAGTAACTCAAAATGGATCCTTTTTTTTTATTATTTTATATTTTGCGACTCGGCTAAAACGGTAAAATGTGTAACCTCTCCTGGCATCATGGTACGGGGACCATGAGCTGGTCTCGGTCTTCGATGTCATTGTAGTCGTAGATATTGTTGTAGTTGTTGAGCTTCCCCGAGCATCATGATATGTGAGTCATGCGCCGGTCTTAGTCTCTGATGTCAAACTTCCCCTTGCTCCATGGTATGGGAACCATGAGCTGGTCTCGGTTTCAGATGTCAAACTTCCCCTTGCTCCATGGTATGGGAACCATGAGCTGGTCTCGGTTTCTGATGTTGAACTTCCCCTTGCTCCATGGTATGGGAACCATGAGCTGGTCTCGGTTTCTGATGTTGAACTTCCCCTTGCTCCATGGTATGGGAACCATGAGCTGGTCTCGGTTTCTGATGTTGAACTCCCCCTTGCTCCATGGTATGGGAACCATGAGCTGGTCTCGGTTCCTACCCAAAATGATGGAAACTCGTGAGAGCGTCTTCAAAGAGGGGTTGTAAATTTGTAGATTGTAGATTGTGTGTTGTAAATTGTAATGTTGATGTAGAGTTGTTGATGTAATTGTAGCACTGTAGAATTGTTGATGTAAATGTTGTAGATGTAACCTTGTAATTGTAGAATTTTGTAGATGTGACCTTGTACTTGTAATTGTAGATGCAATTTGTATTGAATTGGCAATTTGTAGAATGTGCACCGGGGATCTTCAAAAGAGTTGTAAACCGGTTGATACGTGGAGTGTCCTCTTGTAAGGAGATATGTCATTGATTGTACTCGTAATGAACTCTCTGAGGAAGATCATTTTTGAGAAGTATCTCTGCTGTAATTGTAAAAGAGATGTGAAATTGTAGTAGCAGAAATCCTCAAATGGGGAAGTATCTGTAATGTCTCTGTTTTGACTTGATAATCTTGAAATAATCCACTGGGGAAGGACAGATTGTCTTGATGAATATTGTTGTTTGTCGTTTTAAGAATAGATCTGCCCAAAACGAGTTGCTCAAATAAAGAGATCTTCTGTCATTTAGTTGTAAGCTGTTGAGTGGATCTTGTAATGTTGTTGAAGAAACGTCACGTCTTCAATGGTGATCCTCATAATGTCAAAGCGCAAAATAAATGCACTTTTGCCCCATGCTTAAAAGCTGGAAATATTCATAGCGTGATTGTCAAAGACCGGAGTTCAATTCGGGAAATAACCGAAGAGAAACTGTCAAGCAAGACTCAACCATAGAGGCATAAACTCCAATGGGAATGTACTGAAACAACTGTCTTCCACGAGGATCGAACTTCGTGGGGAAGTAGAAATATTGAGTTTTTTCTGCTTAGGGCTGACAACTCTATTCGGAAGGAATAAGATACGCCCAAATACCCAAGGGTAAACGCAATAGAAAAACATACAAAGGATGCACAAAATGCCAATGTTATGCTATCTACTTATATGATATGTGTATGCTTATGCTGACAAGACAGGCGAAAGCAACGACCGAAGACAGGATAAACGTCTTGAAACAAACATCCGACCAATCTTCCAAGATAGAAGTATCACTGAGGATAGATGGAGGACTACATGTAGGGTCCCAATACTGCTTCAGAGCTTCAAAATTTCTCTTGAGACAAAATGATCAATCCAGTTGGGGATGTAACATCTTGATAAGTTTGACGTGTTGTACGAAATTGTAGACGGAGGTCCCAAACCGAAGTTTTATAGGGGATAAAATAAATATCCTGGGTCTTTGTAGTTGCTGAATATGTTGGGGTTGAGCTTCTTGAGGATGAGATATACATCTTGCTCCAATCTTCAAATGCCCCAAGTCGCATATTTAAAACGCCATCTAGAGAGGATTTTACAGAAAACATGATGCCCAGATGCCCCACTGTTTTCAAACTCTTCTAGAGATTCGTCGAATCTCGACGTAACTGCCCCTGATTGGCGGTAAGTGAGTCCTTGAATTTCTTCCAGTCGAACCCAAGACTTGCACGGATGAAATTTTCTCGGGAAGAATGACTTGCCCCAAGTCAGTAAGGTCTTCAAATATCATCATCAATGTCTGTATGTCGTCTTTCTAAGATGTCAAACGTATTTAGCACATTTGAAATATCCATTTTGAAATGGTTAATGCAACACGCGTTTGTCTTGAAGTTTTGAAAAAGGGGTATCGCAGTAACTTGTGATCGAAACCACTAGTTAGGATACAAATTGAATCATTATTTATAAAGCCGACTTGAATTTGAGCATAGCTCAAGGAGTCAGGAAACAATATCTCATCGAGTATGCTTTCGAACTAAACCTTACTTCAATCAGGACTTTGAAGGTTTGTATATGGGTTTAATTTATGACTTGTAGAGTAGAGGTAGAAAGGGTTAGTATATTTGTGCCCACCCAATTTTGAAAGATGTCCATCATTTTTGATATTACCCTGCCCCAGGTTAAGGAAATGATGTTTCGGTTTGGGAGAAAGAGAATGGATCCTCAATCAAGGTTTAAAAGAAAGGGTTGACTATGTTGGCTTTCAGGAGGCTTAAAATAATGCCTTACATCATCAGTAGGGTTTTTTATTCGAAGCATACAACAAGAGATCATGTGTTTTACTTCATCCTCCTCCTTCCAATTCTCTGTCAGAGCAAGAGATCGGGTACAAGTCGGCATTATAAATAATTTTGAAAAAACTATTTGAGTGAAAACGAATGGATTTCTTCAAGACAAACAGTTATTGCATTACTTATTCAAAACAGAAAGTCCTTACATGCAGAATATGCTTTTAACCAAAGAAATAAAACACACAAACAAACGAAAGAAATATGTAAAGTTCTTCTGAGAGTCCTTTCCAGGATCTTTATTGTGCTTTCATGTAGACGGGAGGATATGCAGAAATGTCTGGTGCGCAGCTTTCAGACACGGTGTTGACGAATTTGAATCATGCCCGGGGAGGATGAACCTTGTTGCGATAGGGGGTTATCTCGTACGTAAGGGACGGAACCCTCAAAGAACAAGACTCTATCTTTGACCAAATTTTGGACGTCTGCTTTCATGCCGTAACAACTCTCAATGTCGTGCCCCGGAGCACCTTGATGATACAGGCAAAATTTGTTGGCATTGTACCAGTATGGAAACCTCTTAGGTACCTTGGGTGGGGCTTTAGTCTGGATATGCCCTCTTTGAATTAGAGCTGGAAACAAATCAGCGTACTTCACCGGGATAGGATCAAACTGGTGAATTGCTTCCCTTGGTGCATCTGGAGTCATCCTTTGATACCTTTTCCGAAATTGTCGGTGATGTGGTTGATCTGGAGAGGCCAACCTCTGCCTAGGATGTGGTTGTTGTTCATGCTGAGCGGGCATCGCATACTGATGCTGAGGATGGGGTACCGGAGCCATGAATTCTCTGGAAGGTCCACAGTCATCTCTATTGTTCGGGGTTATACCCAAGTTATGATGGTATTGCTTCACGAAAGCAAAAGTTAAGTCTTCCCAAGACTGAATGTGATTCGCTTGCAGCTTCATATACCATGCTGATGGTGCTCTACCCAAACTTTCTTGGAAACAGTGGATCAATAGTTGGTCATTTCCAAGATAGGCGGTCATCTTCTGACAAAACATCATCAAATGATACCTTGGACAAATTGTACCCTTGTACACCTCAAAGGCGGGCATCTGGAATCCCGGGGGGATAACTGAGTTTGGAACTAGGTGCGGGTCATGAGCATGGAAATCAGGCGCACGGTTCCTCTTCATTATTTTCCATCGCTCCTCGAAGTCACGAAATTCGTTCTTGAATGCTGTAAGCTCTGGATCATCCATTTCCTTTTCTTGCACAGGCTGAAGTTGCATAGGAATAAAGTTGTCGGAGGGACGGCGAAGCGTCGGGTTAGACCTTACTCTGAAGCTAGTCATGCGATCCATGTCTTTGTTCTCCTTACAATCCTTTAACGATACTTCCGGCTTGGTCAGATGGTCGAGACGGCGACTGACAGCAAAGATGGAAAACCAAAATGAGCCACAACAAAGGAAGGACACATGCATAAATGTAAAATGCCATGTTAAATGCAGGATGCTAATGCGAAAATGCAGACTTCAAGAAACTCAAAGTGTTTTCTCAGTGTTATAATATAGAATAATCGAAAAACCTCTTATTTTGAGAAACGATGAAAACAAAGTACTCTTTCAGAGTTTATTACAACGAAAGCAAAAGAAAACTTAGAACTCTATCCCACGGTCTTCTTTGTATGGAGCTCCTCTGTCAACTGGTCAATGCGCTCCTGCAGTGCCGCTTTCTCGATGATGAGTCGTTCCACACACTCCTTCCAAGCCATGGTAGTTGAGGGGAGATCATCATTGGTGACAGCACTTGAAGAGGCATGAGGAGAAAATAAATCTCCTTGTGCCTTTCTCTTCCTGGCAACTTCCAATTCTGGTGTCTTCTGAAGTCTTTCCTTCTCTACTTTGAGGGTGAAGAACTTATTCTTCCAGGCAGTCCTCAACTTCCGGGCTTCATCCAAAGCAATCCTTACTTGTTCTATTTCCTCTTCCTCGAACCAGTCGGGGTCATGAGGAGATAATACCATGGGTTCATGGAAAGGAAAAGGCATCTTGAGATCGAGAGCCCTTTCTCGCACCCAACGTAGATATTCTTCAGAGACAGTACAATCGGGGTATCCTGAAGCAGCTGTTCCTTCTCTGTCAATGTATTTCCATGCATAAATGATGACAGTCTTTAGGTCTAGGTCCTCTTCTCCTTTGAAGTAGATCTCTTCCGATGAAGCCAGGTCAGGCACTTGGATCATAGGGTGTCCAAACTGTCTACGGGCCAAAGCGGGATTGTAACTTATACATCCTTCTCTTCCAATGAGCGGTACGTTGGGAGATCCTCCGATGCTAGGAATCATAGGCACACCTCCATAGGCGGGATCATACCAGACAATGTCCGAATGGGTAAGGGCCATAAGTATCTCGGACCATCGAGGTGTTGCTACTTTGTCCCAAAGGGACGGATACAGAGTCAAACGAGCGATGAACCATGAGTACAGCAAGGCAGTACAGCATACAATGTGTCCCCCTCCTTCAGCATTCTTCGAGTGGATTGAAAAGTATGTGTCAGCAAGCAAGGTGGGTACTGGGTTCTTGAGTATGAACAGCTTGATTGCATCCATATCAACAAAACCGTCAATTTTAGGGAACCAGAAAGTCCCATAGACCAACAAAGCGAAATTGGCTTTCGATATGAGAACCTCCTTTCTTTCGGCGTGGTAACGGACTTTTTTGATCAAAAAGTCGGCAGGGAACCCAAGGACTCCTTCCTTGGTGGTTAGGTGTGTCTGGACATCTTCTAGGCTGAGATGGGTAGCGTTTGCAATTTCCTGGTGACTAGGCGTGTCTTCCCTTCCGGTGAATAAGGGTCGAACAGTCACGGGCATCCTCAAGAGTTCTGAGTACTCTTCCAAGGTCGGCATCAATTGGTAGTCTGGAAAAGTGAAGCAGTGATACATCGGGTCATAGAATTGAACCAATGTTTCCAACAATCCTTCTTTCATCCTTAGCTCAAGGAAGCGAAAGACTCCTCCATATTCTGCTGCGAAGGCAAAGCGATCCTCGACGAGTTCGGCCAGTTCTCTCAAGCTTTCGAGGTTGGGACTCTGAAAAGTGTACTTCAAGGTTTCTCTTCTGAAATCCATGATTACAACACCTACAGAACGAAATTGAGTTTCTTGAAGTGAACAATGGAAAAAGAATGCAATGCAAGATGATTAGGACTTCATGGGATTCCTCTATTTATGGGCATTGCGGTAAAAGAAAACGTTTTATTAAATTTGAAACGGACTACATAAATATTCTTTTAAAGAGTCCCAAATAAAAGCTAAATAAAAGCTAGTAAAGACACTAAAGAAGCTTTGAATGCTGCTGCTTGAGCTGCTCTTCTAGTTTCGCCTTCTCACGGATAAGGTTGTCCACAATTATTTTCCAAATAGTGCATTGTGGGTCGGAGAAAAATAAATCCTCCATGACTTTCCTCTTCTTGCAGGGGAGTAGCTCTTCATCCTTCAATTGCAGCTGCTTCTGAAGTTCATCCTTCTCCTTTTGAAGTTCAACATTCTGCTTTTGAAGTTCATCCTTCTCCTTTTGAAGTTCAACATTCTGCTTTTGAAGTTCAACCTTCTCCTTTTGACACTCATCATTTTCTGCCACTGCTACCTGGTACTTGTTCCTCCAAGATTCCAGCTCGTGTTGAGACTTCCTTAAGGACACCTCTAACTCCTCGGCTTTAGACATAAAGACATAAATGGGCTCTCTCTTTGGAGCTATGGGATCCTGACGGGAATAGGGCATCTTTAGATTGGTTGCCCTTTGTCTGACCCACTGGAGGTATGGTTCTAGAGACACACAGTTAGGCTTTCCTAGACTTCTCTTCCCTTTCTTGTATACCCTACGCCATGCGTCCAGAACTCTTCCTAGAAGCTCTATATCATCTTTGAAGAACATACCCTCTACTTGAACACTCTTGGGAGGTTCCTTCAACGGGTATCCCAACTGTCGACGGGCTAAGATAGGATTGTAGCTGATTCCTCCATCAAAGCTGAGCAATGGTACATTAGCGAAGTCACCGCAGCTATCAATGATTAATACTCCATCATACACTCGGTTGTACCAATCAATGTCAGAATGGGTCAAAGCCATAACTCTTGGAGACCAATGCTCTTTGCCAATGTTTGTAAAAGAGCTAGACTTCGGCAAGTGTGAAATAAACCACTTGTAAAGTAGAGGTACACAGCAAGTAATCATCCCTCCACCACGAAGGTTTCGGAGATGTACCGAGTGATATGCATTTCCCAACAGAGTTGGCACTGGGTTGTTTTTCATAAAGATCTTGAATGCTTTGAGATCGATGAACCCTTCAAAACTTGGGAATAAAAACAGCCCATAAACAAGCAAAGCAAAAATTGCCTCAAACGGAGCCTTATTAGAATAACCAGCATAGAAGGAAGCTTTCTCAATTAGGAAGCCTGTCTTTAAACCAAGAGTTCCATCCTTAGTAGCTAGGTTGGCTTTGACGTCAGACACCTTCAAACGAAGAGCTTTAGCAATATCTTTCTCATCAGGGTCCTTTTCCAAGAAGGGAAAAGGAGATTCTTCCAGAATAGGTAGACCCACCAAAAAGGAGTACTCTTCTAATGTAGGTAACAACTGAAAGTCTGGGAAGGTGAAGCAATGGTAGAGAGGATCATAGAACTGTAGTAGAGTGGCAAGAAGTCCTTCATTCACTGAGCAACCCAACAAAGATATCAGCTTCCCATATTTGGTCTTGAATCCTTCTTGATCTTCGATGAAACCCCACAACTTCTTTAGGTCATCCAATTTGGGACTCTTAAAAGTATATTTCACAGTATGTCTTTTATCTGAAGTCATAGTGACCTACAATGTTCATAAACGAAAGTAAATCCCATGAAGTCCAATGTAGAATGATGTTATATGAATGCAGCAAACACAAGTATTCACATAAGGACACAAAGATAAACAAACAAGGGGCGCCCTAGGTTTGCAACGAGCATGGAGCAAAGGTGTACCCTTCCCAAAGGTTGATGGACTAGAGGTTGTTTGTACCTGTAGAACAAGGTTCTAAGAGGTTCCCAAAGTCATTAGCCCATCTTTCGGATATTATCAACTTCCCAAGTACTCGGGGGTTAATAATATTCTCAAGAGAACTTCTTTTGAGTGTAGCATCGCGTAGCACTATTTCGGGGGTACCCCCTCATAGTCTCGCACTACGTCCTAATAAAGGCCAAAGTTGGGTTAAGGTAACTACGGTCCTCAATTTCATGAGCTCCAAAGTCGAAAATAGTGAGTGTTTTCACGATGATTCGTTCAACAGTACTATTTCGAAAGGGCCTCAACTGAGCGGGATTCTCGATTCAACTTAGTAGGGATTCCACTCCCAATAAGCCTCCTCGAATATATCACCATCCTATCTTAATTTCTCTCAAGTTCGGGTGTAGAACTTTATCTCACCACTCAAGGACAACAAACCCAAAAGGAATACAAGAGAAAGCATGTAAACAATTAATCAAGTAGGCAGATATATAAAGCAGTAAACAAAACAAATAAGATAGGGAAACCCACTAGAGAGGTCCCCAGTGAAGTCGCCATTTCTGTCGCGGTGAAAATCGGATACCAAACTATTGATTAGTTTGAATCTTTAATTCATTTTGCAACCGAACTTTGATTTGTCCAAAGGAAGGGATAAAGATCGAAATTCCCACAATGCAATGCAAATGCACGGTTTAGAGGGTTATAGGTTCGGGGGTTGGTTAAACTTAGGGAAGGTACTAGCATCCTAAGTTTCTGTAGTACTCTACAGGAACCTCTTGTTTTATGTTTGTTTACTGCTAAGTTTTATCTGCTTAAAGGTTTAATGACCCTAGGGGTTTATTTCTAAGTATACTCGATAAGGCATCGCACCTTGTGCCTACATATCCTTACGGGAGTGGAATCAGAGTATGTTGTAGTTCACCCTAAAGGGTTAGAGGAGCTCTTTGACTGTGGTCAAAGTTCCTACGGGTTTAGGGTAGTTGGTTGATTGGGTTTAGGAGAAGAGATGAGTCTTCATTTTAAGGGAGAGATAACCACCACAAATGTAAAGGGGGTTGTAGGAAATGGTCTTTGCATCGTCTTAAGAAAAGGTCTTACATACTCAGATGGTCGCCAAGTATGCCTTTGTCGCTCTTAAGGCAAAGTCCCTACATGTTTGATTGTATTGTTGTGGGGGTGGAGATTATATCTCACTTAAGATGATTAACATCTATTCTCTAAATGTGTTTGTAAAAGTTGTATTGTGTTTGATTGTTTTGTTTCTATGTTGTAGAAAAATAAAGACAAGGTCCTTCCTATAGGGTAGGTCCTAAACTTAAGTGATCAACTTGAAGAATCAAGGATCGAGGGGAATATGGTGCATATGATGTGCAACTACACACAACGTTGAATTATGTGTAGGTTTTTCCTTTGGACGGAATGCGATGCGATGCAACAAGATATAATGACTTGCAGTAGAGATAAATTTGCAGAAAGTAAATACGGAAATATAAACCATACACGAACGCATGAAAGCGCTAAGTGAGTGTGTGCATTGTGACTAAGGTAAAGCAGATAAAGATAAATGTAAATACGCATGAAAGCGCTAAGTGTAAGTGAAAGTGTTGTGAAGTGATTGCGCACGATTGATTTGTACGATGTTAATTGATTTTAAACGATGTTGATTTTAAACGAGAAGTTGAATTGATTTTAGGTTAATTTTAAGGGGGAAGTTGATTTGAGAAAAGTTGAGTTGATTTAATGAGGTTGATTTTATTTTGTTGAATAAAGTTATGGTTATTATTATTTGAGGTGAAAGTAGATTAAATTGAATTTTATTTAAAATGGTTGAATAAGTTTTAGATGAAAGATTAAGCATCTAAATTATAAAATAGGAGTTTTTTTGTGAATAATTTTTATTTGATTAAAATAAAAAAGGTTAAATTATTAATATATTAACTATTAATACGAATTAAATTGAATTAAGGTTTTTCAATTAAAGGTATAATAGAATGAGTTATATACTTTTTTTATAAATAAAAAGGTTTTGTTAATTAAAGTTGTTTAGAAAATAAAATTTGGTGAATGGTTACATAAATGATAGAAATTAAGTTAAAGGGGTAAGTAGATTAAGATTAAAGGTTGTTAGTTATTTTAAAAGATTAATTAAATAATTTTTTTAAAAGAAAATTAAGGGGGGATTAGCGGTGATTAGGGTGGCTAATGACGTATGTGTGCAGTGACGTGAATGGATAATATATTGGGTTACAATAATAAACAAAAATTAAGAAAGAAAAAAAAGAAAGGGGGAAACGATGAACCCTAATTCAACGAATCCCCAAACCCTCTCATCGTCGTTCTTCCTCTCTCCGCCTCACTCTCGTTCTTCACTTCCCCACCTGAAATCAAAACGAAAGCATTAACAAAACACGAATGTGGATAGAGCTTAGAGTGTACCGAAGTCTGTGTGTAGCGGTTGATCAGATGCGATAGAGGCTCGGACGACGACGGCGGTGTGAGAGCTTGAAGGCGATCTCGCGGCGGTTTTCGGGAATGGTGAGAGTGATCTCGCGTTGAGGAGGAAAGATAAGTTCTATCTCTTCTGATTTTCGATCTTTAGGGACTTCGTAGAACTCTGTATGGTTGTTAATCTCCGAGGTTATGGTTTACGGGAATTGTTTGCGTGAATTTTCCGTCTTTGTATCGCTAGGGTTTCTTTTTTTTTCTCCCCCCTTTTGCTCGATCTGAAACCCCTCCCTTTATAGGCGAGTTGGCCTGGATCTTGAGAGCACTGATTGAATTTCAGATTGATTGACTTTAAAAGACCTTCCATTCTCGTGTAGACAATCTTTGAAGTGTTTCCTTTTTCGTTTGATTTGCAATGATATCTGTTAATAAAAATTCAACTTGGGATATCTTGAATTAATTTGTTCAAAATCGTCCAGGTTCGATGTCCCAAAGATTTGGCTTGGATATTCTTGAGTCTCGTAGAATATTCCTGGTTGGTTTACTAACTTGAGGTTATGATCTTGGCAGGTGCAATTAGCGGTTGTTCTGGGCCAGAAGGTGGTTGAGAAGCCCAAAGTGGAGAAGCCCGAGTTTGACGCGTCTGTTGGAAACTCTATGGAAAAAAAACTGGTGATGAGGACCGGATATTGCTGCAATACGTGCTTTCTCAGAGTCAAAATGATTTAGTGATTCACAAGGAATAAACTGGGGCAGTAGATGTTTGATGATGATGTTGTGCGAACTCCTTTAGGACTTGTGTGTCACTCATTTTCTCGTCTTTCACTTATCTTCTCATCCTGAGACTGTGAGGCTTTTCCTTCAGCAAAGACAACATCTTCTTGTTTCAAGGAAATTGCTCGAGGAGCTTGATAGAATTGGACGATACAATGGAAGGATTAGCGTACAATCTTGCAGGTTTCTACATGCCAATGTTTTAGGATGCTATGCTGAGTACTGCATGAGACATAAGCGGCGTCATGGTGACGGCTAAAGTGCCATTCTGAGGTAATTTGCTTGTAATATTACGCTGATTATCTATATTGCCTCATTCTGTTACCGCGCGATCTGTCCAGCTGTTTGGTGTCAGTCTGCAGGTGAAGATGTGTTCGAGTTGTATCTGTGGGAGCTGGTTCCCTAAGAGGGGAAACTCTGCGCCTTGACTTATGGGCCGTTTCTAACGTAAGCATATCGCGTGGGATGCTAGATTTCCCGTCAAGCTTGAGGACTTAATTTTTGCGTTTTGAACTGGTCCTGTTCGGTTTGCAGGTTGTTGACAGCGGGAATTCAGGCAAGACAGAGTTGGAGGCGGTACGTGCGACAGAGCGTCAACTATAAGTCTTCATGAACTCAAAAATTTGTATAGGTTGAATTGAACTCCTTGTAATTGTAATGCTGGCGGATTAGCTTTTGTCTTCCAGTTATTAACATTTGGCTACACACTTACTAATACTGCCTATACATTCATCATTTATGAAACAGGGTTATTATTAGTTGTAGCAATAACTGAATCCACGGCTTGATGCGGAGAGAGGCTGGTGATATCCTGCTGTGACAGCTCTGTTTGGTGAACTAAATGGAAGTAGGTATTCCCTATGGTTGGCTGCCATGACTTCACTGGGTATTCACCATGGTGCAAATGTTTTGAGTCTATGGAGGCGGCGTCATCCCTCTTGAATTCGATTGCGTCTTCGGTACATTTTGTCTTAGCATCAAGTGTAAGTTTCTCTTTGTAAGCCCTTTCAACGACCTCTTTTCCAATCGTATTACCTAGTGCAGCATCTGAACTTCGTTATCGTTTGCAGAGATGGCCCATAATATTCCGTCCTTGCTGCAATGCGTGAAGAAGCTGATAACCTACCGTCTGCATCAATCCATGTTTGGGGCCGTTGCTGCTCTCAGACTCTCTTATTTCGACACTTATGCCGCGATGAGTGACCTCCTACAGAATCCACTGTCCATGGTATTACTACCCTTACTCTCAACTATCTCCGTGAGATTTCTATTTGTTCCTTCGTATTGCTAGCCTTAAACGTCACCGACTTACCATAACATGAATCATAACATTGTACAGGATTGCATTAGTTCATATAACGATATACTGTTGTGAAATTTGGCACTAAAAGGAACTCTGGATTCATTTCAGGATTTTCATATGTGAAAGCAGCTTGTTGTGGACTTGGAGGCTAGGTTGCTGATATTGGACCTTCATGTGGTTTGAGGTCTCTTTCAAAGAACTCTTTTTTTGTTTATAGTTGCTGCAATGGACTTTATCTTCCACTGATTATAAGTGATAGTTTTGTTGGCCTTTTCAGGATTAGTCTTCACAGGGCATTTAAATAGCTTCGAGCATGGGCGAAATGTGCGTACTTATGTATTGTCGGTTTAAGATAAAGCCCTTCCTCAGCTCTTATTACAGCCAACTTGCTGAAGCGAGGAGGACGACGATTGTTATTTGTTCTTGGATTCTTCGGCGAAGCGTTTCGAAATTGGGTTGTTTGAAATGGTTCTTGGCTCCGCAAAGATCAGTTGCACGTGCACAGAGTGGATGATATGCTGCTCGACACGAAATGTTCGAACATTGGGTGCAGGCACCATAAGATACACCACATATGCTGCATAACAATCTCCAATGGTTCTTGACGATTCTGCTCAATCCATCAAAGGGCTCCATTTTCTTGACATCAGCTAAGCAAACTTCGCATATCCACATCGCGCAAGCCAAAATGAGCCTACCGGCCATCTGTAGTGGGCCTCATTGCACCACCGAACAGGTGTTAGTTAAACTCCTTCACTCATGTTATAATTCATTAGGGCGTTGCCTTTCTTTTTGACCAATGCTTGGTTGCTTAATAGAAGAATACACTGGCGGTTAAATGATGTGCTCTTCTTGCATTAACTCTTCCTGAATCGTTGCTGATAGTTTGACAGTTTCACCGTGTTGCCGTGATTGGTTGACGGCTGATGTTGAAGAACTTGCAGATATTGGAGAGCTTGGATGTTGAAGGAATGATTGTTGCTGCTGTTACGTACCATTCCGGTTGCTATACACCGAGGATGCAACCGATACTGTATCCTTATCAGGTGGGCTTACTTCATTGGAACTGCAGCCTATCTGATTGACTCTTGTTAGTGCAATTTCAAACATGTCTCGTGGATTTCGGTAACGGCATCAGAGCTTTAGCAGATGGTATCAAGACAAATCATTCCACCGAGATAATAAAGGATACCCTTTGAATTAGTTTTAGACTTTATTCTTTTGCAATTTAATGTATGAACACCGCTCGAATCATTTGTAATCATTCACGGGGACGTAATGAGATCGGATACAGTCTTGTTAGAAGTTTCCCTCAAATTTAGAATAGCTTTAGATACACAGTGATGTATGCTTCCTTCAAATATTTTAGTTCAAGTTAATGAAGGGATATTTAATATTCATCCTTTGCAGTGTTATAACTTAAGACCATGAATGCCCATCAACTTGCAATCATTGTAGTTTTTATCCTTCACAAATCTACCGTGCTCAAACCAATGCTGATAGGAATACCTCTTGTAATTGGATTTCTGTTAGACTCGGACCTCGCATACTTGCAATGAAACGTTGAATTAACTTAATGGCGAGATTTGAATCACTTCTCGAACTTAAAACCTGATGGAACTCGTCCTTCCCATCAATCTTAATCTTGAATCCATAATGTCTTGCCCCAGAAGGCCACGTGAAACCGGTCAGAGATACCGAAAAAAAACAGAATGATCTTGTACATACTTATTAGTTGTGAGGAAAAAAAACATACATATAAAGTCAAATAACAATGGAAAATACACAAAACGAGGTGGGATCCTATGGTCAAAAATTAGAGTGCAACACATGGCTAACCAACCAATTAACTATATGGAAACCAAATTTAGAGGTAGGAACCAAAGAATAAAGTTCGAAGAGTTATCACAGAGGCAAATGGATTTGACCCTGTACCCAAATGATAGGACTATGGAAACCTTAGGTATACATGATAGTGTCATGTACTTGTTCAACCGACTCGGATGGGAGAATGCAATGATCCAACACAAGTTTGCGACTTACCGTGAGCTCACCCTTGAGTTCCTTAGTTCCCTACTTTACCTACCTGAGCGCGGTTTTGGGTCTAGGAAAGGATTCATTAGTTTCCGCCTATTTGGAATAGAATACGACTTTAACCATAAAGAACTAGCTGACCTGTTAGGATTCCCTAGTGGACCTTTTGCCTATACTACCACACAGGTAGAATTGATGGATGTGGAGCTAGATTTCTTTTGGGGAACTCTGACCGGAAACTACCACCCTGAACCAAATGACATGAACAATGATGAGATCCATAATCCTGCCCTCCGTTACTTCCACAAATTCCTCGCCCATACCTTCTTTGGAAAAGAAGAAAACATTACCAGAGTCTCTAAGGATGAATTATTTATTATGTCATGTTTCAATACTGGACAGTGTGTTAATGGTGTACCTTTCATGATGCAAACCTTCACCCACATCCAAGAAGAACCTGAATTACCTATAGTGGTAGGAGGTCTTGTAACCATGATTGCTGATGCCTTAGGACTTAGGTACCAACTGGACCGGTGCACCCGTCTGGGAACCATCCGCCTAATGAATCTTAAATTCTGCTTCAATAGACATATCATAAGGAATTTAGGACGCCCACCTTTTGAGTACCTGATCCGGAACGAAGTAGTCACCCTGTTCACATTGCCCAATCATGCTAAAGTAAGTGTTCATAATAAGGATAATTGGCTTTATGAGCTAAACCCACCTGATTATCCAGCCACTCCTGAAACACCTCAGTCTCACAGGATAACAGATGATATAATGACCGCTGTTGAAACTGACCCCGAGACACCTCCTGGATACCATGACACTGACCCGACTGACAAAGTTCATGAAACCCCTGGAGCGAATCACGGAGAGTACGCTAACAACTTACAGAACATCATGCACACTCTCAATGCCTATCAAACTGACATTAATCTATTCAGAGAAGACATTAAGAGTATGCGATTGGACATCGTGGGATTGACTGACATGGCCTGCGAACAATTCTATCATTTGGACTCCGCCATCGAAGACTTGAAGAAACGCCTTTGAACCGGCTATCAGTGATTTAGTTTATTAATTTTTTTTCTCATTATTTTTTCTCATTATTTTCATTTCCAGTTAAATTTATCTTTCGCAACGATTTCATAACATAATTTGAGTTTATGTAATTTCAATTTTTCCTTATACCATGCACCTTTTATTTCAATTATTTCTTCATTTGTAGCAGCTTATATAATTTTTCTACTTTTTCTATACACTGTGTGACCATATACTGTATGACTACATTATTTTATCTTAGGTTCGTATACTACTGTGTTGCAAATGCTATATAATATGGTGTGTGTTAATATAAGTGCTACTAAATAAAATAAATTATTATTAATTTATAAATAACGTGAGACAATGTTCTTTTCTGGGAATTATTCAGCACAACACACCCTCACGGTCGTCACACCCCACTTACGATCGTGACGTGCTCATTTAGCGTGTCACGACCGTCACGCCTATGTCACGACCGTGACGACCTCTATTACAGAGATCGTGAGAAACAGAACTGTTTCTCATCGTGTCCCCTCTTCTTCTCCATCCATAACCTATCCAAAACACTCCCCACTCATTCCAAAACCGTCGTAACCCCTCCACTACCCCATTAATCCACCATTACCATCAACCATTTCATTTCAACTGTCCCGTATTTAACCCGAACATCAATCTCCCTCATTCTACCACTCTCCTCCCAAAACCTCACAAAATCCTTCCACCCTCAATCTTCACTCTTGCATGTTATGGATTCCATCATTTTCAGAGAAGGAGAAGCCGGAGTAACCCAGAGAGACCGTTTCATCCGCTTCCAGAACCGCGGTCTGCAACCCACCCGGTACATTGCCACTGACTGTCTGCGAGAACTCGGAATGCTGTCCAGCGTTCAAAGCCTACTGCAAAAGGTCGGTCTGTGGGACCTCTGTCGTCAGCCTCAACCGACTTTCGAACTTCTGACGCTGGAGTTCCTCAGCTCTTACAGTTACATCACCTCTTCCGGTTCTCAGAGTCAGCTTACCGGCGTCGTAACATTCAGAATGCACGGCCGGGAGTTCAACCTCACACAAACCAGGATCGCCGAGCTGTTAGGTTTCGAGCACGGCACCGAAGCCCACCGTCGTGTGCCCGACAATTTCAGTGAACAAGCATTCACTCTGTGGCACGACCTTACCAACACCCGTGTAACCACCTTCCAGAGCCTCAACGCCACACACATCCACAACCCGGCTATCCGCTACTTTCACCGGGTCATCTGCAACACAATCTTTGCTAGAGAGAGCAACCACAAGCTCAACTCCAAGGAGCTTCTATTCTTATACTGTGCCCTTCATGACGAGCCAATCAACGCTGCCCCCTTTATGCTCTACCACATCCAGGCCATTGCGCACCGAGGCTCCTCCCCGTTCTTCATTGGCGGCATTGTCACCACCCTCGCCATTCAGTTGGGGCTTGGTGACGCGCTCGCTAATCAGCCGCACCTCGCCGCCGAATTCCTGACCATGAGCTACTGCCGGTCCGCCCACCTGATCGCGCAGCGAGAGGATGGCAGGTACAACCCTGTTGTCAATGGCACCATTTTCCACCACATCACTCTGCCGTCCCGCACCCGCATCGACCCATCAAACCGAGCCAACTGGCTCTTTGCCTTACCAGCTGCTGCGGATCACGCCCCGGTACATGATGATCAGGCAGACGCTCCAGAGGACGAGATGCAGGACGCTATGGACGCAGCTGAGCCTGTCCGGGACATCCCCGAGACAGCTACCCGAAAGCCCCCTGCTCCCGCCGTCACACTTGAGGAGGTCCTACTTGCGATTCATCAGCAGAACCTGATGAACGCCGCACTAGAGCGTCGGCAGAAGGCACAGTATGACGCTTTACTCGGCACTATTGCTGCCAACCAGGAGGCCACTAATGAGCGGTTTGGAGAACTTTTCGGCGAGCTCGAAGCGCTCCGCATCAGCATCACTGCTACCTCCGGCGACGACTCTGATCCCGACGCGACTCCCTCCAGACGCCGCTCTCGCACCAGAGGCCGAGCCCGCGGTCCTCAGCGGCAGTAGTTTACTTTTATGTTGTTTTTCATTTTTAGTCTTGTACTGTATTTGTACCGCATTTATATCACAACATTGAGGGCAATGTCTGATATAGTGTGGGAGAGGTACTTTTCATTTCAGTGTACTTTCAATTCCGTTGTATTCCTTTCAGCAAAATCAATGAAATGAGCAAATCTGTGCGCTATTTTCTTAATTTCGAGCTTTCCCCGATTATTAAGCTATACTAGAAAAATCTTTAATTACTCGCATTACCCGACTTACCACCGAATGGTTCGTAATTACGAAGCCGGGAACGATTAAACAGGACCAATACAATCTTG
Source organism: Lathyrus sativus (assembly GCA_963859935.3). Taxonomy (NCBI): domain Eukaryota; kingdom Viridiplantae; phylum Streptophyta; class Magnoliopsida; order Fabales; family Fabaceae; genus Lathyrus; species Lathyrus sativus. Next base: position 361,500,837 of record OZ012739.1, read on the forward strand.
ACATCTTCGACCCCCTGCTTAAGAAATTCCATCCCGATCACCATTGCGAGTGCACCTTTAGTTTCAGTTCAAAAGTAACCCCCAGTAGTTTATACTAGCAGTCAGCACCGTCTGGACACAAACCACGTGGGGAGCCGATGAATATAAGCGTTTGACGCCTAATCAATAATGATCCTTCGTGTCTCAAATGCAAAATGAAAATAAATTGCACCAAAGTACACGGTCGCAGATAAGAAACGAGAAACATGAGAAGGAATCCGTTTCGAGTTGGTTCAGAGGTACTGGTTCTGAACTCGGTAGGGCGTGCTACAGCTCGATCCCCCACAACCTCCGAATCGGATAAAACATGAAGGGTTACCACACTCGTGTACCAGACCCCGTGCTAAGAAAAGGATCAAAATCGCTAACCGGCTACTCCCCTACGTGCGTGCGAAGGCAAAGGGCTTAATGTGACTGCGCTAGAACGAAACCGGGCGAAATAAGATCGAAAAACTCTAGGTGAAATCGTAATGTGATTGCCGATTGTTTCGCTTGACGGGAAGTCGACGACATAGCTTGTTGCTTGTGTCATTAGAGTATCGGTAGTGTTCTATCAAAGTACCGGACTATCCGACAAAACGATCCACCGGACGGTTTGTTATGAGTGTGCGCGAATAAAATCTTGTCCGCCGATTTTCAACCGACTATTTGCTTGAGGACAAGCAAAGGTTTAAGTTTGGGGAAGTTTGATGACGAGAAAACGCATCGATTATATCGCTAGATTTCATTGAAGTTTTATCGCGCATTCACCGTTTTGACGCTCGATTTCTCGAGTTTTTCTTACTATTTTGCAGGTACATCGTTATGTGAGGCCGAATCATGAATTAAGAAGAAAGGAACGAAAGAAACCACAAGAAATGAAGCAAGACAGAAGCCTGCAAAAAGTCTGCATAATTTGTTACGGCCACGGTCGTTACAAGGGTGTCACGACCGTGACACCTTACTTTGGGCCATCACGACCGTGAGGAAGCAGTCACGACCGTGACACTTGAAATCATCAAATAACGAGCGTGAAGACCTTGTCACGCCCGTGACAAGGATAAAACTTGGTTTTGACTCAGACTACGTCAAGCCACCACTGAAGACCACTCCTCCTAGTAATTCTCCTCAAGGCAGCACGTGAGGACGACTTCTCCCATTTTTGCTGCCACTTTCCAACATTTTCTCAACCACTTCAGCAAAGCCCAAGAAGCAAAAGACCAAGGCACCAGCCCATTGGAAGCTCTATAAATAGTACCAGCTCAGGAGAACTCAAGGACAGACTTCATTATCCAAATTTCCTGCGGAAGCTCTGCCGAATTACCTTACCACCACAATTATTATTCCAGCATTATTTTATTTCCTGTCTTGTTTTATTTGTATCCAAACCAACCGTGTAACAATTTCCAACATTAGGGAATTGTTATACTTTTATTTGTTTCCAGCCTTCAGCATTCGTTTTAATTTTTATTTCCGCCTACTCCAAGCCTTCCGGTCTGTGGAAGAAGGAGTCTACTCAGATATTTGTTAATCAGGTTTTTCAATTATTGCAATTTAATTTATTTATAATGTCTATTTATTTTTCTGCCATTAGTAAGTTATTATTTAACTCTGTGTCTGATTCAACCTCGATGAGTAGCTAAACACCTTAGGGCGGTATGTAGTTATAACCAACTTAACCGGTAAAATATAACCATGGGCTAAAATAATTAATCACTTAACATTCTGGCTGATGCTTTTTAATTGAATTCGACCTTTTCGTTACGAGAGTAAGAAAAGGGTATTAGGTTGGGTTAAGACCACGAGAGTGTGAGATCTTAACCAGATAGCTAAAGTTAGGCATTTAAATTAAATACAGCGAGAGCGCTTTAAGATAAATTAGAATTATTTAGTTTCCAAAAATTACCTCTAAACACTTATGGGCTAGCGAGAGCAGGCATAGGGCTTTAGGGATAAGATCTGATTCAAGACCACGAGAGTGTGAGCTGAGGGTATTTAAACTAGTAATCTCTACCGAATAGATTAAGTGAACATCTTTATAAGCCTAGGTTAGATTGACCCACCTAAGTTAGTATAATTACATACCGACCGTCTTAGTATTATTTTATTAAAAACTTAAATTTAATTCCGCCTTCAATAGTCTTAGAAAACCAACAACAATCGTGACAACTATTCGCCTTAGCTAAACTAGAAGTTCATCTAACACTAAGTAACGATAGAATCCCTGTGGATCGATAATCTTAAATATTACTTCGATAGGCTGTGCACTTGCAGTAAGATACCGCTAGACGCATAAGTAGACACGTCTTTAGCCCATCACATATCATCATCACATTATGGTCATGCTAGGGATTACCAAAAATGAGCCAACATAGAACCATTTTTCAAGTCACTTTTCAAAGTTCATGCCATATGAAGTAAATGTCCAAAATCACAATCCAACTCATTATCAAATATCCAAATCACCCTAATTCATTTCCACACACCCTAATTGCCCTAAATTGTTGATCAAGAGGGATGCACAAGAAGCCATACCCGTGTGCACTCAATTTTGAATTTTTCAGCAAGACTTTCAATCAAACAATTTGCTCAACATGGGCTTGCATGGGATCCCTTAAGACCCATACTTAAGCCAAAGACCAACCCTAAATGCTCAGATTGGAGGGAGTTACGCAGAAGATCAAGTTTCACTAAAACAAGTCAGAAATTTCTCTCTCTTCGAATTGGTGTTTTCTCTAGGTTTTTCTACAAACTATTGCTCTATTCATCCCTACACAAGTATAAGGAAAGGATTAGCACTTTCAAAGCAAAGCTTACACTGTGTTTGAAGAGCCAACGAAGCAGCTCCGTTAGGTAACCTTTCACTCTTTGAATCTCTCATTTTAGGCACGCTTTTACGTTCATGATTGGTGCATCTGAAGTTCTACTTCATGTAGGCAATGATGGATAGTTTTCATGCTTGTTTGAACCACTATCAGTTTTGTTGCACCCCAAAATTTGACCAACCTTTTCTTAACTTGGTTTATGTTTCATTTCATTTTCTTCTAGCATTTGCATTACATATCATTGTTCATTTAGCAGGGGATCAAGAGGTTGTGCATAATAAGAGGAGGTCACCAAAATTCTTGAGCCTAAGCAATGGGTTTACTCAAGCATGAATGGTCATCAAAGTCATCAAGAGGTGGTTAATGCTCCTTGAAAGAATTGATGGATGTATGTGGAATATCTCCTAACTTGGAGACCAGTTGAAGATCATCAGAGGATTGCAAATTCAAGATTTTGGATATGGGATGTTGAGTAAGCTCATTGAAGGCTTTGAGAGCCATGCTGGAGTTTATTCAAGTTGTTGTGTCATGTGTAAGAAGCCACAGTCAAGAGTGGTGCATCTCGGGTTTTCATCTGGTCAACCCTGAGTCAATCGTGAAATTGAAGGAGATTAAGACTCAATTACAAGTCTTTGTGATCATGGAAGGTTGTGTTGAGATGTCTAATATATCATTTCAAGATCAAATCAAGAAGAATCAAGAGTGTGAGAAGTTACTAAATTAGGGTTCTCAGTGTAAAATCCCTTGTTTAGTGCCCAACTTCAAGACCACATATCTCAAGATACAAGTCTCATCTCATTTTGACCCTAACATGAAACTTGTAGAGTATGCTTCTAGATTTCCTTTGAGTACTAGAAGTCTTTCATCTGATTTCTAGAACTCAAGTTATGATGCTGACAAGTTACAGGTCATCAGATGAATGTGATTTTGGTCAACTAAAGTCAACCATCTTCCAAGTCATTTTTGACCTAGAATGATGTTTCTCCTCACTTTGACCCAAACATGAAAGTTGTTCCTCATGATCTTAGCTTTCCAAAAAGTACTAGAAGTCCTTCATCTGATTTGTAGAACTCAAGTTATGAAGCTTTAAAGGTAGGGGTATTTTAGGAAAGTAAGGTTACAGGTGATTCTCATTATAGGTCCATTTCACTATCTTGCACACTTCAAATGCAATTTTCCCAACATGAAACTTGCTCCAAATGGTCCCAATTTCATATTGAAACACTCACTTGTGATGAATTTGGCTTAGATTGAAGAATTGGTGTGAGACTTTTTCATGAAGAAAGGTTAAAAAGGGGAAATTGCAATTAATTGATTTTGAACCAAAACAAGTCATGTTTATACATATTTTGAGTGCCAAGGATATAACAAACAAGATGCAATAATTATATTTAAGTTTTGTTATGGTTTTCACGTGTAATTTCATGGCAAATTTAATTGAAATTTTGACAAACCAATCTCAACCATTTAATCAAATCAAGGGATGAATCCCATCCACATGATCAGAATGAAGTTCTAGCAAGCATTTTGAATGAGAAAACAAGGCAATTATAGGGAGTTTCACGTGTGCATGATCATGAAAAAATGAGAATTGGGCATTTTTGAATTTCACACAATTGAGCCACAATTGGGCCTCCATAAGTTGCTATATCCATCATATATAAGTTCTAGGTCATTTTTGAATCAAAAGAGAGTCATTTTGGTGGAAAATTGAAGAGAATAAAGTTGGAGAAGAGAGTTGAAAATTCCAAATCGTGAATCTTGATTGGAGCTATTTTATGCAGAATTGAAACTCTATCCTTCTTCCTTAAGTGAATCAGAACGTGTCTAGACTATTTTCCTCAAGCTTGAGCTACTGAGAAAGTCCAACGGAGCTATTCTGTTAGGTAAACTCCAAATCCAAAATTCTCACTCATTATGCTTTAATTTTGCGCCATTGTTGGTTAATTCTGAAGTCCTATGTTCATAGGAAAATTCTGGATAATTCTTGTTGATGTTTTTGAACATTTCAGTGTGATGTGTGATTTTTTGTTTCCTTATATTTGGCTTACTCTTGCATGATTATTGAAAACAAACCATGGATTTGAGATCTACGTGACTTGTAGATGAATTTAGACTATAATTTTGCTTGATTTGGTGAAGTGTAGCTCAACCTGGATTTATGGCTCGCCGGAGAAGATGATCAAGGCCACCGTGCTCCGGCCATCTGGTTTTCCCCTCCATTTTTCATATTTAAACCTTGCCTAAGCTACGTGTGTGCATGTGATCCGTTTGATGTGTTTACTTTTTGATCCAACAGCCTGAAACACGCTTCACCGTGCACCTTATTTGACTCACCACACATGATCTCCCCAAAACGTAGCGTTTCATTAAACGCCCTTGTGGATCTGGGCCTCAATTTTTATTGACACCCCCCTTTGCTCAGGCCCACTGATTTGCACGCTTCTGGGCTGCTATTCACACCTTGTTCTTATTTTATTTTATTTTATTTTTTTATTTTGTTTTGTTGCTGTTTGGAATTAAATCATTTTAAAATACTTCCAACATTGATAAAATTCACAAAAAATATTTTCTGGATAGTTTGAGATGTATTTTATTTTATGAATTTATTTATTTTATTTTTCATTAAAAAAATAATTAATCAATTGGAAGTGTTTTATTTGACCTAATTCTTGACATGTTCTTGTTCTTGTTTGGTTTTTGCACTTTCCTTTTGATCCAATGACTGAAAATCAATCCTCATATACATGATGAGTTGAGTGATTTTTAAGGACCATTTTTCCCTTGTTTGGTTGACTTTTGGTTTAACTTTTACCTTGCTTTTGTTGACCCTCGATAACCCTCTCTAAAGTTGGTGCATCCATGTGAATCAATTTCTTTGATGATGATTTGAGATGACTTTGGCTATGGTTTCTTGGCCTCTGTTTGCCAACATGTTTATGAACTTGTGTTTTTTTTTTAATCATTTTCCTAATTTTGAGATAACTTGCAAGCCAAGTTACCCCAAAGGGAGGTTCATACATACACATTGACCTAGCTTGCCTTGGATATGACTTTGATGGATCCTTTGAGCCTTCAATTCCTTTTGATTCATGTTGCTAACATGTTAAGGTTGCTGGTTGCTCAATTTTAGGTCATGATATTGTGTTTTGATTGTTCAAACTTATGTTTCTTTTTGAGTTCCCATTTAGGGTTTCCATATGTGGTTTGCTTGCTCTCTTTTGTGTAAATGCTTGCATTTTATTTTGGTTTGATTGCCTTTGCTTTTGAACTCTTTTCTTTCATCCCCTCTTCTGTCCCATGACCTTGGATTCTCATTTAAGGTGGCTTGGTCCCTCCTTTGGAGGTATTTGAAGCATACCTAAAGTGATGAATCCATGAGGACTTCTTTGTGCTTTCTGTTGCACCCTTCTTGTGATGCTTATGCTTGAGTGCATATTATGAGTTCCTTGCTGTCCTCATATAGTCTCCCATCCTCACTTTTGCTTTGAGTTTACTTTCCTTTCATATTATTTGGCTTTTGGCACTTGTGGTTGATGTTGTTTGACTTAGGTCATTTCATCCCACTTTTGGTGCATTTTTGTGTGGTTTCTTCTTGTTGTTTGATTTCACTTTGTGCATTCCTTTCTCTCTTCTTCTTTTGCATTCTCATATATATGCTTGAGGTTGAGATGAGCTTGTGGAGGCTACTGCCCCACACATATGTCCTCTCTCACTTTCATCTTATGTTTGCATTCTTGCATTTTCATGTTCTTTCTTCTTCTTCTTCTTCTTCTTCTTCTTCTTCTTCTTTCCCTTAGGATCTCTAATCTCTCCTCTTCAAGAGTGGTTATAATAGACATTAGGTGCTTAACCATGCATGATAACATTAGGTAGTTCCCTTTTGTATCCCAACTTTAAGTCTACTTTGCATGACAACTTTTAGGATTGAGTTAGTTTCCCTTTAGTGCGTCCTTTCTCTTCTCATCTTCAAACACTCATAAAACACCTAATAAAGAATGACAAGTGTTGTACGCTACAAGCCTTAATCTACTTGGGAAATGGTGGTTGGGGGCTTCCTCTCAATGACCTAGAGTGTTTAGTGTACACCCTTTGGGTGATATGCGACGCATTCACTCCTAGCTCATAGTATTTAGTGCGACATGAGTTACAAATCAAATTCAAAACACTTCTTCTCTAAAAAAACACAAAAACACTTCAAATCTTTTTCATCCTCTGGGATCTTAATCAAGTAAAACCTTTTCAGATAAAAGAGTATTGTTAACTTTTAGTTCTACTGCAAACGGTAACGCCTAAGTCTCCAATGGTCGAGCTGCATACACCAACTGCTAGAACTACTTGTTAAACCTACTCGGGGCTAAAAACTTTTGAACCAACCTGTGGCCTTTTTAGCCCAAAATACGTTTGCTCTGATCTTTCATACTAGATGAAAGTACGTAGGCACAAGACGCGATGTCTTGGCCAACAACCTTTCCCCCTTTCTGTCGCTACTGCAAAAATCGGCGCCAGAAATGACAGAAGAGTCGCCACTGTGCGTTATTTATCCCAAAGAAGGGAAAGGAAACACTCAGAGAAAACCTAACGAAAGAGGGAAAAGGAATGGTCATCGCAACCAAAACCTGGATTCGGGAGTCGGTTACGGAAGGGGAAGGTATTAGTACCCCTCACGTCCATCGTACTCGACGAGATCCATGCTTAATTGTTTATCTAAACGGGTTTGATTAATACTATCTACGCTTAGGGCTTAAGGACAAAACAAAAGAAAAGTGACTCGGCAGAACACACCAGTTCTATGCCTACGTATTCCCGTCTAAAACGAGAAATCAGAGTCAACGTAGTTCGCCTAACTACGGGTAAAAGGGGGGAAGATTGCTCGCCGAGATATTGCATCTCGTGCCTATGTACTTTCATCTGGTATGAAAGATCAGAGAAAACGTAGTTCGGGCTAACTAGACCACAGGTTTGGTTCAAGTTGTTTTTAACCCGAGTAGGGTTAACAATCGGTTCTAGCAGTTTGGTGTATGCAGCTCGACCATTGGAGACTTAGGCGTTACCGTTTGCGGGAGAACCGAGAGTTAACGAAACTCTCATTACGAAAATGGGTTATATTGATTAAAGTCCAAGAGGGCAAAAATAAGTTGAATGTATGAAGATGAGAAAGAGAAACAGATCTCTAAGGGAAACTACACAACCCTAAATGTTATCATGCAATGTTCGTCCTATGGTTGAAGTTAGCAAAGGGGAAGACTACCCTAATATTGTCATACATGGTTGCAAAGCCTAATGTCTATCACATTCTATCTTCAACAAGAAAGAATGGAGCTCCTAAGGGAAAGGCAAAGGAAGCAACAGAAAACAGATGAAGTAACAGCATACAGGAAATGCGAAGTGTAGAAAGGTAAACATGCAATGCAAGTGAGGGAGCAAGTCATCTCAACCTCAAGCCCATAATGAATGGAAGGTGGCCTATTTTAAACATGAAATCTTGGTCACAAGTGATTATAAAGAGATGCGAGGCAATAAAACCTACGAATGACGTACGCATACCACAATTTGGAATCATAACGCGCTATCATGGAAATATGGAACCTAATGGGCAATTCATGTATGATAAAACCAGCCAATCAATGATCTACATATCCTATATAATGTCTATAACAAGCAATAAGAACCCTAGCGTTCATCACACAAACAATTCGAGGCCGTTGGAGCCGAAAGAAAAGCAAAGTCCGTTCGAAAGTCCAAATTACAAGTCCGAATACAAAAATATAAGAAAAATAGTAAAAGGTGCTAAAAAATTCAAATAAAAATCTCCAATGCCCTACATCAAGCCACAAACCAGGGGTGAGAGATACCACAAAAATATCCAAAGATAAATGGTCAAATAAGATGAAAACCTTGCAAGATGTCTCATGTATACCAAAGGAAAAGTTAAAATGGAGCATGTTAAAGAAAGCATCCAAAACCAATTAAAATGGTACAATAAAATTCCCACAAAAATATATCACAATACCTCAACATGTGTATGAGATCCCTGCAAAAGGTTTGACATTTTAATGATGTATTGATATGTCAAAGAAATTCAACAAAATCATGACTCAATTAGGATATTTTTTATGACCACTTAAATGTAAACAATTCTAATAAAATTTCAAAACGTGATAAAAATGTGATTCCAATTCTATAAAATCCTAAACATCTTAAAGATCACACACAAAAATATTCGGAATTTTTAGATGATTTTAACTATTTTTAATGTAATTAACAAAACAGGTATTAAAACAGAAAATGAAAGTGAAAAGAAATATTAAAGAAAACTATAATAAAATGATAATATGTGAGAATTCAAGGCAACTAATTGAAAATGCACCCAGGGGGATTCAAACAGAGGTGTGTTCGGTGGGGGTAGCGTTGACTTGGCCTAGTGGAGTGTGAGGTGGCGCGCTCGAAACGCGTTGGATCGCGGCTTGGTCAACCAAAACGGACGAATATGATTTCGTCTTCTTCCTTGGATTTCTTTGCCAACCGTGAACAGTAGTAACGTGACGACGGTGAAGGGAGCCATGGCCGGAATTCTTCAAGTGACCCTATCTTCCTCGTTTCTCAACCAAATCCAGTAATTTTTAGATGAAACTTGTATGAAAGTTTCTCAGGAATTCAAATATGCCCTTATTTCCCTCTGAAATCCCCTCTAACTCAAAAACCGCGGATGAATCTTAAAACTTCAAGAACATAAATTGTCACGAAAATGCCTCTTTTGTTACTAGAATCCAAGTGGAACATGAGAGCAATGCAATGATATAAAAATGGTGCAAGAAAACTACATAATCATGGAGTAATCTTGATTTGTTGTTACCTCCGAAACTTGATCTCTAGAGCTTCCAAAATCCACTAATGCTTCGAGAAAACTATGTGGAAATATTCAATAAACCTTGCTGGCGGTATTGGGATGGAAGAATTGGCTTGAAACGAAGTGAAAAACAGAATTCAATTTTGACATGAACACCACTTTTCCAATTACTATAAGCTTGTTCTTGCCCCAATTATGGCCAAACAATGATGTAACTCATTGTATGAATGATGTAGAAGGGATTTGTGATGGAAAGAAGCACAAAAAGTGGGAGAAAAGAAGAATTGGTTTTTGAGATTTTTCAATTATGGTGAAAATGGAAAGTGGTGAAGAATGTGAGAAAAATGATCATGGAAGAGGATTTTTGCCTTGGCTTGAAATTTTTATATATGTTGCATTGTAAGAATGATCAATGGTCCAAAATTAGCCCTTGTTTCAATCTTAAGGGCTTAGATTCAAAGTGTTGCTTAAGAATGAAGAAATCTTGAAATAGGCCATGATAAAATCCTTAAATGAAAAATGTAAAAGTGTCATTGTTCTTAAAATGAGATTTCCACTCAAAATAAGTACAAACATGGACTTATTTGATTAAATTTTGAAGAAATACCAAACTATGCCTTTTCACATGTTTTCACCAAAGTGACTTTTATCAATCTTCAACCATGAGCTAGCCCATTAAAACCTTGAGGTTTAGTTGACCAAATGACCCCATTTGGAGCAACTTTCATGTTGGAAAAAAGTCCATTTGAGTTATGCAAAGTATTGAACTTGACCTGTAATTTTATGACCTGTAATCATAGTTTCCCAACTCATTGATAATCTTCAGATGGCCTCTAAGTCAGGGGATGAACCCCACACAAGCATCTAAACTTCTCAAGGGCATGAACCACTTCCTGGTGACTTTAGTGATTCCTCAAGCTCGAATCAAACCTCTAGATAGGCATCTCTTAATGTATATCACACTTGATCCCCTGCATAAATGCTAATGCAATGCTATGATGATGTTATGCTAATGCAAAACAAGAAGGAAAAGGTTGGGCAAATTTTGGGGTGCAACACTTTCACCCGTAGTTAGTCGGACTACGTTGACTCTGACTTTCCCATTGCACGAGGGAATACGTAGGCACAGAGCGGCGATGCTCTGCCGAGTCTGTTTTCTTTTTCTTTTGTCCCTTGACCTTTGCGTATATAGTTTCAACACACCCTTAGATAGACAATAAAGCGTGGATCCCGTTGAGTACGATGGACGTGAGGGGTGCTAATACCTTCCCCTTGTGTAACGGACTCCCGAATCCAGGACTTGGTTGCGATGAGCTTGTCTTTTCCATTTTTGTCAGGTTTTTCCGATCATTTCCTTTCCCTCTCTTTGGGATAAATAATGAAAGGTGGCGACTCTTCTATTTTCTGCCGGGTGTTTTTCGCAGTTGCGACAACTGGCGACTCTGCTGGGGACTTTTCCCATCCCCTATGCTGGGACCGTTTCCTGTCCCCAATGCAAGTCAATCCTAGCGCTTGTTTGTTTGTCTTTGGGTGTGTATATTTGTGTGTTGTATTTTGTATATTATTGTATTTACATTTTCCGTACTATATTATTATCTGTTGTTGTTGTGCAGTTGGGTGGTTGTTCCTTTGAGAGATAATCCAAACCTAGGCTTGAGTACACACATAGTTTTAGTAGTGGAGAGTAATGGTGGATGTGCTTGCTTTGCTCGTACTAGTTCACCATGAAATTCGCGCTCGGACGAGACTCTCTTTGATGATTTTCTTTCTGGCCCTTTGGGCTCGAAGGAATTTTGGATCTGAGGGTTGTCGACTCTGGGGACCGATCATTTGTGAGTCAACTAAGTGAGGCCTCTTCAAGAGATTATGATGCTAAACCAGAAATGGTGAACGTATCAGCATTTCTTGAAAGTCTGTGACGCTGATGAACGCATAGGGATTGGGTTGTGTAGAAAACCTTGGCTTTCATATTACCCCGGTTCATTACAGTGTGAACCTGTGTTCCTGATATCAGTAGGTCCTATTGTCGGTACTATGTTTTTGCTAAAGCGGAGTGATGGTTATTCTCGACCAACATCACAACAGTCTTGATCCCCTATTTGCATTTGCATTTGCAATTTCATCTGCATTTCATTAACATGTATTTATGTTGCAGGTGTATATTTCCTCTCCGATTCTAGTGATCTTGTTCCTTTATTGCTGACATGTAACCCTTGAAGAGAACAGTGGCCTACAAGCTTCCAGTTCCTTTATTTGCTGAGTTTGATTTCCATGGCTGATGGGAAGGTGATGGAAGACTTCAGACAGTCCTATGGGAGGTTATTGAGATGTGTCTGCAAGCCTTCAGGGTACGAGATGGATGGTCTTTATGCTCTTCTGCAGTTCTACGATCCACATCTAAGGTGTTTTGTTTTCCCTGACTATATCCTGGCGCCTACCTTGGAGGAGTATTCTATGTTGTTAGGCTTGCCCATTCTTGATTAGATACCATTTGTTCATACTGACAATAAGCCTGATCTGGCTGAGCTAGCTGTTGTATTACACGTGGATGCTTCAGAGCTAGAGGGGAATTTGACTAAGTGGAATGGAGTGTCCGGCTTTCCTTTGGCTTTCTTGGTTGATAAGGCTCGGCAGTTCTCTAAGGATGGTTGTTAGATTGTATTTTGCGCTATTCTCGCTCTTTGTATCTATGCCATTATATTGTTTCCTAATCTCCCTGATTTTGTGGATTTAGATGCATTCCATATTCTGGCTTCAGGAAACCCATTGCCTACTCTTCTTGGAGATGTTTATCATTTTGTTCACTACAAGAATGAGAAACGAAGGGGAAAGAATGTAGCTTGTTGTGTTCCTTTGTTGTACAGATGGTTTGCTAGCCATATGCCAAGGCAGGTCCGTTTGTTGCTACTGTTGGTACTTCAGAGTGGTCGGAGAGGTTGATGGGTCTATCTGCAAAGAACATTACTTGGTTTGACTGAGATATGCTTGGTACAGAGGTTATTTATAGTTGTAGTGGATTTCCTAACATCCCTTTGGTCGGAAGGAAAGGGTGTATCAACTATAACCCGTCTCTGTTGGTTAGACTGTTTGGGTACGCGCTGAGGGATCCTCCTAGGGAAGAGGAGATACAGGAATCTTTGTATCTCACCGGATTGTTGGAGGGTGGGACTTTAGGCAGACTTGGGCAGACTTGGAACAACATTCACAGGAAGGGGAAAGCCTTATTGGGGAAGAGTAACAGTCGAGCATATGACCCTTACCTGACTTGGATTCATGATAGAGCTGCGAAGTTTCTGATGCCGTTTCCTTCAGTTGCACCTCTGTATCCTCTCATGATTGAGGAACCCACCACCGTAGACATTCAGAAGTACAATCAGGTACTGTTTGAGAAGGAAGAGTTGAGAAAAGCTAATGAGGAATTGGAGAAAGAAATCATTCAGCTTCGAAGTGAGAAGAATGAGGTTGTTCATTCCTTTAAGAAACAAACTGAGCTTGTAAACAAATTGGGTACGGATCTGACCAAGGAGACCAATTCTTGGGAGCGTTTAGGTTTGGATTTCAAGGTTGTTAATAGTGTTCTTGCTTCTAAGAAGGAAGACTTGGATAGAGCTTACTTAAAGATTTCTAAGTTTGATAACCAATGGAATGCTACGCTCACAAACAACAAAGAGCGCGAAGACAAGTTCAAGCTACAGATCAGCAAGTTGAAGACGCAGCTCAATGCCAAAGACGAGAAGATTGCAGCAGAGGCATCACTCAGGCGGATAGCGAGTACAGACTGAACGAGGCTATTGCAAACTTGAAGGATTGCAGGTTGAGATCTGATTTCAAGAGATGCAAGCTCGAGACGTGTTTTGGGGAAGGAGCTTGGGAAGATCATGTTGAGAGTCTACAGCACACTCTTAGTCAGCGAGAGTTACTTATTCAGGGACTACTTGCTAGACCAAATCATCCTGGGACGCTTGAGTTGCTAGAGGACTTCCGGTCTTGTCATCCAGCTTGACTATCTTGTTTATCTTTTTGTAGTTTGATGCTTATTGCTTGTTGTACTGACCATCACTAGGCTTGTTGGTTGAGGTCTTTTCCTTATTATACTCAGTTGTAGCTTGTACATTGCCTTTTGGCATGTGATTATATACGAGGAGGTTCTGTTATATGCTTGTCTGTAGGGTTCTCCATTGTTGTGTTTCTCCCAGAAACTAGAACCGAGGGGGAAATTTCCCTATTACATACATACATGTCTGCATTTTTGCATTTTTGCATTGCAGGTGCATCAGAATTGTTAATCTTATTTTCTTGTGGTTTGTTAGTGTTTCAGGATTGCCGATCAAATGATTCACCGATACACAACTAGGGGAAATCAGAAGAGAGTAATGGAGCAGATGCAAGCAGAAATGCAGGAAATGAGGGACCGGATGGCCCAGTTCATGGAGGTAACGTAGGGAGTGGCTAATGGACAAGAGCAACTCTGTACTTTAGTGCAGCCCTTGATTGCACGTGTTGATGGCAATGGTGTGTTGCATGGTGGGAACGCTGCTAATCCTCCACATGTTGAGACTCCTCGAGCTGATAACTCCATGCCTACTTTGGTTATCCCTACTGCGGGAGGGAGTGGTAATGCTGCTGGTGCCGGTAATGCTGCAGGTTTCAACAACACTGGTCTTGGTAATGTGGGAAGTGGTAATGTTAATGGGAACGGTTATGGTCCTGACACCACTTGTGCTATACATGGTAATATGGATCACCTTTGGAATGAAGACAGGCAAGATGATGTGTTCTCGCCGAGGGTTGTGGCTGCTAAGTTACCCTCCAAGGCTGATAAGAGGATCAAGATGATTGAAGAAAAAATGAAGTCCCTTGAAAGTCAAAACTCTATGGGCCTTGATATGGCTAACCTGGGACTGATCCAGGACCTGAGAGTGCCGCCGAAGTTCAAAGTCCCAGACTTTGACAAATATAAGGGTACCACCTTCCCAAGAGTTCATTTAAGATCCTACTACCGCAAGAGGTCTGCCTACTCAGACAATGAGAAATTGCTCATGCATTTCTTTCAGGACAGTTTGTCTGGTTCTTCGTTGGAATGATACATGAGTCTGGAACCGGTGAACGTCCGCAGTTGGAGGGACTTGTCTGAGGCCTTTGTGAAACATTATCAATACAACAGCGACCTTGCTCCTAACAGGGTCCAGCTTCAGAATCTTTCACAAAGGAACAATGAGTGCTTCAAGGAATATGCCCTAAGGTGGCGAGAGTTAGCAGCCAGGGAGCAGTCGCCTATGGTGGAACGTGAGCTCATTGATATGTTTGTCTCCACTTTTCCTGGCGTTTCTTATGAGAAGCTCATTAGTAGCATGTCGGGTAGTTTCTCTGACTTAATCATCACCAGAGAGAGGGTGGAAAATGGTATCAAGTTGGGGAAGATAAGTGCTGGTGAAATACCCTCAGCTGGAGGAGGTAAGAAGGTGTTTGGTAACACGAAACGAGAAGGAGATACTAACTCAGTGTCCAGTTCTCGCGGGAGAGGTAGAGGTCAGAATCGTCAGCAACAGCAAATTGCCAGTATTATAATTCCCGCAGTTCAGCAACAACAACGTCAACAACAACAGCAACCACAGCAGAATTAACAAGGCTACACGAGATATCCGGGTCGGGCTCAGACGCCAAATAGACGATTTGATACACCTCTGATGCCGTATTCCCAGTTATTGCAAGCTTTTTTGCAATTACAGCTTATCCAAAAGAGGACCTTAGCTCCATTGACATGTACGCCTCCATCCGGGTATGACGCAAATGCTCGCTGTGAGTTTCATTCAGGTGCCCCGGGGCATAACATCGATAATTGTAAGGCTTTTAAGCATAAAGTGCAGGACATGATTGATAGTAAAGCAATTAACTTCTCCAATGATGTTCCTAATGTCGTACAAAACCCCATGCCAAATCATGGGCAAGCTGGGGTCAATGAAATTATTGAGGAGGATGTCTTAGATTTGGTAACAAATGTTAATGAGTTGAAGACACCTTTGAGCTTTGTGAAAGCTAGATTGTTGAAGGGGGTGTTTTCCCAGGTTGCGCTGAAGATTGTGCTGAGTGTCTAAGTAATCCTGAAGGATGTAGGCAGTTGAACAACTATATTCAAGATATGATGGATATTGGAGTCTTGCAGTTTGATCGGTTTGTTGAAAGTAAGCCTGAAGAGTTGGTAGCTAAGGAAAGGGATGAGATTGCAACAATTTCCATTCCGTACAAAACCGTTACCATTTATGCGCCAAAACCACCAATAATAACCATAACTAAAGCAGGTCCCGTACCGTTTGGAAGCACCAAGGCTATTCCGTGGAACTACAGATATGAAGTGTATTGCAATGGACAGAAACTAGATTTGAATGGTCCCCCTGCGGATTCAGTAGATAATCTTGTGGGAACAGGAAGAATTACCCGTAGTGGTCGGGTCTTTTCGTCACTTGAAGTGGTGATTGACAAGGTTGACAAGGGGAAGAAACCAGTGGTAGAGGAAACTTCTCAGGCTAGGGAGAAGGAATCTTTGTTAAAGGATGCATAAGAGTTTATGAGGCTGATATGAAAGAGTGACTACAAAATAGTCGATCATTTGCAGCAAACTCCTTCTAAGATATCAATCCTGTCTTTGTTTCTATGTTCTAAAGCGCATAGGAATGCACTGTTGAGAATACTGAATACTGCTTACGTGCCGCAAGAAATTTCGGTTAATCAACTTGAAGGGGTTGTTGCACACGTAAATGCAGGAAACAGACTGGGGTTTACATAATTGGATTTGACGCCAAGGGGCAGGAACCATAACTGTGCGTTGCACATATCATTAGAATGCCGAGGGGCTGTTATGTCTCATGTATTCGTGGATACAGGATCATCCTTGAACTTACTTCCGAAGAAAGCCCTAATGAAGTTGGACATGCAGGGATTGATTTTCACACCAAGTGATTTGGTGGTGCGTGCTTTTGATGGTACCCGAAGGTCTGTGTTCGGAGAAGTGACATTGCCCATTCAGGTGGGACCAGAAGTATTTGATGCAGTGTTCTACATTATGGACATCCAGCCTGCCTACAGTTGTTTATTAGGCCGTCCATGGATTCATTCAGTAGGTGCTGTGACCTCTACGCTGCATCAAAAGCTAAAGTATATGGTTGGCGGTAGTGTTGTTACAGTGTGCAAAGAAGAGGATATAATGGTCAGTCACTTGTCATCCTTCAAGTACGTCGAAGTGGACGAAGAAATACATGAAACCCTTTATCAGGCTTTTGAAACATTCAAGATTAAAGATAAATCTCCTGTTGTGAGCAAAGCGCCAGAAGTGGCCATGTCTTCTTTTAAAGAGGCCTAAGCAGCAATACAGGCTCGACCAGCGCAGGGTTGGGGCCAGGTATTAGAGATTCCCCACAAGCAAGACAACTTTGGTTTGGGGTACCGCCCGTCATTTTCTTCATCCTCGCAGAGCGCGTCACGCTATAAATGACCTGTGCAGTTCACTAAAGGAGGAGTTATCTTCGAAAGGATCAACGCTGTGTCAGACGAAAAGGGAGATAGTGATTGTGATATGGATGCTTGGATCAAGCCTTGCACTCCAGAACAGAGCCTGTGCAACTGGTCTATTGAAGAATTTGTTCAAGTGACAACAGAACAATAATGCTTTGTTTTTTCCGATTATTGTACTACCCTATGTTCTACCCGGAGCATAGCGGTATTTTGTTTCAGGGTCTTATTGTTTATGTTTGAACATTGCTTTATCAGTTAATCAAAGGGTGTTTTTCTCATTCAAATTTTGTGATCCTTGTCTTTCTTATATTTATTTCTCACAATAAAATGGCAATGTGGTTTGTACTCGTTTACATATCATTTAAAACATTTAACCATTATTTTATTGCAGGATTCCTATTGCAGATGACACCGATTTAGAACCTCCTATTACTCGCTTTGACTTTGATCAACCGATATATCAAGCTGAAGAAGAGATTGATGAAGATGAAGACTTGCCAAAAGAGCTAGCTAGACTCTTGAAACAAGAAGAGAAGATCATTCTGCCTCATCAGGAGGAAATCGAGGTTATCAATCTGGGTTCTGAAGAAGTTGTCAGAAATGTTCTGATAGGGGTTGCGCTGCAGAGTGACATCAAGCAAAGACTGATTGAGATGCTTCGAAAGTATAGTGACATCTCTGCTTGGTCGTACGAAGATATGCCCGGGCTTGACACTGATATAGTGGTTCATCGCTTGCCGTTGCACGAAGAATATCTGTCTGTCAAGCAGAAGCTTAGAAGGACAAGACCAGATATGGCTGTGAAAATCAAAGAAGAAGTCCAGAAGTAGTTGGACGCAGGATTTTTAGCCGTGACAACTTACCCTCCGTGGGTCGCCAACATCGTGCACGTACCTAAGAAGGATGGGAAGGTATGGATGTGTGTACATTACAGATATTTGAATAAGGCGAGCCAAAAGGATGGCTTCCCGCTCCCTCACACTAACGTATTGGTTGACAATACTGCTCAATACTCCGTATTTTCCTTCATGGATGGTTTTTCCGGTTATAATCAGATCAAGATGGCACCAGAAGATATGGAGAAAACGACATTCATTACACCGTGGGGGACGTTCTGTTATAAGGTAATGCCTTTTGGGTTGAAAAATGCAGGGGCAACCTACCAGCGGGCTATGGTCACTTTGTTTCATGATACGATTCATCATGAGATTGAAGTCTATGTTGATGACATGATAGCAAAGTCGCAAATGGAGGAAGAACATCTGGTCAACTTGTTGAAGCTGTTTGAGAGGCTTAGGAAGTTCAGATTGAGGTTGAATCCAAATAAGTGCACTTTTGGAGTTCGATCCAGAAAGTTATTGGGGTTCATTGTCAGTGAAAAAGGAATCAAGGTCGATCTTGCAAAAATAAAAGCTATACAAGATATGCCAGCGCCGAAAACAGAAAAGGAGGTCCGTGGTTTCTTAGGGAGATTGAACTACATTGCTCGATTCATATCTCATCTCACAGCCACGCGTGAATCAATGTTTAATTTATTAAAGAAAGATCAGGCGGTCGTCTGGAATGAAAATTGTCAAAGAGCATTTGATAAAATAAAAGAATATTTGCAGGAGCCTCCAATACTGATACCCCCAGTAGTTGGAAGGCATTTAATCATGTACTTAACAGTTATTGAGAATAGTATGGGTTGTGTTCTCGGTCAACACGATGAGACTAGAAGAAAAGAGCATGCGATCTATTATCTAAGTAAAAAGTTCACAGACTGTGACTCCCGTTACTCAATGCTCGAGAAAACGTGTTGCGCCCTTGCTTGGGCTGCCAAACGTTTGAGACAATATATGCTTAATCATATAACCATGCTGATTTCGAAGATGGATCCAATCAAGTATGTCTTCGAGAAGCAAGTGCTCTCAGGAAGAATTGTCAGGTGGCAGATGGTACTGAAAGAGTACGATATACAATATGTTTCCCAGAAAGCCATCAAGGGAAGTGTTCTATCAGGGTACCTTGCTGAACAGCCAATCGAGGACTATCAATCAATGAAGTTTGAATTTCCTGACGAGGACATCATGTTCCTCAAAGTGAAGGACTGTGAAGAGCCATTACCTGACGAAGGTCCAAAGAAAGGTTCTCAATGGCAGATGATATGCGACGGCGCTGGCAACTCCTATGGTAGTGGAATTGGGAAAATCATTACAACTCCTCATGGTACTCATATTCCCTTCACTGCCAGGTGTCGCTTCCGCAAAAATAAGGTGCCGGAAAAACAGAAGAGTCGCCACCTTTCGTTATTTATCCCTCAGAATGGGAAAGGAAACGATCGGAAAAACCTGACGAAAAGGTATAAGACAAGGTCGTCGCAACCGTTGTCTGGGTTCGGGAGTCGGTTACGCAAGGGGAAGGTATTAGCACCCCTCACGTCCGTCGTACTCGACAGGATCCACGCTTGTTGTGTTTACTGGACGAGTTGGTTTATCTATCTACCTATCAAGGCTGGCTTAAAAAGAAGAGAAAATGACTCGGCAAAGCGTCGCGCTTTATGCCTACGTATTCTCATCAGAGAATGAGAAATCAGAGTCAACGTAGTTCGCCCTACGACGGGTTACGGGGAAGGTGGCTCACCAATACATCAGTATTGTCCCTACGTACTCTCAACAGGCTTGAGAGATCAGAGCTTACGTAGTTCGGGATACTACAGATTACGGGGATTCAGATTCATCTGTTTTATCGAGTAGGGTTAAACAGCAGATCCAGCAGTTAGGGACAAAGCCTGTTTGCATTGGCGCTGAAGTTTAACGACACTCTTTTCTTCAGAAAAGCTTCCTTTGAATTATGGGCCCACGGGGCAAAAAGGTTTGAAGTTTGTTTTCTGTCTTTTACGAAAGAAGTGTTTTTTATTGTGTTTGCAATTTCAATCGCACTAAAGGCTATGACCTGAGAGTGAATGCGTCGCATGTCACCCAAAGGGTGCCATACTAAACATCCAGACTGTTGAAAAGAAACTCTCCAACAATCCTTTCTCAGATAGCTTAAGGCTCGTAACGTACGGAAGAAATCATTAATGATTACTGTATCTTAAACTGTTTTGAGATGAGAAGAGAACAGGCTCAACTAAGGGGAGACTATCAAGTCTTACTGTTGTCATGCCAAGGATTCATCCTATAGTTGAGGTTTGAAACAGGGAACTCCTAGAAGTTATCATGCATAGGTTTCAACCTACAGTTCTAATCATCACTTCCCTATCAAAGGAAGTGAGATTCCTAAGGGATCATGTCAATGATAAACAGAAACAAATAAAGCATCAGCTTAAACAGTAAACAGCAAACAATAAACGACTGTAAGATGCATGCAATGCAAGTGAGGGAGGAAATGTGTGTGGGGTGTCAGCCTCCACAAGCTCATCTCAACCTCAAGCCAGATATGAATAACAGTAATCATACAGAGGAAATAAAATGCTATCAAGCAAAATAGAATAACAACTGCAATCATATAGTAAAAATAAAATGCTATCAAGCAAAATAAACCACATGCGCAAGGGAGCCGGGCTCTAACGAATACCCGCAAGCAAAGCCATACAGTAACAATACAAGCAGAGGGAGCAACTCAACCTCTAATGCAATCATGCTCCTAGATTAAAGTCAGTCTAGATATGAACTTATTCTAATGCATCAAGCAAGTCAAACAAGGCACATCAGCACAAAAAAGAAAACAGACAGGAAAAGAAAGCAGATCAACAACTCCCTCTTTCAATTCCAAGCTTCAGCTCTTCTAACAGAAATCTAGTCTTCAGACTTCAACCACCCTTCAAGGCTATCAGCTTCACTTAACAAGCATCAACTTGCTCCTCCAAGGTTTCAACCCACCAAACATAAGTGTCAACTTATTCTCTCTTCTCCAAGCTTCAGCTCCTCAGTCAATTCTACCATCAGGCTTAACTCTCAACTACAAGTATCAACTTGACTCCTTCAGGCTCTCCAAGCATCAATGTAAGTGTCAACTTATCCTTTATTCCTCAAGCCTCAGCTCCACACTCAATCTCAACTGAATCCCCTCCATAAGTATCAACTTGGTCTTCAAGCTTTAGCTTTCTTTGCTTTACCAGTATCAACTTGGTCTTCCTCATCTACAAGCTTCAGCTTCTCAAAGTAATATTCAATCACCTGGAAGTGTCAACTTCATCCTTCAATTCTTTAAGCCTCAGCTCTTTACTCAATCTCCATTGGATCTTTAAGTATGAACTTGTTCTTCTTGCTCTTCAAGCTTCAGCTGCAATGGCAATGCTCAAGGAATCATCCTCTTCCACACTCTTCAATGAAGTCCTCATCTTCAAACTCAAGCCCAACATCTTTCAAGATACTCAAACCAGAAGACAATTGATTTAACAGGATGAGTGGAAATGATAAACAGCTTACTGACAACCAAAGGAAGCCTG
Organism: Lathyrus sativus; assembly: GCA_963859935.3. Taxonomy (NCBI): domain Eukaryota; kingdom Viridiplantae; phylum Streptophyta; class Magnoliopsida; order Fabales; family Fabaceae; genus Lathyrus; species Lathyrus sativus. The sequence goes on from OZ012739.1 coordinate 361,522,471, forward strand.
TAAGGGTTCATCATTATGAGAGACGGGTTCCCTCAAAGTTCTACTTCCCAGATAAAGCCACTCATCCCTCCAAAGGAGGGATGTGAATATCTTAGAAGGACTTTTAGTCATTGGGAGGAATGGAAGCACCTGATGCTTTCCATATTTGTGAAAGAAGTCATTCTAATCATAAGGCTCTCCCTATGTCCTCTATCTCCTAAATCTTCATCAGACACCTTCAGGCACAAGCAACTCCAAGCAACTTCAAGCATCCTCACCTTGTCTTCAACTTGTCTTCAATCTCAACCAAAGGCAAACAAAGAAAAAACCCTAATCTAAGGGGACTAAAGAAGCTAAACTAGTTGAATTAGTAAGTTAGGATCACCTAAAACCTAGTACTAAAGTTAGTCCTAACTAAAATACTAAAACCAATTGTAAAATCCTACAAAAATATCTATGGGAACCTAGGTCAATCATGACTCTGCCACATTAATTTCAGAGATCAAATTGTCAAATTAGACCTAGAAATAAATTCTACATTATGAGGTACTAAACCTAAACCCTAAAAGGAAGCACCTAAATCTCAATCTAGAAAGCACACCTATTTTCATCACAAAAATGTGAGAAAAATGCTATGGAAGCATACATGTCTAACCTAATCATACACAAAAAATTAGGATGAAAATCATCACCACATATTCACACAAAATTCCACAAAATTATGTATCAAACATAACCATTTTAATATCAATTAAAATGTAAAATTCCCATAAAATCAGAAAATACATGAAATGAAAATATTTTTTCTCTAAAAAATACTAGACTCAATCATGAGTAAAATGCAAAAAGAATGGAATTAATTGGATTAATTTTCAATTTTATATGATTTTTCCAAGAACCATGAATAAAATGAAAAAAATAATGAAAATTAAACAAAAATAGACAAATGCACGGTGCAAGTAGTAACCAGAATCAGTTCAAATAATGGATTGGGCCTTCGGAGGTGTGGATAGTGGTTAATTCATTAAGCCCAGAACACTACTTAAATGAAACGTCGCGTTTCATTTCTTCAGATCCTTCACAAACTGAGATTAAAACGTGGCCGTTGGATGAGCTTCTAGTCAAAGGTCCAACCAAGATCTGATGGCCCTGGGGTCGTCTTCTACCTTTTGAACACCTGAGCTTCAAACGCGCAGCTCCGGCCACCACCGGTGGTGCTCCGGTCATCGTCCCCAACCCTAGTTCTCTCTAGGATCCTCCATTGCAAATGGTCAATACATGAAACTTGTCCCAAATTGTGTCACGAATTCATTCTTGCCCTTGATTCAACCTAAATCCTCAAGATTCTCCATAACCAAACCTCAACCAAAAATGGTAACACACCTATTTTGTCTCTAATTCTCAAATAAATGGTCTGAAAACCTTCCTACACCGTTCAACAATGCATCTAACACCTTAATTCAACTTGATTCTACCTAATTCATGATGGAGGAAGAAAGTTACCAACCTGAAAATCTTGGATGAACAGATGCACTAAACCTTCAAATCAAGCTCTCCAATCTTCCAGACACGATCAATGGATCCTCTCCTTGCTTCTGTATGCAAAAGAACCGGTTGAAAGCTCCTAAATCTTGAAATCCGATGGTGAGTTGCAGGTGGAAAAATTCAACTGCTCATACACGATTCAGCCACGAATTCTCTTGGATTATGATCTGGAATCACTCCTTAGCATCCATGGAAGAAGTTTCAATCAAGAAAATGGATGGAAAGTGAAGAATTTTGTGAAACCGAATTCAATTGCAAGCTAAGAAATCTCAATCTCAATCTATGATCTCTCCTTCAATCATCATTAACCCTTGCATTGGATCACCTCTACTCAATATATAGATGATGTATGAATGATCTAGAACCCTCTAGATCCTTCTAATGAGAGTTTCCACTTCTCATGTCATGAGATTTTCAACCATGTACCATCCTATGCATAATGCTGCAAACAGCTTGAAACCAATCTCATTTACTTCCAATTTCTCCCCTAGTGACATTTTGAAAGTGATTAGCTTGCAAAGGGCCTTGCTCATGCCTTGATTTTATGTTTTGCACATGTTACTTAATATGCAAGTAATCACTTTTCAAAGGAAGTCCACAAATTGAATCTCAAATCAAAAATGTGGCTAAACCAATGTTCTTAAAATGTTTTCTAGAGTCAAAATGATATATTACATGCCATGGTTTGGATGTGTATATTGAAAATATCAATTTCCAACTTTGGTTTATTTAACTTATGCCCTTATTTTGGGTCATTTTTGCAAATTTGATCTACAAGCATTTCAATTATCTCATGACCTCCTTACTAGCCTTAAAACATCATTTTGAACAAGTTTTATGTTGAACATTTTTCCATTTGAAGCTTGGAAATAGGAGTTATGGCCTTATACTTGAAATGACCTGTAATCTCCAAATGACCAAAATGCCCTTGACTTGTCAAAGCCATAGCTTGAGTTATACAAATCCTATCAAGGACTTCTAGGACTCTCTAGAAAGCTAAGAGGATAAGGAACAACATTCATGTTGACCAAAATTCCATAGGAATCACCCTTCTTGGGCAAACGTTTGATGCAAGTTGGGTAACTTTCAAGGCCCCAGATTCACATACCTCAGATGACCTGTAACTTGTCAAAGTCATAACTTGAGTTCTATAAATCCTATCAAGGACTTCTAGTACTAAAATTGAAGCTAAGCTCAAGCTCTACAACATTCATGTTGGGGGGAAAATGAGATGACAATCACATCTTGGGCTAAACTGCCTTGAAGATAGGGGTCAAACTAGGGGATTTTACACTGTCAAGCCTTAGAAACCCTAGCTTGAAACTTCTCAAACTCTTCAATCATGATGATTTGACCTTGGAATCATCCTTATAACATCTCAATGTATCACTCCATGATCACATGGCCTTTGGATTAGGTCTCAACCCTCTCCAAATCATCAGTTGACCTAGGGTTGACCCAGTCAAACCCTAATTACACCACTCATGGCTGAGTCTTCTTATCCTTGCACAATGACCTGTCTAGGCTTCAAAGTGATCTTCAACACTTATCATGAGATCTATCAAGACCTCAAGTCCAACCTCATGGCTTCAGAATCATCTGGTGGCTTCCCACAACTCTCAAGTTAGGAGACCTACACACTTGGCTTCAACCACTCTCTCTGAGGATCTTTTAACTTCTCTGACAAGGATATCAACCCTTGAACACTTGAATAACCTTCTTATCTAGCTTCAAACTCTTGTATAGCTCTTAATTGGTAATCATACCTCTTGATCTCCTGCATACATGTCAATGAAATGCAAATGATAATGCTAATGTGAATGAAATGGAACATAAGCTAGGTAAAGAAATGTTGGTCAAATTTTGGGGTGCAACACCAGGTTGACGTTCCCTTGAACTAATAATGAAGTCGAGTATGAAGCGTGCATCACGAGTCTAGAAGAGGCTATTGATTTGAGAATCAATAATTTGGATGTATATGGCGATTCAGCGCTAATGGTTAATCAGATCATGGGAGAGAGAGAAACTCGTCAGCCAAATCTAATTCCTTACAAAGACTATGCAAGGAGGTTGTTACCCTTATTTGACAGGGTAGAGTTCCACCATGTTTCGCAAGCAGAGAATCAGATGGAAGACGCTTTGGAAACACTATCTTCGATGTATAAAGTGAATTTTTAGAATGATGCTCCAAGAATAGTCATCTCTCGCCTTGATAGGCCCACGTTCGTATTCGCCATTGAAGAAGCTGCTGATGGCAAGCCATGGTTTTATGATATACAAAACCTCAAGAAGCAAGAGTATCTGCCAGGAGCTTCGGTTCAGGATAAGAAGACTCTGAGGAGGTTGTCTGGTAACTTTTATCTAAAGCCAGATGGTGTGCTTTACAGAAGGAACCATGATTTGGTGTTGTTGAGATGCGTGGATGAAAAGGAAGCAACAATGCTTATGGAAGAGGTCCACGAGGGTACTCTTGGTACACATGCCGGTGGGCATGCCATGTCTCGAAAGCTATTGCGAGCAGGGTATTATTGGATAACCATGGAGTCAGATTGTTTCAAATTTGCAAAGAAATGCCATAAATGCCATATTTATGCAGACAAAAAAATCATGTACCGCCGAGCCCATTGAATGTTATGGCGTCTCTGTGACCCTTTTCCATGTGGGGCATCGACATGATTGGCAAGATTGAGCCAATCGCATCTAATGGTTATCGTTTTTTATTGGTTGCCATTGATTACTTCACCAAATAGGCTGAAGCAACCTCATAGGCCAATGTCACAAAGCAAGTCGTAGCCCGATTCATAAAGAAGGACATCATCTGCAGATATGGAGTACCCGAGCGAATCATTACTGACAATGGTTCAAATTTAAATAACAAGATGATGAAGGAATTGTGCCAGAATTTCAAAATCGAGCATCACAACTCATCTCCCTATCGTCCGAAGATGAATGGCGCTGCTGAAGCGGCCAACGAGAATATCAAGAAGATAGTGCAAAAGATGGTTGTCACTTACAAAGATTGGCATGTGATGTTTCCATTTGCTCTTCATGGTTATTGTACTGCGGTACGTACATCAACCGGGGAAACTCCTTTCTCGCTGATATATGGTATGGAAGCTGTCCTACCATTAGAGGTCGAGATTCCTTCTTTAAGAGTTCTGGTCAACGTCAAGCCTGATGAGGCTGAATGGATAAACAAGAGAATGAATAAGCTTAGCTTGATAGATGAGAAGAGGCTAGCATCTATCGTATACAATCGGTTGTATGAGAGCCGAATGAAAAAATCTTTTGACAAGAAGGTGCGCTCTCGAAGCTTTTAGACGGGCGATCTTGTGTTGAAAAAGATTCTCCCACCACAATCAGATCACAGGGGAAAATGGAATCCCAACTATGAAGGTCCATATGTCATTCGAAAGGTCTTTTCTAGAGGAGCCTTGTTGTTATCCACCATGGATGGTGAGGATTATACATCCCATGTGAACCCAGACGCAGTTAAAAAATACTTTGCTTAAAGAAACCCACTAGAAAGAAAAAAAGAATATCCAGGCAAAAAAGGGGCATCTCGGCGAACCATAAAAAAGAGAATGGGTTCGGGCAAAAATTAGGGATAAAAATGAAAAACGATGTAAACCCGCAAAGTTGAAAACCCGAGAGGGCGACTTTGGCAAAAATGGGTATCCCGGTGAATCGGAAACCCGAAAGGGCGGTTCAGGCAAAAGTTAGGGATTGAAAAGCAAATGACTGCGGTTTGCGTTTGAACTTCATTGCTTGGTGGATTGGGAGGACCTGAGGGCCGTTTATCCGAATCAATCTCTTCAGAAGATGAAGCGTCGGGAAAGCATCAAGGTCAGGCGAGTCATAGAGGGATCAACTCATGGTGTTTGTCTGTGCCATATTGCCGAGATTTTTGTACATTTTTGTATATTTCTGTGCATATCTGTATTTGTTTTTGTGTAGCTTCCTCTTTTCAGGGGTTGCATCTGTTGTAAAACTTTGCCTATTTACAGGCCATTTATCAATAAACATATACTATTCAGTATCTCGTTTGTTTTGTTTTAACTTTTACTGTTTTGTTTGTGAAAAACGCCCAATGTTTTGATGAACTTGCACATACATAAACTCGCAGGCCTTGGCCAATAATTGTTAAAACTTTGGATTAATTGAACAACGTCACGAGTGATGACTGAGATAGTTCCGTTTGCGTAGGATATCTTGTCTATTTGTTCAGTTTTTTTAGGGTCGTTACCCTCGGGGCAAAGAGGTATGGATCAAATTCGTTTATCTCTAGCCAGAGTCTGTTTCCCCAGCAAGCAGAGTTTGCATCTCTATTCCTCGTAGAATTTGTGTGCAGTTTAAATAAGCAGGTAGCGTGTACGCTTTCCTTCGGCAGTTGGTGCATATTTAATCCCCACAAGGTGCATGTTCGTATGCACTCCCCAGCGAGTTGTGATTGGATTTTATCCCCACTGAGTAAGCTACAGCCTAGGTAGATTCGCTCCCAGCTGAGTAATCCCCAGCAGGATAAAGGAATTTCGTTACCCCGACATTCTCTTTGCAGGAAGCTAGCAAGGGCTCGTTGCCTCGGTATAAGTCCAAGTGTTATTGGCATGAGTAGGTTGTTTCCCCAGCAGGGTGGTTTCTGTATCTCTAGCATTTATTTTGCTGATTCCGTTCCGTTGCATTTGCATGCGTGCATAGAATTTACCCAAACGCGTAGCATTTCCATTTCGTATGGAGCATTATGCCATTTCAAACATACGCATCTGAAGCATAAGCCAGATTGGATACCTTTGGTGCCAGTTGCCTTTGAGGGATGATGATTTTGAATTCAGGAGATCTTTTGTATTATCCCCCTGTTGGGCGAATCTTTGGGGTCTTCGTGTTGTTGGTTTCTCCTCGGCAGAGTCGTTTGTTTAAACCTCTCTTTTCCTATTGGAGCTTTCCCCGCAAGTCGTGAGTTGGTTCTGTCGCCTGCCTATGTTGGATATGTTATGTCAACTTTTGGCTGGTAATTCCCAGCATAGTCTATTTCGGGTACGGTTATCCCAACTTTTGGTTGGTAATCCCTAGTTTCCCGGCAAAGTCCTTATTCCAACTTTTGGTTGGTAATGTTGGTCTCATTCCAACTTTTGGTTGGTGATCTATTGGCGTTTGGATGCTGTTCCAACTTTTGGTTGGTAATCCTTGTTTTCCTCAATAAAGTTGATTATTCGAACTTTTGGTTTGTAATCTCTGTTGCAGTCAGTTCATTTTCATTCAGCGGTTCCGACAATCCTAACTTTTGGTTAGTGTCCTTTTTATTCCAACTTTTGGTTGGAGGTTCCGGGCGTTATTCCAACTTTTGGTTGGTGGTCTCCCTTTATTGGCGTTATTCCAACTTTTGGTTGGTAGTCTACCTTTTTTCATCATTCCAACTTTTGGTTGGTAGTCTGCTTTTGTGGCCGTTATTCTAACCTTTGGTTGGTAGTGTCGGATGATCATTCCAACTTTTGGTTGGTAGTCTTTTGTAGAGGAGTCAGCTTTGTTCAAGTGTCTCCAGCGATCCTAACTTTTGGTTAGTAGCCTTTCTTCCCAACTTTTGGTTGGATTATATCCCTTGTAGGCGTTATTCCAACCTTTTGGTTGGTAGTCTGTTGCTGGTTGATGTTATTCTAACCTTTGGTTGGTAGTCCCCAGCGGGGTCCGAAGCTTTGTTGGCGTTATTCCAACTTTTGGTTGGTAGTCCTTTGTTCACGGGGTTGTTATTCCAACTTTTGGTTGGTAATCCTATGATGGTGGTACGTTTATCCCAACTTTTGGTTGGTAGTTCTCCTCTAGTCCTGGGTGGAGTCGTTATTCCAACTTTTGGTTGGTAGCTTCGTGTGATTCCAACCTTTGGGTTGGTAGCTTTATTTGATCCCAACTTTTGGTTGGTAATTAGTGACTTGTCAGAGTTCGTTTGATTCCAACTTTTGGTTGGTGAGTTTTTGTTGATGTCATTCCAACTTTTGGTTGGTATCCTTTGCTTCAATTCCAACTTTTGGTTGGTAGATTTGTTTAATTCCAGCTTTTGGGTTGGTAAGATTTTGTGGGCGCGATCCCAACTTTTGGTTAGTAGTTTTTGGTTTCTCCTGTGGAGTGTTATCCCATCTTTTGGTTGGTAGCTTGTGGTTGTCTGGTGATTTCAATTTTTTTTTATAGTGTGGATTCGACTTTGTTCGGTATTCCGGTGATCCCAACTTTTGGTTGGTAGTTTGTGGTTAGTACTGACTTTTGGTCAGTGTACTTCCCCAGCGGATTATTCTTGTGTTTAGTTCAGTTATCTCCGAAGATTTCTGCGGTTGGCAAATTTCCGGGTTTGTTGGTATTCAACCATCTTTTACCTTGATTGTTTGAAAGTCGTTCTCTTTTCACTCAGTCAGGTCCAAGTCGCTTGAATAGGGGTAGCTGTTGCACCCCAAAATTTGACAAACCTTTTCTTAACTTGGTTTATGTTTCATTTCAATTTCTTATAGCATTTGCATTGCATAGCATTGTTCATTTAGCAGGGGGTCAAGAGGTTGTGCATAATAAGAGGAGGTCACCAAAATTCTTGAGCTTAAGAAGGGGTTTACTCAAGCATGAGTGGTCATCAAAGTCATCAAGAGGTGGTCAATGCTCCTTGAAAGAATTGATGGATGTATGTGGAATATCTCCTAACATGGAGACCAGTTGAAGACCATCAAAGGATTGTGAATTCATTATTTTGGATATGGGATGTTGAGGAAGCTCATTGAAGGCTTTGAGAGCCATGTTGGAGTTTATTCAAATTGTTGTGTCATGTGTAAGAAGCCACAGTCAAGAGTGGTGCATATATGGTTTTCATCTGGTCAAACCTCAGTCAATTGTGAAATTGAAGGAGATTAAGACTTAATTCCAAGTCTTTGTGATCATGGAATGTTGTGTTGAGATGTCTAATATATCATTTCAAGATCAAATCAAGAGGAATCAAGAGTGTAGGAAGTTACTAAATTAGGGTTCTCAGTGTAAAATCCCCTGTTTAGTGCCCAACTTCAAGACCACATATCTCAAGATACAAGTCTCACCTCATCTTGAACCTAACATGAAACTTGTAGAGCATGCTTCTAGCTTTCCTTTGAGTACTAGAAGTCTTTCATCTGATTTCTAGAACTCAAGTTATGATGCTGACAAGTTACAGGTCATCAGATGAATGTGATTTTGGTCAACAAAAGTCAACCAACTACCATGCCATTTTTGACCTAGAAGGATGTTTCTCCTCACTTTGACCCAAACATGAAAGTTGTTCCTCATGATCTTAGCTTTCCAAAAAGTATTAGAAGTCCTTCATCTGATTTGTAGAACTCAAGTTATGAAGCTTGCAAGGCAGGGGTATTTGAGGAAAGTAAGATTACATGTGATTCTCATTATAGATCCATTTCACTATCTTTCACACTTCAAATGCAATTTTATCTTGAAACACTCACTTGTGATGAATTTGGCTTGGATTGAAGAATTGGTGTGAGACTTTTTCATGAAGAAAGCTTAAAAAGGGGAAATTGCAATTAATTGATTTTGAACCAAAACAAGTCATGTTTATACATATTTTGAGTGCCAAGGATATAACAAACAAGATGCAAGAATTATATTTATGTTTTGGTATGGTTTTCACGTGTAATTTCATGGCAACATTAATTGAAATTTTGACAAACCAATCTCAACCATTTGATCAAATCAAGGGATGAATCACATCCACATGATCAGAATGAAGTTCCAGCAAGCATTTTGGATGAGAAAACAAGGCAATTATGGGGAGTTTCACGTGTTCATGATCATGAAAGAATGAGAATTGCGCATTTTTGAATTTTACACAATTGAGCCACAATTGGGCCTCCATAAGTTGCTATATCCATCATATATAAGTTCTAGGTCATTTTTGAATCAAAAGAGAGTCACTTTGGTGGAAAATTGAAGAGAACACAGTTGGAGAAGAGAGTTGAAAATTCTGAATCGTGAATCTTGATTGGAGCTATTTCAAGCAGAATTGAAGCTCTATCCTTCTTCCTCAAGTGAATTGGAACGTGCCTGGACTATTTTCCTCAAGCTTGAGCTACTAAGAAGGTCCAACGGAGCTATTCCGTTAGGTAAACTCCTAATCCAAAATTCTCACACATTATGCTTTAATTTTGCGCCATTGTTGGTTAATTTTGAAGTCCTATGTTCATAGGCAAATTCTGGATAATTCTTGTTGATGTTTTTGAACATTTCAGTGTGATGTGTGATTTTTGTTTTCTTCGATTTGGCTTACTCTTGCATGATTACTGAAAACAAACCATGGATTTGAGATCTACGTGACTTGTAGATGAATTTAGACTATAATTTTGCTTGATTTGGTGAAGTGTAGCTCAACCTGGATTTGTGGCTCGTCGGAGAAGATGACCGAAGCCACCGTGCTCCGACCATCTGGTTTTCCCCTCCATTTTTTATATTTAAACCTTGCCTGAGCCACGTGTGTGCATGTGATCCGTTTGATGTGTTTACTTTTTGATCCAACAGCCTGAAATACGCTTCACCGTGCACCTTATTTGACTCACCACACATGATCTCCCCAAAACGTAGCGTTTCATTAAACGCCCTTGTGGATCTGGGCCTCAATTGTTATTGACACCCCCCTTTGTTCAGGCCCACTGATTTGCACGCTTCTGGGCTGCTATTCAAACCTTCTTCCTATTTTATTTTATTTTATTTTATTTTTTTATTTTATTTTGTTGCTGTTTGGAATTAAATCATTTTAAAATACTTTCAACATTGATAAAATTCACAAAAAATATTTTCTGGATAGTTTGAGATATCTTTTATTTTATGAATTTTTTATTTTATTTTTTTGAATTATTTTTCATTAAAAAAAGAATTAATCAATTGGAAGTGTTTTATTTGACCTAATTCTTGACATGTTCTTGTTCTTGTTTGGTTTTTGCACTTTCCTTTTGATCCAATGACTAAAATTCAATCCTCATATCCATGATGAGTTGAATGGTTTTTTAGGACCATTTTGCCCTTGTTTGGTTGACTTTTGGTTTGACTTTGACCTTGCTTTTGTTGACCCTCGATAACCCTCTCTCAAATTGGTGCATCCATGTGAATTAATTTCTTTGATGATGATTTGAGATGACTTTGGTTATGGTTTCTTGGCCTCTATTTGCCAACATGTTTATGAACTTGTGTTATTTTATTTGGTTTTTTTTAATCATTTTCCTAATTTTGAGGTAACTTGCAAGTCAAGTTACCCCAAAGGGATGTTCATACATACACATTGACCTAGCTTGCCTTGGATATGACTTTGATGGATCCTTTGAGCCTTCAATTCCTTTTGATTCATGTTGCTAACATGTTAAGGTTGCTGGTTGCTCAATTTTAGGTCATGATATTGTGTTTTGATTGTTCAAACTTGTGTTTCTTTTTGAGTTCCCATTTAGGGTTTCCATATGTGGTTTGCTTGCTCTCTTTTGTGTAAATTCTTGCATTTTCTTTTGGTTTGATTGCCTTTTCTTTTGAACTCTTTTCTCTCATCCCCTCTTCTGTCCCATGACCTTGGATTCTCATTTAAGGTGGCTTGGTCCCTCCTTTGGAGTTATTTGAAGCATACCTAAAGTGATGAATCCATGAGGACTTCTTTGTGCTTTCTTTTGCACCCTTCTTGTGATGCTTATGGTTGAGTGCATATTATGAGTTCCTTGCTGTCCTCATATAGTCTCCCATCCTCACTTTTGCTTTGAGTTTACTTTCCTTTCATATTATTTGGCTTTTGGCACTTGTGGTTGATGTTGTTTGACTTAGGTCATTTCATCCCACTTTTGGTGCATTTTTGTGTGGTTTCTTCTTGTTGTTTGATTTCACTTTGTGCATTCCTTTCTCTCTTCTTCTTTTTCATTCTCATATGCATGCATGATGTTGAGATGAGCTTGTGGAGGCTACTGCCCCACACATATGTCCTCCCTCACTTTCATCTTATGTGTGCATCCTATGTTTGCATTCTTACATTTTCATGTTCTTTCTTCTTCTTCTTCTTCTTTCCCTTAGGATCTCTAATATCTCTTCTTCAAGAGAGGTTATGATAGATATTAGGTGCTCAACCATGCATGATAAAATTAGGTAGTTCCCTTTTGTATCCCAACTTTTAGTCCATTTTGCATGACAACTTTTAGGATTGAGTTAGTCCCCCTTTAGTGTGTCCTTTCTCTTCTCATCTTCAAACACTCATAAAACACCTAATAAAGAATGACAAGTGTTGTACGCTATGAGCCTCAAGCTAATTGGGAAATGGTGGTTGGGGGGCTTCCTCTCAATGGCCTAGAGTGTTTAGTGTACACCCTTTGGGTGATATGCGACGCATTCGCTCCTAGGTCATAGTCTTTAGTGCGACATGAGTTACAAATCAAATTCAAAACACTTCTTCTCTAAAAAAAACATGAAAAAACTTCAAATATTTTTCATCCTTCGGGATCTTAATTAAGGAAAACCTTTTCAGATAAAAGAGTGTTGTTAAGTTTTAGTTCTACTGCAAACGGTAATTCCCAAGTCTCCAATAGTCGAGCTGCATACACCAACTGCTAGAACTACTTGTTAACCCTACTCGGGCCTAAAAACTTTTGAAAAAACCTGTGGTCTTTTTATCCCGAACTACGTTTGCTCTGATCTTTCATACGAGATGAAAGTACGTAAGCACAAGACGCGATGTCTTAGCCGAACTACGTTGACTCTGACTTTCCCATTGCATGAGGGAATACGTAGGCACAGAGCGGCAATGCTCTTCCGAGTCTATTTTCTTTTTCTTTTTCCCTTAACCTTTAGCGTAGATAGTTTCAACACACCCTTAGATAGACAACAAAGCGTGGATCCCGTCGAGTACGACGGACGTGAGGGGTGCTAATACCTTCTCCTTGTGTAACCGACTCCCAAATCCAGGACTTGGTTGCGATGACCTTGTCTTTTCCCTTTTCGTCAGGTTTTTCCGATCGTTTCCTTCCCTCTCTTTGGGATAAATAACGAAAGGCGGCGACTCTTCTATTTTCTACCGGGTGTTTTTCGTAGTTGCAACAAGTTTCTGCATAGAATCATCGTGGCTTGATATGTCTATGTTCCAAGAACCTTTTTCAAAAACTAATGTCATTTTTTATTTCTACGCGAAAAATGCTTTGAAAGAATGCCTTGGGTTTTGATTTTTATGATGGTTTTTGGTCAGCTCCGGTGAAGCTCGCCTGAGAAGACGGTCGGAGCTAGGGCTCCGGCGTCTGAGGCTTGAGCTGAGGTGGCTAGTCTGTTGGCATTGATCGTGCGTGCGTGTGTGCGTTGAATCTGACTTGGCATGACACCTGTTTAAATGAAACAGTGTGTGTCATTTGGAAGCTGAGTTCAACTGGCTTTGGGCTTGGCATTTTTGATAATTGCACCCCCTTTTAGAGGCCCAAACGCGTGTGTACATAAAGTTAGTGCAATCCACTTTACTTCTGCACCCCTTTCCATTTATTTAATTCATTTTATTTTATTTTTATTTCAATTTCATTTTAATTATTTGAAAAAATAGTTTTATGCTTTATAAAAATCCCAAAAAAAAATGCATTTATGATATTTCAAGATGCTGAGATATTTTTCAATATTTTTATTTTATTTTTCAATTATTTTTAGTATTTTTAATTGATTTAATGATTGAAGTGGTTTTGTGGTTGATACCTTGAATTGAACATGATATTTAACTTTGATTAAATACCCCCTATGATCAATTTTCCTTTCACACTTAGGTGTTAGATTGAGGCTTATTTGAGGGCTGATTTGAGGTCTTGATGATCATTTTCATTTGTTTTTCATTGGCTTTTTATGGACCCTCGATGTTGACTCGATAAGTGGAACACCTTGCATTGTTTGACACAATTGGTGGTGCTTTGAGTTGTTTCTTGCTTTGATCTTTTGCATTCTGATTTTTGATTGTTTCAACTTGAGTTTGATGATTTACTTGGATTTTATTTGACCTTGCTTATATTTTTGGTGGATGCCTCAAATTCAAAGTGTTTTACTATGTGTATGTGTGCATCCTTTGACCTAGTTTTGGGACATGATCTTGTGTGATCCCATGAGAACCTCTTGGACTTTGTTAGCTCTTATTAACATGTTACAGGTTCTGCCTTACATGATTAGAGGTCTATTGGATGTGTACCTTGTGCCACAAGTTTCATTTGATCATTGTGTTTCCACTTGTTTGAAGTGTGAGATAGTTGTTTGAACTTTGGTTCTTCAATTTGATTTGATCATTCTTGTGATTGCTTGATGTCTTGATTTTGAATTTGAGGTTTCTCATTTGAGTTTCACTTCTGACCTTGATGGTTATGAACTTGTTCATGATGCTTTGGTGATGTTGTTTTCACTTTGATGTTTGCTATGAACAATTGAGCTTCTTTTGAGTTGTTTGGTTGCTTTTCTTTATGTGATCATAAGTAAGTGTTTGGTTGAGATGATTATGATGTGGTTGCTGCCCCATCCTCTTTCTCCCATCATTTCTTTGATTGTGCTTCTTTATATATCACCTTTCTTCTTTTGATGATTGATGGCATTTGATTGTAGGAGCTTTCTTCTCTCATTTCCTCTCATCTTTCTTGACTTGTTTAAGTCTTCCATCTTTATGACTTGTGTTGGTCTTGTTGCATTGTTCCATGTTTGCATCTGTGTTTACATTTTATATCTCTTTCCATCTTGCATAGAATTGTTTAAGTCTTTCATTTCATTTTCATCTGTGATTGATTATGCATTGTGTTTACTTGTGCTTGCTCACATGATCCCTTAGGATTCCTAGTCCCTCTATTTAAGATGGGAGCAGGAGAGACATTAGGCTTTCAATCCTTTGCATGATAACATTAGGTAGTCCCCTTTTCTATCCCAACTTTAGGACCACTTTGCATGATAACTTTAGGGTTCTCAGTTCCCTTTAGAGTCCTTGTGTCTTCTCTTCTCATCTTAAACTCTTTCAAGACACCTAATAAAGGATAACAAGTGTTGTACGCTACGAGCTTTAAGTACATGAGGAATGATAAGTGGGGAGGTCTCTCTTCATATTATCTAGAGTGTTTAGCGTATGCCCTTTGGGAGATATGCGACGCATTCGCTCTTATGTCATAATCTTTAGTGCAACATGAGTTTCAAATTAACTCAATTCATTTATTCTAAAAAACACAAACAAAATTCAACCTTTTTCATCCTTCAGGATTGTTTTCAAACCTCATTTTCAGAAAGAGTGTGTTATGTTTCCATTCTACCGCAAATAGGCATCGTCCCTAACTGCTAGAATGGAGATTTAACATTGCTCATAAAAAACACACTTAACCGACCTTGTCCCGTAGTTTCCTGAACTACGTTTGCTCTGATTTCTCATACCAGATGAGGATACGTAGGCACAAGACGTCGATGTCTTGGTGAGCGAACCTTCCCCCCATCACTCGTAGTTTCCCAAACTACATTGACTCTAACTTTCCCATTGCACGAGGGAATACGTAGGCATAGGGCGGCGATGTCCTATCGAATCTGTTCTTTTCGTTCACCCCCGTTTAGCAGTAGCCTTTAGATAGTTTTCACCCATAGATTAGATAACAATCACGGATCCCATTGAGTACAACGGACGTGAGGGGTCCTCATACCTTCCCCTTGCGTAACCGAATCCCGAACCCAAGATTTGGTTGCGATGACCTCGTCTTTCCCCTTTCTTTTAGTTTTTCTTCGATTGTTTCCTTTCCCTCTCTTTGGGATAAATAACGTTCGGTGTCACTCTTTTGTCTGTTTACCGGCCTCTTTTTTGCAGTTGCGACACATCTAAGAGGTAAAATTTGGGGTATGACAGTTGCCCTTATTTAAATATCTTTCTCGGATGACGTGAGCGATGAAAATCCTCATAAAATCAAAGTGAAAGGTATTCAAATATAACAAACCGAAAATTTTGCCCTTAGATGCAATGCTATGCTAAGGACGACAAAAACTATGAAAATGATGACATGTTATGAACTCTATCATGACGACAACAAACGCAAACAAGGATAGAGTCAAAACCATGAGTAACCACTGGTTGGGGAAAGACAACAACACTGGGGAAACAGAAAGAAACCGGGGAAATCTAAAGCGACCAAACACGGGTTCAGACATGACCAAAATGATACTCTAGAGGAAAATTCTCCACTAGATATAGAACCAAATAAGCGGTCTCCACTGGGGAAAAGTTGAACAAAGAGTTAATTTCTGCCAAGAGCAACAACAAAAACAAAAATGATCTCCTAACAAGGGATCAAACGAAACCAAAGATTTCCTTTAAAACGAAGAGTTCAAATGGGATCTTCAGAAAACGACAGGAAAAGAAAAAGATAAGTCTACAACTGAAATGTGCCAAGTGAGGTGGACTTAGAAAATGACCCTAAAATCTGGACCTTGCGGGGGTGTTGGTGACAACCAACAACCAAACTATAACACCCATTGGACGTTAAAAGAGATGCCAATTACCATTGGACTTCAAACCATGCCAGTCACCACTGAACCTTAAACAATGCCAGTCACCACTGGAGTATCAAAGAATGCCAATTACCATTGGTCTTTCAATAATGATAGTCACCACTGGGCTTTAAAAGAATGCCAATTACTATTGGACTTTAAGAGAAGGCCAACAACTATTGGACTTCAAACAATACCAGACACCACTGGGATTTAGGTACCAATAACCATTGGATTTTAAAGAATGCCAATAACCGTTGGACTTAAACAATGTCAGTCACCACTGGACTTTCAAATCATACCAATTACTATTGGACTTTAAAAAATTCCAATCACCACTGGAATTTAAAAGAATGCCAATTACCATTGTACTTTAAGATAGTGCCAATAACCATTGCACTTCACCGGAGATTGCTAGTAATGACTAGACTTCAAGGAGAAAGACTGGTAACAACCAGGAAAACAATATCAATAGCAGATGGAGCCGACTAAAGGTGCTAGTAAGAACTAGACTTCAAAGGGGATACAAGTGACAACCCACAACCATAAAATAGAGTCAGTAGCAACTGAGGTAGGGACGTTGGTGACAACCAAGGACCCGAAAAGACAGAGGATGCCTGAGACAACCAGACTTAACTAACAAGACACTAGTACCAAACTAGGATTAACAATTACGACAAAAGGTAACAAACAAAGATCAGAAGGCATGCTAAATGCACATGATATGTCATGATTTGAATGATTAATGATATGCAAGAGTTTATTCTATCAAGAGATAAAGATTTTGGAGAATCGAAGGGAAAGGTAGATAAACATATTTATCTCGTTGGGTAAACAAGGAATCACACTAAATTCAAGGGATAAAGGTGTCCAAAAGTTCGATGGGAAATAAACCCACTCCACTTGGGGAAATATAAAAACTTAGGAAAACTTGCTGGAAATGGCAGTATAACTTCAATACAGACACTGGATGACTCTGCTGAGGATGAGTCTTCACGCTATCAAAACATATCTCATAGAGAATACTGGGGAGACTATCTTTAATCTTCGTAACCACACACGAATGAAGGAACAAACCAACAAATAAATTCAAACTAGCGTTTCAATGGGAAAATGTATTGAGATTGCACATCAAGGCTTCTACCACCTTAAGACTTCCTGGAGAACATATGATTTTCACTGAATCTTTCCATGAGCCAAAGTAAAATTTATGTTTTGTTAAGTTTTTAAAAAAAAACTATTTTTAAAAATCAAAACCTTTTTCTTTCAAATTCACTGTTAATCAATAAACGATGTTTTGCATAACAAAGAAAAATAGGGAAAACAGTAAATTACAAGCAATTGAATGGCCCGAAAATCTGATTTTATTCAAGAATGGTAGCAGGTAAATGACAAAGCTCCATGTAAAATGCACAATTGAAAATGGCAACAGGGAAAAAGTTATATTGAATCCAATAAAAATATATCCCTAATAACTAAGAGTTTTCCAAGACCTCGGTTCTGACAAGAGTGGTTAAAATAAACTTCTCATGTAATCTTTTACGGAGGTGACAACCATCTGATGCAGTAAATGCTTTTGCCCCTAACTTTTGCCTGGGTCGCCCTTTCGGTTTTTCAATCCACCGGGACACTCATTTTTCATTTCATCCCTAACTTTTGCCTGGATCTTCTTCACTGTTGCCTAAGCCACCCTTGTAGGTTTTCAACTTATCAGGTTCTTTAGGCATAATACTTTTTGTACTGCATCAGAATTCACCAGGTGGGTAAGTTATTCTCCACCCATTGTTGTGAGAATTAACGAGCCTCCTGAGAAGACTGTTTTTACAACAAATGGACCATCATAGTTAGGCATCCATTTTCCTTGCATATCCTTGTCAACTTGCAAGATTTTCTTAAGTACAAGCTTTCCTTATTGGAAATCTCGGACGCGAACCTTCTTGTCAAAAGCTCTTTTAATCCTCTTTTGATATAACTGACCGTGACACATCGCAATCAGGTGCTTTTAATCAATAAGGTTCAGTTGGTCAAGTCTTTATCTTATCCATTCCACTTCATCAAGTTTGGCTTCCATTATGACTCTTAGATAAGGTATCTCAACCTCAATGGCAAGGACTGTATCCATCGTATATACCAATGAAAAAGGGGTTCCCCTATCGAAGTGTGAATAGACGTTCTATACCCATGCCAGGAAAATGGCAACATCTCATGCAAGTCCTTATATGTCTTTACCATTTTCTGCAAAATCTTCTTGATGTTTTTGTTCGCAGCTTCGACAGCTCCATTCATCTTGGGACGATAGGGAGAAGAGTTGTGATGTTCAATTTTGAAATCATCGCACAACTGTTTCATTGTCTTGTTATTCAAATTGGTTCCATTATCTATTGTGATTCGGCTTGGGATTCTGTACCGGATGATAATCTCCCTCTTGATAAAACAGGCCACCACTTGTCTAGTGGCATTGGCATAAGATGCAGCTTCAACCCACTTTGTAAAGTAATCAACAACGACTAGGATGAATCGATGTTCATTGGAAGCCTTTGGCTCAATTTCCCCAATCATGTCAACAACCCACATAGAGAAAGGCCACAGTGATGATAAAACATTTAGCAATGTCGGGGGCACATGCACCTTGTCTGCATAAATTTGGTATTTGTGGCATTTTCTAGCATATTGGATGTAATCGGTTTCTAAAGCCATCCAGTAGTACCCAGCTCTTAGAATCTTTTTGGACATGGCATATCCATTGACATGAGTGCCAAATGTTCCTTCATGAATATCTTGTATTAACAAACCCGCTTCTTGTCTATCGACACATCTAAGCAGAACCATGTCATAATTTCTTTTGTAAAGCACATCGTTGCTGAGAAAGAATTTAGATGCCAACCTCATAAAAGTTTTCTTGTCGAGTGATGTAGTATCAATTGGATGCTCCTGAGTCTGAAGATACTTCTTGATATCAAGAAACCAAGGTTTCCCATCTGTTTCTTCTTCCACCATCTGAAAATAAGCAGGCTCGGTCTTCCTCTCGATTCGGATGAGCGTTGCTTCATTAAAAACTCTGACCTTCCACATCATGGCTAGCATAGCCAATGTATCAGCAATGTGATTTTCAGTCCTTGGGAGGTGTTTGAAAGTGATCTCATCAAAGTACTTGATCATTTCAACAATGTATGCTCTATATGGGATCAATTTCTCACCTCGGTCTCCCATTCACCTTTGACTAGATAAATCACCAAGGTTGAATCACCACTTACTTCAAGAATTTTGATTCGAAAGTCAATTGCTGCTTCGAGGCCTAGAATGCAAGCTTCATATTCGACAATATTGTTGGTACACTCAAAACATAATCTGGCTGTGAATGGAGTGTAACCACCATCTAGATTCATCAAAATGGCGCCTATACCATGGCCATTGTAGTTGGAGGAACCATCGAACATCATCTTCCAATAGGAACCAAGCTCGGGATCCTCATTTGGCCCTGGATCTTCATAATCCTTCTTTATCAACATGATGTCTTCATCGGGAAAGTCAAACTTCAGCGGTTCATAGTCTTCTACCGACTGGTCTGCAAGGTAATCTGAAAGGATGCTACCCTTGATAGACTTTTGAGCAACATAATGGATGTCATATTCTGATAATAACATATGCCAATGGGTGAGTCTCCCTGTTTGAGCGAGCTTCTCAAAGATATACTTTATCGGATCCATTTTTGAAATTAGTAAAGTAGTATGAAAAATCATATATTGCCTCAAATTCCTGGAAGCCCATGTCAAAGCACAACAAGTTTTCTCTTAAAGTGAATATCGACTTTCACATTCAGTGAACTTCTTGCTCAAATAGTAAATGGTGTGCTCTTTACATCCAGACTCGTGTTGTTGACCCAACACGTAACCCATTGATTCTTCAAGCCCAATTAAGTACATAAAAAGAGGTTTTCCGGGAATGGGAGTAATTAACATTGGAGGTTCTTGAAGGTAACCATTGATCTTATCAAAAGCTTGCTAACAATCTGAATTCCAAACAACCGTTTGATTGTTGCGCAACAGCTTGAAGATTGGCTCGCAAGTAGGAGTCATATTGGAAATAAATCTGGAGATGTAATTCAACCTTCCAAGGAAACTTCTAACCTAGTTCTCAATCTGCGGAGCTGGCATTTGTTGAATAGCTTGAACCTTGTCAGGTTCCACTTCAATCCCTTGTTGACTAAACATGAAACCGGGCAGCTTCCCAGATTTCACTACAAAAGTGCACTTGGAAGGATTCAATCTTAACTGATATTTCTTAAGCCTCTCAAACAACTTCAAAAGATGATCCAAATGGTCTTCTTCACTCTGACATTTGGCGATCATATCATCAGCATACACCTTTATCTCCTTGTGTATCATGTCATGGAACAACGTGACCATAACTCTTTGATAAATGGCGCCGACAATCTTCAAACCAAAAGGAATGAATATATAACAATAAGTCGCCCAAGGAGTGATAAACGTAGTCTTTCCCATATCATTTGGGTCCGTCTTGATTTGGTTGTAACCAGAAAAACTATCCATAAATGAGAACACTGCAAAACGAGTTGTGTTTTCTACCAAAGTATCAATTTGTGGCAAAGGGAAATCATCCTTCGAGCTATCCTTGTTCAGATCCCTATAATCCATGCACATTATGATTGTTCCATCTTTCTTTGGCACGGGTACAATATTGGCCACCCATTCTGGATATTTGGACACTACTAAGAAACCCGCATCAATCTGTTTTTTGACCTCATCCCGAATCTTGAGAGCCATGTCAGGCCTAGTCCTTTGGAGCTTCTATTTGACAGGCGGACATTCTAGTCAAAGAGGTAATTTGTGAACCACTATGTCGGTGTCTAAACCAGGCATATCTTGATATGACCAAGCAAATACATCAACATACTCTTCTAAAAGCTTCACCAGGCGCTGCTTGATTTTTCCCCAAGTGTTTCCCCAATCTTGACCTCTTTCTTGTCTTCATCAGTGCCAAGATTAATAACACCCACTTGTTCCTTGTGAGGTTGAAGGTCCATGTACTCATATTCTTCCATCTTTACCAGTTCATCCAGAATCTCAAAATCTTCATCCTCATCTTCGGCTTGGTATATGGGTGAGTCAAAGTCAGGAGGGAAAAAAAGTCATTTGATTCAACAAGTTTTGGGTTTCCTCTGTATGTTTGGAATGGCATAATTATTAAAACACACAAAGACAAATGAAAAAGGAAAGGAAAGAAATATTTTGGTTTTTCTTAAAAGATAGCCATTTTCTTAAAAGGAAAAGTAAAAAAAAAAGCAGTATATGAAACAAAAATGAGGAGTTTAACAAAACATCTTCATTAATCATAATAACTTGAAAGCATGGGGCCCTACAAAATGATCCTATAGCCTTGGGCACGACCACGGAAGTTTGAAAACAACAAAACAAAAGAGAATAAAAATAAATTACTTCAGCATAGGAATGATAACATGAATCTCAACAGCTTCCTAGTTGTCCAAGGCAACTTCGCAATGATACACCAGGTGATCAACATCTTCCTCTTCAAAATCTTCTTCAACATCGTTGATTTGGAAACCCCCACTGATAAACACCTCTTGAATAGTCTTCAGGAGTCCTTTGACTGAAGTTGATGTCCCATCATGATTTGGTTTGTAACCCAACCCCTAGTAACCCAATCTTACTTCCACTTCGATGACCTCTCCCCAACCTGCAGGAGTTCCCTCTTTCAGAAAAGACTTCATGCTCTGAACAGACACAAAATATGAACCACTTTTAACTACTATTTTTTCTATCATCACAACATTGGTTATCTCAAGCACTTGAAAAGAATTTTCTAGCACATCCTTGTTATACCCCAAATTTTGACCAACCTTTTCTTTTAACTTGGCTTATGTTTCATCTCATTTTAGCATTTGCATTTGCATAACATTGGTTCTAATCAGGGGATCAAGAGATGTTGTGTTTTCCATTCAAGAGGAGAGCTTCTTTTTTCAAGCAAGAAATAATATCATTGGCAATTCATCAAAAGCTCATTGTCATCATCAAGATTGGTTTCAAAGCTCCTTGAGAGGAGAAGTTTGTGTATGGGTGTCACCTCCTATCTTGAGGATCATCAGAGGTTCATGAGGTCACCATTTTGGATAATTAGGGTTCAAAAGCTCAATATGTATCTTGAGAGTTCTTCATGGAGCTTGCATGGTCATACAAGTCATGTGCAAGGGCCTCAGTTAAAGGATATGGTGTTAGGGTTTCATCTAGTCAACCCAAAGTCAACTGTGGACTTAAGAGGGTTCAAGATTTGGTTATAGGTCATTTAGACATGTGAAGTCATCCCAAAGAATCTAGGATGTCATGGTAAGATAAAATCAAGGAGAGTCAAGAGTTCAAGGAGTTACTAAATTAGGGTTTCAGATGGTTTTAGTGTAAAATCCCCTTCTTTAGTGCCTAACTTTAAGAGCAATTTTCACCTTGATACAAGTCTTGTCTCACTTTTCAACTAACATGGGACTTGTTCATCATCCTCTAAGATTTATTTTGAGTACAAGAACTCATCCATTGAGTTTGTACATCTGAAGTTATGATGTCAACAAGTTGATGTCCTCAGATGAAGGGAATTTTGGTCAACTCAAAGTCAACTCACTTCAAAGGCATTTTTGACATGGAATCAAGCTTCTCCTCACTTTCAAGTGAACATTAAAGTTATTACTCATGATCTTATATTTCCAAAAAGTCCTACAAGTCCTCTTTCTCATGTGTACATCTCCAGTTATGGTCTTCACAAGGCAAGGGTATTTTGGGAAAGTTCATTATAAGTCATTTTCTTCAATGGTCAATTCCATGAACTTTGAGACCTCAAATTCAATTTTGTGCCACATGAATGTTGTTTCACATTGATTCAAATTCATCATGAACTTAAAATCCATGGCATTTGGTGGATGGTATGATCATTTGAACCATTTTGAAAGAGGGAATTGGACTTTTCGTCATGATTTTGGTTTTCTTCATTTACAAGTCACCAAATGACTTTGCTTTGGAATTTTTCACACCATGATCTCATCACATATTAGTCTTGATATTATTTACCACAATTGGAAAAACAAGAATGCAAGTTACATGCCATATTTTCAAAATCCATATCAAAAAGATCATGAGTTGAAACTTGGTACAAACCTTTACTACATGAACCAAAACAATGCAATTCATTTCCACACCACATATATTTCATTTTGCTGACCCAATGTTGGTTGAAGAGTGCCTAACTCGTGTGTATGTAAAAGTGTAATATTTTTGACATAATTTGGAATCACACAATGCAGCCATTATTTGCCTGCATGGCATGTGCAAAGTCCTCATATTTAAGCCAATTAACTTGCCCTAATGCTCAGAACTGAGTGCAACTGTATGAGAGAGAGGAGAGAGCTCTAAAATTTCTCAAAAATTCATTTCTTCAAATCTGGTTCTTCTTGAGGTATTCCTTCATGTTTTGGTGCCAATCATCATCAATGAAGATCATGGAATAGATTGGAAAGTTGAGACTGAAGCTTGCGTGCAATTTTAAGAGTCAATGGAACTGCTCCATTTGGTAGGTTTTATTCAACTTTTTCTCTCATTCTAGACTTGCATTAGGGCCATGCTGGTTTGCATCTGAAGTCTTATACTTCATATGCAATGTTTGAATCCTTTGGTTGCTTGTTTGCTTAGGTTTTCAGTTTGTGCATCTCAAAATCGTGCCATGATTTCACATGCTTTTAAGGACCTTTTTTCAAAATGGTGGATGGATTCATGATCCTTGTGGAAGTAGCTTTCATTTGGTACCAGAATTGGCCATTTTTATTGAGATTTGATGACTGGTCTCCGGCGAGCTCGCCGGAGAAGACGACCGGAGCCCTAGCTTCGGCGTCCATTCATATCTCTGGCCAAAGCTGAGTTGGATCCGTTTGAATGTTTGACCATGTGTGTTGTCTCATTTTGATTCGTTTGACCAAGCCATGTGGATGTTTGACTCCACGTATGTTTAATAAAATGCAACGTTTCATTAAACTCTGAGTCCCTTGTTTGTTTGGGCCTGGCTTGCTATGCACACCCTCCTCTTTTGAGCCCAAGTGAGATTGGTGAAGGATTCAGTGCATTCTTTCTTTACTGATCTCACCCTTTTTGGGGTTTTAATTCATTTTTATTTCATTTTAATTCTTGTTTCCATTTTAATTGATTAAAAACAGTTCTGATTTCACAAAAATTCCATAAAAATATTTTCTTAACAGTTTGAGATGTTAATTAATTTTTCCATATTTTTATTTTTTTCCATTTATTTTCATATTTTATTTGGAATTTAACTTTTAATGTGTTTTATGGCTCCTACCTATGT
This sequence comes from Lathyrus sativus, assembly GCA_963859935.3. Lineage (NCBI taxonomy): Eukaryota > Viridiplantae > Streptophyta > Magnoliopsida > Fabales > Fabaceae > Lathyrus > Lathyrus sativus. The sequence goes on from OZ012739.1 coordinate 361,546,864, forward strand.
TGAACTTGATTGTTTGAAGCCTAATTGTAAATCCCCTATGACCAATTCTTCTTCATCACTTAGGTGATGGATTGAAGTATCTTTGAGGGTTGATTTAGTTTATTGATGGTCATTTTTCATTTAGTTTTGCTTTGAATTTTGTTGACCCTCGATAAACCCTCGACAAGGTGGAACACCATACCTTTTGGTTTTATTTGGTGGTGCCTTGAAGGATCTCTTTGCTTGAGATTTTGGTTTCTGGTTACCAATTGTTTTATCTTGGTTTGGGATTTTATTTGGGATTTATTGAGATTTCCTCCTATTTTTGGTGAATCTTGCAAGTCAAGTTACTTTTATGGTTGTTTACACATGCTATTTTGACCTAGTTCTCTGGGATATGATCTCAAGTGATCCCATATGAATCTTATGAGCCTTGTTACATTATTCTAACATGCTTAAGGTGTTGTTTTGCTTGTCTTGGGTCACTTACATGTGTAACTTACATTGCAAGTCATCTTTGAATCATGTTTCTCCACTTGTCTTAAGTGTTGTGATTGTGTTAGAACTTGGTTTCTTTCACTTGTATATGATCATACTTGTGCCTTGCCCTTTGTTTTAAGTTTGATTCGAGGCTTCCCTCTTGCTGATTCACTTCTTCCCTAGTGGTTTTATCATTTGTTCATGATGATTTGGTGTCCATGTGTACACTTTGAGTTTGTCATGAACATTGGTGATTTGTTTTGCATTGTTTTGTTTGCATTTATTTTACTTGTGTTTCAAGAATTGTATGGTTGAGATGTGCTTGTGGTGGTGGCTGCCCCATACTTTTTGCTCCTTCTTTTCTTTGTGTGTGTTTCTTAGGATATCACCATTCCTCTTTGATGATTGATGATTGATGGTTGATGGTTGATCATTGCATTCTTGCATTTGTGTTTGCATTTCATGTTTGCATCTCTTATTGCATTGACTTGTTTAAGTCACTTTCATCTTCATCTCCTATCATCTATAATTGAATTGCTATGTGTTTACTTGTGCTCTTTTGCCATGATTCCTTAGGATTCCTAGTCCCTCTGTTTAAGATGGGAGTAGGAGAGACATTAGGCTTTCAATCCTTTGCATGATAACATTAGGTAGATCCCTTTAGAATCCCAACTCTAGGACTACTTTGCATGATAACATTAGGGTTGATCAGTTCCCCTTAGAGTTTGTGTTTTCTCTTCTCATCTCATAACTTCATAAGATACTTAATAAAGGTTAATACTTGTTGTACGTTACAAGCCTTAAGTACTTGAGGATTGATGAGTGGGGGGGCTCCTCTCACCTTGTCTAGAGTGTTTAGCGTATGCCCTTTGGGCGATATGCGACGCATTTGCTCTCAAGTCATAGTCTTTAGTGCAACATGAGTTTCAAATTTAACTCAATTCACTTATTCTCCTAAAAAAACATAAACAAAACATCAAACTTTTTTTATCCTTCGGGATTGTCTGCAAATCATTTTAAGAAAGAGTGGTGTTAAGTTTTTGTTCTACCGCAAACAGGCATCGTCCTTAATTGCTAGAACAAAGATTTAACCCTACTTGGTTAAAACACTTGAACCAACTAGTGGTCGTGTCAGCCCGAACTACATTTTCTCTGATTTCTCATACCAGATGAGGATACGTAGGCACAAGACGGTGATGTCTTGGCGAGCAACCTTCCCCCTATCACCCGTAGTTTCCCGAACTACGTTGACTCTAACTTTCCCATTGCACGAGGGAATACATAGGCATAGGGCAACGATGTCCTATCGAGTCTGTTCTTTCCGTTCACCCCCTTCCCTGTTTAGCAGCTTCTTAGATTAGTTTTCACCCATATATTAGACAACAAGCGTCGATCCCGTTGAGTACAACGGACGTGAGGGGTGCTCATTGTAGCACCCTAAAATTTGCCTTCTCGTTTTTATACTTGGCTTATGTTTCATTTTCTCATTTAGCATTTTGTATTGCATATCATTCAGTTTTGAGGCATGGGATCAAGGCGTTCCTGTGGCTCAGGTGTATTTCGGAGAAAGAGACAGAACAGCGAACAGTGAGCATTCAGAGCTTCGGGCATTTATTTTGTCCAGTGGTCGGGCGACCAATTTTATTTTGCAGGTTAATTTCAGGTCAGAAAGCAACACTCGGGCTCATAACGAACATTTTAACAGTAACAACGGTCCAAAAATGAGGTTCAGCAGCAAAACAGAGCTCCAGACAGTTGAAATAGGGCAAATGGACAGATTTCCCACCAAAAGGCGCCAAATTCAAATTTTTGATGGTGTTAATCGGTTAACACATATGGTTAACCGATTAACCATTTGAAAATCAACCCAGAGTTGAAGTTTTAACAGTGTTAACTGGGTAACGCATATGGTTAACCGGTTAACCATAGCAGAATTGACCCTGTACGTGAATTTTCAAGTGAAGCTGCTTTGGGGTCCAATTTTGATCATTTGAGAGCTCATTTTTGCACTTCGGAAGGATCTAGAACATCATTTGAAATTTGGTTAAATTTCATTTCCCTCCAAAATCCCAAACCTCATTCCATACCACAATTTCCAAACCAACTTCCAAGCCTTTGTTTTGGATCCCAACCAAGGTGGTATTTAAGTGAATTACTCTAAACCACACTCATCTAACCTTCATAATTTCCATTTCAAGTTCAAAGTTGAGTAATTCTCTCTCAATTCTCTCAATTTCCTCCATAGCCAAAACCTTCACTCAAAGCTCTTTTTCCATTGAAATCATTGATTCTTCATTGGAATCCTTGATTTCTAAGAGCAAAACCTCCATCCATTACATTGATTGAAGTGATTTCATCATTTAATTTTTGTGCAAATTCAGATCTGGATTTTGAGGTGATTGTAGAAGTGCTTATTTGGAGTAATTTGACTTAATTGTGAAGGATATTCATTCATACAACATCAATTAGCTTGGATCTTGAAGTATTCCGGACTTCTTTGCTTAGATCTACACAATTGCAGTTGAGTCAACAACTACCGAATCAATTCTCTGATTCGTAGGTTGGATTTCTGATCCGATTTAATTTTCGAGCTTATTTGCATGTTTGTCATGTTAATCTTCATATTCGATTGAATTGTGATTGATTTGAGTTGTTGATCCATGATCTAGTTGTGTTGATCTGTTTACATGCTGTTTGAATCATGATTTTCTGATTTAAGTTCGTGAATAAGTGATTATGCGATCATCCGGTTGATCGGATAAGTGCTTATTTGCTGGAAAGTGGTTATGTTTGCTGTTTTTCTGCTTCTGGTACAGTGTTAACCGGTTAACGTATATGGTTAACCGGTTAACCAATTCAAATATTCAAAAATTTTCAAAGTTTTCAGGGTGTTAACCGGTTAACGCCTGGTGTTAACCGATTAACACCTACGAATTTCCAGATTTTCACTAGTTTTACACAGGTTAACTGATTAACAGCATGTGTTAACCGATTAACACTGTGCCAGAATGCCATATTTTGCTGTTTGCTTGCATGTTCACATACCGGTTTGATTCGAATCATCATAGATCAGTGTGATGCATTAGAATTGAATTGTTTTGGATATTTGCTGTTGTTTGTGATTGTTTAATCATGATGTTGTTGCCATGTATGATCATTCTTTCCATTATTTGCATGTTTGTATGTGGTTCGAGTCGATCATTTGTTTGCATGTTTGTATGCTTTCATCTCTTGTTTTTTCCACATGTTTGCATCATTCTTACATCTCTGTTGAGGTCGAGACGCGCTTGTGGCGGCTGCTGCCCCACACATTTTTCCTCCCTCCCACCATTCTAATTGTGCATTTTCATGTTTGCATTTATCTACTTGTGATTGATTCTTCCTTTGTTCTTCTTGTGCTTTCTTGCCCTGATCCCCATAGGATTCCTAGTCCCTCTGTTTAGGATGGGAGTAGGAGAGACATTAGGCGTTCAATCTAAGTATGCTAACATTAGGGTAGATGTTTCCTCTTTTCATCCAAACTTTAGGAGTACTTTTCATGACAACGTTAGGGTCGAGTTTCCCTTAGACCTGCCGTGTGTTTTCTTCTTTTCATCTCAAAATCATGCTAACTCATTTAATAAAGGCGATAAACGTTGTGCACTACGAGCCTTAAGCTACATGGGGAATGATGACTGATGGGTCTCTTCTCACTTATCTAGAATGTTTAGTATCCGTCCCGTTTGGGGGCGATATATGACGCATTCGCCTCCGTGTCATAGTCTTTAGTGCAACATGAATCACAAACCGAATTAATTCACTTCACTAAAAAACACAAAACAAAATTCAAAGCTTTTTCCTTCGGGATTAATCGGAAACTTTTTTCAGAAAGAGAGTGTTGTTAAGCTTCGGTTCTACTGCAAACAGGCTTAGTCCCTAACTGCTGGAACGGATGTTTAACCCTACTCGGTTAAAACATTTAATTAACCTGTGGTTTCGTGTACGCCCGAACTACGTTTGCTCTGATCTTTCATACCAGATGAAAGTATGTAGCCACAAGACGCGATGTCTTGGCGAGCAACCTTCTCCCCTTTTCTCCTGTAGTTAGCCGAACTACGTTGACTCTGACTTTCCCATTGCACGAGGGAATATGTAGGCACAGAGCGGTGATGCTCTGCCGAGTCTCTCTTTTCTTTTCTTTTTGTCCCGCAAGCTTGTATCGTAGATAGTCTAAACACACCCTTAGATAGACAACAAGTGTGGATCCCGTCGAGTTCGACGGACGTGAGGGGTGCTAATACCTTCCCCTTGCGTAACCGACTCCCGAATCCAGAACTTGGTTGCGATGACCTTGTATTTCCCGTTTTTTGTCAGGTTTTTATGATCATTTCCTTTCCCTCTCTGTGGGATAAATAACGAAAGGTGGCGACTCTTCTGTTTTTTCTGGGTGTTTTTCGCAGTTGCGACAGCTGGCGACTCTGCTGGGGACCTCTGGTTCCTTATGCGAGTCACTCATAGCGCTTGTCTGTTGCGTCTTTGGGTGTTTATTTTTGTGCATTTTTTTTGTTTTATGTACTTTATCTGTTGTATATTATTGCATTGCATTTCTGTTGCTGTTGTGTTGTGGGTTAGGTTGTTTCACCGAGAGATAAGCCGGACCTGGGCTTTAGTATACACATAGGATTAGAGTGGAGATTAGTGGGAGCTTGTATGGCGTCTGGCTGCTCAATAGCTCGCGTGAAATTCACATTCAGACGACGTTTTTCTTTGGAAATATTCTATCCTGCACGTCTGGTGCAGTTGAGGGAATATTGACTTAGAGAGACTGTCGACTCTGGAGACCGTTCATTTGGGAAGTCAGCTAAGTGAGGCTGCTTCGTTAGACTATGATGCCAAACTGGAAACAGTGAACGTATCATCGTTTCTCGAAATTCTGTGACGCTGACCACCCGCATAGGATATCGTACCTTTCAAGACTAGAACCGACATGTGAGAGGGATGGGTTTTTGTAGGAAACCTGGCCTTCAACCAACCATGGTCTTCTCATCAACGCAGAATTGTGATCCTGAGTGTTCTATCCAGTGGGTTATCTCAGTGTTCTGATTAGAGCGGAGCTCTGGTTGAATTCAGTCAACGGTACAACAACGCATTTGAGCATTGGATACCTTGATCCCATGTGTGCATTTGCATCTCATTCTGCATTTAACATTGCATGTTTATGTGTGTTACAGGTGCTCGTCTATCCCTTGATTCTGGTACTGGTCTTCTTCAGAGATGGAAGTTAGCAGAAAGAGGATTGTTTTGTATAAGTTTCCGACACCTGAGTTGGGACCTTTATTTGGTCTGATTTCCATGGCTGATCCTGGTGTTCTTGCAGCTTTCAGAGAGCAGTATGGTGGAATTCTGAAGTTTGTCCGTAAGCTTACGACTTATGAGCATGGAGCTATTCATACCCTGTTACAGTTTTATGATCCTCCACTGAGATGCTCCACATTTCCGGACTATGTGTTGGTTCCTACTTTGGAGGAATTTGCTTACATCTTGGGTGTTTCGATTCTGAACAAAGTGCCTTTCTTCAGTTCTGAGGAAGAACCTAATCTTGAGAAGTTGTCTGCCGCTCTTTATTTGAGCGCCTCTGACTTGGTAGATCATGTTATCAGTAGAAACGGAGTTTTCAGATTTGCTTTGCCCTTCCTGGTCGATAAAGCCCGAGAGTATGCTGACAAAGGTTGTTGGGTAGTTTTCAGTGTTGTATTGGCTCTGTGTGTGTATGGCATTGTGTTGTTTCCCAATGTACCTGATTTTGTGGATTTCAATGCTTTTCATGTCTTTGCTTCCAAGAATCCCGTGCCTACTCTTCTAGGAGACTTGTATCACTCAGTGCATTACAAGAACGAGAAAAGAAGAGGAAAGATGGTTTCTTATTCCGCACCGTTGTTGCATAAGTGGTTTGTTGATCACCTTCCTCGCTCAGGAGCTTTTGTGACTTCCGCAAACTCATCCGAATGGTCGAAGAGGCTTATGGGTTTAACGGAGAGGAATATTGTCTGGTTCAATCGAGACATGTTGGGTCGTGAGCTTATTTTCAGTTGTGGTAGCTTTCCTAACGTGCCTTTGATAGGGAGGAGAGGCGATATCAATTATAATTCTTCTCTTGCTACGAGACAATTCAGTTATGCTTTGAAAGGACCTCTGAAAGAAGAGGAAGTGCAGGAATCTCTGTACTTCACAGGTGTAGCTGATCCTTGTATTTCGGCCCTATTCGTGGAAGCTTGGGGTAAGATTCACAAGAAAGGAAAGCTTTCTTTAGGCAAAGGAGATTGTAGAGCCTATGATCCATACTCGGATTGGATTCATAAGAGAGTTGAAGAGGTTTTGTTTCCGTTTCCTGTTGAAGCACCATTGTATCCCTTAGTCATCGAGCCGCCTACAACTGTTGATATCTCGAGATATACCAAGCTTTGGGCAGAGAAGGAAGAGTTGCACAAAGAGAACGAAGAGTTGAAGCAAGAAATCAGTTAGCTGAAGCATGATAAGGGTGAAGCTGTGTATTTGGCTAAGACAAATGCAGAACTGTTGACCAAGTTGAAGGAAGAACTAGCTGATCAGATACAAACACTGAAGCAAGTCGGTCTTGATCTGAAAAGCACCTGTGATGTTCTGAGAAGTAAGAAGGAGGATTTAGATAGAGCCTATCTGAAGATATCAAAATTCAATGAGCAGTGGAATGCCATTGTGACTGCCAACAAGAGTAGAGAAGATCAGCTTCGTGTTCAGGTTGAGAAGCTGAGAGCGTAATTCAAGGCTAAAGAGAGAGAGCTATTACTAGAAACGTTCCGCAGAAGTACAATCGAGCAAAAATACCAAGAGACTTTATCAGCACTTGAAGAGTTCAAGATCCTTGCAGAGGTGAAGAAACCGAGGCTTGAAGATGCCTTCGGCGAAGACGCTTGGGAGGATCATTGTCATTATCTCCGGGATGTGATACGCAAGAGGGATGTCCTCATCCGAGAGTTGATGGAGAGGCCAGACCATCCAGATACGAAGGAGATGCATGAGGAGTCTCTGGGGTGGCGTAGAGATCATGGCTGCTAGGAGTTTTATATTTTATAGTTTCATTTGATTTTGAATCTTGATCATCACCAGAGATGTTGGATGAGATCAATGCTTCTTTGTATGCGGATATTTCTCATTTGGTTGTATTGTTTCAGCTTTACCATATATATGAGAAGTTTTATTGTGGTATTCTTATCCATCTCTGTTGTTCTTGTTTATTGAAACCAGAATCAAGGGGAAAGATCTCCCTGTGCATACATAGACATGTCTGCATTTTGCATCTTGCATCCTCATTTGCATTGCAGGTTGTTCTTGGTGGCCTTGTGTTATTATCTTTGCTTGGTTTTCTTTAGTTCAGGATTGAGGAATTCAGCTTCCACAGATACTCTACTCGAGGGAATCAGCAGAAGGTGATGGATCAAGTTCAGGCGGAATTGAAGGAAGTTAGGGCTCGCATGACCCAATTTATGGAACCGATGCAGACCGTCGCCAGTGGACAGGAACAGTTTAGGACTCTCATTTAGCCGTTCATAGCACGGGTTGATGAAGACGATGTTTTACACATAGGGGCTGGTGTTGTTCATCCTCCGGTTGGTAGGTCTATTCCTCAAGGTATTCCTACTGTTGTTGTACATCCGGGCGGAGGGGTTGCTGGTGAGAATGGTAATAATGCTGGTAATGGCAGTGTGTGCGCTGTGCACGGGGTTGCTGGTCTTCATTGGGAGGATAATCAGGAGGATATATTTTTTGTGAAAGATCCAGATGGTGGCTTGCCAACTGAAGCCGACCAACGTTTCAAACTGATTGAGGAGAAAATGAGATCATTGGAGAATCATAATTCTTTAGGCTTGGATATGTCTGATCTTGGTTTGGTTCCTGGGGTCAGGATTCCCCCTAAGTTTTAGGTGCCCGATTTCGATAAGTACAAAGGGACGACTTGGCCCAGAGTACACATTCGGGCTTACTTCAGAAAAATTTATGCTTATTCCAGTGATGAGAAGCTGTTGATGCATTTCTTCCAGGATAGCCTGGCAGGGGCTTCATTGGAATGGTATATGGGGCTTGAGAGGACCCATATTCGTAGCTGGAAAGATTTGGCTGAGGCTTTCGTGCGTCACTATCAATATAATAGTGATCTGGCACCCAATCGGGTACAATTGCAGAGTCTGTCGCAGAAGAATTCTGAGAGCTTTAAAGAATACGCCTAGAGGTGAAAGGATCTAGCTGCAAGGGTACAACCCCCTTTGGTTGAAAGGGAGTTGATAGACTTGTTCATGGCTTCATTACCGGTGTGTGTATATCAAGAAGATGATAGGCTGCATGTATGCAGGTTTCTCTGATTTGGTGATTGTCGGTGAACGAATTTAAAGTGGGATCAAATCTGGTAAGATTTCCAATGGTTGTTGATCCTCTTTAGGAGGAACGAAGAAGCCGTATTATACAAACCCCAAAAGAAGGGAGGGGATGAAAATGCTATTTCGTATAAAGGTAAGAGTAGAGCTCAGTCTCGTCAGCATCATCAGGTTGCTACTGTGAATATCCTGGTCGCAGCTCCGCAACAAGGCAACGCTCAGCGACCTTATCCCTCTAGGCACTTGATGCCTGACAGCCAGTTCACAAATCCTCCGATATCCTATTCTCAGTTGTTACAACGGTTGTTGCAGTTACAGTTGGTGCAGAAGAGGACTTTGGCTCCTCTCACAGGTATACCGCCTCCTGGCTACCATGCAAACACTCATTGTGATTTTCACTCTAGCGCCCCAGGCCACGACATTAACCATTGTAAAGCTTTTAAGCATAAGGTCCAGGATTTGCTCGACTCTAAAGCTATCAATTTCACCAATGAGGGGCCTAATGTTACTCAGAACCCGATGCCGGATCATGGGGGGTGGCAGCCAACGCTGTTATTGAATGTGAAAAGTTAAATCTGATAACTGAGGTTGAAGATTAAAAACTCCGCTGGGTTTTGTGAAGGCTTGTTTGTTGAAGAAGGGTGTATTTTCTGGTTGTTCTGCTGACTGCTCAGAATGTGAAGCGCAACCTGAGGGTTGCGATCTTTTGAAGAGGGGTATTCAGAGGATGATTGACGAGGGTTGTCTGTAGTTTGACAAAGTCGTGAAGGAAGATGCCGAGCACAAGGTGAGTGATGACGGAAATGAAGTTGCTATTGTTTCTATTCCATATCGGACTATCAATATTTCAGCGCCTGCTAGGCTATCTCCGGTGACCATTACTATCCCAGGACCCATGTCATACAAGAGCACTAGAGCAATCCCATGGAACTATGAAGGAGAAGTGTTCTGTAACAGGCAGAAACAAGAATGGGTAGAATCGACAAGCGGAAGTTCATCGGTTGAGAACATAGTTAGTGCCGGAGGTATTACCAGAAGTGGTAGGGTTTTCTCTCCACCAGAGGTTGCTGCTGATAATAATGAAAGGGGTAAGCGTAAAGCGGTGGTTGAAGAGAATGCTCAGCCCCAGGTTGTTATTGATGATCTTTCAAAGGACACGGAGGAATTCATGAGATTAATTCGGAAAAGTGACTATAAAATTGTGGATCACTTGAATCAAACTCCGTCGACAATTTCTATCTTGTCATTGTTGATGAGTTTAGAGGCGCATCGCAATGCTCTGCTGAAGGTTTTGAATGCAGCGTATGTACCCCAGGAGATTTCTGTCAATCAGTTGGAGGGGGTATTCGCTCACGTGAATGTCGGTAACAGTCCCGACTTTACTGATTTAGATCTGACTCCGGCTGGGAGGAATCATAATCGTGCTCTGCACATATCGTTGGAATGTAGAGGATCTCTGATGTCACATGTTTTAGTTGATATTGGGTCTTTCCTTAATGTGCTTCCGAAGAAGGCATTGATGAAATTGGACATCCAGGGTTTGTTGTGCATGCCCAGTGATCTGGTGGCTAAGGCTTTTGACGGATCAAAGAGATCAGTGTTTGGAGAAATCACGCTGCCTATTCAGATAGGGCCGGAAATCTTTGATGCAACTTTTTATATTATGGATATCCAGCCAACATACAGCTGTTTGCTCGGCCAACCTTGGATACATGCTGCTGGGGCAGTTACCTCAACGTTGCATTAAAAGCTGAAATACATGGTGGGAGGGAGCATAGTTACTGTGTGCGGTGAAGAGGATATTATGGTTAGCCATCTGTCGTCCTTCAAGTATGTAGAAGTGGATGGTGAGATCCACGAAACACTCTGCTAGGCATTTGAAACAGTTCAGATTCAGGGGAAGTCTCCTGTAGCAGCCAAGGAAGCCCGTGCTATCAAAGTTCAACGCTCAGGAGCGAGAAGAATGAAGCCACCTACCTGTCCAAGATGAAGATAGGGACCCTGAACAAGATGGGGAGAGAACTGACTGAAGAAATTCGTGTTAGAGAACGTCTTGGTCAAGATCTAAGAAGCTTAGGTAATGCCCTCAAAGGGAAGAAGAAAGAGTTAGAAAAGCGCACCTGGAGATATCAAAGTTCAATGCTCAGTGGAATTCCATCTTGACTAACAACAAGGAAAGAGAAGATAAGCTTCGTCAGCAGATTGATAGGTTGAAGACTCAACTCCAAATCAAAGATGAAAAATCTTCTGGAGAATCCTCTCGTTAGTACGAGAATGATCGCAAGCTACGAGAAGCTCTTGCAACATTGGAGGAATACAAGCTAAGAGCAGGGTTGAAGAAGCCCAGACTTGAAGATGCTTTCGGAGAAGGCACTTGGGAAGACTATGTTCAAGGTTTGAAGGTTATCATCCGTAGGAGGGACTTGCTTATTCAGGAGTTAGTTGCTCGACCTGATCATTCGGATACAAAGGAGTTATTAGAAGAGTTCCAGACTCGCTGTCGTGCCTGATGCAGTTCTCCTTATGTTCTTCTGTATTCGTTGTTATCTTGTTTCCTAACCATCACCAGGCTTGTTGGATGAGGTCCTTTGGTTAACTCTATTATATTGGTGCTTTGTATTCTGACTCTGATCCTCATTTTATTTATGAGAGATATTTTGTGGCTCCATCTGTTGACTCTTCATTCTCCTGTTCTTTTGTGGAACTAGAATCAAGGGGAAAATTTCCCTGAAACATGTTTACATGCTTGCATTTTACATCATTTATCATATTACATTGCAGGTGTTCTGGTTCTGTTTACCTTATTCTCTCTGTGGTTTTTCTCTTAGCAGTGTTTCAGGATTGTAGACTGGACAATTCACTGTTACTCGACTAGGGGAAATCAACAGAAAGCAATGGATCAGATTCAACTTGAGTTACAAGAGTTCAGAGATCGTATGGCGTAGTTCATGGATCTCATGCAAGGGGTTGCTAACGGCCAAGAGCAGTTGAGAATGCTTGTTCAACCTTTGATTGCTAGGGTGGACGGAAGCGAAGTTTTGCACAGTGGGTCTACCGTAGTTCCTCCTCTAGCTGATAATGGCACTCCTCAAGCCAATGCTATTCCAACAATTTTTATTCCTCCAGGCGGAGGTAATTAACCAGGAGCTCATATTCCAGTGCAGCGGGCGCTGTACATGGTAATGCTGGTCCTCAATGGGAGGAGGATGAATAGGATGATGTCTTTTCTACGGGGGATCTATGCGTAGGCCTGCAGTCTGGCGTAGACAGGAGTTTTAGAACGATAAAGAAGAAGATAAAGAACTTGGAGAATCACAATTCTCTTGGTCTTGATATGTCTATCTTGGGGCTGATCCCAGGAGTGAAGATCCGGCCGAAGTTCAAAGTTCATGACTTTGACAAGTACAGAGGGACGACCTGTCCTAGAGTACACCTCTGATCCTACTATAGGAAGATGTCTTCATATTCTGATGATGAAAAGTTGTTAATGCACTTCTTCCAAGATAGTTTGTCTAGACCGTCTTTGGAATGATACATGGAGCTTGAGGGGACCAACATCAGAAGCTGGAGTGACCTTGGGGAGGCTTTCGTTCGTCACTATCAATACAATAGTGATTTGACGCCAAATAGAGTCCAACTTCAAAATCTTTCTCAAAGGAGCAATGAGGGGTTCAAAGAGTACGCCCATAGATGGCGTGAGCTAGCTGCGAGAGTTCAACCTCCAATGGTTGAAAGAGAACTCATTAATATGTTTGTGGAAACAATTCCAGGGATATATTATGAAAAGTTGATTGGAAACATGTCAGGCAATTTCTCAGATCTGATTATTACTAGTGAGAGAGTTGAGAATGGTATTAAACTGGGAAAAATTCAGGCAGGAGAAGGATCCACTTCTGATGGAGGGAGAAAGACTTTTGGTTATAACAAGAAAAGGGAAGGTGAAACGAATGCAGTGTCAGAGTACAGAAATAAGAACAGGAATAGGGCTTCACACCAACAACAATATCAGCAACAACCACAAGTTGCAAGCATCATTATTCCTTCAGCACCTCAGCAACAACCTCAACAACAATAAAAGAACTATGCACCACAGCGGTTTCAAGACCGTGGAAGAATAATGAATAGACAGTTTGACGCTCCACCTATGTCGTATTCGTAATTTTTACAACACTTACTTCAGCTTCAGTTAATTTAGAAGAGAACATTGGCACCTCTGACTGGCACGCCACCTCCAGGTTATGATGCAAACTCCAGATGTGACTTCCATTCAGGCGCTCTAGGTCACAATATCGATAATTGCAAGGCTTTCAAGCATAAGGTGTAAGACCTTATTGATAGCAAGGAAATCAATATCACTAATGATGCGCCTAATGTTGTTCAGAACCCGATGCCCAACCATGGAGTGGCCGGTGTCAATGCTATTATTGAAGAAGAAGAGCTGAATTTGGTAATGGATGTAGCCGAACTGAGAACACAATTGAGCTTTGTTAAAAGCAAGTTGTTGAAAGGCGGTGTTTTTCCAGGTTGTGGGGAAAATTATGAAGGGTGTGCAGTGCATCCCGAAGGTTGTGAAGATTTGAATAATCATGTTCAGTGTTTGATGAATGAAGGGGTCTTACAGTTTGACAGGATTAAAGAAGAGAAAGATGTGAAGGTGATTAATCAGGAGCAGGATGAGATTGCTACGATCTCGATCCCTTTCAGAATGATTAATATATCAGCGCCGCCAAGGCCAGCGATTATTATAATCACTAAAGCAGGACCAATGTCGTACGAAAGCACCACAACCATCCCCTGGAACTATGGGGAGGAGGTCTTTTGTAATGGCCAAAAGCAAGAGTTGAGGGGAACATCGTATGATGGTTTATCTGTTGATAATTTGATTGGAGCTAGTGGAATGACAAGAAGTGGTGGGGTGTTTTCACCGCCAGAAGCCAATGTGGGGAGGCCTGACAAAGGAAAAGACAAGGCTATTGTAGAAGAAAGTTCACAACAAGGAGAGAAGGATGCTCTGGTTAAAGACGCCGAAGAGTTCATGTGTCTAATTCGAAAGAGCGATTATAAAATTGTTGATCATCTACAACAGACTCCTTCTGAAATTTCAATTTTATCTTTGTTACTGTGCCCAAAGGCACATAGGAATTCCCTTTTGAGGATTCTGAACACAGCGTATGTGCCACAGGAAATTTCCGTAAACCAGCTTGAGGGGGTTATAGCCCACGTGAATGCTGGTAATGGCTTGGGGTTTACGGATTTAGACCTGATTCCTAAGGGAAGGAATCACATTCACGCCTTGCACATTTTTATTGAGTGTAGAATGGTTGTCCTATCACATGTCTTGGTGGATACTGGGTCTTCACTCAACGTGTTGCCCAAGAAAGCCTTAATGAAGTTAGACACCCAAGGTGTGATATGTACTCCTAGCGATCTTGTTGTGCGAGCGGTTGATGGAACGAGAAGATCTTTTTTTGGCGAAGTTACTCTCCCCATCCAAGTGGGTCCTGAAATTTTCAATGATGTGTTCTACATTATGGACATTCAACCTGCATACAGTTGTTTGTAGGTAGACCCTGGATTCATTCTGCAGGCGCAGTCACATCGACCTTACACCAAAAGTTAAAGTACATGGTTGGTGGAAATATCGTCACCGTCTATGGTGAAGAAGACATAATGATCAACTAGCTATCATTGTTCAAGTATGTTGAAGTAGATGGGGAAATTCACGAGACCTTATGCCAGGCATTTGAAGCTGTTCATGTCAGAGAGAAGCCTCCTATCATGGATAGAACTCCTGAGATTTCTATGTCTTCTTTTAAAGAAGCTCGTGTTGTGGTGGAGTCTGGTTCCTCCCAAGGATGGGGTCAGGTGCTTAGTATTCCCAACAAGCAGGATAAGTTCGGATTGGGGTACATCCCATCATCTTCTTTCTCACGGAGTGCTCCTTAGTATAGAGGTCTAGTGTAGTTTCCAAGTGGCAGAGTTATCTTCGACAGAATCAACGTCGTACCTGAAGATGAAGGGGATAATGATTGTAACATGGACGCATGGATTCAGCCGTGTGTTCCCGGCCAAAGCTTGAGCAATTGGACCATCAAGGAAATTGTCCAAGTTTCATTTGAAGAGTAATTTATTTGCTTTGATTATGCGTGGCTCTGCGTTCTGCCCAGGACAAAGTGGTTTTTTCACTTGTAGGGCTTTATCTTGTTTATGTTTGAACATTTGCTTTTATCATTAATCAAAAGGCGTCTTTATGCATTTAAATGTTTTGCTCCTCGTTTTTCTTATTTTATTTCAACAATAAAATGGCAATGTGGTTTGTGCTTGTTTGCATATCATTTTAAGCATCAATCATCATCATGCAGGTTTCACATCGCAGATGCCACCGACTCAGACTCATCTATGACTCGGTATGACTTTGACAATCCAATCTTTCAAACTGAAGAAGAGATTGATGAAGACGAACACCTGCCTGAAGAGCTTTCCAGACTACTGAGACAGGAAGAGAAGGTTATTCTGCCTCATCAAGAAGAGATTAGAGTCGTCAATCTGGGTACAAAGGAAGACAAGAAAGAGGTCAGAATTTGGCTACTTTAGAAGATGATGTCAAGAGAAGACTGGTAGATATGCTCTAAGAGTACAGAGACGTCTTCGCTTGTTCATACGAGGATATGCTAGGACTAGATACAAATATAGTGGTTCATCGTCTACCTCTTTGAGAGGAGTGTCCACCCGTAAAGCAGAAATTGAGAAGAACTAGACCAGACATGGCAGTTAAGATTAAGGAAGAGGTCCAGAAGCCATTGGATGTCGGTTTTCTTGTTGTTACGACTTATCCTCCGTGGGTCGCTAACATTGTGCCTATACCTAAGAAGGATGGAAATGTCAGGATGTGTGTGGATTATAGAGACTTGAATAGAGCGAGCCCGAAAGATGATTTCACGCTCCCCCATATTGATGTGTCAGTCGATAATACTGCTCAACATTCTATGTTTTCCTTCATGGATGGCTTCTCTGGGTATAAACAAATTAAGATAACCCCAGAGGACATGGAGAAAACAAACTTTATCACGTCATGGGGAACTTTTTGCTATAAGATGATGCCTTTTGGATTGAAAAATGCAGGGGCAACTTATCAGCGGGCGATTGTGACATTGTTTCATGATATGATTCATCATGGGATTGAGGTTTATGTTGATGACATGATCACAAAGTCATAAACGGAGGAAGAGCATCTGGTGAATCTCTTGAAGCTGTTTGAAAGGTTGAGGAAATTCAGACTAAGGTTGAATCCAAACAAGTGTACTTTTGGTGTACGTTCAGGAAAGCTATTGGGGTTTATAGTCAGTGAAAAAGGAATCGAGGTCGATCCTGCAAAAATAAAAGCAATACAAGAAATGCCAGCATCGAAAACAGAAAAAGAGGTTCGTGGTTTTCTAGGTAGATTGAACTACATTGCTAGGTTCATATCTCACATTACCGCCACCTGTGAACCATTGTTCAAGCTGTTGAAGAAAGATCAGGCGGTTGTCTGGAATGAAAATTTCCATAGGGCATTCGAAAGGATAAAGGAATACTTCCAGGAGCCTCTGATACTGATGCCTCTAGTGGTCGGAAGACCTTTGATAATGTACTTGATGGTTCTTGTGAACTCCGTTGGTTGTGTACTCGGTCAATATTACGAGACAGACTGAAAAGAACATGCTATCTATTATTTGAGTAAGAAGTTCAAAGATTGTGAGTCCAGATACTCAATGCTAGAGAAGACGTGTTGCGAACTCGCTTGGGCCGCCAAACGCCTAAGGTAGTACATGTTGAATCACACAACCATGTTGGTTTCGAAGATGGATCCGATCAAGTATGTGTTTGAGAAGCAACCGCTTTCAGGAAGAATCGCTAGGTGGCAGATGCTCCTGACAGAATACGATATTCAGTATGTTTCCTAAAAGGCCATTAAGGGGAGTGTTTTGTCAAAGTATCTCACAGAGCAGCCGATTGATGACTATCAACCAATGAAGTTTGAATTTCCTGATGAGGACATTATGTTTCTGAAGATGAAAGATTGTGATGAGCCGTTACCAGATGAAGGTCCTGAGATAGGCTCCCAGGATTACTATCTCGCGCCTCGATAGGCCGGATTTCATTATTGCAGTAAAGGAAGCATCAGATGGGAAGCCGTGGTATCATGATATCAGAAAATTTCTCAAGAATCAGGAGTATCCGCCAGAGGCATCGAGCCGGGATAAAAAGAGCTTGAGAATATTGTCTGGAAACTTCTACCTAAACAAGGACGATGTACTCTACCGAAGAAACTTAGACTTAGTGTTATTAAGATGTGTGGACGAAAGGGAAGCAAGTTTGCTTATGGAAGAGGTCAACGAGGGTGCTTTTGGTACGCATGCAGGAGGACATGAGATGTCTCAAAAACTATTGAGGGCAGGCTATTATTGGATGACCATGGAGGTTGATTGTTTCAAGTACGCCAAGAAGTGCCATAAATGCCAGATTTATGCTGATAAGATGCATGGATTTCCAAGTCCTCTAAATGTCATGGCGTCTCCCTGGCCCTTTTCCATGTGGGACATTGATATGATCGGTATGATTGAACCAACTGCATCCAATGGACATCGCTTCATCTTAGTGGCCATCGACTATTTCACCAAGTGGGTCGAAGCAGCTTCTTTCGCCAACGTCACCAGACAGGTCATGGCTTGATTTATCAGGAAGGACATCATCTGTCGTTATGGAGTGCCCGAAAGAATCATTATTGATAATGGTTCTAATTTGAATAACAAGATGATGAAGGAATTGTGCCAGAGTTTCAAGATTGAACATCACAACTCTTCTCCTTATCGCCTGAAGATGAATGGCGCTGTTGAGGCAGCCAATAAGAATGTTAAGAAGATTATGCAGAAGATGGTTGTGACCTACAAAGATTGGCACGAGATGTTGCCCTTTGCATTACACAGATATACGTACTTTAATTGGGGCAACTCTTTTCTCGCTAGTGTATGGTATGGAAGTTGTCCTACCATTGGAAGTCGAGATTCCTTCCTTGAGAGTGTTAGTTGATGTCAAACTTGATGAGGTAGAATGGGTGAAAGCCAGATTGAATCAACTTAGCTTGATAGACGAGAAGAGACTGGAATCCATTGCGTACGACCGTTTGTATCAAAGCAGAATGAAGAAAGCTTTCAATCAGAAGGTGCGCCCTCGAAGCTTTCAGGAAGGTGACTTAGTATTGAAGCGGATTCTCCCTCCACAGACAGATCACAGGGGCAAATGGACTCCCAACTACAAAGGTCCATACGTAGTAAGGAACGTCTTCTCCAGAGGAGCCTTACTACACTCAACTATAGACAGTGAAGATTTCACGTCCCCTGTTGTTGCACCCCAAAATTTGCCCAACCTTTTCTTGACTTGGTTTATGTTTCTCTTCATTTTCTTCTAGCATTTGCATTGCATAGTATTTTTCATTTAGCAGGGGATCGAGGTTTTCCTGTGGCTCAGAATTCACTCTCAGTGCAAGAAATCAAAGCAGCGAGTATAAGGCGACATTCATTTTGCCCAGTGGTCGGACGACCGATTTTATTTTGTTTTGTAGGTTATTTTCAGCCAAGAAAGTGGTGTTCAGGCTATCGTGAGCAGTCTCATGGTTACAGCTTCTGTTAAGCAGAGTAATAGAGTAGATGCAAGTAGAGATGCAGGAAATGAGGGACCGGGGCATAACATCGATAATTGTAAGGACTTTAAGCATAAAGTGCAGGACATGATTGACAGTAATGCAATTAACTTCTCCAATGATGTTTCTAATGTCGTACAAAATCCCATGCCAAATCATGGGCAAGCTGGGGTTAATGCAATTATCGAGGAGGATGTTTTGGATTTGGTAACAGATGTTAATAAGTTGAAGACACCTTCGAGCTTTGTGAAAGCTAGATTGTTGAGGGGGGTGTTTTCCCAGGTTGTGCTGAAGACTGTGCTGAGTATCTGAGTAATCCTAAGGGATGTGGGCAGTTGAAAGGATATATTCAGGATATGATGGATAACGGAGTCTTGCAGTTTGACTTGTTTGTCGAAAGAAAGCCTGAAGAGTTGGTGGCTGAGGAAAGGGATGAGATTGCAACAATTTCCATTCCGTACAAAACCGTTACCATTTATGCGCCAAAACCACCAACAATAACCATAACTAAAGCAGGTCCCGTACCGTTTGAAAGCACCAAGGCTATTCCGTGGAACTACGGAGCAGAAGTGTATTGCAATGGACAAAAGCTAGATTTGAACGGTCCCCCTGCGGATTCAGTAGGTAATCTTGTGGGAGCAGGAGGAATTACCCGTAGTGGCCGGGTCTTTTCGTCACCTAAAGTGGTTGTTGACAAGGTTGACAAGGGGAAGAGACCCGTGGTAGAGGAAACTTCTCAGTCTGAGGAGAAGGAATCTTTGTTAAAGGACGCAAAAGAGTTTATGAGGCTGATACGGAAGAGTAACTTCAAGATAGTCGATCATTTGCAGCAAACTCCTTCTAAGATATCTATCTTGTCTTTGTTACTATGTTCTGAAGCGCATAGGAATGCACTGTTGAGAATACTGAATATTGCTTACGCGCCACAAGAAATTTCAGTTAATCAACTTGAAGGGGTTGTTGCACACGTAAATGCAGGGAACGACTTGGGGTTTACAGACTTGGATTTTACGCCAAGGGGCGGGAACCATAATTGTGTGTTTCACATATCATTAGAACACTAAGTGATTTGGTGGTGCACGCTTTTGATGGTACCTGAAGATCCGTGTTCGGAGAAGTGACATTGCCCATCTAGGTGGAACCGAAAGTATTTGATGCAGTGTTCTACATTATGCACATCCAGCCTGCCTACAGTTGTTTATTAGGTCGTCCATGGATTCATTCAGCAGGAGCTGTGACGTCCATGTTTCATCAGAAGCTAAAGTATATGTTTGGCGGTAGCGTTGTTACAGTGTGTGGAGAAAAGGATATAATGGTCAATCACTTATCATCCTTCAAATACGTCGAGGTGGACGGTGAGATACATGAAACCCTTTGTCAGGCTTTTGAAACAGTCAAGATTAAAGATAAATATCCTGTTGCGAGCAAAGCGCCGGAAGTGGCCATGTCTTCTTTTAAAGAGGCCCAAACAGTAGTATAGACTGGGGTAGCGCAAGGTTGGGGCCAGGTATTGGAGATTCCCCACAAGCAAGACAAGTTTGGTTTAGGGTACCGCCCGTCATTTTCTTCATCCTCACAGAGCACGCCGCGCTATAAAGGACTGGTGCAGTTCACTAAAGAAGGAGTTATCTTCGAAAGGATCAACGCTGTTTCAGACGAAGAGGGAGATAGTGATTGTGATATGGATGCTTGGATCAAGCCTTGCACTCCAGGACAGAGTCTGCGCAACTAGTCTATTGAAGAATTTGTTCAAGTGACAACAGAACAGTAATGCTTTGTTTTTCCCGATTATTGAACTACCCTATGTTCTACCCGGAGCATAGCGGTATTTTATTTCAGAGCCTTATTGTTTATGTTTGAACATTACTTTATCAATTAATCAAAGGGCGTTTTTCTCATTCCAATTTTGTGATCTTTGTCTTTCTTATTTTTTATTTCTCACAATAAAATGGCAATGTGGTTTGTACTCGTTTGCATATCATTTGAAACATTTAACCATTTTTTATTGCAGGATTCCTATTGCAGATGACACCGATTCAGAACCTCCTATAACTCGCTTCGACTTTGATCAACCGATATATCAAGCTGCAGAAGAGATTGATGAAGATGAAGACTTACCAGAAGAGCTAGCTAGACTCTTGAAACAAGAAGAGAAGATTATTCTGCCTCATCAGGAGGAAATCGAGGTTATCAATCTGGGTTCTGAAGAAGTTGTCAGAAATGTTCAGATAGGGGCTGCGTTGTAGAGTGACATCAAACAAAGATTGATTGAGATGCTTCGAGAGTATAGTGACATCTTTGCTTGGTCGTACGAAGATATGCCCTGGATTGACACTGATATAGTGATTCATGGCTTGCTGTTGGGTGAGGAATGTCCTCCGGTCAAGCAGAAGCTTAGAAGGACAAGACCAGATATGGATGTAAAAATCAAAGAAGAAGTCCAGAAGCAGTTGGACACAGGATTTTTAGCCATGACAACTTACCCTCCGTGGGTCGCCAACATCGTTCCTGTACCTAAGAAGGATGGAAAGGTACAGATGTGTGTAGATTACAGAGATTTGAATAAGGCGAGCCCAAAGGATGACTTCCCGCTCCCTCACATTGACGTATTGGTTGACAATACTCCTCAATACTCCGTATTTTCCTTCATGGATGGTTTTTCCGGTTATAATCAAATAAAGACGGCACCGGAAGATATGGAGAAAACGAAGTTCATTACACCGCGGGGGACGTTCTGTTACAAGGTAATTCCTTTTGGGTTGAAAAACGCAGGGGCAACCTACCAGCGGGCTATGGTCACTTTGTTTCATGATATGATTCATCATGAGATTGCGGTCTATGTTGATGACACGATAGCAAAGTCACAAATGGAGGAAGAGCATTTGGTCAACTTGTTGAAGCTGTTTGAGAGGCTCAAGAAGTTCAGATTGAGGTTGAATCCAAATAAGTGCACTTTTGGAGTTCGATTCGGAAAGTTATTGGGGTTCATTGTCAGTGAAAAAGGAATCGAGGTCGATCCTGCAAAAATAAAAGCTAAATAAGATATGCCAACGCCGAAAACAGATAAGGAGGTTCGTGGCTTCCTGGGAAGATTGAACTACATTGCTCGGTTCATATTTCGTCTCACAGCCACATGTGAGCCAATGTTTAAATTGCTAAAGAAAGATCAGGCGGTCGTCTGGAATGAAAATTGTCAAAAAGCATTTGATAAGATAAAAGAATACTTGCAAGAGCGCCTGATATTGATACCCCCAGTAGCTGGAAGGCCTTTAATCATGTACTTAATGGTTCTTGAGAACAATATGGGTTGTGTTCTTGGTCAATACGACGAGACTTGAAGAAAAGAGCATGCGATCTATTATTTGAGTAAAAAGTTCACAGACTGTGAGTCCCTTTACTCAATGCTCGATAAAACGTGCTGCGCACTTACTTGGGCGGCCAAACGTTTGAGAAAATATATGCTTAATCATACAACCATGCTGATTTCGAAGATGGATCCGATCAAGTATGTCTTCGAGAAGCAAGCGCTCTCAGGAAGAATTTCCAGGTGGCAGATGGTACTGACAGAGTACGATATACAGTATGTCTCCCTGAAAGCTATCAAGGGAAGTGTTCTATCAGAGTACCTCGCTGAACAGCCAATCGAAGACTATCAACCGATGAAGTTTGAATTTCCTGACGAGGATATCATGTTCCTCAAAGTGAAGGACTGCGAAGAGCCACTACCCAACGAAGGTCCAGAGAAGGGTTCTCAATGGCAGATGATATTTGATGGCACTGTCAATTCCTATGGTAGTGGAATTGGGGAAATTATTACAACCCCTCATGGAACTCATATCCCGTTTACTGCCAGGTTGACATTCCCTTGCACTAATAATGAAGCCGAGTACGAAGCGTGCATCATGGGTCTGGAAGAGGCTATTGATTTGAGAATCAAGAATTTAAATGTATATGGCGATTCAGCGCTAGTGGTTAATCATATCATGGGAGAGTGGGAAACTAGTCAGCCAAATATAATTCCTTACAAAGACTATGCAAGGAGGTTGTTACCCTTCTTTGACAGTGTAGAGTTTCACCATGTACCGCGAGAAGAGAATCAGATGGCAGATGCTTTGGCGACGCTATCTTTGATGTATAAAGTGAAGTTTTGGAATGATGCTACAAGAATAGTCATCTCTCGCCTTGATAGGCCCGCTTTTTTATTCGCCATTGAGGAGGCTGTTAATGGCAAGCCATGGTTTTATGATATACAGAACTTCCTCAAGAAGCAAGAGTATCTGCAAGGGGCTTCGGCTCAGGATAAGAAGACTTTGAGGAGGTTGTCTGGTAACTTTTATCTGAACCCCGATGGTGTGCTTTACAGAAGAAATCCTGATTTGGTGTTATTAAGATGCGTGGATGAAAAGGAAGCAACATTGCTTATGGAAGATGTTCACGAGGGTACTTTCGGTACACATGTCGGTGGGCATGCCATGTCTCGGAATTTATTGCGAGCAGGGTATTATTGGCTAACCATGGAGTTGTTTCAAATTTGTGAAGAAATGCCACAAATGCCAGATTTATGCAGACAAAATTCATGTACCGCCGTGTCCGTTGAATGTTATGGCATCCTCGTGGCCTTTCTCCATGTGGGGTATTGACATGATTGGCAAGATTGAGCCAACCGCATCCAATGGCCATCGTTTCATCTTGGTCGCCATTGATTACTTCACCAAATGGGTTGAAACAGCCTCGTACGCCAATGTCACAAAGCAAGTCGTAGCCCGGTTCATAAAGAAGGACATCATCTGCAGATATGGAATACCCGAGCGATTCATTACTGACAATGGTTCGAATCTGAACAACAAGATGATGAAGGAATTGTGCCAGAATTTCAAAATCGAGTATCATAACTCATCTCCCTATCATCCGAAGATGAATGGCGCTGTTGAAGCGGCCAACAAGAATATCAAGAAGATAGTGCAAAAGGTGGTTGTCACTTATAAGGATTGGCATGAGATGTTGTCCTTTGCTCTTCACGGTTATCGTACGCGGTACGCAAACCAACCGGGGCACCTTCTTTCTCGCTGGTATATGGTATGGAAGTTGTCCTACCATTGGAGGTCGAGATTCCTTCTTTAAGAGTTATGGTCAACTGATGCGTCCGCAAGTGCACAGAAATATCGAAGTAATATAAAATATTTGTCGAACCCACAAAGATCAATGTCAACCTACCATTATCTATTGTCGCGGCGTAAAGCTAAGGCTAATGGAATTAGGAAAGTTAAATGCAAATGCAAAGGAAATTAAATTTAAAGGAAATGGTTTAAGGAAAAGCGATAAAGGGGTATCGGCATGTAATGCTTTAGTTTTCAGGGATTCGACAGGTCGCCGGTGCTTTTTAGTCTTTGCAAACACTTTTCAGGAGAAAATACTCGTTTAAAGACCTTTGCCTCACGATGGTTGTTGACTCGGGTCATAATTCTAAGGCGGAATGTACGCTCTCGCAGTCCCATTCGGGGTTTAAATTACTCTTTGAAAATAAGTAAGTTCTGATTTCTTTTAAAGCGCTTTCGCTGTGTTTAAAATCAATGCCTAGTTTTTACTATCTGGTTTGAACCCCAACTTTCGCGTGCCGGCTCGCGCCTTAATGAATTTCCCACTTTCGTGGCAAAACTACTGTAAATAGCGTCTCACTATCGTGACAAAGGTTTATTTAGAAACTTTGATTAAAAACTACGGCCAGAAAGGTGTTTGTAAAAAGGATGGCACCAGTTACTATCGAATCGTCCTACTAATTTATTACATACCAACTTATGCGGTTTAGCTAGACATGGAAATTAATGCAAACGGAAATAAACGTAAACAGAAAAATGATAAAACATACATTATGACAGAAAGTAAAGTAATAATTCAATTAATAAGAACCTGGAAAGTAGTATTGAAATTGAAGAGTAGTCCTCCACAATGTCGGCAGGATTCTACTTTGGCGAAATAAATATGCAGAAATACAATGCTCTGAACTAAAGGGAAAACGGAAAGGAAATAAAAGAAATAAAATAGCTTCAGTATGAATTTTGGCAGCACTTCGATACGTCGAAGCCTCCCCTAATGTTGTGAATCTCAGGCCTATTTATAGGAGGTATTTTCTTTCTCAACTTCCAGAGATCATGCATGAGTTATGGAGGAAGTGGGAGTAACTTCCAGTAGCGGGAAGTTAGTGGAGAAAGTGTAGGAAGAAATTGAGTTGAGAGTGATCGCGGCTACTTCTAATTTGGACGTCACTCTGATATATGGTTTATGACGGTCGTGACACTCTTGTGATGAGCGTGTTGCACGTGACGACCGTGAAGGATGTGACGATCGTGAGGGAGTTGTGACGAGTGTCACACA
This sequence comes from Lathyrus sativus, assembly GCA_963859935.3. Taxonomy (NCBI): domain Eukaryota; kingdom Viridiplantae; phylum Streptophyta; class Magnoliopsida; order Fabales; family Fabaceae; genus Lathyrus; species Lathyrus sativus. Next base: position 361,571,761 of record OZ012739.1, read on the forward strand.
TACAAAATCCGTTTCCCTGTTATTTCCTGTTTTTCTTCTCTCTTTTTCGTCCATTTCTTATTCTTTTCTTTCTTTAATCCAAATTCTCCACAATCTGCAAAACATAGTAAGTTAACTGTATGATGGAACATAAATCCAGATAAATTAACATCGTCACAAATAAATGCATGTAAATCAAGTCAAATAAACGATATGATTTCGTGTTATCAAATACCCCAACACTTAAACCATTGCTTGTCCTCAAGCAATCAACCAACACGGTAAAAAGAAATAAGCATAATTCGAAACAAAGACACGACGAGACTCTAATCATACATGGCTGCTAGGCTAATGTTAGATCGAAAGATACTAAATATCAATACCAAGGATACCGTAATGACACAATTTCAAAAACTCCCTACTTATGCAAACTAACCTGAATCATGCTATTATAACTCAACCTATATTTCATGCTCTCTTTCACCCCATTCCATTCTAGTGCAATCACATTAAGCCCATTATCCTTACACTTTCATGGCAAGTAAACCTGTTAGTGATTATGATCTCATTGTTATTTCATTTTTCTCTGAAAATATGCTTAAGCATCAATTGAACTTAAAGAGTGTGTACCGTTGGGCTAAGTGATCGGGTGAGGAGCACCTAACATAGAAGGGACATGTCTTTTTATTCATAATTTTTTTTCTTTCTTAAATTCTCATTTTAAACTAGAGATCATACACTTATTTGCATCGGTTTCTTACTTAGTGTGTTTAGGATGGTGCTGACTGCTTAAATAAACTACTTAGGGATTACTAAAAGAACTGGAGTTTTTAAGGTTTCGGCATAATAGGTACTCAAATCGATTTTGCATATTTTGGGGGTTAAGGGTGTCCGAATGATATCATTTTTATCAAAACTTTCCCAAGTTTTTCTAACATAGCATGAACAACCTATATACTCTCAGAGTACCATGTCATGAATCGAAGCAAAAATTGTTGGAAATTAAAATTGTAAAATTTTGAAATTTTGGGGAAATTGAATAACAAGTGAAAACCACGCATAATGACTCGACAGCATATGCAAAGACTTCGACATAACGTTAAAAATAGATAAAATTCCTAAAGTATAAAATATAAATCAAACTAAAAAGCGATAAAATGAAGGCGATAGATTTCCTCGCCCACACTTAAACCAAACATTGTCCTCAATGTTTTTGTAAAAGGTGGAAAAGGAAAGATAGAACTTGTATGAATGCTACTGCGTGCCAAATCTTCTATGATCCTACACTTGATGTCCATGTCTTCGTTGATCACTTCTATTTCGACGGCGGGCATTTTGAGATACCTTCGTTTGTGTAATTCTAGAATTTTCGCCTAGATGTGGCTAAAACGTAGCAAGCGACACATTTCTTTATTTTCTGCAAATTTAAACAAACAAATTAAAATAAAGACCTTGTGGGTTGCCTCCCACACAGCGCTTTGTTTAACGTCGATAGCTCGACGGCCAAGGAGTGCAAGTACTTATAGTGGTTCTTTCAAGAATGGTTCCTCGATCGAACTTTGAATAGTCTTCGGTTTCCATGGCCACTTATCAATCCATCTCTCCTATCCCTCACCTTTTCTTTTCTTTCCTCTGTAGGATGGTTCATTGTTTTGAACTTGTGGTGGTGGTTCTGGATCTATCCTGAGTATCAGTTTTTCAAATTTGGGCTTAGTTATTTCATCCACCACCTCAAAAGTTAATCTTACCCTTTTAATAGTAATGATGACCCTAGTTTCATGGTCCTCGAATTTTCTTTTGTTATGAAGGATCTTAGACAAAGGTGCATTGGTGTGGATATTTTCCAATACCTCCACATGTGTTTTGGATTAGGAGTCTACCTTAGCTTCCACAACCAATTGTGAGAAAGAATTAGGTGGGGTATAGGGAGGAGGAGCAACAATAGGTGCTTCCTTCTCTACCTCTTCGAAAACCTCCCTTTCGGGTGGTGTCGCTGGATTTTTCTCAATAATTATTCTTTTCTCACCAAAACTCTCCTCAGGCTCATGATCACTCTCCCTAGGATTTTCTAATTGTTCTTCATTAATGGTTGCTACAACATCCACATGTATCTCAGGGAAGGGTCCTAGATGTGTTAGTGTAAGCAGGGAGGTTTGAATCTCCAAAGCCTCGCTGTGAGTTACGAGGGAATCGACCATATTGCTCATCTGCTTGAGATTTTCATTAATTTGGAGATGTTGCTTTCTAAAATCTTCATTTTGGAGAGTCTGTGTCTCCACAAAGCGTTTCATCATAGATTCTATCCTGGAGTGAGTAAGCGTCGCATCGAATTTTTCTAGTAATAGTTCGAGGTTGGATGTGTCGAAATCTTGCGGTTCCTCACAATATTGAGAGTCTTCATTGTAGAGGGAATTTGGGTTAGAATGCGTCGAATTGAAATCTTCTAATAATATTTCGAGGTCAGATTTAAGCGGATCTTGTGGTTCCTCAAAATATTGGGGGTGGTAGTTATAATATTGGGGGTGGTAGTTATAAGGGAAATATGGGTTATACATAGTGATTTAGATAAGAGTGCCTTAGTCTATACTATGCAACAACGGAATCACAATATTGACTGTTGGTCCCCGGCAACGGCGCCAAAAACTTGATGCGTCCGCAAGTGCACGGAAATATCGAAGTAATATAAAAGATTTGTCGAACCCACAAAGACCAATGTCAACCTACCGTTATCTATTGTCGCGGCGTAAAGCTAAGGCTAATGGAATTAGGAAAGTTAAATTCAAATGAAATTAAATTTAAAGGAAATGGTTTAAGGAAAAGCGATAAAGGGGTATCGGTATGTAATGCTTTAGTTTTCAGGGATTCGACAGGTCGCCGATGCTTTTTAGTCTTTGCAAATACTTTTTCAGGAGAAAAAACTTTGCCTCACGATGGTTGTTGACTCGGGTCATAATTCTAAGGCGGAATGTACGCTCTCGCAGTCCCATTCGGGGTTAAAATTACTCTTTGAAAATAAGTAAGTTCTGATTTCTTTTAAAGCGCTTTCGCTGTGTTTAAAATCAATGCCTAGTTTTTACTATCTGGTTTGAACTCCAGCTTTCGCGCGTCGGCTCGCGCCTTAATGAATTTCCCACTTTCGTGGCAAAACTACTGTAAATAGCATCTCAGTATCGTGACAAAGGTTTATTTAGAAAATTTGAATAAAAACTACGGCCAGAAAGGTGTTTGTAAAAAGGATGGCACCGGTTACTATCGAATCGTCCTACTAATTTATTACATACCGACTTATGCGGTTTAGCTAGACATGGTAATTAATGCAAACGAAAATAAACATAAACAACAAAATGATAAAACATACATTATGATAGAAAATAAAGTAATAATTCAATTAATAAGAACCTGGAAAATTAGTACTGAAATTGAAGAGTAGTCCTCCCCTTCAAAGTAGATTTTATCCCTTTCAGCATGGATTTTATCCCCAATAGAAGGATTGTCTCTCTTAATTCCCCTCAGAGTGAATTTTATTCCCCGTGGAATGGGGCCGTCCCCAGAAGAGTATTATTATGGAAAGCCAGTCAGGGAATTTTCCGTAGCAGAATCTAGTGGTTATTGGTATTCGTCAGAGCGAGCTCTTTGGGATGTCAATCTTACTTTTCATCCTCTTCATATCAGATCTTTATTCCTAATCCTCAGTGAAGTCGCTAGAGTAAGTCTTATTCCCCGCAGAGTGAGATTACCCTAGAGATTGGTATTCTCAACCCTCGGCGGAGGGAGTTTGTCGCATCGCTGTGAAGAGGGACCGACAAGGACAGAAGAGTCGCCACCGTTCGTTATTTATCCCAAAAGAGGGAAAGGAAACAATCAGAGAAAACCTACGGAAAAGGGAGAAGATAGGTCATCGCAACCAAATCTCGGGTTCGGGAGTCGGTTACGCAAGGGGAAGGTGTTAGCACCCCTCACGTCCGTCGTACTCGACGGGATCCAAGCTTGTTATGTATCCAAAGGATGTTGAACTATCTAGCTACAGGCCACAGGGACACAAGAAAGGAAAAGAGACTCGATAGAGCATCGCCGCTCTATGCCTACGTATTTCCTCCTGCAATGGGAAAGTCAAAGTCAACGTAGTTCAGAAAACTATGGGTGAAGGTGGGGAAGGTTGCTCGCCATGACATCTCCGTTTTGTGCCTACGTATTCTCGTCTGGTACGAGAAATTAGAGCAAACGTAGTTCGGGCTAACAAGAACACCGGTTGGTTCATAATTTTTTAGGCCCGAGTAGGCTTAAAACTTAGTTCTAGTAGTCAGGTGTATGCAGCTCGACCATTGGAGACTTAGGTGTTACCTGTTTGCGGTAGAACCAAGAGTTAACAAAACTCACCTTATGAAAAAGGTTTTCCAAATTAACATCCCAGAGGATAAAAAGGTTTGAAGTTTGTGTTTGTGTTTTTTAGACAAAGAAGTGAATTGAGTTATGATTTGAAACTCATGTTGCACTAAAGACTACGACCTAGGAGCGAATGCGTTGCGTATCGTCCAAAGGACATACGCTAAACAACATAGACAATTGAGAGGAGGCCCCCCAATCATCATTCCCCAAGTACTTAAGGATCGTATCGTACAACACAAATTACCCTTTATTAGATGACTTGGACATGTTTGCAAATATGAAGAGAAAGACACTCTAAAGGGAGACTAAGACTCAACCTAATGTTTTCATGCAAAGTGCACCTATGATTGGGATAAAAGGGAATGCTACCTAAATTTATCATGCATGGGTTCAAGCCTAAGGTATATCATAATCAATCTTGAACAAGAGAGATTAGAGGTCCTAAGGGAACATGGCAAAGAAGAAAGAAGAAGGAAGCAAAAGATAAACAAGTATGCAAACATGTAATGCACAATTAGAATGAAAAGAGAGGGAGGAACAAAGTGTGGGGTAGTAGCCTCCACAAGCACATCTCAACCTCAAGCATGCATATGAGAAGATGCAAAAGGATGCAAGCAAATAAAAGAATGCACACACATAAACAAGAACACAAACAAGAGTGAGAAGAAATGGGAGAAATGAACTTCCTACAACCATTTGTCATCAACCACAAGCCCAAAGGCAAACCAAAAGAAAAAGGGAAGAGGCCATAATTAAATGGGAGAATGGGAGGCAATATGAGGACAGCAAGGAACTCAAATGGGCAACTCAACCAAAGCAACACCATAATCATGCAAGCAAACACAAGAAAAGTCCTTAAACAATCACCATTCATGATATGTTCAAAGTACCTCCAAAGGAGGGACCAAACCATCTCAAATGGGACTCAAAGGTCATTGGAAAGAGGTGGGGATGGGAGGAGAGAATGCACAAAGCAAAGGATCAAACACCTCAAAAGGAATTGTAAGAATAGGTAAGGCAAAAGACCTAGGTCTTTTGCAACTTCAACATTTGGAAACCAAATGGAATGCCTAAAAGAGATGCAAATCACAACGAGCATCAAACAAGCTTATGACCTATAAATGTGCATTCAAATACCTCAACATGTTAGAAGTATGAATCAACACGAGTTAGGAGCATTTGGGATCCATAAAACTCATTTCCCATTCAAACTAGGTCAAGTGTATGTATGTGCCACCCTTAGAAGTAACTTGATTTGCAAGTTTTCTCAAAAATAGGAAAATGGCTCAATTAAAACCAAATAAAATCCCAAAATCACATAAATGAGTTGGAAACCAGAGGCCAAAAGATTACAACCAATGTCACTTCACAACATCACCAAAGAATTTGATTCACAAGGGTGTCCCATTGTGAATGAGGGTGGTAGAGGGTCAACAAAAATGACTCAAAAGTCAAACCAAAAATGATTAAACCAGGGGCAAAACTATCCTATAAAACCCATCATCTCATCATTCAAACGAGAAAAAAGTTTCAATCATTGGAGATGAAGATTGATCGAGAAACAAAGCATGAAACCAAAAGGATCAAAGGAAAAACCATTTAAACACAAATCCAACCATTTAATTCCATTTTAATTGAAAAATAAATCAAAATTGAAAATAAAAAATGTCAAAAATTATTTAACACATTAAAGTGTCCTTAAAATATTTTTGTGGAATTTTATTGGACTTGGAGCTATTTTTAAATGAATTAAAATAAAGCAGAAATTAAAAACAAAATAAAGTAAAACAAATAAATGTTGCGTGGTGAATATAAAATAAATCAGTTCAAAACAATGGGCCTCACAAGAGAAGGGGTGCAAGTAGCGAACCAGGACCAAAACAAAAGCAAATCAGATCCACAAGTTAAACGTTTTGTTTCACTAATATGCGTGGCAGTCCAATACACACGTTGGAAAGTCAAACACATCACCACCGTTGATTAAGTCAGGTCAACAGGTGAATGGGAGCACACATAGGCTCGCCTGAAGGAGAACCAGACGACGGAGCTGTTTCTCTGATCATCTTCTCCGGCAAGGCAGTCGGAGTTATAGGTTATTAACCTAACCAAAATGCATGAAATTTAACACCAAAATGAAGCTCGTGCTACGTAGATCATGAATCCACAGTTCCATTTCATTTATCACGCATAAACAAAGAAAATTAAACTATTGAAAAATCAAGCTCACAACTGAAATTGCATCAAACATGACAAACAACAATCCAGAATTTGCCTACCAAGTGTAGGACTTCAGATTCAACAATAATGGCAATGATTCAATGAATATCATGAGAGAACTTTGGATTTGAAGGTTACCTAATGAAGCCTCTCCATTGGAGCTTCAAATGATGATGAGCTTGAGCAAAAACGTGCAGAATCACTCAATGAACTTCAAGGAAGATGAGGCTTACTTTGATTTTGCTTGAAATGGCTTGGATCTGGATTTGAGATTTTGAATTTACTCTTCAATTTTCAAATCTGGTTTTTTGCTCTCCCTCCACGAAAATGCATGAATGAGCTCTCAAACTTGATTGGAAAGCTTTTATATGATGGATTTTTGAGTGAATGGAGGCCCAATGCAGCTCCAATTTGTTGAATTAAGAAAATGCCCAATTTAGAAGGCATGCCCATGCACACGTGGTTTTGGCTCCCATTTCACTTGCATTTCATTTGAATCAGCTGCTGGGAATGTGAATTGATCATGTGGATTGAAAAAGAGCCTTGATTTAATACAATGGTGGAGATTTGAATGGAAACTTCTTCTTGAATCTACCTTGAATTGCACGTGTTTTCATACCATACACCAAAACTAATTTGTGCATCTTGCTTGCTGTGACATTGTGGATCAAAATGAATATAAACATGGCATGTAAAAGTTCCAAAACCAATTCAAATGGATTCATGACTTAAATGTCCATTTTCACTTGATTTTCTTCACCAATCTCCTTATCCAAGTATAATTCATGAGAATTTGGTGTTCCATGATGAAATTGAGATCATTTGGAGCAACTTTCATGTTGGAGAAAGTTTCAATTGAAGTGCACCAAGGTATGAACATGACCCATAATCAAAATTACCTATAATCTCACTTTCCCAAAATACCCTTGCCTTGCAAGCTTCATAACTTGAGTTCTACAAATGAGATGACGGACTTCTAGGATATTTTGGAAAGCTAAGATCATGAGGAACAACTTTAATGTTCATAAAAAGTTGACGAGAAACATGATTCTAGGTCAAAAGTTCCTTGGAAGTTGGTTGACCTTTGCTGACTGAAAATATGGTTCATTTGAGACCTCTAACTTGCCAACATCATCTCTTGAGTTCCTCAAACCCAATGGATGAGTTCTAGTACTCAAAAGAAAGCTAAGAACATTCTATACAAGTCTCATGTTTGCATTAAAGTGATATTACACTTGTATATTGAGGTATGTGGTCTTGAAGTTAGGCACTAAACAGGGGATTTTACACTGACAAACCTCTAAAACCCTAATTTAGTAATTTCTTACACTCTTGATTCTCCTTGATTTAATATTGAAATAAAATCTTAGATGTCTCAACACAACTATCCATGACTCTAATGACTTGGAATTGAGTCACAAACACCTTCAAGTCCTCAGTTGACTTTGCACTAGGAAGATGAAACCCTAGGTGTACAATCCTTGACTGCAACCTCTTACACATGGCATAACCACTTAGATGAGCTCCACCATGGCCTCAAAAGCACTCCATAAGCTCTTCAAACATCTCCTATCCATATCCATGAGCTTGTGATCCTCAAATGATCCTCAGTTGGCCCCAAGATAGGAGGTAAGCAACACTTGTCAATCTTCTCTCTCAAAGAGCTTTGACTACCTTTTGGTGATAATAAGCACTTGATAACTTGAGTAAACAAACTTTCTTGAGCTTGGAACCTTTGATACTCTTCTCTTGAGATGCATACTCTCTTGATCCCCTGCAAACAACCATGCTATGCAATGTAAAGATGCTAGAGAAATGAAATGAAACACAAGCCAAGTAAAGGAAAAGGTTGGGCAAATTTTGGGGTATAACAGCTGCCCCTATTCATGCGACTTGGACCTGGCTGGGTGAAAAGCAAACAGATTTCAAACAATCCAAGTAAAATACGGTTAAATACCAATGGACTCGGAAATTTGCCAACCGTAGAAATAGAACTGCAAACCCTCCTGGGGACAAAAATCTCTGGAGATAACTGAGCTGAAAAGTTTCAATGATAACAAGATAACTGATTACCAATCCAAAACCTCGACACGCAGTCGGAAGAAACATCTGCTAACACGCAAGCAACGGCACTAAGTCGGAAAGAATCAGCTGATATTACCATCAGGCATCCAAATAAATCTGCCTGGGGAGCAAGGAGAAACTTAAACAAGTAACTCTGGCGGGGAAACAAAAGAAACTTAACCAAGTAACATGTGCGGACTTAGATGATAAGATGAACACATTTATCAAAGGGCTTCTGCCGAGGTCTGGATACCTGTGCGGACTAAGGGTGACAATATCACCTTGCCATGGTCTGAACACCATACAAGCAAGATAAACCCACGCTAGCCAAGGTCTGGATTCCGCACGTGCTAATGGGGAAAACTAGTACGAGCCGGGGTCTGGATACCACACGCGCTTGGAAAAATGCCACTAGCCAGGACCTGAATGTCGCACATACTAATAGAATCACCACTAGCTAGGGCCTGAATGCTGCACATGCCAATGAAACACACAGTGTGAGCTGGGGTCTAGATACCACATGGGCTCAAGGAATAACCTAAGGAAGCCAGTGTCTGGATACCGCACGAGCTTGAGCAAACCAGATGCGGGTTGGGGTTTGGATACCATGCGAGCTCAAGAAAACATCATTAGTCAGGATCTGAACATCACACATACTAATGGAAACATAATTAACCGAGGTCTGGATACCATGCGGGTTAATGAGATAATCACTAGCTAGGACCAGAATGCCGCACATGCCAATGAAAGACACGGTGTGAGTCGGGGTCTGGATACCGCACGGGCTCGAAAATGTCACTAATATGAACACGTCTGTCAACAACTCTTGCCAGGGTCTGGATACCGCACGGGCAAGATATGAACCGGTGGAAGTCGAGGTCTGGATACTGCACGGGCTATAGAAATAAACCATCACTAGCCAGGGTCTGGATACCTCACATGCCAATGGAAAAATCATCAGCTAGGGCATGGATGCTGTACATGCCAATGAACATACAACGGTGGGAGCCGGGGTCTGGATACCACACGGGCTCAAGAAATATCATTAACTGGGGTCTGGATACCACACGGGTTAATGAAGAGTACCACCGACCGCCGTCAGGCAACACCGCCGGGGAATAACGTAAGCCGAGGTCTGGATACCATGCGGGCTAGCGGGAATTGCCATGGTCTGAACACCATACAGGTAACAAAATATCAATCACCTGCTGGAGAAACATCTGAAAGCAAAGAGGTACCAACCTGGCTTATGTTTCACATGCATATGTTTGAATATGGCGTAATGCTCCATACGAAATGAAAATGCTATGCGTTTGGGAGGATGATATGCACGAATGCAGATGCAACAGAACCAAATCCGGAAAATAAATGCTGAAAAGCAAACACCACCCTTCTGGGGAAAGACAGAGCATGCCAATCATGATTGGACTTAAGCTGGGGGAAACAAGCCCTGGATGGCTTCCTGCAAAGAAATCCATGAGTAACAATGTTCTAACAAGAACGGGAACCCGCTCCGCTGGGGATTCCAATCATAACCTGCTGAGAAAAAGCGCCTTGAACGACCATCTAGAATACCAACCTTCTAGGGGGATAGACAACCCTACTGGGAACCACCGCAAATTGTACTGGAGGAAACGCCCTAAACGGCTAACCAGAATACAACCCTATGGAGAACAGACGACTCGGCTGAGGAAAGACAACCAGACGTTGGAAACAAATCTGACCTGCCGGGAATCAACGACTTTGTGGGGAAAGTACAACCAAATGCCAAGGTTGATCGCACTCTACTGAGGAAATCATCCCTGAACGGCCTGCCAGAATATAACATTCCGAGGAACAAACCACTCGGCAAGGGATAACAATCAAACACTGCGAGAAAATTCACCTTACCGGGGAAGAAAATAGCCCTGAATGGCTTCCTAGAATACAACTTTGGGGAAAAAAATGACTCTACTGAGGAGTTAGAGTTTTCTGCTGAGGAATCGCCCCACTCTGCCGGATATTCCACTCTGCTAGAGATAAATCCATCCTGCCGGGAATTACTCAGCTGGGGAAAAGAACTTTCCCTCCAGACTCCACTGGGGATTAGGGAAATGAGGGAGACAAACAATCTCCTTATGCTTGGGGACTGAATCACCACTTCTGGCTGACTTCGCCGGGGATAGAGGATCAACCCTCTTCTGCTAGGAAGTAGCACTACTCTGCTAAGGGAAAGAAAAACCAAGTCTGCCGACTTTGCTGGGGAATAAGCAATAGGGGAAACAACCTCGACCTATGCTCGGGGATTAAGTCAACAATCTGAATTCTGAGGGGATATAACATCACCTGATTAAGCTCTGAGGAGAGAAAATCTGTCTCGACTCGCTGAGGAGGAAGCACATACCTACCACCTGCTGGGGATACAAGCACATACCTGACCTGCAAGGGGGATATCAATCTGCAGGAGACCTCAGTCTAAACTGCTGAGGAATGAGTGCATACAAACACTCTGCTAGGGATAAGTGTACACGCTCATCTGCTCATTCAACCTGTACATTTGACCCTGTCTGGGGATATGGAGGTGTACAGCCTCCACCTTCTAGGGACTAATGAGTCTCTATTACACGCTTTCTTTCTGTGGGGATTTCATTAGGAAGGTGGTGATTCTACCGGAGACACACCTCTGGAAAACTTGCCCCGAGGGTAATGACCCTGCAAAATGAACAAACAACAAGATATCCTACACAATGGGAACTATCTCGGTCATCATCCATGACATTGTTCAAATAAATCAAAGTTTTACTGATTATCGGCCAAGGCCTGAAATTTTATGTATGCGCAGTTTTATCAAAAACATCGGACGTTTTTTTGCAAACAAAACAATAAAGCTAAAACAAAGCAAACAATCTACTGAATAGTATATGTTTTATTGACAAAGGCCTGTAAATAGGCAGTTTTACAACAGATGCAACCCCTGAAAAGAGGAAGCTGCGCAAAAGGTTTACAGAAATGCACATGAATATACAGAATGTTGGCAATGTGGTACAGACGAACACCATGAGTTGATTCCTCTATGACTCGCCTGACTTCGATTATTTCTCGACGCTTCATCTTCTGAAGAGATTGATTTGGATAAACGGCCCTCAGGTCCTCCCTCAATCCACTAATCTCTAAGGCTCAATACACAGACCGCAGTCATTTTCTTTTCCAATCCCTAACTTTTGCGTGAATCGCTCTTTCGGGTTTTCAATTCACCGGGATACCCATTTTTGCCAAAGTCGCCTTTTCAGGTTTTCAACTTTGCGGGTTTACATCTTTTCCTTTTATATCCATAACTTTTTCCTGAACCCATTCTTTTTATGGTTCGCCGGAATGCCCCATTCTTGCCTGGATATTCATTTTTCATTCCAGCGGGTCTCTTTAAGCAAAGTATTTTTTAACTGCGTCTGCATTCACAGGGGATGTGAAATCTTCACCATCCATGGTGGACAACAATAAGGCTCCTCCGGAGAAAACCTTTCGCATGACATATGGACCTTCATAGTTGGGAGTCTATTTGCCCATGTGATCTGTTTGTGGCGGGAGGATCTTCTTCAGCACTAGATCGCTCGTCTGAAAGCGTCGAGGGCGCACATTCTTGTCAAAAGCTTTCTTCATCTGGCTCTGATACAACCGACAATATGCAATAGATGCTAGCTTTTTTTCATCCATCAGGCTGAGCTGATTCAATCTATTTCTTATCAATTCTGCCTCATCCAACTTGACGTCAACTAGGACTCTCAAAGAAGGAATCTCGACTTCTAATGGCAGGACCGCTTCCATACCATACACCAGCGAGAATGGAGTTGCCCCTGTTGAGGTGCGTACCGTAGTACGATATCCATGCAAAGCGAAGGGCAACATCTCATGCCAATCCTTATAGATTACAACCATCTTCTGCACTATCTTCTTGATATTCTTGTTGGCTGCCTCAATAGTGCCATTCATCTTCGGACGATATGGCGATGAGTTATGATTCTCGATTTTGAAATTCTGGCATAATTCCTTCATTATCTTATTGTTCAAGTTCGAACCATTATCAGTAATGATTCTCTCAGGTATTCCATAGCGACAGATGATGTCCTTCTTTATGAACCGGGCTACCACTTTCTTAGTGACATTGGCATACGAAGCTGCTTCGACCCATTTGGCGAAGTAATCAATGGCTACCAGGATGAAGCAATGTCTGTTGGATGCGGTGGGCTCGATCTTGCCAATCATGTCAATGCCCCACATGGAAAAGGGCCAAGGCGATGCCATAACATTTAACGGACTCGGGGGCACATGAATCTTATATGCATAAATCTGGCATTTATGACACTTCTTAGCGTACTTGAAGAAATCAGACTCCATAGTCATCCAATAATACCCTGCTCGCAATAGCTTTCGAGACATGGCATGCCCATCGGTATGTGTACAAAAGGAACCTTCGTGGACCTCTTCCATAAGCAGGCTTGCTTCTCTCTCGTCCACGCACCTTAGCAGCACTAAGTCATAATTCCTCCTGTAGAGTACTCCATCCTGGTTCAGATGAAAATTTCCAGCCAACCTCCTCAGAGTCTTCTTATCCCGGGTCAACGCCCCTGGCAGATATTCTTGATTCTTAAGGAAATTCTGGATATCATAATACCATGGCTTGCCGTCCGAAGCTTCCTCAATGGTGAATACGAATGCCGGCCTATCAAGGCTAGAGATCACTATTCTGGGAGCATCATTCAAGAAGTTCACCATGTACATCGAGGACAATATCGCCAGAGCGTCTTCCATCTGGTTCTCCGCTCTAGGCACGTGATGGAACTCCACTCGATCGAAGAAAGGTAACAGCCTCCTTGCATAGTTCATGTAAGGTATCAGATTAGGCTGTCGGGTTTCCCATTCTCCCTTGATCTGGTTGACAACTAGCGCTGAATCGCCGTATACATCTAAATTCTTGATCCTCAGATCAATAGCTTCTTCCAACCCCATAATGCACACTTCATATTCGGCTTCATTATTGGTGCAAGGAAATGTTAACCTGGAGGTGAATGGGATATGAGTACCATGGGGATTTGTGATAATTGCCCCAATTCCACTACCGTAGGAGTTAACAGCACCGTCAAATATCATCTGCCATTGGGAACCCTTCTCAGGACCTTCATCGGGTAATAGCTCATCACAATCCTTCATCTTTAAGAACATGATGTCTTCATCAAGAAATTCAAACTTCATAGGTTAATAGTCATCCATCGGCTGCTCCGCAAGATACTCTGATAGAATACTCCCCTTGATAGCTTTCTGAGAAACATATTGAATATCGTACTTTATCAAAACCATCTGCCACCTGGCAATTCTCCCTGGAAGCACTTATTTTTCAAAGACGTATTTAATCGGATCCATCTTCGAAATCAGCATGGTTATATGTTTCAATATATACTGTCTTAGACGTTTGGCAGCCCAAGCGAGTGCACAACACGTTTTCTCCAACATTGAGTACCTGGATTCACAATCTGTGAACTTTTTACTCAAGTAGTATATTGCATGCTCCTTTCTTCCAGTCTCGTCTTGTTGAGCGAGAACACAACCCATGATGTTCTCAAGAACCGTTAAGTACATGATCAATGGTCTTCCAGCTATTGGAGGTATCAATATCAAAGGCTCCTACAAATATTCTTTTATTTTATCAAATTCCTTCTGGCAATTTTCATTCCATACAACCGCCTGATCTTTCTTTAACAATTTGAACATGGGTTCACACGTGGATCTGAGATGAGATATAAACCTAGCGATGTAGTTCAATCTACCCAAGAAACCACGAACCTCTTTTCGGTTTTTGGTGCTGGCATATCTTGAATAGCTTTTATCTTTACAGGATCGACCTCGATTCCTTTTTCATTAGCAATGAACCCCAACAACTTTCCGGACTTGACACCAAAAGTGCACTTGTTTGGATTCAACGTCAGTCTGAATTTCCTTAGCTTTTCAAACAGCTTCAGAAGGTTTACCAGATGTTCCTCCTCCGTTTGCAAATTTGCTATCATGTCATCAACATATACTTCAATCTCATGATGAACCATATAATGAAACAAAATGACCATTTCCCGTTGATAGGTTGCCCCTGCGTTTTTCAACCCCAAAAGGAATTACCTTATAACAGAAAGTCCCCCACGGTGTAATGAACATTGTTTTCTCCATATCCTCCGGCGCCATCTTAATTTGATTATATCTGGAAAACCCGTCCATGAAGGAAAACACGGAATAATGCGTAGTATTATCCACCAATACGTTAATGTCAGGGAGCGGGAAATCGTCCTTTGGGCTTGCTTTATTCAAATCCCTATAATCGACGCACATTCGTACCTTAACATCCTTCTTTGGTACAAGCACGATGTTAGCGACCCACGGAGGGTAAGTGGTTACAGCAAGAAACCATGTGTCCAACTGCTTCTGGACTTCCTCTTTGATTTTCACAGCCATATCTAGTCTGGTCCTTCTGAGCTTCTGCTTGACTGGCGGACACTCTTCATGCAACAACAAGCGATGAACCACGATATCAGTGTCAAGACCGGGCATGTCTTCATATGACCAAGCAAAGATATCACTATACTCTCGGAGCATTTCAACCAATCTCTGCTTGATGTCACTTTGCAATGCAGCCCCTATCTTGACATTTCTCTTGACTTCCTCAGAACTCAAGTTTATGATCTCGATTTCCTCCTGATGAGGTAGAATGATTTTCCCTTCCTGTTTCAAGAGTCTGGCTAGCTCTTCTGGTAAGTCTTCATCTTCATCAATCTCTTCTTCGGCTTGAAATATCGGACTATCAAAGTCAAAGCGAGTCATGGACGATTCTAGAGCGGTGTCATCTGCAAAGTGGAACCTGCAATGATGATGATTAAATGCTTAAAATGATATGCAAACAAGCACAAACCACATTGCCATTTTATTGTTAAAATAAAACATGAAAGACAAGGATCACAATATTTGAATGCAGAAAAACGCCCTTTGATTGATTGATAAAAGATTGTTCAAGCATAAACAATTAGGCCCCGAAGATAAAGACCACTTTGCTCCGGGTAGAACATAGGGCTATACAATAATCAGAAAAACAAGTCATTACTCTTCTTCGTCACTTGGATGACTTCTTCGACGGACCATTTGTTGAGGCTTTGTCCTGGGATGCATGGCCGAATCCCAGCATCCGTATCACAGTCGTTGTCACCGTCTTCATCAGATATGACACTAATCTGCTCGAAGATCACACCCCCGCTGGTAAACTGGACAGGCCCCATATATCGCGGTGCACTCTGGGAGGATGATGATGGGATATATCCCAAACCAAATTTGTCCTGCTTGTTGGGTATACTCAGCACCTGACCCCAACCTTGTGATGCCCCAGCCTGCACCACTGCCTGGGCTTCTTTGAAAGACGACATGGCCACTTCAGGCGCTTTGCTCACGACAGGTGCTTTATCCTTGATTTACACAGTTTCAAAGACTTAACATAAAGTCTCATGGATTTCTCTGTCCACCTCAACGTATTTGAATAAAGACAAATGACTAATCATTATATTCTCCTCTCCACATACAGTGACAACGCTGCCACCCACCATGTATTTCATCTTTTGGTGCAGCGTGGATGTTACGGCGCCTGCCGCATGAAACCAAGGACGTCCAAGCAGACGGCTATAAGCTGCCTGAATATCCATGATGTAGAACACTACATCAAATACTCCAGGACCAACTTGAATTGACAGAGTAAACTCCCCAAATACGGACCTACGAGTCCCATCAAAAGCAAGTACTACCAAATCACTTGGCCTACACATTATACCACGGGTATCTAATTTCATCAGCGCCTTCTTCGGAAGTACATTCAAGGATGACCCTGTATCAACTAGCACATGTGATAGAACGGCTCCTCGGCATTCAATAGATATGTGCAGCGTACAATTATGGTTCCTCCCCTTCGGGGTCAAGTCCAAATCCGTGAATCCCAATGCATTACCTGCATTCACATGTGCTACAACCCCTTCAAGTTGGTTCACCGGAATCTCCTGGGCTACATAAGCTATATTCAGGATTCTCAATAAAGCATTTCGGTGAGCTTTCTAACACAACAACAAAGGCAAGATGGATATCTTGGAGGGAGTTTGCTGCAAGTGATTAACAATATTGTAATTACTCTTTCTTATCAATCTCATGAGCTCTTCTGCTTCCTCTGCCAAACGGCTTCCTTCCTCCTCCGGCTGAGGATCCTTCGCCAACATGAATTTTACCTAGCTTAATTCCATTCTCCACCCATTCCCTAGTAATAATCAGATCAAAAAAGCTACCTGACATACTACTGATCAACTTCTCATAATATACGCCCGGCAACGTAGCAACGAACATATCAATCAATTCTCGCTCCACCATGGGAGGCTGCACCCTAACTGCTAGCTCACGCCACCTCTGAGCATACTCTTTGAAGCACTCGTTGTTCTTTCGGGAAAGATTCTGCAGCTGAACCCTGTTTGGCGCAAGATCGCTATTGTACTGATAGTGTTTCACAAAGGCTTCAGCTAAGTCTCTCCAACTGCGAATATTAACCGGTTCCAAGCTCATATACCATTCAATAGAAGGTTCAGAAAGGCTGTCTTGGAAAAAATGCATCAACAATTTTTCGTCATCTGAGTAAGCGGACATCTTACGATAATAAGAGCACAGATGAACCCGAGGACAAGTGGTGCCTTTGTATTTGTCAAAGTAGGGAACTTTGAACTTCAGCGGTACCTTCAAGTCTGGGATAAGCCCCAAATTGGCCATGTCCAGTCCCATGGAGTTCTGATTTTCAAAAGATCTCATCTTCTCTTCAATCAGCCTAAACCTCTTACCAGCCTCAAACGGCAACCCATCACCAACATCGCGTAGAGAGAATGCATCTTCCTGCTGATGTTCCTCCCATTGAGGAACATTGTTGCCATGCATAACACACACCACCTCAGGGATTCCACCTGCATTACCTCTGCCAGGAGGGATAACTGTTGTAGGAATAGTAAGCATGTGGCGTACCATCACCACGAGGAGGATTAACAGCAGTTCCTCCGTGAAGCACACCATTATTGTCAACTCTAGAAATCAATGGCTGCACCAAGGTCCTTAGTTGCTCCTGGCCATTTTCCACACCCTGCATTAAGTCCATAAGTTGGGCCATCCTGTCCCTAAGATCCTGCATCTCAGCCTGCATCTGTTCCATGACCTTGTGTTGATTCCCTCTAGTACCGTAACGGTGAACTGTCTGATTGTCTATCCTGAAACAAACTAACGAACCACAGGAAATAAGGTTAACAGTTCCAATGCACCTGCGATGCAAAAATGCAGAATGATGCAAAAATGCAGACATGTATCTATGCATTAGGGAAATTTCCCCCTCGATTCTAGTTCCGAGATAACAACGCAACACTGGAGAACCCATAGACTAGCATAGAGAAAAACTCCTCATACGTCGCTGACAACCTTCATATCTAAACCCAAACGTTCTCGAGCGCGAATCACTTTGGTCAAATCTGTACCCAACTTGTTCACCAACTCAGTCTGCTGCTTAGCTGCATAAGTAGCATCATTCTTCTCACTCCAGAGCTGAGTAACCTCTTTCTCCAACTCTTCATTAGCCTTGTGTAACTCTTTTTTCTCAAACCACAACTGATTATACCTCTGGATGTCGACATTAGTAGGCTTCTCAATCATCAGAGGACATAAAGGCTCACAAGATGGAAAAGACATTAATACTCTCTCTGCTCTCTTCTGGATCCAGGTGACATAAGGGTCATAGGTTCGACTATTACTCTTCCCCAAAGAAGTTTTCCCCTTCTGGTGGATGCTTCTCCAAGCTCTCTCAACTCTAGCCAAGGTATCACCCTCCAGCAACCCAATGAGGTACAGAGATTCCTATATCTCCTCTTCCTTAGGAGGATCTCTCAGAGCGTATCCAAACTGTCTCACCAATAAGGATAGGTTATAGTTAATGCATCATTTCCTTCCGACCAACGGGACGTTAGGAAATCCACCACAAGTGTAAATGATCTCAATACCCAGCATGTCTCTATCAAACCAGATAATGTCATCAATAGTCAATCCCATCAACCTCTCAGACCACTCCAAAGTACCTGCAGTAGTGTTGCACCCCAAAATTTGCCCAACATTTTCTTGGCTTGGCTTTTGTTTCTTTTCATGTTCTTCTAGCTTTTGCATTGCATAGCATTGTTCATTTGACAGGGGATCGAGGTTTTCCTGTGGCTTAGAATTCACTCCCAGTGCAATCAATCAAAGCAGCGGGTTCCGACATTTATTTTGCCCAGTGGTCGGGCGATCGATTTTATTTTGTTTTGCAGTTTATTTTAAGCCAAGAAAGTGGCGTTCAGGCTATCATGAGCAGTCTCAAGGTTACAACATTCAAGAACACATTCCAGAAGCTTACCAGGGTTCGAAACATCAAGAAACAGGCAGGTTTCCCTCCAAAAGGTGCCAAATTCATATTTTTGAAGGTGTTAATCGGTTAACCTATATGGTTAACCGATTAACCATTGAAAAATCAGCCCAAATTCAAAAATTTAAAGGGGTTAATCGATTAACCTATATGGTTAACCGATTAACGAATGTAATTTTTGTCTCTGTACGTGATTTTTCAATGCAGAGCCATTTGGGGTCTATTTTTGATCATTTGGAAATGAATTTTTACACTTGGGAAGGATCTAGAATCATTTTGAAATTTGGATTAGTTTTTAAATTAATTCAATTCTCTCCAAAACCCCACTCCTAATTCCATTCCAAAGTTTCCAAACCCCACTCCAAACCTTGCTTTGGATCCAAACCAAGAGAGTACTTAAATGATTTACTCCAAACCAAAGCATCTCCATTGAAATTTGGATTAGTTTTCAAATTAATTCAATTCTCTCCAAAATCCCACTCCTAATTCCATTCCAAAGTTTCCAAACCTCTCTCCAAACCTTGCTTTGGATCCAAACTAAGAGAGTACTTAAATGATTTACTCCAAACCAAACCTTTCGTAATTCTCATTTTCAAATTCAGAATTTTCTCTCAATTCTCTCTCAAGTTCATCATTTCCAAAACCCTCACCAAAGCTCATTCTCCATTGAATTAATTGATTCTTCATTGGAATCCATTAATTCTTGAGCTTAAACCTTCATCTATCATCTCCGTTGGATCAGTTTCTTCACTCAATTTTTGCGCAAACTCATATCTGAAATTTGGAGTGAAGCTAGAAGTGATTATTTGAAGCAATTTGGCTTAATTTTGAAGGATCTTCATCTCTATTACAAGGATTAGCTTAGATCTTGAAGTATTCCGGGTTTCTTGCTTCGATCTACTCATTTCCAGCAAATCAATATCAACTGAAGCAAATCCCCGCTTTGTAGGTTGGAAATTCTTGATCCGAATTTTGTTTTAGCTTAATTGCATGTTCATCATGATGATTTTCATTTCTGATTGACTTGTTGAATTTTGATTCATATGATCTGTGTTGATGCTATTTGGATTTGTATACATGCTGTTTGAATCATGATTTGCTGGTTTAATTTCGTAATTAAATGATCATGTGATCATTGGCATGTTTGGAGAAGGGATAAGCTCTTGAAAAGTGATTCTGCTTTGCTGTTTTCTGCTGTCAACACAGTGGTAATCGGTTAACTCATATGGTTAACCGATTAACCATTGCAAATTTTCATATTTTTCAAAGTTTTCAAAGCGTTAATCGGTTAACGCATATGGTTAACCGATTAACTAGTGTAATTTTTCAAATTTTTCAAACATTAACAGTGTGTTAACCGATTAACCCTGGGGGTTAACCGATTAACACTGTGCTGGCAGGTCTGTTTTGCTACTTTGTTTGATTATTTGCATACTGTTTCATTTCGAATCTTCATAAATTGATATGATGCATTAGGAATGAAATGTTTTTGCTGTTTGCCATTGTTTGTGTTTGGTTGATCATGAATTTGTTAACACTTCTGCTCATTTTCCACTTGGATGTGTACTTATGTATGTGGTCCAAAGTGACGACTCTTTGCATGTTGGTTTTTTTCAATCCCTGGCTTTCCTTTTCATGCTTGCATCATTTTTGCATAGCTGTTGAGGTCGAGACGAGCTTGTGGCGGCTGTTGCCCCACACATTTTTCCTCCCTCCCACCATTCTAAGTGTTGCATTTTTGTGTATGCCTTTCTTACTTCTGATTGAATTTACTTGGTGCTTTCTTGTGCTTTTTTCCATGATCCCCATAGGGTTCCTAGTCCCTCCGTTTAGGATTGGAGTAGGAGAGACATTAGGTGTTCAATTCAAGCATGCTAACATTAGGTAGTTCCCTTTCGTATCCCAACTTTAAGTCCACTTTTCTTGACAACTTTTAGGATTGAGTTAGTCTCCCACTTGTGTGTCCTTTCTCTCCTCACCTTCAAACACTCATAAAACACTTAATAAAGAATGACAAGTGTTGTACGCTACGAGCCTTAAGCTGCTTGGGAAATGGTGATTGGGGGGCTTCCTCTCAATGACCTAGAGTATTTAGTGTACACCCTTTGGGTGATATGTGACGCATTCTCTCCTAGGTCATAGTCTTTAGTGCGACATGAGTTACAAATCAAATTCAAAACACTTCTTCTCTAAAGAACACAAAAACACTTCAAATCTTTTTTCATCCTTCGGGATCTTAATCAAGGAAAATCTTTTCAGATAAAAGAGTATTGTTAACTTTTAGTTATACCGCAAACAGTAACGCCTAAGTCTCCAATGGTCGAGCTGCATACACCAACTGCTAGAACTACTTGTTAATCCTACTCGGGTCTAAAAACTTTTGAACCACCCTGTGGTCCTTTTAGCCCGAACTACGTTTGCTCTGATCTTTCATACCAGATGAAAGTACGTAGGCACAAGATGTAATATCCTGTTCCCCAAAATAACATAAATGCATTTAAAATAAACAATTATCAGAGTATTCATACCAAAACGGGATGTCACAGAAATAAACTCAAAACAAAACATTTTCATTAAATGATTTGCAACAAATATAACACAGCGGAAATTTGTCATCATATATATATATATATACATATAAATATCATATACATCGTGCTCGGCCAACTGTCCAAAATATACAAGATATATTCACCAAAAAGATTCATCGAACATGATACGCCACAGAGGCACACAAAATTATCAAATAAACATAAAACTCCCCAAAGCCCCGGTGTTACGTATCAGAGCATCCCTATGACTCGCCACAAACCAAGCTAGCTACACACCTGGATTATCGGTACTTCCGAAGAAGCACAGACCGCAACAAAAGCAAGGGGTGAGAAATCGCGATCAAAATATAACAGTAAAAATGTACATGAATAAAAGGAAGTAAATCACACAAATATCATTTCACATACGTCAACCCGGACCTACTGTCCCACACTAACACAACATATAAACAATGCAACACATGCAACTCAACACTATGATATGCGGTACCGACTCAAACTCAGGATAGATTGCATACACTCCATCTGAGCAACGATCTATCCCTACAAGCTCCCCTTCGGAGTAAAGGCAAATAACCCGGAATAGATCACATACACTCTACCGAGCAATGATCTATCCCTACAAGCTCCCCTTCGGAGTACGGGCAAATAACCCAGAATAGATCACATACACTCCACCAAGCAATGATCTATCCCTATCATGCTCCACTAAGCACAATCAATCTCAGGATAGATCACATACACTCCACCGAGCAACAATCTATCCCTACCACCCTCCTCATTGAGCACGTGAGTGAATCACATACACTCCACTGAGCAATGATTCGCCTCGTCAATATGCTTATGCAAGACCCGAATGCACACAGCAAACACCAACACCCACGGTGCACACGATCCTTCGATCACATTCCATAATATATATATATATATATATATATATATATATATATATATATATATATATATATATATATATATATATATATATATATCACACATCACTACATTCCTACGCAAACACCAACACCCACGGTGCACACGATCCTTCGATCACATTCCATAATATATATATATATATATATATATATATATATATATATATATATATATATATATATATATATATATATATATATATATATATATATATATATATATATATATATATATATATATATATATATATATATATATATATATATATATATATATATATATATATATATCACACATCACCACATTCCTACGCAATCACATACACCGAATTCAATCATTCAAATTAAACGAATATCAAGGAAATCATATTCCACACCACACATATACTCCCCATTGTTCAATATCAATATATTAATCAATCATGACCAACAAGGGTCCAACATCAGAAGAGAACCGAACAACACAACTCAAAACACAAACATATTGTCACGCTCGCTGGCTCATTCGCCAGGCGAGGCCCCGCAGCAAAGACTCGCTACCCGTTCGCTCGGCGAATCCCCCAGCGAAGACTCGCTACTAGCTCGCCCAGCGAACTCCCTAGCGAATTCAGACAGTGGCTACTGGAAGCACTCGCTACCCAGTTCGCCTGGCAAAACCCTGGCGAAGGTTCGCCCCCAGTTCGCTCAGCGAAGGTGCTGGTGAACGCCTGCAAATTCAGAAAAAATTCCACTGCTCAGAGTCGGCAAAACGCTCCGAACTCAACCGATTCCACTCAACCCAGTTCCCATCTTATCAGACCAATATTCTACAACCTAACTACATAATCTATTCTCAATTTTACCTGATTAAATGTCAGCTCTGCTCATTAATTCAGTTCCGGCATAAAACTTCGAACTACCCAGAAACCCCCAAATTGATCAAACAACACATGCAATGGATTCAACATATCATCAACAACTCAGAATTTCCAACACATACCAACAAAAATCGTCACAACCTAATGGGGTTAGGGAAATCCCCTTCTACCTAGTATTCATGCAACATACCATTCGACCCGATTCCGCCCCCCCCCCCCCCCCCCCTTACCTCGATAACTCGAACAACTGATGAAACTCTTGCTCCAAAGATGATTCCTAGTTTCCTCTTGCTCCAATTCACTTTCTTCTTCTTCCTTCCAATTCCTCTTGATCGTACTCTTCTTCCTCTTCTCCTTCTAACGCGTTTTCTTCTTCTCTTCTTTCCAATATTCCAACAATACCCCTCATCCCAATTATTTTTATTCCATTTCTTTTTATTTACTTAATAATAATATTATTAATAATATTAATAATAATAACAACAATAATAATATTAATAATATTACTATTAGTCATTAATTTATCATTGTCACTAATAATTTTATTATTAGTCTTAAAGTCCAAAATTATTAATAAATTCCAACTTAAGGCTACACACAATCGCACTCAAACACCCCCACAAAACACGCCGAAAATAAAATAATACGGGAAAACGAGATAATTAAAATGGGCGTTACACAAGACGCGATGTCTTGGCGAGCAACCTTCCCCGCTTTCACCCGTAGTTAGCCGAACTACGTTGACTCTGACTTTCCCATTGCACGAGGGAATACGTAGGCACAGAGCGGCGATGCTCTGCCGAGTCTCTTTTCTTTCTTCTTTTTTCCCTCGACCTTTAGCTAGATAGATGATCACCCTTTTAGATAGACAACAAAACGTGGATCCCGTCGAGTACGATGGACGTGAGGGGTGCTCGAACCTTCCCCTTGCGTAACCGACTCCCGAATCTAGACTTGGTTGCGATGACCTTGTCTTTCCCTTTTTCATTAGGTTTTTCCGATCTTTTCCTTTCCCTCTCTTTGGGATAAATACTGAAAGGTGGTGACTCTTCTGTTTTGTGCCGGGTGTTTTTCGCAGTTGCGACAGCTGGCGACTCTGCTGGGGATTCTGGTTCCCTATGCGAGTCAATCCTAGTGCTTGTTTGTTCATCTTTGGGTGTTGCATATATGTACTTTATTTACTTTCCCGCATTTATTTTTAGCATCATATATCATTATTGTTGTGTTGTGGGGAGGGGATGTTCCATTGAGAGATAAGCTAGACCCAGGCTTGAGTATAAACATAGCTTTAGTAGTGGAGAGAAGTGGTGGATGTGCTTGCTTTGCTCGTACTAGTTCACCATGAAATTCACGCTCGGACGAGATTCTCTTTGATGATTTTCTTTCTGGTCCTTTGGGCTCGAAGGAATTTTGGATCTGAGGGTTGTCGACTCTGGGGACCAATCATTTGTGAGTCAACTAAGTGAGGCCTCTTCAAGATATTATGATGCTAAACCAGAAATGGTGAACGTATCATCATTTCTTGAAAGTCTGTGTTGCTGACGAACGCATAGGATGTCGAACCTTATCAGTGGATAGGTCCATACCTGTGATGGGGATTTGGTTATGCAGGAAACCTTGGCTTTCAGATTACCCGGTTCTTTACCAGTGTGAATCTATGCCCCTGATATCAGTGGGTCCTATTGTCGG
Organism: Lathyrus sativus; assembly: GCA_963859935.3. Lineage (NCBI taxonomy): Eukaryota > Viridiplantae > Streptophyta > Magnoliopsida > Fabales > Fabaceae > Lathyrus > Lathyrus sativus. Next base: position 361,596,902 of record OZ012739.1, read on the forward strand.
TAATTTGTTCTTGCTAAAGCGAAGCGCTGGTTATTCTCAACCAACAGCACGGCAGTCTTGATCCCCTGTTTGCATTTGCATTTTCATTTTCATCTGCATTTCATTAACATGTATTTATGTTGCAGGTGCATATTTCCTCTCCGATTCTAGTGATCTTGTTCCTTTATTGCTGACATGGAACCCTTGAAGAGAACAGTGGCCTACAAGCTTCCAGCTCCTAATGTTAGTTCTTTGCTGAGTTTGATTTCCATGGCTGATGGGAAGGTGATTAAAGACTTCAGACAGTCCCATGGGAGGTTATTGAAATGTGTCTGCAAGTCTTCGGTGTACGAGATGGATGGTCTTTATGCTCTTCTGCAGTTCTACGATCCACATCTGAGGTGTTTTGTTTTCCCTGACTATATCCTGGCGCCTAACTTAGAGGAGTATTCTATGTTGTTAGGCTTGCCCGTTCTTGATCAGATGCCATTTGTTCATACTGACGCTAAGCCTGATCTGGCTAAGCTAGCTGTTGTACTACACTTGGATGCTTCAGAGCTAGAGGGGAATTTGACTAAGTGGAATGGAGTGTCCGGCTTTCCTTTGGCTTTCTTGGTTGATAAGGCTCGGAAGTTATCTAAGGATGGTTGTTGGATTGTATTTTGCGCTATTCTCTCTCTTTGTATCTGTTGCACCCCAAAATTTGCTTAACTTTTCTTTACCTAGCTTATGTTTCACTTCATTCACATTAGCATTATCATTTGCATTTCATTGACATGTGTGCAGGAGATCAAGAGGTATGATTACCAATCAAGGGCTACACAAGAGTTTGAAGCTAGATAAGAAGGTCACTCAAGTGTTTAAGGGTGGATATCCTTGTCAGAGAAGTTAAAAGATCCTCAGAGAGAATGGTTGAAACCAAGAGTGTGGGTCTCCTAACTTGAGAGTTATGGGGAAGACCATCAGATGATTCTGAGGCCATGAAGATGGACTTGAGGTATTGAGAGAGCTCATGAGAATTGTTGAAGATCACTTTGAGGCCTAGACAGGTCATTGTGCAAGATTAAGAAGGCTCAGCCATGAGTGGTGCAACTAGGGTTTGACCTGGTCAACCCTGAGTCAACTGATGATTTGGAGAAGGTTGAGACCTAATTCAAGAGCCATGTGATCATGGTGTGATACATTGAGATATTATGGGGATGATTCCAAGGTTAACTCATCATGATTGAAGATTTTGAGAAGTTCCAAGCTAGGGTTTCTAAGGCTTGACAGTGTAAAATCCCCTAGTTTGACCCATATCTTCAAGGCAGTTTAGCTCAAGATGTGATTGTCATATCATCTTGCCCCCAACATGAATGTTGTAGAGCATGATCTTAGCTTTAATTTGAGTGCTAGAAGTCCTTAATAGGATTTGTAGAACTCAAGTTATGACTTTGACAAGTTACAGGTCATCTGAGGTATGTGAATTTGGCGCTTGAAAGTTATCCAACTTGCATGAAATTGTTGCCCTAGAAGTATGATTCCTATGAACTTTTGGTCAACATGAATGTTGTTCCTTATCCTCTTAGCTTTCTAGAGAGTACTAGAAGTCCTTGATAGGATTTGTAGAACTCAAGTTATGGCTTTGACAAGTCAAGGGTATTTTGGTCATTTGGAGATTATAGGTCATTTCAAGCATAAGGCCATAAATCCTATTTCCAAGCTTCAAATGGGAAAATTTTCAACATCAAACTTGTTCAAAATGATTTTTTAAGGCTAGTCAAGAGGTCATGAGATGTTGGAAATGCTTGTAGCTCAAAGTTGCAAAAATGACCTAAAATAAGGGTATAAGTTAAATGAACTAAAGTTGGAAATTGATACTTTTGATCTACACATCCAAACCAAGGCATGTAATAGGTCATTTTGACTCTAAAAAGCATTTTAAGCACATTGGTTTAGCCACATTTTTGATTTGAGGTGTAATTTGTGGACTTGCTTTGAAAAGTAGTTACTTACATCATAAGTAACATTTGCAAAACTCAAATTCAAGGCATGATCAAGATCCCTTGCAAGCCAAATACTTCCAAAATGTCATGAGGGGAGAAATTGGAAGGGAATGGGATTGATTTCAAGTTGTTTGCAGAGTTGTGCACACCATGGCATATAAGTGAACTTCTCATGTCATGAGAGATTGGATTTCTCATTAGAAGGATCTAGAGGGTTCTAGATCATCCACACATGTTCTATATATTGAGTAGAAGAGGTTCAGATGAAAGGTTGGTGATGATTGAAGGAGAGAGCAGAGATTGAGATTGAGATTTCATTGCTTGCAACTGAATTCAGTTACATCATTTCACTCACTTTCCATCCATTTTCTTGATTGCAATCTCTTCCATGGATGCTAGGGAATGATTCCAGATCATAATCAAAGGGAATTCGTGGCTGATTGGTGTTCTTGAGCTCAGATTTCTCCACCTGCAACTCAGGTTCGAATCCAAGAGTTGAAGCCATTTCAATCAATTCTATTGCATACAGAAGCTTGGAAGTGATTCACTGAAGGAGTCTGAAGAATTTGAGGGCTTGATTTGAGGTCTTGCTGCTTCTGTGCATGCGAAATTTTCAGGTTGGTAACCTTTGATCTCTGGCTTGTTTTAGGAAGAATCAATAGGAATTAAGATGTTAGATGCATTGTAGAACGGTGTAGGAAGGTTTTCAGATAGTTAATTTGAGAATTAGTGACCAATTAAGGATGTTACCATTTTCGGTTGAGAATTGGTTCTTACGAATCTTGAGGTTTCAGAGAGAATAAAGGGCATGAATGAATTCGTGAGAAAATTTCGGACAAGTTTCATGCATAGACCACTTGCAATGGAGGATCCTAGAGAGAGTTAGGGTTGGGGACGATGACCAGAGCACCACCGGTGGTGGCCGGAGCTGCGCGCGAGGTTTAGAGATTCAAAAGGTTGAAGATGACTTTAGAGCCCTTGGATTTAGGTGGACCTTTGACTGGAGAAGTGATCCAAATGGCCACGAATGGATTTTAATTTGTGAAGAGTCTGAGTTTAATGAAACACATCGTTTCATTTAGTTGCTGATTTTGGGCTTGGTGAATTGGTTGATACCTGCACCCCCCTGATGGCCCAATCCATGAATTGAACTGTTTTCTACTACTATCTGCACCCTGCATTTAATATTTTTCTTGGATTTTCTTTAATTTTTCATTTTATACATGGTTCTTGATAAAATCATAAAAAATTGAAAAATGATCCAATTGACCCCATTCTTTTTGCATTAGATTCATGATAGGGTCTAGTATTTTTTAGATAAAACATATTTTTATTTCATGCATTTTCTGATTTTATGGGGATTTTCACATTTTAATTGATATTAAAATGGTCATGTTTGATACTTGATTTTGTGGAATTTTGTGTAATCATGTGATGATGATTTTGATCCTGTTCTTTTTTGTGAGTAGTTAGCATAGATATGCATGCTCCCCATAGATTTTTCTCACATTTTTGTGATGAACATAGGTGGTAGTTTAGGTTGAAACCTTTAGAAGCTCCATTTTTAGGGTTTATGGTTGATATCTTTGGATTTAGGGCTTAATTTTAGGACTTAATAGATGATTTAGTCCCTGGTTTTTGTATGAGGCATTCTTAATTGAATTAGGATCCCTTAGGAATTTTCGTAGAAATTTACAAGATAGTTTTCTATTTTCGATTGATTTTAGTTTAGGTGCTAGTTTTAGATGATTCTAAGGCACTAACTCAACTAGATTAACATCTTTAGTTCCCTTAGATTAGGGTTTTGTTTCTCTTGTTCTTGGATGATGATGAAGACAAGTTGAAGATGCATTGGATGGCTTGAAGAGGCTTGGATTTGAAGATCTTCCCTTCTTTTGGTATTTGGATTAGGTTAAGATTAGGGTTTTGTAGGCAGAGCTTCTAGATAGTTCTCTTTCTTCATAAACATGGAATATGTTGATCAATTCCATTCTTCCCTATGATTCAAGGTCCCCTTGTAAAGGCCTCATCCCTCCTTTGAAAGGATGTGTGGCTCTTTGCAAATTAGTAGAACCTTTGAGGGTCCCTTTCTCTGATGACAGGATGCTTAGTGGTGACCTTTGGTCTTCACTCTGCTACCAACCATCCAAACTTTGCTCTTGATAGATGCATCTTTCTCCCTTGTTAGAGGATGGAGTTCCTTGCTTGAAGAAGATTGAAGGATGGAGTTGATACTTCTGTGTGATTGAAGATTACCTTGAGAAGCTGAAGCTTGTAGGAGAAGAAGACCAAGTTGATACTGGTAAAGCAAAGAGAGCTGAAGCAAGAAGACCAAGTTGATACTTATAAAGAAGATCCAATTGAGATTGAGTGAAGAGCTGAGGCTTGAGGAATGAAGGATAAAGTTGACACTTACATTGATGCATGGAGAGCCTGAAGGAATCAAGTTGATACTTGTAGTTAGGAGTGAATCCTGAGGGTGGAATTGAATGAAGAGCTGAAGCTTGGAGAAGAGAGAACAAGTTGATACTTATGTTTGATGGGTTGAAACCTTGGAGGAGCAAGTTAATAATTGCTATTGAAGGTGATAGCCCTGAAGGGTGGTTGAAGTCTAATGACTGAGATGCTGTTAGAAGATTGCTTTACTGTGGGAGATGTTGATCTGTTCTCTTTTCTGTACTGATGTGCCTTGTTTGACTTGCTTGATGCATTAGAATAAGTACATGTTTAGACTGATTTAAACTAGGAGCATGATTTCACTAGAGGTTGAGTTGCTCCCTCTGCTTGTATTTTTACTGTATGGCTTTGCTTGCGGGTATTCGGTAGAGCCCAGCTCCCTTGCCCATGTGGTTTGTGTTTGCTTGATGGCATTTTATTTCATTTCTTCTGTATGATTGCAGTTACTATTATGTTGCTTGATGGCATGTTATTTCTTCTGTATGATTGCAGTTATTCATATCTGGCTTGAGGTTGAGATGAGCTTGTGGAGGCTGATGCCCCACACACATTTCCTCCCACACTTGCATTGCATGCATTTTATTTATAGATGTTTACTGTTTACTGTTTAAGCTGATGCTTTATCTGTTTCTGTTTATCATTGACATGATCCCCTAGGAATCTCACTTCCTTTGATAAAGAAGTGATGATTAGAACTTTAGGTTGAAACCTATGCATGATAACTTCTAGGAGTTCCCTGTTTCAAACCTCAATCATAGGATGAATCCTTGGCATGACAACATTAGGACTTGATAGTCTCCCCGTAGTTGTCCCTCTCTCTTCTCATCTTCAAAACAAATTAAAATACAGTAATAAAGGTTAACTGACGTCGTACGTTACGAGCCTTAAGCTATCTGAGAAAGGATTGTTGGAGAGTTTCTTTTCAACAGTATGGATGTTTAGTATGGTACCCTTTGGGTGACATGTGACACATTCACTCTCAGGTCATAGTCTCTAGTGCGATACTAGTTGCAAACAACCATAAAAAACAGTTCTTCCGTAAAAGACAGAAAACAAACTCCAAACCTTTTTGCCCCGTGGGCCCATAATTCAAAGGAAGCTTTTCTGAAGAAAAGAGTGTCGTTAAACTTCAGCGCTACCGCAAACAGGCTTTGTCCCTAACTGCTGGAACTGCTATTTAACCCTACTCGATAAAAACAGATGAATCTGAATCCCCATAATCCGTATTATCCCAAACTACATAAGCTCTGATCTCTCATATCTATTGAGAGTACGTAGGCACAGTACTGACGTATTGGCGAGCCACCTTCCCCGTAACCTGTAGTTAGTCGAACTACGTTGACTCTGATTTCTCATTCTCTGATGAGAATACGTAGGCATAAAGTGCGACGCTTTACCGATTCATTTTCTTTTCTTTTCAGACCGGCCTTGGTAGGTAGATAGATAAAACCAACCTGTCCAGTAAACACAACAAGCATGGATCCCATCGAGTACGATGGACGTGAGGGGTGCTAATACCTTCCCCTTGCGTAACCGACTCCCGAACCCATACAATGGTTGCGACGACCTTGTCTTTTACCTTTTCGTCAGGTTTTTCCGATCGTTTCCTTTCCCGCTCTGAGGGATAAATAACGAAAGGTGGCGACTCTTCTGTTTTGCCGGCACCTTATTTTCGCGGAAGCGACAGCTGGCGACTCTACTGGGGACTTGATAGTTTCCTGGGATCCAACGTCCCGTATGCGAGTCAGTTTGGGGATCCAACATCCCCTGCGAGAGTCAATCCTAGCGCTTGTATGATTACTTGTTAGGTTGTGTTTATTTATCGCATTTTATTTCCCGCATTTTATTTTCAGTATGATATGATTATCTATGCTGTTGTGGGAGGGGCATTCTGATGAGTGAGAAGCCAGACCCAGGCTTGAGTGAACTTAGCATTAGTTGTGGAAATTAGTGGCCGGGTGCTTGCTTGGATGGCACTAGTGTCTCATGAAATCCACGCTCAGACGAGGTTCTCCCGGTTGACTTCTTTTTCAACCCTTTGGGTTGAGGGGGTTGTTGGTTTGGAGGATTGTCGACTCTGGGGACCGATCATTTGGGATTCAGACGAGTGAGGCCGCTTCATGAGCTGGTGATGCCACACCTTCTGGGTATCGTGTCACCCCTCTTGAATGTCTGTGACGCTGATATCCGCATAGGATGCCGAACTTGTGTCAGTTTAGGGCCACACCTGTGAGAAGGGTTGGGTTTGTTGCAGGACACCTTGACCTTCAGACTACCTGGTTTTCTTGATAGTGAATCAGTTTTGTTGGTACCAGAGGTTCTCATCATCAGATATGATTATTCTTGACAGAGCAGATTGATGGTTGGGATCAGAGGATCTCATCAGCAGATGTGTGTTTGTTCTTGACAGAGCAGGTTTTTGATTGGGATCAGAGGATCTCATCAGCAGATGTGTAGTTGTTCTTGATAGAGCAGGTTTATGATTGGGATCAGAGGATCTCATCAGCAGAGATATTTTTGTTCTTGATAGAGCAGAGTTTTGGTCCTGTATCAGAGGTCCTTATTATCAGATGTTTGTTCTTGATAGAGCAGAGTTTTGGTCCTGTATCAGAGGTCCTTATTATCAGATGTGTGTTCTTAACAGAGCAGATTTGTGGTCTGATGCCAGGGATTTCTTATTATCAGAGATAGTGGTTGTTCTTGATATAGCAGGATTATGGTTTTGTTGATACAGAATCTCCACAGCGCAGTTGTCTTGATCTCCTACTGCATGATTGCATTTTACATCGCTTTGCATACTCATTTGCATTTCATTAACGTGTGTCTGTGTTGCAGGTACCGTTTCCCCCGATTCAGGATTTCTGGCCTTCTATTGCGCTATTATGGGTTCTCTGAGGAAGACCGTGGCTTACAAGCTCCCTGCCCCTGATGTGGTTCAGCTGACTGGTTTGATTGCTTTAGCAGATGATTCTGTGAGAGATGAGTTCAGAAAGTCTTACGGCAAACTGCTCAGTTTGGTTCGTAAACCTTCTGCGTTTGAGTTGAATGGGTTGTACGCTCTGCTGCAGTTCTACGATCCTCCGTTGAGATGCTTTACTTTCCAGGACTTTATTCTCGCACCCACACTAGAGGAATATGCTGATTTGTTAGGTGTGCCTATCAAGAGGCAGATGCCTTTTGTTCATATGGATGCTGAGCCTAATCTGGCTAGTCTAGCTCTGTCACTTCATCTGGATGCCTCCGAGTTGGTATTGTCTAGTTGGAACAAGGTTCGGGGTTTCTCCTTGCAGTTCTTAGTGGGAAAGGCTCAGCAGTGCGCCAAAGACGGATGTTGGGTCGTGTTCAACGCCATTCTCGCTCTGTGCATATATGGGATCATTCTGTTCCCCAATATGCCCGACTTCGTAGACTTCGACGCATTTCACATCTTTGCTTCAGGGAATCCAGTCCCTACCTTGATAGGAGATGTCTACCATTCCGTCCACTACAAAAACGAGAACAGAAGGGGTAAGAATGTCTCGTGCTGTGTGCCCTTGCTCTATAAATGGCTTGATAGTCATCTACCCAAGAGGGGTCCCTTTGCTTCGTCTGCAGCCTCAGCTGAGTGGTCTGAGCGTTGGATGAGTCTATCACATAGGATATTGACTGGTTTGATAGAGATAGGTTGGGTACCGAGATTATCTTCAGCTGCAGCGGGTTTCCGAACGTGCCTTTGATAGGCAGGAAAGGCTGTATAAACTATAATCCATCTCTGCTGGTCCGACAGTTTGCCTACGCTTTGAGAGCTCCGCCGAAGGATGAAGAGGTGCAGGAATCTTTGTACCTCACTGGTCTTCTAGAGGGGGATATGTTATCTAATCTTCAGTGCACTTGGAACGGTATCAGTAAGAGGGGAAAACCATTGATGGGGAAGAGCAATAGCCAGGCCTACGCTCCGTATGTGACTTGTATCAGAGCCAGAGCAGATGCTATAGGGATGCCGTTTCCTCCTGCCAAGCCAGAAAGCCCTTCAGTGATTGAAGAGCCTACCACTGTGCCTATTCAGCAGCACAATCAGGTGCTAGCTGAGCGAGATGAATTGAAGAGGGAAAATGAAGAACTTGAGAAAGAATTGGGTCAGCTCTGAAGCGAGAGAAGCGAGGCCGTTCATTCCTTCAAGAGGCAGACCGAGCTGGTGAACCAGCTGGGGACAGACTTGACTAAGCAGATAGCTGAGCGCGAGCGCATGGGTCGAGACTTCAAAGCTGTCAACGATGTGCTGGCCACGAAGAAGCAGCACTTGGACGAAGCGTATCGGAGGATATCCAAGTTCAACCAGCACTGGAAGGCCACCCTAGCCAACAGGAAAGAGCGGGAGGATAAGCTGATGCAACAGATCTCCAAGCTGAAAGCCCAGGTGAAGGCTAGTGAGAAGAGGTTTGATGAAGAAACCACTCGCCGACATGCCGCTGAAGGCCAGCTCAACAGGGCTCTTGCTAACCTGAAGGAGCGCAAACTGACGTTTGAATCCAAGAAGCGGAAGCTAGAAGATTGTTTCGGCGAAGGAGCATGGGAAGATTCGGTTGAAGGTCTTCAGTACACCATTATGCAGAGGGAGTTACTCGTCGAAGGGTTACTCACTCAGCCTGATCATCCAGAAACGAAGGGGTTGTTAAAAGAGTTTCGCGCCCGTGGTCGTGCTTGACTATTTGTATTCCTTTTGTTTGATCATTGTTGTATGCTGACCATCACCAGGCTTGTTGGTTGAGGTCATGCTATTGATTCATCTTGTACTCACTGACGTTGTGTACTGCCTTGAGGGGCTTTCTTCATATATATGAGATGTTATTTCCATGACTGGACTCGGACTTCTTATTATCAGCACTGGCACTTAGGCACTAGGATCGGGGGAAATCTCCCTAACACACAGACACACATTTGCATTTGCATGAAGCATTTGCATAACGAGCACTTTGTCTCTTTTTCCTAACCCTTTTGTGTTTTCAGGTTGTTTCAGGTTGTTTCAGGATTGATCAGAGACCAATCCACCGCTATCCGATCAGAGCAAATCAAACCAGAATCATGGAGCAAGTGCAAACTGATGTTCAAGAACTCCGCGAAAGAATGGACCGCTTCATGGAGCTCATGCAAGCGGTCGCCAATGGCCAGGATCAGCTCAGAACCTTGGTTCAGCCTCTGATTTCAAGGGTCGATAGCAACGACGTACTCCATGGTGGGACCGTGCCTACCCCTCCACCTGTTGAAACTCCTCAGAATGGCGTCCCGTGACCGGGGGGAATGGCAGCGCCAACGACAATGTGATAGCTAACATGGGACTCAACGGTAATACGACGGGCATCGGTAATGGGAATTTTGAAGCTAACGTCAATGTTGGGCTGGGCAACAGCAATGCGGGTGTTGGAAATCTGTTCGGGCCTCAACCGTGGTTAGAAGACCGTCAAGACGATGTGTTCTCTCAGAGAGGTGCTGAAGGGGAGCTGACTGCTGAAGCACGACTTAGGTTCAAGGCACTCGAGGATAAGATGAGGAATATCGAGAACCAGAACACCCTGGGTGTTGATATGTCCAAGTTGGGACTGATTGCTGATTTCAAGGTGCCTCCCAAGTTCAAGGTACCTGACTTTGAAAAGTACAAGGGCACCACTTGCCCTCGCGTCCACCTGAGATCATATTACCGGAAAATGTCAGCTCATTCTGAGGACGGGAAGTTGCTGATGCACTTCTTTCAGGACAGTCTGTCCGGACCCTCCCTCGAATGGTACATGAGTTTGGAACCTACCAGTGTGCGCACGTGGAAGGACCTTGCTGAAGCCTTTGTGCACCACTACCAATATAATAGCGACTTGGCTCTGAACCGAGTCCAACTGCAGAATCTGTCGCAAAGGAACAATGAAGGGTTCAAGGAATACGCCCAGCGGTGGCGTGAATTGGCAGTCAGGGTTCAGCCGCCGATGGTTGAATGTGAGCTTGTGCAAATATTCGTAGCCACCCTCCCAGGGGTTTATTATGAGAAATTGGTCAGCGGTATGTCCGAAACCTTCTCAAATCTCATTATCACGGGTGAGCACATCGAAAATGGGATCAAACTGGGGAAAATTCAAGGTGATTCATCCTCAGCTGGAGGAGGCAAGAAACCTTATGGTGGCAAAAGACGGGAAGGAGAAACGAGCGTCGTGACCAACGCCTGAAGGAAGGGTAAAGGCCCTCACCAGTAGGTGGCCAGCATAACTATCCCGGCAGTCCCACAGCCACAGCAGCAGCAGCAGCAACCGAATCAACAAGGGTACAGAAAGTATCAGAACCGGGCACCTCTGTCGAGCCGTCACCTCGAGACTCCACCCATGTCGTACGCTCAACTATTGCAGACTCTGCTCCAGCTACAGTTGATCCATAAGAGAACTTTGGCTCCTTTGACAGGGGCACCTCCGCCAGGTTATGACGTGAATGCAACTTGTGAGTTTCACTCAGGGGCACCAGGCCACACAATAGAAAACTGCAAAGCCTTCAAGCATAAGGTGCAGGACATGGTGGACGCCAAGATCATCAACTTCTCAGATAATGTGCCAAACGTCACGAAGAAACCTATGCCTAATCATAGGGGAGGTGGAGTAAACGCCAATATTGAAGACGAGAGCTTGGATTTGTTGACTGACGTCAGAGATCTGAAGACACCGCTTAGCTTCGTTAAAGCTAAGCTGGTGAAAAGGGGCTTCTTTCCAGGTTGTGGAGAGCTGTGTATGGGCTGTGCGACAAGTCCTGATGGATGTGAACAGCTGAGAGAGGGGATTCAAAGTCTGATGACCGAAGGAATCCTGCAATTTAGCCGAAGGGCCGAAATCGGATCATGAGAGGTAATGCTGAAGCAAGATGATAAGGTTGCCACCATCACCATCCCTCGCCAAACGATAACTATTTCTGCACCTAGGTCGCCCACGATTACCATCACCAAAGCTGGGCCAATACCGTTCGAAAGCACTAATGTTGTCCCGTGGCACTATGGGGCAGAGGTCTACGGCAACAGACAAAAGTTGGAACTAGAACCATTTGGGTTGTCAGCGGAGAACCTAGTGGGCGTTAGCGGAATCACTCGCAGCAGAAGTGTGTTTGCACCACCTGAGGCCGTGGCGGACAAAGCAGACAAAGCCGATGCAATTGATAAAGGGAAGAGTAAGGTCGTCGAAGAGATCCCGCGTGGGGTAGAAAAAGACTTACTTGTTAAAGACGCTGAAGAATTTATGAGGTTGATTAAAAAGAGTGACTACAAGATCGTGGATCATCTCCACCAAACACCCTCAAAGATTTCCATCCTGAATTTGTTGTTGTGTTCTGAAGCACACCGCAACGCACTGCTGAAGGTGTTAAACGCCGCATACGTACCGCAGGAAATATCGATAAACCAGCTGGAAGAGGTCGTAGCCCACTTGAATGCTGGACATGGGTTAGGGTTCACTGACCTGGAGCTGACACCGAAGGGAAGAAACCACAATAGCGCCCTGTACATCTCGATAGAGTGTAGGGGAACAATTATGTCTCACGTGTTGGTAGACACTGGGTCGTCGCTCAATGTTCTTCCGAAGAAGGCGTTAATGAAGTTAGATACTCGTGGAGTGATTTGCACACCCAGTGATCTGGTTGTGAAAGCGTTCGATGGAACCAAACGCCATGTTTTCGAGGAGGTGACGTTGCCAATCCAAATCGGGCCGGAAACATTCGACGCGGTCTTTTACATTATGGACATCATGCCTGCCTACAGTTGTCTCTTGGGCCGGCCATGGATCCATTCTGCTGGTGCCGTGACCTCCACGTTGCACCAGAAGCTCAAGTATGTTGTCGGAGGTAGCATCGTGACCGTATGTGGCGAGGAAGACATAATGGTGAGCCATTTGTCGTCCTTCAAGTATGTTGAGATGGATGGGGAAATCCACGAAACCCTATGCCAAGCGTTCGAAGCTGTTAAAGTCAAGGACGTAGCTCCTGTAGTCACTGAAAAGCCAGAGATGACTCTCTCTTCCTTCAAGGAAGCTCGGGCCGTTGTTCAAGCCGGATCTACCCCAGGCTGGGGGCGAATTTTGGAGATACCTAACAAGCAAGACAAGTTTGGGTTGGGATATTCTCCTGCGGCTGAAGCCTCTTCTTCTAGTAGTGCGTCGCGAGGTAAAGGGTCGATCCAGTTTACTAGCGGCGGGGTGATATTTGAAAGCGTCAATGCGGTGTCTGAAGACAGCGGAGATAGTGACTGTGACTTAGACTCTTGGATCCAGCCAAGCAAGCCAGGCGAGAGCCTTAACAACTGGTCCGTCAAGGATATCATCCAGATGACAAGCAAAGAGTAATGATTTACTTTTTTCCAATCATTGTACAATCCCATGTCCTACCCGGGGCATAATGGTTTTATTGTCAGGGCCTCATTTGATTATGTACATGCATTTTACCAATAAATCAAAAGGCGTTTTTCTTTGTATTCAAATATTGTGATCTCTGTTATTCCTATTTTATATTTGTTTTGAAAAACAACAAAATGGCAATGGGGTTTGTGCTAACCTGCATATCCTTGTTTTAAGCTTAACCCTTGTTATTGCAGGATCCACATAGCAGATGACATCGACTCTGGACCTTCTACGACTCACTTCGACTTCGATTGCCCGATCTATCAAGCCGAAGAAGAGATTGATGAAGACGAAGACCTTCCCGAAGAGTTGGCCCGCTTGTTAAAACAAGAAGAGAAATTTATTCTTCCTCACGAAGAAGAGATCGAGATTGTGAATCTGGGTTCTGAAGAACTTGTCAGGCACGTCAGGATAGGGGCTGCATTGCAGAGTGATGTCAAACAAAGATTAGTCGAGATGCTAAGAGAGTATAGTGACGTCTTTGCTTGGTCATACGAAGATATGCTCGGACTGGATACTGACATCGTGGTCCACCACTTTCCGCTACGAGAAGATTGTCCTCCCGTTAAGCAGAAGCTTAGGAGGACGCGACCAGATATGATCGTTAAGATCAAAGAAGAAGTGCAGAAACAACTTGATGCTGGCTTCTTAGCGGTCACTACTTACCCTCCGTGGGTCGCCAATATAGTGCCTGTACCGAAGAAGGACGGTAAGGTGCGAATGTGCGTCGATTATCAGGATTTGAATGGGGAGAGCCCTAAAGATGATTTCCCGCTCCCCCATATCGATGTGTTGGTCGACAATACAGCTCAGTTCTCCGTGTTTTCGTTCATGGATGGCTTCTCCGGCTACAATCAGATCAAGATGGCGCCGGAGGACATGGAGAAAACTACGTTTATCACACCTTGGGGAACATTTTGCTACAAGGTAATGCCTTTCGGTCTGAAGAACGCAGGGGTCACTTACCAACGAGCAATGGTCACTTTGTTTCATGACATGATTCATCATGAGATTGAAGTCTATGTTGATGACATGGTTGCGAAGTCCCAAACAGAGGAGGGACATCTGGTCAATTTGCTGAAGCTTTTTGAGAGGCTTAGGAAATTCAGGTTGAGGCTGAATCCTAACAAGTGTACTTTCGGAGTACGGTCCGGAAAGCTACTGGGGTTTATCGTGAGTGAAAGAGGCATCGAGGTTGATCCTGCGAAGATAAAAGCAATACAAGAAATGCCAGCGCCAAAAACAGAAAAAGAAGTTCGTGGTTTCCTGGGCAGAATAAACTACATTGCGAGGTTTATCTCTCAGCTCACGGCCACGTGTGAACCGATGTTCAAACTACTGAAGAAAGATCAGGCGATTATCTGGAACGAGGATTGCCAGAAGGCATTCGATAAGATAAAATAGTATCTTCAGGAACCTCCGATCTTGATTCCCCCAGTGGCTGGACGACCCTTAATCATGTACTTGACAGTTCTTGAGAATAGTATGGGGTGTGTTCTCGGTCAGCACGACGAGACGGGCAGAAAAGAGCATGCCATTTATTACTTGAGTAAAAAGTTCACAGACTGTGAATCTCGCTACTCGATGCTGGAGAAGACGTGTTGTGCGCTAGCCTGGGCTGCCAAACGTTTACGACAGTACATGCTCAACCACACCACCATGCTAATTTCGAAGATGGATCCGATCAAGTACGTCTTCGAGAAGCAAGCGCTTTCGGCCAGGATTGCCAGATGGCAAATGGTGTTGACGGAATATGATATTCAGTATGTTTCCCAGAAGGCCATTAAGGGCAGTGTATTGTCTGAATACCTGGCCGAACAGCCGATCAAAGATTACCAGCCGATGAAATTTGAATTCCCTGATGAGGATATCATGTTTCTCAAAGTGAAAAATTGCGATGAACCGTTGCCCGACGAGGGGCCAGACAGGAAATCCAGTGGAAATTGATATTTGACGGGGCAGTTAGTTCTTACGGAAGTGGCATTAGGGAAATCATCACGACTCCCCACGGATCCCATATCCCGTTCACTGCGAGACTGACGTTTCCGGTCACCAATAACGAAGCGGAGTACGAAGCATGCATCATGGGGCTAGAAGAAGCAATTGGTTTGAGAATCAAGAACCTAGATGTATATGGTGACTCGACACTTGTGATTAACCAGATTAAAGGGGAGTGGGAGACTCGTCAATCGAATTTGGTGTCGTACATGAATTATGCTAGAAGGCTGCTTCCGTTCTTTGATCGAGTTGAACTCCATCATGTTCCCAGAGCAGAAAATCAGATGGCTGATGCCTTAGCCACGTTGGCTTCGATGTATAAAGTCAATTTTTGGAATGAAGCTCCAAGGATTGTCCTTTCCCGTCTAGATAGACCTGCATTCGTCTTTGCGATCGAGGAAGCCTCTGATGGCAAGCCATGGTTCCATGACATCCAGACTTTCCTTATGACTAAGGAGTATCCTGCGGGAGCGTCGACCCAGGATAAGAAGACTTTGAGGAGGCTGTCTGGAAATTTTTATCTCAATCCTGATGGAGTTTTGTATAAAGGAAACCACGATCTCGTGCTACTCAGATGCGTAGATGAGAAAGAAGCGAGTATTCTCATGGAAGAAGTCCATGAAGGCACATTTGGTACGCACGCCAGCGGACATGCTATGACAAGAAAGATCCTGAGAGCAGGGTACTACTGGCTGACGATGGAATCAGATTGCTTTAAATTCGCGAAGAGATGTCATAAATGCCAGATTTATGCTGATAAGGTTCATGTACCGCCGTGCCCGTTGAATGTCATGTCCTTCCCGTGGTCGTTCTCCATGTGGGGCATCGACATGATAGGCAAGATCGAGCCCACTGCATCTAACGGTCATCGCTTCATTCTAGTAGCTATCGACTACTTCACCAAGTGGGTGGAGGCAGCCTCATATGCTAATGTGACCAAGCAGGTGGTGGCTAAATTCATAAAGAGGGACATCATCTGTCGATACGGAATTCCCGAGCGGATCATTACTGATAATGGTTCGAATCTGAATAACAAGATGATGAAGGAGTTGTGCCAAAGTTTCAAGATTGAACACCATAACTCATCTCCTTACCGGGCGAAGATGAATGGCACCGTTGAAGCGGCCAATAAGAACATCAAGAAGATTGTACAGAAGATGGTTGTGACCTACAAAGATTGGCAGGAGATGTTGCCATTTGCACTGCACGGTTATCGTACCATGGTACGTATGTCAACCGGGGCAACTCCTTTCTCCTTAGTGTACGGTATGGAAGTTGTCCTACCATTAGAAGTGGAGATCCCTTCTTTACGAGTTTTGGTTGACGTGAAACTCGATGAGGCAGAATGGATCAAGAACCGACTAAACCAACTCAGCCTGATGGACGAGAAAAGATTAGCATCAATTGCACATGGTCGTTTGTACCAAAGTCGAATGAAGAAAGCTTATGATAAGAAGGTGCGTCCTAGAAGCTTTCAGACGGGTGATCTCGTCCTGAAGAAGATTCTTCCTCCACACTCCGATCACCGGGGCAAGTGGACTCCCAATTACGAAGGTCTGTACGTCATCAGCAAGGTCTTCTCGGGAGGAGCCTTGTTGTTATCCACGATGGACGGCGAAGATTTTGCATCCCCGGTGAACGCAAACGCAGTTAAAAAATACTTTGCTTAAAAAATGACCCGTTGGAAAGAAAAAGAATATCCAGGCAAAAATGGGGCATCCCGGCGAACCATAAAAAATGAAAAAGGTTCGGGCAAAAATTAGGGATATAAAAGAAAAGAATGTACACCCGCAAAGTCGAAAACCCGGATGGGCGACTTTGGCAAAAAAGGGTATCTCGGTGAATCAAAAACCCGAAAGGGTGATTCAGGCAAAAGTTAGGGATCTGAAAAAGCAAATGACTGCGTTCCGCGTGTGGACTTTCATTGCTTAGTGGTTTAGAAGACCTGAGGACTGTTTATCTGAATGAATCTCTTCTGAAGCGGAAGCGTCGGAGAAGTATCGAAGTCGAGTGGGTCATAGAGGGATCAACTCATGGTGTTCGTCTACGCCTCATTGCCGACATTTGTGTATATCCTGATGTATATTTATGCTTTATTTTTGCGCGGCTTCCTCATTCCAGGAGCTCGCCTCTGTTGTAAAACATTTTGGCCCATTCAGGGGTTCGTTATCAATAAAATGTATACCATTCAGCAATTCTGTCTGTCTGTTTAGCATTTATCTGTTTTGTTTGGGAAAAAGAACGCCGATGTTTTTGATAAAATGCGCATACATAAACCTACTGGCTTAGGCCACTGATTGTTGAAACAATAAATTACTTGAACATTGTCACAAGATGATAACCTTGATAGGTCCCTTTGAGAAGGGTATCTTGTCTGTTTGTTTGTGTTGTTGCAGGTTTTGGGCAGTACGCCGTACGCGTCCCCGATCAGGATGATTCCTTCTTCTCCAGCAAAGTTCAGCAGCCTCTCCCCATAGAGTCTGAGCAGGAGATCATAGGCATTGATATGTCTCCCTAGGCAGAAAAGATTCTCTCCCCAATCAGATGTATCCTGAAGGAATGTCATCTCCCTAACTGAGTCATACACTGGAGTGTGTAGCAATTGATAGTTCCAGACTGAAGTCTCCGGCAGAATTGAAATTCCCCATAGAGTCGTACTCTCCCCAGTAAGCAGGATGATTCCTTCTTCCCTAGCCGAGTAGGCAGATCCCCAAGAGAGCCGAGTCCTTGGAAAGCAGTTAGGACCATGATTGGTTTTCCCCAGTAGAGTGTTGAATAACTGATGCTGTATTTCCCCGCCAGAGTCGTTACCTCCAGGAAGGTTTGGCTGCGAATGTCGTGCAGTTTATTTCTGCGATTGACATCGCTTTCCTCAGCAGGTCCAGGTTCTCATAGAGCTTCGTTCCCCTGCAACAGTCGACTGAAGTTTGCTTCCCCAGGCGGAGTCCGATTGAGATTGGTGTGACTTCTTCTCCTTGGCAGGATGAGTCCTCCCTCCACCAGAGTGGTTCTTTCTCCTTGACAGAAGGATTCTCCCTTCAGCATTTATTTTGCTGATGGGGTCGTAGCATTTTGCATGATTGCATAGCATTTACCCAAAAAACGTGTAGCATTTCCACCATGTGGAGCATTGCGCTATTGTCAAAGCATATGCATACGAAACATGAGCTAGGTCGTTACTGTGCTTGTTTTGCAGGTCTTCCTCCGCAGAGTCGCTTGCTCAAGATGATTCTTGAATTCTCCAGCGAAAGTCGTTTGCCCAAGATGATTCTTGAATTCTCCAGCGAAGGTGTTCGCTTAAGATGATTCTTCAAATCCCCATTGAAGTCGCCAGAGAGGGTTGCTCAAGTTGATGCTTAGAGTCCCCGGCAGAGTGTCTACTTAGGATGATTCCTGAAATCTCTAGCAGAGTTATTGGTTCAGGATGATTCTTGAAGTCCCCACAGAGTTATTTGTTCAAGATGATTCTTGATTTCCTCAGCAGAGATGATTCACCCAGAATGATTTCTGGACCCCAAAGCAGAGTGACTTGATAGTTCTCCAGAATCCCCGGCGAAGATGTGTTATCCCCAGCAGGTTTTTGAACAGCGAAGTTGAAACTTCCCTCGAAGACTTGATGATTGAAGTCCAACCGTATTGACGAAGCCGTTCTCTCAGCTGATGCAGAGTGCCTGATGGTAGAAGTTTGGGTATCCCCAATTGGTTTATAATTGACTGAGAATTCTATTCCCGACTTAGTGACGAAGTGCGGCTGAAGCCCAAAAACTGCTTTGAATGCCCGATGGCATGATTAACTTGATCGGTGACCTGATGAGCCCCGAGGAATCCTGATGCCTGACGGCACGATCGACCATGTATTACCGGTTACCGTGTGACCAATCCCCCAGCTAGTTGCCGTGCAGCTAATATTTCAGTTTTCGAAGATTTGTTCCCATCAGAGTACCGTGTACTTGTGCAGTTAGCAAATTTCCGGGTTTGTTGGTATTCAACCGTCTCGTACCTTGATTGTTTGAAAGCTGTTCGCTTCTCACCCAGTCAGTTCCAAGCCGTTTGAATAGGGGCAGCTGTTCCACCCCAAAATTTGCTCAACTTTTCTTTACCTAGCTTATGTTTCACTTCATTCACATTAGCATTATCATTTGCATTTCATTGACATGTGTGCAGGAGATCAAGAGGTATGATTACCAATCAAGGGCTACACATGATTTTGAAGCTAGCTAAGAAGGTCACTCAAGTGTTTAAGGGTGGATATCCTTGTCAGAGAAGTTAAAAGATCCTCAGAGAGAATGGTTGAAACCAAGAGTGTGGGTCTCCTAACTTGAGAGTTATGGGGAAGACCATCAGATGATTCTGAGGCCATGAAAATGGACTTGAGGCCTTGAGAGAGCTCATGAGAAGTGTTGAATATCACTTTGATGCCTAGACAGGTCATTGTGCAAGATTAAGAAGGCTCAACCATGAGTGGTGCAACTAGGGTTTGACTGGGTCAACCCTGAGTCAACTGATGATATGGAGAAGGTTGAGACCTAATTCAAGAGCCATGTGATCATGGTGTGATACATTGAGATGTTATGAGGATGATTCCAAGGTTAACTCATCATGATTGAAGAGTTTGAGAAGTTTCAAGCTAGGGTTTCAAAGGCTTGACAGTGTAAAATCCCCTAGTTTGACCCATATCTTCAAGGCAGTTTAGCTCAAGATGTGATTGTCATCTCATCTTGCCCCCAACATGAATGTTGTAGAGCATGATCTTAGCTTTAATTTGAGTGTGAGAAGTACTTGATAGGATTTGTAGAACTCAAGTTATGACTTTGACAAGTTACAGGTCATCTGAGGTATGTGAATTTGGGGCTTGAAAGTTGTCCAACTTGCATGAAACTTTTGCCCTAGAAGGATGATTCCTATGAACTTTTGGTCTACATGAATCTTGTTCCTTATCCTCTTAGATTTCTAGAGAGTACTAGAATTCCTTGATAGGATTTGTAGAACTCAAGTTATGGCTTTGACAAGTCAAGGGTATTTTGGTCATTTGGAGATTATAGGTCATTTCAAGCATAAGCCCATAACTCCTATTTCCAAGCTTCAAATGGGAAAATGTTCAACATCAAACTTGTTCAAAATGGTGTTTTAAGGCTATTCAAGAGGTCATGAGATGTTCGAAATGCTTGTAGCTCAAAGTTGCAAAAATGACCTAAAATAAGGGTATAAGTTAAATGAACCAAAGTTGGAAATTGATACTTTTGATCTACACATCCAAACCAAGGCATGTAACAGGTCATTTTGACTCTAAAAAGAATTTTAAGAACATTGGTTTAGCCACATTTTTGAGTTGAGGTGTAATTTGTGGACTTGATTTGAAAAGTAGTTACTTACATCATAAGTAACATTTGCAAAACTCAAATTCAAGGCATGATCAAGATCCCTTGCAAGCCAAACACTTCGAAAATGTCATGAGGGGAGAAATTGGAAGGGAATGGGATTGATTTCAAGCTGTTTGCAGAGTTGTGCACACCATGGCATATAAGTGAACTTCTCATGTCATGAGAGATTAATTTCTCATTAGAAGGATCTAGAGGGTTCTAGATCATCCACACATGTTCTATATATTGAGTAGAAGAGGTTCAGATGAAAGGTTGGTGATGATTGAAGGAGAGAGCAGAGATTGAGATTGAGATTTCATTGCTTGCAACTGAATTCGATTACATCATTTCACTCACTTTCCATCCGTTTTCTTGATTGCAATCTCTTCCATGGATGCTAGGGAATGATTCCAGATCATAATCAAAGGGAATTCGTGGCTGATTGGTGTTCTTGAGCTCAGATTTCTCCACCTGCAACTCAGGTTCGAATCCAAGAGTTGAAGCCATTTCAATCAATTCTATTGCATACAGAAGCTTGGAAGTGATTCACTGAAGGAGTCTGGAGCATTTGAGCGCTTGATTTAAGGTCTTGCTGCTTATGTGCACGCGAAATTTTCAAGTTGGTAACCTTTGATCTCTGGCTTGTTTTAGGAAGAATCAATAGGAATTAAGATGTTAGATGCATTGTAGAACGGTGTAGGAAGGTTTTCAGATAGTTAATTTGAGAATTAGTGACCAATTAAGGATTTTACCATTTTCGGTTGAGAATTGGTTCTTGCGAATCTTGAGGTTTCAGAGAGAATAAAGGGCATGAATGAATTCGTGAGGAAATTTGGGACAAGTTTCATGCATAGACCACTTGCAATGGAGGATCCTAGAGAGAGTTAGGGTTGGGGACGATGACCGGAGCACCACCGGTGGTGGCCGGAGCTGCGCGCGAGGTTCAGAGATTCAAAAGGTTGAAGATGACTTTAGATCCCTTGGATTTAGGTGGACCTTTGACTGGAGAAGTGATCCAATGGCCACGAATGGATTTCAATTTGTGAAGAGTCTGAGTTTAATGAAACGCATCGTTTCATTTAGTTGCTGATTTTGGGCTTAGTGAATTGGTTGATACCTACACCCCCCTGATGGCCCAATCCATGAATTGAACTGTTTTCTACTACTATCTGCACCGTGCATTTATTATTTTTCTTGGATTTTCTTTAATTTTTCATTTTATACATGGTTCTTGATAAAATCATAAAAAATTGAAAAATGATCCAATTGACCCCATTCTTTTTGCATTAGATTCATGATAGGGTCTAGTATTTTTTAGATAAAAAATATTTTTATTTCATGCATTTTCTGATTTTATGGGAATTTTCACATTTTAATTGATATTAAAATAGTCATGTTTGATACTTGATTTTGTGGAATTTTGTGTGATCATGTGATGATGATTTTGATCCTGTTTTTTTGTGAGTAGTTAGAATAGATATGCATGCTCCCCATAGATGTTTCTCACATTTTTGTGATGAACATAGGTGGTAGTTTAGGTTGAATCCTTTAGAAGCTCCATTTTTAGGGTTTATGGTTGTTACCTTTGGATTTAAGGCTTAATATTAGGACTTAATAGATGATTTAGTCCCTGGTTTTTGTATGAGGCATTCTTAATTGAATTAGGATCCCTTAGGAATTTTTGTAGAAATTTACAAGAGAGTTTGCTATTTTTGATTGATTTTAGTTTAGGTGCTAGTTTTAGATGATTCTAAGGCACTAACTCAACTAGATTAACATCTTTTGTTCCCTTAGATTAGGGTTTTGTTTCTCTTGTTCTTGGATGATGATGAAGACAAGTTGAAGATGCATTGGATGGCTTGAAGAGGCTTGGATTTGAAGATCTTCCCTTCTTGTGGTGTTTGGATTAGGTTAAGATTAGGGTTTTGTAGGCAGAGCTTCTAGATAGTTCTCTTTCTTCATAAACATGGAATATGTTGATCAATTCCATTCTTCCCTATGATGCAAGGTCCCCTTGTAAAGGCCTCATCCCTCCTTTGGTAGGATGTGTGGCTCTTTGCAAATTAGTAGAACCTTTGAGGGTCCCTTTCTCTGATGACAGGATGCTTAGTGGTGACCTTTGGTCTTCACTCTGCTACCAACCATCCAAACTTTGCTCTTGATAGATGCATATTTCTCCCTTGTTAGAGGATGGAGTTCCTTTCTTGAAGAAGATTGAAGGATGGAGTTGATACTTCTGTGTGATTGAAGATTATCTTGAGAAGCTGAAGCTTGTAGGAGAAGAAGACCAAGTTGATACTGGTAAAGCAAAGAGAGCTGAAGCAAGAAGACCAAGTTGATACTTGTAAAGAAGATCCAATTGAGATTGAGTGAAGAGCTGAGGCTTGAGGAATGAAGGATAAAGTTACCACTTACATTGATGCATGGAGAGCCTGAAGGAATCAAGTTGATACTTGTAGTTAGGAGTGAAGCCTGAGGGTGGAATTGAATGAAGAGCTGAAGCTTGGAGAAGAGAGAACAAGTTGATATTTATGTTTGATGGGTTGAAACCTTGGAGGAGCAAGTTAATACTTGCTATTGAAGGTGATAGCCCTGAAGGGTGGTTGAAGTCTGATGACTGAGATGCTGTCAGAAGATTGCTTTACTGTGGGAGCTGTTGATCTGTTCTCTTTTCTGTACTGATGTGCCTTGTTTGACTTGCTTGATGCATTAGAATAAGTACATGTTTAGACTGATTTAAATTAGGAGCATGATTGCACTAGAGGTTGAGTTGCTCCCTCTGCTTGTATTTTTACTGTATGGCTTTGCTTGCGGGTATTCAGTAGAGCTCGGCTCCCTTGCCCATGTGGTTTGTGTTTGCTTGATGGCATTTTATTTCATTTCTTCTGTATGATTGCAGTTACTATTATGTTGCTTGATGGAATGTTATTTCTTCTGTATGATTGCAGTTATTCATATCTGGCTTGAGGTTGAGATGAGCTTGTGGAAGCTGATGCCCCACACACATTTCCTCCCTCACTTGCATTGCATGCATTTTATTTACAGATGTTTATTGTTTACTGTTTAAGCTGATGCTTTATCTGTTTCTGTTTATCATTGACATGATCCCCTAGGAATCTCACTTCCTTTGATAAGGAAGTGATGATTAGAACTTTAGGTTGAAACCTATGCATGATAACTTCTAGGAGTTCCCTGTTTCAAACCTCAATCATAGGATGAATCCTTGGCATGACAACATTAGGACTTGATAGTCTCCCCGTAGTTGTCCCTCTCTCTTCTTATCTTCAAAACAAATTAAAATACAGTAATAAAGGTTAACTGACGTCGTACGTTACGCGCCTTAAGCTATCTGAGAAAGGATTGTTGGAGAGTTTCTTTTCAACAGTCTGGATGTTTAGTATGGTACCTTTTGGGTGACATGCGACACATTTACTCTCAGGTCATAGTCTCTAGTGCGATACTAGTTGCAAACAACCATAAAAAAACAGTTCTTCCGTAAAAGACAGAAAACAAACTCCAAACCTTTTTGCCCAGTGGGCCCATAATTCAAAGGAAGCTTTTCTGAAGAAAAGAGTGTCGTTAAACTTCAGCGCCACCACAAACAGGCTTTGTCCCTAACTGCTGGAACTGTTGAATAACCCTACTCGATAAAAATAGATGAATCTGAATCCCCGTAATCCGTATTATCCCGAACTACATAAGCTCTGATCTCTCATATCTGTTGAGAGTACGTAGGCACAATATTGACGTATTGGCGAGCCACCTTCCCCGTAACCTATAGTTATTCGAACTACGTTGACTCTGATTTCTCATTCTCTGATGAGAATACGTAGGCATAAAGTGCGACGCTTTGCCGAGTCATTTTCTTTTCTTTTCAGACCGGCCTTGATAGGTAGATAGATAAAACCAACCTGTCCAGTAAACACAACAAGGGTGGATCCCATCGAGTACGATGGACGTGAAGGGTGCTAATACCTTCCCCTTGCGTAACCGACTCCCGAACCCAGACAATGGTTGCGACGACCTTGTGTTTTACCTTTTCGTCAGGTTTTTCCGATCGTTTCCTTTCCCGCTCTGAGGGATAAATAACGAAAGGTGGCGACTCTTCTGTTTTGCTGGCACCTTATTTTCACGGAAGCGACAGTATCTATGGCATTATATTGTTTCCTAATCTTCCTGATTTTGTGAATTTAAATGCATTCCATATTCTGGCTTTAGGAAACCCAATGCATACTCTTCTTGTAGATGTTTATCATTCTATTCACTACAAGAATGAGAACCGAAGGGGAAAGAATGTAGCTTGTTGTGTCCCTTTGTTGTACAGATGGTTTGCTAGCCATATGCCCAAGGCAGGTCCGTTTGTTGCTACCGCTGGTACTTTAGAGTGGTCGGAGAGGTTGATGGGTCTATCTGCAGAGAACATTACTTGGTTTGACCGAGATCTACTTGGTATAGAGGTTATTTATAGTTGCAGTGGCTTTCCTAATGTCCCTTTGGTCGGAAGGAAAGGTTGCATCAACTATAACCCTTCTTTATTGGTTAGACAGTTTGGGTACGCGCTGAGGGATCCTCCTAGAGAAGAGGAGATATAGGAATCTCTGTATCTCACCGGATTGTTGGAAGGTGAGACTTTAGGCAGACTTGAGCATGCTTGGAATAACATTCACAAGAAGGGGAAAGCCTTATTGAGGAAGAGTAACAGTCGACGATATGACCCTTACCTGACTTGGATTCATGATAGAGTTGTGAAGTTTCTGATGTCGTTTCCTTCAGTTGCACCTCTGTATCCTCTCATGATTGAGGAACCCACTACCGTAGACATTCAGAAGTACAATCAGGTACTGTTTGAGAAGGAAGAGTTGAGAAAAGATAATGAGGAATTGGAGAAAGAAATCATTCAGCTTCGAAGTTAGAAGATTGAGGATGTTTATTCCTTCAAGAAACAAATTGAGCTTGTAAACAAATTGGGTACGGATCTGACAAATAAAACCAATTTTGGGAGCGTTTGGGTTTGGATTTCATGGTCGTCAATAGTGTTCTTGCCTCCAAAAAGGAAGATTTGGATAAAGCTTACTTGAGGATTTCTAAGTTCGAGAACCAATGGAATGCCACGCTCACCAACAACAAAGAGCGCGAAGACAAGTTAAAGCTATAAATCAGTAAGTTGAAGGCGCAGCTCAATGCCAAAAACGAGAAGATTGCAGCGGAGGCGTCACTTAGACGGGATAATGAGTACAGGTTGAATGAAGCGATTGCAAACTTGAAGGATTTCAGGTTGAGAGCTGATTCCAAGAGATGCAAGCTTGAGGCATGCTTTGTGGAAGGAGCTTGGGAAGACCATGTTGAGTGTTTACAACATACTGTTAGCCAGCAAGAGTTACTTATTCAGGGACTACTTGCTAGGCCAGATCATCTTGAGACGCAGAAGTTGCTAGAGGACTTTCGGGCTCGTCATCCTACTTGACTATCTTGTTTATCTCTGTTGTAGTTTGATGCTTATTGTTTGTTGTACTGACCATCACCAGGCTTGTTGGTTGAGGTCTTTTCTCTTGTACTCAGCTATTGTTTGTACATTGCATGTTGGCTTGGGATTATATACGAGGAGGTTATGTTATATGCTTGTCTGTAGGGTTCTCCATTGTTGTTTTTCTCCTGGAAACTAGAATCGAGGGGGAAATTTCCCTGTTGCATACATACATGTCTGCATTTTTGCACTTTTCGCATTGCAGGTGCATCGGAACTATTAATCTTATTTTCCCGTGGTTCACTAGTGTTTCAGGATTGCCGATCTAACGACTCACCGGTACGCAACTAGGGAAAATCAGAAGAGTAATGGAGCAGATGCAAGCAGAGATGCAGGAAATGAGGGACCGTATGGCCCAGTTCATGGAGGAAATGCAAGGAGTGGCTAATGGACAAGAGCAACTCCGTACTCTAGTGCATCCCTTGATTGCACATGTTGATGGAAATGGTGTGTTGCATGGTGGGAATGTTGTTAACCCTCCACATGTTGAGACTCCTCGAGCTGATAACTCCATGCCTACTTTGGTTATCCCTGCTGCTGGAGGGAGTGGTAATGTTGCTGGTGCCGGTAATGCTGCAGGGTTCAACAACACTGGTTTTGGTGATGGTGGTAATGTTAATGGGAACGATTATGGTCCTGACACCACTTGTGCTATACACGGTAATATGGATCACCTATGGAATGAAGACAGGCAAGAGGATGTGTTCTCGCTAAGGGTTGTGGCTGCTGAGTTACACTCTGAAGTTGATAAGAGGACTAAGATGATTGAAGAAAAAATGAAGTCCCTTGAAAGTCAAAACTCTATGGGCCTTGATATGGCTAACCTGGGACTGATCCCGAACCTGAGAGTGCCGCCAAAGTTCAAAGTCCCAGACTTTGATAAATACAAGGGTACCACCTGCCCGAGAGTTCATCTGAGATCCTACTACCGTAAGATGTCTGCATACTCAGACGATGTGAAGTTGCTCATGCATTTCTTCCAGGACTGTTTGTCTGGTCCTTCGTTGGAATGGTACATGAGTCTGGAACCCGTGAATGTCCGCAGTCGGAGGGATTTGGCCGAGGCCTTTGTGAAACATTATCAATACAACAGCGACCTTGCTCCTAACAGGGTCCGACTTTAGAATATTTCACAAAGGAACAATGAATGTTTCAAAGAATATGCTCAAAGATGGCGGGAGTTAGCAGCCAGGGTGCAGCCGCCTATGGTGGAACGTGAGCTCGTTGATATGTTTGTCGCCACTTTGCCTGGCGTTTATTATGAGAAGCTCATTAGTAGCATGTTGGGTAGTTTCTATGACTTAATCATCATCGGAGAGAGGGTGGGAAATGGTATTAAGTTAGGGAAGACAAGTGCTGGTGAAATGCCCTTAGCTGTAGGAGGTAAGAAGGTGTTCGGTAACAAGAAACGAGAAGGAGATACCAATTCTGTGTCCAGTTCTCGCGGGAGAGGTAGAGGTCAGAATCGTCAGCAACAGCAGATTGCCAGTATTACAATTCCCGCAGTTCAGCAGCAACCACAGCAACAACAACGTCAACAGAATCAACAGGCTACATAAGATATTTGAATCGGGCTCAGGCGCCAAATAGACAATTTGATGCACCGCCAATGTCGTATTTTCAGTTATTGCAAGCTTTGTTGCAATTACAGCTTATCCAGAAAAGGACCTTAGCTCCATTGACAGGTACGCCTCCACCCAGATATGACGCAAACTCTCCCTGTGAGTTTCATTCAGGTGCCCCGGGGCATAACATCGATAATTGTAAAGCCTTTAAGCATAAAGTGCAGGACATGATTGACAGTAAAGCAATTAACTTCTCCAATGATGTTCCTAATGTTGTAAAAAATCCCATGCCGAATCATGGGAAGGCTGGGGTTAATGCAATTATCGAGGAGGATGTTTTGGATTTGGTAACAGATGTTAATGAGCTGAAGACACCTTTGTGCTTTGTGAAAGCCAGATTGTTGAGGGGGTGTTTTCCCAGGTTGTGCTGAAAACTGTGCTGAGTGTCTGAGTAATCCTAAGGGATGTGGGCAGTTGAAGAGCCATATTCAAGATATGATGGATAGGGGAATCATGTCGTTTGACCGGTCTGTTGAAAGAGAGCCTGAAGAGTTGGTGGCTGAGGAAAGGGATGAGATAGCAACAATTTCCATTCCATACAAAACCATTACCATTTATGCGCCAAAACCACCAACAATAACCATAACTAAAGCAGGTCCTGTACCGTTTGAAAGCACCAAGGCTATTCCGTGGAATTACGGAGCTGAAGTGTATTGCAACGAACAGAAAATAGATTTGAATGGTCCCCCTGCGGATTCAGTAGATAATCTTGTGGGAGCAGGAGGCATTACTCGTAGTGGCCGGGTCTTTTCGTCACCTGAAGTGGTTGTTGATAAGGTTGACAAGGGGAAGAGACCCGTGGTAGAGGAAACTTCTTAGTCTGGGGAGAAGGAATCTTTGTCAAAGGACGCAGAAGATTTTATGAGGCTGATACGGAAAAGTGACTATAAGATAGTCGATCATTTGCAGCAAACTCCTTCTAAGATATCCATCTTGTCTTTGCTAATATGTTCTCAAGCGCATAGGAATGCACTGTTGAGAATACTGAATACTGCTTACGTGCCGCAAGAAATTTCGGTTAATCAACTCGAAGGGGTTGTTTCACACGTAAATGCAAGAAACGGCTTGGGGTTTACAGACTTAGATTTGACGCCAAGGGGCAGAAACCATAACTGTGCGTTGCACATATCATTAGAATGTCGAGGGGCTATTTTGTCTCATGTACTTGTGGATACGGGATCATCCTTGAACGTACTTCCGAAGAAGGCCCTAATGAAGTTGGACATGCAGGGATTGGTTTGCACCCCAAGTGATTTGGTGGTTCGCGCTTTTGATGGTACCCGAAGATCCGTGTTCGGAGAAGTGACATTGCCCATTCAGGTGGGACCGGAAGTTTTTGATGCAGTCTTCTACATTATGGATATCCAGCCTGCCTACAGTTGTTTATTAGGCCGTCCATGGATTCATTCAGCAGGAGTTGTGACCTCCACGCTGCATCAAAAGCTAAAGTATATGGTTGGCGGTAGTGTTGTTACAGTGTGTGGGGAAGAGGATATAATGGTCAGCCACTTATCATCCTTCAAGTACGTCGAGGTGGATGGAGAGATACATGAAACCCTTTGTCAGGATTTTGAAATAGTCAAGATTAAAGATAAATCTCCCGTTGTGAGCAAAGCGCCGAAAGTGGCAATGTCTTCTTTTAAAGAGGCCCGAGCAGTAGTACAGACTGGGGCAACGCAGGGTTGGGGCCAGGTATTGGAGATTCCCCAAAAGCAAGACAAGTTTAGTTTAGGGTACCGCCCATCATTTTCTTCTCTTTGATCCTCGCAGTGCGCGTCGCGCTATAAAGGACCTGTTGAGTTCACTAAGGTGGGAGTTATCTTCGAAAGGATCAACGCTGTGTTAGACGAAGAGGGAGAAAGTGATTGTGATATGGATGCTTGGATCAAGCCTTGCACTCCAGGACAGAACCTGCGCAACTGGTCTATTGAAGAATTCATTCAAGTGAAAACATAATAGTAATGCTTTGTTTTTTCGATTATTGTACTACCCTATGTTCTACCCGGAGCGTAGCGGTATTTTGTTTCAGGGCCTTATTGTTTATGTTTGAACATTGCTTTATCAAATAATCACAGGGCGTTTTTCTCACTCAAATTTTGTGATCTTTATCTTTCTTATTTTTATTTTCACAATAGATGGCAATGTGGTTTGTACTCGTCTGCATATCATTTGAAACATTTAACCATTTTTTATTGCAGGATTCCTATTGTAGATGACACCGATTCAGAACCTCCTATGACTCGCTTCGACTTTGATCAACCGATATATCAAGCTGAAGAAGAGATTGATGAAGATGAAGACTTGCCTGAAGAGCTAGCTAGACTCTTGAAACAAGAAGAGAAGATTATTCTGCCTCATCAGGAGGAAATTGAGGTTATCAATCTGGATTCTGAAGAAGTTGTCAGAAATGTTCGGATAGGGGCTACGCTACAGAGTGACATCAAGCAAAGACTGATTGAGATGCTTTGAGAGTATAGTGACATCTTTGCTTGGTCTTACCAAGATATGCCCGGGCTTGACGCTGATATAGTGGTTCATCGCTTGCCATTGCGCGAAGAATGTTCACCGGTAAAGCAGAAGCTTAGAAGGACAAGACCAGATATGGCTGTAAAAATCAAAGAAGAAGTCCAAAAGCAGTTGGACGCAGGATTTTTAGCTGTAACAACTTACCCTCCGTGGGTTACCAACATTGTGCCTGTACCTAAGAAGGACGGTAAGGTACGGATGTGTGTAGATTACAGGGATTTGAATAAGGCGAGCCCAAAGGATGACTTCCCGCTCCCTCACATTGACGTATTGGTTGATAATACGGCTCAATACTCAGTGTTTTCTTTCATGGATGGTTTTTCCGGTTATAATCAGATAAAGATGGCACCGAAAGATATGGAGAAAATGACGTTCATTACGCCGTGGGGGACTTTCTGTTACAAGGTAATTCCTTTTGGGTTGAAAAATGCAGGGGCAACTTACCAGCGGGCTATGGTCACTTTGTTTCATGATATGATTCATCATGAGATTGAAGTCTATGTTGATGACATGATAGAAAAGTCGCAAACGGAGGAAGAGCATCTGGTTAACTTGTTGAAGTTGTTTGAGAGGCTCAGGAAGTTTAGATTGAGGTTGAATCCAAATAAGTGCACTTTTGAAGTTCGGTCAGGAAAGTTATTGAGGTTCATTGTCAGTAAAAAAGGAATCGAGGTCGATCCTGCAAAGATAAAAGCTATACAAGATATGCCAGCGCCGAAAATAGAAAAGGAGGTTCGTGGTTTCTTGGGGAGATTGAACTACATTGCTCAGTTCATATCTCATCTCACGGCCACGTGTGAGCCAATGTTTAAATTGCTAAAGAAAGATCAGGCGGTCGTCTGGAACGAAAATTGTCAAAAACCATTTGATAAGATAAAATAATACTTGCAGGAGCCTCTGATATTAATACCCCCAGTACCTGGAAGGCCTTTAATCATGTACTTAACGGTTCTTGAGAATAGTATGGGTTGTGTTCTCGATCAACACGACGAGACTGGAAGAAAAGAGCATGCGATCTATTATTTGAGTAAAAAGTTCATAGACTGTGAGTCCCGTTACTCAATGCTCGAGAAAACGTGTGGCGCACTTGCTTGGGCTGCCAAACGTTTGAGACAATATATGCTTAATTATACAACCATGCTAATTTCGAAGATGGATCCGATCAAGTATGTCTTCGAGAAGCAAGCGCTCTCAGGAAGAATTTCTAGGTGACAGATTGTACTGACATAGTATGATATACAATATGTTTCCCGGAAAGCCATCTCGGGAAGTTTCTTGTCAGAGTACCTTGCTAAACAGCCAATCAAAGACTATCAACCACTGGAGTTTGAATTTCCTGACGAGGACATCATGTTCCTCAAAGTGAATGATTGTGATGAGCCGCTGCCCGACGAAGGTCCAAAGAAAGGTTTTCAATGGCAGATGATATTCGACGGCGCTGTCAACTCCTATGGTAGTGGAATTGGGGCAATTATTACAACTCCTCATGGTACTCATATCCCGTTCACTGCCAGGTTGAAGTTCCCTTGCACTAATAATGAAGCCGAGTACGAAGCGTGCATCATGGGTCTGGAAGAGGCTATTGATTTGAGAATCAAGAATTTGGATGTATATGGCGATTCAGCACTAGTGGTTAATCAGATCATGGGAGAGTGGGAAACTCGTCAGCCAAATCTAATTCCTTACAAAGACTATGCAAGGAGGTTGTTACCCTTCTTTGACAGGTAGAGTTTCACCATGTGTCGCGAGCAGAGAATCAGATGGCAGACGCTTTGGCAACGCTATCTTCGATGTATAAAGTCAATTTTTGGAATGATGCTCCAAGAATAGTCATCTCTCGCCTTGACAGGCCCGCTTATTCACTATTGAAGAGGCTGTTGATGGCAAGACATGGTTTTATGATATACAAAATTTCCTCAAGAGGCAGGAGTATCCGCCAGGGGCTTCGGCTCAGGATAAGAAGACGCTGAGGAGGTTGTCTGGTAACTTTTATCTAAACCCAGATGGTGTGCTTTACAGAATGAACCATGATTTAGTGTTATTGAGATGTGTGGATGAAAGGGAAGCAACGTTTCTTGGAAGAAGTCCACAAGGGTACTTTCGGTACACACGTTGGCGGGCATGCTATGTCTCGGAAGTTATTACGAGCAGGGAATTATTGGCTAACCATGGAGTCAGATTGCTTCAAATTTGCATAGAAATGCCATAAATGCCAGATTTATGCAGACAAAATTCATGTACCGCCGTGCCCATTGAATGTTATGGCGTCCCCATGGCCTTTCTCCATGTGGGGCATTGACATGATTGGCAAGATTGAGCCAACCGCACCCAATGGTCATCGTTTCATCTTGGTCGCCATTGATTACTTCACCAAATGGGTTGAAGCAACCTCGTACGCCAATGTCACAAAGCAAGTCGTAGCCCGGTTCATAAAGAAGGGCATTATCAGTAGATATGGAGTACCCGAGCGAATCATTACTGACAATGGTTCGAATTTGAACAACAAGATGATGAAGGAATTGTGCTAGAATTTCAAAATCGATCATCACAACTCATCTCCCTATCGCCTGAAGATGAATGGCGCTGTTGAAGCGGCCAACAAGAATATTAAGAAGATAGTGCAAAAGATGGTTGTCACTTACAAGGATTGGCATGAGATGTTTCCTTTTGCTCTTCACGGTTATCGTACGACGGTACGCACATCAACCAGGGCAACTCCTTTCTCGCTAGTATATGGTATGGAAGTTGTCCTACCATTGGAGGTCGAGATTCCTTCTTTAAGAGTGCTGGTCGACGTCAAGCTTGATGAGGCAGAATGGATAAAGAATAGATTGAATCAGCTTAGCCTGATGGATGAGAAGAGGCTAGCGTCTCTTGCATATGGTCGGTTGTATCAGAGTCGGATGAAGAAAGCTTTCGACAAGAAGGTGCGCCCTCAAAGCTTTCAGACGGGCGATCTTGTGCTGAAAAATATTCTCCCATCACAATCAAATCATAGGGGAAAATGGACTCCCAACTATGAAGGTCTATATGTCGTTCGAAAGGTCTTCTCGGGAGGAGCCTTGTTATTATCCACCATGGATGGTGAAGATTTTACATCCCCTATGAATGCAGACGCAGTTAAAAGATACTTTGCTTAAAGAGACCCGCTGGACACAAAAAGAAAAGTCTAGGCAAAAATGGGCATCCCGACAAACCATAAAAAAAAGAATGGGTTCGGGCAAAAATTAGGGATAAAAATGAAAAGATGTAAACCCGCAAAGTCGAAAACCTGAAAAGGCGAGTCAATCCTAGCACCTGTGTGTTCTTGTTTATGGGTGTATATATGTGTGTATATGTGTTGCATTTGTATAGTATTGCATTTGAATTTTTTTTTCGCACTCTATTATCATGATATTGCTATGCTGTTAGGTGAGATTGTTTCATTGAGAGATAAGCCAGAACCCAAGCTTGAGTACATACCTAGCATTAGTGTGGAACATAGTGAGGACCTACACGTTCAGTGCGCACTAGTCCTCACGAAATTCGCGTTCAGACAAGGTTTTCTTTGAAGACATCTTATCTTATACATTGGTCAAGAGGGGGATGTTGGATTTGAAAACTGTCGACTCTAGAGACCGATCATTTGGAAGTCAGCTAAGTGAGGCGTCTTCGTTTGACTATGATGCCAAACCAGAAATGGTGAACGTATCATTGTTTCTCGAAAGTCTGTGACGCTGAAGACCGCATAGGATGCCAAACCTTGTCAAATATTAGGTCCATACCTTGTGAGTGGGAGAGTTATGCAGGGAAATTGACCTCCAACCTTGTCATCTGCATTTTAACATTCGCATGTATTTGTGTTTCAGGTGCATATTTTCCCCTTGATTCTATTAATCTAATCCACCATCATCATTGAGTCTGGCCTTAAGAAAGTTGTTGTTTACAAGTTCCCAATACCATAAGTAGGAACTCTTGTTGGCCTCATTTATGTGGTTGAGCGCGGAGTTATGGAAGACTTTAGAAAGGATTATGGGAGGATTATGGGCTTTGTTTGTAAGGTCTCCAAATATGAGTTGGAAGGTATTCACACACTGTTGCAGTTTTATGATCCCTAGTTGCGTTGCTTCACATTCCCCGGATATGTTTTGTTGCCAACTTTGGAAGAGTTTGCTCAGTTGTTAGGAGTCCCTGTCTTGGAGGAAATGCCTTTTGTGCATTTTGAAGAAGAACCTGATTTGACCAAGCTAGCCAATGCTCTTTATTTGGATGTTTCTGAATTGGATGGAAAGATGGTATGGAGGAATGGAGCACCTGGTTTCCCACTACCTTTCTTGATGAGTAGAGCTCAGCACATTGCAAAGGAGGGATGTTAGGTGGTTTTCAATGCAATATTGGCTCTCTGCATCTATGGTATAGTATTGTTCCATAATATCCCGGATTTTGTTGATTTGGACGCCTTCCATATCTTCGCTTCTAAGAATCATGTGCCTATACTCCTAGGTGATGTTTACCATTCTATCCATTACAAGAATGAGAATAGAAGAGGGACGAATGTCTCCTGTTGTGCGTCAATATTGTACAGATGGTTTATTTCACATCTGCCCAAGTTTGGACCCTTTATTGATATGGCAAACACAGTTGAATGGTCAGAGAGGCTCATGGGCTTAAAGTCGGAGAATATTGTGTGGTTCAACAAAGATCTTCTTGGTAGTGAAATTATCTTCAGTTGTAGAAGCTTCCCAAATTTCCCCTTGATAGGAAGGAGAGATGGCATCAATTATAATCCTGCTCTAGCCGTCAGA
This sequence comes from Lathyrus sativus, assembly GCA_963859935.3. NCBI lineage: Eukaryota > Viridiplantae > Streptophyta > Magnoliopsida > Fabales > Fabaceae > Lathyrus > Lathyrus sativus. The sequence goes on from OZ012739.1 coordinate 361,631,527, forward strand.
CAATTTGGTTATGCTTTAAAAGAACCCTCGAAGGAGGAGGAAATACAGGAATCTCTGTATTTTACAGGGTTAGCTGCTGGTGATACTCTAATCAGACTGGAACAAGTTGGGAGTAACATTCATCGGAGAGGGAAGCTTTCCTTGGGTAAAGGTGATTGCAAAGCCTATAGACCGTATGTTGAATGGATCCAAGAGAGGGTCGAAAGGTTTTTATTCCCGTTCCCGATCAGAGAGCCTCTATATCCTTTGGTAGTTGAAGAACCGACAGCAGTTGACATTCAAAAGTACAATCAACTGTGGGTTGAGAAGGAAGAACTACGCAAAGTGAATGAAGGGTTAGAAAAGGAGATTATCCAGCTCAAGAGTGAGAAGAATGAAGCCACCTACCTGTCCAAGATGAAAACATAGACTCTGAACAAGATGGGGAGAGAACTGACTGAAGTAGTTCGCGTCAGAGAACGTCTTGGTCAAGATCTAAGGAGCTTAGGTAATTCCCTCTAAGGGAAGAAGAAAAAGTTAGAGAAAGCGCACCTGGAGATATTAAAGTTCAACGCTCAGTGGAATTCCATCTTGACTAACAAAAAGGAAAGAGAAGATGAGCTTCATTAGCAGATTGATAGGTTGAAGACTCAACTCTGAATCAAAGATGAAAAAGCTTCTGGAGAATCCTCTCATCAGTACGAGAATGATCGCAAGCTATGAGAAGCTCTTACAACGTTGGAGGAATACAAGCTAAGAGCAGGGTTGAAGAAGCCCAGACTTGAAGATGCTTTCAGAGAAGGCGCTTGGGAAGACTATGTTCAAGGTTTGAAGGTTATCATCAGCAGGAGGGAGTTGCTTATTTAGGAGTTACTTGCCCAACCTGATCATCCGGATACAAAGGAGTTATTAGAAGAGTTCCAGACTCGCTGTCGTGCCTGATGCAGTTCTCCTTATGTTCTTCTGTATTCGTTGTTATCTTGTTTCCCGACCATCACCAGGCTTGTTGATTGAGGTCCTTTGGTTGATTCTGTTATATTGGTGCTTTGTATTCTGACTCTGATCCTCATTTTATTTATGAGAGAGATTTTGTGGCTCCACCTGTTGACTCTTCATTTTCCTGTTCTTCTGTGGAACTAGAATCAAGGGGAAAATTTCCCTAAAACATGTTTACATGCCTACATTTTGCATCATTTATCATATTGCATTGCAGGTGTTCTGGTTCCGTTGACCTTATTCTCTCTGTGGTTTTTCACTTAGCAGTGTTTCAGGATTGCACACCGGACAATTCACCGTTACTCGACTAGGGGAAATCAACAGAAAGCAATGGATCAGATTCAACTTGAGTTACAAGACTTCAGATATTGCATGGCGCGGTTCATGGATCTAATGCAAGGGGTTGCTAACAGCCAAGAGCAGTTGAGAACGCTTGTTCAACCTTTGATTGCTAGGGTGGACGGAAGCAGATTTTTGCACGGTGGGACTACTGCAGTTCCTCCTCCAGGTGATAATGGCACTCCTCAAGCCAATGTTATTCCAACAGTTGTTATTCCTCCAGGCAGAGGTAATCAACCAGGAGCTCATATTCCGGGTGCAGTGGGCGTTGTACATGGTAATGTCGGTCCTTAGTGGGAGGAAGACGAATAGGATGATGTCTTTTTTATGGGGGATCCGGGCGTAGGCCTGCAGTATGACGCGGATAGGAGGTTTAGAATTATAGAGGAGAAGATGAAGAACTTGGAGAATCAGAATTCTCTTGGTCTCGATATGTCTAACTTGGGGCTGATCCCAGGTCTGATGATCCCGCCGAAGTTCAAAGTGCTTGACTTTGACAAGTACAAAGGGACGACCTGTCCCAGAGTACACCTCTGATCCTACTACCGGAAGATGTCTGGATATTCTGATGATGAAAAGTTGTTAATGCACTTATTCCAAGATAGTTTGTTTGGACTGTCTTTGGAATGGTACATGGGCGTTGAGGGGACCAACAGAACATTCTTCGCAATCATCATGGACATCTTCAATCAGACCTACCTTTAATAATTTTTCATGAATAGATCACAATGGAGTTTTGATCTTTGATGCATCATAGATTTTTCACTCATCTGATGCTTCCTCTATGGCATGAACTCCCTCATGGTTCGGCAAAAGGTTGTTCTTAACATTAGGTTGCACATCATCAAAAGACAAGATTTTCTTTTCCATAAGTTCTCTGATAAGATGTTTCAAAGCAAGACATCCCTCTAAATCATGTCCAGCAGCACCCTCTTGAAATAAACAACAAGCATTAGGATTATAGTGAAGAGATTAGGTGTCTGACGGTGGTTCCAACGGTCGAGTCGTAATAAGCCCTTGTTATACTAAGGATGGGTATAACTCAGTATAGGTCATTGGGATCAGAGGAATGGGAGGTCTTCCTGCTGGTCTTCTGTTCTAAAAGTTTTGTCTAGGCGCTTGAGCCCGAGGTTGTTAGTATTGTTGATAAGCTGGAGCACTAAGCGCTTGCTAATACCCTTGTTGATGTACTGATTGATGCATAGGTGCCTGTTGCACCGTCTGGTAAGTCGGAACTGAATTGCTGAACATGGGCATTACAGCTGCCACATATGGTTGTTGTGCATACTGCATGGGATATATTGGTTGTTGTGCGAATCTTTGCTGAGACTGTTGAATATAGCCTTTTTGAGGCTGTTGATACTGTCGGTAGGGCTGTCTCCAGGGCTGATTCTTCTTCCCTACTATTATAGCATTTATCTATCCTTCTTTCTTCTTGTGAAAATTGCCATTAAATTTCTTGGCATTGTTGTTGTTGGAACTATTGGAAGTATTAATCATCCTACCATTTTTCATCCCCAGTTCTACTCTCACACCTACAACTACTATATCATAGAAGCTAGCTATCACACTACTAATTATTTTCTCATAAGACTCTGACCTTACAGTGTCCAAAACCAGTCTGTCAGCTCTTTTTCAGTTAGAGGAGGCTCTACTTGAGAGGCAGTCTCCCTCCAACGCTGTGCATACTCCTTGAAATATTTAGAGCTTTTCTGCGACATACTTAACAATTGTCTTCTGTTAGGAGCTAAATCCATGTTTTATTTATAGTGTGTCATGAAAGCTTCAGCCAAATCCTGGAAACTGTGGATACGGGATTGATCCAGGCTCAAATACCATTTGGCAGATGCCCTCTTCAGACTATCTTAGAAATAGTGAATCATCAGTTTATCATCATCCATATAGGAAGCCATTCTTCTATAATACATAATCAAATGTGTTCTTGGACAAGTAGCACCAGAATACTGATTAAAGTTAGGAATTTTGAATTTTGGGGGAATCACCAACCCAGATATTAGACACATATCCCTGACATCAGTACCAAAGATATCATTTCCTTCCATCACCCTGTCTTTCCTTCCTATAGTTTCCACACTTTCCTTTAGCTTTTCGTGACGTCCACTTCCTTCTTCGGACCCATTAGAGACTTCATACACTTGTTGTTAATTGTGAAAAATAGGATGCACTTGAGTTTGTACAAAGGCCAGAGTGAAGTTCGGAACAGCTTGGGGAATCTCTGCCTCCAAGGTAACTGATTGTTGATTAATTGGCACTGAAAGAGGCAAAGGTACAAACCCAGGAGATAACCCATATGGTGGTACGTTTGCAGCAGTGACTACTGTTGGAGTTGGCTCTACAACTATATTGGTAACTTCAGAGGCCACAGTAGCTTAAGTGTCCATTTTTGCATTAATGACCTGTAGGACCTCCATAATCTGCCCCACACTTCCACGCAGATCTTCAAGTTCATTATTGACCATGTCCAATTCCAAATTATGTTCAGTCATCCTTTGACGAGCTTGGGCTCGTGTGTTGTACTGGTGTCGGAAACTCAGTGTGATCGGCTGAAGACGAGACAACGACATGAGCTACATAATAGAAAATGCATATGCAATGCTTATGAATGCAAATGAAAATGCAAACCAGACATTCAAGGAATCCAAAGAAAATGCTTACAAACATTATAATAATGGAGATTAACAAAACAACATAACATCTTCATAAACTAAATGACTGAGACTTTTACAAAAATTAATACACATTCAAAGCCAAAGTACAAATACAAATTAAATAGTAAAACAAAGGAAACAGAGGTCTTAATCCTTCTGACAAGAGGACCTTTCTTGCCAATCTCTTCTTTTATCTTGATGGAGCCGTTTCTGAAGTTCTTCATTTTCTTCCGCAACCATGAAGTATTTATCTTTCTAAGCTTTCGTCCCCCTAATAGCTTTAGCCAATGAAGTTCTCAATTCCTCAACAGAAGTAGGATCTTTTGGAGTTACAGGGATTGACTCAAAGCTGGTGTTGAACACCTTCAAAGCTCTCTCCTTAGCCCATAGTAGGTAAGATTCTGAGACAAAACAATCAGGGTATCCCAATGTGGTCATCCCTTTTGTACAAATATGACGCCATGCATACAAAATATGCGCTTTGAGAACTGGATTCTTTCCTTTTTCAAAGAACAAACTCTTCAATAAGACTGGGTCAGGCTCATCCTTTATCGGGTACCTAAGTTGGCGACGAGCTAATATATGATTGTAGTTAATACACCCTTTCGTGCCAAGAAGACGCACATTAAGGAAATCTCTGCAACTATGGATCATGACAATTCCTCCATGCATAGGATCATACAACTTGATGTCCGAGTTCTTGAGTGACAAAATCCTTTCTATCTATGAGAGTCCGCTCTGCATATCCCAAAGCAATGGTGACTTTGGTAAGTGCGAAATAAACCACTTGTAAAGGAGAGCGGTGCAACATGCAATATGGCCTTCTCCATGATAGTTCTTCAAATGAATGGAAAAATACACGTCAGCCAACAGGGTGGGAACATGATTCTTGATCAAGAATAGGTTGATTGCATTCTCGTCGACAAAGCCATCAATAGTTAAAAACAAGAAGAGCCCATAGATTAATAATGCTAAGACGGCCTCGAATGCTTCAGAATTCTGCAACTCGGCATAGTACTAAGCTTTTTCAAATAAGAATATAGCTGGTAATCCATAGAAACCTCCTTTGACAATCATGTGAGACTGTACCTCAGTCAATGCTAAATGCGTAGCCTCTGCAACAACTTTTTCACTAGGAGTCCATTCTCTTCCAGAAACTGGCTTATGAGTGACGCCTAATCCTATTAGTGCAGAGTATTCCACTAAAGTCGGCAGCAATTGGTAATCTAGAAATGTGAAGCAGTGATAGATTGGATCGTAGCACTGCACGAGCACCAACAACATCCCTTCATCCACCTGAAGTCTTAGGAATGACAACACACTTCCATACTTGTCTTTGAATGCCAATGGATCTTCTACTAGGCCTCCCAGCTTAGATCTTCCAATTTTGGACTTTGGAATGTATATTTTGAAATTACTCTCTTCCCAAGATCCATTCTATAATGTCTACAAAATAAATTTAAATTCCTTGAATGGTTAGCAAAAACAAGAATGCAATGCAAAAGTGTCGTGGAACTCAGATATTTATAAACATCAAGAGATACCAAAAACTCAATTTCACTATCCAACAGGTTAAATTACAACACTTCAGTACTTCTTAAAAGAGTCTTAAACAGAAAGCCAAATAAAAGCTAACAAAATTCCTAAGAAGATCCTTCTAACAACCTCATGCTGAGCTTTTTGATCTCTTCTTTCATCTGAGACTTCTCGAGAATAAGCTTATCCACAATCAATTTCCACGGAGTTGACTGAGGGCTAGATGAAAATAAATCCTCTTGCGCCTTCCTCTTCTTACAAGAAAGCACTTCTTCCTTCTTCATTTGCAATTTCCTCTGGAGTTCTACATTTTCCTCTACAGCCACTTGATACTTGTGTTTCCAAGCGTCTTCTAATTGTTGTGATTTGCTCAAAGTGATTCTCAGCTCCTCTACTTCGGACATGAAGATTAGGATGGGTTCCTTCTTCAGAACTATGGGCTCTTGTTGAGAATAGAGCATCTTCAACTCAATTTCCCTTCTTCGGACCCATTGAAGCTTATCCACAATCAATTTCCACGGAGTTGACTGAGGACTAGATGAAAATAAATCCTCTTGCGCCTTCCTCTTCTTACAAGAAAGCACTTCTTCCTTCTTCATTTGCAATTTCCTCTGGAGTTCTACATTTTCCTCTACAGCCACTTGATACTTGTGTTTCCAAGCGTCTTCTAATTGTTGTGATTTGCTCAAAGTGATTCTCAGCTCCTCTACTTCGGACATGAAGATTAGGATGGGTTCCTTCTTCAGAACTATGGGCTCTTGTTGAGAATAGAGCATCTTCAACTCAATTTCCCTTCTTCGGACCCATTGAAGATAAGGTTCTAAAGAGACGCAATTAGGTTTTCCTATGTCTTTATTTCCCTTCATATGTAATTGACTCCAAGAATTCATGGTTTTCTCCTTTAGGTTCTTATTACCTTCCTCTTCTTTGAAGAAAATACATTCCACATGAACACTGTTGGGTTTGTCCTTCAAAGGATATCCTAGTTGTCGACGAGCAAGAACTGGGCTATAATTGATCCCTCCTTTAGTACCAAGAAGAGGTACATTACAAAAATCTCTGCAGCTATCAATAATCATCACGCCATCATAGACACGATTGTACCAATCAATGTCAGAGTGAGTGAGAGCCATGATCTTATGTGACCACCAACCTTTCTCAAGATCCTAAAAAGAATTAGCCTTATGCAAGTGTGAAATAAACCACTTGTATAATAAAGGAACACAACAAGTGATCATCCCTCCATTATGGGAATTCCTTAGATGAACAGAATGATAGGCATCTGCTAGCAAAGTAGGCACAAGGTTCCTCTTTAAGAAGATTTTGATGGCATTAAGGTCCACAAAGTTTTCAAAGCTAGGGAACAAAAGGATACCATAAATAAGGAAGACAAGGATAGCCTCAAAGGTTTCCATGCTCAAATGGTCGGCGTAATACTGAGCTTTCTCAATCAAAAACTCTACCGTCAAGCCAAAAGCTTCCCCTTTTATAGTCATGTTGTTTTGAATATCAACCAATCCTAAATGTGTAGCCTTAACAATAACCTGATCCTTAGGGTCTTTCTCAAATATAGGAAAAGGAGACTCATCAAGAATCGACAAACCAACCAGATATGAGTATTCTTCTAGTGTAGGCACGAGCTGATAATCAGGTAAAGTGAAACAATGATAGACTGGATCATATAACTTTAGTAGACTGGAAAGAAGTCCCTTGTGTATCTTTATCTTCAACAATGACAACAATTTCTCATATCTGCTCTTGAATTTTTCCAGATCTATTACCAAGGTACCCAACCCTTAGGTCATCTAAGTTAAGACTCTTGTAAGTGTACTTCAAGGTTTTCTTCATTTCACTATCCATGAAAATCCTGATGTTTACAAACAAAATTCTAAGTTCCAGGAAACGTTTATGGTATGATGCTCATGAATGCATGTATGCACAAACACAGGAAAACAAAGATTCACATATATACATATAAACAGGTAAATGGATAAGGCCTAGGTTTAAAGAACACGATCATGGAGCCATGGTCTATCCGTCCCAAAAGGTGTGTACTAAAGGTTCTCAAATCTGCAGAACAAGGTTCTAAGAAGTTCCCAGAGTTAACAACCCATCTTTCGGGTATTATCAATTTCCCAAATTACTCGATAGTCGATAATATTATCAAGAGATTCTCGTCCAAGTGTAGTAACGCGTATCAACTATTTCGGGACTACTCCCTCATAGTTATCGCACTACGTCCTAAAAAGGCCAAAGTGGTGCGAAAATGTAACTAAAGGTCCTCAGTGTCATGGGCTCCTAGGTCAAAAGTAGTAATGTTTTCCCGAGTACTCATTCAATAAAACTACTCCTAAGAGGGCCTCCACCGACCGGTGGTTTCTCAAGTCAGCTTGGTCGGGAATCAACTCCCTATAAGCCTTCTTAAATATACCACCTTCCTATTATAGTTGCACTCAAGTCCGGGTATAGGACTTATCCTCTCCACTCAAGGTGAAAACCTTGTATACAGAAAACCCAAGCACAAACAAATATATATATATATATATATATATATATATATATATATATATATATATATATATATATATATATATATATATATATATATATATATATATATATATATATATATATATATATATATATATATATATATATATATATATATATATATATATATATATATATATATATATATATATATATATATATATATATATATATATATATATATATATATATATATATATATATATATATTCATAAATATACAGATATACAAAACATATAACAAACACAAATACAAAACAAGGTGGGCTTAACCCTCTTAGGGGACTGTGTACCCAATGAAGTCGCCATTTCTTGTGCGTTGAGAATCGGATATCGAGCTATTCATTAACTTGAATCACAAATCATAAAGTTCACCACTGAGCTTTGATTTATCCAAAGGAAATGGTAAATATCGAAACAAAACCCTAAGTGTGCTATGTAACAACAAAGCTAAAAGATATAACGTTTGGGGGTTGGTTATACATAGGGAAGGCGTTAGCATCCTAAGTATCTGTAGTTCTCTACAGGAACCTCTTATTTGTATTTGTGTTTTGGTAAATTTTTCTTGCTAAGGGGAAGGTACTAAGGTAAAACTCTATGGGTTTATACACTAAGTATGCTCGCCAAGACATCGCATCTCGTGCCTACGTATCCTAACTAGGATGGAATCAGAGCAACCATAGTTCACCTAACTAGGGATGAGGAACTCTTGAATGTGTCAAGGTTCCAAAGGGGAGTAAGTATTCACAACCATGTGTCACGTCGCTGCGAAGAGGGGTCGACAATGACAGAAGAGTCATCACCGTTCGTTATTTATCCCAAAGAGAGGGAAAGGAAACGATCAGAGAAAACCTACGAGAAAGGGAAAAGACAGGTCATCGCAACCAAATCTTGGGTTCGGGAGTCGGTTACGCAAGGGGAAGGTATAAGCACCCCTCATGTCCGTTGTACTCAACGGGATCCACACTTGTTGTCTATCTAAAAAGGGTGTTAATCTATTAAGAGGCTGGCTCATAGGGACAAAAGAAAAGAAAAGAGACTCGATAGAGCATCGTCGCTCTATGCCTACTAATTCCCTCGTGTAATGGGAAAGTCAGAGTCAATGTAGTTCGGATGACTACAGGTGAAAGGGGGGATGGTTGCTCGCCAAGACATTGCCATCTTGTGCCTACGTATCCTCGTCTGATACGAGAAATCAGAGCAAACGTAGTTCGGGAAGACACGACCACTGGTTGGTTCAAGTATTTTAATGAGTAGGGTTAAATCTCCGTTCCAGCAGTTAGGGACGACGCCTATTTGCGGTAGAACAAAAACTTAACACATTCTTTCTGAAAATGATTTTTCAAACAATCCCGAGGGATAAAAAGGTTTGATGTTTTTCTTTGTGTTTTTTAAACAAGAAGTGAATTGAGTTAAGTTTGTAACTCATGTTGCACTAAAGACTATGACTTGAGAGCGAATGCGTCGCATATCGTCCAAAGGGCATACACTAAAAACTCTAGACAGTATGGGAGGAGGCCCCCAACTATCATTCCTCAAGTACTTAAGGCTCATAGCATACAACATTTATTATCCTTTATTAAGTGTCTTAAGATGTTTAAGAGATGAGAAGAGAAGACACAAACTCTAAGGGGAAACTAATCAACCCTAATGTTCACATGCAATGTGCTCCTAAAGTTGGGATTGAAAGGGGAAATCTATCCTAATGTTATCATGCAAAGGATTGAACACATAATATCTCTCCTACTCCTATCTTAAACAGAGGAACTATGAATCCTAATGGATCATGGCAAAAGACCAAGTAAACAACAGATAATCCAATCACAGATGAAATGAAGAAAAAGAAGAAGTTGACTTAAACAAGTCAAAGCAATGCAAACATGGAATGCAAAGATGCAAAGATAAGATGTGAGAAACAAATGATGCAATCAAAGACCAATGATCCAAAAAAGTTGACTTAAACAAGTCAAAGAAGAGTGAGATGAAATGGAAGAAGTAACAACTCCTACAACCATTCAAACATCCATCAGTCACACAAAGGCTAAACATAAAAACAAAACCAAAAGGCCATGATCAAAGAGAAGATGGGAGAAAGAAGCTTGGGCAGCAAGCACATGAAAATTATCTCAACCAAACAATTCAAATTGATCATATAGAAGAAAGGAGCAAACAAATGCTATAAGTGATTCATTATTCAAGACAAACTCAAAGTGCAAATATGGACACCAAATCATCTTGAATAAGAGGTAAACCACATGGGGCAGAAGTGGATCATCTAGAGAAAATTGTTAAATCAAATTAGAAACAAAATACAAGCATGATCAAGATCATGGCATGTGTAGGAAACAATGTTTCAACACAAACTCAACACCTAAGACAAGTGGAGAAGCATGATTTCAAATTAACTTGTAAAATAAGTTACACAAGTGTATGACCTAAAAACCAAGAACCAGAACCTCAATCATGTTATAAGCAATTATCAAAGCTCATAGGGTGCACATGGGATCAATAAGAGTAATTTCCCAAAGGAACTAGGTCAAATTAGCTTGTATGAACCTCTCCTAAGATGACTTGACTTGCAAGCTTCATCAAAAATAGGAAAAATGTTCAATAAATCTAAAATAAAAAGTACCAAGTAACCAAGTCTAAGGGAAAACAGAAGCCAAAGTTTCAAAGTCAAACTCAACTCAAGGCATCACCAAAGAATTCAATTGTTAAGGGTGCTTCACCTTATCGAGTATAAATTGAGGGGCAACAAAAAAAATTCAAAACTAAATGAAAATTGATCAACCATGACCCAAACCAGCCCTCAAAACTCCTTCAATCCATCACCTAAGTAGGATAAAAAATTTGGTTATAGGGGGTATTTGAATGAAGGTCAGTGGCCATGATCAAGCTAGGGTATACACCATAGAACCTTTCAAATATTAAATTCTAAATAAAATAGCAAAATAAAAGGAAAATGGAAAATAAAAATTTGGAAAATTAAATAACATGTCAAAATATAAGAAAACACTTTTTGGATAATTTTTTGATGATTGGAGCTATTTTAAATAATTAAAAATGGAAACAGAAAATAAATTGGGAATAAAATAAAAGAGAAACCATGGGAGGTGTGATAAGTAAAAACAATTTAAACTGAAAATAGGCAAAACACGCTTGGACTCAAAAGGGGTGGGGTGTCAATAACATTGGAGTCCCAAATGACCCAAGGATTCAGAGTTTAATGAAACGATGCATTTCATTAAACTGATGTGGAGTCAAACGCATGCGTGGCATTGGTCAAGAAAATCATAATGTAACACGCCATCATGTCAAACATTCAAACCCCAGCCACATCCACTTTGGCCTGAGAATGAACCAGACGCCGGAGCTAGGGCTCCGGTCGTCTTCTCTGGCCAACTAGCCAGAGCTCAGTCCAAAAATCTCAATAAAAATGGCAAAACTGGTACCAAATGAAAGCTTTCACTACAAGGGATCCAAATATAACATTTATATCTCAAAAAGGTTCCTAAATTAGGAGAACCAAAAGCTTGAAATTCATGATGCACATTCTGAAACTTCATTAAACAGCCACAAAAACATATCAAACATGGCCTACTCTACGTAGGGCTTTAGATGCAACTCAGCATGAGCCTAAAATATGCCTAAAATGAGACAAATGGATGAAGAAACTTACTAAACGGAGCCGCTCTGTCCAAGCTTTTCAATTTTCGCCTTAAGCTCTGGTGAAGAGGAAGCAAGCATAAATTTAGAGAAATCATCCAGGAAATGCTTGATTCGAAGATGTGAAAGTCTTGGAAAATTTGAAGTGTAGAAGCTCTCTCTCTCTCAGCCAGCAACCATTCTGATGATTAGGGCATACTTACTGGCTTTTATGTGAGGGCCTTGTATTGATCTTGCAAGCCCATGATGCTTGCAAAGTGTGTTTTCAAAATTTCTTTCCAAACTTTCCACTTAACACCACACACGGGTTCCACTTCTTTCACTCCCCTTTGGTCAGCAAAAATGAAGTATGGGATGTGTAGAAAATAATGGTATTAATTTTGGTCATGTAGCATAAGGTTGTGCCAAGTTTGGATTCATCACTTTTTAAGTGATTTTGAGAAAAAAGTAGCACATAATGACCTAAACATGTTGGTCCAAATGTGGTAAAATTCTTCATGATCATGTATTGGTGTGAAAAGATCAAAAATGAGGCCAAAAGGTGACTTGTAATGTAAGACACTTGAACCATGACCGAAAGTCAACATTTCACTTCTTAAATGGTCCACATGATCATATAATGCACCAAACTCCATGAATTTTGAGTCCATTGTGAAGTTAAGACCCTTAAGCATAAGTTTCATGTTGGTCAAAATTGGATTTGAGGCCTTAAAGTTCATGAAAATGACCATTGAAACAAATGACTTATAATGAACTTTCCAGAAATGCCTTTGTCTTGTGAGATCCATAACCTGAGCTCCACACATGAGAATGAGGACTTCTAGGACTTTTTGTAAAGCTAAGACAATGATAAACGACTTTAATGTTCACTTAAAGTTGAGGAGAAACTTTCTTCTAGGTCAAAAATGCCTTAGAAGTGAGTTAACTTTAAGTTGACAAAAATTATCATCATATGAGGACCCCAACTTGTTGGTATCATAACATGAGATGTACAAACTCAATGGATGAGTTCTTGTACTCAAAAGAAAGCTAAGAACATGTTCTACAAGTCTAATTTTTTCATGAAAAAGAGATTTGGCTTGCATCATAGGGAGAAATATCCTTGAAGTCAGACACTAAAGAAGGGGATTTTACACTGAAATCCTCTGAAACCCTAATTTAGTAACTTCTTGAGCCTTTGATTCCTCTTGATTTGATCTTAAAATGACATCCCAAATACTCCAAGATAACTTCGTATGGCCTCAATGACTTAGATCTAAGTCTTGAACCTTCTCAAGTTGACAGTTGACTTTGGGTTGACCAGATGAAACCTTAGTTCCATATCTTTAGACTGTGCTTCTTTTACAGATGAATTGAATGACCAAACAAACTTCACAATGACCCTTAAGGTACTCAATGAGCTTGTATACCATTTATTATCCAAGATAAAGACCTCATGAATCTTTGATGATCATCTGATGATCCCCAAGATAGGAGATAAACTCCACACACCAATCTCTCCTTTCAAAGAGCTTTAAACTTTCCATGATGATGATAAACACTTTATGGCTTGCACAATTGCTCTTGCTTGCTTGAAACCAAAGAGACTCTCCTCTTGAATGGCACCATAAATCTTGATCCCCTGTTCAAAACAATGTTATGCAAATGCAAATGCTAAAATGAAATGAAAGATAAGCCAAGTACAAGAAATGGTCGGTCAAATTTTAGGGTGCAACAGCTGCCCCTATTCAAACGACTTGGATCCGAAGGGATGAAAAGCGAACAAATTTCATATATTCAAGGTAAAAGGTGGTTGAATATAACAGAACCCGGAAATTTGTCAACCGCAAAATAGAAAACCGTAGAAATGGTCCACCGAAGTGGAAATAGAATCACTGAAGAAACTGTAACTGATAACTGCAAGAACAATGTGCTAACTCATTACCAATTAGAAAGCATCGACATGCAGTCGGGGAAAACATCTGCTAACACATAGGCAACGACACTAAGCCGGTGAGAACATCTGACCTCGCTTTCAGGCATCTGTTAAACAAATCAGGCAGCGAACCCGAAGGCCAGCTCAACACGAAATTAAGAACAGCTGTTAATCCAAGCAGACACCCGTTACTTAAAACGAGCATCGAACCTGAAGGTCGGCTCAACCTGAAGTTGAGAAGATCATCTGACCTCGCCGTCAGGCATCTGTTAAACAAATAGGTATCGAACCCGAAGGCTAGCTCAACACGACATTGAGAAGAGCATCTGACCTCGTTGTCAGGCATCTGTTAAACAAACAGGCATTGAACCCAAAGGCCGGCTCAACATGAAGTTGAGAAGAACAACTAACCTCGCCGTCAGGAATCTGTTAAATAAAAAGGCATCGAATCCGAAGGCCATCTCAACACGAAGTTAAGAAGAACATATGACCTTGTTGTCAGGCATCTCTTAAACAAACAGGCATCGAACCAGAAGGCCGGCTCAACACGAAGTTGAGAAGAACATCTGACCTCGCCATCAGGCATCTGTTAAACAAACAGGCATTGAACCCGATGGTCAGCTCAACACGAAGTTGAGAAGAACATCTGACCTCACCATCAGGCATCTATTAAAGAAACAAGCATCAAATCCGAAGGCGGGCTCAACACGAAGTTGAGAAGAGAATCTGTCTATTCACCATCTGGGTGAAGAAATCCGTTGGGGAAAAGATGAACTTGAATAAGTAACTCTGTTGGAGAAAAAAATGATAAGATAAACACATCTGTCAAATTCTTATTAGGGTCTAGATACCACACAGGCTTAAGAAAAACAGATATTTGTCAGGGTCTGGATACCGCACGGGCTAAAGAAATACACTGTTGTCTACTAAAGACATAACTGGAAACAAGAGATAATAACCTGGCTTATGGCTCAAGAAATACACCGTTGTCTGCTACGCGTTTGGGAGGATGATATGCATCATGCGAATGCAAAGGAACCACTCCAGCAAAATAAATGTTGAAGAGACAGAGCCAACTCCACTGGGGATGACAGAGTGCCAAGTACGGTTGGACTTTTGGTGGGGAAATAAGCCCTGGATGGCTTCTTGAAAGAGAATTCTCCTGGGTGCAACAACTCTTCTGAGAACAAAATCCACTCCGCTGGGGATCAAATCAAACTCTGCTGAGGAAAACAACCCCGTATGGCCTACCAAAATATCACTCTTCTGGGGAACCAAAGACTTGGTTGGGGAAAAGAAATCCACTCTTACTGGGGAAATCAGCCTTGGATGGCCTTTCAGAATACGACTCTACCAGGGAGTAAAGCAAACCGCAGGGAATTACTCCACTCTTCTGGGGATTCCACTCTGCTGGAGATTTGAACCCACTCTGCTAGGGATAATGAATAAGATTTAACTAGGAAGATATCCCAAACTCTTTCTACTGAGGATGGAGAAAAATAAGCCCAGGGTCAATCCCATTCTGCGGGGAAGAAAACCACTCCGGCTACTTTGCTAAGAATCTGTAGGGGATGAAAGTTATGATTAATTAGGAAATATCCCAAAGAAGCTCGCTCTGAAGAATACCAACGACCAACTGTATTCTGCTACAGATAATAACTCCGCTGGGGATCACCCAATGAGGGAATCAACATCTACCTCTGCTTAGGGGAATTGAGCAATAAACTCAACAATGTCAACCTCTGATTAGGGAAATGAGTCCCTGACTTGAACTCTAAGGGGAAAGGAGTCAAAAGATTTAGACTCTGTGGGGGCAACAACACTGCACTCGTCCCACTGCTGGGGAATAATCCCAAATACTCTGCTGGGGATAACCACAAACTCAAACTGCTGGGAAGAAACTAGTCTCATCCTGCTGAGGAATACCTTGATCACATGTAATCCCAACCTGATGGGGAAACACTAGTCTCGAACTGCACATCTTCCTCTTGTGGAGGCAGGGACAAGGTGACCTTACAGGGGATGCACCTCTGGAATAGTCTCAGGAATGAGAGCCCTGCAACACATATAAACAATGTATCCTATATACAACAAGAGCTATCTTGGTTATTTTCCATGACATCGTTCAAGTAAATCAAAGTTTTAATGATTATTAGCAAAGCCCACAAGTTTATGTATGCAAAGTTTTATCAAAAACATCAGAAATGCAAAAGATATACAAAATGTCGACAATATGGTACAGACAACCACCATGTGTCGATTCATCTATGACTTGTATGACTTTGATGCTTTTCCTGATGATTCATCTTCCAAAGAGACCGACTTGATTGATTGACCCTCGGGTCCTGCCAGAATCCACTATGCTCATAAGATCGAACACGGACCGCAGTCATTTGCTTTTCAAATCCCTAATTTTTGCCTGAATCGCCCTTGTGGGTTTTCGATTCACCGGGATACCCATTGTTGCCAAAGTCGCCTTTTCAGGTTCTCAACTTTGCGGGTTTACATTCTTTTCCTTTTTATCCCTAATTTTTACACAAACCCAATCTTTTTATGGTTCTCCAGGATGCCCCATTTTTGCGTGGATTTCTTTTTCTCTCCAGCGGGCCTCTTTTAAGCAAAGTATTTTTTAACTGTGTCTGTGTTCACAGGGGATGTGAAATCTTCGCCATCCATGGTTGAAAGTAGCAAGGATCCTCTTGAGAAGACCTTCCTTATGACGTATGGACCTTTGTAGTTGGGAGTCCATTTTCCCCTGTGATCTGTCTGTGGAGGGATAATCCGCTTCAACACTAAATCACCTGCCTGAAAGCTCTGTGGGCGCACCTTCTGATCAAAAGCTTTTTTCATCCTGTTTTGATACAGATGACCATATGCATTGGACGCCAACCTCTTCTTGTCCATCAAGCTGAGTTGATTCAATCTGTTTCTCACCACTTCTGCCTCATCTAGTTTGACGTCAACCAAAACTCTTAAAGAAGGAATCTCGACTTCCAATGGTAGGACAGCTTCCATACCATACACTAGAGAGAAAGGGGTTGCCCCAATTGAAGTATGTATCGAAGTACGATATCCGTGTAATGCAAAGGGCAACATCTTGTGCCAATCTTTATAGGTCACAACCATCTACTGCACAATCTTCTTAATGTTCTTATTGCCCGCCTCAACAGCGCCATTCATCTTCGGCCGATAAGGAGAAGAATTGTGATGCTCGATTTTGAATCTCTGGCACAATTCTTTCATCATCTTGTTATTCAAATTCGAACCACTATCGGTAATAATTCTTTTGGGCACTCCGTAGCGACAAATGATGTCCTTCTTGATGAATCGAGCCACGACATGTCTGGTGACGTTGGCAAAAGAAGTTGCTTCAACCCACTTAGTGAAATAATCAATCGCCACTAAGATGAAGCGGTGTCCTTTGGATGCGGTCGGCTCAATCTTACCGATCATATGTATGCCCCACATGGAAAAGGGCCAAGGAAACGCCATGGCATTCAGAGGACTTGGTGGTACATGCATCTTATCAGCATAAATCTGGCATTTATAGCATTTCTTGGCGTATTTGAAACAATCAGACTCCATAGTCAACCAATATTAGCCTGCCCTCAACAGTTTTCGAAACATTGTATGTCCGCCTGCATGCGTACCAAAAGCACCCTCGTGGACCTCTTCCATAAGCAAACCTGCTTCCTTTTCGTCCACACATCTCAACAGAACTAAGTCGAAGTTTCTTTGGTAGAGTACATCATCCTTGTTCAAATAGAAGTTTCCAGACAATCTTCTCAAGGTCTTCTTATCCCGGCTCGATGCCCCTGGCGGATATTCCTGATTCTTGAGAAAGCTTCGGATATCATAATACCATGGCTTCCCATCTGGAGCTTCCTCTATTGCAAATACGAATGCTGGCCTATCGAGGCGGGAGATGACAATTCTCAGAGCGCCGTTCCAATAATTCATCCTATACATCGACGATATTGCAGCTAAGGCATCTGCCATCTGATTCTTCACTCTTGGAACATGATGAAACTCTACCCTGTCGAAGAAAGGTAACAACCTCCTTGCATAGTTCATGTAGGGAATCAAGTTAGGCTAACGAGTCTACCATTCTCCTTTGATTTGATTGACTACCAAAGCTGAATCACCATAAATATCAAGGTTATTGATTCTCAAATCAATCGCTTCTTCAATACCAATGATACATTCTTCATATTCAGCTTCGTTATTGGTGCAAGGAAATGTTAACCTGGTAGTAAATGGTATGTGTGAACCATGGGGAGTGGTAATGATTGTCCCAATTCTGCTGCCATAAGAGTTAACAACACCGTCAAAGATCATTTGCCATTAGAAGCCTAGCTCAGGACCTTCATCAGGTAGCGGCTCATCGCAATCTTTCATCTTCAAGAACATGATATCCTCATCAGGAAATTCAAACTTCATCGGCTGATAATCATCGATTGGTTGCTCTGTGAGATATTCTAATAGAATACTCCCTTTGGTAGCCTTTTGGGAGACGTATTGAATATTGTATTCTGTCAAAACCATCTGCCATCTAGCAATCCTTCCTGAAAGTGCTTTCTTTTAGAAACATACTTAATCGGATCCATCTTCGAAATCAACATGGTTGTGTGATTTAACATATATTGTCTTAGGCGTTTGGCATCCCAAGCAAGTGCACAACACGTCTTTTCTAACATTGAGTATCTAGATTCAAAATCTATGAACTTTTTACTCAAATAATAGATGGCATATTCTTTTCTTCCTGTCTCATCGTGTTGACCGAGAACACAACCCATGGAGTTCTCAAGAACCGTCAAGTACATTATCAATGGCCTTCCTGCCATAGGAGGCATCAGTATTGGAGGCTCCTGCAAATATTCTTTTATTTTTTCAAATGCCCTTTGGCAATTCTCATTCTAGACCACCGCTTGATCTTTCTTTAACAGCTTGAACATTGGCTTACACGTGGCTGTGAGGTGAGATATGAACCTTGCAATGTAGTTCAATCTACCCAAGAAACCACGAGCCTCCTTTTCTGTTTTTGGTCCTGGCATTTCTTGTATAGCTTTTATTTTTGCAGGATCGACCTCGATTCCTTTTTCACTGACTATGAACCCCAATAGCTTTCCCGACCGTACACCAAAAGTGCACTTGTTCGGATTCAACCTTAGTCTGAATTTCCTTAACCTCTCAAACAACTTCAACAAATTCACAAGATGTTCTTCCTCCGTTTGTGACTTTGCGATCATGTCATCAACATAGACCTCAATCTCATGATGAATCATATCATGAAACAAAGTGACCATCGCTCACTGATAGGTTTCCCCTGCATTCTTCAATTCAAAGGGCATTACCTTATAGCAAAAAGTCCCCTACGGCGTGATAAAGGTCGTTTTCTCCATGTCCTCCGGGGCCATCTTGATCTGGTTATATTTGGAGAAACCGTCCATGAAGGAAAACACTGAATACTGAGTAGTATTATCAACAAGCACATCAATGTGAGGGAGCGGGATATCGTCTTTCAGGCTCGCTTTGTTTAGATCACGGTAATCTACATACATTCTGACCTTACCATCCTTCTTAGGTATAGGCACAATGTTAGCGACCCACAGAAGGTAGTTCATCACGGCAAGAAATCCGGCGTCCAACTGCTTCTGGACCTCTTCTTTGATCTTAACTGCCATGCCTGGTCTGGTTCTTCTTAGCTTTTGTTTCACAGGTGGGCACTCTTCTCGAAGAGGCAAGCGATGAACCACAATATCTGTATCAAGACCGGACATATCTTCATATGACCAAGCAAAGACATCTTTATACTCTCGGAGCATTTCTACCAGTCTTTGTTTGACATCATCCTCTAAAGCAGCCCCTATCCTGACTTCCTTTCTATCTTCCTCTGTACCCAGGTTGACGACTTCGATCTCCTTCTAATGAGGCAAAATAACCTTCTCTTCTTATCTCAGCAACCTGTCGAGCTCTTCAGGCAGGTCCTCATCTTCCTCAATCTCTTCTTCATCTTGAAAGATTGGATTATCAAATTCATACCGAGTCATAGATGAGTCTGAATTGGTGGCATCTGCTATGTGAAACCTGCAATGATGATGATTTGATGCTTAAAATGATATGCAAACAACACAAACCACATTTCCATTTTATTGTTAAAAATAAAACAAGAAAAAC
This sequence comes from Lathyrus sativus, assembly GCA_963859935.3. NCBI lineage: Eukaryota > Viridiplantae > Streptophyta > Magnoliopsida > Fabales > Fabaceae > Lathyrus > Lathyrus sativus. The sequence goes on from OZ012739.1 coordinate 361,651,354, forward strand.
AAGGATCACAATATTTGAATGCAAAAACGCCATTTGATTAATGATAAAACAATTGTTTGAAACATAAACAAGGATAAGGCCCTACAGACAAAGACCACTATGCTCCAGGTAGAACATAGGGCTACACATAATCATAATCCAGTTACTCAGGCTTCGGCCGGGAACACATGGTTGGATCCATGCATCCATATCACAGTCACTGTCACCCTCATCCTCTGAAATATCGTTGATTCGGTCAAATATCACTCTACCACTTTTAAACTGGACCGGTCCTCTGTAGCATGGAACACTCTATGAAGAAGAAGACGACGGGTTGTACCCCAATCAAAACTTATCTTGTTTATTGGGGACACTCAGCACCTGCCCCCAACCTTGAGATGATCCAGACTCTACCATAGCTTGCACTTCTTCGAATAAAGACATAGTAACCTCAAGAATTCTTCCCCTAACTGGCGCCTTCTCTCTGACCTGGACTGTCTCAAATTCCTGGCATAGAGTCTCATGTATCTCCCCATCAACTTCCACATACTTGAACGAGGGCAGTTGGCTGATCATGATGTCCTCCTCAACACAGATGATGACAATGTTACCCCCCACCATATACTTTAACTTCTGATGCAAGGTCGACGTCACTGCCCTAACAAGCAACCGTATGCTGGTTGGATATCCATTATGTAGAAGACGACATCAAAAACCTCTGGGCCAACTTGGATAGGAAGAGCCACTTCTCCAAACACAGACCTCCTTGTCCCATCGAATGCTCGCACAATCAGATCACTAGGAGTGCATATTACTCCTTGGGTGTCAAGCTTCATCAAAGCCTTTTTGGGAAACACATTAAGTGAAGACCCAGTGTCCACCAGAACATGAGATAATACAGCTCCTCTGCACTCAATGGAAATATGCAAGGCGTGATTGTGGTTTCTCCCTTTAGGTGTCAAGTCCAAATCAGTAAATCCTAATCTATTTCCAGCTTTCAAATGCACCACCACTCCTTCCAGTTGGTTCACTGATATCTCTTGTGGCACATACGCAGTGTTTAGAATCCTCAGAAGGTCATTCTGATGCGCCTCCGAGCACAATAATAATGATAAGATTGATATTTTGACGGGGTTTGTTGTAGATGGTCCATAATCTTGCAATCGCTTTTTCTAATTAGACGGATGAATTCCTCAACATATTTCAACAAAGCATCCTTCTCACCCCCTTGAGAACTTTCTTCAACAACAGCTTTCCGTTTTCATTTATCCAATCTTTCAGCATTAGCCTCTGGAGGTGCAAACACCCTCCCACTTCTCGTCATTCCGCCTGTTCCCACCAAATTATCCACCGAATCGTACGTCATTCCCTCCAGCTCTTGTTTTTGGCCATTACATGGATCGCTTTAGGGCTTTCATAAGGCACAGGCCCTGCCTTGATGATTATAACGGTAGTTGGCCTCGGCGGCGCATATATGATAATGGTTCTAAAAGGAATTGAGATTGTGGCAACCTCATCCTGCCCTTGACCAATCACCCTCTTATCTTTCTCTTCACCAACTCTGTTAAATTGTAGTATTCCTTCATTCATTAATCTCTACACATGATTTTTCAAGTCCTCACATCCCTCAGAATGAGCCAAACAACCTTCCCAATTTTCAATACAGCCTAGGAACACCCCACCCTTCAACAGCCTACTCATAACAACACTCAAAGGAGTTTTCAGTTCTTCAACGTTGGTCCCTAAATTCAAATTCTCTTCACCCACAATAGCATTCACACCAGCCACTCCATGGTTGGGCATAGGATTTTGAACGACATTGGGCGCATCATTTGTAAAATTGATTGCCTTGCTATCTATAAGGTCCTGAACCTTATGTTTGAAGGCCTTACAATCATCTATATAATGGTCGGGAGCACCCGAGTGAAAGTCACATCTGGCATTTGTGTCATACCCTGGGGGTGGTGCGTCGGTCAGAGGTGTCATCGTCCTTTTCTGGACCAACTGATGCTGCAATAAGTGTTGTAAGAGCTGTGAGTATGACATTGGTGGCGCATCAAACTGTCTATTTAATACTCTCCCACGGAAACCTCCGCGGTGCGTAATTCTGTTGTTGTTGCTGTTGTTGTGGACGTTGTTGTTATTGTTGTTGTACTGCTGGAATATCAATACTTGCAATCTGAGGTTGTTGCTGATGATACTGTTGATTTATGTTTCTGTTTTTGTTATTATTATTCCTGTATCCTGAGACCGCGTTCGTCTCTCCTTCCCTCTTCTTGTTACCAAAATTCTTCCTACCTCCTCCAGACGAGGATCCTTCTCCCACTTGGATCTTTCCCAATTTAATCCCATTTTCAACTTGTTCACTAGTGATGATTAAATATGAAAAGCTACTAGACATATTTCCTACCAACTTCTCGTAGTACACAACAGGCAGTGTAGCTACAAACAGATCAATGAGATCCCTCTCCACCATTGGAGGTTGAACCCTTGCAGTCAGTTCGCGCCACCTCTGGGCGTACTCTTTAAATCCCTCATTACTCAGTTGCGACAGATTCTGCAACTGCACACGGTTAGGCGCCAGATCACTATTATATTGATAGTGTCTGTCGGAAGCCTCTGCCAGGTCTCTCCAGCTTCTAATGTTGACCAGCTCCAAACCCATATACCACACCAAGGATGGACCAGATAGGCTATCCTGAAAGAAATGCATCGCAAATTCTCGTCATCAGAGTACACGGACATTTTTCTGTAGTATGAACGAAGATGCACCCTGGGACAGGTCGTTCCCTTGTATTTGTCAAAGTCTGGGACCTTGAACTTTGGTGGGTGATAACACGAAAACATATATATTAAAATGCCATAATTTCATGCTATTAACGGTCGATTTCACCCCAATTTCGTACCACATTCGCATTGTTATTTAATGTTTTGCAGGTTTATGAAGTCAATACTCAAATGAAGCAAGATAAGGAAAATAAGCTCCAAAAGACATATAACAGAAGAAAAAGAACGAGAAAAGAAGCAGAAACAAACTTTGCTGACATGACGAGCGGTCATGACTCCCTCACGACCGTCACGAGCGTCATGGCTCCCTGACGACCGTCACATCGATAATTTATGCATAACGTCCACTTTCAAAGACGTGTAAACAGAAGCCCAAATCAAATGCACGACTCCCTGGATTTTCTGACCCTCAAAGGCACTTCCCAAAGCAGTTCACGTACAATTCATTCACTTTAAAAAGAGAGCCTTGGGACTGAAATAGGGGAGTCGCATTGAAGACCATGAAGTGTTGCTGGATTTAATACGAGAGATATTTTCTTGTTTTGTTTCTTTTTTGCTTTGCTTCCTTTCCTTTGTTTCCTTTCCAGAATTTCGTTGTAATTTCTGTTCTTACTTTTTTGTACAATTAATCGTCAAAAGAGTAATCCTGCCGACATTGTGGAGGATTATCTAAGTGCCGAACCAGAATTATTTACAGGTTCTGTTATTATTATTAATTAATTATATTTGCTTTAATATGTGTGTTTACGTGTTTTGCTCTTTAAATTCAATTATGCATGCTTTAAGCTTTATGTCTAGCTAAAACTGAATCGATCGGTATGTATTGAACTAGTAGAACGTGGTTCGATAATAACCGGCATAATATTTCTTTTTCAAACTTGTTTCTGGCTCTATTTTTTAAACCAAAATCGTTAAACTAAACTTCGTCACGACAGCGAGAATTTATTCAAAGCAATCTCGCCACGAAAGTGGGAGATTTACTAAGGTATGAACCGACATTCGAAAGCTGAGGCTAGGACCAGATAGTAAAAAATGAGCATTTATTTTAAACACAACGAAAGTAGTTTAAAAGAGATTAGAACTCAATGGTTTTCAAAAATCAATTTTAACCCCGAACGGGATAGCGAAAGCATACGTTCCGCCTTAGAGTTGCGACTAGCGTCAACAACCATCGTGAGACAAAAGTCTTTAAACTGTTATTTTCTTCTGAAAACCATTTTGAAAATTATTCAACCGCACCGGTAACTTGTCGAATCCTCGGAGCACTATGTTATTGCATACCAATTACCCGCATTATTATTCTAAGAAACCTTTTAGCCTTCCTTTAGTTTAGCCTTTACTATTGCATATTTCCCCTTAAACCATTAACAACCTAGCTAAACATAGTAACATCTGAATATACTAGATTGATTATGAGTCCTTGTGGGTTCGATATCTTTATTACTACGCGATAGACAGTACACTTGCAGTTAATTCGATTAGACTCGGAAAGTCGCGATCAAGTTTTTGGCGCCGTTGCCGGGGATCAACAGTCAATATTGTGATTCTGTTGTTGCATAGTATAGACTAAGGCATTCTTATCTAAATCACTATGTATAACCCATATTTCCCTTATAACTACCACCCCTAATATTATAACTACCACCCTCAATATTTTGAGGAACCACAAGATCCGCTTAAATATGACCTCGAAATATTATTAGAAGATTTCAATATGATGCATTCTCACCCAAATTCCCTCTATAATGAAGACTCTCAATATTGTGACGAACCGCAAGATTTCGATACATCCAACCTCGAACTATTACTAGAAGAATTCAATGAGACGCTTACTCACTCCAGGATAGAATCTATGTTGGAATGCTTTGTGGAGACACAGACTCTCCAAAATGAAGATTTTAGAAAGCAACATCTCCAAATTAATGAAAATCTCAAGCAGATGAGCAATATGGTCGATTCCCTCGCAACTCACAGCGAGGCTTTGGAGATTCAAACCTCCCTGCTTACACTAACACATCTAGAACCCTTCCCTGAAAGACATGTGGATGTTGTAACAACCATTAATAAAGAACAATTAGAAAATCCTAGGGAGAGTGGTCATGAGCCTGAGGAGAGTTTTGGTGAGAAAAGCATAATTATTGAGAAAAATCCACCGACACCACTCGAAAGGGAGGTTTTCGAAGAGGTAGAGAAGGAAGCACCTATTGTTGCTCCTCATCCCTATACCCTACCTATTTCTTTCCCACAAAGGGCTGTGGAAGCTAAGGTAGACTCCAAATCCAAAACGTATGAGGAGGTATTGGAAAATATCCATGCAAATACACCTTTGTCTAAGGTCCTTCATAAGAGAAGAAAATTCGAGGACCATGAAACTAGGGTCATCATTACTAATAAAAGGGTAAGATTAACTTTTGAGGTGGCGGATGAAATAACTAAGCCCAAATTTGAAAAACTGATACTCAGGATAGATCCAGAACCACCACCACAAATTCAAAACAATGAACCACCTTACAGAAGAAAGAAAGGAAAAGGTGAGGGATATGAGAGATGGCTTGATAAGTGGCCATGGAAATCAAATACTATTCAAAGTTCGATCGAGGAACCATTCTTGAAAGAACCACCATGAGTACTTGCACTCCTTGGCCGTCGAGTTATCAACGTTAAACAAAGCGTTGTGTGGGAGGCAACCCACAAGGTCTTTATTTTAATTTGTTTGTTTAAATTTGCAGACAATAAAGAAATGTATCGCTTGCTACATTTTAGCCACATCTCGACGAAAGTTCTAGAATTACACAAACGAAGGTATCTCAAAATGCCCGCCGCCGAAGTAGAAATGATCAACGAAGACATGGACATCAAGAGCAGGATCATAGAGGATTTGGCACGCAGTAGCATTCATACAGGTTCTATCTTTCCTTTTTCCACCTTTTACTAAAACATTGAGGACAATGTTTGGTTTAAGTGTGGGGGAGGAACTCTACCGCTTTCATTTTATCGCTTTTCAGTCTAATTTATCGCTTTATTTCATACTTTTAGGAACTTTATCTGTTATTAACGTTATGACAAAGTCTTTGCATGTGTTGTCAAGTCTTTATGCGTGGTTTTCGCTTGTTATTCAATTTTCCCATAATTTCAAAATTTTCAAGTGTTGTTGAGTCTTTATGCGTCGTTTTCGCTTGTTCAATCTCCCCATAATTTCAAATTTTAAAAATTTTAACCTCCAACAATTATTTAGTTCGATTCATGACATGGTACTCTGAGACTATATAGGTTGTTCATGCTATGTTAGAAAAACTTGGGAAAGTTTTGATAAAATCGATATCATCCTGACACCCTTAACCCCCCTAAATATGCAAAATCAATTTGAGTACCCATTATGCCGAGACCTTAAAGCTCTAGTTTTCTTAGTAATCCCTAAGTAGTTTATTTAAGCAGTCAGCACCATCCTAAACACACTAAGTAAGAAACCGATGCAAATAAGTGTATGATCTCTAGTTTAAAATAAGAAGAAGAAAAAATGTATGAATAAAAAGACATGGTCCTTCTAAGTTAGGTGCTCCTCACCCGATCACTTAGCCCAATGGTACAAACTCTTTAAGTTCAAATGATGCTTAAGCATACTTGCTGAAAAATGAAATAACAATGAGATCACAGTCACTAACAGGTTCACTTGCCATGAATGTGTATGGGATAAGGGGCTTAATGTGATTGCACTAGAATGAAATGGGGTGAAAGAGAGCATGAGATATAGGTTGAGCTATAATGGCATGATTCCGATTGGTTTGCATAAGTAGGGAGTCTTTGAAATTGTGTCGTTACGATATCCTTGGTATTAATATTTAGTACCTATCGATCTAACATTAGCCTAGCAGCCACATATGATTAGAGTCTCATCGTGTCTTGGTTTCGAACTATGCCTATTTCTTTTTACCGTGTTGGTTGGTTGCTTGAGGACAAGCAATGATTTAAGTGTGGGGGTGTTTGATAACGCGAAATCATATCGTTTATTTGGCTTGATTTACATGCATTTATTTGTGACTATTGTTAATTTATCTTGATTTATGTTCTAGTTTACGGTTAATTTACTTCGTTGTGCAGATTGTGGAGAATTTGGATTAAATAAAGAATAGAAGAAGAAATGGAAGGAAAAGAAAGAAGAAAGAAAGAAATTGAGAAGAAAAACAGAAAGTACAGATTTCGTGCGTGTGACGCTCGTCACGAGCATCGTCGTTACAAGATCATCATGGTCGTCACGTTCAACACGACCGTCACAAGACCATGACGACTGTCACGAGCCAAGTATCAGAATAAAATAGAAGTCTGCACGATCCTCAACTAAATTTCTTCCTACACTTTCTCCACTCACTGCCCACTACTGGAAGTTACTCCCACTCCCTCTATAACTCACCCATGATCTCTGGAAGTTGAGAAAGGAAATATCTCCTATAAATAGGCCTTAGATTCACAGTTTTAAGGGGGAGGCTTCGACGTATCGAAGTGCTGCCAAAATTCCTATTGAAGCTATTTTTATTGTTTCTTTTATTTTCTTTCCTTTTTATTTTCATTTGTACCGCCGTATTTCTTCCTGTACCTTTTATTTCACCAAAGTAGAATCCTGCCAACATTGTGGAGGACTACTCTTCAATCTCAGTACTACTTTCCAGGTTCTTATTAATTGAATTATTATTTTATTTTCTTTCATAATGCATGTTTTATTATTTTGTGGTTTATGTTTATTTCTGTTTGCATTAATTATCATGTCTAGCTAAATTAGTTTTATCGGTATGTGATTGAATTAGTAGGATGGGATTCGATAATATCCGGTGCACCTTACCATTTTACAAATAATCTTTCTGGCCGCAGTTTTTAATCTAAATTCTAAATAAACCTTTGTCACGACAGTGAGAAGCTATTTACGGTGGTTTTGCCATGACAGTGGGGAACCATATTAAGGATCGAGCCGGCACGTGAAAGCTGGGGTTCGAACCCGATAGGAAAAACAAGGCATTGATTTTAAACACAACGAAAGCGCTTTAAAAGAAATTAGAATCTATTTGTTTTCAAAAAGTAGTTTTAACCCCGAATGGGACAGCGAGAGCGTACATTCCGCCTTAGAATTATGACCCGAGTCAACAACCATCGTGAGGTAAAGGTCTTTAAACGAGTATTTTCTCCTAAAAAGTGTTTGCAAAGACTAAAAAGCACCGGCGACCTGTCGAATCCCCGAAAACTAAAGCATTACATACCGATATCCCTTTACCGCTTTTTCCTTAAACCAATTATCTTTATTTTCTTTGCATTTAAGTTCATTCGCATTTAACTTTCCAAATTCTATTAGCCTTAGCTTTACGCCGTAACAATAGATAACGGTAGGTTGACATTGGTCTCTGTGGGTTCGACAATCTTTTATAGGATAGAATCTATGATGGAACGCGTTGTGGAGACACAAACTCCCCAAAATGAAGATTTTAGAAAACAACATCTCCAGATTAATGAAAATCTTAAGCAGATGAACATTATGGCCGATTCCCTCGCGACTCACAGCGAGGCTTTGGAAACTCAAACCTCCCTGCTTAGACAAAAACCTCTAGGAACCTTCCCAGAAGGACATGTGAATGTTGTAACAACCATTAATAAAGAACAATTAGAAAATCCTAGGGAGAGTGATCATTAGTGTGAGGAGAGTGTTGGTGAGAAAAGCATACATATTGAGTAAAATCCACCGACACCACCCGAAAGGGAGGTTGCCGAAGAGGTAGAGAAGGAAGCACCTATCGTTGCTCCTCCTCCCTATACCCCACCTATTTCTTTCCCACAAAGAGTTATGGAAGCTAAGGTAGACTCCCAATCCAAAACATATGTGGAGGTATTGGAAAATATCCACACCAATACACCTTTGTCTAAGGTCCTTCATAAGAAAAGAAAAATCAAGGACCATGAAACTAGGGTCATCATTACTGTTACAAGGGTAAGATTAACCTTTGAGGTGGTGGATGAAATAACTAAGCCCGAATTTCAAAAACTGATACTCAGGATAGATCCAAAACCACCACCACAAGTTCAAAACAATAAACCACCCTACAGAAGAAAGAAAAGAAAAGGTGAGGGATATGAGAGATGGCTTGATAAGTGGCCATAGAAACCGAAGACTATTCAAAGTCCGATCGAGGAATCATTCTTGAAAGAACCACCATGAGTACTTGCACTCCTTGGCCGTCGAGCTATCGACGTTAAACAAAGCGCTGTGTGGGAGGCAACCCACAAGGTCTTTATCTTAATTTGTTTGGTTAAATTTGCAGACAATAAAGAAATGTATTGCTTGCTACGTTTTAGCCACATCTAGACAAAAGTTCTAGACTTACACAAAAAAAGGTATCTCAAAATGCCCATCGCCGAAGTAGATATGATCAACGAAGACATGGACATCAAGATCAGGATCATAGAGGATTTGGCACGCAGTAGCATTCATACAGGTTATATCTTTCCTTTTTCCACCTTTTACTAAAACATTGAGGACAATGTTTGGTTTAAGTGTGGGGGAGAAACTCTACCACTTTCATTTTATTGGTTTTTAGTTTAATTTATTGTTTTATATTTTATTTCATACTTTTAGGAATTTTATCTGTTTTTAACGTTATGTCAAAGTCTTTGCATGTGCTGTCGAGTCTTTATGCGTGGTTTTCACTTGTTATTCAATTTCCCCATAATTTCAAAATTTTAACCTCCAACAATTATTTGCTTCGATTCATGACATGGTACTCTGAGAGTATATAGGTTGTTCATGCTATGTTAGAAAACTTGGGAAAGTTTCGATAAAATCGCTATCATCTAGACCCCCTTAGCCCCCTGAATATGCAAAATCAATTTGAGTACCAATTATGCCGAGACCTTAAAGCTCCATTTTTTTAGTAATCCCTAAGTAGTTTATTTAAGCAGTCAGCACCATCCTAAACACACTAATTAAGAAACTTATGCAAATAATTGTATGATCTCTAGTTTAAAATGAGAAATTAAGATAGAAAAAAAATTATGAATAAAAAGACATGTTCCATCTAAGTTAGGTGCTCCTCACCCGATCACTTAGCCCAACGGTACACACTCTTTAAGTTCAATTGATGCTTAAGCATATTTGCAGAGGAAAAATGAAATAACAATGAGATCATAATCACTAACAGGTTTACTTGCCATGAATGTGTAAGGATAACGGGCTTAATGTGATTGCACTAGAATGAAATGGGGTGAAAGAGAGCATGAGATATAGGTTGCGTTATAATAGCATGATTCAGGTTAGTTTGCATAAGTAAGGAGTTTTTGAAATTGTGTCATTACGGTATCCTTGGTATTGATATTTAGTACCTGTCGATCTAACATTAACCTAGCAGCCACGTATGATTAGAGTCTCTCTGTGTCTTTGTTTCGAAGTATGCTTATTTCTTTTTACCGTGTTGGTTGATTGCTTGAGGACAAGCAATGGTATAAGTGTGGGGGTATTTGATAACGCGAAATCACATCGTCTATTTGGCTTGATTTACATGCAGTTATTTGCGACTATTGTTAATTTATCTGGATTTATGTTCCATCATACGGTTAACTTACTATGTTTTGCAGATTGTGGAGAATTTGGATTAAAGAAAGAAAAGAAGAAGAAAGGGAAGGAAAAGAGAGAAGAAAAATAGAAAATAACAGAGAAACGGATTTTGTGCGTGTGACGCTCGTCACAGCTTCCTCACGATCGTTACATCCTTCACGGTCGTCACAGACCCTCACGGTCGTCACAATATTGTCACGATCGTCATGAATCAAATATCAGAATGAAGTCCAAATCAGAAGTAGCCACAATCACTCTCAACTTAATTTCTTCCTACACTTTCTCCACTAACTGCCCACTACTGGAAGTTACTCCCACTTCCACTATAACTCATGCATTATCTCTGGAAATTGAGAAAGAAAATACCTCCTATAAATAGGCCTGAGATTCACATCATTGGGGGGGGGGGGGCTTCGATGTATCGAAGTGCTGCCAAAATTTCTATTGAAGCTATTTTTATACTTCTGCTTTTATTTCCTTTCCTTTTTTTCCCCTTTAGTTCAGAGCATTGTATTTCTTTATGCAATTTTATTTCGCCAAAGTAGAATCCTGCCGACATTGTGGAGAACTACTCTTCAATTTCAGTACTACTTTCCAGGTTCTTATTAATTGAATTATTACTTTATTTTCTGTCATAATGCATGTTTTATTATTTTGTTGTTTATGTTTATTTTCGTTTGCATTAATTATCATGTCTAGCTAAATTAGTTTTATCGGTATGTGATCGAACTAGTAGGATGGGATTCGATAATACCCGGTGCACCTTACCTTTTTACAAACAATCTTTCTGGCCGTAGTTTTTAATAAAAATCTTCCAAATAAACCTTCGTCGCGAAAGCGAGAAATTATTTACAGTAGTTTTGCCACAAAAGTGGGGAATTCATTAAGGCACGAGTCGGCACGCGAAAGCTGGGGTTCAAACCAGATAGTAAAAACTAGACATTGATTTTAAACACAGCGAAAGCGCTTTAAAAGAAATCAGAACTTACTTATTTTCAAAGAGTAATTTTAACCCCGAATGGGACTGCGAGAGCGTACATTCCGCCTTAGAATTATGACCCGAGTCAACAACCATCGTGAGGCAAAGGTCTTTAAACGAGTATTTTCTCCTGAAAAGCGTTTGCAAAGACTAAAAAGCACCGGCGAACTGTCGAATCCCCGATGACTAAGACCTTGCATACCGATATCTCTTATGAATATATTTCTAAAACTAATAATCTTTATTTCCTTTGCATTTAATTTCATTCGCATTTGACTTTCCAAATTCCATTAGCCTTAGCTTTACACCGTAACAATAGATAACGGTAGATTGACATTGGTCTCTGTGGGTTCGACGGCGCTAAAAACTTGATGCGTCCGCAAGTGCACGGAAATATCAAAGTAATATAAAAGATTGTCGAACCGACAGAGACCAATGTCAACCTACCGTTATCTATTGTTACGGCGTAAAGCTAAGGCTAATAGAATTTGGAAAGTTAAATGCGAATGAACTTAAATGCAAAGAAAATAAAGATAATTGGTTTAAGGAAAAAGCGGTAAAGGGATATCGGTATGTAATGCTTTAGTTTTCGGGGATTCGACAGGTCGTCGGTGCTTTTTAGTCTTTGCAAACACTTTTCAGGAGAAAATACTCGTTTAAAGACCTTTACCTCACGATGGTTTACAACCCAGAATGGAGGAACCACCCAAACTTTTCCTACAAAAGCGATAATGCCTTGCAAGCACCTGCTGGTCCGCCAGGATATCAAAAATCAAATCTTGAAGTGATGATGGAAAAATTTGTTGCCACTCAAGTCCAAACGAACAAAGAATTCCTGAATCAAAACATACACACTAGCGAGCAGATTAAACAGCTAACTAGCAAAGTAGCACGAAATTTGTACTTTCTGTTTTTCTTCTCAATTTCTTTCTTTCTTCTTTCTTTTCCTTCCATTTCTTCTTCTATTCTTTCTTTAATCCAAATTCTCCACAATCTGCACAACGAAGTAAATTAACCGTAAACTAGAACATAAATCAAGATAAATTAACAATAGTCACAAATAAATGCATGTAAATCAAGCCAAATAAACGATATGATTTCGCGTTATCAGTGGGATCCTTAAACCTGGGATCAGCCCCAAGTTTGACATGTCCATACCAAGAGAGTTCTGATTTTCAATGTTCCTCATCTTCTATTCTATCAATTTGAATCTTCTGTCTGCATCAGGCTACAAACCTGCTCCTAGATCTCCCATAGAGAAAATATCATCTTGTCCGCCTAGAGGAATAACAACGGTTGGGATGGCAGTGGCATGAGGGGTGCCATTGTCATCTGGAGGAACAGCAGCGGTCCCACCATGTAGAACTCCACTTCCATCAACCCTAGCAATCAGAGTTTGAACGAGTGTTCTCAGCTGTTCCTGACCGTTAGCAACCCTTTGCATCAGGTCCATGAATTGCGACATGCGGTCACGGAACTCCTGTAACTCAAGTTAAATTTGGTCCATGTCCTTTTGTTGATTTCCCCTTGTTGAATAGCGGTGAATGGTGCAGTCTTCAATCCTGAAACAGTACTAAGAAAACCACAGAAAGGAATAAGACCAACAGAACCTGAAACACCTGCAATGCAATATGAAAAATGATGCAAAATGCAGAAATGTAAATATGGTTCAGGGAAATCTTCCCCTTTATTCTAGTTCCACGAGAACAGTAGGAGAATGAAGAGTCAACAGATGGAGCCACACAACTTCTCTCATAAATAACCTGAGGAACAGAGTATCAATACACAGCATATCACCAAGGCAAATAAAACTGCGTCAACACAACCTCATCCAACAATCTTGGTGATGGCTGGGGTACAAAATAACAACATACAAAAGAGAAAATGCATCAAGTGCGAAAGCGAGTATGAAACTCCTCCAATAATTCCTTCGTAGCAGGGCGATCAGGCCTAGCAATCAATCCCTGGATAAGCAACTCCCTCCTGCTGATGGTAGCTTGTAAGTCTTGTGCATAATCTTCCCAGGCATCCTCCCCAAATGCATCCTCAAGTCTAGGCTTTTTCAGGTCTGCTTTCAGCTTGTACTCTTCCAACGTTGCAAGAGCTTCTCGTAGTTTGCTGTCGCATTCGTAATGATGAGAGGACTCACCTGAATCTTTTTCACTTTTGATTTGGAGTTGAGTCTTCAACCTATCAATCTGTTGACGAAGTTCATCTTCTCTTTCCTTGTTGTTAGTCAAGATAGCATTCCATTGAGCGTTGAACTTGGATATCTCTAAATGCGCCCTTTCTAGCTCCTTCTTCTTATTCTTGAGAATATCATTGGCACTCTTCAAGTCTCAACCTACTCGCTCTCGGGGGAAAATCTCTTTTGTCAATTCCCTACCCATCTTGTTCACTATCTCTGTCTGCTTCTTGGATGAGTGGGTGGCCTGATTCTTTTCCCTTCTAAGCTGAATGATTTCCTTTTCCAACCCTTCATTCACTCTGCATAGTTCTTCCTTCTCAGCCCAAAGTTGATTGTACTTCTGGATGTCAACTGTCGTTGGTTCTTCAACTATCAGAGGATACAAAGGCTCCTTGACTGGAAATGGTAGCAACAGTCTCTCAGCTCTCTCTTGGATCCATTCCACATATGGTCCATAGGCTTTGCAATCGCTCTTGCCCAAAGAAGATTTTCCCCTATGGTGGATCTTATCCCAAGCCTTTTCCAATCCGATTAAGGTCTCATCATCAATCACACTGGTGAAATATAGAGATTCTTGTATTTCTTCTTCCTTCGGAGGTTCTCTTAGAGCGTAGCCAAACTGTCTGACTGCGAGAGCAGGGTTATAATTAATGCCACCCTTCCTCCCAATCAAAGGAACATTGGGGAAATCTCCACAGCTGTGAACAATCTCCATACCCAAAAGGTCTCTGTTAAACCATACAATATTCTCTGACCTTAAACCCATAAGTCTTTCCGGCCAATCAACAGTGTCTGCAATATCAACAAAAGGTCCAGACTTAGGCAGATGCGAAATAAACCATATGTACAACAGCGGAGTGCAACAGGAGACATTCTTTCCTCGTTTATTCTCATTCTTGTAGTGGATTGAATGATAAACATCACCTAGAAGGGTTGGCACAGGATTCTTAGAAGCAAAGATACATAAGGCATCCAAATCCACAAAGTCAGGTAGATTGGGGAACAGGACTATCCCATAGATGTACAAAGCCAAGATAGCGTTGAAAACCAACCAATATCCCTCCTTAGCGTTGAAAGCCAGGAGTTCCAATTCTCCGAACCAAATTACCCTGCAACTCAGAAACATCAAGATGAAGAGCACTAGCCAACTTGGATAACTCAGGCTCCTTCTCAGAGTGTACAAAAGGCACTTCTTCCAACACAGGAATTCCTATTAGATGAGCAAACTCTTCCAAAGTGGGCAATAAAACATATTCTGGGAACATGAAGCAACGCAAATGAGGATCATAAAATTGCAACAATGCGTAAATGCCATCTAACTCAAACTTGGAGGATTTACAGACAAAACTCAGAACCCTCCCATACTGCTTTCTGAAATCTTCCATCACATTACGATCAGCCACAAAGATTAGCTTAAGCAGGGGTCCTATCTCTGGTGTCAGGAACTTGTACAGTCTACTCTTCTTCAAATCAGGATCCATAACGACAGTGGATTAGATTACTAGAATCAAGGAGAAAATATACACCTGAAAAACAAATACAGGCAAATGTTAAAATGCAAATGAATATGCAAATGCAACATGGGGTCAAGATTGTTGTGCTGCTGACTAAAATGAACCAGCGCTTTGCTTCGGCGAGAAAATAAAACAGCACTGATATGAGGAACCCACTGTATTAAGGATCAAAAGTTCACACTGACGAGAAAACCGGGTAGGTTGAAGGTCAAGGTTTCCTACATAACCCTCCCACTCACAGGTATGGACCTATCTTTGATAAGGTTTGACATCCTATGCGGTCGTCAGCATCACAGACTTTCGAGAAACGATGATACGTTCACCATTTCTGGTTTGGCATCATAGTCAAACGAAGCTGCTTCACTTAGCTGACTCCCAAATGATCGGTCTCCAGAGTCAACAGCTTCTAGATCCAACACCCCCTCCTGACTAATGTACAGGATAGGATGTCTTCAAAGAAAACCTCGTCTGAACGCGAATTTCGTGAGGACTAATGCATGTTGAAACATACAAGTCCAACACTACTCTCCACTTTAATCCTATGTGTATTCTCAAGCCTAGGTTTTGGCTTATCACACAATGGAACAATCCCACCCAACAGCACAACAATAACATGATACAATGCGGGAAAGTAAAATGCAAATGCGGTAAAATACAGATACAACACAAATGCACATATATACACACCCAAAGATAAAACACACAAGCGCTAGGATTGACTCACATAGGGGATGGGAACCTCCCCAGCAGAGTCGCCATCTGTCGCATCGCTGTGAAGAGGGGCCGGCAAGGACAGAAGAGTCGCCACCGTTCGTTATTTATCCCAAAGAGAGGGAAAGGAAACAATCAGAGAAAACCTACGAGAAAGGGAAAAGACAGGTCATCGCAAGGGGAAGATATGAGCACCCCTCACGTCCGTTGTACTCAACCGGATCCACGCTTGTTGTCTATCTAAAAAGGGTGTTAATCTATCAAGAGGCTGGCTCGTAGGGACAAAAGAAAAGAAAAGAGACTCGATAAAGCATCACCGCTCTATGCCTACGTACTCCCTCGTGCAATGGGAAAGTCAGAGTCAACGTAGTTCAGAAAACTACGGGTGAAAAGGGGGAAGGTTGCTCGCCAAGACATCTCCGTCTTATGCCTACGTATCCTCGTCTTGTATGAGAAATCAGAGCAAACGTAGTTATGGAAGACACGACCATCGGTTGGTTCAAGTATTTTAATGCTTAGGGTTAAATCTTTGTTCCAGCAGTTAGGGACGATGCCTATTTGCGGTAGAACAAAAACTTAACACACTCTTTCTGAAAATGATTTTTCAAACAATCCCAAGGGATAAAAAGGTTTGATGTTTTGCTTTGTGTTATTTAAACAAGAAGTAAATTGAGTTAAGTTTGTAACTCATGTTGCATTAAAGACTATGACTTGAGAGCGACTTCGTCACATATCGCCCAAAGAGCATACACTAAACACTCTAGACAGTATGAGAGGAGGCCCCCCAACTATCATTCCTCAAGTACTTAAGGCTCATAGCATACAACACTTATTATCCTTTATTAAGTGTCTTAAGATGTTTTAAGAGATAGGAAGAGAAGACACAAACTCTAAGGGGAAACTAATCAACCCTAATGTTCATATGCAATGTGCTCCTAAAGTTAGGATTGAAAGGGGAAATCTATCCTAATGTTATAATGCAAAGGATTGAACACCTAATGTCTCTCCTACTCCTATCTTAAACAGAGGGACTAGGAGTCCTAAGGGATCATGGAAAAAGACCAAGTAAACAACAGATAATCCAATCACAAATGAAATGAAGAAAAAGAAGAAGTTGACTTAAACAAGTTAAAGCAATGCAAACATGGAATGCAAAGATGCAAAGATAAGATGTGAGAAACAAATGATGCAATCAAAGACCAATGATCCAAACAAGTTGACTTAAACAAGTCAAAGAAGAGTGAGATGAAATGGGAGAAGTAACAACTCCTATAACCATTCAAACATCCATCACTCACACAAAGGTTAAACATAAAAACAAAACCAAAAGGCCATGATCAAAGATAATATGGGAGAAAGAAGCTTCGACATCAAGCACATGAAAATTATCTCAACCAAACAATTCAAATTGATCATGTAGAAGAAAGGAGCAAACAAACGCTATGAGTTATTCATTATTCAAGACAAACTCAAAGTGCAAATATGGACACCAAATCATCTTGAATAAGAGGTAAACCGCATGGGGCAGAAGTAGATCATCAAGAGAAAAGCCTTAAATCAAATTAGAAACAAAATACAAGCATGACCAATGAAATTCTGGTATGCAGATCTAAGATGTTCCAATCATATGTAAGAACATTATTCTCTGCTAAAACAGAACAAGGACAGAACATGACCATTTTAAATCCCTTTAAGAATTACCAATGTCATGACCTCTGTTGTAACATCTGTAGACTAACATACTTATTTATCTAACCATTTAAATTATGCAGAATTGTAAATGCTGAAAGATAAATAACACAATGAATTGTTAACCCAATTCGGTGCAACATCACCTACATCTGGAGGCTCATAGCCAGGAAGGAAATCCAATATTAGCATAATTAATTTAGAGCTAAATTCCCCCGTTTACAACCCCTCACTTAATCTCTACCCAATGCAATTTTTGCCTAGAACCAACTAGATAAGAGACCCGCTCACTCCCCCTCAATCACAACAATGATAAACAATTTAATACAAACGAAGACTTTAGAAGACACTCTTCAAAGTCCCAATACTTTATTTTGCTTCACAGCTTCAATCAAGAACAATACACTCTTGCTTACAAGCTTTGAGTGAACACTTAGCAGACAGCTTAAGAAATCTAGACCAATGCAATCATATAGCAGATAATTGCTTGGTGTACAAGTATTCCTAAGACACACAAATACACGTGAGGAACAGAACTCTTCACTCACAAATACACTCTTGCTTAAAAGCTTTGAATGAACAATTACCACTATACTAATAACAACCTAAACATGTCTACCACGATGCATCCAAATATACAAAGGGTGACTTAAAAGGTCACACACAAAAGACTCTCAAAACCCTAAACCTTAATTTTACACTCAAGTTTTTCTTGTTGTGAGTGCTTGATTCCCTTTCTTCTGCTCCTCCTTAAATAGTAATGCAGACTGGGCTTGGGCTGGTTATAAATTAGGTTTAACCAAGTTAAACCACTTTCCACAATTCAAGGTGCTATCAATTAGGTCAGGGGCGTTTCATGATAAGCTTAGCACTGACTAGAATCTCGCCTGAGATAACTAAGGATCCATAACAGGTTTCCTGAAGTATAGCCTGAGCTTCCTCTTGCAATATAATAGTAAACCTAAACCCGCGCCCTGATGTCATACACGCTTGATGTCATAACATCTAGCATGACATCCAACACACATTGTTCTTAGCTGACCAAACTCACCCTGCAGTACACTCCTGAAGAATCTTCTTCATAACAGTAGAAATAAATCTATTATAGTTTCCTAAAAAGGTCTCAGAGATCCTTTTTATGAACACCAATTAAATCTACATTGTCATGTTATAAATATCTTTGACCTGCACACACTTGATGAGATATATCCAACAGGATCTCATCAAACCAAACCACTTCTGTCAAGTGATATAAAGTAGCAGCTCTGTCATGACAGCAGATGAATGTCATGACATCCATCTTGACATCTTGATTAAAACACATACAACAGTTCTATCATCAGCTCCTGCTGCACCAGACAACGATGGCATGACATTGGTAATGACATCATGTTTAAAACACATGACAACAGTACTATCATCAGCTTCTGCTAGCTCCTGTTGCACCAGAAAGCGATGTCATGACATTGGTAATGACATCCTGTTTAAAACACATGACAGCAGTACAGTCATAACAGTAGATGTGGATGTAATGACATCTTGCTTAACATTAGTGCAGAATCATGTTTTACCAAAATTTAGCCAATCATAGAATCATGGAACTAACAATATCCCCCTTTGGCAAATTTTGGCTAAAACAACCAAACAAACATCAGGGTGGCAGCAGTAGTTTTCTCACAAACAAACTATCATGCCCCCCTTAATATTTGCATTCAGCAAGCAACTACAAAATACTACTCTTTCCTTGGCAGTAACAATTGATAACATAACAACACTTTATATCTCCCCCTTGGTTTAGTCAAAAATTGACAAAAATTGGAGTAAATGTACATTCATATAAACTGAATGACATCTCACAACCTCCCAGGAGATAAACACAAACTGAATCAGATACACAAGCTGCTTGATCTCTAATCAACATAAAGACTGCACCACTTCAGCAGCAAACCATAGACCAGGATTTAAACCCCTCTGCTCAACATAAATCGGAGCACTAAGTTTTATGTCCAACTTATGCATATGAACTAGCACACTGACTATTTTACCCATGATTCATAATGATAAGAAATAACCTCCACAGTGTCAATGACTTTAACTCATGACCATTGTTTTTGAATCTTGAGTTCTTGCCTTTTCTAAAACTACACCTTCAGGAGTGACACTTTTGACATTACCAATTAAAGGGAATCAATTAAATACTTGCCACAAGTAACAACTGATTTTAAATCCTCAATTTGAGACACACAAATATTCTGTAGAGAAAAATAAATTCTCCCAGACACTAACCAAAGTTGTTTCTTAGGTCATTCATAAGAGGTAAGCATAATCCTTAGTTCAAATCAACAGTCTCATAAAGCTAGACCCATAGTCACCTTGTCAAGGTAGAAGGGCACACCAGGCAGCACAATGTCATTACACCCTCATTAGTGATTCAAGAACACAAGCTTGCCTGAGAATCAGCAGACTTTGTACACAACTCCACATCAGCACACAATCGCTATAAGCAATACAGCTACACATCATACAAGTACACAACTCCCCCTGTCATGCATACTTAGTACTCCCCCTGAAAGAGAGAACCCAACCATATGAAGACTTACTTCAACATCTTCATATTCACACACTAGAAGCACATGCAACTCTACACCCCTTGTTTCACACACCATGCTGGAACCAAACCTAATAGCAGAAGTAGTTGCAGGATAGGCATGTTTCCTTGACTTCCATATGCACAAGAAAAAGCTGATGATGACTTGAACTTCATCTTCACCAGTCATACAAGAAAAAACAAAAAAAAACTGTCAAGTTCACCATAAGCTAGAACAGTAACACAATGTCACAGTATCTTATAAGACATTCCACCCTCAAAGAGGCAAACAATCTCAAATTGCATACAACCCCAGACATCAAAAGAAATTGTACTATTGCAGAAACAGATCCTAGATAGAATTATAACTCCTCATATCAAGGATAACCAGTGCTCTTGTTCCAGAAGCACGTGAACGGAAAACATAAGACTCATCTTCATGTCTTCAAGAGCTCACTCTTTGTTCAACACTCCTGCTGAACGCATTCACTTACTGCTTGAACCATAAGCAAGTAGTACACCCATCAGATACAAGCTCTCCCCCTATCTTCTATAAAAGCTGCTCCAAGATCACCATAGTATCTCAAGACCAACCTCATGCTCATACAGTGAGAAGGTATCAAACTGCTCCACTTCTTACTAGAGTTACCACTTCTCCACAAGACTTCTGGCCTGAGTCTGAGAATAATATAGACACCCCATAATCCAAGACATTCTTTCCTCATCATTCTCCCATATGATAAGTTAGAAAGCTTTTGATTTAACTAGTGAATCTTCTCATCAGAATCCATACTTTCATGCAATCAACCAATGATCCACTCCAGTCTTGTACAATCCCTTCACATCATACTCTAAGACAGCCTTTTTACCTCATCATTCTCCCGTATGAAAAAATAGAGTACTTCTTAGTCAAGATGTGAATCACAAGCTCCACAATAGATCTTCAAGACCAGAAAACAAAATGATGTTCTGACATTAGTTAGGACATCCTAACATATCACAAATGCAACATCCAATGGTTCTTGATATGCCCACAACTGGACTTACTACTACCTAGTAATTCAACTGAAGATCTTCAGAGAACACAACTCCACCAACTTGATCAAATACATCTCCAAAAGAAGGTAATCTTCCATAAGCAAATTAGGGCTTCTACCACAAGCTCCAATATATGAATAGAATTAGAACCTTCTTTGGTCTTCAGATAACTACCCTTCTGCACAAGAGTAATTTAAGCACACTTCTTTAAATAACCAAATGCCAATGTTTGGTTACTCAGCTGCTTTCAGAGCTCTCGAAACGCTTCTGATCCACCAAGCAAACTTGATCTTCAAGTTACATGTCTTACTTGCTCTATAGCAAGGCATCTTAGATACACCAAGACTTGGACCTGTAACATCTACTTCTTCTCACAGCTCCTGCAAACTAAAGTTTCTACTTGATGTCACAACATCTGATCAGACATCCTGCTGGTGAATTCAGTCCTTCATTATGCCATTTAGAAGAACCTCATTAAGAGTTCCATGTTCACATTGACTTGATTACTGATAGCAAGTTTGAGTAGACAGCCTGTATTCTGCTTTCTTGTATCACAACAAATCCATTTGAAGTGCATTTTCTTCATAAAACTCCTCTTTAGAGAAACCAAACATGCCAAAGCTTGATTCTTTAGAGAAGATTAGTCACAAGAGATCTTTACAGAAGGAATCCATCTTTCCTTAAGTAGAGACTTCTTCAGATGGTCAGAGATAACTACCACTTATTCTTGTCCTCCAAGATGAGAAAGGTCACATGCTCTTATGCACTTAGATCAGAAATAAACTGATCCAAGCAGTGTTATCACCAACACCATATTCTAGACAAGTTTCTTGCCAGGAAAATTTTCTGATAAATATCAGATGCTTCTAGTAGTGACTAGAACACACATGTTGCACTCCAATAAACTGTTCCAAGAAAAATGTCTTCATCTTCACTTCCATCAGCACTACATTCTAGTCTTAGTTTCTTTCTAAGAAACTTCCTAGAATAAAGACAGATCCTACCACACATGTGTATGGTACCAAGATCATCATCTATATCTCCTTTGATCTAGTGATTCACTCCTTGAATCAACAGAATTCTGCACAATCTCTGCTGATGGAATGTCTCAACATCGGGTTGAACATCAGATCCTCGAACAGATCAAGGGCCTGATACTTGTGCTACAACTGATGAGACAACTTGATCATCAACTAAGGATAATCCATTAAATATTTGAGAATATCTCAAATAGAAATGAATCTTAAATCCTTATCTGAACTTCATGCAATCTTGAACTTCATGGATAACCAATTAAATACGTGTGTAGTCCACATATAGCAACTGATCTTAAATCCACACAACTTGTTGAGAAGACCATCTGATAGATATTTACACTTCACTAATACCAAAAGTATTCTTTAGTATAAGTATCTTTAATGTTGAAACATCAAGGCTGAAACCCTTGACTCAACCTACCTATGACTTCCTCTGTTGATAGAACATTTTCAAGTCATGAGTGGTGAAGATAAATCACCTCCCACTATGTTCTCTAAAACAGCCTTCAGCACAACAGAGCAGCCCAAGCACACAAGCAACAGCTCAGGCACTCAACCAACACGGCAACAACTTTCAGCAGTCTGTAGCACAGAAATCAGAGCAGCATAAACAAAACAACATCAAGTAGGATCAACAGCTTGTCAGACCTCACAGAGCAGCAGCAAGCCCCATCTTCCAACCATCTACACACTTGCCACAGTCATACATCAAACTGAATATAGGGAAATCTTCTCCCAGGGCTACCAGAGTTCTTTCATCAGAAAAATATGCAGCGGAATCACCAAAAGAACATCTTCAACATGCCCTAAACAAGATGTCAGAACATCTTATAGGTAGCCACTCCTCCTTTGGCAACACATTCACCAGGTCATAGAAGCTCCAATATCAGAGGGCACAGCAGCAGATACATAGAATCCTTCACAAACTCCTAGTTTGGCAAAATCAGCAAATCAGATGCAGCTTCTCCTTGTTTAAACCACCAGAAAGTATCTTCCAAGATCTCATCCTGAACAGACAGGATGCCTACTCTAATACCAATTGAAATTCTAGTATGCAGATCTCAGATGTTCCAATCATATGTAAGAACATTGATCTCTTCTAAAATAGAACAAGGACAGAACATAAATCCCTTTAAGAATTACCAATGTCATGACCTCTGTTGTAGCATCTGCAGACTGACATACTTATTTATCTAGCCATTTAAATTATGCAGAATTGTAAATGCTGAAAGATAAATAAAACAATGAATTGTTAACCCAGTTCGGTGCAACATCACCTACATCTTGGGGCTACCAAGCCAGGAAGGAAACCCACTATTAGCATAATTAATTTAGAGCTAAACTTCCCCGTTTAAACCCCTCACTTAATCTCTACCCAATGGAATTTCTGCGCAGAACCAACTAGACAAGAGACCCTTTCACTCCCCCTTAATCACAACAGTGATAAACAATTCAATATAAACAAAGACTTTAGAAGACACTCTTTAAAGTCACAATACTTGATTTTGCTTCACAACTTCAATCAAGAACAATACACTCTTGCTTACAAGCTTTGAGTGAACACTTAGCCAACAACTTAAGAACTCTAGACCAATGGAATCATATAGTAGATAATTGCTTGGTGTACAAGTATTCCTAAGACACACAAATACACGTGAAGAACAGAACTCTTCACTCAGAAATACACTCTTGCTTAAAAGCTTTGAGTGAACAATTACCACTGTACTAATAACAACCCAAAAATGTCTACCACGATGCATCCAAAGATACAAAGGGTGACTTACAAGGTCACACACAAAAGACTCTCAAAACTCTAAACCTTAATTTTACACTCAAGTTTTTCTTGTTGTGAGTGCTTGATTTCCCTTGCTTCTGCTCCTCCTTATATAGTAATGCAGGCTGAGCTTGGGCTGGTTATAAATTAGGTTTAACCAAGTTAAACCACTTTCCACAATTCAAGGTGCTATCAATTAGGTCAGGGGCGTTTCATGATAAGCTCAGCACTGACTAGAATCTCGCCTGAGATAACTAAGGAGCCATAACAAGTTTCCTGAAGTATAGCCTGAACTTCCTCTTGCAACATAACAGTAAACCTAAACACGTGGTCTGATATCATACGCTTGATGTCATAACATCCAGCATGACATCCAACACACTTTGTTCTTAGCTGACCAAACTCACCCTACAGTACACTCCTGAAGAATCTTCTTCATAACAGTAGAAACAAATCTATTATAGTTTCCTAAAAAGGTCTCAGAGATCCTTTTTATGAACACCAATTAAATTTGCATTGTCATGTTATGAATATCTGTGACCTGCACACACTTGATGAGATATATCCAAGAGGATCTCATCAAACCAAACCACTTCTGTCAAGTGATATAAAATAGCAGCTCTGTCATGACAGCAGACGAATGTCACGACATCCATCTTGACATCTTGATTAAAACACATGGCAGCAGTTCTGTCATCAGCTCCTGCGGCACCAGACAGCAATGTCATGACATTGGTAATGACATCCTGTTTAAAACACATGAGAGCAGTACTGTCATCATCTTCTGCTAGCTCCCGTTGCACCAGACAGCGATGTCA
Source organism: Lathyrus sativus (assembly GCA_963859935.3). Taxonomy (NCBI): domain Eukaryota; kingdom Viridiplantae; phylum Streptophyta; class Magnoliopsida; order Fabales; family Fabaceae; genus Lathyrus; species Lathyrus sativus. Next base: position 361,676,043 of record OZ012739.1, read on the forward strand.
TGACATTGGTAATGACATCCTGTTTAAAACACATGAGAGCAGTACAGTCATAACAGTAGATGTGGATGTTATGACATTTTGCTTAACATTAGTGCTGAATCATATTTTACCAAAATTTAGCCAATCATAGAATCATGGAACTAACAATCATGATCATGGCAAGTGTAGGAAACAAAGTTTCAACACAAACTTAAAACCTAAGACAAGTGGAGAAACATGATTTCAAAGTAACTTGTAAAACAAGTTAAACAAGTGTATGACCTAAAAAACAAGAACCAACACCTCAATCATGTTATAAGCAAGTATCAAAGCTCATAGGGTGCACATTGGATCCATAAGAATCATTTCCCAAAGGAACTAGGTCAAATTAGCTTGTATGAACCTCTCCTAAAATGACTTGACTTGCAAGCTTCATCAAAAATAGGAAAAATGTTCAATAAATCTCAAATAAAAAGAACAAAGTAACCAAGTCTAAGGGCAAATGGAAGTCAAAGTTTCAAAGTTAAACTCAACTCAAGGCATCACCAAACATTTCAATTGGTAAGGGTGTTCCACCTTATCGAGTATAAATCGAGGGGCAACAAAAACCAATTCAAAACTAAATGAAAATTGATCAACCATGACCCAAATCAGCCCTCAAAACTCCTTCAAACCATCACCTAAGTGGGATAAAAGGTTTGGTTATAAGGGATATTTGAATGAAGGTCAATGGCCATGATTAAGCTAGGGTATACACCATAAAACCTTTCAAATATTAAATTCTAAATAAAATAGTAAAATAAAAGGAAAATGGAAAATAAAAATTTGGAAAATTAAATAACATGTCAAAATATAAGAAAACATTTTTTGGAGAATTTTCTGATGATTGGAGCTATTTTAAATAATTAAAAATGGAAATAGAAAATAAAATGGGAATAAAATAAAAGAGAAACCATGGGAGGTGTGATAAGTAAAAACAATTTGAACTGAAAATAGGCAAAACACGCTTGGGCTCAAAAGAGGGTGGGGTATCAATAGCATTGGAGGCCCAAATGACCCAAGGATTCAGAGTTTAATGAAACGTTGCGTTTCATTAAACTGATGTGAAGTCAAACGCGTGCATGGCATTGGTCAAGCAAATCAGAATGTAACACGCCATCAGGTCAAACATTCAAACCCCAACCACATCAGCTTTGGCCTGAGAATGAACCAGACGTCGGAGCTAGGGCTCCGGTCGTCTTCTCCGGCCAACTCGCCGGAGCTCAGTCCAAAAATCTCAATAAAAATGGCAAAAACTGGTACCAAATGAAAGCTCTCACTATAAGGGATCCAAATCTAACATTTATATCTCAAAAAGGTTCCTAAATTGGGAGAATCGAAAGCTTGAAATTCATGATGCACATTCTGAAACTTCGTTAAACAGCCACCAAAACATATCAAACATGGCATACTCCACGTAGGGGTTTAGATGCAAGCCAACATGAGCCTAAATTATGCCTAAAATGAGAGAAATGGACGAAGAAACTTACTGAACAGAGCAACTCTGTTGGCTCTTGAAAATTGATGCAAGCTTCTGTCCACGCTTTCCAATCTTCTCCTTAAGGTCTGGTGAAGAGGAAGCAAGCAGAAATTTGGAGAAATCACCCAGGAAATGCTTGATTCGAAGATGTGAAAGTCTTAGAAAATTTGAAGTATAGAAGCTCTCTCTCTTAGCCAGCAACCATTCTGATGATTAGGGCATACTTTCTGGCTTTTATGTGAGGGCATTGTATTGATCATGCAGGCCCATGATGCTTACAAAATGTGTTTTCAACATTTCTTGCCAAACTTTCCACTTAACACAACACACGGGTTCCACTTCTTTCACTCCCCTTTGGTCAAGAAAAATGAAGTATCGGATGTGTGGAAAATAATGATACTAATTTTGGTCATGTAGCATAAGGTTGTGCCAAGTTTGGATTCATCACTTTTTAAGTGATTTTGAGAAAAACGTAGCACATAATAAACTAAACATTTTGGTCCAAATGTGGTTAAATTCTTCATGATCATGTATTGGTGTGAAAAGATCACAAATGAGGCCAAAAGGTGACTTGTAATGTAAGATACTTGAACCATGACCAAAAGTCAACATTTCACCTCTAAAATGGTCCACATGATCACATAATGCACCAAAATCCATGCATTTTGAGTCCATTGTGAAGTTAAGACCATTAAGCACAAGTTTCATGTTGGTCAAAATTGGATTTGAGGCCTTAAAGTTCATGAAAATGACCATTGAAACAAATGACCTATAATGAACTTTCAAGAAATGCCCTTGTCTTGTGAGATACATAACTTGAGCTCCACACATGAGAATAAGGACTTCTAGAACTTTTTGGAAAGCTAAGACAATGAGGAATAACTTTCATGTTCACTTGAAGTTGAGGAGAAACTTGTTTCTAGGTCAAATATGCCTTGGAAGTGAGTTGACTTTAAGTTGACCAAAATTATCTTCATCTGAGGACCCCAACTTGTTGGTTTCATAACTTGAGATGTACAAACTCAATGGATGATTTCTTGTACTCAAAAGAAAGATAAGAACATGCTCTACAATTCGCATGTTTTCATGAAAAAGAGATTAGGCTTGCATCATAGGGAAAAAGTCCTTGAAGAGTGACACAAAAGAAGGGGATTTTATGCTGAAATCCTCTGAAATCCTAATTTAGTAACTTCTTGAGCCTTTGATTCCTCTTGATTTGATATTAAAATGACATCCCAAATACTCTAATATAACTTCCTATGGCCTCAATGACTTAGATCCAAGTGTTGAACCTTCTCAAGCTCACAGTTGACTTTGGGTTGACCAGATGAAACCCTAGTTCCATATCTTTGGACTGTGCTTCTTTTACAGATGAATTGAATGACCAAACAAACTCCACAATGACCCTTAAGGTACTCAATGAGCTTGTAGACCATTTATTATCCAAGATAAAGACCTCATGAATCCCTGATGATCCTCCAATGATCCCCAAGATAGGAGAAAAACTCCATATACCAATCTCTCCTTTCAAAGAGCTTTGAACCTTCCATGATGATGATAAACACTTGATGGCTTGCACAAGTGCTCTTGCTTGAGCTTGAAACTAAAGAGAATCTCCTCTTGAATGGCACCACAACTATTGATCCCCTGTTAAAAACAATGCTATGCAAATGCAAATTCTAAAATGAAATGAAACATAAGGCAAGTACACCATGATACTTACACAGACTTAAACAACTCTCTAAATCTAAGTTAAAAATCTAACCTAACTAGGGTTGACTTTAACCAAATTCAAAGGGGATAGTGAGTACTCATAACCATGATACTCACATAGAGTTTACTAACTCTAACTAAATCTAAGTCACAAAGGGAAATGACTCTTACAAGGCCAATATGATGACTCTAACAAGGTCATAAAGTGTGTTAGGGAGGCTAGATTGTCCTTAAAGAGGGAAAAGACATAGGAGTCCTCAGATGATTCTTTCCTTTGGAAATTGGAGAAGATGCCCACTTAAGCAAAAAGGGACATAATGTATAACAAAAACTAAAACCCTAATCAAGGTACAAAGTAGAATCAAAGTAAAAGATTCATCATGATGAAAATCAAGGGAAGGTAGCAAGTTTATCATAAAATGTGCAATGACATCCAAGACTATGAACAAAACCGAATCAAAAAACAAACCCACAAACTTGTACACTATGACATATTAGTACAAAATAAATAATCAATCTCATAATGTCAAACAAGATCCTACAAGACCATGATGTCTATACAACTCATATTTGCAAATGAATTCAAGAAAGGTAACAAAGAATCAAAAGGCATAACTTAAACCTAAAATGGAACACAAACTTTGAACATACACAAATGAAATAAAAATAAATATTTTTGAGTTTTTCTTTTAGAAAATAGGAAGTAGATATGGAAATAAGATCAAAGCAAAAAGAATGGACTAAAAAGCCTTAGGGATCAAAAAGATATGAAGGTTTAAAATTGTGAAGAAAAAGGAGAAAATAAGTGATAAAAAAAGAAGGGAAGTGCATCTAGAAGGTTTGAATCCACGCTACCTCACTTACCAGCCAAAAACCTTACCAACCCAGCCACTGCGTGCCTCAAGTGATAAAATAAACAAAATCAAATAAATATGTAAAATATATTAGACAAGAAAATTAAAAAAGAAAAAAGGAATAAAAGAGTATGGGGCAAGGGGGAATTCGAACCCCAGACTCCCAAGGCTTGTGCATGTTGCCTTTACCACTGGGGTGGCTATACATCTGTTGTATAAGACACCCACATAACTATATACTTAGAACACCAAACCAAATTGGCATATCAGCAAAAGACCATCCATATCATCATCTTCTTCGTTCAACCTCTCAGACTTCTCTCTCGAATCCTAGTCCCTTCCCAAAGCCAGATCTTCCACCTCTCCCATCTCACTCAAAACTCAATAAAAATCAAAACTATAAAAACCAAAAACACGGTACTCTTCACTAGGAATCTAAACATACAACAGTCATGACCTAACACTAAACAAACAAACCACAAAAGCTGGTCAAACTTAGTGGAACCGTAACAACACCATAGGTGAAAAACTAAACATTTCAGTGTATATAGGACATGTAATGCTTCAAATATAAAGTAAAGAACATAAAAAACATTTTTTATTCACAAGAGAAACAAAGATAACATGAACATGATGACTTTGAAAGAGAAGAAATACTACCTCTTGAAGCTGATCCAATACCTCTTCAATGGTGACTTTAAGAGTTCAAAGGGATGTTGCTCAAACGTTTTAGCTCCTAGTGAATGTCTTTGAATGCTTGGTTGGTCTGCAAAGCTTCTTCTTCTTCTTCAAAACCGATAATGGATGTCCAAAAGTGAATGAAAATGGTGAAATGTGATTAAGAGGTTTCAATTTTCTCTTGGTGTATAAAATGAGCTTGTTAAGATGTAGGATGAAGGTTTATGGAGTTTGTTTGGAATTTTGATGAGTGGGAATGATGGTTGGGGAGATTTTGCAGAAACTAAAGTGGTTATGTATGTTGCTCGAAAAATCAGTTTTCTTCGGGTATTCTCTCCTTCTATCCTCTCCCTCCTCTATTATGATCTCCCCCTTTATCAAATGATCCCCAATGGTTCTTTTAGTTTGAAAAGATCCTTTAGAGCCAAAATGAAAAGTTGACCATGATAGTGATGGCTCGGCTAGGGTTTTTGCTCAGATGGTTGGGCAGTGATCCTTTTCTTGTGTTATGATTAGATAAGCAGCTTAAGAGGAGCAGAAGTCAGATGTCTTGACCTATAATGTTTGTCTTGCGTCCTTCTTGTGTTTGTACCAAAAAAACACTTTTTGTTAGGTCAAATGAATAAGAGTTAAAAGAGGTAATGTTTGGGATTGAGACATGCAGGGGTAGGTCCACAAGAAATAAGACCTTGGATGTTGGGAAATGCTGGAAATCTTTGGTGTGAAAACTAGTCGTGGTTTGGCAAGGTGGCAAGGCATGATTCAGAGCTAACTTTGGTACCATAGAACGCCATGGTTCTTGGTTCAAATGATAAGGTTTTGGGTTCTTTGGAAATAGGATACATAGATGAATAACTTTGATGTTTTACACTTTTGGATTTGGAGCTTTGAACATAGTGAAAAATGAACATGAAAATTGGTTCAACATTCTGGCCTTGGCAAGCCTGCGCATGACCTGGTCATGCCTTGGTCATCTTTTTTCAAGTGTTAATGCCTATGTTTGTGATGTTATATCTTGAGCTTTAAGAATCCAATGGAGGAGTTCTTTATATGCTTGGAAAGCTGAGATGAAGAAGAACAACTTTGATGTTTTAGACTTTTGGATTTGAAGCTTGGAACTATAAAAAATGAAGCTTGCAAGTTGGGCAAAAACATGACTGGAAATGCCTGGGCAACTAGGGCAAGCTGCCTAACTTGTGCCTAAAATCACCAAACTTTGTGATGCCATAACTTTTCACTCCTTGATCCAAATGAGGAATTATTTATATGTTTAGAAAGCTTATATTAAGGGGAACAACTTTCATGTTGGGTGAATTTTGATTTGAGGTCAAGAAACCCAGGAGACTTTGGTTTAACGTTCTTACAAAAATGCTGCCCTAAGTTTTTCCCTACTTTGACCTCCACTTGAAAACATCATAACTTAAGTTCTATAAACGATATTGATAAGTTCTTAGTATCAAAAGAAATCTTAAGAGATGATCTAGAACTTTCATGTTGATAACCAGCACAAATTACCCTTGGAACCATCTTGAATATGGTCTTGAAAATCACTTCAAATGTTGACTTTTTAACTTAGAAAAAAAGTTCATCAAGAAACCCTAATTCTTTAAATCTTCTCATTTTACTGTTCCAACTTGACTTTTGATGATCCCACCATATGAGATCATAAATTGAGACTTGTAAATCTTATGGTTGACCATAACAACCAAGAGTTGACTTTTGTGATGCCTTAGTTGACTTTTGAATCAGATGAAATCAATGCCTCTCCTATCCATTTAAGAAACTCTTGACTTTGATTTCTTTGGATCAAATGACCTCTTATGAACCCATGAAATGTGTGGGGACTTGTTTGGTTGATCCCCTCTCCAAATCTTGATTAATCAGAGCTTTCCCTTTTCTCCATAAAACCCTAATTTATACAAAATAGACAAATCACGCAAAGCTTGATAATTTGGTTAGTGATGCAAGTATGATTGACTTATGATGCTCATGAAAATGTTGATGACATCTAAGAGGTAACATATGGGGTATGACAGTTGCCCCTATTTAAATGTCTTTCTCGAATGGCGTTAGCGATGAAAATCCTCATAAAATCAAAGTGAAAGGTATTCAAATATTGCAAACGGAAAATTTTTCCTTTAGATGCAATGATTTGCTAAGGGAGACAAAAATTATGCAAATGCTAACATGCTATGAACTCTGTCATGATGATATGATGGTATGACAAATGCAAAAATGCATACGACAATGAAAGCAAACGAGGATAGAGTCAAAACCATGAGTAACCACTCATTTGTGAAAGACAACAACACTGGGGAAACAGAAATAAACCGGGGAAATCTAAAGCGATCAAACACGGGTTTAGACATGACCAAAATTATACTCTAGAGGAAAATTCTCCACTGGAGATAGAACCAGACAAGCGGTCTCCACTAGGGAAAAGTTGAACAAAGATTTAATTTATTGCTAGAGCAACAACAAAAATAAAAATGATCTCCTAACAAGGGATCAGAAAAAACCAAAGATTTCCTTTAAAACGAAGAGTTCAAACGGGACCTTCAGGAAGCAACAGGAAAAGAAAAAAGATAAGTCTAAAACTGAAATGTGCCAAGTGAGTTGCACTTAGAAAATTCCCCTAAAGTATGGACCTCACGGGGGTGTTGGTGACAACCAACAACCAAACTATAACAACCATTGGATGTTAAAAGAGATGCCAACTACCATTGGACTTCAAACCATGCCAGTCACCACCAGACCTTAAACAATTTCAGTCACCACCGGAGTTTCAAATAATGCCAATTACCATTGGACTTTCAATAATGACAGTCACCACTAGGCTTTAAAAGAATGTCAATTACTATTGGACTTTAAGTGAAGGCCAATAACTATTGGACTTCAAACAGTACCAGTCACCACTAGAATTTAGGTACCAATAACCATTGGATTTTAAAGAATGCCAATAACCATTGGATTTTAAATAATTCTAACAACCGTTGGACTTAAACAATGTCAGTCACCAATGGACTTTAAAATAATGCCAATTACTATTGGACTTTAAACAATGCCAGTCACCACTAGACTTTAAAAGAATGCCAATTACCATTGTACTTTAAGATAGTGCCAATAACAATTGGGCTTCACCGGAGATTGCTAGTAATGACTAGACTTTAAGGAGAAAGATTGGTAACAACCAGGCAAATAATATCAATAGCAGATAGAGCCGACTATACGTGCTAGTAACAACTAGACTTCAAAGGGGATACAAGTGACAACCCACAACAATAAAATAGAGTCAGTAACAACTGAGGTAGGGACATTGGTGACAACCAAGGACCTGAAAAGACAGAGGATGCCCGTGACAACCAGACTTAACTAACAAGACGCTGGTACCAAACTGGGATTTACGACAAAAGGTAACAAGCAAAGGTCAAGAGGCATGCTAAATGCATATGATATATCATGATGCAAATGATTAATGATATGCAAGAGTTAACTCTAAGAAGAGACAAAGAATCCATAGACTCTAAGGGGAAGGTAGATAAACATATCTATCTCATTGGGAAAACAAGGAATCACACTGAATTCAAGGGATAAAGGCGTCCAAAAGTTCGTTGGAGAATAAACCCACTCTACTTGGGGAAATATAAAAACTTATGCAAGCTTGCTGGAAATGGCAGTATAACTTCAATAGAGACACTGGATGACTCTGCTGAGGATGAGTCTTCACGCAATCAAAAACATATCTCATAGAGAATACTAGGGAGTTCATCTTCAATCTTGGTAACCACACACGACCGAAGGAACAACCTAACAAATAAATTCAAACTGACGTTTCAATGGGAAAATGTACTGAGACTGCACATCAAGGCTTCTTCCACCTTAAGACTTCCTGGAAAACATATGATTTTCACTAAATCTTTCCACGAGCCAAAGTAAAAGTTATGTTTTGTTAAGTTTTCAAAAAAAAACTATTTTTAAAAAATCAAAGCCTTTTGCTTTCAAAATCATTGTTAACCAATAAACGATGTTTTTCATAACAAAGAAAAATAGGTAAAGCAGTAAATTACAAGCAATTGAATGGCCCGAAAATCTAATTTTATTCAAGAATGGAAGCTTGCAAATGGCAAAGATCTATGGAGAATGTACAATTGAAAATGGCAACAGGGAAAAAGTTACATTGAATATAATAAGAATCTATCCCTAATAACTAAGAGTTTTCCAAGACCTCACTTCTAACAAGAGTGGTTGAAATAAACTTCTCATGGAATCTTCTGCGGAGGTGACAACCATTTGATGTAGTGAAATTCTTTTGCCTGGATCTCCCTTTCGGGTTTTCAATCCACCAGGACGCTCATTTATAATTTCATCCCTAACTTTTGCATGGATCTCCTTTATAGGTTACGATCCAGCGGGATACCCGCTATTGCCTAAGACGCCCTTGCGGGTTTTCGACTTATCGAGTTCTTTAGGCTTAATATTTTTGTACTACATTAGAATTCACTAGGTGAGTAAGTTGTTCTCCATCCATTGTTGTGAGAATTAACGAGCCTCTTGAGAAGATTGTTTTTACAACAAATGAGTCATCATAGTTAGGCATGCATTTTCTCCGCATATCCTTGTGAAATGGCAAGATTTTCTTGAGTACAAGCTCTCCTTCTTGGAAATCTCGGACGCAAACCTTCTTTTCAAAAGCTCTTTTAATCCTCTTTTGATATAATTGACCGTGACACATTGTAGTCATGCGTTTTTCATCAATAAGGTTTAGTTGGTTAAGTCTTTCTCTTACCCATTCCACTTCAACAAGTTTGGCTTCCATTATGACTCTTAAAGAAGGTATCTCAACCTCAATGGGAAGGACTGCATCCATCCCATATACCAATGAAAAAGGGGTTTCCCCTGTCGAAGTGCGGACAGACGTTCTATACCCATGCAAGGCAAATGGCAACATCTCATGCCAATCCAATGGTGAGAGTTCATGATTGTGCAAACTGTCTTATCTCTTATTCCTCATACCTGTTTAGAGTTGCAACTAAGAAAGATTGGTATTCTGGCTATGGATGTTCCAGACTCATGACTAGAGTAAAGGGCTGTTGAGTAGTAAGATCAACACAACTCAGCTGTATGATCAGGGGCTTAAGGTATTTTCACTAAGAGATAATAGTTGATCTTTAATGAGTTGTATGAAGTGAAGATGAGGAAGTTGAGTCCAGAGACAATTGCTACCTTGTGCTTATTTCAAGGATTTGCTTCTCTTGCTGAATGAACAAGGAAGCTGGAGTAGAAATGTCACTAAATGTTGCATCTTCAGACTTCTGAAGATGTTATAAATCTTTCTCTCATAGTTCTTATGAGGCAAGTGCAAGGAAATGTCTAAGTAAATTGAGGAGTAGATTGTAGTGGAAGATTTTGATACTTGTGATATGCTTTGTCAACATCTTCGTATTATGGTGAGCTCAGATTTTTCTTTCTTGAGGGAACATCTTCTTGCATGCATAAATGTTTATGTTGGTGCTATGTTGTCAAATAAGTTTTCTTGACATCGTGCTTCTGTGTAGAATTTGTTTTTGGCTCTTGTTGTTTGTGGAAGCTTATCTCTCTCCATGGAGTTTTTCGGTGATTACGGCGGGACTCCCTTGACCTAGGATGAATACCCCGAGGACAGATGATAGGGTTTGAGTGAACACCTCGGGGACATAAGATAGGTATAGATGAAGGTCTCGGGGACGTATGCTAGGTACAAATGAATATCGTGGGGAGGTATGTTAGCATTAGACGAATGTCTCGGGGACGCATGCTATCGTGAGATGAATGCTCTGGGGATACGATAATAGACCACGCAGGGAGGCGGATGTCGAGCTCGGAGGAGCGTAGGTCATAGTTGTCGTCCCCTTCGCTCTTTCACTTGAGCTGTGGTGGAAGGGTGAATTTGATCTTAAAACATCAAATTCACCATTTTCCTCTACTTTTCAGGTGAACATGGCTGCATGGATACCAAAAGTTATAGAAGTCAACGTGGAGCCAGAGTCTCCCGTGGCCCCGCCCGTCGAGGGGAAGAACAGGACAATCGAGGACTGGGTGGGGAGGAGCCTCTGAGCATGCCTTCCTGTTTTGTCAAGGACGACTCTGATGCCTTCGCCAAAATCGAGGGTCGCTGTGAGGGCTCCTCTGTGAGCTGGAAAGCATATAGACCACGGGCCCACCACCGTATATGTTCGAGCTATAGGAAGATGCGGTTTCCTATGTACGAATTTTGCTTTCGTGAAGAGGGACTCTGACTGCCTTTCTCGGATTTCCAACTAGGGGTCTTCGACTGGTTGAGGCTGACGCCTTCACAGTTACACCCCAATGCCATTGCTTTTATTCGGGCATACGAGCTCGTCTGTCGGCATCTGAAGATTGGGGCCACTCTCACCCTGTTCTTTCGGCTTTTTCACCTGCAAAGGAAAATGGTTGATGGCCAACAAGGATGGGTGTAATTGAAGCAGCCGAGGAGGTTCTTTAGGGCGTACATGGATTCTGTCCAGACTTTCAAAGACCGACTCTTTGTGGTTCAAACTGTTTCTCATGAGGCGTGCGCCTCATTATTCTATCGTGAAGCCCGAGAAGTGAACGAGCAGAGGGAAGAGGTCATGGTGTCGAAGGTTCCCTTGGACTAGACGGAGGAACACTTCAAAAGGGGCACAGATTGTTATATTGTGCGAGCAGGTACCTTGGATGAGGATGACCAGGTAGGCTATCAAAGGTTGGTGGCCTTCGTGGCCAGTTTTACCCCGACCAAGCTCGTGACGCCCGACATCAATTTTATCCTCAATAGTCAAGGGAATATCCTCCAGCGGTCGAGGCTCATTAATACGAGGGCTCTACTCGAATGTTCATCGGACAAGGAGGCCTTGCGTTTCTTAGGCAGTGGGTTATCTTTCGCCCTCCCCTCTTTGGTGCTCTATTATCTTCGTGCTTACTAACCTCTTGTTCTTTTGTTTTGCAGAAGTATGTCAACCATGCAGGAGCGTGTGAAGAGATTGGCGAACACCAGAGGTGCATCGATGAGTGGTAAAGGGAGGGTCGCTCAGATGTGGCAACAACCCACTGTCGACCAAGGAGGAAGAGGCTCTTCGTCTTCATCGTAGGGGAGCCACTCTCCTATGTCGCAAGGGACTCCTAAGAGGATGAGGGTCTATGGGCCAGAGGTTATCGTCGACCTCATCGAGGGTGGCGGAGAGGAGGGGATCCTGATCCCCCCTTGTCATCTGCACCCTGGTTTCTTCCATGGGGCCAGGTCTCCTGCCGTGTTGTCCGCTGAGGCGAAGGCGGTCCTCGGGGCTAGTCAAGAAACGAGAAAACAAAGGTTGACTGAGGACTTGGTTGCGATGATGTGAGTCTTCTCAACTGCCTTGGTTCTGAGCGACGAGGTTTGCTCTTCTGCCGATCTTACCAAACAACATCGCGCTGCGCAAGCAGAGTAGTGAGGTTGAGGAGCAACTGAAAGTCGTCGAGGAGGATAGGTCGAGGTTAAAGGCGTGGGTCGAGGAGTTGGAGGCTGCCCTTTGTCCTGCCGAGGATGAAACTGAAGAAGAAAAACTCCTGCTTTCTCGGGCTGAGCTGGTGGCAAAGATTCGGGAGCTCGAGCAAGACTGCTTAGGGGCCGTCGAGGTTGGTTATGCTAGCTCCGTTGAGCAGCTCAGGATAGTGAATCCCGAGGTTTCTGTTATCACCAAGGGGATGGGGCCCTATCACCAGGTCGTCAACAAACGCGTGGTCACAATAGGAACTGAGGAGGATGATGACAGCCTAGTTGCCAAAGAGGAAGAGTGAGAGCGACAGGAGACCTCTTAGGTTTTGTTTCTATATTCCCGGGCCTACGTGCTCGTGTTGATTTTCTTGGCCTGCGTGCCTATTTCTATTAAGATGTATTGTCGTCCCCACGCGCTCTTTTATAGTAATTCCAGAATAATTGGGCTAGTTCCCTTGATTGTATGATAATGTTTATCTTTTTTTTGCTAAGTATGTTTGTGCCTGTTTATGTATACCCGTTTGTATGGGTTCTTGTATGCTTGTATGCATGTTTATATATTGGTAGGAGTAGTAGCTCAACGTTACTTGTAGTGTCCAGTAGTGTAGGGAACTGGCCGGGTGATCGGGGTTATTACCTGGTCGGTTACGAAGTGGGGGCTGCGATCGCAGCCCTCATCTCTGCGGTGTGAACATCTCATCACAAGCTGGGTGTTCTTCCATCTCGGTACGGTGGTGGTGGCTCTCGATTGAGGTGTCCCCATCGGACAGAGCGTTCTGCCCGCACACACAAAAGGGCAAGCGCTTGTCATCTCGTTGAGTTTTGGGAGACGCATTTGTACCAGGTCGCACTCTCATGGTCGCGAGGTTGGTCATTGGGAGTAGTGTTTAATTGTAGTACCTTTTGAGCTTCTCAGCGTTCCATGGTCAAGCAATTTCATCCCCGTGTAAGTTTTTGAAGTAGTAGGCCTCATGTTCCGTCTTGTCCTAGACACGATAAGGGCCCTCCCAATTTTCGGCGAGCTTTCCTTTGTGCGAGTCCTTCTGGTTTCTTTGCAAGACCAGGTCGCTGACCTGGAACTCGTGTTTTATGACTTTGTTGTCATAGCGAAGGGAAATTTTTTTCTTTAGCGTGGCTTCACGGAGAGTTGCCCTTGAGCGGATCTCTTCGACTAGGTCGAGCTCATCTCTGAGGGCCTCATCATTGGCCTCCTCCTCGAGGGGGAATTCATTTCTTCTAGATGACTCCCTTATTTCCATCGAGATCACTGCTTCGGTCCCATAGGTGAGTCGAAAAGGGGTCTCCCCGGTGGTCGAGTGGGGCGTTGTTCTGTTAGCCCAGAGTACACTGTGGAGCTCCTCGACCCATCTCTTCTTGGCATCTCCGAGCCGTCATTTAGACCCCGCAGGATAACCCTATTTGCGGCCTCTGCCTGGCCGTTCATTTGTGGGTGCTCGACTGACGTAAAGTGCTGCTTTGTTCCGAGCTTGGTCACGAAGTCTTGGAAATTTTCGTCGGTGAACTGCGTCCCATTGTCGGTCATGATGGCCAAGGGGACGTCGAACCGAGTGAGGATGTTCCTCTTGTAGAAGTGGAGTATGTTATGTGTCATGATCTTGGTGAGGGCATCGACTTCGATCCATTTGGTAAAATAGTCGACGCCGACTATCAGGTACTTGTACTGATAGGAGCCCATAGTGAATGGACCGAGGATATCCATCCCCCACTAGAGAAACGGCCATGGGGAGGAGAACGACTTGAGCTCGCTCGGAGGGGCGAGGTGCATGTCCCCGTGCCGTTGGCACCTGTCGTACTTCTTCACATGCTCCTTGGCGTCCTGCTGCATCGTTTGCCAGTAGTACCCAGCTCGCAGGGCCTTTCGGGCTAAAGACCTTCCCCCCAAGTGTTGTGCATTGATGCCCTCGTGGATCTCTTGCAAAACATTTGGGGCTTGGTTTTTATCAACACATTTGAGGAGAGGAACGAGAAGTACCTCCGATATAAATTTCCCTCGAGTAGTACGTAGGAACAAGCATGACATTTAACCATGTTGGCCTCCTTCGTGTTGTCAGGGAGGCGTCTTGTGCTAAGGTAGGTGTGTATCGGGGTCATCTAGCAGTCGTTGTTACCAATGGCGTTGACCTCGAGCATCGATTTCTCCTTCTCCGTGCTTGCCCGAGCGAGGACCTCCTGGACAAAGGATTTGTTCCCGCCCTTCTTCTTTGTGCTCGCCAGTTTTGGGAGGATATCTACTCGGGTATTATGCTCGCGGGGAACGTGTTGCACTTCGGCAGAGTCGAAGCTCTTCATCTGCTCCCTTATAAAGGCTAGATATTCAGCAAGATTGTCGTTCTTGGCTTGGTACTCACCTCGGACTTGGGAGACAACTAGCTGGGAGTCCGTGAAATTTTTTATCTCCTTGGCTCCGAGGTCTTCTACCAGCCGGAGTCCGCCCAAGAACGCCTTGTACTCAACCTGATTTTTTGTCGTCAGAGAGGCCAAGGCAAGGGATACTTCCACAACTGTACCTTCTTCATTCTCCATGATGATGCCCGCGCCACTTCCCGACGAGCTCGAAGCGCCATCGACGAAGATGGTCCCCTTGTGGGCCCCAGATGTTTTTTCCGCGGTGGGTGTCATCTCGGTGATGAAGTCAGTCAGTACTTGTGCGTTGAGTGCTTTTCTTCCTTCGTAGAGGATGTCAAATTCGGAGAGTTCCAGCGACCACTTTAACATGTGCCCCGATATGTCGGGTCTATCGAGCAACTGTTTGATAGGTTGCTCGGTCCTGACCACGATGGTGTGGGCTAAGAAGTAGTGACACAGCCTTCTGGCCACGTTGATGAGGGTTAAGGCCACTTTTTCGATCTGCTGGTATCTCACCTTTGGGCCGTGGAGGTCCTTGCTCGTGAAATAGATTGACTTCTTCCTGTCGGGAGTTTCCCGAATCAGTACGATGCTGACGGCCTCGATGGGAATGCCCAGGTACAGGTAGATGGTTTCCCCGATGTCCGGTCTCGTTAGGACTGACGGTTTCGAAAGGACACACTTGAGATGGAGAAGGGTCTTCTCTCATTCCTCCTCACATTCGAACGTGGCCTCCTTCCTTAATAGTCTAAAAAACGAGAGGGCATGTCGTGCGGATTTGGCGACGAACTAGGATTGCGAGGCGAGCATCCCATTCAACGACTGGATCAACTTCTTCGTGCTCGACATTGCGAACTCGGAGAAAGCCCGACGTTTTTACGGGTTTGCCTCGATCCCTTGGGACATGCCCAGTTGAGATTCGTATAGTCAACACACATCCTCCATTTTCCATTATTCTTTTTTACTAATACAACGTTGGACAACTAGGTTGAATATCGGGCTTCCGAAATAAAATTTTCCTTTAGGAGGTCTTTTACAGCTTTTTCAGCAGCCACCGATTGATCGTACCTGATTAGAAGGGATCACTGGTCTGCCACGCTTCGTCGACTAGTAACTTCCACCGGAGGTAGGGAGAAGGAGGGGGTGTACTTGTAAGGCACTCTCCGATACTTAAGTAAGTAAAGGATCCGAGTAGAAGAGAAAATACATAAGTAGGTGTAGAATGGAATACCTGACCCTCTAGTGAAAGAGGGTACTTATAGAGAAACCCTAGCATAGGGCCAACGGTTACTTGCATTGGGCCAGACTGTCAGGCCCAACCCAAGTAACTGCTAGGACTTACGTGGCATAGTGAAGACCAGCACGTGGCCTTCGCCCTAGATCAACTGTCCTGTGATCTCCGGAAGAAGGACTGACCAGCTCTTTCGGAGGTGGGTAGTTTCCTGATGACGTGTCCCCGCCACTATGCCAAAAAAGACCTTTAGCAGCGCTTTAAAGCGCTGCCAAAAGTGGCGCTGCTAAAGGTAAAGGCAGCGCTTTTTTTCATAGAAAAAGCGCTGCTAAAGGCTCCCTTCAGCAGCACCTTTAGCCGCACTTTTTTAGCCCTTTAGTAGCGCTTTTATAAGCGCTGCATATTTCCCCCAACCATCCCCCCCTTTAGCAGCGCTTTCACAAAGCGCTGTCTTAGACCTCACCTTTAGCAGCGCTTTTACAAAGCGCTGCCATAGCCCACCCTTTAGCAGCGCTTTTTACAAGCGTTGTCTTAGACCCCCCCCCCCCTTCCAAACCTATAGCAGCGCTTTTGTAGCGTAATGTTTGTGACCTTTAGCAGCGTTTTTTCGTAAAAGCGCTGTCTAATGTCCCGGATTTTAAAATTTTTTTTTTTTAAATATTCACCCTGTTTTGTATATTTACCAACAACCTGCTTATATTACACAAACCTGCTTATAATTCAGGCCTTTATTTGAACACTTTGGCCTTATATATACAATTCAAAACTTTGGCCTTAAATATACAATTCAAAACTTTGGCCTTATATATACAATTCAAAACTTTGGATACATTGTAACTCATCACTTTGTTCATAAACATTTTAATATACACATAAACCTGTTTAAATATGTTACAACAAAATTCGATCCTCAGAATTACAACAACACAAATACATTCAATTTACATATAATTACAATTCTTCCAATCCGATAACTCTATACAATTCTGAACCCAAGAATAAATTGACACCATTCCTCTTTAATTTCTTCTAATTTTTCTTTCGTGTAAGTAGCGCACTTGAATTCATCAAAATACTACATAATATAACAGATCGAATAAGATTTAATTTTAAAACTAATTACTCAAATGAAGTATCGGATAATTATCAAAATGAATCATATAACTTATATAATGAATTGATCCATACCATGACTGGAATCTCAAGTTCACCAGAAAGAATAATTTCCCTCATAAAGCGCAATACAAAATATCCACAGTCAATACCATTGCGCTGCCGAGGACACTGTAAAAGGAAAAAACAAACGAACATTTATCAGGATATATAGTTTAAATAGTTTTATCAAGTAGAACCACTATAACAGTCAAACATGCGAAAATATACCTCCACTCTGATCCAGTTGATGTTGTTAGCCTTGCTTTTTGACACCGTTGCATCTCTTTGTGCTCTGAATATTTGTATAACTCTAACATTATATAAACGCATATTTAAAACAATGTCACATAATAAATAAAGATATATAATTAAAGACAATATTATATCTCACCACTTACGTATCAACAAAGTTCCTCAGATTTTCATATTTTGTTGTATCGCCATCCAATGAATCTATATAATACATTATTTCTTTCGTCGGATTAATCGCGATCAACAACCAATGTCCACTATAAAATAAGACAACAGTTTAGACGGAAATGTTATATAGAAAAGGAAAAATTGAACAATTATAATAAATGAATTTAGAATAAAATCTAACCCATGGCCAGTATTATATGGCAACAAGAACAACTTCTCTGTAGTCGCGCGCATAAATCTCTGCACTGTGTACTCTTTGACTGTATCCGGTGTATGGTCTATTATACGTGAGTTGACACAGCTAGCAGATAAGAATGCGAATACTGAAGTCAATTCATTCGGGACCAATAACTTGTCATACAAGAACCTAAAAAAACATAATCAACATTAGAATATTCAGTTAAACGAGCAACTTTTAAAATGTTCAATTATTTAATTAAAATGGATCGAAGTACCTGATGTATGAATGCGTAACACCGACGCCCAATTCAGAATGGTTGAAAACCTGATCAAAATCCTCCTTAGCAATTGTTTCAGGATATTCAAAACCGAAAATACCTGCCTCTATATGTATTTGACGGATGCCACCCTCAGGCACATCTGATGTTCCGACATATGTTTCAAGGCACATCCTAAATCGAGGAACAAATGCTTTTCTGGGAACCTTGGAAGTTTCAGGCATCTTACCCTTGCTGACTTGTTGTGACTGCTGATCATGAACCTAAAAGTCCTATATAAGCTCAGTAATTAATGTATAACAAGATAGTCATGTAACTGTAGTAGTACATGTTTCTTTGATGCAGCTGAATCGGTATCCCGCACAATAATTCTATCATCTTTTGATTTGGATTTTGTAGGAGTCTAAGATCATCATGTAAATAAGAAAATGTAGATGTAATAATAACTTTCATGTATGGATCATAAAACATTTGAGTATTAAAAGGTTCAACCTACCTCGTCATCTATGCAAATCAGATTTGCCGGCCATGCCACATACGCTTCTATTGCGTCTCCCACCACTGTTGCACCTGAAATATCATCTGGTATAAGCAACAACGCACTCCCCTCTAATGAAATATCAATAGATACTTTCAAAAATCCAGAAGGGAGCGGTTTGTGGTGAAGTAAGTCTCCCAGAAAGTTATGCATCTTTCCCTTGCCAACCATTCGATGAGTTGGTGACGATAAATATAGTCGGGAAAGTGAAATGCCCTAAACAAATAATGATCAGTTAATGTGTCAATTAAGTAAATTGTGCTAAATTAATTTCAATGTAATATATACAATTACCTCTGGATGTTTCTGCGGACAACCGATACTATCTTTGTCACTAGTAGCTTTAGCCTCTAGAGCGCGTCTTTCCGACATGTATCTCTCCTTATCCTTCTGTAATTCACGGATTTGCGCTTTCAATTCCTCCAAAGTATCCATCACTTCTTTATTGGTTGGATTTTTTTTCTTTGGCTGCTTATACAGTTTGGATGTGTTAGACTAAGGCACGGATCTAGAAGGGGGGGTTGAATAGATCCCTTTTAAAAATTTGAGTGGCGCTACCAATAAAATTGGTTTTCAAAATTGTTTTCAAATGCGGAAGCGGCCTTGGAAAATATAGTCTAAAACGAACAACTATTGGAGAGCCGGATATGCGTCAAGCAGATGAATTTAAGACGATAACGGATAGTAAATCACTACACACTTTTATGCAAAACTCAGATGTGATTCACTCGTACTATTTCCTTATTCCAATGATCAAAAATTACACCAAAACTAGCAGCAAAATTAAGGCAATTTTAGTTCAGCACTTTTGTCGAACAGTTGGTGTGCACAAAACTAGCAGCAAAATTAAGGCAATTTTAGTTCAGCACTTTTGTCGAACAGTTGGTGTGCACAAATACCTTAAATGATATTTGTGTTGAATGAGTGATTGAAAAAGCCTTAGTACAGTATTTCTATTGTACTTAGTAGTTAAAAAACAGTGTTTCACCAACTCACTCAATCAATACTACAATTTGACAAAATCACTTATTCTAGAATCACTTAATTTTTAAGCTGTAATTGAAAATGCAGAAAATAAAGGAACACAAGATTTGATGAGGCAGTTCCCCCAGTCGTCCTCGCGTTGGGGTACGTCTGCCCTCAATTCTACAATGAGAATTGAGATATGTATTGAATAGATATCACCTGTTTGGTAGAACAGTTATACACAAGAATCGATAGACAATTGATACAAACAATCTTAATGTTGCTGATAATTTCTACCACTTCTTGCCCCTTGATTCAAGATGAATCAAGTCCTCCAATTTGATGTGAATGACCTCCGATTGCAGCCACCTTATTGACAACTCTTCCGTTGATCAAACCTTCGGCACGGCTGATCTTAGACACACCCAAATTGAACCCGGAACGTCTTCAACCTTTCAACGCCCTAGCTACTAGATTGATCAACCTTCCGCTAATCAATCACCTTCGCACTCGCTTGATTGTTGAACCGACGATTCCGTAACAAAAGCCTTCAAAACCTGTAGTCTTGATAGGTAAAACCTCAAAGGTTTTCTCCCAAGAAACACCTGCACCAGCTTCCACTCGAACCGGATCTTCAATCACGCGTTCGAACCTTATCACCGTCGAGCAAACCACAAACCGCAGCAAAAAAATGATTATCTGTAATTTGAGGATTTGTGAGTTGATTGAACGATGAAGATGAAGAACACTGATGCACCTCTTTCACGTTTCTTGACCTGAACACTTTCTCACAATGCTTTCAAAAATGTGTTCTTTGAAAATGTTCGTTGTTAAAATTGAAAAGACAGCTATTTATAGCAATACAAAACAGACAGTTGACAGATCAAAGAAACATAGCAGAATTTCTGTTTCTGCGCGCGAACGGTCGACCATAGGGTCGGCGTGCGCTGAGCCGTGTGACACTCAAACTGTCATGCGCCGAGTCAGCGGTCGACGCATGATCTTCATGCGCTGAGCCGTCTGATTCTTAAACCTGTCATGGGCCAAGTTAACGGTCGACGCATGGTTCCATGCGCTGACCCGTGGGGAATACACAGCTTCATGCGCTGAGTGGTATGGTTGACTCATAGCTACAAAACCTGCAAAAATTGATATGTTTGTTGTTTCGTGCATCTTGTCACGACCAAACATTAGTCACATATATTGCCAATGAAATATGATGATTTAAAAGGATATAGGAAGGATGTAATATGTTAAGTATTGCATGACGATTCTGATTCATCCGAGGTTGTACTTTGTCATCATCGTAAGTATGCATGACGACTCCGATTCATCCGAGGTTGTACTTTGTCATCATCGTAAGTATGCATGACGACTCCGATTCATCCGAGGTTGTACTTTGTCATCATCGAAACTTGAGAACGTATGTTGTGAGACAGTTTTCCCTCACATTCTCCCCCTTTTTGATGATGACAAACCTGTGCGAAGCTTGGTGAACACAACATGCGATATCTTTAACATAGTAGTAAGCTCCCCCTTTCTTTTACAGTCATAGCTGTTGTGGTCTACAATCTACTTGTCTTTTCTCCCCCTTTGACAACATCAAAAAGAGATGGAGAAAGGTAAAGTTTTGGCATATTAACAATTAACAAAATACTCAACAGGTTATAAGTAATCATATACCAATATCCACACAAAATATTGACAATGAGCAAAATATTGAAAATAGATTAAACCAGATTAAGGACACATAAGTCATAACATTTTATAGGAATCAAGACTGTAAAACAAACATTAGTGTGCACTTAGGAGAGATAAAACAGAACATGATAACAAAAACAACATGGAGAATGAGCAAATGCAAAAACAAATGACTAATATCCTTGTCCCTTGCCCATATCAAAGGAAGACGGATAACGATATGGATCAGCCATATCAGTGAGGTAATCCACTGCTTGATTCAGGCGATTGATGCTGCGAGAGACGGCTGTTTCTTGGTATCCATGGGCAGTTGTGCAAGCTGCAAATCTTTCATTCATTCTTGTTGAAAAAGAGTTGAACTGTTCAGATTTGGTGTGTAGCTCAGTTCGGATGCACAAATGTAGATTTGCACTTAATGTCACATATCAAGCCATATTTGATGCCTACCTAAAATGCCACAAAACAATTTGCATCCAAACAGTTTATCATAAAAAAAATTTTCATACATATGCAACATAGGTCAAACGATACAATTGTTGATCATGAGAGTTATTAGAGAGAGATAGAGAGAGAAATGGAACAATATCACCTTAATGCCGGAGTAGCTTGATAAACAACATACTTGTACTTACACGAATATCAAATTGTTAGAAGTACAACAGCATGATTATTTGAATGAAATAAGATAACATCAGCAAATATTATTCCCGTTCCGAAATGTCGAGGATGCCAAGTTCTCGGCGGATATGAAAGAAAGGTTCCGTTGCTAGCGGCTTTGTGAAAATGTCCGCTAGTTGGTTTTTAGTGTCAACGTGTTCAAATACAACATCACCTTTCTCAACATGGTCCCTAAGAAAATGGTGTCGAATTTCTATATGTTTAGTGCTAGAGTGTAATACGGGATTTTTGGTAAGGTTAATAGCGCTAGTGTTGTCACATAGGATAGGAATACGTTCAAGTTTAAGATTGAAATCTAGTAGTTGTTGCTTAATCCACAGAATTTGAGCACAACAACTACCAGCGGCAACGTATTCCGCCTCGGCCGTTGATAAAGCAACTGAAACTTGTTTCTTGCTATGCCAACTAACCAAGGAGTTTGAAAACAAATGACATGTACCACTAGTGCTTTTCCTATCCGATTTGCACCCGGCAAAGTCGGAATCGGAGTAACCTACCAACGAGCAATCACTACCCTTAGAATACCACAATCCATACTTCGGGGTACCTGACAGGTATCGAAGAATTCGTTTAACAGCTTTTAGGTGGGATTCTTTGGGACATGATTGGTATCGTGCACACATGCACACACTAAACATAATATCAGGACGTGACGCAGTAAGATAGAGAAGTGAACCAATCATACCTCTATATCGTTTTACCTCTACGTCCTTGCCATTTTCATCTTTATCCAAATTTACGCATGTAGGCATTGGGGTGTCTATGGCCTTGGATTTTGCCATGTCAAATCTCTTGATCAAGTCCAAACAATATTTTGTTTGGCTCACGAATGTCCCTTCTTGGAGTTGTTTAATTTGCAGGCCGAGGAAGTATGTGAGCTCCCCCATCATACTCATCTCGAATTCGCCCTGCATGAGGTCAGAAAACTCTCTCACGAGATTCATGTTAGTGGATCCAAATATAATATCGTCAACATAGATTTGCACCAAAATCAAGTGCTTTCCTTGACGTTTAATGAAGAGTGTAGTGTCAACCTTTCCTCGTGAGTACCCCTGATTAAGTAAAAACTTACTTAGTCGCTCATACCAAGCTCTAGGAGCTTGTTTGAGACCATATAAAGCTCTTTTTAACTTGTAAACATGTTCAGGGTATTCATGAGATTCAAAACCGGGAGGTTGAGACACATATACTTCTTCATTTATGTGACCGTTAAGGAACGCACTTTTAACATCCATTTGAAATAACTTAAAATCCTTTGCACATGCAAAGGCGAGTAAAAGGCGTATAGCCTCGAGTCGGGCAACCGGCGCATAAGTTTCCTCATAGTCGATGCCTTCCTCTTGGTTATACCCTTGAGCGACCAATCTCGCTTTATTACGGGTTATTACCCCGTTTTCGTCCAACTTGTTCCTAAACACCCATCGGGTGCCGATTACTCGATGGCCTCGCGGAGGAGGGACAAGGTCCCATACCTCGTTTCTTTTAAACTGATTTAGTTCCTCTTGCATTGATAAAAACCAGTGCTCATCGAGTAGGGCCTCTTTGGGGTTTTTAGGCTCTATTTGTGAAACGAAAGCGAAGTGATAACAAAAGTTACTTAGCTTAGATCGAGTGGTGACTCCCTTTGTGATGTCTCCGAGAATATTGTCAATTGGATGATCTTTACACGACTTCCAAGCTTGAGGGAGATCATCGTTTGTAGGCGGATGAGCTTCCTCAGTTACCTCATGGTGTGCATCCTTATCCTCCTCAATTTTGACTCTATCGGGTTGATCAATCCCCGTTTCGCCACCTTTGAGTATGTCTTCTGTGGATGTACCTGCACCATGAACAACACTATCCTTTCCGACATTTCTCGGATAGGACTCATCAAACGTAACGTGCACAGACTCTTCAACAGCTAGTAATCTTTTATTATAAATCCTATATGCTTTACTTGATTGCGAGTACCCTAGAAAAATGCCTTCATCGGCTTTTGAATCAAACTTGCCCAAGTTTTCCTTTCCATTGTTTAATACAAAGCACTTGCATCCAAAAACATGAAGGTGAGAAACATTAGGCTTTCGCCCTTTTAAAAGTTCATACGGAGTTTTGTTTAGAATGGGGCGGATGAGTACCCTATTCAAAACATAACATGCCGTACTAATGGCGTCGGCCCAAAAGTATTTTGGTAAACCACTATCATTAATCATTGTTCTTCCCAATTCTTCTAAAATTCTGTTTTTACGCTCCACAACCCCATTTTGTTGAGGAGTTCGTGGAGCCGAGAAGTTATGATCGATGCCATGGTTACCGCAATATTCTTCAAATAAATGATTTTCAAATTCACCTCCGTGGTCACTTCTTATTGACACAATGTTTGTATTTAACTTATTTTGGGAGAGCTTGGCAAATCTCTCAAAAGCGGCAAACGTGTCACTTTTACTCACTAAGAAGATGGTCCAACAGAACCTAGAAAAGTCGTCCACTATTACGAATCCGTAATAGTTTCCTCCTAGACTTTTGATCCTAGACGGCCCAAACAAGTCCATATGAAGTAGTTCAAGAGGTCTCGTTGTTGAAATAATCTTTTTGGATTTAAAGGAGATCCTCGTTTGTTTTCCTTTTTGACAAGCATCACAAAGGTGATCCTTGGTGAACTTAATTTTGGGAAGTCCTAGTACTAGATCTTTTGAGACAATCTTATTGAGTAAGTCAAAGTTGACATGCGCTAAGCGCCTATGCCATAGCCATGAGTCTTCACTCATAGATATGAGACATTGATCGCTTGTTGGGGATACCACATTCAAGTCAAGCATATACACATTGTTTACTCTAAAACCAATAAACACATTCTTCTTATCACTTTCATGCACAATTTTGCAGCAATCTTTTGAAAAGGAAACATTGTAACCTTTGTCGCATAATTGGCTAATGCTAAGGAGATTATGTTTAAGGTTTTCGACAAGCAACACATCGGAAATTGTAGTAGAGGAGGGATTACCTATACTACCTTTACCTAGTATCGCTCCGCGGTTGTTATCACCGTATGTTACATACCCTTTCTTCTTAGCCACGAAGTCTATGAATAAGGATATGTCTCCAGACATGTGCCTTGAGCACCCACTATCAAGAACCCATCTTCTCTCGGTGGACTCGACACATTTCACCTGTCAAAATATAACTCAGAGAAGGGAGGTACCCAATGGCATATTGGGTCCTAACAGGTTAGCGACAAGACGGTTGCGTTTGGGCAACCATTGGTAGATGCCTTTAGGAACAAGAAATCTCCTAAATCGACATTTACCAATGGAGTGGCCTTTCTTGCAACAGTAAAAGCATACAAAGTCGACATTAGAATCACTTTCACTTGCTTGATCCCTAATTACATATGCATATTTTTGATATGGGTTTATCATACTTTTTCTAAAATCCTTTTTATCGATTGCAAATGTAATTTTAGGTTCAAGTGCCTTGTCTAATTTGGCCTTAAGGTTTCTAACCTCACCTTGCCAAATATGACAAGTATCACAACCAAAGTTGAAAGGATTACTATTGTCCTTACAATCCGATTCATTATCTTTCACAATGGAAGCCTTGAGGTCCTCTAATTTCTTTTCGGACTCTAAGACTTTGTGCTCTAAATATGTAAAAATTCTTCTATTAGAAGCAAGTTTCTTAAAGGCTTCAGTTGCTTCCTTGTGTAAAACATCGAATGCGGTTTGTAATTCGGAATGAGACATATTAGATGACATATTATATCTAGAGTGACGTACCTGTTTCTTTTTCTTTTTCTGATTTGCGGAGAGACATAGATTCACGGACTCTTCTTCATCACTAGAGCTTTCATTAGAGGAGGAAGAATCACTGTCGCTTTCCCACGCGATGTACGCCCTCCTAGGCTTTGATGCTCTCTTATGTGACTTCGATTGTTCCTTTTCTTTTCCCTTGTTGTTCATTGGACAGTCCGGTTTGTAGTGACCGGGCTTTCCACATTTATAGCACGTTCCTCTAGTCTTTTTGCCTTTTTGATTGTCATCTTTGGAGAACCTTGATTGCCTTCGGAAATTTACCAGGTTCTTCTCCGAATGTTGGATGCCGTTCTTTCTCACGTACCGGTTATACCGTTTAACGAACAGCCCCATGTCCTCATTTATGTCTTCTTCTTCGTCGTCGCTTGAAGAATAATCACTTTGCTCTTTTGCTTTAGACTTCGAGGAAGAAGCCTTAAGAGCTATTGACTTCTTTTCACTCATCTTTACTTTGTCCTTCATTTCTTTCCTTTCATGTTGGTCAAGACTCAAGAGTACCTGTTCATGCTCTTGTAGTTTGCCAAACAATGTAGTCAGGTCTAATACCGTAAGATCATTTGCCTCTTTGATGGCGGTCACTTTCGGCTGCCATTCCCTGCTAAGACATCTCAAAACTTTATTAGTAGCAAGATCATTGGAAATAGGTCTTCCTAGTGAATGTAATCTGTTTATAAGATGAGTAAATCTCTTTTGCATGTCAGCAATGGTTTCCCCTTGCTCCATGAAAAAAAGGTCAAACTCTTGTATAAGAGTGTTGATTCGAGCCAACTTAACATCGTTTGTCCCCTCATGGGCAATTTGTAGTGCATCCCACATAGTCTTAGCCGTAGGGCAATGGGATACACGGTAGTATTCATCTACACCTAATGAGGAGATTAGAATGTTCTTAGCTTTCCAATCGTAATTATACTTTCGCTCATCGTCGTCGGTCCATTGTGCTTCGGGCTTTGGCACAACTTCGTTATTCTCATTTGTCATGGTTATTTCAATCGGACCATTGAGAATAACGTTCCATATCTTTCTATCTATGGAATTAATGTGCACCCGCATACAGTCTTTCCAATAGCTATAATTTTCACCGTTAAAAACGGGAGCTCTATTGTACGCCCCTTTTGGTTCGTTAGCCATTATTCTATCAATGTTGTATTTGAAGCACCGGAGAACCGGAGCTCTTGATACCACTTGTTAGACTAAGGCACGGATCTAGAAGGGGGGGTTGAATAGATCCCTTTTAAAAATTTGAGTGGCGCTACCAATAAAATTGGTTTTCAAAATTGTTTTCAAATGCGGAAGCGGCCTTGGAAAATATAGTCTAAAACGAACAACTATTGGAGAGCCGGATATGCGTCAAGCAGATGAATTTAAGACGATAACGGATAGTAAATCACTACACACTTTTATGCAAAACTCAGATGTGATTCACTCGTACTATTTCCTTATTCCAATGATCAAAAATTACACCAAAACTAGCAGCAAAATTAAGGCAATTTTAGTTCAGCACTTTTGTCGAACAGTTGGTGTGCACAAAACTAGCAGCAAAATTAAGGCAATTTTAGTTCAGCACTTTTGTCGAACAGTTGGTGTGCACAAATACCTTAAATGATATTTGTGTTGAATGAGTGATTGAAAAAGCCTTAGTACAGTATTTCTATTGTACTTAGTAGTTAAAAAACAGTGTTTCACCAACTCACTCAATCAATACTACAATTTGACAAAATCACTTATTCTAGAATCACTTAATTTTTAAGCTGTAATTGAAAATGCAGAAAATAAAGGAACACAAGATTTGATGAGGCAGTTCCCCCAGTCGTCCTCGCGTTGGGGTACGTCTGCCCTCAATTCTACAATGAGAATTGAGATATGTATTGAATAGATATCACCTGTTTGGTAGAACAGTTATACACAAGAATCGATAGACAATTGATACAAACAATCTTAATGTTGCTGATAATTTCTACCACTTCTTGCCCCTTGATTCAAGATGAATCAAGTCCTCCAATTTGATGTGAATGACCTCCGATTGCAGCCACCTTATTGACAACTCTTCCGTTGATCAAACCTTCGGCACGGCTGATCTTAGACACACCCAAATTGAACCCGGAACGTCTTCAACCTTTCAACGCCCTAGCTACTAGATTGATCAACCTTCCGCTAATCAATCACCTTCGCACTCGCTTGATTGTTGAACCGACGATTCCGTAACAAAAGCCTTCAAAACCTGTAGTCTTGATAGGTAAAACCTCAAAGGTTTTCTCCCAAGAAACACCTGCACCAGCTTCCACTCGAACCGGATCTTCAATCACGCGTTCGAACCTTATCACCGTCGAGCAAACCACAAACCGCAGCAAAAAAATGATTATCTGTAATTTGAGGATTTGTGAGTTGATTGAACGATGAAGATGAAGAACACTGATGCACCTCTTTCACGTTTCTTGACCTGAACACTTTCTCACAATGCTTTCAAAAATGTGTTCTTTGAAAATGTTCGTTGTTAAAATTGAAAAGACAGCTATTTATAGCAATACAAAACAGACAGTTGACAGATCAAAGAAACATAGCAGAATTTCTGTTTCTGCGCGCGAACGGTCGACCATAGGGTCGGCGTGCGCTGAGCCGTGTGACACTCAAACTGTCATGCGCCGAGTCAGCGGTCGACGCATGATCTTCATGCGCTGAGCCGTCTGATTCTTAAACCTGTCATGGGCCAAGTTAACGGTCGACGCATGGTTCCATGCGCTGACCCGTGGGGAATACACAGCTTCATGCGCTGAGTGGTATGGTTGACTCATAGCTACAAAACCTGCAAAAATTGATATGTTTGTTGTTTCGTGCATCTTGTCACGACCAAACATTAGTCACATATATTGCCAATGAAATATGATGATTTAAAAGGATATAGGAAGGATGTAATATGTTAAGTATTGCATGACGATTCTGATTCATCCGAGGTTGTACTTTGTCATCATCGTAAGTATGCATGACGACTCCGATTCATCCGAGGTTGTACTTTGTCATCATCGTAAGTATGCATGACGACTCCGATTCATCCGAGGTTGTACTTTGTCATCATCGAAACTTGAGAACGTATGTTGTGAGACAGTTTTCCCTCACAGGATGGAGTGACACCAAATCCCTTACCCCTCACACGCCCAGAATACTCAGGAATATTCAGCACCCAGCTCCGTAAGCTCCTGCAATCATCGTCCTCAGCGGGAGTTATGGTCTGGGATAGAGTCTCCTGAAATATAGATAAAAACATATATAAATATATTATACACTTTTGGTCTGTTACTGACAAAGATAACGTTGTACTTACACATTGTTCAAAGACTTGTTGAACTTCTTCCTAAACGACTCCATCTCGCCCCACACGGGCAGCCTTCCATACAACATGGTCCGGAAGAGATGTCGCATCACTCTTCTCCTCTTCCAACTACGCATTAAGACAGATAATAAATCATTATATCCTATTATATATACTTACTATTTTTTGTAAATATATCATATTAAAGCATTTATATGTACTTACTCTTTTTTGTTCTAATCGTGCATATCCCAAACGGCCCTTTCTATATGGATATGCGGGATTTGATGCCCGTTGATGATTTACGCCACTAACAACCTGAAAAAACAAGTTTATCAGAACTCTTGTGGAAGAAGTATATATACTATACATAGTTCATGATAAGTTGTACTTACTTCAAATTCTTTTGTTCTTCGCTTTGCAACAAACGTCTCCCATTCTTCCTCCGAAATCAAATCCGCGTACTTCATTGGACGCTCCGAGTCAACAAAGTTTCCTTCAGAATCTTTTAGAAACTTGTTTGTTAAAAACGCTCTAAATCCCCTCAAGCGTTTTCCGGCCAATTAAATATAATATTTTCTCCTACGATCTTCAATATTGAAAGATCTCTGCAAACAAACACACATACATATAACATGTTAGTATAATTAATTTAAAGACGTAACTATCAACATAATTAAAAATAATCAAATATTATACCTGAATCTCGGTCCAAATCTTATCTTTAGCCGGTTATAATGAAACAATTCTCCAATTATCGCAAGTAATCGGAACTTGCGAACGTACAAGTGCTCCGATGTAACTTGTTAGCAACGCACCGTTAGGCTCAACTAACTAATCTCTTTCATTCCAATGGACATCATACTTTACTCCTTTATCTCTCGCATGGATGATTTTTTTCATAATTGTTATGCCTCTTTTAATATCGCCTTCCACGTCTTTTGTTGTTTGTTTTCCATCATGTGATGTTTCCTCGTTGCTGGTCATAATATATATACCTGTAATTCAGAAAAAACCAAAGTATCAAATGAATGACATGCAAATATGTAAATAACAAATATATACATAAGAAATGTGTAAATAAGAAAAACATGGTATAAATAAGAAATAATATGTTACAAGTACCTTTAACATCTCTTTCTTTTTTTCATTGTAACAGGGTTTACTTGTCTCTTAACAACACGGGTAGATGGATTGATCCAAATTCCCTCGTTATGATCATTTCTAATATATGATTTGTCCGCTCTAATATTCTCATCTGGATCATCTATAATATAAGATTCATTCTCAACATAAACATCCCCTTTTTCTCCAATGTTATCATCGATTACTTTGTTGGAAAAAAGAACTATAGACCATTTCGTACTTGTCGGATCAGTGACATAGAACACTTGTTTAGCTTGCGTGGCTAGAATAAAAGGCTCATCTTTGTACCCCCACCTTATTAAGATCCACTTTCAAAAAACCTGATTTATCCATTTGTATGCCACTATTATTTTCAACCCACTTGCATCCAAAGATAGGAATCTGAAACTTCTCATAATCAAACACCCAAATGCGCTCGATAACCCCATAATACGAGGAAATATGCATTGCTTCGGCAAGCACGGTGACACCACTATTTTGCATTGTACTTTTATCATCTTGTTCCTTGGTATAAAATGTGTATCCATTAATTGCGTATGCGCTATAAGAAAACACATGCAAACTTGGACCATATGCTAAACATCTCAACCTTTCTGTTATTGAAGCGGGATCAGAATAAAACTTTGAAAAAATATGCTCCTTGAACCATGTTATAAAACTTCGATTGTGCTAACGTACTATCCAATTTTCATTTCTATTCAGATTTAAACCTCGGAGAACGTCCTTGTGCATTTCAACATACGGCTCAACCTCAATGTCATTGTGCAGAGCATACAAATGCACTTGCTCCCGTTTATCCCTTGAAACTGTCACAACTTTATTTCCAATTAACTGTTTACCATCTATTTTTTCAACAACATGAGATTTTGGGAGGCCAATGGATTGAACGTTGGACAAATATTCAGTACAAAACTCAATAGCTTCTTCAACAATGTATCGTTTAACAATACATCCCTCTGGTCGACTTCGGTTTTTCACATACCCTTTCAATATTTTCATATAACGTTCAACAGGGTACATCCATCTCATATAGGCAGGTCCACACAGTTGTGTCTCTTTCACAAGATGAACAACTAGATGTACCATTATGTCAAAAAATGATGGAGGAAAATACATTTCAAGCTCGCACAAAGTAATAACTATTTCTCTTTGCAATGTTGGTAAGATCGCAGGATCTATCACCTTACTACAGATTGACCTAAAGAAAAAACACAATTTAGCTATTGCGCCTCTCACTTTTTCTGGCAAAATAGAACGTATACCTATTGGTAGAAAGTGTTCCATTATAACATGGCAATCATGTGTCTTTAAACTTTTTAACTTGAGGTCTTTCATAGAAACAAGTCTTCTAATATCTGAAGAGTATCCTTCTGGAACTTTAACTTCACTCAGAAACTTACACAGTATCTTTTTCTCCTTTCTAGATAAAGTATAAGCAGCAGGTGGTAGATATGTGCGGTTTCCTTTCTTCAAGGGTCCTAATTCATTTCTTATTCCCATTGCTACCAAGTCCTTTCTTGCTTTAAGGCCATCCTTAGACTTTCCTTGTATATTGAGTAACGTACCAATAACACTTTCAAATACATTTTTTTCAATATGCATAACATCAAGAAAATGTCTTAGATACAACGACTTCCAATACGGAAACTCAAACAAAATTGAACTCTTCTTCCACCCACGCGTGACAATCGTATGAGCAAAAGGCTTGCCAAACTTAGTACTCACATCTTTCACCTTTTCAAAAATTTGTTCGCCGGTCAATGTAGGTGGAGCTTTACGTTGTTCTGAATTTCCATTGAATGCTTTTCTCCACCCACGGTAGTGATGACTAGAATTTAAGAATCTACGATGACCAAGAAAGACATTCTTCTGACCAAATTCCAACCGCGTCCAATCTGTGTTTTCTTCACAGATAGGACACGCACATTGACCTTTAATGCTATACCCCGATAGATTTTCGTATGTTGGGAAATCATTAATTGTGCAAAACAACACTGCCCTCAAATTGAAACTTTCTTTCCTATATCCATCATAAACCTCCACACCGTTCTCCCACAAACTCTTTAAGTCTTCGATTAGAGGTGTCAGGTATACGTCTATGTCATTCCCTGGTTGTTTAGGGCCAGAAATTAACATAGATAACATCATGTACTTACGCTTCATACATAGCCATGGAGGTAGGTTATAAATCATAATAATTACAGGCCAGGTGGAATGTGAGATACTCTGCAGACCATGCGGATTCATTCCATCAGTCGATAATGCCAAGCGAAGGTTTCTAGCTTCTTCTCCAAAATCAGGATAATCATTATCAATTTTCATCCACTGTGGTGAATCTGCCGGATGTCGATACTTCCCATCTACAATTCTATCATCTGTATGCCAAGTCAGGTGTTTTGCATCTGTTTCACTATGAAACATGCGTCTGAATCTCGGAATTATAGGAAAATACCATAATACTTTTGCTGGTGACAATTTTTTCTTATACCGAGATACACCGCATTTAGGACACTCGGTTAATGATGCATATTCATTTCGAAACAAAATGCAATCATTTGGACAAGCATGTATCTTATCATAGCTCATGCCAATAGAGCATAACATTTTTTTAGCTTCATAGGTTCGATTGGGAAGAGCATTATCCTTCGGAAGCATCTCTTGAAGTAGGGCTAACATCTCTGTGAAACTTTTATCCGACCATCCATTATCCGCCTTTAAATTGTACAACTTTAATACCGCGGACAATCTTGTGAAAGTAGTGCAACCTTTATGCAACGGTTTCTCTGCATCGCTTACCAACCTCTCAAACATCTTGGGACAATCTTGAAGATCTTCTTCAAGTGCTTCTGCAATCTCTTCGACTCGATCACAATCATATGTATCCCTGTCATTGTCCTTTGAAGCACATGTCGTATTATTCCGGGGTTCAACATTCTCGTTACTTATCTCACCATGTAATGTCCAACATGTGTAACTTCGATCAATTCCATGTCTCATTAAATGAGATTCGAACTGAATGGCGTCAACTCGACGCCCATAATGAAGGTGAGAAAAATACTTAGAAGGGGGGGGGGGGGTTGAATAAGTATGACAAATAATCACAGATTAAAACACAGTTATTTTTATCCTGGTTCGTTGAACTCAACTACTCCAGTCCACCCTCTCAAGAGTGATTTTCCTTTCTCAGTCAAGGACTTAATCCACTATTTAATCAAACAGATTACAATAGTAACACCTAAGAACAACTGTTCTTAGTCTTCTTAAGAGCTACTTATCCCAACTGGATCCTCTTAAGGAAACCTTTTACAATCAATGTAAAACTATTACAAGAGTAAGAATGCTTCTAAAAAGCTATTATCACAACTGTAATATTTCTCTTAAGTTTAAGAACAATGTTACAGCAAAATAGAATATAAGAGCTTTGAGAGATTTTCTTTGATCAGTGATTTTGCAAGTTGTTCGTTACTGAAGAAGATGGAGTAGACTTCTTTATATAGGTACTTAGATCCATGAAGTCTTCTCAACGTTGAAGGCTGTGCTGAAAAGCCTGGTGCCTTTTATCTTTACATTGGAGGCTGTGCTGAAAAAGCCTGGTGCCTTTTGTCTTTTACTTTGCAGAAACTTTCCTTAGAATGGAATGCACAGATAAAACCTTTTTGTCTGTGTCCTTGTTTCTAGCATAAAAGAGGAAAGAGCTGTTGAGATATGCCAACGTACATATTTAAATCTTCTTCACTAAGTAAGTTCAGCTATCAACATCAGAGTCTGGATCTTCAGAATCTCCAGAGTAGAGATCTTCTGGATCTTCAGAGTCTTGGAATGTTCTTCAGATTATGTTGAATCAGAGTATATGCAGCTTGTATGCTTGAGCGTGTAGTTCTGTTAGATCAGAGTCTTCTATATCAGATTCTCAATACTATGCAGCACAGTATCTTCAGAGTCTTCTGATGACTAAGCTTCTGAACTCTCAGAGTCTTCTATTCTTTAGAGGCTTCTGCTTCAGAATCTTCAGTAGACTACACTTAGATTCTTCTGGGAGCAGCGTTCAGATCTTCATTTAAGATGCTCTTGAACCTTTGAAGCCTTTCATAATATCATTGTTCAGATCCAAATTTGCTCTTTTAAGAATATTTTCTTTAGTACCTGTAGCAAACAGTCTAGAACAAATTTAGAGTATATAATTCTTGAATACAAAATTCATAAGTGTTATCATCAAAACTTAGAGATATTACTAAGAAACAATCTGTGTTCTTACAATCTCCCCCTTTTTGATGATGACAAAACATGAGAAATTTTGTTCAATAAAAAATATGAATTATAACTCCCCCTGAGATTAACAATCTCCCCCTGAAATGAATACTCTAATAGAAGAAAACACTTCCCTTTTTTGATTAAGTATATTTCAGATTCAGAGCCTGATGCAAGAGGTTTGACTTTCAGAATCAAATCTTGATGCCAGACAATTATGACTTCCTTCAGTCAGAGCGCCTGGTTATCATCTTGCTTGAATTATCTTTCAGAGTAAAGATATCAGAGTAAGATATCAGAGTTGATTGAATACTCAGATTTGCTTTGAAGATCAGGTTCTGGTTGGATAAGACTCAGGGTATCTTCAATGAATTATGTCAGATATATCAATGTAATCTAAAAGACTTAAATTCAAAGTAAGTTAATAAAATGTCTGAATTTTAGTTTTAGTAATTGCTTATAGGTTGAACAATCAGATTCTCCTTTTCTCCCCCTTTTTGTCATAATCAAAAAGATTTTTAAAGACATAAAGATACAGAAGAAAAGAGGCATATAGAAGCAAAAACATCAACCTTCATTTAAACATATCAAAGTTCACAATCAAACAGATAGATGCCAAAAAGCATAACACAACAATAAGAAAACAACAGAAGCAATAACATGTGCAAAAACATCAAATAAAACTAAGTCTGGCGTGAGGCAATAAGGGTCAGAAGCTCTGCCATTTTGGTTGTTGACTCTTCTTGCTTAGACATCCAGGTCTTGATCTCATCAGTTGTCTTCTCTTGCTTTAACATCCAATCTTTTATTTCCTTGACATCATTCACAAGCTCTGTGACCACAGATGAAGAAGGAGCAGATGCAGTAGCAGCAGTGTTCTCTTCAGACTGGTTCTCTTCAGAAGCTTGTTCAACCAATTCAGATGCAGGAACCTCTGGAGGAGCAGCTTCCAGAAGCAACACAGGAGGAGGAGGAGGCATGTTCATCAGAGTTATCTTGATTAATTCTGCAAACTGAGTCTTAGCAAGCTTAGAGCATTTAGCTCTAACTTTTAAGGCAGCTTTGTTGAACATCTAGATGAAACGCTTCCAAGCAGCATTTGAAACAGCTGGATCCAAACTTGACATGAACACATCCTTAACACGAGCATATTCAGAATCTATCTCCTTCTTGAATATTTCAAATATAGCGTTAACACATGATCCTAGATCTGACTGTTCAGACTCTTCAGAGGGTTTAGGATTAGGAGTGTTAACAGGAGTAGGTTCAGATGGTGTAGGTTCAGATGGTTGTGGTTGAGGTGATGTTGGTTGAGATGTTTGGATGTCATACTGAGGGAGTTCAGATGGTTGAGGAATGGTTTGTGTTTCAGATAGATTGGTTTCAGATGGTTGAGTGATGGTTTGGGTTTCAGATAGATGAGTTTCAGATGGTTGAGGGATGGTTTGGGTTTCAGATGGTTGAGTTTCAGATGGTTGAGATATGGTTTTCTGAGGTGGGGAGTTGGGTGGAGTATGAAACATAGAAATGTTAACATGTTCTTTCATAGCAATGTCAGAATGTGCTTGTTTGAGAGACTCTGGTTCAAAATAAGATGAATCAGATGATTCACAATCAGAAGATTCTTCTGAGTGAACAGATGTTGAAGAAATGTTAATGGATTGATTAAGGGGTTCTATATTCAGAATATCTTCAGAAAGATTTGGATCTTCTGATGGAACTGGTTGTTCAGAATGTTCAATTTGAACAGTCTTTGGTTGGTTTGGTTCTGAGATGATTATATCTGGTTGGGGAATTTCTAGTTGTGGAATTTCTGTTTGTGGAATTTCTGTTTGTGAAATTTCTGGTTGAGTAGGTTGAGAGGGTTCAGATGTAGTATGAGGTTGGGGTTCAGAGGGAATTGGTACAGAAGATGGTTGTGAATGTACTGGTTCAGATGAAGGTGGTTCAGATGAAAGGTTTGCAGATTGTTTGGGTTTAGAAGTTCTATGTCTAAGGTTTGGAGAGAGTTGAGGTGATGAAAGGGGTGAATGAACAGTAGGTGTAGGATCAGATGTTAATACCTGATGAATAGTGTCTCTTATCTCTTTCAGAGTAGCATCTCTAGAATTGATTCTGGCTTTCTTTACTCCTTTCTTCTTCTTCCTTGGAACTTCATATACTTTCCTTTTCTTCTGAACCGATCCTTCTTCAGCTTTTCTCTTACTACGCCTTTCCTTCATCAGATTGGGCAGTTCTTCTCCTTGTTTCTGAACAAGGTTAGCAGGTAGAGGAATTCCTTCCTTCAGACACTTTGCAATGTAAGCCCAGACAATACCTTTTGGTTCATCTGCACTGAACATGGGAAAATCTTCTATGGGTATCCTTCTGCCATTGACCTCCTCAGAGTTTATCTACCTTTGTTTACCATTCAGCTCTGAAATGATCTTCATTCTTTTCAGAGTAAGTCTGTTTATCTCAGATCCAATGATGTATGACAGATCCTCTGTTATCTTTGCATCTGTCAGATGCTTCACCAACTTGTTTTCTATAAGGATGTCTAAAATAAGTCTTCCCAGAGGTATCCAAGTTCTAACTTTCCCAGCTTTAGCTCTGACCTCTTCCCTAGTCTCTTTGACATGAGTCAGAAGATGACTGAAAATCAGATAGGGCAGATCCACCTTAATATTCTTGCTGATGAAGTACATGAAGTACAGATGCTCTGAACTCACATAGTCTGGTGAGTTGGTTGACTTTCTGTGAAAGATTGTACTCATAAATATCTTTGCCCAGATCCTATAGATAGGTTTCAGATCTTTAACCTTACTTGTTGGTGTTCCAGCTACAGTAATCTCTTCATATACCTTAGCCATATCAATACGTGAAGAGGCTAGGTTTGTAACACCATCAGATTCTTTATAACTGAACAGTTGCCTGATGAGTTTCTCAGTTATCACTATCTCCTTCCCAAGGACAGATGAGTGAATGAACTTAGGACCAGCACTAGCGTGAATCCAGAATTCCTTTACAAGAGTTGGATATAAAGGACCCATTAGTCTCTCAAAATATTTCTCCCAGCCTTGAGTTTTAATGGCAGTTGTTAGGTCAAACCCATTTTCTTCTATTGATTCAAGATCAATGAAACTCTTACACAGAACCTCAAGATCCACAACTGGAGTAAATAGAGTGCGTTCTGGTTTCTTGTACATTATATTTTTGTTGGAGATTTCAGCAGCATTTGATGTAGAAGCCATTGATGAAGATGAAGATCTTGATTTGGGTTTAGGGTTTTGGTAGAGGTTGAAGAGAGAACAGAAACACATAAGTGTAGTGAGTGTGAAAAGTGTGAAAATAGTGTGATAGGTGGTATTTATAGAAAACTAAAAAATCAAGCATTGGGAACATTAAAAGACACATACGCACGTTTACACAACATTTAATGAAAGTAATCATTTCAATTTAAAATTATGACAATTGGGGGGAAATCCAAGAAAAATGAGATTTTCAAAGCAATACCTCAAACGTCAATTCAGTAGAGCACTCCATCTTTTCAGATTCTGAGTGACACGTGTTTGCTTTGTATGTGCATCTGATATCTCTCAAGAAATGAAACATTTCCAACGTTCAGATCTTCTGAGTTTGTTAGTTCAGAGTTTCACACAAATAAATCAATTAAAGATAAATGAACAAATAATCAGATGAAATACTTCAAATCTTTAAACATTTTGCATTTGAGAAGTTGTCTCTGATAAATATTACTCTGGACAAAGATCCATACAAATATTTTTCAGAATGAACTTAAACCTATCTTCAGCAAGGGGTTTTGTGAAAAGATCAGCCCATTGATGATCTGTATCAACAAAAGCTAGATTTATTACACCCTTCTGAACATAGTCTCTGATGAAGTGATGTTTGATTTCTATATGTTTAGCCTTAGAATGTAAGATTGGATTTTTTGACAAACATATAGTAGAATTATTATCACAAAAGATAGAAAGATTACTCTCATAGATCTGATAATCTTCTAACTGACTCTTCATCCAGAGCATCTGCGTACAACATCCAACAGCAGCAATGTATTCTGCCTTTGTAGTTGATAGTGCAATAGTGGGTTGCTTCTTGCTGTACCATGAGATCAGATGACTTCCAAGAAACTGACAGCTTCCAGAAGTGCTTTTACGTTCAACTCTGTCTCCAGCATAATCAGCATCACAGAATCCAACTAATGAAAATTCATCAGATCTTCTGTAACACAGACCCGTGTTAGTAGTACCTTTCAGATACCTTAGAATCCTCTTAACAGCTGTTAAGTGTGATTCTCTAGGATCTGATTGGAATCTTGCACATAAGCAGACACTAAACAGAATATCAGGTCTAGAAGCAGTCAAGTATAGAAGAGATCCTATCATACCTCTGTAGAGTTTCTGATCTACCTTCTTACTTACCTCTTCCTTACCTAGAGTGCTTGTAGGGTCCATTGGAGTCTTTGCCATCTTACTATCAACCATGTTGAACTTCTTCAGAAGCTCTTTAACATATTTGGTCTGATGTATGTAGGTGCACTCTGGAGTCTAGTTGACTTAGATTCCCAAAAAGAATCTCAACTCTCCCATCATGCTCATTTCAAACTCTGCCTGCATACATTTAGCAAACTCCTTTCCAAGCATAATATTTGTTGATCCAAAAATAATATCATCTACATATATTTGACAAATCAATAGATCTTTCTTAAGAGTTTTACAGAATAAAGTTGTATCCACTTTTCCTCTGATAAAATTTTTCTTCAGAAGGAAATTGCTCAACCTCTCATACCAAGCTCTGGGAGCTTGTTTTAAGCCATAAAGAGATTTCTTTAGTTTAAAAACATGATCTGGAAAGTTTTCACTTTCAAAACCAGGAGGTTGGTGGACATATACTTCCTCTTCTATAATACCATTAAGAAAGGCACTTTTAACATCCATCTGATATAGAGTGATGTTATTCTGTGCAGGAAATGAAATAAGAAGGCGTATAGATTCTAACCTTGCCACTGAAGCATAAGTTTCAGTGTAATCAATACCTTCTTGTTGACTGTAACCTTGAGCAACTAGCCTTGCCTTATTCCTTTCAACTTCTCCCTTTTCATTCAACTTATTCCTGAAGACCCATTTTGTTCCAATAACGTTGAATCCTTTAGGTCTAGGAACCAGATCCCAAACTTCATTTCTGGTGAATTGATTTAGCTCTTCTTGCATGGCAATAATCCATTCATTAACTTTCAGAGCCTCATCCACAGATGTTGGTTCAATTATTGACACTAATCCAAACAATGAAGATTCAGATGTTCTGAGATAGGATCTTGTCCTGATTGGATCATCTTTCTTTCCAATAATCACATCTTCTGGGTGAGATGCCTTGATTCTGGAAGAAGATCCTCTGACATTTGATCTTTCAGAAATGTGTAAGTTGTCCAATTGAGAAGATAAGGGAATAGCATCTGGAGTTGCTTCAGATTCCTTCTCTTTAGCCTTTTCTGCCTTTGATCCTTCAGAGTCTGTGAGAATCACTTCTCTATCTGCAGAATTTTCAAACTGCTTTGGCTTTTCAGAGCCAAGCTTATCATCAAATCTTACATGAATAGATTCTTCCACAATCTGTGTTTCAGTATTGAATACTCTGTAGCCTTTAGAGCGTTCAGAATAACCAAGCATGAAACACTTCTGTGCTTTGGAATCATACTTGTTAAGATTCTCTTTAGTGTTAAGTATATAACAAGTACATCCAAAAGGATGAAAATATGAAATGTTAGGCTTTTTGTTCTTCCACAGTTCATATGGAGTCTTTTTCAGAAGAGGTCTTACAGACACTCTGTTCTGAATGTAACAAGCTGTGTTGATTGCTTCTGCCCAAAAGTGTTTTGCCAGATTTGTCTCATTAATCATGGTTCTGGCCATTTCTTGCAGAGTTCTGTTTTTCCTCTCTACAACCCCATTTTTTTGTGGAGTTCTAGGACAGGAAAAATCATGAGCAACGCCATTTTCAGAAAAATATTTTTCAAAATATTTATTTTCAAATTCACCACCATGATCACTTCTGACTTTTATAATTTTGAAATCTTTTTCATTCTGGACTTGCTTGCAGAAGTCAAAGAACACAGAATGTGACTCATCCTTGTGTTTTAAGAACTTTACCCATGTCCATCTATTATAGTCATCAACAATGACTAATCCATACTTCTTGCCTCTGATGGATGCAGTTTTCACTGGTCCAAACAGATCAATATGAAGTAATTCTAGTGGTTTGGAAGTAGAAACAACATTTTTTGATTTAAAAGATGATTTTGAAAACTTCCCTTTTTGGCATGCTTCACAAAGAGCATCTGAGGTGAAATTCAGATTAGGAAATCCTCTGACAAGATTATGTTTATTAATCTGAGATATACGTCTCATATTAGTATGGCCCAATCTTCTGTGCCAGACCCATTGCTCTTTATTAACAGACAAGAGGCATTTAACATTCTGAACTTTAAGTTCTAAAAGATTTATTTTATAAATGTTGTTTTTCCTCTTACCACTAAATAGGATAGAGCCATCCTTTTGACTAATAGCTTTACAACATTTTTTATTAAAGGTAATATCATAACCATTGTCACTTAATTGACTTATGGACAATAAGTTATGTTTCAAGCCTTCAACAAGTAAAACATTAGTTATAGAGGGAAGTTTACCATTTCCAATAGTGCCAGATCCAATGATCTTGCCTTTCTGGTTCCCTCCAAACTTCACGTCACCTCCAGATCTAAGTTCCAGGCTTTGGAACATAGACCTTTCTCCTGTCATGTGTCGTGAGCATCCAGAGTACAGGTACCATGACTGGCGTCCTGATCTTGCTGCTAAGAACATCTGCAACAGGGATTATTTTGCTCTTAGGTACCCAGATCTTCTTGGGTCCTTTAGGGTTAGTTGGTTTGTAGGTTTGTCTAAACTTTTGTTTTTCAACATAATGTTTATTCTGACTTGCCTTGGGTTTAAACACATAAGTATTCTTCTCAGAGCTTGTGTGTTTAATGTCATTTAAGTGACCAAACTTAAATTGGGAGTACAGAGGTGTCTTCTTGATGAAGAGTTTGTTAACAGATTTTGGATTATTTCCAGAGGAAGATTCATATCCAATACCTCTTCTGTTATTCCCACTAACACCATAGATCATAGAAGCCATCTTGCTTCTGTCTAAGCTCTTAGTAAGGAATATCTGAAAGCTAGAGTCATATTTTTCTAAAATGTTTTCACATGACTTAGTCTCAGATTCAGATTCTTGTTGAGCTATTTCAAAGTCATTTTTGATTTTCAGATTAATTTCTTTTTGCTCAACAAGTTCTGTCTTCAGAAGATCAATCTCAGATTCAAGACTGCTTTTTAGCTTCTTGTATTTGAGCTTGATATTGTTATAACTTTTCAGAACTTTTGATAATACTTTGATAAGTTATTCTTTAGTAAGTTTAGCCATTATCTCTTCAGCGTCATCGTCAGATTCAGAATCAGATTCAGATCCTGAAGTTCCTTCCTCCTGATCTTCTATGCTGACCATCAGTGCAACATTAGCACATTCCTCTTCTGATTCAGAAGATGATTCAGATTCATCTGAGTCATCCCATGTTGCAATCAGAACCTTTTTCTTTTTGTCAAACTTCTTCTTGGGTTTTCTCTTTGAAGTTTGGGGCAATCATTCTTGTAATGCCCAGGTTCTTTACACTCATAGCATACAACTTCTTTCTTGCCAGATCTTTTGTGCCCAGAAGATTCCTTTCTATGATCAGATTTTCTGAAGTTGTTGAACTTCTTTCCCTTGTGCTTCCAGAGTCTGTTGATCCTTCTGGACATCATGGATAATTCGTCTTCTTCAGAAGAAGAAGATCCTTCAGAGCTTTCTTCAATAACCTGCAAAGCTTTAGCAGATTTATTAGATTTTAAAGCAATAGATTTACCTTTCTCTTTCTTCTGAGGTTCATCTTCCTCAAGCTCAATTTCATGGCTCCTCAGTGAGCTGATGAGTTCTTCTAAGGAGATCTTGTTCAGATCTTTAGCCATCTTCAAGGCAGTCACCATTGGTCTCCATCTGGTAGGTAGACTTTTGATGATTTTCTTTACATGATCTGATGTGGAGTATCCCTTGTCCAGAACCTTTAGACCAGCTGTGAGGATCTGAAATCTAGAAAACATAGTTTCTATATTTTCAGACTCTTGCATTTTGAACGCTTCATACTTCTGTATAAGCGCCAGAGCCTTGGTCTCCTTCACTTGAGAATTTCCCTCATGAGTCATTTTAAGTGACTCAAACATTCCATGAGCTGTTTCTCTGTTAGTAATCTTTTCATACTCAGTATGAGAGATTGCATTAAGCAATATTGTCCTAGCCTTATGGTGATTTTTGAAATCCTTCTTCTGGGCTTCTGTCATTGATTTTCTATCAACTTTCTTGCCATCCTCATTTGTAGGATGTTCATAGCCATCAATGACCAATTCCCACAAATCAGCATCATACCCAAGGAAGAAACTTTCTATCCTGTCCTTCCAGTAATCAAATTTTTCTCCATCAAACATGGGAGGCTTTGTGCTAATTCTATCCCCCTCATATTTGTTACAGTTGGATGTAGAAGCATCACCCATAATGACAAACAAATATATATCAAAGTAACTTTTCTCACTGGATCTTTACTGACACGGTTAAGTGGTAGCACACGCAGAACCGGAGCTCTGATGCCAACTGAAGGTGAGAAAAATACTTAGAAGGGGGGGTTGAATAAGTATGACAAATAATCACAGATTAAAACATAGTTATTTTTATCCTGGTTCATTGAACTCAACTACTCCAGTCCACCCTCTCAAGAGTGATTTGCCTTTCTCAGTCAAGGACTTAATCCACTATTTAATCAAACAGATTACAATAGTAACACCTAAGAACAACTGTTCTTAGTCTTCTTAAGAGCTACTAATCCCAACTGGATCCTCTTAAGGAAACCTTTTACAATCAATGTAAAACTATTACAAGAGTAAGAATGCTTCTAAAAAGCTATTATCACAACTGTGATATTTCTCTTAAGTTTAAGAA
Source organism: Lathyrus sativus (assembly GCA_963859935.3). Classification (NCBI taxonomy): domain Eukaryota; kingdom Viridiplantae; phylum Streptophyta; class Magnoliopsida; order Fabales; family Fabaceae; genus Lathyrus; species Lathyrus sativus. Next base: position 361,719,365 of record OZ012739.1, read on the forward strand.
CAATGTTACAGCAAAATAGAATATAAGAGCTTTGAGAGATTTTCTTTGATCAGTGATTTTGCAAGTTGTTCGTTACTGGAGAAGATAGGTACTTAGATCCATGAAGTCTTCTCAACATTGAAGGCTGTGCTGAAAAGCCTGGTGCCTTTTGTCTTTACATTGGAGGCTGTGCTGAAAAAGCCTAGTGCCTTTTGTCTTTTACTTTGCAGAAACTTTCCTTAGAATGGAATGCACAGATAAAACCTTTTTGTCTGTGTTCTTGTGTCTAGCATAAAAGAGGAAAGAGCTGTTGAGATATGCCAACGTACATATTCAAATCTTCTTCACTAAGTAAGTTCAGCTATCAACATCAGAGTCTGGATCTTCAGAATCTCCAGAGTAGAGATCTTCTGGATCTTCAGAGTCTTGGAATGTTCTTCAGATTATGCTGAATCAGGGTATATGCAGCTTGTGTGCTTGAGCGTGTAGTTCTGTCAGATCAGAGTCTTCTATATCAGATTCTCAATACTATGCAGCGCAGTATCTTCAGAGTCTTCTGATGACTAAGCTTCTGAACTCTCAGAGTCTTCTATTCTTTAGAGGCTTCTGCTTCAGAATCTTCAGTAGACAACACTTAGATTCTTCTGGGAGCAGCGTTCAGATCTTCATTTAAGATGCTCTTGAACCTTTTAAGCCTTTCATAATATCATTGTTCAGATCCAAATTTGCTCTTTTAAGAATATTTTCTTTAGTACCTGTAGCAAACAGTCTAGAACAAATTTAGAGTATATAATTCTTGAATACAAAATTCATAAGTGTTATCATCAAAACTTAGAGATATTACTAAGAAACAATCAGTGTTCTTACACATAACAGCATCCTAAGCAAGGACATGTGATCCTACTGGGGTCTTTGGCGTGTTCAACAGCAAACTTAACGAACTTCGATACCCCATTCTCGTACTCTTTTGACAATCGATTACCAGACATCCATTTTTTATCCATACTAATTGAGTAATCTACACTAAACTATAAAAGTTAAACAAAATAGAGAATACCTGTAAGGAAATCACTAACTTCTAAGAATGCTACGCAATAGGATGCTTGGAAACGATCACAGCTATGCTCTTCACAGGTAACCCCTATAGCAGACAAAATATAAATTTTATTAAAATCATATTAATAATTAACCAAGACAAATCATATTAAAAATACTAGATAATCCACCAAAACAAATCATATTAAAATTACTAGATAATCCTTAAACCAAAATGACACCCTTACTAAACATTGAGAAATCCTAACTAAACATATAAAACCATAATAACATATATATCATATAAACATTGAGAAATCCATCATAATAACATAATAACATATCAACATATAAAACCATCAACATATAAAACCATAATAGCATATAAAATCATATCATATAAAACCATATTCATGTTGGCTACTCTCTTAAAAAATACGAATTTCCAAACTATTAAAAAAAATATGCTCTATCAAGTTACATTAATATTTTTAGCCATCATTATCTAATATTTTTGTTATATTCAAATTAGAAGAAAACTCATTTGTATGAGTGATGCTAGATGAATTATCCATCTAAGTTCAAAATAGCAACAAAATAAAAACAACATCAATCTCAATCTCAAAATAACAATAGAAAAACAATAACACATAAAACATTTTGAGTTTAGACTTTTAACAACAACAAAAACAAAAACAATAGTATACGTAACATATCTACACAAACCCAACAACATTATTGTTAACATCATATCAAATATCATACTTGAACTCAAATTTACTTGCATGTCCTCAAACCTTCAATACAAAACAACACTAAAAACCTTCACTAAACCTTCAATAACTCAATAAAAACAACAACAACAACAATAATATTAAACCTTCAATGCCTCAATAACAACAAACCTTCGCATTGCAACAACTATATCAAACCTTCAATATCTCAATAACACAAAACTTTTAATATCTCAATAACAACAAAGAGACAATAACACATAAATGCTTAACTCAGCAAACCTTTAAAGAATTTGATCAATACATATAACCACTATAACTCAGCAATGCCATATACATATACCTTCAATATCTTAATAACAACAAAGAGACAATAACACAAAACCTTCAATGTCTCAATAACACAAAGCCATTTATATCATCAGAACAGAAAAACCATCTATATCTTCAAATACCAACAATGGTGAAAAGATAAATAAACAAGAAAACTATAGTAAAACTTCACATACCGTAACAATGGTGGAAATGCAATGCAGACGGACGGATGCACTCGAAAACGGACGGTGAACGGCGACGGCGGCGCAATCCAACGGAAGAGGGCGACGGTCGACGGCGGATGACGGCAACAGAAAGTTTGAATAGGGCAAGTTCGTTCGCTAGAGGAGAAAGAAAGAAGAAAAGAAATGTACGCGACTGTTCTGTTTCTCTTAAAATTCTAGAAGGTATTTTAAAATTATAATACTAATACCTATAGCAGCGCTTTTAAAGGCCTTTAGCAGCGCTTTTAAAAGCGCTTTCATAGGGTGCCTTAGCAATGCCATATAGCAGCGCTTTATAGAAAAAGCGCTGCTAAAGGGGCCCACTTTAGCAACGCTTTTTAAAAGCGCTTTCTTAGGGTACCCCTTTAGCAGCGCTTTTTAAAAAGCGCTTTCTTAGGGCCCCCCTTTAGCAGCGCTTTTTTAAAAGCGTTGTCTTTGGTAGGAAATTTTTTTTCTTTTTTTTTTACTCACACTTTAGCAGCGCTTTTTTAAAAAGCGCTGTCTTTGTGTGCGCTGCTAAAACTCATTTCTGGCGTAGTGCGTGGGGGAGGACGTGGAGAACAAGGGGAAAGCGTGTGGGTCTGTCTGTCAAGGTAATCGTATTCCCGATGTATATGACTTGTGCCCGACCTGAGAGGATTGAACCTTATTGGGCTTTTCCACCACAGTGTTGGATTGGGCCTTCCCAACTGATGGGCAGGTCCCGCCCCAGTCCAGAACATATATATATGTACATATATATATATATATATATGTACATATATATATATATATATATATGTATATATATATATATATATATATATATATGTATATATATATATATATGTATATATATATATATATATATATATATATATATATATATATATATATATATATATATATATATATATATATATATATATATATATATATATATATATATATATATATATATATATATATTTCCAGCTCAGTTAGAAAGAAAATCGAGTTGAAAAGTAGCGTATTTTTAGATTTAAAACAAAATATTCAAGAAGACTCTACTTTTAATGAGATAAAAACATAAATTGAGATTGATGGAATTCGATGCATGTATACTTAATAGGTTTATTCCTCGATTTTCAAAAAAAATTAATAGAATATATTGAGTTTTTTAAAATAAAAAAACAGCGTGCGTATAGGAATTATACCTCAGTTTTACAATAACTGAAGTGAAAACTTCGTTATGAAATGTAATATTTGTAGTAATTTAATCTTCTATTTTTCTATAGGTTTTATTTTCATTTTCATAATCTTCTATCATGTGCAGGTTTTGAAGATATTTTCTATAATTGCATTGAAGATTGATCCATTTTATAAAATATCATGTGAATGTATTAAAGATATATTTGAGAATTTTATCAAAAGATGGATTCATATATGTTAAATTTTTTATGTCCTATATTTGTTATTCATCTTCTTATGATTGATATCATACTTTTGAATTACTCTTTTGAAATGAATTGCATTGTAGAAAATAGTTTGACTAATAGTTTTGTAGTTTCCTTTTCTCTAAAAGTTGATCATATATGTTGTTTAAGATAACATTCAAAAATCTTGCATGTTGAAAATATGTTTGAAGAACTCTGATTTAGTAGAGGATCGGAACATAAAATATGTTAAAAAGTAATAAGTGTTTGAAGTATTATGTATTAGAATTAGAAGTTGAATATAATTGTATTATTTAACAGGATTGCTATGTTGACACCCATCTTTACACCCTACACCTCAATTACTGTTCACAAATACTTGAACAAATTCCCCAGAACATGGTTAATAGTGTGTATTTTATTGGTTAATGAATTAGTGAAAGTGGTTAATAAATTATAGGTAAAATAATTGGTTAATAATGTAGATTTTTGTGGTTAATGCAACTGTGAAGTTGGTTAATGCGCAATCTTATATTTGTGTTATAAAATAAATTTTAAAAATAAAACTTTTTTAAAAAAAAATTAATATTTTAAAAAAATATATTATTTTAATAAAAAAAACACTGTTCACCGTATAAATACGGTGAATAGTGCATACGGTGTAAGTATTGGGTGTAGGAAATGGTGTAGGAATAGCATTTTTCATTATTTAAAGGTCTACTAATTTTGTTGTTTGTGTTAGTAAAAGATCTAATAATATTGTAGGTTATTTTTGCGTGTTAAAAATGAGTTTGAAGAAGTATGATTTAGTAGGAGTGGAGGTTTATTTTTTGTTTCAACTTCACATATAAAAAAATTTTAAATGTCTTTTTACCTCATGTTCTACTAGATTTTTGTTAGGACCGAGAACATTAATGATATTATAATAATTCGTAAGTCATTTAAATATTTAATCTATTTTTGTTATTATATAAGTTTAGAAGTTTGTAATTATATTTTAATTTTGTATATGACTTAATTTATATAATTTTTGTTATTATAATATGAATATTTCTATAATTTATATTTATTTTACCTTAATACTTATATGACTATTTAAATTATATTTTAATCTATTTTAATCTATTTTTGTTATTATATAAGTTTAGAAGTTTGTAATTATATTTTAATTTTGTATATATCTTAATAATAACTTAATTTATATAATTTTTGTTATTATAATATGAATATTTTATTTTACCTTAATAGTTATATGACTATTTAAATTAGAGTAATCATTAATAAAATTGTTTCTTTTTATAGTTGATGATAATTTGGATACAACTAATTTTATTATATAACTTTTTTAAATAAATTTCTTTCATTGCTAAAAATAATTTTAAAAAATTGATTTTTGATGACTAATTTATAACTTTATTTTATTTTATTTTTAAGTAGATTGAAATTCATCAATTTTTACTTAACAAATAAATTTTGCAACAAATTGCAGTTATATCTTATTAGTGTAAAAAATAAATTGTAGAGATACTTTAGTAATTTAATAATTACTAGGAATATAAAATCTGAGAGCGGAAAAATAAATAAAATTAAATTATTAGAAATAATTAGATGATTTTAATTATTTATTATTAATTAGAGTAATTAAAATTATTAGAGATAATTCATATTATCATGGATTTTTATTAAATAATTATTTAAATACAATTTTTATTTAAATAAAATAAGAGTGTGACATTTAATTAGAATATTTTTTAGAATAAAATAGAAATTTAAATTTCACGCTAGAAATTTAGAGTTAAATAAGGGTGTAAGTGAGAGGGGTGTGAAGCCCAATTGAGATATTTAGTTTAATATAAATTCTTAAAGTGAGAGACAAACTAGGGTAATGTGAAAAAAATTAAAAAAATTAGGAAGCGGTCAATTTGAAGGTTTGGAATAAGGAGAGTTGGAGGGAAATCCTAGGAACGTGAAAGTTTGACTAGGAAGTTTCAATTATGAGGTAATGGGGGAATTTCCTTATTGATAGGTGAATTTGGCAGCCATAGTGGTGAGAGTTCCTTATCCTCCCATCAACGCCTTGGGTAGTGTAATTTTTTCCTTATTTTCTGTGATCTGTATAATTTTGGCCAAATAAGATTTGGGCAAAATCTTATTGGCACGATCGATAAAAGTTTTTGTTTGTATTAATTACTCTGAGACCTAAAAGGAGATTTAAGATAAATCTCATATGTTATCTAAAGTGTTGTTGTTTGTAGGTTTACAATACTTATGGTTGATTGTGGTGATCTATATGAATTTTATACTATTGCGTTTGATTTCATTTTAGAATTTTGGGATTTTTCCTGTAATTTTGAGCGACCCCTATTTGTTAGTGTTTTTCCCAAATTTTTCTGCAAAAACCTTATGATGTGTATTCCCTATTTTTCCAAAACCTTAATATGCTTTTCCATGTTTCCCAAATTCAGTAAAACTAAATTTTTCAAAAATTTGGATTTTTTTAGAGAAATCGAATATGTTGAGAATTTGGGGGTGGTTGGGACTCAAGTAGGCGAGTTTTAAATCAGTAAAATAGAGAGAAAAATGCAGGAAAATCGCAGGTAGACATAGAAGGGGATTGACCGTCTTATTTTAGGCATACCTTGAGTTTCATAAATCAGATTGAGATGGCGTCTATTGCGCTGGAAAGCTAATGAGATAATCCTTCTTTTGTAGTATATAAATTTGGTTTAGGGGTGCTATACATCAGTAGCACTTCACTGATTTTTACACCACATGCATAATCAATTTCAGACACGCGTTGGTCATCTTGTTTCACGCGTAACTTGAATTTCGTAAGTCTATTTGGGGTTCCGACAGTTGCGTTAGAAATAGAATGAAATGATCTTCAAAACTCGAGAGTTTCATAACTTTATCATGAGAATAAAATTTTCGTGCTATTTTGATGTCAGGCATTCTATTTTAGAGTTTATGCAGGAATTGTCGCGATAAGGCTGAACTGAAACAAATAGAACTGGAGTTTTATAACTCCGCTTGAGGTGCGGTTCTGTGTGTTTGAAAGAGGATTTAAATGGCTTTCAAACTGGAGAGTTTCATAATTTTATCATAAGTCTTTAATATTTAGTGTTATTTTGAGGTGAGACAATTTTATAGCTAGGTTCAGAGTTTTGAGCAATTTGGAGTGTGCTGACCTTTCATTATCGTTTTGACGAGTTTAAGGGTTCTGTATGATTTGGTTAGAGTTATTATAGAGTTGACAGAGTTGATTTTCAGTTGTTTAGAGTTGGAGACCAACATATAGGGTACACTTGAGTTGAGTTTCGAGCACTGTTGACATTACAAGGTTACCTTTTGAGTAATATTTTTATTTGTTGAAGGTTGTTAAGCCAAAAGAGGTAAATTGAGTTAAACTATCATCCTTCAAAGTTATTAGAGTTATCACTTGTGAAGAGTTGCCTTTATAGCACTTTGGATACTTTAAAGTAGTGTTAGGGTACTCGAGAGTCATTTTTTAGAACTGAGAGGTATTGAGATATTTCGAGTTTTCTTGAGAATTTTTTATGAGTTGGAGTTTTGAGTAATAAAATATCTTTCTTCTTTTTGATGAAAATAAATATATTTTTAAAACATATTTTTTTTAGTTTAGTAATCTAAAAGGATTATAGTGGGAATCTTAATTGAAATTTTTTATGTTTAATAATCTGAAAGGATTAGAATGATAGCCTTAATTGTCGATTTTTAGTGCTTAGTAATCCAAAAGGGTTACAACGACACCCTTAATTGGATATTTTTTTTATTATTAATCCAAAAGGATTATAGTGATGATCTGTGATTGACAACCTATAGGTTCAAGAGTGGAACCTTCTAATGATGTTTTTGATGTTAATGATGCTTATATTTTTTATGATGTTTATGATGTTAACGATGCTTATGATATTGATGATGTTTATGATGCTTATGATGTTGATAATGTTTATGATGTTTATGATGTTAACAATGCTTATAATTTTGATAGTGTTTATTATGTTTGTGATGTTGATGATGTTGCATGCTTACATTGTACATGATCATGTATGCCTTTATTTTAGAGTTAGGTAGGACTTGGGTTCAGTCATGGCCTGGTTCAGCGAGGGATTATGGCGATCTCTCGTTTAGATAGGGAAACAGTTAAATAGTAACCCAAGACATGGTTAAATAGATCCCCAAAAACTTGGTGCCACATGCATTTTTTATGAGAAGATTGTGGCATTAGCATTTGCATAATTATTTGACTTTGTTTATGTTTTCATGTGAATGATGTACTTATGAATTCGTTATTTACCATCCTGCAACTAATTTCACCATTATCATTTGTAAGATGTATTCTCCCTTTTTTTTGGCGTGTGTGCTCCTCTGGAGTACAGACAATCAGTTACTCAACAGGAGTAGTCGCTTGCAAGTTAGAATATGGCCTTGGAGGTTGTCTTCATTTATATTTACATTTATCGCTTTTTAGTGGTTTATATGCTCTAATCTATAACATCGGAGACGAGGCGCATTGTTTTGTTTGAGTTGTTGTTTAGAGTTATTTCTTTGAGTATTTGCTTTAAATAATTATTTGGTGTTTTGAGATATTTTAAGTTCCATTGCGAAGATTTTGAAAAATACTCTTGAAGTTGCATGTTTTGTTTTAAGTAGCATGCTAAGTTATGAAAATTCTATTTTATATTAAGATTCGGGGTTTAGGGTGTTACATATAATACCCATGTCTCCCCCACAAAGTCATACCATAATGAGTCATGCCATGACTCCCTTAATAAAAGGTGGTCAATAGTCTCCCCAATCAAGGGGAGTAGTTACGACTTTATAGGGTTTCCTAAACCTTAGGCCCAAAGAGCCTCTATAAATATCTCTCCTCTTACGGGAGAAAGATAGATCATAACTAACACATATCGTTCATATCCTAAGCATAAGACTCGCATACTGAGCCACTCACCTCACGTGAGTTAGCCCTCTAAAACCCTCGTAAATGGTGTAATACCATCATACAGGGCCTCACGCCACTTCAGGAAAGCCCTTACTGTTATAAACTTACAAAGGCCTCTAGGTATCTGTAACACTCCAAAATTTGCATTTCCATTTTCGCATATCTTGGCTTATGTTTCATATCATTTTGCATTGGCATTTATGCATAACATTGAGCCTAGGCATGGGATCAAGGTATCTTATTCAACAATCAAGAGAGGAACTTCATCTTAAAAGCTCAATCAAGGGTTCATACTCAACTTCGTGGAAATCTCAAGTCACAAGGTCTTCATCATCATCAATACATGTCACTCAACCACTTGAATCAAGAATTCAAGCATTGATCACTTCCTTCTATCTTGTGGGCAATTAGACTAGGGTTTTGGTTCAGAGGAGATTTGTGGTTAGTTCCTTGGGAAAGACATGATTCTAAAAATCAATACACACCTTGAGGGTCCTCTACATGGATTATGTGTCTTCATAAACCATCACAAGAGTTTCAATAAGTGGAAATGATCATAGGGTTTCATCTGGTCAACAAAAGTCAACTATGATTCAATAGGGTCAAAATCTTGGATCTCAAGGTCAACCAAGTGTTTTCTAGGTGTTTTTAATTTATTTCATGTGTTTGTAACAATTAGGGTCAAGAGGAAACATAAAATCAGGAGATTGGTTGAATTATGGTTTTACTGAAATTTTTCTAAGTGTGGAAAACCCTAAATCATAGCCATTTTGCAACTTCCATAACTTTCTCATCCTTGATCCAATAGGGGCAAACATGTTATCAAATTAAAGGAGACATCATGAACTACAAGTTTGTAGAATAAAGCAAGTCCAAAAGATCCATATTTTGAGAGATATGGAGAGCTAAAGTTGAGAAAATCAAGATTTTGTCATTTCAACACTTAGAAAATTTTCCAAGTATAGAAATTCAGCTTGAAGTACCTACTTTCAAGCCTATCTTACATGATGATACAAGCTTTCATATGACTTTTCCTTGAATATGAAAGTTGTAGGGCATCCTCCAAGATTTCTTTTGAGTACTAGATCATCTTCATTGGATGTGTAGAACTCAAGTTATGATCTATCCAATTTAGGTTTCAAAGTTGTCAAGAGTGGACAAGTTTTAGGCAGATTTTTTAGGCTACTTTCCAAGGCCTTTTTCACTAAATTCTTGACCTCAAATCACTTTCCCTTAAACATGAAATTTTAAGATCATTCTTCAAGCTTTCTATCCATTACTAAAAAATATCCGTTGGATCAAAACTCTTCAAGTTATATGGATTCAAAGATGAGGTTTCAATTATGTCAAAGGTTCAATAACTTAGAATTTTTCTAAGTTACTTTGGACAGATTTGAGAACACAACTTCCAACCTTCTTTTCTCGTGGATCTAAGTCTTGTATCAATTCACTTTGAACATAGAATTTGATCATGGTTCTCCCTACATCTGATTGTGCCAACAAGCTTACCATTTGGAGCAATATGCACGGAGATATGATTGGTTAAAGATGGTTCCATGAGTAGGTATTTCAAGCATGTCATTCTACTTTGAATCAATTTTTTCTTTGCAGCAACTTTGTCCTACCATTTCATGTGCATGAATCATCATGGTTATGTCAAAAAACCTTGCCAAATAAGTGCCAACCAACCATGTACCATTCATGTACCATTTTTCACACATTTTGCCAAAAGAAGAAAAGAGAACAAACATGCTCACCAAGAATCCTAAGGCCACTCTTTCCTTATGACTTCTCCCTCCACTCAGAAAATAATGACAACATACTGTTACCATGCCACAGCTCATGCCATTATGCATCATCCACCCTTCATTTCAATTTTTGTTTTAAATCTTTAACCACAGTAACTGTACTTTTTAACCTCACAAACTTCATATATAAACCCTCAAAACCCTAAAAGAGAGGCAGTCACCCTCATTGTGTGAAAATCAGAACCAAGGAAGCTCTTTCTCTCTCAAAATTTTCTCAAATCGAGCTGAGTTTTTCTCCCAGGATCTTTATATTTCCTTGCCTTATTCATCATCCTTGAGGTTCAAAAGAGCTTGGACGAGGGATTTCTGAAGTGGTTTGAGCAAGAACAATGTGCAGTGGACACCTTCCACTAGGTATTTTTCTCTAACTTATTTCTCTCATTCTAGAAGCTTTTTAGGTTCATTATTGATACATCTGAAGTCCTACACCATTGTAGACAATGTTGGGCATGAGTTTGTCTTGTTTTGAAGAGGTTTAGTTCATGTGTTCTTGTTTTCATGCTCGATTTTCATGACCTTAGAGTTGTTAAAAATAAAAGTGGAGTTCATAGTTGTGTTCAACATGAAATTCCCGTCAGAATGATGTGTAATTTTGTTGTTTTTGATGATGTTTTGTTCTATAACTCTGGCGTGACCACCAGAGAAGACGACCGGAGCCCTAGCTTTGGCGTCTGAGTTGTCTTGGGGTGTTGACTCCTTGACTTGCCTGCGTGGAGCCCATATGGCGCTGAGTCAGTGATGACTCAATTAATGAATCTCCCGCGTGGCCCTTTTTTTTGTTGTTTTTGACCTTGTTTTGTTCATGGGCCTTACAAATTTGCTTTATGAACCCCCTATTATTGAGCCCAATGCGCGCAACAACACTTCCTCAATTCATTTTCCATTTTGTTGATGCACCCCCCTTTCCTTTTTATTTTATTTTGATTTTATTTTCAATTTATTTTTTATTTTAATTGATAAAATATTTTTAAAAATGGTTTAAAATATATTTTTTACTAATTGATGTCTTGAGATAATTTTCATAATTTTTATTTTATTTTAAAATTAATTTTCATATTTTATTTATATTTATTTTATGAAGTAATTTTACATATCTGCCCTTGGCTAGGGTTTATGCTTTTGATACCCTATGCTTGCCTTTTTGATCCAATCTCTTGACCTTGTTTTGATATGGCATTGGTGAATGTTTTGATGCTGGTTTGGTGTTTTGATGTGGAATTTTTGGTTGCTTCTTAGTTGATTTTATTCGGTCCTCGATGCATGCTTGATTTTTATGATATGCTTGCCTTGTTGAGTTAACTTAATGATGCATTTGAGCCAATCTTGTGGAGATATTTTGCACACTTTGTCTTGATAGATATAAGATGAGTTTGAGATTTTGATTGGAATTTATTTGATTATTTTTCTATTTTTTTGGATGATGTATCAAGTTGATGTTGCTTTGGTCATGTTTGTGTGCGTGTCTTGACCTAATCTTTAGAGTATGATTCTTGGATGATTCAATGGATGTTTGATGATTCTTATTTGCTTTGGTTGACATGTATAAGGTGTAGATGTTCTTGATTGGCTGCATTTTATGATAAAATAATGCTATATGTAGATGTCATGACATGCTTGTGTAGTGTTCTGCAGGGTAAGTTGGGTTAACTAAAAACAAAGTGTATTGGATGTCATACTGAATGTTATGACATCAGGTATCTGACATCAAGGGCACGTGTTTGTTTTTCTGGTCTAATGATTGAGTTAGCTGAGGCTAGATTCCAGGAAACATTGTAGGGCGCTTAGTTATCTCAGGCGAAATGCTAGGCAATGCTGAGGATAACATGAAATGCCTATGACCTAATTGACAAAACCTTGATGTATGAAAAGAGGTTTAACTTGGTTAAACCTAATTTCTGAAATGAGGCCCAAGGATCTTATGCTGCCTATAAATACAGAAGTGGAAATCATAATTCAATAGAGAGACTGAGAGATTTTACAGAGTGTTGTGTGAGCCATTTGTGAGTGAGGAATTCAGTCTGTGTATTGTGTTCTTCACCTGTGATTTGTGTCTTAGGATTTCTTATGAGCCAAGCAATTATATATTGTATGATTGCATTGGACTAGTGTGTTTGAGTTGTATGTTATTTGTGTCACTCTAAGCTTTTAAGCACCAGTGTTGTGTCTCTTGATTGAAGTTGTGAAGCAAGATCAAGATTTGTTTGAAGTGTGTCTTCTTTTTTATCTGTAACTCAATTGGTTGATATCACTGCTGTGATTGAGGGGGAGTGAGTTGGTACTCATGTCTAGTGTTAGGCTGAAGTTACATTGGGTAGGTCTTAAGTGAAGAGTCCAAACTGGTGGTTTGGCTCTGAATTAACTCTGCTTATAGTGGATTTTCTCCCTGGCTTGGTAGCCCCTAGAGTAGGTGTGATTTGCACCGAACTGGGTCAACAATTCCCTGTGTTATTTACTGCTTTCCTTAAGTGTTTTATTGTGTAGCTTAATTGTCTGTTCAGTTGTGGATGTCATAACATCCAGTATATCATTCACTGTCTGTTACTAGAATTTCAATTGGCATCAGAGCAGGCACCCTGCCTGTTATTTTTTGGGTGAGATCTAGGGAAGATAAATTCTGGTACTATGGACAAGGATATAGGATTCATAAATAGACCACCAATTCTGGATGGCTCTAACTATGACTACTGGAAATCTCGTATGATAGCTTTCTTGAAGTCTCTAGATAGCAAGGCCTGGAGAGCTGCTAACTCAGGATGGGAACATCTAGTGAAGACTAATAAAGATGGATTAACTGTGTTAATACCTAAAGAAGAATGGAGCAAAGAGCGAGGAGCCATGGCTCTTGGGAACTCTAAGGCCTTGAATGCTTTATTCAATGGAATAGATAAGAATATTTTCAAACTTGTGCATCACTGTGAACTGGCCAAAGAGGTTTGGAATACTCTCAAAACAACTCATGAAGGTACCTATAAGGTCAAGATGTCAAGATTACAGATGCTGACCACTAAGTTTGAAAATCTGAGAATGAAGGAGGATGAGACTATTCATGAATTCTACATGAATATTCTGGAGATTGCTAATACTTCAGGGGCTTTAGGAGAAAAAATGTCTGAAGAAAAGCTTGTAAGAAAGATACTCAGATCATTGCCCAAGAGATTTGCCATGAAGGTTACTACTATTGAAGAGGCTCAAGATATAAGCAACATGAAGGTGGATGAACTCGTTGGTTCTCTCCAAACCTTTGAGATGGGAATGTGTGAAAATGCTGAGAAGAAGAACAAAAGCATAGCTTTTATATCAAATGCTAAAGAGGAAAAACTATCAGAAGCTATAGCTATGCTTGGAAGACAATTCAACAGACTCATGAAAAGAATAGATCGGAAGGGCAGACCTAATGTCAAAAACATCTCCTATGACATCAACACAAGAGGTGAATCTGAACAAAAGTCCAACCAAGGAAAAGGAATTCAATGTCATGAATGTGAAGGCTATGGTTATATTAAAGCTGAATGTCCCACTTACCTCACGAAGCAAAAGAAAGGTCTAATTGTCACCTGGTCTGATGGAGATTCTGAGAGTCGATCAGAAGAAGAATCTGCAAAACATGACACTGCACTAACTAGTGTATGTGTATCCGATGATGACTCTAGTGAAGATAAGCTGACTTTTGATGATCTTGCAGCTTCATATAAAAAACATAGTATCAGAAGTGCAGAAGTGTACCAATAAGTGGAGAAGCAAAAGAAACTCATAAGGGAGTTGGAGGATGAGAAGAAAGAGAATCTTGCAACCATAGACTCACTCAACAGTGAGGTCAGTTTATTGAATTCCAAACTTGATCAAATGTCAAAGTCTGTCAGGATGTTGAACAATGGGACTGACACTCTAGAAGAAATTCTATAAAGTGGTCAGAAAGCAAGAGATAAGTCTGGAATAGGTTTTGTTGGTGAAAAGGAACCCATCTTAGGATTCAAGAGAACAAAGCCTGAAAATCATAGATCAAATTGGATGTCACGACCAATGTCTCAACATCAGGGAAACAGAAGCATGAACCAGACCAAGAGAAAGTTTCAGAGGTGGAGGTGTCACTACTGTGGAAGATTTGGACACATAAAGTCTTTTTGCTTTAGGTTGCATGGATTTCCCTGCCACACTCATCAAGTCAAACTCAAACAGGATACTCCTATCAAGAAACAACAATGGGTTGCCAAGAAGGTTGTTCTAATAGCTCATACCTCTCTAAGGGTATCAGCTAAAGAAGACTGGTATTTTGATAGTGGTTGTTCCAAACATATGACTAGAATAAAGAACTTATTGGTGGACATCAAACCTCATTCCACTAGTTATGTGACCTTTGGTGATGGAGCAAAAGGGAAAATCAAAGGTGTTGGAAAAATGGAGTGTTCTGGAGTTCCTAACCTAGACAATGTGTTACTGGTAAAAGGACTGACTACCAACATTATTAGTATTAGTCAGCTCTATGATCAAGGACTAAATGTCAAATTCACTAAGGGAGAATGTGTTGTCACAAATGAAGAAAAAGAGGAAGTCATGAGGGGATCTAGGTATAAAGATAATTGTTCTTATGGGAGCCTAAAGTCTTAAGTAACTCCACTATGTGTTCTATGGCCAGAGAAGAAAAGGAGGTCAAACTGTGGCATCAAAAACTTGGACATCTTCATCTAAGAGGGATGAAAAAGATCATATCCAAGGAAGCAGTGAGAGGAATTCCTAAGTTGACTATTGATGAAGGAAAGGTATGTGGTGAATGTCAGGTTGGCAAGCAAACCAAGGTGTCACACCCAAGAATTGGACATCTTACAACATCTAAAATTCTGGAACTGTTGCACATAGACTTGATGGGACCAATGCAGGTGGAAAGTCTTGGTGCGAAGAGGTATGCCTATATGGTTGTTGATGATTACTCCAGATACACTTGGACAAGTTTCATCAGAGAAAAATCAGATGTGTTTGAAGTCTTCAAAGACCTTTGTATTAGACTTCAAAGAGAAAAGGAAAATGTTGTTGTCAGGATCAAAAGTGATCATGGAAAGGAGTTTGAAAACTCTAAGTTTGCTGAATTCTGCTCATCTGAAGGAATCAGCCACGAATTCTCCTCTCCTATTACTCCTCAACAAAATGGCATAGTGGAAAGGAAAAACAGGACTATTCAAGAATCTGCTAGATCCATGATTCATGCAAAGAAATTACCTATGCACTTTTGGGCTAATGCAATGAACACAACCTGCTATGTTCACAACAGAGTCACCTTGAGAAAAGGAACTTCCTCCACTCTGTATGAAATATGGAAAGGAAGGAAACCAACTGTGAAGTATTTCCATGTTTTTGGGAGCAAGTGTTACATCCTGACAGATCGTGAACAAAAGAGAAAAATGGATCCCAAAAGTGATGAAGGAATATTCCTGGGTTACTCTACCAATAGCAGAGCATATAGAGTATTCAACTCCAGAACAAAAGTCTTGATGGAATCCATTAATGTTATTATTGATGATCAACATGAAGAAACCAATGTCGTGGAGGATGTTGGAACATTCTTTGAGACACCTACTGATGTTATGGTCAATGCTGAAGATCCGCAAGCTGTAACTCCAGAATCTGAGTCAGAAGCTCCCAACAAGGAACCTTCTATCAGAATCCTGAAAGATCATCCCAAAGATCTTATCATTGGAGACCCCAACAGTGGTGTAAGTACCAGATCTAGAGAAATCATCTCAAATTCATGCTTTGTATCCAAGATTGAACCCAAAAATGTGAAGGAGGCTCTAACGGATGAATATTGGATCAATGTTATGCAAGATGAATTAGAACAGTTCAAAAGGAATGAAATATGGGAATTGGTTCCAAGACCTGAAGGAACAAACATCATTGGCACCAAGTGGATCTACAAGAATAAATCTGAAACAAGGCTAGATTGGTGGCACAAGGCTATACTCAAGTTGAAGGGATTGATTTTGATGAAATGTTTGCACCTGTTGCAAGACTTGAATCAATAAGACTGCTGTTAGGAATTGCTTGCATTCTAAAGTTCAAATTATTCTAGATGGATGTGAAAAGTGCTTTTCTAAATGGATATTTGAATGAGGAAGTTTATGTGAAACAACCCAAGGGATTTGATGATCCTAACCTGCCAAACCATGTATACAAATTGAGGAAAGCTCTTTATGGATTGAAACAAGCTCCTAAAGCTTGGTATGAGAGACTGACTGAGTTTCTCACTGCTAATGGGTACAGGAAATGAGGGATAGAAAAAACCCTCTTTGTGAAGGATGAAGGTGGAAAAATCATGATTGCTCAAATCTATGTAGATGACATAGTTTTTGGTGGAATGTTAGATAAAATGGTTAAACAGTTTATTAATCAAATGCAATATGAATTTGAAATGAGTCTATATGGAGAATTGACATACTTTCTTGGGCTGCAAGTCAAGCAAATGGAAGACTCTATCTTTCTCTCCCAAAGTAAATATGCCAAAAACATAGTCAAAAAGTTTGGCATGGATAATGCTAGTCACAAAAGAACACTTGCACCCACACATCTGAAGTTATCTAAAGATGAAGGTGGTACCAGTGTTGACCAAAGCATGTATAAAAGTATGATTGGAAGCTTGTTATATCTAATAGCCAGTAGACCTTATATTGCCTTTGTAGTTGGTGTGTGTGCTAGATATCAAGCAGATCCCAAAGTGAGTCACATGAATCAAGTCAAGAGGATTCTCAAATATGTGAATGGAACTTGTGATTATGGTATGTTGTATTCTCATGGATGTGCCCCTATTCTACATGGGTATTGTGATGATGATTGGGCTAGAAGTGCTGATGACAGAAAAAGCACATCTGGTGGATGTTTCTTCTTGGGGAACAACCTCATATCGTGGTTCAGCAAGAAGCAAAATTGTGTCTCCCTATCCACTGCTGAAGCTTAATACATAGTAGCGGGTAGCAGCTGTTCCCAATTCGTATGGATGAAGCAAATGTTGACTGAGTAAAATATCACTCAGGATGTCATGACATTATACTGTGACAATCTTAGTGCCATCAATATTTCTAAGAACCCAATTCAGCATAGTAGAACCAAGCATAATGATATCAAACATCACTTCATAAGAGACCTTGTGGAAGACAAAGTAATTACCCTGGAGCATGTGGCCACAGAACTACAACTTGCTGACATTTGTACAAAAGCTCTAGATGCTACTCAATTTGAAAACTTAAGGAGAAAATTGGGAATTTACATGTATGAAGGGTTATAGCAATTACTGGCACAAGGGGTTTTTAAGACTTTAATGCATTCAACGCCCTTGACCACTAGAGCTCACTATTCCACACAAATAGGTTATCTCACTGCACCTACAATTCTCGCATTCCCCTTCCTCTTCATAATTACTCTCACACCCTTAGGGTTTCTCTCTTCCATCAACAACAAAATGTCCTTCAATCAAGACACTTCTTCATCCAAGAACCATCCCAAATCCTTTGAAGATGCTCCTGGTACTACATCTCCTCAAGTTGGAAATTCCCAACAACACTCCCAAGGTAATTCTTCTCCCACTGCCGACGACTTTGCTAGAATGAAAAACAGGGAATGGTCTGCATATGTTGACAGATCCATTAGGGAACTTGTCACAAAAGTTCTCCAGAAAGGACGTATTGTGCATGGTATCTCCATCACTCTAGCACAAATTGATCCATCCCCCAGCTCTGCTACTGGTCATGGAGAAAATAGTGAGGATGTGACAGAGGCGGAATCTGAAGATAGTGATGAAGATGTAGAAGAAATCGACTCCAACTCTTCTGAGGAGGAAGATTAATGTGTTTGTGTTGATAGTCTGTTGCTGGGCTCAGGCTAGTGAATTGTTGGCAGATGGATTGTTGGTTTTGGCTAGTCTTTGGTTTTGGTTGGCTGTTTTTTGCTCTGCATGAGCTTTGATTTGTAATAATCCTTTACATTTGTGTTTCCAACTATGTATGATCAATTCATTAGTTATGATCTAATTTTGTGGCTAAAAAGGGGGAGAAGTAGTAGTAGAATCAGCAGGGTTAGATGTTTGTGCATCAGCAGGTGTGCTTGATGATTTGTTGCTACAGGCCTAGTGATGTCTCTCACAGGTAGAAGATGACATTTTTTGCTGTGCATGTTTACACTGAGCAGGTTTTCAGGTGTGTTGATGTTATGATGTTGCTCTGAGTTGTGTTACAGGTGTGATGTTATGCAGGAGTTGATCTCCTGGTTATGTGAGCAGGATGATGATCCTGTGTGTGTTTGGAATTGTTGTTATATGTATGTGTGTGGTTTGTGCATAGTGTGTGTGTTCCTGATATTGGTAGGAGTGTGTGCTGGTAGAACTGTGTATTTCTGCAGGTTGCTTACAGAAGGTGTGTAGTTGTGCATTAGTTGAGGGATAGTATCACAGGATGTTCCACAAAATGTTGTGCCATCTGTAGTCTAGACTAACAGGTGATATGTGTGTGTTGTGGAACAGGTGTTTTTAAGGATGTCATATGAGATGTCTGGACATTCATAATCCAGAACAGTCTGTGTGATTGGTAATGTAGTTAAATCTGAATTCGTAGTACAGATGTGAGTTGTGAACTTTTCTACTGCATATGTTCTCTTATATGGTGACAGATAGTTTTAGCCAAAAAATTTCCAAAGGGGGAGTTTGTAGATGTTCTTGATTGGCTGCATTTTATGGTAAAACAATGTTGTGTGTAGATGTCATGATTGATGTCATGACATGCTTGTGTAGTGTTCTGCAGGGTAAGTTTGGTTAACTAAGAACAAAGTGTATTGGATGTTATACTGAATGTTATGACATCAGGTAGCTGACATCAAGGGCACGTGTTTGTTTTTCTAGTATAATGATTGAGTTAGCTCAGGCTAGATTCCAGGAAACATTATAGGGCGCTTAGTTGTCTCAGGCGAAATGCTAGGCAATGCTGAGGATAACATGAAATGGCTATGACCTAATTGACAGAACCCTGATTTATGAAAAGAGGTTTAACTTGGTTAAACCTAATTATTGCACTGAGGCCCAAGGATATTACGCTGCCTATAAATACAGAAGTGGCAATCCTAATTCAACAGAGAGGCAGAGAGATTTTACAAAGTGTTGTGTGAGCTGTTTGTGAGTGAAGAATTCAGTCTGTGTGTTGTGTTCTTCATGTGTGATTTGTGTCTTAGGATTTCTTGTGAGCCAAGCAATTATTTGTTGTATGATTGCATTGGACTAGTGTGTTTAAGTTGTATGTTATTTCTGTCACTCTAAGCTTTTAAGCATGAGTGTTGTGTCTCTTGATTGAAGTTGTGAAGCAAGATCAAGATTTGTTTGAAGTGTGTCTTCTTTTTTATTTGTAACTCAATTGGTTGATATCACTGTTGTGATTAAGGGGGAGTGAGTTGGTACTCAAGTCTAGTGTTAGGCTGAAGTTGCATTGGGTAGGTCTTAAGAAAAGAGTGTAAACTGGTGGTTTGGCTCTGAATTAACTCTGCTTATAGTGGATTTCCTCCCTGGCTTGGTAGCCCCCAGAGTAGGTGTGATTTGCACCGAACTGGGTCAACAATTCCCTGTGTTATTTACTGCTTTCCTTAAGTGTTTTACTGCGTAGCTTAATT
This sequence comes from Lathyrus sativus, assembly GCA_963859935.3. Classification (NCBI taxonomy): domain Eukaryota; kingdom Viridiplantae; phylum Streptophyta; class Magnoliopsida; order Fabales; family Fabaceae; genus Lathyrus; species Lathyrus sativus. The sequence continues at coordinate 361,739,450 of OZ012739.1, forward strand.
GTCTGTTTAGTTGTGGATGTCATAACATCCAGTATGTCATCCACTGTCTGTTACTAGAATTTTACAAGGTTCTGATTTTCATGGTTAGAGGTCTATTATATGCTTACCTTGTCTCATTTGCCTTACATGATCATGTATTTTTCCCATGAATAACTTGAGATGTGTGCTTGACTTTTGTGCTCTAACTTGAGTTTGTCTCTTCTTGACTTTGATTGTTGATTTGAATGTGAACATGATGAATATCATTTGAGTTTTTTTCTAACCTTGATGCATTGGTACTTGATCATTTATGTTCTTGTTTGAGTGCCTCCTATCTTTGAATGACTTTGATGTATGAATTTGTTCTTGATGCATGTTTTAAGTTCAAACCTTGTTGTTTCCTTTGTGTTTTCATGAATGAATCTTTGACTTGATATTCATGTTCATGTTGCTTCCCACACTTAGTTCCATGCCCTAATATCATGTCTTTTCCCTTAGAGTTATGTTTTATATGCTTATTTTGTGTAGCACTTGTTTTGTTTGTGAATGGGATACATAACTCGACTCTTTATGCCTTTTCCTTGATCATTGATATGGATTAGATATGGTGTGATGTTACTATTTCCCTAACTCGTTTCTCATCTCATTTGACCTAATTTTACTTTTCTTTGTGATTGATAATGCTTCTTGAAAGATGTTTGAGTCATTTGGGTGTGTGTGGGCATTTTGTTTTGCCATTGTATTTTGATTTTCAAATCTTTTGATATGGTTTGACATGTGACATGATGTGGGTACTCACCTTGTATGATTAAGATGTGTGTGCTTGATGCTTCTTTGTCTTTGAACTTCCATGATTATTCTCCTTGATTGCATCTTCCTCTTTCTTTTACTTTCTCCTTCATTTTTTTGTCTCTTTTTGAGACTTGTTTAAGTTTCAATCTTGTTTTCATTTGTGATTGAATTAGATAGTGTTTACTTGTGCTTGCTCACATGATCCCATTAGGTTTTCAATCCTTTGTATGATAACAATTAGGATAGTCACTTCTTGACCTCAACTATAGGTTCGTCATTTGTATAATAACATTAGGTAGACTTCCCTTTCATCCTAACCTTAGGACCATTTTGTATGATGACATTAGAGTTTTCAGTTTCCCTTTAGTGTTTTCTTTTGCGTCTTCTTTTCTCATCCAAAACAACTCTAAGACACTTAATAAAGAATGATGACCATTATGCGCCACGAGCCTTAATTATATGGGAAATGATAAGTGAGGGGTTTCTCCTCACTTGTCTAGAGTGTTTAGTGTATGCCCCTTGAGCGATAGACGACGCATTTGCTCCTATATCATTGTCTTTAGTACAACATGAATCTCGAATAAATTTAATTCACTTCTATAAAAAAATATTAAACCAAATTCAAACCTTTTTATCCTTCGGGATTTTTTTCAAATTCATTTTCAGAAAAGAGTACGTTAATTTTCCGTTCTACCGCAAACAGACATCGTCCCTAACTGTTGGAATGAGAACTTAATGTCGCTCATAAAAAACATTTAACCAACAAGCGGACTAGTTTACCTGAACAACATTTGCTCTGATTTCTCATACCAGATGAGGATACATAGGCACAAGATGGTATATCTTAGCGAGCAACCTCCCCCCATCACCCGTAGTTTTCCGGACTACGTAGGCGTAGGGCGGCGATATCCTATCGAGTCTCCTTTTTATTTTCCCTCCCCCATTTAGCATTAGTTTTTAGATAACACACCATTTGGTTAGACAAAAAGCATGCATCTCATTGAGTACAACGGACGTGAGGGGTGCTAATACCTTCCCCTTGCGTAACCAACTCCCGACCCAAGATTTGGTTGCAATGACCTTGTCTTTTCCTTTCTTTTAGGTTTTCTTTGATCGTTTTCTTTCCCTCTCTTTGGGATAAATAACGTTCGGTGGCGACTCTTCTTTTTTTCCGCCGGTTGTTTTTTCAAAGTTGCGACAGTATCCCTTACCCTTGTAAGGATATCATGCAAACATGTACCTTTTTACCACTATACTGGTGCCCAACATGAAGCCACACAAAAATTAACTCGGGCCACACATTCTTCATTACAATCACCATACTCACAGTTATCCTCCAATCTTATACCTCGCCATCTTCATCCATGGTTAAAATGAGACATCCATCCCCTACACTGCAGGATACCAGTGCTAGCAGTGATACTAACACCCTGGAGGCGATGCGTGTCATTATGGACGAACTACATCGTCAAAACCAAACACTTGAGAGAAACATCCATAATATCAGACATCGCCAACAAGAGTCCAATCCTCTTGAGGAGATGGAATTGATGGATCCTTCGCTAATCTATAAAGAAATATGGGAAGTGCATGCCCCTGAAAGATTCAAACCTCCCTTTGTAGGCCAATTTGATGGGCGTAATGATCTTTATGATCATGGCGCCTCCATCAACATACAAATGTCCATCATTGGATATCCTGACACCTTGAAGTGAATTTTTTTGTCTGGGACCTTTAGGGATGTCGCCTTGCGATGGCATATGGGTCTACCTCGGGCTTCCATCACTAGCTATCATGAGCTGGTGAAGAAACTTATACACTAATTGGCCACCGACCGTCATAACTTGTCCTTGATAACGATAAAAAAGTCAAGCATAAAGTAGTTAAAGTGGTTAAAGATGAAATCAAATGGAACATAACTCAAGCATCATACCAGAAGTAAAATCAATAAATTTTCTATAAGAATGAATCATTTTACAAGTCTTGAAGTATATGGAAGTCTGCTTCGATACGTCTGAGTGAATACATTGTGAAAGCATGAGATTTTTTTTCTTACATGGCTAAACCACACAAAAAAACAAGTTTTAAAACTTATTTTTATCAAGAAAATATTTTCAAAAATGCTTTGAAGTCGTGCCAAATGCGTTACACAATATCAGAAAAGCTATGGATTAGTTTTTCATCTTTCCAGTAAATTGACACTTCTTCCAATCGATTAGGACAATTCAAAAATGTGCCATAAGCGATAAGGACAAAGCCTTAATGATGGATAACGCCTAAATACCTTTCCTTTTGTTTTTGAGCTCTTTAATCGATTAATTTAAGCCTACCAATCAATTGGCAAGTTAAAAATGACACCAAAAATGTTTCTTTTTTTCTGCCAATCTCTAGTCTATAAATAGAGGTCCATTCCCACATATTTTCACATCCAAAAAACATGACTTCATTTCTCACTTCTCACACTTTTTCTAAAATATTATTTTGTTCACTTTCTTTCACTAAAAAGTTTAGTCGTAGTGTATTTTGAGATATTCATTTTGCGAGTGAGGAAGTTGTAATTCTGAGAGGGTAGTTTTGTAAGTTCACCAAACAATTTTTATTTTTACCTTGGTTTAACAATTTATTCATTTAGGAAGTTTTTTTGTTTGGGTTCGAAGCTAAACTTGTAAAAATGTTTTGTTTGGAGATTATGTGATCAAGTCTCCATTTAAGTTCGAAAGTTCATCCCCTACAAAAGATTTTAAAGGTTCGAGATTATCCCATATTAAAATCTAATTGATTCTTTGTTAGCCTGCGATAAACCAAGTTTTATTTAAAGCTCATCCCATGATAAAAGCTTGTTTCAGTTTAAGATCATCCCGGCGGTAAAATTTCTCAGGTTCTCGGTTAGCCCGGTGTAAAACTAAGTCTGATTTATGATCTCAGCTTGATGTTTAAAGCTCTCAAGGTTCATGATCAGCCCATGACTAAATATTTGTTTGGAGCTTGAAGACTAATCGTTCCAATTTTCTTGTGGAAAGGATACTAACTGATTTGATCCATCGTTTATATAAAAGACTCATTGTTTCACTCCTCGTTCTTTTTCTGTTTGGTTGAAAGTAAACCACAAACTTCATTTTCCTTATATAAGGGTTCAAGAGTTTAACCTACTAAAAGATCTTAATTTTATTGGATACTCTCAAGAATAATTCTTCGGGAGATGAATAGGTCTTTTTCTCTTTTTACCAAACCTCTGTAACTTATCTTGTCTTATCTTTCTTTAACTTTTTTATTTATGAATTTTATCTTCTGCAATTTTATTTTCCACCGTATAGCACTATAACTTTTCTAAAATGTTTTTGAACTCCAATTTTAATCCTACAAGTTTTTTAAACTTAATTTTTTCTGAAACACACCATTCACCCCTCCCCACTTGCGTGTGAAGTCATGTGTCCAAAAAGTGACATCAAAGGACTAATTGTCTCAGGACGAAGATGACTTCTAACACACATCTAATGGGAAGATCTTTTTTTAACACACCACAACTTTTTGATAGTAGCAGATTTTATATATGGAAATCTAGGTTAAGAATTTGCATTCAATGTATAAATAATGAATTATGGGAAACTATAATCAATGGTTCATTCATCCCTACTACCAACTAAATAGAAAAATAGTAGATAAACCCGATTGCCTTTAGACCAAAGAGGAAAAGAGAAAATTTGAAATAGATTTCAAAACTAAATTTTTTATAACATTGTCTCTAGAATATAGTAAATTCTTCTATGTTCATATTGCAAAACCTCCAAGAAAATATGGGATACTCTTGAAATGATATATGGAGTTTCTCTAAGTATCGATCAAGAGAAAATAAACACATGAGTCGAAGAAGATGAAGATACCACCTTTAATTTATTTTCAAAGTTTAGAAACATTAAAAATGACATTGGAACCTTTATCACTAACTAATGTCTAAGAGTTAAGAATTGGAAGTTTAATCCAATCCTTAAATCAAAAGAAGGGAGCCTTCATGAATTTCAGGAAAAATCATGAATGAAGGAAATTATAAAGAAATAGAACAAACTAGTTCAATTAATCAAACATGAAGAAACAAAAATTTAACAATCATCAACTTCATCATACTCATATCATACAACTCTTATGGAATTCTTCTAAAAAACATACTCAGTAGTTGAATGATCTTCTAAAGATTCAATATCAAATGAAGGAACCTCATGTTTGAAAAACTATGATGAAGAAGTATCCTCAATATTCAAATCAAGAAAATGAAGATAGACATCAACCTCGAGGAGAAATATAAAAGAACCTTCTTCCAACGAAGAAGATGAAGTTTGTTTAAAAGCATCATACAAGGAAGATATTGTTAAGGTAACTAAACCATATTATGAACAATTGTTTAGAATGCATGTTCAATTAGTTAAAGAAAATGATAAATTGAGAGAATGAAACATAGTTCATAAGGAGTCGCTAAGATCTCTTGAAGAAGTCAATAATTCATTCAAGATAGAAATAACCAAAATTAGAAACTCAAGAGAATAGTGTGATACTTGTGTCTCCATGAAAAAGGAAGTAAATGATTTTCATGAAACCTGAGGTAAGTTGGCCATTTAGAGTATTTTTGTTTTAACAAATTGAAAAGATCTAAATGCAACAATCTTATATTTTCTAGACCTAATGCACATGAGCTCAAGAAGATGTGGGTACCACAAGTGAAACCTTAGTATTTTGCAGATATGCTTTGCAACTCGAAGTTTTAATGATTATCAATGGAGCTATGCAAAGCAAGAGTATAATTCTAAGTATAAAATTTGTATGAAGTATCTGGTCCAAGAATGTACGATGACAACAAATATCAATCACAATGATCAAAGTAAGTATTTTGAGAATATCTCAAGATTTATGATCCCCAATGGTCACTTAAGTGGATATATCTATAATGGACTTGTTCATCTCGTTGGTTATACCAAATCTCACGTCCAAAGATGTGTAGAGAAGGACATACCATGATATACTTGGTATTTCCCTTTAAGATAATTTTTTTTTATCAAAGTCGTTTGATATGAAAGAAAGTACACTATTTTAAGTTTGAAATCATCAGAAAACTCCAATTAATCCCTTAAAATAGTGATTTTAATTTTTCTCATCTCAAAAAATACTTCCACTAACCAAATAGATGTTTTTTTAAGTGTTTTATATAAAAAGAGGTGTAATAAGATTAAATAGGGGTGCACAAAAGCAATAAAATCCAGCACAATACCTAAAATGCATTAAGGTGGCTGAACAATGAAAACCCAGTCAATTGGCACATTATGAAAATCAATTGAAGAATATTAGCGCGTCTATTTTAAGATCAAATCCAAGACAAACTTACCATCCAAGCATATCAAATATGAGAATTAATGATGAACACACAAAATCCTGAGAGATATAATTAAACAATCGATTGGAGCCATTAGCCAATTGATCAACACACCTAATTTGGAAAGAGTTTCCCTTGATTTTCAATTAGCATAATCTTCATTGCTTTCTTCCGAGAAATACAATGACTTCTTCACCACAAAAAATAAGAAGTACGATTTTTCCAAGAGTTTTCCAATCGATCCTTGTGAGAGTTCACAACCTAGATCCATAAAACTTCAAGGAATGCAAATTCTTTAAAATCTTTGAAGAACTAAACTTATCCACCTTCTTTTGTATCCCCTAAAATAGGGTACATCCATCATTGGTTAAGATTTTCTTCTCAAATTTTCAACTCAAAGATGAAATACTACAAACTGAAGTAAAAGGCATATGATATCTCTATTAGTAGACGAATTTGGAGAGATTATAAATCTCCCTCATGAGGAAACTATCATGGAACCTGGAGAAAAAGTAAACAAAGACAATCATAAGCTCGGTGCATCCTCTATCACGAAGGATCCATCACCCTCCATACCAAATCTCTTCACTGCAGGATGGATCCGTCCTAAGAGTCGTATGATTCACTATATGATCAATCACATACTTTTTCCAACAAAAAGAAACTCTAGCATCATAATCCAAATTGATGTAGAGGAAACATGGTTAATAGAAGAAAAAATCAAGGTAAACTGGGTAAAACAATTAATTGAGTACATGGTGGATAATAAGAAAGAATGAATACGTGGGGAATAACAAGTAATCTAGTCATGCCAATTCTGGAAGATACTTGATACAATTTCGTAGATGTAGATTCAAGGAAGAAATGACTAAAATAGGAAAAGAAGTCCTATCATGAATAAAATTTGAGAGGATCAATGGAAAAATAACTGAAAAAGCCTCCGTCAAATGAGAAGAAAAGAAAAGCAAATAGTTAAGAAGTACCCATAGAGTTAGACGACTTTAATTACTATATTCCTCAACCTCCTTAACTACCCATGATTGAAGACCTAATCAAAGTCATGATTGGGAATATAAATATTATTAATGACAATTTTGACTTCATAACTCGACACTTAATCCTAGACCAAAAATAACTACTTATAGACCTGATGACAATTTGTCATTACATGATTTTTATGAGTATTTGCAAAGAATTCAATGAAATATCAAGCTAAAGATGAGATAAATATGAATAAGTATGAAGAAAATGAAGAAGTCAAAGAAATAGAGCATAGGTAAGAAATCGGGAAGAAATTGTGAAGAAATGAGCAATTTTCAGCATAATTTACATCTTGACGTCTGTCTAGTAAATTGATCATATCTGGAGTTCCGTAACTCATTTTAATGTGGAATTTTTGGCAAACTAAATCTAAGATAATTATCTGCATTCTTGAATAATCACGTGCATGATGGAAAGTATCCCACGCATGATGCAGTGTGTTCAAATAGTGTGCACGATAGAAAAGTATCACGCGTTTGATGGGTTTTTTTCTAGGGTTTTCTGACGCGTTTTGACTGCTTCAAAAGGGGAATTTCAGTAATTTTTCAAGTGTTCTAAACTTTACATAAAAAGGGACAAATTTATACATAAAAAGTTACAATTTCAAACACCCAAAGGCATATTTGGAGAGCATTGGAAGCTATTGGAGGCCAATTCTTCAAGGGATCTCATATGCAATTCTTCTTAATTGTTTTTGGTATTGTGATTTGAATTATAAGTAGTTGATTCTCTCTAGATTAGGTTGTGTGTGAAGAACCTGTTTCAATATTGTTGGGAAATATGTTGATTTAACTTTGCATGAATACTTTGATCTATGATTCTATTCAATTTCTTATTGTTCGTAATGTTTTTTATGTGAGAGACTCTTTTAATCTGATTTTGGGCACATAAGGAATACTGACCATTAGTCTATGTGTTGGACCTATGGTCGTTGTCGTACTTACGCTAGTTGAATAGGAATAGGAGACCCCGAGTAGTAGCATAATGAATTAATACTTTGTTGTATTGCATAATCCTACTTACGCTGGTGGACTAGGTATAAGAAACTCCGAGTAGTGATCAAATAAGCTATTTTGCAAGGGATTGGTTATAGCGGTTTTGTTGATTCGTTGTGGGATTATAATGATAAGATTATCCATGTAAGACATCAAACATCAAAAATAGAGAAATAGAGTATTTAATACATAATTTGATCGCATTCCTAATTCTGTCTGAACACTTTCTTTTATTTTCGCATTCAAACTCGAGCCCCCCCCCCCCCCCCAAATTTACTATTTTCTAAGAATTGCACAATTTTTTCTTGTTAAAAAGCAGTCTCTATGGATTTGATCTTATTTATTACTGTGAATTTATCGTTACACTTGCCAAAAAGTAATCAAGTTTTTGGCGCCGTTGTCGAGGAATGCAGATATTTCAACAAGGCAATGTTTGTGCAACGTTTGATTTTTTATTTTTATTTTTGTTTTCAATTGTTAAAATTTTCATTTGAAAATTTTCCTCTTAATTTTTCTTTTTAGCTCTATTCTTGTTTAAATTTTTTATCTAGTGCAGTGCTACTAAGATATTTTTATTTTTATTTGTATGCAAGGTCAAGACAATCATGCAAGTTGACATTTATGCTACCTTTGCAAAGTTTGAAGCTTATGCAAAGGAACTTGCAAAAAAAATGCTCATTCTGAAAAATTCTAGAAATTATTCAGAGCCAAGACCATACATCAACATTGATCATTCATAGGAGGTGGATTCATCATCTCAACTTGAAGAAACATTAACTTAGTTTATAAAGATGACTCAACTAAATTTTGAGAAAATAAATAGACATTAAGAAACTGTGTGAATTAACATGGAAACATCCTTCAAGAATTTAGAGATGCAACTTGGTTAAATATCTAGTCATTTAGCATTAAAACTGAGATCTAGTGAAGATTTCTATGAAAACATGTTAGATAGTTCTAGAGATGCGGAAATTGAAAGAGAAGTCAAATAAAAGGAAGAAGAAGGATGATGTATTTTCCGTGTCATATATCTCACCCTAACACAAAAATTGAAAGGTCAAGTTTAGTACCTTAAATAAGCGCTTAATGGGAGGCAACCCATCAGATAAGTTTTTATTTTATTTGTATAATTTAAATTTTAGTTTATTTCAATTAATTGTTTTTGTTTTGTAGCATGTCACATTTAGGAGCAGTCGGACAAAGACTTGAGAAAGGGATTAAAAGAAGAAAGAGAGACTAAAAATTCTCTCTAATCCTATTTTTTTCCTTCTAATCTCTTTGCACTTTCTAGTGTTGTTATTCTTTTTTAAGGGACTGGATCCAAAGCGAAGCTTCTCCTCTTGAGCATCACCATCAATTAGACAAGGGCAGAGCAGGCCAAACAGATCAATGACTTCAACAACACCTTGAAAGACACGTAAGACTTTTTCCACTCCAATGACATGTTAATTTAGAGTTTTATACTTTTATATTAATTTTTGCAATTCCCTTTTACGTCTAACAAGTAAATTTCTCAAGTTAATCTAGAGTATTAACTACAATATTTGGTTCCCCTTTAAACCAATAAATTTATGTTTGGATTTAATAAACAAGTATGTTATTGTTGTTTCTTTTAGATTTACAAATTTGCAATTTTAGCAGTGAACAAATGAACCATAAGCATCACCAAAAATAAAGGTGATCATTAGAAAAGTTCCTTGCTGATTGAGAGTTGAGGAAGAAAGGAATAACCAACTACCTTCTACTCAATCTCCAGATACCTCAACTAGTAAGGTTTGAGCCAAATATTCCATTATTTACTTTTCCTTCTTATGAAACTATCTGTATAATTTCTATTTTATAGAATTTTCATTATTTCTGATTTAATCTATTGGTTTCATAAATACACACAGAGGCAATTGTTTGTGGTAAACTCTGAGCCATTTCAAACTAACTCGTATATCATGTTTATATCTTTCGCTAACTAATTTGAGCCTAAGCCCTTTCTTTCAGTGACACAACCATGATAATTAGCCAATTGACATGAAAGATTAAATATTTCCACCCTTTCCTTGGAGTTAGGTAGAAAATTTAGTTCCTTGATCATATGCAAAAATATAAGTTTGGGGTTGCTCTTGGAAATAAGAAAAGTTTAAGTTTGGGGTTGGTGTACTAGAGATTTTGGTCAAAATTTTTAAAAACAATATGAGAAAAATCAAGAAGTCCAGGCAACTTCAAAAAAAATGAGAAAAGAAATGTTTAGGACCATAAAATGTTACTCTCTAGTACCAAAGTAATTAAGCAAGAGTTGATATGAAAAGGAATATGTTAAAATAAGGAAAACTAGGTACCCGAGTCTAACGGTTTAAGCCTACTATCCCAAATTATCCTACCCTAACATAAGCCTCATTATAACCTTGAAAGACTTCCAAAAGTGTGTGTTTAGATGACTTTGATTGATTTTGTTAGATTTTTTACAAACTTATGGTAAAATATTATTGTACGTTGATTGTGTGGTTACCCTGTTGTTGTACGCTAAAATTTGACCAACATTTTCTTGTACTTGGCTTATTGTTTCATTTCATTATTTAGCATTTGCATTTACATAACATTATTCTGAACAGGGGATCAAGAGGTGTTTTGTGCCATTCAAGAGGAGGGTCTCTTTGGTTTCAACCTCAAGCAAGAGGCATTTGTGCAAGCCATCGAGTGTTTATCATCACCATGAAATATTCCAAGCTCCTTGAGATGAGAATATTGGTGTGTGCATTTGTATCATCTCTTATCTTGGGGACCATCAGAGGGTTCTCAAGGATTTATGAGGTCTTGTTCTTGGTTGAGGCATGGTTGAAAATCTCATTGAGTACCTTAGTGGTTATTGTGAAGCTTGTGTAGTCATTCAATTCATCTACAAAGAGGCTCAGTCAGAAGATATGGAACTAGGGTTTCATCTGGATAACTCAAGGTCAACTGTGGACTTGAGAGGGTTCAAGACTTGGTTCGAAGTTATAAAATCCATGGGAAGTCATATTGAAGCATCTAAGATGTCATGATAAGATCAAATCAAGAGGAATCATGAGTTCAAGAAGTTACTAAATTAGGGTTTCAGATGATTTCAGTGTAAAATCCCCTTCTTTAGTGCCTAACTTCAAGGGAATTTTTCCCTATGATGCAAGCTCAATATCTTTTTCATGAAAACATGAGACTTGTAGAGAATCCTTAAAGCTTTCTTTTGAGTACAAGAACTCATCCATTGAGTTTGTACATCTCAAGTTATGATGCCAACAAGTTAGGGTCCTTAGATGATGAGAATTTTGGTCAACTTAAAGTCAACTCAATTCCAAGGCATTTTTGACCTAGAAGCAAGTTTCTCCTCAACTTCAAGTGAACATGAAAGTTTTTCCTCATGATCTTAGCTTTCCAAAACGTCCTATAAGTCCTTTTTATCATGTGTACATCTCAAGTTATGGTCTTCACAAGGCAAGGGTATTTTTGGAAACTTCATTATGGGTCATTCTTTTCAATGGTCATTTTCATGAACTTTAAGGCCTCAAATCCAATTTTGACCGACATGAAACTTGTGCCTAAGGGTCTCAACTTCACAATGGACTCAAAATTCATGTAGCTTGGTGCATTATGTGATCATGTGGATCATTTTAAGGTGAAAATTTTACTTTTGATCATGGATTGAATATCTTACATTGCAAGTTACCTTTTGATCTCATTTTTGAACTTTTTCACATCAATACATGATCATAAAGAAGTTTACCACATTTGGACCAATAAGTTTAAGTCATTATATGCCACATTTTCACACTTTACACCATAAAAAGTCATGACATGAAACCTTATACAAATCCCATTCAATCCTACACACCACATATGACTAATTGCTGACCCAACATGAATGCAAAAGGGGCAAAATCCGCGTGTATGTGCAAAATGAACATTTTGGTCAAAGTTTGAAAATCCCTCGAATAAAGTAGCATGGGCCTGCATGATCACTACAAACCCATCATATAAGAGTCAAATGTTTGCCCTAAATGCTCAGAGATAGTTGGCTGCGTGAGAAAAGAGCTCCTCCAATCAAAATTTCCTCAAATTTTCACTTCATCGAATCTTGCATTTTTTGGGGTTTTGCTTCAAGTTTTTTTTGGAATCATCATTAGTGAAGATCAAGGAGGGATTTGGAAGGTTCAAACAAAAGCTTGCTTGAGGTGAGAAAGGTCAACGGAATCTCTCCGTTTGGTAAGATTCCTTAACTTGAAACCTCCATTCTAGGAACCAAATAGGCTCATGTTGGTATGCATCTAAAGCCCTACATGAAGTAGGCGATGTTTGATATGTTTTAGTGGCTGTTTAATGAAGTTTCAGAATGTGCATCTTGAATTTCAAGCTTTCGATTCTCCTTATTTAGGAACCTTTTTTATGTTTAAGTGGTGGATTCATGATCCTTGTGTTAAGAGCTTTCAAATGGTAAAAGATTCTGGCATTTTTATTGAGTTTTGACCTCTGATCTCCGGCGAGGTGGCCAGAGAAGATGACCGGAGCCCTAGCTCCGGCGTCTGGTCTATTTTCAGGCCATTGCTGAGTCATCTGGGGTTTGAATGTTTGACTCTTGAGGTGTAGGGATTTCACTGGCTTGACCATGTCCAGGTGTTGAGTTGACTCCACCTCACTTATGTGAAACGTTGCGTTTCACTTAAGTTTGATGGCTGGGTTGGATTGGGCTCAAATTGCTCTTCGCACCCTCCATTTTTCTGGCCCATGCACGTAATTGCCTTGATGCAGTTCATTCTGAACATTGCTATTGCACGTCCCTTGTTATTTTATTTCTTTTGCTATTTTCATTTCCTTTTATTAAAAATACTTTTAACTATCAAAAAATTTCAAAAAAATCATTTTCTTACACTTTGAGGTGTTATTTAATTTTCCATATTTTTTATTCCTATTTTCATTTTATTTTGCTATTTTATTTAGAATTTTCAATTAAAAGGGTTTTATGGTGTTTACTTTGTGTGATCATTATTGTTTGAACTTCAAATCCTTATCCCCTATGATCATGGCTTCTCCCTAACTTAGGTAAGGGATTGAGGCATCTTTGAGGGTGATTTTGAATGGCCATTGATCATTTTTCCTTTGACTTTGAGTTGACTTTTCATGCCCCTCGATTAATGCTCGATAAGGTGGAACACCCTTGATAATTAATTTATTTGGTGATTTCTTGAGATGAGTTTGACCTTGAGACTTTGGCTTTTGTTTTCCTTTAGACTTGGCTACTTTGTGCTTTTTACTTGGATTTTATTGAACAATTCTTCTATTTTTGATAAAGCTTGCAATTCAAGTCATCTTAGAAGAGGTTCATACAAACTAGTTTGACCTAGTTCCTTTGGGAAATGACTTTTATGGATCCCATATGCACCCTATGAGTCTTGATACATGTTTATAACTTGATTAAGGTGATGGTTCACTTGTTTTAGGTCTTACATTTGTGTTGCTTGCATTACAAGTTACTTTGAAGTCATGCTCTTCCATTTGTCGTAGGTGTTGAGTTTGTGTTGAAACTTTATTTCTTACACTTGCCATGATCTTGTTTGTGCTTTTATCTTGTTTCTAAACTTGATTTAAGGCTTTTCTCTTGATGATCCGCTTCTGCCCCATGTGGTTTACCTCTTATTCAAGATGATTTGGTGTCCATATTTGCACTTTGAGTTTGTCTTGAATAATGAATCACTTTTAGCACTTATGTGTTCATTTCTTTTGCATGATCATTGTTGGATGTTTGGTTGAGATGATTTTTCATGTGCTTGCTGCCCAAGCTTCTTTCTCCCATCTTTTATTTTATCATGGCCTTTTTCTTTTGTATTGTGTTTAGCATTTGTGTAGGTGATTGTTGTTTGAATGGTTGTAGGAGTTGTAACTTCTCCCATTTCATCTCACTCTTTTTGACTTGTTTAAGTCAACTTGTTTTGATTATTTGTCTTTGTTGCATCATTTGGTTATCATATCTCATCTTTGCATCTTTGCATACCATGTTTGCATTTGCATTGAATTGTTTAAGTCAACTTCTTCTCATCCCTCATTTCATCTGTGATTGGATTATCTGTTGTTTACTTGGTCTTTTGCCATTATCTCTTAGGATTCCTAGTCCCTCTGTTTAAGATGGGAGTAGGAGAGACATTAGGTGTTCACTCCTTTGCATGATAACATTAGGGTAGATTTTCCCTTTTCAATCCCAACTTTAGGAGCACCTTTCATGATAACATTAGGGTTGGTTAGTTTCCCCTTAGAGTTTGTGTCTTCTCTTCTCATCTTCTAACTCTCTTAAGACACTTAATAAAGGATAATAAATGTTGTACGCTACGAGTCTTTAGTACTTGAGGAATGATAGTTGGGGGCCTCCTCTTAATCTGTCTAGAGTGTTTAAGGTATGCCCTTTGGGCGATATGCGACGCATTCGTTCTCAAGTCATAGTCTTTAGTGCAACATGAGTTACAAACTTAACTCAATTCATTTCTTGTTTAAAAAACACAAAACAAAACATCAAACCTTTTTATCCTTCGGGATTGTTTGCAAAATCATTTTCAGAAAGAGTGTGTTAAGTCTTGGTTCTACCGCAAACAGGTAACGCCTAAGGCTCCAGTGGTTGAGCAGCAATACACCTAACTGCTAGAATGAAGGTTTAACCCTACTCAGTTAAAACACTTGAACCAATCTGTGGTTGTGTCAGCCCGAACTACGTTTGCTCTGATTTCTCGTACCAGACAAGGATACGTAGGCACAAGACGACGATGTCTTGGCGACCAACCTTCCCTCCTTTCACCCGTAGTTTTCCGAACTACGTTGACTCTGACTTTCCAATTGCATGAAGGAGTACGTAGGCATAGAGTGGCGATGCTTTATCGAGTCTCTTTTCTTTTCTTTCGTCCCTTTAAGCTAGTATTTTATTAGATTAACACCCTTTTTAGATTAGATAACAAGCGTGGATCCCGTTGAGTTCAACGGACGTGAGGGGTGTTCATACCTTCCCCTTAACCGACTCCCGAACCCAAGATTTGGTTGCGATGACCTTGTCTTTTCCCTTTTTCATAGGTTTTCTCTGATCATTTCCTTTCCCTCTCTTTGGGATAAATAACGAACGGTGGCGACTCTTCTGTCTTTGTCGGCCCCTCTTAGCAGCGATACGACACTTGTTAGTTCGAATGAAAATTTAGTAAGCTGAGAGACAGGTTGAGTACTTGTTGTGTTGGAAGAACTTTTCCAAATTTTCTCGATTGACGTCAGGAACTAGAATGATGATCATGTAGCACAATTGGTATGTTAATTCGTTATTATTGCAATTCGTTTTTCTATTTGAAATGTGTAGTTGCATGCGAGTTACTTGAGGACAAGCAACAAATTAAGTTTGGGGTTGTGATAACAGTTTGTCATTACTTGATTTTTATGAGTATTTGTGATGAATTCAATAAAATATTAAGTTAAAGATTAGATAAATATGAATAAGTATGAATAAAATAAAGAAGTCTAAGAAATAGGGCAAATCCAAGAAATCCGGAAGAAATTGTGAAGAAATGAGCAATTTTTTGCATAATTTACATCTTGACGTATGTTTAGTAAATTGATCATATATGGAGTTCCGTGACTCATTTTGACGTGAGGTTTTTTGTAAAGTGAAGTTAATAGAATTATCTACATTCTTGAATAATCACGCGCGCGATGGAAAGTATAACACGCACAACGCAACATGTTCAAATGGTGTGTGTGAAGGAAAAGTATCATGCGTGCGATGGGCTGTTTTATGGGATTTTCTGACATGTTTTAACTGCTTTAAAATGGGAATTTCGGTACTTTTTCAAGGGTTCTAAACTTTTACCGAAAATGGATGAAGCTCTACACCAAAAGTGACGATTTACAACACCATAAGGCATATTTAGGGAGCATTGGAAGCTATTGGAGGCCATTTCTTTAAGGGATCGCATATGCAATTCTTCTTAATTGTTTTTCAGTATTGTAATATGAATTATAAGTAGATAATTCTCTCTAAGTTAGGTTGTGTGTGATGAATCTCTTTCAATATTGTTGGGACATATGTTGATTTGACTTTGCATGAATACTTTGATCTATGATTCTATTCAATTACTTCTTGTTTGTAATAATTTTTATATAAGATACTCTTTTAATTTGATTTTGGGAACATAGGGAATATTAACCATTAGTCTATTTGTTGGACCTAAGATAGTTGTTGTACTTATGGTGGTTGAATAGGAATAGGAGACCCCGAGTAGTGACATAGTGAATTAACACTTTATTGCACCGCCTAATCCTACTTACGTTGATTGACTAGGGATAGGGAACTCTGAGTAGTGATTAGTGAGCTATTTTGCAATGGATTAATTATAGCGGTTTTGTTACTTCGTCGCGGATTATGGTGATAAGATTATTCATATAAGGCATCAAACATCAACAATATTTTGTTGTTGTCAATCGATTGCAAAGTCATAAATGACTCCAAAAACTTTTCTTTTTTTGTGCCAACCTCTAGCCTATAAATAGAGGTCCCTTCTAACATATTTTCACATCTAGAAAATGTGATTTAATTTCTCTCTTCTCACTCTCTCTAAAAAATTATTTTTCTTTTCTCCGACTAAAAGTTTAGTCGTGGTGTTTTTCAAGAAAGTTATTTTGCGAGTGAGGAAGCTATAATTCTAGAAGGGTAGTTTTGTAAGTTCACCAAGCAGTTTTTATTTTTACCTTGGTTGAGTAATTTATCCATTTAGGTATTTTTTGTGTGTTCTAAGCTAAACATGTAGAAGGATTTTGTTTGGGGATTGTGTGATCAAGTCTCCGTTGGGTTTGAAAGTTCAACTCGTACAAAAGTTGTCAAAGGTTCGAGATTAGCCTGTGATAAAGTCTCATAGGTTCTTGGTTAAATATTGATAAAACCAAGTTTCGATTAAATCTTAGCTCATGATAAAAGCATATTTCGGTTCGAGATAAGCCCAGTGGTAAAATCTTCCAGGTTCTTAGTTAGCCCAGAATAAACCAAGTTTTGATTCGCGAGCATAGACCGATGATAATATATTTGTTTTAATCTTGAAGAATAACTGCTCCAAATTTCTTGTGGAAATGAGACTAATCACTTCGATCCATCATTTAGGTGGAAGAGTCATCGCTTCGTTACTCATTTTGTTGTTTGGTTGGACGTTAATCACAAACTTTATTTTCCATGTATAAGGGGGTTCGAGAGTTTATCCTACTAAAAGATCTTAATATTATTGGATAAATTCAAGAACAATTCTCGAGGAGTGGATTAAGTCTTTTTCTCTTTTGATCGAACCTTTATAACTTATGGCATCGTCTCTCTTCCCTTAACTTTTTTATTTCTACAATTGATCTTCTGCAATTTTATTTTCTGCCACATAACTCTAAAAATGTTCTAAAAAAATTTTGAACTCTGATTTTAATCCTAAAAGTTTTTCAAATTTATGTGTTTTCCAAAACACACAATTCACCCCCCTCTTATGTGTGAAGTCACATGTCCAAGAGGGGAAACTAGCTTCGCCCATAGAAGGTATGCTCACAAATTTTTGAATATATAAGAGCTACCTTATATAGAGGGTGAAAGACATTTGGAGGCACCAGAAGCCACAATCTCCTTCTATGGAAATGATGCAAATGACATCCATCCTCACAATGATGACCCCATGGTCATTATCGTTAGATGCGAAAAATGAGATCAAAAGAATTTTCGTAGACCAAGGACATTCTCCAAATATTCTATATTAGGATGCACTTGAAAGACTTCTCCTCAACCAAAAGGACCTAAAACCTTTCAAGGGCTCGCTGGTTGGACTCTCTAGGAAGCTAGTGCAAGTGAAAGGCAACATCACCCTAAAAACCACCTTTGGAGAGTAGGATCAAGCCAATATAATTAAGGCCAAGTATCTGGTTATTTCTGCCCCCTCTTCTTATAATATAATTATAGGCCGGTCATATTTTAAACAGATGGGCGCTGCTTTTTCCACTTTGTATTTATGCATGAAATACGCACTCTCTAAGGGGAGAGTAGGAGCCATCTAGAGGGATCAGAAAATTTCCATAATGTGTTATGTAGAGAGCCTTACGCTGAAGATGATCCACACTCTATGCATGAACTCTAGGAAAGTGGGTTTAAAAATAAACCAATCGAGATAAGCTTACAAATGTGAGGAGGCTCGTCTCTATCCAACGAGCAGACTGAAGATTAAAAGCCCAGAAGGAATGCCCTCTGGCGCCACTTTCTCTAGCATTATTTGTTTGCTTTCTTTACTGTCTTTTATTATTTTGTTGTTAGTCTTGAGAGATAGGTATTATATCTCTACTTCTTGTAAAGACTTGTTATTTTATGGGGTACACTCATTCCCTTTATGCCTTGCACGGGGAGAGGTTTTTTAATGAGGCCCCTCATTTTATTATTTTAGAGAATTTGAGTTTAATGGATATTCCCTATTTGCAGGAAACCTAAATGCTTCGGAGAAGATCTTCCACAGAGGCGATCAAAATGCTAGATCCTTAAGAGGAATCCTTGTCGCCCATAGAGGCGACCCAACACTGAATCCCTAAGAGAGATCCTTGCCTCCTTCAATTATAAAAATGTTGGATCCATAAGAGGGATCATTGTCACCCTTATAAAAGATCAAATTTTGGATCCCTAAGAGGGATCATTTCCCCCCACAAAGGCGATGAAAATGTTAGATCCCTAAGAGGGATCCTTACCATCCTCAGAGGCGATCAAAACGTTGGATCCCTAAGTTGGATCCTTGTCACCCTCAAAGGCAATCAAATGTTGGATACCTAAGAGGACTCTTTTCCGCCTTTGGAGGCGATCAAACATTTGATCCCTAAGAGAGATTCTTTCCGCCGTCAAAGGTGATTAAAATCTTAGATCCTTAAGAGGGATATTTTTCGCTGTAAGAGGCAGTCACAATTTTAAATCCCTAAGAGGAATCCTTGCATCCCTTAGAGGAAATCAATTAGCTAGATCTTTAAGAGAGTCATTGTTTCCCTAAGAGGCAATCAAGATGCATCACTGAAAAGGAATCCTAGATACCCTATAGAGGAAGTGAAGATGTGGGAGAAGTTCTTACCATATTTATGGACCATCAAAACAAAGAGGTAGATTTAGATCACCTAATGTTGTTCGTAGTCATGATAGGGGATCAGGACGAACCTCTTTTGTTAACCTGTGCCCTGGTTCCCCATGTGATAAGTCTTTTCTTGCAAAACTACAAGTATATAGATGAGGCTACACTAATAACATAAAAAAACTTAAAGTTCGGAGCCATTTACTATTATAAAAAGAGAGTATTACAAGGAGATCAAAATACGAGGGACTACTCATCTTGTAGCATTTGACCATCTCGAATTACCCGAATGGGATCCATCTGGCTTAAGTCCAAGTTCGGGTAAAAGAAGGCAGCTTATCTAATAACCCTTTCAAAATGTTGGGTGAAGGTAGCCACAACTTCATCCTTGAGTGACGATACTTTCTCCTCTAAATTTTCCCTGGTGCTACGAGCTTCCTTTAGTGATTGCTCTAGAAGCCTCACCTCTTTGAATTGGGCGAGAGCCGTGACAAGTAATTCCTTTGGACGTTCCTTTAAAGCATCCCTTTTTTATTTCAACGCCCTTACAACTTTCCCACCTTCTTGATTTCTTCTCGTTTGTTCATCTTAAACTGTAATTCTTGGATAGTACGATAATGTTTCTCCCTCTAAGCTTTCCTTACTAGAAGACGCTGCAAAATTTAGACCTCTAGCAGGTTCGATAAAAGGGTAGAATACATTCTAAGAAATGACTTGTAATCACCAAGGAATTTCTCCGAAAGGGAGAGATGTGTGAGGGCAAATCCTCATATATAGATGTGCTTGTTTCGATGATGTAAAAATTATGTTCCATAGAAGAATATATGTTGGGCGTTATCATCTTGTCGTAGTTGCATGTTTTGTCTCTCATAATTATGAAATTCTAGGTACCAAATAGTCGATGTTACAGTGGATGTTATGACATCCACTACTGAGCAGACTACAAAACTTAACAATAAACAGGAATTAAAAGCAGTAAATAACATAGAGAATTGTTGACCCAGTTCAGTGCAAATCACACCTACATCTGGGGCTACCAAGCCAGGGAGGAAATTCACTATCAGTAGAATTAATTTAGAGTCAAACAACCAGTTTGCACTCGTCATTTAAGACCTACCCAATGACACTTCAACCTAACACTAGGCCTGAGTTACCAACTCACTCCCCCTCAATCACAGCAGTGATATCAACCAATTCAGTTATAAATAAACTTGAAGTCACACTTCAAACACATCTT
Organism: Lathyrus sativus; assembly: GCA_963859935.3. Classification (NCBI taxonomy): domain Eukaryota; kingdom Viridiplantae; phylum Streptophyta; class Magnoliopsida; order Fabales; family Fabaceae; genus Lathyrus; species Lathyrus sativus. Next base: position 361,759,955 of record OZ012739.1, read on the forward strand.
GGTCTACTTCACAGCTTTGATCAAGTGACACAACACTCGTGCTTAAAAGCTTAGAGTGACACACACAGAGTACAACTTAAAACACACTAGTCCAATGCAATCATCCAAGAGATAATTCCTTGGCTCACAAGTAATCCTAAGACACAAACAAACACGTGAAGATCATAGTACACAGACTTAATTCTTCACTAACAAACACTCTGGACTCTCTGTCTCAAAAGCTCTTCCCAGGAGACCTGTCCAATTAAGATTGCTACTTTGTTATTTATAAGCAGCAAAAAGATATTGGGCCTAAGTGCAGAAATTAGGTTTAACCAAGTTAAACCTCTTTTCATAAAGCTGCGCACTTCCAATTAGGTCAGGGACATTTCATGTTATCCTCAGCATTGCCTAGCATTTCGCCTGAGATAACTAGGATCCCTAAAATATTTCCTGAAGTATATCCTGAGCTTCCTCATGCAATATACCAGAACCTAAAACATGCGCCCTAATGTCAACTGCTTGATGTCATAACATCCAGCATGACATCTAACATACTTTGCTCTTAACTATCCAAACTTACCCTGCAGCACACTTATTATGTATGTCATAACATCAATCATGACATTCACACATACATCAATGTTTTACCACAAAATCCAGCCAATCCAAAACATCTACAAACACCCCTTTTGGCAAATTTTTGGCTAAAACACTTTGTCATGATATCAGAGAACAAGCAGCAGAAAGTTTATACCATATATCTAATCATGCAGGAAAGCTACTAGATAAAACAACCAATTAACACACACATGATGTAGTACCATATCAGAGTCATCTACACACCCAAACAATATCAGCTTCCAGCCACTTAGGATCAACTTGTTCACACACACTAATCCAGAATGCTCTGGATTATGGATGTCAAGACATCCAGGATGACATCCTGAATCACACCTGTTCCATAGCCAAAAAAAATCACCTGCTAGTCCAAACTACAGAAGTCACACCATCTTGTGTTACTCCCCCTCAACTGATGCACACAACATCAGCCAAGCACAACCTGCACAACCTGCAGTCACACACATTCAAGAAGAAAAACACAACCTCATCTAACACCTAAACACACCTGCAGTCACACACATCCAAGCAGCAAAACACAACCTCATCTAACACCTAAACACACCTCAGCCTGCAGCAACATCATCAGCACACCTGCTGATGCACAAACAGCTAAACATGCTACTACTACTACTACTACTTCTCCCCCTTTTTAGCCACAAATTTAGATCATAATTAAACAAATAGTATATATCAAATAAGGTTGGAAGCACAGAGTTAGAGGGTTATTACAACACAAAGCTCATGAAGAGCAAAACAAATATCTCATTCTGTTAAGGCAGCCACCAAAAGCAAAAAAAATCTAACCAAAAAGAAAAAAAAAACTAGCCACACCAACAGCAGACCATCATCAAACCACCAAAGCAGACAACTTAATCTTCATCCTCAGAAGAACCGGAGCTATCCTCTTCAACATCTTCACTCTCTCCTTCATCAGAATCTTCCTTAGAACTAGCAGAAACTCTTTCTGATATTGCTTCCTGACCATCATCCTCCCCTGAACCATCATCATGCCTATCCTCATCATTATTAGTAAATTCAGTGTCTTCATCTTGCTCAAGGGACCTGATCAACTTTTCCAGATTTTGCTTCCTTATTTCCAACTCCTTGCATGTTTCTTTGAGCATGGCAATAACCTCAGCTTTCCCTGTCTTAGAACTTCCCTTGGATGTTTCTGCAGATGTCATGACAATCTCAGGAACATGAGTTCCTTGAAAAAGCTTGTGATGGAAAGACAAGGGGCTTTCTCTATTGCATGCAGAGTCATTCTCTTTGAGGATATTGGGATACTAATTCAATATTATTCCACAAATAAGAAAAGGAAATGCAATGGGGTCTTTGACACTATGACTGCCTGCATGCTTCATGGTCTGATAAAAAATGTAGGTTCCATAATCAAATTTTGTTTTGGTCCCAACAACATAAATGAACTTCCTCAGAATAGTTGCAACAGTTGATTTATGATTTGTGGGCACCCAGTTGGCAGCACCAATCTTATGCAGCATGGCATACTTCACACTCAGCTTACTTGCAACCAGCTTTCCTTTTGAGGGCCAGCTTTTAACTTTGTTGGTAGTAATCTCTTGACACACTTGGTTGTCAGAAGCAGCTATATTAGGATGTGCTCCATCTGATCTTCCTAGATAGTTGTTGATGATAGTTGAGGAGAAGGTGACACATTTCCCTCTTTCATATACCTTGCCAAACTCATTTAATTTTCTATCAGCATATTCTTCTGATAGGTTTACAATGAATTCCTTGACAATTATTTCATAGCACTATGAGTACTGATTGAAAGTCTTTATCAACCCAGCATCATGGATGAGATTCATGATCTTCTTACTTTCAAGAGTATTCTAAGCTAGCTATCTCTCCAAAGCCAATCTCTTTTGATACACATATTTCCATCTTTTGACACTTGATGGATAATGAAATGAGACATTGTTAATAGGAACATCAGGAACACTAGCAGCAAGTTTGCTAGTTGTGGGTCTCTTCTTTGGTGGGATGTCAGTGACATCACAAGCAACATCTGAGTCAAAGTCTGATTCAGTACTAGTTTGGGCCTTTCTCTTCTGTGGAACAACCTTGCTCCAAGCTTTGGTAGGGCCAACAAGAGTATTCTTTGTTGCAGTCTTCTTCTTAGGAGTCCTCTACACAGCTGCCTTCTTCCCTTTCCTAGTCATGAGCCTTTTGGCTATGCTAGGGTTGATTGTGGCTATCAGATCATTATCTGAATAGTTATCAAGGTTCACAATCTTAGCATTATCCTTCTGATCCTCATTATCATCATTGTTCTCACCTTGCATATTAACATCATTATTTTCAGAAGCTTGACCTTTGTCATTTTCCTTTTGTGAGGTCGTTTCCAAGGTTTCAACATCGTGAGTGACATCAGTGTGTTCATCCAGATGGGGAGCAGGACCCTCAGTGTTAGGGGGAATGGATATTCTTGGCACATCGTGTGGCTCAATCAGAACCCTAGATACCAAATTAGCAATGGTGTTGTGGATATGTCTAGCTTCTTCCCTACTGATATCCTCATGAGGGATGGAAGTTGAAGACTGAGGAGCCTGACCCGTGACTATTTCTTTAAGTCTTCTTGCATGTGAAGTCTGTGGTTTCTTCATAATCTGACCGTCTGGGGATAACATCCGCAGGGGTGCTACCTCAAGAATCTGGTTAGGGTTGCTAGAATCAGTTCTAGCACCAGAACTTGAATCATCGATGGTGGTCATTTTCTTAGAAGAATTAGATTTTGGTTGTTGAGACATTTTGAGAGACGTTGGTCGAGAGAGATGGTTTTCTGTGGTTGTTGAAAGAGGTATGGAAGATGAAGAAGTGGTATGGGAACCAAATGAATCAAGTGTATAGTTGGTAGGGGCTAGTGAGGTATGGTTGCAAGAGAGGAGGGAATTCAATATTTTGAACAATCAGCAAATGATTGATTTTCAAAATACAATTCCCTATTACCAATAATTGCTATAATTCCTCATTAAGATGCACTCCCAACTTTCTTCTTAAATTTTCAAATTGTGTAGCCTTGATATTTCTTGTGGATATGTCAACCGTTTATAGCTCAGTGTTCCCAAGCTCCACACAATCTTCTCTAGAGTGATGTTTGTTATCCCTATACATGGCTTCATTAGGCTGAATTGGATTCATATTGATGGTACTAAGATTGCCACAATATAATGTCATGACATCCTGAGTGACATTGCTCCCTTTATGCTGGTCATCTTTCATGGACTCCAACAACTTCCAGTATAACAGATCTAGATTTCTATGATGTCCATTCTTTGGATGTGTTGTCTTGGCTTGCCTGCCAGCCTACCATTTACCACAGCCTTTTCCGTTATCTAGGATTAACTTTGGATTTCCCCTTACTACTTCCTTGGATATGGTTTTTTTTATCCCTTGAAGATGTCTACCTGTTTTATGCCATAGTTAATCCTCCTTTTCTTCTTTGGTCAAGACTTTGTAGTTATTTTTTGGCTCCCATAAATAACAGTTATTCTTAGCTCTATATCCCCTCATGACTTCCTCATCTTCTCCATTGGTGACAACACATTCATCCTTAGTGAATTTGACACTGAGACCTTGGTTACAAAGCTGACTAATACTGATAAGATTTATAGTTAGTCATTTCACCAACATGACATTATCCAGTTTTGGAGCACCAGAACAGTCTAGTTTTCCAATACCTTTTATTTCTCCTCTAGCTCCATCACCAAAGGTTACATGACTTGAGGAATGAGGTTTGATGTTCATCAAAAGGTTCTCTATCCCAGTCATATGTCTGGAACAGCCACTGTCAAAATACCAGTCTTCTTTGGTTGGCATCCTTAGAGAAGTATGAGCTACTAGTGCCACATTCTTAGCAACCCATTGTCGTTTCTTGATAGGAGCAACCTGTTTGGGTTTAACCTGATGGAGTTTCTTGTTCTGAGCATCCAGTTTGGATTTAACTTGGGGCATGTGGCTGGGAAATCCATGCAGCCTGAAGCAAAAGGCCTTTATGTGCCCAATTCTTCCACAGTAGCAACGCCTATCCCTTTGGTATTTTTTCTTATTCTGGTTCCTGCTTTTGTTTCCCTAATGTTGTGACATTGGTCGTGACATCCGGTTTGACCTCTGATATTCATCCTTTGGCCTCTTGCAGCCTACGATGGGTTCTTGTTTACCAACAAATCCTAGTCTAGACATGTCTCCTGTTTTTTGACCACTTTGTAGAATTTCTTCTAAAGTATCAGTCCCATTGTTTAACATCCTAATGAACTTTGACATCTGATCAAGTTTAGAGTTTAACAACTTCACTTCACTGTTGAGTGAGTCTATTGTTGCAAAATGTTCTTTCTTCTCAGCCTCCAACTCCTTTATGATCATCTTTTGCTTCTCCCCTTGTTGATAAATTTCTGCACTTCTAATGCATAACTTTTTATATGAAGATGCAAGCTCATCAAAAGTCAGCTCATCTTCACTAGAATCATCATCAGATACGCATACACTATTTAGTGCAGTGACATGTCTTGCAGACTCTTCTTCTGACCCACTCTCAGAATCTCCATCTGACCAAGTGACACTTAGTCCTTTCTTCTGCTTCTTGAGGTAAGTGGGACATTCAACTCGAATGTTACCATATCCTTCACATTCATGGCACTGAATTCCTTTGCCTTGGTTAGATTTATCTTCATATTTACCTCTTCTACTGATGTCAGAAGAAGTGTTCTTAACATTAGGTCTAGACTTATGATCTATTCTTTTGATCAGTTGGTTAAATTGTCTTCCAAGCAAGGCTATTGCTTCTGACAGATTCTCCTCACTTTCACCATTGTCTTCCTTTGAGTCATGTGCAGTGTTTGAAAAAAAATCTATGCTTTTGTTCTTCTTCTCAGCCTGATCACACATTCCCATCTTAAAGGTTTGGAGAGAACCAATGAGTTCATCAACCTTCATGTTGCTGATGTCTTGAGCCTCTTCAATAGCAGTAACCTTCATGGAAAATCTCTTAGGCAATGATCTGAGAATCTTCCTCACAAGCTTTTCTTCAGAAATTTTCTCTCCTAAAGCTCTTGAGGTATTGGCAATTTCAAGAATATTCATGTAGAAGTCATGAATACTCTCATCCTCCTCCATTCTCAGATTTTCAAACTTAGTGGTCAGCATCTGTAATCTTGACATCTTGACCTTAGAGGTACCTTCATGAGTTATTTTGAGGGTATCCCAAACCTCATTGGCCAGTTCACAGTGATGCACAAGTCTAAAAATGTTCTTGTCTATTCCATTGAATAGAGCATTCAAGGCCTTAGAATTCCAAAGAGCTAAGGCTTCTTGCTCTTTGCTCCACTCATCTTCAGGGATTAGCATAGTTGCTCCATCTTTATCTATTTTCACTGGATGTTCCCATCCTGAATTAGCTGCTCTCCAAGCCTTGCTATCCAGAGACCTCGAGAAAGCTATCATGCAAGGTTTCCAGTAGTCATAGTTAGAGCCATCCAGAATTGGTGGTCTATTTGTGAATCCTATATCCTTGTCCATAGTACCAGAATTTATCTTCCCTAGATCTCACCCAGAAAATAACAGGCAAGGTGCCTGCTCTGATATCAATTGAAATTCTAGGTACCAAACAGTCGATGTTACAGTGGATGTTATGACATCCACTACTGAGCAGACTACAAAACTTAACAATAAACAGGAATTGAAAGCAGTAAATAACACAGAGAATTATTGACCCAGTTCAGTGCAAATCATACCTACATTTGGGGGCTACCAAGCCAGGGAGGAAATTAACTATCAGTAGAATTAATTCAGAGTCAAACAACCAGTTTGTACTCTTCACGTAAGACCTACCCAATGACACTTCAGCTAACACTATACCTGAGTTACTAACTCACTCCCTCTCAATCACAGTAGTGATATCAACCAATTCAGTTACATATAAACTTGAAGTCACACTTCAAACACACCTTGATCTGCTTCACAGCTTTGATCAAGAGACACAGCACTCATGCTTAAAATCTTAGAGTGACACACACAGAGTACAACTCAAAACACACTAGTCTAATGCAATCATCCAAGAGATGATTGCTTGGCTCACAAGTAATCCTAAGACACAAACAAACATGTGAAGATCACAGTACACAGACTGAATTCTTCACTCACAAACACTCTATACTCTCTATCTCAAAAGCTCTGCCCATGATACCTATCCAATTAGGATTGCTACTTTGTTATTTATAAGCAGCAGAAAGATCTTGGGCCTAAGTGCAGAAATTAGGTTTAACCAAGTTAAACCTCTTTTCATAAATCTACGCACTTCCAATTAGGTCAGGGACATTTCATGTTATCCTCAGCATTGCCTAGCATTTCGCCTGAGATAACAAGGATCCCTAAAATGTTTCCTAGAGTATAGTCTGAGCTTCCTCATGCAATATACCAGAACCTAAAACACGCGCCCTGATGTCAACTGCTTGATGTCATAACATCCAGCATGACATCCAACATACTTTGCTCCTAACTATCCAAACTTACCCTGCAGCACACTTATTATGTATGTCATAAAATTAGTCATGACATTCACATATACTCAACGTTTTACCATAAAATGCAGCCAATAAAAAACATCTACAAATTCAAATGCTCGTAAAAATCACGTTTGTTGCATATAGATAGCCAAATATGTGTCACATAGGGTTCACTTAGTTGGTGTTGGTTGCTAGACTATAGGTCTCATCAAAAGCATCACAAAGTATGAAAATAAGCATTTTTGAGTGCTTCAGGGCTTTGATTCGACCAAAGAACTGTTCTGGTCGACTCACACTGTGTGTCATTTTTGTGTATTAGTCTCGGGAGGGCTCGCGTCGACCTTCCGGTCGACTCATACTGTGAGTCTTTTTATTTGGCTCAAAATGAATGTTATTCGTTGACGCATGCAAAGCTCCGGTCAACACATAGTCCTGTTTCCTGCACAATCTTGCATTCGGGTCCTGCTCAGGTCGACCCTCCCTACTGCATAGGTCGACCGCTCGCTGTTTTGTGCCAAATTCCTGTTATGTCAACTGTCTTTGTGAATTGGTTTTGTTTGTTATGTCAGTTATGTTTGGTATATAAGTTCAGTTTACTCTTTCTTTTCAAAACATTGAGAAAAACAAGAAAAGTGAAATAAGTGTCAATTTGGTTCTCATCATCTTCATTCTCTTCGTAGCATTTCAAAACAATTACACATAATCATCTTTGTTGTGCATTGTGCATTGTTAGAGGTGATAACATTCAAAGCCGAAGATTGGGTTATCCAGTTCAGGTTGAGAAATCGACAGGTTTTTCTTGAATAAAACCTTTGGGGTTTTACCCTCCAAGATTCTCAGATTTTGGCAGTTTTTGCACGATTCGTCTCATCACATATTCAGCCGAGAGAAGGTAATCAAGGAGTTGGAGGTTCCGTCGATTTAGTAACGGTAAATGGAGGATTGTGAGTGGGAGTTTTAGGTTCGACACACGGGCCAGATTTTGAAGACTGAAGGTTGTTCAAAGATAGTGCTGCAATCGGAGGTTTATTCACAGCTGTCGGAGTACTTGATTCAACTTGAATCAAGGGGCAAGAAGCAATAGGATCTACAACAACAATAATGTTTGTTTGTTTGATAGCTATTAGCTTCTTGTATAAACTTTCAACAACAGGTTATATCTATCTATTAACAAGTCTCAACTCTATTATTAGAATTGAGGGCATACGTACTCCGAGCGAGGATAACGGGGGAACAACCTCCACAAATTGTTGTGTCTTTTGCTTTATGTTTATATTTCTTAATATTTGTGTTTTTAGTGCAAACGATTATATTAATCTAGGCCTGATTTGAGTAGTGCTAAAATGATTTTAAACCTAGTACGATCATTAATTGTAAGAGGAAACTTGAGAAATTCACTCTCAAAACAGAACTCACTTGTAGTGCTATGCACTCCAAGTGTTTGATAAATTGTCTGAACTAAAAGCCTTGTGTGCTGTCTTTTCATAGTGTTAATAATTTTAAGGCATTGGAACTAGTCACACCGTATAGTGAGCTGAATCAAATTGATAGTGTGATTAACGTAGTAATTCTCATATCTCGTTATCGGATTCCATAGGCTTAACACATATCCGGTTTTCTAGTAACCGTTCGTTTTAGACGTGTATAGTTCCTCGGCCGCTTCTGAAATTAAAAAAATTTTAAAAACCATTTTTATTGGTAGCGCCGACTCTTTTAAACAAGCGATCTATTCAACCCCCTTCTAGATCTGCGCCATCATATAACAAGTGGTATCAGGAGCACCGGTTCATTCCGTGCTTCAAGTATAACTTAGTAGAAAATGGCTAACGAACCTAAAGGGGCTTATAATAGAGCACCTGTTTTTAATGGAGAAAACTATAGTTATTGGAAAGATTGTATGCGTGTGCATATAAATTCCATTGACAGGAAGGTATGGAATGTTATTTTGAATCATCCTATAGAAATAACCATGACCGATGAAAATAACATGATTATGCCTAAGCCTGAAGCACAATGGAATGGTGATGACGAGAAGAAGTATAATTACAATTCGAAAGAGAAACATATTCTGATCTCCTCCTTGGGAGTTGACGAATATTATAGGGTTTCTCATTGTTTGACTGCAAAGGCTATGTGGAACTCATTGCAAGTTTCCCTGAGGGAACCAATGATGTTAAACTAGCGAGAATCAATACCTTAACGCAAGAGTTTGATCTCTTTCACATGGAGCAAGGGAAAACCATTCCTGACATGTAAAAGAGATTTACTCATCTCATCAATAGACTATACTCACTAGGTAGGCCAGTTGCCAATGATGTTGCTACTAACAAAATCTTGAGATGTCTTAATAGGGAATGGCAAACAAAGGTAACCGCCATAAAAGAAGCAAACGATCTCATGATTTTGGACCTTACAACATTGTTTGGAAAGCTTTAAGAGCACAAACAAGTGCTTCTTAGTCTAGAGCAATATGAGAAAAAGGAAAAGAAGGAGAAAACAAAAAATATTGAAAAGAAGTATATCGCTCTCAAGACTTCTTGCTCATTGTCCCACACAAAAGAGCTTAGTGATTACACCAGGAGTGATGACGAAGATGATGACAAGAGTGAGGATATGGGGCTGTTTCTGAAACGATACAATCGCTATGTAAAAAAGAAACGGTATCCAACATTCTGAGAAAATTCTTGTCAACTTTCGAAAACAATCAAGATACTCCAAAAATGGCCACAATAAAGGAAACAAACAAAAGGGTCGTCTTATAACTGCGGAAAGACCGGACACTACAAACCGGATTGTCCCTTGATGAAAAAGGACAAAAGGAAGGAAACAAGTCAGTCACATAAGAAGTAAGCTAAGCCAAGGAGAGCGTATATCTCTTGGGAAAGCAACAGAGAGTCATCTGAGGATGACAACTCTAGTGACGAAGACGAATCCGTCAATCTTTGCCTTTCCGCCCATCAAAAGAACAAAAAGAAAAAGGTACGACATGCGAAATATGATAATTCCTATAAACTGTCTCATTTTGAATTACAAACTACTTTTAATACTTTACATTATGAAGCGAAAGAAGCTTTTAAAAGGCTTGCCTCAAATAAACAAATATTTTCTCACCTAGAGCAAAAGATTCGTGATTCCGAAAAGAAACTAGAGGCATTAAAAGCTTCCATAGTGGAAAGTACAAAAGTATATTGTGAGTAAATAAGAAAGAGAGTTATTAACTTCGGGTGTGATACTTGTTACATTTGGCAAAATGAGGTTAGAAATCTCAAGGCCAAACTTAACCAGGCTCTAGAACCCAAAATTATATTTGCTATTGATAAAGCTCATTTTAGAAAGAGTATGGTTAATCCATATCAAAAATACACATATGTTTTAAAAAATCATGACAACAAAAGTGATTCAAAAGTTAACTTTTCTTGTTTGTATTGTTGCAAGAAGGGTCACACCATTGCTAAATGTCGCTTTAGGATATTTTTGGTTCCTAAAGGGGTTTATCAATGGTTTCCTAAATGCGACCATGTTTTCACTCACAACCTAGGACCTAATAAACAATCGGGTACCTATTCTTGCTAATTGTGTTCATAGGTACAACGTCTTGAGACTACCGAGAGAAGATGGATTCTCGACAGTGGTTGCTCAAGACATATGACAGGATACATATCTCTCTTCATTGACTTTGTGGCAAAGAAGAAGCGATTTGTAACCTATGGAGACAACAACTGGGGTGCAATACTTGGAAAAGGTAGTGTAGGTAATCCCTCATCCACTACTATCTCCGATGTGTTGCTAGTCGAGGGCCTTAAACATAATCTCATTAGCATTAGTCAATTATGCGACAAAGGATACGAAGTATCGTTTTCAAAAGATTGTTGCCTAATTGAACATAATGATAAAATGAAGGATGTGTTTAATGACCTAAGAGTAAAGAATGTCTATATGCTGGATTTGAATGAAGTATCATTGACTAGCAATAAATGTCTCATGACAATGTGTGAGGACTCATGGTTATGGCATAGACGTTTAGCGCATGTAATTTTGACTTGCTAAACAAGATAGTTTCAAAAGATCTAGTCATAGGCTTGCCCAAAATCAAGTTCCCCAAGGATCACTTATGTGATGAATGCCAAATGGGGAAGCAAACAAGGATCTCATTTAAATCTAAAAATATTGTTTCAACTACGAGACCCCTTGAACTTCTCCATACGGATCTATTTGGGCCATCTTGAATTAAAACTCTAGGTGGTAACTATTATGGTTTTGTAATAGTCGATGATTTTTCTAGATTTTGCTGGACTATCTTCTTGGCTAGCAAGAGTGATACATTCGCAGCCTTTGAAAAATTTGCTAAGCTTTCTCAAAACAAGTTAAACACAAACATCATATCAATTAGAAGTGATCACGGAGGTGAGTTTGAGAGTTATCTGTTTGAGGAATATTGTGGTAGACACGAAATTGATCATAACTTCTCCGCTTCACGTACCCCTTAACAAAACAGGGTTGTGGAGCGTAAAAATCGAATTTCGGAAGAGTTAGGGAGAACTATGATCAACGAAAGTGTGTTACCTAAGTATTTTTGGCTGACGCCATTAGTACGACATGTTATGTATTGAATAGGGTGTTCATTCGCCCTATTCTAAACAAAACACCATATGAACTTTTAAAAGGGCGAAAGCCAAATGTCTCTTACCTACATGTCTTCGGTTGTAAGTGTTCCGTGTTAAATAATGGGAAAGAAAGTTTACGTAAATATGACTCCAAGGCAAAAGAAGGTATCTTCCTTGGATACTCTTAGTCAAGTAAAGCTTATATAATATATAAAAAGAGATTACTTACTGTCGAAGAGTCTGTTCACGTAACATTTGATGAGTCTTATCCGAAAAATGTTGGAAAAGGTAGTTTAGTTCATGGTGTAGGTGTATCTTCGAAAGACATACTCAAAAGTGCTGAGCCGGGAATTGATCAACCTGACCTAGCCAAATTTGAGGAGGAAAAAGATGACCATCATGAAGAAACTGAGGTAGTTCATCCGTCTGACAAAGATGATCTTCCTCCAGTTTGGAAGTCTTCCAAAGACCATCCCGTCGACAATATCCTCGGTGATATACCAAAGGGAGTGACGACTCGATCAAAGCAAAGTAATTTATGTTATCATTTCGCTTTCGTTTTTTAGGTAGAACCTATAAACCCAAAAGAGGCTTTACTCGATGAACACTGGTTCCTACCAATACAAGAGGAACTTAATCAGTTTAAGAGAAATGAGGTTTGGGACCTTGTCCCTCCTCCACGAGGTCATCCAGTAATTGGCACCCGATGGGTGTTTAGGAATAAACTGGATGAAAATGGAGTAATAACTGGTAACAAGGCGTGTTTAGTCGCGCAAGGGTATAACCAAGAGGAAGGCATCGACTATAAGGAGACTTATGCGTCGGTTGCCCAACTCGAGGCTATACACCTTTTACTTGCCTTCACTTGTGCGAAAAATTTTAAGTTATTTCAAATGGATGTGAAAAGTGCATTCCTTAATGGCTATATAAATGAAGAAGTTTATATTGCCCAACCTCCGGGATTTGAATCCCATGAGCATCCTGATCACGTGTACAAATTAAAATGTGCCTTGTATGGACTTGAGAAAGCCCCTAGGGATTGGTATGATCATCTAAGCAAGTTTCTTCTTGATCAAGGGTACTCAAGAGGAAAGGTTGACACAACCCTCTTCATTAAGCGTCAAGGAAAACACTTAATTTTGGTGCAAATTTATGTTGATGATATTGATTTTGGGTCAACTAACATGAATCTTGTAAGGGTATTTTCTAATCTAATGCAGGGAGAATTCGAGATGAGTATGATAGGGGGAGCTCACATATTTTCTCAGATTACAAATCAAGCAACTAGAGGAGGGTACTTTTATGAGCCAGACGAAATACTGTCTTGAGCTTCTCAAGCGGTTTGACATGGCAAACTCCAAAGCTATAAATACATCAATGCCAACATGTATGAATCTTGGTCGAGATGAAAGTGGTAAGGATGTAGAGGTGAAAAAGAATCGAGGTATGATTGGATCTCTCCTCTATCTTACTACCTCTAGACCCGACATTATGTTTAGTGTATGCATATTCGCTAGGTATCAATCCTCTCCTAAAGAATCCCATCTAAAAGCAGTAAAGTGCATACTTAGATACCTTTCTAGTACTCCAAATTATGGGTTATGGTATTCTAAGGGAAACAATTTCTCCTTGGTTGGCTTCTCCGACTCTGATTTTGCGAGGTGCAAATCAGATAGGAAAAGTACGAGTGGCACGTGTCATCTATTTTTAAACTCTTTGGTAAGTTGGCATAGCAAAAAGTAAGTCTTTATGGCTTTGTCAACCGCCGAAGCAGAATACGTCGCAGTCGGCAGTTGTTGCGCTCAAGTCTTATGGCTCAAGCAAAAATTGCTCGACTTTAACCTCAAACTTGAGCGTATTCCAATCTTCTGTGATAACACGAGTTCCGTCAATTTAACCAAGAACCCTGTGCTACATTCACGCCCCAAACATATTGAAATTCGACACCACTTTCTTCGGGATCATGTGGAGAAAGGCGATGTGGTTTTTGAGCATGTTGACACTAAAAATCAACTTGTTGATATCTTTACAAAACCTCTTGCTACGGAGCCTTTCTTTCATATCCGATGGGAACTAGGTGTTCTTGATGTTTCGGATCGTGTTTAGCAATATCTCTCGCACATTATATATACCTATGTCTATATGTACTTTTTTCATCTAATATCTAACAAATGAAGATGCTAAAAGCCATATGTGTGTGCATCTCGTTACTTTTGGAGTTGAGGTAATATCCTTCCTTAACTAAAATCTCTCACAATCTTCATGTTCACAAAATGAAATGTATCAAATTATGTGTCATCTTTGTCATATATATCGTGTTTGTATGTATTTCATTATGTGTTATGCTTAAAATATGTTTTGGCTTTGTATCTATGTCTTAATGCATGGTAATATAGTCAAAAATATACGTTTTGCTAGTTTTTACCTACATGAGTCGACCTATGCAGGGTAGCGGTCGACTCACAAATTGAACATTTGTTGTGCCTGAGTCACGGGTATGCACAGGTCGACCCTCCGGTCGACGCATACCTCTTCTATTTCAAACGTTTGTTTTTCAACACAGTATGCGCCGACGCATAGACCTTCCGGTCGATGCATCGTGCGATTTTGGTCAAAAAATTTGTGTTGAAACTGTTCATTTCTCATTAAATCATTTTTTATTTAAATTCATTTTCATTAAGACATTTTGCATTGTAAATTGAAACCTACATCAAGGCTATTCTCCTCTTCCTCTCTTCCCAAAACCTAGTATATACTACAAAAGGGTAAAATCATCATCATTTCTCTATCTTCAAGAGTAACCTCTTCTTCTCCATTCCTCTTCTCCACCTTTTAAAACTGAAAATGTCCTCCCGTAGAATTACCGACAAATGATCCACTAGAGCTTCTTCATCCCGTGCAGGTCCATCATCTGCAGCTCTTCTGGCAACGGTTGTGTCACTTGTTCCACCTGAATTTGCTGAGATTTATGACAAAAACTTCAGTAAGCAATCTGTCGTTAAGCAGCATGCGTACTATCGACTGTCTGCTAAGCTTATGCACATCCCACAGGTGATAAACCTTCTTGATACTCAAGGTTTTAATAATTTCTTAGAGTGCAATATGAAATACAATGAAGACCTTGTAAGGATATTCTACACTGGCCTTCAAGGAAAGTTTGAAGATTTTGAGTTAAACACGAAATTCGGGACTACAAAGGTATGTGTTAACGACTCCGTTTGGAAAACATTGTTTAATATGTCTCCAGTATCCGTTGAGCCTATCATTAAGGCCACAGACGCTAAAACTGTCATTGGCTACGAGTTCAAAGAGGCTTTGAACTCAATGTTGAGGAAACCTTATGCAGATGACATTGTGGCAAGTGATCTTTTTCCCAAGACTGTCACTACGGGAAAGTTGAAACCAATGGATCGAATTTTACAGTGGATTGTGGCGCACATTTTGCAGCCAAAGAAGGGTGGATATTCGCGAGTTGATCAAGCTGAGGTACATTCGATCTACATTTTGAAGAAAAAGATCAAAATCAGTTGGCCTCACTATATAGCAAGTCGGATTTATTCACTCAGAGACTCGGGTAAAAGAACTGCTCTCTCGTATGGTTCTTTCATTCAAGTTTTCAACCATGCCAAAATCACAGTTCCAGGTATTTCGTATAAATCCATCACCTCTAATCAAGAGTTCTGCCAAAAGACTCTTACAATGATGGGATATATCTGGGATCAAACACAAAGTCGTTACAGGTTCATTGTCAAGGAAACAACCTATCGGCTGGAAGAATTAGACGAGAGTGATGATCAGAACAAAGAGGCACAGGAAGAAGACCAAGATGAACAGGTTGGCGGAAAACCAATGGAAACTGAAGACCAAGATGATGGAAGGTGGTTTGACCAACCTTCTCCCTCGGATCATGCAAATGACCAAGGGTAGGGCAAATGGCAACACACTGGTTGGACATCATTAGGCGACAATTATAGGCCTCAACACCATTTGGAGTATCAAGAAACTCCAAATTGGAGCTATGAGCCTCGACTATTCACGAATCTGCCATAACACAACTTTGATAAACTCCTCGATATGATGAGGACTATGCAGCTAAAACAACGCTCCTTCATGACTGCTCAGGATGAGCGTCTTTCTCAACTACAAAGTCAATTTGAGACTCACCGAAAATTTCAATTCTTTTTCATCCGGTGTCATGAGAAGGTTCAATGGTTTTGTTGAAACAGCCGCCAATCAACACATGGCTCTAGCCACTAGCTTCAACACCATAAATAGACATGTCTTGGAGTTCACCGAAAGAGCTGATGCCCAATTACCTCTGGAGTATCCCTCTCGAGGGCGTGGCCACCATTTCAGGGGGAGGAGACCTTGAAGTTGTTGTGCATACTGCATCTTATATCTCATTAGTCTGTTTTCAATGTTGCTATGCATTATTGCACTTATGCGTTTTTTGTTGTTGCATATACATGTTATGGATTATGAACTTATGTGTGGTTAATGTTTTTAATAACCTAGCAATCTTTATTGTTTTGTCTGTGCGTGGCTCTATTTATCATTATGTTATATGTTCATTAACTATGTTATATGTGGATGTATGTTAATATTTAGCTTGTTGCGACTGTTTTTGAAATGTGTGTCTTTCTATTACTATTATACCATTCATTGACAGGTGTTTCTTTCTTTTTGATGTTGTCAAAGGAGGAAAAAGTGTCAAGCAATACAGTAGAACCAGAACTATCACAGGTGAAGACTGAATATTAGAACAAAAGAGTATGTAGGGATGAAGGCATCGAGCAAGGGGGAGGATAACGTGATTTATCATGCATTAGGTTCTATGTGTTTTGCCATCATCAAAAAGGGGGGGTATGTGAGGGAAAATCCTCATATATAGATGTGTTCATTTCGATGATGTCAAAACTCTGTTCCATAGAAGAATATATGTTGGGCGTTATCATCTTGTCATAGTTGCATGTTTTGTCTCTCATAATTCAAATGCTCATAAAAATCACGTTTGTTGCATATAGATAGCCAAATATGTGTGTCACAAAGGGTTCACTTAGTTGGTGTTGGTTTCTATACTATAGGTCTCATCAAAAGCATCACAAATTATGAAAATAGGCATTTTTGAATGCTTCAGAGATTTGAGTCGACCAAAGAACTGTTCCGGTCGACTCACATTGTGTGTCATTTTTGTGCATTAGTCTCGGGAGGGCTTGTGTCGACCCTCCGGTCGACTCATATTGTGAGTCTTTTTATTTGTCTAAAAATGAATGCTATGCGTCGACGCATGCAAAGCTCCAGTCGACGCATGGTCCTATTTTCTGCACAATCTTGCATTCGGGTCTGCTCAGGTCGACCCTCCCTACTGCATAGGTCAACCGCTCGCTATTTTGTGCCAAATTTCTATTATGTCAATCGTCTTTGTGAATTGGCTTTGTTTATTAAATCAGTTATGTTTGGTATATAAGTTTAGTTTACTCTTTTATTTTAAAACATTGAGAAAAACAAGAAAAGGGAAATAGGTGTCGATTTGGTTCTAATCATCTTCATTCTCTTCATAGCATTTCACAACAATTACACATAATCATCTTTGTTGTGCATTGTGCATTGTTAGAGGTGATAACGTTTGAAGCCGAAGATTAGGTTATCCGGTTCGGGTTTAGAAATCGACAGGTTTTTCTTGAATAAAACCTTTGGGGTTTTGCCCTCCAAGATTATGAGATTTTGGGGGTTTTTGCATGATCCGTCTCATTACATATTCAGCCAAGTGAAGGTTATCGAGGAGCTGGAGGTTCCTTCGATTTAGTAACGGTAAATGGAGGATTGTGAGTGGGAGTTTCGGGTTCGACACGCGGGTGATTGAAATCAGTCGGGCCAGATTTTGAAGACTGAAGGTTGTTAAAAGATAGTGCCACAATAAGAGGTTTATTCACAATTTTCGAAGTACTTGATTCAACTTGAATTATGGGGAAAGAAGAAATAGGATCTACAACAACAATAGTGTTCGTTTGTTTGATAGCTATTAGCTTCTTGTATAAACTTTCAACAACATGTTATATCTATCTATTAACAGGTTTATTTTCTATTATTAGGATTGAGGGCAGACATACTCTGAGCGAGGACGACAGGGGAACTGCCTCAACAAATCATTGTGTCTTTTGCTTTACGTTTCTATTTCTTAATATTTGTGTTTTTAGTGCAATCGATTATATTAATCTAGGTCTGATTTGAGTAGTGCTAAACTGATTTTGAACCTAGTACAATCATTGATTGTAAGAGGAAACTTGAGCAATTCACTCTCAAAACAGAACTCACTTGTAGTGCTAAGCACTTCAAGTGTTTGATAAAATGTCTGAACTAAAAGTCTTGTGTGCTGTCTTTTCATAGCGTTAATAATTTTAAGGCATTGGAACTAGTCACACCATATAGTGGGCTGAATCAAATTGATAGTGTGATTAACATACTGATTCTCATATCTCGTTATTGGATTCTATAGGCTTAACGCATATCCGGTTTTCTAGTAACCATTCGTTTTAGACGTGTATAGTTCCTCGTCCGCTTCCGAAATTAAAATTTTTTTAAAAAAACATTTTTATTGGTAGCGCCGACTCTTTTAAGCAAGAGATCTATTCAACCCCCTTCTAGATCTGCGCCATCGTCTAACAGGATGGCAGTCAGAACACTCTACCACGTTAAAGGTACGGGTATTCCACAGGGAGGTTCAATAGGGTAGGTCCACCACCTACTCTCTCACTCTCTTATAGTACATGGAGGCTTTATGATGGTCCATAAGGATCCTCCTCCCACCTCAGATTCTTGAGGGGGAGGGGGCAAACTTCACCAACACGAGATTCCCTGCACTAATGATTTTGACCTATGGTAGTTAAGACTCTGAGGAAAGGTGGAGGTAAAGATACTTGTTATTGTGGAACTTGCATCCAAGTAAAACGTAGTATCCTCTTGTCAAGCGAGATTCCAGTCATGTCCTATGCACAAGAAAAGGGATCCATATTAGCTCATGACACAATAAATTTAGGGCAAAAATTATGTAAGTGGGGGAGTGTTGTACACCTCGAATTCAATCAATTTGTCTAATTGAGTTTAGTTGCTTTTGCTTAGTTATTTGGGTGATTTAGTATGTTTTAATTATTTATATTGGTGATAATGTGTGTTATGTGATTATTTGGAATTTGTTGGGGTTTTTTGGAAATTTATTAGAGTTTATTTCATTAAAATAATAAAATAATAATTAATAATAATAAAATAGGAGAAATAGTATAGTGTGGTGAAAGTATATATAACTTAAAGTTAAAGGTGGAATAATTAGAAGTATGAAAATTAAGTTAATATTAATAGGATGAGTTAGTGGATCCAAACTTGTCAGTATGTAGAAGTTTGAGAATTGAGAAAAAAGAGGCAAGTGTGAGAAGAGGAGAACAAGGGCTTGAGAAGAAGAACACCATAGCTAAAGCTTGAGGAGTTGCTGGTAACTCAGGTAAAAGGGGGGGACTACTTGAATATATGTGTATTGTATGAAGGATAGAGATGGATCCTCACCCTCCTTTAGGTTTTCTTCACCATTGTTGGGCTTTGTGAGTTTTGATGATTATTGTGTAAAATCCATGCTAATTACCATGCTTAATGTATAATTCCGTGTTTTCTATATTGTTGGAATTTATGCATGATGGGTGGATATGAACCTAAATATTATGAATGACGTTGTTGTATATTTTGTGTTATGAACATAACCTTGAATTTGTGACTAATTGGTGAAATTGGATGATAACTAATGTTTATGTGATGGTTTGGTTATTGTATAATATATATCTACTATTTTTTATACAAATTTAGGTGCTATGGGTCAAAAATCAGAGCTGCAAATGATCTCCCATGGTGAAAAATGCAGGTTTTGGTTCGAGCATCAGTGTGACGATCGTCACGAGCGTGACAGGCTATACGTCATACGTCTGAGATAGTTGATGGTTGTCAGCAGGGTAACAGGGAGACCGTCATGGTCTCTAGACAGGATTCCTCATGTCGATCATCACATGGGTGACATGTTATGAAGAGGAGTGATGACGAGCTTGATGACGATCATCACCCAGGTGACGAGTTGGTCGCCATGGCTGTCAAGGACCAGTTTTGAGCAATCAGTTCAGTTTCCAATGCTGTTTTCTTGTGTGGTTAATGTTTGATCATTGTTTTGGTGTATTTGATGAAATTAATTAATTAAGGTGAATTATTACGATGATGAAATAATAATTGAATTAATTCATGTACTTATAAATGGTGAATTATAATTATGTTTATTAGCTGTGATGTTGTGAATATAATTATGTGCGGTGAATGTAATTGTATGTGTTATGTTGAGGTGTTTAGTTTAGAAGTGCATACTACTGTGAATGTTGTATTGCTTGTTGTTTATGGTTAAAAGTGGAACCATAATTGTCGTTGTATCATTACTTTGTATCTCGTGCATCATTGTATGTCAGTGTGTTGAAAGAGGCGAGTCACGGGTTCAGAAGTGTGGACCAATGGTCGTCTGAGGTTTAGAAGTGGGGACCTGGTTCGAATGAGGGACCGTTTTAGAATGGACGAGATCAATAATAAACCTCTGATGTCCAAATTGATACCACATGCATAAAGTTGAGTTGTGAGTCACATTCCATACATAAGGGCGATGTGAGTTTAATTATTGTGTTATTATGTAAATTGAATGTGTGTTATTGAATGTGTAATTTAAACTACCTTTGCATTATTTTACACCATTAATATATTTGAGTGTATTCTTACCCATTTTTTGGTTTTTTTGTTACTCTGTACATTGTTGTATAGATACTCAGAAGGAGTAAGTGCTACTGTGATTTGTAAGATGGCCTTGGAGCTTTCTTTGTTTCTTGGCTTAATGCTATAATTTGTAATATCAGAGAACAAGACATTTAATTGTTTTGAGTTAATGTTTTAATATTGTTAATTTCATTAAGTACCTCGTTTGAAGAGACAATTGAAGTTATGTTATCTATTTTGAGCTCCGCTGCGAGTTTTGAAAATAATTGGGACATATGCATGTTATGTTTGAGTAACATTCTAAAGTGTAAATTTTATTCTTTATTTTATGATTCGGGGTTTTAGGGTGTTGCAATAAACACAAGCAATTGAATTAACATCAGTTACAACTTTTACGGGCTCGGCAACTGTGGTGTCAGAACTCATCATTGTGTTTTTCATCATTTGGTATATTTAGGCCACTTGAGTAGATAAGGCCGTGGTCTCAGTGAATTCATGGACACCAATTGGCTTCTTTGGGACAACTATAATGGTTTCTCTAGTAACTAACCATTGGTAGGTCTTGGAAATAATACTCTCAATAAATTTGTACCTTTCTTCATAGGATTTATATAACAATGCACCACTAAAAGATGAATCCAACATCTTTCTTGATGATGGTATCAATCCATTGTAAAATGATTCCAACTAAATACATATTGGAACCACATGGCGTGGATATTGCCTTAATAATTCCTTGAGTATTTCCCAAGCATCAAACAAAGAATCATCATTTTCCTACCTAAATGAAGTGATTTCATTTCCCATTTTTGCATTCTTGATCGGAGGAAAATACTTAGCTAAAATTGTTTCAGCCAAGACATTTCATGTGGCGATGGAATTAGGTTCGAAGGAATTGAGCCAACTTTTTTCTATATCCCTTAAAGAATATGGATACAACCTCAACTAAAAGCATCATCAGTAATCCCATGGATTTTGAAATTACTATAAACCTTCATAAACTGCCTTAAATGTAGACGTGGATCTTTAGTAAAAAATTATGAGTATTAGCCAATAACTTGTATCATTTGGAACATCATAGGCTTAAACTCAAACCGTGCGACTATGATTGTTGGTCGTATAATTCTCGTTTTCATGGAATTATGATCAAAAACAACATAATCCCTATTGTTTCTTGCTATATCATTGGAAATGCAAATAATTTCATTTTCTGTCATGACTTCTTCTTGCTCTAGTTATGGTTCTTCAAAGTGTTCGTCAAAGGGTTCAAACAAATGAGTAAGAAAAGGGATTCCTTAATTGTAAGCATCTGGCAGCTTGACATTTCCTTATTAATTTGAATGTTCTCTCAAGTTCAGGGTCACCTCTGTATATTTGTTCAACAACCTACAAATGCAGTAATCACACGCCTTTTGTATCACCAGAAGACAGAGAACGTCAAAAGCTCAAATGTACTTTTCACAAATTTTTTAAAGAATCAAAGTGTTATTGATACAATCCCCGACATCAATGCCAAAAACATGTTGTGCTATTTATATGTGCAAGTATACACATTCAAATAGTATCAAGTGATATAAAAGTAAGAGTATGGATCCTACAAAGATTATAATAACTTAAGTTGATTCTCAATGTAAAACCTTGTGAATAGCCATGAGTAAAAGAAAATAATAATAGTTGGTTGTCACGAAATAAAATTGAGTTGTAATATATAAGAGTAAGGAAGTTAAATCAATAATGAGAAACATGTTGGACAATGATCCATTTAATGAGTTTCATGACTTGTGTGTGTTTAATGAGAGTTGTCGTGACAGATGAGGTAGAAAGTGAGCTGGTGGTGTATGTTTACAACATTAAAGCATATGCGTTAAGTTAGGAGAACAAATCTTTATGTTCCATAATAAAATTAAAGCAAGTCTTGTATAAATTTTGATTTCCTATATGGTTGCAGTCCTTTATGTATAAACTAACTAATCTAGTGAATATGTCAACCATTCTATTTTCAACCATATTTTACCATAAATTCTACTAGATATTAGATCTCTCAATCAATAACAAGCTTTTACCTATTTCTAAGGTGATCAAGCAGAGAAATAGATGTATAACATTATTTCACATGGTAAAAAGCATCACTTTAAATTACACCATCTAACATAAAATACCTCTTTTCATAAAATTTCACATTACTCAACATAAAGAGGTTTAACTCATGGTGAACAAAAAAAATACAAGAAAACAAGTTTTAAAAGTTAAAATTTCTAAACCAAAATGAAAAGAAAATAAAAACGTATGTTTAACACTTCTACTCTTTTCAATATTTCAATCAACAAGAGGCATGTTTTGTCACGCCTGGTAGCTCAACAGTTTTTTAAGAAACGAAAGATGAAAAGATCTCTTTACTCCTGGTTCAAAAATTTTCTTCTCCAACCGAGATATATTCCTAAGTTATTTCTCAAGTCTCTCAACTTCTGAAACTCCTTCATTTCTCTAAGGTGGTCCTTTCATATCCTCATAGACTTTAGGGTTTCCTTTTGTCATTGGATATTGGACCTTATGGTTATACATTGCTTTGACCCATGAAATTCATCATATTATTTCTTCTTATCTTCTCGTACTAGAACTAGGTATCAACATGTTTTTTTCCTCACTAACATGCTTTCTAAGAAACTTACCAGAAGGTCACACATGCCAATGCTACTCCAAGGAAAGCACACTTAACTGTGGAGTTCTTAAGAAGATGCACCTTGTTTGTTTATATAGTATCAATTAATCCTTATAAGCATTCCTTTAACCATATGTTGTACCCCAAATTTTGACCCTTAGATCTTCATTATCATCCTAGGAGCATCATCATCTGTTTATCTAACCTTAACCTATTTCAAGTTTGTCTTTGTCAAGATATAGATGAATTAGGGTCCTCATACAGTCAGTAATCAGGGTATTAAGGGTTGATCAGTCAATGTCTTGGATTTATTCTCCAAGAAAAAAGTATCCACAACATCAAAGATACTATATTCGATCAAGTATGAATCCAATTTGAGGTTGTCATCCAAAGAAGAAGAGCAGTGCAGTCCAAAACCCCCGATTAGGGTTTCTGATCAGGAAAAGTCAATTGTGGTTTGAATTTTGATTTAAATGGTGCTAAAATGATGGAATCATGGTCCATTGAGCTCATTTGACTTATCGAAGTCCACCCAAGAAGTTTCAAGACCTTAGAGGACCCAGAACACTAATAGTCGATTTGGGATTTTCCAATCGATCGGTTTGTCTGGCTGAAAAGTCAACTCATTGACCAAAAGGGTTTTGACCCCAAAATTGAAATAAAACATGTTCCTAATAACATATTGTATCTAGTCATGAAGTTTTGTGACCATTGGATCAAGGATTGAAGAGTAATCGAAAAAGTCGGGAATTAGGGTTTTGAAAGGGGCAAGACCATAACTTTTTAACCACACATCCAAATGGAGTGGTTCAAAGCTTGTTGGAAAGGTCTTGAAAAGTTTTACAAAAGTGTAAAATTGGATATATTTGGAGTTATGATCAAAATCAATGCAAGAGGGGGAAAGACTTAGTGAAATTTCACATTTTTAGCACCTTTCAAGTCATGTTTTCAGCCAACTTCAAGGATGTTT
The DNA here is from genome assembly GCA_963859935.3 of Lathyrus sativus. Taxonomy (NCBI): domain Eukaryota; kingdom Viridiplantae; phylum Streptophyta; class Magnoliopsida; order Fabales; family Fabaceae; genus Lathyrus; species Lathyrus sativus. The sequence continues at coordinate 361,784,099 of OZ012739.1, forward strand.
TTGACCTAGTTCCACTTGAAAATTCCTAAAACACAAAAGTTGTAGAGCATGATGAGGGCTATCCAAAAATTACAAGAAATACTCCATAGCATTTGTTATCTAGGAGTTTCAAAGGAAGCAAGTTGGGGTCCAAACACTTGAATGCACCATTTCAAATTTGTCACAAATCAACTTGCCAACCACCAAAGCTATTCTCAACCATTTGATCAAGTTTTTATCTGATATTTAGTGAGTGTAATGAGTATAAATGCAGAAAGGGTGAATGTTTGAAAGGGCTTGACAAGATAACAAGCCAAGTTGCAACCAAGTTGCAATATTTTAATAAAAAAAATCAAGAGGAAAGAGAAAATTTTTCATGAAGAAATCTGCAGCTGCAGTTCCCCTACTCCCTAGCCACACTTCAGTCACTTCCATTACCCTCATACAACTCGATTTGTGAATCACTTTGAGTCAAGAACATTGAATTCCAACTGCACCAAATCTTGGACAGATTTTCTTCATTTTTTCCCTCCAAAGATCAAAACTCCAAATCCATCATCACCCTTGATCATGTGGCTTTGCCTATAAATAGTACAACTTCTATGCATCAAAGAAAGACAATTGCAACCAAGAAACCAACCACAAACCCTCTCCTTCCACAGTTGCAAACCTTCTTGCAAACCAATCATAAACTCCAAAGTGCCAAAATCTGTCTTGGACAGAACATGCACCAAACCATTTTCCAATCATTCCACACTCTTTCTAACACTCCACACAATTTTCAAATGATCCTCAAGAGCTGTCGAAGCTTCCATTTGCATCAGAAACCATTCCCTTCTTAAAGTCAACCTCTAAAACCAAAAAAGTCATCTTTCTGCATCTTTCAAGCCATAACTCATTACAGATCATTTCCAACTCTTTTGACACCTCTAACACTTCATAAATAGCACATAGAAACTGTTGAAATCAAGTTTGTACTTCTGTTACAAAGATTGGACCATGTTGCTTTGTAAAGTCATGGGTTTTTGAGGTTTTTCTTCACTATTCAAGCCATTCTGTTCAACAGTGGCGTTGTGGATCATTGGAGCTGCTCTTCATCATCCAAAGACCATTTTCAGACTATATCAAGATTGAAAGGATCTCTGGTTTTCTTATTTGGCAAGGTTGCTTCAAGAGGTAAGCCTAAACCCTTAAAACTTGAAATTTTGCTTTGCATTTCACATGCTATGTTGAGTTGTAACTATGCTTTTGTACTAGACATTTTTTGAACATGTTATATGTGTGTTATATGTCATGTATGAACCACCATTTGCATTAGAAATTATAATTTCTTGACTGTCCAAAATGTTGGTTAGGAACTAAGGCAAACTAGGCCATTATGTGCATGTTGATTCGAATCTGTCAATCCATGTGTGCATTTTCTGATTTCTATTGAGCCAATCAATATAAATGATGTATATGTGGTGTTTTCATACTTGTTTCATCAAACATCTCTCTGTTTTGGACTGTCCATATGCTCATGCTTTTGGTTGTGACCAAAGTTGCCTAAACAATGATGCTATCGAATTTTTCAGTGAGTGTGTTGTATGGAAAAACAAATTGTACAATTGAATTCCTTGTTTAAAAACACAAAGTTTGCACATTTTTTCACCTCATTTAGTTAAGTTTTGACTGAGTTCTACTTCTTCATGCAAATGACCTAAGTTGCCTTACTTTGCCTTGCCCTAGTTTTGCCCACATTGGTACACCAACTTTGAATGATCATAACTTGCTTATTGTTTATGCTATTGATTCCATTATTTTTTAAAACTACTTTTTATCATGTCTAATTTCATTGAGTGAAGAAATAATTCAAGGATCATTATCCTATAAAGACTTTGGTTCACTTGAAAAGCATGTGCTTTTAAGGTTTTTACCAGAGCGTTTGTAAACATTTTCAACTTGTAACTTGATTTTTCTTGTGAGATTGATCTTGTGTGACTCATATATGTTTGTTAACATGTTTAAATACTCAAATATGTTTGATTCCTTGCCTTACCATGTTCATACTTGCTTTTGTAAATGCATATATGTGGAAATAGCATGTTAAGCTTCATTTGTGAACCTCGCCATGATTCTTGATGTTGTAACCTCTTGAATGTGCTTAACATGTCTTATTCTACTTGTTTATATGTCTTGTTAGAACCATACCATGTTTAGGGTTTGTTTAATTCCTTTGTGAATGCTTTGATATGCATGGTATACTTGTGAATCTCATCTATGGACCTTGCCATGATTCTTGATGTTGTGACTTCTTGAATATGATTTTCATACCTCTTCCTACTTGTCTATATGTCTTGTTAGAACCATAACATGCTAGGGTTTATGTTTTTCCTTGGTGGTTACCATGAACATTGCTTTGTTCTCTCTTATGAAACCTTTTACTTATACCTTGATGTTGTCTTACTCTTTGCGTTTTCATGTGGTTACATGTTTATCTTAATCCCTTTTAGTTATCACCTTGCTTCGTCGTGATAAATGTTGTCACATTTGGTCTTACTTGATTCATACCTCATGTTTGGTTTAATTTGCAACTCATATGCTTGATCTTTACTTGTTCATGTTTATCTCTGTATGTTCATTAATGATGTAACCTCTTGAACATGATCCCATGCCCCTACCTTACTTGTTATGATGTCTTGTTAGAACCATAACATCCTTAGGATTGAATTTTGTTCTTGAAAGTTATCTTTTGAACATATGTGATTCCTCTTGAACTTTTAACTTCTTACTTGATTTGTTGCAACATTTCTTGTATCTTTACTTGTACTTGATTGTCATCAATGTGTGATTGTTAGTCTTATGTTGTTACATTTAACATTTTTTTGAGCCCTATGATGTGCTTGCCTCAAGTGGTAACTTGCTTGCACTTAAAACTTGCTTGAATCACATTTTGTTGTTTTAAATGGTTGTTACTTCATGTCGCTACTGCGAAAAACCACCGGCGGAAAAACAGAAGAGTCGCCACTTTCGTTATTCATCCCAAAGAGAGGGAAAGGAAACGATCTCAAAAACCTAAAGAAAAAGGGAAAGACAAGGTCATCGCAACCATGTCTGGATTTGGGAGTCGGTTATGCAAGGGGAAGGTATTAGCACCCCTCACGGTCGTCGTACTCGACGGGATCCACGCTTGTTGGTTTGTCTATGGGTGAAAAACAATCTATCTATGGCTTCTAAATCTAAACGGAAAGAACTGACTCAATAGAGCCTGTCGCTCTATGCCTACGTATTCCCTCGTGCAATGGGAATGTCAGAGTCAACGTAGTTCGGGAAACTATGGGTAACCGGGGTGTTCTCGATCACACAGGGGTGAGAGAAAGGATTGACGATACTAGCGTACGCATTCTAGCAGTTAGGTGTATGCTGCTCGACCATTGGAGACTTAGGCTTTACCTGTTTGCGGTAGAACGGACGTAGTATGTCATTGGTTTAACAGGTATGGGAACCTACGGGTTCTAGAAATACGGTCTGGTCTCAATTGCACTAGGGCAAGAGAAAGGGAAAGATTAGTCGTCAGCGGGAAAGTCTCGATCGCGCGACAGTGAGAGAATAGATAAATTAGTTGTTAGTGTGCTCGCTAGGATATCGCATCCTATGCTTACATATCCTTGTATGGTACGAGAAATCAGAGCAGCTGTAGTTCAGCCAACTACAGGAAAAGGGGGAAAAGTGAGCTCGATAGGATTATCGCGATCCTATGCCTACGTACTCTCGTCTAGTACGAGAGATCAGAGCAAACATAGTTCGGCGCATGCGGAAAACAAGTCTCGATTGCACAGGGGCAAGAGAAGCATCTCAATCACCAAGATGCGAGAGAAAAGGGTTTCGATCGCACGGGGGAGAGAACAAAGAGGAAGCAGGCCTAACACGCCCAAATGGGAAGGAACCCGGGACACACACGCAATAACCTAAGGCGTAGGAGCGAATGCGTCACATATCACCCTAAGGGCGTATAATAAACATTCTAAGCAATTGAGAGGTAATCCCTCAATCACCATTTCCTACGTATCTAACGCTACAACTCACAACACTCGACAGTTGCATAAAGACTTGGATTAGAAAGGTGTTATCGAACGAAGCGGTTCCGTTGGCCCTTGACATTGTGCGCAAGCTCCATTCCAATCTTCTCCTCTCTGGATCCTCGATGATGACGTTTCGAATCAGAATCAATGTAACGCTAAACCATCATGGTTCGAATTATAAGATAAATTAAACTCTAAGAAGTAGCGTATTGATATCCGTGTCAAAGACAAGATAGAGAAATGATATTGAGAATCATTCTCCAATTGAATCATGTCACACAGACAACACATAATAAAATCAAAGTAAAATCAGATGGAAGAAGAAAAATGAGGAGACAAAAAGGTGGTCTCGGATCCTGCATTATCCATGAACAATTAGATTAATAACTCCTTACGGAGGCCTCGTTGTTGCACCCTAAAATTTGCTCAACCTATTTCACCTGGTTTATGTTTCAATTGCATTGTCATTTGCATAATAAGTCCTGTACATAATCTAATCATTTGCATATCATAGCATAGCATGCCTCCAACAAGGGATCAAGGTGTCTACCAAGAGAAGGAGCCTAGCTAGGGGTTTCTATTCAAGCTCAAGACCATCCAAGTAATCAAGAAATGAGTTGAAGATTTGAAAAGTTTGAGGGTCAACCAGTGGATTTCTCTCCTAATCTTGGGGGGTTGAAGATCATCAATGAGTGTGTGAGCCATGGAATGTGTACAAAGATAATGGAAGACCTAGAGGGTCATTTTGAAGATGAGACAAGTCATTAATACAAGTACAAGGGCCAGAGTTGAAGTACAGTCAACTAGGGTGTCATCTGGGTCAACCCTAGGTCAACCCTGGGTCAACTGAGTGATTGAAGAGCATCAAGGATTAGTTGAAGGATGTGGGATTCATGAATTGAGATGTTGATACAAGTGTGGTGTTGTGCCAAGGATAAATAAAAAGGAATCAAGAAGAAGAGGAGTTACTAAATTAGGGTTTTAGTGTAAAAACCCTAATTTAGGCTTAACTTCCAAGCCAGATAAGTCAAAATGCAAGCTTCAAATGAATTCTTGGTCAACATGAAACTTGTAGAACTTATAAATAGCTTTAATTTTAGTACTAGAAGTATTCAAGAAGATTTTTGGAACTCAAGTTATGGTTCTTGCAAGTTATGGGTCACCAGAGGATATTGAAATTTATCTGTGAAAGTCACTTGACTTCCAAGCAACGTTTGCTCATGAAGGAGTTTTCAAATGGATTCTTGGACAACATAAGAGTTTTATATCTTGATCTTAGATTTAATTTGAGTACTAGAAGTCCTCAAGAGGATTTGTAGAACTCAAGTTATGGTCTTGGCAACCCAGGGGTATTTTGGGAAAGTTGAATTACAGGTCATTTTTCAACATAGGTCCAAATCTCCATCTTCCACTCCTCAAATGGAAAAATGTTCAACATGAGATGTGTTCAAAATGATGTTTTTAGGCTAGATAATAGGTCATGAGATCTTGGAATGGCTTGCTTCACAAAGTCACCAAAATGGCCTAAAATAAGGGTATATTTTAAATGAACCAAAGTTGAAAATTAGGGTTTTTGATCTACAAAACCAAACCAAGCCATATGACATACCAATTTGGTTGTAAAATGCATTTTGAGAACATTTACATTGCCACAATTTTGAATTGAGGGTTATTTTTATGACTTGCTTTGTAAATGGGCTACTTGCATCATAAGGCACATATGCAAAATCACTTGTCAAGGCAAATGCAAGGCTTCCTTCCATCTTAACATATCCAATATCTCATTAGAATACAATTTGGATCAGAATTGAGTAGAATTACAAGCTGCTACATGAGCTGGTATGAGTGCATAGCATGACATGAGATCTCATGACATGAGATGGTGAATTTCTCATTGGATCAATCTAGAACTTTCTAGGGTCTTCAAACACATTCTATATATACTTGTGAAGAGATTCAGAGCAGGAGTTGGAGAGAATTGAGGGAGATTGGAGAGATTGCATTTTCACTTTTCCATTTGCAAAACAGAATTCAGTTACAAGTTTCAACCACTTCCAATCGATTCTTTTGATCTCAGAAGCTTGCTCTAGCATTGGTGGATGATTCCAGATATAATCCATAGCAAGAGCATTGAAGAGCTGTGAGATTGCACTTGGAATTTTCAGCCTGCAACTCAAGATCGAATTCAAGAATCCAAGCCCTTTCAATTCATCTCTTTGCATACATAAGCTTGATTTGGTGTTGGTGAAGGTGTCTAGAAAGTATTGAAGCTTATCTTGAAGCTTTGATCACTCTGTTCATCTCAAATTTGCAGGTATGAAAACTTCACTCCATGGCTTGATTTAGATAGTTTCAATGGGCTTTGAATGGTTAGATCCAATGTAAATGATCATAGGGAGCTTTCTGGTAGCATTAGGGTTGATTTAGAGACAATTAAGTGAGTGACTCAATTTCTGTTCATGCTTGTATCTTCGTGTTCTTGGTGTTATAATATTAGTTTGATAGCTAGAAATGATCAGGGTGAAGTGGGGAAGAGGTTGAGCTATCCAATTTCAAGTTTGATGAGTTTTGGTTCTTGAGTGATTTTCTGAGATTCCCATCGTGTTTGGAGAAGGAGAGTGTTTCAATGATTGTGAATGCCATGATTGAATTGCAGGTGAAAAATGGAGTAAGTTAGGGTTTTCATTTTTTATTTTTGATGAACATTTGAGGGAGCACGATTAGGAAGAAGATGAAGATCATAGCTCTGAGCTTCCATGGCTTCATTTCCCTCCAAGGTTCAAATGAAGAAGATGACCTGACCACCATTGGATGTGAGTGAGACTTTGACTGAAAACAACATCTGATGGCCACGATTTGCTCTCAGCTTGTGAAGATTTTATGAATGCATCCAAACGCACCGTTTCATTAAAGTGCCAGCTTTGGGCTTAAGTGATGAATTGATAATCCCACCCCACTTTAGAAGCCCAATAGATTTTGCACTGAATTGGCTTGCTATTCACACCGAGATTTTATTTTTTTTCTTTATATTTCCATTTCATTTTCTGATGGATAACTGGGCCTAATGCACGCTGCTATCCCCCCCCCCCCCTTTTTGGGCCCAGATGATTGTTTACAATGCATTGGATTGCTATTGGACACGCTCATTTTCCTTTTTTTTTTCATATTTTCTTATATTTTCACATTTATTTTTAGGTTCTTTAAAAAATCATAACTAATTGGAAAACTAATATTTTTAGATGGGAGTTTTTTCCCCATTTTCCTTAAAACCTCAAGAAAATAATAAAAGATTAAAAAGATTAATTCATGCATTTTTCATTTTTTGGTTTATTTTTACTTTTAATTGCTTTTATTTCACTTTTATTTTGACATGTTATTTGCTGAATTTAGTATGATCATTTCACTTTGATTTTTGATGCCATTCTTTTTTCTATAGTTATATTAGAGTATTAGGTTCCCCCTGGAATTTTATCACATTTTTGTGATTTAATTTTAGTTAGTTTTGAATAAGAAACTTTAGTGTGCTAGAATTAGGGTTTCAACTTGACATAGGTGCATTTCAACACATAGTTTTTGGGTTTTTAGTTTGATTTAGGCCTTGGGGTTTATGTGGGGTATAGGGTACATAGTTAGGGTCCCTTAGAAATTAATCTAGGATTTTATGTTGAGTATTTCCATTTTATTTGATTTTTTTGCAAATTAATTGACATTGGTGTGTTTCCCTCTTGGGATATTGGATTATTTGTTGAGTTTCGGGCCTTTTCTTTGGGTGTTGGGGCTTGTGCTTGGCTTGAGGAGCTAGTGAAGACTTTGAGGATGATTGAAGACAAATAATGATGCTTGGATATTAAGTTGCTTATGCTTGAAGATTGTTTGATGAAGACTTAGGAGATAGGAAATATAGGGAGAGCTCTAGAGTAGATTGATTTCTTCTGTCAAATATAGAGAGCTTCTGGTGCCTCTATTCCATCCTATGACACAAGGTCCCCTAAAAGAGTTCCATCTCTCCTTAGGAGGGATGTAGAGCATGCTTTGATTGGGTAGAACCTTGAGGATACCTTTCACTTGCTGTGTTAAGATCTTAATGATTTCCCTGGGTTATCATTAAGCATCTTAACATTCCAACCTCATCTGTTAGTTGATTCTCTCCTGTGAGTGTCTGCATTGAAGTTGAAGACCTATTGAAGATAAGAAGTTCATTGAAGATTACAGAAGATGAAGCTTGTACCTGTCAAAGCTAGGTATCTATTGAAGATTAGGGTTTTGTTGCTGTCAGAGCTATGGTTGGGTGTGGTTTTCTTTGCTGTATTGTTTGTTGATTTTCCCTTAGGTTTGAAGTGACGCTGTTTCACTTTACCTATTGTTTTCCCAGGTCCGAGGTTGAGTGGGACTCCCTTGCCTCGCTTGTTTTGCTGCATCTCATGCATTTTACTGTTTACTGTATATTTGTTGTTTCTTTTCCGTTTATCCCTTAGGACCTCTGATTTCCTCTGTGTAGGAGGGATTTATGACAGACATTAGGTGTTAATCCATGCATGATAACATTAGGGTAGTTTTGATTCCCATTTCTAACCCTAGGTTTTTTAGACTTCTTTCTCTTCTATCTCAGAACAACTCAAAACACAGTAATAAGGACGATCGATGCCGTACGCTACGAGCCTTAAGCTATTTAAGAAAGGTTGTTAGAGGGTCACTCTTCAGTAATCTGATAGCTTAGTGTGTTACCCTTAGGGTGACATACGACGTAGTCACCCTCAAATCATAGTCTCTAGTGCGTCAGAGATTGCAAACATCATGAAAAACAGTTCTTGCGTAAAAGACTGAAAACAAACATCAAAGTGTCATTTTTGTCCGCTTGGACTCTTAATCAGGAAAAACCCCTTTCATAAGGAGATAAAAAAGAAACATTCAGACAAATCTGTGTCTTTCGTAGCCCGAACTACGTTTGCTCTGATCTTTCATGTTGTATGAAAGTACGTAGGCATAAGATGCGATATCCTAGCGAGCAACCTTCCCCTCCTTTCCCGTAGGTAGGCGAACTACGTTGACTCTGATTTCTCGTTCCCGATGGGAATACGTAGGCATGAAGTGTGATACTTTGCCAAGTCATTTTCTTTTCTTTTTTAACCCAGACCCGTAGCGTAGATAGAATAACAATCCGTACTAGAAAACAAGTGTGGATCCCGTCGAGTACGACGGACGTGAGGGGTGCTAATACCTTCCCCTTGCGTAACCGACTCCCGAATCCAGGATTTGGTTGCGATGACCATTCCTTTCCCGTTTTTGCGGTAGGTTTACTTTGAGCGTTCCCTTTCCCTCCTTTGGGATAAATAACGCACGGTGGCGACTCTTCTGTTCAGCCGACGCCGATTTTCGCAATAGCGACAGCTGGCGACTCTGCTAGGGACAGGAATATCCCCTATGCGAGTCAATCCTAGCGCTTGTTTTCCCGTCATGGGTGTTGTATAGATTTACTTTTCTGTCTTTACTTTCCGCATTTTATTTATCAGCTTTATACTGTTATTGCTGTTGTGGGAAGGGAATAATCTGTTGAGAGATAAGTCGGACCTATGCTTGAGGTTATACATAGACTTAGAAGTAGAGAGTAGTGGTTAGCCTGCTTTCTTAGCTCGCACCAGCTAGCCACGAAATCTACGCTCGGACGAGATTCTCTTTGATGCTTCTTGCCTGGACCTTAGGGCTCGACAAGTTGTCTGACCCAAGGATTGTCGACTCTGGGAACCTATCAATTGGGATTCAACTAAGTGAGGCCTCTTCAAGGGATGATGATGTCACACCTTCTGGGTATCGTATCATCACTCTTGAAAGTCTGTGACGTTGAACCCGCATAGGATGTCGTACCTCGTCTGCGAGTTAAGTACACACCTGTGAGGGGTAGGGGGGTCTGTTTGCAGGAAACCTTTGACCTCAGAACACCTGGTTTATCTCTGTCAATGAGATGTGGTTACAAGGTTCATTTGAGTAGTTTGGTTTGAGATAAAGATTAGATGGTTCTCAAGGCTTCAGTACAGAGCAGCCCAGTCTACCAGTATTGCACTTGGTCCCTTGTTTGCATATGCATGTGCATTTTCATGATTTGTATTTCATTAACATGTATTTATGTTGCAGGTGATCATTCCCCTCTGATTCTAGTATATCTTCTAGCCAGACATGGAGTCCCTGAAGAGGATAGTTCCTTACCGGTTGCATTCGCCAGATATCAGTTCCTTGCTGGGATTAGTTGCTCTAGCAGATGAGAGTGTGAGGGCTGAGTTCAGGGTATCTTATGAGAGATTACTCAGTTTGTTATACAGACCTTCAGCATTCGAGACGACTGGGGTGTATACTTTATTGCAGTTTTATGAGCCGCAGCTGAGATGTTTCTTATTTCCCGACTATATTATAGCACCCACTTTGAAGGAGTATTCTGCGATGTTGGGAGTTCCTGTGTTGGACCAGATACCCTTTGTACATGCTGATGCTGAACCTGAGTTAGCTACACTCGTTGAGATTGTCAGTTTGGACGCTTCTGAGTTTCCGGGAGGTTTGGTCAAGCTGAATGGAGCTTATGGTTTTCACCTGTCTGTCCTGGTTGAGAAGGCTACACAGTGCACGAAGAGTGGATGTTGGGTTACCTTCAGTGCTATTCTAGATGTTTGCATCTATGGGATTGTCTTGTTTCCTAATGTGCCAGATTTTGTCGACTCAGATGCCTTCCTGATTCTTGCCTCGAAGAATCCAGTTCCCACTCTCTTGGGCGATGTTTATCATTCCATTCATTACAAGAATGAGAAACGTCGTGGCAAGAATGTTTCCTGCTGTCTTCCTCTCTTGTACAGGTGGTTTCAGGGGAACCTTCCGAAGACAGGACATTTTGTTGATGCCGTTGATACTTTGGATTGGTCATCCCGGTTGATGGGGCTGTCTGCTGAAAATATCATTTGGTTTGATCGGAGTATGCTGGGCTCTAACATTATATATAGTTGCAGTGGCTTTCCGAATGTTCCCCTGATTGGACGGAAAGGTTGTATCAACTATAACCCTTCATTGCTGGTACGACAGTTCGGTTATGCTTTGAGGGACTCTCCTATTGAAAAGGAGATACAGGAATCTCTATATCTCACGGGCTTATTAGACACGTCTGTTTTGATCAGATTGAGACGTGCATGGGCTAACATCCATAGGAGAGGCAAAGCTCTGCTCGGTAAGAGCAATAGCAGAGCTTATGATCCCTATTTGGCTTGGGTCCGCGAGAGAGCTAGTACTTCTTTGATGCCTTATCCTGCTGTGGAACCCCTGTATCTTCCCTTGATTGAGGTACCTCCTTCGGAAGAAAGTGAGAAGTATAACAAATTGTTGGCTGAAAACGAGGAATTGAAGAAAGCCAATGAGGAGTTAGAGAAGGAGATCTTCCAGTTACGTCGTGAGAAGAATGAAGCCACCTTCACTGTGAAGGAACAGACTGAATTGATCAACAGGTTGGGATCGGATCTAACGGAAGAGACCAACAAGAAAGAAAAAGTGGGGATAGCCTTGAACGGTGTTAGCAAGGTGCTTACTTCCAAGAAGGAACTTCTAAGCAAGGCTTATGCTCGTCTCAGCAAGTGGGAAAATTTGTGGAATGCCACGCTTACCAAGCGGAAGGAGCGCGAAGACGAATTGAAGCTGCAGATTGCCACGCTAGAGGCACAGATTAGAGCCCAAGACGCAAAGATTGCTGAAGCGACATCACTTAGGAGCGCTACTGAGCTCAGGGAGAGTGACATTGATGAGAAGCCGAGAGTTTATGAAGAGAAGGCCGGTTCCAAGAGGTACAAATCTGACGAGAGTTCTGGCGAAGGAACCTACCAGAGCGATGCCAAAAAGCTGAGATCCACTACCGAGCGGCATGCTTTACTGATTCAGGAGCTGATCTCCCGACTAGGGCACCCGGAGACGATGAGGATATTGGAGAACGTCAGAGCACGCCATTTGGCCTGATTTATCCTTGCCTTGCCTTTGTTATTTGTACTTGTATTTGGTCCATCGCCAGGCTTGTTGGCCGATGTATCCTCAGTTGTATTCAGTTGTACTCTTGTACTCAGCCTCTTGGCATGTGTTTATATATAAGGGTTTTCTGATTCCTTGCTTGCTGGATAGGGACTCCATTGTCATGATGGCATTCTCTCTGAAACTAGAATCAGGGGGAATATAACCTGTAGCATATTTACATAATTGCATTTTGCATCCATATTGCATAACCGGTATTCGTGAATTTGTATCTTATTTCCTGCATCTTCAGGTTTCCAGGATTGACGAACCAAGAGTTCACCGCTACTCAACCCGAAACTACTGCAAGAGAATCATGGATAAAGTCCAAGTGGAGATGCAGGAAATTCGCGAGAATCTCCAGACTCTGGTGCAGCCGCTGCTGACACGGGCTAATGGGAACAACAACAATGACCAAAACTCTGTGCATGTCGAGACTCTTCATGAGGATGGGCCCCCTACGCCTGTGGTTCCTCGTGTGGTGACCCCACCTGTTGTGGTTGTGAACAATGACGCTGGCGCTGGCAACGGTAACGCAGGAAATGGAAATGAGACTGTTGTTAACAATGTTGGATTTGGAGATACCAATCTGGGCGGTGGTAACTACAATGGAGGTAATGGTTTTGGTAACAATGGATTCGGCTATAATGACCAGGGGTTTGAGCACGGCAATCAGGGCGGAAAGTTCGGCTTCAACGCTCAGGGTTTCGACTACGACGGTTTCGGTAACACTAACCAGGGTTATGGTGGAAATGGTGCTGAATTGATTCCTGTCAACACTGGTTTCAGGCATGTTGGGGTCAATCAGGGTTATGGTAATGGGGGATGAGGTCCCATGACTAATCAGCAAGGGTTTGGTCGCAACACTGGTTATAACGGGTACGGAAATGAAAATATGAACTGGGGCGAAGACTGCCAGGAGGACGCCTTTTCTGGAAGAGGCATGGGATTTGAGGGACCCGTTGACAATACTCAGAGGATTAAAATGCTTGAAGAACAGGTGAAGGGTATGGCTAATCAGAATTCTACCGGACTAGACATGACTACTATGGGCTTGGTGCCTGGGCTGAGGGTACCGCTGAAATTCAAAGCGCCCACATTCGACAAGTATAAGGGGGACACTTTCCCTAAGGTGCATGTCCGCGCTTATTACAGAAGGATGTCCGCGTATTCAGATGACGAAAGGATGCTTATGCATTTCTTTCAAGACAGCCTGTCAGGACCGTCACTCGAGTGGTACATGGGGTTGGAGCCCGCTCAAATCAAAACCTGGAAGCAATTGGCGGATGCTTTCGTCCTGCATTATAAGTATAATAGTGATCTGGCACCGAACCGAGTTCAATTCCAAGGTTTGTCGCAGAAGAAAGAGGAAAGCTTTAAAGAGTATGCGCAGAGGTGGCGCGATATGGCGGCAAGAGTACATCCTCCGTTAGTTGAAAGAGAAATGAATAGCATGTTCATTGGGACGTTCACGGGGATATATTATGAAAAGTTGTTTAATGTTTCGTTGAGCAGTTTTTCAGATTTGATTCTTATGGGTGAGATGGTCGAAGACGGTATTAAGGTTGGAAGATTCCAAGCAGGTGAGTCTGCCCCCGCCGGAGGTACAAGAAAAGCATTCAGTGGTAGACGTCAAGGTGATTCTAGTGCCGTGTTCGGAGGCAGAGGCCGGGGCAGAGGACGAAGTCAGTATGCTCAGCACCAACAGGTCGCTAGTGTTACCATCCCTTTTCCACAACAACAACAACAACAGCAACAGCAGCCACAGCAGCAACCACAAAGGCAACACCCCGCCCAATGCAGAATCCTAGAGGGTAAGACAAGGCGAGTATTTGAAACGCCTCCTTCAACATACGCTGAACTGCTCCAAACATTGTTAGGGTTAAAGTTGGTTGAGAAAAGGACCATGGCGTCGTTAACGGGCAATCCTCCGTTTGGCTATGATGCTGGTAAACACTGTGAGTTTCACTCCGGGGCGCCCGGACATGATATTGAAGGTTGTCATGCGTTTAAGCATAAAGTCCAAGACTTGTTGGACAGCAAGGCTATCAACTTTGGACAGGCGGGTCCAAATATAGTATAACAGCCTATGCCCAATCATGGGGAAAACGCCATCCTGACCGAGGAAATTTTGAATCTAGTGACGGATGTCAATGAGCTGAAGACACCGTTGGGTGAGATCAAAAGCAGGTTGTTAAAAGGGGGTGTATTCCCGGGGTGTGACGAATTTTGCTTGGATTGTTGGTTACAGCCAGAGGGTTGTAATAAGTTGAAACAGGGTATTCAGGCGTTAATGAATGAAGGAATATTGCAGTTTGATAGAACCGCAGTTGAAGAGCCTGAAGAGGCATTGTGTGATGAACGGAACGATGTTGCGACGGTAACAATTCCAAGGAAAACAATAACACTAACGGCGTCCGTCAGGCGGCCAACAATCACTATTACTAAAGCGGGGCCTGTCCCTTTTGAAAGTACCAAAGCAGTGCCATGGACTTACGGGTTGGAGGTATATTGCGATGGTGAGAAAATTGAAGTAAATAAACAACCAGCTGGGGTTGTAGATAATGTGGTCGGAACAGGAGGTATGACCAGAAGTGGAAGAATCTTCGCATCGCCTGAGGTAGAGGCAGAAAGATTGGCAAAGGGGAAAGCCAAGGTAGATGAGAGTGGCCCCTCGCAGATCAAGGAAAAGGAAACATCGCTTAAGGATGTGGAAGAGTTTATGAGGCTCATCCGTAAAAGTGATTACAAAATCGTGGAGCACCTCCAGCAAACGCCATCAAAGATCTCGATCCTGTCACTGCTATTATGTTCCGAGGCTCATCGGAACACTTTGCTGAAAATCCTAGACACGTCATTCGTTCCTCAAGACGTTTCGGTTAATCAATTAGAAGGGGTGATGGTGCATGTTAATGCAGGGCACAGTTTGGGCTTTACAGATTTTGATTTGACCCCGAGGGGGAGAGAGCATAATATGGCATTGCATGTGTCAGTTGAATGCAGGGGCACGGTCATGTCCCATGTTTTAGTGGATATTGGATCTTCCTTGAATGTGCTTCCAAAGAAAGCAATGATGAAGTTGGATGTCAGAGGGATTCTCTGCACGCCCAGTGACTTAGTGGTGACGGCGTTCGATGGAACGAGGAGGTCAGTTTTCGGATCGATAACATTACCATTGCAAGTGGGGCCGGAAATTTTTGAAACTGAATTCTACATAATGGACATCCAGCCTGCGTACAGTTGTTTGCTCGGACGCCCATGGATCCATGCTGCCGGGGCAGTCACATCCACGTTGCACCAAAAATTGAAGTATATGGTGGGGGATAGTGTCGTCACTGTTTGTGGAGAAGAAGATATTCTAGTTAGCCATCTGTCTTCATTCAGATATGTGGAGGTCAACAGCGAAATCCACGAGACACCCTGTCAAGCATTTGAAGGGCTAAAGATTAAAGACAAAGCTCCAGCACCCAAGATATCAGATGTAGCAGTGTCGTCTTACAAAGAGGCTCAAGCTCTAGTGCAGGCAGGCGAAACCAAGGGTTGGGGTCAGATGTTGGAGATTCTTGTGAAGAACGACAGGTTCGGGCTTGGATATCATCCTTCGTCATCAGCATCCTCTCCAGGAACGCCCAGGTTCAGAGGGCCAATAACCATCACACCAAACGGGGTGAGCTTCGAGACTATCAATGTTGTTTCCGATTCTGAAGAAGGAGATAGCGACTGCAATATGGACGCATGGATCAACCCAAGCGTGCCAGGACAAAGTCTCTACAATTGGTCTATCCAGGAAACTGTTCCTGTGACAACTAAACAGTAATGATTTGTTTTCTTAATTGTTGAATAATCTTGTGTCCTACCCGGGGCATAGTGATTTTGCTTAGGGCCATTTGGTTATGTACAATACATTGTTTAATCATGAATAAAGATGTTTTTTCATATACAAATGTTGTGATCCCTGTTTTTCCTGTTTTTATCTTTTACAATAAATGGCAACGTGGTTATTTGCTTTGTATGCGTTTTGAAGCATTTAACCATTTCCTTTGCAGGATTACTATTTCAGATGACATCTATGAACCGCTTATGACTCACTTCGACTTCGAGCACCTGGTATTTCAGGCTGAGGAAGAGATTGTTGAAGATGGCGACGTACCAGAGGAGTTAACCTGGTTATTGAAATAAGAAGAAAGAATCATTCTGCCTCATGAGGAAGTCATTGAGATTATCAATTTGGGGTCTAAAGGGGTTGAAAGGAACATCCGTATAGGGGCTGCACTGCAAGGCAACGTCAATCAGAGGTTGGTTGAGATGCTCAAAGAGCACAATGATATTTTTGCTTGGTCGTATGAGGACATGCCTGGGCTGGATACGGATATGGTTGTTCACCGTCTGCCATTAAAAGAAGAATGCCCGCCGGTTAAGTAGAAACTCTGAAGAACTAGGCCGGACATGGCTGTGAAGATCAAGGAGGAAGTGCAAAAACAGTGGGATGCTGGTTTCCTTGCTGTTACAAAATATCCCTCATGGGTCCCTAATATTGTGCCAGTACCAAAGAAAGACGGTAAAGTGCAAATGTGCGTAGACTACCGTGACTTGAACAAAGCGAGCCCAAAAGACGACTTTCCACTTCCTCACATCGATGTTTTGGTTGATAACACTGCTCAATTCTCCGTATTCTCCTTCATGGATGGCTTCTCGGGCTATAATCAGATCAAAATGGCGCCGGAAGACATGGAGAAGACTACTTTCATTACTCCTTGGGGAACATTTTGCTACAAAGTGATGCCTTTCGGATTGAAGAACGCTGGGGCAACATATCAACGTGCTATGACGACTCTCTTTCATGACATGATGCATAAAGAGATCGAGGTTTATGTTGATGATATGATTGCCAAATCCCAGACGGAGGAGGAGCATTTGGTTAATTTGCTGAAATTGTTTAAGAGGCTTAGGAAGTTCAGGCTGAGACTGAACCCTAACAAATGCACCTTCGGGGTGAGATCGGGTAAACTGCTGGGGTTTATCGTGAGCGAAAAAGGAATAGAGGTTGATCCTGCGAAAATAAAAGTAATACAAGAAATGCCGACGCCTAAAATAGAAAAAGAAGTGCGCGGATTTTTAGGGAGGTTGAACTACATCGCCCGGTTCATCTCTCACTTAACTGCGACGTGTGAGCCGTTATTTAATTGTTGAAAAAGGACCAGGTTGTGACCTGGAATGAAAATTGTCAAAAGGCGTTCGACAAAATAAAAGAATACTTGCAGGAACCTCCTGTTTTGATACCCCTAATGGCCGGGAGACCGTTGATTATGTATTTGACAGTTCTTGAGGAAAGTATGGGTTGTGTTCTCAGTCAACATGATGAGACCGGACGTAAAGAGCATGCAATCTACTATTTGAGTAAGAAGTTCACAGACTGTGAGTCCAGATACTTAATGCTCGAGAAAACGTGTTGTGCGCTCGCCTGGGCCGCCAAACGTTTGAGGCAATACATGCTAAATCATACAACCCTGCTCATTTCAAAGATGGATCCAATCAAATACGTGTTTGAGAAGCAAGCACTCTCCGGAAGAATTTCCCGATGGCAGATGGTGTTAACCGAATATGACATCCAATATGTCTCGCAAAAGGCTATTAAAGGTAGCGTCTTGTCGGAGTACCTTGCAGAGCAGCCTGTTGAGGACTACCAATCGATGAGGTTTGATTTTCCTGACGAGGATATCATGTACCTGAAGATTAAAGATTATGAAGAACCGTTGCCGGACGAAGGACCAGAGTTGGGTTCCAAATGGCAATTAATATTTGATGGAGCTGTAAATTCCTATGGTAGCAGAATAGGTGCGATTATTACCACTCCCCATGGGTCGCACATCCCATTTACTGCTCGATTGACCTTTCCGGTTACCAATAATGAAGCTGAATATGAGGCTTGCATCATGGGTCTTGAAGAAGCTATTGATTTGCGAATCAAGAATCTGGATGTATATGGAGACTCAGCTCTAGTGGTGAACCAGATAAAAGGAGAATGGGAGACACGTCAGCCCAATTTGATACCATACATGAATTATGTGAGGAGATTGTTGCCTTTCTTCGACAAGGTTGAATTGCATCATGTGCCGCGAGCAGAAAATCAAATGGATGACGCCCTGGCAACATTGTCTTCCATGTATAAAGTTAACTTCTGGAACGAGGCTCCCCGGATTGTTATCTCTCGGCTTGACAGGCCTGCCTTCATATTTGCTATTGACGAAGCATCTGATGATAAACCCTGGTACTATGACCTCCAGAATTTCCTGAAAAACAAGGAGTACCCGGCTGGGGCATCCAGTCGAGATCAGAAGACTCTCAGGAGATTGGCTGGCAATTTCTATTTGAACCCTGACGGTGTCCTATACAAGAGAAACCACGACTTGGTGTTGCTACGTTGTGTAGACGAGAAAGAGGCGAAGTTGCTCATGGAAGAGATACACGAGGGTACATTTGGTACACATGCGGGTGGGCATGCTATGACGAGAAAGCTGCTGCGGGCAGGCTATTACTGGCTAACTATGGAAACAGACTGTTTCAAGTTTGCCAAGAGGTGCCATAAATGCCAAATTTATGCAGACAAGGTCCATGTACCCCCAAGTCCTCTGAATGTGATGTCATCACCGTGGCCTTTCTCGATGTGGGGGATTGATATGATCGGTAAGATCGAGCCTACGGCATCAAACGGACACCGATTCATCTTGGTGGCAATTGATTACTTCACCAAGTGGGTGGAAGCAGCATCATATGCCAATGTCACCAAACAAGTGGTCGCCAGATTTATCAAACGAGATATCATCTGCAGATATGGAATCCCTGAGCGGATCATCACCGACAACGGTTCGAATTTAAACAACAAGATGATGAAAGAGATGTGCCAGAATTTTAAGATTGAGCATCACAACTCTTCTCCGTACCGACCCAAGACGAATGGCGTTGTTGAAGCGGCCAATAAGAACATTAAGAAGATTGTTCAGAAGATGGTTGTGACCTACAAGGACTGGCATGAGATGCTACCTTTCGCTTTGCACGGTTATCGTACGACGGTACGTACATCAACCGGGGAAACCCCTTTTTCGTTGGTATACAGAATGGAGGCAGTATTACCGTTGGAAGTTGAGATTCCTTCCTTGAGGGTTTTACGAGATGTCCAACTTGATGAGGCAGAATGGATAAAAGACAGGTTGAATCAGCTGAGCTTAATGGATGAGAAGAGGCTAGCTTCTCTCGCATACGGTCGGTTGTATCAAAGCCGGATGAAGAAAGCATACGATAAGAAGATATGTCCGCGAAGCTTTCAGACGGGTGACCTTGTGCTGAAGAGGATTCTCCCGCCACAAACAGATCACAGGGGCAAATGGACCCCTAATTACGAAGGGCCATACGTTGTCAGAAAAGTCTTCTCAGGAGGAGCTTTGCTACTATCTACCATGGATGGTGAAGACTTTATGTCTCCTGTGAATTCGGACGCAGTTAAAAAATACTTTGCTTGAAAGAGACCCGCTGGACAGTAAAAAGAGAGTCCAGGCAAAAATGGGGCATCCCGGCGAACCAAAAACAGAATAAAAAGGTTCGGTCAAAAGTTAGGGATAAAATTGAAAAGATGTACACCCGCGAAGTCAAAAACCCGCATTGGGCGACTTCGGCAAAAAAGGGTATCCCGGTGAATTGAAAACCCGCAAACGGCGATTCACGCAAAAGTTAGGGATTGAAAAAGCAAATGACTACGGTTTGGGTCTGATACTGCATTGCTTAGTGGTTTGGGAGCACCTGAGGGTTCGTTTATCCAACACAATCTCTTCCGAAAACTGAATACCGAGAAAGCGCCAGAGTCAGGCGAGTCATAGGAGGATCAACTCACGATGTTTGTCTGCACCACGTTGCCGACATGTGTACAAATTCGAGTTGTATTTGTATTTTATGCTTTTTGTTCATATATGTATGTGTGCGTACGTAACTTCCTCTTTTCAGGAGTTGCATCCGATGTACAAAACTTTGCCTATTCAGAGGCCTGTTATTAATAAAACATATTATTCAGCATTTGATGTTTGTGCTTTACTGTTTTGTATATGGAAAACGCCGATGTTTTGATAAACTTGCACTTGCATAACTTTGCTGGCCCTTGCCAATAATTGCTAAAACTTCGAATTGACTGAAGTAATGTCACGGACACTAACCCGAATAGATTTGGTTGTATAGATTTGTCTTGTCTCGTTTGTGTTTTACAGGGTTCTCGCCTTTAAAGCGGACAATCAGAAGATTGTGGCCCCCAGCCGAAGGTTCGTGGTGAAAGACTTAACGATGTGAGACGCCAATCCCCATGCAGGTCGCATATCATCTTCAAAAGTTGAGATGATGTTATCCCTTGCCGAAGGAAGGGATCAATTTCCCCAGCTAGTCGCAGTTTATGCCCAAAGGATATCCCCAGCCAGTCCGAATCAGTATCCCCTACAGAGGTTGCACTCCCCAGAGAGTCAAGTATGTGAACGATCAATCCCCAGCTTGGAGGATTCCCGCAAAGTTTAGCCAAGTCATAATTGGTTCAGAAGGGTTATTCCCATAGAAGACGGTTTTTCTTCCCGCAAGTCGTCATGCCTTCGTCAGGATGATTATCCCCAGCGGAGTGGTGGCTCCAAGCTTGTAAGCTGTGCCCGGACAGCATCGTTTCCTCCAGAAGGATTTCCTCGTTCCCCAGCTGAGTCGTTTCTTGCTCAGTCAGTTTACTTCCCCCAAGAGTGTCGATTCTTCCCCAGCAGAGTTACTCTCCCCAGCAGGTGTTATTCTTTCCTCCCAGTGGAAATCAAAGTTTAATCTCCTCGGCAGAGTTGGTAATATTTCCCGGCATTTCTTTTACCGGAGGATTTTATGATACCCGTTCATCCCCAACATAGTGGTATTTGCTCTCAACAGCCATGTTGAAGCAAGCTTGTCAGAGTTTCCCCAGCAGCTTGGGCCTGCATTTGCATTTGCATATAGTGTCATATTTGCATCTACCCAAAAGCGCGTAGCATATCCGTGTTGTACGGAGCATTACGCCATTCTCAAACATACGCATTTTGAAACATAAACCCGGTTGGTTAACCTTTGGTTTTCAAGTGTTGTTTCCCTTGCAGGTGGAGAGAGCTCTCGCTCAGATCAATTATCAAATATTAAAAATCTCATCATGAGACATGTGAGAATAATGTTCGTTTTGTCATTATTCCCCAGAGAGTTGCTTGGTTAAGTTTCTCTTACCCCTCCAGCGGAGTATTTCTTCAAAATTTGATGTTATGTCGTTATCAAGAGATTTCGTGAATCATTTTTTGGAAGTTGCCGCCTATGTCGAAGTAGGTGTCTGGCAGTTTGGGTTCAGAAAATCCCCAGTAGAGTCCTTCTCAGATTTGCTGCCATGTCCGCACTGAAAGTTTGAAGATTAGACTCGTATTTGTTACCCACTTGATTGATGGAGTTAGCTACTGCAAAGATAGGCAGAGGAGCTGTATTCAAGAGAATTGCCCGTAGCGATGGCGGTGTTATTTTCCTGTAGTGATGACAAAGTATTACCCGTGGCGATGGCGGTCTTATTTTCCTGTAGTGATGACAGAGTATTACCCGTAGCGATGGCGGTGTTATTTTCCCGTAGTGGTGGCGGAGTTATAACCCGTAGCGATGGCGGTGTTATTTTCCTGTAGTGATGACAGAGTATTACCCGTAGCGATGGCGGTGTTATTTTCCTGTAGTGATGACAGAGTATTACCCGTAGCGATGGCGGTGTTATTTTCCTGTAGTGATGACAGAGTATTACCCGTAGCGATGGCGGTGTTATTTTCCCGTAGTGGTGGCGGAGTTATTACCCGTAGCGATGGCGGTGTTATTTTCCTGTAGTGATGACAGAGTACTACCCGTAGCGATGGCGGTGTTATTTTCCCAGAGTATTTCCCGTAGTGGTGGCGGAGTTATTTCCCATAGTGGTGGCAGAGTTATTTCCCGTAGCGATGGTGGTGTTGTTTCCCGTAGTGATGGCGGAGCTATTTTCCTGGGTCGTTGGCAGAGTCATGTTTTGCTGACAGAAGTACTTCCCTAGTGAAGTCGTCCAGGTTCAATTGATGAATGGTGTTCCCCAAGCAGTGGTGCAGTTTATTTCTGTGGTTGGCAAATTTCCGGGTTCTTGGTATTCAACCGTCTCGTACCTCGAATGTTCAAAGGTCGTTCGCTCTTCATCCAGTCGGGTCCAAGCCGTTTGAATAGGGACAACTGTTGCACCCTAAAATTTGCTCAACCTATTTCACCTGGTTTATGTTTCAATTGCATTGTCATTTGCATAATAAGTCTTGTACATAATCTAATCATTTGCATATCATAGCATAGCATGCCTCCAACAAGGGATCTAGGTGTCTACCAAGAGAAGGAGCCTAGCTAGGGGTTTCTATTCAAGCTCAAGACCATCCAAGTAATCAAGAAATGAGTTGAAGCTTTGAAATGTTTGAGGGTCAACCAGTGGATTTCTCTCCTAATCTTGGGGGGTTGAAGATCATCAATGACTGTGTGAGCCATGGAATGTGTACAAAGATCATGGAAGACCTAGAGGGTCATTTTGAAGATGAGACAAGTCATTAATACAAGTACAAGGGCAAGAGTTGAAGTACAGTCAACTAGGGTGTCATCTAGGTCAACCCTAGGTCAACCCTGGGTCAACTGAGTGATTAAAGAGCATCAAGGCTTAGTTGAAGGATGTGGGATTCATGAATTGAGATGTTGATACAAATGTGGTGTTGTGCCAAGGAGAAATCAAAAGGAATCAAGAAGAAGAGGAGTTACTAAATTAGGGTTTCAGTGTAAAAACCCTAATTTAGGCTTAACTTCCAAGCCAGATAAGTCAAAATGCAAGCTTCAAATGAATTCTTGGTCAACATGAAACTTTTATAGCTTATCAATATATTTAATTTGAGTACTAGAAGTATTCAAGAAGATTTGTGGAACTCAAGTTATGGTTCTTGCAAGTTATGCGTCACCAGAGGACATTGAAATTTATCTGTGAAAGTCACTTGACTTCCAAGCAACGTTTGCTCATGAAGTAATTTTCAAATGGATTCTTGGCCAACATAAGAGTTGTAGATCTTGATATTAGCTTTAATTTGAGTACTAGAAGTCCTCAAGAGGATTTGTATAACTCAAGTTATGGTCTTGGCAACCCAGGGGTATTTTGGGAAAGTTGAATTACAGGTCATTTTTCAACATAGGTCCAAATCTCCATCTTCCACTCCTCAAATGGAAAAATGTTCAACATGAGATGTGTTCAAAATGATGTTTTTAGGCTATATGAGAGGTCATGAGAGCTTGGAATGGCTTACTTCACAAAGTCACCAAAATGGCCTAAAATAAGGGTATATTTTAAATGAACCAAAGTTGAAAATTAGGGTTTTTGATCTACAAAACCAAACCAAGCCATATGAGATACCAATTTGATTGTAAAATGAATTTTGAGAACATTGACATTGCCACAATTTTGAATTGAGGTTTATTTTTATGACTTGCTTTGTAAATGGGCTACTTGCATCATAAGGCACATATGCAAAATCACTTGTCAAGGCAAATGCAAGGCTTCCTTCCATCTTAACATATCCAATATCTCATTAGAAGACAATTTGGATCAGAATTGAGTAGAATTGCAAGCTGCTACATGAGCTGGTATGAGTGCATAGCATGACATGAGATCTCATGACATGAGATGGTGAATTTCTCATTGGATCAATCTAGAACTTTCTAGGGTCTTCAAACACATTCTATATATACTTGTGAAGAGATTCAGAGCAGGAGTTGGAGAGAATTGAGGGAGATTGGAGAGATTGCATTTTCACTTTTCCATTTGCAAAACAGAATTCAGTTACAAGTTTCAACCACTTCCAATCGATTCTTTTGATCTCAGAAGCTTGCTCTAGCATTGGTGGATGATTCCAGATAGAATCCATAGCAAGAGCATTGAAGAACTGTGAGATTGCACTTGGAATTTTCAGCCTGCAACTCAAGATCGAATTCAAGAATCCAAGCCCTTTCAATTCATCTCTTTGCATACAGAAGCTTGATTTGGTGTTGGTGAAGGTGTCTGGAAAGTATTGAAGCTTATCTTGAAGCTTTGATCACTCTGTTCATCTCAAATTTGCAGGTATGAAAACTTCACTCCATGGCTTGATTTAGGTAGTTTCAATGGGCTTTGAATGGTTAGATCCAATGTAAATGATCATAGGGAGCTTTCTGGTAGCATTAGGGTTGATTTAGAGACAATTAAGTGAGTGACTCAATTTCTGTTCATGCTTGTATCTTCGTGTTCTTGGTGTTATAATATTAGTTTGATAGCTAGAAATGATCAGGGTGAAGTGGGGAAGAGGTTGAGCTATCCAATTTCAGGTTTGATGAGTTTTGGTTCTTGAGTGATTTTCTGAGATTCCCATCGTGTTTGGAGAAGGAGAGTGTTTCAATGATTGTGAATGCCATGATTGAATTGCTGGTGAAAAATGGAGTAAGTTAGGGTTTTCATTTTTGATTTTTGATGAAGATTTGAGGGAGCACGATTAGGAAGAAGATGAAGATCATAGCTCTGAGCTTCCATGGCTTCATTTCCCTCCAAGGTTCAAATGAAGAAGATGACCTGACCACCATTGGATGTGAGTGAGACTTTGACTGAAAACAACATCTGATGGCCACGATTTGCTCTCAGCTTGTGAAGAGTTTATGAATGCATCCAAACGCACCGTTTCATTAAAGTGTCAGCTTTGGGCTTAAGTGATGAATTGATAATCCCACCCCACTTTAGAAGCCCAATAGATTTTGCACTGAATTGGCTTGCTATTCACACCGAGATTTTATTTTTTTTTCTTTATATTTCCATTTCATTTTCTGATGGATAACTGGGCCTAATGCACGCTGCTATCCCCACCCCCTTTTGGGCCCAGATGATTGTTTACACTGCATTGGATTGCTATTGGACACGCTCATTTTCCTTTTTTTTTCATATTTTCTTATATTTTCACATTTATTTTTAGGTTCTTTAAAAAATCATAACTAATTGGAAAACTAATATTTTTAGATGGGAGTTTTTTCCCCATTTTCCTTAAAACCTAAAGAAAATAATAAAAGATTAAAAAGATTAATTCATGCATTTTTCATTTTTTGGTTTATTTTTACTTTTAATTGCTTTTATTTCACTTTTATTTTGACATGTTATTTGCTGAATTTAGTATGATCATTTCACTTTGATTTTTGATGCCATTCTTTTTTCTATAGTTAGATTAGAGTATTAGGTTCCCCCTGGAATTTTATCACATTTTTGTGATTTAATTTTAGTTAGTTTTGAATAAGAAACTTTAGTGTGCTAGAATTAGGGTTTCAACTTGACATAGGTGCATTTCAACACATAGTTTTTGGGTTTTTAATTTGATTTAGGCCTTGGGGTTTATGTGGGGTATAGGGTACATAGTTAGGGCCCCTTAGAAATTAATCTAGGATTTTATGTTGAGTATTTCCATTTTATTTGATTTTTTGCAAATTAATTGACATTGGTGTGTTTCCCTCTTGGGATATTGGATTATTTGTTGAGTTTCGGGCCTTTTCTTTGGGTGTTGGGGCTTGTGCTTGGCTTGAGGAGCTAGTGAAGACTTTGAGGATGATTGAAGACAAATAATGGTGCTTGGATATTAAGTTGCTTATGCTTGAAGATTGTTTGATGAAGACTTAGGAGATAGGAAATATAGGGAGAGCTCTAGAGTATACTGATTTCTTCTGTCAAACATAGAGAGCTTCTGGTGCCTCTATTCCATCCTATGACATAAGGTCCCCTAAAAGAGTTCCATCTCTCCTTAGGAGGGATGTAGAGCATGCTTTGATTGGGTAGAACCTTGAGGATACCTTTCACTTGTTGTGTTAAGATCTTAATGATTTCCCTGGGTTATCATTAAGCATCTTAACATTCCAACCTCATCTGTTAGTTGATTCTCTCCTGTGAGTGTCTGCATTGAAGTTGAAGACCTATTGAAGATAAGAAGTTCATTGAAGATTACAAAAGATGAAGCTTGTACCTGTCAAAGCTAGGTATCTGTTGAAGATTAGGGTTTTGTTGCTGTCACAGCTATGGTTGGGTGTGGTTTTCTTTGCTGTATTGTTTGTTGATTTTCCCTTAGGTTTGAAGTGACGCTGTTTCACTTTACCTATTGTTTTCCCAGGTCCGAGGTTGAGTGGGACTCCCTTGCCTCGCTTGTTTTGCTGCATCTCATGCATTTTACTGTTCACTGTATATTTGTTGTTTCTTTTCCGTTTATCCCCTAGGACCTCTGATTTCCTCTGTGCAGGAGGGAATTATGACAGACATTAGGTGTTAATCCATGCATGATAACATTAGGGTAGTTTTGATTCCCATTTCTAACCCTAGGTTTTTTAGACTTCTTTCTCTTCTATCTCAGAATAACTCAAAACACAGTAATAAGGACGATCGATGTCGTATGCTACGAGCCTTAAGCTATTTGAGAAAGGTTGCTGGAGGGTCACTATTCAGTAATCTAATAGCTTAGTGTGTTACCCTTAGGGTGACATACGACGTAGTCACCCTCAAATCATAGTCTCTAGTGCGTCAGAGATTGCAAACATCATGAAAAACAGTTCTTGCGTAAAAGACTGAAAACAAACATCAAAGTGTCATTTTTGTCCGCTTGGACTCTTAATCAGGAAAAACCCTTTCATAAGGAGATAAAAAAGAAACATTCAGACAAATTTGTGTCTTTCGTAGCCCGAACTACGTTTGCTCTGATCTTTCATGCTATATGAAAGTACATAGGCATAGGATGCGATATCCTAGCGAGCAACCTTCCCCTCCTTTCCCGTAGGTAGGCGAACTACGTTGACTCTGATTTCTCGTTCCCGGCGGGAATACGTAGGCATAAAGTGCGATACTTTGCCGAGTCATTTTCTTTTCTTTTTTTAACCCAGACCCGTAGTGTAGATAGAATAACAATCCGTACTAGAAAACAAGCGTGGATCCCGTCGAGTACGACGAACGTGAGGGGTGCTAATACCTTCCCCTTGCGTAAGTGACTCCCGAATCCAGGATTTGGTTGCGATGACCATTCCTTTCCCGTCTTTGCGGTAGGTTTACTTAGAACGTTCCCTTTCCCTCCTTTGGGATAAATAACGCACGGTGGCGACTCTTCTGTTCAGCCGGCGCCGATTTTCGCAGTAGCGACACTCGTCATCGACCTACAAAACAAAAGCGATGAGAAAAATCCAATAACAAATGGAAATAATATTCTACTCCTAAAATAGAAAATAAATCCTAATAGAAAATAAAATTTCTAAAGACATTACAAGGAAAATAAAAAAACAGAATATAAAACTCTATTTAAAATATGCATATATTCTAAGAAAATAAACTATAATTCCTAAAAGAAAAATAGAAAATAGTATTATATTTACAAAGAAAAATAAAACCATAATACAAACAGGGGGGACAGTAGCAAGCCAGGGGTTTAGTCCAGAAATCATTGGGCTTGGCCCAACAAAACAGCAACAAGACAGCCGCAGGAGGGGGCGTAAGTGAAAAACGAGGGTGTAAACTTGAAACGAATGCATGGGCCCAAGGCCCATCCGCAAACCCGGTCCACGAAGGACTTTCCCCTTCCTTCTTCCATTTTCCTAAACGGAACCCTAGCTTCCTCTCTTTCCCAACCTCAGCCGCCGTCACCATAAACTCCTCCCTCACAGTTTCAAACAAAAACAAAATCTTCTACTTCTTGTGAGTTCGTTGTCTATTGTTATCCTCAACAAAACAATCAGAAATTGAATCTTGGAACTCTGAGCTTTCGGTTCACAACGGTGAAGTTATCGGAGCTTGCATGTTGAAGATGAAATGCTTGAAGATAAATGAAAATGGATAGATGTTACCGGAAAAGTATTGGATCTTGAAGATCTGTTGAAGAAATCTTAATGAACATTCTTGGATGAAGATCTTGAGGATTCTGGAGATTATGAAGAAGATTGTTGATGTTTGATGTTGATCTTTGCGTTTCTGGGAAAGTGACGATGGATATTGAAGAACAGCCGGGGGATTTCTAACAAACCGATGAATACGGTGAAGAACCGATGAACCACCCGACGAAGCTTTCTTGAACGTTCTTGAACCTTCCGGGAACAAACTTGAGAGGATGAATGATCTGAAGAACCAGATGAACACAGGTGAAGAAACAATGAAGATCATGGAGGATCTTAATGAACAAGTTGAAGATCATGAATGATTGTTCGTAGATATGAAAAACGTGTGGATGCTCTTGAATATTTTTCGTCTTCGTATGGATCTTGAGGATCTCCATGAAGAAGATGAAGATCTAAAAGAACAACGATGAAGATGATAAAAGTGTACGAGATCTTCTGGAAAAACTGATGAAACTATGATGAAGATCTTTTGAAGATTCTGGAAAACATTATACGACGATGATGAATTTCTAGAGCGATCTGGAAAAAGTTATGGAGATACGAAGGAGTATTAGAGATTGGATAAGTGTTGTGGTGGAGATCTGGAAAAATGGATGAACGGATGATGAATCGGATGAAGATTTGAACAAGATCTGGAAAAATGATGGATGAACATTATGAACATTGTTGAAGATTGGATGAAGGTCTTGAACAAATCTGGATGAAGATCAAGATGATTGATGATGAATGTTGAACGAATTCTGGAGAATTGATGAATCTGGTGGAGAAGATGAAGATTCCGACGAATGTTGGGTTTCCGGCGACAGTTACCAGCGAGTTTGGCACCGTATGATTACTCTGGCGAAAATCCGGCGGTTTGCATGTGGCCTGAGAGAGAGAGTGAAGTGGCGTGTGCAGGGTGGCGTGTCAGCGCATGGGAGTGGGTGGCAAGGTGATGTGTCAGCGTGTGAGTCCATGTGTCACCAGAGGAGAGAGAGAACTGTTGAATGGCTTATATAGTGACAAGTGGCACTGGACCTGGGATGATGGGCCTGAGGTGGACACCTGGCCCAAGATATTGACTTAAACTCAATTAAAATGAGGATTAATGCTAAACGAAAATGATTAAAGCTAATAAAAGCTGGTTAACGCTAATTAAGCCAGAACAAAAATCAGAGCTGAAAATTAGTGAAAAAGGACCACTTAAAATCCTAATTAAAAACTAATTATCAATTAAACTAACCCTAATAATATTCTAATTAATCCATTTAATTCCTAGAAACCTATTAAAATCTAAAAAATATTCTAAAAATTGAACTACTCTAAAATCTAGGAAATGCTATTAAAGTCTATTAACAAAACTCTAATAAATCCTAAAAATAATTAACCATTAAAAATCCGTTAAAACTAAAATGAAATCTAAGAATAGAAATTAACTCTAGAACTATTTAAAATCTACAAAAGAAATTAAATCCACTAAAAAATATAAATCTAGTGATATTCTTAAAAATAGAAAATTAACTCTAAAAGTTTATTAAAAGTCTAGTTTCTATGCTAAAAACTGAGAAATAAATTCTAGAAAAAAAGAAATCGGTGAATGCGATAATGCACTAAAATAACAGTATAGACTGAAAACACCGGGAAGAGCGCAGCTCCCAAAATAAATCTCCGTATTTGAACTGTTTGAACTGTCTGAAGTGCGAGAAGAGGACTGTAATCTCGATAAGATCAATTCGGCTGAAAAATGCACAGTATGCGGTATGCAGATGCAAATGCAAAATGAGTCGAAACATAAGCCAAATACAAGAATTGGTTGGTCAAATTTTGGGGTGCAACACTTCACTCCCTTTCATCTTTGTCATGTTTTCTTCAAGGTGATGTTATCTTATTTAATTGGTCTTGTAAGAACCTCCATCATGTTCCCTTCTAGATATTGTAATATCTTTGTGTCTTATTTGGTTGTAACCATTTTCCTTGATTGTAATCTTTGCTTGATGTTATCACATACTTGCATCTCTTTCTTGGTTGTTACCATACTCTTATATGTTCATCATGTTTGAAAGAATGCCTATGTGTGTTTTCTAACTTTTCTAAGTTGTTCCCCAAGTGATGGAACTTGTTAGTTCTCATCCAGTTGCCTCATCTTTTCCCCATTCCAAAGGAAAGTCTCTCTATTGACCCTTGGGTCATAGATAGCTCATTACCCTCCTTCTGACTTTGTTAAGTCACCTTGAAATTTAACTTAGTTAAGTTAGAACCTATATCCATTAGACTTTGCTTTAAGTCTAGAAGACCTACCCCTTGTTAGGAGTATCTTTCAACTAGAACTTTAAGATAGATTTTGTTAACTCTATGTAAGAATCATTGTCATGATTACTTACTCCCCTCTTGGCTTTTGTGAAAGTCAATATCCTTTGAGTGTACAACTTAGAATAGAGAGTTTTGTTAAACTCTACACAATCATTGTTATATTTGTCCTCCTAAAGTCTTGACCATAGTCAAGTACTTTTTTAACCCTCAGTGAGGTGAACTACTGTTGCTCTGATTCTATCCTAGTTAGGATACGTAGGCAGAGGACGCGATATCTTTGCGAGCAAATTTAGAAATATCAACATTACACCTTTACCTTATACCCAATCCCAAGCCATAGTAAACATCTAGCAATTATAGCATACAAGCAAACAAAAGGTTCCTGTAGAGTACTACATATCTTTAGGATGTGAAATACCTACCCTAGGCATAACCAACCCTCG
The DNA here is from genome assembly GCA_963859935.3 of Lathyrus sativus. Taxonomy (NCBI): domain Eukaryota; kingdom Viridiplantae; phylum Streptophyta; class Magnoliopsida; order Fabales; family Fabaceae; genus Lathyrus; species Lathyrus sativus. The sequence goes on from OZ012739.1 coordinate 361,814,877, forward strand.
ATCCCCACATCTCTTAGCATTGTTGTTACATCGCGCAAAGGGTTTTTCTTTCTTTAGCCTTTCCTTTGGATAAATCAAAGTCTGGTTTTTAATAGCTTGGTATCACGATTCTCACTGCAACACCATGCAGTCTCATACCTACACAACCTCATAATCCCCTTCATTTCGATGTAAATTTGTTTTTTCCTTAGAAGCTGCTAGGAGTGTCTCATTGTCATGCCTTGTGCGCTGACAACCACTCCCTTGCCAAGCTTCTATGAATGTCTTATTATCATGCCTCATGTACCAACAGCTACTCCCTCGCCCTCGGGTGTTGCATGTAACCACTCTTCACCCTCTTCGGCCTTGGGTGTTACATGTCCATCAGCTTCCGTTTGGTTCATCCCCGAACCACATCGTACTGGGAAAGGTCTGCCTCTAATACCATTTTTAAAGCCCCAGACTACTTTCAGGATTACCGAATGATCCCATAAACCAACACAAGTCTTTTCAGCATGTTTTATGCTCACTCACACACTTTCTGGGAAACTTCCTAGAAGGTCACCCATCTCAATACTACTCTAAGTCAAGCACGCTTAACTATAGATTTCTTATTGGTTAGGCTACCGAAAACAAGATACATCTTATTTTCGGTAGCTCATTCCATAAGAACTCTACATTTAAGTGTGCTTGACTTGGAGCAATTTTAGGACGGGTGATGTAACACCCCGTTCCCCAAAATAACATAAAACAATCAATATAGCAATTATCAGAGTTTTCCCCAAAAACGGGATGTCACATTTTCACCAAGTTTCCACAGAAGCGGTTCTTTAAAATGGTTTTCAACAAAAATTGCAGCGAAAAAAAATAATCTGTCATAAACATAAGCATGTATATATACATCATCAACATCATCATGTACAACCAGTCGGCCATCTGCCCAAGATATACAAAATACCATCCTCGTAGTCAATAAAACAAGATATGCCACAGGGGCACACAAAATATCAACTAAACACAAATACTCCCAAAAGCCCCAGTGTTACGTATCAGAGCAGTCCCTACGACATCGCCACAATCCAAGCTAGCTAAACACCTAGATTGTCTGTACCCCCGAAGAAGCACAGACCACAACAACAGCAAATGGGTGAGAAATCACGATCAAATATTAACGGTATAAATGCACATGAATGAAAGGTAGAAACACATAAACATCATTTCATACGCATCGAATCCGGACCTCTGTCCCATGCCAACACAACATACATACAACAAATGAAACACATGCAACTCATATCAACAATATGCGGTACCGACTTAGCTCAGGATAGATCGCATACACTCCATCTGAGCAACGATCTATCCCTACCATGCTCCACCTGAGCCCATATAATCAAATCTCAGGATAGATCGCATACACTCCATCCGAGCAACGATCTATCCCTACCAACGTTCCCCACTTGGAACACGGGCGAATCGCGTACACTCCATCCGAGCAACGATTCAACTCCCATCCATGCTCCCCAATTGGAGCATGTGAGTGAATCACATACACTCCACCGAGCAATGATTCACCACGTCCACGCTCCCCACTTGGAGCACGTGAGTGAATCACATACACTCCACCGAGCAATGATTCACCACGTCCACGCTCCCCACTTGGAGCACGTGAGTGAATCACATACACTCCACCGAGCAATGATTCACCACATCCACGCTCCCCACTTGGAGCACGTGAGTGAATCACATACACTCCACCGAGCAATGATTCACCATGTCCACATGCTATGTAGACACCATGCACAACAACACATCACTCATGGTGCACACGATCCTACTGATCCAATTCCTCACACAACACATCAACACAACGCACACAATGCGTATCGATCCTACTGATCACAATTTATCATATATCGAACATGGCTCACCCATCACCACAGACATACATCATAACATACACCAATTCAATTATCAAAATCACACAGATATCAAGGAATCACGTCCCGACACCATACATACACTCACCACAACTCACTAATAAGCTCATCACCAAACATGACCAAGAAGGGTCCAAAACCACAAGGAAATCAACACAGAACAGCAGCAAAACACAATCTGATGTCGGGCTCGCTGGCGCATTCGCCTGGCAAAGCCCCGCAGCAAACACTCGCTGACCATTTGCCCGGTGAAACCAAACAGAGGCTACTGGCAGCATTCGCTGCCCAGTTCGCCTAGCGAAGCCTGGCGAAGGCTCGCCCCCTCATTCGCCCAGCGAATACCTACGTTTCCAAAAAAATAATTCTGCTATTCAGAATTCAGCCGCTTCCACACTCACCAATTCACTCCAAAACACCCCCGGCAACATCGCCTTGACATTCTACAACTCCACTACAACACCTAATCTCGATTTCACTCGATAAATTCTCACCTCTATTCGATTATCCAACTTCCGGCATAGAACTTCGAACTACCCGGAAAACCCCAAAATCAACCAAACAATTATTCTGCATCACATGCAACGATTTCTAACACCTTGATCACACTCATAACAGAATTAACAACATGCAACAACATCAATTCATCATCAATCATGGGGATTAGGGATTTTCCCCTTTCTACCACATATTCATGTATATACGAATTTAACCGATCAATTCCCCCCCTTACCTCAAATGCAGTTCTGATGATGAATCTTCGACAATCCGCAGCTTTGATCGTCCTCCTCTTGCTCAAGCTTCAGACTTCTTTCTTCCTCTTCACTGTCTCAAACGCGTGCTTCTTCTTCACAACTGTGCTCTTCTCTTCCTCTTTTCCCTAAATGCCACAAATGCCCTTAGTTCCAAATAATCCCCTTATTATTATTCCACTTAATTCCCAAAATAATATTTCCACATTTTCTTTATTCCAAAAATTCCAATAATAATATTTTACTCATATATTAATATTAGTAACAATAATAATAGTAATTAATAATAATATTAACATTACTATTAAATATCACACTATTATCATTATATATTAATAATATGATCCTTAGTTCTCAAATAATTCCACACAAACACGTCAGCGGATAAAAATAACACCGAAACTAAAAATAATTAAAATGGGCGTTACAACTCTCCCCCACTTTAATTATTTTCGTCCTCGAAAATACCTAATGGAAACAAATCTGGATACGCTTCCCGCATCCTGCTTTCCAATTCCCAGGTCACACTGCCTCCTGCAGCACCTCCCCAAGCCACTCTCACCAAAGGTATCTCCTTCCCTCTGAGTCGCTTCATCTTGCGATCCTCGATCCTCAACGGCAATGTCTCCACAGTTAGATTCTCTCTAACTTGGACTTCATCTCTCTGAATCACATGTGACGGATCAGGTACATGCTTTCGAAGTTGCGACACATGAAACACGTCATGCAAGTTCGAAAGTTCCGGTGGCAACGCCACCATATAAGCCATTACACCAATCCTCTGCAAAATTTGATACGGCCCGATAAACTTCGGATCCAGCTTCTTAGACTTCAATGCACGTCCTACACCAGTCACTGGGTTAACCCTCAAAAATACATGGTCACCCTCACTAAATTCCAACTCTTTCCTTCAGTTATCATAATAACTCTTCTGTCTATCCTGCGATGCTTTCATCTTCTCACGGATCATCTGCACTGTCTCAGTAGTCTGCTGCACCAACTCTGGTCCCAACACAACATTCTCACCCGACTCATACCAACACAGAGGAGTTCTAAACCTCCTACCATAAAGAGCCTCGAACGGTTCCATCCCGATACTGGAATGGTAACTGTTGTTGTACGTGAACTCTACCAATGGCAAATGAGTATCCCACGCACCACCTTTTTCCAATACACAAGCCCGCAAAAAATCCTCTAAAGTCAGAATAGTCCTCTCTGACTGTCCATCCGTCTGCGGATGATAGGCTAAACTCAGCTTCAACTCGGTACCTAAAGCTTCCTGCAAACTCTTCCAAAATACAGAAGTGAACCTCGGATCTCTATCCCACAATACTCAATGGCACACCATGCAGCTTCACAATCTCCCAAATATAGATCTCTGCCAGCTTCTCCAACGAAAAACTGATACTAATCGGCACAAAATGTGCAGACTTCATAAGCTGATCTACAATTACCCAAATCGCATAAAATCATCTCGCCGTATTCGGCAATCCTGTAATAAAATCCATGGCGATACAATCCCATTTCCAAACCGGAATCTCTAACGGTTGCATCATCCCAGAAGGTCTCTGATGCTCCACCTTCGATTTCTGACATATCAAACAAGCATAAACAAAATGAGCGATATCTATTTTCATACACGACCACCAAAGTAACTTTTTCAAATCCTGATACATCTTCGTAGCTCCTGGATGAACACTCAGGCTACTACGATGTCCTTCGTCCAAAATTGACCTCTTCAGCTCATCATTATCCGGCACACGAATTCTGCCCCGAAACCTCAACACACCAGCATTATCCAACTTGAAATCACTACCGGAGTCACCTTCGGCTCCTCGCATCAAATCCACAAGTTTCACATCCAACTTCTGGTGTTCTCTAATTATATCCAAGAAATCATTCTTCACTTGCAACTTACCCAACATCACACCATCTACCATAATCTCACAAACCATGCTCAAATCCCGGAACTACTCAATAAGCTCCATTTCTTTCATCATCAAAGCTGACATATGAATCGCTTTCCTGCTCAAGGCATCCGCAACAACATTCTCCTTTCCTGGGTGATAACTCAAACTATAATCATAATCTTTCAGGAATTCCAACCACCTCCTCTGCCTCATATTCAATTCTTTCTGATCAAACAGATACCTTAAGCTCTTGTGATCAATGAACACCTCAAACCTCGAACCATACAAATAGTGTCTCCAGATCTTCAACACAAAAACCACCGCAGCCAATTCAAGGTCATGAGTAGGATAATTCTGCTCATGTACCCTCAATTGTCGTGAAGCATATGCTACCACCTTCCCATTCTGCATAAGAACTCCGCCTAATCTCATCTTAGACGCATCACAATACACCACAAAAGGCTCGCTCGGATTCGGTAACACTAACACCGGCGTTGAAGTCAATCTCTTTTTCAGCTCTTCAAAACTCTCTTCACAAGCAGCATCCCACACAAACACTTGGTCTTTCCTCCTCAACTGAGTCAATGGCAACACCAATCTGGAAAAGCCTTCAATAAATCTTCGATAATAACCTGCCAAACCCAAAAAGCTTATAATCTCTGCTACCGTCTTCGACGGTTCCCACTGTAACACCGTGCTCACCTTCGATGGGTCTACCGAAACACCATCACCAGAAATAACATGCCCCAAGAAACTCACCGTCTTCAACCAGAACTCACACTTCGATAACTTAGCAAACAACTTGTTATCCTTTAACACTTGCAAAACAATCCTCAAATGTTCTGCATGCTCTTCATCAGACTTAGAATAAATCAGTATATCATCAATGAACACGACAATAAACTGATCCAAATAAGAATGGAAGATACGGTTCATATACTCCATGAACACTCCCCGCGCATTAGACACTCCGAAAGGCATTACTGCATACTCGTAATGTCCATATCGAGTCCTAAACGCCGTCTTCTGAATATCACCTTCTCTCACTCTGATCAGATGATAACCCGACCTCAAGTCAATCTTACTAAACACATGAGCTCCCACCAACTGATCTGTCAAATTATCAATCCTTGGAAGAGGATATTTGTTCTTGATGGTCACTTTATTCAACTAACGGTAATCGATGCACAAGTGCATGCTACCATCCTTCTTCTTCACTAACAACACTAGAGCTCCCCACGGAGACACACTTGGCTTGATAAACTTCCTATCCAACAACTCTCCGATCTGAGACTTCAACTCGGCCAATTCCATCGCCGACATCCTGTACGACGCCATAGAAATAGGCCTCATACCAGGAACAAGGTCAATGCTAAACTCAATTTCTCTCTTTGGAGGCAACTCTGTAATATCATCAGGGAACACCTCCAGAAACTCGTTCACCACGGCTAGCTCATCCAACAAAGCCTTGTTGTCAACAGACAGTGATGCAAATAAAGCAAACACCTGAGCTTCATCTGCCAACAAAGTTCTCAATTCCTTACTAGATAAGGAATCTGCCAAAGCTTCCTCTTCTGGAGTCAAAAACAATAACATTTTCCGAAAATAATCGATGTACACTCGGTTGAACTCCAACCAGTTCATACCCAGTATAACATCCAAACTACCAAGTGGCAAGCAAATCAAATCCACACCGAAGTCTTGGCCAAAAATAGTCAGTGGACACCTCAAACACACTAACAAAGTAGTTACTAAACCAATCGATGGAGTTTCAATAGTCATCCGACGCTCAAGAGTAGACGACACCAAACCTAACCTCTTCACACAATCAACAGAGATAAACGAGTGGGTTGCACCCGTATCAATCATAGCAGTCAAAGGAATGTTGTTGATAAAACAAGTACCTTTGATTGAACGCTTCTCGTCCGCCGCTTGAGTTCCCACCACTGCAAACACTTTACCGCTAACTTGAGGCGCTTGAGTCCTCCTCGGTTTCTCACAATGAGTGCTAATATGGCCTTTCTCGCTGCAGTTATAGCAAGTAGGCATACTAGTCCTGCAATCCCCCATCACATGGCCTGGCTTCCCACACTTGAAGCACTTTTTTCGCTTCATGAGGACAATCACTAGCACGATGCCCCACGACACCGCACCGATAACATTTCAAATCCACTGACGATTTCCTTTCTCTGAACCTCTTATCAGCCACAACCTTCTGCTTTCCTTTATCGGTCGGCACACTGTAAGGTGTACCACCGAACCTCTGTTTACCCTTACGGTCATTCACCGCCTTGTAGTGTGCGATCCTTGGATGGTTATCATTGTCATAAATCTGACTTCTACTCACCAACTCAGGATAATTCTGATCTTCTGACACGCGATCCCCATCTTGATCTCCGGCCTCAGCCCATTCTCAAACTTCAGACACTTAGAATTCATGGCCTCGTCAGTATTGTAATGGGGACAATACTGAGCCAATTCCTCAAACTTAGTCGCATACTCGGCCACCGACATATTGCCCTGCTTCAATTCCAGAAATTCAACTTCTTTAGCACTCCTGATATCCTTCGGAAAATACTTTTCCAGAAAACTTGTTCGAACCACCTCCCAAGTAATCGGAGTTCCCGAAGCCTCCAACCTCTGGTGACAGTTGTCCCACCAAGCTTCAGCTTCTCCCTCTAACATGTGAGTTCTAAATCTCACTTTCGGCTCATCGTTGCACCCCATGGTCCTGAAGATCTTCTTTATCGCCTTCATCCACTTCTGTGCAGCTTCCAGATCCAAAATCCCAACTTCAAACTTTGGTGGCTTGTTGCTCTGGAACTGCGTCAAGTCTCTGAACTGAGCACCTGCAGCCAGATTCTGATTGGCCACCACCTGCGCCATTGCTTGCATAGCTGCAGCCAACGCAACATCGTTCCTCCCCGCCATACTGCTCAACAACCACAACAACAGATTAACAGAAACCAACCAAACTCTATCCTACAGACAGACTCAACTACAACACTGGCCGGACGGACCGGCCTGCTCTGATACCAACTTGTAACACCCTGTTCCCCAAAATAAAATAAAACAATCAATACAGCAACTATCAGAGTTTTCCCCAAAAACGGGATGTCACATTTTCACCAAGTTTCCACATAAGCGATTCTTTAAAATGGTTTTCAACAAAAATTGCAACGAAAAAAAAATCTGTCATAAACATAAGCATGTATATATACATCATCAATATCATCATGTACAACCAGTCGGTCATCTGCCCAAAATATACAAAATATCATCCTCGTAGTCAATAAAACAAGATATGCCACAGGGGCACACAAAACATCAACTAAACACATATACTCCCAAAAGCCCCAGTGTTACGTATCAGAGCAGTCCCTACGACATCGCCACAATCCAAGCTAGCTAAACACTTGGATTGTCTGTACCCCCGAAGAAGCACAGACCATCACAACAACAAAGGGGTGAGAAATCACAATCAAATATTAACGGTATAAATGCACATGAATAAAAGGTAGAAACACATAAACATCATTTCATACGCATCGAATCCGGACCTACTGTACCATGCCAACGCAACATACATACAACAAATGCAACACATGCAACTCAACTCAACAATATGCGGTACCGACTTAGCTCAGGATAGATCGCATACACTCCATCTGAGCAACGATCTATCCCTACCACGCTCCTCCTAAGCCCATATAATCAAATCACAGGATAGATCGCATACACTCCATCCGAGCAACGATCTATCCCTACCAATGTTCCCCACTTGGAACACAGGTGAATCACGTACACTCCATCCGAGTAACGATTCAACTCCCGTCCATGCTCCCTAATTGGAACACGTGAGTGAATCACATACACTCCACCGAGCAATGATCACCACGTCCACGCTCCCCACTTGGAGCACGTGAGTGAATCACATACACTCCACCGAGCAATGATTCACCACGTCCACGCTCCCCACTTAGAGCACATGAATGAATCACATACACTCCACCGAGCAATAATTCACCATGTTCACATGCTATGCAGACACCATGCACAATAACACAACACTCACGGTGCACATAATCCTACTGATCCAATTCCCCACACAACACATCAATACAACACACACAATGCGTATCGATCCTACTGATCACAATTTATCATATATCGAACAGGCCTCACCCATCACCACAGACATACATCATAACATACACCAATTCAATTATCAAAATCACACGGATATCACGGAATCACGTCCCGACACCATATATACACTCACCACAGCTCACTAATAAGCTCATCACCAAACATGACCAACAAGGGTCCAAAACCACAAGGAAATTAGCACAGAACAGCAGCAAAACACAATCTGTTGTTGGGCACGCTGGCGCATTCGCATGGCGAAGCCCCGCAGTGAACACTCGCTGACCATTCGCCCAGCGAAACCCCTGGCGAAACCAAACAGCGGCTACTGGCAGCATTCGCTGCCCAGTTCGCTTGGCGAAGCCTGGTGAAGGCTCGCCCCCTCATTCGCCCAGCGAATACCTGCGTTTCCAGAAAAATAATTCTGCTATTCAGAATTCAGCCGCTTCCACACTCACCAATTCTCGCCAAAACACCCCCGGCAACATCGGCTTGACATTCTACAACTCCACTACAACACCTAATCTCGATTTCACCCGATAAAGTCGCACCTCTATTCAATTAACCAACTTCTGGCATAGAACTTCGAACTACCCGGAAACCCCCAAAATCAACCAAACAATTATTCCACATCACATGCAACGATTTCTAACACCTTGATCACACTCATAACAGAATTAACAACATGCAACAACATCAATTCATCATCAATCATGGGGATTAGGGAATTTCCCCTTTCTACCACATATTCATGTATATACCAATTTAACCGATCAACTCCCCCCCCCCTTACCTCAAATGCAGTTCTGATGATGAATCTTCGATAATCCACAGCTTTGATCGTCCTCTTCTTGATCAAGCTTCAGACTTCTTTCTTCCTCTTCACTGTCTTAAATGCGTGCTTCTTCTTCACAACCATGCTCTTCTCTTCCTCTTTTCCCCAAATGCCACAAATGCCCTTAGTTCCAAATAATCCCCTTATTATTATTCCACTTAATTCCAAAAATAATATTTCCACATTTTCTTTATTCCAAAAATTCCAATAATAATATTTTACTCATATATTAATATTAGTCACAATAATAATAGTAATTAATAATAATATTAACATTACTATTAATTATCACACTATTATCATTATATATTAATAATATGATCCTTGGTTCTCAAATAATTCCACACAAACACGTCAACGAATAAAAATAACACCGAAACTAAAAATAATTAAAATGTGCGTTGCAAGTGACCTTCTGGGAAGTTTCTCAAAAAGTAAGCAGTGAGGATAAAAATATGCTGAAAAGACATGTGTTGGTTTTTGGGGTCAGTCGGTAATCCTAAAAGCACTCTGGGGCATTACAAATGGTATCAGAGCGTGTGAGTGAGAGCAAAACATGTTGAAAAGACCCATGTTGGTTTGTGGAGTCATTCGATAATCCCAAAAGCACTTTGGGACGTTACAAATGGTATTAGAGTCAGGCCTCTCCTAGTACAATTTGGTTCGGGAACAAACCAGACGGAAGATGGTGGGCATGTAACACCAGAGGTCGAAGAGGGCGGAGAGTGGTTACATGTAACACCCGAGGGTGATGAAGTGGTTGTCGGTGCACAAGGCATGACAATGAGACACTCCTAGCAGCTTCTAGGAAAAAATAAAATTCACATAGGAATGAGAGGGATCCTAAGGCTGTGCAAGTATGGGACTGTATGGTTGAAGGAAGACTTATAAGGATTAATTGATACTACCTATACCAACAAGATGCATCTTCTTTTCGGTAGCCCGTTCCATAAGAACTCCACAGTTAAGCGTGCTTGACTTGGAGCAATTTATGGATGGATGACCTTCTAGGAAGTTTATGGAAAGCGTGCGAGTAAGGATAAAGCATGCTGAAAAGAGTCGTGTTGGTTTGTGGGGTTAGTCGGTAACTCTAAAAGCAGTCTAGGGCGTTACAGGCAGCGCGTAAACTTCAACGCTCAACAACTTTTGCAGGTTTTATCTTGTAGTGTTTGTTCTCAGCCATTAATTTTTCCAACCCTGCTAGTGCTTTCCACTTTAAGCTTATGCCACATTTTTCCTAATGTTCAAATCCTTCACTTCCTACAACTTCTTCTAGCTCTAAAGACTGCTGGGAAATGGGGGTGGATTGGAAGTGTCTTCTTTTCTTGCCAGAACTTATAACTAGAGTAGTCTTTCACAAGTAACAAACACATAAAACTAACAAAAGAGAGCACGTTATAATTAAGTTAAAAATAACAAAACATACCTGAATTAACCTAATAGAGCTTGCTGACATGAAATAAAATCAAGTAGTAAATGCTTCAATCTCTCACACAAAGTGATTTATCACTTACCTATGAGCTTTGATCACTTCCTAGTTATACCTACAAGCACATAGTTTAACAGAACCTAATGAGGTTATCCGAAATGAATGATAGACTAGTTGTTTTATTAAATCTTTTAGGACAATAAATGGTCAGTATCCTAATGACATGGAGGTTAGAGATCGTATTATCATGACCAAGATTGTCTTTTTTATTATAGTTGGGAAGATATGACCTAGAAATGACTCTATAGGATTTGGTGTCCCCTGATGATGTCATTCAATATGACTGAATGGATGAGGAATCATTGTGATTGACTTCTTACTTTAACAGCGCTACCTGTCCAGAAAGTGCCCACACAGATGCGGGATCATCCTTCCATTGGTCGGTATCTCATGTTGACGGTTTCAAGAGAATCTTTGACACCTTCGGTTCCTTTCTACCAATCCTTATTTTTCAGGCTAAAATTCAAACTATCTTTCGATGACTTTGAGGACGGGGTGCTGAAACATTAACAAGTGTCTTTAATTAGTTGATCGCAAGATCACATTTTAAGATTTAAAAAACAAATGACATGATTATACTTTTAGAAATTACTCATTTTAAGTACTTAGAATTGGTTTGGTCTATTCAATATAATATTAGAAATAGAGAATAAAACAAATATTACGATCTCTCAATTTAACTTAAGCTGACTTAATTTTTCTCACAATGAGAATGATAATGATGGCACAAACTCTCACTTGAGGATTGTGGAGACTAGAGATCAATCAGAACCAACACCGTATTGGGTAGTGCCGGCTTTTGCTTAACCACGCTTTTGCATTAAAGAAAAAGACTCAGATACACATCAACAATGACAACACTAACAACAAAGCAATCAAAATCACACCAGAGTAGACTAGACATTGAGAAATAATGCAACTGTACAAAATACGGTTCTGCACAACTCTGCAATCATTGATACATTACTTTTTCATGGTTGTTTATTATTATATGACCTAACTCTATACCCTGAATTTGATTCTCAATAGCATACTCAGCATATTCAATTTTAATGTTGTTTTGGATTTTCATTAATATAATTTTCTGTCCGTTTCAAAATAGATATCTTCTATTATCATTTTACACAAACTTAAAAAATATAATAAATAAAAGAGAAAATGTTATTTTTATCTAACTATTCTTATTTATTATTGATACATTAAAATTATTATAAATACAAACTAAAAGAATGATGAAATAAAAGTATTAATTAAAAAATAAAAATTAAATTACATTGAAAATTAAAAAAGACATTTTTTTAATTAAATAATTTATTAAATACTAAATATAAGTATATAAGACTTACTTTAGCACCTAGTGAATATATTTTTATCTTTTCTTTCACTTTCTACTCATACAAAAGAAAATTGTTATTTTTCTTTTTTTGGTAATATAAAAATTGATATTTTTAAGTTGCATTTTCTTCTTCGGTTTCTCTAATCTATAACATATATAAAGACAAAACATGGTGTTTTGGTGTAACCTATTTTTCTACCAATTTTACCCTTATTTTAATGTATAACATACTCAATAACTTTCATTAACTTTCTACATAATTTTCTACTATTAACTTTCTACTATTGACTTCTTACTATTAACTTTTTACTATTGACTTTCTACTTAATTTCTATTTAAAATTAATATCTATAACATATATAAAGGCAAAACATGGTGTTTTGGTGTAATCTATTTCTCTATCAATTTTAACCTTACTTTAATGTTTAACTTACTCAATAACTTTCATTAACTTTCTACATAATTTCCTACTATTAACTTTCTACTATTGACTTCTAGTACCAAATAATGGGAGAATATAATAATGAGAGAATATAATAATGGGACTATGTTTTAATGAAAAAGATAATGTCACAGTACAAAATATTTTCCATTACAACATATACGTTATTTTGAAGATGAGTAATGTTAACTTGTGCCTTTAGAGCACGTTAAGAAACATATTTGTAAAAGTTTGTTTTTGGAACATCAATAAAAGATTAAAATTAAAATTAAAAATAAAAATAATATACAATTTTCAAAATGTTATTGATTGTACCTGATCAGAAGAGATTGCTGGCCGCCGCGTATCGTCCATCTGAAAGCTGTTCACCGGAGATAGAGAGGAGGAGGGAGGGTGTACCTGCAAGATTTTTAAGTAATTTCTTAAACGAGACTTCCAATACATGAATTGAATTAATGATAAAAATAACATTAGAGCATATATAGAATTTTATTCTTATCACTTTCTCAATAAAAATTTTACAGCATACATATATTATTCTATAGCAGAAAACAATTTACATAGTTGTTGAGTCCCGATCTTGATGATTCACTATAATACAGACTATTCTATCATTCAGGAATTTCTTCATGTCTTTCATGTTTCTGTATCGTTTCAAATTTCTAAAAAATTCGATGACAAAATAATATACATTTTTAGTTACAATATTAAAATATCTGATTACTCTTAAATTTTATTAATTATTAACACTGAAATAATCATTAATCCCATATTAGTTTTACAAATCATATTTTCATCGGTCAAACATCTATTAAATGTGAATAAATTTAATGAAAAGTTAAACTTAGAGAGTTCCCAATGTCATGTTTTGCACTTATTTTATGTCTTCTTTTTTACTTTTAAATTTTAACAGAATTCATTAACAAAAATAAAAAATAAAAACTTAAATTTATACAATTAAATTTGGACTACATGCATGGGCGGACTTATGTAGAGGTTGGATTTTGCACACCAATTTTTTTAAATATTTTTTATATTATATATATTAAAAATTATTATTAGAATAATTAATTTCTTTATATTATACTAGCGTCCAGACGGACACGCTCGTCTGTCCGCTTTTTTAATACGCACGAACGAAAATATAAATGATACTTTTTGTTTAAATAAATTTTAAAAAAAATACAATATGTGAAAGTTAATAATATGAAGTTATTAAGGAAATTACACAATAAAGTAAAGGTAAAAATGGTAGCAAAATAGGTCACACCAAAACAAAGTATTCCCTTTATATATTCACAAAAATGACAAAGCCTCCACATTATAAATGATAAAGCCTCCACATTCTAACTAATGTACGACTTCCCCCACACTACTCACACTTGTAATTCCTTTTCAACAATATTCTTTATAAATTTTTCTAATTGTACAAATATAAGCATGTAATTTATTACGAAATGGTGTAAATATAAATTTTTTAATATTATATATATATATATATATATATATATATATATATATATATATATATATATATATATATATATATATATATATATATATATATATATATATATATATATATATATATATATATATATATATATATATATATATATATATATATATATATATATATATATATATATATATATATATATATATATATATATATATATATTGGTATTTGATTTAATATTATAGTATTAATAATAATATAAGATTTAAAAATAAATGAAAAATAAGAGATTTATTTGGTCTACTTATAAAAAGGTGAGAAGAGAACAGAGAGTGGGGAACATACTTGAAAGAATTTAAAAAGAGAGAGTTAGGGCAAGAGGCAAGGGTAGGAAGAAGAAGAAGCTCACCATTGTAGAAGAGCTTGAAGCTAAAAGTTCTAAGGTAAGAGGGGTTATCCTATAAAGGTGTTTAATCATGAGAGGGTAGTGAGGGGTCCTTATCCTCTTAGGTTGGTCTTATGCCATGTTATGATTGTTATTGATTTGCGATCATGATTGTGAGGAATGAATTATAATTATTGTGTCTATATCAATTGATATTTATTGATGATAAATTTTGAGTTGTTGCTGAATTTTATGTTTGTTGTATGTTAAGGGTTTGAGATGATGATTATGATGATGGTAGGGTGTGAAATTGTAAAATTTTGGTGTGATTATATGAATATATATGGTGATTGATATTGGTATATTTGTGCTTGAGTTTTAAACCATGGAGTGATGATTTCATAGATATTTTAAGGGTTGAAGAAGATGAAAATCGTGCTGGAAATTTCAGAAAATTAACAATATTTTAGTAACGCCTTCATGTACGGTTTTGATCATAACTTTCAACTCGTATGTCATTTTAGTGATGATTTCATGGAAGTTTTTAGGGTTGAAGGAGATGAAAATTGTGGTGGAAATTTTAGTAAAACAACAAATTTTTATAAACACCTACTTGCACAATTTTAATCATAACTTTCATCTCATAAATCATTTTGGGATAGGGTTTGAAGTCTTGGGTAAATTAAACAGAGGGATGTAACTTTGTTTTAGGGATAAAATATTTTTAACGATTTTATCAAAGATCGGTAGTAGGTGGAAAAGAAGTGTATGAGGTGAGGAATATGGACGAGGTCCATATTGACAAATTATTTGATGTATTTTGAATTATTGGGCAGGTGTGTTTGATTATATTGGTCGTAATCCAGAAGGATGAATTGTATTAAGCATGGTTGCAATTATGTGATCAATTGTGGATCACTAAATATTATTGTAATTATTGTGTTAATTGCATTATTATCATTCTATGCATTCATTGTTGATATGTTGAAGGATATAAGTCATAGGTCTGAAAAGTGATGAAAGACTTATCTGGAACTCAAAAGGGGGAGATAAAGATTCTAAAGGGGAAACAGGTTCATATGATAAACCATTAATGATAATTTATACCACATGGTGAAGGTGAGATAATACTTAGAAGGGGGGGTTGAATAAGTATGAAAGATTAAAACTTAGAATTAAAAACACAATTATTTTTATCCTGGTTCGTTGAACTCAACTACTCCAGTCCACCCTTCCTAGAGTGATTTGCCTTTCTCAACAAGGACTTAATCCACTATTTAATCAAACAGATTACAATAGTAACACCTAAGAACAACTGTTCTTAGTCTTCTCAAGAGCTATTGATTCCAACTGAATCCTCTTAAGTAAAACCTTTACAATCAATGTAAATCTAATACAAGAGTATGAATGCTTTTAAAAAGCTTTTATCCAAACAGTGATATTCCTCTTAAGTTTAAGTACAAATAATTCTAAGAATGAATATGAAAGTATGAGAGCTTGAATGTTATAACTTCTTTTCAGCAAAATGTCTAACTGAAGAATTTGGTGAAGTCTTCCTTTTATAGGCAGTTGATCCAAGGAGAGCTGAGCGTTGAGAAGAGTGTCCCAAAAAGGTCTGAGCCTTTTTGTCTTTACATCAAGTGACCTTTCCTAGAAGTAGAAGGTGTAACACCCCACTTCCCAAAATCATCTAAATTAATAAACATTATAAATAAACAAAATCAGAGTTCCAATTCTCCCAAGTGGGATATCACATAAAAACAACGTTTCCTTATAAAAAGGTTTTTCTCCAAATACAGCGGAATGTTAAATAATAAAATTCAATAAAAGTTTGATACGTTCACAGGGAAATAAAATATAAGTTCGACCTAAAACAAATAAAAACGCCCACGTCCTGTGCTACGTATCAGAGCATCCTAGACTCGACAATCACACCAATATCCAAGCTAGCTAAGCACCTGGATTATCTGTACTTCCGAAGAAGCACAGACCACAACAACAACAAAGGGGTGAGAAAACATGATCAAAAATATAATGGTAATGTAATACATGTAAATAAGGTAGTACAACACACCAACACACCAAGATTCACCCCTAACAACACCATATGACGAACCTACTGTTCAAATTACAATATAACATATTATAATGCAAAATGCAACTCAACACCATGCATGCGGTACCGACTCGTTGGTTCATTCAATCAAACCTGGATAGATCACTTACCCTCCTCCTGAGACATGATCTATCCCCCACCATTCTCCACAAAGGAGTACAGATGAATCACTTACGCTCCTCGTGAGACATGATTCATCCCACCAAAACACCATGATATGCACACACCAATGCATAACTAATATATTTAGGCACTCAACGTGCACACGATCCTCCTGATCATATCATCATACATCAATGCATATATGTACAGATATAACATACACCAACACCATATAAATCAACCAGATAGTAAACAAGTTCATACTCTAACACCAAGATATAAACATATCCCACCACTCGGGGGTACACGATCCTACTGATCACTACATACATATACCTCAACTAATTGTCCACCGACAATATCAAG
The DNA here is from genome assembly GCA_963859935.3 of Lathyrus sativus. Taxonomy (NCBI): domain Eukaryota; kingdom Viridiplantae; phylum Streptophyta; class Magnoliopsida; order Fabales; family Fabaceae; genus Lathyrus; species Lathyrus sativus. The sequence goes on from OZ012739.1 coordinate 361,832,131, forward strand.
GGAAACACGTACTATCACCAGTATGCAAGTTAAATCCTACACTCACCAACCTTACAGTGCATCAAGGCCAAAACATCACAAAAATCACATTCTGGTTCTGCGACGTTCGCTGGCATTCGCCAGGCGAACCGGGGCGAACCTTCGCTGGCATTCGCCAGGCGAACCTGCTGGCGAAGCCCCTTTTCCAACTATCGTGCATTCACCAGGCGAAGCATTCACTCGCCAGGCGAACCTTCGTTGGCATTCGCCAGGCAAAGTTCCTACCCTTTAGGTCTGGGACTTAATTCTGAATTATTCGCTGCCACTCGCCTCAGCTCGCCAGGCGAACACTCGCCAGGTGAACACTCGCCAGGCGAACACTCGCCTCCACTCGCCATGCGAAGCTTCGCCAACACTCGCCAGGCAAAGCCCAACGAATGCTGCGATTTCACCAATTTCTCACAGTTCTGCAGAGTGCTTTCTAAGCCAAATGGGTTAAACTTCCTACTTCCAATTCACCTCTTAACATCAGTACTAACAACATAGATATCATAACTTATCGGTTTCTAGACTACATTCCCAATTCAACTCTTAGGCATTCTATCGATATCCCAAAAGGTCACACAGAATTTTCCCTAAAACCCGTAAACCCAACCTATCCGCCAAATTAACCAAAAACCACAATTCATCAACAATCAACATCCAGTTATCAGCAATAGTCAACAATCACAACATATCAATATGTAATATCATATATCGATCAATCTCCTACGGGGTTAAGGACTCCCCACTACCCTATACATGTATAAACCATTCCCAATCAGGTTTCTCCCCCCTTACCTTGTTAATCGGTTGATCGATGAAAGAACCCTCCAAGGTTTGGCCAATTCTGATTTTCCCCTGTTCCTTCGTTCTTCGCTCCCTTTTCCGTTCTTCTCACTTCTCTCCTTTCTATCGTTCTTTTTCCACTTTCTCTAACTTCTCACAATGTATCGTAAAAACTACTAACCCGTCACATTCTCTATTTTAATTCTCTAATCCCAATAATAATAATAACTTAATAATAATAATAATAACTTAATAAAATAATAATAATAATAATAATAATAATAATATTATCTCACCAAAATAATAATAATATTAATAACAATAGTAACTATAATAAATATAATAATAATAATAATATTCCCACCAATATTAATATTATACACTATATTATTATATTCACCAAAACACCACCAATAATCCTCCCACATTAGGGACACCCACCAAACAACACCAAATACACCCCCACCAAAGGGTACACCAACATATAATATTTAAAATAATAATAAAATGACTAAATAATTAAAATGGGTGTTACAACTCTCCCCCACTTTAATTATTTTCGTCCTCGAAAATTACCTGATGGAAATAGCTCTGAGTACGCTTCTCGCATCCTGCTTTCCAACTCCCAGGTCACACTGCCTCCTGCAGCACCTCCCCAAGCTACCTTCACCAAAGGTATCTCTTTCCCTCGGAGTTGTTTCATCTTACGGTCCTCGATCCTCAACGACATCGTCTCAACAGTAAGATTCTCCCGAATCTGAACATCATCTCTCTGAAGTGGTGTGCCCACTTTAATTATTTTCGTCCTCGAAAATTACCTGATGGAAATAGCTCTGGATACGCTTCTCGCATCCTTCTTTCCAACTCCTAGGTCACACTTCCTCCTGCAGCACCTCCCCAAACTACCTTCACCAAAGGTATCTCTTTCCCTCGGAGTTGTTTCCTCTTACGGTCCTCGATCCTCAACGGCATCGTCTCAACAGTAAGATTCTCCCGAATCTGAACATCATCTCTCTGAATCACATGAGATGGATCAGAAACATACTTTCGCAATTGCGACACATGAAACACATCATGTAAGTTTGACAACTTAGGCGGCAACGCCACCCTATAAGCCACATCACCAATTCTCTGCAAAATCTCATAAGGTCCAATGAACTTAGGATCCAGCTTCTTGGACTTCAATGCACGACCCACACCAGTCATCGGATTAACTCTTAGGAATACGTGATCACCTACACAGAATTCCAACTCTTTCCTCCGATTATCATGACAGCTTTTCTGCCTACTCTGAGACACTTTCAATTTCTCACGAATCATTTGAATTGTCTCAGTAGTCTGCTGTACAATTTCTGGCCCAAGCACCATATTCTCACCAGTTTCATACCAACACAGAGGAGTCCTACACCTCCTCCCATACAAAGCTTCAAACGGTGCCATTTCGATACTAGAATGGTAACTGTTGTTCTACGTGAACTCAATCAATGGTAAATGAGTATCCCACGCACCACCCTTTTCTAACACACAAGCTCTCAACAAATCTTCAAGCGACTGAATAGTCCTCTCCGACTGACCATCAGTTTGCGGATGATAAGCTGAACTCAATTTCAACTTAGTTCCCAAAGCTTCCTGCAAGCTCTTCCAAAATTCCAAAGTAAACCGTGGATCTCTATCCGACACAATACTGGACGGAACACCATGCAACTTCACAATTACCCGAATGTAAATATCCGCCAGCTTCGTTAACGGAAAACTAATATTGAGCGGCACAAAGTGTGCAGACTTCGTCAATCGATCCACAATCACCCATATAGCATCAAAACCTCTCGCCGTATTCGGCAAACCTGTCACAAAATCCATAGTAATGCAATCCCATTTCCAAACCGGAATCTCTAATGGTTGCATAAATCCAGAAGGTCTCTGGTGTTCCACCTTCGACTTCTGACATGTCAAACAGGCATACACAAATTGAGCTATGTCTCTTTTCATACGAGACCACCAAAATAATTTCTTCAAATCATGATACATTTTTCGTAGCTCCCGAATGAATACTCAGGCTACTACGATGTCCTCTGCTCAAAATTGACTTTTTCAATTCTTCGTCATCTGGTACACAAATCCTGCCTCTAAATCTCAACACACCTGTACTATCCAATTTAAAGTCACTATCGGAGTCACTCCCTACTCCAGGCATCAAATCTACCAATTTCACATTCAACTTCTGATTTTCTCTAATCATATCCAAGAAGTCATTATTTACCTGCAACATACCCAACATTACACTATCTGCAGTAGTCTCACAAACCATGCTCAAATCTCTAAACTGTTCAATTAACTCAATTTCTTTCACCATCAGAGCTGCCATATGAATTGCTTTCCTACTCAAAGCATCTGCCACTACATTGGCCTTTCCTGGATGATAACTCAAACTGAAGTCATAATCCTTCAAAAATTCCAACCATCTTCTCTGCCTCATATTCATCTCTTTCTGATCAAACAGGTATCTCAGACTCTTATGATCGCTAAACACTTCAAATCTTGAACCATATAAATAGTGTCTCCAAATTTTCAACACAAAAACAACCGCAGCTAATTCAAGATCATGAGTCGGATAATTTCGCTCATACACTCTCAATTGCCGCGATGCATATGCTACTACTTTACCATTCTGCATTAGAACCCCGCCTAATCCCATCTTAGACGCATCACAGTACCCCACAAACGGTTCACTCGGAGTCGGTAACACTAACACCGGTGCCGTAGTCAATCTCTTTTTCAACTCTTCAAAACTTTCTTCACAAGCAGCATCCCATACAAAAACTTGGTTCTTTCTCGTCAACTGAGTTAATGGCAACGCCAAATTAGAAAACCCTTCAATAAACCTGCGGTAGTAACCGGCTAACCCCAAAAAGCTTCTAATCTCTGTCGCTGTCTTCGGCGGTTCCCACTGCAATACTGCACTTACTTTTGACGGATCCACTGCTATTCCATCTTCAGATATTACATGCCCCAAGAAACTTACTTTCTTCAACCAAAAGTCACACTTTGACAGTTTAGCAAATAATTTATTTTCCTTCAACACTTGCAAGGCAATTCTCAGATGTCCTGCATGCTCTTCATCAGATTTAGAATAAATTAATATATCATCAATAAACACTACAATGAACTGATCCAAGTAAGAATGGAAAATTCTGTTCATATACTCCATAAATACTCCCGGTGCATTAGTCACTCCAAACGGCATTACAGCATATTCGTAATGTCCATATCGAGTCCTAAAGGCAGTCTTCTGAATATCACCTTCTTTTACTCTCATCTGATGATAACCCGATCTTAAGTCGATCTTACTAAATACACGAGCTCCCACCAGCTGGTCCATCAAATCATCAATCCTAGGTAAAGGATACTTATTCTTAATAGTCACTTTATTCAATTGACGGTAATCGATGCACAGACGCATACTACCATCCTTCTTCTTCACCAACAACACTGGAGCTCCCCACGGCAATACACTTGGTCTAATAAATTTTCTATCCAACAATTCTCCAATCTGAGACTTCAACTCAGCCAATTCCACTGCAGACATCCTGTACCGCGCCATAGAAATAGGTCTCGTACCAGGAACAAGATCAATACCAAATTCTACTTCTCGCGTCGGAGGCAATTCCGTAATGTCGTCAGGAAACACTTCTGGAAATTCATTCACCACTGCTAATTCCTCCATTGGCACTTTGTTATCCAGCGATAAAGTTGTAAATAAAGCAAACACTCTAGTTTCATCTTCCAACAAGGCCCTCAATTCTTTATTAGACAAAGAACTTGCCACAACTTCCTCTTCAGGGGTCAGGAACAACAATTCCTTCCGAAAACAATCGATGTAGACTCGGTTGAACTCTAACCAGTTCATACCCAGAATAACATCCAACTTACCAAGTGGTAGACAAATCAAATCCACTCCAAATTCTCTACCGAAAATAGTCAGCGGACACTTCAGGCATACCAAAGAAGTAGTCACTGAACCTATAGAGGGTGTCTCAATAGTCATCCGTCTCTCCAGAGTGGACGACACCAAACCTATCCTCTCCACACAATCTACAGAAATGAACGAGTGCGTTGCACCCGTATCAATAATAGCAATCAAAGGAATATTATTGATAATACAAGTACCTCTGATCACACGCTCATCACTGGCAGCTTGAGTTCCTGCCAAGGCAAACACTTTTCCACCAGCCGGAGACGTTTGAGGCTTCTTCGGCTTCTCACAATGTGTACTGATATGAACCTTCTCACCACAGTTATAACAGGTCGGCATAGTTGCTCTGCAATCAGCTATCACATGACCTGGTTTCCCACACTTAAAACATTTCTTGGCCTCATTAGGACAATCATTAGCACGGTGTCCCATACCACCGCACCGAAAACATTTCCCTTCAGCAGATGCTCTCCCATCTCTAGGCTTCTTATCAACAACAGCTTTACGTTTTCCCTTATCAGCAGCAACACTATAAGGAGTACCACTAAACCTCTGCTTACCCTTACGGTCATTAACAGCTTTGTAGTGCGCAATCCTTGCTCGGTTATCATTATCATAGATTCTGCTTCTGCATACCAGCTCAGGATAGCTCCTGATCTTCTGACAAGCAATCCCCAACTTAATCTCTGGACGCAGTCCATTCTCAAACTTTAAGCACTTAGAGGTCATTGCCCCTTCCACATTATAGTGGGGACAATACTGCACCAGCTCCTCAAACTTGGCAGCATATTCTGCTACAGTCATGCTACCCTGTTTCAGCTCTAAGAATTCAATTTCCTTAGCGCTTCGGATATCTTCCGGGAAATACTTCTCCAGAAAACCTTTCCGAACCACCTCCCAAGTAATGGTAGTTCCAGCAGCTTCCAACCTTTGGCGACTATTGTCCCACCAAGCTTCAGCTTCACCCTCCAGCATGTGAGTACCAAACCTCACCTTTTGTTCATCGCTACATTCCATAGTCCTGAAGATCTTCTCAATTGCCTTCAGCCACTTCTGAGCAGCTTCGGGGTCCAGAATTCCCCCTTCGAACGTTGGCGGCTTGTTGCTCCGAAACTGCGCCAAACTCCTGAATTGGGCATCTGCCGTTTGATTCTGATTAGCAACAACCTGTGCCATTGCTTGCATAGCAGCAGCCAATGCAGCCATACTTCTCAAAAAGAACAACACCAGGTTAAAAGATATTCAAATACATCATAAAGGACAGACTCAACTCGACTCAACAACACTGGCCGGACGGACCGACCTGCTCTGATACCAATTGTAACACCCCACTTCCCAAAATCATCTAAATTAATAAACATTATAAATAAACAAAATCAGAGTTCCAATTCTCCCAAGTGGGATATCACATAAAAACAACGTTTCCTTATAAAAAGGTTTTTCTCCAAATACAGCGGAATGTTAAATAATAAAATTCAATAAAAGTTTGATACGTTCACAGGGAAATAAAATATAAGTTCGACCTAAAACAAATAAAAACGCCCACGTCCCGTGCTACGTATCAGAGCATCCTAGACTCGACAATCACACCAATATCCAAGCTAGCTAAGCACCTGGATTATCTGTACTTCCGAAGAAGCACAGACCACAACAACAACAAAGGGGTGAGAAAACATGATCAAAAATATAATGGTAATGTAATACATGTAAATAAGGTAGTACAACACACCAACACACCTGGATTCACCCCTAACAACACCATATGACGAACCTACTGTTCAAATTACAATATAACATATTATAATGCAAAATGCAACTCAACACCATGCATGCGGTACCGACTCGTTGGTTCATTCAATCGAACCTGGATAGATCACATACGCTCCTCCTGAGACATGATCTATCCCCCACCATTCGCCACAAAGGAGTACGGATGAATCACTTACGCTCCTCCTTAGACATGATTCATCCCACCAAAACACCATGATATGCACACACCAATGCATAACTAATATATTTAGGCACTCAACGTGCACACGATCCTCCTGATCATATCATCATACATCAATGCATATATGTACAGATATAACATACACCAACACCATATAAATCAACCAGATAGTAAACAAGTTCATACTCTAACACCAAGATATAAACATATCCCACCACTCGGGGGTACACGATCCTACTGATCACTACATACATATACCTCAACTAATTGTCCACCGACAATATCAAGGGAAACAGGTACTATCACCAGTACGCAAGTTAAATCTTACACTCACCAACCTTACAGTGCATCAAGGCCAAAACATCACAAAAATCACATTCTGGTTCTGCGACGTTCGCTGGCATTCGCCAGGCGAACCGGGGCGAACCTTCGCTGGCATTCGCCAGGCGAACCTGCTGGCGAAGCCCCCTTTCCAACTATCGTGCATTCGCCAGGCGGAGCATTCACTCGCCAGGCGAACCTTCGTTGGCATTCGCCAGGCGAAGTTCCTACCCTTTAGGTCTGGGACTTAATTCTGAATTATTCGCTGCCACTCGCCTCAGCTCGCCAGGCGAACACTCGCCTCCACTCGCCAGGCGAAGCTTCGCCAACACTCGCCAGGCAAAGCCCAGCGAATGCTGCGATTTCACCAATTTCTCACAGTTCTGCAGAGTGCTTTCTAAGCCAAATGGGTTAAACTTCCTACTTCCAATTCACCTCTTAACATCAGTACTAACAACATAGATATCATAACTTATCGGTTTCTAGACTACATTCCCAATTCAACTCTTAGGCATTCTATCGATATCCCAAAAGGTCACACAAAATTTTCCCTAAAACCCGTAAACCCAACCTATCCGCCAAATTAACCAAAAACCACAATTCATCAACAATCAACATCCAATTATCAGCAATAGTCAACAATCACAACATATCAATATGTAATATCATATATCGATCAATCTCCTACGGGGTTAAGGACTCCCCACTACCCTATACATGTATAAACCATTCCCAATCAGGTTTCTCCCCCTTACCTTGTTAATCGGTTGATCGATGAAAGAACCCTCCAAGGTTTCCCCCGTTGTCTTTACATCAAGTGACCTTTCCTAGAAGTAGAAGGCACAGAAAAATCCTTTTTGTCTGTGTTCTTGTGTCTAGCACAAATGAGGAAAGAGACGTTTGATTTACTCCAACGGATATATTCTTTGAATAATTCTTCTTCGGTTTTCAGCAAGTTCATCAGAATCTGATTGAGTCAGAGTCTTCTAATGATGTTCAGAACTTTACTGTATCAGAGTCTTCTGCAGCATGTGTGCTTTCAGCATGTTGATCATCAGAGCATATTTGACACAGAACTTCAGTACTGGCAGCTTTAGTACTTTCAGAAACTTCTGCAGAAACTATGCTTTGAGAAACTCTTCATACAATATTCTTCTTTGCTTCAGATGCTTCTGCTTGCTTCAGATTCTTCTGGAGCTTCTGCTTCAAAATCTTCTGGAGCTTCTTGCTTCAGATCCTTCTGGAGACTACGCTCAGGATCTTCTGTAAGCAGCAATCAGAATCTTCTAATGAATGCATCTGGCGCTTCAGAGTCTAGATAACTTCTTGTATACAATTCAAATTTGCTTCTGGAGTGTTAATTTCATTACAATCTGCAGTAAAACTCTCAAGCAAATTTTAGAGTATATAATTCTTAAATACAAAATTTCCTAACAGTTATCATCAAAACAAAGAGATATTATTAAGAACCAATCTGTGTTCTAACAATCTCCCCCTTTTTGATGATGACAAAAAGCATTAGGAATTTTGTTTAATTGGAAATATTAGAATTATAACTCCCCCTGAGATGATGAATCTCCCCATGAGTTAAATACAAATAAGGAATAGAAACTTCCCTTTTGTCTTGAGTAATCTTCAGAGTTAGATCTTGTTTGTTCTTATAACATTAGAAGGTCAGAATGTCTTGCAGATTTAAGATTCAAAGTTTGATAATAGACAAATGATCTGAGAGACTCAGAGTTTCTTTTATAGAATGTATTTATCAAATGTTCTGAAATAGTTAGATTAAATGTTAGATAGAATAGATATGTCTGAAGTTTCATTCTGGTGAAGTTATTTTAAACAGTTCAGATCTATATTTTCTCCCCCTTTTTTGTCATAAGCAAAAAGTAAAAACTTTAAAAGGACAAATAAAAGGAAACAGTAACACAGATAATTCAATGGAGAAAACTTTGATTCATTTATAAGATAAGATCAAGAGTACATAGGCAAACATCAGAAGATATAGAAATAAAGTACATATGCAAACAACAGATGCAAAAAAAAATTAGAATGAAAAAAATCTAAGAGTGTTTGGACAAAAGCATCTTCAATAGATCTGTAATCTCAGAGGATGATTGCTCTTGCTTGGACATCCACTTAGCCATAGTTTCATTCTTTTCATCTTGCTTTGACATCCATTATGTCATATCCTCAGACTTCTTATCCTGCTTAGCCATCCAGGATTTGATCTCTGACTATCCAGCTTCCAGAGCAGCAATCTTATCTTCAAAATCTGGATGTTCTTTCTTTATCTCAGATGAAGAAGTATGATTAGGTTCTGTAGCCTGAACAGAGTCAATTTCCATTGGTTCTATAGAGTCTGGAGCATTGGAAGTAGAGGAAGGGTCTACCAGAGTCATAGCCAATTGATTCTCTTCAGATGCAGTTTCAGTAGATTCTGTTGAAGGTGGAGGAGCATCTAAAAGAAGCAGAGGTTCAGATTTGTTGACAGTCCAGAATAGAGTCCTTGCAGCCTCAGCAAATTTGAGCTTTGCATCATCAGAACAGACGTTCTTCAGATTTGAAGCTACAGAGTTGAATCTGTTAATGAATCCATTCCAGATGATGTCAGATTCTTTGGCATCCATTGTTGCTGAGCATTTCTTCTGAACAGTACCTAAATACATCTGTATTTCTTGCAAAAATGTTTGAAATAAATGATCAACATTAAGTCTGGGCTTTGGACGTAACAAAGTTTCCAGAGTTACAGGTTTAGGTTGGGGAGTTGGTGGAAAAAGAGATTTTTGAATTGAGATCAGAGGAGGAGGATAGTATGGAATGAAGGGTATCTCAGGTTTTTAAGGTGGGGATCTATTTAAAGCATTTAACATATGAGGTTTTGTTCTGGTGTGATTGGTAACAACATCTAAAGGTGTATCTGAGTAGGTTTTGAAGGCAGATTTGGGTGGTTCATCAGATGTAGCAGTGTTATCAGATGCAATTGGCAGAGCTGAAGCAACAACTTTATCAGATTTTGCAGAACATGAGATGGTTGCTAAAGATCCTACACCTGACATAGATTTTATGTAATCAAGAATCACAGATGGAAGGGTCATGGTGAGTTTTGGTTTCAGAGGGTTGATGGGGTCAGATGGTTCAACTCTGTCATAAAAGTCTTTTAGTTTGAAACCATAGGCCAAATTATGAAACAGAGAGGACACTTGGGCACAAGATATAGAAGATCTTGGGTTTGAATTGGGGATTAAAATCTCAGATGATGGTGCAGGTGTGGGAATAGGATCAGGAAAGGGAGCTTTTAAAGGTATGGTAGGTTCAGGTTGGTTTACCTCAGAGTATTTTTCAAATGGAGAGATTAGAAAATCAGGATGAATCTCAGATTCTGAGGAGTTTGAGGAGGTGGTTGGTGTGCAGGAAGTAGAAGATACTTGAAACACCGTTTTTAAGGGTGTGACATCAAGAACTTCTGTCTCAGGGATGTGAGGTTCAGAAGTGTTGGTTTGTTCTGAAGGAATTTTAGATGGTTTGGATGGTTGTTCTGAGATAGGTGAGTCAGATGGAATAATGATTGGTTCTGAAATTGAAGCAGAAGTTACTTTTGTAGGTTCAGAAGTAACAGGTGCAATGGGTTTAGATGATTTGGATGGTGGTTGATTTTCAGAGGCTTTTTCTAGTTGAGATTCTTTTTGTTTTGCTGGTTGTTCAGATGGCTTTTGTTTGGATGGTTCAGATGGTTTTTGTTGTACAGAAGGTTGTTGTTGTTGTTCTGATGGTTGTTGTTCTGATGGTTGTTTCTGTGAAGATTGTGTTTGTGGAACAAACTGTTTGATATGAATTTTAGGTTGAGAAGGTTTTGGTACAGATACTGTAGGTGTTGGAATTGTTTGTGTTGTTGTTTGAGTTGGAACAGGTGTTTGTTTTTGTGGTGATTTAGAACTAGGAGCGGTAACAGAAGTGGTTTGTGTTGAAGGTGGTTTTGGTACAGACTTAATATTAGAATCATTGATAACAATATTTGCAGAAGATATAGAAGATTTAGTACCTTTTATTTTGATCCTCTTGGCTGGTACAGAAGCAGCGTCTTCAGATTCTTTTCTCTTCAAGAGCTTCTTTGGCTTCTCAGCAATCTTGACTTTCTTCTGAGCAGGTTCAGATTCTGCTACTGGCTGAGTCCTTTTCCTCTGAAGTTGTGCTTCTTCTTCTTCTACATCTGGTAGGGGTTGTCTTGCTAGCTGAATTACATTTGCAGGAACTGGCTTTCCTTCCTTCTTGCATTCATCAATATACATAACAACTATGTGTCTGGGCTCTTAAGCAAAGAATAAAGGAAAGTCATCTACAGGAACCCTCTTACTCAATTCAGACACATTCAGCTTCTTGGGAGCTGTTGTGAGTTCATCAACAATTTTGAGTCTCTGAAGACTTTTAGCATTCAGAGGCTTTCCCATTATAAATTCTAATTCCTCTGTGACTCCAGCAGCGTATAGAGCAGTGACCAAACCATTCTCAGTAATAAGATCTGAGGTCAACCTTCCAAAGGGGATCCAAGTTCTGATCTTCTGTCCTTTCTCTTTCACATACTCTCTAGATGCATTGATATGGTTCCACAGATGCATAAAAAGAATGTATGGAAGATCTACCTTGGTGCTCTGACTAAGGCAATACATGAAATAGAGCTGTTCATTATTGACATAGTCTGGAGAATTAGTTGACTTCCTATGGTGGATGCATCCCATGAAGATCTTGGCCCAGATCTTGTAGTCAGGCTTCAGATCCTTGAATTTATTAGAAGCTTGACCAGCAGTCATTACTTCTTCATATACCTCATCCATGTCCACACGCCCAGCTGGCAAGTGAGAAACACCATCTGTTTTTTCATATCCTATTAATTTTTTGATCAAATCTTCTGTGATAATGATCTCTTTTCCCAGTACAGAAGATAAGATGAACTTGGGATAAACTGATGCATGGATCCAGAATTCTTTCACAAGTAGAGGGTAAACTGGTCCAAAGAGCCTATCAAAATACTTAACCCATCCTTGAGCTCCAATGATGGAACGAAACTCAAACCCATTTTCTGCAAGGGAGTCAAACTCTACCATGGATTCACATAGAACTTCCAACTTATCAACAGGGGTTAGAAGAGTTCTTTTGGGAGGAGAATAGGGAGCAACACCCATGTTTTCTGAAGTTACAGCAGCCATAGAAGATTGGAATTGAGCAGCTGTTGATGATGAGGTTGCCATTGAAGAATGCTTTGTCAAACGCTTAGGTATAGGGTTTTTATGCAGAGAAAAAAGGAGATGAAAACGCATGTAATTTTCTGAGAGCGTGAAAAGTGTGAAAGTGAAAATAAGTCATGTATTTATACTAAAACACATAGGCATACCATCAGTCAGAATTTTGCACGTTTTAACAAGCATTAAATGAAAAGAATAATAATCATTTCAAAAATTAATTGCTTCTGACAATTTGGGGGGAAAATCAAGATTTTCACTATTCAAACTTCACCTCAAACGTCTCTTCAGTTATGTACACACCACCTCTTCAGATTTGGTGTGACACGTGTTTGCTTGCATGTGTTCTGAATTCTTTTGAGAAATGAAGCGTTAACCAACATTCAGATCTTCTAAGGATTGTTAGTTCAGAGTTTCACAACAAAAAAAATTAAACAGAACAAATAAGCAATCAGAAGAAGTACTTCAGAGCATTAGGCATTTTTGCATCTGTAAAAATTTTCTTCTGACAAATATCATTCTGGACAAAAATCCATACCAATATTTTTCAGAATAAATTTGAATCTATCTTCAACAAGGGGTTTTGTAAAAATATCTGCCCATTGATGATCTGTATCAACAAAGGCTAAATTTATGATTCCTTTCTAAACATAGTCTCTGATGAAATGATGCTTAATTTCTTTATGTTTTGCCTTAGAATGTAAAATGGGATTCTTGGACAAACATATAGCAGAAGTATTATCACAAAAGATAGAAATGTTACTTTCAAAAATTTGATAATCTTCTAGTTGACTCTTCATCCAGAGCATCTGCGTGCTACATCCAGCAGCAGCAATGTATTCTGCCTCTGTGGTTGAAAGTGCAATTGTGGGTTGCTTCTTGCTGTACCAGGAGATTAGATTTCTTCCTAGAAATTGACAACTTCCAGAAGTACTTTTTCTTTCCACTCTGTCTCCAGCGTAGTCAGCATCACAGAATCCAACTAATTTGAAATTATCAGATTTTCTGTAACACAAACCCACATTAAAAGTACCTTTCAGATACCTTAGAATCTTCTTGACAGCTGTCAAGTGTGATTCTCTAGGATCTGATTGGAATCTAGCACGCAGGCAAACACTGAACAATATGTCAGGTCTATAAGCAGTAAGATAAAGAAGAGAGCCAATCATACCTCTGTAGAGCTTCTGGTCTACTTTCTTACTTACCTCTTCCTTGCCAAGTGAGCTAGTAGGATGCATTGGAGTCTTTGCCAGCTTACTATCAGACATGTTAAATTTCTTCAGAAGTTCTTTAACATATTTTGTCTGATGTATGTAAGTGCACTCTGGAGTTTGATTAACTTGGATTCCTAGAAAGAATCTGAGTTCTCCCATCATGCTCATTTCAAATTCTGCCTGCATACATGTAGCAAACTCCTTTCCAAGCATAATATTTGTTGATCCAGAAATAATATCATCTACATAAATTTGGCAAATTAGAAGATCTTTCTTAATTGATTTACAAAAGAGTGTTGTATCCACTTTGCCTCTGATGAAATTCTTCTCCAGAAGAAAATTGCTCAATCTCTCATACCAAGCTCTGGGAGCTTGTTTTAAACCATATAGAGATTTCTTTAATTTGAAAACATGATCTGGAAATTTTTCATTTTCAAAACCAGGAGGTTGGTGGACATAAACTTCTTCTTCTATAATACCATTAAGAAAGGCACTTTTAACATCCATCTGATACAGAGTGATGTTATTTTGTGCAGCAAATGAAATAAGAAGACGTATAGATTCTAACCTTGCCACTAGAGCATATGTCTCAGTGTAATCAATACCTTCTTGCTGACTGTACCCTTGAGCAACCAGCCTTGCCTTATTCCTTTCAACTTCTCCTTTCTCATTTAGCTTATTTCTGAAGACCCATTTTGTACCAATTATATTGAATCCTTGAGGTCATTGAACTAGATCCCATACATCATTTCTGCTGAATTGATTTAGCTCTTCTTGCATGGCAATAATCCAATCATTGTCTTGCAGAGCTTCATCTACAGAAGATGGTTCAATTTCTGACACTAGTCCAAATAGTGATGCTTCAGATGATCTTAGAAAGGATCTTGTTCTGATGGGATCATCCTTCTTTCCAATAATGACATCCTCTGGATGAGAAGCTTTAATTCTGGATGATGATCCTCTAATAGTTGACTCTTCAGAAATGTTTAGATTATTCATCTGAGAAGTTAAAGGAGTAGCATCTGGAGTTGCTTCTGGTTCCTTCACTTGAATTTTGTCTGCTTCTGGAACTTTAGAGTCAATGAAGACTACTTCCCTATCTGCAGAGTTATCAAACTGCTTTGGCTTTTCAGAGCCAAGCTTATCATCAAATCTGACATGAATGGATTCTTCCACAATCTGTGTCTCAGTGTTGTATACTCTGTAGCCTTTAGAGCGTTCAGAATATCCAAGCATGAAACACTTCTGTGCTTTGGAATCAAACTTGTTCAGATTATCCTTAGTATTCAACATATAGCAAATACATCCAAAAGGATGAAAATATGAAATGTTGGGCTTTTTGTTCTTCCACAGTTCATAAGGAGTCTTCTTCAGAAGAGGTCTAACAGACACTCTATTCTGAATGTAACAGGCTGTGTTGATTGCTTCTGCCCAAAAGTGTTTTGCCAGATTTGTCTCATTGATCATGGTTCTGGCCATTTCTTGCAGAGTTCTGTTTTTCCTTTCTACAACCCCATTTTGTTGTGGAGTTCTAGGACAGGAAAAATAATGAGCAATGCCATTTTCAGAAAAATATTTTTCAAAATATTTATTTTCAAATTCACCACCATGATCACTTCTGACTTTTATAATTTTGAAATCCTTTTCATTCTGGACTTGCTTGCAGAAGTCAAAGAACACAGAATGTGACTCATCCTTGTGTTTTAAGAACTTTACCCATGTCCATCTACTATAGTCATCAACAATGACTAATCCATACTTCTTGCCTCTGATGGATGCAGTTTTCACTGGTCCAAACAGATCAATATGAAGTAGTTCTAGTGGTTTAGAAGTAGAAACAACATTTTTTGATTTAAAAGATGTTTTTGAAAACTTCCCTTTTTGGCATGCTTCACAAAGAGCATCTGAAGTGAACTTCAGATTAGGGAGTCCTCTGACAAGATTAAGTTTATTAATCTGAGATATACGTCTCATATTAATATGGCCCAATCTTCTGTGCCAGACCCATTGCTCTTCATTAACAGACAAGAGGCATTTAACATTTTGAACTTTAAGTTTTGAAAGATTTATTTTATAAATGTTGTTTTTCCTCTTACCACTAAATAGGATAGAGCCATCCTTTTGACTAATAGCTTTACAACATTTTTGATTAAAGGTAATATCATAACCATTGTCACTTAATTGACTTATGGACAATAAGTTATGTTTTAACCATTCAACAAGTAAAACATTAGTAATAGAGGGAAGTTTACCATTTACAATTGTGCCAGATCCAATGATCTTGCCCTTCGGGTTCCTTCCAAACTTCACATCACCTCCAGATCTAAGTTCCAGGCTTTGGAACATAGACTTTTCTCCTGTCATGTGTCGTGAGCATCTAGAGTCCAGGTACCATGATTGGCGTCCTGACCTTGCTGCTAAGAACATCTGCAACAGGAATTATTTTGTTTTTAGGTACCCAGATCTTCTTGGGTCCTTTGGGGTTAGTTAGTTTGTAGGTTTGTCTAAACTTCTGTTTTTCAACATAATGTTTATTTTGACTTGCCTTGGGTTTAAACACATAAGTATTCTTCTCAGAGCTTGTGTGTTTAATGTCATTTAAGTGACCAAATTTAAATTGAGAATACAGAGGTGTCTTCTTGATGAAAAGTTTGTCAACAGATTTTGGATTACTTCCAGATGAAGATTCATATCCAATACCTCTTCTGTTGTTCCCACTAACATCATAGATCATAGAAGCCATCTTGCTTCTGTCTATGCTCTTATTAAGGAATCTATGAAAGCTAGAGTTATATTTTTCTAAAATGTTTTCACATGACTTAGTCTCAGATTCAGATTCTTGTTGAGTTATTTCAAAGTCATTTTTGATTTTCAAATTAATTTCTTTTTGCTCAACAAGTTCTGTCTTCAGAAGATCAATCTCAGATTCAAGATTGCTTTTCAGCTTCTTGTATTTGAGTTTGATATTGTTATAACTTTTAAGAACTTCTGTTAAAACTTTTATAAGTTCTTCTTTGGTAAGTTTAGCCATTACCTCTTCAGCGTCATCATCAGATTCAGAATCTGATTCATATCCTGAGGTTCCTTCCTCTTGATCTTCTGTGCTGGCCATCAGTGCAACATTAGCACATTCTTCTTCTGATTCAGAAGATGATTCAAATTCATCTGAGTCATCCCATGTGGCCATCAGAACCTTCTTCTTTTTGTTAAACTTCTTCTTGGGTTTTTCTTTTTGAAGTTTGGGGCAATCATTCTTGTAATGCCCAGGTTCTTTGCACTCATAGCACACAACTTCTTTCTTGCCAGATCTTCTGTGCCTAGAAGATTCCTTTCTATTATAAGATCTTCAAAAGTTGTTGAACTTCTTTCCCTTGTGCTTCCAGAGTCTGTTGATCCTTCTGGACAACATGGATAATTCATCTTCTTTTTCAGAAGAAGATTCTTCAGAGCTTTCTTCAATAACCTGCAAAGCTTTAACAGATTTGTTAGATTTTAAGGCAACAGATTTACCTTTTTCTTTCTTCTGAGGTTCATCTTCCTCAAGCTCAATTTCATGGCTCCTTAGTGAGCTGATGAGTTCTTCTAAAGAGATCTTGTTCACATCTTTAGCCATCTTCAAGGCAGTCACCATTGGTCTCCATCTGGTAGGTAGACTTCTGATGATTTTCTTTACATGATCTGATGTAGAATATCCCTTGTCCAGAACCTTTAGCCCAGCTGTGAGGATCTAAAATCTGGAGAACATGGCTTCAACAGATTCAGATTCTTCCATCTTGAAGGCCTCATACTTCTGGATCAGAGCCAGAGCTTTTGTCTCCTTGACTTGAGAATATCCCTCATGAGTCATTTTTAAGGATTCAAACATATCAAAAGCAGTTTCCCTGTTTGTAATTTTTTCATACACAGTATGAGAAATTGCATTTAATAATATAGTTCTGGCTTTGTGATGATTTCTAAAATCTTTCTTCTGAGCATCTGTCATAGATTTTCTGTCAATCTTCTTGCCATTCCCATCTGTGGGATGGACATATCCATCTATGACTAGATTCCATAGACCAGCATCATATTCTAGGAAAAAACTCTCAATTCTGTCTTTCCAGTAATCAAATTTCTCCCCATCAAACATAGGGGGTTTGGTGCTGATCCTGTCCCTTTCTTCATATTTATTGTTAATGTTGGATATTGTATTATCAGCCATTGTAACAAATAAATATATATCAAAGTATTTCTCTCTGGATCTTTACTGACACTGTTAAGTGGTAGCACACACAGAACCGGAGCTCTGATGCCAACTGAAGGTGAGATAATACTTAGAAGGGGGGTTGAATAAGTATGAAAGATTAAAACTTAGAATTAAAAACACAATTATTTTTATCCTGGTTCGTTGAACTCAACTACTCTAGTCCACCCTTCCTAGAGTGATTTGCCTTTCTCAACAAGGACTTAATCCACTATTTAATCAAATAGATTACAATAGTAACACCTAAGAACAACTGTTCTTAGTCTTCTCAAGAGCTACTGATTCCAACTGAATCCTCTTAAGGAAAACCTTTACAATCAATGTAAATCTAATACAAGAGTATGAATGCTTCTAAAAAGCTTTTATCACAACAGTGATATTTCTCTTAAGTTTAAGTACAAATAATTCTAAGAATGAATATGAAAGTATGAGAGCTTGAATGTTATAATTTCTTTTCAGCAAAATGTCTAACTGAAGAATTTGGTGAAGTCATCCTTTTATAGGCAGCTGATCCAAGGAGAGCTGAGCATTGAGAAGAGTGTCCCAAAAAGGTCTGAGCCTTTTTGTCTTTACTTCAAGTGACCTTTCCTAGAATTAGAAGGCACAGAAAAATCCTTTTTGTCTGTGTTCTTGTGTCTAACACAAATGAGGAAAGAGACGTTTGATTTACTCCAACGGATATATTCTTTGAATAATTCTTCTTCAGTTTTCAGCAAGTTCATCAGAATCTGATTGAGTCAGAGTCTTCTAATGATGTTCAGAACTTTGCTGTATCAGAGTCTTCTGCAGCATGTGTGCTTTCAGCGTGTTGATCATCAGAGCATATTTGATACAAAACTTCAGTACTGGCAGCTTTAGTACTTTCAGAAACTTCTGTAGAAACTATGCTTTGAGAAACTCTTCATACAATATTCTTCTTTGCTTCAGATGCTTCTGCTTGCTTCAGATTCTTCTGGAGCTTCTGCTTCAGAATCTTCTGGAGCTTCTTGCTTCAGATCCTTCTGGAGACTACGCTCAGGATCTTCTGTAAGCAGCAATCAGAATCTTCTAATGAATGCATCTGGCGCTTCAGAGTCTAGATAGCGTCTTGTATACAATTCAGATTTGCTTCTGGAGTGTTAATTTCATTACAATCTGCAGTAAAACTCTCAAGCAAATTTTAGAGTATATAATTCTTAAATACAAAATTTCCTAACAGTTATCATCAAAACAAAGAGATATTATTAAGAACCAATCTGTGTTCTAACACATGGATCGTGTAATGTTGTTAGGTCTCATTGCATTGAAATTATGTTGTGCTTATGCATTTGTTATGGTGAGAATGTGATTGTGAATGAATGTGAATTGTGTGTATAAATACTACTCTCTTAATTATTATACATTGTTTATTATATGAATGAATTTCTCACTCCTTTTATGTTTGATGTGTCTGTGCTCCCTCAAAGTACAGACAATCAAGTATCTGAGTAGTTACAGATGTACCTCACGTTGTTATCAGTCGAGTCTACTAGTGGAGTTGCTATGATACATGACATCATGGAACAATTTGTTTTATTTATATTATTATATTATATATCTTTTAATTTAAAGTAATTATTGAACCACTTTTGGTATGAGTGATTTGTCGAGGCTATTGATGCGATACTTTTGTTGAATTTTGTTGTATGGACTATAATTTTTTATTAAATTAAGTAACATTCAGACTTCTTAGATTGTGAAGTGACATCCTACTTGGATAGAATTATATTTTATTTATTTATTATTGAGTCGGGAAGTACGGTGTTACACAGTGGTATCGGAGCTGGTCGGTCCGTTCGACCAGTTGTTATAGTCTGTTAGTAGTGTACAACTGGTGTGTGAACACTGTTAAGTCAAGTTTCTTATAATCCTTATTTGTTGATGTTTCTCATAATATGGTTGGGATAAATGATAATGCTATTGCTGGCGCTTTGCAAGCAGTGGCTCAAGTTGTGCAGAATAACCAGAATGGGGGAAATGATGATTTTCACAACTAGGGAAAGGTCCCGAGGAATAACCCACCTACCTTGAAAGACAGGTATGATTTGGATTGAGTGTAGGCTTGGCTGAATGACATTGAAAAGATTTTTAGGGTTATGGTGTGTACTGAAGCACAAAAGGTGCAATTTGGTACGCATATACTGGCAGAGGAAGTTGATGATTAGTGGGACAATAGGCTTTATAGACTAGAGGCTGCAGAAGATGAAATCACTTAGGCTATATTCAGAGGAGAAATTATGGAGCAGTACTTTCCAAAGGACGTGCGTTGGAAGAAAGAGATAGAGTTTCACAAGCTAAAACAAGGGAGTTCTACTTTATAAAGACTTCCAAATGCATTAAGTTCAAGAATGGGTTGCATCCTGGATCAAGCAGAGCATTTGTTATTAGTAGATTCGCCGGTTTCTAGAACTGGTGAACAAATGCAAGATTATTAATGAAGACAACAGGGTTCGATCTGCTCATTATAAAAGTTTGAGTGAGAAGAGGGGAAAGCAACTGAATTATGGAAAACCGTATAGTGCTCCAATTGACAAAGGGAAACAGAAGGTTTCATTGGGTAAGAAGCCATGTGGGGGAGGGACTCCCACTTCTATCAAATGATATAGGTGTGGTAGTGCAAGATATCACGCCAATGAATGAAAGAGTGATGAAAATAAGTGTTTCATGTATATGAAGCCTGGACATCTTATTGATAATTACAAGACTAATATGCCAACTTGTTACAACTGTGGGGAACCTGGTCACATCAGAACCAACTGTTAAAAGCCAAAGAAAGCTTAATTTGGAGGGAAAGTGTTTACATTAGAAAGATCTTATTCTACTAGTTCTGACAGGTTGATTCGAGGAACATGTTACATTCACAACATTCCTTTTATTACCATTATAGACATGGGTGCAACAAACGTTTATTTTTGCTGACTGTGAAAATACTGGGTCATGTAATGATTAATTTGAGTAATGAACTATTTATCGATACTCTAGTTAAATGATCAGCGACTACTTCTTTAATTTTCTTGAATTGTCCTCTACCAATCTATGGTATAGACTTTGGTGTAGACTTAACTTGTCTGCCACTAAGTGGTCTTGATGTCGGGATGAATTGGTTGGAACTCAACCATGTTCATATCCATTGCCACAACAAGTCAATATGATTTTGTCCTCCTGGTGATGAAGAAGAAGCTTGTTTCATGTCTGCTAGTCAATTGGAAGAGTATTTGAAAGATGAAGCTAAAGTGTTTGAAATGTTTGCTTCCTTGTCCATTGAGATTCAAATAATAATTAAAGGGTTACTAGTGTTATGTGAATTTCCAGAGGTGTTTCTAGATGATATATGTGATTTACCTCCAGAGAGCGAAGTGGAGTTTGCAATTGATCTTGTTCCTGGTATTAGGCCTCTTTCTGTGGCACCATACAAAATAGCAGCATCAGAGTTGAGAGAACTAGAGAATCATTTGGAATACTTACTTGAAAAGAAACTTATCAAATCAAGTGTGTCCCCTTGGGGAACTCCAGTGTTGTTAGTAAAGAAGAAGGATGATAGCATGCAATTATCTATTGATTATTGACACTTGAATAAAGTGACGAATAAGAACAAGTATCCAATTCCAATAATTGATGATTTGATGGACTAGTTGGTATGAGCTTGTGTGTTTATAAAAATTGGTTTGAGATCTGGTTACCATCAAATCTGAGTTGAGGATGAAGATATTCATAAGATAACTTTTAGAACTCGATACGGTCATTACGAATATTTAGTGATTCCGTTCGAAGATTTGAATGCACCTGGTGTGTTTATGAAGTATAAGAATCGCATTTTTCATCCTTATCTTAATTAGTTTGTCGTAGTGTTTATCGACGATATTCTGATTTATTCTAAATTAAGTGAAGAACATGGAAAGCGTTTGAGGAATGTATTACATGTGTTAAAATAGAATAATTTATTTATGAATTTATCAAAGTGTGAGTTCGAGTTGTAAGAGGTGAGTTTCCTCGGGCATGTTATTTCTTGTAATGGCATTGTAGTGGATCCATCCAAAGTAGACGCAGTGCTACAATGGGAGGCTCTCACTACTATAAAATACACATTCAGTAACATTATATCACCACAATGATTCCATCTACCGTTTTAATATATGAAACTGGATGCGCCTTATTTTCTAAAATTCATTTTATCACGGTTGGTAGACACAACTGTGGTAATAGAGTGGGTGGTACATGGTTCGAATCCTGTCATCTACATTTTTTCTATTTTTTCCTATTGTAAAAAGCGTCTGTCATTAAAATTCATAGATGAATAAAAAATTAAATATTATTTAATCAAAGATTTAATATGAAACCGTTGTAATATTATATGTACAACCTTTGCTCTTCCCTACACAGAGAAACATTCTTCCCAACTATAATGATGATTGAAAATTTTCTTCAGTTTTCAAGACGGTGACAATGCCATTCAAGAATAGCAACCATTGGAAGTAATCATTTCAAGCATTAAATCATCAGGTCTTTCATCTTCAACCTCTTCTATAAAGGCGCAGTTTCATATAATGAATTTTCACTTATTCAAAACTATTCTTCTTAACTTCATATAGAAACATGAGTTCTCCATCTAAGAATGATAACAGAAATATCTCACTAGAAGTCACCACAGTACAACACCATGATCAACAGTCAACTGAGGAGGTTCAACCATCTGGAGCGACTACTGTCTGGGATACACTTAGGGTTAGGAATGCCAAGAAGAAGAGAAAGAAGAAGAAGAAAAAGGTGCCCAGGAAGATTTGTTACTATGATTCTAATGAGGATAGTGAGGAGAGAGTCATAGATTATGAAGATTCTTTTGCTTCTAGGGGTTATTGTTTCGACATTGACAATATGTAATGAAATAATTTATGTACTCCGCCCTCTTGGTACTCTTAATGAAAATATTTATTATTGTTATATATAATTTTTCACTTATATCACAATATATTATTGTTTTACTAAAAAAATAGTACAAGCCAACAAAAATAAAAGCAATAATCGCAACAGTAATGAAAAATAACTATAACAATAATTAATACCTCTATAATAATTAGGTTCAAAAATAAATAAATAAAGAACCTTGTAAAAGTTTAAAATTATATCACGATTTTTCTTTCTAACCGTGATGAAAAGTGGAATACTATATCACATTTTTTCTTTTTAATAGTGATTAAATGTGATATTTTTTACTATATAAGCGAAGGTATCTATCTTTCAGTACATAACAATCGTTTCTCTCAAATGAAAACCCTAACATATTTCACTATTTTCTCTCATAACATAACCCTAAAATCCATGTCACTCTTTAAACATTCTTAAACCATAAGATTTGTCTTCACCAATTGTTATGATACTCTTTTATCATATTTCAGGTTTGTTCATTAAACCTATGCTTCGATTTCGTTTACATTTCTTATTAAAAATGGGTTCTTATTTTTTTTATTTGGTGAATGTTCTCATTTTTTCATATTTGTCTTCACCACCTTAACAAAGTGTATACTTTGGTTATGATACATATGGTTTGTGTAGCTATGAAGAAAAATACAAGAAGTATGGAGTTATTGTGTTAACTTCATTCACCTTGTACTTCTTCTTCATAGCTTCATAAACTAGATGAAAATCATAATTTTTTCCAGATCCACGATTAGTTTAAAAAATAGGTGTGTTCTTTAAACATTACATGATATCTTATGTTGTTGTATGCTGTTGTATGTTGTTGTTGTTGTTGTTGTTGTTGTATGTTTCTATTGTTGTCCTTGATCCTTATTTTGTTGTATGTTGTTGTGATGTTGATAAATGTTGTTGTATATTGGTGTTGTTGATTAATATTTTAAGAATTTAAAGAACAAAACATTGATAAGTCACAAGAAAGAAACTTATTGTGACTTAGCAATGTTTTGTTCTTTATAAAATTCTTAAAATATTATATAATATCTTGTGTTGTTGTATACTGTTGTATGAAGTTGAGTTTATTATATGCTATGTAGATTATTTGTTTCACTAACCTTTCACAGAAAAGACATTTCATTTAAATTGACATAGAAACTTATAATCTGAAAATTAAGTTGTATTTGGAAACCAACTTATATCAATCAATGTTTTTCGAATTGCATTCGTCTCATCGTTCATCTCCCGTTCTTTAACATATATGATGTGCTTCAATGACCTGATTCCTTAAACACATCCATATCTTCTCTTATAATTTAATTTGAATAACAAAAATTTATTGATATTATTCAAATTAAACTAGAATATAAGCAATTAATTTCATGAAGAACATAGACCATTGAACCACATTCTATATGTTAAAGAGCGGGAAATGAATGATGAGACACATGCAATTTGGAAAACAGTGATTTGTGTAAGTTGGTTTTCAATAATAGTTTAATTTTGAAATTTTATACTTCTTTATCAATTTGAATGGTTGTATGTTGTTGTGAGCTTTATTGAAAACAAGCAATCTATATATTATATAATAAACCCTGGTGTTGCACCCCAAAATTTGCCTAACCTTTTTCTACTTGGTTTATGTCTCATTGCATTTTCATAGCATTAGCATTTGCATACCATCGTTCATTTACAGGGGATTGGGAGAGGTGTGCCTAGCAAGATGAGATCACCAAAGATTCTAAGCCTAAGCAAGAGGTCTTATTCAAGCAACCAAATGTTTATCATCATCAGAAGAAAGTCAAAGTTATTTGAAAGAGCAGATGAATAAATATGGTTCACCTCCTATCTGGGATGCCATGTGAAGGTCATCAGAGGATATTGAGTCCATGGTTATGGATGTGGAGTATTATGGGAGCTTATTGAATGCCTTGAGGCTTATTGGGGAGCTTATCCATGCCATTATACCAAGTATAAGAAGCCCCAGCCAAAGCTGGTGCAGCTAGGGTTTTCATCTGGTCAACCCTAAGTCAACTGGGAAATTGAAGGAGATCAAGACTCATTTCCAAGTTCTTATGATCATGGAATGTTGTGTTGAGGCACCTAAGAAGTTATTCCAAGTTCAAATCAAGAAGATTCAAGAGTATGAGAAGTTGCTAAGCTAGGGTTTCTAAGCTTGCCAGTGTAAAATCCCCGGTTTAGTGCCTAACTTCAAGACCACATATCTCAAGATACAAGTTTCATCTCATCTTGACTCCAACATGAAACTTGTAGAGCATGTATCTAGATTTCTTTTGAGTACGAGAACTCATCCATTGGATTTCTAGAACTCAAGTTATGATGCTGACAAATTATGGGTCCTCAGATGAATGTGATTTTGGTCAACAAAAGTCAATCAACTTCCAAGACATTTTTGGACTAGAAGGATGTTTTGTCTCACTTTTTGACCTAAGCATGAAAGTTGTTCCTTATGATCTTAGCTTTCCAAAAAGTACTAGAAGTCTCTCATCTGATTTGTAGAGCTCAAGATATGAGGCTTGTAAGGCAGGGGTATTTTGGGAAACTTTGATTATAGGCCATTTTGGTTATAGGTCATTTTCATGGCTTTGCACACTCCAAATGGAACTTTCTCCAACATAAAACATGCATCAAATGAACTCATTTTCATCATCAAACATCAAGCTATCATGGGCTTGGTTTGTATATGAAAATTGGGGAAGAATTTTCATGGAAATAAGCTTTAAAAGGGGCAAATTCAATTAAATTCATTTTGAACCATTTCATGACAAGTTTATGCATTTTTTGAGTCCCTTAAACATAACAAATACAATGCCAATATCATAATGGAGTTTTGATGAGTTTTGACATACCATTTTTCAAGTTACTTCACCATGAAGCTACACATTCAAAATCAACTACAAGATCATTTCAAGGGATTAATCTCATCCCTTTGATCAGAAGGAAGCATAAGAAAGCTAGCCAAGCCAAAGCAAGGGACATTGGAGCCAGAATTAGTGTGCACTTTCAAGCTTCAAAACTCAATTATGGGTTTTTTTCAATTAATGATAACAGGCCACAATTAGGCCTCCAATTGTGCTCAGATCCATTGAATATAATGCTCAGATGATTCACAAATGCAAAAGAAGGTGATTTGGATTAGAATTGTAACAGAATTCAGTTGCACGAGTGAAGGAAAAAGCGAAAGAGTGAAATCAAGAATCAAGGCAATTTAATCCAATTGAAGGTGATAGCAAGCTCCATTGAAGTTCCTTGAAGATTTCTGGTTGGTTTTCCACAAGTTTCATCCACAAATCAAGGCCCAACGGAGGCACTCCATTAGGTAAGTTTCCATTCACAATTTCTCTCTGTCATGCATCAATCATGCACCATTTTCATGTATTCTTGAAGCCCTATCATCATAGGCCATTTCTGGATTGGTTTGATAACTGTTCTGGATGATTCTTGAATTATGCTCCGAACTGGTTTGATTCGTTTTACACAATTCTTGAGGGATAAATTAGTTTGAACCCTAGATTCTTAACCGGCGCAATGAGAGGATTGGAATGGTATCAAATTTTATGCGTTTTGGTTAGGTTTAGAGGAAGCCACTGTATCATGGTTGAAGGTTGAAGATGACCGGAGAAACCAGAGCCACCGTCTGGCTCGTCCTCTTCGGCGTCTATGTTTTGATCTTAGGTACCAACGTGTATGGCCACATCATCCCAAGACTTGTTGACTTATCCTGATCCAACGACCACACAATCATGCTGATTTCGAAGATGGATCCGATCAAGTATGTCTTCAAAAAGCAAGCGCTTTCAGGCAGAATCACCAGGTGGAAAATGGTACTGACAGAGTACGACATCCAATATGTTTCCCAGAAGGCCATCAAAGGAAGTGTTCTATCAGAGTACCTTGCTGAACATCCTATCGAAGACTATCAACCAATGAAGTTTGAATTTCCTGACGAAGAAATTATGTTCCTTAAAAGAAAGGACCGCGAAGAGCCATTACCCGACGAAGGGCCAGAGAGGAGTTTTCAGTGGCAATTGATATTTGATGGTGCTGTTAATTCGTATGGAAGTGGAATTGGGGAAATCATTACGACTCCCCATGGGTCTCATATCCCATTCACCGCCAGATTAACATTCCCACACACTAACAACGAAGCGGAATATGAAGCATGCATCATGAGTTTAGAAGAAGCCATTGATCTGAGGATCAACACCATCTGATGGTGACACCTCTACTCCTCAACTCACCATACCACAACCATCTGAACCACAACCATACATACCCCAACCAACTGAACAACCACCATCCGAACAACCTTCATCTGATCACCCACCTCCTGAACAAAACCAAACACCTCCTGAACCATCACAAAAAGTCACCATAGAAGACTTTTTGAACCCCAAACCCAGATCAGATGTTTCTACTCTGTTCAAGAATTTCGAGAAGGAAATGCGTATGGGGATTGCTTATGTAGAAAAAGAGTGCATGGCTAGTATGGATCCTGCTGAATTTGAAGCTTCTTGGAACAGATTCATCTCAAAGTTCAACTCTGCTGCATCTGCTCTCAAAACACTTTGTGTTGATGATGCAAAGGCAAAGTTTGCTGAAATGGTCAGACAGACTCTGCTGAGCATTCTCACAACCCCTGTGCTTCTTCTGGAAGATGCTCCTGCTGAAGATACTGCAATGATAGAAGATACTCCTGCATCTGACATGGAAATTGATCATCCTATGACAACTGCATCTGCTTCTGAACCCTTTGCATCTGAGATGAAGACTGAGACTCCAGATGTTGTCCAAGAAGTCAAGGAAATCAGATCATGGATGATAAAACAGGAATAGACTACTGAAGAGATCAAGACTTGGATAGCCAAGCAAGAAGAGTCCACTACTAAGATTACTGATCTTCTTACCCTGATTGCATCTCGCTAGCCCTAGTTTTCTTTTCCATGTTTTTTTGCATTCTTGTTTTGCACTTGTTTTCTGTTGTTCTATTTTCTATCATCTGTTGTATGAACATCTTATCTTTTTTTTTGTTTGGATCTGAATGAATCGTGCTGTTATGTTTTTCATTTATGTGTTGTGTTTTCTCTTCTTCTGTTATCTTTTCTGTCTTTTAAATTCTTTTTGATTATGACAAAAAGGGGGAGAAAGAGAATTTGATTATTCAATCCATAAGCAATACTAAAATGAAATTCAGACATAGTATTAATCTAACATTGAATCTTAAGACTTTCAGATCTTGTTATTTCATCTGACAAAAATTATCTGAAGTTACCCTGAGAATTACCCAATAGGCTCTGATCCTTGAAGCAAATTTGACTCTAATTCTGGAAGATACACTAGACTCTTCACTTTAAAAGAAATCATCAGACTCTAATTCTGGAAAGCATCCAAGCTCTAATTCTTTCTCTCAACAAGGATTTCTACCAGTATCTAAAATATACTCAAGCAAAAAGGGAAGTGTTCTCTTCTATTAGAGTATTCATTTCAGGGGGAGATTCTTAATCTCAGGGGGAGTTATATATTTTATTTCTCTTTATTGAAAAAATTCCCTATGTGTTGTCATCATCAAAAAGGGGGAGATTGTTAGAACACAGATTGGTGTTTCTTATATCTCTATGTTTTGATGATAAGTCTTATGGAATTTTGTATTAAGAAAATATATACTCTAAAATTTGTTCAAGTATTATTGTTTCAGTTATTAAATTAAAAACTCTTAAAGAAGCAAAATACATAAGTACAAGACTCTATGCAAGGCTCTGAAGCATCAGATGCAAGACTATCAGAAGATTCTGAAGCGCTGCCAAAAGGATCTGAAGCAGAAGCTACATAATGATCTGAAGCGTTAATGAAAGAAGTGTACAAAGAATTGAAAGCTTTGATCTAATCAGACTCTGAAGTTCTTTTCACTGCAAGAATAGAGGCTCTTATAATCAGACTCTTATCATTAATATTCACGCTCAAGCACATACTGCTGCATACTCTGATGAAGACTCTGATCAAGATTGAGACTCTGATATATTAAGATCTGATCATCTATCAAGGCTCTAAAGATCTCAATCATTTTAGCTCTGATCATCTTAAAGTATTTCATCCCTTAAGCTTGCTACAAGTTTTGAAGTGCAGATTATGAAGACGTCATCCTGAAGGAAGCTTGCTGAAGAAGCTGTAAACTTGATTGGACGTGGTGCTACTTCCAAAGTAACCAACGACTATTTTGTCCAAAGAAGTGACATGGTGCAAATCCCAAGGCTTCTACAACCATACTTTTCCTGCAGAAAGCATTTCTCTGCCCAAACTTTTTGGTAATGAAAAGTCTTATATTCTAATATTATATTCAGTTGCACATCACTCAAAGCAATTGGAAAAGCTATAAAAGGATAACTTCTACAACATTTTGAAGCTGCTAATTTCCTTCTCATCACTTGCTCATTGCTAGTTCACTCAGAAAGAAATATTCTTACACGCTTGATTCATCATAGTGAAAATCTCACAAAGATCTTATTCAATTGATCTTTCATAAAACTGTATAGTTTTAGTTGTACTTAATCTTAAATGTAAATATCACAGTTGTGATACAACTTATTAGAAGCATTCAAACACTTATTAGTTTACATTAATTTGTAAGAATTTCCTTAAGAAGACCAAGGTTGGTCAGTAGTTCTTGAGAAGACTAAGACAATTGTTCTTAGTGCTTACTGTCGCTACCGCGAAAATAAGGTGTCGGCAAAACAGATGAGTCGCCATATTTCGTTATTTATCCCTCAGAACGGGAAAGGAAACGATCGGAAAAACCTGACGAAAAGGTATAAGACAAGGTCATCGCAACCATTGTCTGGGTTCGGGAGTCGGTTACGCAAGGGGAAGGTATTATCACCCCGCACGTCCGTCGTACTCGATGGGATCCATGCTTGTTGTGTTTATCTGACGGGTTGGTTTTACTATCTACCTATCAAGGCCTGGTCAAAAAAGAAAATAAAATGACTCGGCAAAGCGTCGCACTTTATGCCTACGTATTCTCATCAAAGAATGAGAAATCACAGTCAACGTAGTTCGCCTAACTACGGGTTACGGGGAAGGTGGCTCGCCAATACGTCAGTATTGTGCCTACGTACTCTCAATAGGTATGAGAGATCAGAGCTTACGTAGTTCGGGATAATACGGATTACGGGGATTCATATTCATCTATTTTATCGAGTAGGGTTAACAAACAGTTCCAGCAGTTGGATGTACGCAGCTCGACCCTTGGAGACTTAGGCGTTACCGTTTGCGGTAGAACTGGGAGTTAACGACACTCTTTTCTTCAGAAAAGCTTCCTTTGAATTATGGGCCCACGGGGCAAAATGGTTTGAAGTTTGTTTTCTGTCTTTTATGGAAGAATTGTTTTTTTTATGTTTGTCTGTAGTTCGTACAACACTAGAGACTATGACCTAGGAACGAATGCGTCGCATATCGTCCAAAGGACGTATACTAAACATTCTAGATGATTGGGAGGAGGCCGCTCAATTATCATTACCCAAGTAGCTTAAGGCTCGTAACGTGCTTATACTAACTTGCCTTTATTACGTTTTTTTACTGTGGTTTCAAGATGAGAAGAGAACGGGACAACTACGGGGAGACTATCAAGTCCTAACGTTGTCATGCTAAGGATTCATCCTATGGTTGAAGTTTGAAACAGGGAACTCCTAGAAGTTATCATGCATAGGTTTCAACCTAAAGTTCTAATCATCACTTCCTTATCAAAGGAAGTGAGATTCCTAAGGGATCATGTCAATGATAAACAGAAACAGATAAAGCATCAGCTTAAACAGTAAACAGTAAACGACTGTAAAGTGCATGCAATGCAAGTGAGGGAGGAAATGTGTGTGGGGCATCAGCCTCCACAAGCTCGTCTCAACCTCAAGCGAGATATGAATAACTGCAATCATACAGGAAATAAAATGCCATCAAGCAAATCACAAACCACATAGGCAAGGGAGCAGGGCTCTACCGAATACCCGCAAGCAAAGCCATACAGTAAAAATACAAGCAGAGGGAGCAACTCAACCTCTAGTGCAATAATGCTCCTAGCTTAACACAATCTAAACATGAACTTATTCTAATGCATCAAGCAAATCACACAAATCACATCAATACAGTTGCACAGAAAGCAAACAGACAGGAAAGAAAACAGATCAACAACTTCCACAACTTCACAGCAAAGCCATCCTTTGACAGCAACTCAGTCCTCAGTCTGTAACTATTCTTCAAGGCTTTCATCTTCAATAGCAAGTATCAACTTGCTTCTTTAAGCTTTCAATGCATAAAACACAAGTATCAACTTGTTCTCCATCTTTTTCAAGCTTCAGCTCTCAATTTGATCTCCTTCACACAAGTGTCAACTTGTTCTTCTGGATCTTCAAGCTTCAGCTCCAAGGGTAGTCTTCAAACAAAGGGGAAGTGTAACCTCTAGAATCTTCAATCTTCTAGCAAGGAACTCCATCCTCTAGCAAGGGAGAAAGATTCATCTAACAAGAGCAAGGTGGGGATAGGGAGAAGCAAAGTGAAGACCAAAGGTCACCTCTAAGCATTCCACCATCAAGGAAAGGAACCCTCAAAGGTTCTACCAACTTGTGAGGAGCCACACATCCTACCAAAGGAGGGATGGGGCCTTCAAAATGGGACCTTACATCATAGGGAGGAATGAAAGTGATCAACACCTTCCATGTTTCATGAAGGAAGAAAATCTATTCTAAGAGATCTCCCTAAACCCTAATCCATAACCCTAAACAAACTACACCAAAAGGAGAGAAATCTTCAAGTCCAAGCTCCACCATGCATTCCACGGAAGCTCCCACAAGTCTTCATCATCATCCAAGAGCAAGAGAAGCAAAAACCCTATTCTAAGGGAACTAAATGAATCATTCTAGTTGAACTAGCAAGTTAGGATCACCTACAACCTAGTATTAAAGTTAATTCTACCTAAAATACTAAAATCAATTATAAAATCCTACAAAAATAACTATGGGAACCTATGTCAATCATGACTCTACCATGTTAATTCCAGAGATCAAATCCTCAAATAAGACCTAGAAATAAATTCTACACTACAAGGTACTAAACTTAAACCCTAAAAGGAAGCACCTAAAGTTTCAACCTAAAAACACCACCTAATTTCATCAAAAAAATGTGAGAAAAATACTATGGGAGCATACATGTCTAAGCTAATCACACACAAAAAATCAAGCCAAAACTCATCACCAAGTGCTCACACTAAAATCATCAAACAGAGGTATCAACCATGGTAATTTTATTATCAAATAAAATGTAAAAAATGCACATAAAATGAAAATGCATGGTTTTCCTAATATTTTCCTATTTTTCTATTTTTCATGAATTAATTGACCTATTTTCCTATTTTTCATGAAAACCTGGAATTAATTGACCTATTTTCCTATTTTTCATGAATTATTTTCAAACTAGCATGAAATGAAGAAATTAAAAGAAAAACAAAAGAATTAATAAATGTGGCGTGCCAAATAGCAAATGCAATCAGTTCAATATGTGGATTGGGCCAGATGGGGGTGTGGATATCAGTCCAAACATTAGGCCCAGGCGCTTCAGTTAAATGAAACGGTGCGTATTGATGAAGGAGTCCAAGGCTGACTTTCAAACTCAATCGTGGCCATTCATTTGGATTACTTGGTCAAGTCTTCAGCAAGATCCAACACTTGCAGTGCATCGTCCCCAATTTGAATTCAGATGGAGGGAGAGTTCAGACGGTGGCCTGAGCAGTGGCGCCACCGTCTTCTCCGGTGAGGTCAAACACACAGTTCATCAAAAATTACAAAATGATACATCATCTTGTCCAGTTTTTCATGCTGATCATGAATCCAACCTTAGAATCATCTAAATCTCCATGGATTTTCAAACCCGATAGCCATTCCAAAATACACCTCAACCTTGAATCTCCTCATAACTTCAATTAAATGCATAGAAATGATCCTTATCTCATGGTGATCAATTTCCCCTATCTAATCTTGATTATCAATACAAGAATCGCAAGAATTCAGCTTCAACAGAAAATGATCCACATCCTAACTTGTCTCTAATTCCCAAATTAATCATCTCAAATCCATCTATACATCATCAGGATCCTAACCACCTATAGATTTCTATCTATCTCCTCCTAGATTATGCACAAAAACGAAATGTATCAACCTGTGTTCAGAGGTGTAACAGAAGGTGTTCTTGATCACTTCAACCTCCAAGATGATGCAGATACACTCCAAAACTCCTTCCAAAGCTAATGCAATCTTCAATTTCTCTTGAATTGGTCTTGAACTCAGAATACGATTTCAACTTGCAGCTAGGAAATTTCAACCCCACTCTCTGCTTCAAGCTTCAATCTCCTCCAAAAAAATGGCTGAACACGCACAACCACTTATATAGAACTTATTAGAATCATCTAGAACTCTCTCAAAGCTTCAGAATGAGATTTTCAATTTTCAAATTCTCTCCAAAATCTCACTTACACCAGTCATGATTCCCACTCTATTTTGGCTTTAGCAAGCTTGCATTCAACTTCTCATGAGATTTTGAACATGAATGGTGATGTTTCCCTCCTTGTTTTCATCCAATGGCTTGTGTACGACATGTTGCTTCATCATGAAGAAACAAAGAAAAAGGGCATGATATAGGACTCAAACCAAAATTCTTACATTGCCAAAGTTTCTAAAATGCTTTTTCCATTCAAAAAATGATATTACTTTGCTCCATTTGCACACAAAATGATTTATTTGAATTTTTGGTCATTTAATCCATTTTAATCCTTCCTTTTTCACCACTTCTTGAACCAAGTCTTTACTTGAGCCATTTAAATGTCTCCTTGATACATGGTCAAGGTTAAAATCCCATTTTGAGCAACTTTAAAGTTGAACAAAATTTCATTTGAGGTGTCTAAGTTGGTGAAAATGACCTATAACCAAAAATGACCTATAATCATAACTTCCCAAAATACCCTTGACTTGTCAAAGCCATAACTTGAGTTCTACAAATCCTATCAAGGACTTCTAGTACTCTATAGAAATCTAAGAGAATAAGGAACAACATTCATGTTTACCAAAAGTTCATAGGAATCATCCTTCTTGAGCAAAAGTTTCATGCAAGTTGGATAACTTTCAAGCTCCAAATTCACATACCTCAGATGACTTGTAACTTGTCAGGCTCATAACTTGAGTTCTATAA
The DNA here is from genome assembly GCA_963859935.3 of Lathyrus sativus. Lineage (NCBI taxonomy): Eukaryota > Viridiplantae > Streptophyta > Magnoliopsida > Fabales > Fabaceae > Lathyrus > Lathyrus sativus. The sequence goes on from OZ012739.1 coordinate 361,866,044, forward strand.
ACCCTATCAAGGACTTCTAATAATCAAATTAAAGCTAAGATCATGATCTACAAAAATCATGTTGGGGTCAAGATGAGATGATAATCATATCTTGAGTTAAATTGCCTTGAAGATAGGGGTCAAACTAGGGGATTTTACACTGTCAAGTCTTAGAAACCCTAGCTTGAAACTTCTCAAACTCTTCAATCATGATGATTTAACCTTGGAATCGTCCTTATAACATCTCAATGTATCAATCCATGATCACATGGCTCTTGAATTAGGTCTCAACCTCCTTCAAATCCTTAGTTGACTTAGGGTTGACCCAGTCAAACCCTAGCTGCACCAATCATGGCTGAGGCTTCTTATTCTTGCACAATGACCTGTCTAGGACTCAAAGTGATCTTCAACACTTCTCATGATCTCTCTAAAGACCTCAAGTCTAACTTCATGGCTTCAGAATCATCTGATGACTTTCCACAACTCTCAAGTTAGGAGACACACACTCTTGGTTTCAACCACTCTCTTTGAGGCTCTTTTAACTTCTCTGACAAGGATATCAACCCTTGAACACTTGAATAACCTTCTTAGCTAGCTTCACAGTCTTGTATAGCTCTTGATTGGTAATCATACCTCTTGATCTCCTGCATACATGTCAATGAAATGCAAATGATAATGCTAATGTGAATGAAATGAAACATAAGCTAGGTGAAGAAAATGTTGGGCAAATTTTGGGGTGCAACACTTACTATTGTAATCAGTTAATTAATAGTGGATAAGTCCTTGTGGAGAAAGGAAAATCATCTTTGATAAGGTGGACTGGAGTAGTTGAGTTCAACGAACCAGGATAAAAATCTTGAGTTGTTTTTATTGCCATTTTTCTTAAAACTCTTATTCAACCCCCCCTTCTAAGTGTTTTTCTCACCTTCAGTTATTGTGTTAACTTCATTCACCTTGTACTTCTTCTTCATAGCTTAATAAACTAGATGAAAATCATAATTTTTTCCAGATCCATGATTAGTTTAAAAAATAGGTGTGTTCTTTAAACATTACATGACATCTTATGTTGTTGTATGTTGTTGTATGTTGTTGTTGTTGTTGTTGTTGTATGTTTCTATTGTTGTCCTTGATCCTTATTTTGTTGTATGTTGTAGATTGACATAGAAACTTATAATCTGAAAATTAAGTTGTATTTGAAAACCAACTTATATCAATCAATGTTTTTCTAATTACATTCGTCTCATCGTTCATCTCCCGTTCTTTAACATATTTGATGTGCTTCAATGACCTGATTCCTTAAACACATCCATATCTTCTCTTATAATTTAATTTGAATAACAAAAATTTATTGATATTATTCAAATTAAACTAGAATATAAGGAATTAATTTTATGAAGAACATAGACCATTGAACTACATTCTATATGTTAAAGAGCGGGAAATGAATGATGAGACACACGCAATTTGGAAAACAGTGATTTGTGTAAGTTGGTTTTCAATAATAGTTTAATTTTAAAATTATATACCTCTTTATTAATTTGAATGGTTGTATGTTGTTGTGAGCTTTATTGAAAACAAGCAATCTATATATTATATAATAAACCCTGGTGTTGCACCCCAAAATTTGCCTAACCTTTTTCTACTTGGTTTATGTCTCATTGCATTTTCATAGCATTAGCATTTGCATACCATCGTTCATTTACAGGGGATTGGGAGAGGTGTGCCTAGCAATATGAGATCACCAAAGATTCTAAGCCTAAGCAAGAGGTCTTATTCAAGCAACCAAATGTGTATCATCATCAGAAGAAAGTCAAAGTTCTTTGAAAGAGCAGATGAATAAATATGGTTCACCTCCTATCTGGGAGGCCATGTGAAGGTCATCAGAGGATATTGAGTCCATGGTTATGGATGTGGAGTATTGTGGGAGCTCATTGAATGCCTTGAGGGTTATTGGGGAGCTTATCCATGCCATTATACCAAGTACAAGAAGCCCTAGCCAAAGCTGGTGCAACTAGGGTTTTCATTTGGTCAACCCTAAGTCACCTGGGAAATTGAAGGAGAGCAAGACTCATTTCCAAGTCCTTATGATCATGGAATGTTGTGTTGAGGCACCTAAGAAGTTATTCCAAGATCAAATCAAGAAGATTCAAGAGTATGAGAAGTTGCTAAGCTAGGGTTTCTTGGTTGATATACATTATGGATGCTGAAACTTCAACACCCAACAACAACAAATATGAAGAAAGAGTCAGCACAAAACCTCCCATGTTTGATGGAGAAAAATTTGACTATTGGAAAGATAGACTAGAAAGTTTCTTTCTAGGATTTGATGCTGATCTTTGGGACTTAGTTATTGATGGATATGTTCATCCTACTGATGGGAATGGCAAGAAAGTTGACAGAAAATCAATGACTGAGGCGCAAAAGAAGGAATTCAGAAATCACCACAAGGCTAGAACTATCTTTCTAAATGCTATATCTCATACTGAGTATAAGAAAATAACCAACAGAGAAACTGCCTTTGATATATTTGAATCCCTGAAGATGACTCATGAAGGGAACTCTCAAGTTAAAGAAACCAAGGCTCTGGCACTGATCCAGAAGTATGAAGCTTTCAAAATGGAAGAATCTGAATCTATTGAAGCCATGTTTTCCAGATTCCAGATTCTCACTGCTTGCCTAAAGGTTCTGGACAAGGGTTACTCTACAGCAGATCATGTCAAGAAAATAATCAGAAGCTTGCCAACCAGATGGAGACCCATGGTCACTGCTCTGAAGCTGGCAAAGGATCTGAACAAGATTACGCTGGAGGAACTAATCAGTTCTCTGAGGAGTCATGAGATTGAACTAGAGGAAGATGAGCCTCTAAAGAAAGGTAATTCAATTGCTTTAAAATCTAATAAATCTGTCAAAGCATTGCAGGTAATAGAAGAAAGCTCTGAAGAGTCTGCTTCTGAAGATGAAGAAGAACTATCCTTGCTGTCTAGAAGAATCAACAAACTCTGGAAGAATAAGCAAAGGAAGTTCAAGAACTTCAGAAAAATAGATCAACACAAAGAATCTTCTGGACACAGAAGATCTGGAGAACAATCTGGATACAGAAGATCTGGAGAATCCTCTGGACACAGACGATCTGGAAAAAGAGAGGTTGTTTGCTATGAATGCAAAGAACCTGGGCACTACAAGAGTGAATGTCCAAAGCTTCAGAAGGAGAATCCAAAGAGAAAGTCAGATCACAAAAAGAAAGTTCTGATGGCTACCTGGGATGACTCAGATGCATCTGATTCGTCATCAGAGTCAGAAAGGGAATGTGCTAATGTAGCATTCATGGCCGACATTGAAGACAGTGCTGAATCATCTGGATCAGAATCAGAATCTGATTCTGAGGAGCTATTTGCTGAACTTTCTAGACAAGAACTTGTTGAAAGTCTATCTGATATTCTTGAAAACTATAGCAAAGTTAAACTCAAATACAAAACGCTTCTAAAGCATATTGAATTTGAGAGTAACAAGTTTGAATCAGAAATAGCTGAGCTAAAAGCTGAAAATCTTCAATTGAAAAATAATTTAGAATCTGCTCAACTAAACTCTGATTCAAAGTCTGAACCATGCTCTAAAAATAATTTACAAGAGTATGACTATAGTTTCAGGAAGTTTCTAACTAAAAGCCTAGATAGAAGCAAAATGGATTCAATGATCTATGGTATTAGCAGAAACTATAGAAAAGGTGTTGGATATAAATCTCTCTCTTATGAAGATTCAAATCCAAAATCTGTAGATAAACTGGATATCAAGTATCCTCCTTTATATTCTTAGTTTACATTTGGTCACTTAAATGATATTAAACACACAAGTTCTAATCAAAACAAACCTGTATTTATTAAATCTAAAGCTAATCAGAACAAGTCTTATGTTGAAAGACAAAAGTTCAGAAAAAGCTTTAAGGCAACTAACCAAAAAGGACCCAAGAAAATCTGGGTACCTAAGGATAAGATAATCTATGTTGCAGGCATCCTTAGCAGCAAAGTCAAGACTCCAGTCATGGTACCTGGACTCTGGATGCTCACGACATATGATGGGAAAAAGGTCTATGTTCCAAAGTCTGGAGCTTAGATCTGCAGGAGATGTCACGTTTGGAGGGAATCAGAAGGGCAAGTAAATTGGCTCTGGAACCATATGCAATGGTAAACTTCCTTCCATAACTAATGTCTTGCTTATTGAAGGATTAACTCATAATCTATTGTCCATAAGTCAATTAAGTGACAATGGTTATGACATAATCTTTAATCAAAAGTGTTGCAAAGCTGTTAGTCAAAAGGATGGCTCAATCCTCTTTAATGGTAAAAGGAAAAACAACATTTATAAAATTAGTCTTTCAGAACTTAAGGTTCAGAATGTTAAATGCTTTATGTCTGTAAATGAGGAGAAATGGGTCTGGAACAGAAGATTGGGTCATATTAATATGAGACGTATATCTCAGATTAATAAGCTTAATCTGGTCAGAGGACTTCCTAATCTGAAGTTCACCTCAGATGCTCTTTGTGAAGCATGTCAGAAAGGAAAATTTTCAAAATCATCTTTCAAATCCAAAAATGTTGTTTCAACTTCAAAACCATTAGAGTTACTTCACATTGATCTGTTTGGACCAATGAAAACTGCATCCATCAGAGGCAAGAAGTATGGATTAGTCATTGTTGATGACTACAGCAGATGGACATGGGTAAAATTCCTAAAACACAAGGATGAGTCACATTCTATGTTCTTTGACTTCTGCAAACAAGTCCAAACTGAAAAAGATTTCAAAATTGTTAAAGTCAAAAGTGATCATGGTGGTGAATTTGAAAACAAACATTTTGAAAAATATTTTAATGAAAATGGCATTGCTCATGATTTCTCCTGTCCTAGAACTCCACAACATAATGGAGTTGTAGAGAGGAAAAATAGAACATTGCAAGAGATGGCAAGAACCATGATCAATGAGACTAACATGGCAAAACATTTTTGGGCAAAAGCAATTAACACAGGATGTTACATTCAGAACAGAGTGTCTATTAGACCTCTTCTGGAAAAGACTCCTTATGAATTGTGGAGGAATAGAAATCCAAACATTTCTTATTTCCATCCTTTTGGATGTACTTGTTTTATGCTGAACACTAAAGAGAATCTTAACAAGTTTGATTCTAAAGCACAAAAGTGTTTCATGCTTGGATATTCTGAACGCTCTAAAGGCTACAGAGTATACAATACTAAGACACATATTGTGGAGGAATCTATACATGTTAGATTTGATGATAAGCTTGGCAATCAAAAGCCAAAGCAGCTTGAAAACTCTACAGATGGAGAAGTTATTCTCATAGAATTTGAGAAACCAGAGGTAGAAAAAGCTCAAGAAGAAGCTACACCAGATGCAACTCCATTGGCTGCTCAGATGAATAACATGAACATTTCTGAAGAACCAACAGTTAAAGGATCATCCAGAATCAAAACTTGTCATCCAGAAGAAATGATTATTGGGAAGAAAGATGGCCCTATAAGAACAAGGTCGTTTATCAGATCATCTAGAACATCACTTCTTGGGTTGGTGTCTATTATTGAACCAACATTTGTGGATGAGGCTCTGAGTGATAATGATTGGATACTTGCAATGCAAGATGAGCTGAATCAATTTACAAGAAATGATGTGTGGGATCTGGTTCCAAGACCAAAAAGTTTAAACATTATTGGAACAAATTGGGTATTCGAAAATAAACTTAATGAGCAAGGAGAAGTTGTTAGGAACAAAGCAAGGTTAATAGCTCAAGGTTACAGTCAACAAGAAGGAATTGATTACACTGAAACTTATGCTCCAATGGCAAGGTTAGAATCTATACGCCTTCTTATTTCATTTGCTGCACAACATAACATCACTCTATATCAGATGGATGTTAAGAGTGCTTTCTCAAATGGTATTATAGAAGAAGAAGTTTATGTCCATCAACCTCCTAGTTTTGAAAGTGATAAATTTCCAGATCATGTTTTCAAACTCAAAAAATCTCTTTATGGTTTGAAACAAGCTCCCAGGGCTTGGTATGAAAGATTAAGTAATTTTCTTCTGGAAAAGAACTTTATCAGAGGCAAAGTGGACACAACTCTTTTCTGTAAAACATTTAAGAAAGATTTACTAGTTTGTCAAATTTATGTGGATGATATTATTTTTGGATCTACCAATATTATGTTGGAAAAGAAGTTTGCTTTGTCTATGCAGGCTGAATTTGAAATGAGCATGATGGGAGAACTTAGATTCTTTCTGGGAATCCAAGTAAATCAGACTCCAAAATGCACATATATTCACCAGACTAAATATGTCAAAGAGCTTCTGAAGAAATTCAATCTGAATGAAAGTAAATTGGCAAAGACTCCAATGCATCCTACAAGCACACTTGGTAAGGAAGAGGTAAGTAAGAAAGTTGATCAAAAACTTTACAGAGGTATGATTGAATCTCTCTTATATTTGACTGCTTCAAGACCTGATATTCTATTCAGTGTTTGTCTGTGTGCTAGATTCCAATCAGATCCTAGAGAATCTCACTTAACAGCTGTTAAGAGGATTCTAAGGTATCTGAAAGGTACTACTAATGTGGGTCTGTGTTACAGAAGATCTGATGAGTATAAATTAGTTGGATTCTGCGATGCTGACTATGCTGGAGACAAAGTAGAACGTAAAAGTACTTATGGAAGATGTCAATTTCTTGGAAGTCATCTGATCTCCTGGTTCAGCAAGAAGCAACCCACAATTTCACTTTCAACAACAGAGGCAAAATATATTGCTGCTGCTAGTTGTAGCACCCAGATGCTCTGGATGAAAAGTCAGCTGGAAGATTATCAGATTTTTGAGAGTAACATTTCTATCTTCTGTGATAATACTTCTGCTATATGCTTATCTAAAAACCCCATTTTACACTCTAAAGCTAAGCATATAGAGATTAAACATCATTTCATCAAAGACTATGTTCAGAAGGGAGTTATCAATTTAAACTTTGTGGATACAGATCATCAGTGGGCTGATATCTTTACAAAACCCCTTGCTGAAGATAGATTTAAATTTATTCTGAAAAATATAAGTATGGACTTCTGTCTAGAATAAAATATTCATCAGATGAAATTTTTTCTCAGATGATAAATGTTTAAACTCTGAAGTATTTCTTTTTTTTAATTCTGTGTTTATTTATTTGTGTAAATCTGAACTAAGAAGGCTTAGAGGATTTGAACATTGCCTAACGTTTCATTTCTCAAAGAGTTTCAGAGGCACATGCAAGCAAACACGTGTAGCTCAGAATCTGGAAAGGTAGAGTGCACCATACTGACTTGACGTTTGAGGTATTGCTTTGAAAATCCAAAATCTCTTGATTTCCCCCCTTCTGTCAGAATCTTAATTGCTTGATATGATTTTATTCTTTGCATTAATTGCTTGATATGATTATGTTTCACCTCATTCAATGCTTATGTGTATGCGTGAGATTGTTTGTGTCTTTTTGCATGCCCTAAATTGCTCTATAAATTCTCACAACACTTCACAAATCACACTTTACACTCTTTTCACTTCTCATATGCATTTCTGTCTTCTCTATTGTTTCCATCTCATTTCAAAACCCAAAACCTCTCGTAAACCCAGACGCATCTCAAGAACATCAATGGCTTCATCATCTTTAACATATGCTCAGATGCAAACCTCAACTGCTAATGCATCATCTCCAAATGCTGCTGCTTCATCTCCAACAGCTGTTGTTTACAAGGAACCAGTAAGAACTCTTCTCACTCCAATCAAGGATCTTGAGGTTCTGTGTGAGAACTTTGTGGATTTTGAATCCATTAAAGAAAATGGTTTTGATCTCTACCCAACCATTAAAACTCAGAACTGGGAAAAGTATTTTGACAGGATGATGGGTCTTGTTTATCCAACATTGGTGAAGGAGTTTTGGATACATGCTCAAGTTTTCCCTAAGTTCATTCATTCTTATGTTCTTGGAAAGGAAATTGTTATCACTGTGAAGTGTTAGAGCACAAATTGGTGTTTCTTATATCTCTATGTTTTGATGATAACTTTTATGGAATTTTGTAATGAGTAAATATACACTCTAAAATTTGTTTAATTATTACTGTTTCAGGTATATAATTAAATACTCTTAAAGAATCAAAATACATAAGTACAAAGAAACTATGCAAAGATCTGAAGCATCAGATGCAAGACCATTAGAAGATTCTGAAGCGCTGCCAGAAGGATCTGAAGCAGAAGCTACAGAATGATCTGAAGCGTTAATGAAAGAAGTGTACAAAAGTTGAGGCTTTGACAATCAGACTCTTATCATTAATATTAACGCTCGAAGCATATACTGCTGCATACTTTGATGAAGACTCTAATCAAGATTGAGACTCTGATACATCAAAGATCTGATCATCTATCAAGACTCTGAACTTATCATTCATCTTAAGCTCTGATCATCTTAAAGCATTCCATACCTTTTATGCTTACTACAAGTTCTGAAGTGCAGATTATGAAGACTTCATCTTGAAGGAAGCTTGTTGAAGAAGCTGTAAACTTAATTAGACGTGGTGCTACTTCCAAAGTAACCAACGACTAATTTGTCCAAAGAAGTGACGTGGTGCAAATACCAAGGCTTCTACAACCATACCTTTCTGCAGAAAGCATATCTCTGCCCATACTTTTGGTGATGAAAAGTCATACAATCAAATATTATATTCAGCTGCACATCACTCAAAGCATTTGAAAAAGCTATAAAAGGAGAACTACTTCAACATTTTGAGGTTGCTAATTCACTACTCATAATTTGCTCATTGCTAGATCACTCAGAATGAAATACACGTTTGATTCATCCAAAGAGAAAATCTTACAAGATCTAACTCATTTGATCTCTCATAATAGTTTTTGTTGTACTTAATCTTAAGTGTAAACATCACAGTTGTGATACAGCTTATTAGAAGCATTCAAACACTTGTTAGTTTACATTAAATTGTAAGAATTTCCTTAAGAAGACCAAGGTGTGGTCAGTATTTCTTGAGAAGACTAAGACAATTGTTCTTAGTGCTTTCTATTGTAATCAGTTGATCAATAGTGGATTAAGTCCTTGCAGAGAAAGGCAAATCATCTTTGATAAGGTGGGCTGGAGTAGTTGAGTTCAACGAACCAGGATAAAAATCTTGAGTTGTTTTTATTGCCATATTTCTTAAAACTCTTATTCAACCCCCCCCCCCCCCCCCTTCTAAGTGTTTTTCTCATTTCAAGAAGTTAATCAGACAACTAATTGAGTATAAGGAAACTCATGGAATCACAAGTATGGCAACTGCTCGTGTGGACTTTGCTAACATTTTTCAAGAAGTTTGTGTTTCTGGGGAACCATCTAACAAAGTCAGAGATCTGAAGCCTGTTTACAGAATCTGGGCCAAGATTTTCATGAGTTCTATCTTTCACAGAAAATCTTCAAACTCTCCAAATTATGTCAACTCAGAACAAATGTACTTCATGTTCTGTATGTGTAAAGGCAAGAAGGTGGATCTGCCTTATCTTCTGTTCAGTCATCTTCTGAACCATATAAAGGAAACAAGAGAAGAAGTAAGGATTAAAGCTGGAAAGATCAGAAATTGGATCCCTATGGGAAGACTGATATCAGACATTCTAACAGAGAATGGTCTTGTGAAGCATCTGACTGATGCTGGAGTGACAGATGATCTGTCTTACGTTGTAGGATCTGTCATCAATGGGAACACTCTGAAAAGCATGAAGGTCATTTCAGAGCTTGCAGGCAAACCCAAGAAGTTTAACTATGAGGAAGTCAGCAGAAGGAGAATTCTTTTAGCAGACTTTCCTATGTTCAGTGCTGATGAACCTAGGAACATCATTCTGACATTCATTGCTGATTGGTTGAAGAATGGTATCCCTCTGCCTGCCAACATAGTTCAGAAGGAAGGAGAAGTTCTGCCAAATCTTCTGAGAGAAAGGCGCAAGAAGAGGAAACCTGAGGAAGGATCTGTTGCACAGCCTAAGAGGAAAACCTCTAATGCTGCTGACGAACCAGAAAAGGACAAGAAGCATAAGGAAAATCCTCTAGAAGCTAGCTTGGAGAAAATAAGAGAAACAATTCAATAGGTATTAACATATGATCCTAAACCATTTGTCCCTTCACCCTCACCTTCACCTCCACCATCTCCTCCTCAACCATCTGAACCTCTTTCATCTGAACCCATTTCATCTCCTCATACACATTCTCAACCATCTTCTGTTCAACAACCATCTGAACCCCCTCTACAAAAATCTTCTGAACAACAACCCCCTCAACAAACACAATTTGAACCACAACAACAACCATCTTCTGAACCACAAAAACAATCTGAACCACTCTCTTCTACTCAACCACCAGAAGAACCAACCATCCAAAATCCTGAACCCTCTATCCCACAACAATCTGAAGACATTCTGGATGTGCAACCCATTGCAACCATGTATGTCTTATCTTCCACTTCATGTCATTCAACTGAATCATCTGATTCTGATGAATCTGAAGTCCCTTCACCAACTTGCTTACAGATTCCTGATCCTTATAAACCACTACCATCTGACCTACCTGCTTCTGAACACCCTCTTCTCTCAAAATTTAACTTCACAGATTTTCTACCACCCTCATCTGATGTTGTTACTTCAACACCATCTGATGGTGACACCTCTACTCCTCAACTCACCATACCACAAACATCCATACCACAATAATCTGAACCACAACCATCCATACCCCAACCATCTGAACAACCACCATCTGAACAACTTTCATCTGATCACCCACCTCCTGAACAAAACCAAACACCTCCTGAACCATCACAAAAAGTCACCATAGAAGACTTTCTGAACCCCAAACCCATATCAGATGTTTCTACTTTATTCAAGAATCTGAATCTATTGAAGCAATGTTTTCCAGATTCCAGATTCTCACTGCTGGCCTAAAAGTTCTGGACAAGGGTTACTCTACAGTAGATCATGTCAAGAAAATAATCAAAAGCTTACTAACCAGATGGAGACCCATGGTCACTGCTCTGAAGCTGGCAAAGGATCTAAACAAGATTACGCTGGAGGAACTAATCAGTTCTCTAAGGAGTTATGAGATTGAACTTGAGGAAGATGAGCCTCTAAAGAAAGGTAGGTCAATTGCGTTAAAATCTAATAAAGATGTTAAAGCATTGCAGGTATTAGAAGAAAGCTCTGAAGAGTTTGCTTCTGAAGATGAAGAAGAACTATCCTTGCTATCCAGAAGAATCAATAAACTCTGGAAGAATAAGCAAAGGAAGTTCAAGAACTTTAGAAAACCATATCAACACAAAGAATCTTCTGGGCACAGAAGATCTGGAGAACACTCTGGATACAGAAGATCTGGAGAATCCTCTAGACACAGACAATCTGGAAAAAGAGAGGTTGTTTGGTATGAATGCAAAGAACCTGGGCACTACAAGAGTGATTGTCCAAAGCTTCAGAAGGAGAACCCAAAAAGAAAGACAGATCATAAAAAGAAAGTTCTGATGGCTACCTGGGATGACTCAGATGCATCTGATTCGTCATCAGAGTCAGAAGAGGAATGTGCAAATGTAGAATTCATGGTTGACATTGAGGACAGTGTTGAATCATCTGGATCAGAATCAGAATCTGATTCTGAGGAGGTATTTGCTGAGCTTTCTAGACAGGAACTTGTTGAAAGTTTACCTGATATTCTTGAAAACTATAGTAAAGTTAAACTCAAATACAAAACGCTTCTAAAGCATATTAAATTTGAGAGTAACAAGTTTGAATCAGAAATAGCTGAACTAAAAGCTGAAAATCTTCAATTGATAAATAATTTAGAATCTGCTCAACTAAACTCTGATTCAAAATCTGAATCATGCTCTAAAAATATTTTACAAGAGTATGACTATAGTTTCAGAAAGTTTCTAACTAAAAGCCTAGATAGAAGCAAAATGGCTTAAATGATCTATGGTATTAGCAGAAACTATAGAAAAGGTGTTGGATATAAATCTTTCTCTTATGAAGATTCAAATCCAAAATCTGTAGATAAACTGAATATCAAGTATCCTCCCTTATATTCTCAGTTTACATTTGGTCACTTAAATGATATTAAACACATAAGTTCTAATCAGAACAAATCTATGTTTAATAAATCTAAAGCTAATCAGAACAAGTATTATGTTGAAAGACAGAAGTACAGAAAAAGCTTTAAGGCAACTAACAAAAAAGGACCCAAGAAAATCTGGGTACCTAAGGATAACATAATCTATGTTGCAGACATCCTTAGCAGCAAAGTCAAGACTCCAATCATGGTACTTGGACTCTGGATGCTCACGACATATGACACGTAAAAGGTCTATGTTCCAAAGTCTGGAGCTTAGATCTGGAGGAGATGTCAAGTTTGGAGGGAATCAGAAGGGCAAGATAATTGGCTCTGGAACCATAGGCAATGGTAAACTTCCTTCCATAACTAATGTCTTGCTTGTTGAAGGGTTAGCTCATAATCTATTGTCCATAAGTCAATTAAGTGACAATGGTTATGACATTATCTTTAATCAAAAGTGTTGCAAAGCTGTTAGTCAAAAGGATGGCTCAATCCTCTTTAATGGTAAAAGGAAAAACAACATTTATAAAATTAGTCTTTCAGAACTTAAGGTTCAGAATGTTAAATTCCTTATGTCTGTTAATGAGGAGAAATGGGTCTGGCACAGAAGATTGGGTCATATTAATATGAGACGTATATCTCAGATTAATAAGCTTAATCTGGTCAGAGGACTTCCTAATCTGAAGTTCAACTCAGATGCTCTTTGTGAAGCATGTCAGAAAGGAAAATTTTCAAAATCATCTTTTAAATCCATAAATGTTGTTTCAACTTCAAAACCATTAGAGTTATTTCACATTGACCTGTTTGGACCAGTGAAAACTGCATCCATCAGAGGCAAGAAGTATGGATTAGTCATTGTTGATGACTACAACAGATGGACATGGGTAAAATTCCTAAAACACAAGGATGAGTCACATTCTATGTTCTTTGACTTCTGCAAACAAGTCCAAACTGAAAAAGATTTCAAAATTGTTAAAGTCAGAAGTGATCATGGTGGTGAATTTGAAAACAAACATTTTGAAAAATATTTTAATGAAAATGGCATTGCTCATGATTTCTCCTGTCCTAGAACTCCTCAACAGAATGGAGTTGTAGAGAGGAAAAATAGAACTTTGCAAGAGATGGCTAGAACCATGATCAATGAGACTAACATGGCAAAACATTTTTGGGCAGAGGCAATTAACACAGCTTGTTACATTTAGAACAGAGTGTCAATTAGACCTCTTCTGGAAAAGACTCCTTATGAATTGTGGAGGAATAGAAACCCAAATATTTCTTATTTCCATCTTTTTGGATGTATTTGTTTTATACTGAACACTAAAGAGAATCTTAACAAGTTTGATTCTAAATCACAAAAGTGTTTCATGCTTGGATATTTTGAACGCTATAAAGGCTACAGAGTATACAATACTGAGACACAGATTGTGGAGGAATCTATACATGTTAGATTTGATGATAAGCTTGGCACTTAAAAGCCAAAGCAGATTGAAAACTCTGCAGATGGAGAAGTTATTCTCATAGAATCTGAGAAACCAGAGGTAGAGAAAGCTCAAGAAGAAGCTACGCCAGATGCAACTCCATTAGCTGCTCAGATGAATAACATGAATATTTCTGAAGAACCAACAGTTAAAGGATCATCTAGAATCAAGGCTTCTCATCCAGAAGAAATGATTATTGGGAAGAAAGATGACCCTATAAGAACAAGGTCGTTTATCAGATCATCTGGAACATCACTTCTTGGGTTGGTGTCTATTATTGAACCAACATCTGTGGATGAGGCTCTGAGTGACAATGATTGGATACTTGCAATGCAAGATGAGCTAAATCAATTTACAAGAAATGATGTGTGGGATCTGGTTTCTAGACCAAAAGGTGTCAACATTATTGGAACAAAGTGGGTATTCAGAAATAAATTAAACGAGCAAGGAGAAGTTGTTAGGAACAAGGCAAGGCTGGTAGCTCAAGGGTACAGTCACCAAGAAGGTATTGATTACACTGAAACTTATGCTCCAGTGGCAAGGTTAGAATCTATACGCCTTCTTATTTCATTTGCTGGACAACATAACATCACTCTATATCATATGGATGTTAAGAGTGCCTTCTTAAATGGCATTATAGAAGAAGCAGTTTATGTCCATCAACCTCCTGGTTTTGAAAGTGATAAATTTCCAGATCATGTTTTCAAACTCAAAAAATCTCTTTATGGTTTGAAACAAGCTCCCAGAGCTTGGTATGAAAGATTAAGTAATTTTCTTCTAGAAAAGAACTTTATCAGAGGCAAAGTGGACACAACTCTTTTCTGTAAAACATTTAAGAAAGATTTACTAGTGTGACAAATTTATGTGGATGATATTATTTTTGGATCTACCAATATTATGCTAGGAAAGGAGTTTGCTTTGTCTATGCAGGCTGAATTTGAAATGAGCATGATGGGAGAACTTAGATTCTTTATGGGAATCCAAGTAAATCAGACTCCAGAATGCACATATATTCACCAGACTAAATATGTCAAAGAGCTTCTGAAGAAATTCAATCTAAATGAAAGAAAATTGGCTAAGACTCCAATGCATCCTACAAGCACACTTGGTAAGGAAGAGGTAAGTAAGAAAGTTGATCAAAAACTTTACAGATGTATGATTGGATCTCTCTTATATTTGACTGCTTCAAGACCTGATATTTTATTTAGTGTGTGTCTGCGTGATAGATTCCAATCAGATCCTAGAGAATCACACTAAACAACTGTTAAGAGGATTCTAAGGTATATGAAAGGTACTACTAATGTGGGTCTGTGTTACAGAAGATCTGATGAGTATAAATTAGTTGGATTCTGTGATGCTGACTATGCTGGAGACAGAGTAGAACGTAAAAGTACTTCTGGAAGTTGTCAATTTCTTGGAAGTCATCTGATCTCTTGGTTCAGCAAGAAGCAACCCACAATTGCACTTTCAACAACAATGGCAGAATATATTGCTGCTGCTAGTTGTAGCACCCAGATGCTCTGGATGAAAAGTCAACTGGAAGATTATCAGATCTTTGAGAGTAACATTTCTATCTTCTGTGATAATACTTCTGCTATATGCTTATCTAAAAAACCTATTTTACACTCTAAAGCTAAGCATATAGAGATTAAACATCATTTCATCAGAGACTATGTTCAGAAGGGAATTATCAATTTAAACTTTGTAGATACAGATCATCAGTGGGCTAATATCTTTACAAAACCCCTTGCTGAAGATAGATTTCAATTCATTCTGAAAAATATAAGTATGGACTTCTGTCCAGAATAAAATATTCATCAGATGAAATTTTTTTCAGATGATAAATGTCTAAACTCTGAAGTATTTTTCTGTTCAATTCTGTGTTTATTTATTTGTGTGTAAATCTGAACTAATAAGGCTCAGAGGATCTGAATGTTGCCTAACGTTTCATTTCTTAGAGAGTTTCAGAGGCACATGCAAGCAAACACGTGTAGCTCAGAATCTGGAAAGGAAGAGTGCACCATACTGAATTGACGTTTGAGGTATTGCTTTGAAAATCCAAAATCTCTTGATTTTCCCCCATTCTGTCAGAATCTTAAATGCTTGATTTGATTATGTTTCACTTCATTCAATGCTTGTGCACGCTTGAGATTGTGTATCTTTTTGCATGCCCTAAACTTTTTCTATAAATTCTTACAACACTTCACAAATCACACTTTACACTCTCTTCATCTCTCATATGCATTTCTGCCTTCTCTATTGCTTCCATCTCATTTCAAAACCCAAAAACTCTCGTAAACCCAGACGCATCTCAAGAACATCAATGGCTTCACCTTCTTCAACAGTTGCTCAGATGCAAACTTCAACTGTTGCTGCATCATCTCCAAATGCTGCTGGTTCATCCCAAACTGCTGTTGTGTACACAGCACCTGTAAGAACTATTCTCACTCCAATCAAAGAACTTGAAGTTCTATGTGAGAACTTTGTGGATTTTGAATCCATCAAAGAAAATGGTTTTGATCTCCTTTCAACCATCAAAACTCAGAATTAGGAAAAGTATTTGACAGGAGATGGGTCCTGTTTATCCAACTTTGGTAAAAGAATTCTGAATACACGCTCAAGTTTGCCCTAAGTTCATTCATTCATCTGTTCTTGGGAAGGAAATTGTCATCACTGAAAAATTAATCAGACAACTACTTGAGTATAAGGAAACTGAGGGAATCATAAGTATGGCTACCGATCGTGTGGATTTGGCTGACATTTTTCAAGAAGTTTGTGTTTCTAGGGAACCATCTAACAAGGTCAGAGATTTGAAACCTGTTTACAGAATCTGGGCTAAGATCTTCATGAGTTCAATCTTTCATAGGAAATCTTCTAACTCACCAGATTATGTAAATTCAGAACAAATGTACTTCATGTTCTGTATGAGTAGAGGAAAGAAGGTGGATTTACCTTATCTTCTATTCAGTCATCTTCTGAACCATATCAAAGAAACAAGAGAAGAAGTAAGGGTTAAAGCTGGAAAAATCAGAACTTGGATCCCTATGGGAAGACTGATATCAGACATTCTAACAGAGAATAGTCTTGTGAAACATCTGTTTGATGCTGGGGTGACAGAGAATCTGTCCTATGTTATAGGATCTGTCATCAATGGGAACGCTCTGAAGAGAATGAAGGTCATTTCAGAGCTTGCTGGAAAACCCAAGAAATTTCACTCTGAAGACGTCAGCAGAAGGAGAATTCCTTTAGCAGATTTTCCAATGTTCAGTGCTGATAAACCTAGGCACATCATTCTGACATATCTTGCTGAATGTTTGAGAGATGGTATTCCTCTGCCTGCTAACATAGTACAGAAGGAAGGAGAAGAATTGCCAAATCTTCTGAGAGAAAGGCGCAGGAAGAGAAAGGCTGAGGAAGGATCTGTTGCACAGCCCAAGAGGAAAGCCTCTGATGTTGGTGACAATCCTGAGAAAGACAAGAAGCAAATGGAAAATCCTCCAGAAGCTACTGTGAAAGAAATCAGAGAAACAATTCACCAGGTATTAACATCTGATCCCAAACCATTTGTACCTTCACCCTCACTTTCACCTCCACCATCTCCTCCTAAACCATCTGAACCCATTTCATCTCATACACATTCTCAACCATCTTCTGTTCAACTACCATCTGAACCCCCTCAACAGAAATCATCTGAACATCAATCCCCTCAACAAAAACAATCTGAACCACAACAACAACCATCATCTGAAACACAAAAACAACAATCCTCTGAACAACAAACACAATCAGAACAACAAAAACAACTGAACCACTCTATTCTACTCCACCACCAGAAGAACCAACCATCAAAAATCCTGAACCATTTGTCCAACAACCATCTGAAGACATTCTGGATGTATCACCACTTGCAACCATGTATGTCCTCTCTTCAACTTCATGTCATTCAACTGAATCATCTGATTCTGATGAATCGGAAGTCCCATCACCAACTAGCTTACAAATTCCTGATCCCTATAAACCACTATCATCTGATCTACCTGCATCTGACAACCCTTTTTGCTTCAAATTCAACTTCACGGATTTTATATCATCCTCATCTGATGTTGTTACATCAACACCATCTAATACTGACACCTCCATTCCTCAAATCACCATACCACAAACATCCATACCACAACCATCTGAACCACAAACATCCATACCACAACCATCTGAACCACAAACATCCATACCACAACCATCTGAACCACAAAAATCCATACCCCAACCATCTGAACAACAACCATTTGAACATCCATCATCTGATCACCCACCTCCTGAACAAACTCAAACACCTCCTGAACCCCAAACCCAGATCAGATGTTTCAACTCTGTTCAAGAATTTCAAGAAGGAACTACGTATGGGAATTGCTTCTGTGGAGAAAGAGTGCATGGCTAGTATGGATCCTGCTGAATCTGAAGCTTCTTGGAACAGATTCATATCTAAGTTCAACTCTGCTGCATCTGACCTCAGAACACTCTGTGTTGATGATGCAAAGGCTAAGTTTGCTGAAATGGTCAGACAGACTCTGCTGAACATTATCACAACTCCAGTGCTTCTTCTAGAAGATGCTCCTGCTAAAGATTCTGCAATGATAGAAGATACTCATGCATCTGACATGGAGATTGATCATCCAATGGCAACTGCATCTGAACCTTCTGCATCTGAGATGAAAACTGAAATTCCAGATGTTGTCCAAGAAGTCAAGGAAATCAGAACATGGATGATAAAACAGGAACAGACTATTGAAGAGATCAAGACATGGATGGCCAAGCAAGAAGAGTCCAGTGCTAAGATTACGGATCTTCTGACCTTGATTGCTTCTCGCCAGCCCTAGTTTTCTTTTTCTGTCTTTGCATTCTTGTTTTGCACTTGTTGTCTGCTTTTTCTTATGCCTTTGTGCTATTTTGATCTAACTAAATCTGCTTGTTTTGTCTTTCATATATGTGTTATGTTTTTCTTTTCTTCTGTTATCCTTTCTGTCTTTAAAATTCTTTTTGATTGTGACAAAAAGGGGGAGAAAGAGAATTTGATTGTTCAATCCATAAGGAAATACTAAAATGAAATTCAGATATTAGTTTAATCTAAAATTGAATCTTAAGACTTTCAGATCTTATTATTTCATTTAACAAAATTGATCTGAAGTTACCCTGAGAATTATCCAACCAGGCTCTGATCCTTGAAAGCAAATTTTGACTCTGATTCTGGAAGATACACCAGACTCTTCATTTTGAAAGAAATTATCAGACTCTAATTCTGGAAAGCATTCAAGCTCTAATTCTTTCTCTTAACAAGGATTTCTGCCAGGTTCTGAAATATACTCAAGCAAAAAGGGAAGTGTTCTCTTCTATTTGAGTATTCATTTCAGGGGGAGATGCTTAATCTCAGGGGGAGTATTTTTTTCTTATTTCTTTTATTGAACAAAATTCCCTATGTTTTGTCATCATCAAAAAGGGGGAGATTGTTAGAGCACAGATTGGTGTTTCTTATATCTCTATATTTTGATGATAACTTTTATGGAATTTTGTAATGAGTAAATATACACTCTAAAATTTGTTTAAGTATTACTGTTTCAGGTATATAATTAAATACTCTTAAAGAAGCAAAATACATAAGTACAAAGAAACTATGCAAAGATCTGAAGCATCAGATGCAAGACCATCAGAAGATTCTAAAGCGCTGCCAGAAGGATCTGAAGCAGAAGCTACAAAATGATCTGAAGCGTTAATGAAAGAAGTGTACAAAAGTCGAGGCTTAGACAATCAGACTCTTATCATTAATATTCACGCTCAAAGCACATACTGCTGCATACTCTGATGAAGACTTTAATCAAGATTGAGACTCTGATACATCAAAGATCTGATCATCTATCAAGACTCTGAACTTATCATTCATCTTAAGCTCTGATCATCTTAAAGCATTCCATACCTTTTATGCTTACTACAAGTTCTGAAGTGCAGATTATGAAGACTTCATCTTGAAGGAAGCTTGTTGAAGAAGCTGTAAACTTGATTAGACGTGGTGCTACTTCCAAAGTAACCAACGGCTAATTTGTCCAAAGAAGTGACGTGGTGCAAATCCCAAGGCTTCTACAACCATACCTTTCTGCAGAAAGCATATCTCTGCCCATACTTTTGGTGATGAAAAGTCATACAATCAAATATTATATTCAGCTGCACATCATTCAAAGCTATAAAAGGAGAACTACTTCAACATTTTGAGGTTGCTAATTCACTACTCATCTTTTGCTCATTGCTAGATCACTCAGAAAGAAATACACGTTTGATTCATCCAAAGAGAAAATCTTACAAGATCTAACTCATTTGATCTCTCATAAAACCATATAGTTTTTGTTGTACTTAATCTTAAGTGTAAACATCATAGTTGTGATACAGCTTATTAGAAGCATTCAAACACTTGTTAGTTTACATTAAATTGTAAGAAGTTCCTTAAGAAGACCAAGGTGTGGTCAGTATTTCTTGAGAAGACTAAGACAGTTGTTCTTAGTGCTTTCTATTGTAATCAGTTGATCAATAGTGGATTAAGTCCTTGCAGAGAAAGGCAAATCATCTTTGATAAGGTGGACTAGAGTAGTTGAGTTCAACGAACCAGGATAAAAATCTTGAGTTGTTTTTATTGACATATTTCTTAAAACTCTTATTCAAACCCCCCTTCTAAGTGTTTTTCTCACTTTCAAGAAGTTAATCAGACAACTGATTGAGTATAAGGAAACTCATGGAATCACAAGTATGGCTATTGCTCGTGTGGACTTTGCTAACATTTTTCAAGAAGTTTGTGTTTCTGGGGAACCATCTAACAAAGTCAGAGATCTGAAGCCTGTTTACAGAATCTGGGCCAAGATTTTCATGAGTTCTATCTTTCACAGAAAATCTTCAAACTCTCCAAATTATGTCAACTCAGAACAAATGTACTTCATGTTCTGTATGTGTAAAGGCAAGAAGGTGGATCTGCCTTATCTTCTGTTCAGTCATCTTCTGAACCATATAAAGGAAACAAGAGAAGAAGTAAGGGTTAAAGCTGGAAAGATCAGAAATTGGATCCCTATGGGAAGACTGATATCAGACATTCTAACAGAGAATGGTCTTGTGAAGCATCTGACTAATGCTGGAGTGACAGATGATCTGTCTTACGTTGTAGGATCTGTCATCAATGGGAACACTCTGAAAAGGATGAAGGTCATTTCTGAGCTTGCAGGCAAACCCAAGAAGTTTAACTATGAGGAAGTCAGCAGAAGGAGAATTCCTTTAGCAAACTTTCCTATGTTCAGTGCTGATGAACCTAGGAACATCATTCTGACATTCATTGCCGATTGGTTGAAGAATGGTATCCCTCTGCCTGCCAACATAGTTCAGAAGAAAGGAGAAGTTCTGCCAAATCTTCTGAGAGAAAGGCGCAAGAAGAGGAAACCTGAGAAAGGATCTGTTGCACAGCCTAAGAGGAAAGCCTCTGATGCTGCTGACGAACCAGAAAAGGACAAGAAGCAGAAGGAAAATCCTCCAAAAGCTAGCTTGGAGAAAATAAGAGAAACAATTCAACAGGTATTAACATCTGATCCCAAACCATCTGTCCCTTCACCCATACCTTCACCTCCACCATCTCCTCCTCAACCATCTGAACCTCATGCATCTGAACCCATTTCATCTCCTCATACACATTCTCAACCATCTTCTATTCAACAACCATCTAAACCCCCTCTACAAAAATATTCTGAACAACAACCCCCTCAACAAACACAATCTGAACCACAACAACAACCATCTTCTGAACCACAAAAACAATCTGAACCACTCTCTTCTACTCAACCACCAGAAGAAACAACCATCCAAAATCCTGAACCCTCTATCCCACAACAATCTGAAGACATTCTGGATGTGCAACCCATTGAAACCATGTATGTCTTATCTTCCACTTCATGTCATTCAACTGAATCATCTCATTTTGATGAATCTGAAGTCCCTTCACCAACTTGCTTGCAGATTCCTGATCCTTATAAACCACTACCATCTGACCTACCTGCTTCTGAACACCCTTTTCTCTCAAAATTTAACTTCACAGATTTTCTACCACCCTCATCTGATGTTGTTACATCAACACCATCTGATGGTGACACCTCTACTCCTCAACTCACCATACCACAAACATCCATACCACAACCATCTGAACCACAACTATCCATACCCCAACCATCTGAACAACCACCATCTGAACAACCTTCATCTGATCACCCACCTCCTGAACAAAACCAAACACCTCCTAAACCATCACAAAAAGTCACCATAGAAGACTTTCTGAACCCCAAACCCAAATCAGATGTTTCTACTTTGTTCAAGAATTTCAAGAAGGAAACGCGTATGGGGATTGCTTCTGTAGAAAAAGAGTGTATGGCTAGTAT
Source organism: Lathyrus sativus (assembly GCA_963859935.3). Lineage (NCBI taxonomy): Eukaryota > Viridiplantae > Streptophyta > Magnoliopsida > Fabales > Fabaceae > Lathyrus > Lathyrus sativus. The sequence goes on from OZ012739.1 coordinate 361,888,094, forward strand.
GGATCCTGCTGAATCTGAAGCTTCTTGGAACAAATTCATCTCAAAGTTCAACTCTACTGCATCTGCTCTCAGAACACTTTGTGCTGATGATGCAAAGGCAACGTTTGCTGAAATGGTCAGACAGACTCTGCTGAGCATTCTCACAACCCCTGTGCTTCTTCTGGAAGATGCTCCTGCTGAAGATACTGCAATGATAGAAGATACTCCTGCATCTGACATGGAAATTGATCATCCTATGGCAACTGCATCTGCTTCTGACCCCGATTGCATCTCGCCAGCCCTAGTTTTCTTTTCCATGTTTTTTTGCATTCTTGTTTTGCACTTGTTTTCTGTTGTTCTATTTTCTATCATCTGTTGTATGAACATCTTATCTTCTTTTTTTTCCTGTTAGGATCTGAATGAATCTTGCTGTTATGTTTTTCATTTATGTGTTGTGTTTTCCCTTCTTATGTTATCTTTTCTGTCTTTTAAATTCTTTTTGATTATGACAAAAAGGGGGAGAAAGAGAATTTGATTGTTCAATCCATAAGCAATACTAAAATGAAATTCAGACATAGTATTAATCTAACATTGAATCTTAAGACTTTCAGATCTTGTTATTTCATCTGACAAAAATTATCTGAAGTTACCCTGAGAATTACCCAACCAGGCTCTGATCCTTGAAAAAAATATGACTCTGATTCTGGAAGATACACCAGACTCTTCACTTTGAAAGAAATCATCAGACTCTAATTCTGGAAAGCATCCAAGCTCTAATTCTTTCTCTCAACAAGGATTTCTACCAGGTTCTGAAATATACTCAAGCAAAAAGGGAAGTGTTCTCTTCTATTAGAGTATTCATTTCAGGGGGAGATTCTTAATCTCAGGGGGAGTTATATATTTTATTTCTCTTTATTGAACAAAATTCCCTATGTTTTGTCATCATCAAAAAGGGGGAGATTGTTAGAACACAGATTGGTGTTTCATATATCTCTATGTTTTGATGATAAGTCTTATGGAATTTTGTATTAAGAAAATATATACTCTAAAATTTGTTCAAGTATTATTGTTTCAGTTATTAAATTAAAAACTCTTAAAGAAGCAAAATACATAAGTACAAGACTCTATGCAAGGCTCTGAAGCATCAGATGCAAGAATATCAGAAGATTCTGAAGCGCTGCCAAAAGGATCTGAAGCAGAAGCTACATAATGATCTGAAGCGTTAATGAAAGAAGTGTACAAAGAATTGAAAGCTTTGATCTAATCAGACTCTGAAGTTCTTTTCACTGCAAGAATAGAGGCTCTGATAATCAGACTCTTATCATTAATATTCACGCTCAAGCACATACCGCTGCATACTCTGATGAAGACTCTGATCAAGATTGAGACTCTGATATATTAAGATCTGATCATCTATCAAGGCTCTGAACATCTCAATCATTTTAGCTCTGATCATCTTAAAGTATTTCATCCCTTAAGCTTGCTACAAGTTTTGAAGTGCAGATTATGAAGACTTCATCCTGAAGGAAGCTTGCTGAAGAAGCTGTAAACTTGATTGGACGTGGTGCTACTTCCAAAGTAACCAACGACTATTTTGTCCAAAGAAGTGACGTGGTGCAAATCCCAAGGCTTCTACAACCATACTTTTCCTGCAGAAAGCATTTCTCTGCCCATACTTTTTGGTAATGAAACGTCTTATATTCTAATATTATATTCAGCTGCACATCACTCAAAGCAATTGGAAAAGCTATAAAAGGAGAACTTCTACAACATTTTGAAGCTGCTAATTTCCTGCTCATCACTTGCTCATTGCTAGTTCACTCAGAAAGAAATATTCTTACACGCTTGATTCATCATAGTGAAAATCTCAGAAAGATCTTATTCATTTGATCTTTCATAAAACTGTATAGTTTTAGTTGTACTTAATCTTAAGTGTAAATAACACAGTTGTGATACAGCTTATTAGAAGCATTCAAACACTTGTTAGTTTACATTAATTTGTAAGAAGTTCCTTAAGAAGACCAAGGTTGGTCAGTAGTTCTTGAGAAGACCAAGACAATTTTTCTTAGTGCTTACTATTGTAATCAGTTGATTAATAGTGGATTAAGTCCTTGTGGAGAAAGGCAAATCATCTTTGATAAGGTGGACTGGAGTAGTTGAGTTCAACGAACCAGGATAAAAATCTTGAATTGTTTTTATTGCCATTTTTCTTAAAACTCTTATTCAACCCCCCCCTTCTAAGTGTTTTTCTCACCTTCAGTTATTGTGTTAACTTCATTCACCTTGTACTTCTTCTTCATAGCTTCATAAACTAGATGAAAATCATAATTTTTTCCAGATCCATGATTAGTTTAAAAAATAGGTGTGTTCTTTAAACATTACATGATATCTTATGTTGTTGTATGTTGTTCTATGTTGTTGTTGTTGTTGTTGTTGCTATATGTTTCTATTGTTGTCCTTGATCCTTATTTTGTTGTATGTTGTTGTGATGTTGATAAATGTTGTTGTATATTGGTGTTGTTGATTAATATTTTAAGAATTTAAAGAACAAAACATTGATAAGTCACAAGAAAGAAACTTATTGTGACTTAGCAATATTTTGTTCTTTATAAAATTCTTAAAATATTACATAATATCTTGTGTTGTTGTATACTGTTGTATGAAGTTGAGTTTATTATATGCTATGTAGATTATTTGTTTCACTAACCTTTCACAGAAAAGACATTTCATTTAAATTGACATAGAAACTTATAATCTGAAAATTAAGTTGTATTTGGAAACCAACTTATATCAATCAATGTTTTTCTAATTGCATTCGTCTCATCGTTTATCTCCCGTTCTTTAACATATATGATGTGCTTCAATGACCTGATTCCTTAAACACATCCATATCTTCAGTTATAATTTAATTTGAATAACAAAAATTTATTGATATTATTCAAATTAAACTAGAATATAAGGAATTAATTTTATGAAGAACATAGACCATTAAACCACATTCTATATGTTAAAGAGCGGGAAATGAATGATGAGACACATGGAATTTGGAAAACAGTGATTTGTGTAAGTTGGTTTTCAATAATAGTTTAATTTTAAAATTATATACTTCTTTATCAATTTGAATGGTTGTATGTTGTTGTGAGCTTTATTGAAAACAAGCAATCTACATATTATATAATAAACCCTGGTGTTGCTCCCCAAAATTTGCCTAACCTTTTTCTACTTGGTTTATGACTCATTGCATTTTCATAGCATTAGCATTTGCATACCATCGCTCATTTACAGGGGATTGGGAGAGGTGTGCCTAGAAATATGAGATCACCAAAGATTCTAATCCTAAGCAAGAGGTCTTATTCAAGCAACCAAATGTTTATCATCATCAAAAGAAAATCTTTGAAAGAACAGATGAATAAATATGGTTCACCTTCTATCTGGGAGGCCATGTGAAGGTCATCAGAGGATATTGAGTCCATGGATATGGATGTGGAGTATTTTGGGAGCTCATTGAATGCCTTGAGGGTTATTGGGGGGCTTATCCATGCCATTATACCAAGTACAAGAAGCCCCAGCCAAAGCTGGTGCAACTAGGGTTTTCATCTGGTCAACCCTAAGTCAACTGGGAAATTGAAGGAGATCAAAACTCATTTCCAAGTCCTTATGATCATGGAATGTTGTGTTGAGGCACCTAAGAAGTTATTCCAAGATCAAATCAAGAAGATTCAAGAGTGTGAGAAGTTGCTAAGCTAGGGTTTCTAAGCATGCCAGTGTAAAATCCCCTGTTTAGTGTCTAACTTCAAGACCACATATCTCAAGATACAAGTTTCATCTCATCTTGACACCAACATGAAACTTGTAGAGCATGTCTCTAGATTTCCTTTGAGTATGAGAACTCATCCATTGGATTTCTAGAACTCATGTTATAATGCTGACAAGTTATGGGTCCTCAGATGAATGTGATTTTGGTCAACAAAAGTCAATCAACTTCCAATACATTTTTGACCTAGAAGGATGTTTCTTCTCACTTTGACCTAAGCATGAAAGTTGTTCCTTATGATCTTAGCTTTCCAAAAAGTACTAGAAGTCTCTCATCTGATTTGTAGAGCTCAAGATATGAGGCTTGTAAGGTAGGGGTATTTTGGGAAACTTTGATTATAGGCCATTTTGGTTATAGGTCATTTTCATGGCTTTGCACACTCCAAATGGAACTTTCTCCAACATAAAACATGCATCAAATGAACTCATTTTCATCATCAAACATCAAGCTATCATGGGTTTGGTTTGTATATGAAAATTGGGGAAGAAGTTTCATGGAAATAGGCTTTAAAAGGGGCAAATTCAATTAAATTCATTTTGAACCATTTCATGACAAGTTTATGCATTTTTTTAGTCCCTTAAACATAACAAATACAATGCCAATATGATAATGGAGTTTTGATGAGTTTTGACATGCCATTTTTCAAGTTACTTCACCATGAAGCTACACATTCAAAATCAACTACAAGATCATTTCAAGGGATTAATCTCATCCCTTTGATCAGAAGGAAGCATAAGGAAGCTAGCTTAGCCAAAGCAAGGGCCATTGGAGCCAGAATTCGTGTGCACTTTCAAGCTTCAAAACTCAATTATGGATTTTTTCAATTAATGATAACAGGCCACAATTGGGCCTCCAATTGTGCTCAGATCCATTGAATATAATCCTCAGATGATTCAAAAATGCAAAAGAAGGTGATTTGGATCAGAATTGTAACAGAATTCAGTTGCACGAGTGAAGGAAAAAGTGAAAGAGTGAAATCAAGAATCAAGGCAATTTAATCCAATTGAAGGTGATAGCAAGCTCCATTGAAGTTCCTTGAAGCTTTCTGGTTGGTTTTCCACAAGTTTCATCCACAAATCAAGGCCCAACGGAGGCACTCCGTTAGGTAAGTTTCCATTCACGATTTCTCTCTGATCATGCATCAATCATGCGTCATTTTCATGTATTCTTGAAGCCCTATCATCATCGGCCATTTCTGGATTGGTTTGATAACTGTTCTGGATGATTCTTGAATTATGCTCCAAACTGGTTTGATTCGTTTTACACAATTCTCGAGGGATAAATTAGTTTGAACCCTAGATTCTTAACCGGCGCAATGAGACGATTGGAATGGTATCAAAATTTAGGTGTTTTGGTTAGGTTTAGAGGAAGCCACTGTAGCATGGTTGAAGGTTGAAGATGACCGGAGAAACCAGAGCCACCGTCTGGATCGTCCTTTCTGGCGTCTATGTTTTGATCTTAGGTACCAATGTGTATGGCCAAATCATCCCAAGACTTGTTGACTTATCCTGATCCAACGACCACACAACCATCCTGATTTCGAAGATGGATCCGATCAAGTATGTCTTCAAAAAGCAAGCGCTTTCAGGCAGAATCGCCAGGTGGAAAATGGTACTAACAGAGTACGACATCCAATATGTTTCCCAGAAGGCCATCAAAGGAAGTGTTCTGTCAGAGTACCTTGCTGAACATCCTATCGAAGACTATCAACCAATGAAGTTTGAATTTCCTGACGAAGACATTATGTTCCTTAAAAGAAATGACCACGAAAAGCCATTACCCGACGAAGGGCCAGAGAGGAGTTCTCAGTGGCAATTGATATTTGACGGTGCTGTTAATTCGTACAGAAGTGGAATTGGGGCAATTATTACGGCTACCCATGGGTCTCATATCCCATTCACCTCCAAATTAACATTCCCGCGCACCAACAACGAAACGGAATATGAAGCGTGCATCATGGGTTTAGAAGAAGCCATTGATCTTAGGATCAATAACCTCGATGTATACAGTGATTCAACGTTCATTGTTAATCAAATCAAAGGAGAGTGGGAGACCCGACAGCCTAATCTGATTCCTTACAAAGACTATGCAAGGAGGTTGTTGCCCTTCTTCGATCGGGTAGAGTTCTATCACGTGCCTAGAGCAGAGAACCATATGGCAGACGCTCTAGATACGTTGGCTTTAATGTACAAAGTGAATTTCTAGAATGATGCTCCCAGAATTGTCATTTCTCGCCTCGACAGACCAACATTCATATTCGTCATTGAAGAAGCTACGGATGGCAAGCCGTGGTTTTATGATATACAGAACTTCCTCAAGAAACAAGAGTATCCGCCAGGGGCTTCGGCCCAGGATAAGAAGACTCTGAGGAGGTTATCTGGTAATTTTTATCTGAACCCAGAAGGAACCATGACCTGGTGTTATTGAGATGCATGGACAAAAAGGATGCAACGCTGCTTATGGAAGAGGTCCACGAGGGTACTTTTGGTACACATGCCGACGGGCATGCAATGTCTCATAAACTATTACGAGCAGGGTATTATTAGCTAACCATGGAGTAAGATTGTTTCAAATTTGCAAAGAAATGCCATAAATGCTAGATTTATGCAGAAAAAATTCATGTACCGCCGAGCCCGTTGAATGTTATGGCGTCCCCGTGACCTTTCTCTATGTGGGGCATTGATATGATTGGCAAGATTGAGCCAAACGCATCCAACGACCATCGTTTCATCCTGGTCACCATCGACTACTTCACCAAATGGGTCGAAGCAGCTTCGTACGCCAATGTCACGAAACAAGTGGTAGCCCGGTTCATAAAGAGGGACATCATCTGTAGATACGGAGTGCCCGAGAGGATCATTACTGATAATGGTTCAAACCTTAATAATAAGATGATGAAGGAATTATGCCAGAACTTTAAAATCGGGCATCACAACTCATCGCCCTATCGTCCGAAGATGAACGACATTGTTGAAGTGGCCAACAAGAATATCAAGCGTGTAAGTGCTCTTGATTGGCTGCATTTTATGGCAAAACATTAGAGTTCGCATGTATGTTATACTGAATTTTAAGAAATACTTAATGATGTGTGTGCAGGGTAAGTTAACTATAAGTTAAGCTGAATGTCATACAGAATGTCATAACACTGATCGTATGACATCCAGCGGGCAGGTTAGTTTTTCTGGTATTTAGAAATCAAGAAACAAATCAGGAGCTCAAGCTGAAAGACAGGAGACCATGCAGATAACTGAAGAGTAGGGTTTGTTATGATTAAACCTAACTGTGTGCACCAAGGCCCAAAGGGCTGACTGCATTATAAATATCAGAAGGAGCAATCCTAGAAATCAAGCTCTTGAAAGAAGATCAGAGAGTGAAAATTAAAGAGTCCTTGTGAGTGAAGAAGGTTGTTCTTCACGTGAGTATTGTGAGTGAAGAAAGTGTGTTCTTCACTTGTGAATTGAGTCTTAGGAATACTTGTTTACCAAGCAACTGTCAACTGCATTGGTTAGGTAGATTCTAAGTTGTGTCTCACTTAAAGCTTTTAAGCAAGAGTGTGTGTGTCCCTTGATCGAAGCTTTGAAGCAAGATCAAGGTGTGTATGAAGTGTTTCTTCATCTTTACTCTGTAGCTGTATTTGGATATCACTGTGGTGTGATTGAGGGGGAGTGAGTGGGAATACTCGGGTCTAGAGTGTCTCTAGGTTGAAGTGTCATTAGGTAGGTTTTAAGTGAGGAGTGCAAACTGAGTTGTTTGACTCTAAATTAATTCTACTGATAGTGAATTTCCTCCCTAGCTTGGTAGCCCCCAGATGTAGGTGTTGTTGACACTGAACTGGCTGAACAATTGTTGTGTTATTTACTGATTTTACTTACAGTTTAATTAGTTAGTATAGTAGTCAATGTCACAGTGGATGTTATAACTTTGGTAATAACATCCATCATGTGCTTGCCAGAATTTCAATTGGCATCAGAGCAGGCACCCTGCCTGTTTATTCTGGGTGAGATCTAGGGAAATAAATTTTGGTACTATGGATAAAGATATAGGATTCACTAAAAACCTCCAATTCTGGATGGTTCTAATTATGATTTTTAGAAACCTAGGATGATTGCATTCCTAAAATACTTAGACAACAAGGCTTGGAGAGCTGCAAACTCTGGATGGGAACATCCTGTGAAGACTGACAAGGATGTAGTAGATGTGTTAATTCCTGAAGAGGAATGGAACAAAGAGGAAGAGGCCTTAGCTCTTGGGAACTCTAAAGCATTGAGTGCACTCTTCAATGGTATAGACAAAAACATCTTTAGACTGGTACACCACTGTGAACTAGCAAAGGATGTTTGGGACACTCTCAGAACTACTCATGAGGGAACTTCCAAGGTCAAAATGTCAAGACTTCAAATGCTGACCACAAAATTTGAAGGTCTGAGAATGAAAGAAGATGAGACCATTCATGAGTTTTACATGAATGTTCTTGAACTTGCAAACACCTCTGGAGCCTTGGGAGAAAAGATGGCCGAAGAGAAGCTTGTAAGGAAGATTCTCAGATCCTTACCTAAGAGGTTTGCCATGAAGGTCACAGCTGTCGCTACTGCGAAAATCGGCGCCGGCTGACAGAAGAGTCGCCACCGTGCGTTATTTATCCCTCAGAGCGGGAAAGGGAACGCTCGAAGTAAACCTCGCAAAAAAAACGGGGAAAAGGTATGGTCATCGCAACCAAAACCTGGGTTCGGGAGTCGGTTACGCAAGGGGAAGGTATTAGCACCCCTCACGTCCGTCGTACTCGACGGGATCCACGCTTGCTTAGGTTGTCTAAAGGATGCAAAACAATCTATCTACGGCTGCTAAATCTAAACGGAAGGGAATTGACTCGATAGAGCGTCGCACTCTATGCCTACGTATTCTCAAGAGAGAAAGTCAGAGTCAACGTAGTTCGGGACTACAGGGCAATTGGCTCGCCAAGACTTCGCGTCTTGTGCCTACGTACTTCCACTGCATGGAAGATCAGAGCTTTACGTAGTTCAGGCTAACTACGGCTAAACAAACATTCTCACACAGCAGTGAGAAAAACAACTGGTTTCACAGGGTCGGGAACCTATGGGCAAAACTATGGCTTGGTCTCAAATGCACTCGGGCAAGAGAGAAAAAGGGGTTACAATTAATCGTCAGCGGGAAAGTCTTGATCGCACAGCCGCGAGAGAACAAACGTCAGTCGTTAGTGTGCTCGCTAGGATATCGCATCCTATGCCTACATATTCTCGTCTGGTACGAGAAATCAGAGCAGCTGTAGTTCGGCTACTTCGGGACCACAGCTCAAATCTCGTTTTATTAATCTCTGAAAAATGGTTACAATGAGTTGAATACTGAAAGATAATCTCCTAGGAGACGCTATCCTATCCTATTCTAAAAAATCGAGTGAAAATAGCCCCCTAACAAATGGGCTTCTAAACTATCCTAAAACAAATAAATCTTAAAAGAAAAATGTACTTAAAAAAAATATTAAACCTACTTTAATATTTTTTCCTTTTTTCCTTCTTTTCTTTTCAACTATTTTTCCACATTTCTTTTCATCCCTTTTTCAATATAATTTTCTATTTTTTCTCACATATTTTTTTCTCCTTTCTTTACTATTTTTCTCAATATATTTTTCATATGTTTTTCTATCTTTTCAATATCTTCTCTTTTTCTTCTTTTCAATATCTTTTTCTTTTCTTTCTTTACTATTTTTCCATATTTCTCTTTTGTTGTTTTCTTTTCCTTTTCTAATATTTTTCCCTTTATTGTTTTTTCTTCTTCTAAAAAAAACTTTAAACAAAGAAAAGAAAAGGAAAAATACAAAAAAAAATAGGGAGGGGGATACACTGCTGTTACAGGGGTGTTTGATAAGCAGAAATAATAAAAAAAAACACAAAATTGGGCCCAGCCCATTTGCTTGATGCAAAAACGGGGGGGGGGGGGGGGGGGGGGGGGGTGCGCTGAGTACACTGGGGATGTATGGTAAACGCTGGGCTTAGGCCCAGAACAGCCAAAAACGGGGGGCGTGGAACCAAAAATGTAGGGCGTAAATCACAAAAAAAACGTTGGGCTGAGAGGCCCAAATCTCCCTGAGTCCACCATCTTCCTTCCCTCTCATTCCCCCTGAGAAAACCCTAATTCACTAACCCTTCCTCTCAGCGCCGCCGTAAACACTGTTCACTCTCTGAACTTTCTCCCTTTCTCCACCTCGTTCTCCGCCATGAACCAAATTCTTCCTCTCAACCTCCCTCTCAGATTCAACTCTCAAACAACTTCTGAATTCACCCTTCTCAATATTTCGCTCCAACAATCCTTCATTCAAACCCACTCCATCGAAGCTCAGGGACGACGAGGATTATATGATGTCCTGGGTTTGATGCTTCGGATAAGGCTGATCTTGAAGATCTTTGTTAGTTCTTGAAGAACGAGTTGAAGACGTCCGAAAAAAACGGTTGAAGTTCTATGAACGTTGATGGATCGTGAAGAACTGTGGATCTTGTTCGTGTTTGATGAAGATCTTAGACTTAGATCTGATGAAGTTTGGTGATTCTTTGTTTGTGGTGATTGAAGGCGATGTTTGGAAATGGCTTGAAGACGGACGACCAGATGATGGCTCTTGATGACGTTCTTTGGATTTTCTGGCTGTTCGTGTGGTTCTTCTGGAGATGAAGATCGGAGACGAAGATGAACCTCCCTGCTGAAACTTGTTTCTGGAACTGATGATTGTTGAAAAGAAGTTGATGAAGTTTCTTGAAACTCCTTTTTCTGGCAATCTGATAGACGGATGTGGTGGAGATTGGATGACCGATGGTTGGTTGAAGGAGGTTGATCGATGAAGGTGGAGGTTATGGAGGTGGGAGATGGAGGTTTGATGCTTTCTGGTGAGATTGGTGGTGGCCGGAAGTTGGATCGGAGGAAGATGAACATCTGACCGGAGAAGATGAAGATTAGAGGAGAGGATATGAATTCTGGGTTTTTTGGTGGTTTTCCGGTGAAGTACGGTGGCCGGAAATTGTCTGGTAGGGTGGTTGCATGGCCGCCGGCCATGCAACCGGTGAAGGCTAGTAGAAGGACATGTGGCGCTGATAGTGGAGAGGCTGTGCGCATGGCTTACGCGTGGCGTGAGAGGGAGGCTTAGTGGGATGAGGTGGCGTGATGAGTCTGAAACGCGTGGGGCCCCCTTTACATTACACGTGGCGAGCTGCATTTATAGCTGAGAAGCTCTGGCACCTTCTAGAACTTTCTGGGAAAATCTGGACGCTGCTGGAATTATTGGACTGAATTCTGGAGTTGTTGGACGAAAAGCAACAATGGGCCTGCGAATTGGGTTTTTTCTGGACAAAAAAACAATAGCTGAACAACAAAAAAACTCAAACTGGGCCTCCACTCCTTGGCCCAAACGAAAATGATAAAAAAAACTCAGAAAAAACTGAATTAAAAGAAATTAACTCTAATTAATCACTAATCCAACATTAAACCTAATTAATTCTAAAAAACAATTAACTACTAACTTCTATTTAAATTCTATGAAAGAAAAATCTATTGTTATTCTATTAAGGAAATAGCAAAAATCTATTTAAAATCTAATATTCTAAAAAATGAATTAAAAAATATTAAAACTATTTAAAATCTATTAATATCCTATTAATATTCTAAAATGAAAAATGCTATTCAAATTCTATTAAAAATTCTAAAAACTGTATTATTCTATATTATCTAAAAAAAAGAAACTATTTATTTAATATTCTAGAAAAACCTATCATATTCTAAAAAGAAAATGCTATTATTTAAAAACATTAAAACCTACTAATATTCTATTAATATTCTAAAAATGATTAAAATTTATTTAAACCCTAAAAAAATAACCAATAAAATCCAGAAAAATCACCATAATTCCCGAACGACACATAACAACGCGAGAGCGCACAAAAATAATCGGTAAAAATAAACGGGCACCGAAATATCCCAAAAATACGATTCTATCTATTCAAACTGATAAAAGACACCTGAAACACGAGACGAGAGCTGTGATCCCTGATAAAATCAAAACAAATGAGAAATGCACTGTATGCAATATGCAGATGCGAATGCGGTTATGCGTTGAAACATAGGACCAAATACGGGACCCGGTTGGTCAAATTTTAGGGTGCAACAGCTGCCCCTATTCAAGCGGCTTCGACCTGAATGGGTGAAGAGCGCTCAGCCTTCAAACATTCAAGGTAGATGACGGTTGAATACAAATGGAACCCTGAAATTTGCCAACCGCAAGAATATACTGCAAAGCTGCTTGAGAAATAACTTCCAATAAACTGAAGTTTGGTTGTCACGGCAACTCCTGGTCAATTTTCTGATAAATTTTCTTCTCCTTTTCAACACCTGTGTAACGCCACAAGTATTGAAATAATGCTTCGGAAAAGCAAACGACTTGATTCCCATCTCTCTCATGGGATCAAATCTGGTCAACTCGCAGTTCACTGCGAACTTGAGGACAATTCTCCTGGGGAAGCCTGGCACCTATTTTGACGAAGGGGCGGCTTCAGAAGTTCGATATGTCAATCTCTGTTGTTGTTGTTGTTTTTTCCGATGCTGATGTAACAACGAAATGAAGAATCACTCCGCTGGGGAAGTCGATAAGCTGAACCACACAACTCTGCAGGTGAACAAATTCGAAATCCAATAGGCAACCATTCTGGTCTATGTTTCGACATGCGTATGCTTGATAATAATGCAATGTCCTATATGACATGTAAATGCTATGCGTTTTGTTTGAAAATGCGATGCCCAGACGACATGGAAATGTTATATGTTCGATAGATGCAATGACGATATATGCAAATGCTAATGCAGGCTCGAGCTGCCAGAGAACACCAGGTCTGAAAACCACTTGGCAAAATAAATGCCGAAGGTAACGTCAACTCTACTGGGGATGAACTGAAGTCACAGAATTGTCTCAGCAAAATAAATGCTGGAAACGAGAAATCAAATCCACTGAGGATAACCGTCCTGCCGGAGAAATGAAAAGGCAACCCTGCTTGGCGACTTCACTGGGGAAAGAAAACAACTCTGCTCGGGGATGCTTCCTTCAAACCATTGGCAACTGATTGTGCTTTGCGGGGGATTGACCCAAACAGAGGTTGATTGCGCGCGGCACACCGCTGGAAATGCCCCCACTATCAATCTTAATCTGCTGAGGATCCTCCTGATCCTACTCTGATACGGGGTACAATACAATCTCGATTCTTCCGGGGATAATACGCAACTTTCATCTGCTGAAGAGCGGCAATTCTGATTTAACAACATCCACAAGGAATTCAAACATTAACCGGAGCACTGGTATCCGTCGAGCTTCGTATCGGGGAACATGACAACATGCGGGTCATTGGGAAATACTGTGTCAGATACCTTTAGGTTTTTTGTTTTTCTGGTTTAGGATAAACACGGATTATGTACACAGTGGAAGATATAGAAAATACTAGACGAGAACTAGCATTCAAAGGTAGACTACCAGGCGAGAATTGATAGGAAAATAGGTTATCAGACGAGAATTGATTTTGTGTTTTTGAACATCAGACGGGGCTGACTGGATAACAGACTGAGGTATAGACAACCAGGCGAGAACTGGCTGAAAGCTGACGTACACCAGGCGAGAACTGGTATAACACATAGGTTAAAACACACGATGACCAGGCGAGAACTGGTTACGCAACGACGTGTACCAGGCGAGAACTGATACAACACTTGAGAAAACGGCGACCAGACGAGAACTGGTTACCAATAAACTGCACCAGACGAGAACTGATACTTACAATAAATCGCGCCAGACGGGAACTGATGCTTACGATAGGGTTTGCCAGGCGAGAACTGGACTTTGGAAACGACTGGTTACTGACACGCAACAGGTTTAAGCTGCAGGATAATGATCCAACGACAACACGGCCTTTTATCAGGTTTTTGATAAAGGTATTGACATAATTCCCCGATACTCAACTCCGGCTGGGGATAAACAGACTGGTTTGAACACCTTGCCCCAGTACACTCAGCTGGGGATATCAAGACTGGCTTGAACAACTTGCCCCAGTACAATTCAACTTGCCCCAATCTAACTCTTGGGAGTACTGCTCTGAACAGCTTGCTACGAGACGACTTCGAGAATATTTGCCCCGGTATCTGTACAACAACAGAATTCAATCTCCATTAACACTTCTGCAGCCCAGTTGATTTCAACACTTTCTGCGGTGACTTGCACCTGAATGAGCGTTCTAGCGACTTAACCCGATCTGATTATCCACTGGAAGTATCTGCATTCTGTATAACTGCCCCTGATTGGCTCTCGAGAAGACTCACTTTTGATCAACTGCTTTTCAAACAAAATGCCCCTGATCAACTGAAGCTTCGGGACTTGTCCTCAGACTGACTGATTCCGAGCTCACCGGAAGATAATGCCCCTGATTCATTGGGCTTCACAACATTCACCATTCTGGTTCAGACTGCTGAATTACTCGGTCCTGCTCGATTATTCTCTGCTGGAATTTCTTCTATGCCAACTACTAACCTGCGATTAGAATCGTCTATTTACGAATGGTAATCTTAATGCAGTGGTTATGCAGATTTTGAAAAAATTTTGAGCTGTCACTCATTTACATGCATATGATTGAGTGACGAGTGAACCAAAGTTCAAACGCAGTGCTTACGTGGTCAGTGAAAATACAACAAGGATGTGACTAGCAAGTCAAGAAGGAGTCAGGTTACTCAACCTTATCGTCATGCGCTTCAGACTAACCCTACCTCAGTTAGGTCTTTTGAGGGTTGTATCGTGGTCGGGTTCACGGTTCGTGAAACAAAGGATATTCGGCTCAAATTTTGATTTGTACCCACCCCTTCTACGTGATGATCTCCGATCCTAAGGTTCAGTTAACCTGGCACAAGCGCTCGCCTCTTCGAGAGGTATGCTGAATGGTAAGACCTACAGTTAAGGAATTCACAAAGCTTTTCTTCTAGAGTGATAGTTACTCCTTCTTCGCTTTCGGTGTCTGTGTACACGACTTTGTGATTTGCTGGGGAAAAATTTCTTTTTATCCCTTCTTTTTCATTCTTTTAATTCCCTAATTTTTGCCTGGACTGACTCATTTTGAGTTCTTTTCAATTTTTCCTTTTTGAAGTCCAGCGGGATGCCCTGATTTTTGCCTAAGTATTAGCCTTCCAGCTTTTTTCTTTTACTTAGCGGGCTTTCTTTCTTTCTTTTGGAACAAAGTCGTGTGACACTGGTTGCCTTGATTGCTCCGAAAGGATTGTAACTGTCTCACTCCTGAATTGGTGAGGTTTGACCTCTTGAAAGGTATAAACTGATTGGTCCTTGACAGACAACACTCCTCTGTAAGACTTGAATGCTCGGTCAAGCTAACTGACAACTACCCTGCCCCGGGTTAAGATGTAAGGGTTTAAAAGTCCGAAAAAACTTCTACTTCCTGGCTCGAAGTGGTTAACAATGGACTAACTCCTTATATCTCCAGTGTTTGGGGGATTTGAAATAATGCCTTGTACGTCATCGGCTAGGGTCTTATCTGAAAGCATACGATCATCGGTTATGAGTTCAGTTTCATCATCCTCCCTCCTAACTTTGCTAGTCACAGCGATAAAGTGGAGTGAAAAAATGCAAGTGTCAGTGCAATGCAATAAATGAGCGACAGCGACATGACTAATTCAGAAAAATGCATAGTCACTTTATTATTATCACCATTCAAAACATACAATGTTCAATGCAAGTAGTAACTAACAGAAAAAGAAACTGCAAATGGTATAAAGGTCTGAGGACTGCCAATGTTGAGGCGCCCGCCTGTCTGAATCATTGGCTTTTGCTGGGGAATACTTTCCGACTCTACGAGCTTAGACAGCTGAGCAGTTGGGATGAACAAACAGAAACCCTTGTCGAAAGGAAATGCGATCCTGATCAATCAACTGCTGTACCTTCGCCTGAAATGCTTTACAATCCTCCGTCGAATGCCCCGGTGAGCCACCATGATAACCACACTGAACGTGGGAATTATACCCAGGAGGGTAAGGTTCTGGAACTGGCTTAAGAGCTTTAGGTTCCACCAAAGACTTCTGGATCAAAGATGGTAGCAACTGGCTATACGGCACAGGCACTGGGTGAAAAGGAGCATTCCTTCGTTCCAAATTGTTGCGAGGTCTGTTCTGATTCTGACGCTGACTCTGATAACCTCGGCCACGAGTTCGCTGATTTGCAATGGAAGCGACATAAGATTCAGTATAACAAGCCACAGAAGATACTGACCGCTGAGAAGACGGAGAACCAACAGATTTCACCGATTCGACTTGAGGATATCCCACATCTGTCAGGACCGCATTGATCATAGCTTCATCTTCAGATTGAGAGCTACAGAGAGATTCAGTTTCACTGGCCTGACCTCTTGAAACATTCGGGATTCTTCCAGTCTTTACACCATACTCGATGTGCTCTCCCGTCCTTACCAACTCATAGAAATTTGGTGCGGTTCCAAGCATTCTTTCGAAGTACGGGCTCTGCAAGGAGCTTACGAACATGCCTTTCAGCTCTTGGTCTAAGAGCGGTGGTTGCACTCTACCAGCAAATTCTCTCCATCTCTGAACATACTTTCTGAAAGATTCATTGTTCCCTTGAGACAATTCTTGCAGTTGCATGCGAATAGGAGCTTCGTCAAGATTATAGTCGTACTGCTTCAGAAAAGCTCTGGCTAAATCCATCCATGATCGGATCTGATTTCTCTCTAACTGCATATACCACCTCAGAGGTGCCCCAGTCAGACTATCTTGAAAGCAATGAATCATCAGCTTGTCGTTGTGCACGAATGAAGTCATTCTTCGGCAGAACATCACCAAATGTTGCTTCGGGCAACTATCTCCTTTGTACCTTTCAAACCTCGGCATTCTGAACTTCGGAGGTAACACTAGGCCAGGAACCAGACACATATCTGCAGCACTAGGAGTAACAACGTCTTTACCTTTCAAGGCTTTGAATCTCTCCTCCAATGCACGAAACCTTTTAGCATACACGGGGGCTAATGGGTCTTCATTCTTTGCTGTTGGGACCTCTCTTCGGGGCTTAGGCACAGGGAAGGCAAAACCCTGGTAGTCTGAGACATCAACAGAAGGAGAACGTTCACCTTGGGCAACAAACTGCTCACGCAGACCTTGGTCCTCAACAGATGGCTGCACCAGCTGAGCTGCAGTAAGGTTGTTCACTTGCGGAAAGTCTTCGTCGCGCGGAGATCCATACAGAGGATTGGGCGTCACGGTGAAACCTGACAAGGTATCAACAAACTGGAAGCCGCTCTCTGACATAGCTACCAACAACTGTCAGCTGACTCCACTGCTTGACTCTGCTCAAATCTGCTTCCACCCCTTGGTCGTCTTCAACATGCACCTTCAGAATCAAAATAACGGCTGGATAAGAGCTCTGACTAGCTGGCGAATGGTATGCAATATGATGCAAAGATGCCTATGCAAATGCAATGCAATGCAACAAACACGGGATCACAGCTCCCACATAATCTAAATACTGCTGCACTACTGACGGAGTACGGTTGCTCTGAAGAGAAGACCAGAATAACGGGTAGGTTGGAAGTCAAGTTTCCTGCACAAAAAAAAACCCCCCACTCACAGGTGTGGACCTATATCCGACAAGGTACGGCATCCTATGCGGTCGTCAGCGTCACAGACTTTCATGAGGAATGATACGATTCCCAGAAGGAGTGGCATCGTCATCTCATGAAGAGGCCTCACTTAGCTAACTTCCAATTGATCGGTTCCCAGAGTCGACAATCCTCACGTCTGGACTCCCCTCAGATCCTCAGGACCGGAAAGGAGCACCTCTGCGAGAACCTCGTCCGAGCGCAGATTTTCGTAGAGAACTGTGCCTGCTCAGCAGACAGGTTCGTCTACTACTTCTCCGCAACTATATCTAGGTGCATACTCATACTCAAGCCCAGGTCCGGCTTATCTCAATCATAGAACACCCGTAACACCCCAACAGCAATAGATAATATCGATAAATAAGCCCCAAATAGACAAGCAAGCAAGCGCTAGGATTGACTCTCTCTAAGGGGACGTTGAATCCCACAATTGACTCGCTTTCGGGACGTTGGATCCCTAGGAAACCATTAAGTCCCCAGCAGAGTCGCCAGCTGTCGCTACTGCGAAAATCGGCGCCGGCTGACAGAAGAGTCGCCACCGTGCGTTATTTATCCCTCAGAGTGGGAAAGGGAACGCTCGAAGTAAACCTCGCAAAAAAAAAAACGGGGAAAAGGTATGGTCATCGCAACCAAAACCTGGGTTCGGGAGTCGGTTACGCAAGGGGAAGGTATTAGCACCCCTCACGTCCGTCGTACTCGACGGGATCCACGCTTGCTTGGGTTGTCTAAAGGATGCAAAACAATCTATCTACGGCTGCTAAATCTAAACGGAAGGGAATTGACTCGATAGAGCGTCACACTCTATGCCTACGTATTCTCAAGAGAGAAAGTCAGAGTCAACGTAGTTCGGGACTACAGGGCAATTGGCTCACCAAGACTTCGCGTCTTGTGCCTACGTACTTCCACTGCATGGAAGATCAGAGCTTTACGTAGTTCAGGCTAACTACGGCTAAACAAACATTCTCACACAGCAGTGAGAAAAACAACTGGTTTCACAGGGTCGGGAACCTATGGGCAAAACTATGGCTTGGTCTCAAATGCACTCGGGCAAGAGAGAAAAAGGGGTTACAATTAATCGTCAGCGGGAAAGTCTCGATCGCACAGCCGCGAGAGAACAAACGTCAGTCGTTAGTGTGCTCGCTAGGATATCGCATCCTATGCCTACATATTCTCGTCTGGTACGAGAAATCAGAGCAGCTGTATTTCGGCTACTTCGGGACCACAGCTCAAATCTCGTTTTATTAATCTCTGAAAAATGGTTACAATGAGTTGAATACTGAAAGATAATCTCCTAGGAGACGCTATCCTATCCTATTCTAAAAAATCGAGTGAAAATAGCCCCCTAACAAATGAGCTTCTAAACTATCCTAAAACAAATAAATCTTAAAAGAAAAATGTACTTAAAAAAATATTAAACCTACTTTAATATTTTTTCCTTTTTTCCTTCTTTTCTTTTCAACTATTTTTCCACATTTCTTTTTATCCCTTTTTCAATATAATTTTCTATTTTTTCTCACATATTTTTTTCTCCTTTCTTTACTATTTTTCTCAATATATTTTTCATATGTTTTTCTATCTTTTCAATATCTTCTCTTTTTCTTCTTTTCAATATCTTTTTCTTTTCTTTCTTTACTATTTTTCCATATTTCTCTTTTATTGTTTTCTTTTCCTTTTCTAATATTTTTCCCTTTATTGTTTTTTCTTCTTCTAAAAAAAACTTTAAACAAAGAAAAGAAAAGGAAAAATACAAAAAAAAATAGGGAGGGGGATACACTGCTGTTACAGGGGTGTTTGATAAGCAGAAATAATAAAAAAAAACACAAAATTGGGCCCAGCCCATTTGCTTGATGCAAAAACGGGGGGGGGGGGGGGGGGGGGGGGGGGGGGGTGCGCTGAGTACACTGGGGATGTATGGTAAACGCTGGGCTTAGGCCCAGAACAGCCAAAAACGGGGGGCGTGGAACCAAAAATGTAGGGCGTAAATCACAAAAAAAACGTTGGGCTGAGAGGCCCAAATCTCCCTGAGTCCACCATCTTCCTTCCCTCTCATTCCCCCTGAGAAAACCCTAATTCACTAACCCTTCCTCTCAGCGCCGCCGTAAACACTGTTCACTCTCTGAACTTTCTCCCTTTCTCCACCTCGTTCTCCGCCATGAACCAACTTCTTCCTCTCAACCTCCCTCTCAGATTCAACTCTCAAACAACTTCTGAATTCAGCCTTCTCAATATTTCGCTCCAACAATCCTTCATTCAAACCCACTCCATCGAAGCTCAGGGACGACGAGGATTATATGATGTCCTG
Source organism: Lathyrus sativus (assembly GCA_963859935.3). Taxonomy (NCBI): domain Eukaryota; kingdom Viridiplantae; phylum Streptophyta; class Magnoliopsida; order Fabales; family Fabaceae; genus Lathyrus; species Lathyrus sativus. Next base: position 361,907,889 of record OZ012739.1, read on the forward strand.
GGTTTGATGCTTCGGATAAGGCAGATCTTGAAGATCTTTGTTAGTTCTTGAAGAACGAGTTGAAGACGTCCGAAAAAAACGGTTGAAGTTCTATGAACGTTGATGGATCGTGAAGAACTGTGGATCTTGTTCGTGTTTGATGAAGATCTTAGACTTAGATCTGATAAAGTTTGGTGATTCTTTGTTTGTGGTGATTGAAGGCGATGTCTGGAAATGGCTTGAAGACGGACGACCAGATGATGGCTCTTGATGACGTTCTTTGGATTTTCTGGCTGTTCGTGTGGTTCTTCTGGAGATGAAGATCGGAGACGAAGATGAACCTCCCTGCTGAAACTTGTTTCTGGAACTGATGATTATTGAAAAGAAGTTGATGAAGTTTCTTGAAACTCCTTTTTCTGGCAATCTGATAGACGGATGTGGTGGAGATTGGATGACCGATGGTTGGTTGAAGGAGGTTGATCGATGAAGGTGGAGGTTATGGAGGTGGGAGATGGAGGTTTGAGGCTTTCTGGTGAGATTGGTGGTGGCCGGAAGTTGGATCGGAGGAAGATGAACATCTGACCGGAGAAGATGAAGATTAGAGGAGAGGATATGAATTCTGGGTTTTTTGGTGGTTTTCCGGTGAAGTACGGCGGCCGGAAATTGTCTGGTAGGGTGGTTGCATGGCCGCCGGCCATGCAACCGGTGAAGGCTGGTAGAAGGACATGTGGCGCTGATAGTGGAGAGGCTGTGCGCATGGCTTACGCGTGGCGTGAGAGGGAGGCTTAGTGGGATGAGGTGGCGTGATGAGTCTGAAACGCGTGGGGCCCCCTTTACATTACACGTGGCGAGCTGCATTTATAGCTGAGAAGCTCTGGCACCTTCTAGAACTTTCTGGGAAAATCTGGACGCTGCTGGAATTATTGGACTGAATTCTGGAGTTGTTGGACGAAAAGCAACAATGGGCCTGCGAATTGGGTTTTTTCTGGACAAAAAAACAATAGCTGAACAACAAAAAAACTCAAACTGGGCCTCCACTCCTTGGCCCAAACGAAAATGATAAAAAAAACTAAGAAAAAACTGAATTAAAAGAAATTAACTCTAATTAATCACTAATCCAACATTAAACCTAATTAATTCTAAAAAACAATTAACTACTAACTTCTATTTAAATTCTATGAAAGAAAAATCTATTGTTATTCTATTAAGGAAATAGCAAAAATCTATTTAAAATCTAATATTCTAAAAAATGAATTAAAAAATATTAAAACTATTTAAAATCTATTAATATCCTATTAATATTCTAAAATGAAAAATGCTATTCAAATTCTATTAAAAATTCTAAAAACTATATTATTCTATATTATCTAAAAAAAAGAAACTATTTATTTAATATTCTAGAAAAACCTATCATATTCTAAAAAGAAAATGCTATTATTTAAAAACATTAAAACCTACTAATATTCTATTAATAATCTAAAAATGATTAAAATTTATTTAAACCCTAAAAAAATAACCAATAAAATCCAGAAAAATCACCATAATTCCCGAACGACACATAACAACGCGAGAGCGCACAAAAATAATCGGTAAAAATAAACGGGCACCGAAATATCCCAAAAATACGATTCTATCTATTCAAACTGATAAAAGACACCTGAAACACGAGACGAGAGCTGTGATCCCTGATAAAATCAAAACAAATGAGAAATGCACTGTATGCAATATGCAGATGCGAATGCGGTTATGCGTCGAAACATAGGACCAAATACGGGACCCGGTTGGTCAAATTTTAGGGTGCAACAACAGCCATTGAAGAAGCTCAAGACATATGCAACATGGAAGTGGATGAACTCATAGGTTCTCTCCAAACATTTGAGATGGGCATGTGTGAACAACCTGTAGAGAAAAAGAGCAAAAGCATAGCTCTTGTCTCAAATACTGCTGAGGATTCAGAAGAAGAGGGTGGTGAAAAAGAGGAGAATTTGTCATAAGCAATAGCCTTGCTTGGAAGACAGTTCAATAAACTGATCAAAAGGATAGATCATAAGTCAAAGTCCTATGGCAAGAACACCTCTTCTGACAGCAGCATAAGGGATAAGTCTGAGGAAAATTCTAATCAAAGCAAAGGAGTACAATGCCATGAGTGTGAGGGATATGGGCACATAAGAAAGGAATGTCCCACCTATCTCAAAAAGAAAGAAAAAGGCCTAACTATCACTTGGTCTGATGGAGATTTTGAGAGTGGATCAGAAGATGAGTCTGTAAAACATGCCACAACTCTGAAAAGTGTATGTATATCTGATGGTGACTCAAGTGAAAAGGAGCTAACTTATGATGAACTAGCATAATCATATAAGAAGCTGTCCATCAGAAGCATTGAACTGTATCAGCAAGGAGAGCACCAGAAGAAGTGCATAATGGAATTAGAGGCTGAGAAGATAGAGCAGCTAGCAACAATAGACTCGCTCAAAAGTGAGGTCAACTTGTTGGAATCCAAAATGGAACAGATGGCAAAACCCATAAGGATGCTAAATCCTGGGACTGACACTGTATAAGAGATTATGTAGAGTGGTCAGAACTGAGGAAATAGGTCTGGACTGGGATTTGTTGATAGATAGAATCCTGTTTTGAAACTCAAGAGATTACAACCTGAGATTCAGAAGGTAAAGAGAATGTCACGACCAATGTCACAACATCCACCACACAGAAACTGGAACCAAGTCAAAAGTAGATTCAAAGGGTATAGATGCTACCACAGTGGAAAACTTGGTCATATCAAATCTGTGTGTTTCTGGCTGCATGGATTTCCTAGTCATCCTCATCAAGGGAAATCTAAACAGAGAGCTCATGTCAAAAGGCAACATCAAGCAAAACCTAAGAAGGATGCTACTAACAAGCAAAGACAATGGGTTGCCAAGAATATGGCATTAGTAGCTCACAAGTCTCTAAAGATGCCTAGCCAAGAGGATTGGTACTTTGACAGTGGCTGCTCCAGACATATGACTGAAATTAAGGATCACTTGATAAAACTCAGACCTCAGTCATCTACTCATGTAACTTTTGGTGATGGAGCTAGAGGAGAAATCACAAGTGTTGGACAACTTGACAGTCTTAAAACTCCAAAATTGAAGGATGTCTTGCTGTTTAAAGGACTGACTGTTAACCTAATAAGCATAAGTCAGCTATGTGATCAAGGTTTAAAAGTACATTTTTCAAGGGATAAGTGTGTGGTTGTCAATGAAGAAGGTGAGGAAGAAATGAGGGGAACTAGATCCAAGAATAATTGTTATCTATGGGAGCCTAGAAGTAACATAACTGAATTGATCAATAAAGAAAATAAGGACCAGCTATGGCTAGAGAAAGGAAGACAGCCTCTAAAGATAAAAAAGACCAGGTCTAACTCATCAGCAAGTGGATCTTCAATGTATGCTTCAGAAAGAAGGACAAGATGTAAGAAACGTCATGTGGGGAAGCAAGCCAAGAAGGAATACCCAAAGACTGGTCATCAGGGAAAGCTAGATAGGCTATATTGGAACCTGATGAAATCCATGGAAGTTGTCCTGCACAAAGAAAGCAATGCCACTCCAGATGTCATGACCTTGCTCTGTGACATCAAGAGTACCATCCAAACAAGATCTAATGATTTCAAGGGAGTCATGCTCAGGGGTAACTTGTGTAAATGGCAAGAGGGTGGTGCTAAACCTAGTGATTATATCCGTAATAGTGCTGACATGGTTTCAAGAAGTGTCAAGGAGTCTCAATTTAAAAATTCTCTAAAATGGAGGTCCTCCAGAAATGATTATTTATAGCAATTAATAGTAAAAGGGAATTACATTTTGAATTTAAATCATTTAATGATAAATAAAAAAGGTAAGTTCCCTCCTATTGGGCAATCGTACCCCATTACCACTTATACAATACAACCCCTCTACTCTTGGTGCCATCACCAACTATTCAGCTTCCTTACTGTTTCCAACAAGCATAGAAAATCTCTTCTTCCTCAAACAACGACCCTAAGAATGTCGCAGCATTCTAAACCATCCTCAGTCAAAAGAATGACCGACAATGATGCTAAATCAAACCCTAATGAAGTGCTTGAAATAGCTCCACTACAAATGATGACACCAGAAGGATTATTGGTGAAGGTGTAACACCCCCTTTCGATACCCCCAAATAAACAGTTAAATCATTTAGGAACTTAGTAAAATTTTCATCAGAGTATGAATTAACACATGGTATAAAAGAGGCACGTCACATTATCCAGGAAATTCAAAACACATACAACACCTGCTCATAAAGATATCAAACAAAGGGTAAATTACCACAAAGGAACTTAGTCCTTAAAACCCACATATCAATATTTAGAATAAGAGCGGAACATCTAAACATTGAATCACTTCATTCATATAAACATTATATACATCAACAGTTTAATTCAAGTCATAAGTCATGTTTACAAAACATTCACCAGCAGATACATACACAGATGTATCACAAAAGAATCAAAATAATTCCTAATTACCCGGTGCTACATATCAAAGCCAACCGACCAAAAAGAATGAAGCCACGCTTCATAAAAGACCTCCAGCAAACCTACTCTGCAATGCCTCATAGAGCATCATAAAACAACAGAAGGGTGAGAAACATTATTATAACAAACAATGCATATAATTATATATCTATATACACAAACATAGGATACACATAACATATTTCTCACCGCAACTCATCACAATTCATCACAATGTATATTTACACAACTAAGCATATTCACCAATCATGCTTCACAAACCACAATATTTCCACATAAACATTTACACTGATGTTTACTTTAACAATTCACATAAACATAAACAATTATGTTCTTTTCACCAATACATCATGAAAAGGGGATGAAAACCCTAAAACCAAATGAAGACAACACGAGCCCCCTCCCCTGTTATCTGTTTTTTTTTCATTTTTGTTATTTTATTTCTCTATTTGTTTTGTTAGTTACTAGTTAATTGATGTTAGTAGTTTTAATTAGGTGTCATTGGCTGTTAATTAGTTTTATAATCTATAATAATTTTTTTAATAATTAGTATCTTTTGAACAACTTTCTTTAATAATTAGTGAATAATAAAACCCATTTTTTTAGAAAATAAAATAAAAACATTTTTTACTTATTAAAACATTAAAGTTAAAACAATTTTTCTTAAATTAAATAAAATTAAAGCAATTTTTGATTAAAACCTTAAAACTAAAATAGTTTTGCTTTATCAAAACCTTAAAATAAAAACATTTTTTTATGAAAATTAAAACATTTTTTAAATAAAAACATCAAATTTGCATAATTTCTCCTTCAATTAACCTTTCTTTTAAACAAAAGTGCAAAAATATAAGTTCTTGTTTTGGCCGTTTCACTTTTGTCTAACCCGCATAATTTTGTTTGTTTCAGCTTATTATCGTTCATTTATTTGTATTATTTTTGGGCATGGATGTAATTTATGCGAGACTGTTGCGGTGAAATTTGGATGTCAAGCTATTGATTAACTTGAATCTTAATTCATTTACAACCGGTCTTTGATTTATCCGAAGGAAAGGTTAAAGAAAGGAAAAACCTAAAAGGGAGAGATCTAAGGTTCGGGGGTTGGTTAAATTTAGGGAAGGTATTAGCACCCTAAACTTCCGTAGTACTCTACGGGAACCTTTTGTTTATTTTTTTTATTTATTTTATTAATTATTTTGCTTTAGGGTATATACAAAGGATTGAAAATTAAAAAAGACCTAGGGGTTAATTCTAAGTTTACTCGGCAAGACATCGCATCTTGTGCCTACATATCCTTACGGGAATGGAATCAGAGTAACTGTAGTTCCTCTCAAAAGGGAGGTTAGAAACGTCTTGACTGTGGCCAAGGTTTGTTCAGAGACTCCAATCTCTATGTTAAAAAAATGTTAATTAAAATTAAAATAAGGTTAAATTAGGGATTCCACGGCGGAAAATCTTAAAACAGAGTACGACGACTCTTTTGGCCTAACACTAGGATAAAAGCAATTTTGCCCACGGCGGGACACCTAGGCTAAATAGGGTTTGATCCATTAAAGGGGTAAGGCTATTGACTCGGCGACCAAAAGGCTGGACCTAATCCTTCGGAAGGATAAAACTGTAAAAAAATGTGAAAATATGACAAATCATTATATGGAGGAATAATTAAGGTACAGAAATAAGAAAAGTAATAAAGGCAGAGGGTATAAAGAAACAAAGAAGCATTTCTGAAAACATGAAGAATATGAAAATATGTAATGACACTTAGAATGAAGTGAGGGAGGAAAATAGTGTGGGGCTGTGGCCACCACAAGCACATCTCAACCTCGAGCATGCACATGAAATGCCAAAAGAAAGAAAAGTAATAAAAGGGTACATAAAATGACACGACAAACATCAAACATCAGGAGTTCCTTACGAAAAGGTTTTAATTTTTTTAATATTTTAATTATAAAAAAAAAGATTTTAATTTTTTAATAAAAAATATTTAAGTTAAAATTATAAAAAAAATTAAGTTTAAATTATAAAAAAAAGTTTTTGGGGGAAAAGTCTTTTCAGTTTTTTTTAGAACAAAAAAGGCTTTTCATCCCAAAAAACGACTTTTCAGTTTTTTGGGAAAAGACTTTTCAGTTTTTTGGAAAAAGGCTTTTCAGTTTTTTTGGGAAAATGCTTTTCAGTTTTTTTTTTTGGGAACAAAAATGTTTTTTTTTTCTTCGGAACAAAAAGGCTTTTCAGTTTTTAAAAAAGGTCTTACTAAAAAAAAAAACCTAAACACACATGGAGATTAACATGGCAAAATATGCACATAAATATGAAAAAGCAAAATGTTTAGTAATTTAACGGACCTAAACACATTAACATGGCAAAATATGCACATAAACATGACAATGCAAAAGGTTTAGTAATTTAACCTACGAAGCGGAGGTTTGCTTCGGTAAATGTGAAAAAGGTTTGAATAAGGGAACACTGGAGAGCTCCAATCCTTCTGACGAGTTGTGGGAACGACCGCCTTTCTTCTCTGGGGATCTCCTTTGTTTCTCCCTTTCTCTCTCCTCTTTTCTGAAGAAAAACCTTCTGACCCCTTTTTCAACAAGGCAACACATGTATATATAGGGAACAAATTAGGGTTAACACCAAATTGTCAATAATGTCCCTAAAGCCCATTTTAAAGCCCAAACTAAATAATTAGTTAAGAAAAAATAAAATTTAAATAATTTAAAATAATTAAAATAAACTTAAAATAAAAACTAATAATCCTATTGATTCCTAAAATAAAAAATATTATAAAAAGAACAAAATTTTTTCTAATATTTTTTATTTTATGATTTTTTGGATATTTTTATGAATAATTTAGAAAAAAGTGAAAAAAAATAATATTTTAAAAAATGATTTAATTAAAATACGAAAATAATAATTAAATAATAATAAAAAACTATTTTTGTTATTTTTTAATGAGAGATAGAAACATTTAGAGTAAAAATAATAAAAAACAAAAAATGACTAAGGTGAGATTCGAACTCTCAACCTCTCACACTCACAACTCCTTACACATGTTCTCTTGCCAATTGTGCCATTTTTACTTTTTTTAGAAAAAAAATACATGCCATATGATATTTACCTGCAAAAAGTCAAACGACTACACAAATTTGTTAGTAATTGATTAAATGCAATGAAATGCGACGACAAATCTTAGGGCAAAATTTGGGGTATTACAATTGCCCCTATTTAAATAACTTCACCGGGTGATTTGAGCAACGGAGACTCGAGAAATCATGGTGGAGGGATTTAAATACAGATAACCGAAAATTTTGCCTTTAGACGCAGTGCTATGCCATGATATGGACAAAACAAAACGAACTATAATGCTAAATATAATATGAATCTGATATGATGCGTATGATGAAAATGACAAATGCACGGATACAGACGAAACAACGTCACAGGGGACGACCCACCGAGGAATTGCACTAGGGAAAAAGACATGTCATATCTGGAAGAACGTCGGGTAGACACGACACAGAATTGTTGATAGGTGCCAAGTAAATTAGAAATTGTCCGCAAGGTAAGACGCGAGTAAAACACGAGCTCAGGAGAAAAACGCAAATGGGGATAAAACACCCATGATGCCAAGTAAATAAATTTTGCCCACAAGGTAAGACACGAGTAAAACACGACCTCAGGGAGAAAAAAAGCAAATGGGGGTAAAACACCATGATGTTAGGTAAACCCAGGAATATCTGGTAAACGGGGAAGAAAACACCCGGGATAAAGGTACATGGGGGATAAAACACCCAAGGATAGAAGGTAAGTGGGGAGTAAAGCACCCAAGATAGACATGTAAATGGGGAGTAAAGCACCCAAGATAGACATGTAAATGGGGAGTAAAGCACCCAAGATAAAGATGTAAATGGGGAGTAAAGCACCCAAGATAAAAATGTAAATGGGGAGTAAAGAACCCAAGATAAAAATGTAAATGGGGAGTAAAGCACCCAAGATAAAAATGTAAATGGGGAATAAAGCACCCAAGATATGCACATGTATAGGAATTATGCTATGACATATGATCAAATGCAAATGCAGACATCGACGACAAGGCTCGACTCTTTCGGTGAGATAACAAAACTGGAGGACTGATTCCTCAACACGGAGATCACTGTCATTCTGTTAAACTGTATCAAGTTGATAGTCACTGTAGGAATGATGAATAACTGCTTAGGGATTATGCAAGTAAACCGCCCCAGGTCAAATGAACTGATAATTGCTTCAGCTGTCTAATTCGTGGAATCGACTATTTTGCTGTATCCTCGGAGGGCTTGCCCCAGTCTGGGTCTTGAACAATTCTCTGGATAAACCAAATCTGAGAAGATATTGTCTTGAACAAATCTTGAACTAATTCTTTGACAGGATGTAAAAGGAACTTGCCCCTGATAAGATCACTTGACCAAGTTTCTCATTGTTTGAAAATTTCTTAGAGGAAAGCCAGTTTGCAAACAAAAATATTCATACAAACATGGTAATGCAAAGTTCATGCGACTTTTGAAATCAAAATTATTTTTGAAAGATGGAAAATACATGAGTCGTTAGTCAGAACAAGGCGGTTCAAGACACTCAAAGTTTAAAATAAAAGTGTATTGCCAAAATAAATGATTTGCAAGGATCTTTTGGAGTCAGGTTACGCAACCTTGCTGTAGTATACTTTCAAAATAACCTTGCTTCAATTAGGTCTTTTGAGGGTTGTAATGTGGCCTGGTTCACGGTTTATGAAACAAAAGATAAAGGCTCAAAATTTATTTGTACCCACCCAATCTACGTGATGATCTTCAGTCCTATGCTCAGTTAACTCATACTATGCATTCAGGTTCCCATAAGTTAGGGATTTCATTGATCGTAGCAATGATGACTCAGAAGTCAAAGGGACCTATGAAAAGGCAGCCACTACTCCCCTATAACATTTGATTGTTTTGACATTGAGGATTTTCAAGATAAGGATTTAAAAATCTCTTTGTATTATCCCTAAATTTTGCCTGAACTGTTTATTTTAGAGTTTACAGTCAGCGGGATGCCCCAGTTTTGCCTAAGTCTCCTTCATAGGTTTTGACTTAGCGGGCTTCTTTTGCTTTTTTTATATTATTTTTTTGTGTGAAGGAAAGTGACTGTTTGATTTTAATGATTACGGTGAACCATCATCGACCTTTTGATTAGAAAACATCTTCGACACTTGTTTGACGTGTGCGAAGGAAAATTTGTTAATGAAAGGTGTATCGTATGAACACACAACCAAGTTAACTGAGAACTACCCATCCCAAGGTTAAAATTGTGGGTTTTTTGTAACGAAAGAAACTCAAACTTCTAGGCCCGAAGGGGGTGACGAGGGATTAACTTCCTTATTTCTCCAGTGTTTGGGAATTGAAACAATGCCTTACATCGTCAACAAGGTTTAATTGAAAGCATACTGACAGCAGTTATGGGTATAACATTTTCGTCATCCTCCCTCCGATCTTAGCATATCAAAATTTTGGACAAGAAGTAAACATTTGAAAAATAAAGCATAAAGATGCAAATAAATGGACGGAAATGAATTGAATCAAAAGTCGCAATGCTTATTTCATTAATGAAAGTACAAACATAATTAAAAGCAAACAACTTAAACAAAATAAGGAAAGTGCAAACAACGAGAAACAAAAGGTCTAGTGACAAAACTTCATTTCTGATGTACTGGCAAGGGATTTTTCTGAACATCCGGATGACTGTCTGTAAAATCAAGTATTCCAGTTCTAACCAATTCACATACTCTAGCCTTCAATGCAAAACAATGCTCCAAGTCATGGCCTGGGGAACCCTCAAGGGAAGCACAATGGAGATCAGCCCTAAATCCAGCCGGAGGATTAAGAGGAGGTGGTAAAGCCTTTGTAGTAATCAGTCCTTGCCGGACTAAGTCAGGATATAGCTCTGTGTAAGTCATGAGAATAGGATCAAAGTGACTCCTGTTCCGTTTCTGGTCTGATATCTGTGTCGAGGAATCAGCTTGACGACTCAAAGGTACACTGGAAAACGAGAGAACCGAGAATGAGAAACCGGGGGACAAATGCAATGCAAAAATGTGATGCTGATGCCATGCAATGGTCTCAAGAATTTCAACGGTCGATTGCGAATATTGCTTTTTAAGAAAGTTGGAAAAAATTTTAGACTTTAAAATGTAAGGCTTTTCGAATTTGCAAAGGACTGCTGAATTCCTTGAAACTAGAAATGATATGATGCTTTATGGATGCGAAGCACAAATACACAAAAGCAAACAAAAGGTCCTAAGTTAGAGGAACAATGAATGGAGTCAAGGTCTACCCTTCCCAAAGAGGTATGTACTATAGGTTGATTGTACCTGCAGAACAAGGGTTCTAAATCAGTGCCCAAAGTCATCAGTCCATCTTTCGGATATTATCGACTTCCCGACTGACTCGAGGGTCAATAATATTCTCAAGAGAACCTCTTTTAAGTGTAGCATCGCGTAGCAACCATTGTAGGACTACTCCCATATAGTTCCCGCACTACGTCCTATATAAGGTCAAGATGGTGTAAAGGTACTACGGTTCCCAGTATCACAGACTCCAATCGATAACGGTAAAAGTTTTCACGACTACACTCGATCAACCGAACCATTTTCGAAAGTGTCTCAACTGAGCGTTGATTCTCGATTTAGCTTAGTCGGGACTCACTCCCTATAAGCCTCGTCGAATATATCAGCCATCCTATCATAAGGTCGCTCAAGTCCGGGTGTAGGACTTATCTCACAACACAGTAACTCCAAGTAAGGTACCCCAATATATACATACAAGTGAGCAAAATATATAATAAAACAAATATATAAAGAAAAATAAACAAAATAGGGATAACCCTCAATAGTTAGGACTCCCCAGTGAAGTCGCCATTTTCTGTTGCGGTGAAATTTGGATGTCAAGCTATTGATTAACTTGAATCTTAATTCATTTACAACCGGTCTTTGATTTATCCGAAGGAAAGGTTAAAGAAAGGAAAAACCTAAAAGGGAGAGATCTAAGGTTCGGGGGTTGGTTAAATTTAGGGAAGGTATTAGCACCCTAAACTTCCGTAGTACTCTACGGGAACCTTTTGTTTATTTTTTTTATTTATTTTATTAATTATTTTGCTTTAGGGTATATACAAAGGATTGAAAATTAAAAAAGACCTAGGGGTTAATTCTAAGTTTACTCGGCAAGACATCGCATCTTGTGCCTACATATCCTTACGGGAATGGAATCAGAGTAACTGTAGTTCCCCTCAAAAGGGAGGTTAGAAACGTCTTTACTGTGGCCAAGGTTTGTTCAGAGACTCCAATCTCTATGTTAAAAAAATGTTAATTAAAATTAAAATAGGGTTAAATTAGGGATTCCACGGCGGAAAACCTTAAAACAGAGTACAACGACTCTTTTGGCCTAACACTAGGATAAAAGCAATTTTGCCCACGGCGGGACACCTAGGCTAAACAGGGTTTGATCCATTAAAGGGGTAAGGCTATTGACTCGGCGGCCAAAAGGCTGGACCTAATCCTTCGGAAGGATAAAACTGTAAAAAAATGTGAAAATATGACAAATCATTATATGGAGGAATAATTAAGGTACAGAAATAAGAAAAGTAATAAAGGCAGAGGGTATAAAGAAACAAAGAAACATTTCTGAAAACATGAAGAATATGAAAATATGTAATGACACTTAGAATGAAGTGAGGGAGGAAAATAGTGTGGGGCTGTGGCCACCACAAGCACATCTCAACCTCGAGCATGCACATGAAATGCCAAAAGAAAGAAAAGTAATAAAAGGGTACATAAAATGACACGACAAACATCAAACATCAGGAGTTCCTTACGAAAAGGTTTTAATTTTTTTAATATTTTAATTATAAAAAAAAAAGATTTTAATTTTTTAATAAAAAATATTTAAGTTAAAATTATAAAAAAAATTAAGTTTAAATTATAAAAAAAAGTTTTTGGGGGAAAAGTCTTTTCAGTTTTTTTTAGAACAAAAAAGGCTTTTCATCCCAAAAAAAGACTTTTCAGTTTTTTGGGAAAAGACTTTTCAGTTTTTTGGAAAAAGGCTTTTCAGTTTTTTTGGGAAAAGGCTTTTCAGTTTTTTTTTTGGGAACAAAAATGTTTTTTTTTCTTTGGAACAAAAAGGCTTTTCAGTTTTTAAAAAAGGTCTTACTAAAAAAAAAACCTAAACACACATGGAGATTAACATGGCAAAATATGCACATAAATATGAAAAAGCAAAATGTTTAGTAATTTAACGGACCTAAACACATTAACATGGCAAAATATGCACATAAACATGACAATGCAAAAGGTTTAGTAATTTAACCTACGAAGCGGAGGTTTGCTTCGGTAAATGTGAAAAAGGTTTGAATAAGGGAACACTGGAGAGCTCCAATCCTTCTGACGAGTTGTGGGAACGACCGCCTTTCTTCTCTGGGGATCTCCTTTGTTTCTCCCTTTCTCTCTCCTCTTTTCTGAAGAAAAACCTTCTGACCCCTTTTTCAACAAGGCAACACATGTATATATAGGGAACAAATTAGGGTTAACACCAAATTGTCAATAATGTCCCTAAAGCCCATTTTAAAGCCCAAACTAAATAATTAGTTAAGAAAAAATAAAATTTAAATAATTTAAAATAATTAAAATAAACTTAAAATAAAAACTAATAATCCTATTGATTCCTAAAATAAAAAATATTATAAAAAGAATAAAATTTTTTCTAATATTTTTTATTTTATGATTTTTTGGATATTTTTATGAATAATTTAGAAAAAAGTGAAAAAAAATAATATTTTAAAAAATGATTTAATTAAAATACGAAAATAATAATTAAATAATAATAAAAAACTATTTTTGTTATTTTTTAATGAGAGATAGAAACATTTAGAGTAAAAATAATAAAAAACAAAAAATGACTAAGGTGAGATTCGAACTCTCAACCTCTCACACTCACAACTCCTTACACATGTTCTCTTGCCAATTGTGCCATTTTTACTTTTTTTAGAAAAAAAATACATGCCATATGATATTTACCTGCAAAAAGTCAAACGACTACACAAATTTGTTAGTAATTGATTAAATGCAATGAAATGCGACGACAAATCTTAGGGCAAAATTTGGGGTATTACAGTTGCCCCTATTTAAATAACTTCACCGGGTGAGTTGAGCAACGGAGACTCGAGAAATCATGGTGGAGGGATTTAAATACAGATAACCGAAAATTTTGCCTTTAGACGCAGTGCTATGCAATGATATGGACAAAACAAAACGAACTATAATGCTAAATATAATATGAATCTGATATGATGCGTATGATGAAAATGACAAATGCACGGATACAGACGAAACAACGTCACAGGGGACGACCCACCGAGGAATTGCACTAGGGAAAAAGACATGTCATATCTGGAAGAACGTCGGGTAGACACGACACAGAATTGTTGATAGGTGCCAAGTAAATTAGAAATTGTCCGCAAGGTAAGACGCGAGTAAAACACGAGCTCAGGAGAAAAACGCAAATGGGGATAAAACACCCATGATGCCAAGTAAATAAATTTTGCCCACAAGGTAAGACACGAGTAAAACACGACCTCAGGGAGAAAAAAAGCAAATGGGGGTAAAACACCATGATGTTAGGTAAACCCAGGAATATCTGGTAAACGGGGAAGAAAACACCCGGGATAAAGGTACATGGGGGATAAAACACCCAAGGATAGAAGGTAAGTGGGGAGTAAAGCACCCAAGATAGACATGTAAATGGGGAGTAAAGCACCCAAGATAGACATGTAAATGGGGAGTAAAGCACCCAAGATAAAGATGTAAATGGGGAGTAAAGCACCCAAGATAAAAATGTAAATGGGGAGTAAAGAACCCAAGATAAAAATGTAAATGGGGAGTAAAGCACCCAAGATAAAAATGTAAATGGGGAATAAAGCACCCAAGATATGCACATGTATAGGAATTATGCTATGACATATGATCAAATGCAAATGCAGACATCGACGACAAGGCTCGACTCTTTCGGTGAGATGACAAAACTGGAGGACTGATTCCTCAACACGGAGATCACTGTCATTCTGTTAAACTGTATCAAGTTGATAGTCACTGTAGGAATGATGAATAACTGCTTAGGGATTATGCAAGTAAACCGCCCCAGGTCAAATGAACTGATAATTGCTTCAGCTGTCTAATTCGTGGAATCGACTATTTTGCTGTATCCTCGGAGGGCTTGCCCCAGTCTGGATCTTGAACAATTCTCTGGATAAACCAAATCTGAGAAGATATTGCCTTGAACAAATCTTGAACTAATTCTTTGACAGGATGTAAAAGGAACTTGCCCCTGATAAGATCACTTGACCAAGTTTCTCATTGTTTGAAAATTTCTTAGAGGAAAGCCAGTTTGCAAACAAAAATATTCATACAAACATGGTAATGCAAAGTTCATGCGACTTTTGAAATCAAAATTATTTTTGAAAGATGGAAAATACATGAGTCGTTAGTCAGAACAAGGCGGTTCAAGACACTCAAAGTTTAAAATAAAAGTGTATTGCCAAAATAAATGATTCGCAAGGATCTTTTGGAGTCAGGTTACGCAACCTTGCTGTAGTATACTTTCAAAATAACCTTGCTTCAATTAGGTCTTTTGAGGGTTGTAATGTGGCCTGGTTCACGGTTTATGAAACAAAAGATAAAGGCTCAAAATTTATTTGTACCCACCCAATCTACGTGATGATCTTCAGTCCTATGCTCAGTTAACTCATACTATGCATTCAGGTTCCCATAAGTTAGGGATTTCATTGATCGTAGCAATGATGACTCAGAAGTCAAAGGGACCTATGAAAAGGCAGCCACTACTCCCCTATAACATTTGATTGTTTTGACATTGAGGATTTTCAAGATAAGGATTTAAAAATCTCTTTGTATTATCCCTAAATTTTGCCTGAACTGTTTATTTTAGAGTTTACAGTCAGCGGGATGCCCCAGTTTTGCCTAAGTCTCCTTCATAGGTTTTGACTTAGCGGGCTTCTTTTGCTTTTTTTATATTATTTTTTTGTGTGAAGGAAAGTGACTGTTTGATTTTAATGATTACGGTGAACCATCATCGACCTTTTGATTAGAAAACATCTTCGACACTTGTTTGACGTGTGCGAAGGAAAATTTGTTAATGAAAGGTGTATCGTATGAACACACAACCAAGTTAACTGAGAACTACCCATCCCAAGGTTAAAATTGTGGGTTTTTTGTAACGAAAGAAACTCAAACTTCTAGGCCCGAAGGGGGTGACGAGGGATTAACTTCCTTATTTCTCCAGTGTTTGGGAATTGAAACAATGCCTTACATCGTCAACAAGGTTTAATTGAAAGCATACTGACACCAGTTATGGGTATAACATTTTCGTCATCCTCCCTCCGATCTTAGCATATCAAAATTTTGGACAAGAAGTAAACATTTGAAAAATAAAGCATAAAGATGCAAATAAATGGACGGAAATGAATTGAATCAAAAGTCGCAATGCTTATTTCATTAATGAAAGTACAAACATAATTAAAAGCAAACAACTTAAACAAAATAAGGAAAGTGCAAACAACGAGAAACAAAAGGTCTAGTGACAAAACTTCATTTCTGATGTACTGGCAAGGGATTTTTCTGAACATCCGGATGACTGTCTGTAAAATCAAGTATTCCAGTTCTAACCAATTCACATACTCTAGCCTTCAATGCAAAACAATGCTCCAAGTCATGGCCTGGGGAACCCTCATGGGAAGCACAATGGAGATCAGCCCTAAATCCAGCCGGAGGATTAAGAGGAGGTGGTAAAGCCTTTGTAGTAATCAGTCCTTGCCGGACTAAGTCAGGATATAGCTCTGTGTAAGTCATGAGAATAGGATCAAAGTGACTCCTGTTCCGTTTCTGGTCTGATATCTGTGTCGAGGAATCAGCTTGACGACTCAAAGGTACACTGGAAAACGAGAGAACCGAGAATGAGAAACCGGGGGACAAATGCAATGCAAAAATGTGATGCTGATGCCATGCAATGGTCTCAAGAATTTCAACGGTCGATTGCGAATATTGCTTTTTAAGAAAGTTGGAAAAAATTTTAGACTTTAAAATGTAAGGCTTTTCGAATTTGCAAAGGACTGCTGAATTCCTTGAAACTAGAAATGATATGATGCTTTATGGATGCGAAGCACAAATACACAAAAGCAAACAAAAGGTCCTAAGTTAGAGGAACAATGAATGGAGTCAAGGTCTACCCTTCCCAAAGAGGTATGTACTATAGGTTGATTGTACCTGCAGAACAAGGGTTCTAAATCAGTGCCCAAAGTCATCAGTCCATCTTTCGGATATTATCGACTTCCCGACTGACTCGAGGGTCAATAATATTCTCAAGAGAACCTCTTTTAAGTGTAGCATCGCGTAGCAACCATTGTAGGACTACTCCCATATAGTTCCCGCACTACGTCCTATATAAGGTCAAGATGGTGTAAAGGTACTACGGTTCCCAGTATCACAGACTCCAATCGATAACGGTAAAAGTTTTCACGACTACACTCGATCAACCGAACCATTTTCGAAAGTGTCTCAACTGAGCGGTGATTCTCGATTTAGCTTAGTCGGGACTCACTCCCTATAAGCCTCGTCGAATATATCAGCCATCCTATCATAAGGTCGCTCAAGTCCGGGTGTAGGACTTATCTCACAACACAGTAACTCCAAGTAAGGTACCCCAATATATACATACAAGTGAGCAAAATATATAATAAAACAAATATATAAAGAAAAATAAACAAAATAGGGATAACCCTCAATAGTTAGGACTCCCCAGTGAAGTCGCCATTTTCTGTTGCGGTGAAATTTGGATGTCAAGCTATTGATTAACTTGAATCTTAATTCATTTACAACCGATCTTTGATTTATCCGAAGGAAAGGTTAAAGAAAGGAAAAACCTAAAAGGGAGAGATCTAAGGTTCGGGGGTTGGTTAAATTTAGGGAAGGTATTAGCACCCTAAACTTCCGTAGTACTCTACGGGAACCTTTTGTTTATTTTTTTTATTTTTTTTATTAATTATTTTGCTTTAGGGTATATACAAAGGATTGAAAATTAAAAAAGACCTAGGGGTTAATTCTAAGTTTACTCGGCAAGACATCGCATCTTGTGCCTACATATCCTTACGGGAATGGAATCAGAGTAACTGTAGTTCCCCTCAAAAGGGAGGTTAGAAACGTCTCGACTGTGGCCAAGGTTTGTTCAGAGACTCCAATCTCTATGTTAAAAAAATGTTAATTAAAATTAAAATAGGGTTAAATTAGGGATTCCACGGCGGAAAACCTTAAAACAGAGTACGACGACTCTTTTGGCCTAACACTAGGATAAAAGCAATTTTGCCCACGGCGGGACACCTAGGCTAAACAGGGTTTGATCCATTAAAGGGGTAAGGCTATTGACTCGGCGGCCAAAAGGCTGGACCTAATCCTTCGGAAGGATAAAACTGTAAAAAAATGTGAAAATATGACAAATCATTATATGGAGGAATAATTAAGGTACAGAAATAAGAAAAGTAATAAAGGCAGAGGGTATAAAGAAACAAAGAAACATTTCTGAAAACATGAAGAATATGAAAATATGTAATGACACTTAGAATGAAGTGAGGGAGGAAAATAGTGTGGGGCTGTGGCCACCACAAGCACATCTCAACCTCGAGCATGCACATGAAATGCCAAAAGAAAGAAAAGTAATAAAAGGGTACATAAAATGACACGACAAACATCAAACATCAGGAGTTCCTTACGAAAAGGTTTTAATTTTTTTAATATTTTAATTATAAAAAAAAAGATTTTAATTTTTTAATAAAAAATATTTAAGTTAAAATTATAAAAAAAAAATTAAGTTTAAATTATAAAAAAAAGTTTTTGGGGGAAAAGTCTTTTCAGTTTTTTTTAGAACAAAAAAGGTTTTTCATCCCAAAAAAAGACTTTTCAGTTTTTTGGGAAAAGACTTTTCAGTTTTTTGGAAAAAGGCTTTTCAGTTTTTTTGGGAAAAGGCTTTTCAGTTTTTTTTTTGGGAACAAAAATATTTTTTTTTCTTCGGAACAAAAAGGCTTTTCAGTTTTTAAAAAAGGTCTTACTAAAAAAAAACCTAAACACACATGGAGATTAACATGGCAAAATATGCACATAAATATGAAAAAGCAAAATGTTTAGTAATTTAACGGACCTAAACACATTAACATGGCAAAATATGCACATAAACATGACAATGCAAAAGGTTTAGTAATTTAACCTACGAAGCGGAGGTTTGCTTCGGTAAATGTGAAAAAGGTTTGAATAAGGGAACACTGGAGAGCTCCAATCCTTCTGACGAGTTGTGGGAACGACCGCCTTTCTTCTCTGGGGATCTCCTTTGTTTCTCCCTTTCTCTCTCCTCTTTTCTGAAGAAAAACCTTCTGACCCCTTTTTCAACAAGGCAACACATGTATATATAGGGAACAAATTAGGGTTAACACCAAATTGTCAATAATGTCCCTAAAGCCCATTTTAAAGCCCAAACTAAATAATTAGTTAAGAAAAAATAAAATTTAAATAATTTAAAATAATTAAAATAAACTTAAAATAAAAACTAATAATCCTATTGATTCCTAAAATAAAAAATATTATAAAAAGAATAAAAATTTTTCTAATATTTTTTATTTTATGATTTTTTGGATATTTTTATGAATAATTTAGAAAAAAGTGAAAAAAAATAATATTTTAAAAAATGATTTAATTAAAATACGAAAATAATAATTAAATAATAATAAAAAACTATTTTTGTTATTTTTTAATGAGAGATAGAAACATTTAGAGTAAAAATAATAAAAAACAAAAAATGACTAAGGTGAGATTCGAACTCTCAACCTCTCACACTCACAACTCCTTACACATGTTCTCTTGCCAATTGTGCCATTTTTACTTTTTTTAGAAAAAAAATACATGCCATATGATATTTACCTGCAAAAAGTCAAACGACTACACAAATTTGTTAGTAATTGATTAAATGCAATGAAATGCGACGACAAATCTTAGGGCAAAATTTGGGGTATTACAGTTGCCCCTATTTAAATAACTTCACCGGGTGATTTGAGCAACGGAGACTCGAGAAATCATGGTGGAGGGATTTAAATACAGATAACCGAAAATTTTGCCTTTAGACGCAGTGCTATGCAATGATATGGACAAAACAAAACGAACTATAATGCTAAATATAATATGAATCTGATATGATGCGTATGATGAAAATGACAAATGCACGGATACAGACGAAACAACGTCACAGGGGACGACCCACCGAGGAATTGCACTAGGGAAAAAGACATGTCATATCTGGAAGAACGTCGGGTAGACACGACACAGAATTGTTGATAGGTGCCAAGTAAATTAGAAATTGTCCGCAAGGTAAGACGCGAGTAAAACACGAGCTCAGGAGAAAAACGCAAATGGGGATAAAACACCCATGATGCCAAGTAAATAAATTTTGCCCACAAGGTAAGACACGAGTAAAACACGACCTCAGGTAGAAAAAAAAGCAAATGGGGGTAAAACACCATGATGTTAGGTAAACCCAGGAATATCTGGTAAACGGGGAAGAAAACACCCGGGATAAAGGTACATGGGGGATAAAACACCCAAGGATAGAAGGTAAGTGGGGAGTAAAGCACCCAAGATAGACATGTAAATGGGGAGTAAAGCACCCAAGATAGACATGTAAATGGGGAGTAAAGCACCCAAGATAAAGATGTAAATGGGGAGTAAAGCACCCAAGATAAAAATGTAAATGGGGAGTAAAGAACCCAAGATAAAAATGTAAATGGGGAGTAAAGCACCCAAGATATGCACATGTATAGAAATTATGCTATGACATATGATCAAATGCAAATGCAGACATCGACGACAAGGCTCGACTCTTTCGGTGAGATGACAAAACTGGAGGACTGATTCCTCAACACGGAGATCACTGTCATTCTGTTAAACTGTATCAAGTTGATAGTCACTGTAGGAATGATGAATAACTGCTTAGGGATTATGCAAGTAAACCGCCCCAGGTCAAATGAACTGATAATTGCTTCAGCTGTCTAATTCGTGGAATCGACTATTTTGCTGTATCCTCGGAGGGCTTGCCCCAGTCTGGGTCTTGAACAATTCTCTGGATAAACCAAATCTGAGAAGATATTGCCTTGAACAAATCTTGAACTAATTCTTTGACAGGATGTAAAAGGAACTTGCCCCTGATAAGATCACTTGACCAAGTTTCTCATTGTTTGAAAATTTCTTAGAGGAAAGCCAGTTTGCAAACAAAAATATTCATACAAACATGGTAATGCAAAGTTCATGCGACTTTTGAAATCAAAATTATTTTTGAAAGATGGAAAATACATGAGTCGTTAGTCAGAACAAGGCGGTTCAAGACACTCAAAGTTTAAAATAAAAGTGTATTGCCAAAATAAATGATTCGCAAGGATCTTTTGGAGTCAGGTTACGCAACCTTGCTGTAGTATACTTTCAAAATAACCTTGCTTCAATTAGGTCTTTTGAGGGTTGTAATGTGGCCTGGTTCACGGTTTATGAAACAAAAGATAAAGGCTCAAAATTTATTTGTACCCACCCAATCTACGTGATGATCTTCAGTCCTATGCTCAGTTAACTCATACTATGCATTCAGGTTCCCATAAGTTAGGGATTTCATTGATCGTAGCAATGATGACTCAGAAGTCAAAGGGACCTATGAAAAGGCAGCCACTACTCCCCTATAACATTTGATTGTTTTGACATTGAGGATTTTCAAGATAAGGATTTAAAAATCTCTTTGTATTATCCCTAAATTTTGCCTGAACTGTTTATTTTAGAGTTTACAGTCAGCGGGATGCCCCAGTTTTGCCTAAGTCTCCTTCATAGGTTTTGACTTAGCGGGCTTCTTTTGCTTTTTTTATATTATTTTTTTGTGTGAAGGAAAGTGACTGTTTGATTTTAATGATTACGGTGAACCATCATCGACCTTTTGATTAGAAAACATCTTCGACACTTGTTTGACGTGTGCGAAGGAAAATTTGTTAATGAAAGGTGTATCGTATGAACACACAACCAAGTTAACTGAGAACTACCCATCCCAAGGTTAAAATTGTGGGTTTTTTGTAACGAAAGAAACTCAAACTTCTAGGCCCGAAGGGGGTGACGAGGGATTAACTTCCTTATTTCTCCAGTGTTTGGGAATTGAAACAATGCCTTACATCGTCAACAAGGTTTAATTGAAAGCATACTGACAGCAGTTATGGGTATAACATTTTCTTCATCCTCCCTCCGATCTTAGCATATCAAAATTTTGGACAAGAAGTAAACATTTGAAAAATAAAGCATAAAGATGCAAATAAATGGACGGAAATGAATTGAATCAAAAGTCGCAATGCTTATTTCATTAATGAAAGTACAAACATAATTAAAAGCAAACAACTTAAACAAAATAAGGAAAGTGCAAACAACGAGAAACAAAAGGTCTAGTGACAAAACTTCATTTCTGATGTACTGGCAAGGGATTTTTCTGAACATCCGGATGACTGTCTGTAAAATCAAGTATTCCAGTTCTAACCAATTCACATACTCTAGCCTTCAATGCAAAACAATGCTCCAAGTCATGGCCTGGGGAACCCTCATGGGAAGCACAATGGAGATCAACCCTAAATCCAGCCGGAGGATTAAGAGGAGGTGGTAAAGCCTTTGTAGTAATCAGTCATTGCCGGACTAAGTCAGGATATAGCTCTGTGTAAGTCATGAGAATAGGATCAAAGTGACTCCTGTTCCGTTTCTGGTCTGATATCTGTGTCGAGGAATCAGCTTGACGACTCAAAGGTACACTGGAAAACGAGAGAACCGAGAATGAGAAACCGGGGGACAAATGCAATGCAAAAATGTGATGCTGATGCCATGCAATGGTCTCAAGAATTTCAACGGTCGATTGCGAATATTGCTTTTTAAGAAAGTTGGAAAAAATTTTAGACTTTAAAATGTAAGGCTTTTCGAATTTGCAAAGGACTGCTGAATTCCTTGAAACTAGAAATGATATGATGCTTTATGGATGCGAAGCACAAATACACAAAAGCAAACAAAAGGTCCTAAGTTAGAGGAACAATGAATGGAGTCAAGGTCTACCCTTCCCAAAGAGGTATGTACTATAGGTTGATTGTACCTGCAGAACAAGGGTTCTAAATCAGTGCCCAAAGTCATCAGTCCATCTTTCGGATATTATCGACTTCCCGACTGACTCGAGGGTCAATAATATTCTCAAGAGAACCTCTTTTTAAGTGTAGCATCGCGTAGCAACCATTGTAGGACTACTCCCATATAGTTCCCGCACTACGTCCTATATAAGGTCAAGATGGTGTAAAGGTACTACGGTTCCCAGTATCACAGACTCCAATCGATAACGGTAAAAGTTTTCACGACTACACTCGATCAACCGAACCATTTTCGAAAGTGTCTCAACTGAGCGGTGATTCTCGATTTAGCTTAGTCGGGACTCACTCCCTATAAGCCTCGTCGAATATATCAGCCATCCTATCATAAGGTCGCTCAAGTCCGGGTGTAGGACTTATCTCACAACACAGTAACTCCAAGTAAGGTACCCTAATATATACATACAAGTGAGCAAAATATATAATAAAACAAATATATAAAGAAAAATAAACAAAATAGGGATAACCCTCAATAGTTAGGACTCCCCAGTGAAGTCGCCATTTTCTGTTGCGGTGAAATTTGGATGTCAAGCTATTGATTAACTTGAATCTTAATTCATTTACAACCGGTCTTTGATTTATCCGAAGGAAAGGTTAAAGAAAGGAAAAACCTAAAAGGGAGAGATCTAAGGTTCGGGGGTTGGTTAAATTTAGGGAAGGTATTAGCACCCTAAACTTCCGTAGTACTCTACGGGAACCTTTTGTTTATTTTTTTTATTTATTTTATTAATTATTTTGCTTTAGGGTATATACAAAGGATTGAAAATTAAAAAAGACCTAGGGGTTAATTCTAAGTTTACTCGGCAAGACATCGCATCTTGTGCCTACATATCCTTACGGGAATGGAATCAGAGTAACTGTAGTTCCCCTCAAAAGGGAGGTTAGAAACGTCTTGACTGTGGCCAAGGTTTGTTCAGAGACTCCAATCTCTATGTTAAAAAAATGTTAATTAAAATTAAAATAGGGTTAAATTAGGGATTCCACGGCGGAAAACCTTAAAACAGAGTACGACGACTCTTTTGGCCTAACACTAGGATAAAAGCAATTTTGCCCACGGCGGGACACCTAGGCTAAACAGGGTTTGATCCATTAAAGGGGTAAGGCTATTGACTCGGCGGCCAAAAGGCTGGACCTAATCCTTCGGAAGGATAAAACTGTAAAAAAATGTGAAAATATGACAAATCATTATATGGAGGAATAATTAAGGTACAGAAATAAGAAAAGTAATAAAGGCAGAGGGTATAAAGAAACAAAGAAACATTTCTGAAAACATGAAGAATATGAAAATATGTAATGACACTTAGAATGAAGTGAGGGAGGAAAATAGTGTGGGGCTGTGGCCACCACAAGCACATCTGAACCTCGAGCATGCACATGAAATGCCAAAAGAAAGAAAAGTAATAAAAGGGTACATAAAATGACACGACAAACATCAAACATCAGGAGTTCCTTACGAAAAGGTTTTAATTTTTTTAATATTTTAATTATAAAAAAAAAAGATTTTAATTTTTTAATAAAAAATATTTAAGTTAAAATTATAAAAAAAAAATTAAGTTTAAATTATAAAAAAAAGTTTTTGGGGGAAAAGTCTTTTCAGTTTTTTTTAGAACAAAAAAGGCTTTTCATCCCAAAAAAAGACTTTTCTGTTTTTTGGGAAAAGACTTTTCAGTTTTTTGGAAAAAGGCTTTTCAGTTTTTTTGGGAAAAGGCTTTTCAGTTTTTTTTTTGGGAACAAAAATGTTTTTTTTTCTTTGGAACAAAAAGGCTTTTCAGTTTTTAAAAAAGGTCTTACTAAAAAAAAAACCTAAACACACATGGAGATTAACATGGCAAAATATGCACATAAATATGAAAAAGCAAAATGTTTAGTAATTTAACGGACCTAAACACATTAACATGGCAAAATATGCACATAAACATGACAATGCAAAAGGTTTAGTAATTTAACCTACGAAGCGGAGGTTTGCTTCGGTAAATGTGAAAAAGGTTTGAATAAGGGAACACTGGAGAGCTCCAATCCTTCTGACGAGTTGTGGGAACGACCGCCTTTCTTCTCTGGGGATCTCCTTTGTTTCTCACTTTCTCTCTCCTCTTTTCTGAAGAAAAACCTTCTGACCCCTTTTTCAACAAGGCAACACATGTATATATAGGGAACAAATTAGGGTTAACACCAAATTGTCAATAATGTCCCTAAAGCCCATTTTAAAGCCCAAACTAAATAATTAGTTAAGAAAAAATAAAATTTAAATAATTTAAAATAATTAAAATAAACTTAAAATAAAAACTAATAATCCTATTGATTCCTAAAATAAAAAATATTATAAAAAGAATAAAATTTTTTCTAATATTTTTTATTTTATGATTTTTTGGATATTTTTATGAATAATTTAGAAAAAAGTGAAAAAAAATAATATTTTAAAAAATGATTTAATTAAAATACGAAAATAATAATTAAATAATAATAAAAAACTATTTTTGTTATTTTTTAATGAGAGATAGAAACATTTAGAGTAAAAATAATAAAAAACAAAAAATGACTAAGGTGAGATTCGAACTCTCAACCTCTCACACTCACAACTCCTTACACATGTTCTCTTGCCAATTGTGCCATTTTTACTTTTTTTAGAAAAAAAATACATGCCATATGATATTTACCTGCAAAAAGTCAAACGACTACACAAATTTGTTAGTAATTGATTAAATGCAATGAAATGCGACGACAAATCTTAGGGCAAAATTTGGGGTATTACAGTTGCCCCTATTTAAATAACTTCACCGGGTGAGTTGAGCAACGGAGACTCGAGAAATCATGGTGGAGGGATTTAAATACAGATAACCGAAAATTTTGCCTTTAGACGCAGTGCTATGCAATGATATGGACAAAACAAAACGAACTATAATGCTAAATATAATATGAATCTGATATGATGCGTATGATGAAAATGACAAATGCACGGATACAGACGAAACAACGTCACAGGGGACGACCCACCGAGGAATTGCACTAGGGAAAAAGACATGTCATATCTGGAAGAACGTCGGGTAGACACGACACAGAATTGTTGATAGGTGCCAAGTAAATTAGAAATTGTCCGCAAGGTAAGACGCGAGTAAAACACGAGCTCAGGAGAAAAACGCAAATGGGGATAAAACACCCATGATGCCAAGTAAATAAATTTTGCCCACAAGGTAAGACACGAGTAAAACACGACCTCAGGGAGAAAAAAAGCAAATGGGGGTAAAACACCATGATGTTAGGTAAACCCAGGAATATCTGGTAAACGGGGAAGAAAACACCCGGGATAAAGGTACATGGGGGATAAAACACCCAAGGATAGAAGGTAAGTGGGGAGTAAAGCACCCAAGATAGACATGTAAATGGGGAGTAAAGCACCCAAGATAGACATGTAAATGGGGAGTAAAGCACCCAAGATAAAGATGTAAATGGGGAGTAAAGCACCCAAGATAAAAATGTAAATGGGGAGTAAAGAACCCAAGATAAAAATGTAAATGGGGAGTAAAGCACCCAAGATAAAAATGTAAATGGGGAATAAAGCACCCAAGATATGCACATGTATAGGAATTATGCTATGACATATGATCAAATGCAAATGCAGACATCGACGACAAGGCTCGACTCTTTCGGTGAGATGACAAAACTGGAGGACTGATTCCTCAACACGGAGATCACTGTCATTCTGTTAAACTGTATCAAGTTGATAGTCACTGTAGGAATGATGAATAACTGCTTAGGGATTATGCAAGTAAACCGCCCCAGGTCAAATGAACTGATAATTGCTTCAGCTGTCTAATTCGTGGAATCGACTATTTTGCTGTATCCTCGGAGGGCTTGCCCCAGTCTGGGTCTTGAACAATTCTCTGGATAAACCAAATCTG
The DNA here is from genome assembly GCA_963859935.3 of Lathyrus sativus. Classification (NCBI taxonomy): domain Eukaryota; kingdom Viridiplantae; phylum Streptophyta; class Magnoliopsida; order Fabales; family Fabaceae; genus Lathyrus; species Lathyrus sativus. The sequence continues at coordinate 361,934,592 of OZ012739.1, forward strand.
AGAAGATATTGCCTTGAACAAATCTTGAACTAATTCTTTGACAGGATGTAAAAGGAACTTGCCCCTGATAAGATCACTTGACCAAGTTTCTCATTGTTTGAAAATTTCTTAGAGGAAAGCCAGTTTGCAAACAAAAATATTCATACAAACATGGTAATGCAAAGTTCATGCGACTTTTGAAATCAAAATTATTTTTGAAAGATGGAAAATACATGAGTCGTTAGTCAGAACAAGGCGGTTCAAGACACTCAAAGTTTAAAATAAAAGTGTATTGCCAAAATAAATGATTCGCAAGGATCTTTTGGAGTCAGGTTACGCAACCTTGCTGTAGTATACTTTCAAAATAACCTTGCTTCAATTAGGTCTTTTGAGGGTTGTAATGTGGCCTGGTTCACGGTTTATGAAACAAAAGATAAAGGCTCAAAATTTATTTGTACCCACCCAATCTACGTGATGATCTTCAGTCCTATGCTCAGTTAACTCATACTATGCATTCAGGTTCCCATAAGTTAGGGATTTCATTGATCGTAGCAATGATGACTCAGAAGTCAAAGGGACCTATGAAAAGGCAGCCACTACTCCCCTATAACATTTGATTGTTTTGACATTGAGGATTTTCAAGATAAGGATTTAAAAATCTCTTTGTATTATCCCTAAATTTTGCCTGAACTGTTTATTTTAGAGTTTACAGTCAGCGGGATGCCCCAGTTTTGCCTAAGTCTCCTTCATAGGTTTTGACTTAGCGGGCTTCTTTTGCTTTTTTTATATTATTTTTTTGTGTGAAGGAAAGTGACTGTTTGATTTTAATGATTACGGTGAACCATCATCGACCTTTTGATTAGAAAACATCTTCGACACTTGTTTGACGTGTGCGAAGGAAAATTTGTTAATGAAAGGTGTATCGTATGAACACACAACCAAGTTAACTGAGAACTACCCATCCCAAGGTTAAAATTGTGGGTTTTTTGTAACGAAAGAAACTCAAACTTCTAGGCCCGAAGGGGGTGACGAGGGATTAACTTCCTTATTTCTCCAGTGTTTGGGAATTGAAACAATGCCTTACATCGTCAACAAGGTTTAATTGAAAGCATACTGACAGCAGTTATGGGTATAACATTTTCTTCATCCTCCCTCCGATCTTAGCATATCAAAATTTTGGACAAGAAGTAAACATTTGAAAAATAAAGCATAAAGATGCAAATAAATGGACGGAAATGAATTGAATCAAAAGTCGCAATGCTTATTTCATTAATGAAAGTACAAACATAATTAAAAGCAAACAACTTAAACAAAATAAGGAAAGTGCAAACAACGAGAAACAAAAGGTCTAGTGACAAAACTTCATTTCTGATGTACTGGCAAGGGATTTTTCTGAACATCCGGATGACTGTCTGTAAAATCAAGTATTCCAGTTCTAACCAATTCACATACTCTAGCCTTCAATGCAAAACAATGCTCCAAGTCATGGCCTGGGGAACCCTCATGGGAAGCACAATGGAGATCAACCCTAAATCCAGCCGGAGGATTAAGAGGAGGTGGTAAAGCCTTTGTAGTAATCAGTCCTTGCCGGACTAAGTCAGGATATAGCTCTGTGTAAGTCATGAGAATAGGATCAAAGTGACTCCTGTTCCGTTTCTGGTCTGATATCTGTGTCGAGGAATCAGCTTGACGACTCAAAGGTACACTGGAAAACGAGAGAACCGAGAATGAGAAACCGGGGGACAAATGCAATGCAAAAATGTGATGCTGATGCCATGCAATGGTCTCAAGAATTTCAACGGTCGATTGCGAATATTGCTTTTTAAGAAAGTTGGAAAAAATTTTAGACTTTAAAATGTAAGGCTTTTCGAATTTGCAAAGGACTGCTGAATTCCTTGAAACTAGAAATGATATGATGCTTTATGGATGCGAAGCACAAATACACAAAACCAAACAAAAGGTCCTAAGTTAGAGGAACAATGAATGGAGTCAAGGTCTACCCTTCCCAAAGAGGTATGTACTATAGGTTGATTGTACCTGCAGAACAAGGGTTCTAAATCAGTGCCCAAAGTCATCAGTCCATCTTTCGGATATTATCGACTTCCCGACTGACTCGAGGGTCAATAATATTCTCAAGAGAACCTCTTTTTAAGTGTAGCATCGCGTAGCAACCATTGTAGGACTACTCCCATATAGTTCCCGCACTACGTCCTATATAAGGTCAAGATGGTGTAAAGGTACTACGGTTCCCAGTATCACAGACTCCAATCGATAACGGTAAAAGTTTTCACGACTACACTCGATCAACCGAACCATTTTCGAAAGTGTCTCAACTGAGCGGTGATTCTCGATTTAGCTTAGTCGGGACTCACTCCCTATAAGCCTCGTCGAATATATCAGTCATCCTATCATAAGGTCGCTCAAGTCCGGGTGTAGGACTTATCTCACAACACAGTAACTCCAAGTAAGGTACCCCAATATATACATACAAGTGAGCAAAATATATAATAAAACAAATATATAAAGAAAAATAAACAAAATAGGGATAACCCTCAATAGTTAGGACTCCCCAGTGAAGTCGCCATTTTCTGTTGCGGTGAAATTTGGATGTCAAGCTATTGATTAACTTGAATCTTAATTCATTTACAACCGATCTTTGATTTATCCGAAGGAAAGGTTAAAGAAAGGAAAAACCTAAAAGGGAGAGATCTAAGGTTCGGGGGTTGGTTAAATTTAGGGAAGGTATTAGCACCCTAAACTTCCGTAGTACTCTACGGGAACCTTTTGTTTATTTTTTTTATTTTTTTTATTAATTATTTTGCTTTAGGGTATATACAAAGGATTGAAAATTAAAAAAGACCTAGGGGTTAATTCTAAGTTTACTCGGCAAGACATCGCATCTTGTGCCTACATATCCTTACGGGAATGGAATCAGAGTAACTGTAGTTCCCCTCAAAAGGGAGGTTAGAAACGTCTCGACTGTGGCCAAGGTTTGTTCAGAGACTCCAATCTCTATGTTAAAAAAATGTTAATTAAAATTAAAATAGGGTTAAATTAGGGATTCCACGGCGGAAAACCTTAAAACAGAGTACGACGACTCTTTTGGCCTAACACTAGGATAAAAGCAATTTTGCCCACGGCGGGACACCTAGGCTAAACAGGGTTTGATCCATTAAAGGGGTAAGGCTATTGACTCGGCGGCCAAAAGGCTGGACCTAATCCTTCGGAAGGATAAAACTGTAAAAAAATGTGAAAATATGACAAATCATTATATGGAGGAATAATTAAGGTACAGAAATAAGAAAAGTAATAAAGGCAGAGGGTATAAAGAAACAAAGAAACATTTCTGAAAACATGAAGAATATGAAAATATGTAATGACACTTAGAATGAAGTGAGGGAGGAAAATAGTGTGGGGCTGTGGCCACCACAAGCACATCTCAACCTCGAGCATGCACATGAAATGCCAAAAGAAAGAAAAGTAATAAAAGGGTACATAAAATGACACGACAAACATCAAACATCAGGAGTTCCTTACGAAAAGGTTTTAATTTTTTTAATATTTTAATTATAAAAAAAAAAGATTTTAATTTTTTAATAAAAAATATTTAAGTTAAAATTATAAAAAAAAATTAAGTTTAAATTATAAAAAAAAGTTTTTGGGGGAAAAGTCTTTTCAGTTTTTTTTAGAACAAAAAAGGTTTTTCATCCCAAAAAAAGACTTTTCAGTTTTTTGGGAAAAGACTTTTAAGTTTTTTGGAAAAAGGCTTTTCAGTTTTTTTGGGAAAAGGCTTTTCAGTTTTTTTTTTGGGAACAAAAATATTTTTTTTTTCTTCGGAACAAAAAGGCTTTTCAGTTTTTAAAAAAGGTCTTACTAAAAAAAAACCTAAACACACATGGAGATTATCATGGCAAAATATGCACATAAATATGAAAAAGCAAAATGTTTAGTAATTTAACGGACCTAAACACATTAACATGGCAAAATATGCACATAAACATGACAATGCAAAAGGTTTAGTAATTTAACCTACGAAGCGGAGGTTTGCTTCGGTAAATGTGAAAAAGGTTTGAATAAGGGAACACTGGAGAGCTCCAATCCTTCTGACGAGTTGTGGGAACGACCGCCTTTCTTCTCTGGGGATCTCCTTTGTTTCTCCCTTTCTCTCTCCTCTTTTCTGAAGAAAAACCTTCTGACCCCTTTTTCAACAAGGCAACACATGTATATATAGGGAACAAATTAGGGTTAACACCAAATTGTCAATAATGTCCCTAAAGCCCATTTTAAAGCCCAAACTAAATAATTAGTTAAGAAAAAATAAAATTTAAATAATTTAAAATAATTAAAATAAACTTAAAATAAAAACTAATAATCCTATTGATTCCTAAAATAAAAAATATTATAAAAAGAATAAAAATTTTTCTAATATTTTTTATTTTATGATTTTTTGGATATTTTTATGAATAATTTAGAAAAAAGTGAAAAAAAATAATATTTTAAAAAATGATTTAATTAAAATACGAAAATAATAATTAAATAATAATAAAAAACTATTTTTGTTATTTTTTAATGAGAGATAGAAACATTTAGAGTAAAAATAATAAAAAACAAAAAATGACTAAGGTGAGATTCGAACTCTCAACCTCTCACACTCACAACTCCTTACACATGTTCTCTTGCCAATTGTGCCATTTTTACTTTTTTTAGAAAAAAATACATGCCATATGATATTTACCTGCAAAAAGTCAAACGACTACACAAATTTGTTAGTAATTGATTAAATGCAATGAAATGCGACGACAAATCTTAGGGCAAAATTTGGGGTATTACAGTTGCCCCTATTTAAATAACTTCACCGGGTGATTTGAGCAACGGAGACTCGAGAAATCATGGTGGAGGGATTTAAATACAGATAACCGAAAATTTTGCCTTTAGACGCAGTGCTATGCAATGATATGGACAAAACAAAACGAACTATAATGCTAAATATAATATGAATCTGATATGATGCGTATGATGAAAATGACAAATGCACGGATACAGACGAAACAACGTCACAGGGGACGACCCACCGAGGAATTGCACTAGGGAAAAAGACATGTCATATCTGGAAGAACGTCGGGTAGACACGACACAGAATTGTTGATAGGTGCCAAGTAAATTAGAAATTGTCCGCAAGGTAAGACGCGAGTAAAACACGAGCTCAGGAGAAAAACGCAAATGGGGATAAAACACCCATGATGCCAAGTAAATAAATTTTGCCCACAAGGTAAGACACGAGTAAAACACGACCTCAGGTAGAAAAAAAAGCAAATGGGGGTAAAACACCATGATGTTAGGTAAACCCAGGAATATCTGGTAAACGGGGAAGAAAACACCCGGGATAAAGGTACATGGGGGATAAAACACCCAAGGATAGAAGGTAAGTGGGGAGTAAAGCACCCAAGATAGACATGTAAATGGGGAGTAAAGCACCCAAGATAGACATGTAAATGGGGAGTAAAGCACCCAAGATAAAGATGTAAATGGGGAGTAAAGCACCCAAGATAAAAATGTAAATGGGGAGTAAAGAACCCAAGATAAAAATGTAAATGGGGAGTAAAGCACCCAAGATAAAAATGTAAATGGGGAATAAAGCACCCAAGATATGCACATGTATAGAAATTATGCTATGACATATGATCAAATGCAAATGCAGACATCGACGACAAGGCTCGACTCTTTCGGTGAGATGACAAAACTGGAGGACTGATTCCTCAACACGGAGATCACTGTCATTCTGTTAAACTGTATCAAGTTGATAGTCACTGTAGGAATGATGAATAACTGCTTAGGGATTATGAAAGTAAACCGCCCCAGGTCAAATGAACTGATAATTGCTTCAGCTGTCTAATTCGTGGAATCGACTATTTTGCTGTATCCTCGGAGGGCTTGCCCCAGTCTGGGTCTTGAACAATTCTCTGGATAAACCAAATCTGAGAAGATATTGCCTTGAACAAATCTTGAACTAATTCTTTGACAGGATGTAAAAGGAACTTGCCCCTGATAAGATCACTTGACCAAGTTTCTCATTGTTTGAAAATTTCTTAGAGGAAAGCCAGTTTGCAAACAAAAATATTCATACAAACATGGTAATGCAAAGTTCATGCGACTTTTGAAATCAAAATTATTTTTGAAAGATGGAAAATACATGAGTCGTTAGTCAGAACAAGGCGGTTCAAGACACTCAAAGTTTAAAATAAAAGTGTATTGCCAAAATAAATGATTCGCAAGGATCTTTTGGAGTCAGGTTACGCAACCTTGCTGTAGTATACTTTCAAAATAACCTTGCTTCAATTAGGTCTTTTGAGGGTTGTAATGTGGCCTGGTTCACGGTTTATGAAACAAAAGATAAAGGCTCAAAATTTATTTGTACCCACCCAATCTACGTGATGATCTTCAGTCCTATGCTCAGTTAACTCATACTATGCATTCAGGTTCCCATAAGTTAGGGATTTCATTGATCGTAGCAATGATGACTCAGAAGTCAAAGGGACCTATGAAAAGGCAGCCACTACTCCCCTATAACATTTGATTGTTTTGACATTGAGGATTTTCAAGATAAGGATTTAAAAATCTCTTTGTATTATCCCTAAATTTTGCCTGAACTGTTTATTTTAGAGTTTACAGTCAGCGGGATGCCCCAGTTTTGCCTAAGTCTCCTTCATAGGTTTTGACTTAGCGGGCTTCTTTTGCTTTTTTTATATTATTTTTTTGTGTGAAGGAAAGTGACTGTTTGATTTTAATGATTACGGTGAACCATCATCGACCTTTTGATTAGAAAACATCTTCGACACTTGTTTGACGTGTGCGAAGGAAAATTTGTTAATGAAAGGTGTATCGTATGAACACACAACCAAGTTAACTGAGAACTACCCATCCCAAGGTTAAAATTGTGGGTTTTTTGTAACGAAAGAAACTCAAACTTCTAGGCCCGAAGGGGGTGACGAGGGATTAACTTCCTTATTTCTCCAGTGTTTGGGAATTGAAACAATGCCTTACATCGTCAACAAGGTTTAATTGAAAGCATACTGACAGCAGTTATGGGTATAACATTTTCTTCATCCTCCCTCCGATCTTAGCATATCAAAATTTTGGACAAGAAGTAAACATTTGAAAAATAAAGCATAAAGATGCAAATAAATGGACGGAAATGAATTGAATCAAAAGTCGCAATGCTTATTTCATTAATGAAAGTACAAACATAATTAAAAGCAAACAACTTAAACAAAATAAGGAAAGTGCAAACAACGAGAAACAAAAGGTCTAGTGACAAAACTTCATTTCTGATGTACTGGCAAGGGATTTTTCTGAACATCCGGATGACTGTCTGTAAAATCAAGTATTCCAGTTCTAACCAATTCACATACTCTAGCCTTCAATGCAAAACAATGCTCCAAGTCATGGCCTGGGGAACCCTCATGGGAAGCACAATGGAGATCAACCCTAAATCCAGCCGGAGGATTAAGAGGAGGTGGTAAAGCCTTTGTAGTAATCAGTCCTTGCCGGACTAAGTCAGGATATAGCTCTGTGTAAGTCATGAGAATAGGATCAAAGTGACTCCTGTTCCGTTTCTGGTCTGATATCTGTGTCGAGGAATCAGCTTGACGACTCAAAGGTACACTGGAAAACGAGAGAACCGAGAATGAGAAACCGGGGGACAAATGCAATGCAAAAATGTGATGCTGATGCCATGCAATGGTCTCAAGAATTTCAACGGTCGATTGCGAATATTGCTTTTTAAGAAAGTTGGAAAAAATTTTAGACTTTAAAATGTAAGGCTTTTCGAATTTGCAAAGGACTGCTGAATTCCTTGAAACTAGAAATGATATGATGCTTTATGGATGCGAAGCACAAATACACAAAAGCAAACAAAAGGTCCTAAGTTAGAGGAACAATGAATGGAGTCAAGGTCTACCCTTCCCAAAGAGGTATGTACTATAGGTTGATTGTACCTGCAGAACAAGGGTTCTAAATCAGTGCCCAAAGTCATCAGTCCATCTTTCGGATATTATCGACTTCCCGAATGACTCGAGGGTCAATAATATTCTCAAGAGAACCTCTTTTTAAGTGTAGCATCGCGTAGCAACCATTGTAGGACTACTCCCATATAGTTCCCGCACTACGTCCTATATAAGGTCAAGATGGTGTAAAGGTACTACGGTTCCCAGTATCACAGACTCCAATCGATAACGGTAAAAGTTTTCACGACTACACTCGATCAACCGAACCATTTTCGAAAGTGTCTCAACTGAGCGGTGATTCTCGATTTAGCTTAGTCGGGACTCACTCCCTATAAGCCTCGTCGAATATATCAGCCATCCTATCATAAGGTCGCTCAAGTCCGGGTGTAGGACTTATCTCACAACACAGTAACTCCAAGTAAGGTACCCCAATATATACATACAAGTGAGCAAAATATATAATAAAACAAATATATAAAGAAAAATAAACAAAATAGGGATAACCCTCAATAGTTAGGACTCCCCAGTGAAGTCGCCATTTTCTGTTGCGGTGAAATTTGGATGTCAAGCTATTGATTAACTTGAATCTTAATTCATTTACAACCGGTCTTTGATTTATCCGAAGGAAAGGTTAAAGAAAGGAAAAACCTAAAAGGGAGAGATCTAAGGTTCGGGGGTTGGTTAAATTTAGGGAAGGTATTAGCACCCTAAACTTCCGTAGTACTCTACGGGAACCTTTTGTTTATTTTTTTTATTTATTTTATTAATTATTTTGCTTTAGGGTATATACAAAGGATTGAAAATTAAAAAAGACCTAGGGGTTAATTCTAAGTTTACTCGGCAAGACATCGCATCTTGTGCCTACATATCCTTACGGGAATGGAATCAGAGTAACTGTAGTTCCCCTCAAAAGGGAGGTTAGAAACGTCTTGACTGTGGCCAAGGTTTGTTCAGAGACTCCAATCTCTATGTTAAAAAAATGTTAATTAAAATTAAAATAGGGTTAAATTAGGGATTCCACGGCGGAAAACCTTAAAACAGAGTACGACGACTCTTTTGGCCTAACACTAGGATAAAAGCAATTTTGCCCACGGCGGGACACCTAGGCTAAACAGGGTTTGATCCATTAAAGGGGTAAGGCTATTGACTCGACGGCCAAAAGGCTGGACCTAATCCTTCGGAAGGATAAAACTGTAAAAAAATGTGAAAATATGACAAATCATTATATGGAGGAATAATTAAGGTACAGAAATAAGAAAAGTAATAAAGGCAGAGGGTATAAAGAAACAAAGAAACATTTCTGAAAACATGAAGAATATGAAAATATGTAATGACACTTAGAATGAAGTGAGGGAGGAAAATAGTGTGGGGCTGTGGCCACCACAAGCACATCTCAACCTCGAGCATGCACATGAAATGGCAAAAGAAAGAAAAGTAATAAAAGGGTACATAAAATGACACGACAAACATCAAACATCAGGAGTTCCTTACGAAAAGGTTTTAATTTTTTTAATATTTTAATTATAAAAAAAAAAGATTTTAATTTTTTAATAAAAAATATTTAAGTTAAAATTATAAAAAAAAAATTAAGTTTAAATTATAAAAAAAAGTTTTGGGGGGAAAAGTCTTTTCAGTTTTTTTTAGAACAAAAAAGGCTTTTCATCCCAAAAAAAGACTTTTCTGTTTTTTGGGAAAAGACTTTTCAGTTTTTTGGAAAAAGGCTTTTCAGTTTTTTTGGGAAAAGGCTTTTCAGTTTTTTTTTTGGGAACAAAAATATTTTTTTTTTCTTCGGAACAAAAAGGCTTTTCAGTTTTTAAAAAAGGTCTTACTAAAAAAAAACCTAAACACACATGGAGATTAACATGGCCAAATATGCACATAAATATGAAAAAGCAAAATGTTTAGTAATTTAACGGACCTAAACACATTAACATGGCAAAATATGCACATAAACATGACAATGCAAAAGGTTTAGTAATTTAACCTACGAAGCGGAGGTTTGCTTCGGTAAATGTGAAAAAGGTTTGAATAAGGGAACACTGGAGAGCTCCAATCCTTCTGACGAGTTGTGGGAACGACCGCCTTTCTTCTCTGGGGATCTCCTTTGTTTCTCCCTTTCTCTCTCCTCTTTTCTGAAGAAAAACCTTCTGACCCCTTTTTCAACAAGGCAACACATGTATATATAGGGAACAAATTAGGGTTAACACCAAATTGTCAATAATGTCCCTAAAGCCCATTTTAAAGCCCAAACTAAATAATTAGTTAAGAAAAAATAAAATTTAAATAATTTAAAATATTTAAAATAAACTTAAAATAAAAACTAATAATCCTATTGATTCCTAAAATAAAAAATATTATAAAAAGAACAAAATTTTTTCTAATATTTTTTATTTTATGATTTTTTGGATATTTTTATGAATAATTTAGAAAAAAGTGAAAAAAAATAATATTTTAAAAAATGATTTAATTAAAATACGAAAATAATAATTAAATAATAATAAAAAACTATTTTTGTTATTTTTTAATGAGAGATAGAAACATTTAGAGTAAAAATAATAAAAAAACAAAAAATGACTAAGGTGAGATTCGAACTCTCAACCTCTCACACTCACAACTCCTTACACATGTTCTCTTGCCAATTGTGCCATTTTTACTTTTTTTAGAAAAAAAATACATGTCATATGATATTTACCTGCAAAAAGTCAAACGACTACACAAATTTGTTAGTAATTGATTAAATGCAATGAAATGCGACGACAAATCTTAGGGCAAAATTTGGGGTATTACAGAGACCATGATCGCAGTTATTTTATTTTCGCATTTTATTTTGGGACTTGTAATTTACGCGAGTGGTCGCGATGTTTTCATTTACTGCTTTCCTTATTTTCATATTTTTTATGCCTGCCATGTAATAATTTTGTTGCTTGCGTGTTTATCGTCTAACCTTCCGAAGGATTAGGTCTAGCCATTTGACCGCCGAGTCAATAGCCTTACCCTTTGAATATTTCAAAACCCTAATAGCCTAGGCGTCCCGCCGTGGACGAAAATACCCTTTACCCTAGCACTAGGTCAAAGAGTCGTCATACTCTGCTTTAGGGTTTCCCGCCGCGGAATCCCTAATTTTAATTCAACGTCTCAACATAGAAATAGGAGTTTCAAGACTCCACGTGAGCGTGTCCTCAAGAAGTTTCTAACCTCCCTTTCGAGGGGAACTACGATTACTCTGATTCCATTCCTTATCCAGGATACGTAGGCGCAAGACGCGAATCTTTCCGAGTAAACTTAGGACTAACCCTTAGGTTTTAGGTCACTCTATCCCTTAGCTCAATATATTAAAGCAGATAATAAATAAAAATAAAAGGCATACAATAAACAAAAGGTTCCTGTAGAGTACTACAGAAGTTTAGGGTGCTAGTACCTTCCCTAAGCTTAACCAACCCCTTACCTAGGTCTCTCCCCGCATTGTGTTTATGATGCAAAAATAGGTTTTCCCTCTTTTGACCTTTTCCTTCGGATAAATCAAAGAGCGGTTGTGAACTAAAGATGCGATTCAAATTAATTAATAATTTGATATCGTATTCTCACCATAACAGAAAATGACGACTTTACTAGGGAATCATAGTGTTTAAAGGTTACCCCTATTTTGTTTATTGTATGATATTTCTATTTTGTTAATTATTTGTATATATTTCATTTGTACCTTGTAGGAATATCCTTCTATTGTGAGATAAGTCCTAACCCGAACTTGAGTGACCCTATTATAGGATGGCGATATATTCAATGAGGCTTATAAAGAGTGAGTCCCGACCAAGCCAATTTGAGAATCACCGCTCAATTGAGACCCTTCCATAAGATAGTTCGGTTTAACGAGTAGTCGTGAAAACTTTTACTATTTTTGGAAAGGAGTCTATGATATTGAGGACCGTAGTACCTTAACACCACTTTGGCCTTATATAGAATGTAGTGCGGGAACTATGGGGGAGTAGTCCCACAATAGTTGCTACGCGATGCTACACTCAAAAGAGGTTCTCTTAAGAATATTATCGACCCCCCGAGTCAGTCGGAAGGTTGGTAATATCCGAAGGAAGGGCTGATGACTTTGGGCACTTCTTTAGAACCTTGTTCTTCATGTACAACTAACCTTAGTACATACCCTATTGGGATGGGTAGACCTTAACTCCTTGTACATACCTTTAACCTAGGACTTGTGAATATATGTACATTACATTACATCACATTTCATGGAATTCAAACCTTATTTATGAATATTGCAGGATACTATGGATTACGATAGAAGGAAAACTTTGAAATATACTTTTAAAAGTCCTAAGCTAGATGACCTAAAGAAGCTAGGAACCTTAGTCCAAGATCGAGAAGGATTCTGTAACCAGTATGGAAGGTTGTTATCTCTGTTGGAATATAAAGTGAACGAAGGACTTCTTTCGGTTTTGCTACAGTTCTACGATCCCGACTACCATTGCTTCACATTTTCCGACTTTCAGTTATTACCTACTTTGGAAGAATATTCTCAGCTTGTAGGGCTGTCTATGGTGGATAAGATTCCTTTCCCTTTCTTGGAGAAGGACCCTAAAGAACAGGATATTGCTAAAGCCACATGTTTGAAGGTATCTGACATTAAGGAGAATATGACTCGTAAGGGTGAAATTTTTGGGTTACCTACAAAGTTCCTAATCAAGAAGGCCCAATATTATGCCGATCATTTGAGTATGCCTACCTTCGATGCGATCCTTCCCTTGCTTATCTATGGAGCGTTGCTTTTCCCTAGTTTTAAAGGATTTGTGGACCTTAATTCCATCAAGATCTTCATGCAAAGGAATCCAGTACTGACCTTATTGGGTAATACCTATCATTCTGTACATCTCCGAAACCTCCGTGGTGGAGGGATGATTACTTGTTGTGTGCCTTTACTGTACAAGTGGTTTATTTCGCATTTGCCTAAGTCCGGTCCGTTTTGGAGTCCCACCTAAGGACGTTGGTCGCAAAAGATTATGTCCTTAACTCATTCCGATATTGATTGGTACAATCGCATGTATGATGGAATACTAGTCATTGATGGTTGTTGAGATTTTGCTAACATGCCTTTTCTCGGTTTTAATGGAGGAATAAGCTACAATCCATTCCTAGCTCGTCGACAGTTAGGGTACCCCTTGAAAGAACCGCCTAAAAGTATCTACGTAGAGAAGATCTTCTTCAAAGACAACAAAGAGCTTCAAGGTTAGATCATATCTTCCTGGCGTCACTTGCATAGGAAAGGTCGAGAAAGTCTGGGAAGGCCTAATTGTGTGTCCATGGAACCATACCTTCAGTGGGTCCGAGACAGAGCTATCAAGTTGAAGATGCCTTATCCTCACCAAGATCCTTTACCTCCAAGAGAGGAACCTGTCTAATATTTCATGTCCGAGGCTGAAACGTTGAAGGTCGCTTTGAAGAAAGCTCAACATGAAGTAGAAACATGGAAGAACAAATACCAGGTGATGGTCAGCGAGTACGATGAACTTCAAAAACAGCTTCAGTCAAGGAATGAAGAAGCACTTTCCGACAAGAAGAGAAGAATCTACGAGGATTTATTTTCCTCCTAATGTCCGCCTACTCCTTGAAGTTGTGGATGTTGCTTCCTTAGGGTCATTATTAGCTTTTGTTTAGCTCATTTCTTTAAAGAATTTATATTATTTGTAGCCCAATTCTCAATTAATGAAATAAAATTTCTTTGGTATTCCGTGATATTCGTAAATGTTTGAATTCCATGAAATCATTTTTCATTTTAACATCATTTTTTGCATTGCATGTGTCTCCCGGTTTCTCATTCTCGGTTCTCTCACCTTCCAGTTTTGTCACCCTGGGTCCTCTGCATCAGTACAACACTAGAGCCCAAGCTCGAAAAAGGATGGACGAGCAAAATCAAGAAATCAACCGTGTCAGCCATGAACTCGAAGATCTTCGAGGAAGTGTGGGGCAGATTATGGAGATGTTGCAAGCTCTTAAGGTGAAGATGGATAATCAACCTACTATTTTTTCTGAGATTACCAACACTGTTGTGGGTCCTCACCCAGCTGTTACTATTGAGAACATACCGCCTCAAGGTCTCCAACCTGGTTCGGTGCATCCTACCATTGCTCAACCAGTTCAACGAGTTACTCCTCCAAAGTGCAAAACTCCGAGCTTTGACCACCATAAAAGAGCTACACGTCTGAGGAATCGCTCGATGGCTGCTCTTCAACATCAGCAGAATTATGTTCAAGGTTATCTGGTCCAGTATGCTCAGCAACCCTATGTGGCTACTGTTGCACCTCCTTTCAGTCAACAATTTCCTACCTATCAGCCTGTGCAACCGGCTCCGATCTATCAACATCCGATTTATCAACAGCCTTCCGTTCATCAGTCTGCATAAATTCCTGTCAGCTGTCAACGAGCGCCCAATGCTCCTGCTTATCAACAGCCTAAGAATCAGACATCTAGTCAGAGTGCTCCGAGTAAGAGGCAATACAAGTCTTGTCCGCCGATTCCGATGACATTCACCGAGTTACATCCTTACTTAGTGCAACGAGGTTTGATTACCACTAGAGCCGTGGGTCCACCGCCAAGTCCTTTGCCTGCCAACTATAATGCCTCCGCTCATTGTTTATTTCATGAGGGTGCGCCTGGCCATGATTTGGAAGGTTGTTACGCGCTTAAGAGCATTGTCAGAGACTTAGGGGAACAAAAGATATTGTCTTTCAATGATCCTCAACCAAAGATCAAGACTCCTCTCAAGGTTTTCAACATATCTCAACCAATTACTTCTCCTGGGAAAGTTATTCTGACGGAAGACTCGAAGACTGATGATGAAGTGGTGACAGATATAGCTGAGGCAAGCAAGATGACTCGCAGTGATCATACTCCCCACCTCATTGAGGCTCCGCCAGATGAAACCACTAATATTGTGCCAGCATTGAATACGAAGACTTCATAAACTTGTCCGACAGTTCATTTGTTTATTTATATGTATTCTATTCCTTTGATTAAGCATAATTAGCATGTACGAACTTGCTTATTTTGAATAATTAATGCATAATGTTTGTCTTGAATAAATCCATTTGTTTCACTCACAAATTTTTTTTTTCATAAATTTATAATGCCAACTTTACCCGATCTCTTGCTTTGATAAAGAATTGGGAGGAGGATGATGAACCAAAAACATCAAATCTCTTGTCGTTTGCTTTCGATTGAAACCTACTGATGATGTAAGGAATTGCTTCAAATCCCAAACATTGGAGATATAAGGATGACAACCCCTCTTTAACCCCTTCGAGCCTTGGAGTAGGAGTTTTCTTCATTGCTAAATTAACACCCTTGACTTTAACCTGGGGCAGGGTAGTTTTTCAGTTAAACCGATCGAGTGCTTAGACTTTCAAAAAGGAGGAGCGAATCTTCGAGAATCCATCCTTAGCATCTTAAGAAGTCAAAAATGCAATGATTATCCCTCTACTACCTAAAGAATGGGGCAGTCACAAGCCTTTCAAAGGAGTCACACGACTTATTCAGCAAAAATAAAATATATATAGCCCGCTAAGTCACAACCTATGAAGGAGACTTATGCAGAACTGGGGCATTCCGCTGGACTCCAAAGTCAAATCTAAAAGACGTCGTCCAGGCAAAAGTTAGGGAATGAAACATAAAAACAAAAAACAAGGGATTACCACAAAGAATCCCCAATAAAAAACAAAGTCGTGTGATCAAACACAAAAGACAATAGGGGAGTGACTGCCATGTCCAAAGCCTTAATGAGTTCTCGACCATATCAAATCCGATTGAGATATGAGTGCTCGTGTCTAGATAACTGAATAGGATTGGAGAACATCACGAAGAGGGGTGGGTACAAATAACTTTGAGCCTTTATCTTTTGTTTCTTGAACCGTGAACCAAGCTACGATACAACTATTAAAAGACCTAATTGAAGTAGGATTTTTTTCGAAAGCACACTCGACGAGATAACGTTTCCTGACTCCTACGAGTTATGCTCAATGTTGGCATTATAAATCAAATTCCTATCCTGACTATGTGATTTCGGTCACGAGTTATAGCGATATCCTTTTTCAAAATAAAAACAAAATTTTCAACAAAAATATTGTTGCATTGATAGTTTCAGAATAGGCATTTCATGCGTGTTGATTTTGCTTGATATCTTGGAAATATACATACATACATCCACAGTGGAACTCGAAGATCCTGCTAAATAGGGGCAGGTGGTTTCAAAATCGTGTACCGATGCGAGCCAGACATTCTTAAGAGCTATATTCTTGCAGACTCAGTTGTAGCACGGTTGATCCGTGCCAGTTACGTCGAAAGCAGACAAATTCCTCCAAGAGTTTGAAAACAGTGGGGCAATTGGACCCCGTGTTCTCTGTAAAACCCTCTCGAGATGACTTTCTTACAAAGCAGGTACTTTGGGGCATGATATTTTTCAAAATGGCGACTACGACAAAGTCCATTAAGATCAAAAAAAGCTTGTTTTGCGAGATTCTTCATATACCTGATGGATTGTACTCACGGCGATCTTCATTCCCCAGTAAATCTCATCGTCGCAGAATCTACGTCTTAATCATTGCCTCGCCAGTCCCCAGAGAGACTTTAAGCCGACACAGTCCCCAGCGAGACTATAAGCTGACAACCCTTTGGACTGAGCCGATAATTTCCAAGACCGCAGAGAGTCTACCAACATATTCCCAGTAACAGTCCCCAGCGAGACTATGAGCCGACGAAACTTTGGATTAATCCGGTAATCTCCAATAATTATCTATACTATAGAGATCATACCAGCATCTTCCCAGTGATAGTCCCCAGCGAGACTTTAAGCTGACAACACTTTGGATTCATCCGATAAATCTCCAGTGATTCCCGATGCCGCAGAGATCTCCTCGGTATCCTCCAAGTGATATAGGTTCTTGAAGACCCATTCTCCGTGGAATTATCTGTTCCTCAGTGGAATCATCTTACTTTCCTCAGAGAATATTCCCCAGGAGATTGCCATATTCTCCCCAAGAAGCCAAGATACTGTCCTCGCGAGTGTCTGTTGATTTCTCCCAAGTAAGTCCAATGAACTCTTTGCAGGGAAGTTTGATATATCTTATCCCCAGTTGGATGTACCTTTTCCCTAGGAAGCCGAGGTACTATTTGCAAAAAGTTGCTACGCTATCTCCATGAAGCTGCCTAATTTCACATCTTCCCCACGAAGCGAATATTTATTTTATCCCCGAAAGTCTCTGATCCTAAAAGATCTTTGGCTGATTTTGGTTCATGATAGCAATCCATCACGTGAAGACATGACATCTTATCCCCATGCGGAGGTCATACTCCCCAGTTGAAGTCAGGAAATCATACTCTCCAGTGAAGTCGTATCCCCATGTGGAAGTCATGATATTTTCTCCCCAAGGAAGCTGGGATTTTTGAAGCGAGATTTGGTTCTACCATCAACTCTTCTTATCCACCGATAGATGTACTGATTGCAGAGGTCACCGGGTATCCCCGTCGAGATGTTTATTTCACCTCATGTTTCCTCCTCTCGTCTGTTTTGTCAGCATATGCATGAGCCTAAGCATGGCATACTCACTGTTGCACCCCAAAATTTGCCCAACTTTTCTTTACCTAGCTTGTGTTTCATTTCATTCACATTAGCATTATCATTTGCATTTCATTGACATGTGTGCAGGAGATCAAGAGGTATGATTACCAATAAAGAGCTATACAAGACTATGAAGCTAGCTAAGAAGGTTATTCAGGTGCTCAAGGGTTGATATCCTTGTCAGAGAAGTTAAAAGATCCTCAGAGAGAGTGATTGAAGCCAAGTGTGTAGGTCTCCTAGCTTAAAAGTTGTGGAAAGCCATCAGATGATTCTGAAGCCATGAAGATAGACTTGAGGTCTTTAGAGAGCTCATGAGAAGTGTTGAAGATCACTTTGAGGCCTAGACAGGTCATTGTGCAAGTTTAAGAAGACTCAACCATGATTGGTGCAGTTAGGGTTTGACTGGGTCAACCCTAAGTCAACTGATGAGTTAAAGAAGATCGAGACCTAACTCAAGAGCCATTTGATCATGTATTGACAAATTGAGATGTTATAAGGATTATTCCAAGGTTAACTCATCATGATTGAAGAGTTTGAGAAGTTTCAAGCTAGGGTTTCTAAGGCTTGACAATGTAAAATCCCCTAGTTTGACCCCTATCTTCAAGGCAGTTTAGCTCAAGATGTGATTGTCATATCATCTTACCCCCAACATGAATGTTGTAGAGCATGATCTTAGCTTTAATTTGAGTTCTAGAAGTCCTTGATAGGATTTGTAGAACTCAAGTTATGACTTTGACAAGTTACAGGTCATCTGAGGTATGTGAATTTGGAACTTGAAAGTTGTCCAACTTGCATGAAACGTTTGCCCTAGAAGGATGATTCCTTTGAACTTTTGGTCAACATGAACGTTGTTCCTTATCCTCTTAGCTTTCTAGAGAGTACTAGAAGTCCTTGATAGGATTTGTAGAACTCAAGTTATGGCTTTGACAAGTCAAGGGTATTTTGGTCATTAGGAGATTATAGGTCATTTCAACCATAAGGCCATAACTCCTATTTGCAAGCTTCAAATGGGAAATTGTTCAACATCAAACTTGTTCAAAATGATGTTGTAAGGCTAACAAAGATGTCATGAGAGGTTGGAATTGCTTGTAGCTCAAAATCAAAAAAATGGCTTAAAATAAGGATGATTTTCAAATGAACCAAAGATGGAAATTGGGATTTTTGATCTACATGTCCAAACCAAGGCATGTAATATGTCATTTTGATTGTAAAACACATTTTAAGAACATTGGTATTGCCACAATTTTGAATT
Source organism: Lathyrus sativus (assembly GCA_963859935.3). Lineage (NCBI taxonomy): Eukaryota > Viridiplantae > Streptophyta > Magnoliopsida > Fabales > Fabaceae > Lathyrus > Lathyrus sativus. The sequence continues at coordinate 361,953,445 of OZ012739.1, forward strand.
GAGGTTTAATTTGAGGACTTGCTTTGAAAAGTAGTTACTTACATCTTAAGTAACAATTGCCAAACCAAAATTCAAGGCATGACCAAGGCCCCTTTCCATCCAAACACATCCAAAATACCATTAGGAGAGAAATTGGAAGAGAATGAGGGTGAATACAAGCTGCTAGCAGAACTGATATGTGCATACCATTAAGAGAGAAATTCATGACATGAGAAATTCAACTTCTCATAGGAAGGATCCAGAAGGTGCTAGAGAGTTCTAACATGGCCTATATATTGAATAGAGGTGGTTCAGATTGAGGGTTGGTGATAATTGAAGGAGAGAATAGAGATTGAGATTGAAAATTTCTTGCTTGCAACTGAATTCGGTTACACCATTTTCTTCACTTTCCATCCATTTTTTTGAGTGCAATCACTTCCATGGATGCTAGCAATTGATTCCAGATCATAAACAAGGCAAATTCGTGGCTGAATAGTGTTCTTGCTCTCAGATTTTCTTACCTGCAACTCCAATTCGGTTTCCATAATCCAAGCATCCTCAAGTGTTCCTTCTGCATACAGAAGCTTTGAATTGATTCAGTGAAGGATTCTGCAAGCTCTTGAAGGTTGATTTGAAGATTCAACCACTCTGTTTGCTCAATTTTACCAGTTATGCAACTCTTGTTCCATGGCTTAATGTAGGTAGAATCAAGAGGAATTGGGGTGTTAGATGCATAATAGGATGGTGCAGGAAGGTTTCTGGATCATAAATTTGAAGATTAGTGACCAATTAGGGTTATTGCCATTTTCGGTTGAGATTGTGTTCTTGAGAATCTTGAGGTTTTAGATTGAATTAAGGGCATGAATGGACTCCTTGTGAGATTTGGGACAAGATTCATCAAGGAATCGTGGCCTATGGTGGATTCTATAGCAAGTTAGGGTTGTGAAATGATGATCGGAAAATGTCACCGGCGGTGACTATGGCGCGCAGGTGACCTGAGTTTCAGAGGTTCAAATTGGGGAAGATGATCCCAGAGCCATTAGATCTTGGTTTGACTTGGACTGAAGACCCCATCCAACGGCCACGCGTGAAGGAAATTTGTGAAGGATTTCTGAACTAAAATGAAACGCAGCGTTTCATTAATCTGATGATTTTGGGCTTAGGCAATAGTTGATACCTGCACCCCCTTTTTGGGCCCAATCCTAAAATGAACTGAATGGCCTTGCTATCTGCACCACGCGCTTGTCTTTTTTCTTTTGATTTTCTTTATTTTTCATTTTATTCATGGTTATTGATTAATTCATAAAAAATGGAAAAATAACTCAATTAATCCCATTCTTTTTGCTATGGATTCATGATTGAATCTAGTATTTTTTAGATAAAAAATATTATTATTTCATGCATTTTTTGATTGATATTGAAATAATCATGTTTGATGCTTGATTTTGTTGAATTTGGTTTGATCATGTGATGATGATTTTGGCCTTGATTTTTTGTGAGTAGTTAGAATAGATATGCATGCTCCCCATAGATTTTTCTCACATTTTTGTGATGAATATAAGTGGTAGTTTTAGGTTGAAACTTTAAGAGCTCCATTTTTAGGGTTTATGGTTGATACCTTATGATTTAGGTTTTATTTTTAGAACTTGGTGGATGATTCAACCCCTGATTTTTGTAGGGTAGATTCATGATTGAATTAGGGTCCCTTAGGAATTTTTGTAGGAATTTACAATGTAGTTTACTATTTTTGTTTGATTTTAGTTTAAGTGCTAGTTTTAGATGATTATGAGGCACTAATTCAACTAGATTGACTTCTTTAGTTCCCTTAGATTAGGGTTTTGTTTCTCTTGCTCTTGGATGATGATGAAGACAAGCTTGGGATACCATGGATTGAATGAAGAAGCTTGGATGTGATGATTTCCCTTCTTTTGGTGTTGTGTTGATTAGGTGTTAATATTAGGGTTTTGTAGGCAGAGCTTCTAGATAGATTCTCTTCCTTCATAAACATGGAAGATGTTGATCACTTCCATTCTTCCCTATGATGTAAGGTCCCCTTGTAAAGGCCTCATCCCTCATTTGGTAGGATGTGTGGCTCTTTGCAAGTTGGTAGAACCTTTGAGGGTCCCTTTCTCTGATGATATGATGCTTAGTGGTGACCTTTAGTCTTCACTCTGCTACCAATCATCTCACACCTTGCTCTTGTCAAATGAATCTTTCTCCCTTGCAAGAGGATGGAATTCCTTGCTAGAAGATTGAAGATGCTAGAAGTTGCTACTTCTTTGTGTTTGAGGATTACTTTTAGGAGCAGAAGCTTGAAGATCAGGAAAACAAGTTGATACTTGTAAGGAAGAGAGAGCTGAAGCTTGAAGGTCCAGAAGAACAAGTTGACCCTTGTGAAGGAGATCAAATTGAGATTGAAGGAAGAGCTGAGGCTTGAGGAATAAAGGATAAGTTGATACTTATGTTGGTACATTGAGAGCCTGAGGGAGCCAAGTTGATACTTGCAGTTAGGAGTGAAGCCTGAAGGTGGAATTGACTGAAGAGCTGAGGCTTGAGGAAGAGAGAATAAGTTAATACTTATGCTTGAGGTATTGAAAGCTTGAAGAAGAAAGTTGACACTTGCCATTGAAGATGATAGCCTTGAAGGGTGGTTGAAGACTGATGACTGAGCTGATGTCAGAGGAGCTTTGATATGAAGTTGTAGGAGGGGTTGATTTGCTTTCTTGACTGTCTATTTTCTTTCTGTGCAACTGTATTGATGTGACTTGTTTGATTTGCTTGATGCATTAGAATAAGCTCATATTTAGATTGATTTAAGCTAGGAGCATGATTGCACTAGAGGTTGAGTTGCTCCCTCTGCTTGTATTTTTACTGTATGGCTTTGCTTGCGGGTATTCGGTAGAGCCCAGCTCCCTTACCTATGTGGTTTGTGTTTGCTTGATAGCATGTTATTTCTTCTGTATGATTGCAGTTTATTGAGTTTGCTTGATAGCATGGCATTTTATTTCATGTCTTCTGTATGATTGTGGTTATTCATACTTGGCTTGAGGTTGAGATGAGCTTGTGGAGGCTGATGCCCCATACACATTTCCTCCCTCACTTGAATTGCATGCATTTTACAGTCATTTACTATTTACTGTTTAAGCCGATGCTTTATCTGTTTCTGTTTATCATTGATATGATCCCCTAGGAATCTCACTTCCTCTGATAAGGAAGTGATGATTAGAACTTTAGGTTGAAACCTATGCATGATAACTTCTAGGAGTTCCCTGTTTCAAACTTCAACCATAGGATGAATCCTTGGCATGACGACATTAGGACTTGATAGTCTCCCTTTAGTTGAGCCCGTTCTCTCTTCTCATCTCAAAACAAATCAAAATACAGTAATAAAGGTTAACTGATATCGTACGTTACGAGCCTTAAGCTATCTGAGAAAGGATTGTTGGAGAGTTTCTTTTCAACAGTCTGGATGTTTAGTATGGCACCCTTTGGGTGACATGCGACACATTCACTCTCAGATCATAGTCTCTAGTGCGATATTGGTTGAAAACATCCATAAAAAACAGTTCTTCCATAAAAGACAGAAAACAAACTTCAAACCTTTTTTGCCCCGTGGGCCCATAAATCAAAGGAAAGCTTTTATGAAGAAAAGAGTGTCGTTAACTCCCAGTTCTATCGCAAACGGTAACGCCTAAGTCTCCAAGGGTCAAGCTGCGTACATCCAACTGCTGGAACTGTTTGTTAACCCTACTCGATAAGACAGATGAATCTGAACCCCCGTAAGCCGTATTAACCCGAACTACGTAAGCTCTGATCTCTCATACCAGTTGAGAGTACGCAGGCACAATACTGACGTATTGGCGAGCCACCTTCCCCGTAACCAGTAGTTAGTCGAACTATGTTGACTCTGATTTCTCATTCTCTGATGAGAATACGTAGGCATAAAGCGCGACGCTTTGCCGAGTCATTTTTCTTTTCTTTTCAGACCAGCCTTGATAGGTAGATAGTAAAACAAACCCGTCAGATAAACACAACAAGCGTGGATCCCATCGAGTACGATGGACGTGAGGGGTGCTAATACCTTCCCCATGCGTAACCGACTCCCGAACCCAGACAATGGTTGCGATGACCTTGTCTTATACCTTTTCTTCAGGTTTTTCCGATCGTTTCCTTTCCCGTTCTGAGGGATAAATAACGAAAGGTGGCGACTCTTCTGTTTTATCGGCACCTTATTTTCGCGGAAGCGACAACTGGCGACTCTGCTGGGGACTTGATAGTTTCCTGGGATCCAACGTCCCGTATGCGAGTCAGTGTGGGGATCCAACATCCCCTGCAAGAGTCAATCCTAGCGCTTGTGTGATCACTTATTGGGTTGTGTTTATTTATCGCATTTTATTTCCCGCATTTTATTTTTAGTATGATATGATTATCTGTGCTGTTATGGAGGGGCATTCTGATGAGTGAGAAGCCAGACCCAGGCTTGAGTGCACCTAGCATTAGTTGTGGAAATTAGTGGGTGCGTGCTTGCTTTGCAGGCACTAGTGTCTCATGAAATCCACGCTCAGACGAGGTTCTCCCGGTTGACTTCTTTTTCAACCCTTTGGGTTGAAGGGGTTGTTGGTTTGGAGGATTGTCGACTCTGGGGACCGATCATTTGGAATTCAGCCGAGTGAGGCCGCTTCAGGAGCTGGTGATGCCACACCTTCTGGGTATCGCATCACCCCTCTTGAATGTTTGTGACGCTGATAACCGCATAGGATGCCGAACTTGTGTCAGTTTAGGTCCATACCTGTGAGTAGGGTTGGGTTTGTTGCAGGAAGCCTTAACCTTCAGACCACCTGGTTTTCTTGATAGTGAATCAGTTTTGTTGGTATCAGGGGTTCTCATCATCAGATGTATATGTGTTCTTGACAGAGCAGATTTGTGGTCTTGTATCAGAGGTCCTTATCATCAGATGCATTTGTTCTTGATAGAGCAGATTTGTGGTCCTGTATCAGAGGTCCTTATCATCAGATGCATTTGTTCTTGATAGAGCAGATTTGTGGTCCTGTATCAGAGGTCCTTATCATCAGATGCATTTGTTCTTGATAGAGCAGATTTGTGGTCCTGTATCAGAGGTCCTTATTATCAGATGTGTGTTTGTTCTTGGCAGAGCAGATTTATGGTCCGGTATCAGGGTTTTCTTCTTATCAGAGATAAGGGTTGTTCTTGACAGAGCAGTATTGTTGTTTTGTTGATGCAGAACCCTCACCTTCATCTCCTCAACAGCACAATCGTCTTGATCTCCTGCTGCATGATTGCATTTTACATTGCTTTGCATACTCATTTGCATTTCATTAACGTGTGTCTGTGTTGCAGGTACCGTTTCCCCCCCAATTCAGGATTTCTTGCCTTCTATTGTGCTATTATGGGGTCTCTGAGGAAGACTGTGGCTTACAAGCTCCCCACTCCTGATGTTGTTCAGCTGACTGGTTTGATTGCTTTAGCAGATGATTCTGTGAGAGATGAATTCAGAAAGTCTTACGGTAAACTGCTCAGTTTGGTCCGTAAACCCTCTATGTTTGAGTTGAATGGGTTGCACGCCTTGCTGCAGTTCTACGATCCTCCGTTGAGATGCTTTACTTTCCAGGACTTTATTCTCGCACCCACACTGGAGGAGTATGTTGATTTGTTAGGTGTGCCTATCAAGAGTCAGATGCCTTTCGTTCATATGGATGCTGAGCCTGATTTGGCTAGTCTAGCTCCCTCACTTCATCTGGATGCCTCCGAGTTGATATTGTCTAGTTGGAACAGGGTTCCCGGTTTCTCCTTGCAGTTCTTGGTGGGAAAGGCTCAGCAGTGCGCTAAAGACGGATGTTGGGTCGTGTTCAACGCCATCCTTTCTCTGTGCATATACGGCATCATCCTGTTCCCCAATATGCCTGACATTGTGGACTTCGACGCCTTCCACATCTTTGCGTCAGAGAATCCAGTCCCTACCTTGATAGGAGATGTCTACCATTCCGTCCACTACAAAAACGAGAACAGAAGGGGTAAAAACGTCTCGTGTTGTGTGCCCTTACTCTATAGATGGCTTGATAGTCACCTACCCAAGAAGGGTCCCTTTGCTTTGTCTGCAGCCACAGCTGAGTGGTCTGAGCGTTTGATGAGTCTGTCAGTGGGGGATATTGACTGGTTTGATAGAGATAGATTGGGCACTGAGATCATCTTTAGCTACAGCGGGTTTCCGAATGTGCCTTTGATAGGCAGGAAGGGCTGTATAAACTATAATCCATCCCTGCTGGTCCGGCAGTTTGCTTATGCTTTGAGAGCTCCACCAAAGGATGAAGAGGTGCAGGAATCTCTGTACCTTACTGGTCTTCTAGCGGGGGATATGTTGTCCAAGCTTCAGCACGCTTGGAATGGTATCAGTAAGCGGGGAAAACCATTGCTGGGGAAAAGTAATAGCCAAGCCTATGCTCCGTATGTGACCTGGATCAGAGCCAGGGCAGAGATCATAGGGATGTCGTTTCTTCCTGCCAAGCCAGAGAGCCCTCCAGTGATTGAAGAGCCTACCAGCGTGCCTATTCAGTAGTACAATCAGGTGTTAGCTGAGCGAGACGAGATGAAGAAGGCGAATGAAGATTTGGAGAAAGAATTGGCTCAACTCAGAAGCGAGAGAAGCGAAGCCATCCATTCCTTCAAGAGGCAGGCCGAGTTGGTGAACCAGTTAGGGAAGGATTTGACTAAACAGATAGCTGAGCGCGAGTGCATGGGTCGAGACTTCAAAGTTGTCAACGATGTACTGGCCACTAAGAAGCAGCACTTGGATGAAGCGTATCGGAGAATATCCAAGTTTAACCAGTACTGGAAGGCTACCCTAGCCAATGGGAAAGAACGGGAGGATAAGCTGAAGCAACAGATCTCCAAGCTGAAAGCCCAGGTGAAGGCTAGTGAGAAGAGGTTTGATGAAGAAACCGCTCGCAGATATGCCGCTGAAGGCCGGCTCAACAAGGCTCTGGCTAACCTGAAGGAGCGCAAGCTGACGTTTGAGTCCAAGAAGCGGAAGTTAGAAGATTGTTTTGGCGAAGGAGCATGGGAAGATTCGATCGAAGGTCTTCAATACACCATTATGCAGAGAGAGTTACTCGTCGAAGGGTTGCTCACTCGGCCTGATCATCCAGAAACGAAGGGGTTGTTAGAAGAGTTTCGCGCCCGTGGCCATGCTTTACTATTTGTAATCCTTTTGTTTTGATCGTTGTTGTATGCTGACCATCACCAGGCCTGTCGGTTGAGGTCATGCTATTGATTCATCTTGTATCCAGTGACGTTGTGTACCGCCTTGATGGGCTTTCTTTATACATGAGATGTTATTTCCATGACTGGACTCAGACTTCTTATTATCAGCACTGGCACTCAGGCACTAGGATCGGGGGGAAATCTCCCTAACGCACAGACACACATTTGCATTTGCATGAAGCATCTGCATAATGAGCACTTTGTCGTTTTTCTAACCCTTTATGTATGCAGGTTGTTCCAGGATTGATCAAAGACCAATCCACCGCTATCCGACCAAAGCAAATCAAGCTAGTGCAATGGAGCAAGTGCATACTGACGTTCAAGAACTCCGAGAGAGGATGGACCGCTTCATGGAGCTCATGCAAGTGGTTGCCAACGACCAAGACCAGCTCAGAACCTTGGTCCAGCCTCTGATTTCAAGGGTTGACAGCAATGGTGTACTCCATGGTGGGACTGTTCCAACCCCTCCACCTGTTGAAACTCCTCAGAATGGCATCCCCGTGATCGGGGGGAACGGTAGTGCCAACGGCAATGTGATCGCTAACATGGGGCTCAACGGTAATACGACTGGCGTCGGTAATGGGAACTTTGAAACTAATGTCAATGTTGGGCTGCGCAACGGCAATGCGGGTGTTGGAAATCTGTATGGACCTCAGCCATGGTTAGAAGACCGTCAAGACGATGTGTTCTCACAGAGAGGTGCTGAAGGGGAGCTGACTGCTGAAGCACGGCTAAGGTTTAAGGCACTCGAGGACAAGATGAGGAACTTCGAGAACCAGAACACCATGGGTGTTGATATGTCCAAGTTGGGACTGATTGCTGATTTCAAGGTGCCTCCCAAGTTCAAGGTACCCGACTTTGAAAAGTATAAGGGCACCACTTGCCCCCGCGTCCATTTGAGATCATATTACAGAAAAATGTCCGCTCACTCTGAGGACGAGAAGTTGCTGATGCACTTCTTTCAGGACAGTCTGTCCGGGCCCTCCCTGGAATGGTATATGAGTCTGAAACCTACCAGTGTGCGCACTTGGAAGGAACTTGATGAAGCATTCGTGCACCACTACCAATATAACAGCGACTTGGCTCCGAACCGAGTCCAACTGCAGAATCTGTCGCAAAGGAACAACTAAGGGTTCAAGGAGTACGCTCAGCGGTGGCGCGAATTGGCAGCTAGGGTTCAGCCGCCGATGGTTGAACGGGAGCTTATGGAAATGTTCGTAGCCACCCTCCCAGGGGTTTATTACGAGAAATTGGTCAGCAGTATGTCTGGAAGCTTCTCAGATCTCATTATCACGGGTGAGCACGTTGAAAATGGGATCAAACTGGGGAAAATTCAAGGTGATCTGTCCTTAGCTGGAGGAGGAAAGAAACCTTATGGTGGCAAAAGGAGGGAAGGAGAGACGAGCGTCGTGTCCAATGCTCGAAGGAAGGGTAAGGGCCCTCACCAGCAGGTGGCCAGCATAACTATCCCGACAGTCCAACAGCCACAACAATAGCAGCAGCAGCAGCAACCGAATCAGCAAGGGTACATAAAGTATCAGAACCGGGCACCTCTGTCGAGCCGTCACCTCGAGACACCGCCCATGTCCTATGCTCAGCTATTACAGACTCTGCTCCAGTTACAGCTGATCTAGAAGAGAACCTTGGCTCCCTTGACAGGGGCACCTCCGCCAGGTTATGATGCGAATGCGACTTGTGAGTTTCACTCAGGGGCACCAGGCCACACAATAGAAAATTGCAAAGCCTTCAAGCACAAGGTGCAGGATATGGTGGATGCTAAGATCATCAACTTCTCAGATAATGTGCCAAACGTCACGAAGAATCCTATGCCGAATCATAGGGGAGGTGGAGTAAATGCCATCATCGAAGACGAGAATTTGGATTTGTTGACTGATGTCAAGGATCTGAAAACACCGCTTGGCTTCGTCAAAGCCAAGCTGATGAAAAGAGGGTACTTCCCGGGCTGTGGAGAACTGTGCATGGGCTGTGCGACTAGTCCTGATGGATGCGAACAGTTGATAGAAGGGATCCAAAGTCTGATGACCGAGGGAATCTTACAATTTAGCCAAAGGGCCGAAAGCGGATCGGGAGAGGTAATGCTGAAGCAAGATGATGAGGTTGCCACCATCACCATCCCGCGCCGGACAATCACTATTTCTGCACCTAGACCGCCCACGATTACCATCACCAAGGCTGGGCCGATACCTTTCAAAAGCACCAACGCTGTCCCATGGCACTATGGGGCAGATGTCTACTACAACGGACAGAAGTTGGAACTGGAGCCATCTGGGTCGTCTGTGGATAACCTAGTGGACATTGGTGGAATCACTCGCAACGGAAGAGTATTTGCTCCACCTGAGATCGTGGCGGACAAAGCCGACAAAGCTGATGCAACTGATAAAGGAAAGAGTAAAGTCGTTGAAGAGACCCCTCGTGAGGGTAGAGAAAGACTTGCTTGTTAAAGACGCCGAAGAGTTTATGAGGTTGATTAAAAAGAGTGACTACAAGATCGTGGATCATCTCCATCAAACACCCTCGAAAATTTCCATCTTGAATTTGTTGCTGTGTTCTGAGGCACACCGCAACGCGCTGCTGAAGGTGTTGAATGCCACGTATGTACCGCAGGAAATATCGGTCAACCAGTTGGAAGGGGTCGTAGCCCACGTGAATGCCGGAAATGGGTTAGGGTTTACTGACCTGGAGCTGACGCCGAAGGGGAGGAACCACAATAGCGCCCTGCACATCTCGATAGAGTGCAGGGGAACAATTATGTCTCACGTGTTGGTGGACACGGGGTCGTCACTCAATGTTCTTTCGAAGAAAGCATTGATGAAGTTAGATACCCGCGGATTGATTTGCACACCCAGTGATCTGGTTGTGAAGGCGTTCGATGGAACCAAACGACACGTTTTCGGGGAGGTGACCCTACCAATCCAAGTTGGGCCGGAAATGTTCGACGCAGTCTTCTACATTATGGACATCATGCCTGCCTACAGCTGTCTCCTAGGCCGGCCATGGATCCATTCTGCTGGCGCCGTGACCTCCACGTTGCACCAGAAGCTCAAGTATGCTGTCGGAGGTAGCATTGTGACCGTATGTGGCGAGGAAGACATAATGGTGAGCCATTTGTCGTCCTTCAAGTACGTTGAGATGGATGGGGAAATCCACGAAACCCTATGTCAAGCGTTCGAAGCTGTTAAAGTCAAGAACGTAGCTCCCGTGATCACTGAGAAGCCAGAGATGACTCTCTCTTCCTTCAGGGAAGCCCGGGCCGTTGTTCAAGCCAGATCTACCCCAGGCTGGGGGCGAATTCTAGAGATACCTAACAAGCAAGACAAGTTCGGGTTAGGATACTCTCTTGCGGCTGAAGCCTCCTCTTCTTCTAGAAGTGCGTCGCGAGGTAAAGGGCCGATCCAGTTTACCAGCGGCGGGGTGATATTTGAAAGCGTCAACGCAGTGTCTGAAGACGGCGAAGACAGCGACTGCAACCTGGACTCTTGGATCCAGCCAAGCAAACCAGGCGAGAGCCTCAACAACTGGTCCGTCAGGGATATCATCCAAATGACAGACAAAGAGTAATGATTTACTTTTTCCAATCGTTGTACAACCCTATGTCCTACCTGGGGCATAATGGTTTTATTGTCAGGGCCTCGTTTGATTATGTACATGCATTTTATCAATAAATCAAAAGGCGTTTTTCTTCGTATTCAAATATTGTGATCTCTGTTATTCCTGTTTTATATTTGTTTTGAAAAACAATAAAATGGCAATGAGGTTTGTGCTAACCCGCATATCCTTGTCTTAAGCTTAACCCTTGTTATTGCAAGATCCACATAGCAGATGACATCGACTCTGGACCTTCTACGACTCACTTCGACTTTGATTTCCCGATCTATCAAGCCGAAGAAGAGATTGATGAAGACGAAGACCTTCCCGAAGAGTTAGCCCGCTTGTTGAAACAAGAAAAGAAAGTTATTCTGCCTCACGAAGAAGAGATTGAGATCGTGAATCTGGGTTCTGAAGAACTTGTTAGGAACGTCAGGATAGGGGCCGCATTGCAGAGTGATGTCAAGCAGAGATTGGTCGAGATGCTGAGAGAGTATAGTGACATCTTTGCTTGGTCATACGAAGATATGCCCGGACTTGATACTGACATCGTGGTCCATCACTTGCCGCTGCGAGAAGATTGTCCTCCCGTTAAGCAGAAGCTTAGAAGGACACGACCAGATATGGCCGTTAAGATCAAAGAAGAAGTGTAGAAATAGCTTGATGCTGGCTTCTTGGCGGTCACTACTTACCCTCCGTGGGTCGCCAACATAGTGCCTGTACCAAAGAAGGACGGTAAGGTACGAATGTGCGTCGATTATCGGGATTTGAATAGGGCGAGCCGTAAAGATGACTTCCCGCTGCCTCATATCGATGTGTTGGTCGACAATACAGCTCAGTTCTTTGTATTTTCGTTCATGGATGGCTTCTCCGGTTACAATCAGATCAAGATGGCGCCGGAGGACATGGAGAAAACTACGTTTATTACACCTTGGGGAATATTTTGCTACAAGGTAATGCCTTTCGGTCTGAAGAACGCAGGGGCCACTTACCAACGAGCAATGGTTACTTTGTTTCATGATATGATTCATCATGAGATTGAAGTCTATGTTGATGACATGATTGCGAAGTCCCAAACGGAGGAGGGACATCTGGTCAATTTGCTGAAGCTTTTTGAGAGGCTTAGGAAGTTCAGGTTGAGGCTGAATCCTAACAAGTGTACTTTCAGGGTACGGTCCGGAAAACTACTGGGGTTTATCGTGAGTGAAAGAGGCATCGAGGTTGATCCTGCGAAGATAAAAGCAATACAAGAAATGCCAGCGCCAAAAACAGAAAAAGAAGTTCGTGGTTTCTTGGGCAGAATAAACTACATTGCAAGGTTTATCTCTCAGCTCACAGCCACGTGTGAACCGATGTTCAAACTGTTAAAGAAAGATCAGGCGATTATCTGGAACGAGGATTGCCAGAAGGCATTTGATAAGATAAAACAGTATCTGCAGGAACCTCCGATCTTGATACCCCCAGTGGCCGGAAGACCCTTAATCATGTACTTGACAGTTCTTGAGAATAGTATGGGGTGTGTTCTCGGTTAGCACGACGAGACGGACAGAAAGGAGCATGCCATTTACTACTTGAGTAAAAAATTCACAGATTGTGAATCTCGTTACTCGATGCTGGAGAAAACGTGTTGTGCACTAGCCTGGGCTGCCAAACATTTACGACAGTACATGCTCAATCACACGACTATGCTAATTTCGAAGATGGATCCGATCAAGTACGTCTTCGAGAAACAAGCGCTTTCGGGCAGGATTGCCAGATGGCAAATGGTGTTGACTGAATATGACATTCAGTACGTTTCCCAGAAGGCCATCAAGGGAAGCGTATTGTCTGAATACCTTGCCGAACAGCCGATCGAAGATTACCAGCCGATGAAATTTGAATTCCCTGATGAGGATATCATGTTTCTCAAAGCGAAAGATTGCGATGAATCGTTGCCCGACGAGGGTCCAGATAGGAAATCCCAGTGGAAATTGATATTTGACGGGGCGGTTAATTCTTATGGAAGTGGCATTGGGGCGATCATCACGACTCCCCACGAATCCCACATCCCGTTTACCGCGAGACTGACGTTTCCGGTCACCAATAACGAAGCGGAGTACGAAGCATGCATCATGGGTCTAGAAGAGGCAATTGATTTGATAATCAAGAACCTAGATGTATATGGTGACTCGGCGCTTGTGATCAACCAGATTAAAGGGGAGTGGGAGACTCGTCAACCAAATTTGGTGTCGTACATGAACTACGCCAGAAGGCTGCTTCCGTTCTTTGATCGAGTGGAACTCCATCATGTGCCCAGGGTAGAAAATCAGATGGCTGATGCCTTAGCCACGTTGGCTTCGATGTATAAAGTCAATTTTTGGAATGAAGCTCCAAGGATTGTCCTTTCTCGCTTTGATAGACCTGCATTCGTCTTTGCGATTGAGGAAGCCTCCGACGGCAAACCATGGTTCCATGATATCCAAACCTTCCTTATGACTAAGGAGTATCCTGCGGGAGCGTCAACCCAGGATAAGAAGACTCTGAGGAGGCTGTCTTGAAATTTTTATCTCAATCCTGATGGAGTTTTGTATAAAAGAAACCACGTTCTTGTGCTACAGAGATGTGTAGATGAGAAAGAAGCGAGTATGCTCATGGAAGAAGTCCATGAAGGCACATTTGGTACGCACGCTGGCAGGCATGCTATGACAAGAAAGATCCTGAGAGTAGGATACTACTGGTTGACGATGGAATCAGATTGCTTTAAATTCGCGAAGAGATGTCATAAATGCCAGATTTATGCTGATAAGATTCACGTGCCGCCGTGCCCGTTAAATGTCATGTCCTCCCCGTTGCCGTTCTCCATGTGGGGCATCGACATGATAGGCAAGATCGAGCCCACTACATCTAATGGTCATCGCTTCATTCTAGTAGCTATCGACTACTTCACCAAGTGGGTGGAGGCAGCCTCATATGCTAATGTGACCAAGAAGGTGGTGGCTAAATTCATAAAGAAGGACATCATCTGTCGTTACAGAGTTCTCAAGCGGATCATTACTGATAATGGTTCGAATCTGAATAACAAGATGATGAAGGAGCTATGCCAAAGTTTCAAGATTGAACATCACAACTCATCTCCTTACCGGCCGAAGATGAATGGCGTCGTTGAAGCGGCCAATAAGAACATCAAGAAGATCGTTCAGAAGATGGTTGTGACCTATAAAGATTGGCACGAGATGTTGCCATTTGCACTGCACAGTTATCGTACCACGGTACGTACATCAACCGGGGCAACTCCCTTCTCACTGGTGTACGGTATGGAAGCTGTCCTACCGTTAGAAGTTGAGATTCCTTCTTTGCGAGTTTTGGTTGATGTGAAACTCGATGAGGCAGAATGGATTAAGAACCGACTAAACCAACTCAGCCTGATGGACGAGAAGAGGTTAGCATCGATTGCATATGGTCGTCTGTACCAAAGCCGAATGAAGAAAGCTTATGATAAGAAGGTGCGTCCTAGAAGCTTTCAGAAGGGTGATCTCGTCCTGAAGAAGATTCTTCCTCCACACTCCGATCACCGGGGCAAGTGGACTCCCAATTACGAAGGTCCGTACGTCGTCAGCAAGGTCTTCTCGGGAGGAGCCTTGTTGTTGTCCATAATGGATGGTGAAGATTTTGCATCCCCGGTGAACGCGGACGCAGTTAAAAAATACTTTGCTTAAAGAACGACCCGCTGGAAAGAAAAAGAATATCCAGGCAAAAATGGGGCATCCCGGCGAACCATAAAAAAGGAAAAAGGTTCGGGAAAAAATTAGGGATATAAAGAAAAGAATGCACACCCGCAAAGTCGAAAACCCGGAAGGGCGACTTTGGCAAAAAAGGGTATCCCGGTGAATCGAAAACCCGGAAGGGCGATTCAGGCAAAAGTTAGGAATTTGAAAAAGCAAACGACTGCGTTCCGCGTGTGGACTCTCATTGTTTAGTAGTTTGGAAGACCTGAGGGCCGTTTATCTGAATCAATCTCTTCTGAAGCTGAGCGTCTGAGAAGTATCAAAGTCGAGTGGGTCATAGAGGGATCAACTCATGGTGTTTGTCTACGCCTCGTTGCCGACATTTGTATATACTGATGTATATTTGTGTTTTTATATTTGCGCAGCTTCCTCATTCCAGGAGCTTGCATATGTTGTAAAATGTTTTCACCCATTCAGGGGTTTGTTATCAATGAAATGTATACTATTCAGCAATTCTGTTTGTTTGTCTAGCATCTATCTGTTTTGTTTGCGAAAAAGAACGCCGATGTTTTTGATAAAATGCGCATACATAAACTTACTGGCCTAGGCCACTGATTGTTGAAACAATGAATTACTGGAACATTGTCACAAGATGATAACCTTGATAGATCCCTTTGAGAAGGGTATCTTGTCTGTTTGTTTGCGTTGTTACAGGTAGGGCATATTCCAGACAGTACGCCGTATGCGTTCCCAAGCAAGATGATTCCTTCTTCTCCAGCAAGTTCAGCAGCATCTCCCCGTGGAGTTTGAACATGAGATTGTAAGCATTGATATGTCTCCCCAAGCAGATAAGATTCTCCCCAATCAGATGTATCCTGAGGGACCATCATTTCCCCAGCTGAGTCATACACTGAAGTGTGCAGCACTCGATAGTTCAGACTGAAGTCTCCAGCGGAATTGAAATTCCCCACAGAGTCGTACTCTCCCCAGTAAGCAGGATGATTCCTTTTTCCCCAGCCGAGTATGCAAACCCCCAAGAGAGCCGAATCCTTGAAAAGCGTCCAGGCCATGATTGGTTTTCCCCAGTAGAGTGTTGAATAGCTGATGCTGTATTTCCCCACCGGAGTCGTTATCTCCAGGAAAGTTTTGCCGCAAAGGCCGTGCAGTTTATTTCTGCATATGACATCGTTTTCCTCAGCAGTTGTGGTTCGTACACCTAGATGATCAGGTACAGGTTCTCATAGAACATTGTTCCTCTGCAGCAGTCGACTGAAGTTCGTTTCCTCAGGCGGAGTCCAATTGAGATTGGTGTGGCCTCTTCTCCTCGGCAGGATGATTCCTTCTTCCACCAGAGTGGTTCTTTCTCCTTGACAGGAGGCTTTCCCCTTCAGCATTTATTTTGCTGATGGGGGCGTAGCATTTTGCATGATTGCATAGCATTTACCCTAAACGCGTAGCATTTCCACCGTGTGGAGCATTGCACCATTGTCAAACATACGCATATGAAACATGAGCTAGGTCGTTACCGTTCTTGTTTTGCAGATGTTCCTCCGCATAATGGTTTGCTCAAGTTGATTCTTGAATTCCCCAGTGAAGTTGATTGCTTAAGATGATTCTTAAAATCCCCAGTGAAGTCGCCAAAGAGGGTTGCTCAAGTTGATGCTTAGAGTCCCCGGTAGAGTTTGTTCAGGATGATTCATGAAATCTCCAGTAGAGTTATTGGTTCAGGATGATTCTTGAAGTCCCCGGTGGAGTTATTTGTCCAAGATGATTCTTGAAGTCATCAACAGAGTTGATTCACCCAGAATGATCTCTGGATCACTGAAGCAGAGTTACTTGATAGTTCTCCAGAATCCCCAGTGGAGATGTGTCATCCCCAGCAGGTTTTAAACAGAGAAGTTGAAACTTCCCTTGAAGACTTGATGATTGAAGTCTGGCAGCGGTGCCAAAACCCTTGACTTACTGATGAAGTCTAACTACGAGGCCGGAGCAGTTCTCTCAGCTGATGCGGAGTTCCATACGGTAAAAGATTGTATATCCTTATTTGGTTCAGGATTGACCAAGGATTCTACTCCCGATTTACTAACGAAGTTCGGCTAACGCCCGAAAACTTCTTTGAATGCCCGATGGTATGATTAACTTGATTGTTGATCTGATGAGGCCCGAGGAATTCTGATGCCTGACGGCATGGTCGACCATGTATCACCGGTTACCATGTGATCAATTCCCTAGCAGAGTTGTCGTGCAACTGTTATGCTCAGTTTTTTAAGATGGTCCTACCAATCAAAGTATCGTTTACCTGTACGGTTGGCAAATCATCAGTTACCGTGTAACAGGTGATCCCTTGATGATTTGAGGATGCAATGATATTAGATAAATCAAAGAATCATCCTGACGGAGGTTCAACTCGTTATTTCTTCAGCTAGTTTCCGGGCAACTATTATTTCAGTTTCCGAAGATTTGTCCCCATCAGAGTATCGTGTACTTGTGCAGTTGGCAAATTTCCGGGTTTGTTGGTATTCAACCGTCTTTTATCTTGATTGTTTGAGAGCCGTTCGCTTCTCACCCAGTCAGGTCCAAGCTGTTTGAATAGGGGCAGTTGTTGCACCCCAAAATTTGCACAACTTTTCTTTACCTAGCTTGTGTTTCATTTCATTCACATTAGCATTATCATTTGCATTTCATTGACATGTGTGCAGGAGATCAAGAGGTATGATTACCAATCAAGAGCTATACAAGACTATGAAGCTATCTAAGAAGGTTATTCAGGTGCTCAAAGGTTGATATCCTTGTCAGAGAAGTTAAAAGATCCTCAGAGAGAGTGATTGAAGCCAAGTGTGTAGGTCTCCTAGCTTGAAAGTTGTGGAAAGCCATCAGATGATTCTAAAGCCATGAAGATAGACTTGAGGTCTTGAGAGAGATCATGAGAAGTGTTGAAGATAACTTTGAGGCCTAGACAGGTCATTGTGCAAGTTTAAGAAGACTCAACCATGATTGGTGCAGTTAGGGTTTGACTGGGTCAACCCTAAGTCAACTAATGATTTAAAGAAGATTGAGACCTAATTCAAGAGCCATGTGATCATGGATTGACACATTGAGATGTTATAAGGATGATTCCAAGGTTAACTCATCATGATTGAAGAGTTTGAGAATTTTCAAGCTAGGGTTTCTAAGGCTTGACAGTGTAAAATCCTCTAGTTTGACCCCCATCTTCAAGGCAGTTTAGCTCAAGATGTGATTGTCATCTCATCTTACCCCCAACATGAATGTTGTAGGGCATGATCTTAGCTTTAATTTGAGTGCTAGAAGTCCTTGATAGGATTTGTAGAACTCAAGGTATGACTTTGACAACTTACAGGTCATCTGAGGTATGTGAATTTGGAGCTTGAAAGTTGTCCAACTTGCATGAAACTTTTGCCCTAGAAGGATGGTTCCTATGAACTTTTGGTCAACATGAATGTTGTTCCTTATCCTCTTATATTTCTAGAGAGTACTAGAAGTCCTTAATAGGATTTGTAGAACTCAAGTTATGGCTTTGACAAGTCAAGGGTATTTTGGTCATTATGAGATTATAGGTCATTTCAACCATAAGGCCATAACTCCTATTTGCAAGCTTCAAATGGGAAAATGTTCAACATAAAAATTGTTCAAAATGATATTTTAAGGCTAACCAAGAGGTCATGAGAGGTTGGAATTGCTTGTAGCTCAAAATCAAAAAAATGGCTTAAAATAAGGATGATTTTCAAATGAACCAAAGATGGAAATTGGGATTTTTGATCTACATGTCCAAACCAAGGCATGTAATATGTCATTTTGATTGTAAAACACATTTTAAGAACATTGGTATTGCCACAATTTTGAATTGAGGTTTAATTTGAGGACTTGCTTTGAAAATTAGTTACTTACATCTTAAGTAACAATTGCCAAACCAAAATTCAAGGCATGACCAAGGCCCCTTTCAGTCCAAACACATCCAAAATACCATTAGGAGAGAAATTGGAAGAGAATGAGGGTGAATACAAGCTGCTAGCAGAACTGATATGTGCATACCATTAAGAGAGAAATTCATGACATGAGAAATTCAACTTCTCATAGGAAGGATCCAGAAGGTGCTAGAGAGTTCTAACATGGCCTATATATTGAATAGAGGTGGTTCAGATTGAGGCTTGGTGATAATTGAAGGAGAGAATAGAGATTGAGATTGAAAATTTCTTGCTTGCAACTGAATTCGGTTACACCATTTTCTTCACTTTCCATCCATTTTTTTGAGTGCAATCACTTCCATGGATGCTAGCAATTGATTCCAGATCATAATCAAGGCAAATTCGTGGCTGAATAGTGTTCTTGCTCTCAGATTTTCTTACATGCAACTCCAATTCGGTTTCCATAATCCAAGCATCCTCAAGTGTTCCTTCTGCATACAGAAGCTTTGAATTGATTCAGTGAAGGATTCTGCAAGCTCTTGAAGGTTGATTTGAAGATTCAACCACTCTGTTTGCTTAATTTTACCAGTTATGCAACTCTAGTTCCATGGCTTAATGTAGGTAGAATCAAGAGGAATTGGGGTGTTAGATGCATAGTAGGATGGTGCAGGAAGGTTTCTGGATCATAAATTTGAAGATTAGTGACCAATTAGGGTTATTGCCATTTTCGGTTGAGATTGTGTTCTTGAGAATCTTGAGGTTTTAGATTGAATTAAGGGCATGAATGGACTCCTTGTGAGATTTGGGACAAGATTCATCAAGGAATCGTGGCCTATGGTGGATTCTATAGCAAGTTAGGGTTGTGAAATGATGATCGGAAAATGTCACCGGCGGTGACTATGGCGCGCAGGTGACCTGAGTTTCAGAGGTTCAAATTGGGGAAGATGATCCCAGAGCCATTAGATCTTGGTTTGACTTGGACTGAAGACCCCATCCAACGGCCATGCGTGAAGGAAATTTGTGAAGGATTTCTGAACTAAAATGAAATGCAGCGTTTCATTAATCTGATGATTTTGGGCTTAGGCAATAGTTGATACCTGCACCCCCTTTTTGGGCCCAATCCTAAAATGAACTGAATGGCCTTGCTATCTGCACCACGCGCTTGTCTTTTTTCTTTTGATTTTCTTTATTTTTCATTTTATTCATGGTTATTGATTAATTCATAAAAAATGGAAAAATAACTCAATTAATCCCATTCTTTTTGCTATGGATTCATGATTGAATCTAGTATTTTTTAGATAAAAAATATTATTATTTCATGCATTTTTTGATTGATATTGAAATAATCATGTTTGATGCTTGATTTTGTTGAATTTGGTTTGATCATGTGATGATGATTTTGGCCTTGATTTTTTGTGAGTAGTTAGAATAGATATGCATGCTCCCCATAGATTTTTCTCACATTTTTGTGATGAATATAAGTGGTAATTTTAGGTTGAAACTTTAAGAGCTCCATTTTTAGGGTTTATGGTTGATACCTTATGATTTAGGTTTTATTTTTAGAACTTGGTGGATGATTCAACTCCTGATTTTTGTAGGGTAGATTCATGATTGAATTAGGGTCCCTTAGGAATTTTTGTAGGAATTTACAATGTAGTTTACTATTTTTGTTTGATTTTAGTTTAAGTGCTAGTTTTAGATGATTCTGAGGCACTAATTCAACTAGATTGACTTCTTTAGTTCCCTTAGATTAGGGTTTTGTGTCTCTTGCTCTTGGATGATGATGAAGACAAGCTTGGGCTACCATGGATTGAATGAAGAAGCTTGGATGTGATGATTTCCCTTCTTTTGGTGTTGTGTTGATTAGGTGTTAATATTAGGGTTTTGTAGGCAGAGCTTCTAGATAGATTCTCTTCCTTCATAAACATGGAAGATGTTGATCACTTCCATTCTTCCCTATGATGTAAGGTCCCCTTGTAAAGGCCTCATCCCTCATTTGGTAGGATGTGTGGCTCTTTGCAAGTTGGTAGAACCTTTAAGGGTCCCTTTCTCTGATGATAGGATGCTTAGTGGTGACCTTTGGTCTTCACTCTGCTACCAATCATCCCACACCTTGCTCTTGTCAAATGAATCTTTCTCCCTTGCAAGAGGATGGAATTCCTTGCTAGAAGATTGGAGATGCTAGAATTTGCTACTTCTTCGTGTTTGAGGATTACTTTTAGGAGCAGAAGCTTGAAGATCAGGAAAACAAGTTGATACTTGTAAGGAAGAGAGAGCTGAAGCTTGAAGGTCCAGAAGAACAAGTTGACCCTTGTGAAGGAGATCAAATTGAGATTGAAGGAAGAGCTGAGGCTTGAGGAATAAAGGATAAGTTGATGCTTATGTTGGTACATTGAGAGCCTGAGGGAGCCAAGTTGATACTTGTAGTTAGGAATGAAGCCTGAAGGTGGAATTGACTGAAGAGCTGAGGCTTGAGGAAGAGAGAATAAGTTAATACTTATGCTTGAGGTATTGAAAGCTTGAAGAAGAAAGTTGACACTTGCCATTGAAGATGATAGCCTTGAAGGGTGGTGGAAGACTGATGACTGAGCTGATGTCAGAGGAGCTTTGCTGTGAAGTTGTAGGAGGGGTTGATTTGCTTTCTTGACTGTCTATTTTCTTTCTGTGCAACTGTATTGATGTGACTTGTTTGATTTGCTTGATGCATTAGAATAAGCTCATATTTAGATTGATTTAAGCTAGGAGCATGATTGCACTAGAGGTTGATTTGCTCCCTCTGCTTGTATTTTTACTGTATGGCTTTGCTTGCGGGTATTCGGTAGAGCCCATATCCCTTACCTATGTGGTTTGTGTTTGCTTGATAGCATGTTATTTCTTCTGTATGATTGCAGTTTATTGAGTTTGCTTGATAGCTTGGAGAGTTTCTTTTCAACAGTCTGGATGTTTAGTATGGCACCCTTTGGGTGACATGCGACGCATTCACTCTCAGATCATAGTCTCTAGTGCGATATTGGTTGAAAACATCCATAAAAAACAGTTCTTCCGTAAAAGACAGAAAACAAACTTCAAACCTTTTTTGCCCCGTGGGCCCATAATTCAAAGGAAAGCTTTTCTGAAGAAAAGAGTGTCGTTAACTCCCAGTTCTATCGCAAACGGTAACGCCTAAGTCTCTAAGGGTCGAGCTGTGTACATCCAACTGCTGGAACTGTTTGTTAACCCTACTCGATAAGACAGATGAATATGAACCCCCGTAAGCTGTATTAACCCGAACTACGTAAGCTCTGATCTCTCATACCTATTGAGAGTACGTAGGCACAATAATGACGTATTGGCGAGCCACCTTCCCCGTAACCAGTAGTTAGTCGAACTACGTTGACTCTGATTTCTCATTCTCTGATGAGAATACGTAGGCATAAAGCGCGAAGCTTTGTCGAGTCATTTTTCTTTTCTTTTCAGACCAGCCTTGATAGGTAGATAGTAAAACAAACCCGTCAGATAAACACAACAAGCGTGTATCCCATCGAGTACGATGGACGTGAGGGGTGCTAATACCTTCCACTTGCGTTACCGACTCCCGAACCCAGACAATGGTTGCGATGACCTTGTCTTATACCTTTTCGTCAGGTTTTTCTGATCGTTTCCTTTCCCGTTCTGAGGGATAAATAACGAAAGGTGGCAACTCTTCTGTTTTGCCAGCACCTTATTTTCGCGGAAGCGACACTCACTGCATGAAATTTTCATATACATGAACATATACATTCATATACACTCTGGCATACGCATTAGCATTTGCATGCTTGCTATTCGTCGTCATCCTTTGTCATTACCGCCGCGTAACTGGTTTGTTCTGCTCTCTCCAAGTAGATCGTCAGCCCTAAGCATAAAATACCTATTTGTTCCAATTCCCCATAGAGTTCAACCCTCGTGGACGATGGTTATTTCCGTTACCTTTCCGCGTTAGGATAATGTAGTTCCCATTCGAGTTCGTTTCTGGAGTCTTGTTTGTTAGTTCTTTCTAGCTCAGTTCTATATCGAACTTCGGTCCCGTCGGTCACCGAACCTACCTGGACGTGCATTTATTTTGCACTATCTTTCAAGGAAAGCATTTACAATCCTTTGCAGACAAGTGACAGTTTCCAGCCGAGGAGCTTATCACCTACATTAAACCTTAAGACGTTAAGTCGCCGCACTCATTCTTAAACGTCCTGCCGTGGATATATCATTTAAACCATAAGCCGCTGAGTCGCTGTACTCATTCTTGGGCGTCCCGCCGTGGACATATCATTTAAACCTTAAGACATGGGGTCGCCGTACTCATGCTTGGGCGTCCCGCCGTGGACGTATCCTTTCCAAAACTTTAAGACGTTTGAGTCGCCATACTCATGCCTAATCATCCCGCCGTGGACAATTTTAATCCTTTAGTAAAAGAAGGAACTGAATCGTATCTAGGGCGCCGACCTCGAAGTAGGAGGAAGTTCATATTATCCTTTAGTAAAAGAAGGAGTTGAATCGTGATCAGGGCGCCGACCTTGAGATATGAAGAAGTTCATTTTATCCTTTAGTAAAAGAAGGAGCGGAATCGTGATCAGGGCGCCGACCTTGAGGTATGAAGAAGTACATTTTATCCTTTAGTAAAAGAAGAATCTGAATCGTATTCCAGGCGCCGACCTTAGATATGAAGAGGTTTATTTATCATATGAGTGACAATCCCTCCAGCGGGGCTCATCAATCAATTATCCACAGATAAGTAGCAGCCTCTTTATTTGAGAGCTTATCCAGTTTGGCATATAAGTCCCTTCCGATGATAAGTGGCAGTTCTCTCTTGAGAAAGCTTATCATGGCATTTCCCATTGAAGTCCATTTATTTTGGCATACAGTCGGTTTTACCCTGTATATTTTTACGGATTCCTAAAAATTTTGTTTGATCCTATCACAAGGGAAAGTTACAGAAGCTCGGATGTTATTCTTTGCTCAATGCTCCAGCATCTTGTTAACCGATCCTACAGTCGTGCAGATCCAGTTTTATCTTTTTTACCCCAGAGTATCATCTAGTCATGCATGAACCTGTTGAACAAGTACTCTTATATATTCCCCAGTAGAGGCCATCTCATCGGTGCCATCTCCATTGAGATCTCGTTCTTACCGTTTCCCTTTCTGAAAGTGACAATTGGTCGTGTTCGCACCAGTTGACCATTGCTTTAGAATTCCCCAGTGTCGTGCTGTCGTCCCAGCGCGTCATATTCCCCAGTGTGGTTCTTTCATCGCATTCGTCCCCTGTGTCGTCGTGTCGTCTGCGTCTTTTCATTTACCATTCCATCGTACGCATCATACTATATTCATGGCATTGTAGCATTATCTCTTGTTTTGTTTTGTCCATCGCATTGCATATTACTGCATCTAAGGGCAAAATTTTCGGTGATCTATATTTAAATCCCTCCACCATGATTTCTCGAGCCTACACCGCTCAAATCATCTAGTGAAGCTATTTAAATAGGGGCAACTGTAATACCCAAAATTTTGCCATAAGATTAGTAGTTTTCATTTCGCGTCCCATTTCATTTTGCATCGCTATTAATTAATCACTAACAGGTTTGTGTAGTTGGTTTTATCTTACTGGAAAAAGCCTGTTGTGCGCAATTCAAGTGGTGAAGGGTAATAAGGGTCATTTGTTTGCAGTCGACCATCAATTTATGAACCTAAGTGGTAGTCAGGGAATTTGGACAATTTGAATTTTATTGGTACAAATCGAGGCCGAGGGTATTAATGGGCGGAGTTTAAATCAGTTCAATTTGGATAAAATGAACCGGAGGAAGTTGGTTTTCATTTGAATTTAACTGGACAAATCAGAATCAGATGAGTTTCTTAGTATGGTTTTGATCAAAGTTATTCAAATAAATTCATTTGAAGGGTTTTTCGGATGTATTTTCAATTAAAGGAGTTTATTCAATTGAGTTTTATGGAAGGATCTTAGTCAAGTAATTTCTAATTGGTCGAGTTTATGCAGAAATTTGAGCCGAATCGAATTCAATTTATTAAGGAAAATAGAACTTATTTGTTCTATATGTTCTTATTACATTATACAAAAATGAAATTACATTATACAAAGATAAAAACAATATCCAAACCCAAGGCAAAATCAGAACCAACATTCTGGTAAGGTAATGACGAGCCAAAGCAACTTGTCTTCGGAATGTCGTTTCTTTCACACTGCTTTATCACAGGCCCGTAGGTATTTGAGCGAAGAAACATGCATAGAGGACAATAAGCAATCAAACTTGGTCACTCACAACTGCCAAATCGAAAGAAATTATTAAAACAGGAGAACAAGAGCTTGGGGGATTGCTTACCTCTCCTTTGTGATCTTTCTATCTTAAAAGTACCATGACCTGAATAAAGTGAGCTAGATAGGAATCACAGAAACATGTATGTTAGAGACTGATCAACAGATGACGGTTCGAAATGACTTTTTGACCTGCAAAGGAAAATGGGTTGTACACTAACGCTTGCCTCAATTGAGCTTTTCTGTCATTTTCTTGTTGAAATTCATCGTATGGAAAGGTTATACAAGGGCCTCGGATAGAGTAGAGCCATTTCAATTCTGTCATAAACCTCGTTAACTTCAGATATACAAGGATGACCAATATTTCCCGGCAAAACGTCGGGAAAGTAGCATTTTATTGCCTTTACCCACTTCATCCCAGATTGGAATCCTCCCATATGGACTGAAGTTTAGAAGGTGTCAATTTGCCACGGTTAGATGTGAAAAACATGACGGTGCAGCCTATATGTTACTCTATCAATGCCGCAAGATTGTTAATACTTTTTCTCATCTACAAGTTGTACCACACCAACTCCTCTTGCTGTATAATTACTTTTCGAACTTGATCTCAACACAGACCGCAAACCGAAACCTGCCACAATAAGTGGAGATCATAATCAGAGGCTACGGGATGTTGTGCTCATTACTGTCCAGAACTAGAATGTGAGAATCCCAAAGTTTTCCTCGATAATACGAGCAATCACAAACCAATTCTCATGCCAAATACAATTCCAAAGTAGTATCATTGTTAGAAAAATCGATGGTCGAATCAACGGAGCTGTTTAAATGTAGAGGATACCTCATTGACGTTTCCTCGCAATTTCCCAACTTAAGGCTTTCTCTACTAAGCCAGTATCTTGCTTTATGGACGATACAAGCAATACTTGTTGAATATTTACACGAGCTTGTTGTAATGTTTTTGAGGTTCACGCCGAGTCCGATATCATTGTCGCCATTTTGTTAGTGCCGCCACCGTCCTCTAAACGACAGCATTTGGCCTGCAAAATTTGAGTACAATGTTAAAGCGCTATGACCACATGATAATGTCTCAAATACCAATAGAGAACGACATCAATAAATTTCCATATCGACAAAGCAGGTTCAAACCGCGTGTTGTGAAAACAGAAACACAATCAAATGCGAGGAGGAAGAAGCGAACAATGTACACCATCGTGCCCTTACTCACCTGAGTTTTGAGTTTGCTCCATCAACAACGACAAGGTGGTCCTCATGATTTTCCTCCCGATAGTATCAACAGAAGAAATCTGGCTTCAGTATACATGACTTTTCCGGCTGACAACGCGGCGTCAAGCTCGTTAAACCAAAGTGTCGCCTGTTTGTGTCGTGAAACCTTGATGGCCCTGCGAGAAGATATTGTTACAGTCATTGTTTCTGCAGTGAGAATTTCAGATGAGAAGGAAATATGATTGGTCGAGGAGTCACATGGATTTGTTCATACCTTTTCAATCTTAATGAAACCGCCCGCATCTTTATTCCTAACCCTTAGCCATAAAGTTCGCAACAATAACATTAGCCCAGATTTTTGCTCCAAACAAAGTCAAATCAAAGTCCTGAAAAACAGTAACAATCCTACTATGAAAATCATAACAGCAAAGCAAATCCAGGCCCAACAATGCTTCAATATAAAAGGATCCGAAAACCCTAAACGAGGGGGGAACAAAAAAAGGTGGATTCAGAAACAGAGGTTTCATCCTCATATCAATCGAAAAAGGAAACCCTACAGAAACAAACCACATCGCAAACGGGCGGAGAAATCAAAGAAAAGGGCTCAGTTTCAGAAGATCCACGAAAGATCTTCATCCTCATCATCGCCGGAGGGGTTCAGAAGAGCAAAATAATCGCTCATCGTCGTCACCCCACGCCGAGAAAGAAGAAGGGATCAAAACGGCAACCGAGTTTCAAAAACCTGGAAGAACCCAACAAATCGAGGCAACGTCATCGCATGTGATCGAGGCAGCGTTGTCGTCGGAGTTGGTCCAAGGCAAACATCGCTCTCGAAGCTATGATTTGGACTCAGAGACGGACTAGCCGCGTCACCATCATCGTTCGCACACCCACGACTATATTATCATTACAACAAGCAATAATTATCATGAATTTCATGTTGTCATACACCAAAATATACTTATACAAGCACACACACAAGTATTCTATAAATTATCCACAAATAATTTCAAAACCAGCAGCAAACAGTGCAACAATTCAATAATAGTACATATACACAATTGACTTCCCCAACATATTAGATATAAAAATATTGGGTAACCAAATATCTTATCTATACTATATTATAGCCCTATTCATTAGCTTTCCAACGCTTCGAACGTGGACCAAAACAGACTTACGGATCAAAAGTTATGACCAAAACGATTTCGACCGAAAACATGAACAGTCGTGACAGACAACATGCATAATTTTCTCCGTTTTTCACCGTTTGAGGCTTTCTGGACCTCCGGTTTTGATTTTGTTAAAACCCAAACACTCATGAGATTACTACCCACCCGATACTGTAATTATTTCAAGTAAATTTACAATTTTAACACAATTAAACCATCTAATCATCGTTTTAAGATTATGCCCAAAATCTTTGAAATTGATGGATATATGTTCAATTCTCAAAAAGAAAAAGAATACACACATATAAGGCACACAAATTCATCATATAATCATCATATAACAACCACCATGGAAATTAGGGATTTCTATCCTAAATATGCTACTAGCCATCATACATTATCATACAATCCCATAACCATAAAAAGACCAACCCTTACCTTGATTCCTTGGATTCTAGAGCTCTTGTTCTTGGGGTTTTTCTCCTCCTCTTCTTCACTTCTCTATTTGTCTCTTTTCCTCTTTTCTATCTTTCTAACCCTATTCTCTCTTTCTCTTATTTTATCAAATCCCACAATTTCTCATTATTTTAATGGGCTTAATTAACCCACTCTCCCACTTATTATTTATACTCTCAATCTAGGCTTAATTACTTATTTCTACCATTTTCACATATTAATAAATCAATTAAATCAAGTAATTCAATTAAATCTAATAAATCAATTATGCACAAAATCGCTCAATTAATTAATTAATTAATTAATATAAATAAATAATTACTAAAATTGGGGTGTTACAGAGATTCTCCTAAAGATGAAGATACTAATGAAAATACAACAGAAAAGACATCTTATGGTAACACTGCATGAGAAAAGGACTCCACTGATCAGACTCCTCCAGAAGTCAGTACTATTACTGAAGACAATCCTAGAAGGAAAGTATCATACTTTGTGATCTGTAGAGGAGTTCGTCACAACTGGGTCGTTGTTGATATCCCAGATATTGTCCATATTTCAAAGTAATTGCCTCGTCCTTATTTTGAATTTTCACCTTGCCCGGGTGAAAAGGATGTTTTATAGGGCTTGCTTTTTTGTAAATATCCCTCTTCGTTTTGCCCAGAGCGAAAGAGTTTTGTTTTATAAGGTTTGTGTTTCAAGAATCGAAAAATCATAAATAAGAATGTCATTTTAAATTCCAGCATTTATTGTTATTTTCGCTTTTTGCTTTTTCAGAAAATGGTAATCCTAAAAAAAACCCAAAATAAAAATAAATGTTTTTCAAAACACACTGCACACACTTTTTTCATTTTCTCCTTCTTTTCTAAAAATATCATCACATTATGCAGATTAATTATTTTGAACCCCATTGAAATATATGATCCAATACCTTCTCCCAACTTTGAGTTCCCGATATTTGAAGTTGAAAAAGAAGAAGACAAAGAGATTCTAGATGAGATCTCTCGACTACACAGACACGAGGAAGAGTCTATTCAACCTTACAAAGAACCATTGGAAATGATTAATTTGGGTTCAGAAGAGGAGAGAAAAGAAGTTATAATTGGAGCACTACTCAGTCAAACCGTCAAAGAAGGTCTAATAGAACTGCTCAAAGAATTTCCAAATGTGTTTGCTTGGTCCTACCAAGACATGCCAGGGTTGGATACCGACATCGTGGAACATCACTTGCCACTGAAGGCAGAATATCCTCCGATCAAACAAAAATTGAGAAGGACTCACCTAGATATGGCCATTAAAATTAAGGAAGAAGTGCAGAAGCAGATTGATGCAGGTTTCCTTGCCACCTAAGAATATCCTCAATGGTTGGCCAACATAGTGTTAGTTCCTAAGAAAAATGAAAAATTTATAATGTGCGTAGACTACAGAGATTTAAACAAAGCAAGGCCGAAGGATCACTTCCCTTTACCACACATTGACATGCTAGTTGATAACACAACAAAATTCAAAGTCTTCTCCTTCATGGATGAATTCTCAGACTATAATCAAATTAAAATGGCACCAGAAGATATGGAGAAAACTTCATTTGTCACCCCATGGGGCACCTTCTACTACAAAGTAATGCCATTTGGACTAAAAAATGCAGGAGAAACTTATCAAAGGGCTATGACAACTCTATTTCATGACATGATGCACACAAAAATTAAAGTGTACGTCGATGACATGATTTTCAAATCTAAAACAGAAGAAGAACACGTGGAACACCTTTCATAGTTATTCCAACATATGAGAAAATACAAACTTCGCTTGAATCCCAATAAATGCACATTCGGTGTTCGTTTAGGGAAGCTCTTGGGGTTCATTTTCATCCAGAAAGAAATTGAGGTTGATCACAACAAAGTTAAGGCCATTCAAGAAATGCCTTCTCCAAAAATTGAAAAACAAATAAGAGGATTTCTGGGATGTTTGAATTACATCTCAAGATTCATATTTCTTATGATTGTTACATGCGCGCCAATCTTCAAACTACTCAGAAAGGACCAAAGTTGTATATGGATATAAGATTTCCAGAAAGCTTTCAACAGCACCAAAGAACATCTGCTAAATCTGCCTATTTTGTCTCCTCTGGTGGAAGGAAAACCATTGATCATCTACCTAATAGTCTTGGAAGACTCAATGGGATGTGTGCTCGGCCAACAAAATGAAACAAAAAGAAAAGAGTCTGCTATTTATTACTTAAGCAAGAAATTCACAGGTTGTGAAACTCGATACACCATGCTCGAAAAAACTTGTTCCGCTCTAGCTTGGGAAGCTAAACGTCTTTGCCTGTACATGATTTGTCACACTACTTGGTTAATATCTGAAATGGATCCAATCAAGTACGTCTTTGAAAATCCTGCTTTAACACGAAGGATTTCCTGTTGGCAGATGTTGTTAATAGAATACGAAATCGAATACCATGCTCAAAAAGACATCAAAGAAAGTATTCTAGTCGATCATTTGGCTCATCAACCGATTGACGATAAGGAATCAATCAAATTTGACTTCCCATATGAATATTAATGTACCAAAAAAGGAAATACTGCAATGAACCACTACCTGACAAAGGGCCAGAGCCAGGACCCCAATGGGGACTAGTATTCGATGGAGCAGTCAACGCTTATGGAAATGGAATCGGGGCAATCATTTTTACTTCTCATGGAACCTATATTCCTTTCACTGCCAGATTGGCATTAGAATGTACAAACAATGAGGCCAAATACAAAGCATGTATCATGGGTCTCGAAGAAGCCATTGACTTAAGGATCAAGAATCTGAATGTGTATGGAGACTCAACCTTGGTTATAAACCAGATCAAAGGAGAATTAGGCACACGCCATATTGGATTAATTCCTTACAAAGATTACGCAAGAAGGTTGTTACCATTCTTCAACAAAATTGATTTTCATCATATTTCCTCGTGAAGAAAATAACATGGTTGATGCAATTGCTACATATCCTCCATGATTACTGTAAATCGATGGAACGACGTACCCAAGGTTGACATAATGCGCCTTGGTAGACCAGCTTACGTATTCGCAATAGAGGAAGTCATCAATGAAAAACCTTGGTATCACGATATCAAGCTTTTCCTTCAAAGACAAGAATAACTGCATGGGGCATCAAGAAAAGATAGGAAGACTCTCATAAGACTAGCTGGTAACTTTTTCCTGAACAACGATGTACTTTACAAAAGAAACTTCGACATGGTTTTACTCAGATGCATGGATAAACGCGAAGCAGACATGCTAATCAAAGAGATTCACGAAGGATCCTTTGGCGCTCATGCAAATGGACATATAATGTCAAAGAAAATTCTAAGAGCAGGATATTATTGGCTGACAATGGAATCCGATTGCTACAAGTACATGAGGAAGTCTCACAAGTGCCAGATATTCGCCGATAAAATTCATGTACTACCGACGTATCTCAAAGTTCTATCTTCTCCATGGCCTTTTCCTATATTGGGAATCGACATGATTGGCATGATTGAACCCAAAGCTTCAAATGGACATCGGTTCATCCTAGTAGCCATTGATTACTTTACCAAATGGGTCGAAGAAGTATCATATGCCAATCTGACCAGACAAGTGGTGGTCTGATTTATCAAAAATAATATCATTTGTCGTTATGGTGTTCCAAGCCAAATCATTATTGATAATGGATTAAACCTGAACAATAAGATGATGAAGGAGTTATGTCTTGAATTCAAGATTGAACACCATAACTCATCTCCCTATAGACCGAAGATGAATGGAGCAGTCAAAGCAGCTAACGAGAATATCAATAAAATCATTCAGAAGATGGTTGTGACTTATAAAGACTGGCACAAGATGCTCCCTTCTGCTCTTCATGGTTATCACACATCCGTCTGCACTTTAACAGGGGCGACCCCTTTCTCCCTAGTATATGGCATGGAAGCAGTGCTCCCCATAGAGTTTGAGATCTCGTTAATAAGATTATTAATGGAAGCCAAGCTAACGAAAGCTAAATGGTGTCAAAACAGATACGATGAACTGAATCTAATCGAACAAAAAAAGAATGACAACTTTATGCCATGGTCAGTTATATCAGCAAAGAATGAAGAAAGCATTCGACAAAAAGGTGCCACCTCATGTCTTCAGAGAGGGAGACCTTGTTTTTACCCTAAGATACCCACATCATTTGCATCTCATACATACACTTTTATACATCACTAACCCATTTTAAAAAGTCAAGATTGTTGTTTGCTTCATTATGAATACCAATTAGGGTTAATAAGCCCTAAAAAGGATTCAGGCAAAGGATCAATCAAGAATTGACACGATCTTCAACTTATCAGGTCCTTCAATCATCCATGAAGATAAATATATTTCGTTCACCAAGAGTTAAGGACAAGATTAAATCATTTCAAGTTGGTCAAGCCTCAAGATCATTCGTGTCACCAAATTAGGGTTTTGACTAATCCAATCCCAGGGATTAATTGTGGAGCAAGGCATGATCCAAGACCTCAAGATATGTTTTAATAACCTCAAATACACCATATTAGTCAATTCACACGATTGTATTGATCCAAAGAACTTGATTCATAAACAAAGCAAGAATTCAAATCCATCTGAGCCACAAACTAGGGTTTTGATGAAAAGTCAACCATATCTTTGAATTTTTCCAAGACATAATCTCCAACCTTGGGATATGATTTAAGACACTCAAATATATCGTTTAAGTCCATTTATAAGTTTAAAATCACCTTGGGGTACTCATTAATCAAAAATCAGAAATTAGGGTTTCCCTGCACAAAATTCATCTGATACACAGAGTCAAAGCTTGACTTTTTGAGCAAAATTGTTCATCATAAGCCATTATACAAGAAAACATGATCCATTTTTGAATTTGAACAAGGATTTATCAAGAAATCAAGGTTACTTGCAAAGAAGCAAAGTTGCAAGAATTGAAAATTTCACTAAGTTACGGAAAAATATGATTTTTACCTAACTTTACAAGGCCATAACTTGTGATCCAAGCAACCATTTTTTGAACTCCAACGCTCAAATGAAAGATCTTCTTCCATACAATAAGATTTCTAGGCTGAACCAAATCCAAAAACTTCATGGATTTCAAGTTGTGAAGTGATAAAAAAAATAAGAAAATGAGTTTCAACACTTAGTGAAAATTCTGCCAAGTTTTCAGCATGAAACATCAATTTTCAAGGGCACTTTTCATTATGATCCAAGTAGAATCAATACAAGTTGTGAATATTAATGTTGAAGGACATCATCTCAGATTCCTAAGAAGTACAAGAACATCCATTGATTTAACTTGAGCAAGAAGTTATGAACCTCACAACTCACCTTGCAGCAATTGTTTTTCAAAGACAGATTTTGGGACTTTCTTGCACAAAACGATTTTTCACAACAAGTTTTCCATCTTGCAAGTGTTGTCATTATCCATGATCATAAAGAATCTTGATGAATCACTTGATATCTTCAACTTTGGACCAAGGAGTCAAGAATCTAGCTTAGCATGTGCAAATGTATCATTACAAAAGCCTTGAAATTCAATTTTGTTAAGTTGCATTACTGTGATACATAGAGGTGGCATAGATTGTGCACAAGCCAGTCAAGATATATTCAAGAACAAGAAGACTTCAAACCTTCAAAATTGATGGGAGTCAATGCATAGCTATGCTAGGAGGAGACTTTGGCTACATGAAAAAATTCATGGGACAATAGAGTGATCATTCATCCATTCACTATTCCTCCCAAAAAAAATTGTTCTCCTATAAATAGTGATCATTTCTGATCATTTCAAGAACACAAAATAACACTAACCCTTGTTTTTTGACTTTCCCTCTTTTTGTTCAAAGTTCCAAAATTCCAAAGTGAGAAATCAAATTTCTCATTCCAAAGCATTTATGTCCAAACCAATGATCCAAACACCTCACATACATTATATGTAAGTGACCCAAACACTTAAACATCATCTGTAACATCAAATTCATCAAGATCATAGTTCATCCCAAACAAGTTGCAGTTGGATTCGAGCCCATCAATCTAGAAGGTTTCAATCCATTCCAAGCATCAACGCACTCCTTGAGGTCTAGGGAAGCTTTCCAGATCATCAAAAAACTTTTATAACACCTACAACTAAGGTATCAAATTCCTCATGCAAGGTAAGCCTGAACGTTTCAAACTCCACGAATCATGTGTCATAAGTGTTATTTCAAGTTACCAACATGCTTCTGGATGCTCATAGATCATTAACCCTCAATAAATTGCTACTTATAACTCATGCATGGGATTTCACATTAGTTTTTGCAAAGTTAGGGTTTATTTTTTCATCACATGATAATTCACTCTACACTTAAAATAAATGAAATTAAATGGTACCATCGTGTTCCTTGTTCAAAAGCGAGCAATTTTCATGTTTACATCGTGCAATTTCATTACGAATTGAGTGAGATATGAGGGATTTTGCAAATCTGGGTGGCCCGAGGAAAAATATGGTGTTCTTGGCGCCATATTTCAAATTTTTGAATTTTTGAATTTTTATTTATTTTAATTATTCTCAAAAATTAATTTCTATATTCAATTTTAATTATTTTCAAATGACTTTTTGAACAAATATCATTCACATATTTAAATATTTTATTCACACAAAAAATCAAGAAAATATTTTTTATTTGATATTTTTTTAATATATTTAAAAATATTATTTTAAATTGTTTTAAATATTTTAAAATAATTTATTTTCGTGATTTTTCTTAAACCAATTTGATTTCAAATATTCATGTGAATAAAACATCTTTTTATAAACCTTAATCATTTTTTATAACATGGTTAATGGATTCATTTTAATAATTATATTATTTTTTATTGATTTTTTCTTTGAAAAAATATCTTAAGAAATGAAATTAGGGTTTTTACTTTGGTTCAATCTTTCAAACTTTAAAACAATACACTTGGGCCTTTATTAGACTATAAGATCCAACCTTCTCTGTAAATAAACCAATCTCTGGGCCTCTTCTATAGTATAAGTTCCATTGTGCTTTTCAAGATCACAGTGCGATCACTATTTTCACAACATATTTGGTCCTCTAGTAGAGTGTAAGTCTCATGCCTTTGTACATAAATAAAAAATTTTAGGACCTCTACTATAGTATAAGTCCCTCCTTTCAGTTTTCAAAATCACTGTGTTTTCAAATAATCTTTGGCCTCTCCCTGAGTATAAGCCCTAACATTCTTTTTCTAAACTTAATAAGCCAGGGTCTCTACTATAGTATAAGTCCCTCTTATCTTGTTTCAATCAATTACCATCATTTGGGCCTCTGCTAGGAGTGTAAGTCCCATCCCACTTTCTATTTTCAAAATCTCCTTCATATTTTCAAAACATCAATCTTTCAATCTTCCAAATTCAATCTAAACCTAACATCAATTTTTTCAATCAAAATCAGGGTCTCTGCTATAGTATAAGTCACTCCTCTCTTTTTTTTCAAAAATTGTTTTAAATCGGGGCCTCTCCCTGAGTACAAAACCTAACACCTTTTGTAAATAGAAAACCTTTTAGCCTCTTTCATCCTGGGCTTTGTACAGGACACAAACAATCATTTGGGCTTCTATCTATAGCATAAGACCCAACACCTTTGCCACTCTCCTACTTAAGATCAAGTCATCTTCAAATTCAAATTCAAAAATCATTTCAAAACTTTCTTCAATTTCTCAAAACCCTAATTCAATCTTAAATAAAACATTTAATCAATCACAATACACTTAGGCCTCTATCCAGAGTGTAAGACCCACCACCTTTTCAAATTCAATTCATACTTGTTTAAATACTTGCTCATATATCTGTATATACACTTGTGCATATCTTTTTATGTTTCCCTTATCATTTAAATCATCCTTAGTTTAGACTAGTTCAAACAATATGATCCTTTGAATCATTATAACTTAGTTCAAACAACTAGTTCCCTCTTGTACAAAGGAATTCTTCTCCCCAACATAGTCAACCTCTTCTTGGGCTTAGTTCAATTTACTTAACCTTGCAACACTTCATTAAAGAGAGGATTATTTCCCGGTGAAACCTCTTCTTTAAACCCTTTTAACCCTGGAACAGTTCAACAAAGAAAGGATAATTTCCCGGTGAAGCCTCTCTTGAACTCTTCTTAGACTTGGAAAATCTCAACCCCCATCCTCCTATTGGGCTTCATACAAGGAATCACAAGCTTCCTAAAAGCATAGGATAGATTCTAGTTAGCTTTATCAACATATCAATCCCCAGGAGAGTCAAAACCTCTAGGACATTCAATCTCACCCTTTAAGTCTCTTATAATCCTCAACAAGGGTTGGTTTTCACTTTAAAATCCCTAACAAGGATTAGTTTATAATCAGTAAATCCCCAAAAGGATCAAAGCCCTTGTGGAATTTAAAAGTTCAACTCTCTTCTAATATTCAGCAAGAGTCAGTCTCCACTCAAATCCCCCCTGCCTCCACTTAGGCTTCATATAATTATTTCCCCAGTCAACCTCAATCTCTAGCTTTGTACAAGACTGATATAACACTCCCCAATTGAGTCAGTTTTTAATTTTTTTTCCATCTTTGATCAAGGCGCAAAATTCAACATCCCCACAGATGAGACTGTGAGTTCTCTATGTAGGAGGATATCCCTTCTATACATCAGATTTCAAATCAAATCAAACATTCAAACCAAACTATTTTATATAAAGGAGGATGTGAAATTGCTCTAGACATTTCAAAGTCCAAGTTAAAAGCTTCTTCCCTTATGTTAAAACTCATGAAGAAAGATGTGGCATTACTCTGGATATTTCAAAGTCCAAGTTCAAAGCTTCTTCCTTCATGAAATTTCGCTTCTCCTATAAAGGAAGATGTGGCATTGCTAGATTCCACACATCTCAGTTAAATCAACTTCCCTTATAATCATTTCTTCAATGTTTATGATGAATATGTAAGATATCTTCCTTTAGAGATGAAAAATTCTCTCTCAGTCAAACTTTTAGCTTCATATCTTGGGCTTTAAACAAGATACAAATACTCTTTTAGCTTCATCATCTTGGGCTTTGAACAATATACAAGAAACAATTTCCTCCCATAGATTTATGAGGAAATACGAACGCTCTGATTTCCCAGTTCCCCTTTTGAGAATACGTAGACATAAGATTGCGAAATCTTATCGAGCACACTAATAAAAAAAACCCTTAGGTCTAGGTACCTACCAAAAACAATGGAAAACCATAAAACAACAAAAAAAATTTCCTCAATCTTCACAAATGAGAAGCTCTCCTAATTAAACAACAGACAAACCTAAGCAAGCATGCAATTCTATAATAGAAATATACAATAATGGTTCCTATAGAGTACTATAGACACTCATGGTGTTAATAACTTCCCTTAGTATAACCAACCCCCAATTCCAGATCTCTTAACATTTGTAGGAAAAAAATTTGTGAGCAGGATTAGTTTGAGATATCTTCCCCTTCCTTTTAAGCATCATAGGATAAATTTTGAAATTAGAAAGTAGCACTGAATGCAATAGTGGTCGCGTCATGAAAACCGGAGCTACATTATATACCACCATGGTTAGTAAAAGAAACAATGATCATATATAGCTCACCTTCAGTTTTCTGTAACGATTGTAAGACTGTGATTGTAAGTTGCGCATATACAACCATGCCCTATGTAACAAAGGCATGTCACACGTGATGTTATTCCGTTTTCAACCGTTGTTGTATATATTTTTCGTAGTAGTGTCTTAAATTAGTTACAGAGATCAGATGTTTTCTGGGGTTGGCAGGTTACTATCGCAGGTTTATCGAAGGGTTCTCAAATTTATCCCTTTTGTTAACTCGTTTGACTAGAAAGGGTCAGGCCTATGTGTGGGATGCTTATTGTGAAGAGGGCTTCAAAGAGTTAAAGAAGAAGTTGACTACAACTCCAGTTTTGATTTTTCCAGATCCTCATGAACCATTTGTAGTATAATGTGATGCTTCTAAAATGGATTTGGGCGGTGCATTGATACAAGACGGTAAAGTGGTGGTTTATGCTTCACGGAAATTGAGGGTACATGAGAGGAACTATCCTACTCATGATCTAGAGTTAGCAACAATGGTATTTTGTTGAAAATTTGGAGGCACTATCTTTCTGGTTCAAGATTAAAAGTGTTTAGTGACCATAAGAGTTTAAAGTATTTGTTTGACCAAAAGGAGTTGAATATGAGGCAGAAAAGATGGTTGGAATTTCTGAAGGACTATAATTTTGGCTTAAATTATCATCTAGGTAAAGCTAATGTTGTGGCTGATGCTTTGAGTCAAAAGTCTTTACATATGACGAATTTATGATTAAAGAGTTGGATATCATTGAGCAATTTATAAATTTGTGCATGGTTTGTAAATTGACACCAGGAAGTGTGATACTAGGTATGTTAAAGGTGAATAATGAATTCCTTAATGAAATTAGGCAGAATCAATAGCTAGATGTGAAGCTGGTAGATTTATTGTCTTCAGTGAACCCAAACAAAGAAAGTGACTTTAAAGTGGATGAACATGGGGTGTTGAGGTTTCAAGGTAGAGTATGTGTGTCTGATAATTCTAAGTTGAAGAGGATGATTTTAAAGGAAAGTCATAGAAGTAGTCTAAGTATTCATCCTGGGGCTACTAAAATGTATCAGGACCTCAAGAAAATGTTTTGGTGGCCAGGAATGAAGCAAGATGTGGCACAGTTTGTGTATGCATGTTTTACTTGCAAGAAGTCAAAGGTAGAGCACTAGAAACCTTCGGGTTTGATGCAACTTCTTTAATAATAACTCCATTCAAAAAAGCAATTTTGATGTCCATCTGATAAATCACAATGTTATGATTAATAACATAAGAGAGAATAAGTCTTATTGCCTCTAACCTTGCCACAGGAGCAATTGTTTCAGAGAAATCAATTCCTTCTTACTAACTGCAACCCTGAGCTATAAGCCTAACTTATTTCCTCATAACTTCTCCTTGTTCGTTTAGCGTGTTTTGAAAAACACATTTAGTAACAATGTTGTTCTTCAATTGTGGTCTTAGAATAAGATCCCACACATCATTTCTTTGAAATTGATTCAGTTCTTCTTGCATAGCCACGACCCACCCATTATATGATAAAGCATCACCAATAGAGGTAGGTTATGTTAATGAGATAAGTCCAAGCATTAAATAATCATTTCTGAAAGCCGATCTAGTTCCCAATGGCCCATCTTTATTCCCAGTGATTTTCCCTTCTGGATGAGACACTTTATACTTATATGATCTCTTAGGTAGAACAGAGGCTTTAGAACTATCTTGAATAATTACTAAATCTATATCAGTAGGATCATTTGGAGTTACTGCAGTTTCTGCAGTTTCTGGTGTTCCCTCATTTATAGTATTAGAATCGGATAGACCATTATCTAAACTCTTTTCTTTTGGAATACATACCATAAATTGTTCTTCAAAATTCTGATTTCCTACAAGATTATCATCCAGATCCATAGGCTTTGACTTTTCATATTTAGGCTTTCTTTCATCAAATTTAACGTGCATAGACTCGTCAACCATTATGGTTTTTAATTTGTACACTCTATATGATTTTGAGCGTTCAGAGTATCCCAAAAAGATATCCTTTTGAGCTTTAGCATAAAATTTCTTTAGGTAGACTTTATTGTTCAAAATGTGACAAGTACATCCGAATTGATGAAAATAAGAGATGCTTGGTCTCCTACATTTAAATAGTTCATACGATATTTTATTCAAAATTGGTCTAATATATATTTTTTTCTGAATGTAACAAGATGTATTAACAGCTTCTGCCTACAAGTACTTTGGAAGTTTGTTTTCATGTATCAGATTCTTGCCATTTCTTGTAAAGATCTGTCCATTCTCTCTATAACCCCATTATTCTGTGGTGTTCTAGGAGAAGAGAACTCATGGATAATTCCATATTTTTCAAAAAAAAATATTCTAATGGCTCATTTTCAAACTCTCCTCCATGACCACTTCTAACTTTTAAGATCTTTACTTCTATTTCATATTGTACTTGAATACAAAAGATGCTAAATACTTTGTACGTTTCATCTTTAGATTGGAGAAATTTTACCCAAGTCCATCTACTGAAATCATCAACAATGACCAAACCATATTTCTTCCCACTAATTGAAGCAATCCCAATAGGACCAGACAGATCAATGTGAAGTGATTCTAAGGGTCTAGAGGTAGAGACAATGTTTTTAGTTTTAAAAGAGGTTTTCACAATCATTTTAACTTGACATGCTCCACATAGAGCATATGAGTGATAGTCAAAATCTGGCAGCCCTTTAAAAAAATTTTGCTTGCTAAGTTTGGAGATTAATCTCTAGTTAGCGTGACCTAACCTTTTGTGCCAAATCCATTTCCCATCATTCATTGTTATTACGAAAACGACCTTATAATCAGCCAACTCTAAAGATTGATTTTATAAATGTTTCGCTTCCTTTTCCCTTTGAACACAATGGTTTTGTCAGTATTAATAACTGAACATAAATTTTTATTAAATATAACTTCACAACCACTATCACACAATTGACTTATGCTTAGTAGATTATGCTTTAAGACATCTACCAGCCAAAATTTATTGATAAGGGTTAGAGAATTACCAATGGTACATGTACCATTGATCTTTCCTTTCTGCCCTCCTCCAAAACCCATATTTCTTTCTTCTTTTAGATTCAGGGTTTGGAACATATGTCTCACTCCCTGTGGAGTCAAGCTTCCAAGCTAATTTTGATGAAGACAAATGATTAAAGTTCTTGCATATCAAAAAGAAGATTTCAAGAGGATCCATTTATGATGTGTTGTTAATGTCTTTAAAGAATCAAGGTATATGAATTTCATAAACATATACATATCTTAGTGCTCAAGAATCATTAACATACAATTTATAATACTCAAATAATTTTCATCATCTTATGTATATGAATTCCATATTATACACATTTATTAGTACTCAAAGTATTTTTTATCTTGAATTGAAAATTTTATTTTTCATGTTTGAACCATGTTAAATCACTTTCAAATATAATCTATTAACTTGGATAAATCAATAGATGTTGCATAAAGTTGGTTCAGATACTTAGACAATTTTTCAATTTTTTTAAACATTCTGTTTTTGGTAAATTGTGTCGTTTGAAACTGCTGTAACAACACATAAAAACCACCACAATTTGCACTGGCCTGAAACAATATTTAAAATTTTAGATTTGAAAAACGTTGCGAACTTTTTAAGTCAAGTATCCGTTAAACTGACTTAATAATTTCTGTAGCAGAATTGAAAAATGATTTGTTTCATTGCATCCATTCATCATCTCTTCTCATGGAAAACATTACATCTTTTTAAGGATAAATATTCTGATTTTCTATCAACCATTGCCATGTTTATGAATGGTGGTTATCATCTCTATGGTGGTCATCATCTCTTTTCATGTCATATTCATCAAAGTACCTTGAGCATTAGAGAGTATTGTTTATTGTGATTTCACATTAAAGGAGAAGAAGACTATAATCATTTGATTAAGTATTATTTATACTACTTCATATATTCATTTTATAGAAATTGATGTAAAAGCTCATAAGTTCCAAGGATTGTTTGGAATTAGGTATGTACTATAAGAAGGAGGATTATTTCTTCTTATAGGGTTTGTTGAAAAATCCAAGAGGATTGTTCTTGGTGGTTTAGTTAGGATCTTGTATAGAAAGAAAAGTGTTCATTGTTCATAGGGATCTAACTATAATGAAATCTCTTTCATGTTTAAAGGGGACTGGAGCACTCTTGGATTGTGAGGGGAACCAGGATACATCATTGTGCTCTTTAACTTTCCTTAGTTTACCATTTTCATAGCCTGACCTAACTAGAAAAGAAATAACAAAGACTCATACAAACCGACTAATTTTTCTAAGTCCTAATTCACCCCCTCTCTCTTAGGCGTACTCTATGAACTTACAATTGGCATCAGATCAGGTTATAGGTAACCTATTCCTAAAGATACAGAATGGCTTCCGCAAGTGCTAATCTTGTTTTCAAAGATGGTGGTAGTAGAAATAAACCTCCACTATTTTCTGATGAATATTTTGATTTTTGGAAAATTTGCATGAAGGCTCATTTGGAAGCGCAAGGAGAAGATATATGGGAATCTGTCCAAAATGGTCAACATCAACCTACAAGTGTTGTTAATGGTATTGGTACTCCAAAGGTTAAAATATCTTGGGATGAAGATGATAAGAAAAAAATTCTTAATCAAAAGGAAGCAATCAACATACTTCAAAATGCACTAAGTATGGATGAATTCTTTCTTGTTTCTAAATGTATAACCGTAAAACAACTATGGGATAAATTGATAGAAACTCATGAAGGAACCGCTGAAGTAAAGAGATCTAGATTGAATACTTTAAGTCAAGAATATGAGTCATTTAGAATGCAGCCCTGAAAATCAATCCTCGATCTACAAAAGAGATTTGTACACTTGACAAATCATTTGATTGCTCTTGGTAAAACTTTTACAAATTACGAACTTAATCTTAAAGTGCTTAGGTCCTTAACCAGATAACGTCAGCCCAAAGTTACGACGACAATATTAAATAAGAAGAGTCTTTCTACCATGACATCTACATCAATGTTCTGAAAGTTTCAAGAGCATAAAATATAACTTAAGAGATTGGAGAAGCATGAAATACAAGTAAAAGATTCAAAAAATGTTGTATTAAAAACAAGAGTCAAGTTCTATGATAGTAATTAAGAGGAAAATCCACTTATAATGATGATGATCTTATCAAAAAGTTTGAAAAGTTCTTAAGAAAAGAAAGGAAAAAAAGAGATCATTCAGAAAGAAGCACCAACAAGGAATGTTACATGTTTTGAATGTGGAAAACCATGACATATCAAGACGGATTGCCCTTAACTATCAAAGAAAAGCAAATTCAAAGGTAAAAAGGAATCAAAATCTAGAAAAGCATTTGTGACATGGGACGAAAATGAAATAAGTTCTTCATCAGAATCGGAAAACGAAGAATATTCTAATCTTGCTCTTATTAAAACAAACCAATATGACGACGAAGAAGAAGAGGTATGTTCCAAAACAACTTCTTATGATGATAATGCTTCAAATGCTATAAAAATGCTACTCGATAAATGTAAAACTTTGTATGAAACTATGTCTATTCAAAAGAAAATTATTTCAACTCTTGAAGATAAAGTTGACACCGTGCAAAAGGATTTTGACATTGAGAAACAAAATTATTTTGAAAAAGAAAAACAAAGTGTTGCATGCAATGAGTATGAATCACTTTCCTTCCAAATTGTTCAATTAAAAAGAGTCCATGAAAGATATGAAAAAGGACAAATTGGATTGGAGGATGTTCTTAGCCGTCAAAATTTTTATAATAACAAAGAAGGACTTGGCTATTCTAAATTTGATAAACCAAGTTCTAGCAAAACAAAATTTGTCAAGGTTGGTGAACAACCAACTAATGAAAAAGTGAATAAGCTTCATAATGTACATCATCATCCTAGGAAGAGAAATATTCTAAAGAAAACCTATGTTCCAAGATATAAAAGTAATTTTGTTCCTACTTGTTCTTATTGTGGTATAGTTGGCCATACACCTAATTCTTGATATGTTCGAAA
The DNA here is from genome assembly GCA_963859935.3 of Lathyrus sativus. Lineage (NCBI taxonomy): Eukaryota > Viridiplantae > Streptophyta > Magnoliopsida > Fabales > Fabaceae > Lathyrus > Lathyrus sativus. The sequence continues at coordinate 361,996,759 of OZ012739.1, forward strand.
CTTTAGTATGACAAGTGGGCATTATGTGCGGGTAAAGAAAGGTACTAATTATGAAGGAACCAAAGCACTTTGGGTACCAAACAAAAGTTAATCTGTTTTGCAAGTCTACTAGAATGCCACTTCAAATTTATGGTATATGGATAATGATTGTTATTCTAAGCATATGACTAAAGATATAAGTGAATTTTAAAATATAGTGCTTAAGGCCAGGGGCTTTGTCACTTATGGGGACAATAACAAAGGAAGAATTATGGGCAAAGTAAAAGTTGGTACACCATATTTCACATTCATTGAAGATATTCTATATGTCGATGGACTAAATCATAATCTTCTAGGTATCAACCAACTTTGTGACAAATGGCTTCCAGATCAACTTCACCAAAGATGAATGTTTGATTGAAGATGATGCCACACATAGGGTAAAACTTATGGTTTATTTGTTATGAATGAATGAATACTTTAATTTATCTTGTGATATATTTATCAATTTATTATCCTTCACCCATCTTTTCTTTCTTTTTGATAATGTCAAAGAGGGAGAAATATGTCTTGCTTGTGTATTTTCTTGTCTTAAACTTTTAAAGGTATAATTACTCCATCAAGATGATCAACTCCAAATATTTCTAAGTTTCATATACAAAGGGAGAGTTATACATCTTAGGGGGAGAAGTGTTCCGGAAATTATAAAGCATCAAAAGGAATGTTTGTCATCATCAAAAAGGGGGAGAATGTGAAGTCAAGCTTCCAAGCTAATTTTGATGAAGACAAATAATTAAAGGTCTTACATATCAAAAAGAAGATTTCAAGAGGGTCCGTTCATGATGTGTTGTTAATGTCTTTGATTCAAAGTATATGAATTTCATAAACATATACATATCTTAGTGCTAAAGAATCATTAATATACATTTTATCATACTCAAATAATTTTCATCATCTTAAGTATATGAGTTCCATCTCATATAAATTTCTTAGTGCTCAAAATATTTTTTATCTTTCATTGGAAATTTTATTTTACATGTTGGAACCATGTCAAAATCACTTTCAAATATAATCTATTGACTTAGATAAATCAATAGATGTTACATAAGGTTGGTTCAAATACTTAGACAATTTTTCAATTTTTCAATTTTTTTTAAACATTATGTTTTTGGTAAACTGTGGCATTTTAGACCGTCATAACAACACATACAAACCGCCATAATTTTTGCCAGTACGAAACAGTATTTGAGATTTGAAAAATATTGCGAACTTGTTAAGTCAAGTATCCGTTTAACCAACTTAACAAGTCATATAGCAGAATTAAAAAACGCTTTGTTTTACATCCATTCATCATTTATTCTCATGGCAAACATTACATCTTTTCAAGGATAAATATTATGATTTTGTATCAACCATTACCATGCTTTTGAATGGTGGTTATCATCTCTATAAATTGATTTTAAATTTATATTTTTCAATTACCTCTTTCAAACTTTGTAAAAAATCTCTATATTTTAAAAACAAAATTTTCATAAAAGATTCATTGTGAATCATTATTTTTCATATCATATTCATGAAAGTATCTTGAGAATTAGAGAATATTGTTTATTGTAATTTCATATTAAAAGAGACTAAGACTATAATCATTTGATTAAGTCTTATTTAATACAAATCTTCATATATTCATTTTATTGAAATTGTTGCAATAGTTCCTAAGTTCCAAGGATTGTTTGAAATTTGGTGTGTACTATAAGAAGGAGGATTGTTTCTTCTTATAGGGTTTGTTGAAAAATCCAAGAGGACTGTTTTTGGTGGTTTAGTTAGGATCTTGTATATAAAGATAAGTTTTTTCTTGTTCATAGGGATCTAATTATAATGAAATATCTTTCATGTTGAAAGAGGATTAGAGTACTCTCGGATTGTGAGGGGAACCAGGAAACATCACTGTGTTCTTTACTTTTCCGCACTTTACCGATTTCATAGCCTAACCTAACCAGAAAATAAAGAACAATGACTCATACAAACCGAATAATTTTTCTAAGTCTTAATTTATCCCCCTCTTAGGCGCACTCTATAAACGTACACTTTCGTCATATGTCGTGAGCAGCCACTGTCCAGATACCATGATTGGTTTACCATCTTTTCCTTTAGGCATATCTACAACAAAGATAATTTGAGATTTAGGTACCCATACACATATGGTTTCTTTCAAGTTAGTCTTGACATGTTTTTTCCTATCATGTGTCTTTGCCATGTAAAAAGGTTTAGCTTCACTCTAAGTTTTCTGTTTCTAAAAACTTTGTCTAGAGTGATTTTTGATCTTGGTTTTTGAATCTTTCTTAGCCTTTGATTCAGATTTTTTGGATACTTATGTAATTAGAACTTTTGGACAATTAGGTTCTGATATTATAATACCTTTCAACTTATGATCAATAGGTTTTGTTATATTCATAACTTTTACATAATCAGCAGCAGGAACAAAATAGGTGCTTAACAATGTCTGAGCAATGCTAGAGGAAGAACGATTTGGGGACACTTTACATAATGACATATCATAATTTGAACAATTCTCATTGTACCCCAAACCTTCTCTATAGATTTTTCCAATTCCATAAATCATAGATGCAAGTTTAGTTCTATTAATTCCATATGTGATGAAATTATGAGATGCTTACCCAAAGTAGAAATTAATTTTGAGATATACTTATTTCTTTTAATTCCTCTTTCAAAATATGACTGTTTATTTTTAAAATTTCGATGCGACTGGCTTGATCTTTGCAATGATTTATGAGATTATGCATGCAAAAAATAAACTAAGAATAAGAGAAATAAGAGAATACCTCATCAATGCTAGATTGGCTTCATCTTCTTTTTCTGAATCTTCATCGTCTAGCTCTTCCCATGTTGCTATAAAATTATTCTTAAAATTGTTCTTGAAGTTATCCTTCTGATGACTTCCTTTCTTTTGAGTATCTTTCTGAAGATTGGGACAATCAACTCTGAAGTGACCAAATTTGTTTCAGTTGTAGCATATTTTATATTCATATTTCTCTTTAGAGTTACATAATCTAAAGCCACTTCTTTTAGAAAATCTTATGTTCCTTTTGGCCGTTTGTTGAAATTCTATAATGAAACATGTCATATCATCGTCATCAGATCTACCATCAGAATCTTCTTCAGAAGTTTCATCAGGTTTATTGATCTTGAACACCTTTTGGATTTTTCACTAGATTATTCAGAAGCAAATCTCAAGGAAAGAGATTTAAATCTCTTTGAAGAACCAACTCCATTCAATTCCATCTCATGGCTCTAAAGGTTGTTGATTATACTTTCAAAAGATAGTGTATTCAGGTCTTTAGCTTCCTGAATAGCTATTACTTTAGGTCTAAACTTTAAAGGAAGACTTCTAAGAATATTTTTAACATGATTTGATGTAAAGTAACTCTTACTTAACACTTGAATGCCTGATACAAGAATCTGAAACCTAGAGAACATGGTTTCAATATCCTCATCATGCTTCATTTTGAACAACTCATACTTTAGTATCAACAAGTTAGCTTTTGCTTCTCTAACTTGTTGATTCCCTTCATAGGTAGAGCATAATGTTTCAAAGATATTCTTAGCAGAAGACTTATCAATGATTTTCATATACTTAACATGTGTTAGAGCATCGACCAAAATACCTCTAACTCAGTGATGTTTTCTATAAACTTTCTTTTGAGCTGGAGTAAAAAAATATTCTATCAGATACCATACCAAACTATCAATGGTGATATCAATACCATCTCCAACTATATCCCACAACTTATCATTAAGTCCAATGATATAAGTGTACTTGCTTTTCCACCATTTGAGCTCAGTGGAATCACCACTAAATACATAAGGTTTAGCAGAATAATGATTTCTCTCAAAATCATTGTAATCATAAGACATCCCATTTCCTATTCATGAGGCACTAACTGTAGGATCTTAAGAAGATATATTTTTCTCTTTGGATCTTTATCTGAACCACTGTTAAGTGTTATACATAAACCTTGCTCTGATGCCAACTGAAGGTGGGAAAAATACACAATAAAGGGGGTTGAATTGTGTATACCAAATCATTTTTACTTCTAAACCAGAGTTCAGAATCTAAATAATAAGTTGCATTAGATAAAATAACATAAACAAATGAATAGGAAAAGAACACACAAAAATTATCCTGGTTCCTCTCCAACTAAGAGTAATCCATTCCCCTTGCAGCACAAGATATATCCACTATAATCAAACTAATTGTTAGTTCTTGCTTGGCAGGAATTTTGGTAAAACTAGGTGTTATCACAAGATGTCCTACAGGATGTCGTGACACCTGTCTGTCAGGATCAACAGGTTGCTATGTACCTGTTAACAGGTCTTTTCTCTATGATGTCAAACAAGATGTCTTGATACTCATGGACTAAATATTCGGTATGAATGTATTTATGTGTCGATATCTTTTTGTGCAAGCTTGCTGCACTATTCTGGTGTAGAATCTGCGAATTCTTAGTGATGTTCTAAAGGCATTTTTGATACACTTATTGTGGATCAGATTTGATTTGATATGGAGTTATCCTCAAAAGATTGATTGAAGATTAGAAGAATGATTTGATTAGATATGATTGATCAAATCAAATCTGTTACATTGTTGCAATTTGTGAAGATTGAAATCTTCTCAAAACCAGTAGTTACTTTTGCCATAGCCCAAGCCCATTCTACATTGCTATTTAAAGAGGCGTAAACCCTAGCTTGAAGATCAGAGAAGCAAGGATTAAAAGTGTGTGCATCTTAAAGCCTTCATGTGTGTTAGTTTTGTGAGTCATTCACTCATTGTTTAATGTGTGAATTGGACTAGGTTGTTAATTGTAAATTGTTCACTTAAAGCTTGTAAGCAAGAGTGTATTGTACTTGATTGAAGCTTTTAAGCAAGATCAAGTTGTGACTTTGAAGAGTGTCTTCTAAAGTCTTCTTATTTTATTGATTGTTATCACTGCTGTGATTGAGGGGGAGTGAGAGGTGTCTCTTGCCTAGGTGTGTTCTAGACAAAAGTTGAATGGGTAGAGATTAAGTGAGGAGTTGTAAACTGGGAGTTTAGCTCTGAATTAACTCTACTATTAGTGAATTTCCTCCCTGGCTTGGTAGCCTCCAGACGTAGGTGTGGTTTCATCGAACTGGGTTACCAATTGCTGTGTCACTTTACAATTGTTTTTGTTTATCTATGTTCTTATTATACAGATATTTGTGACGTGAACATCTCCTTTGACATCTAATATCTGATACCAGAATTTCAATTAGTAGCAGAGCAGGCATCCTGCTCTGGTTCTGGGTGAGATCTAGGGACGATACTTTCTGGTACCATGGATAAAGAAGGAGGATTTGTGAATAGACCACCTGTTCTGGACGGGAACAATTATGACTACTGGAAACCTAGAATGGTTTCCTTCTTAAAGTCTCTAGACAGTAAGGCATGGAAAGTTGTCATCAAGGGATGGGAACATCCTATGATTGTTGATAAAGATGGAAAGGCTACAACTGAATTAAAACCTGAGGAATAATGGACAAAGGAAGAAGATGATCTAGCTCTGGGAAACTCCATGGCCTTGAATGCCTTGTTCAATGGAATTGACAGGAACATATTCAGGTTGGTGAACAACTGTGAAATTGCTAAGGAAGCATGGGAGATTCTAAAGACTACTCATGAAGGCGCATCCAAGGTAAAAATGTATAGACTTCAACTCCTTACAACTAAGTTTGAAATCCTGAGAATGAAAGATGATGAAAGCATACATGAATTTCATATGAATATTCTTGGGGTTGCCAATGCTTCAAGTTCTCTTGGTGAAAAGATGTCTGAAGAAAAGCTGGTAAGCAAAATTCTCAAATCTCTCCCTAAGAGATTTGACATGAAAGTAAATGTCATAGAGGAAGCTCAAGACATCTGTAAGATGAGAGTTGATGAACTCATTGGCTCTCTACTAACCTTTGAAGTAGGAACAGGTGACAAAGCTGACAAGAAAAAGAGCATAGCCTTTGTGTCAAATACTGAAAGAAGAGATGATGAATCTGATGAGGATACAAATGAAATTTTATCAAAGGGCATGGTTCTACTGAGAAGACAATTCAACAAGGTAATAAAAAGAATGGATATAAAAATAAAACCAAATGTCAAGAACATCTCACTTGACATCAGTAAGCCAACTAATACAGGAAGAAGAACTAGGACTGAAGAAAAATCCTCAAACAGCAAAGGGATACATTTTTATGAGTGTGAAGGTTTTGGTCACATTAGATCTGAATGCCCTACCTATCTTAAGAAGCAAAAGAAAGGTCTAGCTGTTTCATGGACTGATGAAGACTCTGACAGTGAGATTGAAGAAGAATCTTCCAAACATGTAACTGCCTTGACTGGAAGATACTATTCTGATGAAGACTCCAGTGAAGATGAATTGACCTTTGAAGAACTAGCATCTTCCTACAAAGAACTGTTCCTCCGAAGTGAAGAAGTTTGCCAGCAAGGTGAAAAACAGAAGAAACACATCATCAAGTTAAAAACTGAAAAGGAGGAACATCTGACAATTATCAATGGTTTGAATGATGAGGTTGTTGAACAGACTGAAACTATTACTAAATTAACAGATGAAGTTCCTCAACTGACTTCCCAACTTAACCAAATGGGAAAGTGTATTAGAATGATGAGTAGTGGTACCAAAACCTTGGAAGAGATTCTTCAATCTGGCAAAAGATCTGGAGACAAGACAGGGTTAGGATTCCATGAAGACAATAACTCTGCCTATCACCACAAATCCTCTGGATCAAGGCAGATGATGTTCCAGTAGATGTCTCAACATCACGACAGGAAACAAACCAGCCAACCAAGAAAATTCCAAAGATGAAGATGTCATTATTGTGGTCGCTTTGGTCACATAAAGTCATTTTGCTTCAAACTGCATGGATATCCAAACTCTACTCCTCAGACAAGACCTAACCATAACACTCACCATTCCAAGAAGCAATGGGTTTCCAAGACTCCTGTTACAAAACAATGGGTACCTAAAACTACTACTTTCCTTATATGTCCCTAAAAGTTTCTACTAAGGAAGATTGGTACTTTCACAGTGGGTGCTCAAGACACATGACAAGGATCATAAATTTGTTAGTGGGCATCAAACCTCACTCAACCAGCTATGTGACCTTTGTAGATGGGGAAAAGGGGAAATCAAGGGGATTGGAAAACTGAACTGTTCAGGAACACTAGATCTTGACAATGTGCTGTTAGTCAAAGCATTAACTGCCAATCTAATTAGCATCAGTCAACTATGTGATCAAGATCTAAGTGTCAACTTCACTAAACTTGAGTGCTTGGTTACTAATGAAAAGGGAGAGCTGATCATGAAGGGAATCAGATCCAAGGACAATTGTTATCTATGGACCTCTCAGGACTCTAAGTGCACTCTTGCCAAAAAGGATGAAATAAGACTATGGCACCAGAAACTTGGGCATGTGCATCTAAGAGGAATGAATAAGATCATATATATGGAAGCTAACAGATGTATTCCTCAACTAAAAATTGAAGAAAGAAAAATCTATGATGAATGCCAAATAGAAAAACAAACAAGGATGTCACATCAGAAGTTCCAACATCTCACTCCTCTTAAAGTGTTGGAACTTCTTCACATAGACTCAATGAGACCTATGCAGGTGGAAAGCTTTGCTAGAAAGAAGTATGCTGTTATAAATGCCATGAAAGAAGAGGTGGGAAAATTCAAGAAAACTTTGAAGTATATCAATAGGACAAGTAAGTATGGGAGGTTATATAATCATGAGTCTGGGTGTATGATGTTTGGATACTGTGATTGGGCTAAAAGTATTGATGACTGGAAGAGCACATATGGAGGATGCTTCATTTTAAGAAACAATCTAATCTCATGGTTTAGCAAGAAAAAAACCTGTGTACCCCTGTCTACAGTAGAAGCAGAATACATAGCTGATAGGAGTAGATACTCTCAACTTGTTTGGATGAAGCAGATGCTCACAGAGTATAATGTCACAGAAGGTGTCATGACATTATACTGTGGTAATTTGAGTACTATGAGTAGTCCCAAGAATCCTATTCAACATAGCAGAACTAAATATATTAATACAAGGCATCATTTTATTAGGAAGCTTGTTGAGCATGTCACTACAAAAAATCAACTGATGAATAGTTTCACCAAAGCTTTGAATGTTATTCAGTTTGAGACCCTGAAAAGAAAATTGGGGATCTGTACTTATGAGGATTTATAGCAATTACTGCTAAAAGGGATTTCTGCTTTTGAAAGATGTTTCTTACATAAAATAGAGATGTTCTAACATCCCTCTTTATTATACAACACGCCTTTGCCTACTCAAACAAGCAATCCCACTCAGATTTTTCCCTCCAACTGCCCTTTCAACTCCCACACCTCCACCACTTCTCAGACTACCTCCCACTCTCTGCGCATTCTCTATTATGCAACCTACCCTCATTCTCCTCAAAATTTATTTCTCAGGAATACCAAAATGTCTCCCAAACGTGATGCTGCCCCATCAAAGACTTCCCACTCTGATGCTCAACCCATGAACATCTCCTTCGAAGATGTTCTTGACGTGACCCCTATTTCCATGGTTCCTGGTCAAACAAATAAAGCTCCCAAGACCACACCTTCACATGCAAACGAGTCCCAGCAACCCTCCAAAGGTAAGACCTCTGATTCCTCTACTGACAACATTGCTAAAATTAAGAACAAGGAAGGTTCTGCCTATATGGACAGATCCATTAGGGAACTGTCACCAAGATTTTCTATGGAGGTCATAATGTGCATGGTATTTCCAACCCACTATCTCGTGTTGATCCACCCCCCAACTCTGATGAGGACCCAAAAAAAATGTTGAAATTCCCTCTACTGTTGATAACCCTAACACTGAGAACTTGGAAAAACTTGCCAGTTCTGTGGTGTATGATAAGGGTAATGATGCAGGCCTAAATGATGATGAAGGTAAAGATACCGGTCAAAATGATGATCCTGACAATATTATAGATGTTGAAGATGTGCCATCAGATGATGAGCTCATCAAAAATGTTGCCCTAGGTATTTCCAAGAGACTGATGACTAGGAATGGAAAAGTTGTGCTTGAGGAATCCCCTTCCAAAAACCAAAATAAGAGGACTCCTGTTGGACCCTCCCCCCCTAAGGCATGGAGCAAGGTCTCTCTTGCCTCCAAGAAGAGAAAGGTAATTGTTGAGAACACTGACTCTGATGAAGATGTTGTAAAGGATGTTCCTGACATGGCCCATGTGAAGAAATCCATTACCAAGAAAACTCCTAGACTAGTGCATGCTGCTCCTCTGGACAATGTTTCTTTTCACTCCATTAGAAGTGTGACCAAGTAGAGATATGGGTATCAAAGGAGGATTGCTCTGGAAAGGGAGCTGGGAAAAGATGCTCTAGAAATCAAGTGATGGACCTAATCAATGAGGCTGGATTGCTCAAAACCATTACTGGCTTCTCCAAGTGTTATGAAGGGCTAGTGAAAGAATTCATTGTGAATATTCCTGATTCCATTACTGATAGAAATAGCAAAGATTATATGAAGGTCTTTGTTAGAGGAAAGTGTGTGAAGTTTTCTTCAGCTGTAATCAATAGATTTCTGGGACGATCAAATGATGGTGAAGAAGAAATGACGGCTTCAGGCAACCAAGTGTGCAAGGTCATCACTGCAAATCAAGTCAAAGCATGGCCTTCCAAACAAAAGTTGTCAGCTGGATAACTCAGTGTGAAATCTGCCATCCTTCACAGGATTGGGGTTGCAAACTGGGTTCCCACCAACCACACCTCCACCATTGCTGTTGGGCTAGGCAGGTTCATTTATGATGTAGGTACCAAGGTTAATTTTCATTTTGGATTATACATTTTTGATCAAATTTTTAAGCATTGTACTTCAAGTTCCATCAAGCTACATATTGCCTTCCCTTCCCTCATCTGTGAAATTATTTTGAATCAACACCCTGGGATCCTAAATTCTAATGATGTTGCTTGAAAAAGGGAATCTGTATTGTCTCTGCACTATAAACTTTTTGCTGGAAGACATGTTCCAGATATTGTTTTGACATCTGCTGAAAGGGCCATTGCTTCAAAGACAAGGATAATTGTTGAGCTTAAAGAAACTTGTAGGGAATTAGGGGAAACAATTAATACAACTATAATAAGGAAGATCAAGTTGGAGTCATTAATTCAATGCCTTGAAGATGATGCTACCAACATTGATGATGCTAGTAAAGATGGGTCTGGGTAGGAGTCTGAGGATGGTAATGAAGATGTCCCAACTGATGTTGAAGATGTTGGCTCTAGTTCTGCTTCTGAAGATGAGATTAAGCTTTTTGCTTTGTTGTTGGGCTGTGTTTTTTTTGTTATTTGTGTTGTCTGCCTTGGCAGAGTAGACTGGTTTTGTTGTTCTTCTTGTGCCTTGGGTTTAATATTTGTGGGATCTTTATGCCCTTAAATTGCTTGTTTCTAACTTTTTGTTCTATGTTATCTTTTGGTTTTTGTTTTAAAAATTATGGCTAAAAAGGGGGAGAAGAGTAAATTGTATACACTTTGGTATATAGCTAGATGTGCGGGTGTGTATAGTAGGTGTGTAGCTGAACGTGAAGATGGTGTCTGCTGCTCTGATTGGTATGACAGGATGCTGATCCTGCTAGATGATTGTTTGTTTCTTTTGGGGTTTTTGTGCAACTTGTTGTATGTTGTAGTAGCTTTGTATTTGTATGCTTGTGTGCTTGGATTAATAGTTTGATGAAGGCTGTGAAGTTTTTGGGCTGCTCAATGAAGTTGCTTGGGTTTTGTGGTGTTTGTTGCATAAGTTGAGGGGGAGTTTTGCTTTTCCTTTACTTACTGTGTAGTTTTTCTGTTGTGCTGTAGTCTTTACTAGTTTTTGTTTTTCTTGTGATTTGTTTTAGCCAAAATTTGACAAAGGGGGAGTTTGTTAGTTCTGGATTGGCAGGAATTTTGGTAAAACTAGGTGTTATCACAAGATGTCCTACAGGATGTCGTGACATCTGTCTGTCAGGATCAACACGTTGCTATGTACCTATTAACAGGTCTTTTCTCCATGATGTTAAACAGGATTTCTTGATACTCATGGACTAAACATTCGGTATGAATGTATTTATGTGTCCATATCTTTTTGTGCAAGCTTGTTGTACTATTCTGGTGTAGAATCTGCGAATTCTTAGTGGTGTTCTAAAGGCGTTTCTGATACACTTATCGTGGATCAGATTTGATTTGATATGGAGTTATCCTCAAAATATTGATTGAATATTGGAAGAATGATTTGATTAGATCTGATTGATCAAATCAAATCTGTTACATTGTTGCAATTTATGAAGATTGAAATCTTCTCAAAACATGCTGTTACTTTTGCCACAGCCCAAGCCCATTCTGCATTGCTATTTAAAGAGACGTAAACCCTAGCTTGAAAATCATAGAAGAAAGGATTAAAAGTGTGTGCATCTTAAAGCCTTCATGTGTGTTAGTTTTTTGAGCCATTCACTCATTTTTTAATGTGTGAATTGGACTAGGTTGTTAATTGTAAATTGTTCACTCAAAGCTTGTAAGCAAGAGTGTATTGCACTTGATTGAAGTTTTTAAGCAAGATCAAGTTGTGACTTTGAAGAGTGTCTTCTAAAGTCTTCTTATTTTATTGATTGTTATCACTGCTGTGATTGAGGGGGAGTGAGAGGTGTCTCTTGCCTAGGTGTGTTCTAGACAAAAGTTGAATGGGTAGAGATTAAGTGAGGAGTTGTAAACTGGGAGTTTAGCTCTGAATTAATTCTATTGTTAGTGAATTTCCTCCCTGGCTTGGTAGCCCCTAGACGTAGGTGTGGTTTCACCGAAATGGGTTAACAATTGTTGTGTCTCTTTACAATTGTTTTTGTTTATATTTGTTCTTATTATACAGATATTTGTGTCGTGAACATTTTGTGTCGTGAACATCTCCTTCGACATCTAATATCTGATACCAGAATTTCACCAATTACAACTGCCTATACCCTTAAGTATAAGACTTTCTCCTGCTCATACCTACAGTCAAAGTTTTGCTTGCTTAGATTCCATGAATCCAAGAATTCCTTGCTTAGACCTATAGTATAAGACTTCCTTGCTCAGATTCCTTGAATCTAAGACTTCAATGCTTAAACACACAATAAGATACTTTATCTAAACTATCTATTTAGAGAAGGAATAACTTACAATAACATATGATTAACAATCAGAGGTGTTTAAATATAATACAACACACTTTAACAATAAGATTCTTAAGCTATAAAAGAATAAGAAATCTTAAAGGATTAACTTCTCTTGAGATGATACAAATGGTGTGGAGTGCATGTATATTCTAGTTATAGTTGCAGTTTTATTCTCTTGATACAAGGCCTTTGTCCATAGAACTCTTCTATGAAAAAAATACAACACAATCTTTTGAAGATAATATCAACTACTCTCGAGTCTCTTGATTTCTGAGCTTGAGTTGTCATCCACCAGTTTCAGAGGTAGGGTTAGCACACTTCTAATTCTGAAATATGCAAAAGATGTCTTTAGGGTTAGACTCTCTCACAAGAACCTGATCTGAACGGAACCATAGCTTCTTCCGTGACAAAACATGTTCCATAAAGTAACTTGGATTCTATACACATGAACCAGCTAGTTAGAAATCCTAATTGTTCTTCAAATACTTTGTTATCATAAAAACTTTAGAGGATACATGGTATAAACCAAATTTATCTCAACATACTCAACCTGTGTCTCAACCCACCTTGACTCATTCAATGGATAAGGTAATCTCTCAATCAACATGCAAAATAATTCATACTTAGCTTGATCATATTCTAATATAATTCATCAAAGAAATCAAAACACGCACATTTTAGGGCTTTTTAATTGTAACTTGGTCTATGTTTGAGTAGGATGTTTTGGGAAAGCATGTTTAACCCATTGAAGTTAGGTGCTTAGTTTCCCTTCTACTATCATACCCCTTTGTTCCTTCTTGATGGTACTAGAGACTATACTTTTTTGTCCTTCTATAGTACCCCAATCCCAAACTTAGAACTTTGCTCACTTCCAAGAGCAACCCCAAAATTAATCTTTTTCATATCACTAAAGAACCAAAATTCTACCTAAATCCAAAGAAAAGGTGAAAAGATAAGATCTTTCAAGTCATACGACTAAGAAATAAGGCTATGTCACCAAAAGAAACGTTAAGCTCAAAGTGGTTAGAAATGGATATACCTATTACTACAGTTAAAAGGCTCAAAGTTATAAACAAACAACTGCCTCAATGTGTATCAATCAAACCAGGTAGAACAATAATACATGGATACACTTAATCAGAAAGAATAATGAACAATGGAATTTATTTGGCTCAAACCTTACTAGTTGAGGTATCTCAAAATTGAGTACAAGTCCTTGGATTATTTTCTCATATTTAGCTTACAAGTTGTAAGTTGCTTTCCTAATGATCAAGTTCCTTTTAGGTCATTTGTTCAATGCCAAAGATGCAAATTTGTAAATCTTAAAGAAAAAGCAGCTACAACAAGTTCATGAAGAACAATCATATATAATGACTTAAAGGGCATGCATGAGTGGATAAAGCATTCGGCTGAATCCCGCTACTAACATAAATTAAATCCTGCAAAAACAAAGAAACTAGTTATAACACATGGGTTTCCTCCCATGAAGCGCTCTTTTTGTGTCATTAGCTTATCGGTTAAAATTAAGAGTCTCACAATATTAGGGAGGCTTTTTCATTTGGAATCTCCCCTCCATAATAATGTTTTACCTGTTATCCATTCACTTTAAATCTCCTCATATCCCTAGGATCTTGAATTTCAATGGCATTACTTTGACAAACTTTGGTGACAACAAATGGTCCCAACCACTTGGATTTTAGCTTTTTAGGAAACAGTCTCAATCTTGAATTGGATAGTAAGACTTGTTGGCCAACTTGAAAGTTTCGCCTTACGAGCTTTCTGTCATGATATCTTTTGGTTCTTTCCTTGTAGATTAACTCATTTTCATATGCAAACAATCGCATCTCCTCCAATTCATCCAATTTCAATAATCTTTTCCTCCCAACTAACGTTTTCTCAAAATTTAGGAATTTTACCGCCCAATATGCTTTATGCTCCAATTCGGCAGGGAGATGACATGCTTTACCACACACAAGTTAATATGGAAAGAAACCTAAATGCGTTTTGAAAGTTTCTCTATATGCCCATAGGACGTCATCCAATTTCGTCGACCAGTCTTTTTGTGATGTTGTCATTGTTTTCTCCAGAATTTTCTTTAGTTGTCTGTTTGATACTTCGACTTGGCCAAGGTCTAAGGATGATATGGTGTTCACACTTTATGTTAAAAATTATATTTTTCTAATATTCTTTCCAAATACCTATTACAAAAATTGTGTCCCTCCATCACTGATTAACACCATGGGTACACTAAACTTGCCAAAAATATTCCTTTTCAAAAAATTAGTACCAGTTCGGGCATCATGAGCCTTGCAAGAAATTGCTTCCACCCATTTGGTAACATAATCAACACATATAAGAATACAAAGATACATATTTGATTGGGGAAATAGACCCATGAAATCAATTCTGCAATAATCAAATGGTTCTACCTTAAGCATAATACTTAAATGCTTATCGTCTCATTTTGAGATGTTACTAGTTATGTTACATTCAGGGCATGTAGACACATATAACTTTCAATAATTAAATAGAGTAGGCCACCAAAACCAACTTTGTTGTATTTTAGCTGCAAATCTCTCGCTGCTATGGTGTAGTCCATATTCTGAGCTATGGTAGTGCCACGTAATGTTGACCGCTTCTTTACCTGCAACACACCTGCAAAGTAAACCATCGAGACTTCTCTTAAAAAAGTATAGATCATCCCAAGATAAAAATTTGCTTCTTTATATAAGCTTTTCCTTTGTTGCGAAGTGTATTCCTCTGGTACTGCATTTGCCGTCTTATAATTTGCCATGTCCACAAACCAAGGTCTTTCACTAATTGCCATTAAATGCTCGTCCGAGAATGTCTCTATAATACTTTACTTATTTTTTGTCACTTCAACATTTTCTAACCTGGAAAGGTGATCTTCCACCACATTTTCTACTCCTTTCTTCTCTTTAATTTCCATATCAAGTTCTTGCAACAGAAGCACCCATCGTACCAATCTTGGGTTGGAATCACTTTTATTGAATACATACTTCAAAGTTACATGATCTGTAAAAATAATAACCTTTGAACCAATAAAATAAGGAAGAAAAGTTTCCAAAGCAAATACTACTGCTAACAATTAATTTTTAGTGGTTGTGTAGTTAACTTGATTTTCTTTTAAAATTTGCTTGCTTAGTAAATTGCATGGGAAATTTTTGCTTGCCTTTAGGCAAGTACTGCGCCAACAACATAATCACTAACATCACATATAATTTCAAAAGGAAGCTCCCAATTTGGTGCCATAATGACCTGAGCGGTTATCAACTCATGTTTTATGATAGAAAAAGAGTGTAGGCAATCTTTATCAAATTTGAATTCATTTTCTTTGATCAGCAGGTTTCATAAGGGTTTTGAAAATTTTTATAAGTCTTTAATAAATCTCTTGTAAAATCTCCCATGACCTAGAAAACTCCTTACCCCTTTAACATTTATCGGAGGCGAAAGTTTTTCTATCATTTCAATTTTTGCTTGATCAACCTTTATGCCTTTAGTAGAGATTTTATGGCCAAGAACAATGTCTTCAATTACCATAATACAACATTCTTCCCAATTTAACACCAAGTTTGTCTTGGTACATATCTTAAGGACATTATTCAATAGATCATGACAACAGTCAAACAATTTACTGAATACAGACAAATCATCCATAAATACCTCTATCGAGTTTTCAATCATGTGAGAAAAATAGAAATCATGCACCTTTGGAACATTGCTGGCGCATTACATAGTCCGGAAGGCATCCTTTGATACGCAAAACCTCCAAATGGGCAACGGAATGCGGTTTTCTCTTGATCGGCAGGAACTACGACAATTTGGTTGTATCCCAAGTATCCATCCAAGATATAGTAGTAGGCTTATCCGACCAATTTTTCAAGCATTTGATCCACAAATGCCAATGAAAAGTGATCCTTCTGAGTGGCTAGATTTAAACTTCAATAATCCATACACATTATCCTTCCCATAACAATACATGTTGGGATTAATTCATTTTTTCATTATGGACCTTACCCACGAGATATCAGAAATAGGATAAATCATACATGCTTCAAGTAATTTAAGGACTTCTTTTCTTACCACTTTTTTTATTGTTGGATTTAGTCACTATTAAGGCTGAACAACCGGTTTGAATTCTTACTCAAGCTTGATTTTATGCATGCAGCATGTTGGACTAATCCCTTTCAAATCTGATACTTTTCATTCGAATGTTTCTTTATTTTCTCTTAGTACTTGTACAACTTATCTTCTTCGAATTTGGACAAAGTGCTACAAATAATTGTGGGGTGCCTATTTCCTTGACTTAGGAAAACATATTTCAAATGCTCAAGGAGTTCTTTTAGTTCTGGATCCATAGGTTTCTCCTCACCACTTCCTCTTAATTCTTCAAAAAATTTATAAGCATGATCCAACTATGCTGCCTGGAATTATAGTACCAACTTATTTATCTGAACATTATCGCCACCTTCAACTATTTCTTCAATGGATTGCCCTAAAAAGTTTTCTATTGGAGATGACAAACTTTCTTCTTTCGAAACATTTTTTATTAATTCGTCAATTAAGTCAATTTGGTAGCATTGCATATCCTCATAAGCATGTTTCATGGCTTTAAACACATTAAATACTACCTTCTCTTGATTAAACCAGAGAATCAATTCTCCTCTTTCTACATCAATCAACACTCTCCCCATTACAAGGGAAGGTCTTCGTATCAATAATGGTGTTTTGTCATCTTCTGACATATCCGAAATGACAAAATCAGCGGGAAATAGTAAATCATCTACCTTTAATAATACATCCTCCAGTACTCCATTTGGATAGGTGATAGATTGGTCAGACAGAGTCAAAGTCATTTTTGTATATTTTAGCTCATTACAATTTAATTTCTTCATCATAGACAGCGGCATCAAATTGATGCTTCCTGTAACCCCTCATTCCCAAAAACACAAATAATTGCAATAAAATACACGAATATCAGAGTATTCACATACACAATGGGATGTCACGGAAAATACACATCAAGAAAACATCTTCATTAATGATTTTCGATAATTAAACAGCAGAATTATATACATAGATTCACATCATATACATAAATGTCATAATCATCATGTACGGCCACCGCCAAAATATACAAAATACATCCACTACAACGGGTTCAACAAAACATGATACGCCACAGGGGCACACAAAATCATCAATAAGAAATAAACTCCCAAAAACCCCCGGTGTTACGTATCAGAGCATTCCTACGACTCGCCACAATCCAAGATAGCTACATACCTGGATTATCTGTACTTTCGAAGAAGCACAGAACACAACAAAAGTAAAGGGGTGAGAAATCATGATCAAATCATAACAGTAATAACGCACATGAATAAATAGGCAGAAACATATAAAATATTCATTCATATACATCAATCTGGACCTACTATCCCATGCCAACACAGTAGTCACAACCATGCAAATGTATGCAACACAACCCATGATATGCGGTACCGACTCAACATCACTGGTTCGTCAACCATCCTCAGGATAGATCGCATACGCTCCCTCTGAGCAACGATCTATCCCTACCACGCTGCCCATTTGGAGCCCCGGTAATTCACACTCAGGATAGATCACATCCACTCCCTCTGAGAAACGATCTATCCCTACCACTCCCTTCCAGAGCACCGGGAAAAATCACACTCAGGATAGATCGCATCCACTCCCTCTGAGCAACGATCTATCCCTACCACGCTCCCCATTTGGAGCACGCGAGTGAATCACATACGCTCCATCTGAGCAATGATTCACCCCGTAAACATGCATATGCAAACTCCATGCACACAACAACACTAGCACACACGGTGCACACGGTCCCCTGACCACATCTCATCATATATCATATGCATATATATATATATATATATATATATATATATATATATATATATATATATATATATATATATATATATATATATATATATATATATATATATATATATATATATATATATATATATATATATATATATATATATATATATATATATATATATATATATATATATATATATATATATATATATATATATATATATATATATATATATATATATATATATATATATATATATATATATATATATATATATATATATATATATATATATATATATATATATATATATATATATATATATATATATATATATATATATATATATATATATATATATATATATATATATATATATATATATATATATATATATATATATATATATATATATATATATATATATATATATATATATATATATATATATATATATATATCACGCATCCTCATATCCATGCATACTATCATATATCAATTCAATCATTTAAATTAAACGAGTATCAAGCATTCAAGATCTACATCACACATACACTCTTACTGTTCATCCACAAACATAGAATCAATCACAACCAGCAAGGGTTAAACAATACATGAGAATAGAACAACACATCACAAAATTGAAAACAAAATGCTGTCATGCTCGCTAGCTCATTCGCTAGGCGAAGCATCAGCGAGTACTCGCTCACTTAGCGAGCACCCTCGCGAAGCCAAACAGAAACATTCTGGGAGCACTCGCTACCCAGTTCGCCCAGCGAACACCCAGCGACGGTTTGCTAACAGTTCGCCCAGCGAAGCAGCTGGCGAGCATCTGCGAAATCAGAAAAATAATCCACTGTGCAGCAGCGGCACAGCCTTCCGAAATCAGCTGATTCTACTCAACTCAGTTCCCAAAACATTCGGCTCAACATGAAACGACCTAATTACGAAATCTACTCTCGATTTAACCCGACATAACCTTAATTCTACTCAGTTAAATAACTTCCGGCATAAACACTGCAACTCCCGAAATTCCCCAAAATCACCAAACAATCCTACTTCATCGCATGCAACAGAATCAAAACACTATCAGCAAACATCATAATCAAATACTCATACCATATCATCATCAAAACCTAATGGGGTTAGGGAAATCCCCTTCTACCTAGTATTCATGCAATTACCGAATTGACCCGATTATCTCCTCCCCCCCCCCCCCCTTACTTCAATAATCCGAACTGATGATGAAATTCTTGCTCCAAAGATGATCTTCAGCTTCTTCTTGCTCCAATTCCTCTTCTCTTGACCGTGATCCTCCTACTTCTCACTTTCACCGTGTTCTTGCTCTTGCTCTTCCTCCAAGCGTGTTTTTGTTTCCTCTATTCTATTCTTCCACTAATACCCTTAATTCCAAATATTTTCTTATTAATCCAAATATTATTAACAATAATATTAATATTAATAATAATAATATTATTAATAATATGAATATTACTAATATCACTATTATTCGCTAAATTATTATTATCATTAATAATTATATTATTAACTTAAGGTCCAAAATCATCGATTAAAATCCAACTCAAAAGCTACACACAATCGAAATCAAACACCCCCACAAAACACGGCGAAAAACAAAACAACACAGAAAAACGAAATAATCAAAATGGGTGTTACAACTCTCCCGCACTTTAATTATTTTCGTCCTTGAAAATACCTGATAAAAACAATTCTGGATACGCTTCCCGCATCCTGCTTTCTGATTCCCAGGTCACACTGCCTCCTGCGACACCTCCCCAAGCCACTCTCACCAAAGGTATCTCTTTTCCTCTGAGTCGCTTCATCTTGCGGTCCTCGATCCTCAACGGAAACGTCTCCACAGTTAGATTCTCTCTAACTTGGACTTCATCCCTCTGAATCACATGTGACGGATCGGGTACATACTTCCGAAGTTGCGACACATGGAACACGTCATGCAAGTTCGAAACCTCCGGCGGCAACGCCACCCTATAAGCCACATCACCAATCCTCTGCAAAATCTGATACGGCCCGATAAACTTCGGATCCAACTTCTTGGACTTCAATGCACATACTACACCAGTCAATGGATTAACCCTCAAAAATACATGGTCACCTTCACTGACTTCCAATTCTTTCCTTCGGTTGTCATAATAACTCTTCTGTCGATCCTGAGATGCTTTCATCTTCTCACGGATCATCTGCACTATCTCAGTAGTCTGCTGCACCAACTCTGGTCCCAACACAACACTCTCACCCGACTCATACCAACACAGAGGAGTCCTACACCCCCTACCATAAAGAGCTTCAAACGGTGCCATCCCGATACTGGAATGGTAACTATTGTTGTACGTGAACTCAATCAATGGCAAATGAGTATCCCACATACCACCTTTCTCTAAAACACAAGCCCGCAACAAATCCTCTAAAGTCTGAATAGTCCTCTCCGACTGACCATCCGTCTGCGAATGATAAGCCGAACTCAACTTCAACTCGGTACCCAAAGCTTCCTGCAAACTCTTCCAAAATACTGAAGTGAACCTCAGATCTCTATCTGACACAATACTCAACGGCACACCATGCAACTTCACAATTACCCGAATATAGATCTCTGCCAGCTTCTCCAACAGAAAACTGATACTAATCGGCACAAAATGTGCAGATTTCGTAAGCCGGTCCACAATCACCCAAATCGCATCAAATCCTCTCGCCGTGTTTGGCAATCCCATAACAAAATCCATGGCGATACAATCCCACTTCCAAATCAGAATCTCTAACGATTGCATCATCCCAGAAGGTCTCTGATGCTCCACTTTCGATTTCTGACATATCAAACAAGCATAAACAAAACGGGCAATATCCTTTTTCATACCCGACCACCAAAACAGCTTTTTCAAGTCCTGATACATCTTCGTAGCTCCTAGATGAACACTCAGGCTACTACGATGTCCTTCGTCCAAAATTGACCTCTTCAACTCATCATTATCCGACACACAAATTCTGCCCTGAAACCTCAACACACCCACATCATCCAACTTGAAATCACCACCGGAGTCACTTCCGGCTCCTTGCATCAAATCCACAAGTTTCACATCCATCTTCTGATGTTCTCTGATCATATCCAAGAAATCATTCTTCACTTGCAATTTACCCAACATCACACCATCAGCCGTAAATTCACAAACCATGCTCAAATCTCGAAACTGCTCAATAAGCTCCATCTCTTTTACCATCAAAGCTAACATATGAATGGTCTTCCTGCTCAACGTATCCGCAACAACATTCGCTTTTCCTGGGTGATAACTCAAACTGAAATCATAATCTTTCAGGAATTCCAACCACCTTCTCTGCCGCATATTCAACTCTTTCTGATCAAACAGATACTTCAAACTCTTGTGATCGCTGAACACCTCAAACCTCGAACCATACAAATAATGTCTCAAAATCTTTAAAACAAAGACCACCGTAGCCAATTCAAGGTCATGAGTAGGATAATTCCGTTCATGCACCCTCAATTGCCGCGAAGCATAAGCTACCAATTTTCCATTCTGCAGAAGAACTCTGTCTAATCCCATCTTAGACGCATCACAATACACCATAAAAGGCGCACTCGGATTCGGTAACACTAACACCGGTGCTGAAGTCAATCTCTTTTTCAGGTCTTCAAAACTCTCTTCACAAGCAGCATCCCACACAAACACTTGATCTTTCCTCGTCAACTGAGTCAATGGCAACGCTAATCTGGAAAAACCTTCAATAAATCTTCGGTAGTAACCAGCCAATCCCAAAACGCTTCTAACCTCTGTTACCGTCTTCGGTGGTTCCCACTGTAACACCGCACTCACCTTAGATGGATCTACCGAAACACCATCACCAGAAATAACATGCCCCAAGAAGCTCACCGTCTTCAACCATAACTCACACTTCGATAACGTAGCAAACAACTTGTTATCCTTCAACACTTACAAAGCAATCCTCAGATGTTCTGCATGCTCTTCCTCAGACTTGGAATATATCAATATATCATCAATGAACACGACAATAAACTGATCCAAATAAGAATGGAAGATACGGTTCATATACTCCATGAACACGCCCGGCGCATTAGACACTCCGAAAGGCATTACTGCATACTCGTAATGTCCATATCGAGTCCTAAACGTTGTTTTCTGAATATCACCTTCCTTCACTCTGATCTGATGATAACCTGACCTCAAGTCAATCTTACTTAACACACGAGCTCCCACCAACTGATCCATCAAATCATCAATCCTTGGAAGAGGATATTTGTTCTTGATGGTCACTT
Source organism: Lathyrus sativus (assembly GCA_963859935.3). Classification (NCBI taxonomy): domain Eukaryota; kingdom Viridiplantae; phylum Streptophyta; class Magnoliopsida; order Fabales; family Fabaceae; genus Lathyrus; species Lathyrus sativus. The sequence goes on from OZ012739.1 coordinate 362,019,229, forward strand.
TATTCAACTGCCGGTAATCGATGCACAAACGCATGCTATCGTCCTTCTTCTTGACCAATAACACTGGAGCTCCCCACGGCGACACACTTGGCCTGATGTACTTTCTATCCAACAACTCTCCAATCTGAGATTTCAACTCAGCCAATTCCATTGCCGACATCCTGTACGGAGCCATAGAAATAGGCCTCGTACCAGGGATAAGATCAATGCTAAACTCAACTTCTCTCTTCGGAGGCAACTCTGAAATATCATCCGGGAACACTTCCGGAAATTCATTCACCACAGCCAACTTATCCAACAACGCCTTGTTGTCACCCGACAACGATGCAAATAAAGAAAACACCTTAGCTTCATCTTCCAACAAAGTTCTCAATTCCTTACTAGACAAGGAATCTGCCAAAGCTTCCTCTTCTGGAGTCAAAAACAATAACACCTTCCAAAAACAATCGATGTATACTCGGTTAAACTCCAACCAAATCATACCCAGTATAACATCCAAACCACCAAGTGGCAAACAAATCAAATCCACACCGAAGTCTCGGCCAAAAATAGTCAGTGGACACTTCAAACACACCAAAGAAGTAGTCACTGAACCAATAGAGGGAGTCTCAATAGTCATTCGCCGCTCAAGAGTAGTCGGCACCAAACTTAACCTCTTCACACAATCAACAGAGATAAACGAGTGGGTCGCACCAGTGTCAATCATAGCAAATAAGGGAACATTATTGATGAAACAAGTACCTTGGATAGAACGATCCTCACTAGCAGCTTGGGTTCCCACCACTGCAAACACCTTGCCACTGATCTGAGGCATCTGAGACGACTTCGGCTTCTCACAATGAGTACTGTTGTGGCCCTTCTCACCACAGTTGTAACAGGTAGGCATCACGACCCGACAATCAACCATCATGTGGCCTGGCTTACCACACTTGAAACACTTTTTCACCTCTTGAGGACACGCAATGGCACGAGGACCCGTGTCACCGCACCGAAAACACTTTCCACCAGCAAACGATCTTCCTTCTCTAGGCTTCTTATCATCATTACCCTTGAACTTTCCTTTATTAGTCGGAACACTGTAAGGAGTACCACCAAACCTTTGCTTGCCCTTACGGTCATTAGCAGCTTTGTAATGCGCAATCCTCGCCCTGTTGTCATTGTCATAAATCCTGCTTCTGCTTATCAGCTCAGGATAATCCCTGATCTTCTGACAAGCTATTCCCATCTTCACTTCCGGACGTAGACCATTCTCAAACTTCAAACATTTAGAGGTCATCGCTCCATCAGTATTGTAATATGGACAATACTGCACTAGTTCCTGAAACTTAGCGGCATACTCTGCCACGGTCATATTGCCCTGCTTCAACTCCAAAAATTCTATCTCTTTAGCACTTCTGATATTCTCCGGAAAATACTTCTCCTGAAAACCAGTGCGGACAACATCCCAAGTAATTGGAGTTCCAACAGTCTCCAATCTTTGGCGACTATTGTCCCACCAAGCCTCCGCTTCACCCTCTAGCATGTGAGTACCGAACCTCACCTTCTGCTCATCACTGCAACCCATCGTTCTGAAGATCTTCTCAATCGCCTTCAGCTACTTCTGCGCTGCTTCAGGATCCAAAATCCCTCCTTGAAACGTTGGCGGCTTGTTACTCTGAAACTGCGCCAAGTCTCTGAACTGCGCACCCGCAGCATGGTTCTGATTAGCAACCACCTGCGCCATCGCTTGCATAGCCGCAGCCAACGCCGCATCATTCCTTCCCGCCATACTGCTCAACAACAACAACACCAGGTTAACAGAAAATAACAAGATCTATCCTACAGACAAACTCAACTACAACACTGGCCGGACGGACCGACCTGCTCTGATACCAACTTGTAACACCCCATTCCCAAAAACACAAATAATTGCAATAAAATAAATGAATATCAGAGTATTCACATACGCAATGGAATGTCACAGAAAATACACATCAAGAAAACATCTTCATTAATGATTTTCGATAATTAAACAGCAGAATTATATACATAGATTCACATCATATACATAAATGTCATAATCATCATGTTCGACCACCGACAAAATATACAAAATACATCCACAACAACAGGTTCAACAAAACATGATATGCCACAGGGGCACACAAAATCAACAATAAGCAATAAACTCCCAAAAAGCCCTGGTGTTACGTATCAGATCATTCCTACGACTCGCCACAATCCAAGCTAGCTACATACCTGGATTATCTGTACTTCCGAAGAAGCACAGACCACAACAAAAGTAAAGAGGTGAGAAATCACGATCAAATCATAACGGTAATAACGCACATGAATAAATAGACAGAAACATATAAAATATTCATTCATATACATCAATCCGGACCTACTGTCCCATGCCAACACAACACTCACAACCATGCAAATGTATGCAACACAACCCATGATATGCGGTACCGACAAAACATCACTGGTTCGTCAACCATCCTCAGGATATATCGCATATGCTCCCTCTGAGAAACGATCTATCCCTACCACGCTCCCCATTTGGAGCCCCGGTAATTCACACTCAGGATAGATTGCATCCACTCCCTCTGAGCAACGATCTATCCCTACCACTCCCTTCCGGAGCACCAGGAAAAATCACACTAAGGATAGATCGCATCCACTGCCTCTGAGAAACGATCTATCCCTACCACGTTCCCCATTTGGAGCACGCGAGTGAATCACATACGCTCCATCTGAGCAATGATTCACCCCGTAAACATGCATATGCAAACTCCATGCACACAACAACACTAGCACACACGGTGCACACGGTCCCCTGACCATATCTCATCACATATCATATGCATATATATCTATATCACGCATCCTCATATCCATGCATACTATCATATATCAATTCAATCATTCAAATTAAACGAGTATCAAGCATTTAAGCTCTACATCACACATACACTCTTACTGTTCATCCCCAAACATAGAATCAATCACAACCAGCAAGGGTTAAACAAAACATGAGAATAGAATAGCACATCACAAAATTGAAAAAATAAATGTTGTCATGCTCGCTAGCTCATTCGCTAGGCGAAGCATCAGCCAGCACCCTCGCGAAGCCAAACAGAAACATTCTGGGAGCACTCGCTACCCAGTTCGCCTAGCGAACACCCAGCGATGGTTTGCTAACAGCTCGCCCAGCGAAGCAGCTGGCGAGCGTCTGCGGAATCAGAAAAAAATCCACTGTGCAGCAGCAGCACAGCCTTCCAAAATCAGTCGATTCTACTCAACTCAGTTCCCAAAACATTCGGCTCAACATGCAACAACCAAATTACGAAATCTACTCTCGATTTAACCCGACATAACCTTAATTCTACTCAGTTAAACAACTTCCGGCATAAACACTACAACTCCCGAAATTCCCCAAAATCACCAAACAATCCTACTTCATCGCATGCAACAAAATCAACACACTATCAACAAACATCATAATCAAATACTCATACCATATCATCATCAAAACCTAATGGGGTTAGGGAAATCCCCTTCTACCTAGTATTCATGCAATTACCGAATTGACCTGATTATCTCCCCCCCTTACCTCAATAATCCGAACTGATGATGAAATTCTTGCTCCAAAGATGATCTTCAGCTTCTTCTTGCTCCAATTCCTCTTCTCTTGACTGTGATCCTCCTACTTCTAACTTTCACCGTGTTCTTGCTCTTCCTCTTCCTCCAAGCGTGTTTTTGTTTCCTCTCTTCTATTCTTCCACTAATACCCTTAATTCCAATTATTTTCTTATTAATCCAAATCTTATTAACAATATTATTAATATTAATAATAATAATAGTAATAATAATAATATTAATAATATGAATATTACTAATATCACTATTATTCGCTAAATTATTATTATCATTAATAATTATATTATTAACTTAAGGTCCAAAATCATCGATTAAAATCCAACTCAAAAGCTACACACAATCAAAATCAAACACCCCCACGAAACACGGCGGAAAAAAAAATAACACAAAAAAACGAAATAATCAAAATGGGCGTTACACTTTCCCCTAAATCACAGAGTGTCTGGCCAATTTTAAATGAATCTATAGACAAAGGAATAGTAAATCTACCTAGATCTGTTATTTTAGGTGGTAATTTGAGTTGAATGATGGCACTTTGTTCCTCTACTAAAGCTACATTTTCATCATCCTTTAATTTGTATTTACCGTTCAAAATCTCTTTCATGAATTTGGCATAGACGAGCATTTGTTCTAGGGCATACTAAATGCAATATTTATTTTTAATGTTGTGAGTATCTTTATGAACTTTTCAAACTATCCCACTTCCATCTCTCTTCGGCTTCTTCTTATTCAAAGGATAAGGTGGTTTGATGTAGTCCGGTAAAGGAGAGGTTGGTTCATTTAAGATTTATCTTTCTGTTCTTCTAAAAGTTGAGTCTTTATTAATGAATTTATCATGTGTCTCTCCCTCTCAAGAGTTTCACGCTCAACCTCATCTTCTGTTGATGTGGATTTTGGTTCCTATTCTTTTTCATTACTCTATTCCAATATTTTTTTTACTTGTCTCTACTGGGAGCTGATGGAATTGTGTGGTTTCTTAATTCTATTACGTCACAATTTCCTCTTTCTTGTGATATTGGTGTGATTTGATGGGATAGGTTAGACATTTGCCCTTCCAGTATTCTCATTGACTCCTCATGTTTCTCGTTCAACAAGTATTGTAATCTGTTAAACTTCAAGAATTCATTATGTGTTACCAGTATAAATTGAATCTATGTTTATTCCAATGATGAGATCTTGACTTCTGTATGTGTTTATGGTGCTCTCTGATTTGAATTCATGGTTATAACTTGTACTTCTCCCATAAGTTATTCTTTAGCACAATTTCCTGCAAAATGTTCTTCCCCACAGTTAGCACATAATACAAATACTACCACATTTGAAAATTCCTTAGTTGTACTTGCTACATTCAAATTTTGATTTAGCACTTACAACTTGGTGAGAAGCTCTTTGTATCCTCCTAAAGTCAAATCAGTGTAAAGTTTATTCTTTGTTTACACATTTTTAAGCCCTCTGGAATTTGCAAAGTTGTACTCATTTAGACTCATTTTCTCTATTAGGTCTTTTACATGCAGTTCAGTCAGTGTTCTAATCGTACCTCTAGCGCATGCATCTAAAAGTATTTGATCTTGTGTTTGTAGACCCTTTACAAAAATCTACATTTTTTTCATATTGTGATTAGGGCATCTGCGTAGCAATAATTTAAACCTCTCCCAAGAATCATAGAGAGACCCAGTCTCTTGTTGTTTGAAGTGTGCGATATCATCTAATTGTGCTGCAGTGAAGAATCTTTCCAAAAATTTGTCTTCCAATTCTCTCAAAGTTCTTATTGCTCCATTAGAAAGACATAATAACATATCCTTCCCTCTCCCTACCAAAGAGATGTTGGATAATTTTTGTTTAACATGGTCCTCTGTAATACCCTCTAGTTAACACATCGACATTGTCTCGTAAAACCTTGTTAGATGCTCCCATGGGTCACTAGTTATGTTTCATTCAAATTTCCTATCTCACAAATCTGAAAACACAAAGTATTTGATGTTGAAATTTACCGGAGTTGCTGGGATGAAACCCAAAGAAACATGTGATGGGTCAGTAGGCCTATAGTAATCCCCCATAGTTTGTGTTATTAGTTCCGCCATGCTAATCTTTTCTATACCTGAGACTTGCACTGCACCAACAAGAACAAATACCTACAGTAGTACTCTAAATACAAGAAAATAAAACAAAAATAAAAAACTAAAAAAACTAAAACGTTACACAAGTGTTGCCTTGTTGAAATATCAACAGTCCCCGACAACGGTGCAAAAATAAGGATGACTTCTCGAAAAGTGTACCGACAATGTCGCAGTAATAAAAAAGATCGAATCCATATGGACTTCTATATAACAAGACAATATTATGCAATGCATAGAAAGTAGTAAATTGGGGGTTTTCAAGTTTGAATGAGAAAATAAAAGAAAGTAATCATATAAAAAAACAAAGTGGCCACGTTGTGTATAAAATTTCCTATTTCTCTATTTTTGATGTTTGATGCATTACATGAATAATATTTTCACTATAATCACACGGAGAATTAACAAAAACGCTATAACTAATCCCTTGCGGTATAACTCACTAATCAATATTCGCAGTTTCATATCCCTAGTCCACCAACGTAAGTAGGATTAGTAAATGCAACAGAGTGTTAATTCACTAGCCACTACTCAAGGTCTCCTATTCCTATTCAACCAGCATAAGCACAACAATGTGTTGCACCCCAAAATTTTCTCAACCTTTTCTTGCCTGATTTATGTTTCATTGCATTTCATTTGCATAGTTACATTATGTACATAGTTCAATCATTAGCATATCATAGCATATCACTCATCCAACAGGGGGTCAAGTGTGATTCTTATTAGAAGAAGCCTAGCAAGAGGTCTTATCCAAGTATGAGAAGTCATTCAGGCCATCAAGAAATGATTTGAAGCCTTGAGAAGTTTGAGTGCCTACATGTGGGTTTTGCTCCTATCTTGAGGAATATTGAGAATCATCAGTGGGATGTGAAACATGGAATGTGAATTTGAGGTGTGTATGGATCTAATGGAATGCCTAGAGGGCCATATTGAAGCTGGGACAAGTCATTGATTCAAGTACAAGAGCCACAGTTGAGGTGCAGTCAACTAGGGTTTCATCTGGGTCAATCCTGGGTCAAATATGTAATTGAAGAGCATCAAAGCCTACGTTGAGGTCAGGGGATTCATGGATTGGTATGTTGATACATGTGTCGTGTTGTTCCAAGATTAAGCAAAGAAGAATCAAGAAGGTGGGGAGTTGCTAAATTGGGGTTTCAGTGTAAAATCCCCTGTTTAGTGCCTAACTTCAAGACCACATAAGTCAAAATACAAGTTTCAAATGGATCTTTGGCCAACATGGAACTTTCAGAGCATCTCAATTCCTTTAATTTGAGTACTAGAAGTCCTCCATTGGATTTATAGAATTCAAGTTATGGTCCAGACAAGTTACAAGTCCTCAGAGGTCACTGAAATTTGTCTGTGAAAATCATCTGACTTCAAAGCTATTTTTGACCTAGAAAGAGATTTCACCTGAACTTTTGGCTAACATGAAAGTTGTTCCTCATGATCTTAGCTTTCTAAATTGTACTAGAAGTCTTCCATATGATTTGTAGAACTTAGGTTATGAGGTTTACAAGTCAGGGGTATTTTGGGAAAGTGAGATTATAGGTCATTTTCAATCATAGGTCAAAATCTCCAACTTGCACATCTCAAATGCAATTTTGTTCAACATGGAACTTGCTCAAAATATAGTTTTTAGGTCAACCAAGAGCTCATGGTGAATTTATTTGGTCCATAGTAAGAGTTGACTTGAAGTGGTTTGAAAGAAGAGAAATTAAAGGCATTATTTGGTGGGAAATTCAAATAAATTGTTATGTGCACAAAATATGCCAAATGACCACTCAATTTGATCAGAAGAGATGATTTAGAAACATTGGCAATTCTATAATTTTCAATTGACTCATGATTCATGGTGTTTTGACATGTTTCTTCACAAATAAGTTACATTCCCCAAATCATTCATAATGCACAAGCAAGGTCTCCTTTTAATCCAAAATAATTCACAATGGTTCAAACAATGGCAAATTGGTACATATTTTGATTGCAAATGACATTCTAAACACAATGGCGTTGTTAGAATTTCAATTTGAGTCATATTTAATGGTCATTTTATGGATTTCTTCAAAAGGAGGTTACATACTCAAAATCATACCATTAAGCTCCAAACCAAATTTCACAAGTCAAAGTCCAAACCTTACCTTGGGGTCCAAGCCTAAGGAGTGCTTAAGTGATCTACTCCAAACCAAAAAGGGGAATCCTCACAATTTTCATTTTTCATTTTCAAGAATTCTCTCACTCTCTCAATTCTCTCAATTTCTTCATTCTCCAAACCCTCACCCATAGCTCCTCATCATTGGATCCATTGATTTTTCATTGAAATCAATGGAATCTTGAGCATAAACCTCCACTCATCATCATTATCAGATCAAGTTTCGTAATTAATTTTCGTGAAAATTAAAGTTGGATATTGGAGCGTAAGTTGGAAGCACTTATTCTGAGCAATTCGGATTCGAACTGTTCGATCTTCATCTTCTTGTAAGAATTATTGTAGATCTTGAAGTTTTCCATCTAATCTTGTTCGGATCTTTGCAAATTCACTTGATCAACGATCACCGGATCAAATCTCCGATCCGTAGGTTGGTTTTCCGATTTAATTTAACCATTTGATTGTTGCATTAAAATTCTGTTTTGTGTGCTGTTTGATTTTAATTCCTAAAAAATAGAAAAAATGCTTAGAAAAATATGATAAAATTCTAAGATGATCCTTATCATGTCTATGATCTTTGTGCGCAATTGGATTTTAATTTCGTTTAATTTTCAATTTGATTTCGTTTTTCTCCTTTAGTTGGATAATAAAATGCCAAAAACTGCATAGTTTCTTGCCAATTTTTGTTCTGGAGTTTTGTTGCACCCCAAAATTTGACCAACCGGTTCCCATATTTGGTTTATGTTTCAACGCATTTTGCATTCGTATTCGCATACTGCATGCATTGCATTTTTCTCAGTCAGATCGATTTTGCCGGGATTGCAGCCCCTGGCGTTTCAGGCAGTCCAGGCCGGTTCGAATAAGTGTATTTTGAGAATTGGTGCTCGTTCCCTGTGGTTTTCAGGCCATCTCGGTGCCCGGGTTTCGTTATGGTTGCACAATTGTTCTCCAATCGATTTAATCGGCCTCCTGGCAAATTCTAGTTTTTTCTCTTTTATTTTCTATATTTTTAATGCATTTAATAGATTTATAATAGGGTTATTTGCTTTTTTAGATAGTAAATAGGTTAGTAGTTTGTTTTATAGAATTTAATAGATTCTCATAAATAGTTTTTAGATTTTTAAATAGATATTCCTCTTTTTTTTAATAGCTTTAATAGATTTTTAATATTTTAGATACTAGTTTTTATCCTTAAATAGAATAGATTTTTAAATAGGTAGTAATGTTCTTTTAATAAATAGATTTAATATAGAATTTAGTAGGTTTTTTAGATTTTATTAGATTTTTATTTGATTTTATAGGAATTTTAATTAGATAAATAGATATTAAATGTTTTTCTGTTTTAAATAGGATAATTAGGATTGATTTCGTTTTTAAGATTAATTAGGTTTTTATTATTAATTTTGTTTAGTTAATTAGTTTTAATATTCATTTTCGTTTGGGTTAATTGATCATTAATCATGTTTAAGTCATTAATTCTGAGTCATTAGTTTAATGGGCCATTTATCCAAGTCTGAAGCCCAATTCCCAGGTCCAATTTCGCTGTCACATGTCCCTTAACTAGAGGTGTCACGTGTGCAATTCTTCTTCTTCCACCTCATTTGTGGATCACACACTTCTGCCATCACTACACTCCACTACCTTCTCTGATCACACGTGTCCTTCCCTAATCCTCCCTCTGTGACACTTGTCTCGCCCTGAACACTCACCGCCACCAGCCACTGCATGCGAGCGCCACATGTTTTCCACTAATCACTCATCGCCGGAACCCATGCAAACGCTGCCGGACCACCGCCTCTCCGCCGCAACCGTCATCGGAAGTTGTTGAGATCACCGGAAACTGGAAAATTTTTCCAGATCTTTCTATCCTCACTAATCTTCTCCATCGTCGCTCGTCCATCCTCGCCGGAAACCTCTAGATTCACCGGAATCTTCATCTCCTCATCAGTATTCAAGAACTTTTTTTCCAGAGTTACAAGATCCTCATCTTCCGTTTTCTAGATTTCGCCAAGATTCATCACTTCACTAAGATCCTCAATCATTTTTGTTCATCATCCATCAACATCTGAGTTTTGTGCCAAGAACTTCTACGATTGTCATCATCTCGTTCTTCAGAAATTGCCAGATTTTCATAGATCCTCGTTCGTCTTCATCGCCGAATCTCCAGAAACACCGCGCTTTATTCAAGTTCTTCATAATCGATCAAAGATCTTCAGGAGCGTGTCTTCAATCCAAGATCGTCACGACATTCTTCAGCGAGTTCTTTTTCCAGATTTTGTCAACGCTTCATAGATCTTCATAGAGCTTTCTCCAGATTTTCCTCAAGACTTTCAAGACATACGCTCAAGGTCCTCTTCATCTGTAGATCTTCAATAGCATCCTCATCCAGGTTTCTTTTTCTTCTCACCCGATTCATTGCATGTTCGTAATAGGTTGTTAGATGTAGATTTAGGTTTTTGAGGTTAGCTGGTTTGAACGATTAGGTTAGAACTTTGTGATTTGGTTTGAACATCGGAGTTCTGTGAGGTGAGTGGGTTAAGGATTGGTACGGTGAACTGAGTTTTAGTCGTTAATTGGTGGCGGCGGTGAATTTTTGAAGGTTTTTGCTGGCGATTTGAGTGTAGGACGAAGTGTGTGTGGTTGATTTATGTTGATGAAGTTTGTTTCAGAGGAGGTTTTAGAGAGTTGAGGTGGGAGGATGTGAGCGCAGTTAGGGTTTCGGTGAGGAAGGTGAACAGTAGTGAGGGAGGGTTAGAGGAGTTTAGGTTTTGCTTGCTGAAGCTGGGTTGAAATTGAACTCGGGCTTAGGCCCATTAGGGGATTGCTGATCCATCCCCATGTTTTCCCAGGCGCACCCCCTCTCCTACTTGTGTTCGTTTTGGGCCTTAGGCAGTTGCTATCCACACCCCCCAGTGGGAGGCCCAACCAGGATTGCAAGGCGAATCTTTGCTATTCGCCCCCCCCCCCCCCCCCCCCCCCCGTTTGTATTTTCTTTGTTTTTTTCTTTAGTGTTTTTCTGAAGCAGTCTGGGCCCAGCGCAGTATGATATCTGCACCCCCCTCCTGGGCCCAATGCATTTCTGAACTGCAGAAGTTACTTTTTGCCACACCTGTTTTTTTCAATTTTGTTTGATTTTCATTTTATTTTCTGTTTGCATATAGTTTAGTAAAAAAATCATATTAAATTCAAAAATAAGTTTTTCTACATGGGAGTTTTTGATCCATTTTCATTAATGTCTCAAGAAAATTATAGAAAAATAAAATTAGCATTTTAGTCATTTTTCTATTTTTGGTGAATTTCTACATTTAGTTGCTTTTATTGCATTTTAGTTTGTATATCCATTTTGTTGAATTTTGTTTAGCCATTTCCTTTCACATTTTGATGTGATTCTTTTTCCTATGGTTAGATTAGAGTATTAGGTTCCCTTAGAGATTTATCTCACATTTTTGTGATTTAATCTTGTTTAGCTTTGAATAAAGAGCACTAGGGTGACTAGAATTAGGGTTAAACTTGACATAGGTGCATTATAACACTTAGATTTTGGGTTTTTAGCTTGAATTAGGAGCTGGGAAGTATAGGGTATGTAGGGTAGATGTATAAATTCCCTTAGAATTAATTTTAGGTTTTTAAATAATATACTACTATTTTACTTGATTTTTGTAAATAGTGTGTTTGTTTGGTGTGGCCATTGTGGGCTTTTGTATTGTTTGCTTGGGGTTAGGCTTTGCTATGGGGCATGGGGCTTGGATTGGGCTTGTGTAGCATGAAGGAGCATAAGAGAAGATTGAAGATGGAGATCAAAGTTGGATGCATGAATATTCTCGTGCTTGAAGATGTTTTTGAAGACATAGAAAATAGGAAAAATAGGCAGAGCTTTAGATTAGACTGATCTCTTTCACAAACATGGAAAGCTTCTTGTGCTTCCATTCCTCCCAATGACTAAAAGTCCTTCTAAGATATTCACATCCCTCCTTTGGAGGGATAAGTGGCTTATCATAGAAGTAGAACTTTGAGGGAACCAGTCTCTCATGATGATAAACACTTATAGGCTTCCTTTGGTTGCCAGTAAGCTGTTTTATCATTCCAACTTATTCGGTTAAGTGATTCTCTTCTGGAGTGCTTGCCTTGAAGATGGAGCTTACCTAAAGCTTGGAGGCCATTGAAGTTTGATCTTGGGGTTCACTTGAAGATGTTACTGTTTTGCAGTTAATCAACTGTCAGAGTTTGTTCAAGGCTGCTACTGTAGGAGCTGGTGTGCTGTCAGAGCTAGTTTTGGGGTTTTATTTGCTTTGCTGTATTGTGTGTTAACTTCCCCTTGGGTTTGAAGTGAAGTTGTTTCACTTTGCCTATTGTTTTTTAGGTTCGAGGTTGAGTGGGACTCCCTTGCCTCTCTTGTACTGTTGGATCTCATGCATTTTACTGCTTTACTGTATATATGCTGTTTCTTTTCCGTTTATCCCCTAGGATCTCTGTTTCTCTCTGCGCAGAGAGAAATATGACAGACATTAGGTGTTAATCCATGCATGACAACATTAGGGTAGTTTTGATTCCCATTTCAAACCCTAGGATTTCAGAGCGTCGTTCTCTTCTCATCTCAAAACAATCAAAAATACAATAAGAGGTCAAACATCAGTAAAAGACAGTTCTTGCGTAAAAAGACTGAAAACCAATCAAAGTGTCATTTTTGTCCGCTTGGACCCGTAATCAGGAGAAAACCTTTTTCAGAAGGATAAAAAACAGTCAGACAAATCTGTGTCTTCTGTAGCCCGAACTACGTTTGCTCTGATCTTTCATGTTGTATGAAAGTACGTAGGCATAGGATGCGATATCCTAGCGAGCAACCTTCCCCTCCTTTCCCGTAGGTAGGCGAACTACGTTGACTCTGATTTCTCGTTCCAGACAGGAATACGTAGGCATAAAGTGCGATACTTTGCCGAGTCATTTTTATTTTCTTTTAACCCCAGACCTGTAGAATAGATAGAATAAAAATCCGTACTAGAAAACAAGCGTGGATCCCGTCGAGTACGACGGACGTGAGGGGTGTTAATACCTTCCCCTCGCGTAACCGACTCTTGAATCCAGGATTTGGTTGAGATGACCATTCCTTTCCCGTCTTCGCGGTAGGTTTACTTCGAGCGTTTCCTTTCCCTCCGTTGGGATAAATAACGCACGGTGGCGACTCTTCTATTCAGCCGGCGCCGATTTTCGCAGTAGCGACAGCTGGCGACTCTGCTGGGGATTCTAACGGTCCCCTACGTGAGTCAATCCTAGCGCTTGTTTTCCCGTCGTGGGTTTTGTATGGATTTACTTTTCAGTCATTTACTTTCAGCATTATTTTATTGTGATTATTGCTGTGGGTATGAGGGGGTTCTATGATTGAGAGATAAGCCGGACCTGGGCTTGAGTGCACCTAGAATTAGAGTGGAAATTAGTGGGCGCGTGCATGCTTTGCATGTACTAGTGTCTCATGAAATCCACGCTCAGACGAGGTTCTCCCGGTTGACTTCTTTTTCAACCCTTTGGGTTGAGGGGGTTATTGGTTTGGAGGATTGTCGACTCTGGGGACCGATCATTTGGAAGTTGGCTAAGTGAGGCCTCTTCAGGACATGATGATGCCACACCTTCTGGGTATCGTATCATCCGTCTTGAAAGTCTGTGATGCCAACGACCGCATAGGATGTCGTACCTTGTGTCAGTTATTAGGACACCTACCTATGAGAGGGGTTGGGCATGCAGGTAACTTGACCTCCAGATTATCGGTTTTCTTGATTGAGATTTAGTGGTGTGATATTTGAGGACAGTGTTATTGGGTCTGTCAGAGACTAGGTGGGAGCATTGTGGATGGTCTCGAACAGTTTGTGGGTCTATTTGAGGCCAATATTGTGGATTGGGCTTCTCAGCCAGGGGCACTTGATTCCTTATTGCATTGTTGCATACTGCATTGTTGCATATTCATCCTGCATATCATTAACGTGTGTTTGTACTGCAGGTGCATTTTCATACTTCCCGATTCTAGTGCTCTGGACTTCTATCTGTTATTATGAGTACTTTGAGGAAGACTGTTGCGTATAAGTTGCCTACCCCTGATGTGACTTCTCTGTTGGGTCTGATTTCCCTAGCTGACGATGATGTGAAGAGAAGTTTTAGAAAGAGTTATGGGAGACTACTGAGTTTGGTTTGCAGGCCAACCGCATACGAGATGAATGGGTTATACACATTGATGCAGTTATATGATCCCTTCTTGAGGTGTTTTATGTTCCAGGACTTCATTTTGGCTCCGACCATGGAGGAGTACACTGAGTTTCTAGAGTTGCCAGTTCAAAACAGAGTGCCCTTCATTCACTTTGATGCTAAGCCTAAGCTGGAAGACTTAGCTGTTCCCTTGCATATGGATCCTGCAGAGTTGTTGTTGACTTCCTGGCATGGAGTTTCTGGGTTTTCTCTCAAGTTCTTGGTTGGCAAAGGTCAAGAGTATGCCAAAAGTGGCTGCTGGATTGTTTTTAACGCTGTTCTTGCCTTGTGCATCTATGGGATTATACTGTTCCCTAATCTGCCTGAGTTCGTTGATTTGTATGCATTCCACTTGTTTGCTGCAGGCAACCCGGTGCCTACCTTGATTGGGGATTTCTATCATTCCTTGCATTATAAGAATGAAAACAGGAGGGGGAAGAATGTCCATTGTTGTGTACCATTGCTGAATATGTGGTTTGAGAGCCATCTGCCCAAGAAGGGTCCTTTTGTTGAATCTGCAGATACAGCTGAATGGTCTGAGCGTCTAATGGGACTTGCTTCAGAAGACATTGTCTGGTTCGACAGAGATTTATTGGGGTCAGAGATTATCTTCAGTTGTGTCGGGTTTCCCAATGTTCCTTTGATTGGAAGGAAGGGGTGTATTAACTACAACCCATCTTTGTTGGTTCAGCAGTTTGGGTATGCTTTGAAGAGTCCACCGAAGGAGGAAGAAGTACAGGAATCTCTGTATTTCACTGGTGACCTTAGTGGGGAATTATTGGCCAAGCTTCAGCACACTTGGAATCATATCTGCAGAAGAGGGAAACCATTACTAGGCAAGAATGATTGTCAAGCCTATATGCCTTACAAGGTGTGGATTCAAGAGAGGGTAAGACAGGTGCAGATGCCTTTTCCAGCAGTATCACGTCCCGTTCCCATTCCAGTTGAGGAACCAACTACTGTGGCTATCGAGGTCTATGAGCAGGTAGTAATAGAAAAAGAAGACTTGATAAAGATCAATGAAGAGTTAGAGAAGGAATTGGCTCAAATCCGGAGTGAGAAAAACAAAGCTGTGTATTCCTTCCAACAGCAGACTGAGTTGGTAAACAGGCTAGGTGCCGAACTGACAGAAGAGACAAAGAAGCGTGAACGCCTGGGAAAAGACTTCAGAAGCTCTCATGATATGCTAGAGTCCAAGAAGAAGTCACTTGATGCCGCCTACCGGGAAATCTCTTCGTGCAACAGAACGTGGAATGCTACGCTAACCAACAACAAATAGAGGGAAGACAAATTGAAACAACAAATTTCTGAACTCGAAGATCAGTTGAAGGCTAGCAAGAGAAAGTATGAAGAGGAGGTTATGACAAGATATAGTCTTCAGAACTCATTGAACAAAGCCGTCGAGTGCAAGAAGGAGGATGTGTCCCAGAAGCGGAAGTTAGATGACTGCTTTGGATAAGGGGCACGGGAGGAGTCCATTGTTGATTTACGACGTGTTCTCAAGCGAAGAGATCTACTTGTCGAGGGATTGCTTACTCAACCAAATCATCCCAAGACTAAGAGATTATTAGAGGAGTACCAGGCGTATGGTCGCACTTGACTATCTCTTGTATTGATGTGTATGCTTTATTTGCATTGTGCTGGCCATCACCAGGATTGTTGGTTGAGGTCATGCCTTCTTATTGTACGCTCATTAATATTGTATTCCTGACTTGATGGGATTTTCTGCAATGTATGAGATGTGTTTCTATGATTGGGTTTCGAGCTTCTTATTGCTATCACTGTCACCGCACTGGCACATTGGCACTAGAATTGGGGAGCGATAGTCCCTAATGCACAGACACATGTTGCATTTGCATACACATTCATATTGCATTATCAGGTAATTATTGAAACTGTATCTCATTTCCTGCATCTCGCCAGGTTTTTCCAGGATTGAAAGTCAACGTCCTCACCGATACTCTACTCGTACCAACTGCAAAAGAGTCATGGACCAGATGCAAAACGAGATGCAGGAGATGCGTGAAAAGCTGGCGCTGTTCATGCAGACAATGGAGACAATTGTGAAGGGGTAGGAAAACCTGCAGACTTTGGTGCAGCCATTGCTGGCGAGAAGTGCTGGGAATGGAAACGAAGACCACAATTCTGTACGTGTTGACACCATTCATGGGGATGGTACTCCTACGCCTGTAGCTCCACCTGTGGTGAATATACCTGTTGTGAATATGAACAACGGCGCTGGCGCCGGGAATGGTAATACAGGAATTGGTAATGAGACTGTCATTAACAATGTTGGATTCGGAGACGCCAATCTGGGCGGTGATAACAATGGAGGTAATGGCTTTGGTAACAACGGATTCGGCTATAACAACCAGGGGTTTGATTATGTCAACCAGGATGGGAAGTTCGACTTCAACGCTCAGGGCTTCGAATATGATGGTTTTGATAATGCTAATCAGGGCTATGGTGGATTCGGTAACGGAAATGGTGCTGGAATGATGCCTTTTGGACCTGCCGGGGTTACTCAAGGGTATGGTAACAGAGGACGGGGCCCTATGATGAATCAGACTAGATTTGGTCATAACAGTGGGTATGATGGGTACGGAAATGAGAATGTTAATTGGGTGGAAGACCAACAAGAAGATGCCTTTTCTGGTAGGGGTATGGATGGACCTGTGGATCCTGTTCAGAGGATCAAAATGCTTGAGGAACAAATGAAAGGTGTAGTGAATCAGAATACTTCTGGTTTAGATATGACCACGATGGGATTGGTGCCTGGCCTAAGGGTACCGCTGAAGTTTAAAGCTCCCACCTTTGATAAATATAAGGGAGACACTTGTCCGAAGGTGCATGTTTGCTCTTACTACAGACGGATGTCCGCTTACTCAAATGATGAAAGAATGCTGATGCATTTCTTCCAGGACAGCTTATCTGGACCCTCACTTGAGTGGTATATGGGGTTGGAGCCTACTCATATCAAAACATGGAGGCAACTGGCTGAGGCGTTTGTGACACATTACAAGTATAACAGTGACCTGGCACCAAACAGGGTCCAGCTGCAAGGCTTGTCACAGAAAACTGGGGAGAGTTTCAAAGAATATGCGTAAAGGTGGCGCGACATGGCGGCAAGAGTGCATCCTCCTCTAGTAGAGAAGGAGATGAACGGTATATTCATTGGAACATTCACGGGGATATTCTACGAGAAGTTGTTTCCTATTGCGTTGGGCAGTTTCTCTGATCTGATTTTGATGGGCGAGATGATTGAGAATAATATTAAGGTGGGAAGATTCCAGGCTGGGGAATCTACTTTGTCAGGAGGTAATAGAAAAGCATTTGGGGGTCGACGTCAGGGCGACACTAGTGCTGTTTTTGGTGGCCGAGGCCGAGGCAGGGGCAGAGGACAGAATCAATATGTGCGTCCTCAACAGGTAGCAAGTGTTACAATCCCGTTTCATCAACAACCACAACCATTACAACAGATACCACCACAGCAGCAACAACAACAGCAAGGGCAGAACGCAGGCCAAAGAAGATTCCCGAATGCGAAACTGAAAAGAATGTTTGAAGCTCCTCCTTCTACGTACGCAGAATTGCTTCAGACGTTGTTGGGGTTGAATTTAGTGGAAAAGAGGACTCTGGCACCACCTAAAGGGAGTGTACTTCCTTACGGGTATGACGCCAACAAGCACTGCGAATTTCACTCCGGGGCGCCCGGATATGACATAGAAGCTTGCCATGCTTTCAAACATGTAGTGCAAGATCTGTTGGATAGCAAGGCCATAAATTTTGGGCAGGCAGGCCCTAATATAGTACAACAGCCGATGCCCAACCATGGGGCAAATGCTATTTTGACTGAGGAGGATTTGAATCTGGTCATGAATGTTGATGAATTGAAAACACCGTTGTGTGAAGTAAAGAGCAGGTTATTGAAAGGAGGTGTGTATCCGGGCTGCGATGAGTTTTGTCTAGAATGTTGGACCCAAGTTGGGGGTTGTGCTGAATTGAAGAAGGGTATTCAGACCTTGATAGATGAAGGCACGTTGCAATTTGATAGAACGGCAGTTGAGAAGCCTGCAGAGGTGTTAGCTGATGAGCAGAGGGATGTTGCTATGGTGACAATTCCACGGAAAACGATAACTATAACAGCGCCAGCCAGGCGGCCGACGATCACTATTACAAAGGCAGGGCCAGTCCCTTATGAGAGCACCAAAGCAGTACCATGGACTTATGGGTTGGAAGCATATTGTGATGGGGAGAAAATTGATATCAGTAAACGGCCAGCTGGGGTTGTGGACAATGTCGTCGGGACTGGAGGGATGACAAGGAGCGGGAGAATTTTTATATTGCCTGAGGTAGAGGCTGAAAGATTGGCAAAAGGTAAAGGTAAAGCGAATGAGAATGTTCCAGTGCAGAGGAATGAAAAAGAAACGTCACTGAAAGATGTAGAAGAATGTATGCGTCTTATCCGTAAAAGTGACTATAAAATCGTCGAGCACCTTCAACAAACGCCGTCGAAGATCTCCATATTGTCGTTGCTACTGTGTTCTGAAGTCCATAGGAATGCATTATTGAAAATTCTGGACACGTCGTTTGTACCCCAAGATGTTTCTGTGAATCAGTTGGAGGGGGTGATGGCGCACGTGAATGCAGGCCGTAGTTTGGGATTTACGGATTTTGATTTGACCCCGAGGGGAAGAGAGCATAATATGGCGTTGCACGTCTCAGTTGAATGCAGGGGCACGGTCATGTCCCATGTGTTGGTGGATACAGGGTCTTCCTTGAATGTGCTTCCGAAGAAAGCAATGATGAAATTGGATATCAGGGGGATCATTTGTACGCCTAGTGACTTGGTGGTCGGGGCATTTGATGGTACACGAAGGTCAGTCTTTAGATCTATAACTTTGCCTCTGCAAGTGGGGCCGGAGATTTTTGAAACTGAATTCTATATTATGGACATCCAGCCAGCGTATAGCTGTCTTCTTGGACGACCATGGATCCATGGTGCTGGGGCAGTCACATCTACCTTACACCAAAAGCTGAAGTACATGGTGGGGGACAGTGTCGTCACAGTTTGTGGAGAGGAGGATATACTGGTCAGCCATTTGGCGTCATTCAAGTATGTGGAAGTCGACGGCGAAATCCATGATACACCCTGTCAAGCCTTTGAGGGGTTGCGCATTAAGGACAAAGTTCCAGGGCCAAGCAAAGCATCAGAGGTGGCAGTGTCGTCGTACAAAGAGGCTCAGGCTCTAGTGAAGACAGGCGAGACCAAGGGCTGGGGCAAGGTTTTGGATATTCCCGTGAAAGTGGACAGATTTGGACTTGGATATCGCCCTTCATCATCAACGCCTACTGCAGGGGCACCCCGTTTCAAAGGACCAATAACAATTACGGCTGCTGGGGTATATCACGAGACCATCAATGCTATTTCATATTCCGAGGAAGGAGACAGCGACTGCGACATGGACGCCTGGATTCAGCCGAGTGTGCCAGGACAAGGCCTTTGCAATTGGTCTATTCAGGAGACTGTTCCTATGACAACTAAACAGTAATGCTTTGTTTTCTTAATTGTTGAACAATCCGGTGTCCTACCCGGGGCATCGTGATTTTGCTCAGGGCCATTCTGTTATGTACATTGCACTGTTTAATCGTTAATTAAAAGGCATTCTTTCATGTACAAATATTGTGATCTCTGTTTTTCCTGTTTTCATTTTTACAATAAAATGGCAACGTGGTTATTTGCTTTGTATGTGTTTTGAAGCATTTAACCATTTCCTTTGCAGGATTACTATTTCAGATGACATCTATGAACCGCCTATGACTCACTTCGACTTTGAGCACCCGGTATTTCAGGCCAAAGAAGAGATTGTTGAAGATGGCGATGTTCCAGAAGAGTTGACCTGGTTATTGAAACAAGAAGAGCGAATCATTCTGCCTCATGAGGAGGTCATTGAGATTGTCAACCTGGGGTCAGAAGGGGTTGAAAGGAACATCCGTATAGGGGCCGCGCTGCAGAGCGACGTCAAGCGAAGATTGGTTGAAATGCTCAAAGAGTACAGTGATATTTTTGCTTGGTCGTATGAGGATATGCCAGGGCTGGATACGGATATGGTTGTTCACCGTCTGCCGCTAAAAGAAGAATGCCCACCGGTTAAGCAGAAACTTCGAAGAACTTGACCGGACATGGCTGTGAAGATTAAGGAGGAAGTTCAAAAAAAGTGGGACGCTGGTTTCCTAGTTATTACAAAATATCCCTCATGGGTCACTAATATTGTGCCAGTGCCAAAGAAAGATGGTAAAGTGAGAATGTGTGTAGAGTACCGTGATTTGAACAAAGCAAGCCCGAAAGATGATTTTCCACTTCCTCACATCGATGTGCTGGTCGATAACATCGCTCAATTCTCCGTATTCTCCTTCATGGATGGCTTCTCGGGCTATAATCAGATTAAAATGGCGCCAGAAGACATGGAGAAGACTACCTTCATTACGCCCTGGGGAACATTTTGTTACAAAGTGATACCCTTCGGATTGAAGAATGTTGGGGCGACGTATCAGCGTGCAATGACGACTCTCTTTCATGACATGATGCATAAAGAGATCGAGTTTTATGTGGATGATATGATTGCCAAATCCGAGACTGAGGAGGAGCATTTGGTTAATCTGCTGAAACTATTCAAGAGGCTTAGGAAGTTCAGGCTGAGACTGAACCCTAACAAGTGCACCTTCGGGGTGAGATCGGGTAAACTGCTAGGGTTTATCGTGAGCGAAAAAGGAATAGAGGTTGATCCTGCGAAAATAAAAGCAATACAAGAAATGCCGACGCCTAAAACAGAAAAAGAGGTGCGCGGGTTTTTAGGGAGATTGAACTACATTGCTCGGTTCATCTCTCACCTAACAGCTACGTGTGAGCCATTATTCAAGCTGTTGAAAAAGGACCAGGCTGTGACCTGGAATGAAAATTGTCAAAAGGCGTTCGATAAAATAAAACAGTATTTGCAGGAACCTCCTATTTTGATACCTCCAGTAGCAGGGACACCCTTGATTATGTATTTGACGGTTCTTGAGGGGAGTATGGGTTGTGTTCTCGGTCAACATGACGAGACAGGGCGTAAAGAGCATGCGATATACTACCTGAGTAAGAAGTTTACTGACTGTGAGTCTCGATACTCAATGCTCGAAAAAACTTGTTGTGCGCTAGCCTGGGCCGCCAAGCGTTTAAGACGGTACATGCTGAATCATACAACCATGCTCATTTCGAAGATGGATCCTATCAAATACGTATTTGAAAAGCAGGCACTATCTGGGAGAATTGCCCGTTGGCAGATGGTTTTGATCGAATATGACATCCAGTATGTTTCATTGAAGGCTATAAAGGGGAGTGTGTTATCGGAGTATCTAGCTGAGCAGCCTGTTGAGGACTACCAATCGATGAGGTTTGATTTTCCTGACGAGGATATCATGTACCTGAAAATGAAAGATTGGGAAGAACCGTTGTCGGATGAAGGACCAAAGACGGATTCCAAGTGGCAGTTGATCTTTGACGGAGCTGTAAATTCCTATGGTAGCGGAATAGGGGCAATTATCACGACTCCTCATGGGTCGCACATCCCATTTACTGCCCGATTGACTTTTCCTGTTACCAATAATGAGGCTGAATATGAGGCTTGCATCATGGGTCTGGAAGAAGCCATTGATTTGAGAATAAAAAATCTGGATGTATACGGAGACTCAGCTCTGGTGGTGAATCAAATAAAAGGAGAATGGTGTCGTACCTCGAAAAATACGATCCTCGCGATGGACACGGAAAATACTGTTCGAAACAGAGTCGCCACCGAACTTTATTCATTCCAAGGATGGAATAGGAAAATATCGATAAAACCTTTAAAGAGATAAGAACATGGTCATCGCAACCAATATTCTAGGTTCGGGAGTCGATTACATGAGGGGAAGGTATTAGCACCCCTCATGTCCGTTGTACTCAACGGGAACCTCTTGATCGATTCGAGAGTAAAGTTACCTATGCTTGTTTGTTTTCTTCTAAGGTTTCTCCTATAGGGGGGAATGTGTGGTTTTAAGATAGGGTGCTCGCCAAGGATTAGGGCCCTTGTGCCTACGTATCTTCACTTGTAAGAAGTGGAAAATCAGAGCATTCGTAGTTCGTGGGACTACGGGAAAAGAGGGGATTGTGCTAGCCAAGATCATCGCAATCTTGTGCCTACGTATCTTACATTCGAAAGAGAATGAAGAATCAGAGTAGCCGTAGTTCGGCTAACTACGGTAAAAGGTTTGGTATGTGAACGAATGTTTAGGTCGCATTCTAACTGCTAAACGTTGGCTTGTCTGCTTGCTAGGGGAGGCTGAAGCACTAGTTTGTTATGCACAGAAGAAGGGATTAAACAATGTTCTTTGGGAAAGTATTTAGGTTGGAGATCACACGAGGGCGAGGAATTGGATGTTTTGGTTTGGGAAAGGAGGGTAGGTTTAAGGTTTCGATCGCACGGGGGCAAGAAAGAGGAGTTTGGTTAGGTAATTTGATGGAGAACGACTATTTGATAAACGAGACGTCGGTCTCGTAATCAATTTAATCGGGATATCATTGGCATGCTAGATTCCAACGACACCTTTTTCATTCGAATAATTACGAAATATGTGTTTGAGACAGTATCAATCGCACGGGGGCAGAGAAGAGAGTTGGGTTGAATATTTTAAGGGAGAATGACGACTACTCGATAAATGAGACGCTAGTCTCGCAATCGATTAATCGGGATATCATTGGAATGCTAGATTCCAACGACACCTTTTTCACTCAATTAATTGTGAAAGTGTATTTGAATGGACAATTAAGGTATTCGTCCCAATAGTTAGGGCATGTATCTTATATACGAAAAGGTCGAGTAATCCACAACCTAAAGCGTACGCCCCAAGAGTGTTTACTCAAGAATTCAAGGAATGCGAAACTCCAAGAACTCCATTCTTTCGTAATTTTAATTAGGAAAATAGTTTGGATTTGACGTATGGTTTAGAGACATACTAGGGTTTAGACTCTATCGCACGAAGGTGAGGAACGAGGTTAGATGGGTTGAAAGTTTGGGAGGAACGACGACTACTCGATAAACGAGACGTCGGCCTCGTAACCAATTAGTCGGGATATCGTTGGAATGCGAGATCCCAACGATACCTTTTTCGTTCCCTTTAATTACGAAATATATTTGTTGGACAGGGAAAGTACTTGTCCAAATAATTATGGGAAGTATTTTAGAAACGAAAATTCGAACGACACACCATTCAAGGCGTACGCCTCAATAGTAGTCACTCTCGAATTCGAGGAATGCGCGACTCCAAGAACTCGATTATTTCGTGATTTAATTATGAAAATAATTTGAAAATATTAGCGTACTCGGACTAGGCGCGCTAGGTATTCTTGAAAATAAGACCGGAAAGGTCACAACTCAAGGTGTGCACCTCGAGAGCGGTCGCTTAAAAATTCAAGGAAAGCGAGATCCGAGAATTTAATTGTTTTGAAATTTATTTTAGAAAGATTGTATAATTTGATTGAGTAAAATATTTTAATTTAATTAAGAAAGATAGTTTTAATTTTCATATAAATTAATCAATTGCAAATAGTTTTGATTTGATAAAAGTTAATCTTTATTAATTGTTTTGAAGAGAATTTTAATATCTTAAAAAAAAGGTTTTAAATAAAGTATAATTTTGAAAAGTTTTAATATTTAAAATATTAATTTGGTAATAATTTTGAAATGTATTGTATTTTAAAAGAACGAATATTTGGAATTTATTATAAAATATCTAATTAATAAAAATTGTTTTTTTAAAATATCTTTTTTTTAGACATTTCAATTAAATTGAATAAGATCGGAAGAATCACAACTCGAGGTGTGCACCTCGAGAGCGGTCGCTTAAAAAATTCAAGGAAGGCGAGATCCAAGAATTTAATTATTTTTGAAATTTGATTAAGAAAAAAAAAAGTTTAACTTTCATATATAAAACAAATTAATCAATTGTAAAAAGTCTTGAGAAAAGCTAATAATATCTAACTGTTTTGAAAAAGTTTAATATCTTAGAGAAAACAAATATATACATGAAAAAGAAGTTAAAAGAAAATGGGAAGGTTAGTCAGCGCTGTAATGGGAAGACAGAAAAAGTCTAGCACTTGACCCTTAAAACTTCTTGAAAAGAGTCTAATTCTCTAAAAAAAATTGTGAGTAAAACAAGACCAGAAGGCTGATACTACCCCCTTCACAATCGCTGATGAGCACCCAACAACTTTATTTCTTTTGTACATGCACAAAGAATAGCAAACCAACATCATATACACATATACTCAATAGAATACTAAAATAATAATAATAACAATTGATATTAAAGATAGATAATGCTGAATTTAACTAAAACTCATAAATAAAACAAGATAAATTGTGAAAACAATTGATGTTCTTAGTTGCAAAAACATTGTGGAACAGGAAGGGCTTCTTTGGACCCATTTGTGGATCTCAAAATCTTTCAACAGCAGCAGCTACCCATAATTTTTCTTGTGCGGTTCGAAATACAAACAGCAGAACCAACTCGCGAGATCAAACTGAAGCTACATCAAGTCAGATTTCGACAAATACAACAGGTACAAATTAAATCAAAATACATAGAAAATATGCATCACACCATGAATGATTCAGATTAAATACTTAATATAACATTAAAAAGGAACATCCTAATATAAACCCAACAGCAAAAGATAAACAACACCAAATAAATCAAAATTGAGTCTGATTTAAGTTATTATCGAAATCGCAATGTTGCTGTCATAGTTGAAGAAAACAATTTGTTGTAGCTTTGATTTCATCACCGCAAATAAATCAGTAGTTACCAAGTTGATATCAGTACCAATGCCGAAATCACGTAACAATTTCTTTATGACAGCGGCAACATTAATGCATCGAACCGACGCGTTATCTGTAGTATTTCGCTTGCGTGCACAACCTTCAGCTAGCTGCAACAACTTGAAAACGCGGCATCGACATCGTTTAACTTTTCCTGTCAAAAATCATCAACAGTCTGACAGCAAAACCATAACAAGAAACTAAAGTAGAAATCCATAAGCAAAAAAAAGGGTTATCGAGCTTGTGGTTCGCGGTCGTCAATGGCTGATTTGTTGTTGTGAAGAAAAGAAACCAAGTTGTTGCTATTATGTCTGTCTCATCATCCCAAAGCTTAACGTCAAGTAGAAAGGAAAATTTGTCGTCGATATCGAAGCCAATAGCGATATTGAAGTGAATTCGATATATTATGGCCGAGGATTGAACTTCGACAAGGGCTGTCGTTCAAGATTTGCAGCAGTGAGCCAATTTGTTGAATCTTCTCGTTGGAAATATTGTTGTGTCGACCACAAGGCGGCAGCTGCAATTTCGTGCTCTGAACTGAAGGTGGTAGGGCGTCCCTGTACACACAGCATCAAGCTCTGCGCATTCAAAACTTTGGCAACGTCGCTACTTTGAACTTCTAACGTTGCTGCGTTCTGGAGGACTTCGAAACAGAGACGATTCACACTAGCTATAAGCTGCTGTTGTCACTTGCTCTCCGTTGTTATCGCTGAGTTGTTGTTGTTGATGTGAACCAAGTTGGATTCAAGCTTCTGAATCTCAAACTTATAACCTGCGTGTTTCGTAGTATTGTGATCATGCACCCAAAATCAAAGGCGACCTGCGGTAATCAGCTAATAACCACCAACATCAATCTTTCACTGAAATCACAAATCTACTCATTAAACAGCAATGTATAATCAAAACCAAGTCACACTTAATGAGCCGACATAAACCAGAAATGACCAATTAGCAGCCCAGCAACCAGAACATGAAACAACAAATAGAGCTTTATCAAACAACAACAGTAGAAGGTATCGGTACAAGCAAATCACAACAATCTAACAATGAATTTTAAAGTGAAATTTTGACAGCAGAACTGGAAAAAAAAAACTCTCAGTAATTCAAGTTTTCACAGTTGCAGACAAAACCAATATGTGGTCGACGCTCATGGTAATCCAAATTGAAAACGAACAACAACAATCTTAAGTACCCAAAATGGCAAGAAGTAGAAACAATCATTTGTTACGCAAAGTAATCGGAAAAAAAAGTAACGCATTCAAACTATTTTTTTTTAAACAAAAACATTGATTTTATATGTTATAAGTCTAGATTCAAATAACATTGCAGATAGATTTGAAGACAAACTGAAATGAAAGGTCGTCACTGCAGAGCTAACATCTGCAAAGAAAACTCTGATACGCCGTCGCCGCTAACGTAGCTGTGTGCGAGCTAAGAAAAGGGGTCATTGCCGTTTGTCAGCTAGAGAAAGATGTCGCGATGTTGTTGGGCTTTCATCGTTGTCTTCTGAATGCCAGACCAAATTGGAACATTGCAATTGAAACCAAGTCACTGATGCATTATCATTACTGTGTCGACGCTCTTAGACCAATTGTGGTGTTGCGCTCGAATCCGGTATGTGTCTGCTGAGATGATGACGCGAAAGGAAAAAATGAAGGAGAAAGGGAGGCGACAAAGCTAGAGGGTTAAACGGCGGCAGGTTTCTGTGCTTTGGGGAAGGAGACCCTCTTTGGGGTGGTGATTAGGGTTTCTTCTGGAGTCTAAGGTTTCGAATGGAGGTGATGATGATTGAGGAAGGTGGAGGTAGAGTTGATGGTTTCGTGTGTGAGGTTAATAGGAGAAGAAGAACGGGAATGGTGGAAGAAGAATGATTGGGGTTTTCTGGTGAAGGTCGAGGATGATGAAGGGGAAGGAGGCGAGTGTGTCGGCAGCTGGTTTTTGTGTGTTTTTGTGAACAGTGATCTCTGCTCCCCTAACTGAATGAAAAAAAACCTTATAAACCGTGTAATTCAACCCTAACGGGCCAAACACGATGGGCCTTCCCCAACTTCCATTTCCTTTCTCTTTAAAAATTGATTTTAATTTTTATTAATTTTCTGTTTGCTTAATCAATTAACTCTAACTTAAATTTTATTCTAGCTCTAACATAATTACTAACTATTAAAAAAAATTAACCTAATCTAAACTAATTAATTGATTAATATTAAAACTATATTATATTTACATATTATAAAATAAAAAAGAAATTATGAAACAAAAATAATTATAAATATATACAAAAACAAATGTTACGTAGCACAAATAAATCACAAACAAATGCCACGTGTCAAAATTTATTGGGCTAAAAAAATGAAAATGCCTGTTTTTGCTGAAAATTACGCTACGCTGCATAAGCGAGGTAAATTAAAAATAAAATCGGGCAAATAAAACTTTTAAAAAAAGGTAGGACAAATTTGGGGTATGACAGATGCCCCTATCTAATTGCCTTGAACCTGAGAGAATGAACAACTGCATGGCATTCATTTTTAGGGTGGAAGTCAATTAGATACAAAAAGACCCCGAAATTTGTCCGACAAGCAAGTAAAAATGCAAAGAGACGGGATATACCAGAACGGGATGACAGGATGCAAAATGGATGAACGAGATAACCTGATATTCTCTGGGTGGTCGAAGCAGTACCTTATCCAATAAGGTTCTTCGCGGTACCAGAGTGGTATAAATGATCCTCTTTGGGTGGTTGAAGCAGTCCCTCATTCGTTAAGGTCCTTCGATGATACCAAAGCGGTACAAACGATCCTCCTTGGGTGGTCGAAGCGGCCCCTCATTCGTTAAGGTCCTTCGATGATACCAAAGTTGTATCTCGATCAAAACTTGAGATTCTTCGGGTGGTCGAAGCGGCCCCTCATTCGTTAAGGTCCTTCGATGATACCAAAGCGGTATCTCGATCAAAACTTGAGATTCTTCGGGTGGTCGAAGCAGTACCTTATCCATTAAGGCTCTTCGATGATACCAAAGAAGTATCTCGAACAAAACTTGAGATTCTTTGGGTGGTCGAAGCGGCCCCTCATTCGTTAAGGTTCTTCGATGATACCAAAGCGGTATCTCGATCAAAACTTGAGATTCTTCGGGTGGTCGAAGCAGTACCTTATCCATTAAGGCTATTCGATGATACCAAAGCAGTATCTCGAACAAAACTTGAGATTCTTTGGGTAGTCGAAGCAGTACCTTATCCATTAAGGCTCTTCGATGATACCAAAGCAGTATCTCGAACAAAACTTGAGATTCTTCAGGTGGTCGAAGCAGTACCTTATCCATTAAGGCTCTTCGATGATACCAAAGCAGTATCTCGAACAAAACTTGAGATTCTTTGGGTGGTCGAAGCGGCCCCTCATTCGTTAAGGTCCTTCGATGATACCAAAGCGGTATCTCAATCAAAACTTGAGATTCTTCGGGTGGTCGAAGCAGTACCTTATCCATTAAGGCTCTTCGATGATACCAAAGCAGTATCTCGAACAAAACTTGAGATTCTTTGGGTAGTCGAAGCAGTACCTTATCCATTAAGGCTCTTCGATGATACCAAAGCAGTATCTCGAACAAAACTTGAGATTCTTCGGGTGGTCGAAGCAGTACCTTATCCATTAAGGCTCTTTGATGATACCAAAGCAGTATCTCGAACAAAACTTGAGATTCTTTGGGTAGTCGAAGCAGTACCTTATCCATTAAGGCTCTTCGATGATACCAAAGCAGTATCTCAAACAAAACATGAGATTCTTCGGGTGGTCGAAGCAGTACCTTATCCATTAAGGCTCTTCGATGATACCAAAGCAGTATCTCGAACAAAACTTGAGATACTTTGGGTGGTCGAAGCGGCCCCTCATTCGTTAAGGTCCTTCGATGATACCAAAGCGGTATCTCGATCAAAACTTTAGATTCTTCGGGTGGTCGAAGCAGTACCTTATCCATTAAGGCTCTTCGATGATACCAAAGCAGTATCTCGAACAAAACTTGAGATTCTTCGGGTGGTCGAAGCAGTACCTTATCCATTAAGGCTCTTCGATGATACCAAAGCAGTATCTCAAGTGATAATTTTGCTGAGGAATAGTTGAGCTAAAATTCTTATTAGAGGAGCAACTTTGTGCAAAACTCTGCAGGGGGAAAGCCTTCAAGAAACTTTTTAAGGTAACCTCTGCTTGGGGAGCCACCAGAGCAATAGTTGGTGAGGATTATCATCATCAACTGCATAGTTGAAGAATGACTTGCTGGGGAGTAGAATTCCCTGAACTCGTGGGGTATTAATACTGCCAACTTCAATGGAGGATTGACCAAGATGCTCGCGAACTGATCCTGGATCCTTTGCTTTGCTATGCAATGTCATGTTTTATGATGCCCAAACATGCAACTAAGGTGCAACTGCTAGGGAGTGCACGATGCAAATGTGAATGATATGTTAATGCTTGATATGATTATGATATGAGGTTGTATGTCGTGCTTATGATAATGCAGCGACCCGGTATGCCGAGGATAAAATCCTGTTAGGGACATCACCAGGGGTTGGATTTGGTAGTTGCCAAATGGTTTGGACTTTGGTTATTGAGGATGCCAACGAGGGTGGACTTTTAGTGGTTGCCAATGAAGACTGGACTTTTAGGGTGAATTTAAGGTGCCAATTGGAGTGGCTTTTTGATGTTGCCAATAAAAGATTGGACTTTCTGTGGGGTAGTGAGAGGATTAGACTACTCGACATCCCAGATTTAGATACTCCATGACGACCGGGGGAATTGATTGCCCCAGTTTGAAACTCGGAAGAACTTGCCCCAGTCTACAGGGTTATGAGAAATTCTTGATTCAGGTCAACACCAATGAGTGATCGAGTTCCTCTTTGACTGTTCTTTTGTTGGAATTTCCATAATGCCAAGTACTGACTTGCAGTTAAAAGTGTTTATTCAAAAAATGGTAATTTTAATGCGACATTTATGCAAAATTTGAAAGGATCATTTATTAGAATGATGTGACAGTGTATGACGAGTGGACTATTAGCCCAAATGTAGTGCTAATTTATCTGGTGCAAAAGATATAGCAAGAATAATGACACCAATGCTGGTGATTAGCAATCATGTGAGGAGTCAGGTTACGCAACCTTGCTGTAAATATGCTTTCAGAATAAAACCCCGCCTCAATTAGGTCTTTTAAGAGTTGTATCGTGGTCTGGTTCATGGTTATAGAAACAAAGGATAGAAGTCTCAAATTTGATTTGTACCCACCCCTTCTTCATGATAATCTCCATACCTACGCTCAGTTAATTTTGCACCTACTTGACGGTGTAAACTTGATGGTTCAAAGTTTGCCTGAAATGGCAGCCACCTTATTTTGATGGATGTTAGTAACCCCTTGATTTGGGTGGCCATTGAATCTTATTTTGTTTTTGTCGAGGGTTTGAGGACCTCTTTTGGGTTTTGTTTTTGATCCCTATCTTTTGCATGGACTGACTTTGCTTGTCAGATCCATCGGGATTGCCTTGATTTTCGCCTAAGTCCCCTTTTGAGGTGTTCGACTTAGCAGGCTTTTGAATTTTTTGAAGGATTTGTGACTGCCAAGTCATTGGTCATTGATGAACCATCATGACTTTTGGATTTTGCCTCGTGATTCGAGTGCGTAATCATGTCAACTGAACACTACCCTGCCCCAGGTTGAGTGTAAGGATTTATAGATCCGAAGGAAACTCCTACTTCTAGGCTCGAAGTGGTTGACTAGGGACTAACTCCTTATCTCTCCAGTGTTTGGGGGTTCGAAACAATGCCTGTACATCATTAGCGAGATTTTATCCAAAAGCATACTATCAGCAATTATGGGTATTTTGTTTTCGTCATCCTCCCTCAAATCTTTTCTAAACAACAATGTGATAAAGGAAGTGATTTTTTTTTTGTGATTTTTGTGATAAATGAGAAAATGTGAGTGAATACGAATGGATTTGTTCAAAACATGCATAATTATCACATTAATAATACCATTAATAAGTGACAATGTCTAAAAGCAAATAGCACTTAACATAAAAGAAACTACAAATGCGTAAAATCAATATGGAAATTGCCAGTATTGAGGAACTGGGCTTTTCTCTCTTGCATCACAGTTGAACTACCCTTCTTGCTCATCGAGACCAGTATGATAACCTTCTTCATATCTACTCTCTGCCGCTTCTTCCATGTCATAGACTGATGAACTCACTTGACCAGATGAATGTTTGATGTTGATATGAAGTCTTTGAGGTGTGAACGATATTAGCTTGGACTCGATCAGATCTTGAACCTTATTCTTGAACTGTTTGCAATCTTCGGTCGAATTCCCCATGGCATCAGCATGGTAGCCGCATCGTGCATTGGTGTCAAAGCCTGGTGGATATGGTGGGATCACAGGATCAACACTTTTTGGCACTATCAGTCCACTACTAATCAAACGTGGTAGCACGTGATTGTATGGCATTGGTAATGGATCAAAGTGTCTCTTTGGTCTTTGATTATAGTAACGTCGTTGTTGCGGACGTCTATTGACAGGAGGATATTGACCATGTGAAGAGATTGGAGTCACACAGGTAGACCCATAGGATTGCTGGCTTTGAACAGTCGAGATGATTGGGTACTGAAGATAAGGCACTGAGGATGGAGCATGGGGAGTGTCCCTGATCGTGTTAATTTCATCCTCTTCTTCCTCTCGGGAGCTGACAACTGATTCACTTTCACCAGCTGGGATGTTCGAGATGTCATGAACCTTTCCACTCTTGAGATAGCTCTCGATACGTTCTCCTACTGAAACCAAGTCAGAGAAGTTTGATGTCTCATTGCCCATCATCTTTTCCAAATAGGGTTCTTGTAAAGACTCTATGAACATGTCGACCAATTCCCTGTCCAAGAGCGGTGGTTGGACGCGAGCAGCTACCTTTTTCCATCTCTGAGCATACACTCTGAAAGACTCGTTTTTCTCTTGAGATAGGCCTTGCAATTGTATGCGGTTGGGAGCCACATCAAGATTGTATTGGTATTGTTTCACAAAGGCGTTGGCTAAGTCCGACCATGACTGGATATGGCTATTCTCTAGCTGCATGTACCAACTCAATGATGCTCCACTCAAACTGTCTTGGAAACAGTGAATCATAAGTTTGTCATTGTGAGCATAGAACGTCATCTTTCTGCAAAACATTACCAAATGTTGCTTTGGACAGCTATCTCCTTTGTACTTCTCAAAATTTGGCATCTTGAACTTTGGAGGTATCACAAGTCCGGGTACCAAACACATATTCAAAGCATTCAGATCAGCAGTATCACGCCCCATCATGGCTTCAACTTTCTCTTCCAACACACGACATCTTTCAGCAAACTCAACATCCTGAGGTCGTTCATTATTCCCCACCAAGCTTTCCCCTTGGGAATTTGGTGCAGTGAATGCAAAGCTATGGTATTCAACAGCATCATGAGACGAGGTATGTTCATCCTGAATAATGTGACGCTCTTGTATAACCTGGTCTTCAACAGGAATCTGCACAGGCTGAGGTATGACGTTCTCAGTGACTATAGGCCGTTGAGGGTTGTTCTCTCTCCTTGCCAAGGCTAACATAGCATCCACAA
Organism: Lathyrus sativus; assembly: GCA_963859935.3. Taxonomy (NCBI): domain Eukaryota; kingdom Viridiplantae; phylum Streptophyta; class Magnoliopsida; order Fabales; family Fabaceae; genus Lathyrus; species Lathyrus sativus. Next base: position 362,051,876 of record OZ012739.1, read on the forward strand.
GCTGGTCCAACTAGTTCTTCATTAAGTCAACATCTGCTCTTGATGCAAACTGGTTCTGCTCTTCTGAACTCATGATTCTTCCAAAAGCTGCTTCAAGTCCGATACGGGTGTCGGGAAATCAACTGCGGATTATGGACAAAGGATGGATGAGCTTTTTGGTTTTGGAAGACGATATGCAATGCAAATGAAATGCAAATGCAATGCAGGCACAAACAAGATCCAGGAAAACATAAGCAGGTCAAAGCGCCCTAATCGGTAGACTATACAAGGCAAGTTCTAGATTCTGTACCCACAGACCCACTCACGGGATAGCTTCTATGTTGACGGATAAGGTTCCCAGGATCACAGACACCGATCACATCAACATTACGCAACAGGCTAGCTGTATTATAACGAGAGTACGATAGGGTCTCTCCTGAGCGGAGTCCTCCTGCTAGGCACACGAGGAGCGGGTCCTCGGAGACTAACACTACACGACTACCAATATAGAAACTGGTTCTAAGAACGGGTCCCAGAGTCATGGACCCTTCATGAATCAATTCGTGCAACAGGCTAGCTGCGTTACGATAAGATCTACGAAAAGGTCTATTCTGGAGGAGCTTTCATGCTAGGCACACAAGGAGCGAGTCCTTGGGGACTAACACTAATTACTACCAATTCTAAACTATGTTTTCTCTCTTCTTTTTCCAAAGCTCGAGTGTAGAGCTTTACTTGTAATGCTATCCCCGAATCCAGCAGGCGGATATAATAAACAACATACGATAGAAAGAGAGAACAAGAAATAAACAATAGGAGAAAATAAACATAAAGAAAACAGGTAAGCAAAAGGTTAGTACTCTCGAATCGAGTCAAGTTAGGCTTGACTCTCTCTTGCATAGGGCAATGCATGTCCCCAGCAGAGTCGCCATCTGTCGTACCTCGAAAAATACGATCCTCGCGATGGACACGGAAAATACTGTTCGAAACAGAGTCGCCACCGAACTTTATTCATTCCAAGGATGGAATAGGAAAATATTGATAAAACCTTTAAAGAGATAAGAACATGGTCATCGCAACCAATATTCTAGGTTCGGGAGTCGATTACATGAGGGGAAGGTATTAGCACCCCTCATGTCCGTTGTACTCAACGGGAACCTCTTGATCGATTCGAGAGTAAAGTTACCTATGCTTATTTGTTTTCTTCTAAGGTTTCTCCTATAGGGGGGAATGTGTGGTTTTAAGATAGGGTGCTCGCCAAGGATTAGGGCCCTTGTGCCTACGTATCTTCACTTGTAAGAAGTGGAAAATCAGAGCATTCGTAGTTCGTGGGACTATGGGAAAAGTGGGGATTGTGCTCGCCAAGATCATCGCAATCTTGTGCCTACGTATCTTACATTCGAAAGAGAATGAAGAATCAGAGCAGTCGTAGTTCGGCTAACTACGGTAAAAGGTTTGGTATGTGAATGAGTGTTTAGGTCGCATTCTAACTGCTAAACGTTGGCTTGTCTGCTTGCTAGGGGAGGCTGAAGCACTAGTTTGTTATGCGCGGAAGAAGGGATTAAACAATGTTCTTTGGAAAAGTATTTAGGTTGGAGATCACACGAGGGCGAGGAATTGGATGTTTTGGTTTGGGAAAGGAGGGTAGGTTTAAGGTTTCGATCCCACGGGGGCAAGAAAGAGGAGTTTGGTTAGGTAATTTGATGGAAAACGACTATTTGATAAACGAGACGTCGGTCTCGTAATCAATTTAATCGGGATATCATTGGAATGCTAGATTCCAACGACACCTTTTTCATTTGAATAATTACGAAATATTTGTTTGAGACAGTATCAATCGCACGGGGGCGAGAGAAGAGAGTTGGGTTGAATATTTTAAGGGAGAATGACGACTACTCGATAAACGAGACGCCAGTCTCGCAATCGATTAATCGGGATATCATTGGAATGCTAGATTCCAACGACACCTTTTTCACTCAATTAATTGTGAAAGTGTATTTGAATGGACAATTAAGGTATTCGTCCCAATAGTTAGGGCATGTATCTTATATACGAAAAGGTCGAGTAATCCACAACCTAAAGCGTACGCCCCAAGAGTGTTTACTCAAGAATTCAAGGAATGCGAAACTCCAAGAACTCCATTCTTTCGTAATTTTAATTAGGAAAATAGTTTGGATTTGACGTATGGTTTAGAGACATACTAGGGTTTAGACTCTATCGCACGAAGGTGAGGAACGAGGTTAGATGGGTTGAAATTTTGAGAGGAACGACGACTACTCGATAAATGAGACGTCGGCCTCGCAACCAATTAGTCGGGATATCGTTGGAATGCTAGATCCCAACGATACCTTTTTCGTTCCCTTTAATTACGAAATATATTTGTTGGACAGGGAAAGTACTTGTACAAATAATTATGGGAAGTATTTTAGAAACGAAAATTCGAACGACACACCATTCAAGACGTACGCCTCAATAGTAGTCACTCTCGAATTCGAGGAATGCGCGACTCCAAGAACTCGATTATTTCGTGATTTAATTATGAAAATAATTTGAAAATATTAGCGTACTCGGACTAGGCGCGCTAGGTATTCTTGAAAATAAGATCGGAAAGGTCACAACTCAAGGTGTGCACCTCGAGAGCGGTCGCTTAAAAATTCAAGGAAAGCGAGATCCGAGAATTTAATTGTTTAGACATTTATTTTAGAAAGATTTTATAATTTGATTGAGAAAAATAGTTTAATTTAATTAAGAAAGATAGTTTTAATTTTCATATAAATTAATCAATTGCAAATAGTTTTGATTTGATAAAAGTTAATCTTTATTAATTGTTTTGAAGAGAAGTTTAATATCTTAAAAAAAAAAGGTTTTAAATAAAGTATAATTTTGAAAAGTTTTAATATTTAAAATATTAATTTGGTAATAATTTTGAAATGTATTGTATTTTAAAAGAACGAATATTTGGAATTTATTATAAAATATCTAATTAATAAAAATTGTTTTTTTAAAATATCTTTTTTTTTAGACATTTCAATTAAATTGAATAAGATCGGAAGAATCACAACTCGAGGTGTGCACCTCGAGAGCGGTCGCTTAAAAAATTCAAGGAAGGCGAGATCCAAGAATTTAATTATTTTTGAAATTTGATTAAGAAAAAAAAAAGTTTAACTTTCATATATAAAACAAATTAATCAATTGTAAAAAGTCTTGAGAAAAGCTAATAATATCTAATTGTTTTGAAAAAGTTTAATATCTTAGAGAAAACAAATATATACATAAAAAAGAAGTTAAAAGAAAATGGGAAGTTTAGTTAGCACTGTAATGGGAAGAAAGAAAAAGTCTAGCACTTGACCCTTAAAACTTCTTGAAAAGAGTCTAATTCTCTAAAAAATATTGTGAGTAAAACAAGACCAGAAGGCTGATACTACCCCCTTCACAATCGCTGATGAGCACCCAACAACTTTATTTCTTTTGTACATGCACAAAGAAGAGCAAACCAACATCATATACACATATACTCAATAGAATACTAAAATAATAATAATAATAATAGCAATTGATATTAAAGATAGATAATGTTGAATTTAACTAAAACTCATAAATAAAACAAGATAAATTGTGAAAACAATTGATGTTCTTAGTTGCAAAAACATTGTGGAACTGGAAGGGATTCTTTGGACCCATTTGTGGATCTCAAAATCTTTCAACAGCAGCAGCTACCCATAATTTTTCTTGCGCGGTTCGAAATACAAACAGCAGAACCAACTCGCGAGATCAAACTGAAGCTACATCAAGTCAGATTTCGACAAATACAACAGCTACAAATTAAATCAAAATACATAGAAAATATGCATCACACCATGAATGATTCAGATTAAATACTTAATATAACATTAAAAAGGAACATCCTAATACAAACCCAACAGCAAAAGATAAACAACACCAAATAAATCAAAACTGAGTCAGATTTAAGTTATTATCGAAATCGCAATGTTGCTGTCATAGTTGAAGAAAACAATTTGTTGTAGCTTTGATTTCATTACCGCAAATAAATCAGTAGTTACCAAGTTGATATCAGTACCAATGCCGAAATCACGTAACAATTTCTTTATGACAGCGGCAACATTAATGCATCGAACCGACGCGTTATCTGCAGTATTTCGCTTGCGTGCACAACCTTCAGCTAGCTGCAACAACTTGAAAACGCGGCATCGACATCGTTTAAGTTTTCATGTCAAAAATCATCAACAGTCTGACAGCAAAACCATAATAATAAACTAAAGTAGAAATCCATAAGCAAAAAAAAGGGTTATCGAGCTTGTGGTTCGCGGTCGTAAATGGCTGATTTGTTGTTGTGAAGAAAAGAAACCAAGTTGTTGCTGTTATGTCTGTCTCATCATCCCAAAGCTTAACGTCAAGTAGAAAGGAAAATTTGTCGTCGATATCGAAGCCAATAGCGATATTGAAGTGAATTCGATATATTATGGCCGAGGATTGAACTTCGACAAGGGCTGTCGTTCAAGATTTGCAGCAGTGAGCCAATTTGTTGAATCTTCTCGTTGGAAATATTGTTGTATCGACCATAAGGCGGCAGCTGCAATTTCGTGCTCTGAACTGAAGGTGGTAGGGCGTCCCTGTACACACAACATCAAGCTCTGCGCATTCGAAACCTCAGCAACATCGCTACTTTGAACTTCTAACGTTGCTGCGTTGTGGAGGACTTCGAAACAGAGACGATTCGCACTAGCTATAAGCTGCTGTTGTCACTTGCTCTCCGTTGTTATCGCTGAGTTGTTGTTGTTGATGTGAACCAAGTTGGATTCAAGCTTCTGAATCTCAAACTTATAACCTGCGTGTTTTGTAGTATTGTGATCATGCACCCAAAATCAAAGGCGACCTGCGGTAATCAGTTAATAACCGCCAACATCAATCTTTCACTGAAATCACAAATCCACTCATTAAACAGCAATGTATAATCAAAACCAAGTCACACTTAATGAGCCGACATAAACCAGAAATGACCAATTAGCAGCCCAGCAACCAGAACATGAAACAACAAATAGAGCTTTATCAAACAACAACAGTAGAAGGTATCGGTACAAGCAAATCGCAACAATCTAACAATGAATTTTAAAGTGAAATTTTGACAGCAGAACCGGAAAAAAAAAATCTCAGTAATTCAAGTTTTCACAGTTGCAGACAAAACCAATATGTGGTCGGCGCTCATGGTAATCCAAATTGAAAATGAACAGCAACAATCTTAAGTACCCAAAATGGCAAGAAGTAGAAACAATCATTTGTTACGCAATGTAATCGGAAAAAAAAAGTAACGCATTCAAACTATTTTTTTTTTTAAACAAAAACATTGATTTTATATGTTATAAGTCCAGATTCAAATAACATTGCAGATAGATTTGAAGACAAACTGAAATGAAAGGTCGTCGCTGCTGAGCTAACATCTGCAAAGAAAACTCTGATACGTCGTCGCTGCTAACGTAGCTGTGTGAGAGCTAAGAAAAGGGGCCATTGCCGTTTGTCAGCTAGCGAAAGATGTCGCGATGTTGTTGGGATTTCATCGTTGTCTTCTGAATGCCAGACCAAATTGGAACATTGCAATCGAAACCAAGTCACTGATGCATTGTCGTTACTGTGTCGACGCTCTTAGACCAATTATGGTGTTGCGCTCGAATCCGGTATGTGTCTGCTGAGATGATGACGCGAAAGGAAAAAATGAAGGAGAAAGGGAGGCGACAAAGCTAGAGGGTTAAACGGCGGCAGGTTTCTGTGCTTTGGGGAAGGAGACCCTCTTTGGGGTGGTGATTAGGGTTTCTTCTGGAGTCTAAGGTTTTGAATGGAGGTGATGATGATTGAGGAAGGTGGAGGGAGAGTTGATGGTTTCGTGTGTGAGGTTAATAGGAGAAGAAGAAAGGGAATGGTGGAAGGAGATTGATTGGGGTTTTCTGGTGAAGGTCGAGGATGATGAAGGGGAAGGAGGCGAATGTGTCGGCAGCTGGTTTTTGTGTGTTTTTGTGAACAGTGATCTCTGCTCCCCTAACTGAATGAAAAAAAAACCTTATAAACCGTGTAATTCAACCCTAACGGGCCAAACACGATGGGCCTTCCCCAACTTCCATTTCCTTTCTCTTTAAAAAGTGATTTTAATTTTTATTAATTTTCTGTTTGCTTAATCAATTAACTCTAACTTAAATTTAATTCTAGCTCTAACATAATTACTAACTATTGAAAAAAATTAACCTAATCTAAACTAATTAATTGATTAATATTAAAACTATATTATATTTACATATTATAAAATAAAAAAGAAATTATGAAACAAAAATAATTATAAATATATACAAAAACAAATGTTACGTAGCACAAATAAATCACAAACAAATGCCACGTGTCAAAATTTATTGGGCTAAAAAAATGAAAATGCCTGTTTTTGCTGAAAATTACGCTACGCTGTATAAGCGAGGTAAATTAAAAACAAAATCGGGCAAATAAAAATTTTAAAAAAAGGTAGGACAAATTTGGGGTATGACAAATGGGAGACACGTCAGCCCAATTTGATACAATACATGAATTATGCAAGGAGATTGTTGCCTTTCTTTGACAAGGTTGAATTGCATCATGTGTCGCGAGCAGAAAATCAAATGGCTGACGCCCTGGCTACATTGGCTTCCATGTATAAAGTTAACTTTTGGAACGAGGCTCCCCGGATTGTTATCTCTCGGCTTGACAGGCCCGCATTCATATTTGCCATTGACGAAGCATCTGATGATAAACCCTGGTATTTTGACATTCAGAATTTCCTGAAGAACAAGGAATATCCGGCTGGGGCATCCAGTCACGATCAGAAGACTCTCAGGAGATTGGCTGGTAATTTCTATCTAAATCCGGACGGTGTCCTATACAAAAGGAATCATGACCTGGTGTTGCTACGCTGTGTAGACGAGAAAGAGGCGAAGTTGCTCATGGAAGAGATACATGAGGGTACATTTGGTACACATGCTGGTGGGCATGCTATGACAAGAAAACTGCTGCGGGCAGGTTATTATTGGCTAACTATGGAAACTGACTGTTTCAAGTTTGCGAAAAGGTGCCATAAGTGCCAGATTTATGCAGATAAGGTCCATGTACCCCCAAGTCCTCTGAATGTGATGGTGTCACCGTGGCCCTTCTCGATGTGGGGAATTGATATGATTGGAAAGATCGAGCCTACGGAATCCAACGGACACCGATTCATCTTGGTGGCAATCGATTACTTCATCAAGTGGGTGGAAGCGGCATCGTATGCCAATGTCACCAAGCAAGTGGTCGCCAGATTTATCAAGCGAGATATTATCTGCAGATATGGAGTCCCTGAGCGGATTATCACTGACAAAGGTTCGAATTTGAATAACAAGATGATGAAAGAGCTGTGCCAGCATTTTAAGATTGAACATCACAACTCTTCTCCTTATCGACCCAAGATGAATGGCGTTGTCGAAGCGGCCAATAAGAACATAAAGAAGATTGTTCAGAAGATGGTAGTGACCTATAAGGACTGGCATGAGATGCTACCTTTCGCTTTGCACGGTTATCGTACGACGGTACGCATATCAACCGGGGCAACCCCGTTCTCGCTGGTATACGGAATGGAAGCGGTGTTACCGTTGGAAGTGGAGATTCCTTCCCTGAGGGTTTTGCGAGACGTCCAACTTGACGAGGCAGAATGGGTTAAAGACAGGTTGAATCAGCTGATTTAATGGATGAGAAGAGGCTAGCTTCTCTAGCATACGGGTGGTTGTACCAGAGCCGGATGAAGAAAGCGTATGATAAGAAGATATGTCCTCGCAGCTTTCAGATGGGTGACCTTGTGCTGAAGAGGATTCTCCCGCCACAAACAGATCACAGGGGCAAGTGGAACCCTAATTACGAAGGGTCATACGTTGTCAGGAAAGTCTTCTCAGGAGGAGCACTGTTGTTGTCCACCATGGACGGTGAAGACTTTACGTCTCCTGTGAATTCGGACGCAGTTAAAAGATACTTTGCTTAAAATTGACCCGCTGGACAAAAAAAAGAGAGTCCAGGCAAAAATGGGGCATCCCGGCGAACCAAAAACAGAATAAAAGGTTCGGGCAAAAGTTAGGGATAAAATTGAAAAGATGTACACCCGCGAAGTCGAAAACCTACACTGGGCGGCTTCGGCAAAAAAGGGTATCCCGGTGAATTGAAAACCCGCAAAGGGCGATTCACGCAAAAGTTAGGGATTTAAAAAAGCAAATGACTGCGGTCCGAATTTGATACTGCGTTGCTTGGTGGTTGGGAGAATACTTTGGGGGTTCGTTTATCAGATACAATCTCTTCAGAAATTTGAATACCGGGAAAGCACTAGAGTCAGGCGAGTCATAGGAGGATCAACTTATGATGTTTGTCTGCACCACGTTGCCGACATATGCGCAAATTTGATTTGTCATTGTATTTATGCTTCTTGTGCATACTTGTATATTTGTTGTGCGTAACTTCCTTATTTCAGGAGTTACATCCAGTGTACAAAACTCTGCCTATTCAGAGGCCTAATCAATAAAACATGTTATTCAGTATTTGATACTTGTTCTTTACTATTTTGTATGTGAAAAACGCCAATGTTTTGATAAAACTAGCAGTTGCATAACGTTGCTGGCCCTTGCCAATAATTAGTAAAACTTCGAATTGACTGAAAATGATGTCACTGACGCTAACTTGGATAGATTTGATTGTATAGACTTGTTTTGTCTCGTTTGTGGTGTTGCAGGGTTCTTGCCCATGTGAAGTGGACGATCAGAAAATTGTAGTCCTAACCAGAGGCTCTTGACGAAAAGACTTGATCATTATGTGATGTGAATCCCCACGCAGGTCGCGCTTCATTCCCCGAAGCTGAGATGACACTGTTCCTTACTGAAGAAGGATCAATTTCCCCAGCTAGTCGCAGCTTATCCCCAGAGGATATTCTCCAGCAGGTCAAGATTAATGCTCCCCACAGGATGTCTATCCTTAGTCCCGAGTTTGTAAACCGTGGCCAGATGGTTTACTTCCCCCAGCAGGGTCGTTTACACTTAGCAGAGTTTGATAATTTTAAAGATTGTAAGCTGTGCTCAGACAGTGGTGTTTCTCCAAAAGGATTCCTTATCCTCAGCGGAGTCATTTAGTTTTCATCGGATTCCAGGGTTGTAAACTGTGCCCAGACAGTTATTATCCCCAACAAGGATGCCCTATCCCCCAGTAGGGTTGTTTATTCTCCCCAGCGGAGTCACTCCCTGTTTCCAGTGGAGTTGGCTAATATTCCCCGAGAGAGGCGTTTCTTCCCCAACAGAGTTTCCTCTCCCCAGCAGGTGTTTTTCTTTCCTCCCCGTGGAAATTGAAGGTTTAAAGCTCTCCCCGGCAGAGTTGGTTGTATGTCCCAGCATACAGTGAGATACCTGTTCATTCCCCCAGCAGGGTGATATTTGTCCTCAGCAGCCGTTGTTGATGAAGCAAGTTTATCAGAGCTTTTCCCAACAGTCTGAACCTGCATGTGCATTTGCATATAGTGTCATATTTGCATATACCAAAAACGCGTAGCATTTCCATACTGTATGGAGCATTACGCCATTGTCAAACATGCGCATTTTGAAACATAAATCAGGTTGGTTAACCTTTCGCTTGCAGGTGTATTTCTCAACAGGAGTGTGGAGTTTAGTTCAACAAAAATATGGAGTGCTAGCAGATATATTTTCCAGTCTCGCTGTGAGACAGGTGATGATACGAGGTAGTCTATTTTCCCCACAGAGTTACTAATGGAGATGATCCGATCAGCGGAATGTTTTCAAGTTTGTTGTTGCGGCAGCGTTTCAGAGTTTCATAAAATCAAAATTTCAGGAGTGTTCGCTTATTGCTGAGATGCGTGTTCGGTGTTTATTTTTCAGTACATCCCTAGTAGAGTTAGCTATTATTGCGAACAGGCAAGGAAGTTATATACAAAGTGTTTCCCTGTAAGAATCAGGCAGGTAGTCCGTAGGAAACAGGCGGATAATGATAAAAGAAGTTGTACCGTATGAAGCAGGCGGAAGAACTTCGAAAGATCTGTAGGAATCAGGCAGATGTAAACAGAGTTTCTGTAGGAATCAGGCAGATGGCGTACTTTCCGTAGGAAACAGGCGGATGATGACAAGAAACTGTCCCGTATGTAGCAGGCGGATGGCAGATGTTTTTCCGTAGGAAACAGGCGGATAACGATAAAAGAAGTTGTACCGTATGAAGCAGGCGGAAGAATTTTGTGTTTCTGTAAGAATCAGGCAGATGTGTTCTCCCGTATGTAGCAGGCGGATGTAAAGAGAACTATTCCGTAAGTAGCAGGCGGATGTGTAGAAAAGAGTTTCTCTGTAAGAATCAGGCGAATGATAGATAGAATTTCTGTATGAAACAGGCGGATGATAAATGGTCTTTCCGTATGGAACAGGCGGACAATGATAGTTGGTGTTCCCGTAAGTAACAGGCGGGTGATCTTTAAATTCAAATATTGTAGATAAGTTCTTCCGTATGAAGCAGACGGATATAAAGAATTTTCCCGTATGAAGCAAGCAGGTATGGATGTATTTTCCCGAAGAAAATAGGTGGATGAATTTTCCGGTATCCAGATAGATGGTTTTCCCATGATAGACAGAGTCTGTGTCTCAGGACAAGACAGAATGTGTTCAGATATTTGACAGAACTGTTTCCCCAGCGAGGTCGTCAGGATTTCTCTGTGTTAACAGAATGTAGGTAAAGTTATATCCCCGCGATGATAGAATCCTTTTCAGGCTGATGAAACTTTCCCCAACACGGTCGCTAATTGATCAGTTTGTTGCCGTAACAACCAAATCCAGTCAGCGGGCGGTGTTGTCCGAGCAGTTGGCGCAGTTTATTTCTGCGGTTGGCAAATTTCAGGGTTTCTTTAGTATTCAACCGTCTCGTACCTCGAATGTTTGAAGGTCGTTCGCTCTTCACCCATTCGAGTCCAAGCCGCTTGAATAGGGGCAGCTGTTGCACCCCAAAATTTGACCAACCGGTTCCCATATTTGGTTTATGTTTCAACGCATTTTGCATTCGCATTCGCATACTGCATGCATTGCATTTTTCTCAGTCAGATCGATTTTGCCGAGATTGCAGCCCCTGGCGTTTCAGGCAGTCCAGGCCATTTCGAATAAGTGTATTTTGAGAATTGATGCTCGTTCCCTGTAGTTTTCAGGCCATCTCGGTGCCTGGGTTTCGTTATGGTTGCACAATTGTTCTCCAATCGATTTAATCGGCCTCCTGGCAAATTTTAGTTTTTTCTCTTTTATTTTCTATATTTTTAATGCATTTAATAAATTTTTAATAGGGTTATTTGCTTTTTTAGATAGTAAATAGGTTAGTAGTTTGTTTTATAGAATTTAATAGATTCTCATAAATAGTTTTTAGATTTTTAAATAGATATTCCTCTTTTTTTTAATAGCTTTAATAGATTTTTAATATTTTAGATACTAGTTTTTATCCTTAAATAGAATAGATTTTTAAATAGGTAGTAATGTTCTTTTAATAAATAGATTTAATATAGAATTTAGTAGGTTTTTTAGATTTTATTAGATTTTTAATTGATTTTATAGGAATTTTAATTAGATAAATAGATATTAAATGTTTTTCTGTTTTAAATAGGATAATTAGGATTAATTTCGTTTTTAGGATTAATTAGGTTTTTATTATTAATTTTGTTTAGCTAATTAGTTTTAATATTCATTTTCGTTTGGGTTAATTGATCATTAATCATGTTTAAGTCATTAATTCTGAGTCATTAGTTTAATGGGCCATTTATCCAAGTCTGAAGCCCAATTCCCAGGTCCAATTTCGCTGCCACATGTCCCTTAAATAGAGGTGCCACGCGTGCAATTCTTCTTCTTCCACCTCATTTGTGGATCACACACTTCTGCCAGCACTACACTCCACTACCTTCTCTGATCACACGTGTCCTTCCCTAATCCTCCCTATGTGACACTTGTCTCGCCCTGAACACTCATCGCCACCACCCACTGCATGCGAGCGCCACGTGTTTTCCACTAATCACTCATCGCCGGAACACATGCAAACGCTGCCAGACCACTGCCTCTCCGCCGCAACCGTCATCGGAAGTTGTTGAGATCACCGAAAACTGGAAAATTTTTCCAGATCTTTCTATCCTCACTAATCTTCTCCATCGTCGCTCGTCCACCCTCGCCGGAAACCTCTAGATTCACCGGAATCTTCATCTCCTTATCAGTATTCAAGAACTTTTTTTCTAGAGTTACAAGATCCTCATCTTCCGTTTTCCAGATTTCGCTAAGATTCATGACTTCACTAAGATCCTCAATCATTTTTGTTCATCATCCATCAACATCTGAGTTTTGTGCCAAGAACTTCTACGATCGTCATCATCTCGTTCTCCAGAAATTGCCAGATTTTCATAGATCCTCGTTCGTCTTCATCGCCGAATCGCCAGAAACACCGCGCTTTCTTCAAGTTCTTCATACTCGATCAAAGATCTTCAGGAGCGTGTCATCAATCCAAGATCGTCACGACATTCTTCAGCGAGTTCTTTTTCCAGATTTCGTCAACGCTTCATAGATCTTCATAGAGCTTTCTCCAAATTTTCCTCAAGACTTTCAAGACAGACGCTCAAGGTCCTCTTCATCTGTAGATCTTCAATAGCATCCTCATCCAGGTTTCTTTTTCTTCTCATCCGATTCATTGCATGTTCGTAATAGGTTGTTAGATGTAGATTTAGGTTTTTGAGGTTAGCTGGTTTGAACGATTAGGTTAGAACTTTGTGATTTGGTTTGAACATTGGAGTTTTGTGAGGTGAGTGGGTTAAGGATTGGTACGGTGAACTGAGTTTTGGTCGTTAATTGGTGGCGGCGGTGAATTTTTGAAGGTTTTTGCTGGCGATTTGAGTGTAGGACGAAGTGTGTAAGGTTGATTTATGTTGATAAAGTTTGTTTCAGAGGAGGTTTCAGAGAGTTGAGGTGGGAGGATGTGAGCGCAGTTAGGGTTTCGGTGAGGAAGGTGAACAGTAGTGAGGGAGGGTTAGAGGAGTTTAGGTTTTGCTTGCTGAAGCTGGGTTGAAATTGAACTCGGGCTTAGGCCCATTAGGGGATTGCTGATCCATCCCCATGTTTTCCCAGGCGCACCCCCTCTCCTACTTGTGTTCGTTTTGGGCCTTAGGCAGTTGCTATCCACACCCCCCAGTGGGAGGCCCAACCAGGATTGCAAGGCGAATCTTTGCTATTCGCCACCCCCCCCCCCCCCCCCCGTTTGTATTTTCTTTGTTTTTTTTCTTTAGTGTTTTTTTGAAGCAGTCTGGGCCCAGCGCAGTATGATATCTGCACCCCCCTCCTGGGCCCAATGCATTTCTGAACTGCAGAAGTTACTTTTTGCCACACCTGTTTTTTTCAATTTTGTTTGATTTTCATTTTATTTTCTGTTTGCATATAGTTTAGTAAAAAAATCATATTAAATTCAAAAATAAGTTTTTATACATGGGAGTTTTTTCTCCATTTTCATTAATGTCTCAAGAAAATTATAGAAAAATAAAATTAGCATTTTAGTCATTTTTCTATTTTTGGTGAATTTCTACATTTAGTTGCTTTTATTGCATTTTAGTTTGTATATCCATTTTGTTGAATTTTGTTTAGCCATTTCCTTTCACATTTTGATGTGATTCTTTTTCCTATGGTTAGATTAGAGTATTAGGTTCCCTTAGAGATTTATCTCACATTTTTGTGATTTAATCTTGTTTAGCTTTGAATAAAGAGCACTAGGGTGACTAGAATTAGGGTTAAACTTGACATAGGTGCATCATAACACTTAGATTTTGGGTTTTTAGCTTGAATTAGGAGCTGGGAAATATAGGGTATGTAGGGTAGATGTATAAATCCCCTTAGAATTAATTTTAGGTTTTTAAATAATATACTACTATTTTACTTGATTTTTGTAAATAGTGTGTTTGTTTGGTGTGGCCATTGTGGGCTTTTGTATTGTTTGCTTGGGGTTGGGCTTTGCTATGGGGTATGGGGCTTGGATTGGGCTTGTGTAGCATGAAGAAGCATAAGAGAAGATTGAAGATGGAGATCAAAGTTGGATGCATGAAGATTCTCGTGCTTGAAGATGTTTTTGAAGACATAGAAAATAGGCAAAAATAGGCAGAGCTTTAGATTAGACTGATCTCTTTCACAAACATGGAAAGCTTCTTGTGCTTCCATTCCTCCCAATGACTAAAAGTCCTTCTAAGATATTCACATCCCTCCTTTGGAGGGATAAGTGGCTTATCATAGAAGTAGAACTTTGAGGGAACCAGTCTCTCATGATGATAAACACTTATAGGCTTCCTTTGGTTGCCAGTAAGCTGTTTTATCATTCCAACTTATTCTGTTAAGTGATTCTCTTCTGGAGTGCTTGCCTTGAAGATGGGGCTTACCTAAAGCTTGGAGGCCATTGAAGTTTGATCTTGGGGTTCACTTGAAGATGTTACTGTTTTGCAGTTAATCAACTGTCAGAGTTTGTTCAAGGCTGCTGCTGTAGGAGCTGGTGTGCTGTCAGAGCTAGTTTTGGGGTTTTATTTGCTTTGCTGTATTGTGTGTTAACTTCCCCTTGGGTTTGAAGTGAAGTTGTTTCACTTTGCCTATTGTTTTTTAGGTTCGAGGTTGAGTGGGACTCCCTTGCCTCGCTTGTACTGTTGCATCTCATGCATTTTACTGCTTTATTGTATATATGCTGTTTCTTTTCCGTTTATCCCCTAGGATCTCTGTTTCTCTCTGCTCAAGAGAGAAATATGACAGACATTAGGTGTTAATACATGCATGAAAACATTAGGGTAGTTTTGATTCCCATTTCAAACCCTAGGATTTCAGAGCGTCGTTCTCTTCTCATCTCAAAACAATCAAAAATACAATAAGAGGTCAAACATCAGTAAAAGACAGTTCTTGCGTAAAAAGACTGAAAACCAATCAAAGTGTCTTTTTTGTCCGCTTGGACCCGTAATCAGGAGAAAACCTTTTTCAGAAGGATAAAAAACAGTCAGACAAATCTGTGTCTTCCGTAGCCCAAACTATGTTTGCTCTGATCTTTCATGTTGTATGAAAGTACGTAGGCATAGGATGTGATATCCTAGCGAGCAACCTTCCCCTCCTTTCCCGTAGGTAGGCAAACTACGTTGACTCTGATTTCTCGTTCCAGACGGGAATGCGTAGGCATAAAGTGCGATACTTTGCCGAGTCATTTTTATTTTCTTTTAACCTCAGACCTGTAGATTAGATAGAATAACAATCCGTACTAGAAAACAAGCGTGGATCCCGTCGAGTACGACAGACGTGAGGGGTGCTAATACCTTCCCCTCGCGTAACCGACTCCCGAATCCAGGATTTGGTTGCGATGACCATTCCTTTCCCGTCTTCGCGGTAGGTTTACTCCGAGCGTTTCCTTTCCCTCCGTTGGGATAAATAACGCACGGTGGCGACTCTTCTGTTCAGCCGGCGCCGATTTTCGCAGTAGCGACAAGTTTGGTATAGAATTTGGACTTAATTCTTTGCTGGTTTGTTATAGACATATTAAGGAACTCCCAGAATTTTTTAGGTTAATTTTTAGGTAGCTTTAGGTTCGGTTTTGAACTAAATCTTTAGAGGCCTCCCCATTTGATTTCCCTTTTGACCACTTTTGGTGTGTGATTTCTTTAGTGCCTTTAAGCATAGTTTTAGGCCCTGGTTTTTCTACTATAGACCTCTAACATGTTTAGGTTCCCCTAGAAAAAAAATCTTAGATTTTTAGAAGTATTTTTAGTATTTTAGATGGAATTAACAACTAGACTAGTCATAACATGCTTTCAACCTAGTCTTCCCATTTTATTAATTTCAATAATGATTTTTAGATCAAGATAATTTGTTCATTTCTTTTGGATGTTGTTATATACATGATAAACCTCTGTTTGATTGATTGTGTTGATTTAATTTTGAGTTTTGAGTTCCTTTTGCATAGCTTGTCAGGAGCTTAGGGAACTAGGGTTTTAGGAAGAGCATTAGACTAGTTTTGTTCCTTTCTTCAAATATGGAGTACATTGTTCATATCCATTCAATCCAATGACATAAAGTCCTCTTAAAGAAGTCACACCTCTCCTTTGGAGGGATGAATGGCATGCTTTAAGAGTAAAACTTTGAGGATGCCATTCTCTTATAATGTTAAGTTGTTAGTGGCTTCCTTTGGTTGCATTAAGTTACTTAACATTTCAACCTGATCTTGTTAATGGATTCTCCTTTGGAGATTGCTTGTTGAAGATGAAGTTTGGGCTTGTTGAAGCTATGAGTGTTGCTTGTTGAAGCTGCTTGCTTGTTGAAGTTGTCTGCTTGTTGAGGTTGTCTGCTTGGTGAAGCTGTTTGCTGCTGAAGTTTGTTGCTTGTTAAAGAGGGAGGCTTGGTGAAGCTTGGTGCTTGTTGAAGATTAAAGGTTCAATGGAGCTTGAAGATAGGAGCTATTCATGAAGATGAAGGTTGTTGCTATCAACTTTTTGCTGTTTAACCAACTGTTGCTGTCAGAGCTGCTGCTTGTGCTGTCAACTGTGGGAGTTTGATGCTGCTGCTTGGGCTGCCTCCTCTGTTTTATTTTGGTTTTTCTGTATTGTTTGTTGGCTTGTACAACTTTCCCCCTTAAGGTTTGAAGTGAATGTTGATTCACTTTGCCTTTTGTTTTCCCAGGTTCGAGGTTGAGCAGGACTCCCTTGCCTCGCTTGTATTGCTGCATTGCATGCATTTTACTGTACTTGCTTGCTTTCTTTTCTGTTTATCCCCTAGGATCTTTGATTTACTTTGTGCAGGAGGGAATTATGACAGACATTAGGATTCTTATCCATGCATGACAACATTAGGTTAGTTTTTATTCCCTTTTCACCCCTAGGCTTTTTAGAGCTTCTTTCTCTTCTTATCTCAAAACAACTCAAAAATACATTAATAAGGTTAATCGATGTCGTACGTTACGAGCCTTAAGCTATTTGAGAAAGGGTTGCTGGAGAGCTTCTTTCCAGTAGTCTGGCTGCTTAGTGTGGCACCCTTTGGGTGACACGCGACGTAGTCACTCTCAAATCATAGTCTCTAGTACGTCAGAGATTGCACACAAACTAAAAAACACTTCTTTCGTAAAAGATTCAAAACAAACATCAAAGTGTCATTTTGTCCGCTTGGACTCTTAATCAAGAAAAACCCTTTGATAAGGTAATAAAAAACCAGTCAGACAAGCTTGTGTCTTCCGTAGCCCGAACTATGTTTGCTCTAATCTTTCATGCTGTATGAAAGTACGTAGGCATAGGATGTCGTATCCTAGCGAGCAACCTTCCCCCCTTAACCCGTAGGTAGGTGAACTACGTTGACTCTGATTTCTCGTTCCAGACGGGAATACGTAGGCATAAAGTGGGATACTTTGCCGAGTCATTTTCTTTTCTTTTTAACCCAGACCTTTAGAGTAGATAGAATACAATCCATACCAGAAAACAAGCGTGGATCCCGTCGAGTACGGCGGACGTGAGGGGTGCTAATACCTTCCCCTTGCGTAACCGACTCCCAAATCCAGGATTTGGTTGCGATGACCATTCCTTTCCCGTTTTGCGTTAGGTTTACTCTGAGCATTTCCTTTCCCTCTGTTGGGATAAATAACGCACGGTGGCGACTCTTCTGTCATAGTCGGCGCCGATTTTCGCAGTAGCGACAGCTGGCGACTCTGCTGGGGACTCCAACGGTTCCCTACGCGAGTCAATCCTAGCGCTTGTTTTCCCGTCGTGGGTTTTGTATCGATTTACCTTTCTGTCTTTACTTTCAGCATTATATTATTGTTGTTATGCTGGGTAGGGGTTCAGATTGAGAGATAAGTCGGACCTGGGCTTGAGTGCACCTAGAATTAGTTGTGGAAAGTAGTGGGCGCGTGCATGCTTTGCATGTACTAGTGTCCCTCAAAATCCACGCTTGGACGAGGTTCTTCTGGTTGACTTCTTTTTCAACCCTTTGGGTTGAGGGGGTTGTTGGTTAGTTGGATTGTCGACTCTGTGGACCGATCAATTGGAAGTTGGCTAAGTGAGGCCTCTTCAGGACATGATGATGCCACACATTCTAGGTATCGTATCATCAGTCTTGAAAGTCTGTGACACCGACAACCGCATAGGATGCCATACCTTGTGTCAGTTGATAGGGCACCTACCTGTGAGAGGGATTGGGGCATGCAGGAAACTTGACCTCCATTCTACCCGGTTTTCTTAATATTAGATTAGTATGTGTTGTTACTTGGGGTTCTTCATCAGGACTTTGTTATGGGTCTGTTGAGACCAAGCTGGAGCATTGTCTTGGGTCTGTTGAGACCAAAGTGGAGCATTGTTACGGGTCTGTTGAGACTAGGTTTGAGCAGTATTACGGGTCTGTTGAGACAGACGTGGATGGCTCTCTTCAGCAATATATCACTTGATCCCTGTTGCATGTTTGCATATTGCATTATTGTATACTCATTCTGCATATCATTAACGTGTGTCTGTGCTGCAGGTGCATTTCATACCCTCTGATTCTAGTTGCCCGAATTTCTGTCTGCTGCTATTATGGATACTTTGAAGAAGATTGTGGCATACAAGTTGCCTACTCCAGATATTACTTCTTTGCTTGGGTTGATGTCTTTAGCTGATGATGATGTGAAGAGAAGCTTCAGGAAGAGTTATGGGAAACTGCTTAGGTTGGTTTGCAAACCATCCACGTATGAGCTGAACGGATTGTACGCGCTTATGCAGTTTTATGATCCCCCACTGAGGTGTTTTACTTTCCCTGACTTCATTCTGGCTCCGACCATGGAAGAATATGCTGAGGTCTTGGAGTTAACCATTCAGAACAGGGTACCCTTCATTCATATGGGTGCTGAGCCCAAGCTGGAGGATTTGGCTGTTGCTTTGCATTTAGACTCCTCAGAGTTGCTGTTAACCTCGTGGAATGGAGTTTCTGGTTTCTCTCTCAAGTTCTTGGTTGAGAAAGCACAAGAGTATGCCAAGAGTGGCTGTTGGATTGTGTTTAATGTTATCCTTGCTTTGTGTATCTATGGCATTGTACTGTTCCCGAACATGCCTGACTTCGTTGATTTGGATGCATTCCATATATTTGCTTCAGGCAATCCTGTGCCTACACTGATTGGAGACTTCTATCATTCTCTGCATTATAAGAACGAGAATAGGAGGGGCAAGAACGTATCTTGTTGTGTGCCTTTGTTGTATATGTGGTTTGATAGTCACTTGCCCAAGAAGGGTATATTGGCTGAGTCTGCAGCTACGGTGGAATGGTCTGAGCGTCTGATGGGGCTTTCCTCAGAAGATGTTGTCTGGTTTGATAGGGATTTACTAGGATCTGAGATTATCTAAAGCTGCACAGGATATCCTAACATTCCTCTGATTGGGAGGAAAGGGTGCATTAACTACAATCCGTCATTGTTGATCAGGAAATTCGGTTATGCTTTGAGAAGCCCGCCAAAAGAGGAGGAAGTGCAGGAATCTCTGTACTTCACAGGTGATCTGAGTGGAGAATTGTTATCCAAGCTTCAGCATGCTTGGAATAACATCCGCAAGAAAGGGAAGCCGTTGTTGGGTAAGAATGATAGTCAAGCCTATCCTCCGTACCAAGTCTGGATCCAAGATAGGGCAAAGCAGGCGCTGATGTCGTTTCCTGCAGTATTACCTCCTGCTCCCTTCGTGGATGAGGAGCCAACTACTGTGTCTATTGAGAGATATGAACAGGTTGTGAAGGAGAAGGAAGCTTTGATGAAAGCCAACGAGAAGTTGGAAGAAGAGCTAGTTCAGCTCTGAAGCGAAAGAAATGAAGCTGTATATTCCTTCAAGCAGCAAACAAAGCTGGTGAACCGGTTAGGTGCAGAACTAACTGAACAACGAAAGAAGCGTGAACGTTTGGGGATAGATTTCAAGAGCTCTCATGACATGCTGGAGTCTAAGAAGAAAGCACTTGATATAGCTTACTTGGAGATCTCTACATTCAACAAAACTTGGAACGCTACGTTGACAAATAACAAGGAGAGAGAAGATAAGCTGAAGTTGCAAATCTCCAAGTTAGAGGATCAGTTGAAAGCTAGCCAGAGGAAGTTTGAAGAAGAAGCTGTGCGTAGTTCTTCCATTCAATCCTCGTTGAACAAAGCTGTCAAGAATCTGCAGGAGCACAGACAGAACTTTGAAGCCAAGAAGCGGAAGTTAGAAGACTGTTTTGGTAAGGGAGCTTGGGAAAACTCCAATGAAGGCCTCCAGTTCACTATACGGCAGTTAGAGTTGCTCGTCGAAGGGTTGCTCACTCAGTCCGATCATCCAGAGACCAAGAAATTGTTAGAAGAGTATCGTGCTCATTGTAACACTTGACTGTTGTATATGTTTTAGTTGCATTGTGCCGACCATCACCAGGATTGTTAGTTGAGGTCATGCCTTCTTCTTATTGTGTACACTCAGTGATGTTGTATTTCTGACTTGATGGGCTCTTTGCAACAATATATGAGATGTTTTCTCCGTGGATGAATCCAAGCTTCTTAGCACTGTCACTGCACTGGCACTTTGGCACTAGAATCGGGGGTGATTGCCCTAACGCATAGACACGCATTGCACCTGCATATTCATTTTACATTGCCAGTTACTTGTTTAATCTGTATCTTATTTCCTGCATCTCATAGGTTTTCCAGGGTTAACGACCAAAGAGTTCATCGCTATTCAAACAGAAACAGCTGTAAGAAAGATAATGGATCAAGTTCAGAATGAGATGCAGGAGATGCGCGGCAACATGACGCAGTTCATACAAGCAATGGAAACCATGGCCAAGGGCCAGGAGCAACTGCAGGCTATTGTACAACTTCTGATTGCACGGGCTCATGATAGTACTGTTGATATTACTCTTCATGACCGTCAGGGTTGCCTCCAGGGTTCTGGACGCCGACTTACAGAGATAGACATGGAGCATGTTCAAGCTGAGTTAATTGAAGTTTGAGGCCAACTGGGGCAATTCATGAAGGACGTGCACGCGTTGCGCTCGAATCAAGAGACGCTCGAAGAGGAGAATTACCGATTGAAGGCTCAGGTAGGATTGATGGCTGAAATATTGAGGAATGTACTCAGAAGAGAAGGTGAGCAAATGTCCGAAGCTACGGTCGGTTTACTTGCCCCACAGGGGTCGGAAGAACCAGTGCCCAGGCATGATAGGCCTAAGAGACCCTCTACACAATTCGAAGCTTGGGATTCTCCTCGTCGGTAGTCGCGACTGATTTCTCAGGATAACTCAAGGGGGTATGGTAAAAGGATGAAGCTCTTTGGCAGGGTATTTGATGAGATTCCGGTGGATTATGATCAGTTGGTGCAACTCTTATTCCAACTTCAACTGATTAAACCCCGCACTTTGGCTCCATTGACTGGGCAGCCACCACCAGGCTATGATGTGAACGCCCATTGTGTCTTCCACTCCGGTGCACCGGGGCATAACATCGCGAACTGCAAGTCGTTCAAGCAGAAGATTCAAGATTTGCTGGATGAGAAGGCAATTGAATTTGTGTCGGGCGGTATAAAGGTCTCAGGGACTGATATTCCTATTTCCCCACCGGAAGTTGCAAAAGAATCGAGGCACATCCTGGAATCATTGAAAACTGAATCCCCAGGTCAACAACAGTTGCCAATGCCTGGGCTGAATTTGAGGATGACAGTGCATGAGCCTAAGGAACGGGTTGATCAAAACCAGCAGCGCATGAAACGCCAGCATCCGGCTCAGCGAAGAACTCAAGAGGGGAAGTCAAAGAGGGTATTTGAGACACCTCCATCAATGTATGCTGAACTCTTTCAGACCTTGTTAGGGTTGCACCTTGTTGAAAAGAGAATGTTGGCCCCACCAACGGGTGCACCTCCATTTGGTTTCGACGCCAGTAAGCATTGTGAGTTTCATTCCGGGGCACTCGGGTATGACATTGAGGGTTGCCACGCTTTCAAGCATAAAGTCCAAGATTTGATCGACAGCAAGGCTATCAGCTTTTCTGATAGGGTCCCCAATGTGGTGCAGGGCCACGGACAAGCAAAGGTCGGGTTGATGAAAAAGGTTCCTAACTTTGGTCGGGCCGTGGAAAACAGGTCAAGACAGCAGCAGGCTACCTCTAACAATTGTTTCTGAGGATGGTTGACTCGCCAATAAGTCAAAATGCAAGAAGTCCGGTTCTGAGACACCGGCATTTTTCATGTTATCTTGTTCATGTCTTCGCATTTGTAGTTGCCTTTCTGTTCAATTGCAAATTTCGTTTGTAAAACTTGTTGTTTTTTTCAACTGATATTGATAAATGAAATAAATATGCATGTTTTGAATTAATCCAGTCATGTTCACTCTTTGTGTTTTCATTTATCTCAAACGCTTGTTAAGTGGAATCCGGGGAGGATGACGAAAACCGATGACGAATAAGCGTCTGATTGTATGCTTTTGGATAAAAACCTGTTGATGATGTACAGGCATTGTTTCAATCCATAAACACCGTAGATATAAGGAAGATAATCCCTTGTTAACCCCTTTGAGCATAGTAGTAGGAGTTTCTTTCTGAAAATGAAAAAACCCTAAATCTTAACCCGGGGCAGGGTAGGTGTCAGTTAGTTTGACCAAGCATTCAAATTACAAAAGGAGTGTCTGTTCGAGGATCAATCACACCTATATAGGTCGTGCCTAAAAAATCCGCAATGGTTGAACGTCAGGAGTGAGACAGTCACATTATCCCCCAAAGAGTCAGACAACCAGCGCCCCACGACTTGTTCAAAAAAGAAGAAGAGAATCCAAAGCCCGCTAAGTCAAAACTTCAAAACAAGTGCTTAGGCAAAAATTAGGGCATCCCGCTGGACTTTAGAATCAAGAGAAGCTCCAAAGAGTCAGTCCAGGCAAAAGTTAGGGAACGAAAGGAAAAAACACAAAAAGACGAAAAGGATTACCAAAGAAAAAATCCTCGAAAGGGACAAAGTCGTGTGACTCTAGGCACCCAAACACGATAAGCGAATGACTGTCACTCCGAAAAGCAAGTGGTATCCTGAACCATCACTCCTATCACTCCACCTTTAATAGGTGAACGCTGAAGTCGAATTAGCTGAACATAGGATTGGAGAACATCACGAAGAATGGGTGGGTCGAAATAAACTTTGAGCCTATATCCTTCCTTGTTAACCGTGAACCTGACCACGTTACAACCCAAAAAAGTCCTAATTGAAACAGGTTTAGTTCGAGAGCATAATTCGGTAAATATCGCATCGAAACTGACTCCTAAAAGGATTCCTCTTACGGCATGGTATTAATGTCGATATGTTGATGATTGATTCGTTGTAGGTCATAAAACTTTTCCATCAAATTGGACTGGATTTTCAAATCTGTCATATGCATTGCATTTAATATATCTTTTATGCAAAACAACTTGTTTTACTTGCGAGTAAGCGCATGCAGCAGGAAAGTTTCCTACAGTGGGAAGTCTGATCAGGATAGAATGCAGAATGTCTGAATGTTTCGTGAGCCGGGGCAGGATATATCAATTAATCCCCAGTAGGAGTCAGCCACCCAAGAATCAGTTAATATGGGGAAATTAGGTCGAGATTTGGCAGATCTCTCACAGCTAGGGGCATTGCTTCACGAATCGACCGATCAGGGGCAAAAAGATTATTGCAAGACCGGGGCAGGTCACCCTAAGAACAAAAGATTTTGTTGGGACATCCTTTTGGGGTTTGACGTGCAGAAACAATTCATATCTAACCGTCAGGGTACAAAAATTGAAGTCTTTATCAGGAAGTTGGTGCCGGTTCAGGGGCAAGGTATTGTGAGGTAGCACCATGGCTAGCTTTTCCATTCAAGACGAAGTGTTCAGACTGGGGCATGTTGGTATTTCTGGGGCAAATTTCCGAGAAGGTGGATGGAACTCGTGTTTCCCCAGCCAAAATCTTTTGATGAAGAGCCTGATTTCAGTTGATGTCATTCCTCGGCTAGTCGCATCTTATCCCCAGAGAGTTGGAATGACGTTATCCCTTACCAAATGAGGGATTATTCTCCCCAGAAGAGTGTCCTCAAGGAGGTTGTCCACAGGATATCCCCAACGAGTCGAAATCAGTATCCCCTGCAGAGGTTGCGCTCCCCAGTGAGTCGGATATGTGCAGGATCAATCCCCAGCATGGGAGGTTCCCGCAGAGTTTAACCAAGTTGTTGGTTCAGAAGGATTATACCCGGAGGACGGTTTCCCTTCTCCCCACAGGTCGTCATGCCATTGATAGGATGTTGATCTTCAGCAGAGTCCAAGGCTCCGAGTTTGTAAACTGTGCCCAGACAGTGTGCTTTTCCTAGAAGTGTCGCTTCTTTCCCCAGATGAGTTGGTTCACCAGCAGGGTGGTTTGTTCTTTCCTCCAAGTGGAAATTGGTGTTTAATCTCTCCTCGGCAGAGTTGGTTGTGTTTCCGGCATTTATTTTTCCAGAATACCTTATGATACTTGTTCATCCCCAGCGGAGTTGGCTTTATCCCCAACATTCATGTTGTTGAGACAACACTACCAGAGTTTCCCGGCAGCTTAATCCTGCATTTACATTTGCATATATCGCATCCACCCAAGCGCGTAGCATTTCCATGTTGCATGGAGCATTACGCCATTTTCAAACATACGCATTCGTGAAACATAAATCAGGTGTTTCTCAGCAGGTGTGTGGAGCTCTAGCTCAGATTTATTACTAGATATTCGAGGCCTCACCGTGAGGCATGTGATGATATTGTTTGTCTTATGGTTTTTCCCCACAGAGTTTCTTGTTGGAGTTTCTCTTATCCGGCCAGCGGATTATTTTCTTCAAATTTGCTGTTACGTCAGTGTCAAAGGGTTTCATGAATCAAAATTTCAGAAGCTGCCTCCGGTTATCAAAACAGGCGTCCGACAGTTTGGTTTCCAAATATCCCTAGTAGAGTCCTCCTCAAAGTCGCTGTCACGTCAGCGCTAAAAGGTTTGTGGATTGGGACCAATGGAGTTAGCTACTGCAGAGATAAGCAGAGAAACTGTATTCAGAGTATCTTCCCGTATGGATAAACGAATGTATTTTCCTACTGGTCGACAAAAGTATTCCCCCGGAAGTCGCCAAGATTTACTCCTATGTTGATAGGTTTTCCTTGTGTTGACAAGATGTGAGTCCTGACGTGGACAAATCAAGTTACCTTCCCTCGTGTTGACGAGATGGAATCCTGACGTGGACAAATTTATTTCTCTTCATGGTGACGGGTTTATTTCCTCGTGTTGACGAGATGTGAGTCCTGACGTGGACAATTTATTCCTATGATGATAGGATTTCTTCGTGTTGACGAAATGATTTCTCCGTGTTGACGGAATGTGGAGTCCTAATGAGGACAAATTTACCTTTCTCCGTGTTAACGGAATGTGGAGTCCTGATGAGGACAAATTTACCTTTCTCCGTGTTGACGGAATGTTGAGTCCTGATGAGGACGATTTTTATTCCTATGATGATAGGATTTCTTCGTGTTGACGAATTGATTTCTCCGTGTTGACAGAATGCGGAGTCCTAATGAGGACGAGTTTTATTCCTATGATGATAGGATTTCTTCGTGTTGACGAAATGATTTCTCCGTGTTGACGGAATGTGGGGTCCTGATGAGGACAAGTTTTACTCCTGGGATGATTTGATTTTTCTTCGAGTTAACGAGATGATTTCTCCGTGTCGACGGGATATGGACTCCTGATGAGGACAAGTGTTGTTCCTATGATGGATAGGATTTCTTCGTGTTGACGAAATTTGAGTTCAGATATGTACAAGAATGGTATTCCTATGATGATAGGATTTATTCGTGTTGACGAATCTATTTTTCCTCGTGTTGACGAGATGTGAGTCCTGACGTGGACAATTTAGTCCTATGTTGATAGGAGTTCCTCGTGTTGACGAGACGCAAATAAGATTTTATTGCCTATGTTGATAGGATCTCCTTGTGTCGACGAGATGCGGACAATTCATCCCCAGCAAAGTCGCCGGGATTTCTCCGTGCTGGCGGAATGTGGAGTCTTGATGAGGACAAGTTTTATTCCTATGACGATAGGATTTCTTCGGGTTGACGAAATTTGAGTCCTAACGTGGACAAGTTTATGATGGGATTTCTTCGTGTTGACGAAGTGTGCGTCCTATCGTGGACAAAGTTTTGCTCTTGTTGATAGGATTGCTCCGTGTTGATGGAATGTAGCGTCCTGACGTGGACACAGTTCTATTCTTGTGTTGTTAATATTTCTTCGGGTTGATGAAATGTGAGTCCTGACGTGGACAAATTTGTATTTATTCGTGATTTGACGAAAGTTGGGTCCAGATGTGGACAAGGTTACTCCTTTGACGACAGAATCTCTATTCGTGTTGACAAATTTGTTTCTCTTCTTGTGTTGACAAGGTTAGTCCAGTTGTGGACGGAGGTGTTTTTTGCAAAAATTGTTCAGTACCTGTGGCGTTACATAGGTAGTTGAAGTTGAAATCAGAATTATTATCAGACGTTGGATCAGTTGTTGCCGTAACAACCGGATTCAGATAGGGGATGTTGCTCCCCAAGCAGTGCAATTTATTTCTGCGGTTGGAAAAATTTCGGGTTTCTTGATATTCAACCGTATCGTACCTCGATTGTTTGAAGGTCGTTCGCTCTTCACCCAGTCGGGTCCAAGCCGTTTGAATAGGGGCAGCTGTTGCACCCCAAAATTTGCTCAACCTTTTCTTGCCTGATTTATGTTTCATTGCATTTCACTTGCATAGTTACATCATGTACATAGTTCAATCATTAGCATATCATAGCATATCACTCATCCAACAGGGGTTCAAGTGTGATTCTTATCAGAAGAAGCCTAGCAAGAGGTCTTATCCAAGAATGAAAAGTCATCCAGGCCATCAAGAAATGATTTAAAGCCTTGAGAAGTTTGAGTGCCTACATGTGGGTTTTGCTCCTATCTTGAGGAATATTGAGAATCATCAGTGGGATGTGAAACATGGAATGTGAATTTGAGGTGTGTATGGATCTCATGGAATGCCTAGAGGGCCATATTGAAGCTGGGACAAGTCATTGATTCAAGTACAAGAGCCACAGTTGAGGTACAGTCAACTAGGGTTTCATCTGGGTCAATCCTGGGTCAAATATGCAATTGAAGAGCATCAAAGCCTACTTTGAGGCCAGGGGATTCATGGATTGATATGTTGATACATGTGTGGTGTTGTGCCAAGATTAATCAAAGAAGAATCGAGAAGGTGGGGAGTTACTAAATTAGGGTTTCAGTGTAAAATCCCCTGTTTAGTGCCTAACTTCAAGACCACATAAGTCAAAATACAAGTTTCAAATGGATCTTTGGCCAACATGGAACTTTCATAGCATCTCAATACCTTTAATTTGATTACTAGAAGTCCTCCATTGGATTTATAGAATTCAAGTTATGGTCCAGACAAGTTACAAGTCCTCAGAGGTCACTGAAATTTGTCTGTGAAAATCATCTGACTTCAAAGCTATTTTTGACCTAAAAAGAGGTTTCACCTGAACTTTTGGCCAACATGAAAGTTGTTCCTCATGATCTTAGATTTCTAAATTGTACTAGAAGTATTCCATCTGATTTGTAGAACTGAAGTTATGAGGTTTACAAGTCATGGGTATTTTGGGAAAGTGAGATTATAGGTCATTTTCAATCATAGGTCAAAATCTCCAACTTGCACATCTCAAATGCAATTTTGTTCAACATGGAACTTGCTCAAAATCTCCGTGTTGACGGAAGGTTGTTGTTGTCAACTTTTTGCTGGTTGATCATCTGTTGCTGTCAGAGTTGCTGTTTGCTGTAGGAGTTTGGTGCTGCTGCGTGGGCTGCCTCCTCTGCTTTGGGGTTTTGTTTTCTGTATTGTTTCTTGGCTTGTATAGATTGCCCCTTAGGTTTGAGGTGAATGTTGATTCAATTTGCCTGTTGTTTTCCCAGGTTCGAGCTTGAGTGGGACTCCCTCGCCTCGCTTGTATTGCTGCATTGCATGCATTTTACTGTATTTGCTTGCTTTCTTTTCTGTTTATCCCCTAGGATCTCTGATTTCCTCTATGCAGGAGGGAATTATGACAGACATTAGGATTCTTATCCATGCATGACAACATTAGGTTAGTTTTATTCCTTTTCAACCCTAGGTTTTTTAGAGCTTCTTTCTCTTCTTATCTCAAAACAATTCCAAAATACAGTAATAAGGTTAATCGACGTCGTACGTTACGAGCCTTAAGCTATTTGAGAAAAGGTTGTTGGAGGGTCACTCTTCAGTAATCTGATTTCTTAGTATGGTACCCTTAGGGTGACATGCGACGTAGTCACTCTCAGATCATAGTCTCTAGTGCGTCAGAGATTGCAAATAAACTAGAAAAACACTTCTTTCGTAAAAGATTCAAAACAAACATCAAAGTGTCATTTTTGTCCGCTTGGACTCTTAATCAAGAAAAACCCTTTCATAAGGTAATAAAAAACAGTCAGACAAGCTTGTGTCTTCCATAGCCCGAACTACGTTTGCTCTGATCTTTCATGTTGTATGAAAGTACGTAGGCATAGGATGCGATATCCTAGCGAGCAACCTTCCCCTCCTTTCCCGTAGGTAGGCGAACTACGTTGACTCTGATTTCTCGTTCCAGACGGGAATACATAGGCATAAAGTGCGATACTTTGCCGAGTCATTTTCTTTTCTTTCAACCCAGACCTGTAGAGTAGATAGAATAACACACCCGTAGATAGAAAACAAGCGTGGATCCCGTCGAGTACGACAGACGTGAGGGGTGCTAATACCTTCCTCTTGTGTAACCGAATCCCGAATCCAGGATTTGGTTACGATGACCATTCCTTTCCCTCTTTGCGTTAGGTTTACTCTGAGCGTTTCCTTTCCCTCTTGTGGGATAAATAACGCACGGTGGCGACTCTTCTGTCATAGTCGGCGCCGATTTTTGCAGTAGCGACAACTTTGTCAGATGAATTGTGAATCAGATGAATTCAACTGTGTGATCTTCAATGAAATTGCCACTTGGGACTTCTAAAACACCATAATTAGGCTTCAAGGATGTGTATGAGCATATTTAATCATGTTCCAAGGCTTGGGATCATCCTTGGATCAAAAGTCAAAGGCACAGTTGACTTTTCCTAATGAAAAACCTAATTTGGGGCCTGATGAAATTGAGCTTCAATTGACTTGCAATAGGGTCAATTAACACTTGATTTTTGTTGAATATAATCTCCTTAAATGTAGGGGAACTTGATTTGGTGATGATCAATCCAAAACATTGACTGACCAAGCCATAAACCTCTTGATTCCACAGGTGCAAAATCCTAATTCAGATGAAGTTAACGACAACAAACTTGAAACAAGGTTAGGGTTAGGAAAAAATGTTTGATGATCCTAAAATGGTAATGGAATCTAGGGGTCAAAATTTGGGGTATGACACCTACTTAGCACACACTTAGAAGAATATTATGCTTTCAGTGACAGTGTAGGAGACCATGAACAAATATCTTTCCTTACCTATTGGCTCTCTCGCTATGTTTTTTGTTCTATATCCCTTAAAGTGGCCAAAATATTTGTGCCTTTGGCCACTCCACATAACAAAAAAAGAATACTTTCCTTAGAAAAGTGATCTTGTATGACCTTTATGAATCTCTGGGGTTAGCTTCTCGTTTTCTCAAGGATCGGGAAAATCCTAAGAGTCTCTTGGTGTTTGGCCATATTTGGCTCCTGCAGACGTGGCTTAATGTCACATTTGAGCCTTCTCTAAAACCCAGTTCCTCGCCTAATTTGGAGGGTGGTGCTCAAGGTTTACATCTTGCTCAACTCACATTGGATGACGATAAAGTTGCATCAAAGGAAGCTTTTGAGACTTATTTCTATCTATTCTATGATTGTAAAACATTTGTTTCGACTATGATGCCATTTTCTAGTCAAAATTGTGGACCTAACCGGTTCAAAAAACCATTTCCAAATCCTTCACCTAACGAAGAGAGAGGGATATTCACAACATTTTGCTAGAGTTTTTTCAACCTTCTCCTCTGTCGACCAAACTCTGTTCTTCTAAGGGCGGCTGCCTATCAACCAAACTTGGTGGCTAAGCAGTTTGGTCTAAGTAAATTCCTACCAAAATCACTTATTCCAAAATTCGATGTTATATTCATTTCTACCGATGAACCAAATGAAGAGTGGCTTGGGAAGTGTACTACTTTCTTCATGAAAAAGGTTGTATTTCTCGACCCTCTCGAATTCTCCCTTTCTTTCAACTGCACTAAAGAATTTGAGGATTGGTGGTCTACTTACTAAAAGAGCATTCAAAATCCTTGTCTCATGGATAAACGGGTGGTTGACGCCTTCTTGTTCCTGCAAAATTTAGAGAAAAAAAAAGGCAAGGGTAAGTTTTGCAGCCTGCTTCAGAAGGGGATAAGCAAAACCTCTTAGGAAAAATTACTTAATTTCTCTTTTTTGTCCTTTTCACTTATTTATGTTGACCTTCTTTAGGGGCTTACCTCAACCCAATAACATCGACAAATGTACAACAAGAAATCAACACTACATGTGGGAGGTCTGAACCAACAAAGGAACCTTCATAGGTAGGTTCTAAAAAAATGTTTTCCTTTAGCCTACAAAACCACTATCAAATTTCTAACTTGTGTTCTGCTTCTTAAAGGTTGAAAGAAGGGAAACACTTCCTCTGATGCAGGGCCTTAAAAAAAAGGGGGGGAAAATGAGCAAAGACACTGAAGCTCCTTGTAGTGAAGAAAGCGTAGTGAAGACACTTTCGATCAAACTTAGAAAACCACCTAGGAAGGATGTCACTGAAGGACATCCAAGACTCAACAATAAACAAAAAGCCAGGTTTATGTACATAAAGAATCCTTTTCAATGATAATTTTTTTGGAGAGTTAGTAAACCCTCTCACATTCCAATAAAGGAATTTCATGAGGACATGGTTGTGGGGATAACTCTAGATCTTGTCCCATATTGAATTCTAGAGTTTGAATTGAGCTTCTTGTACTTTCTTTTAGATGTAACCATTTGGAAACCATCCCGGTGAGGATCTTGATGAGGGTATATGTTGGGGAAACCTATGCATTTTAAATCTTCCATATTTGCCCAAAACTTTTGAAGGAAGGTCCTATGTTTATCCACATTCTAGTATGTGGTAACTAAAGAAATTTCTTCCATAACTTCTAAGGAAATGTCTCTTTCAATCATTTGTGTTGCGTCAAAAAAGTCTGCCTCTAAAGAGCTTTCTGAGTTGGAATCTTTGCACAAGGTTTGTTATTTGAGTCCTCTTAAACTAGAGGGTTATTGACCATAGGGTTGTCAAAATGAAATATGTTTGTCACTGTGTCACTCTCCAAATAAGTGACTTGAAATCCAGTTTTATTGTTAGCGGAGATTTAGAAATTGAAGTTCTCATTATGTGGTGGATACCTCTCTCACCAAAGGTGTTATTCCTTTATATCTCTTGCTACGATCCTACTGAACGTAGGCTTGTTTTGGTTCCTGCCCTGTCTTATTAATAAAGTGTTCCTTTATTTCAATTTGACCATGAAGGTTTTCTCTAAGAGTCATACGCTTGCAAAAATTAACATGGTGGCTAATGCATTTGCTAAAAATACAATACCCGGGAAAGTTTCCGCATTCCAAGTATACAAAAAATTGAAGCCTTTCCTTTCCATAAGCACCTTATCCCTTAGGTCATTAGCAATTTCAAAGTCCACCAAGACTCATACATAGTGCCTAAAAGGCCTATCAAAACTAGGTTTTTCGGTAGATGTATCAGTGCAAATGGGGGTTTCATTGCTACTTGCAATCACAAAGAGAAATTTAGGTCTCCAATACTGATGTGATATTCCATAGATTATAATGTTAACTTGAATGGAGCCTTGTTTGAGGTTTGAAGGGTTGGAATATGATGACAGTTTGTCATTACATGATTTTTATGAGTATTTGCAATAAATTCGATGAAAACTCAAGTCAAAGATAAGATAAATATGAAGAAGTATGTATAAAATGATGAAGTCGAAGAAATAGAGCAAAAGAAAGAAATAGGGAAGAAAGTGTGAAGAAACGAGCAATATTTAGCACAATTTACATATTAACGTCTGTCTAGTAAATTGATCATATCTGGAATTTCGTAACTCATTTTGACGTGGAGTACTTTGCAAAATTAAGCTAAGAGAAATATATATATATATATATATATATATATATATATATATATATATATATATATATATATATATATATATATATATATATATATATATATATATATATATATATATATATATATATATATATATATATATATATATATATATATATATATATATATATATATATATATATATATATATATATATATATTCATGAATAATCACCCATGTGATCGAAAGTATCATGCACACGATGCAACATGTTCAAATTCGCGTGCACGATGGAATAATCATGTGCGCAATGATACTTTTTATGGGCTTTTTTGACTCGTTCTAATCTATTCTGAAGGCTTTTTTAAGGAGATTTTCTGCATTTATTAAGGGTTCAGTAGGGTTACAAAAATTGGAGAGCAAAGCACAATTTTGAGAGTGTCAAGAGTGATATTTAGGGGATTTGAAGCCATTGAGGCCAGTACTTCCAGGGAATTCATATGTTATTTTCATCTATCAATTATGGTATTGTTATCTGAATAATGAGTAACTAAGCTCCTCAAGTTTAGGTTGTATTATGATAAAAACTATTCAATCTTGTTGGGTTATGCGTTGATTTGACTTTGTATGAACCCTTTGAATTATAATTTTGTTCAATTGCTTATTGTTCTTAATGCTTTTTATTTGAGATACTCTGTTAAACTGATTTTGGGCACATAGGGACTACTGACTCTTAGCCTATCTATTGGACCTAGGGCAATTGTTATACTTATGCTGTTAAATAGGAATAGGAGACCTCGAGTATTGGCATAAGGAATTAACATTTTATACATCACCTAATCTAACTTACACTCGTGGACTAGGAATAGGATGCTTCGAGTAGTGATTAGTGAGTTATTTCATGAGGGATCAGTTATACCGACTTTATTAATTATGTGTTGGATTATAAGGATAATATCATTCGTACAAGGCAACATTCATCAATAAGAGAGAATAAGGGAATTCGATACATAACCTGACCGTCTTAGTATTTATGTTTAAACCTCTTTTTTTTTTTGTTCTGCAACCTGAAAGCCCTCCCCCCCCCCCCCCCCCATTTACGATTTTCCTTACATTGCATAAATATTGTCTTGTTCGAACACAATCTATGTGCATTCCATCTTAATTATTACTTCGACACTATCGGTACACTTGCCGAGAAGTCATCAAATTTTGGGTGTCGTTGTCGGGGACTGTTGATTGCAATAAGGTAATGCTTTTGCAACGTTTAATTTTTCTTTATTTTTTTTTTGTTTTCAATTGTATTTTTTTTAATTAGTTCTTTTTGTTTCTTCTTAAATTTTCTTTCCTATTATTCTTCTTTTTAGTTTTATTTTTGTTTGATTTTTTTATCTAGTGTAGTGCTACTAAGGTATTTTTCCGTATGCTTTGTATGCGAGGTCAAGATAGTCATGCAAGATGACATATATGCTACGTTTGCAAAATTTGAAGCTTATACAAAGGAACTTGCAGCAAAATCGCTCATTCTGGAAAATGCTATAAATTATTCAGAACAAGAACCTTACATCAACATTGATCATTCATGGGAGGAGGATTCATCATCTCAACTTGAAGAAACCTTGACTCAGTTTATAAAGATGACTCAACTCAATTTTGATAAAATCAAAAGGCATCAAGAGACCGTGCTAAGTAACATGGAAACATCCTTCTAGAATTTAGAGATGCAACTTGATCAAGTATCTAGCCAAATAGCATTAAAACTGAGATCTAGTGGGTATTTCTATGAAAATATGTTAGATAATCCTAGAGATAAGGAAATCGAAAGAGAAGTCAAACAGGAATGAGAGGTATTCGATGAAGGAGGGTTGAAAAAGAGAAAGAAGAAGAAAAATGCAAAACACCCGATAAAAAGGTAGAAGCAAAAATAGAAGCAACAAAGGTGAAAAAGATATGTGGAAAAAGAGTAAGAATGCAAGATAAAGATTGTATTGTTTTGGAGGAAGCTTCAATTTCAATAATTCGTTCAGACTTAGATATCCAACCACAAGATCTTCAAAAAAATAATAGTCCTACACATAGAAACAAAGCTGATAAAAGAGGAGAAATAGATGAAGTATTGGATGAGATTTATACCTTATTCAATACTATCAAGTTGAAGAGAATATGAAAGTAAAACCTTCAATTTCTGAAAGGGATGGAATTCCTACCAAACAAAAGAAAGAAGAAGAATGACGCGTTTTTCGTGTCATATTGTCGCCCTAACACAAAAATCGAAATGTCAAGCTTAGGACCTTAAAGAAACGCTTAATTGGAGGCAACCCATCATATAAGTTTTTATTTAATTTGCAAAATATAAATTTCAGTTTATTGCAATTAATTGTTTTTGTTTTGTAGCATGTCACATTTATGAGCGGTAGGACTAAGACTTGAAAAAGGGATTGAAAGAAGAAAGTAAGACTAAAAACTCTTTCCAGTCCTATTATTTTTTCTTCTAATCTCTTTTCACTTTCTAGTGTTATAGTTGTTGTTTCAAGAAATGGGTCCAAAGCGAAGTTGTTTGTCTCGAGCATCATCATTAATCAGACGAGGGCAGAGTGGACCAGACAGAACCAAGACTTCAACAACACCATGCAAGACGTGTAAGACTTTTTCCACTCCAATGACATGTTAATTTGGAGTTTTCTGAATTTGTATTAATTTTTGTGATTCCCTTTTACGTCCAAAAAGTCAATCTCTCAAGTAAATATAGAGTATTGGCTATAATACTTGGTTCCCCTTTGTACAAGTAAATTTATGTTTGTCTTTAATAAACAAATTTGTTATTGCTATTTGTTTCAGATTTACAAAATTTCAATTTTAGCAGTGAATAGGTGAACCATAAACATCATAAAAAACAAAGGTGATCATCAAGAAAGTTCTTTGCGGATTGAGAGTTGAGGAAGAAAGGAACATCCAACTACCTTTTACTCAATCTCCAAATACCTCAACTATTAAGGTTTGAGCCAAATATTCCATTGTTTACTTTTCCTTGTTTTGAGAGTATCCTTACAATTTCTATTTTCTAGACTTTGCATTATTTCTGATTTAATCTATTTGTTTGATAAGTACACACTGAGGCACTTGTTTGTGGTAAACTTTGAGCCTTTTCAAAATAACCCGTATATCATGTCTATATCACAGTAATTAGCCAACTGACTTGAAATATTAAATCTTTCCACCATCTCTTTGGAGTTAGGTAGAAACTTTAGTTCCTTGGTCATATGAAAATGAATAAGTTTGGGGTTTCTCTTGAAAGTAGCAAAGTTTAAGTTTTGGGTTGGTGTGCTAGAGATTTTGGTCAAAAATTCAAAAATAAAAATGAGAACAATCAAGAAGTCAAAGCAACTTCTTCAAAAAGTATGAAAAGCATGTTTAGAACCATAAAATGTTAATCTCTAGTACCAAAGTAATGAAGCAAGAGTTGATATGAAAAGGAATATGATAAAATAAGGAAAATTAGGTACCTAACTCCAAAGGTTTAAGCGTACTATCTCAAATTATCCCACCCTGACATAAGCCCCATTACAACCTTGAAAGACCTCAAAAAGTGTGTGTTTAGATGTCTTTGATTGATTTTATTAGAAATTTTACAAGCTTATGGTAAAATACTTTTGTATGTTAATTGTGTGATTACCCTACCAATTCGAGTTAAAAAAATTAGTGAGCTGAGAGACAAGTTGAGTACTTATTATGTTGGAAGAACTTTTCCAAATTTGCTCGACTGAAGTCAGAAACTGGAATGAGTATCAGGTAACACAATTGGTGATGTTGATTCATTATTATTGCAATTTTTTTGTTTGAAATGTGCAGTTACAGATGAGTTACTTGAGGACAAACAACGATTCAAGTTTGGGGTTGTGATGACAACTTGTAATTACTTGATTTTGATGAGTATTTGTGATGAATTCAATGAAATCTCAAGTCAAATATGAGCTAAATATGAAGAAGTATGAAGAAAATGAAAATGTCAAAGAAACAGAGCAAAATCTAGAAATCGATAAGAAAGTTTGAAGAAACGAGCAATTTTAAGTACAATTTACATATTGACACCTGTTCAATAAATTGATCATATATGGAGTTCCATAACTCGTTTTGACGTGGGATTTTTTGCAAAATGAAGCTAAGAGAAATACCTACATTCAAGATCAATTACACACGTTATGGAAAGTATTGCATGCCCAATGCAGCGTGTTCAAAATCGCGTGCGCAATGGAATAATCATGCACACAATTATACCTTTTTTTGGGCTTTTCTGACGCGTTCTAATCCATTCTAAAGACTTTCTAAGGGGATTTTCTACACTTTTTTCAGGGTGCATCAGGGTTACGAAAATTTGAGAGCAAAGCACGATTTTAAGATCTTCAAGGGTGATTTTTTTGGGTATTTGAAGCCATTGGAGGCCAGTACTTCAAAGGAATTCATGTTATTTTCATCAATCAATTGGGGTATTGTTATTTGTATATTGAGTAGCTATGATCCTCTAGGTTAGGTTGTGTTATGATGATCCTCATTCAATCTTGTTAGATTATATGTTGATTTAACTTTGTACGAACCCTTTGAATTATAATTTTATTCAATTGTTTATCGTTCATAATGCTTTTTATTTGAGATACTCTGTTAAACTGGTTTTGGGAACATAGGGATTACTAACCCTTAGCCTATTTTTTGGACCTAGGGAAATTGTTCTACTTACGCTGGTTGAATAGGAATAGAAGACCTTGAGTAGTGGCATAGGAAATTAATATTTTGTACATCGCCTAATCCTACTTATGCTGGTGGACTAGGAATAGGAAGGTCTATGTAGTAATTAGTTAGTTATTTCGTGAGGGATCAGTTATAGCGGCTTTGTTAATTTGGTGTGAGATTATAGGGATAAGATCATTCGTACAAGGCATCATACATCAACACGAGAGAATAAAGGGATTTGTTACACAACCTGACCGTCTTAGTATTTCTATTTAAAACTCTTATTTTGTTTTTCATTCTACAACCTGAAATTCCCCCCCCCCCCCCCCCATTTACGTTTTCTTTGCATTGCCAAATATTCTCTTGTTCGAATACAAACCCTATGAATTCGATCTTAATTATTACTTCGACATTATCGCTACACTTGCCAAGAAGTAATCAAAATTCTTACTTCAAGGGAAGAATTTAAGCAGACAGGGTTAAGTTTCACGAATTGACCAACCTAACCTTTCTAACATCCTCTATAGAGGAAAAAGAAAATCCATAATATCCTTTTTCCTAAAAAGGTACCCCACTTGCCTATAGAGCTCGGGAAATTCGCAAGCTTACTTTTTAAGGCGACTGTAGAAAGAGGAGAAATACCTTTAGGCCAAATGATTCTTCCATGAATGTTATTTTTGCAGGCTTAAACTCCAAGCTAATATTCTTCTTCTGGGATTGTAATGACGAGTATGTTTCCCTTAACACATGGCTTTGGAAGCTGACTCACCAGGATGTCAACAAACGATTTTTCTTGTCTTGAAGAATTAAGGTTTAGTACTTGTGAAGGATAAGAAATTGGATTAATGATTGATGGAACATCGATTTCATTGAGGAAGAGGCAAGGAATGAAAGGATCTGCCATGTGAGAAGGAAAGAGACACCAAAAAGTGAAGGAATGCTAGTGAGGAATCAAACGACGTCATCACCACTCTTGCTTTTTTTATCACTAGACATGACTATTATTTCTTCCTTTTCACTTATATTTATGAATATGAGAATCCTTAACGATAGAATACGAGTCGAATAAAAAATCAATAAAATAAAAGTATTCTACCAAATATAATTTAAAAACAAATAACTTAATTTTAAAATAATATAAATTTAAATTTAAAACATAAAATAAAATTTGAAATTAAACTTTAAGAATCTGATAATTATTTTTAAGAAAATATATACAGATATATAAGAAGGGTTATTTCATTGTTTCAAATAATAATATTTATTTTGTTTAAAAAATTATGATAACATAAATTCAAATCTAAAAGTTTCACATAAAATATTATTACAGTAAAATTTCTAGTCGATAACAACAAAAATATCTTATACACTATAACTGTACCCAAAAAATTAATATAACAAAATAATAATGAATATTATGTTAGTTACCATATGTTGATGAAATATATGATTAATATTTATCAACTTATCATCCTATATTATTTTTGCCTAACTCTACAACATAGGTATAAAGAAATATTCTTATTATCATGTCTTCATCCTATACTATAATTCTATCTAGCTATATCATATTTACCTTTTCTGAAGATCAAACAAACTAATATTGTATGATAGTTCCTCCACACACCTTATTCTTTTCTTTTCCAATGTCATTTTCTTCTTTTTTTGGCTTTATATATAACTTTTCATAACTTTTCATAACTTTAACCCTCTCCGTTTCTTCCAACTACCTTCCTTTTTATTTTACTTTACAAGACTAATCATGAGAACCCCCATTACTAATGGAAAAGACACGTGGTACCAATATGTTTTTTTTAAATTTGATTAATCTTGAAGTACACACGTGTACTTAAAAACTAGGGTTAAACTTTTACCCCACCACTGAAAATGAAATGAAAAATATTAGTGGGAGGTTCCCTTGCTCTCATGATTGTATTCTCCACAACAAATACACCAACTGTCTTTATATATATATATATATATATATATATATACTTTCTTTGCATGCATTATGTTGTCCTCCTCTACATAGGTTTGGATGGTTACTTTTGGAGTTTTCATGTACAATATGTCCATGGATACTAGTTGAGGATCCACTTTTCTCCTCTTCCACTTTAAGTGGGTAAAGCGTGACCCATTAGGTGTTGATATCTTTTTCGTTATCTTTTTGATTTTTTAATCATTTATTTATAGTAGAAACTATGCCCAATTGATAATATACATCAACGTATAAATTTGTTAAAGGGTATATAATAGACATAAATTCTGACGATTATAATGTGAGTTTTGATAGGAATTTTTTATTTATAAAAGATAATTTTGAAGAAAAGAGAATATTTTTTAATAAAATTTTTATTTTATTTTATTTTTATTGTTATTATTATCAGATTATGTACTTTCTCTTCTGATATTTTTGATGTATTCACTTGGACATCAGACTTTAATTCAGGTTTGATTAACAATACTAATGTGCAGTGTTGGATAGGGGTGTAAGCGGATATGGAAAAACTAATTAAACCAATAATCCAAACCAAATCAAATTGGAAAAAAAAACTATTGTTTTTGGTTTGGTTCAAAATCTGAACCAAATCAATAAAAATCGAAATGATTTGATTTGGTTTTCGATTTTAATTTTTAGTAAACATCAAACCGATGAACCGAACTGATGATTATAAATACATACCTAATCTTTTATTTACTCCATTATTAAGCCCAAATTTTATATTGGTTCAAATCTTCTCCATCTTTGTTTAAACTTCTTTCTTACCAAACTCTAAGCATAAAAAATAGAAATCATAAGGCACAAAAACTTGCTCTCACCAAACTCCTGTTTTGTCTGTCTGTCACCATTATTTCTCTCGCCAGCTTCATTCTTATATATTATGGTTTCTTTATTTGTATTCAACTTCTCTTCGTTAATTTTCATTTTTTTTATTTACCTTTTTTGTTTCTTCTTCTTCAAAGAATTTCCTTTTAATCTTGTTACAAAATAGTTTTGATATGTGTTTAAGGTGTGAAACATGTTAATTTATGTGTATTGAAATATTTTGTTATTATTGTTGTGTTTTATTTGTTAAGTTTTCAAATCCTTTCCAAACCTTCTCATGACAAGTGCCGACTTTTGTATTTAATAGTGAAATTATTTGATGATGCAAAAAAAAAATTATGCCAATATTTCGTATGGATTAAGAACAACTTGTAAGTTGTTTGAAAAGTATAACATGTAGTATATTGTATGAAATGTATAATTTGAAAAAATAATAGCATAAAATACACCAAAAAACTTGATTGCAGAGAATACAATATGAATATTATGTTTGAAAAAAAGTGTTGTAAACCAATCAACCAAACCACACCTACTGCTGCTCATTCTCCTTCCATGATCATGAACAAAATTTTATTCTCTTCATCAAACTTTTGTCTTGCAACCTTGCACTACGCCAAAAATGAGATTTAGCAGCGCACTAAAAGACAGCGCTTTCTTAAAAAGCGCTGCTAAAGAGTCATAAAAAAAAAGAAAAAAATAGCATACCTAAGACAACGCTTATTAAAAAAGCGCTGCTAAAAGTGGGGTCCTAAGAAAGCGCTGCTAAAGGGGTACAAAAAGCGCTGCTAAAGGGGGTCCTTAGGCAGACCTATAGCAGCGCTTTCAAAAGCGTTGCTAAAGGGGTACAAAAAGTGCTGCTAAAGGGGGGTCAAAGAAAGCGCTTCAAAAAAGCGCTGCTAAAGGGGGGTCCTTAGGCAGACCTATAGCAGCGCTTTCAAAAGCGTTGCTAAAGGGGTACAAAAGCGCTGCTAAAGGGGGGTCCTTAGGCAGACCTATAGCAGCGCTTTCAAAAGCGCTGCTAAATGCCATTCAAAAGCGCTGCTATAGGTTTAAGTAGCATAAATTTAAAATATTCCAGTATTTTCGCAGAATCAGAACATTCTTCTTCTTTCTTCTTTCCACTCGCGAACACATTCCTTTGTGCCCTATTCATTCCGTCGACGCATTCCTCCGTGCCTCCGTCCGACAGCCTCCGTCTGTCGCCTTTCCTCCGGTCATTCAATCGTCTCCTCATTCCGCCGCCGTCCTTCCATTTTTGACGGTCATCTCCGTCCTCCACCAGCGCATTTCCACCATTTTTAGGTATTTGAAGTTTTTCATTTTCCATTTTCATTGTTCTCATAGTTGAATGCATTATTGGATGCAACTATTTCATCAATACACTTATCTCTAAAAAAAGAACCCCAAAACACTATTACCATGCAGTTCTTGTCTCTGTCACTTATAAACAAAGTGTTGTGTTTTTCATTTCATGGTTAGTGTCACTCTTTTAGTACTAAGAAAGAGGTCATCAAGATTGATGATCTTCATTTGTGCAAAACCAACACAACTTTTTCTGTCAGTACTAAGAAAATGTTGTGTTTTTGGACTTTCTTTGAACTTTTTTTTAAAGATTATAAATTCTTAAAACAATCATATTACTATTGAACTTTTTTTAAAAGATTATAAATTCTTAAAACAATCATATTACTATTGTTATTATTTTTCTACAGGTGCTGATTGGTGAACTCAACAATTTGGAAAGTCTTTGTCTTTTTTGAATCGGTTGCCTTTTATTGCGGGTAAGAATATGTCTTTATATTTGTGAAAATGTCATATCTATATAATATTTATGAGTACCTTAGATGTTCATGTAGGGTTGTTTCTTGATTTGGTTAGATTTTTTTATCTCTTTCCATATTTGATTAGGATTTGAACTC
The DNA here is from genome assembly GCA_963859935.3 of Lathyrus sativus. Lineage (NCBI taxonomy): Eukaryota > Viridiplantae > Streptophyta > Magnoliopsida > Fabales > Fabaceae > Lathyrus > Lathyrus sativus. Next base: position 362,093,529 of record OZ012739.1, read on the forward strand.
TAGTGCTATAATCACCTCATAATATATCATAACAATGTAATGTCCTATTTTTTTAGCATATAATATTCTTTCATTTTTTCCTTCCTTACCTAAAATGTATAGTTCTCAATGTTTAGTGTTTGGTGAATATGATATGTTATTATGGGTTTATATGTTGAAGGCTTGAGAAATGAAGTGAACATGATTTGTAGTTTTGTTTTGGTGTATATGCTTGGCAAGGTTGAGGGTGGATAGTCACAAAGAGAGTTATTGGCTAGCACATCACGCCAAAAAAAAGATATTAAAACACCATAAAGAATTGAATTTAATCAATAAAGACATTAAGAATTTAAGTGGATTATCTAGTAGTAAGGGTGTCATTTTAAGTTTAAGGATATAATTCAATTTTTATTGCTTTTGTAACGAACAAGTTTCTCAAAGATTCTGATGGAAATTTTGTTGACTCGGAGCGTCCAAAGAAGTACGCTGATCTGATTTCAGAAGAAGAATGGGAGACATTTGTTGCGAAGCGACGAACCAAAGAATTTTTAGTAAGTACAACTTATCATGAATAATGTATAGTATATATACTTCTTCCACAAGAGTTCTGATATGACTTAAACTTGTTTTTTCAGGTTGTGAGTGGCGTTAATCGGCAACGGGCATCAAAACCCGCGTATCCATACAAAAAAGGGCGTTTGGGATATGCACACTTAGAACAAAAAATAGTAAGTATATATAAATGCTTTAATATGATATAGTTACCAAAATTAGTAAGTATATATAATAGGATATGAATGGTTTATTATCCGTCTTAATGTACAGATAGAAGAGGAGAAAAGTGATGTGACATTTCTTCCGGATCATGTTGTGTGGAAGGTTGCCCGTGTCGGAAGAGATGGAGTCGTTCAGGAAGAAGTTCAACAAGTGTTTGAACGATGTGTAAGTACAACATTAGTTTTGTCAGTAACTGATCAAAAGTGTATAATATATTTATATATGCTTTTATCTATATTTCAGGAGACGCTATCCCAGAGTATAACTCTAGCTGAGGACGAGGATTGCAGGAGCATACTGAGTCGGGTGTTAAATATCCCTGAATATTCTGGGCGTGTGAGGGGTAAGGGATTTGGCGTCACTCCATCACAGCTGTATAAGAAGCCAACGAAAAAAAATCCTACCAATAAAGAAGTGATGGATACGTTGGAGGAATTAAAAGCCCAAATTCGGGAATTACAGAAGGACAAAGAAAGATACATGTCGGAAAGGTGCGGTCCAGAGGGTAAAGATGCTAGTGAAAAAGATAGTATTGATTGTCCGCAGAAGCTTCCAGAGGTAATTGTATATATTACATTGAATTTAATTTAGCACAATTTTCTTAATTGACACATTAGTCGGCATCATTATTTGTTTAGGGCATTTCACGTTGTCGGCTATATTTATCGTCATCGACTTATCGCTTGGTTGGCAAGGGAAAAGTGCATAACAATGTGGGAGAATTACTTCACCATAAACCGCTCCCTCCTGGATTTTTAAAAGTATCGGTTGATATTTCGTTAGAGGGGGGTGCGTTGTTGCCTATACCAGATGAAGTTTCAGACGCAACAGTGGTGGGAGACGCAATAGGAGCGTATGTTGCATGGCCGGCAAATCTCATTCACATAGATGATGAGGTATGTTGAACACCATTATGAAACTAGCTTGTAATATTCAAATGTGAAAACGACCCATAGATGAAAGTTATTCTTACATTTACATTTTCTTATTTACATGATGATCTTAGACTCCTACAAAATCCAAACCAAAAGATGATAGAATTATTGTGCGGGATACCGATTCAGCTGCATCAAAGAAACATGTACTAATACAGTTACATGGTTATCTTATTATACATTAATTAATGAACTTATATATGACTTTTAGGTTCATGATCAGCAGTTGCAACAAGTCAGCAAGGGTAAGATGCCTGAAACGTCCAAGGTGCCCAACAAAAAAAAGACCGAGTCAAAAAAAGCATCTGTTCCTCGATTTAGGATGTGCCTTGAAACATATTTAGGAACAACAGATGTGATTGAGGGTGGCATCCGTCAAATACCTATGGAGGAAGATATTTTCGGTTTTGAATATCCTGAAACACTTGCTAAGGAGGATTTTGACCAGGTTTTCCAACATTCTGAATTGGGCGTCGGTGTTATGCATTCCTACATCAGGTACTCCGATCCATTTTAATTAAATAATTGAACATTTTAAAATTTGCTCATTTAACCGAATATTCTAATGTTGATTATGTTTTTCTTTTAGGCTCCTGTACGACAAGTTGTTGGTCCCGCATGATTTGACTTCCATATTCACATTCTTATCTGCTAGCTGTAGCACACACCAGATACAGTCAAAGATTACATGGTCCAAATATTTATGGCCACGACTACAGAGAAGTTGTTCTTGTTGCCATATAATACTGGCCATGGGTTAGATTTTATTCTAAATTCATTTATTATAATTATTCGATTTTTGCCATTAATCTATATAACATTTCCGTCTAAACTGTTGTCTTATTTTATAGTGGACACTGGTTGTTGGTTGCGATTAATCCGATGAAAGAAATAGTGTATTATATAGATTCATTGGATGGCGATACAACAAAATATCTTGATCTGAAGAACATGGTTGATACGTAAGGGATGAGATATATTGTTTTGAATAGTTATATATCTTTATTTATTACGTGACATTGTTCTAAATATGCGTTTATATTATGTTAGAGTTATACAAATATTCAGAGCACAAAGAGATGCAGCAGTGCCAAAAAGCAAGGCTAACAACATCAGCTAGATCAGAGTGGAGGTATATTCATGTTTGACTGTTATAGTGGTTCTACTTGATAAAACTATTTAACCTATATATCCTGGTAAATGTTCGTTTATTTTTTCCATTTACAGTGTCCTCGTCAGCGCAATGGAATTGACTGCGGATATTTTGTATTGCGCTTTATGAAGAAAATTATTCTTTCAGGTCAAATAGAGATTCCAATCATGGTATGGATCAATTCATAAGTTATATGATTCATTTTGATAATTAATCGATATTTCATTTGAGTAATTAGTTTTAAAATTAAATCGTGCATGTTCTGTTATATTATGTAATACTTTGATGAATACAAGTGCGGTACTTACTCGAAAGCAAGATTGGAAGAAATTAAGGAGGAATGGTGTCAATTTATTCTTGAGTTGAGAATTGTATAACGTATCTATTTGTAAAGTTATCGAATTTGTAATTATATGTAAATTGAATGTATTTGTGATGTTGTAAATTGAATGTATTTGTGATGTTGTAAATTGAATGTATTTGTGATGTTGTAATATATTTAAGCAGGTTTATGTGTATTAAAATGGTTATGGGCAAAGTGATGAATACACATAAATAAGGCCAAAGTAATTGTTATATATAAGGCCGAATTGTTGAATTAAAGGCCTGAATTATAAGTAGGGAATGTAATTGTTATAAGCAGGTTTATTGAAAAATATATAAAAAATGTGATTATTTAAAAAAAAAAATTTAAAATCGTGAAGAATAGACAACGCTTTTAAAAAAAGCGCTGCTAAAGGGGGCAAAGAGATGCCAAAAAAGCGCTGCTATAGGTTGGAAAAGGGGGGGGGGGGGGTTCTAAAAAAGCGCTGCTATAGGGGGGGTCAAAGAAAGCGCTTTAGAAAGCGCTGCTAAAGGGGGGGGGAGGGGAAAGTGCTGCTATAGGATGAAAAAAGCGCTGCTAAAAGCGTTGCTGAAGGGAGGAAAAGGGGGAATAGGCAGCGCTTTAGAAGCGCTGCTATAGGGTAACAAAAACGCTGCTAAAAGCGTTGCTGAAGGGAGCCTTTAGCAGCGCTTTTTCCATAAAAAAGCGTTGTTTTTACCTTTATCAGTGCCACTTTTAGCAGCGCTTTTAAGCGCTGCTAAAGGTCTTTTTTGGCATAGTGTTGGTTTTATCTCCTTGAGGTTTTTTCTTGTTCGTATTGCACTCATTTGTAAAATGATCAAACCTTTGACACCTAAAGCAAAGCTCCTTGCGTTTATCAAACCTCTTCTTTTCACCTTTAAAGTTTCCTTGACACCATTTTTGTTGCAGCTGCTCTCACCCCTTTGACAAGTCAAGTTCTTGAAATTTTGGGACTTTTCCACCAAAATTCTGAAAATTCTCTTTACTCTTCATATGACATTTTCCTTTCGATCTCATGTCCTTCTCGTTGAAGTGAGCTTGCAAAGTAACCCTCGTCTTTGCCTTATAATTATTTATCTCCTTCATCCTTTGCTCATGATCCTCAAGAGAGATTTACAGCTTATATTTTCTTATCGTCGCAAGATCATTCGATTCCTCAATCGCTACAACTACGTTGTCAAATCTTGGTGTTAAAGAGCATAAGATTTTCATGACAACATACTACTATGTGACTGTTTCTCCAAATTCCTTCACTTGATTCACCAGTCGAGTGATTCTTGTTGTGAAATCGTTGATTGTCTTCTTTTCTTCCATTTGAATCAACTCAAGTTTACGCTTGTGAGTTTGTAACCTCACCAATTTCGCCTTGTCAGCCTCTGCGTAAGCCTTCACTAAGATTTCTCACGCCTACTTTGACGATTTGCAACCACGAACTTTCTCAAAGTTGTCACCATTCACACATTGATGGATAAAAAAACAACGCCTTAAAATATTTTTTCTTCTTGATCACTTTAAGAACATTTTAGTAGCCAAACAACACTTTCATTTGCTTGCACCATTTGTCATAATTCTTCACATCAAGGATGTGTAGGTTTGCAGAGATTCCTTCATTTGAGACAGAATTCGTGTTGCACACTAGGTGTTTATGGATCATAACCAAACTCTTGATGGCAAATGTTGGAACTTTGAAGCACATGATTGATGAATAATGATGTAGAAAAATTGGAATGTAGAGAGTGAAAGAGAAAAATTGAGAGAGAGAGAGAGAGAGAGAGAGAGAGAGAGAGATTTGAGGATGAGAATGATAATTGCATTAACCAAAAGATGAGCATGCCTCCAAGGCATTTATGCAAATGTTACAAAATGATTGAGACATAAAACATACATGTACATAATTGAAAAATGCAAAAACTCATACTTATAACCGATTACACCAAACCTATAAACGATTACCGCTGACATGAAAATAATAATACTTTCAGTGGTAACCAGTTAACTTTAAATGTTAATTAGTTATACCCTCGAAGATTTCACTTTTTCTACAATTCAAAAATATTTTTATTCTTGTTGTAACTAATTACACCCCGTATTAACCGGTTACATCCCTTAAATTTCTCAAAATACTTTTAACAAAGTTTATACTTCTCCTATGATTTGGAATTTAATGGAGAACCAAACCTTGAAACAAATAGAAGTACAACGGGGTATTAAAATGCATCATCATGTTGTTCATGATTTAATTTTAGTGAATTTGATGGATAAAAATGCTACAAACATTAATGATAGGAAATTCACTAATGAGAAAGAAACTGCGGCAGCAATTAAATATAATGTGAATAGTCCTTTATAAGTGATCTATAAGACAAATTAATAAGAAAAAATTATCAAATAGACCTCTATTATATAATACTCGTTTAAAGATAAAGAACTTATTTAATTTATTAAACTCTATTTTACTTTTTATTTTTTATTTTTTTATTTTAAAATCAAGTTTAAGTCCCCAAATTATTTAACTTTCTCTTTTTTCAAAATAATTCTTTACCTTATAAGAAAATCTAGAACTAATTTATGGTCAATTCTCAGTTGGCTAGTCTAACTTATAGTCAATTCTCACTTGACGAATCTCCTATAAATATGTCTTCTATCATCTAACTTATTTTCCATTTGCTAACATCCATTATCGACTTACTTTTTACTACTTCTTACCAAGCAGATGATAGTTTATTTTTTCTTCCAACTTAAACATTCTACTTCTGATTCTAATCCAATTAATCTCCACTCTTTCATGTCCTTTCTATGAAATACATGTTTTATTATCAACCAAACAATAAAGAGTACTTTGCTCTTTTGTTGGTGTGTTGCTATATGCTCCAAAATACTTTATATCATATCCTCATCAATCGTGTTTATCCACTTATCTAAGACCTTGGTGCAGTGAATTGAGTTGTATGTCTGTACATGTATATACTGAAATGAGTCATTCAGTGTCAAAATTTCAAACCATACATTTTATATGGTGGACCAGATTAGATGTTATCGGATGGGGCACCAAGGGAGGTGGTTTACTTTCTAAAAATATTTTTTATTTTTTAAGTTTTTTTATTTTGAGTTTTTAATAGAAATAGTATGGATGACATCATTTTAAAAATAATGAAAATAAGTTTTTTGTATTTTTATTATTTTTTTAAAAAATGTATACAATTATTCAAAAATTAACACAATTTAAAATTTTAAAACTTAAAATATAAAATACTTTCTAAATAAATGAGACTTTTAAACCTGTTAATTTTCTTGTAATAAATGAGACTTTTTTCAAAATTAATGAGACTTTAAAATATAGTAATGAGACTATAATTTTTTTAGACGGGTTGTATATATTCTCTTGAGGGCAAAGCAATTGTTGATGCCTGACGGACTCTGGAGGTTGTTGATTGAGAAACCTTTATTCGTATTCTAAGGACTCATTGGACAAATTTATTTTATTCCCCAAAGAGTCTGAATATAGTGTGCGCTTTTAGGGTTACGTGTACTTATTTTTTTTGTGATGTTGTGCTTTGTAAGTGGCCATTAACCCTTGGCATTTTCCTTTTTCCACGTAGTTGTTAGCCTTGCGTTCAGAGGTCTTAGGTTGATACGCACATTTAATTCATTCTATATAGGTTGATACATTTTTTTTTAGTTTCAATGATAATAAAGTATTTAAGAAATAATTGGTTATTTTTGTTGGAATTCAACTACGAGTTATGGTGATTTCTTTTCAATCTTGATCTCAAGATTGTTATGTAATGACAATGAACAAAAACAATAACACGTTTAAAGAAGATGAGTATGATCTCAAGATTCTTTTCAATCTGCCCACAAATGTGGAATTTTATTATCACTTTGCAACTGCAAAACCGTAATTATCAAACTTGATAATTACAATGATAACGGTTCCTCCATATTTATAGGTTTAGGTTAACTTGCATCTCAAGCTAAAACTCAAACTATAAAAGCCCAAAAATATCTAATCTAATATTTCTAAAACAATGAATTACATATTTAACACACCACCTAATTCATTGTGTCTAAACTATCTACATTCATCATAGACCTTAGCTTTTTGAACACATCGTCAGACACTCCCTGCGTCATGATGTCTGCAATCTGATTCTCAGTTCTGTAGTGTTCTAGGTTCATCTTCCTTTCTGCTACATGTTTTCGAAGATAATGGAACCTCATTTCGATGTGTTTGCTTCGACTGTGTGGTATTGGATTCTTCGCCAAGTTAATAGCTGACATGTTGTCGATCTTCATGGTAATTGCTACATGACTCTTCGTTGTGATCTCTTCGACCTGGTTCACCATCCAGGTTGCTTGGCATACACAAAGAGAAGCAACTATATATTATGCTTCGCATGAAGACAATGCCACTACTGGCTCCTTTCTCGAACTCTAAGCAACTGGTGTACCACTTAACATAAACACATGGCCAATTGTGAATTTTCTATCCTTAGCATCACTACACCAACTAGAGTCAGTGTATCCCACTAACTTGCATTCTTTTCCATCATCAGTTGCAGGAAACAAAATGTCGTAGTCAAGAGTTCCTTTTAGATACCTCAGTATCCTCTTCGTTGCTGCTAGGTGTGATACCTTTGACTTCTGCATGAATCTACTTACCATACCCAAATTGTATGCTAAGTCTGGCCTTGTGTGAAAAAGGTATTTAAGTGACCCAATAAGTCTTCTATATTGGGATGGATCGACACTAAGATGTATAAACAAAAAAAAAATTGGGTTTCAAAGAGAGGTTTCAAAAAGGCAGTCGTGCAGAATGCAGCAACTCAAGCAACCAAAGGCAAAGCAGCATCTGAAGTATCTAATAGCAAGCAAATGACTTCAAAAGCGCACACCTCTTCAGCATCCTTTGTGAAGACTCCCAAAAAAAGAAGAACTCCTGAGTCCAAATGCATAAACCATCTAAGAAAGGAGGATTTGGAGTTTGCTAAGGAAGAATGGAAAGACTTTTTAGATAATCTAGACATGTCAGATGATCCTAGCAAATACCTTAGGGAAAATCCAACAGACTAGAAAGTCTAAATAATTTGTGATATCTTCCAATTTATTAATGAGAGTTGTTGCACATTTTGAGTTCTTAATCCCATTTCTTTAATCCTTTAGAATAACAATAAATATATAAGTAATAGTTTAAACTGCATAGCATCAGGAACAAACACGAATTATTAATAAGATTGATTAATACAAAGGTTCTAACAATTACAAAGCATAACTATGTCGAAATCTAACATCATAATCTTTCATAGATAACTTCAAACTTGTCTCTCTAGATTTTAGATGAATCAACCTCTGAACTTATGATAACTCCCTGCTGAACAGGTAATTTTGAAAGAACTTGTCCATATGGAATGAAGAAAATCTTTCCCTTATGAAAGGAAGAAAGATTCCTCTTAAATTAGTCAAACATAACTTGAGAAAGATCAATCTGCAAGTCTGAATTAAGAAGTTGTAACATATCTTTTTCAATAGGGTTCACGAGGTCTAAATCCTTATCCTTAGGCAGAAGGTTTGAATTCAGAATCTAATTCTAAACAACTGCATTAGGACGAAGATTTGAGACCATTGATGTATTAGATAGATCTACAAAGATATACCAAGTAGGAAGATAGTGTTTCCAAACAAGAGTTACTAGAATTTCTCTAATTTCCTCAAAATTGTTCATATTAGCAATCACTTTAGAGGTTACTGTTATAGAAACACCAGTTACTTCATAAAGAATAGCACAATCAGAGTTTAGCTCAACAATGGAGGAATTAATCCAAAATTCTTTGACAAGATCTTGATAAGTAAAACCACACAGCATAAAAGGGACAATTTATCAACTTGAATTTGATGATCAGGATGAAAACAAAGAAACACACTATTGTTAAACAATTTTAAAATGCCTACAGTATCCCTTGTAGATGCTTTAAAAGATTTAAATCAATTAAATCGAATTAAATTCACATATTTTTAAATAAACATGATAAAATTAAAAGGGAAATATGATAAATTTTATTTTATTTTTTTGAACAATTTGATAAAAAAAAATAAAAGGAATTAAAATGAATAAAAATCGGGCACAAAAGTGTCCAGAAAAATTAAAATGAATGCACTAAAATGATCAGCGCAAAGTAAACTTCTAAAAATTATACATGTTTTGATCAAATTTCAAAGTAAAAAATGCCCATTTAAAAGGTTCGGTCTAATCAAAATGCGACCGAAAAAGTATTCGAAAAAATAAAATTAGCACGCTAGGTTAAAATACGTGAACCGTAGGTCAATAAAATTGACGCCTGCAAGCCTGATCTTAAAACTTTTTGCCCACTAATTTTACGCACATTTGAAAATTGGTTCAAGTGGTATGTATATAGATCTAAGAATTTATTTTGAGTGATATTTTAGACATTATACGCGAGGAAAGACATGTTATGTTATGCAGATGATGCAAAGTGAAGTAAAGTCGAATGCATGAAAGTTTTAAAATGTCCAGAAAAATTTGGGGTATGACAGAGAGATATTAAACTCATACTTTCCATTAAAAGCCTTATTAAAACTTTTCAATGCCCAAGGTAAACAATATTTTCCATTTTTAGTTTGTCTTGACATGTATCAGCTTCACATATATGACACTCTTTATGTCCTTAACATACACCTTGAAAAATTACCATATGTAGGAAATTTGTTTATTGTGAAAAAAAATATGGCACGCATCTTAAATTTTACACTTGAATACTTGTAGTTAAATTTAGCGCCTTCCTTAAAACTCTTAAATCTTCAATCAATGGGCTAGTATAAACATCTATATTATTTTGTTGTTGTCTTTGGCCCGAAATCATCATAGATAACATTATATATTTGTACTTCATGCACAACCACAAAGATAGTTTGTAAATAATGGGAAGAACATGCCATTAGGTATGGTTAGTAATCATATTTCCAAACGAGTTCATTTCATCAGTGACAAGTCCAAGGCTAAGGTTTTCGGCCTCTCTCATGGCCAAAATCTAGATACAATAAATCAATTTTCTTTCATTGCAAAGAATCACTTACATTGCTGATTTTTTCATCAAATTTTCTTTCATATGAATGTCATATATTGTTCTTAGTGTCACTTACATTAACAATCAATCTATTGAACCTTGTAACTATTGGTAGGAGAACACTTATTGCTTACACCAACATCATCTTCAATATCATTGTCCTTCAACTTATAGCACGACTCCCCACACTTCAGACATTGATTCATTTTTTCATTCTCTTTCATGTATAATATGAAATCATTATGACATGCATATATTTTTATATAGTTCATGCCCATTGTACACAATATCTTCTCTGCCTCGTAATTATGATTCTGAAACATGTTACCTTTCAAAAGCATGTCTTTCAAAAATTTAAGCAATTTAGGAAAACTTTTATTCATCCACCCATTTTTTTCTGTCAGATTAAATAGGCTTAACACCGCTGATAATCATGTAAAATTTGTGCACCTTGGATATAATGGATCTTCCTTGTCACTATGTAAAGCATCATACACACGCCCTTTCTCAATATCACATATCATATCTTTAGTCATCATCCATATCTACATCTTTGTGTGTCGCAGTTGGGGTTTTTGTCACTTCACCATACCACGTCCATGACTATAATGTTGAAAAATCCCACTATATTATGATTAAATATTTCTTTACTTCCATGTATTTTATTATTCCCACAAAAAACACAAGGACAATAAAAAAATTTGTTGTTTTCATGAAGATTTATTTCAACGAATTGAAGAAATTCAATCACTCCACTCTCATACTCTACACTTAATCTATAAGCTTTCATCCAACTACGATCCATAATTACCTTCTGAAAATAAAATCAATAATTAATAATTTTTACATATACATTTTAGGACACTTATTAACTTATTTAACAAGTTAATTTTAACCCAAAAGTATCACTGAAAATAGAATCATGAGCAACATACAACAACAAAACATTATTTTAGGGACAAATGGCTTTACAATTGATACATTAAACCTTTACTCTAAGCAACAAAAACAACAACAACAACATTAAATATTTTACGACAACAACTTATATTACTAACATAGTTAGTGAAAATATTAATCTTAAGAGGCATATTTCGTGCTTCCAAGTTAAATTTTCATAAGGGGGTAGGACATACTTGATTCATACTTCAAGATTCAATATAATATGAGGATGAAAAAATATTAGAACATAGACAGGGAAATGATAACGACAACATATATTACTAACATAGTTAAATCTTTAATCTCAACTACAACCACAACCACAATATTAAATATTTTACACCAACAAAAAGTAACATAAGTTACATGCATGAATAAACTAATATACATACACAAACATGATGGATAACACAAAGACAGTGGTAGAGGAATCTTTTTTTGAGTTTCATTTCCTTTCCTTGCTTCTTTCAAATTTCGTTGTCTTTCCTTTTTGTCAAGTTTCATTTAAGTAAAATCTTTAATGACGTTAATGGCGTTTGAAAGGATAAAATGAAATTTCGAACACTTTCAGAAACTCATTATGGAAGAAGTGACATTTGAATAAGATGAATTTTCGAAACTCATTACAAAATAAATTATGTTTAGAATTGTTTGGAGAATATGGAATATTGGAAGAGAAGATAAAATTTGGTTTATGGTTCGTTCAGTTTTAAAGAAGAAATAAAAATAGTGTTTGTTCTGAAAACTTTCTCTTTTATGAAAATATAATTCTATTTGAATTTTCCTATCAATTATGGGATTAATACCGAGGTGATTGGTAATAATTTACCTATCAGTTGACACCTCACTCGAACGAATAGGCCTCCCAGATTTTAACTAAACAAATTATAAAAAGAGGCACCAAGTAAAAAAAATCACCTATCAGTCGCCATACCAATTGGTGTAATAGGGAGTAATTTAAGAAAAAAAAATTATAGTTGTTGAGAATCGAATGTGTGACTCCTATAAACTTTTTTCTTTGATTGATAGCTCTATCGAGGAAATAGGTAGTTTTTTAATATAAAATATATATATAACGTGGCACACCTTGGAATACACCTCAGTTGGTTATCATTCGAGATGAAAAATCTGTTGTGAAGTTTATGATTTGTTGTAGTTCACATAAGCGAGGTGAAAAGCTAGGATATACCATCGTCCACACAAGACCGAGGTGAAAAACTATGATTTCCATTACTTTTTCCTTTTGTTACACTCGAGCTCAAGGTGAAAATAGTTTTCTCACCTTGTTTAGTCCCCCAATAATGTTGGAGCGGTAAAGCAGCAAGCAAAAATATTAAGTACACAGTTTTGTCGTCTCCACAAGGATCGGTGCGAGGGAAAGAATTTTATTCGACAATTTCCAAGTCTCTAAGCTTGGGTTAGAATGGTTTGGGATAAAAATGCAAAAGGAAAAACATAAAATAAGAAAATAAATACATTCTTATGAAATGGGAAAACTCGTCAGGAGTTGTATTTCGTTCCACCCATCATGTACTAAAAAAATATATGGATAAAATGCACGCAACCTAAATCACTCATCAATATCATCAGGTATCGCTCACAACAGAGGTTATGTCTAACACAAAGTTGAGAGATCAACCGTATCGTCTCATCGGTGATGTCTCACGCAACTCGACAACACCGAGCATTAAGAATCGATACCCACGTGAATATTAGTCCTAAATCTATGTCTAGAGTTTAGAATCTAACAAATGTTTATCTTAGATCGAGTTTGAACCGTATATGTCTATAGCAATCCAAACCCATTAAGTAAAAAATCAAGATAACCATCAATAAAAATTTGTAAAAGAGATTTTATACAAAGATCCATAAATATACATACAATCAAGATACACTTACATACAAAACCCCAACAAATAGAAAGTACAAAGAGAAGAGAGAAGAAGAAAACAAATCTCACAGTCTGTCAACTCCGATTGAAGTGGATTCAACTTCGGATCGTCAAGATGACACTATAATGTTGTTTCTAAGCTAAATCTACTCAAGAATGTTTTTGATGAAGTTAGGGTAAAAAGTTCCCACCAACATAACCTAAAAAATGCTGAAAACTGACTTAAACAGGCAAAAATGAATTCCTGTGTTCGCACTGCGAACTCCCGTTCGCCTAGTGAACATATGCCATCTTAGCTACTGCCAAAATAGTATTTTCCATGCTTCCGGGAAATTGTTATTCACCTTGAGTTCGCAGTGCAAATTCTTGGCGAGTTTGCTCGCCTCCAGCTCGCACAGCGAACATGGCAGTAGACCAGCACTTATTTCAACCATAACTTTTAAATCGTAACTTCATTTTACGTATGGTCGGAAGCGTTGGAAAGCTTATTCAATACTCTATAAGACAATGACAAAATCGCATTGCTTATATACCTAGAAAAATGAGAGAGAAGCAATTAAACTCAATCATATTCATATGATACACAATACATACACTATAATCTAAAATATACAAGAATTACATAAAAACTGGTGATTATTAACAGAAAACCAACGGATTAAGTCAATAAGTGCCAATTATTCACACTCAAAATCAATACAATTTAGCACTTATCAACTCTCCCCAACTTAAACTTGTTTGTTCTTAAACAAGAATCGATCAACTCAAGAAAACCAAAGTAATAACCAAGCAATCATGATACAACAAGTTTTGATTTAAAAACAAATGCATGGTTCAACACAAAAATGTACATGAAAAGCAAAACATACCACTAAACTACAAAGATAACATGAAAACGAAACAACTCCTAAATACAAAACACACGTCTAAAATTCTAAGACAATATAATGTTCAAAAATGAATCACACCTATCACACACTTCATCGGTAGATGAATAAAAAAATCATTAAGGGCTTAACTCTCACCCAATAATCATGCTAACAACAAGTTAAATTATTCGTCAAGAAAAAAATCACATTGAACAGTATAAAAGCAAAAATCACAAGGGTTTTAAGGGTTGTAGTGTGGCTTGGGTAACAAACAATTGTTTTTCTCAAGGTAGAAGAAACAAAAACTTGCCTAATCAAATGAGAGTGATCATTTCTCACAATCTTAAACACTCACTAATTTCAATCACCTTTTTCTCTTTTTCAAATTGTTACACCATTCCACACAACTTATTAGCATAACATTATTCTTTTTTTCTTTTTTTTTTTCCAATTCTTTTCCTTTTTTTTTCTTTTTCTTTTTCTTTTTTTTTCTTTTCTTTCTTTTTCAAACTTTTTCTTTTTCTCAACTTCTTAGCAACCAACCTATTCTCCCCAACTTGAATACAACCACACATAGTGACATAAATGCTCCCAAACTTATTAGGCAAGGGTAAAAAACTCAAATAATAAGTCATGGTTATAGTTCAAGAAAAAGTATTAGATTCCATACAAAAATGAACTTAACAACAACATGGATTCTAACAAAGGCTCAAAGGGGGTAAGTAAATTCTCACTCACTCACAAGGTAAATTTACTATTTGGTCAAGTGGGTATGCTCAAAATCGAACAAAATGCCTTGATCATTTTAGTGCTATCATACAAATCAACACAAATACAAGATTAAACATAATAAAACAAAGTTAAACAAGAATGTTGGTCTCCTGCATATAGTAAATAATGGAAAGCTCCTCACAAAAAGGTTTTGTTCTAAAGTGATTCAAAACTGAACAAGTATGGCAAAAGAATGAATGACATGAAAATTGTACAAATGAAAAGTCTCCTAATCATGCTATGTTTTAGAAAGCGATAAATGAGTACCTTGCAAAGTACCAACTTTAAACAATATCAAAACCATACATTCGCAAGTTGAAACGATCAAACTTGGAAAATCACAAAATGCATCCTCAAGCTAATCAAAAACAAACTTGAGAGCAAACAAAAACATTATTCTAACAACCTAACAAAATTGAATTAAAACTAACTAAACACAAAGACCAAAATTGGTGAAAGTGGATGGAAAATGAGAGACTTGTCTTTGCAAAACAAGGCGCGCTAAGCGCCCTCTACGTGCGCTAAGCGCGGGCAGGAAAACTTCAATTTTCATATTATTTTTCTCACATGTGGTCCATCCATTTTCACTTTATATTAACTATACTACTAAATATAAAACTATACAAACTCAAAAACTGTTGGGTTGCCTCCTAACAAGCGCTTGTTTCACGTTGTAAGCTCGATGCCTTTATTTATGCATATGCTCCTCTATGTTGCTTGGTTCACCGACTACTACCAAATAAACCTGCACAACACTTGAGTAAATGTAAATAAAAAACAAAAATATGCACAAACACATAAACATGATAGAAAACACACACACACACACACACACACACACATATATATATATATATATATATATATATATATATATATATATATATATATATATATATATATATATATATATATATATATATATATATATATATATATATATATATATATATATATATATATATATATATATATATATATATATATATATATATATATATATATATATATATATATATATATATATATATATATATATATATATATATATATATATATATATATATATATATATATATATATATATATATATATATATATATATATATATATATATATATATATATATATATATATATATAATCACTTATGGAAAACAACTATAAACATGTATATACAAAGCTTAAAAACATAGAAATTATCGCAATGCGATTCAATATCAAAACCAATCCATGGCAACGACGCCATTTTGTTGGAGCGATAGAGCAGCAAGCAAAAATATTAAGTACTCAGTTTTGTTGTCTCCACAAGGATCGGTGCGAGGAAAGAATGCCATTCGACAATCTCCACATCTCTAAGCTTGGGTTAGAATTGTTTTGGGATAAAAATGCAAAAGGAAAAACATAAAATAAGAAAATAAATACATTCTTAAGAAATGGGAAAACTCGTCAGGAGTTGTATTTCGTTCCACACATCATGTACTAAAAAAATATATGGATCAAATGCACGCAACCTAAATCGCTCGTCAAAATCATCAGGTATCGCTCACAATAGAGATTATGTCTAACGCAAAGTTGAGAGATCAACAATATCGTGTCATCGATGATGTCTCATGCAATTCGACAACACGAAACATTAAGAATCGATATCCACGTGAAATATTAGTCCTAAGTCTATGTCTATAGTTTAGAATCTAAGAGATGTTTATCTTAGATCGAGTTTGAACCGTATATGTCTATAGCAATCTAAACCCATTAAGTAAAAAATCAAGATAACCATCGATAAAGAGTTGTAAAATAGATTTTATACAAAGATCCATAAAAATATATATATAATCAAGATAAACTTACATACAAAATCCCAACAAATAGAGAGTACAAAGAGAAGAGAGAAGAAGAACACAAATCTCACAGTCTATCAACTCCGATTGAAGTGGATTCGACTCTAGATCGTCAAGATGCACACTCTAATGTTGGTTCTAAGCTAAATCTACTCAAGAATGTTTTTGATGAAGTTAGGGTAAAAATTTCCCACCAACATAACCTAAAAAATGCTGAAAAGTGACTTAAATAGGCAACAATGGGTTCCTGTGTTCGCCCAGCGAACATATGCCACCTTAGCTACTGCTAAAACAGTGGTTTCCATGCTTCTGGTAAATTTATATTTCCCTTGAGTTCGCAGTGCAAACTCTTGGCAAGTTCACTCGCCTCTAGTTTGCACAGCAAACATGACAGTAGACCAACACTTATTTCGACCATAACTTTATACCATAACTCTGTTTTAGGCGCGGTCAAAAGCATTGAAAAGTTTATTCAATGCTCTATAAGATAATGACAATATCTCGTTTCTTATATACCTACCAAAATGAGATTGAAACAATTAAACTTAATCATATTTATATGATACACAATATATACACTATAATGTAAACTATACAAAAAGTACATAAAAACGGGGGATTATTAACGGAAAACCAACGAATTAAGTCAATAAGTGCCAATTATTCACACTCAAAATCAATACAATTTAGCACTTATCAACTTAACATAACACCCTAACTTATCTAAAAAGGTCATCCGATGTGAAAAGCATATTCTTCCCGTCGTGATTGTCACTTATGTAGTATTGATCTAATATTCTGATTTTTATTCTTAAATAGCGTTGTATGTTTATGTGGTTATTGATGTATTGACTATAGTCATTTACATTTTATTTTAGATGACATTGTTTTGGGTATACATTAAGATAACATTTTTTAGGATGTTTTAACTATGTTCAATTTTAATAATTACTATTATAGAATACATGCTTCTGCTATTGTTACCCGGTACTGGTATACATTACGATATCCTTCTTGTTACACTAAGATTAATACATATTGTTGGTACCTGGATGTTGTTATAGAATTTGTGCTTCTGGTATTATTTCAACTTGATTGTTAACTATTATTAGCAATTTATTTACTTTTTTGTTTTAGGTTATTACTAGTTCTAAATTAGATTTATCAACTATTGTATGATCTAAAGTTAAAGTGCTATTATATACAGTGTAATAACCTAATTTTTTACCACTAAGATTTCCCACGTTCCATTTGCATCTTTGCATCACAAACAAGATTAGGCTTTGGTTCCTCTATCCCTCTCATCTTTGGGTTTATACCTTGTAGAGATCACCAAGCACTTGTGTGTTCTCTTTGTTTGCTCTTGTTTTGATTGTTTATGATTACTAACCCTAATAAAAATCCAAAAAAAATGTTTTTTTTCCCTTTACTAACTTTTTCAGGAAGTGGTTTGGATCAAGAACACCAATCAACAGTCCCTCAGCTCGATTAAAATTCATCTGAAAAAAGACAGAGTTGATATGCAAACAATTCAAATTCATTTGATCAAGTTTCACAAGATTTGATTGACTTTTATATAATAAATTCTAAGGTTCATGTATTTATTTCCAATCCTTCTTTGAAAAGTAAAAAAAAAAATCGAGCCAGAGCCAAGACATCACATCAAAAGGCAAATCGATTAACACATTCGTACATGCAAATGGCTAATCGATTAACTAGTGCATTTTTTGTGAAAATGAGCCAAATTCAAATTCTACGGCATTTTGGCACCAATTTTCAAGTATTTCATCATGAGAATATTCTAGATCAATTCATTTTAATTCCCCTACCTCATCATAATTGATTCCCACCATACACCTTCACTAATCACCATTTGATCTTGATTTTGCCTCCAAATTCAAATTCCAAGCCTAATTTTGGCTCCAAACTAGATTCTAAACCACCAAAATTTCCAAGCCTAAATTTTATAAATAGAGACTTCATTTCATTCTTTCTTCAAGCTTTGATAGCCAAATTCACCTTGCTAAAATTTCTCTCAAATCCCTTCAACTACCAAATTCACCATAGTTATTTCTTCTTTTGAAAGTTAGTAAGTTCTTCATTGGAACTTACTAATCTTTGAGCTAAAACCTTCATCCAATCACTTTTTCATCATCAATTTCAGTAGGTCAAGACTTTGGAGTGTGGTTCTTGAAGTTAATTTGAAGCAATTTCATATTTGAAGTGGTAAACCCTTATTCCACCATTGTTGTTCTTGATCCATCTTCCATAATGTGATCTATTATTGATTCTTGTTACGTGATCTTTTGATCTTTTAAATTGTGTTTTATTGGTGATATTTGTTGCTGTTTTACTTGAATTTTCATGCTAATTCTCATTCATGGTCATGAGGTGTTTGGAGAAATGGTTGGATCATGAATGCTGAATTTTTTTCAAATTTTTTGATGTCTTAGCAGTGTTAATAGATTAACACATTTGCACATGCAAATGGTTAATCGATTAACCAGTGTCCAAAATGTGATTTTTGCTTGTTTTTGGGACTATTTTGGTTCCACTTCCTTTTCTTTCCCTTTCCTTTTCTTCTTTTCCTTGGATTACATCTTTGTGTGGTTAAATTTGGTATTTCTTCATCTATTTCTCATTTTCTTTTGATCGATGAAAATCTTTGATATCATTGAAACTTAATTTAAGTTCTTGATGAAGATAAGATCATTACCTATTTTATTTTCATACGCTATTGCTTTCGGAGGATGATCTACATATCGTCTCTCTAGCATACATTAGTACAAACATTCTTATTGACTGGCCTTAGATAGTTGTGGCTAACCCCTTTAGTACAAACATTCTACATAAACCTTCCTTTAGCGTAACTAACCCCCTTACCCAGTCTCTGTTATTTGTTCTTGTTTTAGAACTTGTTTAGGTTTTATTCGCTCTTTTTCCTTTCCTTCTTGGATAAAATAAAAATGTGGTGGTGACTCTTGCTTTATAAGTTAAGTTAATTAATAGCTTACACTCACAATCTTTCCTGCTATAGAAAATTGGCGACTCTGCTGAGGACTCTGGTTCTTAGTGGGTTTAGCCTACTTTGATTTATTTATCGCCTTTTGTTTGATTTGTTTGTTATTACTTGTTCTGCTTGGGTGCTTGGTTATCTGTGTGGTGAGGTAAGTAATATACCCAGACTTGAGTGCACTTATGATAGCAGGGCGGTATAGTCTTGTTTGGCTTACATGAAGTAGTCCTTACTAAGCTGACTTGATATCCCCTGCTCAGTGGAGGCACCTTTGGGATTACTAATATCATACGAGTAGTCGTATTTGGCATTACTTTTTCCGACCTGGGAGCCTGAGAAGCTGAGGAACTTAGAACCCTTTAACTCATCATGGGTTTATTAGGATGTGGTGCAATGGTTATTCAGGTGTAGGCTTGAATTAGTTGTTACATGAAACCACACTCAGATGAGTTTCTCTTGAGAATATTATTGGCCGCCGAGTAGTCGTTTAAGCCAATAACATCCAAAAGATGGAATTATGACTCTGGAAAATTTTTAAAACCTGGTTCTACAGGTGTTACACCCTTAATACGTATCTTTATGGATTAGTTCTTAACCTTGGCTCCATGCTCGTGACTCAGAACCCTTGAACCCGCGTGCTTTGTGTGATCTTGTTTGTGTTTGTGACATCCATGCACTTTTGCATTCATGAGCATACATATGCGTTCCTTCAAGTTGTCTCCTTCTTCAATTATTTGTTCATTGTCAAGTTGTTTCCTCAACACAACTATGGAACTAGAGCTACCATCAAATTGAGAACGGAAAATCAAGAACAACACAACGCAGAAGTCAGAATGGAAATTGATGAGTTGAAGACCAACATGACCAAGCTTACATAAATAATGCAAGTTCTGATTGTTAAAGGAGAACAACCTCAGAGGACTGTGATTTCTGAAATATCATTTGCTGCTGTTAACCCTCCAATAATCCAGCAACCAGCTTCTACATGGCTAGAATTTGGGTTACCACTGAATTACTCGCCACCCTTTGCAACTACTCCAATGGCTGGCCCATCTGTACTGCCGGTATTTTCAGCTCCGTTAATCACTGAACCTCAACTTGTAGTGCATATTATTGCTCAAGCTACTCCTGAGAATCCTCCTTTCGTGTACAATGCTGCTAGTCCACAATCCGAATGTCAAGGAGAACCTGGATACATTGAGGAAGTCAGAGAGCAATGCCAAACTCTGGAAAAAAGGATAAGAGCCGTGGAAGGAAGTGATGTCTTTGGTGCTGCCACAATGGACATATGTTTGGTTTCAGACTTGGTTATGTCTGCCAAATTCAAAACTCCTGAATTTGAGAAATACAAGGGGCACACCTGTCCCAGAAGCCACTTGGTGAGTACTACCGCAAGGTGGCTGCCTATACCAACAATGACAAATTGCTCATTCATTGTTTCCAAGACAGCTTGAGTGGGGCTTCACTAAAATGGTATATGGGACTTGAGAAGAATCGTATCCAAAACTGGAAGGACTTGGATGATGCTTTCATGAAGCAGTATAAGTACAATCTGGATATGGCCCCTGATCGCTGTCAACTGCAAAACATGTCTTAGAAAGGAAAACAATCATTTAAGGAGTATGATCAATGCTAAAGAAATCTAGCTTATCAAGTGGAGCCACCCTTGGAAGAAAAGGAATTGAATCGATTGTTCATGGACACTCTTCAACCACTCTTTTGGGAAAAGATGATAGGAAATGTATCATCTGGATTTGCTGACCTAGTCACTATTAGAGAAAGAGTAGAAAAGGGTATAAAGAAAGGAAAAATTACCAATGTTGAAGCCTTTAATGGTGCAAGAAAGTCTGCTGGGAATTTTCAAAAGAAGAAGGATGACGATACCTATGCTATTTCAGTTGAAAGGAAACCTCATCACAGGAAACAACAATAGGTAGTTGTTGTTGCTCTTATTGTTAATGCTCAACCAATTCAAGTTCCTTGTTAGGATGTTAGACAAAACCAGAAATGCAATAGGGTTAACTTTGGTCCTATCCCGATGTCCTACATTGAGCTGTATCCAGGTCTTGTTTAGAAAGGTTTGATTACAACAAGGGCTCTACCTCCTTCTATAAATCCTCTCCCAGCCGGCTATAGGGTTGATCTTCATTCTAAGTTCCATCAGGGTGGGGCAGGCCATAACTTGGAAGGTTGCTATTCATTGAAGGCTAGAGTACAAGAACTGATTAGAGACAAGATCCTCACCTTTCATGATACTGGTCCCAATGTTGTCAAAAATCCTTTCCTAGAGCATGCTAAGTGAAGCTTGAGTCAGTTCAGACAGATCATCTCCTAAAGCCAGTGTTTCAGACAGGACAACTCGTCCTTGTTGTTGATTAGTCACTAGGTCGTGTTTCTTTCTGTTTGCATTTTTCTTTGATTTTATTGACTGTTTGCTTTCAAACTTTATTTATACTTTCATGGTTAATTTTAATGAAATGAGAATTAAAATGTTTTGATTCAATTCATTTACATCCACTGTATGCATCTTTATGGTTTCTCTTTCACAAAACATAAAAATATCTCTTGTTCACTTTCTTTATCAAGCTTTTGTTTATGCAAAGATTGGAGGGAGGATGATGAAAACGAAATACCCAGAATTGCTAAGTTGTATGCTTTTAAATAAAACTTCGTTGATGATGTATATGCATTGTTTCAACTCCCAAACACCAAAGAAATAAGGAAGTTAATCCCTTGTCAATCCCTTTAAGTCTAGAAGTTGGAGTTTCTTTCTGTATGCAAAACCCGTAATCTTAATCTGGGGATGGGTAGTTCTCAGTTAATTTGGCTATGCAATGAAACACAAGAGAACCATTCAAGACACTTTCCAATAAAGGTTACAATCACAAGCTTTCCTTCGTACACATCAAAGAAGTTTCAAAGATGTCTTTCAAATCAAAAGCCAATGATGGTTCATCGTAATCATTAAGCCAGGCAGTCACTATCTTTCCAAAAAAAAAGAAGAATGAAAAAAAATCAAAAGAAAAGCCCGCAAAGTCAAAACCTATGAAGGAAACTTAGGAAAAAATTGGGACATCCCGCTGAATGTAAGCTTAAATGACATAGTTCAGGCAAAAGTTAGGGATAACAAAAGAAAAAGCAATCGAGATATTACCAAAATCCTCAAAGACAAAAACAAGTTGACTGAGTTCCTCATCGAAAACAACACAATATTGTAAGAAAAAGTAACTGCTATCTCACAAAGCTCTTGGCTCTTGAGTCGTCATGATAATAGAATTGCAATTCAAAAATAGCTTAGAATCTGAATGCATTGGTTGAATTAACTGAATATACGACTGAAGATCATCACGAAGAATGGGTTGGGTACAAATAAAATTTGAGCCTATATTCTTTGTTTTGAAAGCTGTGAACCAGACCATGTTACAACCCTCAAAATACCTAATTGAAGCCAGGTTTCTTTTGAAAGCATACTACAACAAGGTTGCGTAAACTGACTCCTAAATTTGTTGCCAATCATTTTTTTGATGTCTTACCTTTGCTTTCTCTTTCATTTTGAACGTTTAAATCACCGGGTTTTGACAAGTGATTCATTTGTTATGCATCAATAATATCATTCCAAAAAAGATTTTGATTTCAAATTGCATGAACTTTGCATTAGAATTACCATGTTTGAATGAATGATTTTATTTGCAGACAAACTTTTCTCATTAAGAAATTTCAAACAGTTGAGAAACTTGGTTAGTGATCCTATCAGGGACACATTACTTCCAAATCTTGTTGTAAATTAGTTCAAGATTTGTTGCTCAGTGCAAGTTATTCTTAGAATTGGTTAACCAGAAGATCTCTTTCAAGACCCATGCTGATTTTAGCCTCCTCAACAGTCATTTCGAGAACTAAAGCCATGATCAGTTTATCCTCAACATTCATTTCAAGAATTAAAGCCATGATCATTTTTCCCCTGCAGTAGTCAAGATGAAGTAATGATCCATTTATCCTCATCCGAAAATCAATCTAGGGCAGTCTTCTTCAAGAATCCCCAAACAGCTTTTCATGTCTTTCCTCAAAGGACCATCAGCCTGATACAATTCGTAAGTGTGACAGAGATGTGTTCAACATCTTTACTCCAAGAAAAGTAGGTAGAGTTCCCTGTGTTGAGGAATCAGAGTTCCATTCTTCCCTCACAAAAGAGTATTTCTCAGTTATCCCAATCATTTGCATCACATGAATAAATCATTTATATTTCATGCATAGAAAGATTTGCATAGCACAAAGTGTGTTTCACGCTCATGTGCATTTGCCGAGGTCCTCTTGCTATTAACATCTTACCTTGTGATCAAAGTCCAACTTACTTGGCGTCTACCAAATCTTTACCTGTCTTTTCATTCAGTTCCATTCCTAAATGTTATCGTTCCCTTATTGTCGCATCGCTGCAAAGAGGGGCCGGCAAGGACAGAAGAGTTGCCACCGTTCATTTTTTATCCCAAAAGAGGGAAAGGAAACGATCAGAGAAAACCTAGTGAAAACGGGAGAAGACAGGTCATCACAACCATGTCTCGGGTTCGGGAGTCGGTTACGCAAGGGGAAGGTGTGAACACCCCTCACGTCCGTCGTACTCGACGGGATCCATGCTTTGTTGTCTATCTAAAAAGGTGTTTACTATCTAAGCCACGGCTCAGGGACAAAAGAAAAGAAAAGAGACTCGATAGAGTATCGCCGGTCTATGTCTATGTATTCCCTCGTGCAATGGGAAAGTCAGAGTCAACGTAGTTCGGCTAACTATGGGTGAAGGTGGAGGAAGGTTGCTCGCCAAGACATCGTCGTCTTGTGCCTACGTATTCTCGTCTGGTACGAGAAATCAGAGCAAACGTAGTTCGGACTAACGAGAACACCAGTTGGTTCAAATATTTTACCTGAGTAGGGTTAAAACTTAGTTCTAGCAGTTAGGTGTATGCAGCTCGACCATTGGAGACTTAGGCGTTACCTGTTTGCGGCAGAACCAAGAGTTAACAAAACTCTCCTTATGAAAAAGGTTTTCCAAATTAAGATCCCGAAGGATAAAAAAGTTTGAAGTTTGTTTTTGTGTTTCATGTTGCAATAAAGACTATGACCTAGGAGCAAATGCGTTGCATATCGTCCAAAGGACATACGCTAAACACTCTAGATAATTGAGAGGAGGCCCCCCAATCACCATTTCCCAAGTACAACAATCATTAACCTTTATTAGATGTTTTGAGAAAGTTTGAAGATGAGAAGAGAAAGACACTCTAAAGGGAGACTGATACTCAACCTAATGTTCTCATACAAAGTGCACCTATGATTGGGATAAAAGGGAATGCTACCTAATGTTATCATGCATATGTTCAAGCCTAAGGTCTATCATAACCTCTCTTGAACAAGAGAGATTAGAGGTCCTAAAGGAACATGGCAAAATTAAACACAAAGCAATTCAATCACAAGTAGAGATGCAAGAAGGAATGCAAACATGAAATGAAAACACAAAAGATGCAAAGAAGAGTGGGAGGAAAAAGTGTGAGACAACAACCACCACAAGCACATCTCAACCAAGCAATGCAAGCAAAGGAAACAATGCAAATGGTCATCATTTTATACCACATCCATAAGCATGCATTCAAGTGGAAATTGAAACGCGCGTCGAAGAAATCATGATTAAACAATCAAGAACAATGACATATATCCAAAACATCTCACTCCTAACGCATCATACTGATCCATGAAGATTCGAAGTGAGTGAGCACCAAAACAAGCATGAAAAACAGCAAAACAGGCCTGCTGGCACAGTGTTAATCGATTAACCACTTAAAAATGTTGGAAAATTTGAATATTTGCATTGGTAAATCGATTAACCAATTGTTTAACCGATTAACATTGTGTCAACAGTAGAAAACAGCAGTTCATAAGCACTTTTCAGCAACTTATCCAATGTGCAATCATTCCAATGATCATACAATCAATTAAGCACGAAGTTAAACCAGAAA
This sequence comes from Lathyrus sativus, assembly GCA_963859935.3. Taxonomy (NCBI): domain Eukaryota; kingdom Viridiplantae; phylum Streptophyta; class Magnoliopsida; order Fabales; family Fabaceae; genus Lathyrus; species Lathyrus sativus. The sequence continues at coordinate 362,119,126 of OZ012739.1, forward strand.
TCAGTGATCTAATCAATATGTAAACACATTAAACCAGCAAGATCATAGATCATATGAATCAACATCAACAAAAGTCAATTAAAAATGAAGATCCACATTGAATATGCAAAATAAGCTCAAGATTAACAATGGATCAAGAATTCCAACCTACGAAGCGGAGAATTGCTTAGGTTAATGTTGATTCACTTTCATTAAGCAGATTTGAGTAAGAAATCTGGAATTCCTTCAAGATCCAATTGAGTTCTTGTAGTAGAAGTGAAGATCAACCAAAATTAAGCAAGAATACACCAAATAAGCTCTTCTAGATCCACTTCAAAATTCAGATCCAAATTCACACGAAAATTGAATGGAGAATTTGAGATGATAAGGATGATGGATGAAGGTTTGAGCTCAAGAATTCATTGATTCCAATGGAAAATCAAGGAATTCCAAGAAAGAGCTTTAATGGAGTTTTGGTGTGAAAAAGTTGAGAGAGAATTGAGAGAATGAGAGTGAATTCTAAAATGAAATGGAAATTATGAGGATTCTCCTTAGTGAGGTTTGGAGTAAATCAATTAAATACCCCTTAGGTTTGGATCAAAATGAGGTTTGGAATGTGGTTTGGGATTAGGAAGGGGAATTTGGAGGGAAAATGAAAACCAAAATTTGAAGTGGTTCTAGATCCTTCCTAAGTGTAAAATCAATTTCACAAATGATCAAAATGGACCCCAAAGTAACTTCACTTGAAAATTCACGTGCAGAGCTGAAATTTGCACTAGTTAATCGATTAACCATTTGTTTAATCGGTTAACACCTTCAAAAATTCAAATTTGGCCTGATTTTGCTTTGGTTAATCAGTTAACCAATAAGGTTAATTGATTAACACCTTAAAAATTTTGAATTTGGCGCCTTTTGGAGGGAAATCTGCACACTTGTCCGTTTTCAATTGTTTTAGGTCCTGATAAGCCTCTGAAACTTGCCTTTGAATGCTATAACCCTGAGAATGCTCGAGATTGCCTGAGTGCCGCCTGCTGAGCTAAAATATCCTGCAAAACAAAAATAAAATCGACCGCTCGATCGCTGGGCAAAATAAATGCAAGAGCTGTTGTTGCTCGTTGCTCAGACTCTTGCACTAAAAAAGGAACCTGAGCCATAGAAAAACCTTGATCCCATGCCTCAAGAACAAATTCTATATATGCAGAAATGCGAAGATGCAAAGAAACAAAAGCCAGTTAAGGTTAAAACAGAAGGGCAAATTTTGGATTGTAACAATAGCCCCTATTCAATCGACTTGGACCTGAAGGGATGAAAAGTATCAGCTTTTAAACATTCAAGATAGGAGGTGATTGAATACAAAAACAACCCAGAAATTTGCAGTCTGATTGGGATGTATGCAATTGGAGTCCGGTCACACGTCGTCGAAAAGAAAACATACTCAAAGTAAACATATCGTCAAATTTCAGAATCCTTTCGTCAATAGGAATCGACGGAAAGAAATCTCAACCAACGATCACCTCGTCTAAGGGTAGACATGAAGAAATATCCAAAGTTTACATCGTCTAATGGTAGACATGAAGAAATATCCAAAGTTCACATCGTCTAATGGTAGACAGAAAGAAATATCCAAAGCTCACATCGTCTAATGGTAGACAGAAATAAATATCCAAAGCTCACATCGTCTAATGGTAGACGGAGAGAAATATCCATATCCAACAAACCACATCGTTAATAAAAATTGACAGACGGAAAACCATATCCACAACTCACATCGTCTAAGGATAGACTGAGAGAAATACCATCCGGAGATCATATCGTCAATAGGAATTGGAAGAAAGAAAATCATCCAGAATATTACCTCGTCTAATGGTAGATGGAAAGCAAACATCATATTCGAAAAAATCACCTCAACGAACTTTAGAACTCTTTCGTCGATAGGAATTGACGGAAAGAAATGCCAAATCCACAAATCACGTCAAAGAACTTCAGAATCTTTTCGTCAATAGGAATTGACAGAAAGAAAACCATCTTCTAAGAACCACATCATCTAAGGGTAGACGGAGAGAAAACCAAATCCATAGGTCACATCGTCTAAGGATAGACAGAGAGAAAATCACACAGATTAATCACATCGTCAATAGGAATTGACAGAAAGAAAATCATGTCCAAAATATCACCTCGTCTAATGGTAGACGAAATGAAATATCCCTATCCAAAATACCTAGGAGAACCTCAGAACCCCTTCGTTAATAGAAATTGATAGAAGGAAAATCATCCGGACTACCTCGGCGAACCTCAGAACCCCTTCGTCAATAGGAATCGACAGAAGGAAAATCATCCATATCCAAAATATCACTGAAGGTGAGATAATACTTAGAAGGGGGTTGAATAAGTATGAAAGATTAAAACTTAGAATTAAAAACACAATTATTTTTATCCTGGTTCGTTGAACTCAACTACTCCAGTCCACCCTTCCTAGAGTGATTTGCCTTTCTCAACAAGGACTTAATCCACTATTTAATCAAACAGATTACAATAGTAACACCTAAGAACAACAATTCTTAGTCTTCTCAAGAGCTACTGATTCCAACTGAATCCTTTTAAGGAAATCCTTTACAATCAATGTAAATCTAATACAAGAGTATGAATGCTTCTAAAAAGCTTTTATCACAACAATGATATTTCTCTTAAGATTAAGTACAAATAATTCTAAGAATGAATATGAAAGTATGAGAGCTTGAATGTTATAATTTCTTTTCAGCAAAATGTCTCACTGAAGAATTTGGTGGAGTCTTCCTTTTATAGGCAGCTGATCCAAGGAGAGCTGAACGTTGAGAAGAGTGTCCCAAAAAGGTCTGAGCCTTTTTGTCCTTACATCAAGTGACCTTTCCTAGAAGAAGAAAGCACAGAAAAATCCTTTTTGTCTGTGTTCTTGTGTCTAGCAAAAGTGAGGAAAGAGACGTTTGATTTACTCCAACGAATATAATCTTTGAATATTTCTTCTTCAGTTTTCAGCAAGTTCATCAGAATCTGATTGGGTCAGAGTCTTCTAATGATGTTCAGAACTTTGCTGTATCAGAGTCTTCTGCTGCATGTGTGCTTTCAGCATGTTAATCATCAGAGCATATTTGACACAAAACTTCAGTACTGGCAGCTTTAGTACTTTTAGAATCTTCTGTAGAAACTATGCTTTGAAAAACTCTTCATACAATATTCTTCTTTACTTCAGATGCTTCTGCTTTCTTCATATTCTTCTGGAGCTTCTGCTTCAGAATCTTCTGGAGCCTTTTGCTTCAGATCCTTCTGGAGGCTACGCTCAGGATCTTCTGTAAGCAGCAATTGAATCTTCTAATGAGTGCATCTGGCGCTTCAGAGTCAAGTTAATTTCTTGTATATAATTCTGATTTGCTTCTAGAGTGTTAATTTCATTACTATCTGCAGTAAAAACTCTCAAGCAAATTTTAGAGTATATAATTCTTAAATACAAAATTTCCTAATAGTTATCATTAAAACAAAGAGATATTATTAAGAACCAATATGTGTTCTAACAATCACTTCGTCAATGGGAATTGACAGAAGGAAAATCATATCTGAAATATCACTTCGTCAATTGGAATTGACAGAAGGAAAACCTGTTAGGGGATTTTTGCACCCCAAAATTTGCCCAACCTTTTCTTTACTTGGTTTATATTTCATTGCATTCATATAGCATTAGCATTTGCATACCATTGTCCATGTGCAGGGGATTGAGAGAGGTGTGCCTAGCAGGAGGAGATGTACAAAGTTTCCAAAGCCTAAGCAAGAGGTCTTATTCAAGCTATCAAGAGTTTATCATCCTCAGAAGAAAGTCAAAGTTCTTTGAGAAAGCAGATGAATAGTTGTGGTTTACCTCCTATCTTGGAGGCCATGTGGAAATCATCAGATGATGTTGAGTCCATAGTTATGGATGGAGAGCATTTTATAAGCTCATTGGATGTCTTGAGGGTCATGGAGAAGCTTGTGCAAGTCATTATATCAAATGTAAGAAGCCACAGTCAAAGGTGGTGCAGTTAGGGTTTTCATCTGGTCAACCCTAAGTCAATTGTGAATTTGAAGGAGATTAAAACTCAATTCCAAGTCTTTGTAATCATGGAATGTTGTGTTGATATGTCTAAGATGATATTCCAAGATCAAATCAATAAGAATCAAGAGTGTGAGAAGTTGCTAAGCTAGGGTTTCTAAGCTTGTCAGTGTAAAATCCCCTATTTAGTGCCTAACTTCAAGACCACATATCTCAAGATACAAGTCTCATCTCATCTTGAGCCTAACATGAAACTTGTAGAGCATGTTTCTAGCTTTCTTTTGAGTACTAGAACTCATCCATTGTGTTTCTATAACTCATGTTATGAAGCTGGCAAGTTACAGGTCATCAGATGAATGTGATTTTGGTCAACAAAAGTCAACCAACTTCCAAGATATTTTTGACCTAGAAGCATGTTTCTACTCACTTTGACCCAAACATGAACGTTTTTCCTATGATCTTAGCTTTCCAAAAGTACTAGAAATCTTTCATCTGATTTGTAGAGCTCAAGATATGAAGCTTGCAAGGCAGGGGTATTTTGGGAAACTTTGATTATAGGCCATTTTTTTATAGGTCATTTTCACAACTTTGCACACTTCAAGTGGAACTGTGTCCAACATCAAACTTACTCCAAATGAGCTCAATTACAACACCAAACCATCATAGGTCATGGATATGTCTCATATGTGAAGAATGGTGGAAGAAAATTCCATGAAAAGATGCATAAAAGGGATAATTTTGATTAAATTCATTTTGAACCATATAATGTCAAATTTGTGCATTTTTTGATTGCCTTGAGTGTACCAGTTACAATGCCAATTTCAAAATTCACTTTGGAGGAGTTTTGATGTGTCAAATTCCATGTAACTTCATCATGAAGTAACATATTCAAAATTCGCCATTAGATGGTTTCAAGGGATCAATCTCATCCCTCTAATTAGAATACATCACAAGCAATGTACATGAGCCAATTTAGAAGCCATTGGAGCTCTGTTTCACGCAAATTTGGAAGCTTACAAACTCAAATTTTTGGATTTTCAATTGGACCTAAACAGGCTTTGATTGGGCCTCAATTCAATCTAGATCCAAAGTATATAATCTCAAGATCATTCAAAAATGTTCAGAAGCGACTTTGAAGCCATTTTGAGCAAGAATTCAGTTACAACAACTCAAGGAATAGTGAAATCATGATTCTTCAATCCAAGCCATTTCAAGCCAATTGAAGTTTGCTAACACCTCCATTGAAGATTGTGGAAGCTTTCTGGTTGTTTTCCCCAAAGTTTCATCACCAAATCAAGGCCCAACGGAGGCACTCTGTTAGGTAAGTTATCATTCACTGTTGCTCTATGTTCATGCCATAATCGCATGCCATTTTCATGTATTCATGCTCCTCTAGCATCATAGATTGATTATGGTTAGGTTTGATCAGTGTTCATGACAATTCTTGAATGTTGCTTGATTTTGATTTGGTTCGTATTGGCTGATTTAGGAAGTATTAATGATGGAAAACCCTAGATTCATGACCAGTGAAACGCGTAGATGAGTTTAGACTAAAATATTTTAGGTTTTGGTTCAGTCTAGGATTCTCTGCAGTTTTGGGTGGCCGGAGAAGATGATCGGAGCCACCGTCTGGCTCGTCTTCTCCGGCGTGTTCATATATACCTCAGATGCCAGTGTGGTTTGCCACATCACGCGCTGACCCATTGACTTATCCATGATCAACGCCTTGGATTTAATTTTGCGCGTCTTGACTTGTTGACCTCCATATGTGCATCAAAACTCACTGTTTCATTAAACGGATGGCCTTTGGACCTGGGCCTAATTATTATCCCCACCCCCTACACGTACCAGCCCATAGTTTTAACTAGGATTAATTTCTATTTGTCACATGGATTTTCCAATTTCTTTTCCTTTTCATTATTTTTCGTTTTTTCAATCTGTTTCATTTTAATCCAATTAAAATGCTTCCAAATGCCAAAAAAATTCACAAAAATATTTTTAGGGTTTTAAGGTGTTAAATAAATTTAGGAAATTTTAGTTTTATTTTTCTGAATATTTTTCAATTAAAAAATGTTGGTTCATTTGGAAGGGTTCTAATTGGATTAAAGATGCATATCTCTTGTTTTGTATTTTATTTTGTGATTAAATGTTCATATAAATGCTTGATTTTTCTTGTGCATATTCTTAATATGTTGATTGATTTGTGTGATATTTTTCCCTCTGATTTTATTACCATTTGGCTAGGGTTTTAGCTTCATCTTGACGACCCTCCTTTTGCACTAGTTTTTAGGGTAACCCTTAGAACTTGCCCTCTGTTTGCCTAGTTAGGTTTGGACTTAGTCTCCACAATCTTAACCTTTGATTCCTAACACCAGAGGGGTTCCCTATAATTTTATTTGGAATTTTTAGGATTTGTGTGCTATTTTTAGTGTATTTTACATTCTAGCCTATCCTTGTGTGGTGTTTACCTTGATACATGAACTTGTTTGTGTTTTATGTGGGTTTTGTGCATCATTTGGGCTATTGATCCTTATGGATTCATATTGTGAATATAATGAGGTGTTTGTATGCTAAAGTTTGGGTTCTAATTATGTTCCTAACTTGTTTAAGTTTGGCTTTCTTTTGACCTATCTTCTAGAGTTCCATATGTGCATGTATGTGAATGTCTCTTATCTTTTACATGATTCCTTTGCAATCCTTTGTGCATTTCTTTTCAAATTACTTCGTGTACACTCTCCTTTCATCTCCCTTTCTGTCCAATGATGTAAGAACACCATTTGGGATGGCTTAGTCTCTCCTGAGGAGATACTTGAAGCAAGTCCTAAACTGGTGAACTTTTAGGACAATTTTGTGCATCTTTTGCACAAGTCATAATGAGACTTTGGTTGAATGACATTAGGGATACCATGGCTATTTTCCATTCTTCTCCCATTTCTATTTTGATTTATGATTCATCCCATGTTCAAATTGTAGACTTTAGGGTTTGTGTTGCACTTTACTTGCATTAAAGGTTGAGATGAGCTTGTGGAGGTTTTCACCCCACACTATTTCCTCCCTTTGCTTGTGTGTTGCATTGCATATGCATTCATTCATTCATTCATTTCTATTTCATGTCTTATTTCATGCTGATTTATTCTTCTCTTTCCTTACCATGTTCCCTTAGGAATTCTCACTTCCTTGATTAAAGCCATGACAACTACTAGGTTTTGAACTAGTTTCTCTTTAGTTTGTCCTCTCTCTCTTTCTAATCTTAAAACAACTTCAAAATAATTAATAAAGGCTAATGAATATTGTGTGTTACGAGCCTTAAGTACTTGGGAAATAGTGATCGGGGGGCTACCTCTCAATTGCTTAGAGTGTTTAGTGTACGTCCTTACGACGATATGCGACGCATTCGCTCCTAAGTCATAGTCTCTAGTGCAATATGAATTGCAAACAATTCAAAAAACACTTCTACTTAAAAGACACAAAAACAAATCATCAAAATTCTTTTGTCCTTTGGACCTTTAATAATGGAATAAAATTTCATGAAAAAGAGTTTCGTTAACTCTTAGTTCTACCACAAACAGGTAATGCCTAAGTCTCCAAGGGTCGAGTTGCATACACCTAACTGCTAGAACTATTTGTTAACCCTACTTGGGTAAAAAATTTTTTGAACCAACCGGTGTTCTAGTTGCCTGAACTACGTTTTCTCTGATTTCTCATACCAGATGAGAATACGTAGGCACAAGACGCAATGTCTTTGCGAGCAACCTTTCCCCCCTTTCATCCGTAGTTAGCCAAACTACGTTGACTCTGACTTTCCCATTGCACGAGGGAATACGTAGGCCTAGAGCGGCGATGCTCTGCCGAGTCACTTTTCTTTTCTTTTGTCCCAGACCTTTAGCATAGATAGTTTCAATAACCCTGTTAGATAGACAACCCAAAGTGGATCTCGTCGAGTACGACGGACGTGAGGGGTGCTAATACCTTCCCCTTGCGTAATCGACTCTCGAACCCAAGATTTGGTTGCGATGACCAATCTTATCCCATTTCGTCAAGTTTTCTCTGATCGTTTCCTTTCCCTCGTTGGATAAATAACAAAAGGTGGCGACTCTTCTGTCATTACCGACACCTTTTTTCGCATTAGCAACAGGGATGTCATCATTAGAGGGCTGATGGTCAAAGTACGACCGACATATGATCTGGAACCCAAGAATAAGTAAGTAGATGAGTTGACTGAACCAGGCTGCTGGATATATACCACTGTCTTAACTGAAGAGTGTTGCACCCCAAATTTTGACCTCTTAGATCTTCATCATCATTCTAGGAGCATTATCATTGTTTATCTAACCTTAACCTATTTCAAGTTTGTCTTTGTTAAGATACAGGTGAATTAGGGTTCTGGACAGTCGGAAATCGAGGGTTCAAGGATTTAATCAATCAAGTATTGGATTGTTTCTCCATGAAACAAGTCTCAACTTCATCAAAGATACTCTATTGGGTCAATCATGAGTCCAATTTGACGTTGTCACTTGAAGATTAAAAACAGTGCAGTTCAGGATCCCCGATTAGGGTTTCTGATCAGAAAAGTCAATTGTGGTTTGACTTTTGATTTAAAGGTGTTCCAATGATGGAGTTATGGTCCATGAAGCTCAAATGGATTATGGAAATCCACTAAAGAAGTTTCAAGGCCTCAGAAGACCCACGACACTAACAGTCGATTCAGAGGTTTTCGATCGTTCGGTTCGTCTGACTGAAAAGTCAACCCATTGACCAACAGTGTTTTAACCCAAAATTGAAGCCAAATATATTCCCAACATCATTTAATATTTAATCATGAATTTTTGTGACCAATTAAACAAGAATTGAGAAGTAATCGAAAAGTTGGGGAATTAAGGTTTTGAAAAGGGCAAAGCCATAACTCCTTAACCACACAAGGGTTTTTGACCTAGTTTCAAGAGGAATGAGTTCCTAAAGAAAACATAAATATTGTAGTACCTAATTGGGGCATTCTAAAAAGTACAAGTGTGTTCCATAACAATTCCTGGTTAGAGAGAACCGAGGTCCACAAGTTGGCAAAAACTCGCATTGGCAAAACCAGGTCAGCATGAGTTTTTTGATTCCAAAACCTCTTCAAATCGATTCTAATCAAAGATTAAGCCTCATTTATGATGTTTATATTGATAATGACCATTTTTAAATCAATTCCCACGAAAATAGCACAAAGATCAAAGGAAATCATTTTTTAATGCAAGTTGCAAAAGTGAATAGTGAAGAAAGAGAAAAAAGGTGGTTACCCTTGTCAAATCATCAACTTTAATTCAACAAGTCACCTCCTATCTTATCAAGCATGATGAAAAATATATATGGGGCATGTAGAATATCTTAGTAGAGTGTCTTAAAGACAAAGATGAAGATTGCATTGGAAAACTCAAAGATTTTCATGATGGAAGGTTAAAATTGGCAATTTGCTTCACTTTTACCCATACCTTGATCCAAGGCTTTTGGATATAAATAGAAATCACTTCCTACATCAAAAACACACAATTTTCATGCTAGAAACCAGCTAGAACTCCATTCCTCACACAATCACAAGTTCTTGCAAAATCTCATTAAGTTTCCAGAATCCCACAAAATCTACTTTTGCAAAACACCTTTCAAAACCATTTCCAAACTTCTTCCAACTCAAGAAATACTTCAAACACATCAAATATGATGTATTGAATCTATCCAAATCACTTCCATATTTATGTAACAAGGTTCTAGTGAGTTGTTCTTTGAAATCTTTGAATTTTGGAGATTTTCCTTCATTTACAAGGCATTTCGTCCACTAGCTTGCTTGGAGGTTGTTTGGAGCATATATTCATCATCCTAAGAACATTTGAAGATCTTGGAAGAGCTTTCAAGATCTCTGGTTTTCTTATTGTTTAATCTTTCTTCAAGAGGTAAACCTAAAACTCATAAATGTGAACTTTCCATTTGCATTTCACATGCTACCATGACTGTTTTTAGGGTTTTTACCATGATTTTCTTAAACTTTTTCAACTTGTAACTTGATTTTTCTTGTGATATTGATCTTGTATCATTTATACATGTTTATTAACATGTTTAAATAATCAAATTTGTTTGATTCATTGTCTTACCATGTGCACTTTATTCTTTTATCATTTAGATTTTTATGTTTTGTTCACAAACTTAAAAACCACATAACTTCTTCATGTTAAATCATTTTTAAGTGGTTCGTTTTGCAAAATTCTTGTGTTGTAACATATTTCCATATAATGTTTAAATAATTCTAAAAATCCTATTTTAGAAACACTTTGCATTATGAACAAGTTATAACCCATTTTAGAGTTTTCACCATCCTATCTTTCCTTCTATATTTCAAACATTTGAATTTCATTCTCTTTGAGTTTTTAATTTGAGATTATGAACATGGATTGTTAGCTTCCTTGGGCATTTAAGTTTGAATTTCAACTTTTCTTGTACACATTTAGGTGGTTCACCTTTAAAAACTTTTGATTATCCCCATGAGGTTTTGAACCTTTTGTTTACATTGTTGTGACATTGTTGGTTTACATATGATATCCTTTACCTTTACCCTTTATCCTAACCTTAGGATCTGAGTCGTTGTACTCACATTTAGCGTCCCTCCGTGGAAATCCTTTACCCTTTATCCTAACTTTAGGATTGGAGTCGCCGTGCTCTATTTAGCGTCCCACCGTGGACATCCTTTACGCTTTATCCTAACCTTAGGATTGGATTCGCCGTGGTCTATTTAGCGTCCCGTCGTGGACATTATTTACCACAACAATCTCAACTAAGATTCAGGAGTCGCCGCACTCCATGTAAGTACTTCCCTATGAATGCTTACATCCCCTTGGAACCTTGACCACAATCAAGAGTTCCTCCTCCCTAACCAGGGGAACTACAAACGCTCTGATTTCTCGTTGAGAATACGTAGGCACAAGATGCGACGTCTTGGCGAGCCAACTTCCCACTAACCAACTTCACACTTTCCCAATTAACCCATTAACTCACTAACAACTAACTTCCTGTTAACATTTACAACTTAGACATGGAGTCGCCGTGCTCTATTTAGTCGTCCCACCGTGGACATTCCCTTCTTTGCTAACTTAACTTTAGTTTAGAGTCGCCGCACTCTATGTAAGTGTCTCGCCGCAAACATTTACTTTCCTTTTGGAATCTTGACCATAGTCAAGGGTTCCTCACTCTAGTTAGGAGAACTACGGTTGCTCTGATTCCATCCCTGTCAAGATACGTAGGCACGAGATGCGACATCTTCGCGAGCATACTTTAAAAACTTTGTACATACTTTGTATATATTTTATATCTTTACCCTTAACACATTTCCTTTAGCAAGCAAACTTTAGCAAACACAAATATTAACAAGAGGTTCCTATAGAGTACTACAGATGTTTAGGATGTGAAATGCCAACCCTATGCATAATCAACCCCCGAACCTTTAGATATCTATTTGCTTAGCTTTAAGCCTTGCTTTTTGCTTTGCGTTTTTATAGGTTTTTTTCTCTTTAAACATTTCCTTTTTGGATAAATTAAAGTCCGGTTGTGAACTTAAGAATTAAAGATTCAAGTTAATCAATAGCTTGGTATCACGATTCTCACCGCAACAGAAATGGCGACTTCACTAGGGACTCCCCTAAGAGGGTTAAGCCCACCTTGTTTATATTTGTGTTTGGTATATGTTTGTTTGCTTGTATATTTGTATATATTTGTATATATCTGTATGTGCCTGGGTTTTTCTGTATGCAGGGTTCTTACCTTGAGTGGTGAGGATAAGTCTTATACCCGGACATGAGTGCACTTATGATAGGAAGGTGGTATATTCAAGAAGACTTATAGGGAGTTGATTCCCGACCAAGCTGACTTGAGAAACCACCACTCAGTGGAGGCCCTCTTGGGAGTATTTTTGTTGAGCGAGTATTCGTGAAAACATTACTACTTTCAACCTAAGAGCCTGTGACACTGAGGAATTTTAGTTACCTTTTACCCCCACTTGGCCTTTTAGGACGTAGTGCGATGGCTATGAGGGAGTATTCCTGAAGTAGTTGATACGCGATACTACACTCAGACTAGACTCTGTTGAGATAATTATTGATTTCCAAGTAGTTGACGTGTCTATAATATCCGAAAGATGGGTCGAGGACTCTAAGAACTTTGTTAGAACCCGTTATGCAGGTGCTTTACCTAGTACACGTCCTATGGTTGGTTCGTTACCCAAACCTCATGCTGTGATCTCGAACCTTTGATCCTGTTATGTGTGTTTTGCATCTAGTCTTGCATAGCATTGCATTACATTTTCATCTTTGCACAATTTGTTGCATACCTCTGCTTGTCCAGTCGTTCATCTCCGGTTGTCTTCATCTTCCAGTGTGCCTTTGAGTCGTCAAGCTGATTCCTCGACACCGATATCAGACTAGAGCTAACTATAGACGCAAGATGTCGGAGTAAGAAGTACACAATGCAGAAATCTGAATGGAGATCGATGGGTTGAAATCAGGCGTGACTAAGCTCACCGAGATGCTTCAAGTCTTGATGGCTAGAGGAGAATCTCAAAGGACCGTCATTCAGGAAGTTTCAAGTGGTGACCCTGCTCCTGTTCAAATACCTCCTTCAACTTGGCCAGAGTTTGGCTTACCTCCCAGCTACTCTCCACCCCTTGTATCTACTGCTATGATCGGTCAAACTGTCAGACCTGTTTTTCAAGCTCCCGTCTTTATAGAAGCCAGACCTGTGGTCCATACTGTTGCCCAGGATGGCCGAACTCCCTTTGAGACTCCTTTCTTTGACTACAATGCTGCTAGTGCTCAAGGGGAAGACCATGAAGATTTTGTTGAGCCTGAGATTGTCCGTGAACAGTTTCAGAACATAGACAAGAGACTCAAGGCTGTCGAGGGTACAAATTTCTTCAACATTGATGCAGACAACATGTGCTTAGTTTCTGGCCTTGTTATGCCTGTTAAGTTTAAGACTCCTGAGTTCGTAAAATATAAGGGTCACTCATGTCCAAGAGCCCATCTGGTCATGTACTTCCAAAAGATGGCAGCCTACACCAACAATTAGAAGTTGCTCATCCACTGCTTTCAGGACAGCTTGAGTGGTGCTTCTCTAAAATGGTATATGAACTTGGAGCATAATAGTATCCACTGCTTCCAGGATCTGCCAACGCTTTTATGAAGCAGTATAAATACAACCTGGACATGGCTCCTGATCGCCGTCAACTTCAAAATATGTCTCAGAATGAGAAAGAGTCATTCAAAGAGTATGCCCAACGATGGAGAGAGTTGGCTTCCCAGGTTGAACCCCCTCTAGCAGAGAAGGAGCTAACTGGAATGTTCATGGATACTTTGTCCCCCCTTTATTGGGAAAAGATGATTGGGAGTGTATCTTCAAGCTTTACAGATCTGGTGACTATTTGCCAAAGGTTAGAAGAAGGGCTGAAAAATGGTAAGGTATCCAAAGCCGCTGAATCTTCAAGTGGTTCGAAGAAATCCTTTGGGGCCTTCCATAAGAAGAAAGAAGATCAAACCAACACTGTCATGGTTGAAGTGAGAAATCCTCGTCCCCAACCAAGGTATAATCACTCTATTATTGCTGTTGTTACTGCTGATGCTGCTCCACGACCAGCTCAGACTCCTCAACGTCCAACTGTTGGATAGAACCAGTATCAAAATAGGAATCAATTTGATCCTATTCCCATGACATACACATAACATTATCCCGATCTGGTTCAAGAAGGGCTGATCACTACAAAGGCTTTGCAACCTCCTCCTAATCCTCCTCCAGCTGGATTTAGGGTTGATCTCCATTGTGCTTTTCATGAGGGTGCCCCAGGCCACGACTTGGAACATTGTTATGCACTGAAAGCCAGAGTGCGTGAGTTGGTTAGAATTGGAATCCTTGATTTTAAGGATAGTCATCCGAATTTCCAAAACAATCCCTTGCCAGTGCATCAAAAGTGAAGCTTCAGACTGACTTCAATAGACTATCTTCCTAAACGCCAGTGTTTCAGACAAGACGGCTCATCCTTGTTTTGATTTAGTCACTAGGCCTTTTTGTTTCTCGTTGTTTGTACTTTCCTTCATTTTGTTTAAGCTGTTTGCCTTCAAACTATGTTTGTACTTTTATGTTAATGAATGAGCTTTGCAACTTTTGATTCAATTCATTTTGTCTAATATTTGCATCTTTATGCTTTATCTTTTAAAAATATATACACCTTTTGTTCAAACTTTTGATATGCAAAAATTTGAGGGAGGATGATGAAAACGTTATACCCATAACTGTTGTCAGTATGCTTTCAATCAAACTTTGTTGACGATGTAAGGCATTGTTTCAACTCCCAAACACTGGAGAAATAAGGAAGATAATCCCTCGTTAACCCCTTCGAGCCTAGAAGTAGGAGTTTCTTTCTTTATAAAAAAAAACCACAATTTTAACCTTGGGGTGGGTAGTTCTCCGTTAACTCGGTTGCATGTTCATGCGAGACACCTTTCATATAAAGGTTGCAACCACAAGTTTTCCTTCGCACACAGCAAACAAGTGTCAAAGATGTTTTCCAAGTCAAAATGTCGATGATAGTTCACCATAATCATTAAGCCAGACAATCATTTTCTTTCCAAAAGAAATCAAAAGAAAAAAAGCCCGCTAACTTAAAACCTATGAAGGAGACTTAGGAAAAACTGGGGCATCCCGCTGACTGTAGTCTTCACAAGAAACAATTCAGGAAAAAGTTAGGGATAATAAAAAGAGGAGATCATTAAATCTTCGCCCTAAAAGTCCTTAATGTCAAAATAACCAAATTTTGTAAAGAAGCAGTGACTGCCGTCTCAAGAGTCCTTGGACTGCTGAACCATCATCATGGCTATAATCAGTGCAATTCCTATAGGAACCTGAGTGTATATTCTTAGTTAGCTGAGCATAGGACTGAAGATCATCACGTAGATTGGGTGGGAACAAATAAACTTTGAGCCTTTATCCTTTGTTTCTTAAACCATGAACCAGGCCACACTACAACCCTCAAAAGACCTAACTGAAACAGAGTTATTTTGAAAGTATACTACAGCAAGGTTGCGTAAGCTGACTCCAAAAGATCTTTGCAGATCATTTTTTCGGCATCATACCTTTTTGCTTTACCTTTCACTTTTGAGTGACTTGAACCACCGTGTTCTAACCAATGAGTCATTTATTTTTCAAATGATTTTGATTTCAAAAGTTGCATGAACTTTGCATTACCGTGTTTGTATGAACACTTTTATTTGCAAACTGGCTTTCCTTTCAAGGAATTTTCAAACATTGAGAAACTTGGTCGGTGATCCTATCAGGGGCAAGTTCTTTTCACATCCTGTCGAAGAATCATTTCAATACTTGTTCAGGGAAAGGTCTTCTCAAATGTGGTTTATCCAGAAGATATTTCAAGACTCAGACTGGGGCAAGCCTTCCAAGCACCTAGCGGATCAGTCATCTTCAAAAAGCTGAAGCGATTATCAGTTCACCTACAACAGACAGCTAAACTGGGGCAGTTTACTTGAAGAATCCCCAAGCAGCTAGTCATCCTTCCTACAAGGATCATCAACTTGACACAGTTTAGCGTTGTGGCAGAGATGTGCCCAGCAGTAGCATCTTTCCCAAGAAGAATGGTAGTGATCTCCGTGTTAAGGAATCAGTCTTCCAGTCTTGTCTTCTCACCAAAAGAGTCGAGCCTTGTCGTTGGCATCTGCATTTGCATTTGATCATATATCATCTGCATAATTCATATACATATGCATATCATGAGTGTTTAATCCTCATTTGCATTTCTCCCGAGGTCGTGTTTTATCCACGTCTTACCTTGTGGTCAAAGTCCAACTCACTTGGCACCTACCAAACAGATTTTTGTGTCGTGTTTATCTGATGGTTTTCGAGATATTTACCTTGATTATGATGTTTTTCCAGAATCTATCCGATGTTTTTCTGGATATGTTTCTCTCTCTGATGTTTTTCCAGATTGAGTCTTTGTTCTGATATTTTTCCAAAACTTATCTGATGGTTTTCCATATATTTACCTCGATTCTGATGTTTTTCCAGAATCTATCCGATGTTTTTCCAGATATGTTTCACTCTCTGATGTTTTTCCAGATCGAGTCTTTGTTCTGATATTTTTCCAGAACTTATTTGATGGTTTTGCGGATATTTACCTCGATTCTGATGTTTTTCCAGAATCTATCCGATGTTTTTCCGGATATGTTTCTCTCTCTTGATGTTTTTCCAGAACTTATCTGATGGTTTTTCAGCTATTTACCTTGATTATGATGTTTTTTCAGAATCTATCCGATGTTTTTCGGATATGTCTCTCTCTCTCTCTCTGATGTTTTTCTAGATTGAGTCTTTCTTCTGATGTTTTTCCAGAACTTATCTGATGGTTTTCCAGATATTTACCTTGATTATGATGTTTTTCCAGAATCTACCCGATGTTTTTCCGGATATGCTTCTCTCTCTGATGTTTTTCCAGTTTGAGTTTTTGTTCTGATGTTTTTCCAGAACTTATTTGATGGTTTTGCGGATATTTACCTCGATTCTGATGTTTTTCCAGAATCTATCCGATGTTTTTCCGGATATGTTTCTCTCTCTTGATGTTTTTCCAGAACTTATCTGATGGTTTTTCAGCTATTTACCTTGATTATGATGTTTTTTCAGAATCTATCCGATGTTTTTCGGATATGTCTCTCTCTCTCTCTCTGATGTTTTTCTAGATTGAGTCTTTCTTCTGATGTTTTTCCAGAACTTATCTGATGGTTTTCCAGATATTTACCTTGATTATGATGTTTTTCCAGAATCTACCCGATGTTTTTCCGGATATGCTTCTCTCTCTGATGTTTTTCCAGTTTGAGTTTTTGTTCTGATGTTTTTCCAGAATCTTTATGATATTTTTTCAGATATATATATATATATATATATATATATATATATATATATATATATATATATATATATATATATATATATATATATATATATATATATATATATATATATATATATATATATATATATATATATATATATATATATATATATATATATATAGATAGATAGATAGATATATATATATCTTTTGTTCTGATGTTCTTCCAGAAATCCTTTGTTGCTTATCTGATGTTCTCCTAAATATGTCTTCAAACCTTTTTCCCGTGCATTTAAAGCTCTTTTAAAGTGTTCAGATGAACCTTCAAGATATATGTCTTCAATGTGCTTCTTTGATATGTTTCAGAGGTTATTCGATGTTTTTCCGAGTATCTCTAATATATTTCAGAGTTCATTCGATGTTCTTCCGAATGTCTCTGATGTTTATGTGTCCCTGTTATATTTCTCAGGTTTCTCCTCATCTCATTTATTGATATTTTGAATGTTGTGACTCTTTTCCATCCAGTTCCGTTCATGGATGATGTCTTTTGTTTCCCCAGTGTGTCGGGTCCCCTGATAGTGTTACTCGTTGTTATGCTGTTCTTTTATTTTTGCTCGTGTGTCTGCATTTGTCTTGCATCCAAGCATCATGAAGCATCATTTAGAATTCATTGCATTTCAACATTTGTCCTTTTGCATACCATCCGATCTAAGGGACAAAATTTCTGGTTTGCTATATTTAAATACCTTTCACTATGATTCTATGAGGATTATCATCTCTCATTGCCATCTGGTGAAGATATTTAAATAGGGGCAACTGTTGCACCCTAAATTTTGACCTCTTAGATCTTCATCATCATTCTAGGATCATTATCATTGTTTATCTAACCTTAACCTATTTAAAGTTTGTCTTTGTTAAGATATAGGTGAATTAGGGTTTTGTACAGTCGGAAATCGAGGTTTCAACGATTTAATCAGTCAAGGTATTGGATTGTTTCTCCATGAAACAAGTCTCAACTTCATCAAAGATACTCCATTGGTTCAATCATGAATCCAATTTGATGTTGTCACCCGAAGATTAAAAACAGTGCAGTTCAAGATCCCCGATTAGGGTTTCTGATCAAGAAAAGTCAACAGTGGTTTGAATTTTGATTTAAAGGTGTTCCAATGATGGAGTTATGGTCCATGAAGCTCATATGGATTAGGGAAGTCCACTAAAGAAGTTTGAAGGCCTCAGAAGACCCACGTCACCAACAATCAATTCAGAGGTTTTCGATCGTTCGGTTCGTCTGACTGAAAAGTCAACCAATTGACCGACAGGGTTTTAACCCAAAATTGAAGCCAAATATGTTCCCAACATCATTTAATATCTAATCATGAAGTTTTGTGACCAATTGATCAAGAATTGAGAAGTAATCGAAAAGTTGGGGAATTAAGGTTTTGAAAACGGCAAAGCCATAACTCCTTAACCACACAAGGGTTTTTTACCTAGTTTCAAGAGGAATGAGTTCCTAAAACAAACATAAATATTCTAGTACCTAATTGGGTCTTTCTAAAAAGTACAAGTGTGTTCCACAACTCTTCCTGGTTAGAGAGAACCGAGGTCCACAAGTTGGCAAAAACTCGCATTGGCAAAACCAGGTCAGCATGAGTTTTTTGATTCCAAAACCTCTCCAAAGCGATGCTAATCAAAGATTAAAACTCATTTATGATGTTTATATTGATAATGACCATTTTTAAATCAATTCCCACGAAAATAGCACAAATATCAAAGGAAATCATTATTTAATGCAAGTTGCAAAAGTGAATAGTGAAGAAAGAGAAAAAAAGGTGGCTACCCTTGTCAAATCATCAACTTTAATTCAACAAGTCACCTCCTATCCTATAAAGCACGATGAAAAAAATCTATGGGGCATGTAGAATATCTTAGCAGAGTGGCTTAAAGACAAAGATAAGGATTGCATTGGAAAACTCAAAGATTTTCATGATGGAAGGTTAAAATTAGCAATTTGTTTCACTTTTACCCATACCTTGATCCAAGGCTTTTGGCTATAAATAGAACTCACTTCCTACATCAAAAACACACAATTTTCATGCTAGAAACCAGCTAGAACTCCATTCCTTACACAATCACAAGTTCTTGCAAAATCTCATTAAGTTTCCAAAATCCCTCAAAATCTACTTTTGCAAAACACCTTTCAAAACCATTTCCAAACTTCTTCCAACTCAAGAAACACTTCAAACACATCAAATATGATGTATTGAAGCTATCCAAATCACCTCCATATTTTGTATCATGGTTCTAGTGAGTTGTTCTTTGAAATCTTTGGATTTTGGAGATTTTCCTTCATTTACAAGGCATTTCGTCCACTAGCTTGCTTGGAGGTTGTTTGGAGCATCTATTCATCATCCTAGGAACATTTGAAGATCTTGGAAGAGGTTTTAAGATCTCTGGTTTTCTTATTGTTTAATCTTTCTTCAAGAGGTAAACCTAAAACTCATAAATGTGAACTTTCCATTTGCATTTCACATGCTACCATGACTGTTTTTAGGGTTTTTACCATGATGTTCTTAAACTTTTTCAACTTGTAACTTGATTTTTCTTGTGATATTGATCTTGTATCATTTATACATGTTTATTAACATGTTTAAATAATCAAATTTGTTTGATTCATTGTCTTACCATGTTCATTTTATTCTTTTATCATTTAGATTTTTATGTTTTGTTCACAAACTTAAAAACCACATAAATTCTCAATTTTAAATCATTTTTAAGTGGTTCTTTTTGCAAAATTCTTGTGTTGTAACATATTTCCATATAATTTTTAAAGAATTCTAAAAATCCTATTTTAGAAACACTTTGCATTATGAGCAAGTTATAACCCATTTTAGAGTTTTCAACCTCCTATCTTTCCTTCTTTATTTCAAACATTTGGATTTCATTCTCTTTGAGTTTTTAATTTAAGATTATGAAAATGGATTGTTAGATTCCTTGGACATTTAATTTTGAATTTTGAATTTTCTTGTACACATTTAGGTGGTTCACCTTTAAAAACTTTTGATTATCCCCATGAGGTTTTGAACCTTTTGTTTACATTGTTATCACATTGTTGGTTTACATATGATATCCTTTACCTTTACCCTTTATCCTAACCTTAGGATCTGAGTCGTTGTACTCACATTTAGCATCCCTCCGTGGATATCCTTTACCCTTTATCCTAACCTTAGGATTGGAATCGCCGTGCTCTATTTAGCGTCCCGCCGTGGACATCCTTTACCCTTTATCCTAACCTTAAGATTGGAGTAGTCGTGCTCTATTTAGCGTCCCGCCGTGGACATTATTTACAACAACAATCTCAACTTAGATTCATGAGTCGTCGCACTCCATGTAAGTACTTCCCTATGAATGCTTACATCCCCTTGGAACCTTGACCACAATCAAGAGTTCCTCCCCCCTAACCAGGGGAACTACGAACACTCTTATTTCTAGTTGAGAATACGTAGGCACAAGATGCGACGTCTTGGCGAGCCAACTTCCCACTAACCAACTTCACACTTTTCCAATTAACCCATTAACTCACTAACAACTAACTTGCTGTTAACATTTACAACTTAGACTTAGAGTCGCCGTGCTCTATTTAGTCATCTCGCCATGAACATTCCCTTCTTTGCTAACTTAACTTTAGTTTAGAGTCGCCGCACTCTATGTAAGTGTCTCGCTGCAGACATTTACTTTCCCTTTGGAATCTTGACCACAGTCAATGGTTCCTCACCCCTAGTTAGGGGAACTATGGTTGCTCTGATTCCATCCCCGTCAGGATACGTAGGCACGAGATGCGATGTCTTCACGAGCATACTTTAAAAACTTTGTATATATTTTATATCTTTACCCTTAGCACATTTCCTTTAGCAAGAAAACTTTAGCAAACACAAATATTAACAAGAGGTTCCTATAGAGTACTATAGATGTTTAGGATGTGAAATACCTACCTTATGCATAACCATCCCCTGAACCTTTAGATCTCTCTTTGCTTAGCTTTAAGCCTTGCTTTTTGCTTTGAATTTTTATAGGTTTTTCTTTATTTAAACCTTTCCTTTTTGGATAAATTAAAGTCCGGTTGTGAACTTAAGAATTAAATATTCAAGTTAATCAATAGCTTGGTATCACGATTCTCACCGCAACAAAGAGTGATTCAGGTTGCCATGCAAGGCTAACAAAAACTGGCTTATTCTTCGCATGCACATGTTTGAAAATGCTATGGCGTAATGCTCCATACAAAATGGAAATGCTATGTATTTGAGGATGCAATGCAGAGATGATGCAAAAATGAAAAAATGCAGATGCAGGCTCGGATTGCTGAGGAAAGCTGGACGCAACAAAACCACTCTAGCAAAATAAATGTTGAATAGACGAAACCAACTCCGCTGGGGATGACAAACTGAAATGCGTCTGGGGTCACAAACCTGCTCAATATCCCAACAAAACTTCCATTTTACGACACAGAAGGAACATTAGACGACTTCTGGGGAAGATCACTGAGATTTGATCTTCTGCCTCTCCATGAGGAATTACCTTTGCTGGGGAAACACCCAGGATGATTAGGTTATGACTTTCCGGGGAAACCAACTATTTATGGCGACATCAGTGGGGAGAGAGAAGTAATAACCAATATGACACCCACTTCGTTAGGGGATAATGCCAACCTCACTTCTGTTGGGAAATGACCATACATGCCAGCTCGTTGGGGGACTTCGTGTTCTTGAAATGATCTGTTTCAAAATGAGCCTTCGAAGTAACTTTGCCCCTGTCTGATTGATCTTCGAAAAGATTTTCTGACTCTCAACTTGATTGCCCCATACTAACCAATCCTTAGAGAAACTTCTTAACATAACCGCCCCATACTAACTGAATTTTGGGGGAACTCCCTGACATAGATGCCCCAGATCAACTGAACTTTAGGGGAACTTCTTTACGTAACTGCCCCAGATTGGCTGAACTTTTGGATGGCTGACTCCTAATGATATGATCATTTGATATGCTTGCCCCTGCTCAACAGAGTACTCAGGTGTTCTGCATCTTATCTTGATCAAACTTTCCATTGTGGAAACTTTCCTGCTGTCAAGTGCTTACTTGCAAGTAAAACAAATTGCTCTGCATAAAAGATATATTAATGCAATGCATATGGCAGTTTTGAAATCCAAGTCTGTTCACTGGAAAAAGTTGTGACATATAGTGAACGAATCACTTATTAGAATGTCAACATTAAAACCAACACGGTAAGAGGAATCCTTTTAGGAGTCAGTTTCGATGCGATCTTTACCGAAGTATGCTTTCGAAACAACCCTGCTTCAATTAGGACTTTTGAAGGTTGTAACTTGGTCAGGTTCACGGTTTGAAAGAAAGGATACAAGGCTCAAAGTTTATTTTAACCCACCCATTCTCCTTGATGTTCTCCAATCCTATATTCAGCTAGTTCGGCACAAGTGCTCACCTCTCAAAGGTTAGAATGACAAGAGTGATGGTTCAAGAAACCACATGTTTTGGAGTGACAATCACTCGCTTTTCTTCTTTGGTGCCTGGAGTCACACGATTTGTTTTTTCGAGGATTTTTCTGATTTCCCTATTTTTTCATGGACTAATTCTTTTGAATTTTTTTCGAATTCAAAGTCCAGCGGGATGCACTAATTTTTGCCTAAGCCACTTGTTTTCAAATTATCGACTTAGCGGGCTTCTTCTTTTGATTTTTTTCCTTTCTCTCTCTTATTTCTTTCTTTTTTTGAATGAATCGTGTGACACTGGCTTGTCTGACTTGTTTGAAAGAGATTGCGACTGTTTCACTCCTTGGTCGGTGAGGGATAACCACTGTGGTTTTTTAGGCACGAACTATAGAGGTGCGATTGGTCCTCGAACGGGAACACTCCTTTTGCAATTTGGATGCTCGATCAAAGTAACTGACACCTACCCTGCCCCAGGTTAATATTGAGGGTTTTTTCATTTTCAGAAAGAAACTCCTACTACTAGGCTCGAAGGGGTTGACAAGGGATTATCATCCTTATATCTTCGGTGTTTAGGAATTTGAAACAATGCCTGTACATCATCAGTAGGTTTTATTCAAAAGAATACAATTGGAAGCTTGCGCGTCTTTCAATTTCGTCATCCTCCCTCGGATTCCGTTTAAACAAGCGTTTGACATCAATAAAAAGAAATTAGTGAACACAAATGGATTTAATCAAAAACCTGCATATTCATTTCATTATCATTATCAATTGAAAACAACAAGTTTTACAAATGAAATTTGCACTTAAACAGAAAAGAAACTACAAATGCAAAGAAATGACATGATAAAAGAGATTGCCAGCTTCTGGGAACTGGACTTCAAATCTTTACTTGCTGCTGAACCAACCATCTTCAGAATTGCTCGTCGAAGTCAGTCTGATATTCCTCTGAACACCTACTCTCAGCAAATTCCTCCATTCCATGAACCGATGCACCCACATGGCTGGATGAAGGGGGATTGTTGATCTGGATACCCTGAGGTGTGTAGCGGTAAAAATCGTGAGTGTAAGTTATTGATTAACTTAACTCAAAGAAAACAAGAGTCGCCACCGCACTTTTATTTTATCCAAAAAAAGGAAAGGAAAAAGAGCGAACAAAACCAAATAGTTCTAAAATAAGAACAAGAGACAGAGATCGGGGTAAGGGGGTTGGTTACGCAATGGGAAGGTGTTAGCACCCAAAACGTCTATAGTACTCTATAGGAGCCCTTTGAAATATTTACGCTTTTTGGTTTGAAAATGGTTTGTTTGAAAAGAGATTGGGGAGATGAGAAGAGAATTATTTTTTAGATTTTTGTGTTTGGAGAGACTTATCGTCTCATGCCTACGTACCCATAAAGTGCAATATGGAATCAAAACCCCGTAGTTCGTGGTACAAATGACAAAAATTTGTTGGTTTTGATTGATTTTAGATGTAAAGACAAGTCGTCATTTCAAGGAGAAAACTGCGACTATCCACCCACGAATATTAAGACAACATCTGCGTCACATAAAGATGGAGGATTTGCTTGGATTATCAACAAGACTATCACTCAACATCAACATGGAAAATGTCAAAGTCTTAATAATATGGGGAATAGGAGATTTACATCTCAACTATAGAAATGAATCATGTCTAAACTTTATGAAAAGTTTTAAAGTGAAAAAGTGCATAAAGGCACAAAAAGAGTTGATGAGTTTTTGTATTTTTTATGTCTTTTGAAATTGGTCAGAGCATGATTAACATTGATTGACTTTTATTAAAAAAACAAAGTTTAAAAATCACTTGACGAAAGTCAAGGTTTTATTACGAAAGCGGTTTTGAAGTTTGAAACCAAGAAGGTTTTGAAAGAGGGAGAAAGTTTTGAAAATTTAAGAAGGGGAGGAGATGAAGTGACTATCCTAGAAACCAAAATAAGAGCTAGAGATAAGAAAGATCTAACCGACTTGTAGCACACTCCATAGCAAGCAAAAAAAGAATTTCATCCGATTTAAATCATAAGCTAATGAGCGAGCCAAATAAAGGCTAAGATCCACAATACTCCAAGCATAGGAATGAGAGCCCTAATTCTAAGTCCAAAGGTCCATGAAGTCCACGGTCTAAAAGTAGTCCAAGAGCATAACCACAAAGTTAATAGCACCAAGCTTTTTAGAGATTTTTTTTTATCCTTTATTAGTGTTTTGAACAAGATATGGTCCAAGTGGACAAAAGAGAAATGACATAAACATAAACAAAGATATGATATGAAATGATAATATGGAAACATAAAAGTAAGAAATAAGGAGTAAGAAGAGAATATAAACAAAATTAAACAAGGATATTGTTAGTGAATTAGTGGTTAGTGGTTAGAACATATGATCAATGATGATTAATTCTTGCACTTAGACCAAGATTAATGAAAATTCATTAGAGGATTGATAGAATCAAAGCCTCCTAACAATGATTTTCATAGGTATTGGAGTTAAGACAAGCAACTAATCATACTTGGACTTTTAAACGTAAGTTTGAGTCACGAATGATCATTTTCCGATTAAGGGACACTTTAGCGCTATGTTAAGCAATCGTAATCGGGTTTATGTAGAAACCACGACTATCTGAGGCCGGTTAATAAAATGTTAGTGTTAATACATGTTAGAGAAGTGATATGTAAATCACTCTCCTAAAACATGCCACACAAAAAGAAAAGAGGTAGTGATCTCATCATAATCAAGATTTTTAATCAATTATCAAAGGTAATCTATCACTATTCCAAAGTACGGAGAATTATCTCAATGATTATTCATCCATAGATTTGAAATAATGAATATTAAACAACTTTGATAATCAACAATCTATGATCCATAGATTTCATCGATCAAAAATAAAAAGAAGAAGAAAGAAAATAAAAATGAAAAGAAAACACAATTTGAATCTTAAATCGATTAAATTATCATCAATATTAATCACCTCTCTTGGTGGATAAAAATCAACACCCAAAGTCCATTGATATTGATGAAATCCTATCGAAATTCAAGATCCAAAACAACCAACAATTGATCCAAATTAAAATGTTTTCAAATAATTTTTAAATGCTTTTTTTTCAAGAATATTATTATTATTTTATAAAAATAAACTAATAGCAATAAAAAAAAGAAAAGGCCCACACGGCCAATTTTCTTAAAAGAAAAGATAACAAAAAAAATAAATAAATGAAAAAACAATTTAAAAGGAGAAAGAGAACAGAAACATCATCTTCTTCTTTCTCTCACACGGTAACTCTTCACGCCATTTTTGCGAGCTCAAAGCTTGCTCAAATCAAAGCGACGGGATGCGAAAATCACACCGAACAGATCGAAATCAAAAGTTCTTCACAACAGTACCAACAGTTCAAAGAATCACAACAAAAGGTAACGGATCGAAAATGACGGTGAAGCTCAAACTACCTTCAAACTCAGGTAAATGATGAAATCGAAACTCTCTTCTTCTTTCTTCTTCTTCTGAATGAATTCTGGTTCGAAATTGATCTGTGTTTGAAGTTGATTGAAGTTAATTTGGTGGAAGGAAGTATGAGAAGAAAATATGAGTAAAAGGTTTCGTAGTGAGGAATTGAGGAAGAAAATTAGCAGAGATTTTTTGGCTTGAAAAGCTTGAAGAAAAGAGTGAATAAGGCTCTCTATTTATAGGATTTAAGGAGTGAAATCTGAGAAATGAAGTTGAGTTTCCGTTTTGCAATTTTCATTGCGTTTTTCTGATGCAAATTGAGCGTGACTTGTTGTGATATTTTTTTCATGTCGTTTTGGACTTTTTCTTCTTTCAGCTCACTTAAGTGACGTGGAAAGCTTGTGGGGTCAGCTTGGAGTGCAACATGGATGAGATTATATTCACATGGATTGCAATATGGATTGGATAAGTGATGAATTGTTTCCTCAGCTCAACCTCAATTTCGAGCCATTTTCGCTCTGTTTTCAAGTACGTGACGTGGATTGGCTCTCATGGCTCAATTACGGTTCGACTTCAATTTTGTCAGCCTGTTGCTGATCAGTTGAACAATTAGCAAAATTATCCTTTATCTTACACTTCGTATTTCCATGTAGAGCAATTTTCCGCAAAACTTCACGGTGGACATGAACAGGCAAACATGGCATACATAAGCCACTGATCCAATTTATTATTAACATCCTGTGACTGATGGGCTTTTCCACCCAATTCAACCGGCGTGATATGAGCAAGACGTTGCGTAACCTCTACCTTTGCTTCCTGAACAGGACTTGGACAAAACTCGGCAACATATTTGACCAACTCACTAAGACACCGAGCCCACCTGTTTTTGTCAGGGCTCTCGAATATTATAGATTGGAGTGTTACTTCAGGAGGAATAGTATCAGGTTCTCGTTTGAAATCAAATGGTCGACCCGAGTCCCCGTAGCAGTTGATGAAATGATTCTATTACTTTTCATAGCCAGACCAAGTACATCTGCATTCATCTCAGTATTGTTACCCTTCAAAACAAGCCTGCAAAATGCATCCAACTATGCTAGCAGAAGTTTATTAGACAAGTTTGACGATTCCCCTGCATCTTTTGACGTGTTAAATGCGTCAATATCTGTTGGTGGTCTAACTCCAACCCAAACTTCGGTCCCATGATCCCAAATCCTGCTACCCACACACAATGGTAATCCATTCTGGTAGCCATCAAATCCACCATCTAAATAACATGTTGCTTCCCCTAAATCAGCATCAATTGTCATCGTTACAATATGCCACCTTTCATCTGCAATACTAGTTGCACTAATACTCCACTCCTTTACAACAGTAGTTTGTCTATCACCTTTAGTGATCAATCGAAACCCAACTTGTCCAGCCTCAATGCCTTGATTAGCACCAGCAACAAGAATCTCCCAGAAAATCTTCTTCTGAAACTCAGTACCCAAAAGACAGACAGGACCAGACTCAGGTTGAATGATCAATGCAATGGAGAAGCTGACTTTTTGACTTTGACATAGACTAGAATCAATTGGACCACAATGCCTGCCACATGCAGTTGGCTCGTCATCAAGGAGACATATAGCACCTGTAACTTCTGTCTTAAGTGCACGATGTTCTAATTGTGAGGCACGTATTCTACGTGCAATGCTTGAGACCCTTGATCACACTAAAATTCACCGTATTTCTGACTCCGATTTCGCATGCATTCTTAGCTTTTATTGTTGTTTTGCTTTGTTATTGCTTTGTTTTCTTATGTTTTCAGGTTTTTATAATAATCGGAGCTTGAATCGGGAAAAGGAGCGAAAAAGGAGTGAAAACGGACGAAAACCTAGAAATTCAGCATTTTGCACTTACGGCACCCACTGTGGCGGGCGCCATGGGGTTAGCCATGACGTGGCCACGTCTCAAGACCACTCCTCAACCTCCAAGACCCACGATCCCCACTACATCATCCCCTGTAGGGACCGTGGCGGGCGCCATAGGCCTGTGGCGGGCGCCACAAGGCAAAAATCCACAACCTCCACTTTTTAGTGGAGGGGCGTCCCGGTCATTTCGCGCTTTCAGTTTCTCCTATAAATAGGACCTTAGATTTTCGTTTTTCTTCATCCAGAATTAGAATTCTCTAGGCATGTATCAGTTATAAAGCAGTTGCCATTCCACATCGGGGTGCCTCTGCAATCGAGTGATCGAGTCTGTAATCTGTCTGTGGTTCGAGTTTTGGAGCACTCTGGAGGAAGTTAATCCTGCCGCCATTTTAATTCCAGTTAGTATTTTATTTTTCCGCATTGCTTTAATTTTATTTATTTTCTCGCACTTTACTTTGTTTATTTCCCGCACTCGCACATTTACATTGTTTATTTCCCGCACTCGCACATTTACGTTGTTTACTTCCCGCACTCGCACATTTACTTTGTTTACTTCCCGCACTCGCTTTAAATTACTCATATGAAAAACTATAAAAAAGAATATTTACTTTATCATGTCTAACTAATCCCATAAAGGTTAGAATGTAAGGATCGTAATTAAACCAGTAATCAGTATAATTGTTCGTGGAAACACCTAAGGGCTATTTTATCTTTCAATTCAAGTAATTGTTTTTAACTATTTCAAAAACAGCCAAAAGCGCTTTGTATAGTTCATTAGGAGTTTTTAGATTAAAAAGAAAAGAGATTTTAAAACGATTTTCGGACGCGTTATGAGATTTAGAGTCTGGTTCATAAGAACCTCTTTTTGCTAAGAAGTCCAGGTTAAAATACTTTTCAACTTTGTTAAGAAACTATATTTCTTAAAAATAGGTTTACTACTCTAACGCAGTACGCACCTTTTTATCCGTGACAATAGGAGGGGTTGATTAGAGAGTACAACTCGGTTCTGAATACGCGAAAGCGACAGTTCCTGTTAAATTAGTTCTTTTCAAAGGAGAAAACATTGCCCATAAGTAGTTCCATTAACAAGTACTGGATTATCATTGATTACGTGAATTACATTCGAGCCTGTCTTTTATTTATTATTTAAAATTATAATTTTATTTACCATTGCACCCTTACTAAAACCCTTAAAAATAGTTGCCTTAGATAAGCACCATAACAACAGGTACGATAGATTGACACTTGGTCTCTGTGGATTCGATAATCTTTTATATTACTTTGACGTGATTCGTACACTTGCGAAAAAACAGCACATCAAGTTTTTGGCGCCGTTGCCGGGGACCAATATCGTCAAATTTCATTACCCTGTAGTTATACCGTTTAGACTAAGGTTGTTACCCACCGGTCAATGCGAAAGACTCGCAGTGCCGGAAGTTTAGTAGACCCTCTAGCTGAACCTGAACGTTACGCTCGCGCACGTTTATTTTTCCATAGGAATAGGAGAGCTATGGCCAAAGATCAAAATCGAAGACCTCTTAAGGACTTCGCCCAACCATCAAACGAGGAACCTAGTTCCAGTATAGTAAACCCCACTATCCCAGCCAATAATTTTGAACTTAAACCATCCCTGCTGCAATTAGTGCAACAGAGACAATTCGCAGGTCTCGCTACTGATAACCCGAACCAACATTTAAAAAACTTTCTTCAATTAGCAGACACCTTTAAAACCAATGGAGCTTCTCCTGAGGCAATACGCTTAAGATTATTTCCCTTTTCCCTCAGAGATAAAGCTCTATCATGGTTAGATTCCCTTCCACCCAATTCAATAACAACTTGGGATGACCTTAGAAAAGTTTTCCTTGCTAGATATTTTCCCCCAAGTAAGACCGCTCTTCTTCGAAACCTAATAACTAGATTTACCCAACACCAAGGAGAGTCGTTGTTCGAAGCCTGGGAGAGATATAAAGAACTATTAAGAGCATGCCCACACCATGGCCTAGAGAATTGGCTAATCATCCAAACCTTCTATAATGGACTTCTTTATAACACTAAAATGACCATCGACGCTGCCGCTGGTGGCGCACTGATGAACAAACCTTACCCTGAAGCTAGTGCCCTTATCGAGGATATGGCCCAAAACCATCAATCATGGGGAGTAGAACGAGCGACAGTGGAAAAGAAGGAAGCCCAAGGAGGAATACATGAGCTAAGCTCTATAGACATGATGCAGGCTAAAATGGACGCGTTGGCCCTTAGAGTCGAACATATGTGTACAACTCCGAATACTGTTGCCGCAGTTTCGCCGAATTGTGAGATATGTGGAACGCAAGGACACCAATCCGCCGAATGCAATCTGTTGAATGAAACCAACACTGAGCAAGTGAACTATACCCAAGGGAACCCATTTTCAAACACATATAACCCTGGATGGAGGAATCACCCAAACTTCTCCTACAAAAATAATAACCCTATCCAAAATACCGCACCTCCGAGACAACAAGGTTACCAAGCCCCTAGAACAAATCAACCTATGCAACCTGTACCACCTAGCCCGAGCTTTGAGGAAGTTGTAAAAGATTTTATCGTTGCTCAAAAACAACAAAACAAAGAGTTCATGAACCATAACGTCCATGTTAACGAACTAATTACCAAGTTAGGAACCAAGGTTGATCAAATTATTACTCATAATAAGATGCTTGAAACCCAGATCTCTCAGGTAGCGTTAAACCAAGCCCCACAGACTACACCTGGAGGACAATTCCCTGGACAACCTCAACAAAACCCGAAAGGGCAAGCTAATGCCATTACTCTACGAAGTGGAACCGCTTATAAGGAACCTTTAAACCCTAGATTAAGTGAGCCCGAAACTTCTGAGAGGAATGAGGAAAAGGAACCAGAGAAGCCTGAAACCCCGGAAAGTCAAGAAAAAGGAGAAGAACCTAAAAATAAAACCTATGTACCGCCACCGCCATACAAACCACCAATACCTTACCCTCAAAGATTAAAGAAAACCCAAATCGATAATCAATATCAAAAATTCGTTAAGGTTATAGAAAAACTTCACGTAGAAATCCCCTTTACAGAAGCCATCACCCAAATACCTTCTTATGCTAAGTTTCTCAAAGACATACTTACAAATAAACGTAGACTCGAAGATCCGAAACCCGTGGAATGTAATTCTATTTCCGAAAATAGGTTAGCAAAGAAAGATAAAGATCCCGGAAATTTTTCCATTCCTTGTGTTTTGGGGAATCATGTCATCGAAAAAGCTTTTCTAGACTTAGGAGCTAGTGTGAGCTTAATGCCTTTAGCAGTTTGTGAGAGATTAAACTTAGGAGAATTACAACCTACTAAGATGTCACTTCAATTAGCCGATAGATCCGTTAAATACCCTATAGGCATACTTGAAGACGTCCCTGTTAGGATAGGTCAGCTGTTTATACCTACTGATTTTGTTGTCATGGACATTAAAGAAGATGACGACATACCAATCCTCCTAGGTAGACCGTTCTTATCGACTGCTGGAGCCGTAATAGATGTTAAAAAGGGAAAACTAACTTTTGAGGTAGGTGGCCAGAAGATAGAATTTATATTGTCAAAATTTCTTATGGCACCTGTGATAGGAGATTCTTGTTATGCCTTAGATATCATCGAAGAATGTATTAGGGAATTAGAACAAGAAGAAGAAACTGAATCTATAAAATTGCCATCAACCCTTATTTTGGAAGATGACAATTATAAAACACCCTACATTGATGATAACCTTCACGAATGTTTATCTCTAACCCCAGATCCTATGCCTTGCCCTATAAAACCGACCGTAAAACTTAAGGAACTGCCTAAAAACCTGAGATATGAATTTCTTGATGAAGATATGAACCGTCCAGTTATAGTCAGTGCTACCTTAAACCAAGAAGAAACCGATCAATTATTAGAAGTTTTACGTAGGTACCCCTCAGCCTTAGGATATAAGATCTCTGATCTAAAAGGAATAAGCCCATCCGTATGCATGCATCGGATTTTGCTTGAAGAAGATTCAAAACCTTCTAGAGAACACCAACGTAGAATAAATCCTATAATGAGTACTGTAGTTAAGACTGAAGTTCTTAAGTTACTAGAGGCAGGTATAATATATCAGATCTCGGACAGTAAATGGGTGAGTCCTGTGCATGTAGTACCTAAAAAGGGAGGCATCACAGTCGTGCAAAACGAGAAGGGCGAACCTGTAGCAAAAAGAACTGATGGAGGTTGGCGTATGTGCATAGATTATAGAAAATTAAATAAAGCAACTAGGAAGGACCATTTCCCATTACCATTCATAGACCAAATGTTGGAGCGCCTAGCCAGACACTCTTACTTTTGTTATTTAGATGGATATTCAGGATTCTTCCAAATACCTATTCACCCCGAAGATCAAGAAAAAACTACCTTTACATGCCCAGTTGGAACCTTTGCCTATAGAAGAATGCCTTTTGGACTTTGTAATGCTCCTGCAACTTTCCAACGCTGCATGATGTCTATCTTTGCTGATTATTTGGATGGAATCATGGAAGTATTTATGGACGATTTCTCAGTTTGTGGGTCAGATTTCAAAAATTGTCTTGTCAACCTTGAGAAAATCCTGGAGAGATGTGTGGAGGTAAACCTTGTGCTAAATTGGGAAAAATGTCATTTCATGGTCACCGAAGGGATTGTTTTAGGACATATAGTTTCCGAAAAAGGTATAGAGGTAGATAAAGCAAAAATAGAAGTCATAGAGAATCTAAAACCGCCGAAGACTATCAGGGAGATAAGAAGTTTTCTTGGACATGCCGGATTTTACCGACGTTTTATCAAGGATTTCTCCAAAATAACAAAGCCCTTAACTGGTCTTTTAATGAAAGATGCTGAGTTCATCTTCGATGAAAAATGTACTGAAGCATTTAATCTTCTGAAGCAAGCTCTGATTTCAGCACCTATAATGAAACCCCCTGATTGGTCGGAACCGTTTGAGATAATGTGTGACGCCAGTGATTACGCTGTTGGAGCCGTTCTAGGTCAGAGAAAAGATAAGAAGTTACATGTGATTTATTATGCCAGTAGAACCCTAGACGCTGCACAGCTCAACTACGCAACAACCGAAAAAGAGCTCCTAGCTGTAGTTTTTGCAATAGACAAATTTAGATCTTATCTAGTAGGAGCCAAGATTATAGTTTACACCGACCATGCTGCCATTCATTACTTACTAAGCAAAAAGGATGCCAAGCCTAGGTTACTTCGATGGATTCTATTATTACAAGAGTTTGATTTGGATATCCGTGACAAGAAAGGCACTGATAATGTGGTAGCTGATCACCTATCTAGGCTAGAATACCTGAAACCTGATCCAGTACCCATAAATGACGATTTTGCCTACGATAGACTGATAGCCCAACTAGAAACCATTGAAGATGATAACCCATACCCTCATGAGCAATTTCATAAATCCTTAGCTATAAGCAATGTACCTTGGTATGCAGATTTTGTTAATTACCTAGCCGCTGACATCATACCCCCTGATCTAAACTACCACCAGAAGAAGAAGTTCTATAGTGATGTGAGAAACTTCTATTGGGACGATCCATTTCTTTTCAAGAGAGGTAAAGATGGCATTTTCTGCCGTTGTGTTCCAGAAGAAGAGGTAAATAATATAATTGAGCATTGTCACTCTGCACCCTATGGTGGACATGCAAGCACATCTAAGACCTACGCCAAGATTCTTCAAGCTGGCCTATTCTGGCCTACTATGTGGCGTGATGTCCATGCTTTCATTGTCAAGTGTGACAGATGCCAACGCACAGGAAATATTTCAAGACGTAATGAAATGCCGTTAAGAAATATCCAAGAAGTAGAACTCTTCGACGTATGGGGTATAGACTTTATGGGACCGTTCCCACCATCTTTTGGAAATCAGTACATATTAGTAGCTGTTGACTATGTGTCTAAATGGATTGAAGCTATCGCCGCACCCACAAACGACACCAGAGTAGTCATCAAATTATTCAAGAATTATATATTTCCCAGGTTTGGAACACCCCGTTTAGTCATAAGTGATGGAGGATCACACTTCATATCGAGAATATTTGATAAACTTTTAAGCAAGTATGGAGTTAAGCATAGAGTAGCAACACCATACCACCCACAGACCAATGGACAAGTGGAAGTATCTAATAGGGAGATAAAACAAATCCTCGAGAAGACTGTCTCTATATCTAGAAAAGATTGGTCGCAGAAACTTCAAGAAGCATTATGGGCCTATAGAACCGCTTTCAAAACTCCTATAGGAACAACCCCTTATCAACTGGTCTATGGAAAATCATGTCACTTACCATTTGAGTTGGAGCATAAGGCCTATTGGGCCATCAAAACTTTGAATTTGGATTACTTGACAGCTGGTGAAAAACGTATCCTTGATATCCACAAATTAGAAGAGCTCAGACAATCTGCCTACGAAAATGCCATCATATACAAAGAAAGAACAAAAGCTTGGCATGACAAAAGAATCATAAGAAGAGACTTCAAAATAGGCGATCCTGTTCTCCTGTTCGATTCTAGGTTACGACTATTTCCAGGTAAACTCCGTTCGAGATGGACTGGCCCTTTCGAAGTATCTAAGATCCTGAGATCCGGTGCTATTGAAATCAAGAACCAAACATGTAAACCGTTCATAGTCAATGGACAGAGGTTGAAGCCCTACGAAGGAGGTGACATTCCAACAACATACACCTGTCATACTCTGAGTGATCCACCATATCCTTCCAATGATGTTTAAATATCGGTCGTCGAGCTAATGACGTTAAACAAGCGCTGCATGGGAGGCAACCCATGGTTTTTCTTACTTTTGTACTTTTTATTTCTTTATTTTTACTTTATTTTAATTTGTTATTATGTCAGGACTCACGATTGAATGTTTTATGTGCTTTCAGGACTTGTTTGCTAACCTTGTACAGAATGCAGAACCCTGATGACATGCACGTGGCCTTTAGAGATGATGCACAGAGAGAGCGTTACTATGTTCACATGAGACGCCCTATGGCTCCTACCAGGTACCCTGACCATGTCTGCATGGATGCCTTGGGGATAGAGCCAAGCGTCAGATTTTTATGCCATCAACTCCAGTGGGACCAGTTTGACGACAGGAACAACACTTATAGGAACTTGACTCTTGAGTTCCTCAGCTCGTTTCATCATGACCCTTGGGCTGGACCCGATGGACTCGCTGTTTTCAGGTTGTTCGGGATTGACTACTCATTCTCTCACAAAGGGTTTGGTGATTTACTAGGTTTCCAGACTACTCCTGATGCTATTCCAGAGACTCCGATGGGGTATTTTATGAGCAGAGAAGTGGAAAAGTTTTGGACTAAAATATCAGGCGGAGGGAGCCAAGATCCTTCTACCCAGTTTTCTCAGGTAATCCACAACCCTGCATTGAGGTACTTCCAGATGATTCTAGCACATTCTTTCCTAGGTTTTCCAGATACAGAGACACTGCTAAGTGAAGAGGAGATTTTCCTACTGTTTTGTGCGACTCAGTCTCGCCCTGTTGCTTGTGGCAACTTTCTACTGAAGGGCCTTGCTAGTGTTGCCAGATCATCAGTAGGAATCATCCATGTCGGTGGGATTGTTACACAGATTGCTACTGCATTGGGTTTGTCTCGCAAGCTATTGCACCTCAGGACCTTCTGCTGCTACACCACCCTGGATATTGATTTTTGTCTTGATAGAGGACTGATGAGGAGGGCTTCTTTTGAGCCCAACATGTTTAGATTGCTGATCGACGGTGAAGCGATACACTACTTTACGTTACCAGATCCGCTGATGACCAGTGTCCATGACCCTGCCAATTGGAGTTATGCTCTAGAGGGTTATGGAGAGACTGTCGAAGAGCCGAAATCGCCTCCCGCCGCTGAGTACACTCCTACACCTCTTACTCCCCGAATCACTGTTATGTCTAACAATATGTCTCTGCAGCCACCCGACCTACAAACACAGATTTATGAGCTCCGCAAGGAGACTGCCCTGCTCAAGCAGGAAGTGGCAGACTTAGAGTTACAGATGCAGGTTTCTGATCTCACTCATGCCTCAGAGACCGATGCTCTACATCAGGCGATCGACGAGCTTCGGAGGGAGATAGCTGAGATTCGTGGATCAAGCCAGGATAAGAAACCTACCACATGACTCATTCCACCCTGACAGCACTACCCTAGTATTTAACTTACTTTTATTTATCGCATTTCCAGACATATTTTACTTTATTGCAGCTTTTACATCTTCATGCACTTTGAATTCCTTATATATATACATATTATGCACTAATTTTTATTTTTCTTTTTCTTTTTTGATTTTTTTTAGTATTTTATTTTTTGTCGTGCAAAAGAAAAATAAATATAAGACAAAAATATTTTCATTTTTGTCTTTACAAAAAAATATGCAAGCCTCAAGCCTTGAAAAGAAGAAGAAAACGCTATTCAGACCCCCCGAAGACCAAGGTGCAAGGAAGGCCCAAAAGGAGGACCCAAAACCACAAGGCCCAGGAATTGGCCTTGTGGCGGGCGCCATAGGCCCTGTGGCGGGCGCCACACCGTTGTCATCTCCAAATACGGGATTCAATCCCCATTTCCACCACTTTCATCCCTTTCTTCACCAAAAACCCATTTTTCCAACCTTCCAAATCCTCCTTGAACCCCATTAAAGCTCCCCCATTTCCAAAATACCCTCCATCCATAAAACATATCCAACATCCATTTCCATTTTCATCCATCAAAAACCAAAAAAAAATCAAAACTTTATCATTCCCCTCATAAACCACTTTTCTACCATTTTCACTACCTAAGGAGTTTTTCAACAATGGAGTTCAACGGATTTATTCTTCGTGATGGAAGACCGGGCGAAAGGCAACGGAAAATTATTCAGAGGCTTCAAAGTCGAGAAATCCTCTCGACTAGGTACGTCGACGATAACTGTCTGTATGCTTTGGGTATTTATCATAGTGTTTTTAATTTATTAGAATTTCTAGGCTTGCATAATATTTTCATTAATCAGGAACCTACCTATGAGAGGCTGACAATTGAGTTTTTGAGTTCTTTGATATACACTGTCAGTCCTGACACTGCTAGCACTGTCGGTACTGTTATTTTTAGACTGTTTGGAATTGAATATGAATTCAGTACCAATGAGCTAGCAGGTTTGTTAGGAATCCCTCATAGGGAAGGTTCTATTTGTGAGGCACCTTTGGATGCTGAATGGTCGGCCGAGGTATTTACCTTCTGGCTAAGGCTTTCAAGTACTTCAATTAATTCTTTTGAAGGGATACTTGCGTCGACCATTCACAACCCGGCCATAAGGGTTTTTAGACTTCTTTTGGCATGTACTATTTTTGGCCGGGAAAGTCCAAACAAGGTTAATGCTCGTGAACTCCTATTTTTGCAAGGATGCCTCACTAGAACCCACATCAATCCGGTCCCGTTTATGCTTGCCCACATGACTTTATTTACTAATAAAACAGGACCGATTGTTTTTGGTGGGCTTGTTACGTCTATTGCTCGGGCTCTTGGCCTGAATGATGAGATAGCTACACTTGAACCACTACCTCCTCGCACAATTAATTTAAAATTTCTGAAAGACATGAAATTGTGCCGAACAAGGAGAGAAGGTGGTTATGAGTTGATGATTCATGGGGTAGCTATCCCATCTGTTGCTTTACCATGCAGTAGACGTACTGATATACGTGATGAAAGGAACTGGACCTATGATCTTAATGCTCCACGTGTTTTGGGTCCACTTCCTCCTAATATTCCCGATGGGGAGGCACATGACACTGATGATGAGTATGATCGGAGAGAGCAGTCTCCCATCCCTCACATGTCCCCCCATCGTCCTTCACAGTCACACACTGCACCATCTTCCTCTAACCCTGTTGCAGGTACTGCTCCTGGATTCTTTGTCACCGAGGAGATGTGGCGTGATATGACAGCTAGAGAGGAAAGGCGTGATGGCCTTCTCTCTACTATTTCACAACAGCTGACGGACAATATGAACTTCATGCAACAATCGCGATTGGTTTCGGATCGTTCCTATAGCAACGTTTGCCGTACCTTGAACGCTATTTCATTAGAGCAGAACCGTCAGAGAGAGTTCAACAGCCGACACTACCAGCTTGTAGAGGCTACTCAGGGTTCCATCTTGGGTAACCTTCGAGAGGTCCGGAGTGCTCAGGCTGCTTTATCAGCACGACTCGACCGGAGGGACCAGCATCGTAGTAGATCCCGTCGTTCCAGACCATCACATCAGGACGGCGAAGGCACCAGTGCCCCTCCTCAGTAGTCTTTTTCCAGGTTACCCCCCTTATCTTATCTCGAAACATTGGGGACAATGTTCGATTTAAGTGTGGGAGGGGATTTTATTGCTTTCTGTTATTTCCCTTTTAGTTAATTTCCTTTCAGTTATTTCCCTTTTCAGTAATTTATTTTTCCCTTTTCAGTAATTTATTTTTCTTAGATAATGCATGAGTCTGACGAGTCACCAGTATAGTGTCTTTTTAGTTCATCTTCATTTTTTCCCATTTCCTTAGCCTTACCAGAAAATTTTTAAAAAGAAAACAATGTTGTTTCACATGTTTTTTTGGGCTTTGAGACAGGTTTAGATTAGGATGTGGTGACTTAGGTCAACTTTTTGAAACATCAGAACCATTTTAGCACCATAGACCTCTTGAATATAGGAATCACTCCTAAACCCCACCACCATGGCCTTTACTATCATTCAAAAAATTGTCCTAAGTAGTTTATTTTAGCAGTCAGCTCCGGCCTAAGCATACTCTACGTAGGGGGCCGATGAATATAAGTGAATGATCCAGTGCTAATAAAAAAGAAAAAAAGGCAAACTCTGGTATAGGTGACCCTCACAAAGTCATTTAAACCGAAAAAAGAGAAGAAAAAATTTTTTGCCACAAAAAGAAAAAAATTGCAAGTCACCTATTGTTAGTTGGTTCAGAGGTATCTGGCACTGAACTTGGTAGGGCGGATTACGATCCGATCCCCCGCAGCTACATTTAGGCAAAATAAAAACAGGTTCACACATGCTTATGTGCCAGAAACCTTATGTTATGGATCAGAATCACTAACCGGTCACTCTACTATGAAGCATGTACGGATAACGGGCTTAATGTGATTGCGCCTGAATGAAAAGGACACAAAAAGATGAGAAGATAGGCCTAGGTATCGTGGGATGACATGGAGTGGTTAATATAGGATTGAAGTTTGTGTTTGTGTTACTATGGTACCCGTGGTTCACTTAGTTAGTATCTGTCACTGCATCCTGACCTGAACTTAGAATCCCTTTAGCCCAAAGACAAGTGTTGACACCATATTTTCTTAAGCTTTAATGTTTGCTTGAGGACAAGCAAAGGTTTAAGTGTGGGAGAATTTGATCACACTAAAATTCACCGTATTTCTGACTCCGATTTCGCATGCATTCTTAGCTTTTATTGTTGTTTTGCTTTGTTATTGCTTTGTTTTCTTATGTTTTCAGGTTTTTATAATAATCGGAGCTTGAATCGGGAAAAGGAGCGAAAAAGGAGTGAAAACGGACGAAAACCTAGAAATTCAGCATTTTGCACTTACGGCACCCACTGTGGCGGGCGCCATGGGGTTAGCCATGACGTGGCCACGTCTCAAGACCACTCCTCAACCTCCAAGACCCACGATCCCCACTACATCATCCCCTGTAGGGACCGTGGCGGGCGCCATAGGCCTGTGGCGGGCGCCACAAGGCAAAAATCCACAACCTCCACTTTTTAGTGGAGGGGCGTCCCGGTCATTTCGCGCTTTCAGTTTCTCCTATAAATAGGACCTTAGATTTTCGTTTTTCTTCATCCAGAATTAGAATTCTCTAGGCATATATCAGTTATAAAGCAGTTGCCATTCCACATCGGGGTGCCTCTGCAATCGAGTGATCGAGTCTGTAATCTGTCTGTGGTTCGAGTTTTGGAGCACTCTGGAGGAAGTTAATCCTGCCGCCATTTTAATTCCAGTTAGTATTTTATTTTTCCGCATTGCTTTAATTTTATTTATTTTCTCGCACTTTACTTTGTTTATTTCCCGCACTCGCACATTTACATTGTTTATTTCCTGCACTCGCACATTTACGTTGTTTACTTCCCGCACTCGCACATTTACTTTGTTTACTTCCCGCACTCGCTTTAAATTACTCATATGAAAAACTATAAAAAAGAATATTTACTTTATCATGTCTAACTAATCCCATAAAGGTTAGAATGTAAGGATCGTAATTAAACCAGTAATCAGTATAATTGTTCGTGGAAACACCTAAGGGCTATTTTATCTTTCAATTCAAGTAATTGTTTTTAACTATTTCAAAAACAGCCAAAAGCGCTTTGTATAGTTCATTAGGAGTTTTTAGATTAAAAAGAAAAGAGATTTTAAAACGATTTTCGGACGCGTTATGAGATTTAGAGTCTGGTTCATAAGAACCTCTTTTTGCTAAGAAGTCCAGGTTAAAATACTTTTCAACTTTGTTAAGAAACTATATTTCTTAAAAATAGGTTTACTACTCTAACGCAGTACGCACCTTTTTATCCGTGACAATAGGAGGGGTTGATTAGAGAGTACAACTCGGTTCTGAATACGCGAAAGCGACAGTTCCTGTTAAATTAGTTCTTTTCAAAGGAGAAAACATTGCCCATAAGTAGTTCCATTAACAAGTACTGGATTATCATTGATTACGTGAATTACATTCGAGCCTGTCTTTTATTTATTATTTAAAATTATAATTTTATTTACCATTGCACCCTTACTAAAACCCTTAAAAATAGTTGCCTTAGATAAGCACCATAACAACAGGTACGATAGATTGACACTTGGTCTCTGTGGATTCGATAATCTTTTATATTACTTTGACGTGATTCGTACACTTGCGAAAAAACAGCACATCAACCCTCTCTCGAGCAAAAGAATCATCTAAAACGGAATCACCTCCAACTGCACGCACTGCTGCTGCCATGGCTGCAGCCTCTCTGCCACTAGCATTAGGAATGGAGGAGAGCAATGAAGCTTCTATCTCCTTCCATTTGCGTTCGGAATCAAGGCTATTTCTAAATCCAAGAAGAGCATAGTATGGCAGCTGCAGGAACTGCTCGAACAGCAGAAGCCAAGGCAGGTCCTGCACCTAAACCGCGCTGGAACTTTTTCAAAGGGGTTCTAAACTAACACCGAAGCAGATTTACCCAGGTCATCACTGAGACTCTCACAAGCCTGTTGATTTCCTTGTTGGGCGTCCTTAGGAAAGGTAGAAATGCCTTGTCCATAACTGATCTCAATTTGTTGAAGTGAACCATCTGACGTAATGGCAGTGAACAAGTAAGACTCATGCATATCAGAGTCATTGTCAGAAAATAAACCAACAATAGGTGAAGAGATTTTCAAATGCTTCTTTGTAATTTCTGCCACAACTTCACCATTAAATTTGATAAAATACTGAGTATCATAGTCATCAGCAACGCTAAGAATTTTATCATCTTCAGACCAAGCTCCCACACTAAATGTACCAAAATTAGAACCGGTGAAAATTGCATACGATTGCTGATAATCATCCTCTTTACTCAGAATCATAATTCAATTTCCAGCAACAACAGCAACGTACTTGGTCGTAGGTGAAACAAACAGCGACACTAATTTCCTAAGTCTCTTTGGTTCATTATACTCGGTCCATTTCTCTTTGAGTTGAGTCACACCTCGAATTGAAAGGAGAGAAAGCAACGTTCCCTTGGAATCTTCACTTGCCTGGTGTTGTTGATTTTGTTGAAGTTGGAGTTGAGGAGGGTAATTGGAAGAATTGTCATCAAACTGACCTGGTTGATTTGCTGATGGAACAGTTAGAGAAACGCCACGGCAGGAACTTAGAAATGGATTTCCAACAACACTGTTGCATTTAATCAAGGTACTATTTGATGGCAAGTATCCAGATAAATTATTGAAAGACACATTACATGCAGTGAGTGTAGTAACATTTGCCAAACCAATAGGAATCTGTCCAGAAAGTTTGTTGTTATTGAGCAAAACATGCGTCAGATTTCTCATTTTCCCGATAAACTTTGGAATCTCACCAGTAAGAGAGTTTGAGCTCAGATCAAGAAAATGCAGTTTCTTGCATAAACCAAGCCGGTTCGGGAACTCTCCAGTGAAGAAGTTCTGCGCCAAATTCACCATCTCCAAGTTAGCACAATCACCCCAGCTCCTAGGGAAACTTCCCTCCAAATTCACCCTTGGCGTTAATAATTCAAATGAAATTGTACCGTTTCTGCTTTCATCGGAATTCAAGGTGAGATTCAGCACAGATTCTGCTTTCGTCTATTAAAGCCCAGCTTAACATTTCAGTACATAACTGATCATCTGGCTTCAGCCACAACGCTTTGTGATAATATGTAATTGCTGTAGTGAAATCATCCTGTAAATGGTAAGTATATGCAAGACCAGCATAAGTGCTCACACTTGTTGTTGATAATGCAAGTGCTTTCTCATAATATGAAATTGCTTCTCGGTACATCTCCAACTTTCTACATGCATGAGCAATATTGACTACAGTTGGCTCCCACATTTCACTTAAAGCGGTCGGGATGAGGGCTAACGTTTTCTCGAACCACCACACTGCTTTCTTGTACTCTTTCATATAATAGGCAACAACTCCTAGCTCATTATACACAAGTGGATCCGATGAGAAAATTGACTTCGCCTGCATGAAAAACTGTTCAGCAAGCTCAAGAAAGTGACTAACAACTTGATCCCAAAATGGCTCAATCCTGTGAACATTATTCACAAGGATGGATATCATTCTCTCCACTGAAAAGCTGATACTTCCAAGTTTTTGAGTTGTTGTTGGTCCCAAACCACTTGAATTTCCCAGCATGCATTGATGTGAAAGTTGACATAATGCAGAGAGGAGAGATTTCACAGCAGATACATTCATCAAAGCAGAGCTCTCAAAGAGCTGAGAGTTCAAAGAAGAAAGTATATTGAAATCACTGTATTGAATTGATAACTCCCTTGCAAACTTTGTGACAGGGGTAGAAACCTCCTGAGTGCTCATCTTGTTGTACTTTAAGGCCATTGCCCTCATGTTGACTGATGGGACTGTGATATCCAAATTCGGGAGTATGTTATATGCTTCAACAACTGCCACAGAAAGGACCTGAAGCTCCGCCTTCAAATTTTCTGCCGTTCCTTCTTGGCACACAGTATGGCGAGAACTCAAATCAGCATGAGCCAATGCAGGCAAAACAGTTCTAAGCATTGCCCCAATCCTCAAGTTCCTGACCAAGGTCCGGACAAGAAACTTCATCTCCTTTTCACGGCAGGAACGCATCAGATAAACAATAATGCCTTTCTTTCGTGATGTGCTTCCATTGCCTGCTTGCACACTTATCTTTCGTAGTGCAGAGTAAATATCCTTAATCAGAAGTGGTGTAGGTATCTTGATAATATATTTTGTCAGAATAATAGAGAACTCAACCAACATCTTCCTCTTTCCTTAGTAAACAAACTAAACTTTACTGCATAGTAACACTCTTAGCAAGATTCTGAGGCTGGTCGACATTAAATCCCCTCAGTACAGTGAGATGATATGCCAGTAACTGTAATGGAACTACATTAATAACAGGCTGAAGACAGTCCTCAACCAGTGGAACTTCAATTGTCCTACAAGAATTACCAGGGCATACAGAAGCAGCATCCCCTTCTGAACACATAACTTATCAGACGACCTCTACGGGCATGAAGTTGCTGAATAACAAACTGCTGTTTGCTGAAGCAAGCATCGCGTGTAGCTATAACAACAATCGGGAGACTTTCATCGACCAATGCCAAAAGACCGTGTTTCATTTAAAGCATTTTTAAGCATTTCAGCTTGAGAGCGAGCTTTACTTTCAGATTCTCTAATTTCTGGCAAGCTTTTCTGATAATCCTCCCTGCCATACATATCCAGAACAAATTCTAACTCCTGATTCTCCTGGTGTAACTTTTCGATCAATGCTTTTGAAAACTTTATTTCCAAAACCTGATCGGCACATTTGTTCGCAAGGCTCTTGAGTTCGCTTGTCTTCCCACTCAATTCTGATCTTAGTGAATGTGCTTTCTCACGCAATGATACAGCTTCAAGAGCAGCATTTATATCATCTGGTGGAGTTTGTTCATTTCCACCCACTCATAGCGCGAGACTAGGATGGTTTCTTAGAAGCTTGACAGTGTCTCTTGCACAAAACAAGAAAAGGTCATGATCCAGCGGACCTTGTGGATTAGATACTGGGACTCCACGTCCATCAACATCCCCTGTAATCCAGAACTCTTGCCATACCAGAAGGCCGTAATAATCACAATAATGATAAAACTCTGAATTTTTTAATAAAGTTGGGCCAAACTTCTCATAGGACACTGCTCGATAAACTAATGATTCTCCTCAAGGCCACTTGACCTCGAATAATCATCTCTTGAGAAAATAGACCACTGATACAGATACTTGCAAATGAAGTAATTCCCTGATAGTTTGACATTAACTGCACATGAATAGCCACACTCGACTCCAAGTCATTCTTTTGCCATGAATCTCCCTACAAAACCTTAAACACACAGTGAAGCAAAAACAAACAAATTAAAAAATATTTTTGGTATTTTGGTTAGAGGTTAGTAAACAGAAACAAACATAAAATAAGTAGAAAACACAAGGGACCTAAGAGAATCAAAAAGTATGATCTTGTTTGTGGAATGATATGCAAATGAAATGTGGGATCTTAGGGG
Organism: Lathyrus sativus; assembly: GCA_963859935.3. Taxonomy (NCBI): domain Eukaryota; kingdom Viridiplantae; phylum Streptophyta; class Magnoliopsida; order Fabales; family Fabaceae; genus Lathyrus; species Lathyrus sativus. The sequence goes on from OZ012739.1 coordinate 362,163,754, forward strand.
TAAAAATTAGGGTATTACAAGGTGTGACTGAGAATATGTTGGAGTCAAGCAGAGTCTGAATCTTGCTCCTAAGAACCTTGCAGTCTTCGGTTGAATGCTCATGTGCCCCAGCATGGTACTCACAGCGGACGTTGACATCAAAATCTGGCGGATATGGAAAAATCTCTGGATTAATCTTCTTTGGCATTATCAATCCACCTTTGATCAAGTTTGGCAACAACTGACTGTATGACATTGGCAGCTGGGTGAAATGCCTATGTGGCTTCCTTGGTCTTCATCGGGCATGCTGACGTGGTTGATGACGGTATGATCGTTGACTTTGAACACTCAAACGTCCGATGATTACGCTTTCAATGCGTTCCCCCATTATCATCAAGTCAGAAAAGTTTGATGCTCCACTATCAATCATCTTATCAAAGTAATTGCCTTGCAAAGTATCCACAAACATGCCAATTAATTCTCTGTCCAGAAGTGGTGGTTGAATGCGAGCTGCAAATTCTCTCCATCTCTGCACATATTCTCTGAAGGATTCATTGTCCGCCTGAGATAATTCTTGCAACTGTATGCGACTGGGAGCCATGTCGAGATTGTAGTTGTACTGTTTCACAAAGGCATTTTCTAGATCTGACCACGATTGGATGCAACCACTCTCCAACTGCATGTACCAACTCAACGATGCCCCACTCAGACTGTTTTGAAAACAGTGGATAATAAGCTTGTCATTATGGACATGTGAGGTAATTCTTCTGCAGAACATCACCAAATTCTGCTTTGGACAACTATCCCCTTTGTGTTTCTCAAAATTCAGCCTCTTAAACTTTGGTGCCAAACCAGAAATGGTGAACGTATCATCGTTTCTCGAAAGTCTGTGACGCTGATGAATGCATAGGATGCCGAACCTTATCAGAGATTAGGTCCATACCTGTGAGAGGGATCGGGTTATACAGGAAACTTGACCTCCAACCTACCCGGTATTTTGGTTTTCTCTTCAGAGCAGACTTATCCAGTCAGCAGCGCAACAGTTATTCAGAGCTTTGTGGAAGCTTTGATCCCGTGCTTGTTGCATTTTGCATTGCATTGCATTTTGCATCTCATCTTTTGCATATCCATCCTCAGGCCAGAACATGGAGCTTACCTATCTTTTGTCTGACTCGCTTCGTAGTTGATTTCCTGACATTCGCATTGGACTTGAGTTAGCTTCTGGAAGAATCATGAACTTAGGAGAGAAGAATATATGCTCGAAGCATTCAGATTAAGAGTATCCTGACCCATCAGGGTATTAAGGTTTTCCTCCAACAGACGATATCTTCTCATAAATTCAATAGTTTGTGGGTCCTTAGCATTAACCTCCGGAACAACTCCTTGGGAATCCAGCACAGGGAAAGTGAAATTATGATAGTCTGTGTCATGAAGAGAAGATGAGTGTCTATCTCTGGCAATAGTATGCTCTTCAACAGGAATCTGCACAGGCTGAGCTTGAGCAACGTTGTTCACCGGAATCCTCTGAACATTGGCCTCTCCTCTTGTCATAGTTGTCATGGCCTTCATGAGTTGATCTAGCTGATTCATCATCACTTCAAACTCTGCCCTTGTAACAACCATATTCTACTCTCCTGAGTTCATGATTCTTCCAGAAGCTAACTCAAGTCCAATGCGAATGTCAGGAAATCAACTACGAAACGAGTCAGACAAAAGACAGGTAAGCTCCACGTTCCGGCCTGAGAATGGATATGCAAAAGATGAGATGCAAAATGCAACAAGCACGGGATCAAAGCTTCCACAAAGCTCTGAATAACTGTTGCGCTGCTGACTGGATAAGTCTGCTCTGAAGAGAAAACCAAAATACCGGGTAGGTTGGAGGTCAAGTTTCCTGCATAACCCGATCCCTCTCACAGGTATGGACCTAATCTCTGAAAAGGTTCGGCATCCTATGCGTTCATCAGCGTCACATACTTTCGAGAAACGATGATACGTTCACCATTTCTGGTTTGGCATCATAATCTCCCGAAGAGGCCTCAGTTAGCTGAATCACAAATGATCGGTCCCTAGAGTCGACAATCCGCAGATCCAAAATCACCTCAAGTCCAAAGGACCAGAAAGGAAATCATCAAAGAGAATCTCGTATGAGCGCGAATTTCATGGGAACTAATGCATGCAAAGCATACAGGTTCACCACTACTTTCCACTTCTAATGCTATGTTTGTACTCAAGCCTAGGTTTGGGCTTATCTCTCAATGGAACATTTCCCCCCAACAGCACAGCAAAACTGATATATACAATACTGAAAGTAAATGCAGGAAAATAAAGTACAACACATATACACATACACCCAAAAAGATAAACAAACAAGCGCTAGGATTGACTCGCATAAGGGATGTTCATGTCCCCAGCAGAGTCGCCAACTGCTGCGGAGCCCAGACAGCCAGGAAACAAAACAAGGCGAGACTGCAAAAGAAGTCCCCAGCAGAGTCGCCAGCTGTCGCATCACTGCGAAGAGGGGCTGGCAAGGACAGAAGAGTCGCCACCGTTTGTTATTTATCCCAAAAGAGGGAAAGGAAACGATTAGAGAAAACCTAACAAAAATGGGAGAAGACAGGTCATCGCAGCCATGTCTCGGGTTTGGGAGTCGGTTACGCAAGGGGAAGGTATGAGCACCCCTCACGTCCGTCGTACTAGAAGGGATCCACGCTTTGTTGTCTATCTAAAAGGGTGTTTACTATCTAAGCTACGACTCAGGGACAAAAGAAAAGAAAAGAGACTCGATAGAGCATCGCCGCTCTATGTCTACGTATTCTCTCGTGCAATGGGAAAGTCAGAGTCAACGTAGTTCGGCTAACTACGGGTGAAGGTGGGGGAAGGTTGCTCGCCAAGACATCGTCGTCTTGTTCCTACGTATTCTCGTCTGGTACGAGAAATCAGAGAAAACTTAGTTTGGGCTAACGAGAACACCGATTGGTTCAAATGTTTTACCCGAGTAGGGTTAAAACTTAGTTCTAGCAGTTAAGTGTATGCAGCTCGACCATTGGAGACTTAGGTGTTACCTGTTTGCGGTAGAACCAAGAGTAACAAAACTCTCCTTATGAAAAAGGTTTTCCAAATTAAGATCCCGAAGGATAAAAAAGTTTGAAGTTTGTTTTTGTGATTTTTAGAGAAGAAGTGCATTGATTATTGTTTGTAATTCATGTTGCATTAAAGACTATGACCTAGGAGCGAATGCGTCGCATATCGTCCAAAGGACATACGCTAAACACTCTAGATAATTGAGAGGAGGCCCCCCTAATCACCATTTCCCAAGTACTTAAGGCTCGTAACGTACAATAATCTTTAACCTTTATTAGATGTTTTGAGAAAGTTTGAAGATGAGAAGAGAAAGACACTCTAAAGGGAGACTAAGACTCAACCTAATGATCTCATACAAAGTGCACCTATGATTGGGATAAAAGGGAATGTTACCTAATGTTATCATGCATGGGTTCAATCCTAAGGTCTCTCATAACCTCTCTTGAACAAGAGAGATTGGAGGTCCTAAGTGAACAAGGCAAAAGTAAACACAAAGCAATTCAATCACAAGTAGAGATGCAAAAAGGAATGCAAACATGAAATTCAAACACAAAAGATGCAAAGAAGAGTGGGAGGAAAAAGTGTGGGACAACAAAATTCAAGAATTTGAGCTCAAGAATTCAGATCCAAATTCACAATTCAGATCCACTTCAAAATTCAGATCCAAATTCACACGAAAATTGAATGGAGAATTTGAGATGATAAGGATGATGGATGAAGGTTTGAGCTCAAGAATTCATTGATTCCAATGGAGAATCAAGGAATTCCAAGAAAGAGCTTTAATGGAGTTTTGGTGTGAAAAAGTTGAGAGAGAATTGAGATAATGAGAGTGAATTCTGAAATGAAATGGAAATTATGAGGATTCTCCTTAGTGAGGTTTGGAGTAAATCAATTAAATACCCCTTAGGTTTGGATCCGAATGAGGTTTGGAATGTGGTTTGCAAAAATTGGTTTGGGATTAGGAATGGGAATTTGGAGGAAAAATGAAAATAACCAAAATTTGAAGTGGTTCTAGATCCTTCCTAAGTGTAAAATCAATTTCACAAATGATCAAAATGGACCCCAAAGTGACTTCACTTGAAAATTCACGTGCAGAGCTGAAATTTGCACTGGTTAATCGATTAACCATTTGGTTAATCGGTTAACATCTTCAAAAATTCAAATTTGGCCTGATATTTCTTTGGTTAATCGGTTAACTAATAAGGTTAATCGATTAATACCTTCAAAAATTTTAATTTGGCGCCTTTTGGAGGGAAATCTGCACACTTGCCCGTTTTCAATTGTTTTAGGTCCTGATAACCCTCTGAAACTTGCCTTTGAATGCTATAACCCTGAGAATACTCGAGATTGCCTGAGTGCCGCCTACTGATATAAAATATCCTGTAAAACAAAAATAAAATCGGCCGCTCGACCGTTGGGCAAAATTAATGCCAGAGCTGTTGTTGCTCGTTGCTCAAACCCTTGCACTAAAAAAGGAACCTGAGCCACAGAAAAACCATGATCCCATGCTTCAAGAACAAATGCTATGATATGCAGAAATGCAAAGATGCAAAGAAACAAAAGCCAGTTAAGGTTAAAACAGAAGGGAAAATTTTGGGGTGCAACACCTATGCATCTAGTGTTGTTGTTAGATGTCTGTCTTCTTCCATTCTAGTGTTATTCCTAGATATTTGTATTTTTTCACTCCAATGCCATTCCTAGATATCTTGTTCCTCTTGTTTCTCCCAGTGCTACTCCTAGAAGTCCTGTCTCTCTTCTATAATCCCCAATGGATCTTCTTGGGTATCTTTCAGTGCCATTCCTAAAAGTTTTATATGTTCATTCAGTGTCATTCCGGGATGAGTTTTCTTCTTTGCATTCAGTGCGATTCCTGAATGTAGTGATTTACCTTTACTTTCAGTGCCATTCTTGAAAGTTCTTTATCACTTTATTCAATGCCAGTCTTGGATATCCTGAACTATTTTTATCCAATGCCATTCTTGGATGCTTCTGATGTAGTTTCCAGAACTTTTCTCACTTCATTCAATGCCATTCTTGGATGTTGTGTTTCCTTCTATCCAACGCCATTCTTGGATAGCTTTTCCTCAGCTGAGTCTGATGCTATTCTTGGATACCTCTAATGTTTACCTTTGTCATCCAATGCCATTATTGGATGTCCCTAATGAATTTTTTCAAATGGAAGTTTTGTTTCCATCCAATGTTATTCTTGGATGTTGATTGATATATCGTTAGTTGAATTTGTCTCTGTCCAATGCCATTTTAGGATGTCTCTGATGTTTTCTGTTGGCGTGTTTAATGCTATTCTTGAATTTTGTAGTTCCTTTCATCCAATGCATTTCTTGGATATCTTATCCCCAATAGAGTGTTTTTAACCTCCACTCAATGCTATTCTTGGAAGACGCTGTTCTTTTTAACGAAAACTTTCTTGTTGTTGTACAATGCCATTTTTGGACATCTATTGGCATACTTTTGTCTCGTTCATAGTTTCAATCCAATGCCATTATTGGATATCACTACTCGTCTTCCAAGGGTCGTGTCCCTCTCTTTCCAACTATTGACGAACGATTCTTATCACCTTGACAGATCTCTAGATATAGCTTATGCTCCCCAACGTGTCTTTTCACTCAATTTATCGTAAATCTCTTGTTTTGAGTTTCCCCGCATGGGTGTTTTATCCTTTGCGTTCATATCATCTTATGGCATCTCAGGGCTAAAAATTTGGTTTTATGTATTTAAGTTTTTTCTATCTTGTCGAGACAAAGTTTTTAACCCTCATATCTCCTGATAGAAGAAACTTAAATAGGGGCAGCTGTAATACCCTAATTTTTTAACCCTAAAATTTCTCAAATTTCATTTGCATCTTTGCATCACAAACAAGATCACACTTTGGTTCCTCTATCTATCTCATCTTTGGGTTTATACCTTGCAGAGATCACCAAGCACTTGTGTTCTCTTTGTTTGCTTTTATTTTGACTGTTTATGTTTACTAACCCTAATCAAAATCCAAAAATATGTTTGTTTTTCCTTTACTAACTTTTTCAGGAAGAGGTTTGGATCAAGAACACCAATCAACAGTCCCTCAGCTTGATTAAAATTCATCTGAAAAAGTCAAAGTTGATCTGCAAACAATTCAAATTCATTTGACCAAGAGTTTCCCATGATTTGATTGACTTTTATTCAAGATATTCTAAGGTTCGTGTGTTTATTTCCATGTCTTCTTTGACAAGTTAAAATAATTGAGCTAGAGCCAAGACAACACATCAAAAGGCAAATTTTCACACTTTTTCACTATGTTAATCGATTAACACATTTGTACATACAAATGGTTAGTCGATTAACTAGTGAGTTTTTCGTAAAAATGAGCCAAATTCTAGTTCTGCAGCATTTTGGCACAAACTTTCAAATATTTCATCATGAAAATATTCTAGATCACCTCATTTTAATTCCCCTACCTCATCATAATTGATTCCCACTATACACCTTAGCTAATCACCATTTGATTTTGATTTTGCCTCCAAATTCAAATTCCAAGCCTAATTTTGGTTCCAAACCAACAAAATTTCCAAGCCTAAATTCTCTAAGTAGAGGCTTCATTTCATTCTTTCTGCAAGCTTTGATAGCCAAATTTACCATGCTAAAATTTATCTCAATTCCCTCAACTACCAAATTCACCAAAGCTCTTTCTTCTTTTGAAGGTTAGTAAGTTCTTCATGGGAACTAACTAATCTTTGAGCTAAAACCTTCATCCAATCACTTTTTCATCATCAATTTCAGTAGATCAAGGATTTGGAGTGTGGTTCTTGAAGTTAATTTGAAACAATTTCATATTTGAAGTGGTAAACCCTCATTCCACCATTGTTCTTGATCCATCTTCCACAATTTGATCTATTATTGATCCTTGTTGCTTGATCTATGGATCTTGCAAAAAAAAATTATTGGTGATGTTTGCTGTTGTTTTACTTGAATTTTTGTGCTAATTCTCATTCATTATCATGAAGTGTTTGAATAAATGGTTAGATCATGAATGCTGAATTTGTTTTTCAAAATTTTTGCTGTCTTAGCAGTGTTAATCGATTAACATATTTTTACATACAAATGGTTAATCGACTAACTAGTGTCCAGAATGTGACTTTTGTTGGTTTTTGGGACTATTTTGGTTCCATTTCTTTTTCCTTCCATTTCCTTTAGTTCTTTGGCTTGGATTACATCTTTGTGTGGTTCAATTTGACATTTCTTCATCTATTTCTCATTTTCTTTTGATCGTTGGAAATCTTTGATATCATTGGAACTTATTTTAAGTTCTTGGTGAATATGACATTGTTACCTATTTTCTTTTCATACGGTATTGCTTTCGGAGGATGATATACATATCGTCTCTCTAGAATACATTAGTACAAACATTCTTATTGACCGACCTCATATAGTCGTGGCTTCTACATAAGCCCGATTACGATTGCTTAACATAGCACTACATGTGTCCCGTATCGAAAAATGATCATTCGTGGCTCAAACTTAAGTTTGAAAGTCCAAGTATGGTTGATTATTTGTCTTGGGTCCATTACTTATGAAACTTGTTGTTAGGAGGCTTTGGTTTTATCAATCCTTTAATGAGTCTTTACTAACTTTGGCTTAAGTTCATTATTTAACCATCATTGATCATTTATTCTAACAACTAATCACTAACTCATTAACAATAGTATTGTAGTTATTTTGTTTATGTTTCCTTCTCGCTCCCTATCTCTCTTTTATTTTTATGCTCCATTATTATCATCTTATATCATATTATTGTTTGTGCTTCCGCTCTCTTTTCCTTTTGTCCCATTTGGATCAAAAACATTAACAAAGGCTTAAACCCCTAAAAACTTGTTCTCTTAATGGTGGAATATGGTTATTGTTCTTTGCATTGGACATGGAGTATGGGACCTAGAACTAGGATCTTAACCTATGCTTGGAAGCTTGTGATGCCAAACCTTGGATTTTGGGTACTTGGATTTCCCTTTTGAAAACTTATTTTGATCAATGCCTAATCAAAGGGAAGAATGCTTATATTGTGGAGCTTAATTGTATGGTTATACAGTTCTTATCCTTAGCTTTTATCTCTTTTTGCTTTAGGATAGTCACTTCTTCCTCACCCCTTCTTCAATTTTCAAATCTTCTCCCTTTTTCAAAATCTTTCTTATTTTCAAACTATAATCTCTTTCACAATAAAACATTGAATTTTGTCAAGTGCTTTTCCAAACCTTTTTCTTTAATAAATTTCAACCAATGTTAATCATACTTTGACTCTTTTCAAAAAGACATAAAAAATATTCAAACTCATTCAAACTATTTTTGTGCCTTATGCACTTTTTCTTTTAAAACTTTTCCATAAGTTTAGACATGAGTCATCTCTTTAAGTTGAATTATTCGCTTCGAAATGAAGACTTGTGTTAACATTTAAAATCAATCATAACAAATCTATTTTGTTATTTGTACCACGAACTACGGGGTTTTGATCCTTTATTGCACTTTGTGGGTACATAGTGTAATACCCTAATTTTTACCCCTAAGATCCCACATTTCATCGGCATATCATTCCACAAACAAGGTCATATTTTTAGCTTTCGCACCCTTATGGGTTTCTTACTTTCTTTATGTTTGTTTCTGTTTACTAACACCTAATCAAAATACCAAAAATATTTTTTGTTTCTTCTTCTCTGTGTGTTTAGGGTTTTGCAAGGAGATTAATGGCAAAGAAATTCATTCAAGTTTAAATCAGATGGACGTTTGACCTCATCTTGGTCAAACTATCAAGAGTTTGCTTCAACCATAAGTTACCCGTGGTGGTGGGCTATTTTCTCAGGAAATGTGATTTTTCAAGATCAAATTGTCTTGTGTTGAAATTCATTGATTTATCAAGCAATGTTCTATGAGAAGTTTGATCCAGTTTTAATCAGAGATTCAGAGCATTTTAATAAGGATTTAAGTTGATGGTTGATGCTTTGATACAAGTTATTCAGTGGTTCGTATTTGAATCTATCAGGGTAAAGTCAGAATTTAGTTTAGATGATTATTACTTCAGGTACAAGTAATTCCTTGGTCCATGAATAGTTGTATTCATTTTATCAGAGATGTGTAAAAAAAAAGCAATGAAGGTAGGTTTTGAATAAAAATTGAGAATTCATGCTACGAAACCTTGACCAAAAGCTTTGCTCTAGCCAATACAAACTCACAAGTTCATTCGGAAATCTATGTTACCCAACCTCCTGGAGACTACCCTGTTAATCTAAGAGAAGACATTGTTAAGGAGTTTGTCAGGATCTGTTCATCATGCAAGCTTGTTGAGTGTATCAATACATATTTGTTAAAAGATGGTCCAAATTTGGGCTTTCAGTTGTTAGAGATTCATAGTGCTATGCAACAGTTTCTGTTTCACTGTCGGCTGATAACACATGATCGCGTGCTTAAGGATTCACTGATGTTTTATGCAAGGACACAATTAAATTCAATGAGAGGGGCTGCTGATAGGTATTTATTGGTAGAACAACTTTTGGATGTGATTTACAAGGGTCTTGATCAGGGTAGCATGTCTAGTATTTCAATACCGCGGGGAGAAGGAAATTTGAAAAAAGCAGAAGAGCGGGCGAGTGAAATGAGCTCGAAAGAAAGCTGCAGAAGCGAACTTCGCATCGCAATTCGACAACTCAGCGATCGCTGTCTCTATTCCGCTACCAAATGGGCTTCGGAACAATTGGTAGGGATCGAGCAAGATCCATCCAAGTTCACTCCTTCCTATACCAGGTTTCAGCGTGGAAGCTCAAGTATTCGCCGCAAGTTCAGAACTCATGAGGTCACCGCTACGCCCCCTGCCGGTGTTTCCTATGTTGTTACGCCTGTTATGGAAGAGGATGCGCTTGTTGACACTGATTTTTACCTTTTGGCTAAATCTTACTTCGATTGCCGTGAGTATAAGAGAGCTGCTCATGTTCTTCGGGATCAAATTGGACGCAAATCCCTTTTCTTGCGATGCTATGCTCTCTATCTGGCGGGAGAAAAGCGAAAAGAGGAAGAGATGATAGAACTAGAGGGACCTCTGGGTAAGAGTAATGCCGGGAATCAGGAATTAGTTTCTTTAGAGAAGGAGTTATCTACACTTCGCAAGAATGGCACAATTGATCCCTTTTGTTTATACTTATATGGTATTATACTGAAACAGAAAGGCAATGAAAATTTGGCACGGACAGTTCTTGTGGAATCTGTATATAGCTACCCTTGGAACTGGAATGCCTGGACTGAGCTGCAATCCTTATGCAATTCAGTTGATACCTTGAACAGTCTTACTCTTAGTAGTCATTGGATGAAGGAATTTTTTCTTGCCGGTGTATACCAAGAGTTAAGGATGCATAGTGAGTCTATGTTAAAATATGAATACCTACTTGGAACTTTTAGTTTTAGTAATTACATCCAAGCCCAAATTGCTAAAGTCCAGTACAGTTTGAAAGAATTTGATCAAGTTGAAGCTATATTTGAAGAACTGCAGAGGAATGATCCTTACAGAGTGGAAGACATGGATATGTACTCCAATGTGCTATATTCTAAGGAATGCTTTTCTGCTTTGAGTTACCTTGCCCATAGAGTATTCCTGACTGATAAATATAGACCTGAATCTTGTTGTATTATTGGAAATTATTACAGTTTAAAGGGGCAACATGAAAAAGCAGTTGTATATTTTAAGAGAGCCCTTAAACTGAACAAAAATTATCTCTCTGCTTGGACACTTATGGGTCATGAATTTGTAGAGATGAAAAATACTCCTGCTGCTGTGGATGCCTATCGTCGGGCTGTTGATGGATTTGTCAATCAACATCGGATCCCGAATAATTCTGGCACAATGTCGGATGAGCAATCTCTAGGGAAGGAAGAACCTGAGCTGATTAAAAATCTCCGTGCGGCAATGATCTCTCTTCAGAACCTTCTGACTAGCAATCCAAACTTAGCATCCATATTTTCTAATAAAAACAAGTTGCTACCTCTTTTTGAATGTTTTTCGGTGGCCGAAGCATCAGACAGTAACATTCTTCAACTTTGCCTTGCAGTGTTGTCACTCTTGACAGCACATGCTCCCTGCTTGCAAGCCATGGTTGCAGATGGATCTAGTCTTCTGCTTTTATTGCAAATGCTTCACTCAGCTCCCAGTTGTCGTGAAGGGTCTCTCCATGTTCTCTATGCATTGGCAACCACACCAGAACTGGCCTGGGCAGCTGCTAAGCACGGCGGGGTTTCTTTACATTCTTGAATTGCTATTGCCTTTGACAGAAGAAATACCACTCCAACGAAGAAGCTTTGCAGCCTGGATTCAACGATCAGCTTTGGGCTCACTTTAACCGTCTTTGTACACGGTATGCGACAGAAGATGTTCTTATCCACAAGAGGTTACTTCATTTAGCACACGATCCAGCATCTTGCCCGCGAGTTTATGGTAAAAACAAGGCGCAGGAAGGGAATGAGTGAAGATGTAAGTATAGGCAAGTTCTTTGATGAGGCTATGATGGTGGAACTTGCACAGCAAGCAAATTATGAGTTATTTGCTTCCGAAGTTGACATGTATTTGACAGAGTTATTTACCATACTACTGTGGCAACATCTTTGTCTCAACAGAACGAACACATTGAATGCGTAGAGAACATTTGTCATTCGTTTTTGAGCATTCATGATAAGGCAGTTGTTAGTTCATCTTTGTTAGAAATGAATTCAATAGCAGCAAGACTCGCCAAGCATCTGCGACTCTCTTCTTACGATGCTGTGCCGAGAAGCGCGACGATGTGGTACTCAAATTTGATATCTGAAACTGATGTTGATCATCAGCCTTCAGCAAACAAGGAAGAATTAGATGATGAGTTTTGATGATTTTCTTGGTGGTAAACCTGAGTTACAGCTGCAGATGTGGAAAAAGCAAGCCAAGATATGCTGACCCCACAAACCTTCCACGTCACCCAAGTGAGCTGCAAAAGAAAAAGTCCAAAACGACATGAAAAAGTTTCAGTAAAAACTCACGCGTAAATACCCAAGAACCAAAACGCAGAAAAATCACACAAAACGGAAAATCATTTTTTCTCACTCTCAATCTATAAATAGGGTGCATACCTCTTCATTTTTCTCAAGCTTGAAAAGCCAGAAAACTTATGCAGAAATATGATCCCAATCTTCAATCACCTTCAAGCTTCATTCAATTAAACTTCATAATCCATAATCCTTGAAAATTCATCAACATTATCCTTAATTTTTTTCTTTAACCATCACCATCAAAACCGGATTTCACCTTCGCATCTCACAAATCGTGGCAACTCTTCATCAACATCAACAAACAACAACTCGAGCACAATTTGCAAAGAAGAAGAAACAGAGAGTGTAAGAATTGATTATTCGAACCTGATTTCTTGTTCATCATCAACTTCGATCCAATTTCGTGGTTGAGTTATTTTACTGTAAACGTTGTTTACAAAAATGAGAGTGAGAGAGGGAGTATTTGTAAACGGTGAAAGATTGATAGAAGAAGATGGAAACTGTTTTTTTCTTGCGAGATCTACCGAGAGATGATGCACAGTGCCGCGAGAAGATATTGTTTTCTGAATTTCTATTTCTCTGTTGTCCTTTTCACTTATTTTTTTTCAATTATATTTTTCTTCTTTTTTTAATTTTTGATTTTTTTTTTCTCTTAAAATCTTGAGCCGTGTGGCTTGTTACCATAATCATCACCATTTTTTGTTTAATAAACCTTTTTTTTTTCTTTCTTTAATTTTTCATTCAAATTTTCTTTTCCTCTAATATTTTTTTTTATATAAATAATTTCTTAAAATAGATTTAGATCTTGAATTTTGATAAGATCTCATCAATATCAATGGACTTTGGGTGTCGATTTTATCCACCAAGAGAGGTGATTGATATTGATGATGATTTAATCGATTTAAAGATTCAAATTATGGTTTCTTTTCATTTTAGTTCTCTTTCTTCTTCTTTTTATTTTTGATCGATGAAATCTATAGATCATAGATTGTTGATTATTAAGGTTGTTTAATCTTCATTATTTCAAATCTATGGATGAATAATCATTGAGATAATTCTCCGTACTTTGGAATAGTGATAGATTACCTTTGATAATTGATGAAAAATCTTGATTATGATGAGATCACTACCTCTTTTCTTTTTGTGTGGCATGTTTTAGGAGAGTGATTTACATATCACTTCTCTAACATGTATTAACACTAACATTTTATTGACCGGCCTCAGATAGTCGTGGTTTCTACATAAACCCGATTACGATTGCTTAACATAGCGCTAAAGTGTCCCTTAATCGGAAAATGATCATTCGTGGCTCAAACTTACGTTTAAAAGTCCAAGTATGTTTAGTTGCTTGTCTTAAGTCCAATACCTATGAAAATCATTGTTAGGAGGCTTTGATTCTATCAATCCTCTAATGAGTTTTCATTAACCTTGGTCTAAAGTGCAAGAATTAATCATCATTGATCATATGTTCTAACCACTAACCACTAATTCACTAACAATATCCTTGTTTAATTTTGTTTATATTCTCTTCTTACTCCTTATTTCTTACTTTTATGTTTCCATATTATCATTTCATATCATATCTTTGTTTATGTTTATGTCATTTTCTCTTTGTCCACTTGGACCATACTTTGTTCAAAACACTAATAAAGGATAAAACATCTAAAAATTTAGTGTTATTAACTTTGTGGTTATGCTCTTGGACTACTCATAGACCTTGGACTTTATGGACCTTTGGACTTAGAATTAGGGCTCTCATTCCTATGCTTGGAGTATTGTGGATCTTAGCCTTTATTTGGCTCGCTCATTAGCTTATGCTTTAAATCGGATGGAATTCTTTTTCGCTTGCTATGGAGTGTGCTACAAGTCGGTTAGATCTTTCTTACCTCTAGCTCTTATTTTGGTTTTTAGGATAGTCACTTCATCTCCTCCCCTTCTTAAATTTTCAAAACTTTCTCCCTCTTTCAAAACCTTCTTGGTTTCAAACTTCAAAACCGCTTTCGCAATAAAACCTTGACTTTCGTCAAGTGATTTTTAAACTTTGTTTTTCTTAATAAAAGTCAATCAATGTTAATCATGCTTTGACCAATTTCAAAAGACATAAAAAATACAAAAACTCATCAACTCTTTTTGTGCCTTTATGCACTTTTTCACTTTAAAACTTTTCATAAAGTTTAGACGTGATTCATTTCTATAGTTGAGATGTAAATCTCCTATTCCCCATATTATTAAGACTTTGACATTTTCCACGTTGATGTTGAGTGATAGTCTTGTTGATAATCCAAGCAAATCCTCCATCTTTATGTGACGCAAATGTTGTCTTAATACTCGTGGGTGGATAGTCGCAGTTTTCTCCTTGAAATGACGACTTGTCTTTACATCTAAAATCAATCAAAACCAACAAATTTTTGTCATTTGTACCACGAACTACGGGGTTTTGATTCCATATTGCACTTTATGGGTACATAGGCATGAGACGATAAGTCTCTCCAAACACAAAAATATAAAAAAATAATTCACTTCTCATCTCCCCAATCTCTTTTCAAACAAACCATTTTCAAACCAAAAAGCGTAAATATTTCAAAGGGCTCCTATAGAGTACTATAGACGTTTTGGGTGCTAACACCTTCCCATTGCGTAACCAACCCCCTTACCCCGATCTCTGTCTCGTGTTCTTATTTTAGAACTCTTTGGTTTTGCTCGCTCTTTTTCCTTTCCTTTATTTGGATAAAATAAAAGTGCGGTGGCGACTCTTGTTTTTTTGAGTTAAGTTAATTAATAACTTACGCTCATGATTTTTACCGCTACAGAAAAGTGGCGACTCTGCTGGGGACTCCAACGGTTCCTAGTGGGTTTCGCCTACTTTGATTTATTTATCGCTTTCTGTTTGACTTGTTTGTTATTGATTGTTCTGTTTTGGTGCCTGGTAATTTGTGTGGTGAGATAAGTCCTAACCCGGACTTGAGTGCACTTATGATAGGAGGGTGGTATAGTCTTGTTGGCTTACGTGGAGTAGTCCTTACTAAGCTGACTTGAGATCCCCCGCTCGGTGGAGGCCCCTTTGGAAATTACTGATGTCTTACGAGTAGTCGTAATTGATATTACTTTTTCCGACTGGGAGCCTGAGAAGCTGAGGACCTTAGAACCCTTTAACCCATCTTGGCCTTATTAGGACGTGGTGCGGTGGCTGTTCAGGTGTAGACTTGAATTGGTCGTTACGCGATACCACACTCAGATGAGTTTCTCTTGAGAATATTGTTGGCCGACGAGTAGTCGTTTAAGCCGATAATATCCAAAAGATGGAATTATGATTCTGGGAACTTTTTAGAACCTTGTTCTACAGGTGATGATATAACCATAGTACATACCATTGTGGGTTGGTTGATTCTTACCTTTAGCTCCATGCTCGTGCCGAACCTTTGAACCTGTGTGCTTTGTATGTCTTGTTTGTGGGTGTTGCATCTTGCACTCATGCATTCATGAGCATTGTGTTTCAGCTGGTTTTTAAGGATCTCAGAGATTTTCTTTTGCAAACATCGCAGATATTGTTGATTATGGATATTGGAAGGAGAAACACTCAGAAGTACGGTTTTCGGGCTCCTGATCTTACAGAGTTGAGAAAGCTAGTGTCCTTGGTAGATGATCGTTCAGGCTTCCTATCTCGTTATGGGAGACTTTTATTTGTTCTTTCTACCAATATTGAAGACGGAATTCTGAATACCCTTATGCAGTTCTATGATCCTATTTACCGATGCTTCACATTTCCCGATTATCAGCTCATGCCGACCTTGGAAGAATATGCTTATTTGTTGGGTGTACCGGTTTCTGATAAGGTCCCGTATACTGGTTTGGAGGAAGCTCTTAAACCTCAAGATATTGCTGAAGCTACCCATTTGACGAAGTCGGATATTGATGCAAATCTAAAGACTAAGGGAGGCCTCAAGGGTTTAACTGCTAAGTTCTTGATTGAGAAGGCTACTTTATTTGCTGACATTGGTCGCACATTGGCGTTTGAGGCTATATTGGCTTTACTCATCTATGGACTAGTCTTGTTTCCTAATATTGATAATTTTGTGGACATTAATGCTATTAGGATTTTCTTGATTGGGAACCCTGTTCCAACTTTGCTTGGTGATACTTATTTCTCCATCCATAGTAGGACTTCTAAGGGAAACGGTACCATTGTTTGCTGTCTACCTCTGCTGTATAATTGGTTTGTTTCACACTTACCTCAGACATCTGCTTTTAGGAAAAACAAGGATTGCTTAAGGTGGTCTCAAAGGATTATGTCTCTTACGCATACTGATATCACTTGGTCTTCTTCGGTTTACGATAATGTCCAGATTATTGATAGTTGTGGAGAATTCGCCAATGTTCCTCTTCTTGGAATACAAGGCGGAATTAACTACAACCCGAGTCTAGCTCGCCGTCAGCTGGGTTATATGCTGAAGGATAGGCCTAAGAATATTTTATTAGAGGGTTTATTCTTTCAAGGAGGGGATGATTCTCTTGGTTTGAGAAGAAGAATGGCTCATGCCTGGACTAAGATTCACAGGTTGGGTAGAGGGGAGCTTGGAAGACAAGTTTGCATTGCTTTGGAACCTTACACGCTTTGGGTGAAGAAGAGGGCTATGGAGCTTAAGATGCCTTACCCTATTGAGAAACCTCTGACTACTGTGATCTCTACGCCACTCCCTACGGCAATCCCTGTTTCTTCTGATGATGTGAAGACACTTCAAGATGCTTTGGCTAAGATGAAGGAAGAAAAAGAGATGTGGGAAAGTAAGTTTCAAGCTTCTGACAAAGAGAAGATGGAATTGCAAAAACAGATGAAGGAGAAAGATGACTTGATAGAGTTACTTGAGCGGCGCGCTGTGAAGAGGCATGCAGAGGATTTATTTTCCTCTACTACTCCATCAGCACATCCTCCTACTTCTGGTGCTTGGAAGGGTATTGTGGATCAGCTTGTGCTAGAGAAGATCACCATGAAGCACAACTATGAGAAAGAGATTAAGAGACTCCGAAGGAAGTATCAGCTTGGATCGTCATCAGATGTTCCTTAGGACCTAGCTTTTTCTTATTTTGATATTATTGTATTTTGTACTTCCAAGTGTAACTCTTTCCAATATTCAATGAAATGAGATGTTTATCAGTATTTCAAGAAGTGTTATTTTTCTTTATGATGTTTGTAATTGCTTTATATCTTAAAGATCCTTGAAAACTGGTTGAAACACCTGCATTTTGCATTTGCATTCGCATCATCGTGCATTGTGTGTTGCCTTTTCTAGTTGTCTTATTTGTTTCTTTTGGCCTTCCTTCAGTCAAGCTGTCGCATCACTACAACACCCGGGCTAACTCTAAGAAAAAGATGGATCAGTTGCAACAAGAGAACCGCGAGCTCCGTGAAGAGGTATCAACTCTGAAAGATGGTTTGGAAAGACTGACTGCCGCAATGGAAGCTCTGGTGTGTCGCTACTGCGAAAATCGGCGCCGGCTGAACAGAAGAGTCGCCACCGTGCGTTATTTATCCCACGGGAGGGAAAGGAAACGCTCAGAGTAAACCTCGCACAACACGGGAAAGGTATGGTCATCGCAACCATAGCCTGGATTCGGGAGTCGGTTACGCAAGGGGAAGGTATTAGCACCCCTCACGTCCGTCGTACTCGACGGGATCCACGCTTGTTTTCGGGTATGGATTGTTATTCTATCTAAACTAGAGGTCAGGGGTTAAAAGAAAAAAAAATGAAAAATAAAAGTGACTCGGCAAAGTATCGCACTTTATGCCTACGTATTCCCGTCTGGAACGAGAAATCAGAGTCAACGTAGTTCGCCTACCTACGGGAAAGGAGGGGAAGGTTGCTCGCTAGGATATCGCATCCTATGCCTACGTACTTCCACACAGCATGGAAGATCAGAGCAAACGTAGTTCGGGCTACGGAAGACACAAGCTTGTCTTGGTTGATTTTATTCTTTCTGAAAAAAGGTTTTCTGATTAGCGGTCCAAGCGGACAAAAATGACGTTTTGATGAGTTCACATTCTTTTACGAAAGAAGTGTCTTTTATTGTGTTTGAAATCTTTATGTGTTTTTCTGTTTGTTTTGAAGGAAGAAGAGACAGAACTCTAACCTACGGTTGCGAAGGGAATCAAACTAACCTAATGTTATCATGCATGGGTTAAGACCTAGTGTCTATCATGCTCCTCTCTTACACAGAGAGAAACAGAGATCCTACGGGATAGGCAGAAACAGAGACAATATCAGATATATACGGTAAAACAGTAAAATGCATGGATGCAACAGTACAAGCGAGGCAAGGGAGTCCCACTCAACCTCGAACCTAGAAAACAATAGGCAAAAGTGAACAGGCTTCACTTTCAACCCAACAGGGTAAACAGCAAACAATACAGTCCAGACAACCAATCAATACATCAGAAATGAAACACAACAGCAAAAGAAACAGCATCAACAGCTCTGAATCAACATCTGGCTTCAAGTAATCTCCAATCAGCTACAAGCATCAGCCTCCATCTTCATGACCTTTAGGCAAGGGCTTTGATCATCATTCTTCCATCTGCAATGGCTTTTCTTCAAGTTCAAACCTCCAGGATGAGGGATCAGTCACAAGAGTGAATTGGGTGTTAAGCAATCAGTTGACTACCAAAGGTGGTGAACAGACTGCTTCTAACACAAAAGACATTTTCTCTCAAGAGTTCTATCTCTTAGACACTATCACCAAGCCTTCCAAAGGAAGGGGGTGAGTGTCTTAGAGAAACTCTGAATCACAGAGAAGAATGGATGCAGACAAGGCAATCCATGTTTGAGAAACAAGCTTTCTAATCTAGAGCTCTACCTAGCTCCTAAACCCTAGTCTCCTCAGCATCTGCTAGCAAAAATCTCCTCTTCAACTCTGGAAGTTGAACTTCAACATCTGAATCTCCTAATGGCTTCATCGTCTCAAGTCTTCAGCTCTCCCAAATCCCCAGACAATCCCAATACCCAAGCAAGCAAGCAATAATCCCCAGAGGGCACGCCACACCAGTCAATCAGATATACACAGAGTATTAATAGCAGTAGGGGAATCCTGACTTTTTCTAAGGGATCTAATAACTACCCATAGCCCCTATAGTCCCATAACTAATCTAGTTAAACCCTAAGTCCTAAGGGAAATGAATTGATTCTCCTAAGTCATCACTTAAAAAACCCTAATTTGTTCATGTTGTTCAAGCCTACATTAAGCACCTAAAATTAATTTCTAAAAATGGGAACTAAATTGTTTCTACAAGTTAAATATCTCATCTAAACAACCTAAAAAGAATGAACAAAAAATATGAAAGCATCTAGTAGAACAAAAATTAATAAAATCATGCATGAAATGAAACTATTTAAAATGCTATTTATTTAGAAAATATGAAAAAAATATCAAATAACAATAAAAATGCAATTTTATTTAATGACAATTTTCTACACAGAACCAAGAAAATATAGAAAAAACAACCACTAAAAAAGAGTTAATTTCCTATTTTATATGATTTTTTAAAGTTGGTAAAAATTAAAATGAATTAAAAAACTAAATTGAATTAAAATGAGAGGGGGGGGTTTATTAAGCAAACACGCTCAGTTCATTCTTGGATGGGCCAGCAAACGGGGGTGCGCGTAGCAAGTTTGTTAAGCCCATGGTTCAATTAAAATTAATCAGAAAAATAAAAACAAAGAAGCCAGCGCAGGGGGTGAGAAAAGCAGGATATTCACGTTCAAATAATAATGGGCTTGGCATTGGGGGGTGGGGATAGCAAAACACACCTAGGCCCGCCCGTTTCATTAAATGAAACGGTGCGTTTAGGGCACCTATTCCTCTCCCTCCAAATCTCAGCTTTAAATGAGAGCCACAGGATGGGCTCTGAGGTCAAAGGTCCAACAAGCAATGGACAGCCAGGATTTCGTCTTCCTCCTTGGTTCATGAGAACTAGGGTTTCCCTCCATGAATACACATGCACGAACCAACTTCCATCAATCTGTTCTCTCTCCACAGTGCACGAAACATCACGATCCAAACATGAAAAGTACTCTAAATCTCTTCCTCTACAAGACTATGGTGGTAATTCATTCTGAAATTCAGCCTAACTCTCAACCCGAGCGCAACAAGTTCTGTCCATCATGGAAATGCTCTGCAACCTATCCTCAAGAACCTCAACCAAACCTATACTAATCTCTTCTATACTTAATGGTGATCATTCTAAACTAACAAGCTAAGGTTATAATGCACTATGCTATGAATTCTACATCCTAACAGTTCTAACAACCTGTCACAAACTATCACTAAACATCACCAAACTCATCCTAATCGATCTACTAACAACCTAGATCACATCTAAACTAATAAAACCATGTTAAACTAACTAAATCGAGCAATGGCAGAGAAAATGCACCTGGTGTGAAAGCTTGGAAATGGATGTTGAACTCGTGGATCTGAGGCTTCTAATGCTTGGATCTTGATCAACTATCTCAGTACTTGATTCTGTTTGCAAAACCTTGATGATTCTTGCCTTGGATCTTGAGTTCCAATGGAAATTGCAATTTGTGTGTTCTTGATGGAAGTGCACGAAAATGATCAATATCCACCAAATATTTGATTCAATTCTGATCCATGATGATGATTGAATGTAGGAGGATCAATGTTGATGAGAATTGATGAAGATTTTGGGAAATTTGGAGGGAATTGCAATGAGAAAGAATAGAGAGAATTTGGGAAATTTTGGTGAAAAATGAATCCAACCCCTGCTCAATTCTGATTTCATGAATATATAGGGCTCAATGGAAACTTCTAGATCCATCTTACAACTTCCCTTGCCTTCCAACTTTGATTGATTTTGGTTATGTTTCTTCAAATGCAAGTAACCATGAATAACTTTTCTTTTTCCTTCTAAACTCAAAAAAGTGTTTGAACCATTGTCTTTGGAATGTCTTTTGGACCCAAAATCATATATTGGAAGTCCCAATTTGGACTTATAAATCTCTCAAACCATTTTTCACTTTGACTTTATTTAAGTTATAAGCCATTTTAGTTCAAATTTGACCAATCATGCAACTTCATGTTATGAGATTTTCCAACAATTTGTGACCTTCTTTCTAGACTCAAAATGTCATTTGGAGCAAGTTTGATGTTGTAAGTTTTTCCATTTGAGGCCTCCTTGTATGAGTTTTGGACATAGGTTAAAATGACCTGTAATTCACAAATGACCAAAATACCCTTTTCTTGCCAAGACCATAAGTTGAGTTCCACACATCATATGAAGGCATGCCATACCATTCTAAAAAGCTAAGACAATGAGGAACAATTCCATTTGAAATCTCCTTGAGGGGTAAAACTAGCTTGTAAGTCAAGTCACTTTCACAGACAAAATTTCAGATACCTCAGATGACCTGTAACTTGCAAGGACCATAACTTGAGTTCTATAAATCTCCTTGATGTCTTCCACCACTCAAATTAAAGGTCTTGAGATCCTCTACAAGTTTCATGTTGGCCAAGGATCCATTGGAAGCTAGCATTTTGACTTATCTTGCTTGGAATTTTGACCTAAACTAGGGGATTTTACACAGAAACCCTAATTTAGAAGCTCCTCTTCTCCTTGATTTCTCTTGAATTCTTCTTGGCATATCTCCATATCCTTCTTTATATGTTCAATGATGAACCCCACATCTCTCCACTAGACTTGAATGCCCCTTAAATCAGTCAATTGACCTAGGGTTGACCTAGATGAAACCCTAGTTGACTGTCTTCAACTGCAATATTTGTGATCACACCAATGACTTGTCTCCTTCTCCAAATGACTTTCCAAGTCTCTCATACTGTCTAGATACTCTCCATGCCTTCAACTCACAGCTCACAACCCTCTTGTTGACCCTCAGATACCCTCAGCTAGGAGATATCCTCAATGCTTGATCCACTGAACCCCCTGCTTTCAAATTCTTTTCTGATGACTTGAATGAGATTGAATTGGGATAATAACCTCTTGATAGGCTTCTAGAGATGAGAATAATGATTGGTCCCCCTGTTGTATGACTTGCTATGCTTATGCTATGCAGATGATTAGACTATGCACATGACTCTATATGCAAATGCTAATGACATTGAAACATAAACCAAATGAATAAGGTTGGGCAAATTTTAGGGTGCAACAGCTGCCCCTATTCAAGCGGCTTGGACCCGATTGGGTGAAGAGCCCGGAGCCTTCAGACATTCGCGGTGCGAGACGGTTGAATACTAAGAACCCGGAAATTTGCCAACAGCGGAACTAAATTGCGCTCCTGCTTGAGGAACGACATTCATCAGCTGAATTTAACTGTTACGGAAACCCACTGATCTCGTGCGACCGTGCTGGGGATTGTCTTCATCGTTCTGAAGAGGATTCTGTCATAACAGATTGCTTGCTTGTCCACGTTAGGACTCTGTCTGTCATCAATACGAAGAAATCTCAACTAAGACCTGTCCACGTTAGGATTCCACTTGCTGTTAACCCAGAAAAATCTCGGCAACTCCGCTGGGGATAATTCGTCTGTATTTCCATAAACTGAATCGTCCACGTTAGGAATAAAACTCTTTCACGCTAGGAGTAATACCTGTCCACATTAGGAATCATTTCTTCTGTATCTGTCCACGTCAGGACTAACCCTTTCGTCTTTCCACGTCAGGAAGCAATCTTCCTTCCACATAAGGAGAACTATATCAATCTGTCCACGTAAGGACTCCAATACCACGTGACATGTCCGTGTCTGGACTCCAATCTTTCCCCGTAAGGAATTCAACTTTGGTTCTGAACCTGTCCACGTCAGGACTCAACTTTTTCTTTCCACGTCAGGAATACAAGCCCCTTTCCACGTAAGGAATGCTATCCGTTTTCCACGCAAGGAAACATAACTTTTCCACATAAGGCAACCAATTCCTTCCGATTTGTCCGCGTCAGGACTACATTTTTCCACGTAAGGAATGCCATCTTAATCCGTCCACGTAAGGGCTCCACTCTTTCCATGTTATGAATCACCTCTTAATCTGTCCGCGTAAGGACTCCAATCTTTCCACGTCAGGAATGCTGTCATTTCCACGTAAGGAAACTATCTTTTTCCACGTAAGGAATCATCTCTTTCCACGTAAGGAATCCAGCTTGATATGTCCGCGTAAGGACTACATCGTCCACGTTAGGACCCACTTCTCCACGTTAGGAATAATAATTTCTTTGATTTGTCCACGTCAGGACACTGATCTCGTCTTGATTTGTCCACGTTAGGACTCAGGCGTCTTCGACCTGCTGAGGAAATAAGACTTGTCCACGTAAGGACTCGCACCCTTGTCTGATCTGTCCCCGTCAGGGCACCAACACAAAGAGTAATCACTTTTGTCACTAATTTCGAGAACCCGAATCTGTCCACGTTAGGACTAACACACCTCACCAATCCGGGGAAATAAACCTGTCCACGTTAGGACGCCCACTTCTGAAGAAATCCCGTCAATATAGGAATAAATTGTCCACGTCAGGACTTAGTTCTCCAATGATCCTCACCCACAGACTCCTCAGCACCAACGTGACAGCGACTTTGAGGCGGACTCTACTGGGGATGTCTGGAAACCAACTATCGGACGCCTGCTCTGATAACCGGCGGTGGCCTCTGAACTTCTGATTCATGGAACCCTTGATGACAACTAATTCTGCCTGGGAACAAAGAGAAACTTATCTTGGCAACTCTGTGGGGAATACTGCCGAGACTGACATAATCATTGAATATCTCATGCCGAGATCTTGAGTGTTTGGTAGTTCATTTGAGCAAATGCTCTCCCCACCTGCTGGGATACAGGAACCGCTTCAGCAAAATAAATGCTGAAGATAATGCCAACTCCGCCGGGTATAGCCAGATGCTACAGAATTATTCCAGCAAAATAAATGCTGGAAGGATGAATTCAACCCTGCTGGGAAATTGGGAACTCAAACCGAGCGCCCTGTTGAGGTAACCCCCTGCTGGGGAATATAACTTTGCTGGGGAATAGCGGATGTGCATAGTACGATCGGACTTTCTGCCGGAGAGTGAACTGATATTACACAGTATCCATGACAAAATAAATGACATGACCCACCATCAACTCTGCTTGGGAGAGTCTTAATCCTCGAGTTCCACTGGAAGGAATGAACACTTGCTGAACAGAGAACTCCGCTGGGGATAGGATGATTCTCTCGGGGAAAATCCACTGACTCCGCTGGGGGAGAGTGCATGACCCTGCGGGGATTAAGTCTTTCGTTGTCGCGATCTTTTGATTGTATTCCTCATAGGGCTATGAAACCTGCAACAACACAAACAAGACACGACAAGCCTATGCAATCAAATCAATTCAGGTTAGTGACGTTACACTCAGTTAATTCAGAGCTTTAACAATTGTTGGCAAGGGCCAGTGATGTTATACTCATGCTAGCTTCACTAAACTTAGGCGTTTTATCATGCACAAAACAGTAAAGAACCAGCATCAAGTACTGAATAACATATTTTATTGATCGGGCCCCTGAATGGGCGGAGTTTTTGTACATGGGATGTAACTCCTGAAAAGAGGAAGCTACGCAAAGCAAATATACAAGTATGCAAGTATGCACAAGAAGCATGAATATTGACAACTTAAATTTGTACACATGTCGGCAACGGGATGCAGATGAACACCACGAACTGATCCTCCCATGACTCGCCCGACTCTAATGCTTTTCCCGGTATCCTCACTTCTGAAGAGATTGTATCCGATAACTGGCTCCTCAAATATATTCTCCCGCATTGATGCTCATTGAATTCGGACCGCAGTCATTTGCTTTTCAAATCCCTAACTTTTGCGTGAACCGCCCTTTACGGGTTTTCAGTTCACCGGGATACCCTTTTTTGCCGAAGCCGCCCAGTGTAGGTTTTCAACTTCGCGGGTGTACATTTTTTCAATTTTATCCCTAACTTTTGCCCGAACCTTTCATTCTGTTTTTGGTTCGCCAGGATGCCCCATTTTTGCCTGGACTCTCTTTTTCTGTCCAGCGGGTCTATTTTAGGCAAAGTATTTTTTAACTGCGTCCGAATTCACAGGTGACACAAAGTCTTCTCCGTCCATGGTGGACAACAATAAAGCTCCTCCTGAAAAGACTTTTCTGACAACGTATGGCCCTTCGTAGTTGGGGGTCCACTTGCCCCTGTGATCTGCTTGCGGCGGGAGAATCCTTTTCAGCACAAGGTCGCCCGTCTGAAAGCTTCGCGGATGTATCTTCTTGTCGTACGCTTTCTTCATTCGGCTCTGGTACAAACGACCGTATGCTAGGGAAGCTAGCCTCTTCTCGTCCATTAAGCTCAGTTGGTTCAATCTATTCGTTACCCATTCTGCCTCGTCCAGCTGAACGTCTCGCAATACCCTCAGAGAAGGGATCTCAACTTCCAATGGTAATACCGCTTCCATTCCGTATACCAACGAGAACGGAGTTGCCCCGGTTGATGTGCGTACCGTCGTACGATAACCGTGCAAAGCGAAAGGTAGCATTTCATGCCAATCCTTATAGGTCACCACCATTTTCTGAACGATTTTCTTGATATTCTTATTGGCCGCCTCAACAACGCCATTCATCTTAGGTCGGTAAGGAGAGGAGTTGTGATGTTCGATCTTGAAATTCTGACAGAGCTCCTTCATCATTTTGTTGTTCAGATTTGAACCATTATCCGTGATTATCCGCTCGGGAATCCCATATCGGCAAATGATATCTCTCTTGATGAATCTAGCCACCACTTGCTTCGTTACATTCGCGTAAGACGCCGCTTCCACCCACTTGGTGAAATAATCGATTGCTACTAGGATGAACCGATGCTCGTTAGAAGCCGTCGGCTCGATCTTTCCGATCATATCGATTCCCCACATCGAGAATGGCCATGGAGATGACATCACATTTAGAGGACTCGGAGGCACGTGTATCTTGTCAGCATAGATTTGGCACTTGTGGCACTTCCTCGCGAACTTGAAACAATCAGTTTCCATCGTCAGCCAAAAGTAACCTGCCCTCAGCAGCTTTCTCGTCATAGCATGCCCACCAGCATGCGTACCGAAGGTACCTTCGTGAATTTCCTCCATGAGAAGCTTTGCCTCTTTCTCGTCTACACAACGCAACAACACCAAATCGTGGTTTCTTCTGTACAAGACGCCATCTGGATTCAAGTAGAAATTGCCCGCTAATCTCCTGAGAGTCTTCTGATCTTGACTGGATGCCCCCGCCGGATACTCTTTATTCTTCAGGAAATTAAGGATATCAAAATACCACGGTTTGTCATCAGATGCTTCATCAATAGCAAATACATAAGCTGGCCTGTCCAACCGAGAGATAGTGATTTGGGGAGCTTCGTTCCAGAAGTTGACCTTGTACATGGAAGACAAAGTGGCGAGAGCGTCAGCCATTTGATTCTCTGCCCGCGGTACATGATGCAATTCAACCTTGTCGAAGAAAGGCAACAATCTCCTTGCATAATTCATGTAATGTATCAAATTGGGCTGACGTGTCTCCCATTCCCCTTTTATCTGATTCACTACCAGAGCTGAATCTCCGTATACGTCTAGATGTTTGATTCGCAAATCAATGGCTTCTTCAAGCCCCATTATACAAGCTTCGTATTCGGCCTCATTGTTGGTAACGGCAAAGGTCAATCGGGCAGTAAACGGGATGTGCGACCCGTGTGGCGTGGTGATGATTGCCCCTATCCCGCTACCGTAAGCATTCACAGCTCCGTCAAATATCATCTTCCATTTGGACCCCAACTCTGGTCCCTCGTCTGGCAATGGTTCTTCACAATCTTTCATCTTTAGGTACATGATATCCTCGTCAGGAAAATCAAACCTCATCGATTGGTACTCTTCAATAGGCTGCTCCGCCAGATACTCAGACAGCACACTCCCCTTTATAGCCTTTTGCGAGACGTATTGGATATCATATTCAGTCAAGACCATCTGCCAACGGGAAATCCTACCCGACAACGCTTGCTTTTCAAATACATATTTGATAGGATCCATCTTCGAGATGAGCATGGTTGTATGATTCAGCATGTACTGCCTCAAACGCTTGGCGGCCCAGGCTAGCGCGCAACAAGTTTTCTCCAGCATTGAGTATCGAGATTCACAGTCTGTAAATTTCTTACTCAGGTAATAGATCGCATGCTCTTTTCTCCCCGTCTCGTCGTGTTGACCGAGAACACAACCCATGCTTCCCTCAAGAACCGTTAAATACATGATCAAGGGTCTCCCTGCCACCGGGGGTATCAAAATAGGAGGCTCCTGCAGATACTTCTTTATTTTATCGAACGCCTTTTGACAATTTTCGTTCCACGTCACAGCTTGATCTTTCTTTAGTAACTTGAATAATGGTTCACACGTAGCAGTTAGGTGAGATATGAACCGAGCGATGTAGTTCAACCTCCCTAAAAACCCGCGCACCTCTTTCTCTGTTTTAGGCGTCGGCATTTCTTGAATCGCTTTTATTTTAGCAGGATCGACCTTTATTCCTCTTTCGCTTACGATAAACCCCAACAGTTTACCCGATCTCACCCCGAAGGTGCATTTATTAGGGTTCAGCCTCAGCCTGAACTTCCTAAGTCTTTTAAACAACTTCAGCAGATTCACCAGATGCTCTTCCTCCGTCTGGGATTTGGCAATCATATCGTCAACATAAACTTCGATCTCTTTATGCATCATGTCATGGAAAAGAGTCGTCATCGCACGCTGATACGTTGCCCCAGCATTTTTCAAACCAAAGGGCATCACTTTGTAGCAAAATGTTCCCCAAGGTGTTATGAAAGTGGTCTTCTCCATATCCTCTGGCGCCATTTTAATTTGATTGTAGCCTGAAAAGCCATCCATGAAGGAGAATACGGAGTATTGAGCGGTATTGTCAACTAACACGTCAATGTGAGGAAGTGGAAAATCGTCTTTTGGGCTTGCTTTATTCAAATCTCTATAATCCACGCACATTCGAACCTTGCCATCTTTCTTTGGCACTGGTACGATGTTGGCAACCCATGAAGGATACTTCGTCACAGCCAGGAAACCAGCGTCCCACTGTTTCTGCACCTCCTCTTTGATCTTCATTGCCATATCTGGTCGCGTTCTGCGAAGCTTTTGTTTGACTGGCGGGCAATCTTCTTTCAGTGGCAGGCGATGCACAACCATATCTGTATCGAGCCCCGACATATCTTCATATGACCAAGCGAATACATCATTATACTCTCGGAGCATTTCAACCAGTCTTCGCTTGATATCGCTCTGCAGCGCGGCTCTGATACGAATATTCTTCTCAACCCCTTCCGACCCCAAATTGATAATTTCGATGACCTCGTCGTGAGGCAGAATGGCTCTTTCCTCTTGCTTCACTAACCAAGACAGTTCCTCAGGAACGTCGCTATCTTCGACAACCTCTTCTTCAGCCTGAAACACTGGGTGCTCAAAGTCGGGACGAGTCATAGGTGGTTCAAGGATGTCATCTGAAAATGTTATCCTGCAAAAGGAATGGTTAAGTGCTTCAAAATGCGTATAAAGCGAATAACCACGTTGCCATTTTATTGAAAAATATAAAACAAGAAGGACAGAGATTACAGTATTTGCACATGAAAAACGCCATTTATTTAATGATTAACACGCAATGTTTATAACAACACAGCCCTAAGCAAATCCTGATGCCCCGGGCAAGACATCAGATTATTCAACAATTAATAAAGCAAAGCATTACTGTTTAAAAGTCACAGGAACAAGCTCCTGAATAGACCAGTTGCACAGTCCTTGTCCTGGCGTGCTTGGCTGAATCCAGGCATCCATATCACAGTCGCTGTCTCCTTCGTCAGACTCCGACGCAGCATTGACAGTTTCATGACATACTCCACTGGCAGAGATGATAATTGGCTTTCTGAAACGGGGGGCCCCCACGGAAGGAGTTGATGACGACGGTTGGTACCCCAGTCCGAACCGGTCCATCTTCACAGGAATGTCCAGCACTTTGCCCTAGCCCTTGGCTTCTCCTGCTTCCACTAGAGCTTGAGCTTCTTTATACGATGAGACGGCTATTTCTGGCACTTTGCTCGGCCCGGGACTCTTGTCCTTGATGCGCAAACCTTCGAATGCCTGGCATGGTGTCTCGTGGATCTCTCCGTCGACTTCCACATATTTAAATGAAGATAAATGGCTGACCAGGATGTCCTCTTCTCCGCACACTGTGACTACACTGTCTCCGACCATATATTTCAACTTCTGATGTAGGGTAGACGTGACGGCCCCTGCCCCATGAATCCAGGGTCTTCCAAGCAAGCAGCTGTACGCAGGCTGTATATCCATGATATAAAACTCAGTTGCAAACACTTCCGGCCCCACTTGAAGAGGCAAAGTGATTGATCCAAAGACTGTTCTCCGCGTGCCGTCAAACGCTCTGACTACCAAATCACTGGGTGTACACAAAATTCCTCGAACATCCAGCTTCATCATCGCCTTCTTGGGCAGCACATTCAAAGATGATCCGGTGTCAACCAATACGTGCGACATTACTGATCCTCTACACTCAACAGATACGTGTAATGCCATATTATGATCTCTCCCTTTCGGAGTCAAGTCAAAATCGGTAAAGCCCAAGCTGTGGCCTGCATTCACATGTGCCAATACTCCTTCTAGCTGATTTACGGAGACGTCTTGGGGTACAAAAGAAGTGTCCAGGACTTTCAGCAAAGCATTTCTGTGAGCTTCCGAACATAAGAGCAATGACAAGATAGATATTTTGGACGGTGTCTGCTGCAGATGCTCCACAATCTTATAATCACTTTTTCGAATTAAGCGCATGAACTCTTCTACATCCTTCGATGCTGCTTCTTTTTCACTCGCTTGTACCGGAACATTTTCAACCACTTTCCCTTTTCCTTTCGCTAGTCTTTCAGCCTCCACTTCAGGAGATATAAAGATCCTGCCGCTCCTTGTCATGCCTCCTGAGCCAACAACATTATCCACAATCTCCGCTGGCTGCTTGTTAACATCAATCTTTATCCCATCACAATACACCTCTAACCCATATGACCATGGGACTGCTTTCGTGTTCTCGTACGGGATTGGCCCGGCCTTAGTTATGGTGATCGGTGGTCGCTGAGCTGGTGCTGCAATAGTGATCGTCTTCCGAGGAATCGTTACTGTGGCCACATCACTCCGATTATCCACTACTACCCCTGCAGGCTCTTCAGTTGCCGCTCGATCAAACTGCAATATGCCCTCATCAATTAAAGCCTGAATGCCTTTCTTCAAATCCTCACACCCCCCAGCTAGGGTCCAACAATCTAAGCAATACTCGTTACATCCTGGGTAAACACCTCCTTGTAACAGTCGGCTCTTTATCTCGCTCAGCGGCGTCTTCAAATCTTCCACATTCATAATCAGATTCAGACCTTCCTCAGTCAGAATGGCGTTCGCCCCATGATTAGGCATGGGTTTCTGGACTATATTCGGACCTGCCGTTCCGAAATTGATGGTCTTGTTGTCTAAGAGATCCTGCACAACGTGCTTAAAAGCATGGCAACCTTCTATATCGTGACCCGGGGCTCCAGAATGAAACTCGCAGTGCCTGCTTGCATCATAACCAAACGGGGGAGCTCCCGTTATCGGCGCCAGAGTTCTTTTCTCTACCAGATTCAATCCCAACAATGTCTGCAATAAATCAGCATAGGTTGAGGGAGGCTTCTCAAACACTCTTCTCGGTTTACTGCCCTGGAATCTTCGTTGAGCTTGCTGTGCCCCTTGCTGAGGCTGCTGCTGCTGTGGCATTGGCTGTTGCTGAACCGGTTGTTGTTGCTGGAGTGGTTGTTGCTGATAGGGAATAGTAACACTCGACACCTGCTGCGGCTGACGATATTGACCTCGTCCCCTGCCTCGGCCTCGGCCTCGGCCTCCAAATACTGCGCTGGCTTCGCCCTGACGGCGCCCACCATAAGCTTTCCTATTACTGCCAGATGCAGTTGATTCCTCGACTTGGAACTTTCCTTGCTTAATATTACGTTCAATCTTTTCTCCCATTAGAATCAGGTCTGAAAAACTGGCCAGAGACGTATGAAACAGCATATCATGAAACAGCCCTGTGAATGTGCCGACAAACATGTCATTCATTTCCTTATCTTCCACCGGAGGACGGACCCTGGCAGCCATATCGCGCCACCTTTGCGCGTACTCTTTAAAGCTCTCCCCCTTCTTCTGCGAAAGCCCGGCCAACTGGACCCGATTGGGTGCCAGGTCGCTGTTATACTTGTAATGGGCTACAAATGCCTCTGCTAATTGCTTCCATGTCTTGATATCAGTTGGCTCCAACCCCATGTACCACTCTAGGGAAGGGCCCGATAGACTATCCTGAAAGAAATGCATTAGCATTCTTTCATCAGTGGAGTATGCAGACATCTTTCTGTAATAAGCTCGTACATGCACTTTCGGACATGTGTCTCCTTTATACTTGTCGAACGCAGGAGCTTTGAATTTAATTGGCACCCTCAAACCAGGTACCAAACCCATGGTTGCCATGTCCAATCCCACAGCACTTTGATTTAAGACTCCCTTCATCTGCTCTTCCAGCATTCTAATCTTTTGGGAATCATCCATCGGCCCTTCAAAACCTCCTCCGGAGAAGGCGTCCTCCTGCTGATCTTCTTGCCACATACCGTTTCCAGCTCCGTACCCATCATATCCATTATTACGTCCAGCTCTGATCTGATTCATCCCCGGACCTCGGCCTCTGTTGCCGTACCCTTGAACACCTCCAGCAGGACCAAAAGCCATAAATCCAGTACCGTTTCCGTTTCCAAAGCCTCCGTAACCCTGATTGACCATACCATAACCATCTTGCCCAAAGCCTTGAGCATTAAAGCCATACTTCCCAGTGTTATCGAATCCCTGATCGTTGAATCCGAACCCAGTATTGACGAAGCCATTGCCTCCTAGATTATCTCCCAAATTGACATCACCCAGCCCAGCATTATGGACAGCAGTCTCATTCCCAACTCCGACGTTACCATTCACAGCAGCGGTAGCGTTGTTGACATTAGCAGCAGGTGTATTGATTACAGGCGGCGCCACTGGCGTGGGAGTACCGTCTCCATGAGCAGTATCGACCCGGACAGACTGATGATCTTCATTACCATGACCAGCGTTTCGGGCCAACAGAGGCTGGACCATGGCCTGCAAATTCTCCTGCCCTTTTGCTATAGCTTCCATAGTCTGCATGAAGAGGGCGAGCTTCTCGCGCACATCTTGCATCTCGTTCTGCATTTGGTCCATGATTTTTCGACAATTGGAGCGTGTAGAATAGCGGTGCGGATGCTGATCTGCAATCCTGTTAAGTACCTGGTACAGAGCAGGAAATAAGACACCATCCAAAGATTACCTGTAATGCAATATGAATATGAATGCAATGCAATGTGTCTGTGCATTAGGGAAGTTCATTCCCCCAGTTCTAGTGCGAAGGTGCCGGTGCAGTGACAGTGCTGACAATAGGAATATCGGAGCTGAATCATAGAAAGCCTCATATATTGCAGGGAGAATCAATAAGCCCAGGGTACAAAATCACTGAGAGTACAAAGAAGGCATGACCTCAACCAACAATCCTGGTGATGGTCAGCACTATGCAAATAAAGCATACAAGTTACTACATGAAATGATCAAATCCTCCCAAAAGTCTGGTACTCCTCTATCAACTTCTTGGTCTCCGGATGGCTTGGTTGATCAAGCAGCCCTTCAACAAGCTGGTTTCTCCTCTTAAGGACACGGCGTACGTCTTCAGCAGTTTCTTCCCATGTTGCTTCTCCGAAGCAATCTTCTAACTTTCGCTTCTGAGACACTGCTTCATCTCTGGATTTAATTGCCTTGTTCAGTGCATGCTGGACACTATACCGGGTCATCACTTCTTCTTCACACTTCTTCATGCTGGACTTCAACTGCTCTTCGAGGTCGGAGATTTGCTGCTTCAACTTATCCTCCCTCTTCTAGTTGTTAGTGAGTGTAGCATTCCAAGTCTTATTGCAAGAAGATATCTCTCGGTGAGCGATGTCAAGCGCCTTCTTTTTGGCTTCCAGCATGTCATGGGAGCTTCTGAACTCTTGCCCCAGACGTTCACGCTTTTTCTTTTCCTCAGTCAACTCAGCCCCTAACCTGTTTAGCAGCTCGATCTGTTGTTGGCAAGCATATACGGCCTTGTTTTTCTCGCTGCGTACCTGGGCTAACTCTTGCTCTAACCCTTCATTAATCTTCATCAAGGCTTCTTTTTCTCTCACAACTTGTTTATAGACTTCCCTAGAAACAGTAGTTGGCTCCGCTACCGGAATAGGATCAAGAACTGGTGCATCTGGAAATGGCATCCGCAACCGACTTGCTCTCTCCTGGATCCAAACCCTGTAAGGTGCATAGGCTTGACAGTCATTCTTCCCTAACAACGGCTTCCCTCTTTGGTTAATACGCGTCCAGGCATGCTGCAACTTGGCCAATAACTCCCCCTTCAAATCCCCTGTGAAGTACAGAGATTCCTGTACTTCTTCCTCCTGAGGTGGATTCTTCAGTGCATATCCGAACTGGCGAATGAATAGAGAAGGGTTGTAATTGATACACCCTTTTCTTCCGATTAACGGCACATTAGGGTACCCAGAACAACTGAAGATGAGCTCAGATCCCAACAGGTCTTGATCAAACCACTCCATATCTTCCGACGATAGCCTCATCAGGCGCTCTGGCCAACCAGCTGGGACTGTAGTCTCTGCAACAGATCTTCTCTTAGGAAGGTGACTCTCAAACCACCTACTCAACAAGGGTACACACAGATGAACATTCTTCCCTCTTCCCTTCTCATTCTTGTAATGCAGTGAGTGGTAGAGATCTCCGAGTAAGGTAGGTACAGGATTACCAGCGGCAAACAAGTAGAAAGCGTCAAAGTCCACAAAATCCGGTATGCTGGGAAACAAAACTATGCCATAAATGCACAAAGCCAACACAGCATTGAAAGCAACCCAGCACCCGCTCTTGGCGTACTCCTGGGCTTTACCAACTAAGAACTGAAATGAGAAGCCTGGAACTCCACGGGAAACAGTAGTCACAAGTTCAGAAGCATCAACATGCAAGGCTTTTGCCAATTCCTCCGGCTTGGGTTTGGCGCCATAATGAATGAATGGAACCTGGTTCTGCACGGGCAGCTCAATATACTCAGCGTATTCCTCCAGAGTGGGTCCCATAATAAAGTCAGAGAACGTAAAGCACCTCAAAGCAGGGTCGTAGAATTGCATCAAAGCATACAGCCCATCTAACTCTACCTCTGTAGGTTTGCACACCAATCTCAGTAGTCTACCATAGCTCATCCGGAAACTCCTACGAACACCCTCATCAGCAAGAGAGATCAACCCAAGTAAAGGAACAATATCAGGCGTAGGCAATTTGTAAGCAACCGTTCTCCTTAAGCTAGTCATGATCAAACACTCAGAAGTCTGGGCACTAGAACTAGGGAAATGCAAATGCACCTGCAGCACAGACACACATTAGTGAAATGCAAATGGTAATGGATATGCAGGCAATGCAATGCAAGTAACATGCAACAGGGACCAAAGTTGTAGCTGAATAGCCTGAACCCAATCAAGAAAGGTCTCAGATAGACCATCCAGAAGTCCTCAAGCCCTGGTCTCAGATATACCTAAAACAAAGCCTCAATACTGGTCTCTGATAGACCCCATAATCATAACCTGAATGGTCTCTGGCAGACCTCAGATCATATCCCCCACTGGTCTCTGACAGACCTCAGAACACATCTCCAAATAGTCTCTGACAGACCTCGGAACACACCAACTGGTCTCTGGCAGACCTTAGAACCCTCCATAAATATCAACAAACCGGTGGTCTGAAGGTCTAGTTACCTGCATAACCCTGAATCCCCTCACAGGTGGGTGGCCCTATAACTGGCACAAGGTACGGCATCCTATGCGGTCGTCGGCGTCACAGACTTTCAGGGTTGATGATACGATTCCCAGAAGGAGTGGCATCATCAATTCCTGAAGAGGCCTCACTTAGCCAACTTCCAAATGATCGGTCCCCAGAGTCGACAATCCAACTAACCAGCAACCCACGCCAACCAAAGGAAGGGGCAGGAGGCCAACCAGAGGAACCTCGTCTGAGTGTAGATTTCATGGGACACCGAAGCAAGCAAAGCAAGCGGGCGCCCATTAATTTCTACTCTAATTCTAGGTGCACTCAAGCCCAGGTCCGGCTTATCTCTCCATATCAGAACACCCGTCACACCCCGGATACAGCAACAATAAACAATATACAAAGCTGAAAATACAAGGTTAGAAATATAAAATAACTCCATACAAAATCCTCGACGGGAAAACAAGCGTTAGGATTGACTCTCTTAAGGGACGTTGGATCCCAAATGCATAAGAACTATCGCAGTCCTTAGCAGCCAGGGGACGTTGGGTCCCCAGCAGAGTCGCCAGCTGTCGCTACTGCGAAAATCGGCGCCGGCTGAACAGAAGAGTCGCCACCGTGCGTTATTTATCCCACGGGAGGGAAAGGAAACGCTCAGAGTAAACCTCGCACAACACGGGAAAGGTATGGTCATCGCAACCATAGCCTGGATTCGGGAGTCGGTTACGCAAGGGGAAGGTATTAGCACCCCTCACGTCCGTCGTACTCGACGGGATCCATGCTTGTTTTCGGGTATGGATTGTTATTCTATCTAAACTAGAGGTCAGGGGTTAAAAGAAAAAAAATGAAAAATAAAAGTGACTCGGCAAAGTATCGCACTTTATGCCTACGTATTCCCGTCTGGAACGAGAAATCAGAGTCAACGTAGTTCGCCTACCTACGGGAAAGGAGGGGAAGGTTGCTCGCTAGGATATCGCATCCTATGCCTACGTACTTCCACACAGCATGGAAGATCAGAGCAAACGTAGTTCGGGCTACGGAAGACACAAGCTTGTCTTGGTTGATTTTATTCTTTCTGAAAAAAGGTTTTCTGATTAGCGGTCCAAGCGGACAAAAATGACGTTTTGATGAGTTCACATTCTTTTACGAAAGAAGTGTCTTTTATTGTGTTTGAAATCTTTATGTGTTTTTCTGTTTGTTTTGAAGGAAGAAGAGACAGAACTCTAACCTACGGTTGCGAAGGGAATCAAACTAACCTAATGTTATCATGCATGGGTTAAGACCTAGTGTCTATCATGCTCCTCTCTTGCACAGAGAGAAACAGAGATCCTACGGGATAGGCAGAAACAGAGACAATATCAGATATATACGGTAAAACAGTAAAATGCATGGATGCAACAGTACAAGCGAGGCAAGGGAGTCCCACTCAACCTCGAACCTAGAAAACAATAGGCAAAAGTGAACAGGCTTCACTTTCAACCCAACAGGGTAAACAGCAAACAATACAGTCCAGACAACCAATCAATACATCAGAAATGAAATACAACAGCAAAAGAAACAGCATCAACAGCTCTGAATCAACATCTGGCTTCAAGTAATCTCCAATCAGCTACAAGCATCAGCCTCCATCTTCATGACCTTTAGGCAAGGGCTTTGATCATCATTCTTCCATCTGCAATGGCTTTTCTTCAAGTTCAAACCTCCAGGATGAGGGATCAGTCACAAGAGTGAATTGGGTGTTAAGCAATCAGTTGACTACCAAAGGTGGTGAACAGACTGCTTCTAACACAAAAGACATTTTCTCTCAAGAGTTCTATCTCTTAGAAACTATCACCAAGCCTTCCAAAGGAAGGGGGTGAGTGTCTTAGAGAGACTCTGAATCACAGAGAAGAATGGATGCAGACAAGGCAATCCATGTTTGAGAAACAAGCTTTCTAATCTAGAGCTCTACCTAGCTCCTAAACCCTAGTCTCCTCAGCATCTGCTAGCAAAAATCTCCTCTTCAACTTTGGAAGTTGAACTTCAACATCTGAATCTCCTAATGGCTTCATCGTCTCAAGTCTTCAGCTCTCCCAAATCCCCAGACAATCCCAATACCCAAGCAAGCAAGCAATAATCCCCAGAGGGCACGCCACACCAGTCAATCAGATATACACAGAGTATTAATAGCAGTAGGGGAATCCTGACTTTTTCTAAGGGATCTAATAACTACCCATAGCCCCTATAGTCCCATAACTAATCTAGTTAAACCCTAAGTCCTAAGGGAAATGAATTGATTCTCCTAAGTCATCACTTAAAAAACCCTAATTTGTTCATGTTGTTCAAGCCTACATTAAGCACCTAAAATTAATTTCTAAAAATGGGAACTAAATTGTTTCTACAAGTTAAATATCTCATCTAAACAACCTAAAAAGAATGAACAAAAAATATGAAAGCATCTAGTAGAACAAAAATTAATAAAATCATGCATGAAATGAAACTATTTAAAATGCTATTTATTTAGAAAATATGAAAAAAATATCAAATAACAATAAAAATGCAATTTTATTTAATGACAATTTTCTACACAGAACCAAGAAAATATAGAAAAAACAACCACTAAAAAAGAGTTAATTTCCTATTTTATATGATTTTTTAAAGTTGGTAAAAATTAAAATGAATTAAAAAACTAAATTGAATTAAAATGAGAGGGGGGGTTTATTAAGCAAACACGCTCAGTTCATTCTTGGATGGGCCAGCAAAC
Source organism: Lathyrus sativus (assembly GCA_963859935.3). Lineage (NCBI taxonomy): Eukaryota > Viridiplantae > Streptophyta > Magnoliopsida > Fabales > Fabaceae > Lathyrus > Lathyrus sativus. Next base: position 362,201,543 of record OZ012739.1, read on the forward strand.
AGGGGTGCGCGTAGCAAGTTTGTTAAGCCCATGGTTCAATTAAAATTAATCAGAAAAATAAAAACAAAGAAGCCAGCGCAGGGGGTGAGAAAAGCAGGATATTCACGTTCAAATAATAATGGGCTTGGCATTGGGGGGTGGGGATAGCAAAACACACCTAGGCCCGCCCGTTTCATTAAATGAAACGGTGCGTTTAGGGCACCTATTCCTCTCCCTCCAAATCTCAGCTTTAAATGAGAGCCACAGGATGGGCTCTGAGGTCAAAGGTCCAACAAGCAATGGACAGCCAGGATTTCGTCTTCCTCCTTGGTTCATGAGAACTAGGGTTTCCCTCCATGAATACACATGCACGAACCAACTTCCATCAATCTGTTCTCTCTCCACAGTGCACGAAACATCACGATCCAAACATGAAAAATACTCTAAATCTCTTCCTCTACAAGACTATGGTGGTAATTCATTCTGAAATTCAGCCTAACTCTCAACCCGAGCGCAACAAGTTATGTCCATCATGGAAATGCTCTGCAACCTATCCTCAAGAACCTCAACCAAACCTATACTAATCTCTTCTATACTTAATGGTGATCATTCTAAACTAACAAGCTAAGGTTATAATGCACTATGCTATGAATTCTACATCCTAACAGTTCTAACAACCTGTCACAAACTATCACTAAACATCACCAAACTCATCCTAATCGATCTACTAACAACCTAGATCACATCTAAACTAATAAAACCATGTTAAAATAACTAAATCGAGCAATGGCAGAGAAAATGCACCTGGTGTGAAAGCTTGGAAATGGATGTTGAACTCGTGGATCTGAGGCTTCTAATGCTTGGATCTTGATCAACTATCTCAGTACTTGATTCTGTTTGCAAAACCTTGATGATTCTTGCCTTGGATCTTGAGTTCCAATGGAAATTGCAATTTGTGTGTTCTTGATGGAAGTGCACGAAAATGATCAATATCCACCAAATATTTGATTCAATTCTGATCCATGATGATGATTGAATGTAGGAGGATCAATGTTGATGAGAATTGATGAAGATTTTGGGAAATTTGGAGGGAATTGCAATGAGAAAGAATAGAGAGAATTTGGGAAATTTTGGTGAAAAATGAATCCAACCCCTGCTCAATTCTGATTTCATGAATATATAGGGCTCAATGGAAACTTCTAGATCCATCTTACAACTTCCCTTGCCTTCCAACTTTGATTGATTTTGGTTATGTTTCTTCAAATGCAAGTAACCATGAATAACTTTTCTTTTTCCTTCTAAACTCAAAAAAGTGCTTGAACCATTGTCTTTGGAATGTCTTTTGGACCCAAAATCATATATTGGAAGTCCCCATTTGGACTTATAAATCTCTCAAACCATTTTTCACTTTGACTTTATTTAAGTTATAAGCCATTTTAGTTCAAATTTGACCAATCATGCAACTTCATGTTATGAGCTTTTCCAACAATTTGTGACCTTCTTTCTAGACTCAAAATGTCATTTGGAGCAAGTTTGATGTTGTAAGTTTTTCCATTTGAGGCCTCCTTGTATGAGTTTTGGACATAGGTTAAAATGACCTGTAATTCACAAATGACCAAAATACCCTTTGCTTGCCAAGACCATAAGTTGAGTTCCACACATCATATGAAGGCATGCCATACCATTCTAAAAAGCTAAGACAATGAGGAACATTTCCTATGTTGCCCAGAAATTCATTTGAAATCTCCTTGAGGGGTAAAACTAGCTTGTAAGTCAAGTCACTTTCACAGACAAAATTTCAGATACCTCAGATGACCTGTAACTTGCAAGGACCATAACTTGAGTTCTATAAATCTCCTTGATGTCTTCCACCACTCAAATTAAAGGTCTTGAGATCCTCTACAAGTTTCATGTTGGCCAAGGATCCATTGGAAGCTAGCATTTTGACTTATCTTGCTTGGAATTTTGACCTAAACTAGGGGATTTTACACAGAAACCCTAATTTAGAAGCTCCTCTTCTCCTTGATTTCTCTTGAATTCTTCTTGGCATATCTCCATATCCTTCTTTATATGTTCAATGATGAACCCACATCTCTCCACTAGACTTGAATGCCCCTTAAATCAGTCAATTGACCTAGGGTTGACCTAGATGAAACCCTAGTTGACTGTCTTCAACTGCAATATTTGTGATCACACCAATGACTTGTCTCCTTCTCCAAATGACTTTCCAAGTCTCTCATACTGTCTAGATACTCTCCATGCCTTCAACTCACAGCTCACAACCCTCTTGTTGACCCTCAGATACCCTCAGCTAGGAGATATCCTCAATGCTTGATCCACTGAACCCCCTGCTTTCAAATTCTTTTCTGATGACTTGAATGAGATTGAATTGGGATAATAACCTCTTGATAGGCTTCTAGAGATGAGAATAATGATTGGTCCCCCTGTTGTATGACTTGCTATGCTTATGCTATGCAGATGATTAGACTATGCACATGACTCTATATGCAAATGCTAATGACATTGAAACATAAACCAAATGAATAAGGTTGGGCAAATTTTAGGGTGCAACATGGTGGCTGCTCAGAATCAGCCACCACTACCTCCTCCTTCTCCTGTCCAAGGAACTGTGATTTCTGAAATCGGATCAACGCCCATTTCTGTGGCCCTGATTAATGCTTCTCAATATCAAATGCCTGTTGGTTTCCCTTGGGGCATGCCTAACAATTATGTGCCAGAGGGATATCGACCTCCTGTTCCCGAAGGTTCTAGACTCCCTGCTGTCATGGCTGTACCACCTCCTGTGGTTAATGTTGTTCCTAATGCTGAAGTTCCGGTTGTTCCTACTGTCATACCTGTGCCACCGCCTGTAACTCATGCTATGCCTTATACTGAAGAACAAATTTTCCATACTGCTCCGAGCGAGAGTTTGGATGTTATGGATCGAATAGATGACTTTCAAGATCAGTTTGCTGAAATGCAAAGAGAAATCAGGGCTTTAAGGGGAAAGGAGTTATTTGGAAAGAATGCTCATGAGCTTTGCCTTGTTCCAAATGTGAAGATTCCCGCTAAGTTCAAAGTTCCGGAATTTGAAAAATACAAAGGGAACACTTGTCCGCAAAGTCACTTGATCATGTATGCTAGAAAGATGTCTACCTATACTGACAACCATCAATTGTTGATCCACTATTTTCAGGATAGTCTTACTGGTGCTGCGTTGAAGTGGTATATGGGACTCGACAGTACACAAATCAAGACATTCAATGATCTTTGCGAAGCTTTTGTTCGTCAGTATAAGTATAATCTCGATATGGCGCCAGACCGTGATCAGCTTCGCGCAATGTCTCAAAAAGAGAAAGAAACTTTTAAAGAATATGCGCAAAGATGGCGTGAGATTGCAGCTCAGATAAGCCCTCCGCTTGAAGAGAAAGAAATGACCAAGATTTTTCTGAAGACTCTGGGTTCATTTTACTATGAAAGGATGGTTGCGAGCGCTCCTAGTGATTTCACGGAAATGGTTAATATGGGGATGAGATTAAAGGAAGCTGTCCGTGAGGGACGTCTGATAAAAGAAGGAAATTCTGGAAGTACAAAAAAGCCTGGTTTTGGGTTCCCTAAGAAAAAAGAGGGAGAAGCTAATGCTATATCTCAGGAAAGGTCTAGAAGACGCAGAGTTGTGAACAACAATGGTAGTCATCGTCAGCAACAAGTAGCATCTGTTACGCCTGTTATCAGTAACACCCCTACCGCTCAAGCTACTGCAAGTTATCAACCACGTTTCCAAGAGAAGACAACTCAACAAGGTCGTACACAGAGGAAAACACAATTTGATCCCATTCCAATGACGTATACTGAGCTCTTTCCGACTTTAATAAAGAATAATTTGGTTCAACCTCGTGATCCACCGGCTGTTCCAACTGAAATTCCATGGTGGTATAAGCCAGATGCTCATTGCGCATTTCATCAAGGTGCCCCTGGACACGATATCGAAAATTGCTATCCTCTGAAGCATGAAGTTGCAAAGCTCGTAAAAAGCGGTATTCTGTCTTTTGAAGATACCAACCCTAATGTGCAATCAAATCTGTTTCCTAAACATGGTAATGCAACTGTTAATATGGTATATGGTTGTCCTGGTACATACCGTATTTTCGACATTCACTGGATTCGGAGATCGCTTGTTGAAATGCATGCTACTTTGAGTGAGTTCCATGATATTGAGCATGATTATGCCGCCTGTTGTATTTGTTCTGTGAACCCTCGAGGGTGTGTGATTGTGAAAAGGGACTTACAAAAGATGATGGATGAGAATTTGATTCAGGTTACTGCAAACAGAAATGAAGTGGAGAACGAGGTGAATGTCATAGTCCCACGTTTCAATATTCCTGAGCGGGTTGTAATTTCTTACAATAGTCAGAAATCTGCTGTGACGCCTTTGGTTATCCGTTTGCCTGGCCCGACGCCGTATGAATCCGATAAAGTTGTTCCCTACAAATACAATGCTACTATGTTGGAGGATGGAAAAGAGGTTCCCATTCCTTCTCTTCCCTCAGTTGTGACTATTGCTGATGTCGGACGTGTAACCAGAAGTGGTCGAGTATTTGATAATGTGCCTTCAAAGACAAGTGAAGATACTGGGAGTAAGCAAATTCAGTTGAAGACTTCTGTGGAGTCTGGTCAATCAAGTGATGTAAATCAGAAGTCAGATAATGATGAGGTATTGAAATTGATCAAGAAGAGTGAATATAATGTGGTGGATCAATTGTTACATACACCGTCAAAAATATCTGTTCTATCTCTGTTAATGAGCTCTGAGGCTCATCGTGAATCGTTGCAGAAAGTATTGGAACAAGCTTATGTAGATCATGATGTGACTGTTAACCAGTTTGATAGCATTGTTGCCAATATCACTGCGTGTAACAATCTGAGTTTTTGTGATGAAGAGTTGACCGATCATGGAAGAAATCACAATTTGGCTCTCCATATTTCCATGAATTGCCAGGAAGACGCTCTATCCAATGTGCTGGTTGATACTGGGTCATCGTTGAATGTGATGCCAAAATCTACTTTGTCCAGATTATCTTATCAAGGTACTCCTATGAGGTTCAGTGGGGTCATTGTGAAAGCCTTTGATGGATCGAGGAAAACCGTGATTGGAGAGGTTGATCTCCCTATCAAGATTGGTCCGTGTTTTTTCCAGATCACTTTTCAAGTCATGGATATTCGTCCTGCTTATAGTTGTCTTCTAGGACGCCCATGGATCCATGAAGCTGGAGCTGTTACTTCGACACTGCATCAAAAGTTAAAATTCGTGCAGAATGGTAAACTTGTCGTTGTTGGTGGAGAACAGGCTATGTTGGTAAGCAGTTTGTCGTCTTTTTTCTTATATCGATGCGGAAGAGGATATTGGAACTCCGTTTCAGGCTCTTTCTGTGGTTGATAAAGCTGTTAAGAAGGATGGGGTGTCCATGTCTTCTTTAAAAGATGCACAACATGTAGTGGATAATGGCCAAGCTCATGGATGGGGCCGAATCATTGAAGTTGCTGAGAAAAAAGATAGAGCTGGTTTGGGTTTTACATCTGGTTCAACCCAAAATGAGCTGAAGAGTATTCATGAAGTCTTTCGAAGTGCTGGGTTCATCCATTGCAAAGATCATTCTACAGCTGCAATTCTTGAAGATGACCAAGAGGAAGAAATGCCCAACTTTGTGACACGTGGATTGATATGCCAGAATTGGATCGCTGTTGATGTTCCTACTGTTGTTCATGTTTCAAAGTAATTTGTTTTTGTTTCTTTCAAAAAATCCTTTCACTCTGCCCAAGGTGAAAGTGAATTTGTGAGGGCTTTGTTTCAACTTTTATCATCATCAATAAAATGTTTTTCTGTTTATCCATATGCTGTTTTCCTTTTTTGCTTTATTTCTGAAAAATGGTAACATAAAAAACCGAAAAAAGTATAATAATGTTATAATCACTCTTATCTGCATAATATTTTCATTTTTTTGTTCATATTCTAAAATCAAACATAAAATCATTGTGCAGATTGATTGTTAAACCCATTGGAAACAATGACCATATGCCCCCTCCCAACTTTGAGTTCCCTGTGTTTGAAGCGGAAGAGGAGGATATTGAAGAAATTCCTGATGAGATTTCTCGATTGCTTGAGCACGAGGAGAAGGCCATTCAGCCTCATGAAGAGCCGGTGGAATTGGTTAATCTAGGTTCCGATGATGATAAAAAAGAAGTCAAGATTGGGGCACTGCTTCAGTCAGATGTTAAGAAGAGGATGGTAGAGCTTCTTAGAGAATATGTTGACGTGTTTGCTTGGTCCTATCAAGACATGCCTGGTCTTGATACTGGTATTGTGGAGCACCATTTTCCATTAAAGCCTGAATGTTCACCCGTGAAGCAGAAATTGAGAAGAACTCATCCTGACATGGCAGTGAAGATTAAAGAAGAGGTTCAAAAGCAGATTGATGCTGGTTTTCTTGTGACAGTAGAATATCCTCAATGGGTGGCCAATATCGTGCCTGTTCCAAAGAAAGACGGAAAAGTCCGAATGTGTGTTGACTATAGAGATTTGAATAAAGCAAGTCCAAAAGATGATTTTCCACTACCACACATTGATTTGTTGGTAGATAATACTGCTAAGTTCAATATTTTTTCATTTATGGATGGATTTTCCGGTTATAATCAAATAAAGATGGCACCTGAGGATATGGAAAAAACAACATTCATTACACCCTGGGGAACATTCTGTTACAGAGTGATGCCCTTCGGTTTAAAAAATGCTGGTGCAACGTACCAGAGAGCTATGACCACCCTGTTCCATGATATGATGCATAAAGAAATTGAGGTCTATGTGGATGATATGATTTGTAAGTCGAAGACTGAAGAAGATCATATTAAAAATTTATTGAAGTTGTTTCAACGTTTAAGAAAGTTTAAGCTCCGTCTGAATCCTAATAAATGCACTTTTGGTGTTCGTTCTGGAAAATTGTTAGGCTTTATTGTCAGTCAGAAAGGCATTGAAGTTGATCCTGGTAAAGTTAAAGCTATCCAGGAGATGCCTGCACCCAGAACAGAAAAACAAGTAAGAGGATTCTTGGGACGTTTGAACTATATCTCCCGATTTATATCCAATATGACTGCCACATGTGCACCGATTTTCAAACTTCTCCGCAAAGATCAGGGTTGTATCTGGACAAAAGATTGTCAGAAAGCTTTCGAAAGAATTAAAGAGTATCTGCTTGAACCTCCTATTTTGTCTCCTCCCATAGAAGGAAGACCTTTGATCATGTATTTGACCGTGCTAGAAGAGTCTATGGGTTGTGTTCTGGGTCAACAAGATGAATCCGGGAGAAAAGAATTTGCCATTTATTATTTGAGTAAAAAATTCACTGATTGTGAGTCTCGGTACACGATGCTTGAAAAGACATGTTGTGCTCTAGCTTGGGCTGTCAAGCGCCTCCGTCAGTATATGTTGAATTGTACAACTTGGTTGATATCTAAAATGGATCCAATCAAGTATATCTTTGAAAAACCTGCTTTAACTAGGAGGATTGCTCGTTGGCAAATGTTGTTATCAGAATATGATATCGAGTACCGAACTCAAAAGGCGATAAAAGGAAGTGTTTTGGCTGATCATTTGGCACACCAGCCAATTGATGATTATCAACCTATTCAGTTTGACTTTCCTGATGAGGATGTGATGTATCTAAAAGTTAAAGATTGTGAGGAACCATTACATGGAGAAGGACCTGAGCCTGGATCCCGTTGGGGTTTGATTTTTGATGGGGCGGTTAATGAATATGGCAGAGGTATTGGTGCAATTATTGTTACTCCTCATGGTTCTCATATTCCTTTCACTGCAAGGCTGGTTTTCAATTGCACAAATAATGCGGCTGAGTATGAAGCGTGTATTATGGGCTTGGAAGAAGCTATCGATTTAAGAATCAAGATTCTTGATGTGTATGGAGATTCAGCTTTAGTGATTAATCAGATTAAAGGAAAGTGGGAGACACGTCAACCTGATTTGATTCCTTATCGTGATTATGCAAGAAGGTTGTCAACTTTCTTCAATAAAGTTGAGTTTCACCATATACCAAGAGCAGAGAATCAAATGGCAGATGCTTTAGCGACTTTATCCTCCATGATTGTGGTAAATCATTGGAATGATGTGCCAAAGATTAATGTGATGCGTCTTGATAGACCAGCTCATGTGTTTGTAGTTGAAGAGGTTGTTGATGATAAACCATGGTATTATGATATTAAATGCTTTCTTCAGAATCAAGAGTACCCACTTGGGGCATCCAAGAAGGATAAGAAAACTTTGAGAAGATTGGCTGGTAGTTTCTTCTTGAATGATGATGTGATGTATAAGAGAAATTATGACATGATCTTGCTCAGATGCGTGGACAGACACGAAGCGGATATGTTGATGAAAGAAATCCATGAAGGATCCTTTGGCACCCATGCCAATGGACATGCTATGGCTAAGAAGATGTTAAGGGCAGGTTACTATTGGCTGACAATGGAATCTGACTGTTGTAAATATGTGAAAAAGTGCCATAAATGCCAGATTTATGCTGACAAGATTCATGTGCCTCCAACTCCTCTCAATGTTATCTCTTCTCCATGGCCTTTTTCAATGTGGGGCATTGATATGATTGGAATGATTGAGCCTAAAGCGTCGAACGGACACCGTTTCATATTGGTGGCTATTGACTATTTTACCAAATGGGTTGAAGCGGCATCATATGCAAATGTGACTAAGCAAGTAGTGGTCCGGTTTATCAAGAATCAAATCATATGTCGGTATGGTGTTCCGAGCAAGATCATCACTGATAATGGGTCGAATTTAAATAACAAGATGATGAAGGAATTATGCGATGAGTTTAAGATTGAGCATCATAATTCTTCTCCTTATAGACCCAAGATGAATGGGGTTGTTGAAGCTGCTAATAAGAACATTAAGAAGATTATTCAAAAGATGGTTGTTACATACAAGGATTGGCATGATATGCTTCCTTTCGCTCTGCATGGGTATCGTACATCCGTTCGCACTTCAACAGGGGCAACCCCTTTTTCTCTTGTTTATGGCATGGAAGCAGTGCTCCCGATAGAGGTTGAAATCCCTTCCATGAGAGTTTTGATGGAAACTGAATTGGCTGAGGCTGAATGGTGTCAAAGTAGATACGACCAGTTGAATCTGATTGAAGAGAAAAGAATGACGGCTTTGTGTCATGGCCAATTATATCAACAAAGAATGAAGAAAGCATTTGATAAGAAGGTTCGACCCCGTGTGTTCAGAGAAGGTGACCTCGTGCTAAAAAAGATCTCGACTTTTACTACTGATTCTAGGGGCAAGTGGACTCCTAATTATGAAGGCCCATATGTTGTTAAGAGAGCCTTCTCTGGCGGCGCATTAATTCTTACAACTATGGATGGAGAAGAGTTCACTCGTCCTGTGAATGCCGATGCAGTCAAGAAATACTTCGCCTAAAAAATAAAAGAACAGCTCGCTAAGTTGAAAACCTGAAAGGGAGGCTTAGGCAAAAATGAGCGTCTCGGTGGATTGAAAACCCGAAAGGGCGGTCCAGGCAAAAATTAGAGACAAAACAGAAATAATTATCCCGGTAGATTGAAAACCCGAGAGGGCAATCTAGGCAAAAGTTAGGGATCATGGAAAGTAACTGCATCTGGCCAGTCTTGATCGTTTGAAGCAACATTTCCTATCAAAGGTTTCACTTCAGATATTCTCCGCTGAAGTCTCAAGCACAGTTGGATTTCAAAGTTGTTAGGGAGAATAATGGTCATTGTATTTCAATGTAGAACTTTCCATTGTACTTACCATTTTTCAAACTTTGTAATGATCCATGGAGTTACGCCATTTGCGGACTACCATTCTATCAATAGAATTTGGGCCTTTGTCCCTTTGTTTGTGATTCTTATTTTATTTATGTTTACAGAATTTCATTTTATTTTTGATGATGATTTTTGAAACAAATGTGAATAATTGATTTAAATTTTGAAAATTATAAAAACATTTTTCTTTGATTTGTGAAAATAAAAGAAAGAATGTCAACAGTAATCCCAAGAATGGTAGAATCTTGAAGCGAAAAGCGTAAGTGTTCTCTTCAGCAGGGTTCTTTCTTGCCTCTCTGGTAGAATTTATTGGCAGCTCCCCAGTAGAGTTGTGTTGATGTTTCCCCATTTGAGATATATTGAAGTCTCTTCAGTAGAGTTTTGATATCCCCGTAGCAAAGTTTTGTTTCTTTGGATAAACCAGACGAGTGTTGAACGGTTTTCCACAACAAAGTCTTGATTCAGATGATGGATATGTTTTATTCATTCAACCAGATTATGATCGGACAGTTGAGAAATTTGAAGATCACTTCTCCTTGATTGTTTTTGCCCAGGCGGAGATTTGTCTTTGATGATTCCTAGCGGAGGTTATGCACATTTGCTTTGGATTATTCCTCAAGTAGAGAACAATGTTGAGAAGTGTTGACATAGCAGTCACCTGTCGGGTTTTCTCTCACCTTGTGATTGGGTGTTGATTTAAAATCCCCCACAGTTTTGACTTTTTGCTATGATGTTAACTTCTTATTCCCCTGGCAGGGTTGGAAGATTTGTGTTGCTATGTTTTCTCCAGCAGTTTTTTCTCTCAAAGCGGAGTTCATATTGTTGTTCCCTTTTGTTGAATTATTGATGGTTGAAGATTTTCTGTTGCTGATCCCCAGCACGATCTCCAATGATATCTCTAACTCGCAGAGATTAGCCGAGTATTTCAGTGGTGTTGTGGTGTTTTGTTCACCCTCTGTTTGCCCTTTTTGTCTGATTTATCAGCATATTCATACTCATTGCATGCACATTCATTTTGGTTGAGCATAGCATGTCTTTGTTGCATTGTGCATCCTGCATTTTTTGTTGGTATTTCCCTTTTCCCGATGTTGTTATCTCGCAGAATACGTGTGTCCTCTCTTCGTTAGAGTGTCGACCCCTAAGCAGAAAATACCTATCATTTTTAATTCCCCACTAAGTTTATGCCTCGTGGAAGATGTTTTGTTTAGCTTTCCTCCCCAGTTTTTATCTGGATGGAATTGTTCCCCAGTTGAGTTATTTCCTCATTGGGTCGAGTCTTGTTTGACTGTTTCTTTCCAGTTTGTTCCTGGATTGAACTTTGGTCTCTTGCAGCAGTTACTTTAGTTTTCCCTGGGCTGTGGAACCGGGATGACAAGAAGGTATTTTTGAGGATTTATTTTCCTCAGCAGGAATCTGTTATTGATCCCCAATAGAAGATGAAGATTCGATTTTCCCAGTAGTGTTTTGATAACACTCTCTTGGTAATTACTTATGCAACTTCATGTGGAAGCCTCTTTATTTGAGCAGCTTGTGTAATCTCCAGAAATTTACCTTCGCAATAAATAACATTTCTCTGGCTCATCCTCAACAGAGAAATTTATTGTGAAGTGATGGATCTTTATCTGACTAGCTTTTCTGTCAATTGGAATTTCTGTGGAAAAACTCCCGATGAGAATTCTATTGCATGGTTCAACCTGCTCGTATCTCTTTTAAAGATCCCCGACAGAGTTGTTAATATCTTTTTCCAACAAATGGTTGTCTCTTTATCTGAGAAGTTTGTTGTGTGTTTGGAGCTGCTCAGTAACAAGTAGCTGATGATATATCTCTTTCTCCTACCCAGTGACAGGTAGTCGAGTATGTTTGTCCTACCCAGTGTCAGGTAGTTGACCTTTTATCTTTTTCTCCTACCCAGTAACAGGTAGTCGAGTCCGTCCTACCCAGTAACAGGTAGTTGACATGTTGTTTACCCTATCCAGTAACCGATAGTTGGTAACCCCTTTAATTCAAGTTTATTATTCTCGCTAAACTACTCAGTAACCAGTAGTTGGCGTTGCTTCTTTTCCTACCCAGTAACAGGTAGTTGATTATATCTCAACGAGTGGATTATTTTTTATCCAGTAACTGGTAATAAGTAATACATTTCTTTGTTTTCTACCCAGTAACTGGTAGATAACAATTCTCTTGTGTTTTTGCACTTATTTTCTACTCAGTAACCAGTAGAAAGTATTTTACCTATTATTTTCGGTTCGAATATCTTCGCCCAGTAACTGGCAGTTGGTATCTCTTTCCCCATTGAGTCGTTTCCTTTCCCTTATCGGAATAGGATCTTGCTCTTTTGTTTTCTCATGTGGAGTCTCTCTTTTTCTCCCGAGCTTTTGTTTGTCTCCTGTGGCATTATTTCCCCACAGAAGTCTTATGTTCGCATATCATTAGCATAATCATATCATTTTGTGGTCTCTTATGGCTAAAAATTGGGTTAATTGTTATATTTAAGTCTCTTCTATCTAGTCGAGACAAAGATGTCAATCTTCATATCTCCGGATAGAAGAATCTTAAATAGGGGCAGCTGTAATACCCTAATTTTTACCCCTAAGATCCCACATTTCATCGGCATATCATTCCACAAACAAGGTCATATTTTTAGCTTTCGCACCCTTATGGGTTTCTTACTTTCTTTATGTTTGTTTCTGTTTACTAACATTTAATCAAAATACCAAAAATATTTTTTGTTTCTTCTTCTCTGTGTGTTTAGGGTTTTGCAAGGAGATTAATGGCAAAGAAATTCATTCAAGTTTAAATCAGATGGACGTTTGAACTCATCTTGGTCAAACTATCAAGAGTTTGCTTCAACCATAAGTTACCCGTGGTGGTGGGCTATTTTCTCAGGAAATGTGATTTTTCAAGATCAAATTGTCTTGTGTTGAAATTCATTGATTTATCAAGCAATGTTCTATGAGAAGTTTGATCCAGTTTTAATCAGAGATTCAGAGCATTTTAATAAGGATTTAAGTTGATGGTTGATGCTTTGATACAAGTTATTCAGTGGTTCGTATTTGAATCTATCAGGGTAAAGTAAGAATTTAGTTTAGATGATTATTGCTTCAGGTACAAGTAATTCCTTGGTCCATGAATAGTTGTATTCATTTTATCAGAGATGTGTAAAAAAAAAGCAATGAAGGTAGGTTTTGAATAAAAATTGAGAATTCATGCTACGAAACCTTGACCAAAAGCTTTGCTCTAGCCAATACAAACTCACAAGTTCATTCGGAAATCTATGTTACCCAACCTCCTGGAGACTACCCTGTTAATCTAAGAGAAGACATTGTTAAGGAGTTTGTCAGGATCTGTTCATCACGCAAGCTTGTTGAGTGTATCAATACATATTTGTTAAAAGATGGTCCAAATTTGGGCTTTCAGTTGTTAGAGATTCATAGTGCTATGCAACAGTTTCTGTTTCACTGTCGGCTGATAACACATGATCGCGTGCTTAAGGATTCACTGATGTTTTATGCAAGGACACAATTAAATTCAATGAGAGGGGCTGCTGATAGGTATTTATTGGTAGAACAACTTTTGGATCAGGGTAGCATGTCTAGTATTTCAATACCGCGGGGAGAAGGAAATTTGAAAAAAAGCAGAAGAGCGGGCGAGTGAAATGAGCTCGAAAGAAAGCTGCAGAAGCGAACTTCGCATCGCAATTCGACAACTCAGCGATCGCTGTCTCTATTCCGCTACCAAATGGGCTTCGGAACAATTGGTAGGGATCGAGCAAGATCCATCCAAGTTCACTCCTTCCTATACCAGGTTTCAGCGTGGAAGCTCAAGTATTCGCCGCAAGTTCAGAACTCATGAGGTCACCGCTACGCCCCCTGCCGGTGTTTCCTATGTTGTTACGCCTGTTATGGAAGAGGATGCGCTTGTTGACACTGATTTTTACCTTTTGGCTAAATCTTACTTCGATTGCCGTGAGTATAAGAGAGCTGCTCATGTTCTTCGGGATCAAATTGGACGCAAATCCCTTTTCTTGCGATGCTATGCTCTCTATCTGGCGGGAGAAAAGCGAAAAGAGGAAGAGATGATAGAACTAGAGGGACCTCTGGGTAAGAGTAATGCCGGGAATCAGGAATTAGTTTCTTTAGAGAAGGAGTTATCTACACTTCGCAAGAATGGCACAATTGATCCCTTTTGTTTATACTTATATGGTATTATACTGAAACAGAAAGGCAATGAAAATTTGGCACGGACAGTTCTTGTGGAATCTGTAAATAGCTACCCTTGGAACTGGAATGCCTAGACTGAGCTTCAATCCTTATGCAATTCAGTTGATACCTTGAACAGTCTTACTCTTAGTAGTCATTGGATGAAGGAATTTTTTCTTGCCGGTGTATACCAAGAGTTAAGGATGCATAGTGAGTCTATGTTAAAATATGAATACCTACTTGGAACTTTTAGTTTTAGTAATTACATCCAAGCCCAAATTGCTAAAGTCCAGTACAGTTTGAAAGAATTTGATCAAGTTGAAGCTATATTTGAAGAACTGCAGAGGAATGATCCTTACAGAGTGGAAGACATGGATATGTACTCCATTGTGCTATATTCTAAGGAATGCTTTTCTGCTTTGAGTTACCTTGCCCATAGAGTATTCCTGACTGATAAATATAGACCTGAATCTTGTTGTATTATTGGAAATTATTACAGTTTAAAGGGGCAACATGAAAAAGCAGTTGTATATTTTAAGAGAGCCCTTAAACTGAACAAAAATTATCTCTCTGCTTGGACACTTATGGGTCATGAATTTGTAGAGATGAAAAATACTCCTGCTGCTGTGGATGCCTATCGTCGGGCTGTTGATGGATTTGTCAATCAACATCGGATCCCGAATAATTCTGGCACAATGTCGGATGAGCAATCTCTAGGGAAGGAAGAACCTGAGCTGATTAAAAATCTCCGTGCGGCAATGATCTCTCTTCAGAACCTTCTGACTAGCAATCCAAACTTAGCATCCATATTTTCTAATAAAAACAAGTTGCTACCTCTTTTTGAATGTTTTTCGGTGGCCGAAGCATCAGACAGTAACATTCTTCAACTTTGCCTTGCAGTGTTGTCACTCTTGACAGCACATGCTCCCTGCTTGCAAGCCATGGTTGCAGATGGATCTAGTCTTCTGCTTTTATTGCAAATGCTTCACTCAGCTCCCAGTTGTCGTGAAGGGTCTCTCCATGTTCTCTATGCATTGGCAACCACACTAGAACTGGCCTGGGCAGCTGCTAAGCACGGCGGGGTTTCTTTACATTCTTGAATTGCTATTGCCTTTGACAGAAGAAATACCACTCCAACGAAGAAGCTTTGCAGCCTGGATTCAACGATCAGCTTTGGGCTCACTTTAACCGTCTTTGTACACGGTATGCGGCAGAAGATGTTCTTATCCACAAGAGGTTACTTCATTTAGCACACGATCCAGCATCTTGCCCGCGAGTTTATGGTAAAAACAAGGCGCAGGAAGGGAATGAGTGAAGATGTAAGTATAGGCAAGTTCTTTGATGAGGCTATGATGGTGGAACTTGCACAACAAGCAAATTATGAGTTATTTGCTTCCGAAGTTGACATGTATTTGACAGAGTTATTTACCATACTACTGTGGCAACATCTTTGTCTCAACAGAACGAACACATTGAATGCGTAGAGAACATTTGTCATTCGTTTTTGAGCATTCATGATAAGGCAGTTGTTAGTTCATCTTTGTTAGAAATGAACTCAATAGCAGCAAGACTCGCCAAGCATCTGCGACTCTCTTCTTACGATGCTGTGCCGAGAAGCGCGACGATGTGGTACTCAAATTTGATATCTGAAACTGATGTTGATCATCAGCCTTCAGCAAACAAGGAAGAATTAGATGATGAGTTTTGATGATTTTCTTGGTGGTAAACCTGAGTTACAGCTGCAGATGTGGAAAAAGCAAGCCAAGATATGCTGACCCCACAAACCTTCCACGTCACCCAAGTGAGCTGCAAAAGAAAAAGTCCAAAACGACATGAAAAAGTTTCAGTAAAAACTCACGCGTAAATACCCAAGAACCAAAACGCAGAAAAATCACACAAAACGGAAAATCATTTTTTCTCACTCTCAATCTATAAATAGGGTGCATACCTCTTCATTTTTCTCAAGCTTGAAAAGCCAGAAAACTTATGCAGAAATATGATCCCAATCTTCAATCACCTTCAAGCTTCATTCAATTAAACTTCATAATCCATAATCCTTGAAAATTCATCAACATTATCCTTCATTTTTTTCTTTAACCATCACCATCAAAACCGGATTTCACCTTCGCATCTCACAAATCGTGGCAACTCTTCATCAACATCAACAAACAACAACTCGAGCACAATTTGCAAAGAAGAAGAAACAGAGAGTGTAAGAATTGATTATTCGAACCTGATTTCTTGTTCATCATCAACTTCGATCCAATTTCGTGGTTGAGTTATTTTACTGTAAACGTTGTTTACAAAAATGAGAGTGAGAGAGGGAGTATTTGTAAACGGTGAAAGATTGATAGAAGAAGATGGAAACTGTTTTTTTCTTGCGAGATCTACCGAGAGATGATGCACAGTGCCGCGAGAAGATATTGTTTTCTGAATTTCTATTTCTCTGTTGTCCTTTTCACTTATTTTTTTTCAATTATATTTTTCTTCTTTTTTTAATTTTTGATTTTTTTTTCTCTTAAAATCTTGAGCCGTGTGGCTTGTTACCATAATCATCACCATGTTTTGTTTAATAAACCTTTTTTTTTTCTTTCTTTAATTTTTCATTCAAATTTTCTTTTCCTCTAATATTTTTTTTATATAAATAATTTCTTAAAATAGATTTAGATCTTGAATTTTGATAAGATCTCATCAATATCAATGGACTTTGGGTGTCGATTTTATCCACCAAGAGAGGTGATTGATATTGATGATGATTTAATCGATTTAAAGATTCAAATTATGGTTTCTTTTCATTTTAGTTCTCTTTCTTCTTCTTTTTATTTTTGATCGATGAAATCTATGGATCATAGATTGTTGATTATTAAGGTTGTTTAATCTTCATTATTTCAAATCTATGGATGAATAATCATTGAGATAATTCTCCGTACTTTGGAATAGTGATAGATTACCTTTGATAATTGATGAAAAATCTTGATTATGATGAGATCACTACCTCTTTTCTTTTTGTGTGGCATGTTTTAGGAGAGTGATTTACATATCACTTCTCTAACATGTATTAACACTAACATTTTATTGACCGGCCTCAGATAGTCGTGGTTTCTACATAAACCCGATTACGATTGCTTAACATAGCGCTAAAGTGTCCCTTAATCGGAAAATGATCATTCGTGGCTCAAACTTACGTTTAAAAGTCCAAGTATGTTTAGTTGCTTGTCTTAAGTCCAATACCTATGAAAATCATTGTTAGGAGGCTTTGATTCTATCAATCCTCTAATGAGTTTTCATTAACCTTGGTCTAAAGTGCAAGAATTAATCATCATTGATCATATGTTCTAACCACTAACCACTAATTCACTAACAATATCCTTGTTTAATTTTGTTTATATTCTCTTCTTACTCCTTATTTCTTACTTTTATGTTTCCATATTATCATTTCATATCATATCTTTGTTTATGTTTATGTCATTTTCTCTTTGTCCACTTGGACCATACTTTGTTCAAAACACTAATAAAGGATAAAACATCTAAAAATTTAGTGTTATTAACTTTGTGGTTATGCTCTTGGACTACTCTTAGACCTTGGACTTTATGGACCTTTGGACTTAGAATTAGGGCTCTCATTCCTATGCTTGGAGTATTGTGGATCTTAGCCTTTATTTGGCTCGCTCATTAGCTTATGCTTTAAATCGGATGGAATTCTTTTTCGCTTGCTATGGAGTGTGCTACAAGTCGGTTAGATCTTTCTTACCTCTAGCTCTTATTTTGGTTTTTAGGATAGTCACTTCATCTCCTCCCCTTCTTAAATTTTCAAAAATTTCTCCCTCTTTCAAAACCTTCTTGGTTTCAAACTTCAAAACCGCTTTCGCAATAAAACCTTGACTTTCGTCAAGTGATTTTTAAACTTTGTTTTTCTTAATAAAAGTCAATCAATGTTAATCATGCTTTGACCAATTTCAAAAGACATAAAAAATACAAAAACTCATCAACTCTTTTTGTGCCTTTATGCACTTTTTCACTTTAAAACTTTTCATAAAGTTTAGACGTGATTCATTTCTATAGTTGAGATGTAAATCTCCTATTCCCCATATTATTAAGACTTTGACATTTTCCACGTTGATGTTGAGTGATAGTCTTGTTGATAATCCAAGCAAATCCTCCATCTTTATGTGACGCAAATGTTGTCTTAATACTCGTGGGTGGATAGTCGCAGTTTTCTCCTTGAAATGACGACTTGTCTTTACATCTAAAATCAATCAAAACCAACAAATTTTTGTCATTTGTACCACGAACTACGGGGTTTTGATTCCATATTACACTTTATGGGTACGTAGGCATGAGACGATAAGTCTCTCCAAACACAAAAATATAAAAAAATAATTCTCTTCTCATCTCCCCAATCTCTTTTCAAACAAACCATTTTCAAACCAAAAAGCGTAAATATTTCAAAGGGCTCCTATAGAGTACTATAGACGTTTTGGGTGCTAACACCTTCCCATTGCGTAACCAACCCCCTTACCCTGATCTCTGTCTCGTGTTCTTATTTTAGAACTCTTTGGTTTTGCTCGCTCTTTTTCCTTTCCTTTATTTGGATAAAATAAAAGTGCGGTGGCGACTCTTGTTTTTTTGAGTTAAGTTAATTAATAACTTACGCTCATGATTTTTACCGCTACACATAGGCATGAGGCGACAAGTCTCTCCAAACATAAAAATATTAAAAAATACTTCCTTTCTCATCTCCCCAATCTCATTTCAAACAAACTTTTTCAAACCAAAAAACGTAGTTATTTCAAAGGGCTCCTATAGAGTATTATAGACGTTTTGGGTGCTAACACCTTCCCTTAGCGTAACCAACCCCCTTACCCAATCTCTGTTATTTTTTCTTGTTTTAGAACTTGTTTAGGTTTTGTTTGCTCTTTTTCCTTTCCTTCTTAGATAAAATAAAAGTGCGATGATGACTTTTTCTTTATGAGTTAAGTTAATTAATAGTTTACGCTCACAATCTTTGCCGCTACAAAAAAGTGGCGACTCTGTTGGGGACTCTGGTTCTTAGTGGGTTCAGCCTACCTTGATTTATTTATTGCCTTTTGTATGATTTGTTTGTTATTGCTTGTTCTGCTTGGGTGCTTGGTGATCTATATGGTGAGATAAGTCTTATACCCAGACTTGAGTGCACTTATGATAGAAGGGCGGTATTGCCTTTTGCTTGATTCGTTTGTTATTGCTTGTTCTGCTTAGGTGCTTGGTGATCTATATGGTGAGATAATTCTTATACCCAGACTAGAGTGCACTTATGATAGAAGGGGAGTGTGTTGATGAAATCTAGGCAAGTAAATACAACGATATTCCTAATAAAACAAAGAAATGCTGAAAAAAAGTAAAATCGTTGCTTTCATAACATAAAGACTTGGTAAATTTAGCGTAAAAAAGAAAAGTACAACTGGACACATTCGTACATTTTGCAACAAAAAGGGAACTATTTTCTCGTTAGTGTGTGGTACTCAGAGTATTTTTCTTCAAATGTTAACAAAAGACGCCCCTTCCTCAAAAACCAGGCTTTGTTAGGCTAATAAAATAACTGTCAGAATTCTTCAGGATCCGCCACGTGTAAGACCACTGCCTTTGTAACTTCTCCCACGTTTCTTTTGTTAGACTTATTTCCCCCCAAGCACCAAGGCTCCTCTATTGGGGGTGCCTTTGTTGGTTTTTTTGGTCGACTAACTTAGGTACCTGTCGGCCACGTTGTTCCCCTTGTGATGTCGACTTAGGATGCGTCCTTTCTGGATTTGTCGATGTCAAACCTTTGCTCCTAGTATCGTCTAGACGCTTCCTTACACCACATAATACTGTCGGTTAAGGCCTCATTTCCCACACCTGCCGTCGAGGTCGACGTTTTCGCTGTCGATGCTTTCAGTTGGCTCATTTTCAGCCAACAAGATGCCCCACCAAAACCCAAGTCTCGATGAAGGCTTCTATCAACTGAGAGACTTGGTGTTTTCTAGGCACGTAGCATTTGTCCGTGTCATCATGGTTTTTCGGTCGAATCGGCCACGTATCAGTTGCTTCCTAACGTGATGATGGCACCTTTCTGCGCCACAACTTTCAAGGATTTCCATTATTCTTTTCCACTTCCTCACGTCAGTACCAACTTCCACTCATTACTTCTCCCATGAATGAGAAGCTGAAAAATCTCCTTGTTTTCTCGTCTTCAACCCAACATTGATTATAAATATCCCTCATACCTCATTTAGAACTTTTCCAAGCACTCTCTCTGTACTTCTCCTTCTTCAGCCAAAAAAACAACCGTACCAGTTTCTTAAACTACCATTCTCAATGGCATCCTCAAATGCTCCCCAAACTGACACAACGGGTAACAACCCCATTATTTTTGTCATCTCAGAGGGTGACGCTCATAAGCCTCTTCCTAACCCTACTTCTGCTGACAAAAATGTCGTGGCTGTTTGGAAAATTTAGATGCTTATCCCCTTCGCGGTGGCCGGACAACTCCATGAGTTTCACAGTCCTTACCCTACCGACAAACCTAGCCATGCAACCATTTTTCCCTGGCTTTCCGGCAACCATTCCTTCGGTTTTCTACAAAGGTGGCACTCTTGATTTGAAATTCATGGAGCCAAAGGCTAGAATGTTTCGTTCGATGCCCACCCCGGGCAACAAAGATTACCTTTCCTGGTTGAACAAAGTACAAAATAAACGTCAGGATCAATGGAGAAGGTCTGGCATCTTCGATGTCATTCAACTTTCAAGGAACGCTCACAGGGTCAACCCCTATCTTCAATTGGCGTCGATGTTCTTCAGGGAAGGTTCTGTGAACACTTTCCAACTACCCCGTGGGATTCTGTCGCCTACTTTTTTCGACGTGGTGGCCATTACTGGTCTTTCTCCATTGGGCAAAACCTTTGACCCCACCATTCATACTGAGGCATCTTTTGATTTCGACCATGCTGGTTTTTAGAACTTTATCGAAGATCATCACGACAAAGATACAATCGAAGTGTCTGACAAAGAGCACATTTCCTTCTTGACTTTGTGGCTATCGTACTACCTCTTCTGCTCAGGTTCTTTGCAAATAAACAAAAGCTATATCAGCTTGGCTATTCAAATCCATGAGGGTTCACAGGTGGCCCTTGGCAAGCTTCTTCTAGTATCTCTGCATCACTCTGTCGGGCTGTTGTCGCTAAAAATATCCTGTCTCTATGAAACTACCAAAGCCCTGAACGTGTCAGGACCGATGTGGCTACTGCAACATTGGCTAAACGCCACTTTTGAACATCAATTGGGCTATCCAGTGTCAGCCAAGATGAAACGTTTGAACAAGGACCGATCGGTGGAAGGAGTTCGACTTGCTCTTCTAACCACGCAGGAGACCCCCAACAAAACCCTCTTCATGAATTATCTCACTATGTTTGCTGAGGAAAACACCTTTGTTCCTGGGATGGCTCCCTTTGCCCATCGAAAGTTTGGGCCGACCTGGTTCCAGAATCCCTTCCCTGGTGCTTCCCCCAAAACAGGTGCAGTATCCAACACCATATGGCGAGCTTTCCTAACCTCGACAAGCTATCATTTCACATTGACTCGAGTAACACTGGCTATGGGTTCATGAACTATCAGCCCAATCTAGTTGCTCGATAGTTTGGCCTGAGCCAAATGCTGCCAAAACCATTGATTCGACATCGTGATGACGTCGTGTTGGCTGGTTGAAGGCTTAACTTGACGAGACATAGAAACTGTCTCAAGTTTGCTAAGTCGACTCAACATCTGGAGTTGCCCGTGTTCTGTTACAAACCTTCCTTTTTCACCACCGAGAGTTTCAATGTTTGGTGGTCGGAGTACCAAGCGCAATGTAACACCCCACTTCCCCAAAATTAAATAAAATACAATTATTTGAAATAAACATCAGTGTTTCCCCTCACAAGTGGGATATCACATCAAATAGTTTAACATAAATCTTCATTAGTTGGTTTTCAAAATAAACAGCGGAAATTGTAACACCCCACTTCCCAAATTAAATAAAATATAAACATTATAAATAAACATCAGAGTTTTCACAAAAACAGTGGGATATCACATCACCAATAGTTATCAAAAATACTTTATTCATTATTTTCAAAATAATACAGCGGAAATTATTATTCCAACATTCTCGGCCATCCGCCAGATTTACATAAAATCTTTATTATTATAATTCACCAAAATGTGATACGTCACAGGATTTTCAACAAGTTTAACATAAACAAATAAAACACCCATATCTCGTGTTACGTATCAGAGCATCCTAAGACTCAACTTGCACACCGCTATCCAAGCTATCTATGTACCTGGATTATCTGTACTTCCGAGGAAGCACAGACCACAATAACAACAAAGAGGTGAGAAAACATGATCAAAATATGTCGGTAATTTAATACATGCAATAAAGGTAGTAAAACACACCAATATTCACCCCATAACACCAATCATCGAACCTACTGTTCAAATTACAATATAACATATTATAATGCAAATATGCAACTCAACACCAAGCATGCGGTACCGACTCATTGGTTCATTCAATCGAACCCTGGACAGATCACTTATGCTCCTACTGAGATATGATCTATCCCCGACAGATCACTTACGCTCCTACTGAGATATGATTTATCCCCGACAGATCACTTATGCTCCTACTGAGATATTATCTATCCCCACCATTCCCCACAAAGGAGTACGAATGAATAACATACACTCCTCTTGAGCAATGATTCATCCCACCAAACACCATGATATGTACGACACCAATGCACGACAAACAAACTCAAGCACACTAAGTGCGCACGATCCTCTTGATCACATCACCACACATTATATATATTACACCACCAATAAACACAAGCACACTAAGTGCACAACAATTAAACTCAAGTAAATAATCAATAAATCATTTCAATTGATCCATGGTTTAGTTACTATTTAATTAAACAATGACTCCCCAAAAATATTGGATATAAAAATATTTGGCAAATAACTATATTATTTATACCATGTTATAGATCTATTCAAGAGCTTTCCAACGCTTCGAACGGGGACTAAATCCGACTTACGGATCAAACGTTATGGCCAAAATCGTCAAAACAGAAAATTCACCAAGATACAGCTTTGAGTTGACGCAAACAGCGCAGAATGCAGAAAATTCTGTGTTTTCCACCGTTGGAGGCATTTCGGACCTCCAATTTCAATTTCGTAAAAAGCCCCGGTTTCAGAATTCGAAATCCTACCATAATATGACAATTATAACAGCCAACAACATATTTTTAAAGATCATATCATCATATATCATATAACCATACTTTTCAACACCATGGAATTTAGGGGTTTCTATCCTAAATGTGATCCTACCCATCATACACTATCACACAATCCCCATGATCATACGATAACCCACCCTTACTGCCCAGAACTATTATCTTTCTCAAATTCAAGCCTATTTCTCCACTTCTATCTCTTGTCCTCTCGGAACCTATTTCATACTCATCGCTATTACTACGGAAATTATATCGGATTTCACCAATCTCATAACAGCAAATACACCACTCTATCAGTATCAGCAACAATCATCACACTCTACTCTAATCAATTATTCCTTAAACTTTATCTCAGAACCTATATCATGGTCATTACCCAAGTCACAGAGGTTACACAAAATCTCACCAATACTCATGGTCATTATCCAAACCACAGAGGTTATAAAGGAACTCACCAACATCGTAACAATGTACGAATTTCATCACCATCAACAACAACAGCAACAGGCATAATGTCATAAATTCGTGCTCATCACTAATATTACAGGAATTACACAAAATCCCACAATCATCATAAAATGTATGCACAAAACTCTTCAATCACAACAACAATCATAAACACATACATAATATCATATATCAATCATAATCATCAAATTCCTACGGGGTTAAGGAATCCCCTCTACCCAATTTCATGCATTATACCAATCCCAATCAGTTTCTCCCCCCTTACCTGGATAATTGTTCTGATCGGTGACAAATTCCTCCAAGATTGGCCAATTCTGACATTTCCTCTTCTTCTCCGTTCTTCGCTCCTTTCTTCGCTCTTCTCTCAATTTCCTCTTCTCACTTTCTATCTATCGTGACTTCTCAACTTACTTCCTTCCTATCCCTAATAACCCCTTCCACTTCTATTTTCGTTTAATTCTAATCCCAATAATAATAATAAAAATAATATTACTAATAATAATTATTATAATAATCATTATAATAGTAATAATACACATAGCAATATTAATAATATTATTTCACCTATAATAATAATATTAATAATAATAGTAATAATACTCCATCAATAATATTATTATTAATAATAATAATAATCATAATAATATTCTCCCACTAATAGTTATAATAATAGTAATAATATTAATAATAATAATATTCTCCAATATTAATAATATTACTACAATTAATAATAATAATAATAATAATAATAATAATAATACCACCAGATTACTACTATTTATTTTATTATTATATTCACACCAATTCACCACCAATAATCCTTCCATATCAGGGACACCCACCAATCATCATCAAACACACCCCCACCAATGGGCACACCAACATATAATAATTAAAATAGTAATAAAATGACTAAATAATTAAAATGGGTGTTACATAAATAATCATTAATCCAATATTCTCGGTCATCCGCCCAATTTACATAAAATTATTCATTAACAAGTTCACCAATACGATACGTCACAGGAGTAAAGCAAGTTCAACATAAAACAATTAAACACCCAAGTCCCGTGCTACGTATCAGAGCATCCTAAGACTTGACTCGCACACCACTATGCAAGCTAGCTAAGTACCTGGATTATCTGTACCTCCGAAGAAGCACAGACCACAACAACAACAAAGGGGTGAGAAAACATGATCAAAATTATCGGTAATAAGATACATGAAATAAATGTAGCAATCATATAAAATATCACCCAACATGCATCAACCACGACCTACTGTCCAATCATTAAACACAACACACAATAATGCAAATATGCAACTCAACACCATGCATGTGGTACCGACTCATTGGTTCATTTAATCGAACCCCGGATAGATCACATAACCCCTCCTTGGCAATGATCTATCCCCACCATTCTCCACAAAAAAGTATGGATGATCGCATACACTCCTCCTGAGCAACGATTTCATCCCACCATTCTCCACAAAGGAGTACGGATGAATCACATACACCCCTCTTGAGCAATGATTCATCCCACCAAAACATTATGATATGCACGACACCATAGGCACAATAAATAACTCAAGCACGCTACGTGCACACGATCCTACTGATCACATTACCATACACAACCAATAAATTCAAGCACACTAAGTGCACACGATCCTCCTGATCACATCACCATATATATATATATATATATATATATATATATATATATATATATATATATATATATATATATATATATATATATATATATATATATATATATATATATATATATATATATATATATATATATATATATATATATATATATATATATATATATATATATATATATATATATATATATATATATATATATATATATATATATATATATTGCTGTGTTGTGGGGTGGGAACGTTTCATTGTGCGATAAGCCAAAACCCATGCTTGAGTATAACACCAATTAATCATATCAATTAAATCGAATATCATGGGAATTCATATTCTAACACCCAGTATACACTCTTCACCACCAAACATCATCCCTATACCCATCATGACCAAAGGGATCCTACACCACAAGATCACCGTTGCATGGAAACAACAAATTAAAACAAGTTATGTCACGCTCGCTGGCCTACTAGCTTAGCGAGTCCCTAGCGAACGTTCTCTAACTGCTCGCCTAGCGAATATGCTAGCAAAGGCAGAATGTGGCTACTAGAAGTGTTCGCTACCTAGCTCGCCTAGCGAGTCTCTAGCGAATGCTCGCTACCCTGCTCGCCTAGCGAACCTGCTAGCGAGCATCTGTGATACTCAAAACCCTCACTGTCCACAAATGTTACCTTGGTCAATTCCAAGCCTATTACTCTTAATCTATCTTCTACCTGTTATTACTACACCTACTATACACTATTCTACTCATTACTCCTTAATTTTTGTCTCTCCAGAACCAATACTCATGTTTATCCCAATACCACAGAGTTACACAAAACCTCACCAAAATTACAACTCTGCTACACAGAATCTCACCATTCCCATAACAGTATATGCACAAATTCATCATAACAGCAACAATCATAAACATATTAACAATACCAATCATATTCATCAAATCCCTATGGGGTTAAGGAATCCCCTCTACCCAATTCATGTAAAATACCAATCCCAATCAATTTCTCCCCCCTTACCTCAATTAATTGCTCACATTGTTGAAGAACTCTGAAGAATGGGTAGCCCTATGCAATCTTTGAGCATCTTTGGCCAGTAGACCCCTTGTCGGAACAGTACCCACTTCATTTTTTGCCTAACTCGGTAGGCTATGCATGCCCTACCATGCACCTCTGATATTGCCAAGTATGTGTCTGCTTCTCTCAGACATTTAAGCAGCACCCCTTCTGGTGTTTTCTAGAACAAATCATTCCCCATTATAACGTAACTCAATGCTTGATATTTGATCTTCCTATCAGTAGTCGTCGTTGGCTCTTTTAGATGCTTGACCAGTGGCCTTCGCCAGTCTGTCGGAGACAAGTTATCCACCATGCAAATTGTGCCACTTATCTTACTATCGCCCTCTATTTCCGTTAGGTCAATCATTTCACCAGCTTCCTGCCCACCAAACGATTTGGATATCACTTTTCCTTTGACTTTGATGAATTCTTTCAGCCTATCTTCTGAGACTTTATATCTAGAGGCGATTTGTGCCAGCTCGTTGGTTTCTTGGTTGTCTATCCTGGGCACATGCGCAATACTGACCACCTCAAATAGCTCCAACAACCTTTTCGCCATCGCGAGGTACATCACCAGATGTTCCTTGACACATTTATATTCTTTGGTGAGTTGCTTGATGACCAGTTCGGAGTGGCCCTTATGACCGTACATTTAAACTTGGTCGGATGACCCTGAGGGGAAATGATTAGGACGCCTATTCCATCTCCATTTTTGTGACTTGACCCGTCGAAGTATAACTTCCAAGGGTCTGTGTTGACCGAACAAAGCGGTTGTTCGACCATTGCATGGTCGACCATGAAGTCTGCCACTATCTGTCCCTTCATTTCCCTTAAAGGGACATAGGTAAGGGAGAATTTAGTCAGTTCCAAGGCCCATTTTCCAACTCGACTGTGTAAAATAGGTTTTGACAACATGTATTTGATAATATCAAAATGCGATGAAACTTGAACTTCGACTGGTTTAATATATTATTTTAATTTAGTACATGAAAAATACAAACACAAGCATAACTTCTCGATCATGAAATACCTAGTTTCAGCATCAACTAACATTCGACTAAGGTGATAAATGGGCCTTTTGACGCCATTATCGTCCTCCTAAGCTAACATGCTTCCTATAGTTGTGTCGGATGCTGCAATGTATGGCTTCATGTTTTTATTTGGACTTGGCGGCAACAAAACTGGAGGCTTTATGAGGTATTCTTTGATGGCGTCGAAAGCCTCTTGTTGCTCCTGTCCCCAACAGAACTCGCTTTCCTTCTTGACTTTCAATAGTGGCGAGAACGCTTTCGTCTTGCCACTTAGATTTGATATGAATCTTCGCAAGAAGTTAACCTTCCCCAGCAGGGCCTTGAAGTTTCTTTTTTTTCGTCGGGGGTTCAAGGTCCCGAATTGCCTTCGTTTTGTTCTGATTTATTTTGATGCCCTTCTTATGAACCACATAACCCAAGAAATCCCTTGCATGTACGCAAAAAGCACGCTTTAGTGGATTCATTTTCAATCCATATTTTCTCATCCTTTTGAATGAGCATCGAAGGTGGTCTAAATGGCCGACCTCTGACGATAATTTTATGAATATGTCATCAATGTATACCTGCATGAAATGTTCAATGAAATCATGAAAATAGCATTCATGGCCCTTTGGAATATCGCTCCAGCGTTCTTTAAACCGAACGACATGACCACCCATTCATAGGTCTCGAAGGCCCCCTGGGCAACAGAACGTCGTTTTAGGAACATCTTCTTCGGCTATGAAGATCTGGCTATATCCATAATATCCGTCGAGCATGCTCAGATACTCGAAACCAGCAGCTGAATCGACCAACATCTCCGCCACGGGCATGGAATACTCGTCCTTAGAAGTGACACTGTTTAAGTCTCTGAAGTCGATGAAAACTCTCAGAGTTGTACTCTTTTAATATCTCGATCAACTTGGCTCTCATCCTCGAGCCAATCTTGGTGCTCACGTATGTAGGTTTCCTGGTGGTCCCTTCCCGTAGATAGATCTCTTTGAGTGGGTCTTGCACCTGTATTTTCTGCGAATCAAAGGTTAGGCTCCTTTCGAACCCCAAAGGCTTGTCGTCAAAGATGCAGTCGAGCCTCAGACTTTCTGAAGCTGTTGTCTAGCCTTGTCGGCCATTTGTACATGTGTTACTGGCGGAATATCCGTATTTTTCTTTTTCGAGCATCGTTTTTCTTTTGTTTTCAGCCACATAGGCCGAAATTTGATTCAGACTTTCTAACTCAACAACCATCTTCGTCTATGGGGGGGCACCCTGTGGGTGGGCAACTCTGCGATGACTTTGCTGAGGATTAGATGAGTCCCAAACAAAACCATGATTTGGGTCCAAATTTAGGGTACGACTGGTATTGACGGAGGTGTAAGATCCGATTCATCGTCACATGGAGCCACGTTTTCCAGGTGTTGCTCGAAAGCCCTTTTTGTCCCATTGGTTTCCTCGAGCCTATAATAACCTTGGTCAGCTTCAACATTCTCCACGACACCGTCTTTCCTTCAGATAGTCAGTCTTTGGTACATCATCGAAGGTACCGCCCCGATTCCATGAATCCATTCCCATTCTAATGGGAGGTTAAAATTTCCTTTTGAATTTATGACCATGAAGAGTGTCGACCTTGTGGTGGTTCCGACTGCTAACTCTACTTGGACCGCTCCTAAAATATTACTGGTTTTGCCTTCATAATTGGACAAAACCATATTGTGTTGCTTGAGATCGGCCTCGGTCTTGCCAATCTTCTTGAACGAAGTGTGGGGCATTAATTTTAATGCTGCCCCACCATCTACGAATACTTTGTTCATCGCCATGACGTCGACCTTTGCTTTTATGAACAACGGTTTCAAGTGATACATCATCCCTGGGCTGGGTCTTTCAAAGATGGCAGTTCGTTCTTCTACCACACCACTGTTCATCATGTAACAACACAGTGGCTTATCTTCTACAACTTCATCTGGCAAAAAATCATCCTCTGACTCCGAGACATCAGATACCCTATCATACTCTGCCGAAAGTATTGACACAATTCCGCAGCTTACCACGAAGTCTTCACCATAGGTTTTGTCATTCCTCTCGTCGTACATGTCCATATCCAAATCATCTTCTGGAGACGGGGTGTATTCCTCGCCCGACTGAGGTGTATATTCTGGTTCGTCTTCATCTGACTGAGGGGCGTATTCTGGCTCTTTCCTGCCTTCTGAACCAGCAGTAATATTCGAATTCTGGGTCGACATCACTGATTTGTCCCCGAAGACTTCCATGGTCAATATTGTGGTCTGGCTTGCCACTATCTTCTCTTTTTTAACCCATCTTGTTTTTGGGGGTTGATTCTTCGACCCGAGTTTCTCGACCAGTTGCAGCTGCAAAGTCGACACTTCTCTGGCCGCCTTTTTGTTTCGCTGATGACGCCTCCATTGGGTTCTTGTCATCAGGTTCTTGCCCTTGTTGTTGGGGGACACGATATATCCCTTTAGCTCAGCGCTCTTATCGGAGGTCTTTGCCTCTCTTTCCAAATCTAGCACCTTCAACTTTGGCCTTTTGCTCCCCTTCTGGGTTTCAGGGAACATCCACTTGTCTTGCGGGATATCCGAAGGGGACATAAAAGTCTTGGGCCTTGCCGGCTGGAACAACTTTCGGTACTCCTGATTTCGTCGAGGAGTCCCATCTTTGTTGAACACGAACTTTGGGATTGGTGGTGTAACACCCCACTTCCCAAATTAAATAAAATATAAACATTATAAATAAACATCAGAGTTTTCCCCAAAATAGTGGGATATCACATCACCAAATTTTTATAAAAATACTTTATTAATTATTCTCAAAAATAATACAGCGGAAAACATTATTCCAACATTCTCGGCCATCCGCCAAATTTCGTAAAATCTTTATTATTATAATTCATAAAAAAAAAGTGATACGTCACAGGGTTACAACAAGTTTGACATAAAACAATTAAAACACCCATATCCCGTGTTACGTATCAGAGCATCCTAGACTCGACTGGCACACCACCATCCAAGCTATCTAAGTACCTGGATTATCTGTACTTCCGGAGAAGCACAGACACAACAACAACCAAGGGGTGAGAAAACATGATCAAAAATATATTGGTAATGTAATACATGTAAACAAGGTAGTAAAACACACCAACACACCAATATTCACCCCAACAACTCCATATAACGAACCTACTGTTCAAATTACAATATAACATATTATAATGCAAATATGCAACTCAACACCATGCATGCGGTACCGACTCATTGGTTCATTCAATCGAACCTGGATAGATCACTTACGCTCCTCCTGAGACATGATCTATCCCCCACCATTCTCCACCAAGGAGTACGGACGAATCACTTACGCTCCTCCTGAGACATGATTCATCCCACCAAAACACCATGATATGCACACACCAATGCATAACTATCATATTTAGGCACACTAAGTGCACACGATCCTCCTGATCATATCATCATACATCAATGCATATATGTGTAGATATATTACACCAACACCATATAAATCAATCAGATAGTAAATAAATTCATACTATAACACCATATATAACCACATCCCAACACCCGGGAACACACGATCCTACTGATCACTACATACATATACGTTAACCAATTGTTCACCAACAATATCAAGGAAAACGAGTACCATCACCAAGTAAACAAGTTCATACTTTATCACCAAGATATAAACACGTCCCACCACTCGGGAATACACGATCCTACTGATCACTACACCATGCTCCGCATGATTCATACACCAACTAATTATCCATTTAAATAATTAGTAACGGAAATCACATACTATCACCGAGTACTCACTCTATAACACTCAATCATCTCCCCTATAATCAACAAAGTCCAAGGGCACTACACTCTTAGCGCACACAGTATAACAGCATAGAAAAACCCCATTCTGCTACGCTCGCTACACCCTCGCTAGGCGAGCTCCCAGCGAATGCTCGCTACCTGTTCGCTTAGCGAACCTCCTCGCGAAGGCAAACAGAACCTACTAGACTCACTCGCTACCTCACTCGCTAGGCGAGCACCTAGCGAACGCTCGCTGCCTTCTCGCTAAGCGAAGTGCTAGCGAGTTGCCTGCGACTTCTCAAGTTCTCACAGTTCAGAATTCTCACTCTTCTCTGATTCAAGCCTATTCTATAACATCCACTTCCTATATTATCCGTATTACGACCAATGCATATTAGGCTTATCAATCTTCCTATAATTCTACTCCAGATCAACATTACGGCACACTACCGACACTTTAGAGTTACTCTGAACCTTACTCAAACCAAACCAACACCAACAGTCAATCAACAATGGCAACATCAAACATCCGTACATCATCATATACATATTATTCCAAAGTCATCACTTAAACAATCTATCGACACATCAAAAAGGTCACACAGAACTTCCCTAAAACCGTAAACCCAACCTATACGCCAAATTAACCAAAAACAACAATTCACCAACACTCAACATATTTCAATCCATCAACATCAACATAACTCAACAATCAATAGCATGTCAATATAAAACTTCATCAACGATACATTCCTACGGGGTTAAGGAATCCCCACTACCCTATACATGTATATACCATTCCCAATCAAGTTTCTCCCCCCTTACCTTGTTAATCGGTTGATCGATGAAATTCTTCCTGGATTTGGTCTCTTGGCCTCCTCTTTTCTTTCCGTTCTTCGTTCCCTTTTTCCTTCGTTCTTCTCACTTCTCTCGTTCTTTCCTCTTCTCTCTTTCTATCGCTCTTTCTCTCTTCCATCTTTCTATCGTGTTATTTTCTCTAATACTTCCCCCATCCCTTCATATTCTATTTTCCTTTTTATTTCATATCCCAATAATAATAATAACTAATA
Source organism: Lathyrus sativus (assembly GCA_963859935.3). Classification (NCBI taxonomy): domain Eukaryota; kingdom Viridiplantae; phylum Streptophyta; class Magnoliopsida; order Fabales; family Fabaceae; genus Lathyrus; species Lathyrus sativus. The sequence continues at coordinate 362,233,989 of OZ012739.1, forward strand.
AAAATAATATAATAATAATAATAATAATAACTAATAAAAATAACATAATAATAATAATAATAATAATAATAATAATAATAATATTATTATTATTATTATTATTATTATTATTATTATTATCATCACACCAATTTCCCACCATCTATGGTAATCTCTTTTCTCTCTATTCCAACTTTTCTAATATCTCCTTGCTACCCCTTCATATTTCCTTCCTCACGGTTTCTATCATGACTTTTCATATTTCCATTCTAACTTCCCAATAACCCTTCCATCTCTTATTTTACTTATTTCAACCACTAATATTCCCAATAATAATTCTAATATAATAATTATAATAATCATTATAATAATAATAATAATAATAATAATATAATACTATTATAATATTATAGTAATATTCAACATAATAATAATAATAGTAATACACCCAACAATAATTATAATTATAATAATAATAATACTAATGATAATAATAACAATTATATTAATACTAATAATAAAATAATATGAATAATAATAATCTTAATATTAATAATACTAATATAATATTACTAATATTAATAATACTAATCATAATAATACTATTAATAATAATAATAATAATAATAATATTATTATTATCTCACCAAAATAATAATAATAATAATAGTAATAATATTATTATCTCACCAAAATAATAATAATATTAATAATACTAATAAATATAATAATATATAATAATAATACCCCACCAATATTACTATTATTCATTATATTATCATATTCACACCAAAAATCATAATAATATAATAACTATATTAATAATAATATTATATTCTCCATATTAATAATATTACTACAAATATTAATAATAATCATAAATATAATAATAATAATAATAATAATAATAATATTAATACCACCACCAATATTACTATTATTTCTTATATTATTATAAACTCACCAAATTACCACCAATGATCTCCCATCTCAGGGACACCCACCAAACATCATCAAATACACCCTACCAAAGGGCACATCAACATATAATATTTAAAATAATAATAAAATGACTAAATAATTAAAATGGGTGTTACAACTCTCCCCCACTTTAATTATTTTCGTCCTCGAAAATTATCTGATGGAAATAATTCCGGATACGCTCCCCGCATCTTTTATTCCAATTCTCAGGTCACACTGCCTTCTGCAGCACCTCCCCATACTACTTTCACCAAAGATATCTCCTCCCTTCGGAGTTGTTCCTCGCTCGCCAAAACGAACTAGCAATGCCTCAACAATCGGAATATTTTTCACTTGTACATCATCCACCTGGTTCAATGTACTTTCTCGACTAAGACACATGAAACATATCATGCCAATTCACAGCGACAACAGAAAAACAGTCTAACATGTTACTCCTCCCATGCGTCCGCTGCGCCACTCTGATACAACTACAGAACACGTGCGAACTTCTGAGATTTCGAAGCTCGACCAACACCAGTCACCGGCGTGACCCTCAAAATACATATTGCCTCGGATCCTCTCGATCTTCTCAGCCATCTCAAGCATAATCTTCAAGTCTGAGTACAACACTCTCACTCGATTTATTTCAACACAGGAGAGTCCTACACTCCCTATCTCACCAAGCCACATATAGTGTCATTCCGACACTAGGATGGTAACCGTTATTATAGGTAACTCAATCAACGATAATTAATCATCCCACGCTCCACCTTGATCCGACACCTAAGCTCTCACCAATTCTCTACAGACTCAATAGTCCTCTCTGACTGACCATCAGTTTGCGGATGATAGGTCGAACTCAGCTTCAACTTAGTACCCGAAGCTTCCTGTAAGCCCCTCCAAAATCTCAATATAAACCTCAAATTTCCATCTGACACAATATTCGTCAGTATCTCATCCAACTTCACCACTTTCTCAATATGCATCTCGTATATCCTCAACACGGAATAGTTAATCCACTCCTAACAATTCAAATTAAAATTATGTCTTTACAAATTCTTTGGAAATCTCAACACCAATTTCGTGAAAATACTACCTGATTTCCACTCTAGAATATTTAACGACTACATCAGACTCAACAGTCTCTGATGTTCACTCTTCGAATTCCGACAATTCTAACTAGCATATTCCACCTCTCCTTATCCATGGTCTCAAAAACAATCTACTCAAGTTCGGTTACTTCTTCATAGCACCGAGATGGATACTCCATCTACCTCAATGTATTTCTTCACGAGTACTCCTACTCCCTTCAACAACATCTGATATACATACTCTATCATAACACCTCGTGGTATTATTTCCACAAGCCCGACAATCCACTCTTCGACTCTAATTTATCAATTTCAACTAATTCACTATTCAACCCAGATTTCTGACTTTCTCGATTCTTCTCAAGGATATTACTAGTCAGATCTTAATAATAAAAGCTTAACTCCATAAGAAGTATCCTTACTCACAAAACGCATATTATGAAATTTCTCAATCAGTTCTAACTCTTTTCACCATCATCTTCGGTATATGCAAATATTTCTAACTCACTGCATCATCTACCATGTCCGCTTTACTCGAATGGTAATTCAACTCGAAGTCGTACTCTTTTCGAAGTCCCAATTATTTCCTATGCCTCATATTTGTCTTATTCAAATTAAACAAACACCTTAAACTCTTAAGATCACCAAACATCTCCGATCTCAGTCTGAACTTTTGAAGACTCCGACTCCAGTACAATCACAATAGTAACCAACTCTAAATCACTGGTCGGATGATTTCTCTTATACACTTCAAGTTGCCTTTTGCATAATTGAAACTCGCTGAAGTTGTCTTTAGCAAATCCCCTAATTATATCAACAAGCATCACAAACACCACAATTAGTTCTATCGGATTCGACAGAACTTTCCTTACGGAAGTATATCACCGCTCTTTTTCCAACACTGATAACTCCAGTTCCTTATGCTCAACATAATCCTCTATACGCTTCGAATACCTTAAAATATCATTTATTAACACAACCATTGCCTTATATAAATAATTAAAGAAGATCCCATGCCAAGTGGACAAACAAGTTGTGAGTTATAGCGGGAACACATACCGTACCGCCCGTCCTTACCACAAAATTCAAACACACTTCATCAATAAATAGCTTAAATCTATGTCAATACTTCACCATCTCATAGATAATTTGAATAGCTTTCCAACGCTTCGAACCGCGCGTCATTCCGAGTTACGGTTCTCCCGTTACGGCAAAAACACCAGAATAACATTTTCTGCCCAGGACCCCTTCGCCAGGCGAACACCGCAGCGAATATGGACGTTCGCCAGTATGCTCGCCAGGCGAACATGACAGTCCCAAAATCCTCTTTTCGACCGTTACCCGACTTCCGAGTGTCCGATTTCGATTCCGTAAAAAGCTGCGATCTCGGAATTTAACGTACAACAACAATTTTATACTTAGGAAGCCATCCAACACATTTTAAATCTATGAATAATTTAAAACTCAATTACTTCCAATCTCAACAGCAGATCTTTGAGCCTCCTAATACGATAGAACTTTTGACCTTCGTCCCATCCACCACAAGAACTCTACTCGAGATCACATGACCAAGGGACTCACATACCTCGATCAATTGTTCCATCAAATCATTAACTCTTGGAAGCGAACACCTATCCTTGACAGTCACCCTGTTCACTTATCTATAGTTCACCCAAAGCTTCACAAAACCTTCTATCTGTCTAACCAACAAAATTGGTGCACATTACGGTAGCACACTCAAACAAAAGAACCTCTCTCCTAGAAGGTCTTCAAGTTGACTCTTCAACTTCTCCAATCCCAACGAAAACACACCATATGGAGTCACTAATATCAGACTCGTTCTAACAACAAAGTCAACGTGTGAGCTTTACTTCACACTCCGATAGTAAATCACCTACCTCATCCGGAAACCTCCGACAATCGCAATTAATTGACAAATCCCAATTTTTCTCACTTTCCTTCTCATTCCAAGTTTCAGTCAAAATAGACACTTCAACACCGTCTTACGCCAAATTCCTCAAAATAATCCCTTAAGCACTTAGCTTAACTCAAGACTATACACTGCTCACGCCACCCAAGCTTGCAAGATACGTTTATCCCATCCAACACAATCCCGTCCACTATTAACAAGAGATTAAGGGTGATCAGTTCCTCAATTTGTTAATAGACAGCCGAAATCATGATGGGGTACAAACCATCTTTACCAAACTATAATATCACTCCTCAACACACTAAGCCACCACACTGTAGCTTTTCGGAGAAATACAACTTCTCCCCCACTGGAATCATTCCACTTCTACCAATGAAGTTAACCAACAACATGTACCGACAGTGTTTTTACACACATGTCGCATACCAGGAAACAATAACCCTAGACAACATTGGCCGGACGGACCGACCTGCTCTGATACCAATTGTAACACCCCACTTCCCAAATTAAATAAAATATAAACATTATAAATAAACATCAGAGTTTTCCCCAAAATAGTGGGATATCACATCACCAAATTTTTATAAAAATACTTTATTAATTATTCTCAAAAATAATACAGCGGAAAACATTATTCCAACATTCTCGGCCATCCGCCAAATTTCGTAAAATCTTTATTATTATAATTCATAAAAAAAAAGTGATACGTCACAGGGTTACAACAAGTTTGACATAAAACAATTAAAACACCCATATCCCGTGTTACGTATCAGAGCATCCTAGACTCGACTGGCACACCACCATCCAAGCTATCTAAGTACCTGGATTATCTGTACTTCCGGAGAAGCACAGACACAACAACAACCAAGGGGTGAGAAAACATGATCAAAAATATATTGGTAATGTAATACATGTAAACAAGGTAGTAAAACACACCAACACACCAATATTCACCCCAACAACTCCATATAACGAACCTACTGTTCAAATTACAATATAACATATTATAATGCAAATATGCAACTCAACACCATGCATGCGGTACCGACTCATTGGTTCATTCAATCGAACCTGGATAGATCACTTACGCTCCTCCTGAGACATGATCTATCCCCCACCATTCTCCACCAAAGAGTACGGACGAATCACTTACGCTCCTCCTGAGACATGATTCATCCCACCAAAACACCATGATATGCACACACCAATGCATAACTATCATATTTAGGCACACTAAGTGCACACGATCCTCCTGATCATATCATCATACATCAATGCATATATGTGTAGATATATTACACCAACACCATATAAATCAATCAGATAGTAAATAAATTCATACTATAACACCATATATAACCACATCCCAACACCCGGGAACACACGATCCTACTGATCACTACATACATATACGTTAACCAATTGTTCACCAACAATATCAAGGAAAACGAGTACCATCACCAAGTAAACAAGTTCATACTTTATCACCAAGATATAAACACGTCCCACCACTCGGGAATACACGATCCTACTGATCACTACACCATGCTCCGCATGATTCATACACCAACTAATTATCCATTTAAATAATTAGTAACGGAAATCACATACTATCACCGAGTACTCACTCTATAACACTCAATCATCTCCCCTATAATCAACAAAGTCCAAGGGCACTACACTCTTAGCGCACACAGTATAACAGCATAGAAAAACCCCATTCTGCTACGCTCGCTACACCCTCGCTAGGCGAGCTCCCAGCGAATGCTCGCTACCTGTTCGCTTAGCGAACCTCCTCGCGAAGGCAAACAGAACCTACTAGACTCACTCGCTACCTCACTCGCTAGGCGAGCACCTAGCGAACGCTCGCTGCCTTCTCGCTAAGCGAAGTGCTAGCGAGTTGCCTGCGACTTCTCAAGTTCTCACAGTTCAGAATTCTCACTCTTCTCTGATTCAAGCCTATTCTATAACATCCACTTCCTATATTATCCGTATTACGACCAATGCATATTAGGCTTATCAATCTTCCTATAATTCTACTCCAGATCAACATTACGGCACACTACCGACACTTTAGAGTTACTCTGAACCTTACTCAAACCAAACCAACACCAACAGTCAATCAACAATGGCAACATCAAACATCCGTACATCATCATATACATATTATTCCAAAGTCATCACTTAAACAATCTATCGACACATCAAAAAGGTCACACAGAACTTCCCTAAAACCGTAAACCCAACCTATACGCCAAATTAACCAAAAACAACAATTCACCAACACTCAACATATTTCAATCCATCAACATCAACATAACTCAACAATCAATAGCATGTCAATATAAAACTTCATCAACGATACATTCCTACGGGGTTAAGGAATCCCCACTACCCTATACATGTATATACCATTCTCAATCAAGTTTCTCCCCCCTTACCTTGTTAATCGGTTGATCGATGAAATTCTTCCTGGATTTGGTCTCTTGGCCTCCTCTTTTCTTTCCGTTCTTCGTTCCCTTTTTCCTTCGTTCTTCTCACTTCTCTCGTTCTTTCCTCTTCTCTCTTTCTATCGCTCTTTCTCTCTTCCATCTTTCTATCGTGTTATTTTCTCTAATACTTCCCCCATCCCTTCATATTCTATTTTCCTTTTTATTTCATATCCCAATAATAATAATAACTAATAAAAATAATATAATAATAATAATAATAATAATAATAACTAATAAAAATAACATAATAATAATAATAATAATAATAATAATAATAATAATAATAATAATAATAATATTATTATTATTATCATCACACCAATTTCCCACGATCTATGGTAATCTCTTTTCTCTCTATTCCAACTTTTCTAATATCTCCTTGCTACCCCTTCATATTTCCTTCCTCACGGTTTCTATCATGACTTTTCATATTTCCATTCTAACTTCCCAATAACCCTTCCACCTCTTATTTTACTTATTTCAACCACTAATATTCCCAATAATAATTCTAATATAATAATTATAATAATCATTATAATAATAATAATAATAATAATATAATACTATTATAATATTATAGTAATATTCAACATAATAATAATAATAGTAATACACCCAACAATAATTATAATTATAATAATAATAATACTAATGATAATAATAACAATTATATTAATACTAATAATAAAATAATATGAATAATAATAATCTTAATATTAATAATACTAATATAATATTACTAATATTAATAATACTAATCATAATAATACTATTAATAATAATAATAATATTATTATTATTATTATCTCACCAAAATAATAATAATAATAATAATAATAATAGTAATAATATTATTATCTCACCAAAATAATAATAATATTAATAATACTAATAAATATAATAATATATAATAATAATACCCCACCAATATTACTATTATTCATTATATTATCATATTCACACCAAAAATCATAATAATATAATAACTATATTAATAATAATATTATATTCTCCATATTAATAATATTACTACAAATATTAATAATAATCATAAATATAATAATAATAATAATAATAATAATAATAATAATAATAATATTAATACCACCACCAATATTACTATTATTTCTTATATTATTATAAACTCACCAAATTACCACCAATGATCTCCCATCTCAGGGACACCCACCAAACATCATCAAATACACCCTACCAAAGGGCACATCAACATATAATATTTAAAATAATAATAAAATGACTAAATAATTAAAATGGGTGTTACAGGTGGTCTGTCTGACTTGACTCTATTCGCCACTTTCTGGTCGAACACATCATGACACCTAGGACAGAGGGCGGCTTTAGAGCCACTGACTTTGCATTTTTCTTGGAACTCAACTAAGCTTTCCCCAACTTAAGGGTAGATACCCTTAAAATCCTCTTCTGTCTTCTTGTCGAAACCCTCAGTAGCCTCGATCACCATGCATTCTATGATTGGGGTTGTCATCTGTTCCTTAAGGACCTCAATAGCCTCGATCATCATGAATTTTTCCACTTCAGAGTATAGTGCTTCCTCTGTCTTCAGATGGTTCGCATCCACTTGCATCTTTGGTCTTTCACCAAACTGGAACCGTCCTTCCTTCAAAGCTTTATTCACCAAATCCCTAAAGAGAATACATTGAGTTGTCTTATGACCAAGAAAATTGTGAAATTTACAGAATCCCCTCTTTTACTTTTGTTCTAGAGGGGGATCTTTTGTCCCGAACAGGATGACAATTTGACCATCTTTGAACATCAAACATCTCGTCAGATTTGGATACATTAAAAGAATATGTTTTCGCAACATATTTGTCCGCTTTTTTCGTATAGACCGGATTCTTTCCATTCGACGGCTTAAGGACTCTGCACGCGTATGGGGGACCAGGTTTTAATTCATCCACATTGACAAAATTTTCTTTGACGAACTCCTCGTCTTCAGATGAATATCTGTCGATGGCTACAAATGCAACATTTTCTTTCTTACGATACCAACTAGCCTGAGATTTCTCGCTTCTTAAACGTTCGCCTGCCGGACGCGGTAGGCCAGCTATGCCATGTCTCTGAGGTATTGTTTATCTAGCTTCTTCCTAATGAGATAGTCTAGACCTCCCACGACCATTTCGACCAATTCGTGTTTGGGGACTTGTGTGAAGCATCACGCTTTTAGTAGTCTGAACCTGGTCAGATATTGGTCTACGGAATTCGCTGCCTTTCGTCTTACGCTGGCTAATTCCTTTAAGCTGATCTTTGATTGTCCCATGTGAAATTGTTCATGGAACAATCTTTCTAACTGTGTCCATGTATGGACCGACTGTGGGGGCAACGAGGTGAACCACATGAACGCGTTTTTAGTGAAGGAACCAGGAAAATATTTCATTTTCAAATCTTCGTTATTTGCTATGTCCCCAGCTTCGGTCTGATACCTAGCGATGTGTTCGACGGTGGACTCCTTCGTTTCACCTGCAAACTTGGTGAATTTTGGTACCTTTCAGCCCCGTGGTAATTCTGTTTGTAATAAAAAATTCGGTAGAGGGGAAGTCTAGGCGTGTCGTTGAAGACTTGGGTTCGCACCATTTTGAACCATAATGCGCTCGACCATGGCTTCTAGGTTGGCTTCGCCCCCGGGATTCTCGTTCCTAACTTGTCTGGCTACGTGGTCCGGATCTTGGTTCCTACGGACCATCACAATGGAGGGCCTTTGGGCCATCCTAAGAATATGTTCGTCATCAGGTGCCTGTAGGTCGTTCCTTTCTTCGACAGGCTCATTCTATCGGATAGGCGTGTCGGGATGATTGGGAGGGGTTTGTCTTCCTACGGCCCTAGGGGCCCCTAAGAAGTCTCCTATTTGTGTCATCTGAGTTGATAGTTGTTGGTAACTCTGAGTCTAATCTTGTATTAATGGTCTCAAAATAGTGCCCATTTGTTGGGTCATCATATATACCATCTTGTGATTGCTTTCGTCCATCTGCTGTCGCATAACCATGATGAAACTAGTGGTGAAAGTCGGTATTGCAGTGGGAAGCGAACCAAAACCTGGTGGGCTTCCCCCCTTTTGGGTCAGAGGCCCTTGAGAAGCTGAAAAGAGACACCAGAGAAGATATGTTTTACACTACAAGGATTGAGAGAAGAGAGTTAAAAAGGCAGCTAAAAGAAAAGATAATCTGATAGAAATCTTGGAGCAGTATGCTATGGAAAGACAAGAAGAATAAGAGAAGTTATTTTTCTCTAGTCATATTCCTTCAAACTCTGGCGCTTGGAAGAAGATCTTCGATCAACTTACGCTGGAAAATACACAATTGAAAAGACAGAAGAAGAAACAACAACATGGGGTTGGATCTTCATCAACAAGATTTCTGCAGGACCCGTGTGCTTCACTTTGTCATCTTTATTTTAGATCTTCTGAAGTTGTACTTTCATAGTTGTAGCCTTTCAAGTACATTAAATGTAATGATATCTTTTCAATTATTCAAAGTGCTACCAATTTTTATGATATTTACAACATGATTTTTAAAAGTTCCTTGTAATTAAAGTCATTTGAATTTTTGAACATCATACATCAATCAAATATTTTTTGCATTAAAAGAAACTCACACATGTTCTTGCTTTGAAGCCAACCTATCTCATTCATATAACACTCGAGCCACTCGTCAAAAGAAGATGGATGGACCTGATCAAGAAAGCAAAGAACTTAGGAATGAGGTCACTTCTCTAAAGGACGATATAACAAGGCTTAACAGCATGGTGGAAGCCTTGAAGGCTACTCAGAATCAACCTTTAACTCCTACTCAAATGACTCTCATCTCGAAAATTATCTCTGCATCTATCCCTGTCACCTCTGTATCTGTTCCATAATATACCATTCCTCCTAGTTTTCCTTGGGGAACGCCTGTCAACTTTACACCAGAGGGTTACAAACGTCTGGTTCCTAAAGCTTCAAAAGTCACAGCAGGCATATCAATACCACCTCCCGTAGTACATACTACTCCCTACATTGAGGAATAAATTCAATGTACCTGACTTTGAAAAATACAAGGGGAATTATTTCCCTCGAAGTCACTTGGTTATGTTGTATGGAAGATGTCTACACAAATAGATAACCAGCAGTTGCTAATCTATTACTTTCAAGATAGTCTAACCGGTGCCGCACTTAAGTGGTATATAGGATTGGACAGTGCGAAGATCCAGACTTTTGGTGATCTTGGCGAAGCCTTCATAAAGCAATACAAAGAAAACTTGGATATGGCTCCTGACCAAGATCAACTCAGGGCCATGTCTCAGAGGGAAAAAGAAACTTTCTAAGAATATGCTCAGAGATGGCGAGAAGTCGTCGCCCATATTTTCCTTCATATTCGAAGACAAAGAAACGATAAAGATTTATTTAAAAACTCTGAGTCCCTTCTACTATGATCGTATTATTGCCAGTGCGCCTAATGACTTTACTAAAATGGTAAACATGGGAATACGGTTGGAGAAAGAAGTCCGAGAGGGACGATTGAACAAAGATGCAGAATCATTCAAGAGACACAAAAGTGGGTTTCAAAAGAAAAAGGAACAGGATGTCAACATTGTGTTACAAAGTCAGTCAAGACATAGATATCAACCACGAAGGGTAGAAAATGTATGTCATGTTATCAATTCGGCACCAGCTCTGGCCTACCAGCCACAAATCTCTCAAAATCAACAAAATTAGAAACATCAACATCAGCAACAACAACCAAAATATCAGCAAAGGCAACAACAACCTCTACAACAGGCTCACCCACAATACAACAACAACAATCGTGTTCAAAGGTCCCTTGGGTTCGATCTTATACCATTGACGTACACAAAGTTGTTTCTAGCATTATTGGCCAAAGGACATATTCAAACATAGTATCCCCTTGTTCTCCCAAAAGACCCTTCATATTGGTTCAAAGCTGACCAATTTTACTCTTATCATCAGGGAGCACTCAGTCATGGGATCAAGAATTGCTTTAGTATGAAGGCTGGTGTTCAAAGTCTTATCAAGAATGGAATTTGTCCTTCCAGTATAGTAATCCAAATATACGAGTAAACCCACTACCTCAACATAGAGAAGCTTCTGTTAACATGGTCTATGGATTCCCGAGAAGTTATAAGTTATATGATGTCTGCTTATTAAGGAGGAACTTGGTAAAAATGCATGAAGGACATAGCTGATGGGATCTTGTTGATCCCCATGATTACGCAGCATGCATAATTTGTTCTGTAAACAATCAAGGATGTTACGTTGTACAAGCAGCCCTACAAGAACAAATGAACCAAGGTTGGATCCAGGAATACAGAATGAGACCATACCAACCAATCAATATGGTACAAGGTTGTCCAGGAGAGTATGAAGTTTATGATGTCAAGTATATTAGGGAGTCACTAGTCAAATTTCACAAATGCTTGTGCAAACTTGATTACTTTGGTCCCAATCATCACGATCATATAGCCTGTAGAAAGTATCGTAGAAACCGACATGGTTTCCTTCTCATCCAAAATGAGATCCAAGGGTTGTTAGACCGAAGAACCATCACAGTCCTCCACGAAAGAAAACCCATTGATGATGAAGCTGGTGAGGATATTTATACCCTTATTGCCCAATTTAATAAATCTGAACGCATATAAGTTCCTATTGACAGTAGAAGGATTCCTAATGTTCCCAAGCTCGAACCAATAGAGATCACCTATGACAGTCAGAAGATCGTCGTGACTCCTTTGGTCATTTTTTTGCCAGGTCCAGTTCTGTACAAATCTGAGAAAGCCATGCCTTACTAGTATGGTGCCACCATGGTTTAAAATGGGAAGGAAGTGCCTCTACCATCAATTGTCAACGCCGCAGATATAAGCCGAGTTACCAGAATTGGTCGTGTGTTCAACAAAGAAGCCAAAAATGTGGTTATAATAAAGGAGAAACAACTTGAAAATCCTCTGGAACAATTGGTCAATCCAGTGACACCTATCAGTGAAGGATAGTGATGAAGGTTTAAAACTGATAAGAAAAAGTGAATACAACATTGTGGATATGTTATTAAACATGCCTTCCAAAATATCCATACTATCCCTCTTAATGAGATTTGAGGCTCACATGGAAGCTCTACAGAAGGTTTTTGAGCAAGAATTTGTAAACCATGACGTAACAGTATGTCAATTTGTCAATGTTGTTTCTAACATTACCATGTGCAATAACGTGAGCTTATGTGATGAAGATCTACCAGAAGAAGCGAAAAATCATAATATGGCATTAAACATTTCAATCAACTGCATGAATGATGCTTTATCAAGTGTATTGGTAGAAACTAGTTCATCACTGAATGTTATGCCAAAATCCACTCTTACAAGGTTACCCTTTCAAGGCACTCCTATGAGAGGCAGTGGAATTATCGTCAAAGCTTTTGATGGATCCAAGAAGACAATTATTGGTGAAGTTGATCTTCCCATAACTATTGGCTCACATACATTTCAAATTACCTTCTAAGTGATGGATATCCAAGCCGCCTACAGTTGCTTGTTGGGTCGTCCTTAGATCCATGAACCAGGAGGCGTCACATCAACACTACATCAAAAGCTAAAATTTGTGAAAATTAACAAACTGGTTACCGTATGTGGTGAACGAATTTTGATTGTAAGCCATATGTCATCATTTTCTTACTTGGAACCTGAAGAGGTCATTGGAACTCAATTCCATGTGCTTTTCTTAAGTGGCGAAGATTGTAAGAAAAAAGGGGCATCCATTTCCTCTCACAAAGACGTGATTCGAGTGGTAGGAAGTGGTACCACTAAAGGGCGGGGACAAGTTGTGATTCCAACCAAAAACAAAACCAGAATAGGGCTCAGTTTTTTCCAGTACTCACAAAAGATGAAGGAAAGAATGAAGTTGTCTCTCCCATAAAAAATACTTTTCTTAGAGAGGTTTTATCCACCCTGTTCCTCAAGTGGTTGACGCCATTAATGGAGATGACTCTGAGGATGATCTCTTAGATTCTTAAGAAGAATGGAAGTCTTACCTCAATGATTTTGTGTACATCTTGGCGCATACTTCATTAAACCCTCCCCAAAGGAAATTCGAGGATGTGCTAGGGTCAGATGACGAGATGGATGTTGAACATTACGACACTAAGAATTATCCTACTTCACTTATTTCACCAGAAGACGATATGATAATGAAAGATAACTTTTGCAACCCTGAAGAGGATTTGTGTATTCCTATAGAAGTCTGGGATCCTTATTTAGAGACTCTTGAGTATGATAGTCATCCAGAAGGTGCCTACATACCATTCTATACTCTTTAACCCATCAAAAAAGTAGTTGAAGCTCACCTTTTTGACAAATCTAGAAAAAATTCTAAAAAAGATTTTATTCATGAAGTGAATGTCATAATTGAACAATATTTTGAAGAGAATCCATCTACTTACACGGAACCTTCAGAAGTTCTCCAAAAGAAACCCGGTCATCCTTAGGGAATGCCTCACAAGTTTATACGAACTGTTATAGTTCTTGTTGACCCACCTGCTAAAGAAGAGCCTAGGAGGTTGAAGAAATTTTTTGAGTACGAAGCTTGAAGTTGTGATCCCAAAAAAAAAGAGTGGGAACCTCACTTGGAAGATCTTAAATACATGTCTCCGAAGGATGCCTATGTGGCATTTGACACCCTGTGATCCCTTGAGAGGGAATCTGGAGATCTCTTTTCTAATGCACCAGCAAAGATTAAATGTTCTACTGACCCGAGTTTGCCAGAAGTCAGTGCCATTATTGAAGACAATCCTGAGAGGGATTTACAAGGCTTTGTGACACATGGAAGGCTTTCTCAAAATTGGACAGCTATTGACATTCCAACCGTGGTCCACATCTCTAAGTAATGTTTTGTTTTGTTTTGTCCTCTAGCTCTGCCCAAGGCGAGAGATGTTTTTAGGGACATACTTTTATATATGTCCTCTTTGCTCTGCCTAAGTCAAAGGATTTTCTTGTCGGGCTTTTATTTCAAGAAATAATCAATCAATAATAAAAATGTTGTTTTCAATTTCATACTATTGTTTTTACTTTTTTCTTTTTCGGAAAATGGTAACCTAAAAAACCAAAAAAAAGAGATAAAACACTTTCAATGTCTACGCACTCTGCATTTATGCATCTTTCTAAAAATCAGTAATCAATCACATGTGCAGATTAAACATCAAAAACCCGATTGAAAAACATGACCCTATACCCTATCCCAACTTTGAGTTCCCACTATTCAAAGCCGAAGATGAAGAAGAAGAAGAAATTCTAAATGAGATTTCCCGACTGCTTAAGCAAGAAGAAGCCTTCATTCAATCGTACAAAGGACCGATAGAGTTGATCAACCTTGGCTCCAATGAAGATAGAAAAGAGGTCAAGATTGGGGCTCTGCCTAATCCAATCGTTAAAATAAAAATGGTAGAACTTCTCAAAGAATGCTCAGATGCGTTCGCTTGGTCTTACCAAGATATGTCAGGGCTAGACACCAAAATCATGGATTGAAACCAGAATATCCTCCAATCAAGTAGAAGTTGAGAAGAACTCGCCTAGATATGGCCATCAAAATTAAAGAGGAAGTGCATAAGCAGATTGACACATGGTTCCTCGCCATTTTAGAATACCCTCAGTGGTTGGCCAACATAGTGCCTGTTTGAAAAAAGGATGGAAAGGTAATAATGTGTGTGGGCTACTGATAGACCTAAAATATATTGTTTATTTGACTTAATTTTACGCACGTTATCTAGTATTTTATTTCCATTTTCTTGTATTATGCCTCTACTTTTTTTCTTTTTCAGGTTTTTGTATTTTCAAGGCTACTCGAGAAGAAATGAAGAAAAATGAGCAAAAACCCTACTTTTTGAGGAAATGTACACATGGCTTCCACCATGGCGGGCGCCATAGGAGATGCCATGAGAAGGATGCAAGCCAACTACTGACAACTTCCACGTCTCCCACTCCCTTCCACCGTAGTACATATGGCGGGCACCACCTTCACACGAAATTTTCCCTCCCAAAAGGAGTTGGGGGGCACTCCTGTCTTTGCCTGTACTTTCCTGCCTCTATAAATAGCAGAGCTCTGATTCATTTCAAACCATCCAAGCTTAGAGAATAGAACTCAAGCCATAAATTTAACTTGTCCGTAAAGTAATAAACTTCTCACATCGAAGGGTTATTACACCGTGTAATCGAGTCTGTAATCGAGTTTTGAGCACTTGGGTAGAAGTTAAACCTGCTGCCATTTTATTTCCGCATTTACTTCCAGTTGTACAAGATTTTAAAGCCTCTCGTTTGAGCAGGTTTTTGTTTATTGCCTTTATTTACCTGCCTTTTATTTGTCGCGCCTTTATTCCAAGTTTCATGCACATAGCTAATATTTCTCAATCAATCTACTTAATTAAGACTTTCACTTCTCAAGCACATAGCAAGAGACTTACATGGTTCAGGCTTCTTGGCTCGAGACTTCCTTTCTTGTACCCCAATGATACAAGACTTCTGCTCAATCAACCTAGTTGATTAGGACTTTCATAGCTCAAGCACATAGAAAGAAACTTATGTGGCTCAAGCATCTTGGCTCGAAACTTCCTTGCTTTTATCCCAATGACACAAGACATTTATCTAAACTACTGAACAAGCTCAGCAGAATCGAGAACAAGGTGTAGATGATAAAGGTATCAGAGGTACGGAAAGTCACTATAACAAAGACCTAAAGCACTTAAGATTTCTAATATATTCAATGTGTAAGAAATCTTAAGGCTTTTACAATTACAACCTATAACAGAAAATATGCATTTATAATTGTGTTGATAATTGCTGATCTTGTTACTCCTTCTTCTGGATGATCCTTGTTAAAGATTTAGTTTGAACCTTCAGCCATATTTATAGACTTTTTAGAAACTAGTCATTGAAGAGGTAACTTGATCAATAGTTTTTGTCGTTACTCCATGGTACTAGAGTCGTTGAAGATGCATACACCAGAAGATCTTGATCCAAGGAGTAACATGTTTATCCTTTGAGTCTTCAAGAGTTTTTGTACTATTATAACCGTTGAGAGTAGATATCCATAAAAAATCTCAGCCTTTCTTAAGCCTTGCAATCTTTAGACTTTAGCTGACAAGTTAATTTGACAATACAACTTGCTATCTGCAGTACATATAGCTTTAGTTTTATCACCAACTCAGAATTGTATCAGAAGCCAATTTTCATTCATTAAGTGTAGAGACAATTATCTTGCTTCTTCTGATGCTGAGACCTTCAGGTTCAGAGTATAGACCAGACATTGCTTAGTAATTGATCTTCAGATTCTGCCACCAGAAGCTAGCAATTCAGCAACTCTCAAAGCATGTTTAATGTAACACAGATTCTGAGTATAATATTTATAAGTATTAGAGCCTACACACATGTAACACACATCAAATAAACCATTGTTCTTTCAATACTTTTTTATCATCAAAACCCAAGGAAGATATGTCATGAACAAATCTTGTTCTAATAATCCCCCCTTTTTGATGATGACAAACACAAGTATTTAAAGGACAATGTAGGGCTGTTATAATTTTCTCTCCAACATCAGGGTATGAGGTTTGTAAGCTACCCTTGAGTCTAATAGTATAACATTGAGTTATGTAGACTTCATACTAGGTACTAATTTTAAGAAAAAGTAATTTAGTTTTCTAAGTAACATCAGAGTCTGAGGTTTGTAAGCTCCCCTTGAGTCAAACAGTTCTAAGATTGAGGTTTGTAAGCTCCCCCTTAGTTCCATATTTAAGAAAACCAAAAATAATATTTTAACTTCCTTTGGCAACATCAGAATACGAGGTTTGTAAGCTTTTTCTGAGTCTGATAGGCTAAGGCTGGGGTTTGCAAGCTCCTCCTTAGATCTATGTATGAGAAAGTTAAGATGTATCGCCCGAAAAAGATAACCATAAAAATATAACTATAAATCATTTATATTAATATTTTTAATAGGTGTTTAGCATCAAACCCGACTCCGATCCTATTAGCGTTGATGTCATGTCGCAAATAGTTGTCGCTAACGGTAAAAATCATTTGTTTTAATATTTTTAATAGGTAATTATTACTAGTATCAATTGCAACCAACGTTACATGGATTTAATTAATTTTATTTTAAATAATTCTTTTAATGGAATACTAGCAACGGCGATGACCGACACTAACATATAGTTACATATAAGATCATTAATTTATATATTTGTTTATTTATTTTTTATAGTAGTGACGACTACCAAGCAACGCTAATATATAGTTATGTGTAAGTTCAATTATTTATTTATTTGTTTATTTATTTTTATATTAACGACGACTTAAAACTAACGTTAATGTTAGTGCGAAAATAATTCATTTCACATCACAATTTTTACTTGC
Source organism: Lathyrus sativus (assembly GCA_963859935.3). Lineage (NCBI taxonomy): Eukaryota > Viridiplantae > Streptophyta > Magnoliopsida > Fabales > Fabaceae > Lathyrus > Lathyrus sativus. Next base: position 362,251,859 of record OZ012739.1, read on the forward strand.
CTCCTTTTCTTATTTATTGAATTAAATATATTTAAGTTTAGCGTCGTTTAAAATAGACGGTAATTTTGGTCCGAAAAATTTGAATTTCCCCCTTAACTTTAGTTTGACTTCCTTTCTTTCATTTTTTTATATATTTATTTATATTTTATTCTTTTTAAGTTTTTACATATTAAAATAATTAATAAATTTATAATATTTTAAAATGAAAATAAAATTTCATATTTTAATATTGTTTTAAATAAATACTAAATGTAATTTTAAGATGACAAACAAAAATTTGTTTGTAACCTATTAACATGATATAAAATTTAATTTAAAAAATATAAAATAATAAAAGAAATATAAGCATGTGTTACATGTTAGTGTCACTGAAGGTCGATGCTACGACTTATATTAGCGTATACCAAATAAGTATGAATTAGCGTTGCGGTTGCGTTTATGAAATTTGACGCTAACTTTAGTGTCGGCTGCACGCTACTGGTAGCTTTCAAGTTGGAGAGTCCGCCATAACATCGACACTAGACCATTGCTAATACATAGTGTCGCAACTGCGAAAAGCACCCGACGGAAAAATAGAAGAGTCGCCATCGAATGTTATTTATCCGAAAGAGAGGAAAAGGAAACGATCAAAGAAAACCTGAAGAATGGGAAAAGACAAGGTCATCGCAACCAAATCTTGGGTTCATGAGTCGGTTACGCAACAGGGAGGTATTAACACCCCTCACGTTCGTTGTACTCAACGGGATCCACACTTGTTGTCTAACGAAAATGTGTGTTTATCTATAAGCTACTGCTAAACGGAAACGAGAACAAAAGAAAAAGAAAGAGACTCGATATGACATCGCCGCCCTATTCCTATGTATTCCCTCGTGCAATGGGAAAGTCAGAGTCAACGTAATTTGGAAAACTACGGGTGAAGGGGGAAAGATTGCTCGCCAAGACATCGTCGTCTTATGCCTACGTTTCCTCATTTGGTATGAGAAATCAGAGCAAATTTAGTTCGGGTAAACAAAACCATAGTTTGGTATAGTGTTTTTTATGAGTGATGCTAAGTTCCCATTCCAGCAGTTAGGGACGATGCCTGTTTGCGATAGAACGAAAAAGTAACATACTCTTTTCTAAAAATGAAGTTTGAAACAACGATCCCGAAGGATAAAAAGTTTTATTTTTATTTGTGAGTTTTAGTGAAGTGAATTAGTTTGTTTGAGATTCAGGTTGCACTAAAGACTATGACATAGAAGTGAATGCGACGCATATCGCCCAAAGGGCATACACTAAACACTCTAGACAAGTGAGGAGAAACCCCTCACTCATCATTTCCCATGTGCTTAAGCCTCGTAATGTACAACATTCATCATATTTATTAGATGAGTTAGAATGTGTTTTGAAATGAGAAGAGAGACGCACGAAAGGTGTAAGGGAAACTCGTCCCTAACGTTGTCATGCAAAGTGGTCCTAAGGTCGGGATGCGAAGGAGATTCTATCCTAATGTTAGCATGCAAAAGATGGACCTAAGGTTGAGGTTAAAAGTGACTAGCCTATATGTTATCATGCATGGGTTAGACTCCTAATGTCTATCTTACTCCAAATTTAATTGGAAATTAAATTGGAATAACAGTCCTAAGGGAACATTCAAAGGGAAAGCAAAAAACAAGAAAGCAAGGTAAAAATAGCAGCTACAACAACGCCTCCTGCATAAGACAATAAAAATATCTAGCATACAAGCAAGACAACATATAACAACACATGTTTCAGCATAAAAACAGGTGTGAAAAGCCAGGCAACAAGCAAGCAAGGCAAAGACAGCATGCAAGTTCAAAGCATGGACAAATATGGAAAGTATGAAGCAAGCAAACTGGAATGCAATTAATCAAATGCAAACAACAATCATGGATAGACATCATGCAAGAATGGACAGGCTTCAACAATCAAACATAATTGATCGACAACAATGCATCAACAAGAATCAACAAGATCAACATGTTATGTTCAAATTAAATTGGACGATCAATCGATCAAACAAACACACAACGAAGCAGAAATGGAAACAAATGCAATCATGCATCACAATATTCATCAACAAGCATTCAATAATCATCAATTAACATGCTATAAACAAACAAGTGAAATATCATTCACCAAACAAATCACATGAACATGTTAAACATTTAAAACGGAAACCAAAATTCGCGTGTCGAAGAATCGAGATCAAACATTCAAGAACAATGAAATATGTCCAAAATAAATCACATAAATGCATCATATCAATCCATGAAGTTTACATATGAAAATGAACTCAAACAAGTAAACAAATGCAAAAAAATTGCAAAAATATGCAAAAACAAAATGCAAAAAATGGGCAAAAAATGCAAAAATGTAAAAAATAGGCAAATCTGCCACAAGTAACGGGTTACCCTATATAGGGTAACCGGTTACTTGATGAAAAAAAGCCCAGAAACATGAAATTTGATAGGGTAACCGGTTACTCTATATAGGGTAACTGGTTACCACTGAACCAGAAGCAGAAAATCAGTTATTAAAAGCAGTTTTCAGCATGAAACAACTTCTACAATCATCCATATGAACATGATATCAATCATGCACAAAATTAACATCAAGAAAAAGTGATCAAACATCATGTAAACACAATCAAACATTGACATCACAAATCACCAAGATCCAAATCATCAAAATGGATCAAAAAGCAGTTAAAACCATGGATCTACGTTGTGGTTATTCAAATAAGTTTAAAACATAATTAGATCTAGAATTGCCAACCTTCAAAGCAGATATTTGCTTTGGTGAGTGTTGATTCACTTGAAATTAGAAGATCCAAGCATGAAACCTAGAGATTCTTCAAGATCCAAGAGTTTTCTTGTGGTAGAAATGAAGAAAAAGCAAGATCAAGCAAAATAATCCACAAAAAGCAATTCCAATCTAGCTTCCAAATTCAGATCCAAAACCAAACGAAAATTGAATGGTGAATTGAAAATAATGGAGATGAATGATGGAGGTTTAGCTCTAGAATTCAATGATTCCAATGAAGAATCAAAGAACTCAAGTGAGAGAGCTCTAATGAAGGTTTTGGGAGTGAAAAAGTGGAGAGAAAATTGAGAGTCAATTCTCAAGAGTGAGAGTGAAATCTGAAAATGAAGGTTAAATTGTGTGAAGTTTTAAGCAAATTCACTTAAATAAGCTCTAGGTTTGGGATCAAAATATGGTTTGAAATGAGGATTAGCATTTGGAGTGGAAATTAGGAGTGGAATTTGGAATGGAGTGTTTGAAATTTGGAGGGAAATTGTGAAAATTGAAACAATTCTAGATCCTTTCAAATATGATCAAGTGAAATCAATGGTTGAGAATGATCGAAAATTGCACATGCTGAAAATTTAAATTCTTTGGCCAATTTCGTTTGAAGTAACCGGTTAGTTTATATGCAGTAACCAGTTACCCTGTTCAAAAAATGCCACTTTTGGCGCCAAATGGAGGGAACCCTGTACAATTGCCCGTTGCCACTTGTTTTAAGCTCTACTAAGCCTCTGAAACTTGCACTTGAATATGGTAACTGTGAGAACGCCTGAGATAGCTTGTGCACCATCTCCTGAGCCGAAAATAACCTGCTGAATAAAATAAAATCGACCGCTTGATTGCTGGGCAAAATAAATGCCAGAGCCTCTGACGCTCGCTGTTTATACCCTTGCAACAAAAGGGAACCCTGAGCCATGGAAATAACTTGATCCCATGTCTCGAGAACCAATGCTATGATATACAGAAATGGAAAATGCAGAGAAACATAAGCCAGTAAAGGTTAAAAAGAAATGCCAAATTTTGGGGTGCTCTAACTGCCCCTGTTCAATCGACTTGGACCTGAAGGTATGAAAAGAAACCACTTTAAAACATTCAAGGCAGAAGGTGATTGAATATAAGAAGAACCCATAAATTTGTAGTCGATTTGGATGTATGCAATTGAAGCTCGGTCACACGTCGTCAAAAGAATTCGACGGAAAGAAAACATACCCAAAGAATCAAATCGGTGAACTTCAAAACCACATTGTCAATGGGAATTGACGGAAAGAACACCATATCCAAAGAAAGACATCGTTAATGGGAATTGACGGAAAGAGTCATATCCAGAGAATCACATCAGTGAACCTCAAAACCACATCATCAATAGGAATTGACGGAAAGAAAACCAATCCAAAGATCACATCGGTGAACTTCAAAACCACATTGTCAATAAGAGTGGACGGAAATAAAACCAATCCAAAGATCACATCAGTGAACTTAAAAACCACATCGTCAAAGGGTTGACAGAAAGAAAACCATATCCATAGAATCACATAAGTGAATCTCAGCACCACGTCATCAATGGGAATTGACGGAAAGAAAACCATATCCGAAGATCACATCAGTGAACTTCAAAACCACATCGTCAAAGGGTTGACGGGAAGAAAACCATATCTAGAGAAACACACAAGTGAACCTCAAAACCACCTCGTCAAAGGGTTGACGGGAAGAAGACATATCCAAAGATTCACATCAGCAAACTCCAAAATCACATCGTCAATAGGAATTGGCAGAAACAAAACCATATCCAAAGATCACCTCGTCTAAGGGTAGACGGAAAGAAACCATACCAAAGAATCACATCAGTGAACCATCAACACCACATCGTCAAAGGATTGACGGAAAGAAAACCAAATCCAGAGAAACACCCCGTCTAAGGGCATACGAGAAGAAAACCATACCCAAGAATCACATAGTGAAACTCAAAACCACATCGTCAAAGGGTTGACAGAAAGAACACATATTCGAAGAAACACATCGTTAAAGGGGTTTGACGGAAAGAAAACCATATCCAGAGAAACACATCAGTGAGCCTCAAAACCACATCGTCAAAGGGTTGACGGAAAGAAAATTTGCTGGAGAATCACATCAGTGAACCTCAAAACCACATCGTCAAAGGAATTGACGAAAAGAAAACCATATCCAAAGATCACATCGTCTAAGGGTAGACGAGAAGAAAACAAATCCAAAGATTAAATCTGTGAAATTCAAAACCACATCGTGAATGAGAATTGATGGAAAGAAAACTGAATCTAGAGAAACACATCAGTGAACCTCAAACCACATTGTCAATGGGAATTGACGGAAAGAAAAGATATCCAAAGATCACATCAGTGAATTTTAAAACCACATCGTCAATGGGAATTAACGGAAAGAAAACCATGCTGGAGAAACACATCAGTGAACCTCAAAACCACCTCGTCAAAGGGTTGACAGAAAGAAAACCATATCCAAAGATCACATCAGTGAACTTCAAAACCACATCGTCAATGGGTTGACGGAAAGAAAATAAATCCAAAGATCACATCAGTGAACTTCAAAACCACATCGTCAAAGGGTTGATGGAAAGAAAACCATATCCAAAGATCACCTCAGTGAACTTCAAAACCACATCATCAAAGGGTTGACGGAAAGAAAACCAATCCATAGAAACACATCAGTGAACCTCAAAACCACATCGTCAATAGGAATTGACGGAAAAAACCCTTGCTTGGGGATGTCATCATCAAAGGGTTGATGGACGAAGTAAGATCGATGTATGATCTAAAACCCAAAAGAAAGTAAGCAGATGAGCTGACCGGTTAAGGCTGTTGGGGATATGTCACTGTATTGATTAAAGGGTGATTTGAGCTTCCACGAAAGGTAACAAAATTGGCATATGCTTCACATGCATATGTTTGAATTTTCTTTCTATGGCGTAATTCTCCATACAAAATGGAAATGCTACGCATTTGAGGATGCAATGCAAAAATGCTTATGATATGCAATGCAAAATAAATGCTTATGAGGATGCAATGCAAAAAATGCTTATGAGGATGCAAAAAGACCACTCCAGCAAAAAATGCTGAAGAGACGATGCCAACTCCGTCGGGGATGACAAACTAAACTATCTCTGGGATCATACCTCTGCTCGATATCCAAACCAAACTTCCATTCTGAAGGACCATAGGAACAACAGATGACTTCTGGAGGAAAATCACTGAGATTTGATCTTCTGTCTCTCCAAGGGGAAATATATTACCTCTATTGGGGAAACACCAAGGACGATTAGGCTGTGACCTACCAGGGAAATCAATTACTATTGGCGACTTCACTGGGGAGAGAAAAATAATAACCAAAGATGATACCCACTCCACTAGGGGATGATTCCAGACTCTCTTCCCTGTTGGGGCAATGACCAAATACGCCAACTTTTGCTGGCAAAATTATAGATCCTCAATCCCTAGTTGAAGAATACTACTTAGCACATCGTTGGAAAATGTCAACAACCATTAGATTTTTACCCTTATTGGAGATAAGCATTTCACGAATGGACCTTGTCTATTAGAGATGATTTTGTCGCTGCTTGGGGAAGCATTAAACTCTTTAGGTCTTGCTAGAAACGATATACGTTGAAATTCTGCTAGGGGAAAAACCAAAGTCTTCACTAAAAAGCTTTAACTCCACTGGGGGTGCCATACGCTGGCTATCAACATGAATCCTACGATATCCTACTACAATACTCTAAACCTCAGAGATTTGACTCTTACTAACCGTCTTCTAGAGAGGATAGCTCTTCGTGCTTCTGAAGTGATCTGTTTCAAAATGAGTCTTCGAAGTAACTTTACCCCTATCTGATTGGTCTTCGAAAAAATTTGCTAACTCTCGACTTTATTGCCCCAAATTAACCAATCCTTAGAGAGATTTCTCAAAATAACTGGCCCATATTAACTGAACTTTTGGGGGAACATCTTGACGCAACTTCCCCAGATTGGCATCTTCTGACTGAGTCCATTAGCCATACACTCCTCAACATATCTGTCCAGAAATTTCCTCCTGACAAGATAAGACTTCTTGATTGACATTCATTATGTAAACCTCATTGATGATAAATACCTATATGCAAGCAGATAATGTTTATTCTGAGAATGAAAATTCGAATGCAACGTTCATGCTACTCTTGAAGTTTTTGTTGAAAAGATATAACCAAACTTTGTGAACAAATCACTTGTTAAAATGCGACACTGATTTTTTTTTTTTAAAATGACACCATGCACATGCAATATCAACGAAGTTTTTTAGCATAACTCATGGGAGTCAAGAAGCTATCTCATTGAAGTACGCCTTTAAAGTAAACCCTGCTTCAATTAGGACTTTTGAGGGTTGTAACATGGTCTGATTCACGGTTTTAGAAAAAAGATTTTTGGCTCAAAATTTTTTTGTTCCCACCCATTCTCCTTGATGTTCTCCAGTCCTATGTTCAGCTAACTCGATACAAGCACTCACCTTTCAAAAAGGTTATTGAATGGAAGAAGTGATGGTTATGGAACCCACAAGGTTTTTGGAGTGACAGTCACCCATTTTGTCTTTGGTGTCTGTAATCACACGACTTGTTCTTTTTTGAGGATTTTTCTTTTGTCTTCCTTTTTAGTTTCCATTATTTCCCCTGATCTTTCCTGGACTGACTCTTTTGAATTTTTGATTTTGGAGTCCAGCGGGGTACCCTAATTTTTGCCAAAGCCACTTGTTTTCAAGATTCGACTTAGCAGGTTTTTTCTATTGATTCTCTTTTTTTATTTTTTTATTTTTTTTATCAAACAAATCATGTGACACTAGTTGTCTTGATTTCTTTGAAAGGGTTGTGACTGCCTCATTCCTTGATTAATGAGGTGTAACCATTATGGGATTGTGAAGGATGAAAGGTAATGAATCCTTGCATGGATACTCCTTTTGAAATTTGAATGCTTGGTCAGACTAACTGAAGACTACCCTTCCCTAGGTTAAGATTGAGGGTTTTTCATTATCAGAAAGAAACTCCTACTTCTAGGCTCAAAGGGGTTGACAAAGGGTTATCTTCCTCATATCTCCGGTGTTTGAGGATTCGAAACAATGCATGTACATCATCAGCAAGGTTTTATCCAAAAGCTTACGACCAGAGACTTAGCGTTTTCATTTCATCATCCTCCCTCCAAGAGTTTAAGTAAGAAGTGTTGGTATTGCAATGCACATAAATATATATGAGTGAACACGAATGAATTACTTCAAGAGAAACATACTCATTGCATTAAGATCATCACTAAAAAACAAACAAGTTTTTACATGCAAATAGAGTATTAACAAACAATGAAAAATACAAATGAAATATGCAGCAAAGGAAATTGATAATTGCCATTATTGAGGAAGCTCGGCTCCGCTTGGACTGATTGATTCTGATGATGTCCTTGCAATCTCAAGTGTTCACTTGGAAGACTTCAACTAATGCACATACCTTTGTTGTTTTCTATGGGAGCCAGTTTGCTGTTGATACCGGTTAGGGCACTCCCTTCGTTCAGGCGCTTCCATCCTCATACTTGGCCCGAGAATAGGTAATAGTTGTGGACGTGGAGATTCTAAAACCAAAGACTGTAAGATACACCCCCGACCTGATGCAACATCAGAGGATAAAACAGGAATATCCGCTTTTTTCAAAGCAACTGGAATAAGACTACCTGGTACGCTCATGCCACCCGACGTGAACTCAAATGCTTTCAAATCGATTAAGTCCTAAACTTTATGCTTCAAGGCCTTGCATTTCTCCATATTATGCTCTGGTGTCCCATAATGGAAATCACAATGGGCACTTGCATCATAGCCTGGTGGAGGCTTACCAACAAATGAAGCCAGAGTCCGAAGTTCAACCAATTAAAGTTGAAGCAAGCGTTGCAGCAACTGAACATAAGTCATAGGGATCCAGTCGAAGATTATGTCGGGCTGCTTCGGCCTCTACGCATATTTTTTAACCTTAGGATTGTCCTGGGAAACAGGTGACAGCTGCTGACGGGGAGATTCTGGAAACCCAGGTTGTGCAAAAGATCAACGAGGCACATCACGCTCTAGGAGAGATTCCACAAGTAAGGGTAGAACGATCATTTCTGTTGCGGCTTTAGGCATAAGATTCACTTGCTTTCTTAGCACGTTTTTCATGAATTCAATAATCCGACCCATACGAGTCTTCAGTTGATGAACTTCCTCCCTCAGCATTTTCTAATCCTGACATAAAGCTTGCATGTCCACCATGAATTGTCCCATCTGGTGTCGTATTTCCTTCAACTTTGCTTGAACTTGCTCCATAGTCAACTTCTAGCTTCATGGAAAAGTTGAGTCTGAAATTCTGAAGAAAACCACATTAGGATAAGCAAAGACCAGCCTTGAACACCTAGAGTGCAAATGAACATGAAAATACAATGCAAACATGTTTATATTTTATCATTATCAATCGAAAACAAACAAGTTTTACAAATAAGTTTGCACTTTATAGAACAGATACTACACATGCAAAGAAATGACATGATATAAAAGATCGCCAACTTCGGGGAACTGGAGTTTCCAATCTTGATTCACTATTGAACTAGCCATCTTCATAATTGCTCATCGCAATCACTCTGATACTCATCTGAACATCTGCTCTCGATGAATTCTTCCAAAACAAGGACTGACGAACCCACATGACTGGATGAAGAGGGATTGTTGATCTGAATACCCTGAGGTGTGAGTGAGAACATATTGGAGTCAATTAGAGTCTGAATCTTTTTCTTAAGCACTTTACAGTCTTCGGTTGAATGTCCTTGTGCCCCAGGTAATCACAACGGGCGTTGACATAAAAACCTGGTGGGTATGGAGGAATCATTGGATTTATCTCCTTCAGCACTATTAAGCCACCTTTCATCAACTCTAGAAACATCTGACTATACAATAGGGGAAACTGAGTGAAATGTTTCTCTGGCTTCCTAGGTCTTTGTCAAGCATGCTGATGCGACTGATGGTGATATGACCGTTGACTCTGAGGGGAGAAGGACATATGGTACGGATACCCATAAGATTGTTGACTTTGAATATCTGAGGACTGGATCTGAGGTATTAGAGATTCCCAGGTAGAATTACCTTCCTTCTCCCATTCTTCTTGAGAACTGACAACTGATTTACTTTCACCAACTGAGATGTCCGGGACGTCTTCAATCTTTCCGCTCATGAGTGCACTCTCGATAAGTTCCCCAACTACTATCAAGTCAGAAAAGTTTAATTCCCTATTGCCAATCATCCTATCCAAGTATGGACCTTGTAAAGTATCCATGAACAGATCAACCAATTCCTCGTCTAGTAGTGGTGGTTGAATGCAAGCAGCTAACTCTCTCCATCTCTGAGCATACCCTCTAAAGGATTCACTGTCTGCTTGAGATAAGTCTTGCAACTGCATGCGGCTGAGAGCCATGTCAAGATTATAATTGTATTGCTTCATAAAATCGTTGGCCAGGTCTTACCATGATCGGATGCAACCACTCTTTAACTGCATATACCAACTCAATGATGCCCCACTTAGACTGTCCTGAAAACAGTGAATCATAAGCTTGTCGTTATGTACATATGAGGTCATTCTTCTGCAAAACAGAGCCAAATATTGCTTTGGACAGCTATCCTCTTTGTACTTCTCAAACTTTGGTGTCTTAAACATTGGAGGCATCACAAAACCGGGCACCAAACACATGCTTGAAGCATTTAGATTAAGAGTATCACGATCCTCCAGGGCGTCCAACTTCTCCTCCAATAAACAATATCTTCTCATAAACTCAACAGTATGTGGATCTTTAGATTTCATCGTTTGATCTACCCCTTGGAAATATGACACAGAGATACGAAGCTCAGATAGTCTGTGGCATTAAGAGAAGAGGAATGTCCATCTCGGACAATGGTACGCATTTGTATAACCTAATCCTCAACAGGAATCCGTACATGTTGAGCTTGAGCAGCATTGTTCAATGGAGGTCGAATAACATTCCCAGTAACTAGAGTCCTCTGAATATTCGTCTCTCCCCTTGTCATGACTGTCATAGCTTCCACAAGTTGATCCAACTAATTCTTCATCAATTCAACATCTGCCCTTGTAACAACCTGATTCTGCTTTCCTGAGTTCATGATTCATCCAAAAGCTGATTCAAATCCAATACGAGTGTCGGGAAATCAACTGTGAGTTAGGTAAAAGATGGATGAGCTTTGCTGCTTTCGACTGAGGAAGGACATGCAAAAATGATGCACAAATGCTTATGCAATGCAATATGGAATGCAACAGACATGGGATCAATGATTCCACAAAGCTCTGAAAAACTGATGTGCCGCTAACTGAATAAGCTCATAAGTCTGCTCTGAAGAAAATACCGGAGTACCAAAATACCAGGCTAATAAGTTCACACTGATAAGAAAACCAAAATGCCGGGTTGGTTGAAAGTCAAGGTTTCCTGCAAAACCCATCCCCTCTCACTTGTGGGTTCTAGTCTTGAACGGTACAACATCCTATGTAGGTTATTAGTATCAAAGACTCTCAGGTTGAGAAACAATGATACGTTCACCATTTCTAGTTTGGCATCATGGTCAATTGAGGAGGTCTCAACTGATTCCCAATGAATGGTCTCCAGAGTCGTTAGCTTTCTAATTCAACATTCCCTCAACTGCCCTAAAAGCGCAGGATAGGTAGTCTCCAAAGAAAACCTCGTCTGGACACAAAATTCGTGAGGGCTCTTGCATGCCAAACATGCAAGCCTGCACTACTCTCCACACTAATACTAGGTGTATACTCAAACCTGAGTGTTGGGCTTATCTCTCGATGGAACAACCCACCTAACCGCATAACAACAGCAGCATAATATGATAACAATAAAATGCAAATGTAATAATATACAACAAGTAATGTACATAAAAGCGAATAACTGCACAAGAATAAACACCCAAAGACACAAAACAGACAAGCGATGGGATTGACTCGCATAGGGAAACGGGGTCCCCAGCAGAGTCACCAGCTGTCGCGACTGCGAAAAACACCCGGCGGAAAAACAAAAGAGTCGCCACCAAACAATATTTATCCCAAAGAGAGTGAAAGGAAACGATCGAAGAAAACCTGAAGAACGGGAAAAGAAAAGGTCATCATAACCAAGTCTTGGGTTCAGGAGCCGGTTACGCAAGGGGAAGGTATTAGCACCCCTCACGTCCGTTGTACTCAATGAGATCCATGCTTGTTGTCTAATCAAGGGGTGTGTTTGTCTATAAGCTACTGCTAAACGGAAACGAGAACAAAAGAAAAAGAAAGAGACTCAATAGGACATCACTGCCCTATGCGTACGTATTCCCTCGTGCAATGGGAAAGTCAGAGTCAACGTAGTTCGGAAAACAACGGGTGAAGGGGGAAAGGTTGCTCGCTAAGACATCATCGTCTTGTGCCTCCGTATCTTCATCTGGTATGAGAAATCATAGAAAACGTAGTTCGGGTAAATGAAACCTTAGGTTGGTTAATTTTTTTTATGAGTGACGTTAAGTTCCCAATCCAGCAGTTAGGGACGATGCTTGTTTGCGATAAAATGGAAAAGTAACATACTCTTTTCTAAAAATGAAGTTTGAAACAACTATCCCGTAGGATAAAAAGTTTTATTTTTATTTATGAGTTTTAGTGAAGTGAATTAGTTTGTTTGAGATTCACGTTGCACTAAAGACTATGACATAGGAACGAATGCGTCGCATATCGCCCAAAGGGCATACACTAAACACTCTAGACAAGTGAGGAGAAACCCCCCAATCATCATTTCCCATGTGCTTAAGGCTCATAGTGTACAATGTTCATCATATTTATTAGATGAGTTAGAATGTGTTTTGAGATGAGAAGAGAGACGCACGAAAGGTCTAAGGGAAACTCGGCCCTAACGTTGTCATGCAAAGTGGTCCTAAGGTTGGGATGCGAAAGGAGATTCTATCCTAATGTTAGCATGCAAAATATGGACCTAAGGTTGAGGTTAAAAGGGACTAGCCTATATGCTATCATGCATGGGTTAGACTTCTAATGTCCATCTTACTCCAATTTTAATTGGAAATTAAATTGGAATAAGAATCCTAAGGGAACATGCAAAGGGAAAGCAAAAAAGAAGTAAGGAAAAAACAGCAGCTACAACAACGCCTCCTGCATAAGACAACATTAATATCTAGGATACAAGTAAGACAACATATAACAACACATGTTTCAGCACAAAAACAGGTGTGAAAAGCCAGGCAGCAAGCATGCAAGGCAAAGACAGCATGCAAGTTCAAAGCATGGACAACTGTGGAAACTATGGAGCAAGCAAACTTGAATGCAATTAATCAAATGCAAAAAGCAATCATGGATAGACATCATGCAAAAATGGACATGCTTCAACAATCAAACATAATTGATAGATAATAATGCATCAACAAGAATGAACAAGATCAACATGTTCTGTTCAAATTAAATTGGATGATCAACCGATCAAACAAACACGCAAGGAAGAAAAAACAGAAACAAATGCAATCATGCATCACAATATTCATCAACAAGTATTCAATGACCATCAATTAACATGCTATAAACAAACAAGTGAAAAGATCATTCACCAAACAAATCACATGAACATGTTAAACATTCAAAACAGAAACCAAAAGTCACGCGTCGAAGAATCGAGATCAAACATTCAAGTACGATGAAATATGTCCAAAACAAATCACATAAATGCATCATATCAATCCATGAAGTTTACATATGAAAAGTAACTCAAACAAGTAAACAAATGCAAAAAAAAAATTGCAAAAAAATGCAAAAAAATGGGCAAAATATGCAAAAATGAAAAAAATAGGCAAATCTGCCCCAAGTAACGGGTTACCCTATATAGTATAACCGGTTACTTGACGAAAAACAGCCCAGAAACGTGAAATTTAGTAGGGTAACCAGTTACTTTATATAGGGTAACCGGTTACCATTGAACCAGAAGCAGAAAATCAGTTATTAAAAACAATTTTCAGCATCAAACAACTTCTCCAATCATCCATATGAACATGATGACATCAATCAAGCACAAAATTAACATCAAGAAACAGTGATCAAACATCATGTAAACACAATCAAGCATTGACATCACAAATCACCAAGATCCAAATCATCAAAATGGATCAAAAAGTAGCAAAAACCATGGATCTACATTCTGATTATTCAAATAAGTTCAAAACATAATTAGATCTAGAATTTCCAACCTTCAAAGCGAAGACTTGCTTTGGTGAGTGTTGATTCGCTTGAAATTTGCAAATCCAAGCAAGAAACCCATAGATTCTTCACGATCCAAGAGTTTTCTTGTGCTAGAAATGAAGAACAACCAAGATCGAGAAAAATAATCCACAAAAAGCAATTCCAATCTAGCTTCCAAATTCAGATCCAAAACCAAACGAAAATTGAGTAGTGAATTAAAAATAATGGAGATGAATGATGGAGGTTTAGCTCTAGAATTCAATGATTCCAATGAAGAATCAAAAAAATCAAGTGAGAGAGATCTAATGGAGGTTTTTGGAGTGAAAAAATGGAGAGAAAATTGAGAGCAAATTCTCAAAAGTGAGAGTGAAATCTGAAAATGAAAGTTAAATTGTGTGAGGTTTTGAGCAAATTCACTTAAATAAGCTCTAGGTTTGGGATCAAAATATGGTTTGGAATGACGATTAGAATTTGGAATGAAAATTAGGAGTATAATTTGGAATGGAGTGTTTGAAATTTGGAGGGAAATGGTGAAAATTGAAACAATCAAATATGATCAAGTGAAATCAATGGTTAAGAATGATTGGAAATTGCACATGTTGAAAATTTAAATTATTTGGCCAATTTCGTTTGAAGTAACCGGTTACTCTATATTCAGAAACCGGTTACTCTATATGCAGTAACCGGTTACCCTGTTCATAAAATGCCACTTTTGGTACCAAATGAAGGGAATCCTGTACAGTTGCCCGTTGCCACTTGTTTTGAGCTCTACTAAGCCTCTGAAACTTGCCCTTGAATATGGTAACTGTGAGAATGCCTAATATATCTTGTGCACCATCTCCTGAGCCAAAAATAATCTGATGAGTAAAATAAAATCGATCGCTCGATTGCTGGGAAAAATAAATGTCGAAGCCTCTGACGCACGCTGTTTAAACCCTTGCAAAAAAAGGGAACCATGAGCCATGGAAATACCTTGATCCCATGTCTTGAGAATCAATGCTACGATATACGGAAATGCAAAATATTGAGAAACATAAGTCAGTAAAGGTTAAAACGAAAGGGCAAATTTTGGGGTGCTACACATAGTAATGTAGGTTTTTTGTCAGTTAGTGAGAGCTTTTGGCCGATGCTAAATCGTAATTTTCTTGTAGTGGTTGGATGACCGGTACCTGAAATATAAAGCACAAAAATAGCATAACAGAACAAAAGTAACACGAGAAACACTAAAAATATGTAAAAATCAAGCTAAAAACATGGTGAAAAATGCATGTTATCAAACTCCTCCACACTTAGAATGTTGTTGGTCCTCAAGTAATTTTGCTTGCATAATGAAAATGAAAATGCAGTGAAAATGTAAATGAGAACGACTTATGCAAATAAAGAAGTTAGTACTTATACATAAACTCAATCTTAGGTTGGCTAAATATCAATTTTTTCAATACTCAAAATAACACCACAAGCATTGTAAGAATACAAATTGTGCATTATGGACCAAAGACTCCCTCCTAGAATACCGATTCAAATCAAAGTGTTGTACCTTAGTCTCACTATCCTATTTCTTTCATCCTCTTTCATTCAAGACAGTCTACTACTATAAATAATACAATTCATGACAAAGCTTTCACCTCACCCAACAAAAAACTGAAGTATAATGCCAAGGCACGTCATTCTTTATTTTTCTTTTAAAATAAATACCACATATTGCCTCAATTTCTAAATATAACTGAGGGAAAAATTACTTGAGAGATGCTTTGAATCCCAACAAATACAATTTATGTTTTTATTTTTTTTAAACTGGTGTCTTTCTTTTTATTTTTATTTTTTACTTTTAAATTAATGATTTATTCTTTCAGTTTCTGTAATAACCGAGTGATTAGATAATCATATTTTACAATAGAAGCACATCTTTATTAGATTTTACCATAAACCTAACTTATTCATCGCCGCTCCAAACTCGTACGCATCATTCTTTGGGATGAATTGCAACACACAAAAAAACTTCAATGTTCTTCTATCTTGAACAAAACATTGTTTGCCATTATGATCTATCTTACATAATGATGTTGATGTTGTTGTTGTATTTTTGAAATAACCTTCTCGTGTTTGTAATCAAAGAAAATACTTCATAATTTATTGCTTTCCTTGATTTACAACATTGAGAAAAATTTTTCCTAAACATGTGTAAATTGCAAGCAATTGTAGTACAAAAAAATTGTGAATGGTAAAAAATTAAAAAGGAAACAAGACATATTACTTTCAATTTTTTATCATTTACCATTTATTTCAAGTAATATAATACCTCGTTTTTTTATATAACTTAAGGGAAAATCCTTATTTTAACAACACTTAAGATATTGCCAACATATTAATCCAAAAGAAACTCTCTACATCCACACTATATATCTTGTTCTCTTGTGAAAATATTTTCTACGAAAACCATTCCTCAAGATAATGAAATCTTTGAATTGATCCTAGGGATGGATTGCAGGCGCAGAAAAAAATTCTCATGGTTCAAATAGATAACTTATCAGAAATTGGATGCATGCAATCCATTGAACTTGAAAAGAATGCGCACAAAGGGTGTACAACAAAATCAAAATAGTAGCAAAGATTTTCAGTCTCAAAGAATAAATTGAAATGATATGTTGATCTCCAAGAATCCTTTGTAAAAATATGGATTTTAATATTTTGTGTAAACAATGTAATTTTCATGAAAAAAAAAAGCTTACTCCCCTCGATTTTTAACGGAAACCAAGAGGCATGTGGCGCTTGAGATGGAACATATTTTATTGTATTTTTTATTTAAAGAGAAACACATTTACCTCGATTTTGAGTAATAACCTAGGAAAAATATAAGCATGTTTATTGAGTTTCTTTATTGTCCTTAAAAAAAACTCATTTACGTCCATTTAATAAGTATCAATGCTCAATACACTACCATTAGTAATCTGCATGAAACTTAAAATATATTATAAAATAATTTTGAATATTAAATATCGATAATGAAATATTTGACATGAAAATATTGAAACTTAAAGAATCTTGGAAAATTTCTCTATGATGAATTGCAAGAGCAAAAATTATTTGGGTTCAAGGTTTGTGTTCTTAAATAATCATATAACTGAATATTCATTTATTTATCTAACCGTATTTTTGTTTTATATTAGAAAAAATGCATGAAATATCCAAAATTTGATCTCCCCAAGAATCAATGAAACGAGGATCAAGCATTTGTTCTTCCCCAAGATCCAACATTTGTTCTTCACCAACAGAGATGACGATGAATCAGATTCAAAATTTAATATATATTTTTACTTTAATATTCTGTGTAAACAATGTAATATTCTATGCAAACAAACTAATTTATTGATATTATGTGTATACAATGTAATGAGTATTAATAAAAAAATTATTTATCCCCTTGGTTTTGGACATAAAGGAAGAGGTATGAGGTGCTAATTTTAAAAATATAAAAAGCTATTGTTGATGGATCAAATCAACAACTATTTAAATTATCCCCTCGGTTCTAAAACTGAAGGGTATAGTTGAGAGTTTTTATGACACCCTTCATTAACTCGCCTATGTAATCGAGGTTAAATCAACTTCGCGTCCAAGGTTAAATGTGTTTTTCGTAGTAGTAGTCATATTAAGGAATATATATATATATATATATATATATATATATATATATATATATATATATATATATATATATATATATATATATATATATATATATATATATATATATATATATATATATATATATATATATATATATATATATATATATATATATATATATATATATATATATATATATATATATATATATATATATATATATATATATATATATATATCACAAACATGGTAGGAAAACCAAGAAGCGTTTTTAGTTATTATTCATGTTTTACATCTAGACTTTTGATCACAGATGCACAAGTTTTTATTGGACGTTGGGGTTCAACCAATGTTGGATTGAGTAACTGGGTGAGGTTTACCCAACTTAGTAGATGCAAATTCCTTTTATCGTCCTTTTATTTTCACTTTATTTTCAAAAATTTTAAATTTGTCATCAGGTAACCAACTTAATGTGTGAATCTAAAATATGTCCGACTAGATAGATAAACTACTTGAGGATGACTACGAAAAAGGATTTCAGAGACAATGTCACAACGGATATTTAAATCGATATCCAAATTTAAAAGTTTTTAGGTGTTCGGACAATACGGGTTTTGTTAAAATATTTTTGACTTCCTTAACCTTAGCCTCCCCGCGTTTGGGTTTGATATACTTTCCTAACATGCCATCACACATTCTTTTCAAAAATAATTTTAAATTGCATCAATTGGACTCTTCGAGTGTCTCACTTCTAAATGAAGCCTTTTAAAGTTTTCTTAACATCTCAAGAAGTTTCTCATATTTTTTTCTCGTTTTGTTCATTCATCTTCTCCCTCACTTCGAAATTAACCTATATAAAATGCTCATCATCTATTTCCTTCTCTTCTCTATCTTCATCAAACTTATGACTTCTTGTTGTTACAACAGTAGTAATGATACAATCTATGGGGTTTGTGATTGTAGTGCTCGAAATACTCCATTATTAGGCTTGTTGTGAAACTTCTAAATCATTTTATATCACTTCCCTTTTTAATATTTGCATATAAGACAATCTAATTTCTTATTTTGAAAGTTTTTCTTTTTGAGTTATAGTGGTAACAACATTCACACTCTCATGATTTCTAGGATTAATGTCGGTGTTGCTTGGGAAATTTCCTTGAACTTATTGTAAAAGTTGTTGAGCAACATGTCCAAACTGAACCACTAAATCTCTGATAGATGTTGTAGTATTATTTTGATCATTCCTAGTTTTGCTTGAAATTGATAAGCTTGGGCTGGAAATTGGGCATTTTGAATGGCCAATTGTTCAATATCTCACTACTACAAATAACACATCTCATGTCGGCCGCGAAATGTATTTAACCTTGGCAACACAACTAAGATAATGAACGAAGACACGAAAAATAATCACTTATCACCTCGGCTTTAAAAAATATGAGATTACATATTAAAAGGTCGTGATTTCGATCCTCATCAACTGCATATTTTTTATTTTCTAAATTTTGTTGCGCGCGCCATTTACCTCGCAGATTTATTTAAAAAATGAGGTAATAAGTTATTTATTGACCTCAACTTTAAGTAATTACCGAGGGACAAAATCTCATATTTTTTCCTGTATCAATTTCACTGCTTGTATCATTTTCGCTTGCCTGCATAATTTTTCTTGTATTATTTTCACTAGCATGTATCATAACATTATAAATCTATTAACCTGCCTGTATCATTTTTTACATAGAAACTACAAAATATGCGACAGAATTTGGAATTTACCATATCATTTACATTGTTCTGATCATCAAGACAGAATACACACATTTACATATTTACACAAAACAAATTAATGAAATTTACACATTTACAACCAAGAAAAAACTATTGTTTTAGAGAATCCTAATAAGATAAAAAGACAATGGCTCAACCTGATCAAATGCCATCCATATCTTCTTTTGGGTATGGTATTTTTTTGTTAAACTCCTATAATTAGAACAAAAATTAAATTATGCTAAGCTAACAACCTGAACTTAAGAATATATGGATTAAGTTAATACCTTATGGTTCATCCATCCCTCTTTAATGCTTGTGAAGACAATATAGAACATATATCTCATAACATAGTATCCATATATGGTTGTCGGGTTGTTTTTGCCACTAAAAATAATTTTCATATATTTATATCACACTAATACACACAAATAATATAATTTCAATAAATGCACAAGTAACATACTTACTTTTGGGGAAACATAGATTAGATTTTTATCAAGTACACTATTTTTAAGTGCATTATACTCCTCCATAGCTCTACACATATAGGTTAAAATTAAACATGAATAAAAACTATTCAACTATAACGTTAAAAATAATATCACTTACACATTCAAAGCATTAATCGCTTCTTCGAGCAATTCAGAGTGCAATGAACAAAACACAACTACATTATTTCTCTTAGGACATATAACAATTAGTTGCCATTGTTCACAACATAAGCATTCAGAATTGAAATTCTGGTATGCAGACCTCATATGTCCCAAGAACATTGACCTCTTCTCAACAAGGACGAGGACAGACCATGACCAATTTAAATTACTTTAAATTGTACCAATGTCATGGCCTCTGTTGTAACATCAGCAGACAGACAGACTATTTATCTAACCATTTAAATTGTGCATAATTGTAAATGCAGAAAGATAAATAACACAATGAATTGTTTACCCATTTCGGTGCAACCTCACCTACATCTGGGGGCTACCAAGCCAGGGAGGAAATTCACTATTAGTAGAATTAATTCAGAGTCAAAAAACTCGTTTGCACTCTTCACTTAAGACCTACCCAATGACACTTCAGCCTAGAGACCACTAGACCAGAGTTTCCCACTCAATCACCTCAGTGATATAACCAACTTACAATAGAGATATAAAGACACACTTCAAACACACACCTTGATCTTGCTTCTTAGCTTTGATCATGTGACACAACCCTCTTGCTTAAAAGCTTTGAGTGGCACAATGAACACAACAGTTCATACACACTAAACCAATGCAATTATACAGCTGACAATTTCTTGGCATACAAGTATCCTAAGACACACTTGAAGAACAAAAATTCTTCACTCACACAAACCACGTGAAGAACAACCTCTTCACTCACAAGTACACTATTGCTTAAAAGCTTTGAGTGAACAATTAGCATTGTACTAATAACAGCCTAAACATGTCTACCACTATGTGTTGCACCCCAAATTTTGACCCCTTAGATTCTCATTATCATTTTAGGAGCATACTCATGGATTACCTAACCTTAACCCAGTGCAAGTTTGGCTTTGTCAAGTTACAGATGAATCAGGGTTGTGTACAGTCAAATCGAAACTTCAGGGTTTGTGATCAATCCAAGTTTTAGGCTAATTCAATCATTAAATAAGATCAATGGTATTATAGGATGCCAATTGAGAATCCAATTTGAATTTGTCACTCCAGAATCAAGAACAGTGCAGCCCAGGTGCCCCGATTAGGGTTTTTGACCGGTAAAAGTCAATTGTAGTTTGACTTTGGTGTTGGAAGGTGTTTTAATGGTGGGATCATGATCCATGAAGTTCATATAGCTTAAAAAAGTTCATTCAAGAAGTATCAAAGTCTCAGGAGGTCCAGAGTGTCCACAGTCGACTCAGTAGTCACTGATCGATCGTACGGTTGACCGAAAAGTCAACTCCTCAAATTTAAGGAATTGGACTTCAGAGTGTGAATTAAAAATGTTCCTTATGTCATTTTGCACTTGCCTATCAATTTTCATGATCATTGGATCAAGGATGAAGGAGTAATCGAAAAATCGGGAAATTAGGGTTTTGAAAGGGGATAAACCATAACTCCTTAACCACACATCCAAATGAAGTGGTTCAAAGCTCATTGGAAAGCTCTTGAAAAATACTACAAAATTCCCTAAGTGGTCCATGATCAGAAAATGCATAGATTTGGAGTTATGACCAAATTCATTTTGAGAAGGGAAAACGACTTAAAATTTTTTCACTTTTAAGCTATTTTTTTAGCAACTTTGAGAGATTTTTTGGCATATTTCCTTTGAGAATTTGAAACTCATGAAAAAATGAATGTTTTAGAGCTATTTGAGGGCTTTCTAAAAAGTACTAGAAAATCTCAAACGGTTTTGTGAACTGAAAGTTATGGATTTAGCAAGATGGTGTTTTCACACTTGAGTTCCACATTGACAAACTTTCAAAAATCATTCATTTGATCAATTGGACCAATCTCAGATTTTGAAACATGTTTTATCTGATATGTAGAGACTTTGTAGCATGGAAATACAATGAAAATGTAGAGGAAATGGAATTGGCCAAGTTTGCAAGTGTACTTGCAAGTTGCAAATGCAACTTGCATTAAAAAATTATAAACAAGCAAGAGGTGGAAAGTATGTTCTGCACCAGCCATGAGCCTATACACTTTAGCCTGACTTTAGAGACACTAAACTCATCATAACACTTGACTTTAAGCTTACCTATCAACCAAGAAAGCCCTTTTTGGAGATTGGATTCAAAAAGTGAAAACCTTTCCTTCTTAAGAAGGATATCTCCAAATCTGCCCAATACCCCCATTTTCCTATAAATAGAGGCACTCCCCAACTCATACCATACACAATAGCTCTTCTAAAAACCATAGAAATCTCAAGCATTCACCTTTTCACACTTTTCTCCAAAATCACCAAAATCACAAAATTGCCAAAAAGCTTCAAAATCTGCCTTGCTACAATTGCTGCCAAAACCATTTCTCCACACTCAAACTCACCAAAAATCATCCCCACAATCCATAAATATGATATAGAAGGTGTTCCAACCATTGAACCACTCAAAAACCTCATTCTCCAAAAAGTCAACTTCCATACCAAGTAACTTTGACCACAATGTACAAAATCAGTCAAAACTTGTTCTAAGAATTCTCTTGATGTTCTAACCATTCAAACACCTCACAAATATCATATATCAGTTATCCAAAGCATTGATAATCATTGGTGAGGCCTATTTCTCAAACTGTCACAAGGTTGGTATTTTGCTTCAAAAGGAAGAAAGGTTCAAAACAAGGAGGTGATTGAAGATTCTCTGGTTTTCTTGTCCCTCTTGCTTGCTTGAAGTTGTATAAAAGAGGTATGTGCATTGAATTCATCTCATTCATCATTATACCATAAGGATAATTTTGGGGTTTTTGACATAAAGCTTACTTTGCTATTGTTTTTATGTTCACATACCAAACTTTGCCTTGATGGTTTTCTACCTGATTTTTGAGTATGATCATACTTAGTATGATGTTTAGAACATGTGTGGATGATTTGTTCAACTCATTCTTGTCTATTTTGGTATCTCACTCTCAAATTGCATTTACAAAGGCTATTCACGTGTAACATTTCAAATGCCCATACCAGTTCTGTCCTAAGCAAGATATGACTAAAATTTGTGGTCAATTTCATCTAATTTCATGTTTGTGACTTGTGAGAATTGGTTGCATGAGTATATTTTGTATGTTCCATTCTTTCATTTTCATGATACATGTTGCATTCTACATTTTAAAACACACAGCTGCATTACACATTATTTTCTTGCTTGGATTTGTTTTGGTTGATCTATAAGTGTGAGCATTAACATGACTAGAATGTGTAGGCTGTGAAGGTGTGAATGAATTGAAACTTCCTGCTTGTATCTTTGACAGCATGCCCCATTAATGAACTTTTTACTATTTATGAACCATTTTCAGTACAGCCTGGTTTGTAGTTGATCCGTGAAGCTTAGAGTCATTGGTTAATACTTTTAAAGTTGGTATGTGTGAGTGGTTTGATCCAAATATGCATAAAATCATGCCTTGAGTCCATTATGCATTTCAAGATACACTTGAACACTACACATTACTTCTCTGCTCCAATGTTGTTTTGTTTGAACTTGCCACTAAGATTCATCAAGCATCTCATACATAATTTGCTCAAACCATCATTTAGGCATGTAGGCACATACTTTGATCCATAGCTTCAAAAATGCATTTTTAAAGGCATATTTACAACTCATGCATCAGTTTTACTTTGGTTCAAGTATAAGCCTCATTTTTTTGTTGGAATTACTTGTGTGAGATGTATGGAATATGTGCTAACCTTCAGTTTAATCTAAGCATGTGTTGACATTGGAATTGCATCTCAAACCCTCATTCTTGCAACTGTCATGATTTTCCTTGTCATTTCCATATGACAGTTGATGTTTTGCTTCATAAACAAGCCTTTTGGATGTATGATCATTGTATGCATGATGTTTGAATTATGCTTGAACCATATATCTGATTGTAACATGCCTGAACTGATCACTAGCTTCAAAGATGCATTTTGTTCACATTTTTTGCAATTTACACATCACTTTTCATTTTAGACTGTCTTGATGCATACCTGTGGTTTAGATATCATTCAATAACATTTTATGGTATGTGTATGTGACTGGTATGATGTAGAACTAGCTGGATTTGAAACTGCATATCTTTCTGCACCTCACTAAACACAAAAAAATGCAGCATGAATGTCACTTTCACTACCACCAGTTTTGAACTCATTTTTTGTGTTGGCACTCATTCATCAACCTATTTCCAATGTGTGTATAAACTTTCTTTGACCTGAACATGCCTGGATTTGAATTTTCATGTCATTATGCACTTCACATGATAATGTTGCAAATTGAGTATCATTTTCCACCATGAACTGTTTTGTGCCAAATTTCCTTGCTTATTTCATTCATCAACCTTTATGTGGTTTGTGTGCATGATTACTTTATCTGAAACTGACTGGTGTGTGGGATTCATCTCAAAATGCATCTCACATGTTCACAAAGCACACACTATCGGGTTTTCAAATGGAGGGGGAATTTCAAAAATCCAACAGTGCCATCATGTTCCTTGTGATTTTCTATGCAATTTAGACCTAAAGTTTGTTGAAAATTATTGAGAATTGATTGAGTTAAAAGTGAAAATGCAAATCCAAGTTTTGTTCATGATTGGTACCCAGCCTGTCTTGAAACGCGCCCTATATGTTTATGGGGTGGCATTTGTACTTGGATGTACAACCACCCCAGTGGTAACCAACTTGTCACCTAAGCGCCTGTCACTGCATGTACCTGGGTTCAACCCCTGAGGAGGGCAACCCTTTTACCATTTTTTCCATTTATTTTACCAAACCTCAAAAATTCATATCTCTTTCATTTTTAATCATTTTTCACCCATTATTTTTGCATTGTGTTTTTTTTATGTCTACTTTCATGACATATTTTTAAATTCCATGTTTGCCTAATTTTTCATACCTTTTGACCACTTGCAAGTTGAGTTTGTTTTTATGGTCGTTTTCGCGTATACTGTTGAATTTCTTGATTGTTATACTTGTATGTGTTTGTGATGCTTGCTTACATTAATATCCTTAGATGTTAGTCAACATGCTAAGATTTTATATTTGGGTTGTTACCATGTTTATTTTGTCCCCTCTGTTGAATTTACTTAAGCTCGATCTGTTGTCACACTTCCTGCTTAATCATCTGCTTTGATTGTCATCAATGCATCTTTGCTTTATCTTTTAAACATATTCATTTAATGGTTGTCACCATACATTTATCTTCATCATGTAATTACTTTGCTTAATTTTTCTTTCCCCAAGTGATGAAGCTTGTTAGCCCTCATCCAAGTTACCTCCCATTTCTCCTTCCAAAGGAAAAGTCTTTTCATTGACCCCTGTGTCATGGATAGTTCATACATCTTTCTCTTGACTTTGTTAAGTCACTTTAACCTTACTTTATAAGCCATTAGACTTTGCTTTAAGTCTAAGAAACCCACTAGTACTAGGAGTGTTCTTCAACTAGAACCCTAGGGTAGAGTTTGTCAATTCTATGTAACAATCATCGTCATGATTTCTTACTTCCCCTTTTGAGTGTTATAATTTAGATTAGGGAGTTTTGTCAAACTCCACACAAACATTGTTATGTTTATTCCCCTTTGAACCTTGATCCTCATCAAGTGTTCTTTATCCCTTGTGAGGTGAACTACGATTGCTCTATTCTATCCTAGTTAGGATACGTAGGCAGAAGACGCGACGTCTTTGCGAGTAAACTTAGTGTATATAAACTTTAGGCTTCAACTTATACCTTTTCCCAAACAATAACACATTTCACAAATTTAGCAAGCAATCAAACAAAAGGTTCCTGTAGAGTACTACAGATGCTTAGGGTGCTAACACCTTCCCTAGGTATAACCAACCCCCGATCCCCGAATCTCTTAGCGTTGTCGTTACATCGCGAAAAGGGTTTTTCTTTCTTTAGACCTTTCCTTTGGACAAAATAAAGTTCAGTTGTAAAAGAATTAAGATTCAAGTTAATTTAATAGCTTGATATCCAATTTTCACCGCAACAGAAATGGCGACTTCATTGGGGATGTTTCTTTGAGGGTTTAGCCTATCTTGTTTGAATACTTGCTATACTTGTAAATATGTATATATGTTCCCTGTTGGATCTTGGGAACTTTGAATGGTGAGACAACACTATACCCATGTTTGAGCGTACTTATGATAAGATGGTGGTATATTCAAAGAGGCTTGTAGGGAGTTGATTCCCGACCAAGCTAACTTTAGAAAACCACCGCTCAGTAGAGGCCCTTCTGAGAGTTAGTATTGTTGATCGAGTATTCGTGAAAACAATGCTACTTTCTACATGGGAGCTCGTGATACTGAGGACCTTTAGATTACCTTTTCCCCACTTTGGCTTTATTAGGATGTAGTGCAATGACTATAAGGGAGTGATTTTGAAATAGTTGATACGTGATACTACACTTGGACGAGACTCTCTTGAGAATATTACCGACCACCAAGTTATTTGGGAAATTGGTAATATCCGAAAGATGGGTCGAGGACTCTGGGAACCTTTTAGAACCCTGTTCTACAGTTTTGAAAAGCCCTAATACATACTTTTGGGATGGGTAGACCTTGGCTCCATGCTCATGTTCTCCAAACCTAAACCTTTACCTGTTTACCTATGTGTATATGTGAATCTGTGCTTACCTATGTTTGTGCATTCATGCATTCATGAGCATCATATCATAAAAGTTTCATGGAACTCATACTTTTGTTTGTAAACATTAGGATCATCATGGATAGTGGAAAAAAGAAAACTATGAAGTACACTTACAAGAGTCCTAAATTGGATGACATAGAGAGGTTGAGCACTTTGATAACAGATCTAGAAGGATTCAAGAGCAGGTATGGGAACTTATTGTCATTGTTAAGGGTAAAGAAGAAGATGGATATGGGACTTCTCTCCACACTTCTCCGGTTTTATGATCCGTTCTACCATTGTTTCACTTTTCTTGATTATCAGCTGGTACCTACACTCGAGGAATATTCTTGCTTGGTTGGGCTACCCATTCTTGATGAGTCTCCTTTCCAAATCATGGAGAAGGACCCTAAGGAGGAAGAAATTTCTAAAGCTACACGTTTGGGATTGGTGGATATTCAGAAAAATATGGTTACTAAAGGAGGAATATTTGGTTTAACTGCAGAGTTTTTGGTTGGGAAAGCCCAATACTATGATGATCATTTGAGTATGGATGCATTCGAGGCTATCCTCACCTTGCTCATTTATGGGATCTTCTTGTTTCCAAGTTTTGATAATTTTGTGGATCTCAACGCCATTAAGATTTTCTTGAAGAAAAACCTGTGCCTACTTTACTAGCTGACGCCTATCATTCTGTTCATCTGAGAAATCTTCATAAAGGAGGAATGGTTACCTAGTGTGTCCCTTTGTTATACAAGTGGTTTATTTCTCACTTACCTAAGGCTCATGCTTTTTGGAAGGAAGGTTGGTGGTCTCAGAAGGTTATGCCTCTTACTCACTCTGATATTGATTGATACAGCCGTAATTACGATGGGATGAAGATCATTGACAGTTGTGGAAGTTTTGGTAACGTACCTCTTCTTGGTACAAATGGAGGAATCAGTTACAACCCTGTTCTTGCTCGCCGACAGCTTGGATATCCTTTGAAGGACAAACCCAATAGCGCTCATGTGGAAAATATTTTCTTTAAGGGAGAATCAGAATTAAGAAAAGAGATCCTAAAAGCTTGGGGGTCATGTGCATAAGAAAGGAAAGGAAGCCTTTGGGGAACCTAGTTGCATCTTTCTCGAGCCTTATCTCCAATGGGTCCGAAAGAGAGCTATTTAGCTGAAGATGCCTTATCCTCAACAGGAACACATGGTTTTAAAAGAGGAACCCCCATTAATCTTTATGTCTGAAGAGGAGAAGTTGAAGATTGCTTTGACAAAATCACAACAAACTGAAGTAGCCTGGAGATACAAGTACCAAGTAGCCGTGGAAGAAAATAATGAACTCCGTAGACAACTTCAGATGAAGGATGAAGAAATGATTGCTTGTAAGAAAAGGAAGGCGCAGGAAGATTTATTTTATTCCAGCCATCAGTCAACTCCATGGAAGTTAATGGTGGACAAGCTCATTCTTGAGAACACGCAGATAGAAGAAGAACTCAAGAAGATCAAAGCAAGAAAGGACTTTTGTTAGAATATCTTTAGGACTTTTGTAAGATGTACTATTTTGTAATTTTGAAAATCAATGAAATAAGATGATGTTTTGATGTTTACAAAATCTGAGTTCCATAAAACCTTTGCATTTGCATTCTCATTAATTAATCATTCAAGGAACTAAATATTGTTTTGCAGATATTATAGGATGGATTCTGGAAAGAAAGTAGAGATTATGTTCCAAAGACCAAAATTGGAGAACCTGAAGAAACTGGGAAGTTTAGTAGAAGACCCTGAGGCATTCAGAGAGAAGTATGGGAATATGTTGTCTTTGCTAGAAGTTCAAGTATATGAAGAGATGTTGTCTGCACTCGTGCAGTTCTATGATTCAACCTATCACTGCTTCACATTTCCAGATTATCAGTTGCTGCCAACCTTGGAAGAATATTCCGCCCTGATGGGAGTAGGCGTCACTCCTAGACCATTTTATGGAAGAGAAGGGACTCCTAATGAAAGAGCAGTTACAGAGGCCGCATATTTGGAGGTGGACAAAGTACGATCTCATATGATTTCCAAGGGAGGGTTGTATGGATTTCCAGCTATGTTCTTGTATGAAAAAGCTCAAAGCTATGTGTCGCTACTGCGAAAATCGGCGCCGGCTGAACAGAAGAGTCGCCACCGTGCGTTATTTATCCCACGGGAGGGAAAGGAAACGCTCAGAGTAAACCTCACACAACACGGGAAAGGTATGGTCATCGCAACCAAAACCTGGGTTCGGGAGTCGGTTACGCAAGGGGAAGGTATTAGCACCCCTCACGTCCGTCGTACTCGACGGGATCCACGCTTGTTCTCGGGTATGGACTGTTATTCTATCTAAACTATAGGTTGAGGGTTAAAAAGAAAATAAAATGAAAATAAAAATGACTCGGCAAAGTATCGCACTTTATGCCTACGTATTCCCGTCTGGAACGAGAAATCAGAGTCAACGTAGTTCGCCTACCTACGGGAAACGAGGGGAAGGTTGCTCGCTAGGATATCGCATCCTATGCCTACGTACTTTCACACGGCATGGA
This sequence comes from Lathyrus sativus, assembly GCA_963859935.3. NCBI lineage: Eukaryota > Viridiplantae > Streptophyta > Magnoliopsida > Fabales > Fabaceae > Lathyrus > Lathyrus sativus. Next base: position 362,281,187 of record OZ012739.1, read on the forward strand.
AGATCAGAGCAAACGTAGTTCGGGCCACGGAAGACACAAGCTTGTCTTGATTGACTTTATTCCTTCTGAAAAAAGGCTTTCTTGATTAGCAGTCCAAGCGGACAAAAATGACGTCTTGATGAGTTCACATTCTTTTACGGAAGAAGTGTCTTTTATTGTGTTTGAAATCTTTATGGTATTTTTCTGTTTGTTTTGAGGAAGAAGAGACAGAACTCTAAACTACGGTTGCGAAGGGAATCAAACTAACCTAATGTTATCATGCATGGGTTAAGACCTAGTGTCTATCATGTTCCTCTCTTGCACAGAGAGAAACAGAGATCCTACGGGATAGGCAAAAACAGAAACAATGACAGATATAATAAAGCGGTAAAATGCATGGATGCAACAGTACAAGCGAGGCAAGGGAGTCCCACTCAACCTCGAACCTAGAAAACAATAGGCGAAAGTGAACAGGCTTCACTTTCAACCCAACAGGTTAACAGCAAACAATACAGTCAGGAAAACCAAACAATACAGCAGAAATGAAATATAGCAGAAAAACAAACAGCTTTAGCAGCTTTGAATTAACATCTGGCTTCAAGTAATCTCCAATCAGCTACAGGCTTCAACAAGCATCAATCTCCATCTCCATGGCCTTCAGGAAAGGGCTTTGATCATCAGTCTTCTATCTGCAATGGCTGTTCTTCAAGTCCAAACCTCCAGGATGAGGGATCAGTCACAAGAGTGAATTGGGTGTCAAGCAATCAGTTGACTACCAAAGGTGGTGAACAGACTGCTTCTAACACAAAAGACATTTTCTCTCAAGAGTTCTATCTCTTAGACACTATCACCAAGCCTTCCAAAGGAAGGGGGTGAGTGTCTTAGAGAGACTCTGAATCACAGAGAAGAATGGATGCAGACAAGGCAATCCATGTTTGAGAAACAAGCTTTCTAATCTAGAGCTCTGCCTAGCTCCTAAACCCTAGTCTCCTCAGCATCTGCTAGCAAGAATCTCCTCTTCAACTCTGGAAGTTGATCTTCAATCTCTGGATCTCCAATGGCTTTTATCTCCTCAAGTCTTCAGCTCTCTCAAGTCCCCAGACAATCCCAATACCCACACAGACAAGCAATAATCCCCAGAGGGCACACCACACCAGTCAATCAGATATACAGTACATTAATAGCAGTAGGGGAATCCTGACTTTTTTCTAAGGGGATCTAATAACTACCCATAGCCCCTATAGTCCCATAGCTAACCTATTCAATCTCTAAGTCCTAAAGGAAGTGAATTAATTCTCCTAAGTCATCACCTAAAACCCTAGTTTGTTCATGTTGTTCACACCTAAACTAAACACCTAAAATTAATTTCTAAAAATGGGAACTAAATTGTATCTACAAGTTTAATGTCTAACCTAAACAACCTAAAAAGAATGGGTGAAAAATATTGAAGCATATAATAGAACAAAAAATAACAAAATCATGTATGAAATGAAACTATTTAAAATGCTATTTATTTAGAAAATATGGGAAAAATATCAAATAAAAAATAAAATGCAATTTTTATTTTTTATAATTTTCTTGACTCTTTAAAAAAAATAATGCAAAAAGAATGAATTAAAAATATGCAATTTCTGATTTATTATGAATTTTCAAAAATGAATGAAAAATAAAAAGAAATTAAGAAAAGAAAATAGAAAGAAATAAAAGGGAGGGGGTGAGAAAAGTAAGAAGATCAGTTCAGCGCGTTGGGCCCATCAAATTGGGGGGTGCGTATAGTTATCTGAGCCCATTTCCCTCCCCTAAATGAAACGGCGTGTTTCAATGTTTAAAATCTCCCTCCGTTTTGAAGTTTAATCATGTCCGTTGGATTGGGTCTCCAAGTCAAAGGTCAGAATGCAATCGTGTGGCTCCTGACCCTTCTTCAACCTCCAGCCACTTAGGGTTTCAGAAAACCCTTCTCATGCACGATTCTTCCACCTCCTCTATCTCCTTCATCTCTCATCCAAATTCAACGATCCAAAGAGCAAACATGACCCTCATTTCTCCCCCTATACAGCCATGACACTATCTCATTCTGAAACTCATTCAAGGAGCAAACCCGATGGTGATACCAGATAGAATCCACCATTATCACCTGTCCTCAACTACTCCAATTCTCCACAAAATTCATCCTAAACTAATCTACAACTCATCCTGATCACAACATGCTAATCCAATCACATTTTCGTGCCTTATCCTAGCAATTACAAGTCTCAACAGTTTTGGTACCTCATGCTTAAACTCCATGAAACTCCTCCAAAATCATCCAAAACAGTCCTCTACCCTACCTTAACCATTCTACACTACCAAAACCCTAAGATTCTAACTAAATCAAGCTATTCGAGCAGAAAACAAACCTGGTGCAATTGGTGAAAACAGGTGTACAACTCTTTGGATCAGATGCTTGTGATGAATGGAAAGTGATCAGCAACCTTGATAATGAATTCTGTATGCAATACCCTTGGTGCAAACCCCTTGAATCTTGCAATTCCAATTTCTTGAACCTTGAATGATGAACTTTGTATAGAACTATCCTTGATTGATTCAGCCAAATGAATGTGTGAATTACAACCTATGGATGATGGTGATGAAGTTCAGATCAAGAATGAGGAGGATTGGTGAGAAATTGAGGTAGTTTGTGAAGCTTATGCAAGAATGGAAAAGTGTGGAAAACTTGGGATTTTGAGCAAATGAAGTCACCAACCATGGCATGAACCAACTTGTATGAATATATAGATGAGGTTAGAACCTCCTAGAAACTTGGAGAAGTTTCCCTTGCACAAATTCCCTTGGATTTTGATTATGTTTCTTACATTGCAAGCAACCATGGATAATTCACAAATTATGAACTAAACTCAAAATTCCACTTTAGCCAATGTCTTTAAAATGACATTTCCATTCAAAATGACCTATAATTTTGCTTCATTTGGCCAAAATATGAAAAATCTCATTTTTAAGGCCATTTTTATTCATTAAATCCAACAATTTTGAAACCTTGTGCTATGAATCTTTCCAATCTCTCATGGTCACTTTTCTAGACTCAAAATGTCATTCGGAACAAGTTTGATGTTGTAAAGTTTTCCATTTGAAGCTTCCTTGTATGAGTTTTGGGCATAAGTTAAAATGACCTGTAATTCACAAATGACCAAAATACCCTTTTCTTGTCAAGACCATAAGTAGAGTTCCCCAAATCATATGAAGGCATACTATACCATTCTAGAAAGCTAAGACAATAAGGAACAACTCTTATGTTGACCAGAAATTCATTTGAGATCTCCTTGAGGGGTAAAAATAGATTGGAAGTCAAGTCACTTTCACAGACAGAATTTCAGATACCCCAGATGACCTGTAACTTGCAAGGACCATAACTTGAGTTCTATAAATCTCCTTGATGTCTTCCACCACTCAAATTAAAGGTATTGAGATCCTCTACAAGTTTCATGTTGGCCAAGGATCCATTTGAAGCTTGCATTTTGACTTATCTTGCTTGGAAATTTGACCTAAACTAGGGGATTTTACATAGAAACCCTAATTTAGACCCTCCTCTTCTCCTTGATTTCTCTTGATTTCTTCTTAGCATAACAACATATCTTTATTCTTAATGTTAAATGATGAACCCCACATCTCTTCAATAGCCCTTTATGTCCTCAAATCAATCAATTGACCTAGGGTTGACCTAGGATTGACCCAGATGAAACCCTAGTTGACTGTCTTCAACTGCAATTCTTGTGATCACATCAACAACTTGTTTTCTTCTCCAAATGACTTTCTAAGTCCTCCAAGATGTCTATATACTCCCCATGCTCTCAATTCACATCCCATAATTCCCTTGTTGATCCTCAGACACCCTCAGTTAGGAGATATACTCAATGCTTAATCCACTGAACTCCCTGCTTTCAAATTCTTTTCTGATGACTTGAATGAGATTGAATTAGGATAATAACCTCTTGATAGGCCTCTAGAGATGATAACAATGATTGGCCCCCTGCTGGATGACTTGCTATGCTTATGCTATGCAGATGGTTAGGCTATGTACATGACTCTATATGCAAATGCTAATGATATTGAAACATAAACCAAGTGAATAAGGTTGGGCAAATTTTTAGGGTGCAACAGCTGCCCCTATTCAAGCGACTTGAACCCGATTGGGTGAAGAGCCCGGAGCCTTCAGACATTCGCGGTACGAGACGGTTGAATTCCAATGAAACCAGAAATTTGCCAACCGCAGAAATAAACTGTGCTCCTTCTTGGGGCACGACATTCATCAGCTGAATCTGACTGTTATGACAACCCACTGGTCTCGCGCGACCGTGCTAGGGATTATTTTCATCGTTCTGAAAAAGATTCTATCATCGCAGAGACAGAACACTGTCCACGTCAGGACGCCTGCTTCGTCGATTTGGAAAACCTCAATAACTCTGCTGGGGATGGCTGGTCTGCCTTCTCGTCAGAAATAAATCGTCCACGTTGGGAATAAACTCTTCCACGTTAGGAATACCACCGTCCACGTTAGGACTCACCTTTCCACGTAAGGAATCCATCTCTTTCTTCCACGTTAGGAATAACTTCTTTGATCTGTCCGCGTCAGGACTAAACTTTTCCACGTAAGGAAACAACTTCCCTTTCCATGTCAGGAATACAAGCCTCTTTCCACGTAAGGAATACTATCTTTCCACGTAAGGAATCACATCTTTCCGCGTAAGGAAACCTTTTCTCAAACTGTCCGCGTCAGGACTAACCTTTTCCACGTAAGGAAACAACTTCTCTTTCCACGTCAGGAATCAACTTCTTTCCACGTTGGCGATCAATCCTGATATGTCCGCGTAAGGACTCAATTTTTCCACGTAAGGAATAAACTAGTCTTTCCACGTAAGGAAACCATTTTCCTTCCACGTAAGGAACGCTCTTGATATGTCCACGTAAGGACTCAATCTTTCCACGTAAGGAATCATCATTTTCAAACTTTCCACGTAAGGAATCTTCATCTTTAAACTTTCCGCGTAAGGAATCTTCATCTTTCCCCGTTAGGAATACAACTCGTCTTTTCTGCGTCTGTCCACGTCAGGACTGAACTTGCTTTTCCACGTAAGGAACTGAAGCTTCTCTTTCCTCGTAGGGAATAACCTTGTCCACGTCAGGACTCACATTTCGTCTTGATTTGTCCACGTCAGGACTCACCTCTTGACCCGCTGAAGTAATAGAACTTGTCCACGTCAGGACTTGCGCATCTTTGACTTGCTGGGGAAATAAGACTTGTCCACGTCAGGACTCACACTTTGCCCACAACACAAAAAAGGATAAACTTGTCCACGTCAGGACTCTCGCATCTTGTCATCTTAAAGAACTATAAACGTCCATGTCGGGACGCACATTTCACCATTACGAATAAAGCTATCTGCTGGAAATAAATTGTCCACGTCAGGACACCAACACGAAGGGTAATCAATCTTGTCCACGTCAGGACTCCACACTCAATCAATACCGAGAACTCGATCCTGTCCACGTTAGGATTAACACACATCGTCAATTCGAGGAAATGTCCACGTTAGGACTTCACATTCCAACAATCTTCTCTAGCACAAAGAAAACCCGTCAATAAAATTGTCCACGTTAGGACTCATCCTTCCCTTGGTCCGCAAATTTCTTATCACTGACATTACAGCAACTTTGGGGCTGACTCTACTGGGGACATTTGGAAACCAAACTTCCGGACGCCTGTTCTGATAACCGGCGGTAGCCTCTTAAATTCTGATTCATGAATCCTTTGATGACCAATAGCTCTGCTTGAGGATAAGGAGAAACTTATCCTGCTGACTCTGTGGGGAGTAGCGCCACAACTGACACTTCGTCGGATGTCTCACGTCGAGATCCTGAATGCTTGATAATTCATTTGAGCAAGAGCTCTCTCTACCTGCAAGAGAAATAACACTTGAACACAAACGGTTAGCCAACTTAGTTTATGTTTCAAAAATGCATATGTTTGGCAATGATGCAATGCTCCCTTCGACATGGGAATGCTACACGTTTCTTTGGTTAATACAAGTATGACACTATATGCTGATGCGAATGCAGACTCGAATTGTTGGGCACAGGAGCTGCTTCAGCAAAATAAATGCTGAAAACAATGCCAACTCCGCTGGGGATAGCCAGGTGCTACCGAATCATTCCAGCAAAATAAACGCTGGGCAGATGAAGTCGATTCAGCAGGGAAATCGGGAACTTAACCTAGCACCTTGTTGAAGGGCCACCCTGCTGGGGAATACAAATCTGCTGGAGAATAGTAGATGCGCCTGGTATGATCGAACTTCTGCTGGAAAGAGAACGGATATCATACGGTATTTTGACAAAATAAACGCCATGACCCACACCAACTCTGCCGGGGAGAGCCTTAATCTTTGAGTTCCACTGGGAGGAATACTTGCTGAGAAGAGAATTCCACTGGGGATGGGATGATTCTCTTGGGAAAAATCAACTGACTCCACTGAGGAGAGTAAATGACCCTGCGGGGAAAGGTGAACCGTCTGAATTCAGCTCGCCAATTGGAAATATTAACCTTCTGAGGCTGAACCACTCTCTGCTGAGGATAAATGACTCTGCTGGAGCACGTCCTCTTGGATAGGCTACGACTAGCTGGGGAATTTTATCCTTCTTCAGGAAGGAACATGCATGACCTGCGTGGAGATCAAGTCTTACTGCAGTCTCTTGATCATCTTCTCCGCACGGCTATGAAACCTGCAACAACACAACCAGGGCAAGACAAGTCTATACAACCGAATCGATTCAAGTTAGTGACATTACTTTCAGTTAATTCAAAGCTTTAGCAATTGTTGGCAAGGGCCAGTGACGTTATGCACATGCTAGTTTCATCAAACTTAGGCGTTAATCATGCACAAAACAGTAAAGAACAGTGTCAAGTACTGAATAACGTATTTTATTGATTGGGCCCCTGAATGGGCGGAATTTGTACACGGAATGTAACTCCTGAAAAGAGGAAGCTACACAAAGCAAATATACAAGTATGCACAAGCATAAATATATCGACAAATCAACTTTGTACACATGTCAGCAACGGGATGCAGATGAACACCACGAACTGATCCTCCCATGACTCGTCCGACTCTAATGCTTTTCCCGGTATTCATACTTCTGAAAAGGTTGTACCAGATAACCGATCCTCCCCGGTGTATTCTCCCGCATTGATGCTCAGCGCAATATCAAATTCGGACCGCAGTCATTTGCTTTTCAAATCCCTAACTTTTGCGTGAACCGCCCTTTACGGGTTTTCAGTTCACCGGGATACCCTTTTTTGCCGAAGCCGCCCAGTGTAGGTTTTCAACTTCGCGGGTGTCCATTTTTTCAATTTTATCCCTAACTTTTGCCCGAACCTTTCATTCTGTTTTTGGTTCGCCAGGATGCCCCATTTTTGCCTGGACTCTCTTTTTTCTGTCCAGCGGGTCTATTTTAAGCAAAGTATTTTTTAACTGCGTCCGAATTCACAGGCGACGTAAAGTCTTCTCCGTCCATGGTGGACAACAACAACGCTCCTCCTGAAAATACTTTCCTGACAACGTATGGCCCTTCGTAGTTGGGGGTCCACTTGCCCCTGCGATCTGCTTGCGGCGGGAGAATCCTTTTCAGCACAAGGTCGCCCGTCTGAAAGCTTCGCGGATGTATTTTCTTGTCGTACGCTTTCTTCATTCGGCTCTGGTATAAACGACCGTATGCTAGAGAAGCTAGCCTCTTCTCATCCATCAAACTCAGTTGGTTCAACCTGTCTTTCACCCATTCTGCCTCGTCCAGCTGAACGTCTCGCAATACTCTCAGAGAAGGGATCTCAACTTCCAATGGTAATACCGCTTCCATTCCATACACTAATGAGAACGGGGTTGCCCCGGTTGATGTGCGTACCGTCGTACGATAACCGTGCAAAGCGAAAGGTAGCATCTCATGCCAATCCTTATAGGTCACCACCATTTTCTGCACAATCTTCTTGATATTCTTATTGGCTGCCTCAACAGCGCCATTCATCTTGGGTCGGTAAGGGGAGGAGTTGTGATGTTCGATCTTGAAATTTTGACAGAGTTCCTTCATCATTTTGTTGTTCAGGTTCGAACCGTTGTCCGTGATTATCCGCTCGGGGATCCCATATCGGCAAATGATATCTCTCTTGATGAATCTGGCCACCACTTGCTTCGTTACATTTGCATAAGACGCCGCTTCCACCCACTTGGTGAAGTAATCGATTGCTACAAGAATGAACCGATGCCCGTTAGAAGCCGTAGGCTCGATCTTTCCAATCATATCGATTCCCCACATCGAAAATGGCCAAGGCGATGACATCACATTCAGAGGGCTTGGAGGCACATGGATCTTATCGGCATAGATCTGGCACTTGTGGCACTTTCTCGCAAACTTGAAACAATCAGTTTCCATAGTCAGCCAAAAATAACCTGCCCGCAGCAGCTTTCTCGTCATAGCATGCCCACCAGCATGCGTGCCAAAGGTACCTTCGTGTATTTCCTCCATGAGCAACTTTGCCTCTTTTTCATCTACACAACACAACAACACCAAATCGTGGTTTCTTCTGTATAAGACGCCATCCGGGTTCAAATAGAAATTGCCTGCTAATCTCCTGAGAGTCTTCTGATCTTGACTGGATGCCCCAGCCGGATACTCTTTATTCTTCAGGAAATTAAGGATATCGAAATACCATGGTTTGTCATCAGATGCTTCATCAATAGCAAATACATAAGCTGGCCTGTCCAGTCGAGAGATAATGATTCGGGGAGCCTCGTTCCAGAAGTTGACTTTGTACATGGAAGACAAAGTGGCCAGGGCGTCAGCCATTTGATTCTCTGCCCGCGATACGTGATGCAATTCAACCTTGTCGAAGAAAGGCAACAATCTCCTTGCATAATTCATGTAGTGTATCAAATTGGGCTGACGTGTCTCCCATTCCCCTTTGATCTGATTCACCACCAGAGCTGAGTCTCCGTATACGTCCAGATTTTGGATTCGCAAATCAATGGCTTCCTCAAGCCCCATTATACAAGCTTCGTATTCGGCCTCATTATTGGTAACGGCAAAGGTCAATCGGGCAGTAAACGGGATGTGCGACCCGTGTGGCGTAGTGATGATTGCCCCTATTCCGCTACCGTAAGCATTCACAGCTCCGTCAAATATCATCCTCCATTTGGAACCCAACTCTGGTCCTTCGTCTGGCAACGGCTCTTCACAATCTTTCATCTTTAGGTACATGATATCCTCGTCAGGAAAATCAAACCTCATCGATTGGTACTCTTCAATAGGCTGCTCCGCCAGATACTCAGACAGCACACTCCCCTTTATAGCCTTTTGTGAGACGTATTGGATGTCATATTCAGTTAAGACCATCTGCCAACGGGAAATTCTACCTGACAACGCCTGCTTTTCAAATACATATTTGATAGGATCCATCTTCGAGATGAGCATGGTTGTATGATTCAGCATGTACTGCCTCAAACTCTTGGCGGCCCAGGCTAGCGCGCAACAAGTTTTCTCCAGCATTGAATACCGAGATTCGCAGTCTGTAAATTTCTTACTCAAGTAATAGATTGCATGCTCTTTTCTCCCTGTCTCGTCATGTTGACCGAGAACACAACCCATGCTTCCCTCAAGAACCGTCAAATACATGATCAAGGGTCTCCCTGCCACTGGGGGTATCAAAATAGGAGGCTCCTGCAAATACTGCTTTATTTTATCGAACGCCTTTTGACAGTTTTCGTTCCACGTTACAGCTTGATCTTTCTTCAACAGCTTGAATAATGGTTCACATGTGGCCGTTAGGTGAGATATGAACCGGGCGATGTAGTTCAACCTCCCTAAAAACCCGCGCACCTCTTTCTCTGTTTTAGGCGTCGGCATTTCTCGAATTGCTTTTATTTTAGCAGGATCAACCTCTATTCCTCTTTCGCTTACGATAAACCCCAGCAGTTTACCCGATCTCACCCCGAAGGTGCATTTGTTAGGGTTCAGCCTCAGCCTGAACTTCCTAAGCCTTTTAAATAACTTCAGCAGATTCACCAGATGCTCTTCCTCCGTCTGGGATTTGGCAATCATATCGTCAACATAAACTTCGATCTCTTTATGCATCATGTCATGGAAAAGAGTCGTCATTGCACGCTGATATGTTGCCCCAACATTCTTCAAGCCAAAGGGCATCACTTTATAGCAAAATGTTCCCCAAGGTGTTATGAAAGTAGTCTTCTCCATATCCTCTGGCGCCATTTTAATCTGGTTATAGCCTGAAAAGCCATCCATGAAGGAGAATACGGAGTATTGAGCAGTATTATCAACTAGCACGTCAATATGAGGAAGTGGAAAATCGTCTTTTGGGCTTGCTTTATTCAAATCTCTATAATCCACGCACATTTGAACCTTGCCATCTTTCTTTGGCACTGGTACGATGTTAGCAACCCAAGATGGATACTTTGTCACAGCAAGGAAACCAGCGTCCCACTGTTTTTGGACTTCCTCTTTGATCTTCACTGCCATATCTGGTCGAGTTCTGCGAAGTTTTTGTTTGACCGGTGGGCAATCTTCTTTCAGTGGCAGGCGGTGCACAACCATATCTGTATCGAGCCCTGGCATATCTTCATACGACCAAGCGAATACATCACTATACTCTCGAAGCATTTCAACCAATCTTCGCTTGATATCACCCTGCAGTGCGGCCCCGATACGAATATTCTTCTCAACCCCTTCCGACCCCAAGTTGATAATTTCGATGACCTCATCGTGAGGCCGAATGGCTCTTTCCTCTTGCTTCACCAACCAAGACAGTTCTTCGGGAACGTCGCTATCTTCGACAACCTCTTCTTCGGCCTGAAATATCGGGTGTTCAAAGTCGGGACGAGTCATAGGTGGTTCAAGGATGTCATCTGAAAATATTATCCTGCAAAAGGAATGGTTAAGTGCTTCAAAATGCGTATAAAGCGAATAACCACGTTGCCATTTTATTGAAAAATATAAAACAAGAAAGACAGGGATTACAGTATTTGCACATGAAGAAACGCCATTTATTTAATGATTAACACGCAATGTTCATAACAACACAGCCCTAAGCAAATCATGATGCCCCGGGCAAGACATCAGATTATTCAACAATTAATAAAGCAAAGCATTACTGTTTAAGAGTCACAGGAACAAGCTCCTGAATAGACCAGTTGCACAGTCCTTGTCCTGGCGTGCTTGGCTGAATCCAGGCATCCATATCACAGTCGCTGTCTCCTTCATCCGATTCCGAAGCAGCATTGACGGTCTCATGACACACTCCACTGGCAGAGATGGTGATTGGCCCTCTGAAACGGGGTGCCCCCACGGAAGGAGTTGACGACGACGGTTGGTATCCTAGCCCGAACCGGTCCATCTTCACAGGAATGTCCAGCACTTTGCCCCAACCCTTTGCTTCTCCTGCTTCCACTAGAGCTTGAGCTTCTTTATACGATGAGACGGCTATCTCTGGCGCTTTGCTCGGCCCGGGACCTTTGTCTTTGATGCGCAACCCTTCAAATGCCTGGCAGGGTGTTTCGTGGATCTCTCCGTCGACCTCCACATATTTAAATGACAATAGATGGCTGACCAGGATGTCCTCTTCTCTGCATATGGTGACTACGCTGTCTCCGACCATATATTTTAACTTCTGATGCAGGGTAGACGTGACTGCCCCAGCCCCATGAATCCAGGGTCTTCCAAGCAAGCAGCTGTACGCAGGCTGTATATCCATGATATAAAACTCAGTTGCAAACACCTCCGGCCCCACCTGTAGAGGCAATGTGATCGATCCAAAGACTGTTCTCCGCGTGCCGTCAAACGCTCTGACTACCAAGTCGCTGGGCGTGCACAAGATTCCTCTAACATCCAGCTTCATCATCGCCTTCTTGGGCAGTACATTCAAAGACGATCCGGTGTCGACCAATACATGCGACATTACTGATCCTCTACACTCGACAGATACGTGCAGCGCCATATTATGATCTCTCCCTTTCGGGGTCAAGTCGAAGTCGGTAAAGCCCAAGCTGTGGCCTGCATTCACATGTGCCAACACTCCTTCCAGCTGATTTACAGAGACGTCTTGGGGTACAAAGGAAGTATCCAGGACTTTCAGCAAAGCATTTCTGTGAGCTTCCGAACACAACAGCAATGACAGGATAGATATTTTGGACGGCGTCTGCTGCAGATGCTCCACAATCTTATAATCACTTTTTCGAATCAAGCGCATGAACTCTTCTACGTCTTTCGATGCCGATTCTTTTTCGCTTGCTTGCCTTGGGACATTATCAACCGCTTTCCCTTTTCCTTTCGCTAGTCTTTCGGCCTCCACTTCAGGGGATATAAAGATCCTACCACTCCTTGTCATACCTCCCGAACCAACAACATTATCCACAGTCTCGGCTGGCTGCTTATTAACATCAATCTTTATCCCGTCACAATACACCTCCAACCCATACGACCATGGGACTGCTTTCGTGTTCTCGTATGGGATCGGCCCGGCCTTAGTTATGGTGATCGGTGGTCGCTGAGCTGGTGCTGCAATAGTGATTGTCTTATGAGGAATTGTTACAGTGGCCACATCATTCTGATCATCTGCTACTGCCCTTGCAGGCTCTTCAGTTGCTGCTCGATCAAACTGCAATATGCCTCCATTAATTAAAGCCTGAATGCCTTTCTTCAAATCATCACACCCCCCAGCTAGGGTCCAACATTCTAAGCAATATTCGTCACATCCCGGGTAAACACCCCCTTGCAACAGTCTGCTTTTTATCTTGCTCAGCGGCGTCTTTAAATCGTCGACACTCATAATCAGATTTAACCCTTCCTCAGTCAGAATGGCGTTTGCCCCGTGATTAGGCATGGGCTTCTGCACTATATTCGGACCTGCCGTTCCGAAATTGATAGTCTTATTGTCCAAAAGATCCTGCACAACATGCTTAAAAGCATGGCAACCCTCTATATCGTGGCCTGGAGCCCCAGAATGAAACTCACAGTGCCTGCTTGCATCGTACCCAAACGGGGGAGCTCCCGTTATCGGTGCCAGAGTTCTTTTCTCTACCAGGTTCAATCCCAACAATGTCTGCAACAAATCTGCATAGGTTGAGGGAGGCTTCTCAAACACTCTTCTCGGTTTGCCACCCTGGAATCTTCGCTGAGCCTGCTGTGCCCCCTGCTGAGGCTGCTGCTGCTGCATTGGCTGTTGCTGAACCGGTTGTTGTTGCTGAAGTGGTTGTTGCTGGTACGGGATAATAACACTCGCCACCTGCTGCGGTTGATGATATTGGTTTCGTCCCCTGCCTCGGCCTCCAAACACTGCGCTTGCCTCGCCCTGACGGCGCCCACCAAAAGCCTTCCTATTACTGCCAGATGCAGTTGGTTCCTCAACCTGGAATTTTCCTTGCTTAATGTTACACTCAATCTTTTCTCCCATCAGAATTAGGTCTGAAAAACTGGCCAGAGACGTGTGAAACAGCATGTCATGAAACAAGCCTGTGAATGTGCCGACGAACATGTCATTCATTTCCTTATCTTCTACAGGAGGACGGACCCTGGAAGCCATATCGCGCCACCTTTGCGCGTACTCTTTAAAACTCTCCCCCTTCTTCTGCGACAGCCCTGCCAATTGGACCCGATTGGGCGCCAAATCGCTGTTATACTTGTAGTGAGCTACAAATGCCTCTGCCAATTGCTTCCATGTCTTGATATTGGTTGGTTCCAACCCCATATACCACTCTAGGGAAGGTCCCGACAGACTATCTTGAAAGAAATGCATTAGCATTCTCTCATCAGTTGAGTACGCAGACATCTTTCTATAATATGCTCGCACATGCACTTTCGGACATGTGTCCCCTTTATACTTATCAAACGCAGGAGCTTTGAATTTGATTGGCACCCTCAAGCCAGGTACCAGACCCATTGTTGCCATGTCCAAGCCCACAGCACTTTGGTTCAGGACCCCCCTCATCTGCTCTTCCAGCATTCTGATCTTCTGGGAGTCATCCATCGGCCCTTCGAAACCTCCGTCGGAGAAAGCGTCCTCCTGCTGATCTTCTTGCCACATACCATTTCCAGCTCCATACCCATCATATCCATTATTACGTCCAGCCCTGATCTGATTCATCCCCGGACCTCGGCCTCTGTTGCCGTACCCTTGGACACCTCCAGCAGGCCCAAAAGCCATAAACCACGCGCCGTTTCCATTTCCAAAACCTCCGTAACCCTGATTGGTCGCACCATAACCATCTTGCCCAAAGCCTTGAGCATTAAAGCCATATTTCCCAGCATTATCGAATCCCTGATCATTGAACCCGAATCCAGCATTGACAAAGCCGTTGCCTCCCATATTATCTCCCAAGTTGACATCACCAAGCCCCACGTTATGGACAGCAGTCTCATTCCCAACTCCGACGTTACCATTCAAAGCAGCGGTAGCGTTGTTGATGTTAGCAGCAGGTATATTGACTACAGGTGGAGCCACTGGCGTGGGAGTGCCATCTCCATGAACTGTATCGACCCGTACAGACTGATGATCCTCGTTACCGTGACCAGCATTTCGGGCCAACAAAGGCTGGACCATGGCCTGCAAATTCTCCTGACCTTTTGCAATAGCTTCCATGGTCTGCATAAAGAGGGCGAGCTTCTCGCGCACATCTTGCATCTCGTTCTGCATTTGATCCATGATTCTTCGACAGTTGGTGCGGGTAGAATAGCGGTGCGGGTGTTGATCTGCAATCCTGGAAAGTACCTGGTACAGGGTAGGAAATAAGATAACATCCAATGATTACCTGTAATGCAATATGAATATGAATGCAATGCAATGTGTCTGTGCATTAGGGAAGTTCATTCCCCCAGTTCTAGTGTGAAGGTGCCAGTGCGGTGACAGTGCGGACAACAGGAATATCGGAGCTGAATCATAGAAAGCCTCATATATTGCTGAGAAAACCGATAAGCCAAGAGTACAATAATACTGAGTACAACACGAAGGCATGACCTCATCCAACAATCCTGGTGATGGTCAGCACTATGCAAATAAAGCATACAAGCGAATATATGAAATAATCAAATGCTCTCAAAAGCCCGGTACTCTTCTATCAACCTCTTGGTCTCTGGGTGCCCTGGTCGGGTGAGCAGTCCTTCTACCAACTGATTCCTTTTCTTAAGAACACGACGCACGTCTCCCGCAGTTTCTTCCCATGTCGCTTCCCCGAAGCAATCTTCTAGTTTTCGCTTTTGAGACACAGCTTCATCTCTGCATTTGATTGCCTTGTTCAGTGCATTCTGGACACTATACCGGGTCATCACTTCTTCCTCACACTTCTTCATGCTAGACTTCAACTTCTCTTCGAGGTCGGAGATTTGCTGCTTCAACTTATCCTCCCTCTTCTTGTTGTTGGTGAGTGTAGCATTCCAAGTCTTATTGCAAGAAGAGATCTCTCGGTGTGCTGCATCGAGCGCCTTCTTTTTGGATTCCAGCATATCATGGGAGCTTCTGAACTCTTGCCCCAGACGTTCGCGCTTTTTCTTTTCCTCAGTCAACTCAGCCCCTAACCTGTTTAACAGCTCGATTTGTTGTTGGAAAGCATATACGGCCTTGTTCTTCTCACTGCGCACCTGAGCTAGCTCTTGCTCTAACCCTTCGTTGATCCTTATCAAGGCTTCTTTTTCTCTCACAACCTGCTCATAGGCTTCCTTAGAAACAGTAGTTGGCTCTTCTGCCGGAATAGGAACAATGACAGGTGCAGCTGGAAATGGCATTAATAACTGACTTGCTCTTTCCTGGATCCAAACCCTGTAAGGTGCATAGGCCTGGCAATCGTTCTTACCTAACAGTGGCTTCCCTTTGCGGTTAATACGTGTCCAGGCATGCTGCAGCTCAGCTAGCAATTCTCCCTTCAACTCACCTGTGAAGTACAGAGATTCCTGTACTTCTTCCTCCTGAGGTGGATTCTTCAGTGCATATCCGAACTGGCGAATGAATAGAGAAGGGTTGTAATTGATACACCCTTTTCTTCCTATCAGCGGCACATTAGGGTACCTAGAACAACTGAAGATGAGCTCAGATCCCAACAGGTCTCGATCAAACCACTCCATGTCTTCCGACGATAGCCTCATCAGGCGCTCTGGCCAACCAACTGGGACTGTAGTCTCTGCAACAGATCTTCTCTTAGGAAGGTGACTCTCAAACCACATACTCAACAAGGGTACACAAAGATGAACATTCTTCCCTCTTCCCTTCTCATTCTTGTAATGCAGTGAGTGGTAGAGATCTCCGAGTAAGGTAGGTACAGGATTACCAGCGGCAAACAAGTAGAAGGCGTCGAAGTCCACGAAATCCGGTATATTGGGAAACAAAACTATGCCATAAATGCACAAAGCCAACACAACATTGAAAGCAACCCGACACCCGCTCTTAGCGTACTCCTGGGCTTTACCAACTAAGAACTGAAGTGAGAAGCCTGGAACTCCACGGGAAACAGTAGTCAATAGTTCAGAGGCGTCGATATGCAAAGCTTTTGCCAAGTCCTCCGGCTTGGGCTTGGCGCCAGAATGGATGAATGGAACCTGGTTCTGCATGGGCAGCTCAACATACTCAGCGTATTCCTCCAGGGTTGGTCCCATAATAAAGTCAGAGAACGTGAAGCACCTCAGAGCAGGGTCGTAGAATTGCATCAAAGCATACAGCCCATCTAACTCTACCTCTGTAGGTTTACACACCAATCTCAGTAGTCTACCATAGCTCATCCGGAAGCTCCTACGAACACCCTCATCAGCAAGAGAGATCAACCCCAGTAAAGGAACAATATCAGGAGTAGGAAATTTGTAAGCAACTGTTCTCCTTAAGCTAGTCATGATCAAACACTCAGAAGTCTGGGCACTAGAACTAGGGAAATGCAAATGCACCTGCAGCACAGACACACGTTAGTAAAATGCAAATGGTAATGGATATGCAGTAATGCAATGCAAGCAACATGCAACAGGGACCAAAGCTGTAGCTGAATAGCCTAAACTATATCAAGAAAGTCCCAGACCCTCCAGAAGTCATCCAATCCTGGTCTCGGATAGACCTCAAACAAAGCTCCAATACTGGTCTCTGATGGACCCCATAATCATAACCTGAATGGCCTCTGGCAGGCCTCAGATCATATCTCCCACTGGTCTCTGACAGACCTCAGAACACATCTCCAAATAGTCTCTGACAGACCTCGGAACACACCAACTGGTCTCTGACAGACCTTAGAACCTTCCATAAATATCCAGGATCCTGATCAAGAAATAACCGGTAGTCTGAAGGTCTAGTTACCTGCATAACCCTGAATCCCCTCACAGGTGGGTGGCCCTATAACTGGCACAAGGTACGGCATCCTATGCGGTCGTCGGTGTCACAGACTTTCAGGGTTGATGATACGATTCCCAGAAGGAGTGGCATCATCAATCCCTGAAGAGGCCTCACTTAGCCAACTTCCAAATGATCGGTCCCCAGAGTCGACAATCCAACTAACCAGCAACCCACGCCAACCAAAGGAAGGGGCAGGAGGCCAACCAGAGGAACCTCGTCTGAGTGTAGATTTCATGGGACACCAAAGCAAGCAAAGCAAGCGGGCGCCCACTAATTTCTACTCTAATTCTAGGTGCACTCAAGCCCAGGTCCGACTTATCTCTCAATATCAGAACACCCGTCACACCCCAGATACAGCAACAATAATCAATATATAAAGCTGAAAATACAAGGTTAGAAATATAAAATAACTCGATACAAAATCCTCGACGGGAAAACAAGCATTAGGATTGACTCTCTTAAGGGACGTTGGATCCCAAATGCATAAGAACTATCGCAGTCCTTAGCAGCCAGGGGACGTTGGGTCCCCAGCAGAGTCGTCAGCTGTCGCTACTGCGAAAATCGGCGCCGGCTGAACAGAAGAGTCGCCACCGTGCGTTATTTATCCCACGGGAGGGAAAGGAAACGCTCAGAGTAAACCTCGCACAACACGGGAAAGGTATGGTCATCGCAACCAAAACTTGGGTTCGGGAGTCGGTTACGCAAGGGGAAGGTATTAGCACCCCTCACGTCCGTCGTACTCGACGGGATCCACGCTTGTTCTCGGGTATGGACTGTTATTCTATCTAAACTATAGGTCGAGGGTTAAAAAGAAAATAAAATGAAAATAAAAATGACTCGGCAAAGCATCGCACTTTATGCCTACGTATTCCCGTCTGGAACGAGAAATCAGAGTCAACGTAGTTCGCCTACCTACGGGAAAGGAGGGGAAGGTTGCTCGCTAGGATATCACATCCTATGCCTACGTACTTTCACACGGCATGGAAGATCAGAGCAAACGTAGTTCGGGCCACGGAAGACACAAGCTTGTCTTGATTGACTTTATTCCTTCTGAAAAAAGGCTTTCTTGATTAGCAGTCCAAGCGGACAAAAATGACGTCTTGATGAGTTCACATTCTTTTACGGAAGAAGTGTCTTTTATTGTGTTTGAAATCTTTATGGTATTTTTCTGTTTGTTTTGAGGAAGAAGAGACAGAACTCTAAACTACGGTTGCAAAGGGAATCAAACTAACCTAATGTTATCATGCATGGGTTAAGACCTAGTGTCTATCATGCTCCTCTCTTGCACAGAGAGAAACAGAGATCCTACGGGATAGGCAAAAACAGAAACAATGACAGATATAATAAAGAGGTAAAATGCATGGATGCAACAGTACAAGCGAGGCAAGGGAGTCCCACTCAACCTCGAACCTAGAAAACAATAGGCGAAAGTGAACAGGCTTCACTTTCAACCCAACAGGTTAACAGCAAACAATACAGTCAGGAAAACCAAACAATACAGCAGAAATGAAATATAGCAGAAAAACAAACAGCTTTAGCAGCTTTGAATTAACATCTGGCTCCAAGTAATCTCCAATCAGCTACAGGCTTCAACAAGCATCAATCTCCATCTTCATGGCCTTCAGGAAAGGGCTTTGATCATCAGTCTTCTATCTGCAATGGCTGTTCTTCAAGTCCAAACCTCCAGGATGAGGGATCAGTCACAAGAGTGAATTGGGTGTCAAGCAATCAGTTGACTACCAAAGGTGGTGAACAGACTGCTTCTAACACAAAAGACATTTTCTCTCAAGAGTTCTATCTCTTAGACACTATCACCAAGCCTTCCAAAGGAAGGGGGTGAGTGTCTTAGAGAGACTCTGAATCACAGAGAAGAATGGATGCAGACAAGGCAATCCATGTTTGAGAAACAAGATTTCTAATCTAGAGCTCTGCCTAGCTCCTAAACCCTAGTCTCCTCAGCATCTGCTAGCAAGAATCTCCTCTTCAACTCTGGAAGTTGATCTTCAATCTCTGGATCTCCAATGGCTTTTATCTCCTCAAGTCTTCAGCTCTCTCAAGTCCCCAGACAATCCCAATACCCACACAGACAAGCAATAATCCCCAGAGGGCACACCACACCAGTCAATCAGATATACAGTACATTAATAGCAGTAGGGGAATCCTGACTTTTTTCTAAGGGGATCTAATAACTACCCATAGCCCCTATAGTCCCATAGCTAACCTATTCAATCTCTAAGTCCTAAAGGAAGTGAATTAATTCTCCTAAGTCATCACCTAAAACCCTAGTTTGTTCATGTTATTCACACCTAAACTAAACACCTAAAATTAATTTCTAAAAATGGGAACTAAATTGTATCTACAAGTTTAATGTCTAACCTAAACAACCTAAAAAGAATGGGTGAAAAATATTGAAGCATCTAATAGAACAAAAAATAACAAAATCATGTATGAAATGAAACTATTTAAAATGCTATTTATTTAGAAAATATGGGAAAAATATCAAATAAAAAATAAAATGCAATTTTTATTTTTTATAATTTTCGTGACTCTTTAAAGAAAATAATGCAAAAAGAATGAATTAAAAATATGCAATTTCTGATTTATTATGAATTTTCAAAAATGAATGAAAAATAAAAAGAAATTAAGAAAAGAAAATAGAAAGAAATAAAAGGGAGGGGGTGAGAAAAGTAAGAAGATCAGTTCAGCGCGTTGGGCCCATCAAATTGGGGGGTGCGTATAGCTATCTGAGCCCATTTCCCTCCCCTAAATGAAACGGCGCGTTTCAATGTTTAAAATCTCCCTCCGTTTTGAAGTTTAATCATGTCCGTTGGATTGGGTCTCCAAGTCAAAGGTCAGAATGCAATCGTGTGGCTCCTGACCCTTCTTCAACCTCCAGCCACTTAGGGTTTCAGAAAACCCTTCTCATGCACGATTCTTCCACCTCCTCTATCTCCTTCATCTCTCATCCAAATTCCACGATCCAAAGAGCAAACATGACCCTCATTTCTCCCCCTATACAACCATGGCACTATCTCATTCTGAAACTCATTCAAGGAGCAAACCCGATGGTGATACCAGATAGAATCCACCATTATCACCTGTCCTCAACTACTCCAATTCTCCACAAAATTCATCCTAAACTAATCTACAACTCATCCTGATCACAGCATGCTAATCCAATCACATTTTCGTGCCTTATCCTAGCAATTACAAGTCTCAACAGTTTTGGTACCTCATGCTTAAACTCCATGAAACTCCTCCAAAATCATCCAAAACAGTCCTCTACCCTACCTTAACCATTCTACACTACCAAAACCCTAAGATTCTAACTAAATCAAGCTATTCGAGCAGAAAACAAACCTGGTGCAATTGGTGAAAACAGGTGTACAACTCTTTGGATCAGATGCTTGTGATGAATGGAAAGTGATCAGCAACCTTGATAATGAATTATGTATGCAATACCCTTGGTGCAAACCCCTTGAATCTTGCAATTCCAATTTCTTGAACCTTGAATGATGAACTTTGTATAGAACTATCCTTGATTGATTCAGCCAAATGAATGTGTGAATTACAACCTATGGATGATGGTGATGAAGTTCAGATCAAGAATGAGGAGGATTGGTGAGAAATTGAGGTAGTTTGTGAAGCTTATGCAAGAATGGAAAAGTGTGGAAAACTTGGGATTTTGAGCAAATGAAGTCACCAACCATGGCATGAACCAACTTGTATGAATATATAGATGAGGTTAGAACCTCCTAGAAACTTGGAGAAGTTTCCCTTGCACAAATTCCCTTGGATTTTGATTATGTTTCTTACATTGCAAGCAACCATGGATAATTCACAAATTATGAACTAAACTCAAAATTCCACTTTAGCCAATGTCTTTAAAATGACCTTTCCATTCAAAATGACCTATAATTTTGCTTCATTTGGCCAAAATATGAAAAATCTCATTTTTAAGGCCATTTTTATTCATTAAATCCAACAATTTTGAAACCTTGTGCTATGAATCTTTCCAATCTCTCATGGTCACTTTTATAGACTCAAAATGTCATTTGGAACAAGTTTTATGTTGTAAAGTTTTCCATTTGAAGCTTCCTTGTATGAGTTTTGGGCATAAGTTAAAATGACCTGTAATTCACAAATGACCAAAATACCCTTTTCTTGTCAAGACCATAAGTAGAGTTCCCCAAATCATATGAAAGCATACTATACCATTCTAGAAAGCTAAGACAATAAGGAACAACTCTTATGTTGACCATAAATTCATTTGAAATCTCCTTGAGGGGTAAACATATCTTGGAAGTCAAGTCACTTTCACAGACAGAATTTCAGATACCCCAGATGACCTGTAACTTGCAAGGACCATAACTTGAGTTCTATAAATCTCCTTGATGTCTTCCACCACTAAAATTAAAGGTATTGAGATCCTCTACAAGTTTCATGTTGGACAAGGATCCATTTGAAGCTTGCATTTTGACTTATCTTGCTTGGAAATTTGACCTAAACTAGGGGATTTTACATAGAAACCCTAATTTAGACCCTCCTCTTCTCCTTGATTTCTCTTGATTTCTTCTTAGCATAACAACATATCTTTATTCTTCATGTTAAATGATGAACCCCACATCTCTTCAATAGCCTTTTATGTCCTCAAATCAATCAATTGACCTAGGGTTGACCTAGGGTTGACCCAGATGAAACCCTAGTTGACTGTCTTCAACTGAAATTCTTGTGATCACATCAACAACTTGTTTTCTTCTCCAAATGACTTTCTAAGTCCTCCAAGATGTCTAGATACTCCCCATGCTCTCAATTCACAGCCCATAATTCCCTTGTTGATCCTCAAACACCCTTAGTTAGGAGATATACTCAATGCTTAATCCACTGAACTCCCTGCTTTCAAATTCTTTTCTGATGACTTGAATGAGATTGAATTAGGATAATAACCTCTTGATAGGCCTCTAGAGATGATAACAATGATTGGCCCCCTGCTGGATGACTTGCTATGCTTATGCTATGCAGATGGTTAGGCTATGTACATGACTCTATATGCAAATGCTAATGATATTGAAACATAAACCAAGTGAATAAGGTTGGGCAAATTTTTAGGGTGCAACACTATGCCGTATCAAAAAATTCTGAAGCATTTGAGGCCATCCTGGTTTTACTAATCTACAGGTTGTTCCTGTTCCCGACTGCTAATGATTTTGTAGACGCAAATGCAATCAACCTTTTCTTAATCAAGAATCTTGTACCTACCTTGTTGGCTGATGTATACTTTTCCATCCACCGTAGGAACCGTTATGGAGTTGGTCAGATTGAGTGTTGCACCGTACTCTTGCACAAGTGGTTTATTTCGCACTTGCCAAGAATTCCAGCACTCTAGGATAGGCAAAATGGGTTTTCCTGGATTGAAAAGCTATTGTTACTCAAACATTCAGATATTAAGTGGTATGACCCTATGTATGGGGGGATTGCCATGATCCAAAGCTGTGGGGATTTCTCGAATGTACCGCTCATCGGCGTTAATGGTTGCATCAGCTATAATCCTATTCTGGCTCGTCGACAGTTGGGGCTCCCAATGGAGAATGAACCAGACCCAGACTTTTTGAGAAGCTTCTACATTGAAGAGGGGAAGAATCCCGCTTACAGGGCTCGAATTGTGTATGATTGGCGTTATGCCCACACGAGGGGAGTAACTGCCCTAGGTTACCACGACACTAATGTTTCAGAATCTTACTTATCATGGGTAAAAGAAGCAGCGTTGAAGATGTTCTATACTCGCTTTGAACCTGACTCACCCAAACCTACTCTCGTAGAAGAATTGAAGGCTGTTTTGGCAAAAGCTGAAAAAGAAGGAAAGGCTTGGAGGGATAAGTATTTCAGGGTTATGCAAGAGAAGGAAGAACTTCAAGAGTTGATCCGTCAAGGTGGAAAGAAAAGTCAGCCAGAAGATGAAGGGCCATCCAACCAGAAGATCTAAAATCCTTTTGTTTTCCATTTTATTTCATCATGTATTTGTATTGAAGACTTGTATTTCAGTTTCAGAAGCGTTGTTGTAAAACTCTCAGTTATTAATCTATGAAGACTTTGAATTTGCTTATTTCCCCATTGTTATAATTTTTGCAAAGATTTCTTTGGATTCCTTGAATGATTAATTTTGCATTGTTGCATTTTGCATTCATAAGCATTGCATGCGCATATTCTTGTGTTGTGTCTCATCTCGCTGTCTTGTCTCCAGAAGGAATCACACTGAATCCTCAACACCGATACAGTACTCGAGCCCAAGCTTGCCTAAGAATGGAAGGACAGAATTTGGATGTGGACAGGATTGATAATGAACTCGGAGAGGTACGAGGAGGCATGGGGCAGATCATGGAAGCCCTACAAGTCATTCGTGCAAAGTTGGACACTCAAGCCACTGTTGTTTCTGAAACCACTGCCATAGCTGTAGAGCCGATCACAACGGGAGTCACTGTTGCAAGTGTTCCACCATATGGGTTACCGCCTGGCCTTGTACCTCCACCAGCAGTCAATCAACAAGCAGTTCCCCTAGGGGCAGAAGTTCCTCAAGCTATTCCTACTTACACTCAACCTTCTGTTCAGACTCAAGCGCGCCCTGTTTTTCATAATCCTCCAAAAGTGTACGAAGGTCTTGATGGGTATGAAGAGGAGAGTGGACGACATGATAAGTTAAAAGAAAGTGTAGAGAGTATAGGCAGGAAAGTCAGAGCAATGGAAGGGAATGACATCTTTGGTACTGATGCCAGAGATATGTGCTTAGTGTCTGGATTGGTAATTCCGCCGAAATTCAAAGTTCCCAATTTTGATCAGTATTCTGGTGCTACATGTCCTCGGACGCATCTGATTATGTATTACCGAAGAATGGTCGCGCATGTGGAAGATGATAAGTTGATGATTCATTGTTTCCAGGATAGTTTGAAAGGAGCTCCTGCTAAGTGGTATGTGGGTCTGGATCAGTCTCGTATTCACAGTTTCCAAGACTTGGCCGATGCTTTCATAAAACATTACAAGTACAACATGGATTTGGCCCCTGATAGAAGACAATTACTGAGTATCTCGCAAAAGAGTTTAGAATCCTTCAAAGAATATGCACAACGGTGGAGGGAGACTGCCTCTCAAGTGGAACCTCCTTTGAGTGAAAAAGAGTTGACAGATTGGTTCGTCGATACGGTAAGACCAGAATTTTATGAGAAGATGATCAGTAGTGTAACCGCAAGTTTTTCTGATATAGTAGCAGTGGGGGTGAGAGTGGAGTTAGGAATGAAGAATGGAAAGGTGGCTAGTGGTTCCAGCAGTTCTGGTAACAACAATGTCAAGAAGTTCAGCAGTAATTTTCATAAAAAGAAGGAAGGGGAGACAAATGCAGTAACCGTGGGAAGAAAGAGTTGCACCTGGAGTCCGCCTTACCAACAGTATCAGCAAAGTTATGTTCAACAACCTCAGCAAGGCTTTGTTCAGCAGCCTCAAGCAAGTTATGTTCAGCAATCCCAGCAACAACGACCAATGTATCTGTTGTAGTATGCCCAACAACCATATGTGGCAGCTGTAACTCCGGCTTTCAATCATCCTATTCCCAACTATCAGGCAGTGCCAACACCTGTATATCAGCCAACACAACAAGGGTATCAACGAGCGCCCAACGCTCCACCCTATCAGCAACATCACCAGCCTAGAGCTCAGGCACCCAGACAAAACTACCAGAATCGGAGGCCAGCAACAAAACCTCCACTTCCTCAGATACCGATGACTTACACAGAGTTGTACCCCTCCTTGGTGCAGCAAGGAATGGTAACAACACGACCTCTAAATCCAGACACTACATCTCCTCACTATAATCCAAATGCTCATTGTGCCTTTCACGAAGGCGCTGTCGGTCATGATTTAGAAGGTTGTCTTGCCTTAAAACATCTTGTTAGGGAGTTGATGGAAAAGAAGATCTTATCTTTTGATGATGTACCCCCTAATGTTAAAAGCAATCCATTGCCGAATCATGGAGGGGTTAATACGGTAGAAGAAGTTTCAGATGAAAGGATAGTCCGAGGTGTGTCAGAGATCAAGACTCCGGTAAGGTTACTTCACGAGAAGCTGTTGAAAGCAGGATTGATAGAAGGTACCCGTAATGGTTGTGAAGAATGTTCTATTGATTCTAAAGGGTGTGATGTGGTATGAAGAGATATACAAAGATTGATTGATGATGGATTATTGCAAGTATGTAACAAGGTGAGGAAAGAGGAAGTTTCGGTAATTGAGCCTGTTTTTAACTTACCAAAGAAAGGTGAGAAAGTTCCGATGTTCAAAATGACCAACAAAAGTGTGAAGCCTATTTTCAGCAAATCGGTTATCGATCAACCTCGACCGGTTATTATTCAGAAACCAAAACCCTTTCCTTTTAAAAGCATGAAGGTTGTTCCATGGAAGTATGACATGACTGTGATAGACCAAGGATCTGGGAAGGTCAGTCAGAAAGAGACAGTGAAAGACGACCAAGTAGACGTGACAAATATTGCAGGTGCAAGCAAAATGACCCGTAGTGGTCGAATCTATCAGCCAAAGATAACAGTAGCCGCTCAAAAAGAGGTCACCCCTGCTGCGATAAAAGAAAAAGAGGTGCCAAGTACTGAGGGAGACGACGAGGAATTCTTAAGGATTATTCGGAAAAGTGATTACAAGGTTATTGATCAACTTCACCAAACCCCATCGAAGATATCGATCTTGTCTCTCTTGATGAACTCTCCAGCTTACAGAGAAGCTCTACAAAAAGTATTGAGGCAGGCACATGTGACAAAAGATATAACTCTCGGCCAATTTGACTCCGTGATAGCCAACATTACAACATGTAACACCCTGAGTTTTAGTGATGCAGAGTTGCCAAAAGAAGGACGTAATCACAACCGTGCGTTGCACATATCTGTCAGGTGCCAAGAAGACACAATGGCACGAGTTTTAGTCGACACTGGATCCTCATTAAATGTATTGCCCGCAAGGTCGCTCGCAAGGTTAGCATATGCAGGGGCAGAAATGAAACTGACGTCATTGATTGTAAAAGCTTTTGACGGTTCAAGAAGAACGGTTGTGGGAGAGGTAGAATTGCCAATCATGATAGGACCTCATGTGTTCGATATTACATTCCAAGTCATGGACATTAACCTGGCTTATAGTTGTTTTTTGGGACGACCGTGGATTCACGCGGCTGGGGCAGTGACTTCCACATTGCATCAGAGAATGAAATTTGTTGTGAATGACAAGTTAGTGATTGTACACGGTGAAGAGGACCTAATGGTGAGCAATCTGTCATCATTTAAGTATATTGAGGCAGATGAGGGTGCCTTAGAAACTTCCTTTCAGGCACTCGAGATAGCTAACACAGTGATGTTAGAAGAAACGGTGGCTAAGAGTGGTCCATCTTTTGCATCCGCTAAGAGCATCAAGTCTACAGTAGAAGAAGGTACTCCTGCAGGTTGGGGAGAGGTTATTGAAGTGAAGCCAAAGATGGATCGCCAAGGGTTGGCTTACAAATCAACTCATGATGAAGCACCGACACATGACAAAGGACGCCCAAAGACTATACAAGAAGTATTCATCAGTGGAGGTTTCCAAGTCAGTGCTATGGAAGAAGATTTTGAAGATGAAGACCTTGAACAGTTAGTGTATCATTGCAACTCTGCCTTGAGCAACAGGGAAGCTATTGAGGTTCCTATGGTATTTCCTGAGTTAAAGTAATTTGTTTGTCTTTCTTTTGTTGTTGTTGTTTTGAATCTCCATAGCCATGCCCAAGGCTATAGGAATGTTTTGAAGGTGAGAAAATACTTAGAAGGGGGGTTGAATAAGTATGTAGATAAAAACTTAGAAGTAAAAAATCAAGTATTTTTGTCCTGGTTCGTTGAACTCAACTACTCCAGTCCACCCTATCTAGAGTGATTTGACTTTCTCAAACAAGGACTTAATCCACTATTTAATCAACTGATTACAATAGTAAGCACTAAGAACAACTGTTCAAAGTCTTCTCAAGAACTACTGATCCTAACTGGATCTTCTTAAGGTTCTCTTACAATCAAATGTAATAATAAATACAAGTGTTAAAATGCTTCTAATAAAGCTTTATCACAACTGTGATTTTTCACTTAAGATTAAGAACAATGAAATAATTCTAGCAAGAATATATGAGTTGTATGAGAGCTTTGTAAAGAATTCTTTTCAAGTATATGCGTCAACTGAAGAAGACGAGTGAAGACTTGCTTTTTATAGGCACAGTGATCCAAGAGCTTTTCACGTTGAGAAGAGTGTGCCAAAAAGGTCTGAGCCTTTTTGTCTTCACATCAAGTGACCTTTCCTAGAAGAAGAATGCACAGAGAAATCCTTTTTGTATGTGTTCTTATGTCTAGCATAAATATGGAAAGAGTCGTTTGGTTATTCCAACGGACATAATCTTTGAATTCTTCTTCAACAATTTTCAGCAGGAATCATCAGAATCTAATTTGGTCAGAGCCTTCTGATGTTCATCAGAGTTTTGCTGAATCAGACTCTTTGCAGCAAGTGTGCTTTTAGCGTGTATAAGTTCAGAGCAGAGTTTTGGGTCAGATCCTTAGTACTGGCAGCTTTAGTACTATCAGAGTCTTCTGAAGTAACTATGCTTTAAAACTCTTCATACAAAATTCTTCATTGTTTCAGATGCTTCTAGCTTGCTTCAGATTCTTCTGTAGCTTCTGCTTCAGATCCTTCTGGAGGCAGCGCTCAGAATCTTCTGATGGCAGCGTTCAGAATCTTCTAAGAGATGCTTCTGACACTTCAGAGCCTTGCATATTTCTTATGTTCAGATCTAATTTGCTTCTGTAGTGATATTTACTTTAACATCTGCAGCAAACATTCTCAAGCAAATTTTAGAGTATATAATTCTTAAATACAAAATTTTATAATAGTTATCATCAAAACATAGAGATATTATTAAGAACCAATCTGTGTTCTAACAATCTCCCCCTTTTTGATGATGACAAAAACATCAGAAATTTTGTTCATTAGTACAGAAAATAATTATAACCCCCCCTGAGAGGATGAATCTCCCCCTGAGTTGAATACTAAGAAGGAATAGAAACTTCCCTTTTGCATGAGTATTCTTTTTAGGATCAGAGCCTGAATGTTCTAAACATTCAATCTTGCTTGTTTCAGAGTCAGAGTCTGATAAGTTAAATATAATCTAGGAGTCTCAGAGTTTCTTTTAAAGAGTATATCAGATTTATCAAATGTTCTGAAACACTCAGATTTTACGTTAGATAAAATTGATATGTCTGAAGTTTCATTTTGGTAGAGTTTATTTAAACAGTCAGATCTATTTTCTCCCCCTTTTTTGTCATAATCAAAAAGTAAGAACTTTTAAAAAACAAATAAAATGAAATACAAAAAAGATAAATGATGGAGAGAAAAACACATAGTCATTCATTCATATAGGTCAAAAGACACAAAACATCAGAAAAGATTCAAGTACATGTGCAAACATCAGATGAAAAAAAATAAACTAAGTTTGTTTTGACAAAATCATCTTCAACAGATCAGTGATCTCAGAGGAGGACTGTTCTTGCTTTGAAATCCACTTAGCCATGATTTCATTCTTCTGATCTTGTTTGGACATCCACTGAGCCATGTCTTCAGACTTCTTATCTTGCTTAGCCATCCATGACTTAATCTCTGATTAACCAGCTTCCAGAACTGCAATCTTATCTTCAAGATCTGGATTCTCTTTCTTGATCTCAGATGAAGAAGGTGGGACAGATTCTGAAGCAGGAACAGAGTCAATTTCCATAAGGGATTCAGAGTCAGGAGCAGCAGATCCAGAGGGATGTTCTACAAGAGTCATAGCCAGAGGGTTATCTTCAGATGCAGATTCAGCATTCACTTCTGTATCACATACTTCAGATGATGAAGGAGCATCTTTAAGAAGCAATGGTGGAGATCTTTTAACAGTCCATAACATACTTCTAGCAGTTTCAGCAAATCTGAGCTTCGCATCATCAGAACATACGTTCTTCAGATTTGATTCTACAGTATTGAATCTGTTGATGAAGCTATTGCAAATAGCATCAGATTCACTTGCATCCATTGTTGATAGACACTTCCTCTGTACAGAGCCTAAATGCATCTCTATTTCATTCAAAAAACTTGTAAATAAATGATTAACATTCAGCCTAGGTTTTAGTTTTAGAGAGTTTCCAATGTGATTGGCTTGGGTTGAGGTGAAGGTGGAATGGTGAATTTTGGAATGGTGATCAGAGGGCGAGGGTGGAAGGGTATGGATGGAGGATCAGATGAAATGACAGTTTTTGATCTGGTTAAAGCATTCAACAGATATGGTTTTGCATTTGATTCATAGGAAACAACATCAAATGTGGTATCAGAGTAAGGAATGAATGCAGATTTATCAGATAAAAGAGGTTCTGATGAAATCATTTCTAGCAGTTCTTTTATTTAGGTTTGAAAAAGGGTGATAGTGTCAGATGGTTCAATTCTGGTGTAGAAATTTTTGAATTTGAAACCAGAGGGAAGTTTGTCAGAGGAAAATGGTTTACACGAGGCAAAGGATACACACTCAGATGTCCTTGGCTTAGGTGTTGGGATGGGATTGGGAATGAGAATTTCAGAAGAGATAGGTGGTTCTGGTTGGTTAACTGCAAGATTTCTGAGAGAGGGAGGTGACAGAATATCTGGGTGTATATCAGATTTTGATGAGTTTGAGGATGTGGTTGGAGTACAAGACGTAGAGGACACTTCAAAAACAGTTTTGAGAGGTGTAACGTTTATAACCTCTGTCTCAGGGATATTTCTTTCAGATTGGTTGGTTGGTTCTGATTGATGTTCAGAAGGTTTTGATGGAGGTTTAGATGCAGGTTGTTCAGATGTAGGTGGTTCAGAAGTAGGTGGTTCATATATAACTTGATCAGATACAGTAGGATCAGATGTGTTTGATTGTTGTTTTTCTGGTTGTTGTTGTTGTTGTTCTGGTTGTTGTTGTTGTTTTGGTTGTTGCTGTTTTTCTAGTTGTTGTTGTTGTTCTGGTTGTTGTTGTTGTTCTGGTTGTTGTTGTTCTGGTTGTTGTTGTGGTGCAGATTGTTCTGTTGGTTTTGTTATAGGTGGCGGAGTTTGATTTGTTGGTGTTATTGTTGTTGTTGGTTCAGATGATTGAATAGCAGAAGGTTTTACTGGAGGTTTTACTGGAGTAGTGGAAATGGGATCAGATGATTTTTGTAGGGAAGAAATTTTTAATGGTTCAGATTTTTGAGATGGAGCAGGAACAGATTGTTTTTTAGTAGATGGGGGTTTTGGAATAGAACTAAATGTTGATTCATTTAAAACAATGTTATTGAAAGAAGATACAGAAGATTTGGTACCTTTAATCTTGATACGCTTTATGGGAACAAAGGGGGCGTCTCCAGATGCTTTCCTCTTGATCAGCTTCTGAGGCTTGTCAGCAACTTTTGGCTTCTTCTGAGTAGCAACTTCTTCTGCTTCTGATTGACCTCTTTTCTTTGTGTTCTCATTGCATACACCAGGCATTGGTTCTCTTGCTCTTTTCAGAATATCTGTAGGAATGGGCGTTCCATCTGCCTTGCATGCATCAATATATCTCACAATTATTTCCCTTGGTTCTTCAGCACAGAACAGTGGATAGTTTTCAACTGGAATTCGCTTCTGACTGAGTTCAGAAATATTCAGCTTCTTGGGTGTAGATGTGAGTTCCTCTACAATTTTTAGTCTCTGAAGACTCTTTGCATTCAGAGGTTTTCCAACAATGGATTCAAGTTCATCCTTGACTCCAGTTGCATACAAAGCAGTCACCAGACCATTCTCTGTCAGAATGTCTGAAATTAACCTTCCATAGGGAATCCATGTTCTGATCTTCTGACCCTTATCCTTTACAGATTCTCTTGAAGCATTGATATGGTTCCATAAATTCATGAACAGAATATAAGGGAGATCTACTTTAGTGCTCTGACTTAAACAGTACATGAAGTAGAGCTGTTCATTGTTCACATAATCTGGAGAATTTGTAGATTTTCTGTGATGAATGCATCCCAGAAATCTTTGCCCAAATTTTGTAGTCAGGCTTCAGATCTTTAAATTTGTTGGAGGCCTGTCCAGAAGTGACACTACGCCAGAAATGACATTTAGCAGCGCATACAAAGACAACGCTTTTAGAAAAAGCGCTGCTAAAGAGGAATAAAAAAAAAGAAAAAAATTGATAATCAAAGACAGCGCTTTCTCAGAAAGCGCTGCTAAATGGGGGTCCTAAGACAGCGCTTCTAAAAAGCACTGCTAAAAGGGGGGTTTAAGACAGCCCAAAGACAACACTTTTTAAAAAGCGCTGCTAAAGGGGGGGTCCTAAGGCAGCGCTTCCAAAAAGCGCTGCCAAATGGGGGGTCTAAGACAACCCAAAGACAACGCTTTTCTAAAGTGCTGCTGTAGGTATGGTCTACGAGAGCGCTTTTTCCATAAAGCGCTCCTATATGGGTTACATTAGAAGGTCTTTGAGAGCGCTTTTTAAAGCGCTGCTAAAGCTATTAAAAAGCGCTGCTATAGGTTTATTAGAATTAATTTAAAATACCCACAAGAATTTTTATGAGAAACAGAATAGTCATATTACGTTGCTTTCTTTCTTTTTCTCTGGAAAACAAAGAGCGTTGCCCTATAAACCACCGTTGCCGTCCAACCGTCGTCGTCCGTCCAACCGTCGCCCTCGTCTGTTGCATTTACAGCCGTTCACCGTCCCTCTGCTCGTCTGCATTGCATTTCCGCCATTGTTACGGTATTTGAAGTTTTACTCTGGTTTTCTTTTTTACGTATATTTTCACCATTGTTGCTGTAATCTTTAAGACAGACTGAATATGTTTTCTATCAAGTTAAGTCATTGTTACTGTAATCTTTTTTACGGTATTTGAATGCAATCAAGTTAAGTCATTTTCTGTCATCTTGTTGTATGGATATCTACATGTTAAGTCTCTCTGTTGCATGTTATATATTTTGTATTTTAATCTACATGTTAAGTCTCTCTGTCATTGTTACGGATATTTTGTATGTTTTAGATTGACAAACAAGAGTTTGGATTAAAACTAATGAATTGCCCTGGGAACTGTTTGTTGTTTTTATATATTTTGATTCAATGTACTGATAAATTCAGAACAAGAGTACAATTAGAAACAAGGTGAATAGAACCAATACACTACGATAGTGAGATATTGAAGGTTATTCGATAGTGAGAGATGAATAGAATCAAAAAAGTGAAGATAATGTGTAAAAGTTGTACAAATGGAGAATGAAAATTAGTGGTGAGTTTATATGATGATGAATGTTAGTGTTGTTAAGTGATGGCTAGGTGAATAAAGAATGGAAGAGATTGATAAAAGTTGTACAAATGGAGAATGAATAGAATAAAAAAAAGGAAGGGAAAAGTGAGAGAAAATGAATAGTTAATTAATTAAAGAATATTAATGTAACTTGATAGAGCATATTTTTTTTCAATATAGTTTGGAAATTCCTATTTTTTAAGAGAGTAGCCAACATGAATATGGTTTTATATGATATGGTTTTATATGTTATTATGGTTTTATATGTTGATGGTTTTATATGTTGATATGTTAGTATGGATTTCTCAATGATTATATGATATGTTATTATGGTTTTATATGTTTAGTTGGGATGTCTAGTAATCGATTGTCAAAAGAGTACGAGAATGGGGTATCGAAGTTTGTTAAGTTTGCTGTTGAACACGCCAAAGACCCCAGTAGGATCACATGTCCTTGCTTAGGATGCTGTTATGGGCATCGAGTTGACGCCGTTCAGTTGGAATCTCATTTAATGAGACATGGAATTGATCGAAGTTACACATGTTGGACATTACATGGTGAGATAAGTAACGAGAATGTTGAACCCCGGAATAATACGACATGTGCTTCAAAGGACAATGGCAGAGATACATATGATTGTGATCGAGTCGAAGAGATTGCAGAAGCACTTGAAGAAGATCTTCAAGATTGTCCCAAGATGTTTGAGAGGTTGGTAAGCGATGCAGAGAATCGGTTGTATAAAGGTTGCACTACTTTCACAAGATTGTCCGCGGTATTAAAGTTGTACAATTTAAAGGCAGGTAATGGATGGTCGGATAAAAGTTTCACTGAGTTGTTAGCCCTACTTCAAGAGATGCTTCCGGAGGATAATGTTCTTCCTAATCGAACCTATGAAGCTAAAAAAATGTTATGCTCTATTGGCATGAGCTATGATAAGATACATGCTTGTACAAATGATTGCATTTTGTTTCGAAATGAATATGCATCATTAAACGAGTGTCCTAAATGCGGTGTATCTCGGTATAAGAAAAAATTGTCACCAGCAAAAGTATTATGGTATTTTCCTATAATTCCGAGATTCAGACGCATGTTTCGTAGTGAAACAGATGCAAAACACCTGATTTGGCATGCAGATGATAGAATTGTAGATGGGAAGTATCGACATCCGGCAGATTCACCACAGTGGATGAAAATTGATAATGATTATCCTGATTTTGGAGAAGAAGCTAGAAACCTTCGCTTGGCATTATCGACTGATGGAATGAATCTGCATGGTCTGCAGAGTATCTCACATTCTACCTGGCCTGTAATTATTATGATTTATAACCTACCTTCATGGCTATGTATGAAGCGTAAGTACATGATGTTATCTATGTTAATTTCTGGCCCTAAACAACCAGGGAATGACATAGACGTATACCTGACACCTCTAATCGAAGACTTAAAGAGTTTGTGGGAGAACGGTGTGGAGGTTTATGATGGATATAGGAAAGAAAGTTTCAAATTGAGGGCGATGTTGTTTGGCACAATTAATGATTTCCCAGCATACGGAAATCTATCGGGGTATAGCATTAAAGGTCAATGTGCGTGTCCTATCTGTGAAGAAAACACAGATTGGACGCGGTTGGAATTTGGTCAGAAGAATGTCTTTCTTGGTCATTGTAGATTCTTAAATTCTAGTCATCACTACCGTGGGTGGAGAAAAGCATTCAATGGAGATTCAGAACAACGTAAAGCTCCACTTACATTGACCGGCGAACAAATTTTTGAAAAGGTGAAAGATGTGAGTACTAAGTTTGGCAAGCCTTTTGCTCATACGCTTGTCAAGCGTGGGTGGAAGAAGAGGTCAATTTTGTTTGAGTTGCCGTATTGCAAGTCGTTGTATGTAAGACATTTTTTGACATAATGGTACATCTAGTTGTTCATCTTATGAAAGAGACACAACTGTGTGGACCTGCCTATATGAGATGGATGTACCCTGTTGAACGTTATATGAAAATATTGAAAGGCTATGTGAAAAACCGAAGTCGACCAGAGGGATGTATTGTTGAACGATACATTATTGAAGAAGCTATTGAGTTTTTTACTGAATATTTGTCCAACGTTCAATCCATTGGCCTCCCAAAATCTCATGTTGTTGAAAAATAGATGGTAAACAGTTAATTGGAAATAAAGTTGTGACAGTTTCAAGGGATGAACGGGAGCAAGTGCATTTGTATGTTCTGCACAATGACATTGAGGTTGAGCTGTATGTTGAAATGCACAAGGATGTTCTTCGAGGTTTAAATCTGAATAGAAATGAAAATTGGATAGTACGTGAGCATAATCTAAGTTTTATAACATGGTTCAAGGAGCATATTTTTTCAAAGTTTTATTCTGATCCCGCTTCAATAACAAAAAGGTTGAGATGTTTAGCATATGGTCCAAGTTTGCATGTGTTTTCTTATAGCGCATATGCAATTAATGGATACACATTTTATACCAAGGAACAAGATGATAAAAGTACAATGCAAAATAGTGGTGTCACCGTGCTTGCCGAAGCAATGCACATTTCCTCGTATTATGGGGTTATCGAGCGCATTTGGGTGTTTGATTATGAGAAGTTTCAGATTCCTATCTTTGGATGCAAGTGGGTTGAAAATAATAGTGGCATACAAATGGATAAATCAGGTTTTTTGAAAGTGGATCTTAATAAGGTGGGGTACAAAGATGAGCCTTTTATTCTAGCCACGCAAGCTAAACAAGTGTTCTATGTCACTAATCCGACAAGTACGAAATGGTCTATAGTTCTTTTTTCCAACAAAGTAATCGATGATAACATTGGACAAAAGGGGGATGTTTATGTTGAGAATGAATCTTATATTATAGATGATCCAGATGAGAATATTAGAGCGGACGAATCATATATTAGAAATGATCATAACGAGGGAATTTGGATCAATCCATCTGTCCGTGTTGTTAAGAGATAAGTAAACCCCGTTAATACGAAAAAAAGAAAGAGATGTTAAAGGTACTTGTAACATGTTTTTCTTATTTACACATGTCTTATTTATACCATGTTTTTCTTATTTCTTATTTATACCATGTTTTTATTATTTACATATTTCTTATGTATATATTTGTTATTTACATATTTGCATGTCATTCATTTGATACTTTGGTTTTTCTGAATTACAGGTATATATATTATGGCCAGCAACGAGGAAACATCACATGATGGAAAACAAACAACAAAAGACGTGGAAGGCGATATTAAAAGAGGCATAACAATTATGAAAAAAAGCATCCGTGCGAGAGATAAAGGAGTAAAGTATGATGTCCATTGGAATGAAAGAGATCAGTTAGTTGAGCCTAACGGTGTGTTGCTAACAAGTTACATCGGAGCACTTGTATGTTCACAAGTTCCGATTACTTGGGATAATTGGAGAATTGTTTCATTACAACCGGCTAAAGATAAGATTTGGACCGAGATTCAGGTATAATATTGGAATTGTTTAATTATTGTTGACATTTACGTCTTTAAATTAAATATACTAACATGTTATATGTATGTGTGTTTGTTTGCAGAGATCTTTCAATATTGAAGATCGTAGGAGAAAATATTGTATTCAATTGGCCGGAAAACGCTTGAGGGGATTTAGAGCGTTTTTAACAAACAAGTTTCTAAAAGATTCTGAAGGAAACTTTGTTGACTCGGAGCGTCCGATGAAGTACTCGGATTTGATTTCGGAGGAAGAATGGGAGACGTTTGTTGCAAAGCGAAGATCAAAAGAATTTGAAGTAAGTACAACTTATCATGAACTATGTATAGTATATATACTTCTTCCATGTACAGGAGTTCTGATAAACTTGTTTTTTCAGGTTGTTAGCGGCGTAAATCGTCAACGGGCATCAAATCCCGCATATCCATACAAAAAGGGCCGGTTGGGATATGCACGATTAGAACAAAAAATAGTAAGTACATATAAATGCTTTAATATGATATATTTACAAAAAATAGTAAGTATATATAATAGGATACAATGCTTTATTATCCGCCTTAATGCGTAGTTGGAAGAGGAGAAGAGTGATGTGACATCTCTTCCGGACCATGTTGTATGGAAGGCTGCCCGTGTGGGACGAGATGGAGTCGTTCAGGAAGAAGTTCAACAAGTCTTTGAACAATGTGTAAGTACAACGTTATCTTTGTCAGTAACTGATCAAAAGTGTGTAATATATTTATATATGTTTTTATCTATATTTCAGGAGACTCTGTCCCAGACCATAACTCCCGCCGAGGACGATGATTGCAGGAGCTTACTGAGCCGGGTGCTGAATATTCCTGAGTATTCTAGGCGTGTGAGGGGTAAGAGATTTCGTGTCACTCCATCCAAACTGTATAAGCAGCCAAAGAAAAAAAATCCAACCAATAAAGAAGTGATGGAGACTTTGGAGGAATTGAAAGCGCAAATCCGTGAATTACAGAAGGATAAGGAGAGATACATGGCGGAAAGACGCGCTCCAGAGGGTAGAGCTACTAGTGACAAAGATAGTACCGGTTGTCCGCAGAAGCTTCCAGAGGTAATTGTATATATTACATTGAAATAGATTTAGCACACTTTACTTAATTGACACATTAACTGATCATTATTTGTTTAGGGCATTTCACTTTCCCAGCTATATTTATCGTCACCTACTCATCGAATGGTTGGCAAGGGAAATGTGCATAACTTTCTGGGAGACTTACTTCACCACAAACCGCTCCCTTCTGGATTTTTGAAAGTATCTATTGATATTGCATTAGAGGGGAGTGTGTTGTTGCCTATACCAGATGATATTTCAGGCGCAACAGTGGTGGGAGACGCAATAGGAGCGTATGTGGCATGGCCGACAAATCTGATTTGCATAGATGATGAGGTAGGTTGAACCTTTTAATACTCAAATGTTTTATGATCCATACATGAAAGTTATTCTTACATCTACATTTTATTATTTACATGATGATCTTAGACTCCTACAAAATCCAAATCAAAAGATGATAGAATTATTATGCGGGATACCGATTCAGCTGCATCAAAGAAACAGGTACTACTACAGTTACATGACTATCTTGTTATACATTAATTACTGAACTTATATATGACTTTTAGGTTCATGATCAGCAGTCGCAACAAGTCTGCAAGGGTAAGATGCCTGAAACTTCCAAGGTTCCCAGAAAAACAATTGTTCCTCGATTTAGGATGTGCCTTGAAACATATGTCGGAACATCAGATGTGCCTGAGGGTGGCGTCCGTCAAATACACATGGAGGCAGGTATTTTCGGTTTTGAATATCCCGAAACAATTGCTAAGGAGGATTTTGATCAGGTTTTCAACCATTCTGAATTGGGCGTCGGTGTGATGCATTCACACATCAGGTACTTCGATCCATTTTAATTAAATAATTGAACATTTTAAAATTTGCTCGTTTAACTTAATATTCTAATGTTGATTATGTTTTTTTAGGTTCTTGTATGACAAGTTATTGGTCCCGAATGAATTGACTTCAGTATTCTCATTCTTATCTGCTAGCTGTGTCAACTCACATGTAATAGACCAGTCACCAGATACAGTCAAAGAGTATACAGTGAGAGATTTATGCGCGTGACTACGGAGAAGTTGTTCTTGTTGCCATATAACACTGGCCATAGGTTAGATTTTATTCTAAATTCATTTATTATAATTGTTCGATTTTTCCCTTTCTATATATATAACATTTCAGTCTAAACTGTTGTCTTATTTTATAGTGGACATTGGTTGTTGATCGCAATTAATCCGACGAAAGAAATAGTGTATTATATAGATTCATTGGATGGTGATACAACAAAATATGAAAATCTGAGGAACTTTGTTGATACGTAAGTGATGAGATATACTGTTGTCTTTAATTATATATCTTTATTTATTATGTGACATTGTTCTAAATATGCGTTTATATTATGTTAGAGTTATACAAATATTTAGAGCACAAAGAGATGCAACGGTGCCAAAAAGTAAGGCTAACAACATCAACTGGATCAGAGTGGAGGTATATTCTCGCATGTTTCTACTTGATAAAACTATTTAAACTATATATCCGGATAAATGTTCGTTTGTTTTTTCCATTTACAGTGTCCTCGGCAGCGCAATGGTATTGACTGTGGATATTTTGTATTGCGCTTTATGAGGGAAATTATTCTTTCTATTCAACTTGAGATTCCAGTCATGGTATGGATCAATTCATTATATAAGTTATATGATTCATTTTGATAATTATCTGATACTTCATCTGAGTAATTAGTTTTAAACTTAAATCGTATTCGATCTGTTATATTATGTAGTATTTTGATGAATTCAAGTGCGCTACTTACACGAAAGCAAAATTGGAAGAAATTAAAGAGGAATGGTGTCAATTTGTTCTTGGGTTGAGAATTGTATAGAGTTATCGGATTGGAAGACTTGTAATTATATGTGAATTGAATGTATTTGTGTTGTTGTAATTCTGAGGATCGAATTTTGTTGTAACATATTTAAACAGGTTTATGTGTATATTAAAATGTTTATGAACAAAGTCATGAGTTACAATGTATCCAAAGTTTTGAATTGTACATATAAGGCCAAAGTTTGAATTGTATATTTAAGGCAAAAGTTTGAATTGTATTTCTAAGGCCAAAGTGTTGAAATAAAGGCCTGAATTATAAGCAGGTTTGTGTAATATAAGCAGGTTGTTGGTAAAATATACAAAACAGGGTGAATATTTAAAAAAAAAAAATTTAAAATCTGGGACATTAGACAGCGCTTTTACATAAAAGCGCTGCTAAAGGTCAC
Organism: Lathyrus sativus; assembly: GCA_963859935.3. NCBI lineage: Eukaryota > Viridiplantae > Streptophyta > Magnoliopsida > Fabales > Fabaceae > Lathyrus > Lathyrus sativus. Next base: position 362,320,750 of record OZ012739.1, read on the forward strand.
AAATATTACGCTACAAAAGCGCTGCTATAGGTTTGGAAGGGGGGGGGGTCTAAGACAGTGCTTGTAAAAAGCGCTGCTAAAGGGTGGGCTATGGCAGCGCTTTGCAAAAGCGCTGCTAAAGGGGGGGTCTAAGACAGCGCTTTGTGAAAGCGCTGCTAAAGGGGGGATGGTTGGGGGAATTATGCAGCGCTTACAAAAGCGCTACTAAAGGGCTAAAAAAGTGATGCTAAAGGTGCTGCTGAAGGGAGCTTTTAGCAGCGCTTTTTCATTGAAAAAAAGCGATGCCTTTACCTTTAGCAGCGCCACTTTTGGCAGCGCTTTAAAGTGCTGCTAAAGGTCTTTTTTGGCATAGTGTGATGACTCCCTCATAAACTTCTTCCATGTCCACACGCCCATCTGGCAGATGACATACTCCATCAGTCTCCTCATACCCTATGAGTTTCCTGATTAGATCTTCTGTAATTATAATCTCCTTACCCAGAACAGAAGACAAGATGAATTTGGGATAAACAAAAGCATGTATCCAGAATTCTTTCACCAGATGAGGGTAAACTGGTCCAAATAATCTGTCAAAGTATTTTACCCAGCCTTGTGCATCAATTATTGAACGAAATTCAAATCCATTTTCAGCTAATGAATCAAATTCCACCATTGATTCACAAAGAACTTCAAGTTTGTCAACAGGAGTTAACAAAGTCCTTTTAGGTATTGTGAATGGAGTCACACCCATATTGGTAGAAGTAACTGCAGCCATGGTTGATTGAAACTGAGCTGCTGTAGAAGATGAGGTTGCCATTGAAGATGATGAAGATGATTTTGACGAGGGTTTAGGGTTTTTGTGAAGAGAGAAAAGAAGACAGAAATGCATAAACTTGCTTGTGATGTGAAAAGTGTGAAAGTGGTGAGAGATGTGGTATTTATAGAAAACAATTAGGCACTCAAACAGACATTCAAAGCACGTTTAGACATAGTAATTAATGACAATTAATGAAAGAGAATAAAAATCATTTCAAGCATTAATTGATTCTGACAAATTGGGGGGAAAATCAAGATTTTCACTATTCAAACCATACCTCAAACGTCTCTTCAGTAGTGTACACGCCATCTTTTCAGATTAAGAGTGACACGTGTTTGCTTGCATGTGCTTCTGAATTCTTTTGAGAAATGAAACGTTAGCCAACGTTCAGATCCTCTAAGATTGGTTAGTTCAGATACACACAAATAAACATAAATCTAATAAGCAACAGATGAAACACTTCAGAGTTATAAACATTTTACATCTGAAAAATTTGCTTCTGACAAATATTATTCTGGACATAAATCCATACCAATATTTTTCAGAATAAATTTGAACCTATCTTCAGTAAGGGGTTTTGTGAAAATATCTTCCCATTGATGATCTGTATCAACAAAGGCTAAGTTTATAATTCCCTTCTGAACATAGTCTCTGATGAAATGATGTTTTATTTCGATATGTTTTGCCTTAGAGTGTAAAATGGGGTTTTTAGACAAACATATAGAAGAAGTATTATCACAGAATATAGAAATGTTACTTTCAAATATCTGATAGTCTTCTAGCTGACTTTTCATCCAGAGCATCTGCGTGCTACATCCAGCAGCAGCAATATATTCTGCCACTGTAGTTGATAGTGCAATTGTGGGTTGCTTCTTGTTGTACCAAGAGATTAGATTTCTTCCTAGAAATTGACAACTTCCAGAAGCACTTTTTCTTTCCACTCTGTCTCCAGCATAATCAGCATCACAGAATCCAACTAATTTGAAATCATCAGATTTTCTGTAACACAAACCCACATTAGAAGTACCTTTCAGATACCTTAGAATCCTCTTAACAGTTGTTAAGTGTGATTCTCTAGGATCTGATTGGAATCTTGCACATAAGCATACACTGAACAAAATGTCAGGTCTAGAAGCATTTAAGTAGAGAAGAGATCCTATCATACTTTTGTAGAGTTTCTGATCTACTTTCTTACTTACCTCTTCCTTGCCTAGTGTACTAGTTGGGTGCATGGGAGTCTTTGCCATCTTACTACCAGTCATGTTAAATTTCTTCAGAAGTTCTTTAACATATTTGGTCTGATGAATGTAAGTGCACTCTGGAGTTTGGCTGACTTGAATTCCCAGAAAGAATCTCAATTCCCCCATCATGCTCATTTCAAATTCTACCTGCATACATTGAGCAAACTCCTTTCCCAGCATAGTATTGGTAGATCCAAATATAATATCATCCACATATATTTGACAAATTAGAAGATCTTTCTTAAATGTTTTACAAAAGAGTGTTGTGTCCACTTTGCCTCTGATGAAATTTTTCTCCAGAAGAAAATTGCTTAATCTCTCATACCAAGCTCTGGGAGCTTGTTTTAAACCATACAGAGATTTCTTTAGTTTGAAAACATGTTCTGGAAATGTTTCACTCTCAAAACCAGGAGGTTGGTGGACATAAACTTCTTCCTCTATAATACCATTTAGAAAGGCACTTTTAACATCCATCTGATATAAAGTGATGTTATATTGTGCAGCAAAGGAAATAAGTAAACGAATAGACTCTAACCTTGCAACAGGAGCATAAGTCTCTGTATAATCAATTCCTTCTTGCTGACTATACCCTTGAGCAACTAGCCTTGCCTTATTTCATTCAACTTTTCCTTTCTCATTAAGCTTGTTTCTAAAGACCCATTTAGTTCCAATTATGTTGAATCCTTTTGGTCTTGGAACTAAGTCCCACACATCATTTCTAGTGAACTGATTTAGCTCTTCTTGCATGGCAATAATCCAGTCATTGTCTTGCAGAGCTTCATCCACAGAGGTTGGTTCAATTATTGACACCAATCCAAATAATGATGCTTCAGTTGATCTGAGGAAGGATCTTGTTCTGATAGGGTCATCCTTCTTTCCAATGATCACATTCTCTGGATGAGAAGCTTTGATTCTGGAAGATGATCCTTTAACATTTGATTCTTAAGAAATATTTAAGTTGTTCATCTGAGAAGTCAAAGGAATTGCATCTGGCATTGCTTCAGGTTCCTTCACTTGGGCTTTGTCTGCCTCTGAGTCTTCAGAGTCTGTGAGAACTACTTCTTTATCTGCAGAACTTTCAAACTGCTTTGGCTTTTCAATGCCAAGCTTATCGTCAAATCTAACATGAATAGATTCTTCCACAATCTGTGTTTCAGTATTGTATACTCTGTAGCCTTTAGAGCGTTCAGAATACCCAAGCATGAAACACTTTTGTGCTTTAGAATCAAACTTGTTCAAATTCTCTTTAGTATTTAACATATAGCAAATACATCCAAAAGGATGAAAATATGAAATGTTGGGTTTTCTGTTCCTCCACAATTCATAGGGAGTCTTTTCCAGAAGAGGTCTTACAGACACTCTGTTCTGAATGTAACAGGCTGTGTTGATTGCTTCTGCCCAAAAGTGCTTTGCCAGATTAGTCTCATTGATCATGGTTCTGGCCATTTCTTGCAGAGTTCTATTTTTCCTCTCTACAACCCCCATTCTGTTGTGGAGTTCTAGGACATGAAAAATCATGAGCAATGCCATTTTCATTAAAATATTTTTCAAAATATTTGTTTTCAAATTCACCACCATGATCACTTCTGACTTTTATAATTTTGAAATCTTTTTCATTCTGGACTTGTTTGCAGAAGTCAAAGAACACAGAATGTGACTCATCCTTGTGTTTTAAGAACTTTACCCATGTCCATCTACTATAGTCATCAACAATGACTAATCCATACTTCTTGCCTCTGATGGATGCAGTTATTACTGGTCCAAACAGATAAATATGAAGTAATTCTAATGGTCTGGAAGTAGAAACAACATTTTTTGATTTAAAAGAGGATTTTGAAAATTTCCCTTTTTGACATGCTTTACAAAGAGCATCTGAGGTGAACTTCAACTTAGGAAGTCCTCTGACAAGATTAAGTTTATTAATCTGAGATATACGTCTCATATTAATATGCCCCAATCTTCTGTGCCAGACCCATTCCTCCTCATTAACAGACAAGAGGCATTTAACATTCTGAACCTTAAGTTCTAAAAGATTTATTTTATAAATGTTGCTCTTCCTCTTTCCACTAAATAGGATTGAGCCATTGTTTTGACTAATAGCTTTACAACATTTTTGATTAAAGACTATGTAATAACCATTGTCACTTAATTGACTTATGGATAATAGATTATGCTTTAATCCTTCTACAAGTAAAACATTAGTAATAGAGGGAAGTTTACCATTTCCAATAGTGCCAGATCCAATGATCTTGCCCTTCTGATTCCCTCCAAATTTTACATCACCTCCAGATCTAAGCTTTAGACTTTGGAACATAGACCTTTCTCCCGTCATATGTCGCGAGCATCCAGAGTCAAGGTACCATGACTGGCGTCCTGACCTTGCTGCTAAGAACATCTGCAACAGGAATTATTTTACTCTTAGGTACCCAGATCTTCTTGGGTCCTTTTGGGTTAGTTGTTCTGAAGGTTCGTCTAAACTTCTATTTTCCAACATAAGGTTTATTCTGACTAGCCTTAGATTTAAACACATGAATGTTCTTTTCAGAACAAGTGTGTTTAATATCATTCAAGTGACCAAACTTAAAATTAGAATATAAAGGAGTCTTCTTGATGATAATTTTATCAACAGGTTTTGGATTTAAATCAGAGGAAGATTTATATCCAATTCCTCTTCTGTTATTTCTGCTAACTCCATAGATCATAAAAGCCATTTTGCTTTTGTCTATGCTTTTAGCAAGAAACTTCTGAAAGCTGTAGTCATATTTTTCCAAAATATTTTTGCATTCAGACTCAGTTTCAGAATCAGAGTCTTGTTGAGCTAATTCAAAATCATTTTTCATTTTTAAGTTCTTTTCATTTAGCTCAGCCACTTCTGATTTGAGAATATTATTCTCAGATACAAGATTGCTTTGACACTCCTTGTATTTGAGCTTAATATTGTTATAGCTCTTCAGAACCTCTGATAACACTTTGATAAGTTCATCTTTAGTGAGTTTAGCCATTACCTCTTCAGCTTTAGAGTCAGATTCAGATCCTGAAATTCCTTCCTCCTGATCTTCTATGTCTGCCATCAATGCTACGTTGGCACATTCCTCTTCTGACTCAGATTCAGATTCAGATGTATCTGAATCATCCCAGGTTGCCATTATAACCTTCTTCTTCTTATCAGATTTTATTTTGGGCTTTTCTTTCAACAGCTTTGGACATTCATTTTTGTAATGCCCAGGTTCTTTACATTCGTAGCAGACAACCTCCTTTTTGTCAGATCTTCTGTGTCCAGAAGATTCTTTTCTTTGGTCAGGCTTCCTGAAGTTTCTGAACTTCTTTCCTTTATGCTTCCAGAGTTTGTTTATTCTTCTGGACAGCATGGATAATTCATCTTCATCTTTAGATGAGGATTCTTCAGAGCTTTCCTCTATTACCTGCAATGCTTTAGCAGATTTATTAGATTTTAAGGCAATTGACTTACCTTTCTTTTGAGGTTAATCTTCCTCAAGTTCAATTTCATGACTCCTCAGTGAACTGATTAGTTCCTCCAAGGAGATCTTGTTCAGATCTTTAGCCATTTTCAGCGCAGTCACCATAGGTCTTCATCTGGTAGGTAAGCTTTTGATGATCTTTTTCACATGATCAGCAGTTAAGTATCCTTTATCCAGAACCTTTAGTTCAGCTGTAAGTATTTGAAATCTGGAGAACATGGCTTCAACAGATTCAACTTCTTCCATCTTGAAGGCTTCATACTTCTGAATTAGAGCCAGAGCCTTTGTTTCCTTGACTTGAGAGTTTCCCTCATGAGTCATCTTCAAGGACTCAAACATGTCAAATGCAGTTTCTCTATTTGTGATCTTTTCATACTCAGTGTGAGATATTGCATTTAACAATATTGTTCTAGCCTTGTGGTGATTTCTAAACTCCTTCTTTTTCTGTCATAGATTTTCTATCTACTTTCTTGCCATTCCCATCAATGGGATGAACATATCCATCTATGACCAAATCCCATAAATCAACATCATAACCAAGGAAAAAACTTTCAATCCTGTCTTTCCAATAATCAAATTTCTCCCCATCAAACATAGGGGGTTTAGTGCTGATTCTATCCCTTTCTTCATATTTGTTGTTAGTGTTAGATATTGAAGTATCAGCCATAGTAACAACTATATCAAAGTTTTTCTCACTGGATCTTTTCTGTCACTGTGAAGTGGTAGCACACAGAACCGGAGCTCTGATGCCAACTGAAGGTGAGAAAATACTTAGAAGGGGGGTTGAATAAGTATGTAGATAAAAACTTAGAAGTAAAAACTCAAGTATTTTTATCCTGGTTCGTTGAACTCAACTACTCCAGTCCACCCTATCTAGAGTGATTTGCCTTTCTCAAACAAGGACTTAATCCACTATTTAATCAACTGATTACAATAGTAAGCACTAAGAACAACTGTTTAAAGTCTTCTCAAGAACTACTGATCCTAACTGGATATTCTTAAGGTTCTCTTACAATCAAATGTAATAATAAATACAAGTGTTAAAATGCTTCTAATAAAGCTTTATCACAACTGTGATTTTTCACTTAAGATTAAGAACAATGAAATAATTCTAGCAAGAATATATGAGTTGTATGAGAGCTTTGTAAAGAATTCTTTTCAAGTATATGCGTCAACTGAAGAAGATGAGTGGAAACTTGCTTTTATAGGCACAGTGATCCAAGAGCTTTTCATGTTGAGAAGAATGTACCAAAAAGGTCTGAGCCTTTTTGTCTTCACCTCAAGTGACCTTTCCTAGAAGAAGAATGCACAGAGAAATCCTTTTTGTCTGTGTTCTTGTGTCTAGCATAAATAAGGAAAGAGTCGTTTGGTTATTCCAACGGACATAATCTTTGAATTCTTCTTCAACAATTTTCAGCAGGAATCATCAGAATCTAATTTGGTCAGAGCCTTCTAATGTTCATCAGAGTTTTGCTGAATCAGAGTCTTTGTAGCAAGTGTGCTTTCAGCATGTATAAGTTCAGAGCAGAGTTTTGGGTCAGATCCTCAGTACTGGCAGCGTTAGTACTATCAGAGTCTTCTGAAGTAACTGTGCTTTAAAACTCTTCATACAGAATTCTTCATTGCTTCAGATGCTTCTGGCTTGCTTTAGATTCTTCTGTAGCTTCTGCTTCAGATCCTTCTGGAGGCAACGCTCAGAATCTTCTGATGGCAGCGTTCAGAATCTTCTAAGAGATGCTTCTGACGCTTCAGAGCCTTGCATATTTCTTATGTTCAGATCGAATTTGCTTCTGGAGTGATATTTACTTTAACATCTGCAGCAAACATTCTCAAGCAAATTTTAGAGTATATAATTCTTAAATACAAAATTTCATAATAGTTATCATCAAAACATAGAGATATTATTAAGAACCAATCTGTGTTCTAACATGTTTTGTAAGGGCCCCGTGCTTTCAAGAAAATCAATGAAAAACAAACTATTTTGTTAATTTCCTTATATTATTTCCTTTAATGCTTTTGCTTTCATTTTAAAAGAAAAATGGCAATCTTAAAAAACCAAAACAATTTTCTCTTTTGTGTGCTGCATTTGTCTTTGTGTGTTTTAATAAATTAAGCCATTCCAACGTGCAGTGATGTCCTAAAACCCATTGAATCCTATGACTTTACATTCCCTCCTGACTTTGATTCACCAATATACCAAGCTGAAGATGAGGACGAAGATTTTGAAATCCCTGATGAACTGGTAAAATGGGCACACTATGAGTACACAGAGCTTCAACCCTACAAAGAACAGGTAGAAGTCATTAATCTTGGCACCGAAGAAGACAAGAAAGAAGTCAAGATTGGGGCAGCTCTAGGGGCAGAAGTCAAGTAGCAACTAGAGAAGCTTCTGAAAGAGTATGTGGATGTATTTGCTTGGTCATACCAAGATATGTCGGGTTTAGACACTGACATAGTGGTTCACAAATTACCGCTTCGACCAGAATGTCCACCGGTTAAACAAAAGCTCCGAAGAACAAGACCTGACATAGCTCTCAAGATTCGAGATGAAGTGAAGAAACAGATTGATGCGGGTTTCTTAGCAGTGTCCAAATACCCCAAATGGGTAGCCAATATTGTACCTGTACCGAAAAAGGATGGGAAAGTCATAATGTACGAGGATTATAGGGATCTAAATAAGGCCAGTCCGAAGGATGATTTCCCTTTTCCATATATTGATACGTTGGTGGATAATACAACTCGTTTTGCAGTTTTTTCATTTATGGAATGTTTCTCCGGTTACAATCAGATTAAGATGGATCCCGATGACATGGAAAAAACTACTTTCATTACTCCGTAGGAGACTTACTGTTACAGAGTTATGCCTTTCGGTCTGAAGAACGCAGGTGCTACTTATCAAAGAGCCATGGTGGCTTTATTTCATGACATGATGCACAAGGAGATAGAGGTATATGTTGACGACATGATCGCCAAATCTCAGAGTGAGGAGGACCATTTGGAACATCTTTTGATATTATTTAAGAGACTCAGGAAATATCAGTTGAGACTAAATCCAGCCAAGTGTACCTTTGGAGTAAGATCTGGAAAGTTACTCGGTTTCATTGTCAGTCACCGAGGGATTGAGGTAGATCCAGATAAAGTCCGAGCCATCCAAGATATGCCAGCTCTGCAGACTGAGAAGAAAGTCAGAGGTTTTCTTGGAAGACTGAACTACATATCCAGATTTATTTCTAATATGACTTCTACTTGCGAGCCCATCTTCAAATTGTTACGCAAGGACCAGACGGTTGTTTGGAATTCAGATTGTCAGCAAGCGTTTGATAAGATTAAGGACTATCTTCAAGAGCCTCCAATCTTAATACCTCCTGTTCCAGGAAGACCTCTCTTCATGTATTTGACAGTGCTCGAGAATTCCATGGGTTGTGTGTTAGGTCAGCAGGATGAGTCCGGACGAAAAGAACATGCTATTTATTATTTGAGTAAGAAGTTTACTGATTGTGAAAGCCGATATTCACTTCTGGAGAAAACTTGTTGTGCTTTGGCATGGGCTGCCAGACGCTTGAGGCAATACATGATTTGTCATACCACTTTGTTGATTTCAAAAATGGATCCGATAAAGTATATTTTTGAGAAACCTGCTCAAGCTGGAAGGCTCTCCCGTTGGCATATGTTATTATCAGAATACGACATCCAGTATATAGCCCAGAAGTCTATCAAGGGTAGTGTTTTTTCAGAATATCTTGCAGATCAACCAGTTGAAGATTATGAGTCTCTCAAATTTGATTTCCCAGATGAGGACATTATGTTAGTAAAGGATTGTGAAGAGCCGGGTTCCGATGAAATTCCGCAGACAGGTCTTTGGTGGAAAATGATGTTTGATGGTTCCTCCAACTACAGTAGGCATGGTGTAGGCACCGTTTTAATGAGTCCGGAAGGTGGTTACACTCCATTCACAGCCAGGTTCGATTTTGACTACACAAACAATATCGTCGAATATGAAGCATGCATTCTCGGCCTCGAAGCAGCTATCAACCTCATAATCAAACTTCTTGAAGTCAGTGGGGATTCAGCTTTGGTTAGTTATCAAGTTACTGGTGACTAGGAGACTAGGCATGAGAATTTGATCCCTTATAGAGCCTACATCGTCAAGATGATGGAGTATTTTGATGAAATCACTTTCAAGCATGTTCCGAGATCTGAGAATCACATCGTCGATGCACTAGCCGTGTTAGCCTCAATGTGGAAAGTCAGGGATGTCAATGATGCCACTCTCATCCGAATTGAACGCAAGACCGAGCCTGCCTACTGTCAGATGGTTGAAGAAGAAACTGATGATAAGCCTTGGTTCCACGACGTAAAGAATTACCTATTAAAACAAGAATATCCAGCAGATGCTACGTCACTTGACAAGAAAACTCTGAGACGATTAGCATCCAAGTTCTTTCTCAGTAATGATGTGCTTTACAAAAGAAATCATGACATGGTCCTGCTTAGATGTGTCGACAGACGAGAAGCAGATTTGTTAATGCAAGATGTTCATGAGGGAATATTTGGCACTCATGCCAATGGATATGCTATGTCTAAAAAGATTTTGAGCGCTGGTTATTACTGGTTGACTTTGGAAACTGACTGTATTCAATATGCCAGGAAATGTCACAAGTGTCAGATTTATGCGGACAAGAAGCATGTACCTCCGACGTTGCTAAATGTGTTGTCATCACCGTGGCCTTTCTCTATGTGGGGCATTGATATGATTGGGGCAATTGAGCCAAAAGCTTCTAACGGACACCGATTTATTTTGGTTTCTATTGATTATTTCACAAAGTGGGTTGAAGCTGCATCCTACACTAATGTTACTCGACAAGTGGTGGCCCGTTTTATCAAGAAGGAGATTATCTGTCGTTACGGAATTCCAAGCAGAATCATAACGGGCAACGGTACCAATTTGAACAACAAAATCGTTAAAGAGTTGTGCGATGACTTCAAAATTGAACATCACAATTCCTCTCCTTATCGCCCCAAGATGAATGGAGCTGTAGAAGCTGCGAATAAAACATCAAAAATATTTTGCAAAAGATGGTGAAAACTTACAAAGATTGGCATGAGATGCTACCATTTGCCTTGCATGGGTACATAACGTCCGTCCGCACTTCGACAGGGGCAACCCCTTTTTCTTTGGTATATGGAATGGATGCGGTACTTCCTATTGAGGTCGAGATACCTTCTTTGAGCGTCATAATGGAAACCAAGCTTGAAGAAGCAGAATGGGTGAGAGAAAGGTTTGATCAGTTGAATCTTATCGACGAAAAGCGCATGTCTGCGATGTGTCATGGTCAATTATATCAGAAAAGGATCAAGAGGGATTTTGACAAGAAAGTTCGTGTCCGAGAATTCCGAGAAGGGGAGCTTGTACTCAAAAAGATTTTACCAGTTCACAAAGATGCACGGGGAAAATGGATGCCTAATTATGACGGCCCGTTTGTTATGAAACCAATCTTCTCAGGAGGCTCGTTAATTCTCACCACCATGGATGGAGAGCAGCTTACTCATCTAGTGAATTCTGATGCAGTACGAAAATATTACGCCTAAAAGAACCCGATAAGTCAAAAACTCAAAAGAGCGGCTTATGCAAAAGTTAGGGTTGAGAAAAAAAAAGAAGAGAGAGAAAAATAAAAAGAAAAAAATAAGAGCTCGCTAAGTTGAAAACCCGAAAGGGCGGCTTAGGCAAAAATGAGCGTCCCGGTGGATTGAAAACCCGAAAGGGCGATCCAGGCAAAAGTTAGGGACAAAGGCGTTTCACTGCATCAAATGAGTTGTCACTACTGCAGAAGATCCTACAAGAATTCACTCCAACCGCTCTCGTCAGAAGCAAGGATTTTGGGGAGTTTTTAGTCTTTAGGGATAGTTTGGTCATGGGATTCAATGTAACCTTGTCCACGTTGCCATTTTTTCACTTGTAAAACTTCTATGGAATTTTGTCATTTGCAAGATTTCATTCTTGAATAAAATCAGTTTTGAGCCATTCTTTCTTTTGCAAATTTACCATTTTCTTATTTTCTTTGTTATGCAAAATATTGTTCGTTGATCAACGATAATTTTGAAAACATAGGGGTCAAATTATTGAATAAAACTTGAAAAGATTAACAAATGTAAAACCTCCAACTCATGGAAAAGAATCGAGGAAAATCATACTTCCCTAAAACCTCAGGGTAGCAGAAACTTTGATACGCAATCCTATCGCACTCCCCGGTGAAGTGTAAGCAAGTTGAATTGCTTAATTTCCTTTGGTCATGCGTGAGTATCAAGTTAGAAGACTGTCTCGCAAAACTTCTTATGATGATGTGACGACTCGACCCTAGTAGAAGATGTCTGAGCATTTTTTTGAATTTACTTTGTCATCTCTGACTAGCTTGTATATAACTCTGTTCCCCTGTTAGGATTGGGTTTATTTCCCAAGTCTGCGTACACCCTTCAACCTGGGTTCAGTGTGTTTCATTTTGTTTCTTGGGTGTGCTATCTGTCGATTCCCCGTGAAAGTCTAGTCGTAACTAGTTATTTTCCGCTTAAGTCCAGTTGTAACTGGCATTGTTTTGGAAGCCAATCGTTATTGGTATTCTTTTTGGTCGTCACCATATTTCCTGTTAAGACCAGTCGTAACTGGCATTGTCTCAACTCCACTCGTTGGTATCTTTTGATTCGGTCGTTACCACCTTTTTCCTTTAAATCCAGTCGTAACTTGCAGTGTTCGAAATCCAATCGTTATTGGTATTCTTATGGTCGTCACCATATTTTCCTTTAAAGTCCGGTCGTAACTGGCATTGTCTTAACTTCACTCGTTATTATCTTTTGGTTTGGTCGTTACCAACTTTTTCCCTTTGAAGTCTAGTCGTCACTAGCAAATCCCCTGTGAAGTCTAGTCGTTACTAGTTGATTTCCGTTTAAGTCCAGTCGTAACTGGCAGATGTCCGAAATCTAATTGTCATTGGTATCTTGTTGGTTGTCACCAACTGTCCCCATGAAATCCGGTCGTAACTGGTATCGTTGAAATCCAATCGTTATTGGTATCTTTTGGTTTGGTCGTTACCAACCTCCCCAGCTGAAGCCTAGTAGCTTGATAGCATTCTCATAACCACACGTGTTGATATACCCTGATTTGGTCGTCACCATGTTTCTTTTAAAGTCCAGTCGTAACTGGCATTACTTGAAATCCAATCGTCATTGGTACCCGGACTTGGTCGTTAGCAATCTCCTTTAAGTCTAGGGGTTATTGGCATTGCTTGAAATTTGGTCGTCACCAATTTCCCTAGTCGAAGTCCTACATGTTCCCGATTGTATTTGAGAAATCTTGTTTGTTATTATCTCAGGTTGGTCGTTACCATTACCTCCAGGAAGTCTAGTGGTTACTAGCACCATTTGAACTATTTGTTAAAGCTGGGTGACATTAGTATCCCCAGTAAAACCTTTGATTTTACCAGTCAAGCCTCGGAGATTTAGTCATTACTAGTTTCCCTAGTGTGTCTTGTTTCTAGTCCATTCCTGAAGATCCTGTTTGAACTCTTCACTATAGGAAGCTCCTCATCTGATCATCCCCAGTGAGGTTCGTGACTCGAGCCTTTCACTTCCCCAGTAGAAAGTCGCTCTTTCCCCCGGTGGAAATCTACTTCTCTCCCCAATGGAGTGTTTACTCTTCCCCAGTGAGATTGTCATCTTCATTGGACTTCTTGCATCCTCATGTGAAATTTTTCCTCTCATTTATCACTAGTCATGGCTGAACTATTGATTGTTATACCTCGGTTTTCCCCAGTGTCAGATCCACAAAACCTGGTCCCCATGAGTAATTACTCGTTGTTTTGTTTTTTCTGTCCTCTGCGTATGTCTTGCATCCAAGCATCATAAATCATTCATTTTGAATTCATAGCACATCATGACCTTTCCTCTTGCATATCATCGGATCTAAGGGACAAAATTTTTGGTTTTCTATATTTAAATACCTTTCACTATGATTCTACGAGGATTGTCATCTCTCAGTTCCATCTAGTGAAGATATTTAAATAGGGGCAACTGTTGCAACCCAAATTTTGACCCCTTAGATTCTCATTATCATTTTAGGAGCATACTCATGGATTACCTAACCTTAACCCAGTGCAAGTTTGGCTTTGTCAAGTTACAGATGAATCAGGGTTGTGTACAGTCAAATCGAAGCTTCAGGGTTTGTGATCAATCCAAGTTTTAGGCTAATTCAATCATGAAACAAGATCAAGGGTATCATAGGATGCCAATTCAGAATCCAATTTGAAGTTGTCACTCCAGAATCAAGAACAGTGCAGCCCAGGAGCCCCGATTAGGGTTTTTGACCGGTAAAAGTCAACTGTAGTTTGACTTTGGTGTTGGAAGGTGTTTTAATGGTAGGATCATGATCCATGAAGTTCATATATCTTAATAAAGTTCATTCAAGAAGTATCAAAGTCTCAGGATGTCTAGAGTGTCCACAGACGACTCAGTAGTCACCGATCGATCGTACAGTTGACCGAAAGGTCAACTCTTCAAATTTAAGGAATTGGACTTCAAAGTGTGAATCAAAAATGTTCCTTATGTGATTTTGCACTTGCCTATCAATTTTCATGACCATTGGATCAAGGATGAAGGAGTAATCGGAAAATTGGGAAATTGGGGTTTTGAAAAGGGCTAAACCATAACTCCTTAACCACACATCCAAATGAAGTGGTTCAAAGCTCATTGGAAAGCTCTTGACAAATCCTACAAAAGTCCCCTAAGTGTTCCATGATCAGAAAATGCATAGATTTGGAGTTATGACCAAATTCATTTTGAGAAGGGAAAAAGACTTAAAAAAAATTTCACTTTTAAGCTATTTTTTTAGCAACTTTGAGAGATTTTTTGGCATATTTCCTTTGAGAATTTGAAACTCATGAAACCATGAATGTTTTTGATCTATTTGAGGGCTTTCTAAAAAGTACTAGAACATCTCAAAAGGATTTGTGAGCTGAAAGTTATGGATTTAGCAAGATGGTGTTTTCACACTTGAGTCCCACATTGACAAACTTTCAAAAATCATTCCTTTGATCAATTGGACCAATCTCAGCGTTTGAAACATGTTTTATCTGATATGTAGAGACTTTGTAGCATGGAAATACAATGAAAATGCAGAGGAAATGGAATTGGCCAAGTTTGCAAGTGTACTTGCAAGTTGCAAATGCAACTTGCATTAAAAAATTATAAACAAGCAAGAGGTGGAAAGTAAGTTTTGCACCAGCCATGAGCCTATACACTTTATCCTGACTTTAGACACACTAAACTCATCATAACACTTGACTTTAAATATAGGCACTCCCCACCTCATACCATACTCAATAGCTCTTCTAAAAACCAGAGAAAGCTCAAGCATCCACCCTTTCACACTTTTCTCCAAAATCACCAAAATGACAAAATTGCCAAAAAGCTTCAAAATCTGCCTTGCTACAATTGCTGCCAAAACCATTTATCCACACTCAAACTCACCAAAGATCATCCCCACAATCCATAAATATGATATAGAAGGTGTTCCAACCATTGAACCACTCAAAAACCTCATTCTCCAAAAAGTCAACTTCCATACCAAGTAACTTTGACCACAATGTACAAAATCAGTCAAAACTTGTTCTAAGCATTCTCTTGATGTTCTAACCATTTAAACACCTCACAAATATCATATCTAAACTGTCCAAAGCATTGAGAATCATTGGTGAGGCCTATTTCTCAAACTGTCACAAGGTTGGTATTTAGCTTCAAAAGGAAGAAAGATTCAAAACAAGAAGGTGATTAAAGATTTTCTGGTTTTCTTGTCCCTCTTGCTTGCTTGAAGTTGTCTACAAGAGGTATGTGCATTGAATTCATCTCATTCATCATTATACCATAAGGATAATTTTGGGGTTTTTGACATAAAGCTTACTATGCTATTGTTTTTATGTTCACATACCAAACTTTGCCTTGAGGGTTGTGTACCTGATTTTTGAGTATGATCATACTTAGTATGATGTTTAGAACATGTGTGGATGATTTGTTCAACTCATTCTTGTCTATTTTGGTATCTCACTCTCAAATTGCATTTACAAAGGCAATTCATGTGTAACATTTCAAATGCCCATACCAGTTCTGTCGTAAGCAAGATATGACTAAAATTTGTGGTCAATTTCATCTAATTTCATGTTTGTGACTTGTGAGCATTGGTTGCATGAGTATATTTTGTCTGTTCCATTCTTTCATTTTCATAATACATGTTGCATTCTACATTTTAAAACACACAGCTGCATTACACATTGTTTTCTTGCTTGGATTTGTTTTGATTGATCTATAAGTGTGAGCATTGACATGACTAGAATGTGTAGGCTGTGAAGGTGTGAATGAATTGAAACTTCCTGCTTGTATCTTTGACAGCATGCCCCATTAATGACCTTTTTACTATTTATGAACCATTTTCAGTACAGCCTGGTTTGTAGTTGATCCATGAAGCTTAGAGTCATTGGTTAATACTTTTAAAGTTGGTATGTGTGAGTGGTTTGATCCAAATGTGCACAAAATCATGCCTTGAGTCCATTATGCATTTCAAGATGTACACTTGAACACTACACATTACTTCTCTGCTCCAATGCTGTTTTGTTTGAACTTGCCACTAAGATTCATCAAGCATCTCATACATAATTTGCTCAAACCATCATCTAGGCATGTAGGCACCTACTTTGATCCATAGCTTCAAAAATGCATTTTTAAAGGCATATTTACAACTCATGCATCAGTTTTACTTTGGTTCAAGTATAAGCCTCATTTTTTTGTTGGAATTACTTGTGTGAGATGTATGGAATATGTGCTAACCTTCAGTTTAATCTAAGCATGTGTTGACATTGGAATTGCATCTCAAACCCTCATTCTTGCAACTGTCATGATTTTCCTTGTCATTTCCATATAACAGTTGATGTTTTGCTTCATAAACAAGCCTTTTGGATGTATGATCATTGTATGCATGATGTTTGAATTATGCTTGAACCATATATCTGATTGTAACATGCCTGAACTGATCACTAGCTTCAAAGATGCATTATGTTCACATTTTTTGCAATTTACACACCACTTTTCATTTTAGACTGTCTTGATCCATACCTGCGGTTTAGATATCATTCAATAACATTTTGTGGTATGTGTATGTGACTGGTATGATGTAGAACTAGCTGGATTTGAAACTGCATATCCTACTGCACCTCACTAAACACAAAAAAATGCAGCATGAATGTCACTTTCACTACCACCAGTTTTTAACTCTTTTTTTGTGTTGGCACTCATTCATCAACCTATTTCTAATGTGTGTATAAACTTGCTTTGACCTGAACATGCCTGGATTTGAATTTTCATCTCATTATGTACTTCACATGATAATGTTGCAAATTAAGTATCATTTTCCACCATGAACTGTTTTGTGCCAAATTTATTTGCTTATTTCATTCATCAACCTTTATGTGGTGTGTGTGTGCATGATTACTTTGATCTGAAACTGACTGGTGTGTGGGATTCATCTCAAAATGCATCTCACATGTTCACAAAGCACACACTATCGGGTTTTCAAATGGAGGGGGAATTTCAAAAATCCAACAGTGCCATCATGTTCCTTGTGATTTTCTATGCAATTTAGACCTAAAGTTTGTTGAAAATTATTGAGAATTGATTGAGTTACAAGTGAACATGCAAATCCAAGTTTTGTTCATGATTGGTGCCCAGCCTGTCTTGAAACGTGCCCTATATGTTTATGGGGTGGCATTTGTACTTGGATGTACAGCCACCCCAGTGGTAACCAACTTGTCACCTAAGCACCTGTCACTGCATGTACCTGGGTTCGACCCTTGAGGAGGGCAACCCTTTTACCATTTTTTCCATTTATTTTACCAAACCTCAAAAATTCATATCTATTTCATTTTTAATCATTTTGCACCCATTATTTTTGCATTGTGTTTTTTTTATGTCTACTTTCATGACATATTTTTAAATTCCATGTTTGCATAATTTTTCATACCTTTTGACCACTTGCAAGTTGAGTTTGTTTTTATGGTCGTTTTCGCGTATACTGTTGAATTTCTTGACTGTTATACTTGTATGTGTTTGTGATGCTTGCTTGTATTCATATCCTTAGATGTTAGTCATCATGCTAAGATTTTATATTTGGGTTGTTACCATGTTTATTTTGTCCCCTCTGTTGAATTTACTTAAGCTCGATCTGTTGTCACACTTCCTGCTTAATCATCTGCTTTGATTGTCATCAATGCATCTTTGCTTTATCTTTTAAACATATTCATTTAATGGTTGTCACCATACATTTATCTTCATCGTGTAATTACTTTGCTTAATTTTTCTTTCCCCAAGTGATGAAGCTTGTTAGGCCTCATCCAAGTTACATCTTTCTCTTGACCCCCCTTTCTCCTTCCAAAGGAAAAGTCTTTCCATTGACCCCTGTGTCATGGATAGTTCATACATCTTTCTCTTGACTTTGTTAAGTCACTTTAACCTTAATTTAGAAGCCATTAGACTTTGCTTTAAGTCTAAGAAACCCACTAGTACTAGGAGTGTTCTTCAACTAGAACCCTAGGATAGAGTTTGTCAACTCTATGTAAGAAACATCGTCATGATTTCTTACTTCCCCTTTTGAGTGTTATAATTTAGATCAGGGAGTTTTGTCAAACTCCACACAAACATTGTTATGTTTGTTCCCCTTTGAACCTTGATCCTCATCAAGTGTTCTTTATCCCTTGTGAGGTGAACTACGATTGCTCTGATTCTATCCTAGTTAGGATACGTAGGCAGAAGACGCGGCGTCTTTGCGAGCAAACTTAGTGTATATAAACTTTAGGTTTCAACTTATACCTTTTCCCAAACCATAGCATATTTCACAAATTTAGCAAGCAATCAAACAAAAGGTTCTTATAGAGTACTACAGATGCTTAGGGTGCTAACACCTTCCCTAGGTATAACCAACCCCCGATCCCCGAATCTCTTAGCGTTGTCGTTACATCGCGAAAAGGGTTTTTCTTTCTTTAGACCTTTCCTTTAGATAAAATAAAGTTCGATTGTAAAAGAATTAAGATTCAAGTTAATTTAATAGCTTGATATCGAATTTTCACCGCAACACTATCCATTTAAAGATACAAAGGGTGACTTACAAGGTCCACAACGGACTCTCAAAATCCTAGACCTTAATTCTACACTCAAGTTTTTCTTGTTGTGAGTGCTTGATTTCCCTTGCTTCTGCTCTTCTTTAAATAGAAATGCAGACTGAGCTTGGGCTGGTCACAAGTAACAAACATTAGGTTTAACAAAGTATAACTAATTTCCACAATTCAAGGTGTTGTCAAATTAGGTCACAGCTGCTTCATGTTATGCCCAGCCCTGACTAGAATCTCGCCTGAGATAACTAAGGAGCCATAACAGGTTTCCTGAAGTATAGCCTAAGTTTCCTCTTGCAATATAACAGTAAACCTAAACACGCGCCCCTGATGTCATACGCTTGATGTCATATAACACCCAGCATGACATCCAACACACTTTGTTCTTAGCTGACCAAACTCCCCCTGCTAAACACTCCTGCAGAATCTTCTTCATAGCAATAGAAACAAGCATATTATAGTTTCCTAAAAAGTCTCAAAGATCCTTTTTATGAACACCAAGTAAATCTGCCCTTTGTTCCTAATGAATCTCTTTGGCCTGCACATACTGATGAGGTATATCCAAAGCAATTCTGTCAAGTGATATAAAACACCAGCACCTGCTGTACCAGACAGCGATGTCATGACATTTAGTATGACATCCATGACAGCAGTTCTGTCATCAGCTCCTGCTGCACCAGACAGCGATGTCATGACATTGGTAATGACATCCTGTTTAAAACACATGACAACAGTTCTGTCATCAGCTTCTGCTGCATCAGACAGCGATGTCATGACATTGGTAATGACATCCTGTTTAAAACACATGACAACAGTTCTGTCGTCAGCTCTTGATGCACCAGACAGCGATGTCATGACATTGGTAATGACATCCTGTTTAAAACACATGACAACAGTACTGTCATCAGCTCTTGCTGTGCCAGACAGCAATGTCATGACATTGGTAATGTCATCCTGCTTAACATTAGTGCAGAACCATGTTTTACCAAAATTTAGCCAATCATAGAACCATGGACAATCATAGAGTCATGGAATTAACAATCTCCCCCTTTGGCAAATTTTGGATAAAACAACCAAACAAACATCAGGTCAGCAGTAGTAGATACCAACACTTTACTCCCCCTTTGGTTTAGTCAAAAATTGACAAAAATTGGAGTAAATGTACATACAGAGAAAAACTAAATCAGGAACAATCATGCTTCAAAGCAAGACTCAGTTGTCAAACTGCACATGGTGTCCAACCATCTAGTCATCTCATAATCTCCCAAGAGATACACAAACTGCTTGATCCCAATCAATATGAAGGCTGCACCACTTCAGCAACAGTCCATGGACAAGGATTTAAACCCCTCTGTTGAACTCAACATAAATCAGAGCACTGAGTTTTATATCCACTTTATGCATATGAACTAGCACACTGACTATTTGACACCATGATTCACCATGATAAGAAACAACCTCCACAGTGTCAATGACTTTAACTCATGACCATTGTTTTTGAATCTTGAGTTCTTGCCTTGTCTGAAGTTGCACCTTCAGGATTGACACTTTTAATATCACCAATTAAAGGATAATTAATTAAATACTTGCCAAGTAACAATTGATTTTAAATCCCCTCTTTAAGACACACAAATATTCTGCAGAGAAAAATAAATTCTCCCAGACAAAGCCAATGTTGTTTCCTAGGTTATACAGGAAGTAAGCACAAACCAGACCTATAGTCACCTTGTCAAGGTAGAGGGGTACACCAGACATCACTATGTCAACACAAGTAATGCAGCTACACATCAGTCAGGTACACAGCTCCCCCTGTCATGCACACTCAATACTCCCCCTAAAAGAGAGAACCCAAGCACATGGAAACACATGCAACTCTGCATCCCTTGATTCACAAGCCATACTAGAACAAATAGCAGAAGTATTTGTAGGATTACTATCTGGAAGATTTCTCAGATTCAACTTTGAAAGGCTAACTTGATCCATTGATACCCCATGAGCTAGAGTAGTAACATAATGTTCTAACATCTGGTATGACATTCCATCCTCCTAGAGACATACGGTCACAAACTGCTTGAAACCACAAACAATCTTGAGGATTAACACATAGTGGATAGAAATATTGCAGCAACAGATCCTAGATAGAAATATAACCCCCCATGTCAAGGATAACCAGTGCTCTTTTTTCAGAAGCACGAGAATGGAAGACATAAGACTCATCTTCATGTCTTCAAGAGCGCACTCCTTGTTCAACACACCTGCTTAACTCATTCACTCACTACTTGAACCACAGGCAACTAGTACACCCATTTGACAAAACTCTCTATTCTAAGTTGTACACTCAAAGGAAGTTGATTTTGATAAAAGCCAAGGGGAAAGGTAAGAAATCATCACCATGATTCTTACATGGAGTTAACAAACTCCATCTTAAGGTTATAGGTGAAGGATACTCCTAACAAGGGGTAGGTCTTTTAGACTTAAAGCAAAGTCTAATGGCTAATAGGTTATAACTTAACTAAGTTATGGTTCAAAATGACTTAACAAAGTCAAAGGGAGGGTGATGAGCTATCCATGATCCAAGGGTCAATAGAGAGACTTTCCTTTGGAAACAAGGGAGATGAGGCAACTGGATGAGAACTAACAAGTTCCATCACTTGGGGAGATAACTTAACAAAGCTAAAAGAACAAATGAGCATTCAATCAAACATGATGAACATATAAATGAGTATGGTAACAACCAAGGAAGAGATGCAAGCATGTAACAACATCAAGCAAAGATTACAATCAAGTCAAATGGTTACAACCAATAATGCAAAAAGATATTACAATATCTACAGAGGGAACATGGTAGAGGTTCTTACAAGACCAATCATATAAGGTGAAATAAATTTTAAGCATCTTAACAAAGATGAAGAGCAATAAGGTAAAAACCATCAACAACAACCTGTAATTCTAACAAGTTTAAATGCAAGCAAGCAACAACTTGAGGCAAGCATATATGGGGGTCAAAGAATGTCAAATGTAACAACATGATACCAGCAATTATGCATTGATGACAATCAAGTACATAAGCATACAAGAAGTGTCACAACAGTTCAAGCAGGAAGTTTCATGAGGAAAGCATACAAGTTCATAGTGACAACCATTGATTATAATCAAGAGTTAACACAATTTACAAACATACTTCACAATGACAAGCACTTAGATGCATCCAAAGAAAAGATTTGAATATAACAAGATCTTGATTCAAGCACAACTCAAACACTCAAATGAGTTAACAAACATGTATACACCAAATGAAAATCAAATTCACAAGATTAAATCAAGAAGAGGTTTGAAAATGACTAAAAATAATGTAAGGTAAAAAACCCTAAAAGTGCAAGATTTTCAAATGATATAAATTATTTCTAGGATGAATATCCTTGAATTCTTTGATTACTACATTAAAGTAGGTAAGATTAAGAACAAATTGAAAAAAGATTGAATCAAAAATGATTAAAAAATGACAAAGTTATGAAACTTTGAAGTTTTGAAGAAAACATAAAAATTAGTGTTTAAAAAGAAGAAATGCCTCCCACAAGGATTGAACCACAACCTATGGTCCACAAGCTTAAAACTTTACCAGACCAACCAAGGCACGTGTGTGTTCAAATGAGGAGTGGGGAAGATTAAATGTTGAAACATCATAAAAATCCCAAAAATGATAAAAGAGCTGTCCTCCTCGGGGATCGAACTCGGGAAAGCATGGGCAAGAGGTACATGAGCGTGCAGGTTACAACCACTGGGGTGGCGATACATCCAGTGTATCAAGCCATCCCAATAATGAATAAACCTCAAAGTGCAACTACTCTGGGCAAAAATCAAAGGCAAGCCAATGAAGCATGTCAAAACGGATTGATCTCAAACCTGATCAAAACTAAATCAAATTTAACAAAATTTGGGTCCATTTCACTTGAAATTTAATAAGGATTCTAATAATGCTAACAGTTTTCACAAATTATGAACACATGATGAAATTCAAATGCAATTGCAAGAGGATGGTTTGTAATGCATTTCAAAGAATATCATACAAATCAAACAGATTTAAACCACTTGAACAGTCTGCACAAACTCTAAACATCCCATATGTGAAATTCAGACAGAGATGGGACTCTAAATCAAGGTAGAAAAGAAAATGACCATGAAGTTGCCAATGTTCCACAATTTTCAATGGTAGGTTCAAAACTGGTTGTGACAAAACCAACACTCAAATCACATTCTAATGAGAGTACAAATACACATATAAGTTCACCTTAAATCCAAAATTATCTAAATAGACCCTAGATCAACTTGCACACTAGAATATGTCAAACAAACTAAATGTCCTCAAAATAACAATTATGCAAATCAAGCTTCTCAAAGGTATCAAGATATAAAAATGGATCTGTATAAGAAGTGAACTCAACCTCAACAAAGCTAGCCCATGATTCTACTATGGAAGAACTAAAGCACACATCCCTCAATTAAACCTCATAGTAGTTGGACAAAAACCAACATATCATACAAACATGTTCTGTACCAGCATGTACAATACACAGAGTTTTCAAACCAAAACCAAATTGATTTAACCAGAAACCAACACTTTTGTATACTTGACATGATTAGCAATTCTAAGCCTTTTTAAAATAGTAGTGATCACATATATTATGCAGAGGTTTTGTTCATGAGTAAAACCTATAACTAAACCCTATCAAAACTATTATAAACAGAAACAGCAGTAGGTCAATAATGAGAATACCAAACATAAATCCAATGTACACTTCACATGATAGTTACACATTTGTACAGACAAATCACAAGTACATGACTTAGTGGCTCTAGGAAATTCTAACTAATGCATATCAAAAGAAAGAGCAAGGTTAGAGGTCACCTACCTCTTGTAGTCCCCTCTTGTATTGATTTCGATCATAACTCCAAATCTATTCATTTTTTGCATATGGGTCAATTTTGCACTTTTTTAGAACTTGTCAAGACCTTTCCAACAAGCTTTGAACCACTCCATTCGGATGTGTGGTTGAAAAGTTATAGTCTTACCCCTTTCAAAGCCCTAATTTCCCGACTTTTCGATTACTTCTCAATTCTTGATCCAATGTTCATAAAACTTAATAAATAGATGTAGTATAACACTAGAAACATGATTGCTTTCAATTTTGGGGTCAAAACCATTTTGGTTAGTGAGTTGACTTTTCAGTCAGACGAACTTATCGATCGAAAAACCCTGAATCGACTGTTGGTGTTCTGGGTCCTCTGTGGTCTTGAAACTTCTTGAGTGGACTTCAATAAGTCATATAAGCTTTATGGACCATGATTCCATCATTGGAGTGCTATTTAAATCAAAAGTCAAACCATAGTTGACTTTTCCTAATCAAAAACTCTAATCGGGGGTCCTGGAATGCACTGCTTTTCTTCTTTGGGTGAGAACCTCAAATTGGATTCATACTTGATCCAATATAGTGTATTTTTGTTTGGGGACTTTTTTCATGGAGAATCAATCCAAGACATTGATTGATCAAACCATCGAAACTCTGATTCTTGATTGTATGTAACCCTAATTCATCTGCATCTTGACAAAGACAAACTTGAAATAGGTTAAGGTTAGATAAGCAAATGATGATGCTCCTAGAATGATGATGAAGATCTAAGGTTAAAAATTTTGGGTACAACACTTGGCCTTTGACCAAGACTACTTTTGATTCTTCTTACAAGAAGACGCCTTCATAACTTGCTCTACCTCTCTTTTAGAGGTTCTCTCAGTCAGACACAATTGTTGTGCCTCTAGACTACTTTGCATATTTTCAATTCTCATGGTTCTAAGGTCCTTAGAGTGTTCAATTTTTATAAAAATTTAATTAAACTGAGGATTAAGTGATCTTAGTACCTTTTCAATAATTACTTACTCAGAGAGAGTTTCTCCACAAGGTTTCATCTCATTTGTGAACAGAATCACTCTGGATATGTAATCAGGTACCTTCTCATTATTCTTCATGTTGAGATTCTCATATTTCTTACATAGAGACTGAAGCTTCACCTTCTTCACTGATACATCACCTCCATCGCACTGTACTAGTTTGTCCCACGCAACCTTTACCTTTGTTGAATTAGTGATCTTCTGAAATACATTTGTATTTAGGAACTAATGGATATAGAACAATCCCTATTATCATTCTTCCTTGTTTCTCTTTGCGTATTCTTTGAGCTTCAGTTGCATCTGCTGCAACCACTACATAACTGTCATTCACGAGATCAAGAGCATCTTGAGCAACAAATAACACACGCATTTGAATCATCCATAGATTCTAATTCTTTCCATAAAATACTGGAAGATTTGTGTTCAAGCTATTGTTTTCACCATTCATCTTTGACCTTTTGCAAATTCACTCAAATCTCACCAACACTTGTGTTTCCCAATCCCTCATAATCAAGAAACGTGATTGTGTTTCGATTTCGACTATGAAATTCACAGTGAATTTCATAGTCGAAATCAATCACACATGCCTCACATACACTCGTGTTTCCCAATCCTAAATCAGTATGAGAGCTCTAGATACCTATTTTCGATGCACAAGGTTGAAGATGAAGAATAAGATGGAAGAGAGAGAGAGAGAGAGAGAGAGAGAGAGAGAGAGAGAGAGAGAGAGAGAGAGAGAGAGAGAGAGAGAGAGAGAGAGAGAGAGAGAGAGAGAGAGAGAGAGAGAGAGAGAGAGAGAGAGAGAGAGAGAGAGAGAGAGAGAGAGAACTAAATTTGTAACTAACTTTAGATGAAAAATGATTACACTCTAGATTCTGTTACAACTGAAATTTTTTTCAATGTTTAAACTATTAGAGCCTGCTAAAATGAAACTCAAATTAACTCCGAATGCAGCTTAAATGAAAATTCTAATTAACTGAATTTGGATTACACTTTAACAATTTTAACAATTTCATGAACAAAAAATTAATGTTATTGGTAACTCATCAAACAATTTTATGAATATGTACACTACAAAGAATCAATGTTGCTAAAGTTAACTCAATCAAAAAATTTGATAAATAATATGAATTAAGATTACCCTCCTATTTATTTACTGAAATGTTGATTTAATGAACATATTGCAGCTCTATAGTGGAATCAATGAAAATTAATGAGAAAATAATCAATGTTATTCGTAACTCATCAAACAATTTCATACATATGATACACTAATAAAAATCAATTTTTTTGCCGGAAACTCAATCAAATAATTTCATGAACAATATGGATTAAGATGATCCTCCTGTTTTTACTGAAATGCTGATTTTGTAACCATATTGCAGCTCTGTAGTGAAATTGATGAAAATTCAAATGGAACATGTGCCAAAGATGAATCCTTTACTGAAGATCCTTTTGCTAAAGATGAATCTTAGATGTTGGAATTATGATGAATGATTGATTTACATTCTAGAGCAAAATATTAGAAGTTATGTTGGTTGTGTTATTATGTTGGCTTGTTACGTTACTACATTTATGATTTTGTAATGTATATGTTATGGACTGTCCAAAAGCCCTATTAACCAAGGTCCAATCCATCTAAAATCCACTAGACTTGATCCAAAGTATAAAATAATTCACATACTAAAAGGTACAATCTTTGATCTCCAATTTTCATTGTACTCATCTTGAATCTTGAAGTGATGTGGGTGTTGGACTGCTAGCCATGCAGGTCCTCCATGCCCCACCTTAAAGGAAATAGGAGTCGTCTTTCAACATCACCAGTTATCTAATTATCATCATTTCTGGTTCCTAAGCAAAGCTGGAGTCCCCATTTCTGGTTCCCGAATGAACAATGGCACCTTCTATGGGAAAAGACATCTAATTACCGCTAATTTTCATAGTCAGATCAATCTTGATTTGAAATTAGACATGTAACCACAATAGAATAAGAAAATTTAGTAATTCCAGTATTTATGACTGAATCTTCAATACATCTCCTGAATCAACTATTTATCAGGCATTATCGATTGACGATTTCTGCATTATCGAATCAGTTAGCGCATATCCTTCTTCAAATTGTTTTATAATTGTAACTGATGTAGACATTCAACAAAGAAAAGATCAGTCGGAATTAGGATTTTTAAATCGTGATAAGATCAATGGAATTCCAAAAGTTGATAAGCCTCTGATTTTTGTGGTCACCATAACTTATTACAATCTAACTAAATTCCTCGAGGACAATAATTTTTTTGTAACATCGTATACTCAAACATGATGGATCTTATAGGTATCTAACAATCGGATCTAAGTGTGCATGGCGGAGATGATCTACTAGCATTCAACTATACGATCACTCGTCTCACAGAGTCGTGGATCTGATAGTGATTGTTGAGGAAGGAGATTGCAAAAGAAAAGTCACCCTCAATTTTTTGATAATATTGTGTTGAGGTGCCTTCAGGGGTATCTTAGGGAGATCCATCCTAGCGAGGTTAGATTCAGTGGAATCTCCACTCCATTTGAAAATGACTTACCGCAATACAAAAGAAAGGCCGGTCTCGGTGATCGCCGACGTAGATGAAGCTAAAATAGTTTAAAAAAATAATCTAAAATGATCTTTTGGCGTCGGCCACGACCTCAAAAGCAAAAGCAGAAGGAGATTCAGGGGAGCATTATGTTGGAACAAAATTGGTTTGTACCATATTTCTTAGATTTTGATGATAACAAAGTATTTAAAGAACAATTGGGTATACTAGCATTTGTTAAAGTGTTCGGGACCATAATCTAAAATTTCATGAATAAACTAAGTATTGGTTTTGTTAGTGAACATCTAAAGGAAGCTTAAAGATCAGAATCTGAAGGACTAGAAATTGAAGACCAAAATCTGGAGAAGTCTACTTCTGAAGATCAAACCCTGAAGAAGTCAACTTCTAAAGACCAATCTCTAAAGAATCCAACTTCTAAAGGACAACATTTGAGGCCAATCAAAGCGAAAAGATCAAAGTGACTCTAATAGGTCATTATCAAACTTTGTGGCTATTTTTTCATCTTCTGATCACGTGAAGACCTAAGTTATTTTTCATATATATAGTTGGGATGTATCTGATAATTCCTTTTAAAGCAAAGAAATTTTAAATAAAATTTCAACGACATTAACCATTTCAAGAAATATCTCTATTCAAGCTTCTCAAAGACTCTTGATCGTACCTGATCAAAAGAGATTGCTAGTCTCTGCGTGTCGTCGATCTGAAAGTTGTTCACCGTTGGTAGGGAGGAGGAGGGGGTGTACGTGCAAGACACTTAGATGCCAAAGTAAGAAGGGGACCAGAGTGAGAGCAAATACAAAAGATAGGTGTAGAGAATTGAATACCTGACTCTCTAGTGAAAGAGGGTATTTACCCTCTTCCACTAGCGCAGGACCAATGGTCACCTGCGTTGGTCTGGATGGCCAGGCCCAACCCAAGTGACTGCTAGGGCTTACGTGGCGTAGTAAAGACCAGCACATGGTCTTTACCCTAAATCAATTGTCCTGTGATCTCTGGAAGATGGGTTGACCTGCTCTTTCAGAGGTGGGTAGTTATCTGATGACGTGTCCCCGGGAAGGGGAACACATGGAGAACGTGTGGAGGACGTGTCGTTCTGTCCGACAAGGGAGGGTGCCTGTCCGGTGTGCATGGAACCGTGCCTGACATTGGGAAATTTGCGCCTTATTGGGCCTTCCCCAAATAGAGTTGGGTTGGGCCTGTCCGACAGATGGGCAGGTCTAGGCCCAGTCCAGAATAGGAGCCCCCCAAGTCATAGCTCCAAAGTAGAGGAGCGATGAGTTGACGATAACTGTGTCGGGGAGGAAGAAGGCGCGAGGGAGAAACTTTTTCGAACTGCCAGGTCGAGGAGAGGGAAGGTTGGCGCGTCTTCGCCTGCCCGTGCTTGTAGGGGAGAACGAAAGTACGTGATTGCTCGCGATGGCCACATGTCTAACCACCAATGGGCCATGTAGGGCAGCTACCCTAGGGTACTCGAGTGCCTAGGGGTGCTTCGAGTCTCGTGCTGGGTTTATAAATAGGCAGGTGCCTGCTCCTTTACCATTTTTTGCATTCTCTTTCTTGCGCACGTGATACTTGGATTTTCGCACACGCAGTTGCTCATCATCGTCACTGTTACGTCCGTCATGCATTCCGCCGTCTCCACCGATCCAGTAAGTTTTCTGCCTTTATTCCTCCGTTTTCTTTAAATTTGACGCCATTGTCGGAGACATGATAAATTCCCCGAGGAGAGAGAGAGTTTTCCAACGAATACGACGGGATACCCTTTTACCTGGGATGAAGGCCCCAAAGACAGTTAGGAATGTAGGATGAATTTCCCGGGGACGGTTGACATGATATGGATGGGTACCCCGGGGACACAGCATAGTGTTAGATGAACACCCCGGCGACGTAGGATAAGGTCAGATGAACACCCCAGGGACGTTGAATGGGATTGGATGAATACCCCGAGGAAGAATTCCGGGACGGAGATGGACAACACGGGGACACGAGCCACCGCCGAGTTGTGGTCGTCGTCCTCATCGCTCTTTCACTTGATTTATGGTGGAAGGGTGAATTTTATCTTGAAACGTCGAATTCACCATTTCCTTCTGCTTTTCAGGTGAATATAACCTCGTGGGCACCGGGAACCATGGAATTCGACGTGGAGCCGGAGGCTCCTGCTGCCGAGGTGCTGGCCCGCTCTGTCGAGGACTGGGTCGTTGAGGAACCTTTAAATACGTTGTTCTGTTTTGTCGACAGCGACATCGGTGCCTTCACGACTGTCGAGGACCGCGGTGAAATTCTAGTATGCAGATCTCATATGTCCCAAAAACATTGATCTCTTCTCAACAAGGACGAGGGGAGACCATGACCAATTTAAATTACTTTAAATTGTACCAATGTCATGACCAATGTCATGGCGTCTGTTGTGACATCAGCAGGCTGACAGACTATTTATCTAACCATTTAAATTGTGCAGAATTGTAAATGCAGAAAGATAAATAACACAATGAATTGTTTACCCAGTTCGGTGCAACCTCACCTACATCTGGGGGCTACCAAGCCAGGGAGGAAATTCACTATTAGTAGAATTAATTCAGAGTCACACAAACCATGTGCACTCCTCACTTAAGACCTACCCAATGACACTTCAGCCTAGAGACCACTAGACCAGAGTTTCCCACTCACTCCCCCTCAATCACCGCAGCGATAATCAATTCACAATTACAGTATGAAGACACTCTTCAAACACACCTTGATCTTGCTTCATAGCTTTGATCAAGAGACACACACTCTTGCTTAACAGCTTTGAGTGACACAATGAACACACATGTTCATGCACAATAACCAAAGCAATTATACAACATACAATTGCTTGGCACACAAGGAATCCTAAGACTCCTAAACACACGTGAAGAGCAAAGATCTTCACTCACAAACATGTTTACCACAATGTATCCAAAGATACAAAGGGTGACTTACAAGGTCACACACAATGGATTCTCAAAATCCTAAACCTTACTTCTACACTCAAGTTTTTCTTGTTGTGAGTGCTTGATTTTCCCTTGCTTCCACGCCTCCTTTTATAACAATGCAGACTGGGCTTGGGATGGTCACAAGTAACAAACATTAGGTTTAACAAAGTAAAACTAATTTCCACAATTCAAGGTGCTGTCAAATTAGGTCACAACTGCTTCATGTTATGTCCAGCCCTGACTAGAATCTCGCTTGACATAACTAAGGAGCCATAACAGGTTTCATGAATTCTTGCCTGAGATATATCAGGTAAAATACCAGAAAACTAAAACACACGCCCTGATGTCATACGTTTGAAGTCATAACATCCAACATGACATCTAACACACTTTGTTCTTAGCTGACCAAACTCACCCTGCTGAACACTCTTGCAGAATCTGCACACACTTGATTAGATATATCCAACAGAATCTCTTCAAACCAAACCACTTCTGTCAAGTGATATAAAACAGCAACACCTACTGTACCAGACAGCGATGTTATGACATTCAGTATGATATCCATGACAACACTTCTATCATAAGCTCCTGCTGCACCAGACAACGATGTCATGACATTGGTAATGACATCCTATTTAAAACACATGACAGCAGTACTGTTATCAGCTCCTGCTGCACCAGACAGCGATGTTATGACATTGGTAATGACATACTGTTTAAAACACATGACAGCAGTTCTGTCATCAGCTCCTGCTAGCTCCTGCTGCACCAGACAGCGATGTCATGACATTGGTAATGACATCCTATTTAAAACACATGACAGTAGTACTGTCATCAGCTCCTGCTGTGCCAGACAGCAATGTCATGACATTGGTAAGGACATCCTTCTTAACATTAGTGCAGAACCATGTTTTACCAAAATTTTAGTCAATCATAGAACCATGGACAATCATAGAGTCATGGAACTAACATGCTGCAAGGGTTCTTCTGTGAGCTAGTAGGTATATCAATCACAGAACTATCATCGGATATGATCGAGCTACGAGAAGATGAGGTTCCCCATGTATGAGTTCTGCTTCCGCGAGGCGGGTCTTCGGCTGCCTTTTACCGACTTCCAGTTGGGTGTCTTCGACTGGCTGAAGCTGGCCCCTTCACAACTCCACCCCAATGCCATAGCCTTCATCCGGGCGTATGAGCTCGTTTGTCGGCATTTGGAGGTCAGGGGCGCTCTTACGCTGTTCTTTCAACTTTTCCACCTGCAGAGGCAGACGGTGGATGGCTGACAAGGGTGGGTGTCGCTGAAGCAGTCGAGGAGGCTCTTCCGGGTGTACATGGACTCTGTCCGGGATTTCAAAGCGCATTTTTTTGTGGTCCAACCTATTTCTTTCGAGGCGTGCGCCTCTTGGTACATACGAGAAACCCGTGAAGTGAGCGGGCAGCGAGAGGAAGTTATGGTGCCGAGGGTGCCCTTGGAGTGGTCGGAAGAGCACTTCAAGAAGGGCACAGATTACTATATCGTGCGAGCAGGGACCATGAATGAGGAGGACCTGGTGGGCTACCATAGAATAGTGTCTTTCGTGGCCAGCTTCTCCCCGGCCAAGCTTGTGACGCTCGATGGGAACTTCATTCTGGACCGTCATGGGAACGTTCGTCAGCAGGCGAGGCTGATAAATACAAAGGCTCTGCTCGAGTGTTCGTCTGACGAGAAGGCTCTCCATTTCCTAGGTAGTGGGCGATAATCTACCCGACTCTTTGGTCCCTGTTTGCCTTTGTTTTTGCTAATCCTTTCTTGTTCTTTTTTGCAGGAAGTATGTCGACAATTGAGGAGCGTCTGAGGAAGTTTGCGGCCTCGAGGTCCGCGGCCAAAAGCGGAAAGGGCAGGGTCGCCCAGGTGATGCAGCAGCATCCTGCCAACTAGGGGGGAAAGGGGTCCTCGTCTTCGCCTCGGGGCAGCCACTCCACGATGTCACAAGGGACCGCAAAGCGGGTGAGAGTTCAGGCGTCTGATGTCATCATCGACCTCACGGAGGGAGTTTCCAAGGAGGGATTTCTCATCCTCCATTGCCACCAGCATCTCAGGTTCTTCCACGATGCTAGGTCACTGGTGGTGTCGGCTTCAGAAGTGAAGGTGGTTCTTGGGGCAAGCCGAGACGCTCGACGATAGGTGCTTACCGAGGATCTGGCCGCGATGATGCGGGTTTTCTCAACTTCTTTGGTCTTAAGTGATGAGGGTTTATCTTCTGCTGAGCTGGCCAAGCTACAGGGAGATCTCGCCTTTGCTCGGTCGAGGTTAACCAAGCTGACGGCAGAGCTGGATCTGAGCAAGGAGGACGTGGCAGCACAACGCAAGAGGGGTATCAACGTCGAGGATCAAGTGAAAGCCGCCGAGGAAGAACAGTCGAGGCTGTGGGCTCAAGAAGAGGAGTTAGAGAACTCTCTTCGTCCTACCGAGGATGAGACGGATAAGGAGAAGCTCTTGTTCTCCCATGTTGACTTGTTGGGCGGGATCTATGAATTGGAGCACGATTGTTTGGGGGTCGTTGAGGTCGATTCTCCAGTGCTGTGGAGCAGCTCAAGGTCGTGAATCCCGGGGTTGCTCTGGCCACCGAGGGGATTGGGCCCTATCACCAAGTCGTCGACGGACGGGTGGTTGTGATCGGTGATGAGGAGGATGAGGAAGTCATGTCTGTTGATGAGCCCGAAGAAGGTCAACTCGAAGCTTAAGTTAGGTGTTCCCGGACCTGCATTCCCATTGTTTCTAGGCTTGCATGCCCACTTTTGTTTAGTAGTTTTGTCGGGCCTGCGTGCCCTTTTTGATGTAACTTTCGACTATTAGCTTGGTGCCCCTTTGATTATGCAATGATATTTTGCTTTTTGCTAAGTGTGTGCTCGTTTGTATGTTTGCATGTTTGTATGCTTGTATGTTTCTATGAATTTGTATTTTTGTATGTTGTTGGGAGTATTGCTCGATGCTTTATCAGTTATGTCCAATAGTGTAGGGAACTAACCGGGGTGACTGGGGATGTTACCTGGTCGGTTACGAAGAGGGACCACGGTCGCGGCCCTATCTCCACGGCATGAACGTCCCATCGTGAGCTGGGTGTTCTGCCATTTTGGTACGACGGCGGTGGCTCTCGATTGAGGGGTCCCCGTCGAACAGAATGCTCTGCTCGTACACATGACAGGGCAGGCGTTTGTTTTCGTTGTGTTTTTGGGAGGTGTGTGGTACCAGAGTGCGCTCCCGTGATTGTGAAGTCGTTCGTCGCGGATAGTGTTTAATTGTAGTATCTTTTAAGCTTCTCAGCGTTCCATGGTCGAGCAATTTCGTCCTCGTGTAGGTTTTCGAGGTAGAAGGCTTCGTGTTCCGTCTTGTCCCAGACACGATAGGGGCCCTCCCAATTCGCGGCGAACTTGCCCTCGCGTGAGTCCTTTTGGTTTCTTCGCAAGACCAGGTTGCCGACCTGGAATTCGCGCCTTATGACTTTGCTGTCATAGCGAAGGGCGATTTTCTGCTTTAGCATGGCCTCGCGGAGAGCTTCTCCCTAGCGGATCTCTTCGACCAAGTCGTGTTCTTCTCGTAGAGCCTCGTCGTTGGTCTCCTCCTCGAGGGGAGATTCGTTCCTTCTGGAAGGCTCCCTTATTTCCACAGGGATCACCACCTCGGTTCTGTAGGTGAGTCGGAAAGGGGTCTCTCCTATGGTCGAGTGAGGCATTGTTTGGTAGGCCCAGAGCATGCTGTAGAGCTCCTCGACCCATCTTTTCTTGGCATCCCCGAGTCTTCACTTTAGACCTTGGAGGATAATCCTGTTTGCGACCTCTGCTTGGCCGTTCATTTGCGGGTGTTCGAATGAAGTAAAGTGATGCTTGTAAAGTAGATCGGTTTCTCACCTCGGGCCCGTGGAGGGCCTTGCTTGTGAAGTAGATCGGTTTCTGTCCATCAGAGGTCTCCCGAATTAGTACGGCGCTCACGGCTTTGATGGCAACGACCATATATAGGTAGAGGGTTTCCCCGACGTCTGGCCTTGTCAAGACCAGGGGCTCCGACAGGATGCGTTTGAGATGGAGGAGGGCCTGCTCGCATTCCTTCGTCCATTCGAATGCGGCCTCCTTCCGTACCAATTTGAAGAATGGGAGGGCATGCTGTGCGGATTTGGCGACGAAGCGGGATAATGATGCAAGCATCCTATTGAGGGACTGTATCGACTTCTTCTTGCTCGGCGTCACGATCTCAAAGAAGGCCCGGGATTTGTTCGGGTTTTCCTTGATCCCCCGTTCGGTCAGATAAAACCCGAGGAATTCCCCCGCGCATACACCGAAGGTGCACTTCTCAGGGTTAAATCGCTTCCTCACTTCCTCGCCCGACTCGGTCATGAAATTTGTGCTCTACTTGTCGACCTCATCCATGGGGATCTATTTGTATCCCGAGTAGGCGTCCATGAAGGACAGTAATTTGAAACCCGCCGAGTTGTCGACGAGCTTGTCGATATTGGGGAGGGATAGACGTCCTTGGGACATGCCCGATTGAGATTAGTGTAGTCAACACACATTCTCCATTTTCCATTCAATTTTTTAACAAGTACAACGTTGGATAGCCGAGTTGAATATCGGGCTTCCGAAATAAAATATGGCTCTAGGAGGTCTTTTACAGCTTTCTCAGCCGCCGCCAACTTCTCGTGGGACTGCCTACGTCTACGTTGTATAATGGCCTTCGCGGCCGGGTTGATGGAGAGTTGGTGGCAGGCGACCTCGGAGTCAAGGTTGGGCATCTTGGCGGCGCTCCAGGCGAAGAGGTCGATGTTCTCACAGAGGCAGGCCTTCAGCTGCTTCCTCGCCAGATGTGGTAGCCCTGCTCCAATCTTCATGCTCTTGGTTGCATCTTCACCGAGGACTACTACCTCGAAGTCCCCTTCTGGAATGGGGCGCGTTAAGTGGATGGGCTTCTCGTTGGCCGTTGGAGGAGCATGGTCGGTTTCGTCCTCGTGGTCCGGTTCGTCGGGGAAGCAGTAGTCGAGGTCCACAGCGTCGACGTGGTCCTTTAGCCTGTTCTCCTGGATGGGTGGAGGTTTGGTCGCTTTGGACGGGGGTCCGATCGTGCTGAGGCCCTTCATTCTGCCTCAAAACACCTTCGGACAGCTTCTATATCCCCATTGAGGATGACGATGGCTCCCAGCCTGGTATAGTACTTCATCTTTAGATGGACTGTCGATGGCACTACGGTGAGCTTTACCAGCGTTGTCCTTCCCAAGATGTAGTTGCATAGGAACGGGCATTCGACGACAAGGAAGCAGATGTTGATTTCCCTGGCCATCTCCTGTGCCTCGAAATTGACCTTGAGCTCCACGTATCCCTGCGGTCTTGTCGCCGTCCCGTTGAACCCCTAGAGGTCGGAGCCGACATAGGGGGTCAGGTTGGTCTTGTCGAGCTCTAGCATCGAGAATAGGTGGGTATACATGATATCCACCAAACTCCCTCCGTCGACCAGGATGCGGCGAACATCAAAGTTTTGCCATTTGTGCCCGAGTTAGCAGGGGAATGGCTGAGTCGGGGGCTCCTCCGGGGAGCTCTTCGAGATAGTATGTGATCAGGTTGGACCGACCGTGGAATTTGTCGAGCGTGCTTATTTTGCTAGAGCTGTTGTTCATTAGCTCATCAAACTTCCTTTTTACCGACACGATGGAGAGCTTGTTCGGGGCCTCACCTGAGATGACCATCACCGTGGGGAAGTATTCCCACAGGCTGATGTGACATACTGGTTCCTCGGGTAGCTGATGCCAAGTAAGGAGGTTGTGTTCTCTTAGTGAGAACCAGTCTTCAGGCTGATTGACGCTGAGGGCCACCTGCAGCTCGGATTCGTTGGTGGGAGGATGGATGTCCTCGACTCTTTTGGCTTCGTAGGGATCTTGTCGGGGGGTATCTCCTCCCCTGGTGTATCTCTTCTAGTGTCCATCTTTGATGAGTGTTTCGATTGCATCTTTAAGGTGGGTGCAATCCTCCGTAACGTGCCCGTGGCCCCGGTGGAAGCGAAAGTATTTGGACTTGTCCACGTTGGCCTTGGGGGGTGCCGGTTTTGGAAAACTGACACCTCCCCGGACCAACTCTGAGTCGGCGCACTCAACCAATATACGCTCGCGGGAAGCGACTAGGGCTATGTATTCGGTGAAGCGGCCTACAGGGCCCTTCTGCTCTCGAGGCTCTCGGGGACGATCGCCTCATCGTCGGTCTCCCCCACATCAGGGGGCTGACGCCCCTTCTTCTTGGGACCCGTGGGGGGTTTCGCAGTTGCGGGATTCTCGGGCAGAATTAGCAGCCTCTGTTTCCTCGTAACGGATGTAGTGGTGGGCTTTCTCGACGAAGCCTTGCAGGGTGGTCCGTTGGTGGATCACCACGGCTTTATAGAATTTGGAGTCACGACGTAGGTCTTGTTCTATGAGGTAACGCTTCATGTCGTCTGAAGTCGTCACCTGGACTGCCTCCCTTGTGAATCTCTCAATCTAATTTCTGAGAAGCTCATCTGGGGCTTGGATGATCGTGCCCAGGGGGGCCTCTGTCTTCGGATGTCGTCGGGACACCGTGAAATGTTGCGAGAAGAGATCCTTTAGGATCCTCCACGACGTGACAGACTCGGGCTCCAGGCTTTTGTACCAAGTCATGGCTCCCTTCCTTAGTGTCGTCGGGAAGAGTCTGCACTCGATGGCTCCTCGGACGTTCCTGTAGTCGAGCATGGCCTCGATGTCTTCCAGGTGGTCGTTCGGGTCCGAGGTACCGTCGTACGTGGAGAGTACGGGTGGCTTCCCCATCCCGTGGGGGATGGGGGTTGCCATGATTTCCCGCGACAGGGGGGTCCTACAGTCGTCCTCGTCACTGCGGACGGGGGAGCGCAAGGACGACGGATTGTTTCGAGGGGGTTGATTACTGTTGCACCCCAAAATTTTCCCACCCATTTTCTAACTCTGACTGGCTTTTGCTTCGCAATTATCTGCATATCATTTAGGTCGATCATTCCTTGCATATTATCCTTGTTATCAGCCGCTTTTTTCGCGTTTTAGACAATTTAAACCAGTTCAAATGATGAGATTTATGTCGAAATCGAGCGAAAGTTGTTCTCTTCCTGTTGGTTTAGTCTGTGCTGATAATTTTGGGTGCGTTTCAGTGTTTGCCCATTTTTTCCATTTTTATTTCATGGTTTTTTGTGAATTATTTGTTTAGAATTTACTTAAAAGACCTAATTGAGGCAGGGTTTATTCTGAAAGCATACTATCGCAAGGTTGCGTAAACTGACTCCTCACATATTTGCTACTCATCAGCATCGGTGTCATTATCCTTACTATATCTTTCACACCAATCAAGTTAGCACAATGTTCGGACTAACGGCCCATTCGTCTCTCTATCACGACACTTAATAAATGACATTTCTTTCAAAACTTGCATGAACTTCGCATTAAAGTTACCATTCGTGAACAAACAATTTTAATTGCAGATCAGTAGTTGACATGGAGGAAATTCCAACAGGGAACAATCAAACAGGACTGAATCATTTAGCAGTCTAGATCAGAATTGTGTATACTTTGTAGCCATATGGATCTGGGGCATTGACATATGAAGAGTATGGAATCAATCAGTCTGAGGCAAATCCCCGAGCATCGGTTGATTATGAGGAAAATCATTCAAGAAGCGGTTGATCAGAAGTGAATCATCTCGAGACTCTACCAAATAAGGGGCAGGTTACCTGGAGATTCTGTTGATTTGAGGGAAGATCCTCCAGTATTCAGTTAGGATAAGTTAAGTCGCTTCAATGCTCATTCAGGGGGAAGCTACTTCAAGAGTACATTGAAGCCAACCACTATGAGAGTCGGTCAATTAAGGATGAATCCTTTCATGGTACAAATTCTAGGGCAAGCCATCTCGAGGTCGTCTCATGGCAAGCTACTTTCTTTTCAGGGTGAACTTTCCCAAGGATCGGACAGGGGAATTTGAACTATACTGGGGCAAGCCATTCGAGCAAGTTCATTTTCGTCAGCAAGAGCTGAGTGTCGGGAAATCGTGTCGTCACCCCATCAAAATAACCTGAACCTTCTGAAAAGGCCTCTCTGCCATTGGATTTTTCATCCCACAACCTGAACCTTTTACTTGTCAGAACATTGTAACCCAAAACACTTCCAAAGTCCAGTTCTCGTCTGGCAAACCTTCAAACCAGTTCTCGTCTGGTCAACCCTTCATTAAATACTAGTCCCCGTCTGGTATATGTCAGCTTTTAAAACTGGTTCTCGTCTGGTCACCCATTCTTTAGCCTACTGTATAACCAGTCCTCGTCTGAAAAACACAGTTTCAAAGTCCAGTTCTAGTCTGGCAAACCAAAAATTAGTTCCCGTCTGATACCAAAAGTAGAAGCCAGTTCTCATATGACAACTTAACCTTTTCCCACTAGTTCTCATCTGGTAGTCTACCCTTTGAATACCAGTTCTCGTCTGGTAGTTCCCTTAAAATCCACTTTTGTTGGTAACAAAAAAAAACCCAATCACCATAAACATGATCCCATCCCTAAACCAGAAACCCAAATGTACTCCCATTGGATCCCACTCTATCACATTCCCCGACACGAGGCTCGATTGATCTCACTTCTCCATAGTAGAGATTTTGTATCCCCACAGGGTGATAATGTCATCAAATCGGAAGTATGTCGCCAGCAATAATGTGCATCTATCCCCAGAAGGTAAACTAGGGATTACTCCCCAGCAGTGGGGCAAGTTCAGTGTTGTTCCCCCATAGAGTCTATGTCATTGATTGAGTTCCCCAAGCAGAAACCAAGGCTGATTCCCTCGACGAGTATTTCAGAAGTGGTAGACATCCGCAGCAGATTCCAATGGTCATTGGTTTTCTTCGAGATGAGATACTTGGGATAACTTCCCGATGGATGTTATTCTCAATTCCCAGCAGGGTAGATTTGTCCCCAGGAGAGTTCTATTTCCGGAAGGCCTTTTAGGTTGTTTTCCCCAGCACGAGTTTGTTCGCCGTTTAATTCGGCACCTTTTTGCGGTGGTGTTCCTTTGCATTTGCATTTTGCATAGCATCCTCCGAACGCATAGCATTTCCATTTCGTATGGAGCATCACGCCATATTCAAACATACGCATGTGAAGCATAAGCCAGTTTGATACCTTTTGTTGCCAGACATCCCTCTAGCAGATAACAACTTAATTCATAAGCTTTTGTGGTACCAGACCCCAGCAAGGATTATCGATGGGTGTTTTCATCTTGTTTTTGCTCCCCCAACAGAGTTTTCTTGTTTAAGTTTCTATTTCACCAACGGAGTTCTCTTTTCAAGTTGTAAATCGATTGACTCAACTTCCTTCTTATCCTATATTTTTGTTCCGACTTCGTGTCGAGGTTGTCTAACTTTTGGTTAGCAGTTGTTGTTCCGACTTTGTGTCGAGGCTGTCTAACTTTTTGTTAGCAGTTGTTGTTCCGACTTTGTGTCGAGGTTGTCTAACTTTTGGTTAGCAATTTTGGTTCCGACTTCGTGTCGAGGCTTTCTAACCTTTGGGTAGTAGCTGGTTTCTCATAACTTTCAGATACATTTCCCTGGTGATCCTGATTCTTTTGGCTGGCAAGTTTACAATCCCGCTGTGTGCAAATTTATGGGTTCTTTTGTATTCAATCACCTTCTACCTTGAATGTCTGAAAGCGGTTTTTTTTCATCCCTTCAGGTCAAAGTCGATTGAATATGGGCAGGTGTTGCACCGCAAAATTTGCCCACCCCTTTTCTAACTCTAACTGGCTTTTGCTTCACATTCATCTGCATATCATTTAGGTCAATCATTTCTCGCATATTGTCCTTGTTATCAGCCGGAACTGACTCGTCGGGATTACAGCTGCTTTGTTCGCGTTTTAGACAATTTAAATTAGTTCAAATGATGAGATTTATGTCAAAATCGAGCAAAGTTGTTCCTTTCCTGTTGGTTTAGTCCGTGTTGATAATTTTGGGTGCGCTTCGGTGTTCGCCCGTTTTTTCCGTTTTTATTTTGTGATTTATTTGTTTAGAATTTACTTAGAATTTTAATTTAGATATAGAATTTAGAATTTAGGATTAAAATAGAATTATTAGAATAGATTTTTATTTTATTAGAGTTAAACTAGATTTTTAGAATTAGATTTATTTATTTAGAAATTAGTTAGAATTGGAGTTTTTATTTAGAAAATAGAATTTGAATTAGGAATAAACTTAATTAGAATTTTTACTAGAATTTTAGATTAACTTAGAATATTTAAGTTTGAACTTTAATTAGATTTTTAGAAATAGAATTTTTAATAGGAATTAGAAAATAATTTATTTTTTAGAAATAGTTTTAGAATTAGTTATTTGTTTAGAAAATAGAAATTAGATTTTTATTAGATTAGAATAGAATTTTATTTTAATTAGGATTAATTTAGAATAGAGTTTGTTATTAGAATTTTAATATAGAATTAGATGGTTATTAAATAAAATATAGGATTTAATAGTCAGTTAATCAGATTAGTATTAAGTTTTAGGATTAGTTTTTAATATTTAGAACTTAGTTTATTCAATTAGGATTAGATTAGAATCTTATTAGTTTATTAATCATTTACTAATTAGTACAGAATTTGATTAACGATTAAACAAATGGGGACAACACAGCAACAGGAGGCCACGTGTCATTTTTCTAGGTATATATGCACTGTAGATTTTCTTCTCCACAGGGGAACCAAACCCTAGCAGTCCACTAGTTACTATTCATCTTCATCATCCTCGGACAAAACCCTAGCAAAAACCGACCCCCTTCATTGTTCATGCTTCTTCTTCATTGAGAAAGATGATCTAGCCACCACCATGAATTCATTTCCAAATAGCCGCGACCCACCTTCGTAAACCCATATCCACCTATGTTATTCTCCATCTACACTATTCACCATCATCAAACCAAAACTCCAAAACCTTCTTCACACCTTCACCACTCTCACTGAAACCCTTCCTCATTTTTGTCTTCAACCTACACGACCATCTCCCAACACCCTTCTTCTTCACACAGCTCAATCCGTAAACCTTCACAACCTCAACAAACCCATTTCACTCCATCAATCTCGACACAACCATGAAAACAACTCAAACCCGGAACCATCCAACACAAAACTCCCTCATTCTCAAACCATCTCAACCTCCTTAACCTCCTTCTTCAACATGCAGAAACCCTAGAAGCAGCCTCCTCCTCTGCACTATTCAACCCTCCTCTCTTTGAACCAACGCCAACCAAAGCAACCCTTCATCACCTTCACAATCATTACAAACCCAGAACAACCTCCATCTCCTCCTTCAACCTTCACGAATCTAACCTTCTTCTTCATCAACCCTCTCACCGCCATTTCCAAACCCATTTCCGACCACCAGACCAGAACAAACTCTTCTATCTATAGACCAACGAAAACCAAATCCCTCACCCTCAAACACAACATCGCGAATCCGCAAAACCCTTTACACATCAAACCAAGATTAAATAAAAGCATGTCGGAAGTTTGAGCCAGAATGACGAAGGAGATGAATAAGAGATTGATATTGAAATGATGGAGACAAAGGCGAGAATTACACCAATGAAGGTCGTGGATTTCGAGATTATCGTTCATCGTCAGTGTCTTGTTCGTCCTTTTTAGCGTTTGATTGTCACTTTGTGTATCAGCTTTTGTTTGGAGAACGCGACGTGGCCTCGTGTTGGGGCTGTGGTTTTCGCCTTCTGTTTTGATGATGAGGGTCTCTTTGACCTCTTCTTTTGTGTGCAACCGTGTCTTCTTCTGGTGGATGGGTGATGGACCCTCAAGGCCTAAACGATCCCCTCTTATTGATCACACCCCTCTCTTCTTTATTCATACCCCCATTTGTTCTTGTACAGACACCCCCCGCCCCCTTTTTTCTTGTTAAAACATTTATTTTATAATTTAGTTTTTTTTTAGAATTTTGTAAATATATTAAATTAACTTTCAGAATTTCAATACTTTTCTAACATTTCTTTAGAGTTTATATATATATATATATATATATATATATATATATATATATATATATATATATATATATATATATATATATATATATATATATATATATATATATATATATATATATATATATATATATATATATATATATATATATATATATATATATATATATATATATATATATATATATATATATATATATATATATGTCGCTACTGCGAAAATCGGCGCCGGCTGACAGAAGAGTCGCCACCGCGCGTTATTTATCCCAACGGAGGGAAAGGAAACGCTCGAAGTAAACCTCGCAAAAAACGGGAAAGGTATGGTCGTCGCAACCAAAACCTGGATTCGGGAGTCGGTTACGCAAGGGGAAGGTATTAGCACCCCTCACGTCCGTCGTACTCGACGGGATCCACGCTTGCTTGGTTTGTCTAAAGGATGCAAAACAATCTATCTACGGCTGCTAAATCTAAACGGAAGGGAATTGACTCGATAGAGCGTCGCACTCTATGCCTACGTATTCTCAAGAGAGAAAGTCAGAGTCAACGTAGTTCGGGAAACTACAGGGAATTGGCTCGCCAAGACCTCGCGTCTTGTGCCTACGTACTTCCACACAGCATGGAAGATCAGAGCTTACGTAGTTCAGGCTAACTACGGCTAAACTGGGTGTTCTCACACAGGAGTGAGAAATTGAACTGGTTTTACAGGTACGGGAACCTATGAGAACTAAAACTACGGTCTGGTCTCAAATGCACTCGGGTAAGAGAAAGGGATAACATCATTCGTCAGCGGGAAAGTCTCGATCGCACAGCTGCGAGAGAACAAAAGGTTAGTTGTTAGTGTGCTCGCTAGGATATCGCATCCTATTCCTACATATTCTCGTCTGGTACGAGAAATCAGAGCAGCTGTAGTTCGGCTATTTTCGGGACCACAGCTCAAATCTCGTTTTATTGATATTCTGAAAAATGATTACAATGACTGAATACGGAAAATAAACTGCTAGAAACCCTATCCTATTCATCATGAAAAATCAAATGGAAAATAGTCCCCTAACAAGTGGACTTCAAAAAACTACCTATAAAAGGGTAAAATAAACTCTATGAAAAATTGTATCCTAAGAAAAATATTAAATCTACAAACTAATATTTTTATATTCTTTTTCAAATATTTCTCTTTTTTTCATATTCTTTTTCAAATCTTTCTCAAATATTCTTTTTCAATCCTTTTTTTTCTCAATACTCTTTTTATTCTCTTTTTCCTCAATATTCTTTTTCCCATTTCTTTTCATATTTATTTTTTTAACATTCTTTTCTCAATCCTTTTTCCAATATTCTTTTCTTGAATTTTTTCTTTTATTCTCTCTCTTTTTTTTCAATATTCTCTTTATTACATATTTTTTCTTTAAAAACTAAACAAAGAAAAATACAAGAAAAATAAAGGAAAGCACAAAAAGGGGGTACATAGTCAATACAGGGGGGTTACAAGCAGAAAAATAAAAGAGAATTAAGGGCCCAGCCCACAAAAAGAGAGAACAAACAAAAAACTGGGGAAGGGGCCCGTAAGTGAAACGGGGGTGTAGTGTCCAGCACGCACGTTGGGCTTGGCCCATGTTCAGCAAAGAAAAAAAACAGAAACGGAGGGTGTATGTCCAAAAACGGGGGTGTGAATCCGAAGAATGATTGGGCCTAGCCCAATCCACACACGGTCCCTTCTCCCTTCCTCGTTCATCCTCTCAGAACCCTAATTCCTCTTCTTCCTCTTCTTTCTACTGTTCACGGCTGCTTCTCAACCTTCAAACTTTCTCAACCTTTCTCCTTCGTTCTAACATCTTCCCACTCAACTTCCGATTTGCATGTTAAAGATTCTGAACGACAATGATTTCTGGCGCTCCTTCGCGAAGATCAACGGATGGAGATTGAAGAAGTTCGTCTTGATGAAGATCACTGATGAGTCTGAGGAACGCTGACGAGAGACAATGGTTCTGGTGATGAAACCTGGAAATGACGATGAACGCTAACATCAAGTTGAAGATCGTCGAAGGTTTTATGTAGATCGCTTGAAGATTTTGGATTTTCTGGATATTCCAGATGAAGAACATGATGAAGATCTGAAACCTTCGTAAGGATCTTGATGATGAATAGTTGAATCTGGACCAAATCTGGAGAGAGTGATAAACAACGCTGAATCTGGACCAAGATATGGACGAAATCGAGTGAACTGATGGAGTCATTCTGGATGAGCATGGGAGATCTTGACGAACGGATCTGGAGATGATGCATGTGGTATTGTTGTTGGAGGTTGATCAGAGGAGGTCTCGAATGTTCTTGATGATGATGAATGTTGATGATCGGAGTTTTTTCTGGAAATTTGTTGAAACTTGATCCGAAAATGTTTGAAGA
Source organism: Lathyrus sativus (assembly GCA_963859935.3). NCBI lineage: Eukaryota > Viridiplantae > Streptophyta > Magnoliopsida > Fabales > Fabaceae > Lathyrus > Lathyrus sativus. Next base: position 362,365,352 of record OZ012739.1, read on the forward strand.
TTCTGGATGAAACGGTAATTTCTGGAGTAGTTGAAGAATACATGGATGAACGAATCTTGAAGGGTGATGAACTTCTGGAGAAAACAAGGAGGAGCACGGTGGGGATCGATCGGAGTTGATGAGGGTTGTGCATGAAAGTTCTTGAACATGAATTTCTGGAAACAGATGAAGATAATGAAGAACACGTGATGAAGATCGGAGTTTTCTGGGTTATGAGATGATGATGATCGGAAGAAAGGATGAAGGTCGGAAAAAAAAAATGAAGATTCTGAGGTTTTTTGTGGTTCCGGCGTGGTGGTTAGGGCGGCCGGAAACGGTTGGGGGGTTGGTTACGGTGGCTGGAAACGGTTGGGGCGGTGGTTACGGTGGCCGGAAACGGTTGGGGCGGTGGTTGCATGATCGCCGACCATGCAACCGGTGAGGCTCAGGGGAGGACACTTGGCTGTGGGGGAGGCTGCATGATGGCCACGTGTGGGTGGTGAATGGTAGTGGGGGATTACGTGGAAGACTCTGAGTGTGAGGAGAATGTGATGTGGCCAACCTCAGAAGTACACGCGTGGCCTCCTTAAATAGCGACACATGGCATTTCGTGGACCTTGCTGAAGTGGGCCTTGACTGAATATCCATGGACAAAAAGCCCAATGACTTAATACTGAGACTAATACAAATTAATACTGATTAACACAATTAAAATGACCTAATGAAAATGGCTTAATGTGATTAATGGAAGTGCAAATACTGCTAATGACCTGATTAAATGCTAATCAATACCAAATCAATTAAAACTAATAAATCTAAACAATTATCCTAATTAAATCCAATTCAAACCAAAAATCTTCTAGTTAACTCTAAAAAGATCTATTTAACATTTAAGAAAACTATTAATATCCAATCTAATTACATCTATATAAAAGAAAAAACTATATCTATTTATTTATCCTATTAAAAAAATGAAACCTACTTATTTCTAATAAAACTATTTAATTTCTACATTAAAAATAAAATCTATATTAAATCTATTAAAACCTAGTAAATTCTAAAAAAAAATCTATTAATTTCTATAAAAGAGAAAACCTATTATTATATTAAAAACTATTAAAACTATTAAAACTAAAAAAAAAACTCTATAAACTCTAAAAATGATTTAAAGCTATTAAAAATATAAAACATCTATTTAAATTCTGGAAAATCTAAAAAGCCTATCTAAAATCCACAAAAGGCTATTAAATCCAAAAAAAACACAGACAAAGGCAAATAACCAATATAAAAGAGAGCGCGAGACCAGATCGAAGCAAACGGTAACCCGGACACTAAAAAACTCAAAAATCACTGCATAAACTGAAAACACCCAGGAAGCGCGCGACTTCTCAAAATAATCTCCGATTATCCGAACCGGTCTGAGATACCCGAAAAGCGACAGCAGGGTTGTAATCCCGATAAAATCACCATGATTGAGGAAATGCACCATATGCAGTATGCAAATGCGAATGCGAAAATGCGTCGAAGCATAAACCGAAAGTGGCACCGGTTGGTCAAATTTTAGGGTGCAACAATATATATATATATATATATATATATATATATATATATATATATATATATATATATATATATATATATATATATATATATATATATATATATATATATATATATATATATATATATATATATATATATATATATATATATATATATATATATATATATATATATATATATATATATATATATATATATATATATATATATATATATATATATATATATATATATATATATATATATATATATATATATATATATATATATATATATATATATATATATATATATATATATATATATATATATATATATATATATATATATATATATATATATATATATATATATATATATATATATTCCAAGTTTTAGTTCTTTTAGAATTTTTAATATATTTCTATAGAAGTTAGATTTTAGCTTTTTATTTGTCATTGAGGATTTATTTTCATATTTCCTCTTTTTGGTCGATGAAGAGATCTAAGTTTTTTCTGTCATATTATTTATGAAAAACGATAGATCCGAGATCAAGTTTTCATTTCGTTTCGGTTTCCGGTTTTTATTCATCTTTATTTACTTTTATCGCTTTTTGGTCGATGACGAGACTTCCGTAAACCGTTATTAGTCAAATTATTGATAAGTAATGTTGGATCCGAGACCCCCTTCTTTCTCTCCTCATTTCTTCTTCATTTCCGATTTTATTTTAATTTTTTTCGATCGATGAAGTCTTTTATTCGTAAGCGTCGGTTTATCAAAGTCGATAACCTTCTCGATTTCAAATCTATGGAAAATGACCATTTGGGTCATTTTCTTTACTTTGGGATCGTGATAGGCTACCTTCAATTAATCGACATAATGTTTGCGATTAAGACGAGATCCCACCTCTTTTGGCCCGTGCGACACGATTCAATTAGAGAATGGTTCTCAATATCATTTCTCTATCTTGTCCTTAGCACATATATTAATTACGCGACCTCCTATAGTTTGACTTCCTTCATAAGTCGAGCTACGACAGTTTAGCGTCACATTGTGTCTCGATTCGATTCACTAACACCGTTGAACCTTAATTCGAACCCGTATCTGTGATGAGTGTTGTGAGTCAAGCGTTAGATACGTAGGAAATGATAAGTGGGGAGGTCTCTCTTCACATTGTCTAGAATGTTTAGTGTGTGCCCTTTGGGCAATATGCAATGCATTCGCTCCTATGTCTTAGGATTTAGCGTAGTACGCGTCCCAAACCAAGCCATTTCACTTCCGTGTAGGCGTTCCATGTAACACCCCACTTCCCATAATTAAAATAAAATACGATTATTTCAAGTAAACATCAGAGTTTCTCCTCAAAAGTGGGATATCACATCAAATAGTTCAACATCATTATATGGTCTTCAAAATAAAACAGCGGAAGTAATCATCAATTTAACATTCTCGGCCATCCACCAAATTACATAAAATCATTCATTAACAAGGTTCACCAAAAATATGATACGTCACAGGAATAAAACAAATTCAACATAGTTAAAAGTAAACACCCAAGTCCCGTGTTACGTATCAGAGCATCATAAGACTCGACCTGCGCACCACTATCCAAGCTAGCTATGTACCTGGATTATCTGTACTTCTGAAGAAGCACAGACCACCATAATAACAAAGGGGTGAGAAAACATGATCAAAATTATCAGTAATAAGATACATGATCAAAAGTAGTAATTATATACAATATCACCCAACATGCATCAACCACGACCTACTGTCCAAAAATCAAACACAATATGCAATAATACAAACATGCAACTCAACACCATGCATGCGGTACCGACTCATTGGTTCATTCAATTGAACCCATGATAGATCACATACACCCCTCCTTGGCAATGATATATCCCCACCATTCTCCACAAAGGAGTACGGATGAATCGCATACACTCATCCTGAGCAATGATCCATCCCACCATTCTCCACAAAGGAGTACGGATGGATCACATACACTCCTCCTGAGCAACGATTCATACCACCAAAACACAATGATATACACGACACCAAATGCACAACAAACAAACTCAAGCACACTAAGTGCACACGAACCTCCTGATCACATCACCATACATCATATATATTACTCACCAATTAATTATGTTAATTACATTCAATATTAGGAAAATTCACATTTTCATACCAAGTATACACTCTTCACCATTAAACACCGTCTCAATTCACAATCTAGGATTCACGCCATACGGATACCAACAACATATCATAATACAACACACGAGTTGTACGTTATATATCGAAAACATCAACTTTGGATGGAAACAACAAAAATAAAACAAGTTGATGTCATGCTCGCTGGCCCACTCACCTAGCGAGGCCTCAGCGAATGCTCGCTGCCCCACTCGCATATCGAACTCGCTAGCGAAGGCAGACAATGGCTACTGGAAGTGTTCGCCACACAACTCGCTTAGCGAAGCCTTAGCGAAGCCTTAGCGACCTCACTCGCTAGCTGCTCGCCTAGCGAGTTCTGCGATACTCAAAAACCCCAACTGTCCAAAAATCATCAGAAGCTCATAAATCATCCGATTCTGACCAAACTAGTCCATGTATTCTTAGCCTAACATCCTACGACTAAACTACACGACTTATTCCAAATTTTACCCGATAAAACATCAATTCTACCGATTAAATCATTTTCGACCTAAAATGGTAAACTACACAAAATCACCCAAACCATCCAAACAATCCCTACATATTCACATGCATGGACAGAATCACAAGTTTCACACCCTTACCTCGATTAATTGATTCTTCAGGGTTGATCTCGAAGAATTCAAGCTTTCCTCTCTAATTTCCTCCCCTTTTCCTCTTCTTCCTCTTTCCTTCTTTTTCTTTCTCTTTCTTTCTATTTCTTTCTACTTCTTTCTATTTCTTTCCATTTCCTTTTCCAATCCACTTTCTCTTATGTTATTTTCTATCCTCCCCCTTCCATTATATTTTCTTCACTTAATCTAATAATAATACATATAATAATAAAAATAATAATAACAATAGAATAACAATATTACTATTAATTTTTAAATTGTTATCATTACTAATTATATTGTATTAATATTAAATTCTATAGTTTATTAAATGATCTCTATACTTAAGGGCACCCACCAACGCACTCAGACACACCCCCACATAAAGCCACACCGAAATAAAATAACACCAAAAAGACTAAATAATTAAAATGGGTGTTACAACTCTCCCCCACTTTAATTATTTTCGTCCTCGAAAATTACCTGATGGAAACAATTCTGGATACGCTTCTCGCATCCTGCTTTCCAATTCCCAGGTTACACTGCCTCCTGCAGCACCTCCCCAAGCCACTCTCACCAAAGGTATCTCCTTCCCTCGAAGTCATTTCATTTTACGATCTTCGATCCTCAACGATATCGTCTCAACCGTAAGATTTTCCCGGACTTGAACTTCATCTCTATGAATTACATGAGACGGATCCGAGACATACTTGCAAAGTTGCGACACATGGAACACGTCATGAAAATTCGAAAGTTCAGGCGGTAACGCCACTCTATAAGCTACAACACCAATTCTCTACAAAATCTGGTATGGTCCAATAAACTTAGGATTCAGCTTCTTGGACTTCAATGCACGACCCACACCAGTCACTGGGTTAACTCTTAGGAACACATGATCACCTTCACTGAATTCTAGTTCTTTTCTTCGGTTATCATGATAACTCTTCTGCCTACTCTAAGACGCTTTCATCTTCTCACGAATCATCTGAGTTGTCTCAGTAGTTTGCTGCACAATGTCTGGTCCCAATACCATATTCTCACCTGTCTCATACCAACACAGGGGAGTTCTCCACCTTCTACCATATAAAGCCTCAAACGGTGCCATTCTGATACTAGAATGGTAACTATTGTTGTACGTGAACTCAATCAACGGTAAATGAGTATCCCACGCACCACCCTTTTCCAACACACAAGCTCTCAGCAAATCCTTCAGCGACTGAATAGTCCTCTCTGACTGATCATTGGTTTGCGGATGGTTAGCTGAACTCAACTTCAACTTAGTACCCAAAGCTTCCTATAAACTCCTCCAAAATTCTGAAGTAAACCTCGGATCTCTATCCGACACGATACTCAACGGGACACCATGTAGCTTCACAATTACCCGAATGTAAATCTCTGCTAGTTTCTCCAACGGGAAACTGATATTGATCGGCACAAAATGTGCAAACTTCGTAAGTCGATCCACAATTACCCAAATAGCATCAAATCCTCTCACTGTGTTCGGAAAACCCGTAACGAAATCCATGGTTATACAATCCCATTTCCAAACCGGAACTTCCAACGGTTGCATCATTCCAGAGGGTCTCTGATGTTCCACCTTTGATTTCTGACATGTCAAACAGGCGTAAACAAATCGAGCTATATCTTTTTTTATACCGGACCACTAAAATAACTTCCTTAAATCATGGTACATCTTCGTAGCTCCCGGATGGATACTCAGACTACTACGATGTCCTTCACTCAGAATTGACTTCTTCAGTTTGCCATTATCCAGCACACAAATCCTGCATCTGAATCTCAACACACCTGTACTATCCAACTTAAAATCACTATCGGAGTCACTCCCTACTCCCGGCATCAAATCCACTAACTTCACATCTAACTTTTGGTTTTCTCTAATCATATCCAAGAAATCATTGTTCACTTGCAACTTGCCCAACATCACACCACCTGCCGTAATTTCACAAACCATGCTCAAATATATGAACTGCTCAATTAGTTCCATTTCTTTTACCATCAAAGCCGACATATGAATTGTTTTTCTGCACAAAGCATCAACTACTACATTCTCCTTTCCTGGATGATAACTCAAGCTGAAATCGTAATCCTTCAAGAATTCCAACCATCTTCTATGTCTCATATTTAGCTCTTTCTGATCGAACAGATATTTCAGACTTTTATGGTCACTGAACACCTCAAATCTCGAACCATACAAATAGTGTCTCCAGATCTTTAACGCGAAAACTACCGCAGCGAATTCAAGGTCATGGGTAGGGTAATTCCTTTCATGCGCCCTCAGTTGCCACGAAGCATACGCCACTACCTTACCATTCTGCATAAGAACTCCGCCTAATCCCATCTTAGACGCATCACAATACACCACAAAAGATTCACTCGGATTTGGTAATATTAACACCAGTGCCGTAGTCAATCTCTTTTTCAGTTCTTCAAAGCTTTCTTCACAAGCAGCATCCCACACAAAAACTTGATCCTTCCTCGTCAACTGGGTCAATGGCAACGCCAAACTAGAAAATCCCTCAATAAACCTTCGGTAATATCCTGCCAAACCCAAAAAACTTCTAATTTCTATTGCTGTCTTCGACGGTTCCCACTGCAACACTGCACTCACTTTCGATGGGTCCACCGCTACACCGTCACCAGATATCACATGCCCCAAGAAACTCACCGTCTTCATCCAGAATTCACACTTTTATAGTTTAGCAAACAACTTATTATCTTTCAGCACTTGCAAAGCAATTCTCAAATGTCCTGCATGCTCTTCATCAGACTTAGAATAAATCAGTATATCGTCAATAAACACAACAATAAACTGATCCAAATAAGAATGGAAGATTCGATTCATATACTCCATAAACACTCATGGCGCATTAGACACTCCAAAAGGAATTACAATATATTCGTAATGTCCATAACGAGTTCTAAATGCCGTCTTTTGAATATCACCTTCTTTCACTCTGATCTGATGGTAACCCGACCTCAAGTCAATTTTACTGAACACACGAGCTCCCACCAACTATCCATCAAATCAACAATCCTTGGAAGAGGATATTTATTCTTAATGGTCACTTTATTCAACTGACAATAATCGATGCACATGCGCATACTACCATCCTTCTTCTTTACCAACAGCACTGGAGCTCCCCACGGTGACACACTCGGTCTGATAAACTTTCTATCCAACAATTCTCCAATCTGAGATTTTAATTCAGCCAATTCCACTGCCGACATCCTGTACGGCGCCATAGATATAGGTCTTGTACCAGGAACAAGATCAATGCTAAATTCAACTTCTCTCGTCGGAGGTAATTCTGTAACATCATTAGGGAACACTTCGGGAAATTCATTCACCACTGCCAACTCTTTCATTAACGTTCTACTGTCAACAGATAACGATTCAAATAAAGCAAACATTTTAGCTTCGTCCTCCAACAAGGTCCTCAATTCCTTATTGGACAAGGAATTCGCCAACGCTTCCTCTTCTGGAGTAAGGAACAACAACACCTTCCAAAAACAATCGATGTAGACTCGGTTGAACTCCAACTAGTTCATACCCAGAATAACATCCAAATTACCAAGTGGTAGACAAATCAGATCCACCCCAAAGTCTCTGCCGAAAATAGTCAAGGGACACTTCAAACACACTAGAGAAGTAGTCACCGAACCAATAGAGGGAGTTTCGATAGTCATCCGTCGTTCAAGAGTAGACGGCACCAATCCTAATCTCTTCACACAATCAATAGAAAGGAACGAGTGGGTTGCACCCGTGTCAAACATAGCAGTCAAAGGAATATAATTGATGAAACAAGTACCTTTGATAGAACGCTCCTCGCTGGCCGATTGAGTTCCTACCACAGCAAATACTTTATCGCTGGCCTGAGGCGCCTGAGACTTCTTCGGCTTCTCGCAATGTGTACTGATATAACCTTTCTCACCACAGTTATAACAGGTAGGCATAGTGGCCCTGAAATCCACCATCACATGGCCTGGCCTACCACACTTGAAACACTTCTTCACCTCATTAGGACAATCATTAGCACGATGCCCCGCGCCACCACACCGGAAACATTTCAAATCAGCAGATGCTTTCCCTTCTCTGAGCTTCTTATCAGTAGCAGCCTTATGTTTTCCCTTATCAGCAGGAACACTGTAAGGAGTACCACCAAATCTCTGCTTACCTTTACGGTCATTCACAGCCTTATAGTGCGCAATCCTGGCCCGGTTATCATTATCATAAATTCTGCTTCTGCTTACCAGCTCAGGATAATTCCTGATCTTCTGACAAGCGATCCCCATCTTAATCTCCGGACGCAACCCGTTTTCAAACTTCAAAGACTTGGAGGTCATCGTCGCTTCAGTATTGTAATGAGGACAATATTGTACCATCCCTTCCAATTTAGCACCATACTCTACTACAGTCAGATTACCCTGCTTCATCTCCAGAAACTCTATCTCCTTAGAACTTCGTATATCTTCCGGAAAATACTTTTCCAGAAAACCCGTTCGAATCACATCCCATGTAATCACAGTTCCTGCAGTCTCCAATCTTTGGCGATTGTTGTCCCACCAAGCCTCAGCCTCTCCTTCCAGCATGTGAGTATCAAACTTCACTTTTTGCTCATCACTACAACCCATCGTCCTGAAAATTTTCTCAATTGCCTTCAGTCATTTCTGTGCAGCTTCAGGATCCAAAATTCCTCCTTCAAACGTCGGTGGCTTGTTATTCCGAAAATGAGCTAAATCGCTAAACTGAGCACCCGCAGCTAGATTCTGATTAGCAACCACCTGCGTCATCGCTTGCATAGCCGCAGCCAAAGCAGCATCATTACTTCCTGCCATACTACTCAACCATAATAACACTAGGTTAAAAGGTACACAACCTCTACCCTTAGCACAAACTCAACTACTACACTGGCCGGACGGACCGACCTGCTCTGATACCAATTGTAACACCCACTTCCCATAATTAAAATAAAATACGATTATTTCAAGTAAACATCAGAGTTTCTCCTCAAAAATGGGATATTACATCAAATAGTTCAACATCATTAGATGGTTTTCAAAATAAAATAGCGGAAGTAATCATCAATTTAACATTCTCAGCCATCCGCCAAATTACATAAAATCATACATTAACAAGGTTCACCAAAAATATGATATGTCACAGGAATAAAACAAATTCAACATAGTTAAAATTAAACACCAAAGTCCCGTGTTACGTATCAGAGCATCCTAAGACTCGACCTGCGCACCACTATCCAAGCTAGCTATGTACCTGGATTATCTGTACTTCCGAAGAAGCACAGACCACCACAATAACAAAGGGGTGAGAAAACATGATCAAAATTATTAGTAATAAGATACATGATCAAAAGTAGTAATTATATAAAATATCACCCAACATGCATCAACCACGACCTACTGTCCAAAAATCAAACACAATATGCAATAATACAAACATGCAACTCAACACCATGCATACGGTACCGACTCATTGGTTCATTTAATCGAACCCAGGATAGATCACATACACCCCTCCTTGGCAATGATTTATCCCCACCATTCTCCACAAAGGAGTACGGATGAATCGCATACACTCCTCCTGAGAAACGATTCATCCCACCATTCTCCACAAAGGAGTACGAATGGATCGCATACACTCCTCCTGAGCAACGATCCATCCCACCATTCTCCACAAAGGAGTACGGGTGAATCACATACACTCCTCCTGAGCAACAATTCATCCTACCAAGACACAATGATATGCACGACACCAAATACACAACAAACAAACTCAAGCACACTAAGTGGACACGATCCTCCTGATCACATCACCATACATCATATATATTACTCACCAATTAATTATGGTAATTACATTCAATATTAGGAAAATTCACATTTTCATACCAAGTATACACTCTTCACCATTAAACACCGTCTCAATTCACAATCTAGGATTCACGCCATACGGGTACCCACAACATATCATAATACAGCACACGAGTTGTACATTATATATCAAAAACTTCAACTTTGGATGGAAACAACAAAAATAAAACAAGTTGATGTCATGCTCGCTGGCCCACTCGCCTAGCAAGGCCTCAGCGAACGCTCACTGCCCCACTCGCCTATCGAACTCGCTAGCGAAGGAAGACAGTGGCTACTGGAAGTGTTCGCCACACAACTCGCTTAGCGAAGCCTTAGCGAGCCCTCGCTACCTCACTCGCTAGCTGCTCACCTAGCGAGTTCTGCGATACTCAAAAACCCCAACTGTCCAAAAATCATCAGAAGCTCATAAATCATCCGATTCTCACCAAACCAGTCCCTGTAGTCTTAGCCTAATATCCTACGACTAAACTACACAACTTATTCCAGATTTTACACGATAAAACATCAATTCTACCGATTAAATCATTTTCGACCTAAAATGGTAAACTACACAAAATCACCGAAACCATCCAAACAATCCTTACATATTCACATGCATGGACAGAATCACAAGTTTTACACCCTTACCTCGATTAATTGATTCTTCAGGGCTGATCTCGAAGAATCCAAGCTTTCCTCTCTAATTTCCTCCCCTTTTCCTCTTCTTCCTCTTTCCTTCTCTTTCTTTCTCTTTCTTTCTATTTCTTTCTACTTCTTTCTATTTCTTTCCATTTCCTTTTCCAATCCACTTTCTCTTATGTTATTTTCTATCCTCCCCCTTCCATTATATTTTCTTCACTTAATCTAATAATAATACAAATAATAATAATAATAACAATAGAATAACAATATTACTATTAATTATTAAATTGTTATCATTATTAATTATATTGTATTAATATTAAATTCTATAGTTTATTAAATGATCTCTATACTTAAGGGCACCCACCAATGCACTCAGACACACCCCCACATAAAGACACACCGAAATAAAATAACACCAAAAAGACTAAATAATTAAAATGGGTGTTACATTCCAGGCCTCATACCTTTTTCTCTCGCACTCGTGCAATCGAGACCATTTTCCGTAGTTTGGCCGAACTACGTCTGCTCTGATTTCTCATACCTATTGAGAATACATAGGCATAGGATTGCGATAATCCTAACGAGCACTCTTCTTTCTTTTCCACCTTTAGTCCTTCTTTCCTCATCACCCAAAAAAGAGTATGTTACTTTTCCGTTCTATCACAAACAGGCATCATCCCTAACTACTAGAATGGAGATTTAATGTCACTTGCAAAAACACTTAACCAACTTTGTTCCGTAGTTTCCCGAACTACGTTTGCTCTGATTTCTCATACCAGATGAGGATACTGATAACGCGAAATCATATCATTTATTTGGCTTGATTTACATGCATTTATTTGTGACTATTATCAAATTATCTTGATTTATGTTCTATTATATGATTAATTTACTTCGTTTTGCAGATTGGGGAGAATTTAGATTAAAGAAAGAAAAGAAGAAGAAATGGAAGAAAAACAGAAAAAATGGATTTTGCTGATATGACGGTCGTCACAGGTCCATTACGACCGTCATGCGTATGACGACCGTCACGTTCCATTACGAGCGTCACGCAGACGAAATATCATTTAACGTTCAAATCAGTTTTTGCCACGATCACTCTCTCTAAGATTTCTTCCTACACTTTCTCCACTCACTGCCCACTACTGGAAGTTACTCCCACTCCCTCCATAACTCACCCATGATCTCTGAAAGTTGAAGAATGAATTATCTCCTATGAATAGGCCTTAGATTCAGAGTTTCTAGCGAAGCCTTCGACGTATCGGAGTGCTGCCGAAATTACCAATTGAAGCTGAATTTACGTTCTTGCATTATTTTCCCGTTTCCTTTTCCTTTTATTCCTATTTGTATGGTTTTATTTGTTCTTGTACCTTTTACTTCTTGCCAAAGTAGAATCCTTCCGACATTGTGGGGGACTACCCAAGGATTTGAGATCAGTACAATTTACAGGTTTTTATTAATTGAATTACTACTTTATTTCTGTCATAATGCATGCTTTATTATTCAGTTGTTTATGTCTATTTCCGTTTGCATTAATTATCATCTCTAGCTAAATTAGTTTTATCGGTATGTAACCGAATTAGTAGGGCAGGATTCGATAGTAACCGGTACCTTCCCTTTTTACAAACAACCTTTATGGCCGTAGTTTTTATCTTAATTTCTAAATAAACGTTCGTCGCGACAGTGAGAACTTATTTAAAAGTAGTTTTGCCACGACAGTGGGAAATTCATAAAGGTACGAACCAACAAGCGGCAGCTGCGGCTAAGACCAGATAGTAAAAACTAGGCATTCGTTTTAAAAACAGCGACAGCGCTTTAAAATGGATTAGAACTTAATGGTTTTCGAAAAGTAATTTTAACCCCGAACGGGATAGCGACAGCATACGTTACGCTTTAGAGTTGCGACTAGCGTCAACAACCATTGTGAGACAAAGGTCTTTAAACCGTTCTTTTCTTCTTAAAAGTGTTTGCAAAGAGTAGAAAGCACCGGTGACCTGATGAATCCCCGATAACTAAGTCATTGCATACCGATATCCCTTTACCACTTTTTCTTTAAACCAATTATCTTTATTTTCTTTGCATTTAATTTCATTCGCATTCAACTTTCCTAATTCCATTAGCCTTAGCTTTACGCCATAATAATAGATAGCGGTAGATTGACATTGGTCTCTGTGGGTTCGACAATATTTTATATTACTTCGATATTTCCGTGCACTTGCGGACGCATCAGATACGTAAGCACAAGACGACAATGTCTTGGCGAGCAACCTCCCCCCCCCATCACCCGTAGTTTTCCGAATAAAGTTGACTCTAACTTTCATTGCACTAGGGAATACGTAGGCTTAAGGCGGCGATGTTCTATCGAGTCTATTCTTTCTCTTCACCCCCGTTTAGCAGCAGCCTTTAGATAGTTTTCACCCATAGATTTAGACAACAAGCATGGATCCCATTGAGTACAACGGACGTGAGGGGTGCTCATACCTTCCCCTTGCGTAACCGACTCCCGAACCCAAGATTTGGTTGCGATGACCTTGTCTTTCCCTTTCTCTTAGGTTTTCTTCGTTCGTTTCCTTTCCCTCTCTTTGGGATAAATAACGTTCGGTGGCGACTCTTCTGTTTGTTTTTTTCGGCCCCTTTTTCGCAGTTGCGAAAATTATGCCCCCTCGATCTCTTGCTCGGGGCTTCCGGTCTGTTCGCTCTTGGGACCGGGGAACGCCTCTCCTTCCGGGGAGGTGGCCGAACGCGCTTCTGGGAGGACACAGGTTGGGGTCTCTCCAGTTGTGATCGGCGCCCCCGTGGACGAGGAGAGGGGCTCCGGGAGTCTTCGTGTTGATTTCTCCACGGGGGAGAGTGAGACGAGGTGTCTTGCTCCAACATGCCGATGCGCTCATTTTGCTGGAATAGCATCAGATTTGTTTGGTTGACGGCTGTGAAGAGGGAAGTCATTGTTGGCTCTGCTCCAGCTGGCGTAGGAACGGACTGGAAGACAGTCGGGCTCCTTGCTCGAGGTGCGATGTGATGTGTTGCGTCCTAGTACGAAGGAGAGGCAGTCTGGCCGTCCCTGGTGTCTCCCTCACGGGCATGGGATGTTCCCGCCTGGTCGTCGTCGTTGGTGATTGGGGAGAAGTCGGAATTGTGGAAAACATCATCGTCACGTAGGCTAGTCATGATCTCAGAAGTTGAAGTTGGAAGCTTTGGTTCTTCTGCTTGGAGGAATGGGGAAGCTTAGTTTCCCACAGAAGGCGCCATTAATCGTACCTGATCAGAAGAGGTTGTTGGTCGTCGCGCGTCATCTTTCTGAAAGTTGTTCACTGGAGGTAGGGAGGAGGAGAGGGTGTACCTGCAAGACACTCTGATGCCAAAGTAAGCAGGGGACCAGAGTGAGAGCAAATACAGAAGATAGGTGTAGATAATTGAATACCTGAACCTCTAATGAAATAGGGTATTTATAGTGAGACCCCAACGCAGGGCCAACGGTCACTTGCATTGGGCTGGATGGCTAGGCCCAACCCAAGTGACTACTAGGGCTTACGTGGCGTAATGAAGACCAGCACATGGTCTTCTTCCAAGATCAACTGTCCCATGATCTCCGGAAGGTGGACTGACCTGTTCTTTCGGAGGTGGGTAGTTGTCTGATGATGTGTCCCCCCAGAGGGGAACACGTGGAGAACGTGTGGAGGACATGTCGTTCTGTCCGACAGGGGAGGGTGCCTGCCCGTTGTACTTGGAACCGTGCCTGACATGGGGGAATTTGGGCTTTCCCCAAATAGCGTTGGGTTGGGCCTGTCCGAAGGATGGGCAGGTCTGGGCCCAGTCCAGAACAACTCTCTTGTGAAAACTCTCCAAGAACTCTTTTCCTTCTCTATTTAAAGATCTGAAGACTGGAAGAACTATAAGGAACCATTGACATTCAAATAGTTGTTACTCTATCAAAATATAAGCATAAGTTTAACTTATGATTTCTTATCCTTGTATTTCTTAAAAATCCTTAAGTCTTAAGCATGTTCTTGTATTGTATTTTGTCTACACCTCTGATTCTATATCAAGTTGTTGCACCCTAAAAATTTGCCCAACCTTATTCACTTGGTTTATGTTTCAATTGCATTAGCATTTGCATATAGGGCCATGTACATAGGTTACTCATCTGCATAGCATAAGCATAGCAAGTCAGCTAACAGGGGACCAATCATTATTCTCATCTCTAGAGGCCTATCAAGAGGTTATTATCCTGATTCAACCTCATTCAAGTCATCAGAAAAGAATTTGGAAGCTATCAAGTCAATGGATCAAGCAGTTCATCTATCTCCTAACTGAGGGTGTCTGAGGATCAACAAAGAAATGGTGAGCTGTGGGCTGAGCATGGGGAGTATCTAGACATCTTGGAGGACTTAGAAAGTCATTTGGAGAAGGAGACAAGTCATTGGTGAAGTCACGAGAATTACAGTTGAAGACAGTCAACTAGGGTTTCATCTGGGTCAACCCTGGGTCAACTCTAGGTCAATTGACTGATTGAAAGGCATAAAAGGGCTATTGGAGAGATGTGGGGTTCATCATTTGACATGTAGAATAAGGATATGTTGTTATGCTAAGAAGAAATCAAGACAAATCAAGGAGAAGAGGAGGTTATAAATTAGGGTTTCTATGTAAAATCCCCTAGTTTAGGTCAAATTTCCAAGTAAGATAAGTCAAAATTCAAGCTTCAAATGGATCCTTGGCCAACATGAAACTTGTAGAGGATCTCAATACCTTTAATTTTAGTGGTGGAAGACATTAAGGAGATTTATAGAACTCAAGTTATGGTTCTTGCAAGTTACAGGTCATCTGGGGTATCTGAAATTTTGTCTGTGAAAGTGACTTGACTTCCAAGCTATTTTTGCCCCTCAAGGAGATTTCAAATGAATTTCTGGTCAACATAAGAGTTGTTCCTTATTGTCTTAGCTTTCTAGAATGGTATGTTAGGCCTTCATAGGATGTGTGGAACTCTACTTATGGTCTTGGCAAGCAAAGGGTATTTTGGTCATTTGTGAATTACAGGTCATTTTAACCTATGCCCAAAACGCATACAAGGAAGCTTCAAATGGAAAACTTTACAACATTAAACTTGTTCCAAATGACATTTTGAGTCTAGAAAAGTGACCATGAGAGATTGGAAAAGTTCATAGCACAAGGTTTCAAAATTGTTGGATTTAATGAATAAAAATGGACTTAAAAATGAGATTTTTCATATTTTGGCCAAATGAAGCAAAATTATAGGTCATTTTGAATGGAAAGATCATTTTAAAGACATTGGCTAAAGTGTAATTTTGAGCTTAGTTCATAATTTGTAAGTTATCCATGGTTGCTTGCAATAAAAGAAACATAAACCAAATTCAAGGGAAAGAATGCAAGGGAAACTTCTCCAAGTTTCTAGGAGGTTCTAACCTCACCTATATATTGATAAGAGATAGTTCATGCCATGGTTGGTGATTTCATTTGTTCAAAACCCCAAGTTATACACACTTTCTCCAATTTGCAAAAAACTTCTCAAACTCTCTACAATCTCCATCAATTCTCACTTTTCTTGATTTGATTATCATCTAGATCATTCATAGGCCAGAATTTTATCAAAGAATTGGTTGAATTGATCAAAGATTGTACCATTCATCTTCTTCACTCCAATTTGCATTTTCTATCCAAACTCCATTAAAGCTTCATCCACCATCTCAATTTCTGTTATCATCATCATCCACCATTATCATTGAGGAATTGGCAAAAGAAATTGGAGATAATTCGTGGCTGGTTAGGGAGATCCAAGTGTACACTCCAACTTGCATGAAGAGGGGGATAGAGTGATTCAGGAAGATTCAGCTACAACCAGTGCAAACAGTAGAAAGCACACCATTGAAGGAGCACCTAGAAGCCATTACAAGTCTTGAATTGCAGCACAATTACCCCTGCCATCATCACTTGCAAGGTATGCAAAATTCTTCGAATCTCCTCATTTATGCTGTTGTAAATCATGTGGTTAGGATAGGAGTGTTTAGAGACCATAGGGGAGTAATTCTTGAGATCTAGGGAGAGTTTTGTGAAGTTCCATGGCAGGTCACCATTTCTTTAAGCTCCAAGAACAAGCTGTGTATTAGGTTATAATTGATATGATAAGGCATAGAATGATGAGGATGGCATATAGAGTAACTGTAGATCATCAGGTTTGAGTTCTGGCAAAGTTGATGTCAGACGAGTATGGTGAACCCTAGCTTTCGTGCCCTCTGTTTGGGATCCACAAGGAGAGTTAGCAAAAACTAGGACCAAGCATGAACTCCTTGTGTTTAGTAGATCATTTTAGGGCTTTGAATTTTTCATTTTCATCGAGGGAGCATGGAGAAAGATCGAGTGGAATTTTCGTGCATGAAGTATGTTTCTGAAACCCTAAATGGATAGAGGAAGAAGACGATACGTGGACCCTTGGATCTGAGGGGGATGCTTGACTTGACCAAGAATAGAACGCTCCACATTCAACCTGAGATTTGGTGGGAAATTTCAAATAATGAAACGCACCGTTTCATTTAGTAGGGGAAATTGGGCTCAGCTGCTATTAACACCCCCACGCGCGCGAAAGCCCAATCATTTGAACTGATAGTCCTGCTATTCTCACCCCCTCCCATTTATTTCTTCATATTTCTTTTTATTTTCTTTACATTTCTCATTCATTTTCTAAAAATCATATAAAATGGAAAAATCATTATTTTTTGATGATTCTTTTTGCATAATTTTCTTTAAAGGGTCTAGAAAATTATAGAAAATAAAAATTGCATTTTATATTTTATTTGATATTTTTGCCATA
Source organism: Lathyrus sativus (assembly GCA_963859935.3). Taxonomy (NCBI): domain Eukaryota; kingdom Viridiplantae; phylum Streptophyta; class Magnoliopsida; order Fabales; family Fabaceae; genus Lathyrus; species Lathyrus sativus. Next base: position 362,383,046 of record OZ012739.1, read on the forward strand.
TTTTCCAAATAAATAGCATTTTAAATAGTTTCATTTCATACATAAATTTGTTAATTTTTGTTCTACTAGTTGCTTTAATATTTTTTGTTCATTCTTTTTAAGTTGTTTAGTTTAGATATTAAACTTGTAGATACCATTTAATTCATATTTTTAAGACTTAATTCTAGGTGCTTAGATTAGGTATGAACAACATGAACAAATTAGGGTTTTAGGTGACAATTTAGGAGAAGTAGTTTATTTCCCTTAGGACTTAGGGATTAAATAGTTTAGCTATGGGACTATAGGGGCTATGGGTAGTTATTGGATCCCCTTAGAAAAGTCAGGATTCCCCTACTGCTATTAATATACTGTCTATATTTGTCTGACTGGTGTGGTGTGCCCTTTGGGGATGATTGCTTGCTTGTTTGGGTGTTGGGATTTGCTTGGGGATTTGGGAGAGATGAAGACTAAAGATGATGAAGCCATTGGAGAGCCAGAGCCTGAAGACCAACTTCCAGAGTTGGAGAGGAGATTTTTTGCCATCAGCTGTTAAGGAGATTAGGGTTTAGGAACTAGGCAGAGCTCTAGGTTAGAAAGCTTGATTCTCAAACATGGAAGGTTTTGACTGCCTCCATTCCTCTCTGTGATACAGAGTCTCTCTGAGATACTCACCCCCTTGAGAGAAAATGTCTTATGTGTTAGTGGCAGTTGGTTTACCACCATTGGTAGTCAACTAATTGCTTAACACCCAATCCACTCTGGTGATTGATCCCTCAGCTTGGAGGATAGGAATTGAAGAAAAGCCATTGTAGACTGAAGATTGGCAACCAAAGCCTTTGCTTGAAGACTGTGGAGATAGAGACTGCTGCTGACTGAAGCTTGTAGTTGATTGGAGTTGACCTGAAGATGGATATTGATGCAGAGCTGCAGTGGCTGTTTGTTTTGCTGTATTTCATTTCTGATGTATTGATTGGTTTTCCGGACTGTATTGTTTGCTGTTTACCCTGCTGGGTTGAAGGTGAAGCCTGTTCACTTTTGCCTATTGTTTTCTAGGTTCGAGGTTGAGTGGGACTCCCTTGCCTCGCTTGTATTGTTGCATCCATGCATTTTACCGTATTACTGTATATATCTGATATTGTTTCTGTTTCCGTCTATTCCCTTAGGATCTCTGTTTCTCTCCGTGCAAGAGAGGAGCATGATAGACACTAGGTCTTAACCCATGCATGATAACATTAGGTTAGTTTGATTCCCTTCGCAACCGTAGGTTAGAGTCCTGTCTCTTCTTTCTCAAAACTAACAGAAAAATACAATAAAGATTTCAAACACAATAAAAGACACTTCTTTCGTAAAAGAATGTGAACTCATCAAAACGTCATTTTTGTCCGCTTGGACTGCTAATCAGAAAAGCCTTTTTCAGAAGGAATAAAATCAATCAGGACAGACTTGTGTCGTACGTGGCCCGAACTACGTTTGCTCTGATCTTTCATGCTGTATGAAAGTACGTAGGCATAGGATGCGATATCCTAGCGAGCAACCTTCCCCTCCTTTCCCGTAGGTAGGCGAACTACGTTGACTCTGATTTCTCGTTCCAGACGGGAATACGTAGGCATAAAGTGCGATACTTTGCCGAGTCATTTTCTTTTCTGTTTAACCCAGACTTGTAGAGTAGATAGAAATAACAATCCATACCCGAAAACAAGCGTGGATCCCGTCGAGTACGATGGACGTGAGGGGTGCTAATACCTTCCCCTTGCGTAACCGACTCCCGAATCCAGGTTTTGGTTGCGACGACCATACCTTTCCCGTGTTGTGCGAGGTTTACTCTGAGCGTTTCCTTTCCCTCCCGTGGGATAAATAACGCACGGTGGCGACTCTTCTGTTCAGCCGGCGCCGATTTTCGCAGTAGCGACAGCTGGCGACTCTGCTGGGGAATAGCGTCCCCTGGCTGCTAAGGACTGCGATAGTTCTTATGCATTTGGGATCCAACGTCCCTTAAGAGACTCAATCCTAACGCTTGTTTTCCCGTCGAGGATTTTGTATGGATTTATATTTCTGACCTTTATTTTTAGCATTATATATATTGATTATTATTACTGTATATTGGGGTGTGACGGGTGTTCTGATAATGAGTGAGAAGCCGGACCTGGGCTTGAGTGCACCTTAGACTTAGAGTAGAGATTAGTGGGCGCGCACGTGCTTTGCATGTCCTAGTGTCCCGCGAAATCTACGCTCAGACGAGGTTCTTCTGGTTGGCCACCTGTCCTTCCCTTTGGGTGGCTTGGGTTGCTGGTTAGTTGGATTGTCGACTCTGGGGACCGATCATTTGGAAGTTGGCTAAGTGAGGCCTCTTCAGGATTTGGTGATGCCACTCCTTCTGGGAATCGTATCATCAACCCTGAAAGTCTGTGATGCCGACGACCGCATAGGATGCCATACCTTTGTCAGTTACTAGGACATCCACCTGTGAGAGGGTTTGGGGTTATGCAGGTAACTAGACCTTCAGATACCGGTTATTTCTTGATCAGAGATCCTGGGTATTTATGGAGAGTTATGAGGTCTGTCAGAGACCGTTTGGAGATGTGTTTTGAGGTCTGTCAGAGACCAGTTGGAGAAGTATTCTGAGGTCTGTCAGGGACCATTTGGAGATATGATTTGAGGTCTACCAGAGACCAGTCTGAGTTATGGTTTGAGGTCTGTCAGAGACCATTGTTGGAGCTTTGTTGTAAGTCTATCCGAGACCATGGTTTGAGGACTTCTAGAGAATCTATCTGAGACTTCTTGATATGGTTCAGGCTACTCAGCTATGGCAATTGGTCCCTGTTGCATGTTATTTGCATTGCGTTGTTTGCATACCCATTATCATTGCATCCCACTAACGTGTGTCTGTGCTGCAGGTGCATTTGCATTCCCCCGGTTCTAGTGTCTGGACTTCTGAGTATTTGATCATGGCTGGTTTGAGGATGACCGTTGCGTATAAGCTACCTGTCCCCGATATTACTCCACTCCTGGGTCTGATTTCTCTTGCAAATGAGGATGTCCGTAGAAGCTTCAGGCAGAGTTACGGGCGGTTGTTGGGATTAGTGCGTAAGTATACTGAGGATGAATTGAATGGGCTGTACACCTTAATGCAATTCTATGACCCGGCTTTGAGATGTTTCACGTTTGCGGACTTTATCTTGGGGCCCACCATGGAGGAGTATGTAGAGTTTACTGAGCTGCCAGTTCAGAATGCAGTTCCTTTTATTCACTCCGCCGCTGAGCCCAATCTGGAGGATTTAGCCAAAGCCCTGCATATGAATGCTTCTGACTTGTTGATGACTGCGTGGCGAGGGGTTCCGGGTTTTTCTCTTTAGTTTCTGGTTGGTAAGGCTCAAGAGTACGCCAAGAATGGGTGTTGGGTGGTCTTTAACGCTATTTTGGCCCTCTGCATTTATGGGATAGTGTTGTTCCCTAACTTCCCAAACTTCGTGGACATGGATGCATTTCATCTATTTGCTGCCGGTAACCCAGTACCAACAATGATCGGGGACTTTTACCATTCGATGCACTATAGGAATGAAAACAGGAGAGGCAAGAATGTCTCCTGTTGCGTACCTTTGCTGTATATGTGGTTCAAGAGCCATTTTTCATCGAGGGGACCTTTCATGGATAATGCAATCACGCCCGACTGGCCAGAGCATATGATGAGGTTAACTTCTGAAGACGTTGATTGGTTTGATAGAGATCTGCTGGGATCCGAGCTTATATTCAATTGTTCTGGTTACCCTAATGTCCCACTGATTGGAAGAAAAGGGTGTATCAACTACAACCCTTCTCTGTTCGTCCGTCAGTTCGGATATGCGCTGAAGAACCCGCCAAAGGAGGAAGAAGTACAGGAATCTCTGTACTTCACCGGAGATTTGAAGGGGGAGTTATTGGCCAAGCTGCAGCATGCTTGGACGCGTATTAACCGAAGAGGGAAGCCGTTGTTAGGGAAGAACGACTGTCAGGCCTATGCACCTTACAGGGTTTGGATCCAGGAAAGAGCAAGTCAGTTGAGGATGCCATTTCCAGATGCACCAGTTCTTGTTCCTATCCCGGTAGCAGAGCCAACTACTGTTTCTAGGGAAGCCTATGAGCAGGTTGTGAGAGAAAAAGAAGCCTTATTGAAGATCAACGAAGGGTTAGAGAAGGAGTTAGCCCAGATACGCAATGAGAAAAACAAGGTCGTCAATGCTTTCCAACAGCAGATTGAGCTAATGAACAGATTAGGCGCTGAGCTAACCGAGGAGAGGAAGAAGCGCGAACGTCTGGGGCAAGATTTCAGAAGTTCCCATGACATGCTTGAATCCAAGAAGAAAGCGCTTGACATCGCTCACCGAGAGATCTCTTCTTGCAATAAGACTTGGAATGCCACGCTCACTAACAACAAGAAGAGGGAGGATAAGTTGAAGCAGCAAATCTCCGACCTCGAGGGGCAGTTGAAGTCCAGCATCAAAAAGTGTGAGGAAGAAGTGATGACCCGGTATAGTCTCCAGAATGCACTAAACAAGGCCATCAAAGGGAGAGACGAAGCTGTGTCCCAGAAGCGTAAACTGGAAGATCGCTTCGGAGAGGGGGCATGGGAAGAAACTGCTGAAGACGTACGCCGTGTTCTTAAGAAAAGGAACCAACTGGTTGAAGGGCTGCTTGCTCGACCGAGTCATCCGGAGACCAAGAAATTGCTAGAAGAGTACCAGACCTATGGGAGGATCTGACCATTTCATGTAGTAACTTGTATGCTTTATTCGCATAGTGCTGACCATCACCAGGATTGTTGGTCGAGGTCATGCCTTCTCTTTGTACCTTTGGTAACATTGTATTTTGGGTTTGTTGGTTTCTCAGTAATATATGAGGCTTTCTGTGATTCAGCTCCGATCTTTATATTATTAGCATTGTCACTGCACCGGCACCTTCACACTAGAATCGGGGAATGAACCTCCCTAATGCACAGACACACACATTGCATTGCATTCATATTCATATTACATTACAGGTAATCATTGGATGTTATCTTATTTCCTGCTCTGCACCAGGTACTTTTCAGGATTGCAGATCAGCACCCGCACCACTATTGTACTCGCACCAACTGTCGAAGAATCATGGATCAAATGCAGAACGAGATGCAAGATGTGCGCGAGAAGCTCGCTCTCTTCATGCAGACCATGGAAGCTATTGCAAAGGGTCAGGAAAATTTGCAAGCCATGGTCCAACCTCTGTTGGCCCGGAATGCTGGTCACGGTAATGAGGATCATCAGTCCGTACGGGTCGATACTGTTCATGGAGATGGCACTCCCACGCCAGTGGCTCCACCTGTAGTCAACATGCCTGCTGCTAACGTCAACAACGCTACCGCTGTTGTGAATGGTAACGTCGGAGTTGGGAATGAGACTGCTGTCCATAACGTTGGGCTTGGTGACGTCAACTTGGGAGATAATATGGGAGGCAACGGCTTTGTCAATGCTGGATTCGGGTTCAATGATCAGGGATTCGATAATGCTGGGAAATATGGTTTCAATGCTCAAGGCTTTGGGCAAGATGGTTATGGTGTGGCCAATCAGGGCTACGGAGGTTTTGGAAATGGAAACGGCGCTGGGTTAATGGCTTTTGGGCCTGCTGGAGGTATTCAGGGATACGGCAACAGAGGCCGAGGTCCGGTGATGAATCAAATTAGAGTCGGCCGTAATAATGGATATGATGGGTATGGAGCTGGGAATGGTATGTGGCAAGAGGATCAGCAGGAGGACGCTTTCTCCGGCGGAGGTTTCGAAGGGCCGATGGATGACTCCCAGAAGATCAGAATGCTGGAAGAGCAGATGAGGGGGGTCCTGAACCAAAGTGCTGTGGGCTTGGACATGGCAACAATGGGTCTGGTACCTGGCTTGAGGGTGCCAATCAAATTCAAAGCTCCTGCGTTTGATAAGTATAAAGGGGACACATGCCCGAAAGTGCATGTGCGAGCCTATTACAGAAAGATGTCTGCGTACTCAACTAATGAGAGAATGCTAATGCATTTCTTTCAAGATAGTCTGTCGGGTCCTTCCCTAGAGTGGTATATGGGGTTGGAGCCAACCGATATCAAGACATGGAAGCAATCGGCAGAGGCATTTGTAGCTCACTACAAGTATAACAGCGACTTGGCGCCCAATCGGGTCCAATTGGCAGGGCTGTCTCAGAAGAAGGGGGAGAGTTTTAAAGAGTACGCGCAAAGGTGGCGCGATATGGCTGCCAGGGTCTGCCCTCCTGTAGAAGACAAGGAAATGAATGACATGTTCGTCGTCACATTCACAGGCTTGTTTCATGACATGCTGTTTCACACATCTCTGGCTAGTTTTTCAGACCTAATTCTGATGGGAGAAAAGATTGAGCGTAACATCAAGCAAGGAAAATTCCAGGTTGAGGAATCAACTGCATCTGGCAGTAATAGGAAGGCTTTTGGTGGGCGCCACCAGGGCGAGGCAAGCGCAGTGTTTGGAGGCCGAGGCCGAGGCCGAGGCAGGGGACGAAACCAATATCATCAGCCGCAGCAGGTGGCGAGTGTTAATATCCCGTACCAGCAACAACCACTTCAGCAATAACAACCGTCTCAGCAGCAGCCAATGCAGCAGCAGCAGCCTCAGCAGGGGGCACAGCAGGCTCAGCGAAGATTCCAGGGTGGTAAACCAAGAAGAGTGTTTGAGAAGCCTCCCACGACATATGCTGATTTACTGCAGACATTGTTGGGATTGAACCTGGTAGAGAAGAGAACTCTGGCACCGATAACGGGAGCTCCCCCGTTTGGCTACGATGCAAGTAGGCACTGTGAGTTTCATTCTGGGGCTCCAGGCCATGATATAGAGGGTTGCCATGCTTTTAAGCATGTTGTGCAGGATCTTTTGGACAATAAGACTATCAATTTCGGAACGGCAGGTCCGAATATAGTGCAGAAACCCATGCCCAATCATGGGGCGAACGCCATTCTGATTGAGGAAGGGTTGAATCTGATTATGAATGTCGAAGATTTAAAGACGCCGCTGAGCGAGATAAAAAGCCGACTGTTGCAAGGGGGTGTTTATCCAGGATGTGACGAGTATTGTGTAGAATGCTGGACCCTGGCTGGGGGATGTGATGATTTGAAGAAAGGCATTCAGGCTTTAATTGATGAAGGCATATTGCAGTTTGACCGAGCAGCAACTGAAGAGCCCGCAGGGGCAGTAGCAGATGATCAGAGCGATGTGGCCACTGTAACGATTCCTCGAAAGACGATCACTATTGCAGCACCAGCTCAGCGACCACCGATCACCATAACTAAGGTCGGGCCGATCCCGTACGAGAACACGAAAGCACTCCCCTGGTCATATGGGTTGGAGGTGTTTTGTGACGGGATAAAGATTGATGTTAATAAGCAGCCAGCCGAGACTGTGGATAATGTTGTTGGTTCGGGGGGTATGACAAGGAGTGGTAGGATCTTTATATCACCCGAAGTGGAGGCCGAAAGACTAGCGAAAGGGAAAGGGAAGATGGTTGAGAATGTTCCGGTGCAAGCAAGCGAAAAAGAAGCGACATCGAAAGATGTAGAAGAGTTCATGCGCTTGATTCGGAAAAGTGATTATAAGATTGTGGAGCATCTGCAGCAGACGCCATCCAAAATATCTATCCTGTCATTGCTGTTGTGTTTTGAAGCTCACAGAAATGCTTTGTTGAAAGTCCTGGATACTTCCTTTGTACCCCAAGACGTCTCTGTAAATCAGCTGGAAGGAGTGTTGGCACATGTGAATGCAGGCCACAGCTTGGGCTTTACTGACTTCGATTTGACCCCGAAAGGGAGAGATCATAATATGGCGTTGCATATATCTGTTGAGTGTAGAGGATCAGTAATGTCGCATGTATTGGTCGACACCGGATCGTCTTTGAATGTGATGCCTAAGAAGGCGATGATGAAGCTGGATGTTAGAGGAATCCTGTGTACACCCAGTGAGTTGGTAGTTAGAGCCTTCGACGGCACGCGGAGAACAGTCTTTGGATTGATCACATTGCCTCTACAGGTGGGGTCGGAGGTGTTTGCAACTGAATTTTATATCATGGATATACAGCCTGCGTACAGCTGCTTGCTCGGACGACCCTGGATTCATGGGGCTGGGGCAGTCACGTCCACCTTGCATCAGAAGCTAAAATATATGGTCGGAGACAGTGTAGTCACTGTATGCGGAGAAGAAGACATCCTGGTCAGCCATTTGTCGTCGTTTAAATATGTGGAAGTCGACGGAGAGATCCACGAGACACCCTGCCAGGCATTTGAAGGGTTGCGTATCAAGGACAAAGGTCCCGGGCCGAGCAAAGCGTCGGAGATAGCCGTCTCATCGTATAAAGAAGCTCAAGCTCTAGTGGAAGCAAGAGAAGCAAAGGGTTGGGGCAAAGTGCTGGACATTCCTGTGAAGATGGACCGGTTCGGGCTGGGATACCAACCGTCGTCATCAACTCCTTCCGTGGGGGCACCCCGTTTCAGAAGGCCAATCACCATCTCTGCCAGTGGAGTATGTCATGAAACCGTCAATGCTGCTTCGGAGTCTGACGAAGGAGACAGCGACTGTGATATGGATGCCTGGATTCAGCCAAGCACGCCAGGACAAGGATTGTGCAACTGGTCTATTCAGGAGCTTGTTCCTGTGACTCTTAAACAGTAATGCTTTGCTTTATTAATTGTTGAATAACCTGATGTCTTTCCCGGGGCATCAGGATGTGCTTAGGGCTGTGTTGTTATGAACATTGCGTGTTATTCATTAAATAAATGGCGTTTTTTTTCATGTGCAAATACTGTAATCCCTGTCTTTCTTGTTTTATATTTTTCAATAAAATGGCAACGTGGTTATTCGCTTTATACGCATTTTGAAGCACTTAACCGTTCCTTTTGCAGGATAACATTTTCAGATGACATCCTTGAACCACCTATGACTCGTCCCGACTTTGAGCACCCGGTATTTCAGGCCGAAGAAGAGGTTGTCGAAGATAGTTATGTTCCTGAAGAACTGTCTTGGTTGGTGAAGCAAGAGGAAAGGGCCATTCTGCCTCACGACGAGGTCATCGAAATTATCAACTTGGGGTCAGAAGGGGTTGAGAAGAACATTCGTATCGGGGCCGCATTGCAGAGAGATATCAAGCGAAGACTGGTTGAAATGCTCCGAGAGTATAGTGATGTATTCGCTTGGTCGTATGAAGATATGCCAGGGCTCGATACAGACATGGTTGTGCACCGCCTGCCACTGAAAGAAGATTGCCCGCCGGTCAAACAAAAGCTTCGCAGAACTCGACCAGATATGGCAGTGAAGATCAAAGAGGAAGTTCAAAAACAGTGGGACGCTGGTTTCCTGGCTGTGACAAAATATCCCTCATGGGTTGCTAACATTGTACCAGTGTCGAAGAAGGATGGCAAGGTCCGGATGTGCGTGGATTATAGAGATTTGAATAAAGCAAGCCCAAAAGACGATTTTCCACTTCCTCATATTGATGTGCTAGTTGATAATACTGCTCAATACTCCGTATTCTCCTTCATGGATGGCTTCTCGGGCTATAATCAGATTAAAATGGCGCCAGAGGATATGGAGAAGACCACTTTCATAACGCCTTGGGGAACATTTTGCTACAAAGTGATGCCCTTTGGTTTGAAAAATGTTGGGGCAACATATCAGCGTGCGATGACGACTCTTTTCCATGACATGATGCATAAAGAGATCGAAGTTTATGTTGACGATATGATTGCCAAATCCCAGACGGAGGAAGAGCATCTGGTGAATCTGCTGAAGTTATTCAAAAGGCTTAGGAAGTTCAGGCTGAGACTGAACCCTAATAAGTGCACCTTTGGGGTGAGATCGGGTAAACTGCTGGGGTTTATCGTAAGTGAAAGAGGAATAGAGGTCGATCCTGCTAAAATAAAAGCGATCCAAGAAATGCCGACGCCTAAAACAGAAAAAGAGGTGCGCGGGTTTTTAGGGAGGTTGAACTACATCGCTCGGTTCATATCTCACCTAACTGCCACGTGTGAACCATTATTCAAGCTGTTGAAGAAAGATCAAGTTGTAACGTGGAGCGAAAATTTTCAAAAGGCGTTCGATAAAATAAAGAAGTATTTGCAGGAGCCTCCTATTTTGATACCCCCAGTGGCAGGTAGACCCTTGATCATGTATTTGACGGTTCTTGAGGGAAGCATGGGTTGTGTTCTCGGTCAGCACGACGAGACAGGGAGAAAAGAGCATGTGATCTACTACTTGAGTAAGAAATTCACAGATTGTGAATCTCGATACTCAATGCTGGAGAAAACTTGTTGCGCGCTAGCCTGGGCCGCCAAGCGTTTGAGGCAATACATGCTGAATCATACAACCATGCTCATCTCGAAGATGGATCCTATCAAATATGTATTCGAAAAGCAGGCGTTGTCAGGGAGAATTGCTCGTTGGCAGATGGTCTTGACTGATTATGACATTCAATACGTCTCGCAGAAGGCTATAAAGGGGAGTGTGTTGTCTGAGTATCTGGCAGAGCAGCCTATTGAAGAGTACCAATCGATGAGGTTTGATTTTCCTGACGAGGATATCATGTACCTAAAGATGAAAGATTGTGAAGAGCCGTTGCCAGACGAAGGACCAGAGTTGGGTTCCAAATGGAAGATGATATTTGAAGGAGCTGTGAATGCTTACGGTAGCGGAATAGGGGCAATCATCACTACGCCGCACGGGTCGCACATCCCGTTTACTGCCCGATTGACCTTCGCCGTTACCAACAATGAGGCCGAATATGAAGCTTGCATAATGGGGCTTGAAGAAGCCATTGATTTGCGAATCAAGAATTTAGACGTATACGGAGACTCAGCTCTGGTGGTGAATCAGATCAAAGGGGAATGGGAGACGCGTCAGCCCAACCTGATACATTACATGAATTATGCAAGGAGATTGTTGCCTTTCTTCGATAAGGTGGAATTGCATCACGTGCCGAGGGCAGAAAATCAAATGGCTGACGCCCTGGCCACTTTGTCTTCCATGTACAAAGTCAACTTCTGGAATGAGGCTCCCCGAATCATTATCTCTCGGCTTGACAGACCAGCTTATGTATTTGCCATTGACGAAGCATCCGACGACAAACCGTGGTATTTTGATATCCTTAATTTCCTGAAGAATAAAGAGTATCCGGCCGGGGCATCCGGTCAAGATCAGAAGACCCTCAGGAGATTAGCGGGTAATTTCTATTTGAATCCGGATGGCGTCTTATACAGAAGAAACCACGATTTAGTGCTGTTGCGTTGTGTAGACGAAAAAGAGGCAAAGCTACTCATGGAGGAAATACACGAAGGTACCTTTGGTACGCATGCTGGTGGGCATGCTATGACGAGAAAGCTGCTGAGGGCAGGTTATTTTTGGCTGACTATGGAAACTGATTGTTTCAAGTTTGCGAGGAAGTGCCACAAGTGCCAAATCTATGCTGACAAGATCCATGTGCCCCCGAGTCCCCTGAATGTAATGTCATCGCCATGGCCATTCTCGATGTGGGGAATCGATATGATTGGAAAGATCGAGCCGACAGCTTCTAACGGGCATCGGTTCATCCTAGTAGCAATCGATTATTTCACCAAGTGGGTGGAAGCGGCGTCCTACGCAAATGTAACGAAGCAAGTGGTGGCCAGATTCATCAAGAGAGATATCATTTGCCGATATGGGATCCCCGAGCGGATAATCTCGGACAACGGTTCAAACTTAAACAACAAAATGATGAAGGAGCTCTGTCAGAATTTCAAGATCGAACATCACAACTCCTCCCCGTACCGACCCAAGATGAATGGCGCTGTTGAGGCGGCCAATAAGAATATAAAGAAGATCGTTCAGAAAATGGTGGTGACCTATAAGGATTGGCATGAGATGCTACCCTTCGCTTTGCACGGCTATCGTACGACGGTACGCACATCAACCGGGGCAACCCCGTTCTCGTTAGTATACGGAATGGAAGTTGTGTTACCATTAGAAGTTGAGATCCCTTCTCTAAGGGTATTGTGAGACGTTCAGCTGGACGAGGCAGAATGGGTAAAAGACAGGTTGAACCAATTGAGTTTGATGGATGAGAAGAGGCTAGCTTCTCTAGCATATGGTCGTTTGTACCAGAGCCGAATTAAGAAAGCGTATGATAAGAGAATACATCCGCGGAGCTTTCAGACGGGCGACCTTGTGCTGAAAAGGATTCTCCCGCCGCAAGCAGATCACAGGGGCAAGTGGACCCCCAACTACGAAGGGCCATACGTTGTCAGGAAAGTCTTCTCAGGAGGAGCGTTGTTGTTGTCCACCATGGACGGTGAAGACTTCACGTCACCTGTAAATTCGGACGCAGTTAAAAAATACTTTGCTTAAAATTGACCCGCTGGACAGAAAAAGAGAGTCCAGGCAAAAATGGGGCATCCTGGCGAACCAAAAACAGAACGAAAGGTTCGGGCAAAAGTTAGGGATAAAATTGAAAAAAATGTACACCCGCGAAGTTGAAAACCTACACTGGGCGGCTTCGGCAAAAAGGGGTATCCCGGTGAATTGAAAACCCGTAAGGGGCGGTTCACGCAAAAGTTAGGGATTTGAAAAGCAAATGACTGCGATCCGAATTTGATACTGCACTGAGCATCAATGCGGGAGAATACCTGAGGGTTCGAGTATCAGATACAACCGTTTCGGAGGTATGGATACCGGGAAAGCATTAGAGTCGGATGAGTCATAGGAGGATCAGTTCGTGGTGTTCGTCTGCATCCCGTTGCCGACATGTGTACAAAATTTAATATGTCAAAATATTTATGCTTCTTGTGCATACGTGTATATTTGCTTTGCGTAGCTTCCTCATTTCAGGAGTTACATCCCGTGTATAAAAATTCCGCCCATTCAGGGGCCCAGTCAATAAAATATGTTATTCAGTACTTGATGCTGGTTCTTTACTATTTTGTGCATGATAAAACGCCTATGTTTATTGAAACTAGCATGTGTATAACAGCACTGGCCCTTGCCAACAATTGCTAAAGCTTTGAATTAACTAAAAATAACGTCACTAACCTGAAGCGATTTGGTTGTATAGACTTGTCTTGTCTTGTTCGTGTTGTTGCAGGTTGCATAGCCGTATGAGGCAGATGAGCAAAAGATTGCAATAACGAAAGATGCGTTCCCCACGCAGGTCATGCCTGTTCTTCCAAAAGAAGGATAGAATTCCCCAGCTAGTCATAGCTTATTCAAAGGACATGCTCCAGCAAAGTCGTTTATCCTTAGCAGAATTGGCGATTCCAAGATCGAAGGCTGTATTCAGGCAGTGCATCTCAAGCCGAGTGGGTTAGCCGTGTTGCACCCCAAAATTTGACCAACAAATATTTATCCATCTAGTGTTTGGAAGTTGATACCTGCATCAGAAAGTTCAAGAGATCCTCAGAGGAAGTGGATTGAAACCAGGGTTGTGTGCTTTATAGCTTGAGAGTTGTGGGTGCCCCTCAGATGATTCTGAGACTTTGAGAATGAACTTGATGTTTTGAGAAAGCCTATGAGATGTCTTGATAGCCATCATGAAGCCCAGAGAAGTCATTATGCAAGAATTCAGAAGATTCAACCATGGATGGTAGAATTAGGGTTTTGACTGGGCCAACCCTAGGATAACTGAAGATTTGGAGAAGGTTGAGACCTAATCCAAGGGCCATGAGATCATGGAATGATGCATAGAGATGTTATAAAGATGATTCCTAGACCAACTCATCATGATTGAGGAGTTTGAGAAGGTTCAAGTTAGGGTCTCCAAGGATTGTCAATGAAAAAACCCTAATTTGATCCCTATCTTCCAGGCAGTTTTAGCTTTAGATGTGATTGATATCTCATCTTCCCCATAACATGAATGTTGTAGAGCTTGTTCTTAGCTTTAATTTGAGTGGTGGAAGTCCTTGATAGGAGTTACAGAGCTCAAGTTATGGTTTTGACAAATTACAGGTCAGCAGAGGTGTGTGAATCTGGGTCCTTAAAAGTCACCCAACTTGCAGACAACTTTTGCCCTAGTAGGATGATTCCTATGATCCCTTGGTCAACATGAATGTTGAAGGGAATCTTCTTAGCTTTAATTTTAGTGGTAGAAGTCCTTGATAGGATTTGTGGAACTCAACTTATGGTTTGAACAAGACAGGGGTATTTTGGTCATTTGTCAGTTATAGGTCATTTTTAAGCAAAGGCCATATCTCCTATTTCCAAGCCTCAAATGGAAAAAATCAAAACATGAAAGTTGTTCAAAATGGGATTTTAAGTCTAGAAAGAAGGTCATGAATTGTTGGAAAAGCTCATAGCATGGATTTGCATGATTGGTCAAAAATGAACTAAAAATGGCTTATAATTTTGAAAAGTTGAATTTGAAAATTGGTTTGGAAGATCCACAAATCCAAAATAGGTCATCCAATATATCATTTTGATTGGAAACATCATTTTGAGAACATTGGTTTAAATAGAATTTTGATTTAAGGCTTTAAAATGGGTGATGCTTTGAAAACTTGTTACTTGAAAAAGAAGGCAACTTTGAAAAGGCTTGCACAAGGAAAAGTAAATGGCTGATTTCATTCCTTATCACTCAATATCTCATATTAAGGCATTTTGGCATAGAATACAAGGTTTAAGGCAAGGGATATGAGATTTTCAAAGTCTCTTTTAAGGAGAAGTTCATGAACTTTCTAGAGGATTCTAGATGTTTCTAGTAATTTCCATCCATCATTATAAGAAGGGTGATCTTCATTGAGTTCAAGGTTGGTGATAAAAGGCATTTTCAGAGGAGAGAGAGAGAGAGAGAGAGAGAGAGAGAGAGAGAGAGAGAGAGAGAGAAACAACCATTGAAGTTCTTCCTTCAAGTTCAAGCAATCCAAGAAATTTTCCACTACAAGTCATCTCCTTCACAACCATTGCAAACAGAAACGTGTTCACCATCAAGGGATCATATTGAAGCCATTTCAAGCCTTGAATCAACCTCCACGAGCACCTGCAATCATCACTTGACAGGTTTCTTTCTTTCCTTCTATCTCCTAATTTATGTAGTTTTAATTAGTTTTATAGGCATAGAGCTGATGCATTAGGTTAGAGGATGAAACCCTAGGAGTTATAGCACGATCCATGGTAGTTGATAGCAGGTCCCTGAATCTTTAATCTTCAAGAATTAGCTAGATTGTTAGTTTTAGTTAGCAAGAATTAGTTTAGAATGGTTAGGGTAGCTTGTAGAACAACTGTATGCCATTAGGTTCAAGGTTAATGAAGGTTGATATCAGGTGAATTTCATTTGGACCATGACCTTGTAGGCTTCTGTTGGGATGATCTAGAGAGAGTTAGGGAAAATGGTACGTATGGTTGTGTTCCTCTTGATTAGTAGATAATTTTTCGTTTTGGAATCGTGGAATTTCATCCACTGAGCAGAGAGAACGAGATGGTTGAGTTTGTGTGCATGAAACGAGCGAACCTGAAAACCCTAATCCATTTGGGGACGATGAGCTGCGTCCGTTGGATCTTGGTCAAATATTGGACTGAAGACTCCATCGTGTGGTCACGATTAAAAGAGAAAACGGAGGGAAAGTTTGAAAAAACAAAACGCGGTCGTTTGATTAGCTGAAACGCAGTCGTTTCAATTAGTGAGGCGCTTCTGGGCTTACTGAGTCCACTTCTATCCGCACCCCCCTTTTTTCTGGCCCATTAGGAAATCAACTGGCGCGTATCTATTTCCACCCCCCCTCCCCTTTAATTGTTTTATTTTCTTTTTAATTCTTCTAATATTTTTAGCATCTTGTAAAAATCATCAATAAATGAAAAATAATCATTTTTGATTTCTTGTTTTTGCTATGATTAGATATAAATGTGTAGAAAATTATAAAAATAAAAATAGAATTTTATTTTTAATGTAGAATTTTTGGTGATATTTTCTTTAATATAGTGTATTTTCTTTCTTTTAGTTGATACCTTATTTTGCAAGAATTGTTTTAGGACTTTCCCTTAGGTTTTCTAACTCATTCTTTTTTGTGTAATTAGATGATGAATCATAGTTCCCCATAGGATTTATTCTTGATTTTTTAGATTAAATTTTGATTAGTTTAATTAGGGTAGCACTAGGGTATCCTAATTAGGGTTTAGGTTGTGCATAGGTGAGGAAACTCATTTTCTTTAAATAGTTTTGTCTTGATTTTTGGGTAGAGGCCCATGTGGATGTTATGAATAGACATTGTAGACCCTTGTGAATAATTGTTAGATTTTTCCCCCTTGGTTTAGTATTTTTAGGTATTTTCTGAAGTTGCCTATTGATTTTGTCTGTTCAGTGATTATCTGTTCATCTCTGGGGTTGTTTTTGGGGAATTTATTGTGGGGCTTGTGTTGTCTTGAAGACCTTGTTGGAGAGCATGATGAAGTGAAGATTGTAGATCAAGACTCCGAGATCCAGAGCTTGGCTTGTTCCCTGTTTGTGAGGTTTGAGATCCTGAAGTTTGAAGGAAGTTCATGGTACTTTCCTGAGGAAGGCACTATGAATGACTTTCATCCTTTCTTCTCACCTCTTTCTTAAGTATCCAATGATGTTGGAGCCAACTTGTGAGTTTAATTTCTCCTGAGGAGGAATGTAAACTGATCACATGTTGTTGAGCCACATGGGATACAACTCCTAAGTGGAAGCCTCCTAGTACTTTCCTGAGGAAGGTCCTATGGGTCTATTCATTTAGTTCCCTTAGTTTATCTAGGATTTCTTAAGTATCCAATGATGTTGGAGCCAACTTGTGAGTTTAATTTCTCCTGAGGAGGAATGCAAACTGATCACATGTTGTTGAGCCACATGGGATACAACTCCTAAGTGGAAGCCTCCTAGTACTTTCCTGAGGAAGGTCCTATGAGTCTATTCACTTAGTTCCACTAGTTCAGATAGGATTTCCTAAGTATCCAGTGATGTTGGAGCCTGCTTGTGAGTTTAGTTTCTCCTGAGGAGGAATATAAACTGATCACAGTGGTTGAGCCACATAGGATATGACTCCTGAGTATACACCTCCTAGTGCTTTCCTGAGGAAGACACTATGAGTCTGCCTACTTAGCTCCCTTTCTTTGGTAAGCTTGTTCTGAAGCTTGAAGACTGGGATTGATTTCTCTTGTTTAGAGTTTTGCTTTAGGGCTTTGCTTAGATTTGATTTAGATTCTGTGTTAGGGTTAGGATTAGAGAGTAGATGATTCTTTCTCCAGTGTGTTTTGTTTTCCTGATGGCACTTCATTCCCCTTATCTGTTATTGCTTGACAGCATGTTGTTTGTTTTCAGTATGATTACTGTTATTTCATGACTGGCTTGAGGTCGAGACGAGCTTGTGGAGGCTGAAGCCCCACACACATTTCCTCCCTCACTTGCATTGCATGCATTTTACTGTTAAAGCTGATGCTTTTGTCTGTTTTGGTGTATCATTGACATGATCCCTTAGGACTCTCATTTCTTCTGATGAGGATTTGATGATAGACTTTTAGGTTGAAACCTATGCATGACAACATCTAGGAGTTCCCTGTTCAAACCTCAACCATAGGATGAATCCATGGCATGATAACAGTAGGACTTGATAGTCTCCCTCCTAGTTGGGCCTGTTCTCTTCACATCTCAAAGCAGTTTAAGATACAGTAATCATGAATGATTTCTTTCGTATGTTACGAGCCTTAAGCTATCTGAGAAAGGACGCATCCCTCTCAGGTCATAGTCTCTAGTGCGGTTGAGATCGCAAACAATAAAAAAAATTTCTTTCAGGAGATAACCCGTAGTTTCCCGAACTACGTTTGCTCTGATCTTTCATACCAGATGAAAGTACGTAGGCATAGGATGCGACATCCTAGCGAGCAACCTTCCCCACCTTCACCCGTAGTTAGCCGAACTACGTTGACTCTGATTTCTCATTCTCTGATGAGAATACGTAGGCATAAAGCGCGACGCTTTGCCGAGTCATTTTTCTTTTCTTTTTCAGCCAGCCTTGATAGGTAGATAGATTATAACCAACCCATCCAAGTAAACAAACAAGTGAGGATCCCGTCGAGTACGACGGACGTGAGGGGTGCTAATACCTTCCCCTTGCGTAACCGACTCCCGAACCCAGACAATGGTTGCGACGACCTTGTCTTACCCTTTTTCGTCAGGTTTTTCCGATCGTTTCCTTTCCCGCTCTGAGGGATAAATAACGAAAGCTGGCGACTCTTCTGTCATGCCGGCACCTTATTTTCGCGCAAGCGACAGCTGGCGACTCTGCTGGGGACTGAACCCAGAATCTCTGGTTCTCCGGTTCCCTATGAGAGTCAATCCTATCGTTTGTGTGTTTGCTTGTTGGGTTGCGTTTATTTATCGCATTTTTACTTCCCGCACTTTACTTCCCGCACTTTACTTCCCGCATTTTATTTCCCGCATTTTATTTCCAGTTTGATATGATTATCTGTGCTGCTGTGGGAGAGGGATGCTACTGTGAGTGAAAAGCCGGACCTGGGCTTGAGTACACACCTAGATATAGTTGCGGAGAAGTAGTAGACGAACCTGTCTGCTGAGCAGGCACAGTTCCCTACGAAAATCTGCGCTCAGACGAGATTCTTGCAGAGGTGCTCCTTTCCGGTCCTGAGGATCTGAGGGGAGTCCAGACGTGAGGATTGTCGACTCTGGGGACCGATCATTTGGAAGTCAGCTAAGAGAGGCCTCTTCATGACTTGACGATGCCACTCCTTCTGGGAATCGTATCGTCACTCATGAAAGTCTGTGACGCTGATGACCGCATAGGATGCCGTACCTTTGTCCGTGGATTAGGTCCATACCTGTGAGTGGGGTTGGGATATTGCAGGAAACTTTGACCTCCAGACTACCTGGTTTTCTTGACAGTGAATCAGTTATGATGGGTTCTCAGTTGCAGATATGTTCTTGATAGAGCAAGGGTTTGATCGGAGGATCGTATCGCCGGGTGTTTGTCTGTTCTTGATAGAGCAGGTTTCGGTCAGAGTATTATCACCAGAGGTTTGTTCCGGCCAGAGAAGATTTTGAGTGGGGTCTAAAGATCTCATCGGCAGTTGTTGTTCGTTCTTGATAGAGCAGATTTTGAGTGGGGTCTAAAGATCTCATCGGCAGTTGTTGTTCGTTCTCGATAGGGCAGATTTTGAGTGGGGTCTGAAGATCTCATCAGCAGCTGTGTGTTTGTTCTTGATAGGGAAGATTTCGGATTTGGGGTCTGAAGACTTCAACAGATATTCCTTGATCTTGCATCCGGGGTCTTTATTATCAGGCCTTTGTTCTTGTCAGAACAGGATTTTGGTCTCGATCCTATCAGATGGTTATTCTCAGCAGATCGGATCAGTGGGTTTACACCGGGGTTTCCTTCTCATCAGTGACTGTTGACACCGAATCTCCACAGCAGCCACCTAGATATATTGTTGCATGCCTGCATTTTGCATTAGCTTGCATAATCATTCGCATTCCATTGGCGTGTGTCTGTGACAGGTACCGTTTCCCCGATCCAGGATCTCTCGCCTCTTATTGTGTTACTGCAGCCTTTCTCAGGAAGACTGACGCGTACGAGTTCTCGGTCCTTGATGTGTTGAATCTGACCATTGCTATGTGAGGTTACTATTTCCATGATTGGGCCCAGATTCCTCTCCTTATTATTGTCAGCAGGTGCCAGGACCGGGGGAAATCTCTCAAGCACGCGGACACACGCATGCATCCACATAAAGCATTGTTGCATGACATACATTCTGTTACTTTTCCTAACCTTTGATGTTGACAGGTTTTTTAGGTACTCAGGTTCCGAGCTGCTTTCGATCTCCAGGATTGATCAAAGACTCATCCACCGCTACTCAACTCGCGCCAATCAGACAAGGATAATGGACCAGGTACAGTCAGATGTTCAAGAGCTTCGTGAACGGATGGATCGTTTTATGGAGCTGATGCAAGTAGTTGCGAATGGGCAAGACCAGCTTCGTACTTTGGTTCAACCTCTCATCTCCAGGGTTGACAGTAATGGAATACTTCACGGCGGGGCCGTGCCCACTCCTCCTCCAGGGGATACTCCATAGAACGTTGTTCCTGCTGCCGGGGGCAACGGCAGTGCTAACGGCAATCTGATGACTAATCTCGGACTCAATGCGGCAGGCGTCGGCAATGGTAGTTTGGGAGCCAATGTTAACATAGGGCCGGTCAACGGCAATGTTGGTGCAAGAAATCTGGTGGTGCCTCAACCGTGGCTGGAGGACCATCAGGATGACATATTCTCTCAGAGAGGTGTAGAGGCAGAGTTGACTGCTGAAGCTCGACTCAGGTTCAAGGCGCTGGAAGACAAGATGAGAGACATAGAAAATCAGAACACATTGGGCGTTGACATGTCCAAACTCGGGTTGATCGCTGATTTTAAAGTACCTCACAAGTTCAAGGTGCCTACCTTTGAGAAGTATAAGGGTACTACTTGTCCCCGGGTCCACCTCCGATCTTATTATAGAAAGATGTCCGCCTATTCTGACGATGAGAAGCTGCTGATGCACTTCTTTCAGGATAGTCTTTCTGGTCCATCGCTCGAATGGTATATGGGTTTGGAGCCCGCTGCTGTGCGCACCTGGAAAGATCTTGCAGAAGCGTTTGTTCTCCACTATCAATATAATAGCGACTTGGCTCCCAACCGAGTTCAGCTTCAGAATCTCTCGCAGCGGAACAACGAAAGCTTCAAAGAGTACGCCCAGCGGTGGCGTGAATTGGCTGCTCGGGTTCAACCACCGATGGTTGAGCGTGAGTTGGTGCAAATGTTCGTGGCTACCCTTCCTGGAATCTATTATGAAAAGCTGGTCAGTGGCATGTCGGGAACATTCTCGGCTCTCATCACTCTGGGCGAGCATGTTGAGAACGGTATAAAGATCGGAAAAATTCAGGGCGAATCATCCTCAGCTGGAGGAGGTAGCAAGAAACCCTATACTGGCAAGCGTCGAGAGGGAGATGCCAGTGCTGTCACTAATGCTCGGAGAAAGGGTAAGGGCCCTCAGCCTCAGATTGCTAGCATAAACATCCCAGCTGCTCCCCCGCAGCCGCAGCAGCAGCTCCAGCAGCAGAATAATCAGGGGTATAAAAGATATCAGAATCGGGCTCCCCTGGCAAGCCGTCATCTTGAAACTCCACCTATGTCGTATGCACAGCTTCTGCAAACGTTGCTTCAGCTCCAATTGGTTCACAAGAGGACAATGGCTCCCTTAACAGGGGCACCACCACCGGGGTATGATGCCAATGCTACTTGTGAGTTCCATACTGGGGCACCAGGCCATACGATTGAGAATTGTAAAGCTTTTAAGCACAAAGTCCAGGACTTGGTGGACGCCAAGGTCATCAACTTTTCTGACAATGTGCCCAACGTCACCAAAAATCCAATGCCTCATCATAAGGGAGGCGGGGTGAATGCTGTTATCACTGAGGAGAGTTCAGACTTGCTGACTGATGTCAAAGATTTGAAGACGCCGTTGAGTTTTGTCAAGGCTAAGTTGCTGAAGAAGGGCTTCTTTCCTGAATGTGGAGAATTATGTATGGCTTGTGCTACACTTCCTGATGGGTGTGAGCAGCTGATCGAAGGTATCCAAAGTCTGATGTCCGAGGGTATTTTGCAATTCAGCCGGAGCGTTGAGAGTGCATCAGGGGAATTCATGCTGAAGCAGGCAGACGAAGTTGCTACCATTACTATTCCTCGTCACCCTATCACTATTTCTGCGCCCCGTCTGCCTACTATCACCATCACCAGGGCCGGACCAATCCCATTCGAGAGTACCAATGCCGTTCCATGGCATTATGGCGCCGAAGTTTATTATAATGGTCAGAAGATAGAGCTTGAGCCATTCGGATCGACTGTGCAGAATCTTACCGAGGTCAGTGGTATCACTAGAAGCGGAAGAGTGTTTGCACCAGCAGAGGTTGCAGCAGAGAAAGTGGTCCGGGCTGACGCTGTGGATAAGGGTAAAGGTAAAGCTGTTGAAGAGGTCCCTGCAGGGGCAGAGAAGGACTTGCTGGTTAAAGATGCTGAAGAGTTCATGCGACTAATCAAGAAGAGTGACTACAAAATTGTAGATCATCTTCATCAGACTCCGTCAAAGATCTCTATTCTTAACTTGTTGTTGTGCTCTGAGGCGCACCGCAACGCATTACTGAAGGTATTGAATGCTGCATACGTGCCGCAGGAGATATCAGTAAATCAACTCGAGGAAGTGGTAGCCCATGTCAATGCTGGTAATGGACTGGGGTTTACAGATCTAGAGCTGACTCCTAAGGGAAGAGATCACAACAACGCCTTGCACGTCTCAATAGAGTGCAGAGGCACGATTATGTCACATGTCCTGGTGGATACGGGTTCCTCGCTTAATGTGCTTCCGAAGAAGGCACTGATGAAGTTGGATACCCGTGGACTGCTTTGGACGCCCAGTGATCTGGTCGTGAAAGCCTTTGACGGAACCAAGCGCCACGTCTTCGGAGAGTTGACCCTGCCAATTCAAGTTGGTCCAGAGACGTTCAATACGGTTTTCTATATCATGGATATCATGCCCGCCTATAGTTGCCTCTTAGGTCGGCCGTGGATCCATTCTGCTGGTGCCGTGACGTCCACGCTGCATCAGAAGCTTAAATATGCTGTTGGGGGCAGCATAGTGACCGTCTGTGGTGAAGAGGACATCATGGTGAGCCACCTGTCGTCCTTTAAATATGTTGAAATGGATGGTGAGATCCATGAGACTCTTTTCCAAGCATTTGAAACCGTCAGGGTGAAGGAGGTAGCTCCTGTCGTCGCAGAGAAGCAGGAGATGAATCTCTCCTCATTTAAGGAAGCTCGGGCCGTTGTCGAAACCGGTTCCACCTCAGGCTGGGGGCATGTCTTGGATATACCAATCAAACAGGATAAGTTTGGATTGGGGTATTCTCCTGGAGCTGAAGCTTCATCTTCTTCTGGCAGCTCGTCTCGTGGGAAAGGGCCGATCCTATTCACCAAGGGGGGAGTAATTTTCGAGAGCATCAACGCTGCGTCGGAGGACAGCGGGGACAGTGATTGCGATCTTGACGCCTGGATTCAACCGAGCAAGCCGGGCGAGCGCCTCCACAACTGGACCATCAAGGAGATTATCAAGCTGACAAGTGAAGAGTAATTATTTTCTTTTTACAATCTTTGTACAACCCTATGTCCTGCCCGGGGCATAGTGGTTTTACTGTCAGGGCCTTGTTGGATTATGTGCATGCATTTTGTTAATAAATAAAAGGCGTTTTCTTCGTAATCAAATATTGTGTTCTCTGTTATTCCTGTTTTACGTTTATTTCAAAAAAACAGTAAAATGGCAACGAGGTTCGTGCTAACCTGCATATTCTTGCTTTAAACTTAACCCTTGTTATTGCAGGATCCACGTAACAGATGACATCGACTCTGGACCCTCTACGGCTCACTACGACTTTGATTGCCCGATCTATCAAGCCGAGGATGAGATTGATGAAGACGAAGACCTTCCGGAAGAGTTGGCCCGCTTGTTGAGACAAGAGGAGAAGGTTATTCTGCCTCACGAGGAGGATATTGAGATCATAAATCTGGGTTCTGAGGAGCTTATCAGGAATGTCAGAGTAGGGGCTGCGTTGCAGAATGATGTCAAGCATAGAATGGTCGAGATGCTTCGAGAGTATAGTGACGTCTTTGCTTGGTCATATGAGGATATGCCCGGACTTGACACAGATATCGTGGTTCATCGCTTGCCGTTGCGAGAAGATTGCCCTCCAGTCAAGCAGAAGCTTAGGAGGACGAGACCAGACATGGCTGTAAAAATCAAAGAAGAAGTCTAGAAGCAGTTGGACGCAGGATTTCTAGCCGTTACCACTTACCCTCCGTGGGTCGCCAACATAGTACCTGTACCGAAGAAAGACGGTAAGGTACGCATGTGCGTCGATTATCGGGATTTGAATAGGGCGAGCCCTAAGGATGATTTCCCGTTGCCTCATATCGATGTGTTGGTCGACAATACAGCCCAGTTTTCCGTGTTTTCGTTCATGGATGGCTTCTCCGGTTACAATCAGATTAAGATGGCACCGGAGGACATGGAGAAAACGACGTTTATTACCCCATGGGGCACGTTCTGCTACAAGGTAATGCCCTTCGGTCTGAAGAACGCAGGGGCCACTTACCAGCGAGCAATGGTAACTTTGTTTCATGATATGATTCATCATGAGATCGAGGTCTATGTCGATGACATGATTGCAAAGTCCCAAACGGAGGAAGAGCATCTGGTCAATTTGTTGAAGCTATTTGAAAGGCTTAGGAAGTTCAGGCTGAGGCTGAATCCTAACAAGTGCACTTTCGGAGTGCGGTCCGGAAAGTTATTGGGGTTTATCGTTAGTGAACGGGGTATTGAAGTTGATCCTGCGAAGATAAAAGCTATCCAAGAAATGCCAGCGCCGAAAACGGAAAAAGAAGTTCGTGGTTTCCTGGGCCGAATAAACTACATTGCAAGGTTTATCTCTCAGCTCACGGCCACTTGCGAACCGATGTTCAAGCTGTTAAAGAAAAATCAGGCGATTACATGGAATGAGGATTGCCAGAAGGCATTCGATAAAATAAAGCAGTATCTTCAAGAACCTCCAATCTTGATACCCCCAGTGGCTGGACGGCCATTAATCATGTACCTGACGGTTCTGGAGAATAGTATGGGGTGTGTTCTCGGTCAGCACGACGAGACGGGCAGAAAGGAGCATGCCATTTATTACTTGAGTAAAAAGTTCACTGAGTGTGAATCTCGATAATCGATGCTGGAGAAGACGTGTTGTGCATTAGCTTGGGCTGCCAAACGTCTGCGACAGTATATGCTCAACCACACCACTATGCTAATTTCGAAGATGGATCCGATCAAGTACGTCTTCGAGAAGCAGGCTCTTTCGGGCAGGATTGCCAGGTGGCAAATGGTGTTAACAGAATATGACATTCAATACGTCTCTCAGAAAGCCATTAAGGGAAGCGTATTGTCTGATTACCTTGCCGAACAGCCAATCGAAGACTATCAGCCGATGAAGTTCGAATTCCCTGACGAGGATATTATGTTTCTCAAAGCGAAGGATTGCGATGAGCCATTGCCCGATGAGGGGCCAGATAGGAAGTCTCAGTGGAAGTTGATATTCGACGGAGCGGTTAATTCCTATGGAAGTGGTATCGGGGCTATCATCACGACTCCTCACGGATCCCACATCCCGTTTACTGCGAGACTGACGTTTCCAGTTACCAACAATGAAGCCGAGTATGAAGCGTGTATTATGGGTCTAGAAGAGGCAATTGATTTGAGAATCAAGAATCTAGACATATATGGTGACTCAGCGCTTGTAATCAATCAGATCAAAGGGGAGTGGGAAACTCGTCAAGCGAACTTAGTGTCGTACATGAATTACGCCAGGAGGCTGCTTCCGTTCTTCGACCGAGTAGAGCTTCATCATGTACCCCGGGCTGAAAATCAAATGGCTGATGCTTTAGCCACGCTGGCTTCAATGTATAAAGTCAATTATTGGAATGAGGCTCCAAGAATTGTGCTTTCGCGTCTTGATAGACCAGCATTTGTCTTCGCAATCGATGATGCCACTGACGGCAAGCCATGGTTCCACGACATCCAGACCTTCCTTACGACCAAGGAGTATCCTGCGGGTGCGTCAACCCAGGATAAGAAGACTCTAAGGAGGCTATCTGGAAACTTTTATCTCAATCCTGATGGAGTGCTGTACAAGAGAAACCATGATCTCGTGCTACTCAGATGTGTAGATGAGAAAGAGGCAAGTATACTCATGGAAGAAGTCCACGAGGGCACATTTGGTACGCACGCCGGCGGGCATGCCATGACGAGAAAGATCCTGAGAGCAGGATATTACTGGCTGACTATGGAGTCGGATTGCTTCAGATTCGCGAAGAAATGTCACAAATGCCAGATTTATGCTGATAAAGTTCATGTGCCGCCGTGCCCATTGAATGTCATGTCCTCCCCTTGGCCGTTCTCCATGTGGGGCATCGACATGATAGGCAAGATCGAGCCCACCGCGTCCAATGGTCATCGTTTTATTCTGGTAGCTATCGACTACTTCACCAAATGGGTGGAGGCAGCCTCGTACGCTAATGTGACCAAGCAGGTGGTGGCTAAATTCATAAAGAGGGACATCATCTGTCGCTATGGAATTCCCGAGCGGATCATTACTGATAATGGTTCAAATTTGAATAACAAGATGATGAAGGAGCTGTGCCAGAGCTTCAAGATTGAACACCACAACTCATCTCCTTACCGGCCGAAGATGAATGGCGTTGTTGAAGCGGCCAACAAGAACATCAAGAGGATTGTTCAGAAGATGGTTGTGACGTACAAAGATTGGCACGAGATGCTGCCGTTTGCCTTGCACGGTTATCGTACTACGGTGCGTACGTCGACCGGGGCAACTCCTTTCTCCTTGGTGTACGGTATGGAAGCTGTCCTGTCGTTAGAAGTGGAGATCCCCTCTTTACGAGTTTTGGTTGATGTGAAACTCGACGAGGCAGAATGGATTACGAATCGCTTGAACCAACTCAGCCAGATGGACGAGAAGAGGTTAGCATCGATTGCATTTGGTCGCCTGTACCAAAGCCGAATGAAGAAAGCTTATGATAAGAAGGTGCGTCCTCGAAGCTTTCAGACGGGTGATCTCGTCCTGAAGAAGATTCTTCCGCCATACTCCGATCACCGGGGCAAATGGACTCCGAATTACGAAGGGCCGTATGTCGTCAGCAAGGTCTTCTCAGGAGTAGCTTTGTTGTTATCCACGATGGATGGTGAAGATTTTGCATCCCCGGTGAACGCGGACGCAGTTAAAAAATACTTTGCTTAAAAGAGACCCGCTGGACAAAAAAGAAAGAGTCCAGGCAAAAAGGGGGCATCCCGGCGAACCAAAAACAGAATAAAAGGTTCGGGCAAAAATTAGGGATATATTGAAAAATGTACACCCGCGAAGTCGAAAACCTACACTGGGCGGCTTCGGCAAAAAAGGGTATCCCGGTGAACTGAAAACCCGTAAAGGGCGGTTCACGCAAAAGTTAGGGATTTGAATAAGCAAATGACTGCGCTCCGCGTATGGACTTTCATTGTTTAGTGGTTCGGAAGACCTGAGGGCCGTTTATCTGAATCAATCTCTTTCGAAGCTGAAGCGTCGGAGAAGTATCAAAGTCGAATGGGTCTTAGAGGGATCAACTCATGGTGTTCGTCTACGCCTCGATTGCCGACATTTGTATATACTGATGTATATTTATGTTTTCTTTTTTCGCGGCTGCCTCATTCCAGGAGCTTGCCTCTGTTGTAAAACATTTTTGCCCATTCAGGGGTTCATCATCAATAAAATGCACATTATTCAGCATATTCCGCTTGCCTGTTTAGCATTTATCTGTTTTGTTTGCGAATGAAAACGCCGACGTTTTTTGATAAAATGCGCATACATAAACCTGCGGGCCTAGACCCATTGATTGTTGAAACAATTAATTAACTGAATATTGTCGCGAGATAATAACCTGGATAGGCCCCTTTGAGGAGGGTATCCTGTCTGTTTGTTTGTGTTGTTGCAGGTGTAGCACTTGCCAGAAGATGTGTCGTGCATATCCCCGAAGCGGGATGAGTCCTCCTTCTCCAGCAGAGTTCAGTAGTCTCTCCTCCGCAGAATCTGAACGCAAGATGGTGAGCATTGATATGTCTTCCCCAGGTAGAGAGGATTCTCTTCCCCAAGCAGATGCATCCTGACGGAACGTCACCTCATCAGCTGAGTCGAGGGCTGAAGCTCATGTCCCCAGCACCGGGTCACAGGTGCAGATTTCATAGAAGTATTCGGGTACCGAAGCTCATGTTTTCCCCAATAAAGTCGCCGCAGCGGATGTCTTCCCCAGCATCGGGTCACAAGTGCAGAATTCGCAGGAAGCTGTTCGTATACCGAAGTATGCAGTAACTGATGGTGCCGGACTGACGTCTCCAGCGGAACTAAGATCCCCCACCAGAGTCATGCTCTCTCCTGAAGATGGATGGTTCCCTCTTCCCCAGTAGAGTGTTGGAATGGCTGATGTTGTATTCCCCGGCAGAGTTGTACTCTCCCCCGAAGTCAGATGATTCTTTTTTCCCCAGTGGAATCGAATTCCTTGTCAGAGTCGTACTCTCCAGTGAAGTAGAATGATTTCTCTCCCCGGCTGAGTCCGCAGAAAAGCAGAATCCTTGGAAGTTGATCAGATCATGGTCGATTTTCCCCAGCAGAGCATGGGGCAGCTAGTGCTGTGTTTCCCCAGAATCGCACTCTCTCCATCGAAGCAGAATGATTTCTCCTTCCTCAGCCGAGTTTGCAGATGTCCAAGAGATCCGAATCCTTGGAAGTTGATCAGATCATGATTGGCTTTCCCCCAGTGGAGTGTGAAGCAGCTGAAGTTGTTTTCCCACAGAGTTGTTATCCCCAGAAGAGTAGCCGAGACGGCCGCGCAGTTCATTCTCGCGATTGATATCAGCAGATCCAAGTTCTCGTAGAGCTTCGTCCCCTGCAGCAGTCAGCTGAAGTTGTTCCCCTGCAGCAGTTTGCGGAAGATCAATTCCCCAGACAGAGCCTGATTGATATTGGCGTGTTCACGTTCTCCTCAGCAGGATGATTCCTCTACCTGAGTGGTTCTTTCTCCTTGACAGGAGGATTTCCCCCTTCGGCATTTATTTTGATGACGGGATCGCATCATGGTGCATGACTGCATAGCATTTAACGTTGCATAGCATTGTGCATGATTGCATGGCATTTGGCATAAACGCATATCATTCCCACTGTGTGGGGCATGGCGCAGAAGCATATGCACCATAAGCACGATCTAGGTCATTATCATTCTTGTCTTCCAGGTGTGCGACCAAAAGACCGGTTGCTCAGGACGATTCTTGATATTCTCCCCAGCAAGGTCGCTTTTGAGATGATTCTTAAAGACCCCGGTGTAATCCCCACGGTCGCTCGCTCAAGATGATTTTTGAGACCCCCAGCGAAGTTTTCAGTTCAAAACGACCCTTGAACTCCTCAGCAGGGCCGTTTGCTTAAGGTGATTCTTAATACCTCAGCGCAGGTTCCCGAGTTGTTTGCCTAGGGTGATACTTGAGCTCCCCAATAGCGTCCCCAGCAAGAGTTGCCCAGGAAGATTCCTGGAATACCCAACAGAATGTTTGCTCCAGAAAGGTTATCAGTTCAGGATGATCCTTGAAGGTGCCCGACGGAGTTGTTTGTTCAAGATGATTCTTGAAGCCCTTAGCAGCGTGATATGTCTGCTCCAACAATGATGTCTAATCTGAAGATGGATTTCGTAAGCGCCTGAAGGCGATATCAGAAGGTTCCTGTAAGTTCAGATTTCCGTGTTGATGGATCAACGGGTGGCTGAAGACAAGGTTCCAGAGTTTGTAGATATAACAGAGTGATTCGTGTGGGTCTGAAGACCAAGTCAGTTATCCTGAGGTGATGATTGATTGCGATCAAGTGAATGATATTTCTTCTGACTGAAGTCGAAGATGTTTCTCCAGCGGTGATGCGGGGTATTTCGATTGTCCGACGGTGATGTCAGACTTAGTTCTCCAGCGGTGATGTTGGGTATTTTGATTGATGGTGATGTCAGATCTAGTTCTCCAGCGGTGATGTGGGGTATTTTGATTGACGGTGATGTCAGATCTAGTTCTCCAGCGGTGATGCGGGGTATTTTGATTGACGGTGATGTCAGATCTAGTTCTCCAACGGTGATGCGGGGTATTTTGATTGACGGTGATGTCAGATCTAGTTCTCCAGCGGTGATGCGGGGTATTTTGATTGACGGTGATGTCAGATCTAGTTCTCCAGCGGTGATGCGGGGTATTTTGATTGACGGTGATGTCAGATCTAGTTCTCCAGCGGTGATGCGGGGTATTTTGATTGACGGTGATGTCAGATCTAGTTCTCCAGCGGTGATGCGGGGTATTTTGATTGTCCGACGGTGATGTCAGATTTAGTTCTCCAGCGGTGATGCGGGGTATTTTGATTGACGGTGATGTCAGATCTAGTTCTCCAGCGGTGATGCGGGGTATTTTGATTGACGGTGATGTCAGATCTAGTTCTCCAGCGGTGATGCGGGGTATTTTTATTGACGGTGATGTCAGATCTAGTTCTCCAGCGGTGATGCGGGGTATTTTGATTGTCCGACGGTGATGTCAGATTTAGTTCTCCAGCGGTGATGCGGGGTATTTCGATTGTCCGACGGTGATGTCAGATCTAGTTCTCCAGCGGTGATGCGGGGTATTTCGATTGTCCGACGACAATGTCAGATTTAGTTCTCCAGCAGTGAGGTTGGGTATTTTGGTTGATTGACGGTGATGTCAGAGTTAGTTCTCCGGCGGTGATGTTGGATGTTTGTTTCCCCGAGTCATGGTTGCTTCTGACGGTGATGTCAGGTGGTTTAGTCTTCCAGCAACGATGTTGGGTGTTTTGGTTGTTTGATGACAATGTCAGAAGAATTTAATGTGGATGACTGACGGTGATGTCAGATCAGTATCTCTCCAGCTAGCGGCCGTGCAGCTAGCATTGCAATATTCGAAGATTTGTTCCCCGCAGAGTACCGTGTGCTCGTGCAGTTGGCAAATTTTCGGGTCTACCGATATTCAATCGTCTCGCACCTTGATTGGGTGAGAGCCGTTCGCTTCTCACCCAGTCAGGTTCGAGCCGTTTGAATAGGGGCAGTTGTTGCACCCCAAAATTTGACCAACAAATATTTATCCATCTAGTGTTTGGAAGTTGATACCTGCATCAGAAAGTTCAAGAGATCCTCAGAGGAAGTGGATTGAAACCAGGGTTGTGTGCTTCATAGCTTGAGAGTTGTGGGTGCCCCTCAGATGATTCTGAGACTTTGAGAATGAACTTGATGTTTTGAGAAAGCCTATGAGATGTCTTGATAGCCATCATGAAGCCCAGAGAAGTCATTATGCAAGAATTCAGAAGATTCAACCATGGATGGTAGAATTAGGGTTTTGACTGGGTCAACCCTAGGATAACTGAAGATTTGGAGAAGGTTGAGACCTAATCCAAGGGCCATGAGA
This sequence comes from Lathyrus sativus, assembly GCA_963859935.3. NCBI lineage: Eukaryota > Viridiplantae > Streptophyta > Magnoliopsida > Fabales > Fabaceae > Lathyrus > Lathyrus sativus. The sequence goes on from OZ012739.1 coordinate 362,414,113, forward strand.
TCATGGAATGATGCATAGATATGTTATAAAGATGATTCCTAGACCAACTCATCATGATTGAGGAGTTTGAGAAGGTTCAAGTTAGGGTCTCCAAGGATTGTCAATGAAAACACCCTAATTTGATCCCTATCTTCCAGGCAGTTTTAGCTTTAGATGTGATTGATATCTCATCTTCCCCATAACATGAATGTTGTAGAGCTTGTTCTTAGCTTTAATTTGAGTGGTGGAATTCCTTGATAGGAGTTACAGAGCTCAAGTTATGGTTTTGACAAATTACAGGTCAGCAGAGGTGTGTGAATCTGGGTCCTTAAAAGTCACCCAACTTGCAGACAACTTTTTCCCTAGTAGGATGATTCCTATGATCCCTTGGTCAACATGAATGTTGAAGGGCATCTTCTTAGCTTTAATTTTAGTGGTAGAAGTCCTTGATAGGATTTGTGGAACTCAACTTATGGTTTGAACAAGACAGGGGTATTTTGGTCATTTGTCAGTTATAGGTCATTTTTAAGCAAAGGCCATATCTCCTATTTCCAAGCCTCAAATGGAAAAACTCAAAACATGAAAGTTGTTCAAAATGTGATTTTAAGTCTAGAAAGAAGGTCATGAATTGTTGGAAAAGCTCATAGCATGGATTTGCATGATTGGTCAAAAATGAACTAAAAATGGCTTATAATTTTGAAAAGTTGAATTTGAAAATTGGTTTGGAAGATCCACAAATCCAAAATAGGTCATCCAATATATCATTTTGATTGGAAACATCATTTTGAGAACATTGGTTTAAATAGAATTTTGATTTAAGGCTTTAAAATGGGTGATGCTTTGAAAACTTGTTACTTGAAAAAGAAGGCAACTTTGAAAAGGCTTGCACAAGGAAAAGTAAATGGCTGATTTCATTCCTTATCACTCAATATCTCATATTAAGGCATTTTGGCATAGAATACAAGGTTTAAGGCAAGGGATATGAGATTTTCAAAGTCTCTTTTAAGGAGAAGTTCATGAACTTTCTAGAGGATTCTAGATGTTTCTAGTAATTTCCATCCATCATTATAAGAAGGGTGATCTTCATTGAGTTCAAGGTTGGTGATAAAAGGCATTTTCAGAGGAGAGAGAGAGAGAGAAACAGCCATTGAAGTTCTTCCTTCAAGTTCAAGCAATCCAAGAAATTTTCCACTACAAGTCATCTCCTTCACAACCATTGCAAACAGAAACGTGTTCACCATCAAGGGATCATATTGAAGCCATTTCAAGCCTTGAATCAACCTCCACGAGCACCTGCAATCATCACTTGACAGGTTTCTTTCTTTCCTTCTATCTCCTAATTTATGTAGTTTTAATTAGTTTTATAGGCATAGAGCTGATGCATTAGGTTAGAGGATGAAACCCTAGGAGTTATAGCACGATCCATGGTAGTTGATAGCAGGTCCCTGAATCTTTAATCTTCAAGAATTAGCTAGATTGTTAGTTTTAGTTAGAAAGAATTAGTTTAGAATGGTTAGGGTAGCTTGTAGAACAACTGTATGCCATTAGGTTCAAGGTTAATGAAGGTTGATATCAGGTGAATTTCATTTGGACCATGACCTTGTAGGCTTCTGTTGGGATGATCTAGAGAGAGTTAGGGAAAATGGTACGTATGGCTGTGTTCCTCTTGATTAGTAGATAATTTTTCGTTTTGGAATCGTGGAATTTCATCCACTGAGCAGAGAGAACGAGATGGTTGAGTTTGTGTGCATGAAACGAGCGAACCTGAAAACCCTAATCCATTTGGGGACGATGAGCTGCGTCCGTTGGATCTTGGTCAAATATTGGACTGAAGACTCCATCGTGTGGTCACGATTAAAAGAGAAAACGGAGGGAAAGTTTGAAAAAACAAAACGCGGTCGTTTGGTTAGCTGAAACACAGTCGTTTCAATTAGTGAGGCGCTTCTGGGCTTACTGAGTCCACTTCTATCCGCACCCCCCTTTTTTCTGGCCCATTAGGAAATCAACTGGCGCGTATCTATTTCCACCCCCCTCCCCTTTAATTGTTTTATTTTCTTTTTAATTCTTCTAATATTTTTAGCATCTTGTAAAAATCATCAATAAATGAAAAATAATCATTTTTGATTTCTTGTTTTTTCTATGATTAGATATAAATGTGTAGAAAATTATAAAAATAAAAATAGAATTTTATTTTTAATGTAGAATTTTTGGTGATATTTTCTTTAATATAGTGTATTTTCTTTCTTTTAGTTGATACCTTATTTTGCAAGAATTGTTTTAGGACTTTCCCTTAGGTTTTCTAACTCATTCCTTTTTGTGTAATTAGATGATGAATCATAGTTCCCCATAGGATTTATTCTTTATTTTTTAGATTAAATTTTGATTAGTTTAATTAGGGTAGCACTAGGGTATCCTAATTAGGGTTTAGGTTGTGCATAGGTGAGGAAACTCATTTTCTTTAAATAGTTTTGTCTTGATTTTTGGGTAGAGGCCCATGTGGATGTTATGAATAGAAATTGTAGACCCTTGTGAATAATTGTTAGATTTTTCCACCTTGGTTTAGTATTTTTAGGTATTTTCTGAAGTTGCCTATTGATTTTGTCTGTTTAGTGGTTATCTGTTCATCTCTGGGGTTGTTTTTGGGGAATTTATTGTGGGGCTTGTGTTGTCTTGAAGACCTTGTTGGAGAGCATGATGAAGTGAAGATTGTAGATCAATACTCCGAGATCCAGAGCTTGGCTTGTTCCCTGTTTGTGAGGTTTGAGATCCTGAAGTTTGAAGGAAGTTCATGGTACTTTCCTGAGGAAGGCACTATGAATGACTTTCATCCTTTCTTCTCACCTCTTTCTTAAGTATCCAATGATGTTGGAGCCAACTTGTGAGTTTAATTTCTCCTGAGGAGGAATGTAAACTGATCACATGTTGTTGAGCCACATGGGATACAACTCCTAAGTGGAAGCCTCCTAGTACTTTCCTGAGGAAGGTCCTATGGGTCTATTCATTTAGTTCCCTTAGTTTATCTAGGATTTCTTAAGTATCCAATGATGTTGGAGCCAACTTGTGAGTTTAATTTCTCCTGAGGAGGAATGTAAACTGATCACATGTTGTTGAGCCACATGGGATACAACTCCTAAGTGGAAGCCTCCTAGTACTTTCCTGAGGAAGGTCCTATGAGTCTATTCACTTAGTTCCACTAGTTCGGATAGGATTTCCTAAGTATCCAGTGATGTTGGAGCCTGCTTGTGAGTTTAGTTTCTCCTGAGGAAGAATATAAACTGATCACAGTGGTTGAGCCACATAGGATATGACTCCTGAGTATACACCTCCTAGTGCTTTCCTGAGGAAGACACTATGAGTCTGCCTACTTAGCTCCCTTTCTTTGGTAAGCTTGTTCTAAAGCTTGAAGACTGGGATTGATTTCTCTTGTTTAGAGTTTTGCTTTAGGGATTTGCTTAGATTTGATTTAGATTCTGTGTTAGGGTTAGGATTAGAGAGTAGATGATTCTTTCTCCAGTGTGTTTTGTTTGCCTGATGGCACTTCATTCCCCTTATCTGTTATTGCTTGACAGCATGTTGTTTGTTTTCAGTATGATTACTGTTATTTCATGACTGGCTTGAGGTCGAGACGAGCTTGTGGAGGCTGAAGCCCCACACACATTTCCTCCCTCACTTGCATTGCATGCATTTTACTGTTAAAGCTGATGCTTTTGTCTGTTTTGGTGTATCATTGACATGATCCCTTAGGACTCTCATTTCTTCTGATGAGGATTTGATGATAGACTTTTAGGTTGAAACCTATGCATGACAACATCTAGGAGTTCCCTGTTCAAACCTCAACCATAGGATGAATCCATGGCATGATAACAGTAGGACTTGATAGTCTCCCTCCTAGTTGGGCCTGTTCTCTTCTCATCTCAAAGCAGTTTAAGATACAGTAATCATGAATGATTTCTTTCGTACGTTACGAGCCTTAAGCTATCTGAGAAAGGACGCATCCCTCTCAGGTCATAGTCTCTAGTGCGGTTGAGATCGCAAACAATAAAAAACATTTCTTTCAGGAGATAACCCGTAGTTTCCCGAACTACGTTTGCTCTGATCTTTCATACCAGATGAAAGTACGTAGGCATAGGATGCGACATCCTAGCGAGCAACCTTCCCCACCTTCACCCTAGTTAGCCGAACTACGTTGACTCTGATTTCTCATTCTCTGATGAGAATACGTAGGCATAAAGCGCGACGCTTTGCCGAGTCATTTTTCTTTTCTTTTTCAGCCAGCCTTGATAGGTAGATAGATTATAACCAACCCATCCAAGTAAACAAACAAGCGAGGATCCCGTCGAGTACGACGGACGTGAGGGGTGCTAATACCTTCCCCTTGCATAACCGACTCCCGAACCCAGACAATGGTTGCGACGACCTTGTCTTACCCTTTTTCGTCAGGTTTTTCCGATCGTTTCCTTTCCCGCTCTGAGGGATAAATAACGAAAGGTGGCGACTCTTCTGTCATGCCGGCACCTTATTTTCGCGCAAGCGACAAGCCGCAGAAGATTCAGATTGGTGAGCTGTATTCAGGCAGTTCACCTTTCCCCGTAGGGTCGTCTACTCTCCCAGCGGAGTCAATTGATTTTCCCAAGGGAATCATCCCATCCCCAGCGGAATTCTCTTCTCAGCAAGTATTCCTCCCCGTGGAACTCGAAGATTAAGGCTATCCCCGCCAAAGTTGGTGCGGGTCCTGGCATTTATTTCGTCAAAATACCGTGTGATATCCGTTCACTTTCCAGCAGAAGTACAGCTGCTATTCTCTAGCAGAGTTGTGTTCCCCAGCAGGGTGTTACTTCAATGAGGTGCTTGACTTAAGTCCCCAATTTCCCAGCTGAGTCGACTTCCTCTTCCAGCATTTATTTTGCTGGAACAATTTTGTAGTACCCGGCTACCCCCAGCGGAGTTGGCATTATCTTCAGCATTTATTTTGCTGAGGCAGTTTCTGTACTTAGCAGTTCTAGTCTGCATTTGCATCCACCAAATAAAAGCGTGGCGTTTCCCTGTCAAATGGAGCATTGCATCATTGTCGAACGCATGCATTTTGAAACATAAACTAGGCTGGCTAACCTTTTGTTTCAAGTATTGTTTCTCTTGCAGGTAGAGAGAGCCCTTGCCCAGGGGAATCAATAAAACATTCAGGATCTTGACGTGAGACATCCGACGAAGTGTCGGTTGTGGCGCTACTCCCCACAGAGTCAGCAAGATAAGTTTCTCCTTATCCCCAAGCCGAGCTATTGGTCATCAAAGGGTTCATGAATCAGAATTTCAGAGGCTACCGCCGGTTATCAGAGCAGGCGTCCGGAAGTTTGGTTTCCAAATGTCCCCAGTAGAGTCAGCCCCAAAGTTGCCGTAACGTCAGTGATAGGAAGTTCGCGGACCAATGGAAGGACGAGTCCTAACGTGGACAATTTTATTGACGGGATTTCTTTGTGCTAAAGAAGATTGTTGGAATGTGGAGTCCTGACGTGGACATATCTTCCAGGTGACGATAGGTGTTAGTCCTGACGCGGACAGGTTCGAGTTCTCGGTATTGATTGGGTGTGGAGTCCTGACGTGGGCGAAAGTTGGTTACTCTTCGTGTTGGTGTCCTGACGTGGACAATGTATTCCCAGCAGTTATCTCTATTTGTAATGGTGAGATGGGCGTCCTGACAGGGACAAGTTTGTGGTTCTTCGTGATGACAAGGTACGAGAGTCCTGACGTGGACAAATTCATCCTTCTTCGTGTTGTTGGAGACGTATGAGTCTCGGCATGGACAAAGTCTTATTTCCCCAGCAAGTCGAAGACGCGCGAGTCCTGACGTGGACAGGTTCTATTATTTCATCAGATGAAGATGTGAGTCCTTACGCGGACAAATCAAAATACATTTCCTTACGTGGAAAGATTGAGTCCTTACGCGGACATATCAAGATGCATTCCTTACGTGGAAAGTGTAGTCCTGACGTGGACATATTCAGAAAAGAGATTGTGATTCCTTACGTGGAAAGGTGGGTCCTTACGCGGACGGAGTTGTATTCCTTACGTGGAAAGATAGCACTCCTGACGTGGAACGATGGAGTCCTTACGTGGACAAATCAAGAAGAGAGTTATTCCTAATGTGGAAAGGTGGGTCCTAACGTGGACGATGTAGTCCTAACGTGGATAAGTTTGATTCCTTACGTGGAACAAAGATGCATTCTTTACATGGAAAGAGGGGGGTCCTCACGTGGACAGATCAAGATAAGATTGTGATTCCTTACGTAGAATGAAGATTGGAATCCTTACGTGGTCAGATTAAGATGTATTCCTTACGTGGAAAGAAATTGATTCCTTACGTGGAGAGAAGTTTATTCCTCACGTGGAAAGGCGAGTCCTGACGTGGACGATGTATTAATGGCATGAAAAAGTGTAGTCCTGACGTCGACAGATTCAGATCAAGATCAATTCCTAACGTGGGCAGATGGAGATTCCTGATATGGAAAGAACGGTTATCGCTAACGTGGACGGTGGTACTCCTAACGTGGAAGAGTTTATTCCTAACGTGGACGATTTATTTCTGACGAGAAGGCAGACGAGCCATCCCCAGCAAACCTGTTGAAGTTTCGCGAATTGACGGCAGTTGGAGTCCTAGCGTGGACAAAATTCTATCTCTGCAATGATAAAATCTTTTTCAGAACGATGAAAATAGTCCCCAGCACGGTCGCGCGAGATCAGTGGGTTGCCGTAACAGTTAAATTCAGCTGATGAATGTCGTTCCCTAAGCAGTGGCGCAGTTTATTTCTGCGGTTGGCAAATTTCTGGGTTCCTAGTATTCAACCGTCTCGTACCGCGAATGTCTGAAGGCTCCGGGCTCTTCACCCAATCGGGTCCAAGCCGCTTGAATAGGGGCAGCTGTTGCACCCTAAAAATTTGCCCAACCTTATTCACTTGGTTTATGTTTCAATTGCATTAGCATTTGCATATAGGGCCATGTACATAGGTTACTCATCTGCATAGCATAAGCATAGCAAGTCAGCTAACAGGGGACCAATCATTATTCTCATCTCTAGAGGCCTATCAAGAGGTTATTATCTTGATTCAACCTCATTCAAGTCATCAGAAAAGAATTTGGAAGCTATCAAGTCAATGGATCAAGCAGTTCATCTATCTCCTAACTGAGGGTGTCTGAGGATCAACAAAGAAATGGTGAGCTGTGGGCAGAGCATGGGGAGTATCTAGACATCTTGGAGGACTTAGAAAGTCATTTGGAGAAGGAGACAAGTCATTGGTGAAGTCACGAGAATTACAGTTGAAGACAGTCAACTAGGGTTTCATCTGGGTCAACCCTGGGTCAACTCTAGGTCAATTGACTGATTGAAAGGCATAAAAGGGCTATTGGAGAGATGTGGGGTTCATCATTTGACATGGAGAATAAGGATATGTTGTTATTCTAAGAAGAAATCAAGAGAAATCAAGGAGAAGAGGAGGTTCTAAATTAGGGTTTCTATGTAAAATCCACTAGTTTAGGTCAAATTTCCAAGTAAGATAAGTCAAAATTCAAGCTTCAAATGGATCCTTGGCCAACATGAAACTTGTAGAGGATCTCAATACCTTTAATTTTAGTGGTGGAAGACATTAAGGAGATTTATAGAACTCAAGTTATGGTTCTTGCAAGTTACAGGTCATCTGGGGTATCTGAAATTTTGTCTGTGAAAGTGACTTGACTTCCAAGCTATTTTTGCCCCTCAAGGAGATTTCAAATGAATTTCTGGTAAACATAAGAGTTGTTCCTTATTGTCTTAGCTTTCTAGAATGGTATGGTAGGCCTTCATAGGATGTGTGGAACTCTACTTATGGTCTTGGCAAGCAAAGGGTATTTTGGTCATTTGTGAATTACAGGTCATTTTAACCTATGCCCAAAACTCATACAAGGAAGCTTCAAATGGAAAACTTTACAACATCAAACTTGTTCCAAATGACATTTTGAGTCTAGAAAAGTGACCATGAGAGATTGGAAAAGTTCATAGCACAAGGTTTCAAAATTGTTGGATTTAATGAATAAAAATGGACTTAAAAATGAGATTTTTCATATTTTGGCCAAATGAAGCAAAATTATAGGTCATTTTGAATGGAAAGATCATTTTAAAGACATTGGCTAAAGTGGAATTTTGAGCTTAGTTCATAATTTGTGAGTTATCCATGGTTGCTTGCAATAAAAGAAACATAAACCAAATTCAAGGGAAAGAATGCAAGGGAAACTTCTCCAAGTTTCTAGGAGGTTCTAACCTCACCTATATATTGATAAGAGATAGTTCATGCCATGGTTGGTGATTTCATTTGTTCAAAACCCCAAGTTATACACACTTTCTCCAATTTGCAAAAAACTTCTCAAACTCTCTACAATCTCCATCAATTCTCACTTTTCTTGATTTGATTATCATCTAGATCATTCATAGGCCAGAATTTTATCAAAGAATTGGTTGAATTGATCAAAGATTGTACCATTCATCTTCTTCACTCCAATTTGCATTTTCTATCCAAACTCCATTAAAGCTTCATCCACCATCTCAATTTCTGTTATCATCATCATCCACCATTATCATTGAGGAATTGGCAAAAGAAATTGGAGAGAATTCGTGGCTGGTTAGGGAGATCCAAGTGTACACTCCAACTTGCATGAAGAGGGGGATATAGTGATTCAGGAAGATTCAGCTACAACCAGTGCAAACAGTAGAAAGCACACCATTGAAGGAGCACCTAGAAGCCATTACAAGTCTTGAATTGCAGCACAATTACCCCTGCCATCATCACTTGCAAGGTATGCAAAATTCTTTGAATCTCCTCATTTATGCTGTTGTAAATCATGTGGTTAGGATAGGAGTGTTTAGAGACCATAGGGGAGTAATTCTTGAGATCTAGGGAGAGTTTTGTGAAGTTCCATGGCAGGTCACCATTTCTTTAAGCTCCAAGAACAAGCTGTGTATTAGGTTATAATTGATATGATAAGGCATAGAATGATGAGGATGGCATATAGAGTAACTGTAGATCATCAGGTTTGAGTTCTGGCAAAGTTGATGTCAGACGAGTATGGTGAACCCTAGCTTTCGTGCCCTCTGTTTGGGATCCACAAGGAGAGTTAGCAAAAACTAGGACCAAGCATGAATTCCTTGTGTTTAGTAGATCATTTTAGGGCTTTGAATTTTTCATTTTCATCGAGGGAGCATGGAGAAAGATCGAGTGGAATTTTCGTGCATGAAGTATGTTTCTGAAACCCTAAATGGATAGAGGAAGAAGACGATACGTGGACCCTTGGATCTGAGGGGGATGCTTGACTTGACCAAGAATCGAACGCTCCACATTCAACCTGAGATTTGGTGGGAAATTTCAAATAATGAAACGCACCGTTTCATTTAGTAGGGGAAATTGGGCTCAGCTGCTATTAAAACCCCCACGCGCGCGAAAGCCCAATCATTTGAACTGATAGTCCTGCTATTCTCACCCCCTCCCATTTATTTCTTCATATTTCTTTTTATTTTCTTTACATTTCTCATTCATTTTCTAAAAATCATATAAAATGGAAAAATCATTATTTTTTGATGATTCTTTTTGCATAATTTTCTTTAAAGGGTCTAGAAAATTATAGAAAATAAAAATTGCATTTTATATTTTATTTGATATTTTTGCCATATTTTCCAAATAAATAGCATTTTAAATAGTTTCATTTCATACATAAATTTGTTAATTTTTGTTCTACTAGTTGCTTTAATATTTTTTGTTCATTCTTTTTAAGTTGTTTAGTTTAGATATTAAACTTGTAGATACCATTTAATTCATATTTTTAAGACTTAATTCTAGGTGCTTAGATTAGGTATGAACAACATGAACAAATTAGGGTTTTAGGTGACAATTTAGGAGAAGTAGTTTATTTCCCTTAGGACTTAGGGATTAAATAGTTTAGCTATGGGACTATAGGGGCTATGGGTAGTTATTGGATCCCCTTAGAAAAGTCAGGATTCCCCTACTGCTATTAATATACTGTCTATATTTGTCTGACTGGTGTGGTGTGCCCTTTGGGGATGATTGCTTGCTTGTTTGGGTGTTGGGATTTGCTTGGGGATTTGGGAGAGATGAAGACTAAAGATGATGAAGCCATTGGAGAGCCAGAGCCTGAAGACCAACTTCCAAAGTTGGAGAGGAGATTTTTTGCCATCAGCTGTTAAGGAGATTAGGGTTTAGGAACTAGGCAGAGCTCTAGGTTAGAAAGCTTGATTCTCAAACATGGAAGGTTTTGACTGCCTCCATTCCTCTCTGTGATACAAAGTCTCTCTGAGATACTCACCCCCTTCCTTTGGAAGGCTTGGTGCTATTGTCTGAGGGATAGAACTCTTGAGAGAAAATGTCTTATGTGTTAGTGGCAGTTGGTTTACCACCATTGGTAGTCAACTAATTTCTTAACACCCAATCCACTCTGGTGATTGATCCCTCAGCTTGGAGGATAGGACTTGAAGAAAAGCCATTGTAGACTGAAGATTGGCAACCAAAGCCTTTGCTTGAAGACTGTGGAGATAGAGACTGCTGCTGACTGAAGCTTGTAGTTGATTGGAGTTGACCTGAAGATGGATATTGATGCAGAGCTGCAGTGGCTGTTTGTTTTGCTGTATTTCATTTCTGATGTATTGATTGGTTTTTCGGACTGTATTGTTTGCTGTTTACCCTGCTGGGTTGAAGGTGAAGCCTATTCACTTTTGCCTATTGTTTTCTAGGTTCGAGGTTGAGTGGGACTCCCTTGCCTCGCTTGTATTGTTGCATCCATGCATTTTACCGTATTACTGTATATATCTGATATTGTTTCTGTTTCCGTCTATTCCCTTAGGATCTCTGTTTCTCTCCGTGCAAGAGAGGAGCATGATAGACACTAGGTCTTAACCCATGCATGATAACATTAGGTTAGTTTGATTCCCTTCGCAACCGTAGGTTAGAGTCCTGTCTCTTCTTTCTCAAAACTAACAGAAAAATACAATAAAGATTTCAAACACAATAAAAGACACTTCTTTCGTAAAAGAATGTGAACTCATCAAAACGTAATTTTTGTCCGCTTGGACTGCTAATCAGAAAAGCCTTTTTCAGAAGGAATAAAATCAATCAGGACAGACTTGTGTCGTACGTGGCCCGAACTACGTTTGCTCTGATCTTTCATGTTGTATGAAAGTACGTAGGCATAGGATGCGATATCCTAGCGAGCAACCTTCCCCTCCTTTCCCGTAGGTAGGCGAACTACGTTGACTCTGATTTCTCGTTCCAGACGGGAATACGTAGGCATAAAGTGCGATACTTTGCCGAGTCATTTTCTTTTCTGTTTAACCCAGACTTGTAGAGTAGATAGAAATAACAATCCATACCCGAAAACAAGCGTGGATCCCGTCGAGTACGACGGACGTGAGGGGTGCTAATACCTTCCCCTTGCGTAACCGACTCTCGAATCCAGGTTTTGGTTGCGACGACCATACCTTTCCCGTGTTGTGCGAGGTTTACTCTGAGTGTTTCCTTTCCCTCCTGTGGGATAAATAACGCACGGTGGCGACTCTTCTGTTCAGCCGGCGCCGATTTTCGCAGTAGCGACACAAGTGTATTACCCCTAAACAATATTTTTTTTGTTAGGTAGATTGATAGAAGTATCCTACTTATTGTTTGAGCATTTGAAGTTTATTGCTTCTGTGCTTGAGCATAAAAGTCTCTTACTTGTGTATTTGGGCATTAGAAGACTCTTGCTTGTGTGCTTGAGCAAATCATAATCTTGTGTAAATATACTGAAATCTCTTCGAAGTGCAAGGGGAATGGACTACTATTGGTTTCTGAGAGGAACCGAGATAACTTTGTGTATCTCCGTTCTTTATTTCATTCCTTATTTGCTTCCTATCACTCACCTCTGATTCAGATTCTATACTTTGTGTTTAGAATCAGACTAGAGTTTTAAAGAGAAAGAAAAAATCAAACACAATTCAACCCCTCATCTTCTTGTGTTTTTCTCACATTCACATTCGATGGGTTCGTCATTCTCTCCCATATGAGATGCATAGGTGGTTGATTGGCTTTGGTCTATCTTCACTCCAGAGAGTCGATTTGTCGAGGATATACCAAAACTCGGTATCAACATTTGCAGAGAGATGACATCTAGAGACATCTTTATTTCATATACCATTTTGTGAGATGAACATTACACTCGACGATGTTTCTTATCTACCTCCAACTTAACTTCCATGTTTAGTTTCTTTTAATGAACATGAACTATATCTATTGATATTGGTATACCACCAAGTGTGTATCTTCCTAACTCACAAGAACAAGGCAGTCCATCAAATGTTCTAAGAGTACATCCACATATTTTCTTGTTGGTTCTCACATAATCAACCTTCAATAACTCTTTAACAATGTGTCTCAAAGAAACTTGGGATAATGATCCACGCAGATTACCATAAAATAGACTAGTATGTGCGTGCTCAACTTCATAAAAACTTTTTTTTGAAAATAACCTCTAATGTTGCTTAATTGTAACTTCAAATTGTTATTCATAGTCTCCCGACATTTAACCATGTCACTTATATTGTTTTCTAACATTTGCTTTAACTTCCAGTGAGCAGACTCAACATTAAAATAAAAATAATAATAATAAAATTAAACTAACACATAAAAAAGAACATAAAAAAATAGTTAAAAAATTACAAATATGACTACCGAATAACATACCTTTAAGTTTTTCGGTTAACAAATTTTTTCTTCATCAAATAACTTAAAATAAGTATTATGATACATAAATAGAATTTATCGAATAACTTTGAATAAAGTTATTTGGTACAATTAAAAAAAAATCTAATAATTGCCCATTTAGTTCTCCGGTAAAAGCAAAATTCAAACCGAATAACATATTTCAAATTATTCAATAAACAAAAAATCCGTATTAGATAAAATTTCAGACAATTTTTCGATAAACATTTACAGGGATATAAACTCTTTCAAATTTTCAAAAAAAAAATTAATAAATAATAAAAAAAAGTAAAATAATAAATTAGTTAAAATCAAACAAAAAAAAACATAGATAGAATATTTCATAAAATATAAAGATGGGGGATAAATATAATATAAGGTATAATTTTCTCAATGAATTATGTCCGTTGAGTGGTTTGAGCCCGAACCCATATCCATGTTGAAAGTGTGATGAAAAACTGAATGAGTGGACAGGGCATGTCCCTGGAAAGCAGTGCAAGTGTCAATATGTCAGGCTATATTATATGAATCCAAAATCCTATGAGTAAGTAAAGAAACAAGAAAATATTGAGGCAAATATATGTTTATGTATTGTAACAAGTCATGAAGGGTACAGAACTTGTTAAATTAGTACGGATGTTTGTGACTCTTTAACGTCTTGTTTAGCAAATGGTTTTTATGCAATAATACATCTTGTACCAAACAGACCTAATTATAGCCATGTGAGAGTGATATTATGTGTTTGCTTACATGAATGAAGGGGCAGTTTTTGGTTTGGTTTTTAGTGACCAATACATACAAAATGCAACCTTTTTTTCTTGGTTAATTGAACCAATAAATTTCAGGTGTCGAAAACTTGTAATAGCTGAATTAATATTTGATAGCAAAGATTTGAAGAAACAATGACCAATATTTACATTGTGGATTTGCATGAAAAGAGACTATTTTTTTGGATGCTTTATAACATGTACTTCATATATGGTTTGGTTTTATAACCATTTAATTTTTGTAGCAAAACTGACCTTATTCAGTGAAACGACATGTTAACTTTTACTTCGGAGATTATGTCTTTAACATGATAGTGGCAGTTCTTTCATTTGAAAGACAAATCACTACACAGTTTGTTGTTTTATTCACAGTATCGTGTTTTGTTAGCTGGCGTTTAGCCTGGATGAATGAATGACTTTTCTGTGGTTTTGACAGTCAAATGCCGGTAACTATTGATTGTTGTAAATTTGTTTTATTTTTAATTAATATTATAATTTGATAAACCATTAAAAAATAATATTTATTTATGATAATACATCTTTCATTCGTTACATTAAAAAGTTTACACTTTATTCAATTATAGCTTAGATAAGTTGGAGGAAAATTTGTATGGCTAAAGAACAAGGTGGATTGAGAATCAAAGATATTGACCGGTTTAATAAAGCAGTTTTGGCCAAGTGGTTGCGGAGGTTTTTGCGATGTGAAGTAAACTAAGTAGTCTACTTAGTTTAAGGGAGGATTTGTTAACGTTAATGTCTAGTTTATAAGAGTTATTTTCTATATTGTTAATAAGTTGCCTAGTCTTTAGGAAGTCCTATTTTTTAGGCTAGTGCAGATTGTTCTCTAATTCTGTTATGCAATTGTTTTATATAACCTATTTCTCAAATGAAATAAACAAGCTTTTCAGTTTAACATTTGGCATTAGAGTTCAACGATTAGGGTCTGACAGAAAGCTTCAGAAAAGAGTGAAACACTGAGTGAGAGGAATATTGTTACTACGAAAGAGCTGAGATGGCGGAAAGTAGCAGTATCAATGGGAAGTTCGTGCAACCGGCAATTCCAAAATTTGATGGGTACTATGAGCACTGGGCAAAATTAATGGAGAATTTCCTTCATGCAAAGGAATATTGGACCCTAATTGAGAAGGGAATCGACACGGTTCTAGAAGGCACTCAATTGACAGAAGCACAAATGAAGGTGATAGAGGAGCAACGATTGAAAGATATGAAGATAAAGAATTATTTGTATCAAGCAATTGATAGAGAAATCTTGGAGACCATACTCAATGATGATACTTCCAAACAGATCTAGGACTCTATGAAACAAAAGTTCAAGGGTTCCACGAGGGTGAAGAGGGCTCAATTGCAAACATTGAAATCTGAGTTTGAAATACTCATAATGAAGGAGGGAGAGACCGTTAATGCCTATTTCGGGCGAACTATTTCCATTGCCAAACGGATGAAAGCGTGTGGAGAAATCGTACAAGAAAGGGATATTACAAGGAAGATTCTCAGATCCCTTGTATCAAAGTTTAATTATGTCGTTTGCTCCATTGAAGAATCCAACAAAGTCGACACTCTAACGGTTGATGAACTTCAAAGCAGCTTGTTGATCCATGAGTAGAGAATGAAGACTGTTGACGAAGAAGAACAAATATTGCTGAAGGTGACTCATGAAGGGAGATCAACAAGAGGGAGAGGCAGAGGAAGAGGAGAAATTAGAGGAGGTCGAGGAAGAGTGAGAACATATCTAAACAAAGCTAATGTGGAATGTTATCGATGTCACAGTTTTGGTCATTTCCAATATGAATGTCCTACCTTGGAAAAGCATTCAAATTACGCAGAACTAGATGAGAAGGAGCAGATGTTGTTAATGGCATATGTAGATGAAATTGGAGCAAAACGAGAAGACATTTGGTTCTTGGATTCAGGCTGTAGTAATCACATGTGTGGTAACAAAGCTCTATTCTATGAGTTTGGAAGTGTCTCTCAACAAACTGTGAAGCTGGGCAACAATACCAGAATGCAAGTTTCTGGCAAAGGAAGCATCAAAATGGAGGTTGATGATGTTAATTTCACTTCCGGTGATGTCTTTTGTGTTCCTGAAGTCAAAAATAATCTTCTAAGCATTGGGCAACTCCAGGAAAGAGGTCTTTCCATCCTTATAGAAGCTAGAATGTGCAAAATCTTTCATCCACGGAAAGGTTTGATCATTCAAACCAAAATGATGGCAAATTGAATGTTCATATTGGTAGCCAAGATGCTATCAATGTCCCTCCAACCAAAACATGAAGTATGTTTCAATGCCTCAAGTGAGGACCTCACACACCTCTGGCACTGCAGATTGAGACATACCAGCAACACAAATCTCCAAAATTTGCAGAGAAAACAAATGGTGCATGGCTTACCCAAATTGACAATCTCAGATAAAGTCTATGTAGACTGTTTGAAAGGAAAGCAATACAGGGAGCCCATTCCAAAAAGAAGCACATGGAGAGTGTTGCACCCCAAAATTTGCCCAACCTTTATTCTCACTTGGTTTATGTTTCATTGCATTAACATATCATTGATCTAGCATTTGCATAGCATAGCATTGTTCATTTAATAGGGGATCAAGTATGGAGCCTTTCTAGAGGTCTTGTTCAAGCTTGAGAAGTAACCATAGTCATCAGGAATAGGGTTGGGTTCTTGAGAAGTTCAGTTGCTTGTATGTGGTTAATCTCCTAATTTGAGGAACAATTGAAGATCATCAATGGATTGTGAGGTCTTGACTAAGGTGAGAGGGTGTGGATAGAGTTCATAGAGTGCCTTGAAGGTCATGGTGGAGCTTAATCAAGTCTTTGTGCCAAGTGTGACGAGCCACAGTTGAGGGTGTTGCAAGTAGGGTTTTCATCTAAATTACCCTAAGTCAATTGTACAATTGAAGGGGATCAAAGCTCATTTTTGAGTCTTTGTAATCATGTATAGTTGTGTTTAGACACATGAGATGATATTCCAAGATCTATGCAAGAAAGGTTCAAGGTGTGAGGAGTTGCTAAATTAGGGTTTTCAGGGTAAAATCGCCTATTTAGTGCCTAAATTCAAGACCACTTATCTCAAGATGCAAGTTTCATCTCCACTTTTGGAAAACATGAAACTTGTAGAGCATGTTCTTAGCTTTAAATTTAGTACTAGAAGTCCTCCATTGGATTTATAGAACTCAAGTTATGATCCATACAAGTTACAGGTCATCTGAGGAATGTGAAATTTGTCTGTGAAAGTTCACCAACTTCCAAGGAACGTTTGACCTAGAAGGGTGTTTCTCTTGAACTTTTGGCCAACATGAAAGTTGTAGGTCTTGATCATAGCTTTCCAAATTGTACTAGAAGTATTCCATCTGATTTGTAGAACTCAAGTTATGAGGTTTACAAGTTAGGGGCATTTTGGGAAAGTAAGATTATAGGTCATTTGGCATTATAGGTCATTTTCTCCATCTTGCAAACCTCAAATGCAATTTTGTTCAACACAAAAATTGCTCCAAATGATGTTTTTAGGTCAACCATATATTCATGATGGATTGATTTGGATTTAGGTGAGACTTGGTTTGAAGAATTTTGCAAAAGGAAGAATTTAAAGGTATTTGATTGAAAAATTCATGATTTATTCATTTGTGCTCAAAATGGACCATATGAATACTCATTTTGATCAAAACAACAATTCTAAACACATTGACATTTTTAGAATTTCCATTTGAGGTCAATTTTGTGGTGATATGGTTTGTTACTTCACAAATAAGTAACACATCAAAAATCATTCACAAGGCTGAATTGAAGGCTCCTTTTGATTCAATCACATTCAAGGTGTATTGTGTGAGCTAAGTGAAAATTCCAGAGCAAGGAAATAAGGTAAAATTCGTATACACCATGTTCAAGTTTTGAAGGAAATTTTGGATTTTGGATCTCATGAATTGGGCTTTCCATGGGCCTCTAGAACATTCCGTTGCACTCTATATAAGTTCAGAAGCGAATTTTGATCAAGGTTCGTGCTCATTTGGTGAAGAACTCATAGATAGCCATTGAAGTTTCAAGGAAGAGAGTGAGAAATCGAATTTCAATTCAAGGCAATTTTAGGAGCAATCAAGGATCCTATCACCTCCAGCAAGCTTCAACAAAGAATTCTGCACATTTTGGCACAAGAATTCAATCTCTAACAACTCCAATTCGTAGCTCCGAGACTGGTACGTAAACTTCAACTTTCCTATAGTTTTAGGACGAGTTAGATCAAATTGAACATGCGGTTAGGATCAGGAAGAGATATAGATGAAATTAGGATCAAGAATTTGAGAATTAGAGACATTTTTAGGCGAAGCACATTTTCGGTTTGGACCTATATCTCTTTGATCGTGGAGTTTTAATGCTATTTGATGCCATAATCGTGATCCTCGTGAAATTTTCCATGACTTTCATTCAAAAATCGTGTCGAATGGTTGAGAATTTAGGGAGATAGGATGTTGGAAGTATTGCCGGAAAAAGCTCCGTCCGGCCGGTCCTGTTGCAGCGTTCGCGCCCTTGCATTCTTTCAAATTGGAGAAGAAGGTCCCAGCGCCATTGGATCGTGTGAAAAAAGTTGACCAAGTCATCAATCCAACGCTTCACCAACGCGCCACGTAGGCATGCTCTAAACGGCGCCGTTTTGATTAATGAAGTGTACCAGACTTCTCATGAACATGTTATTCGCACCCCCAGCCTCACGTGTCCCTATCCATTTTGTCTTGGTTTTACTGTTGTTTGCACCCCTAGCCCAATTTCGGTTAATTCATTTCTTTTTTCTTTTTCTATTTTAATGACTGTTTGGTTTTAATTAGTTAAAATTAGTAAAATTCATCAAAAAATTATGAGAATTTTTCTATGATTATTGAATGCCTTAGGATTTTTAGGAGCTGATTTTATATCTTTAGGATTTAATTTGATTAAATTGTGATTTTTCTTTTATTGTAATGTCCAATAAAATTGCATATTTGATTTTTGTTTTTGCTGAATGATGTATGGCCAATTGGTAATGAATTTGGATGATATTTTTTGCTAGATGGTAGATTAGAGATGTATGTTCCCTCAGGAATTTTCTCTTGATTTTTAGATAATCATAGGTTCTGTTTTAGATTAGGTTTTTAGAGCCTTCCATTTCATGGCTTCCCTTTGACACTTTAGAACTTAGGATTTTATTAGTTGCCTTAGAAATTGAATTAGGCTCTGATATTTGGACTATAGGTTCTTATCATTTGCATGTTCCCTTTGGAAAATTTATAGATTTTTAGAATCTAGTTTGCTATTTTAGATAGAATTTACAATGAGGTTGTTCATTTGGTGCTCCTAACTTGGTGCTTGCTTTGTTTTGCCTTCAATGGTGGCTTTTGGTGCATGATGAGCTTGTGATTCTTCTTGGATGATGTTGTGGGCATGTTGTAGCTTCTGTGGAGTTGATTGTGGAGCTTGGCTTGGAGTTCTTCTTTCCTTTTGGTAGCTTTCTTGTAGCTTATAGGAATTAGGGTTTAGGAGAGAGCTTAGAAGTAGTTTTCTTTCTTCCTCAAACATGGATTGCTTTGATTGCTTTCCATTCTCATCCTATGATTCAAGGTCCCTGTTGTTGCACCCCAAAATTTGCCCTCTTTCAAGGCTTGACTCATTTCTTCATTTCTTTCAAATTCAATGACATAAAGGAAATCCATCATGAATTCAAGATTAAAGGCAAGAATATTATAAAGAGAAGTTTTGTGACATTACAAGAATGTCATTTGTTGCAAGATTTTCAACTCTAAGTAATGTTTAGAAATTAATTTATTTCTAATACTTCATTCAAGTCTCTAGTCAAATTCATGTTATGGTAATGCCACACCAAGTCTACAATATGCTTACAAACATCCAAGAAACATGCAAGGATTAAATCAACATTGGAATATTTTAGGACCAAGAATATACATGTTTAATCATGGAAAAACAGTCCCATGCAAGAGGTGACAAATTTCTTCATGTCACAAGATCACATGTCACAAGACCAAGGGAATAGCACATGATAATGCATCTAAATATTAGAATTTGAAATTCTGTCCAAAAAGTAGTAGCATTGACCACAAGGGTATGTCCGAGCATAAGCCAACAAAAGGTCACAAGACACAAAGTGCTGCAGAAAAAAGGCCTAGCAATAGTGCAGAAAATACAGCATAGCAACATACATGGAAATGGAAAGAAAGAGAGTGACATGAAGAAAGTTTCCTTGGACATTTCTAAGTAAGGATTTGAAGTCTTGAAGGAAGAGTAAACCCTAATGTGCTGAGATAAGAGAGGAGAGGGGGCTGCAAACACATTCACTATCATTCACATACACAAGATTGAGAGAGTAAGAGAGAAGAAAAAAACAGAAAATAGTGAGAGCAACACACATTGCAAAGAAAACCAGAAAAATAGTAAGAGAGAAAACCGAAAAAAGGAGTTCCATAGAATGACAAGGAACCTTTGAAGAAACAAAACCTTCACAACATAGAGGGAAGAGGAGTGAGGTACATTCAACCAAGACAAAGGAGGACTTGCAAGAAGGATAGGAAGCTCTTGGGTATCCATTTCCTCCAACCTTTCTCTCTTTGTATTTTTGCTATTTACATTCATTTCGTTTACTCTTTTATGTGTTGTTGTATTGTATGCATCATGTAAGGTTCTAAGGGACCAAGAAACCCTTTGAAAGAACCATAAAAAGAAGCAAAAAGCATAGAAAAGTTAGGTTTTTTTCACTCTGGTAGCCTGACACGGGCCGTGTCACACAACACGGCCACCCGTGTCGCCCAACACGGGCCGTGTAACACAACACGACCACCCGTGTTGCACTTCTGTTTGAGGTTTCAACATCCAAAAACCCTAGGCTTTACAACACGGGCCGTGTCACACAACACGGCCACCCGTGTTGCACCTCTGTTTGCCCTAAAAAATCATTTTCACCTAGACTTTACAACACGGGCCGTGTCACACAACACGGCCACCCGTGTTGCACCTCTGTCATGTCCTAAAAACTCACATTGCAGGTACCCTATGACACGGGCCGTGTCATACAACACGGGCACCCGTGTTACCCCACTATTTTTCCACTTATTTTTGTTATTTTTATTGCATGTCTCGATTTTTTTATCCGACTAATCCCATATGTTGTATGATTTTAGTAGGAATGTTGCTATTGTCCTTGGTGACTTTTGATTCCTAAAACCATTTTCAAAAGCAAACTCTCGATTTTATCGAGCCATTTTTAACCCTTGTAAGTCGGCCGCCTTGTGCGTCCGCCATCGACCTTTCTCGCTTCACCTCAAACCTTTTTAAACAATTAAATCCTTGACCCAACATCAAGCGGATTTTCTCAAACGAATGTTAAGCCAATTCACCATATTTAATAAAAGGGTAAAGTTCTCTTTGTATTGAACTAAAGAGAAGGGATTGAGTGTAGACTTCTTCCTTTCCGAGTGTCGAGATGCTCACTATAGTGTGGGTGGTTTTGATACTTGTCTTTCAATATGAAGATGTTTTCATCCACACCTTTTTCTCCTAAAAAACCTCGGCCCCGTACCGAGTGCATTTTCAAAACACTTACAATAAATAAATTGATTCTCTTTGTATTGAACTAAAGAAAGAGGATTGAGTGTAGACTTCTTCCTCTCCGAGTGTTGGGATATTCACTGTAGTGTGGGTGGTCTCGATACTCGTCTTTCAATACAAAGACGTAACTTTATCCGCCACCCATCTCCCTCTACAACTTCTTTCCGCAACCTTTGTCACCTAAAAACCTCGGTCCTGTACCGAGCGTGTTTTTAAACTCTTTTCATAACAAAAATTTGAATGGTCGTGGAGTGGTTAGGCGTAGGCCTTCTCCTATCCCGAGTGCTGACGTTTACCGTAGGGTTCTCTGTCGCAAAAGCACTTACCATTCAAAACCAAAAACACTTTAATAAGAGAATGAAGTTCTCTTTGTATTGAACTAAAAAGAGAGGATTAAGTGTAGACTTCTTCCTCTCCGAGTGTCGAGATGCTCACTGTAGTGTGGGTGGTTTTGATACTCGTCTTTCAATATGAAGACGCTATGTTCGCCACACCCTTTCATAACAAAACCTTTGAGATAAAGAATTGGGTACTACCCGTAGGGGTTACTATCCGAGGACCTATCCCGCCCCTAAAAAATAATTCAACAAATCAAATGTGACATTTTGCCTCGCATGGCGAAAACTTATCTTTCGAAAAGGATATGATACGTCCGTTCTACCGCAAACAGGTAATGCCTAAGTCTCCAACGAGCGAGCAGCAATACACCTAACTGCTAGAATGCGTACGATAGCATCATCCATAAAAACATCAACAAATCGTAGGCCGAACTACGACTGCTCTGATTCTTTACTTCGTTCAAGTAAAGATACGTAGGCACAAGGGCCACAATCCTTGCCGAGCAGATTCCCCCTTATATCTGTAGTTCCTCGAACTACGTCGACTCTGATTTTCTCATGTCTATCGAGAATACGTAGGCCTAGGACCGCGAAGTCCTACCGAGTCCGTCCTTTCTCTTCCTTCTCCTTTTATCTCTCTTTTCCCAATTTCTAACCTTTCCCTCTATCCTTTGGAACACTCTTTTATAGCATAATTTTTAAGAAAATAAATCACACACGACAAACAAATGGTTCCCATCGAGTACGATGGATGCGAGGGGTGCTAATACCTTCCCCTCGCATAACCGGCTTCCGAACCCGTTCTTGGTTGCGATACCATCTTATCCATTCTTTTCTTGAGGTTTTCTCGATATTTTCCTTTCCCCTCGTGGGATAAATAAAGTTCGGTGGCGACTCTTCTGTCCTTTTCCTTTTCGCCTTCCCCGTCGTTGCGCGTATTTTTCGAGTAGCAACACCTGTGTGAAAGCCTCACCCTTACTATGGAAGGATGTGTGGCATTCTGCAATAGGTAGAACCTTTGAGGATGTCTTTCTCAGATGACTGGTTGAGTGTCTGGTAGGATTCCTTTGGTTTCCTTCCTGCTTCCCATCATCAATACAATATCTTGATGTTATTTCTTTTCTCTTGTGTTGAATCTTGTTGAAGCTTGAAGATGGAGCATCCCTTTCCTTCTCTTGAAGATGGTGTGGACTTGAAGAACAGTTACATACTTTGGATTGGATTGTTGTCAGAAGATTGCTCTGCTGTAGAGATTGCTGGCTTGTTTTCCCTGTTTATCTGTTTTCTTCTTGTTCAACTGTATTGATGTGACTTGCTTGGAGTGTTGCATTAGATTTAGGCTTCATGTAGATGATCATTAGACTAAGAGCATCCTAAGGGTTGAGCTTCTCCCATTGCCTGTATTGCATTAGAAGTTGAGTGGGACTGCTTCTGCTTGATTTTTACTGTGTGGCTTTGCTTGCTGGTATTTGGTTGAGCTTAGCTCCCTTGCCTGTGTGGTGTGTGGCCTTTGTGCCTTGTTTGTTTAGAAGTTGAGTGCGACTCCTTCTGCTTGTGTGATGCATAACATGCATTTTACTTACAACATTTTGTTTACAATAATTTTCATTTCAGTTGATTTGCTTTTGCTGTTTGTTTCCTTTGCCATGTTCCCCTAGGAACTCTGACTTCTCTTGTTCAAGAGACGTTATGACAGACATTAGGGTTCTAACATACATGATAACATTAGGTAGTTCCCACCTAACCTCAACCATAGGATCAATTTTGCATGACAACTTTAGGATTGGATCAGTTCCCCTTTAGTGTGTCTTTTCTCTTCTCATCTGCAAACAAAATCAAAATACAGTAATAAAGGTTAATTGACGTTGTACGTTACGAGCCTTAAGCTACTTGAGAAAGGATTGTTGAAGAGTTTCTTTTCAACAGTATGGATGTTTAGTATGGCACCCTTTGGGTGACATGCAACGCATTCACTCTCAGGTCATAATCTCTAGTGCAATATCTGTTGCAAACATCCATAAAAGATACTTCTCTAAAAAAGAGAAAACAAAGATCAAACTCTTTTTGTCCTCTTGGACCTTTAATCCCTTGGAAACCTTTTTCAGAAGGAGAGTTCTGTTAACTCCCGTTTCTATCGCAAACGGTAACGCCTAAGTCTCCAATGGTCGAGCTGCATACACCAACTGCTGGAACTGTCTGTTAACCTTACTCGGATAAAAAAGACAAACCTGTGTCTCTCGTGTCCCGAACTACGTTTGCTCTGATCTTTCGTGCCGTGTGAAAGTACGTAGGCACAAGATGCGATATCTTGGTGAGCAACCTTCCCTTGTAGTTAGGCGAACTACGTTGACTCTTATTTCTCGTTCCAGACGGGAATACGTAGGCATAAAGTGCGACGCTTTGCCGAGTCATTTTCTTTTCTTTTCAGACCAGACCTTTAGCATAGATAGATGTAACAAACCCGTCAGATAAACACAACAAGCATGGATCCCATCGAGTACAATGGACGTGAGGGGTGCTAATACCTTTCCCTTGCATAACCGACTCCCGAATCTAGACCATGGTTGCGATGACCTTGTCTTATACCTTTTCGTCAGGTTTTTTTCCGATCGTTTCCTTTCTCGTTCTGAGGGATAAATAACGAAAGGTGGCGACTCTTCTGTCTTGCCGACACCTTATTTTCGCAGTAGCGACAGCTGGTGACTCTGCTGGGGACTGCGATGGTTCCCTATGCAAGTCTCGCCTTGGATTTTCTTCCTAGCTGTCTGGGTCATCCCCAGCAGCTGGCGACTCTACTGGGGACTCCAACGGTTCTCTATGCGAGTCAATCCTAGCGCTTTCTTGTTTTCATGGGTGTTGTATATATGTGCTTTATCTTTCTGTATTTACTTTCCGCACTATATTATTGTTGTTGTGCTGGGGAGGGGTGTTACTTTGAGAGATAAGTCGGACCTGGGCTTGAGAGTGCACATAGACTTAGAAGTGGAGATTAGTGGTAAAGCCTGCATGCTTTGCATGCATCATCTTGCTACGAAATCCGCGCTCGGACGAGATTCTCTTTGATGCTTCTTGCCTGGCCCTTTGGGCTCGATAAGTTGTCTGACCCGAGGATTGTCGACTCTAGGGACCGATCATTTGGGATTCAGCTAAGTGAGGCCGCTTCAAGAGATGATGATGCCACACCTTTTGGGTATCGTATCATCACTCTTGAAAGTCTGTGACACTGATGACCGCATAGGATGCCATACCTCGTCGGGCGAGTTAAATCCATACCTGTGAGTGGGATGGGGTTTTGCAGGAAACCATAATCTCCAGACTACCAGGTTCTTCTTTGTCAGTGTGATGTGGTACAAGGGTTCCTATTGTGATTGTTTATTTCTGAGGCGAAGCTCTGGTTATTCTCAAGCTACAAAACAGCAGGCTTCTGATTATTATTGCTACAGCATAGCACACACTTGATCCCCTGTTTGCATCTGTTGCATTTTTGCATTTTCCTCTGCATCATCATAGCATATTTGCATTTTGGCATACATGTTCAGGTATTCCCAAGGATCTTAACTTCGAGACTCGCTGTTGAGCGTTAAATCTTTTCCTGGTGGTTTGTCTGTGTAAAACATGAATCGGAGCAGACTGGTTCCTTGGAAAATCTTGAACATGACATTCGCATTTCATTTGCATAGCAGGTGTTCGAGGCTGGGATTTTTTTGTCCTGATCAGGGCTTTCTCCAAATTTTCAGACGCCAACTTGTGGCGAAAGTAGAAGATGGCTATGGAACAGGTTCAAGCTGAATTGATTAAGGTCTGAAGCCACCTAGGGCAGATGATGAGAGACATGCAAGAGTTGCGTCTGGATCAGAAGACACTCAGGGAGGAAAACCATCAGCTGAAGGCCCAGGTGGGCTTGATCATGGAAGTGATGAAGAATGTGCTCAGGAAAGAAGGTGATCAGCTACCTGAAGCCGCATCAAAGATGCTTGTTCCACTTGTGCCTGTAGAACCTGTGCCCGTGAAACCTGTGCCGAAGGTTGATAAGCCTCAGATGTCTCATAGTCGACAAAGAGCTGTGAATTTTGCTCTCCAACGCATTGCTGCTTGGGAAAATCATGTGCCTAAGAGGGGAAGAGTTTACGACCCGATTCATATGACATACGCTCAGGTGCTGCAAGTTTTGCTTCAACTTCAATTGGTCAAACTTCAGACTATGGATCCACCTAAGGGTAGCTTACCACCAAACTTTGATATGAATGCCCGTTGCGACTTCCACTCTAGGGCGCCGGGGCATAACATTGAGAACTGTCATGCTTTTAAGCATAAAGTTCAGGACCTGATTGAATCGAAAGCTTTTGAATTCACGTCGAGCGACATAAATGTTCTTAATAGTCCTATTCCAACCGCTGCCAAAATGATGGATGTTTCCGTTCTCTCACCTGAAGCTGCAGTAGGTCAAGAGTATATACTGTAATCCTTAACTTCTGAATCTCCGTGCCCACAGCTGTTGCCTGTTCCCGGGGCAAGTTTGAGGATGAAAGTGCCTGAACAAAAGGAGTCCCTGTCATTTCAGACTCAACTTCCAAGTGGTTCAACTGTTCAAGGTCAACAATGCGTCCAATCTTTGCAATAGAAATCAGCTCCTCTCCAGAATCAGCAGCCTTACCGTTATTGGTCAAACCTGCGTACCAGGCAAAACCCGAAGAAACCAGAGAGGCAGTTCACCTGTTTGCCGTTTTGAGCAGAGTGGTTTCAATAAGCAACTTTGGGGATGGCTGTTTCAGCAGCAAATAAGTGTGAAAGCCCAGTTCCTAGAAGCTGGCAATCTGCATTTTATCATGCCATATCTTTACATTTGTAGTTTCTTTCCTGTTAGAATTGCAAATTTTGCTTGTAAAACATGTTGTTTTCAATTGACATTGATAATGAAATAAATATGCATGTTTTGAACCAATCCATTCGTGTTCACTCTATTGCTTTCTTTTATTTCAAACGCTTGTTTAAGTGGAATCCGGGGAGGATGATGAAATCCAATAATGCGTAAGCTTTCGATGCTATACTTTTGAATAAAAACCTGTTGATGATGTACAGGCATTGTTTCAATCCCCAAACACCAGAGATATAAGAAAGACAATCCCTTGTTAACCCCTTCGAGCTAGTTGTAGGAGTTCTTTTCTGAAAATGAAAAACCCTCAATCTTAACCCGGGGCAGGGTAGGTGTTGGCTAATTTAACCAAGCATTCAATTTGCCAAAGGAGTATCCGTTCGAGGATAGAGCACACCTATATAGGTCGTACCTAGAAAACCACAATGGTTAAACCTGGTCGATCAGGAGTGAAACAATCACAATTTCTTTAACAAGTCAGACGAGCCGATGTCATACGATTTATTCTGAAAGAGAAGAGAAAGAAGAAAGCCCGCTAAGTCGAATCTTGAAAACAAGCGACTTAGCCAAAAACTAGGGCACCCCGCTGGACTGCAAAATCGAAAAAAGAAACTCTGAGGAGTTAGTCCATGCAAAAGTTAGGGGAAAACGAAAACGGAAAAAACGAAAAGACGAAAAGGATTACAAAAAGAAGAATGAAATCGTGTGACTCCAGGCACAACGAAGATGAAAAAGCGAGTGACTGTCACTCTAAAGAACATGTGGTATCCTGAACTATCACTCCTGTAGTTCAATCATGAATGCTAAGGTTGAGTTAGCTGAACGTAGGATCGAAGAACATCGCGAAGAATGGGTGGGTTAAAATGAATTTTGAGCCTTTATCCTTTCTTTCTTAAAACGTGAACCTGACCATGTTGCAACCTGATAAAGTCCTAATTGAAACAGGTTTAGTTAGAGAGCATACTTCGATAAAGATCGCATCGAAATTGACTCCTAAAAGGATTCTTCTTGCAGTGTTGTATTAATGTTGACATGTTGATAATTGATTCATTCATTATGTGTCATAAAAATTTTTTTCCAGTGAACAAACTTGGATTTCAAAACTGTCATATGCATTTCATTTAATATATCTTTTATGCATAACAACTTGTATTACTTGCGAGTAAGCGCTTGATAGCAGGAAAGTTGCCACAGTGGAAAGTTTGATCGGGATAGAATGCAGAACGCCAAATGCTCATTGGAGTCGGGGCTAACAATATCAAATGATCACGACATAGGAGTCATCCATCTAAAAGTCAGTTAATCTGGGGCAATCGGGTCGAGATTCGGTAAATCTCTTGCAGCTAGGGGTACTGCTCCACCAACCGGCCAGTCAGGGGCAACGTTATTGCAAAGCTGGAGCATGTCACCCTAAGAGCAAAGATTTGATTTTCTTCATATCATTCGATCGAGGATGGATCTTTTCACGATACAGATTCTGGGGCAAGCCATCTTGAGGTTGTCTCATGGAAAACTTTTTTATTCTCGGCGTAAAATTTCCCAAAGATCAGACTGAGGCAAGTGGAAGTACACTGGGGCAGTTACTCAAGCGAGCTTATTCTTGGTAGAAAGAGTTGAGTGTTGGGGGATCGTGTTCCCCAGGCAGAGCAGGCTCTATGTGAAGCTTATTCCTCCCCAGCAGGTGGAATTTGCTTTTCCTCCCCGGCAGATGGAAATCAGAGTTTTTATCCACAGAAGACTTGGGATTGCATCAGAGCAGGATCAGATTATCCTCAATAATTTAGGATTGACTTATTCGGTAGGATAAAGTCATCCCCAGCGAAGTCGAGATTGATATACCCGACGGAGTGTGCATTCTCCATTAGAGTGGATATGTTTCCTCTAGCCGAAGTTTTTATCCCCAGAAGGGTCGCATTCTGGCGGGCCACCCAGGGCGTTTTCGTCAGCAGGGTTTGATTTGATCCTCGATGGCGCTGATTATGTTTACTCCCCAGAGAGTTCCTGTGAAGTACAATCAGAGTACACAAATCGATTCTCGGCTAAGTATCCCCAGCATGGTTAAACCCCACAGAGCACGATCAGGTGGTCAGTGGTTTGAAAGGAGTATCCCCACGCAGGACCGTCCTTTCTGTCTTCCAGCAGGTTGTTTTTCCTCCAACAGGATGATCATCCTCAGCAGAGTTCGCAACTCAGGGCTTGTGAGCTATTCCCCAGCAGGATGGTTATCCCCGGCAGAGTTGGGTTCACCTTTCCAGCATTTATTTTTGTTGGGATATGCCCATGATACCCGGTTATCCCCAGCGGATTCGGCTTTGTCTTTAGCATTTATTTTGCTGGAGCACCTCGTTGCATGTGCATATATAATCATATTTGCATCTACTCAAATGCGTAGCATTTCCATGCTGTATGGAGCATTACGCCATTGTCAAACATATGCATTTTGAAACATAAACCAGGTTGTTTACATCTTTGTTTTCAGGTGTTTTTCCCTGCAGGTAATTGAAGTTCTTGTTCCGGAAGGTGTCTAGATGTTCAAATTTGTGGCGCGAGATACGCGATGATAGTGTTCGCCCTGTCATGCTCCCCTATCAGAGTTGCTTGGTTAAGTTTCTCTTCTCCCCCAGCGGAGTTCTTCTCAGGTTGCTGTTACGTCATCATTAAAGGATTTCGTGGTTTAGACTTACGGAGTTATTATCTGTGATTTCCCCAGTAGGGTTTTTCCCTATTAGAGTTGCATGGTTAAATTTCTCTTCTTCCCCAGTGGAGTTTTCTTCAGATTGTCATCACATCAGTTATGAAAATCTTGAAGTTGTTACCTGTTGTCGAAATAGGTGTCTGATGGCCGTCGTCTGAATTTCCCCGCAGAGTTGTTGGTTCAAGTTTCGGGTTCTCACTTTTATTTAGTGCTTTTCCCGCTTCTTCGGAAATGGAAGGTTGACGCGATGGTTCAATGGTCGACGTGATGGTTCAACAATTCGTGCTTTTATTTAGTGCTTTCCCCGCTTCTTCGGAAATGGAAGGTTGAAGTGATGGTTCAACGGTCGACGTGATGGTTCGAAGGTTCGCACTTTTATTTAGTGTTTTTCCCGCTTCTTCGGAAATGGAAGGTTGACGTGATGGTTCAATAATCTACGTGATGGTTCAACGGTTGATGTGATGGTTCGACAGTTCGCGCTTTTATTTAGTGCTTTGCCCTTTTCTTCGGAACTAGAAGGTTGACGTGATGGTTCGACTTTGCCTGCTTCTTCGGAATTGGAAGGTTGACGTGATGGTTCAACGGTCGACGTGATGGTTCGACAGTTTGCGCTTTTATTTAGTGCTTTTCCCGCTTCTTCGGAAATGGAAGGTTGACGTGATGGTTCAACGGTCGACGTGATGGTTCGACAGTTTGCGCTTTTATTTAGTGCTTTGCCCTTTTCTTCGGAACTGGAAGGTTGACGTGATGGTTCGACTTTGCCTGCTTCTTCGGAAATGGAAGGTTGACGTGATGGTTCAACGGTCGACGTGATGGTTCGACAGTTTGCGCTTTTATTTAGTGCTTTTCCCGCTTCTTCGGAAATGGAAGGTTGACGCGATGGTTCAACGGTCGACGTGATGGTTCGACAGTTTGCACTTTTATTTAGTGCTTTTCCCTTTTCTTCAGAACTGGAAGGTTGACGTGATGGTTCAACTTTGCCTGCTTCTTCGGAAATGGAAGGTTGACGTGATGGTTCAACGGTCGACGTGATGGTTCGACAGTTTGCGCTTTTATTTAGTGTTTTTCCCTTTTCTTCAGAACTGGAAGGTTGACGTGATGGTTCGACTTTTCCTGCTTCTTCGAAAATGGAAGGTTGACGTGATGGTTCAACGGTCGACGTGATGGTTCGACAGTTTGCGCTTTTATTTAGTGCTTTTTCCGCTTCTTCGGAAATGGAAGGTTGACGTGATGGTTCGACAGTTTGCGCTTTGATTTAGTGCTTTTCCCGCTTCTTCGGAAATGGAAGGTTGACGTGATGGTTCAACGGTCGATGTGATGGTTTGACAGTTCACACTTTTATTTAGTGCTTTTCCCGCTTCTTCAGAAATGGAAGGTTGACGTGATGGTTCAACGGTCAACGTGATGGTTCGACAGTTTGTGCTTTGATTTAGTGCTTTTCCCGCTTCTTCGGAAACAGAAGGTTGACGTGATGGTTCAATGTTCGACGTGATGGTTCAATAGTTCGCACTTTTATTTAGTGTTTTTCCCGCTTCTTCGGAAATGGAAGGTTGACGTGATGGTTCAACGATCGACGTGATGGTTCGACAGTTTGCGCTTTTATTTAGTGCTTTTCCCGCTTCTTCGAAAATGGAAGGTTGACGTGATGGTTCAACAGTCGACGTGATGGTTCGACAGTTCGTGCTTTGGTTGGCGTGATGGTTCAACAGTCGACGTGATGGTTCGACAGTTCGCGCTTTGGTTCAGTGCTTCGCCCGCTTCTTCGAAAATGGAAGGTCGAGGATGATATTTAGATATGGTATTTTGACGGTGCCCGCTTATTGTGGCGTCACGCAGGTGGTTGATGAAATCAAGTCAGTTTTTATCAGATGATTGATTAATTGTCACTGTGACAACCAGATTCTGTTTTATGGATATTGTTTCCCAAGCAGTTTGCGTAGTCTATTTCTGTGGTTGGAAAATTTCTGGGTTCTTTGGTATTCAACCGTCTTCTACCTCGAGTACCTAAAAGCCGTTCGCTTTTCACCCAGTCGGGTCCAAGCCGCTTGAATAGAAGCAGCTGTTGCACCCCAAAATTTGCCCAACCTTTATTCTCACTTGGTTTATGTTTCATTGCATTAGAATATCATTGATCTAGCATTTGCATAGCATATCATTATTCATTTAACAGGGGATCAAGTGTGGAGCCTTTATAGAGGTCTTGTTCAAGCTTGAGAAGTCACCATAGTCATCAGGAAGAGGGTTGGGTTCTTGAGAAATTCAGTTGCTTGTATGTGGTTAATCTCCTAATTTGAGGACCAATTGAAGATCATCAATGGATTGTGAGTTCTTGACTAAGGTGAGAGGGTGTGGATAGAGTTCATAGAGTGCCTTGAGTGTTATGGTGGAGCTCAATCAAGTCTTTGTGCCAAGTGTGACGAGCCACAGTTGAGGGTGTTGCAAGTAGGGTTTTCATCTAAATTACCCTAAGTCAATTTTGCAATTGAAGGGGATCAAAGCTCATTTTTGAGTCTTTGAAATCATGGATAGTTGTGTTGAGACACATGAGATGATGTTCCAAGATCTATGCAAGAAAGGTTCAAGGTGTGAGGAGTTGCTAAATTAGGGTTCTCAGGGTAAAATCCCCTATTTAGTGCCTAACTTCAAGACCACTTATCTCAAGATGCAAGTTTCATCTCCACTTTTGGCCAACATGAAACTTGTAGAGCATGTTCTTAGATTTAATTTGAGTACTAGAAGTCCTCCATTGAATTTATAGAACTTAAGTTATGATCCAGACAAGTTACAGGTCATCTGAGGAATGTGAAATTTGTCTGTGAAAGTTCACCAACTTCCAAGGAAATTTTAACCTAGAAGGGTGTTTCTCTTAAACTTTTGGCCAACATGAAAGTTGTAGGTCTTGATCTTAGCTTTCGAAATTGTACTATAAGTATTCCATCTTATTTGTAGAACTTAAGTTATGAGGTTTACAAGTTAAGGGCATTTTGGGAAAGTAAGATTATAGGTCATTTGGCATTATAGGTCATTTTCTCCATCTTGCAAGCCTCAAATGCAATTTTGTTCAACACAAAACTTGCTCCAAAAGATGTTTTTAGGTCAACCATATACTCATGATGGATTTATTTGGATTTAGGTGAGACTTGGTTTGAAGAAATTTGCAAAAGGAAGAATTTAAAGGTATTTGATTGAAAAATTCATGATTTATTCATTTGTGCTCAAAATGGACCATATGAATACTCATTTTGATCAGAAAAACAATTCTAAACACATTGGCATTTTTAGAATTTCCATTTGAGGTCAATTTTGTGGTGATATGGTTTGTTACTTCACAAATAAGTAACACATCAAAAATCATTCACAAGGCTGAATTGAAGGCTCCTTTTGATTCAATCACATTCAAGGTGTATTCATAAGCGAATTTTGATCAAGGTTAGTGGTCATTCGGTGAAGAACTCAGAGATAGCCATTGAAGTTTCAAGGAAGAGAGTGAGAAATCGAAATTCAATTTAAGGCAATTTTAGGAGCAATCAAGGATCCTATCACCTCCAGCAAGCTTCAACAAAGAATTCTGCACATTTTAGCACAAGAATTCAAGCTCTAACTACTCCAATTCGTAGCTCCGAGACTGGTACGTAAACTTCAACTTTCCTATAGTTTTAGGACGAGTTAGATCAAATTGAACATGCGGTTAGGATCAGGAAGAGATATAGATGAAATTAGGATCAAGAATTTGAGAATTAGAGACATTTTTAGGCGAAGCACGTTTTCGGTTTGGACCTATATCTCTTTGATCGTGGAGTTTTAATGTTATTTGGTGCCATAATCGTGATCCTCGTGAAATTTTCCATGACTTTCATTCAAAAATCGTGTCGAATGGTTGAGAATTGAGGGAGATAGGATGTTGGAAGTATTACCGGAAAAAGCTCCGGCCGGCCGGTCCTGTTGCAGCGTTCGCGCCCTTGCATTCTTTCAAATTGGAGAAGAAGGTCCCAGCGCCATTGGATCGTGTGAAGAAAGTGGACCAAGTCATCAATCCAACGGTTCACCAACACGCCACGTAGGCATGCTCTAAACGGCGCCGTTTTGATTAATGAAGTGTACCGGGCTTCTCATGAACATGTTATTCGCACCCCCAGCCTCATGTGGCCCTATCCATTTTGTCTTGGTTTTACTGCTGTTTGCAGCCCTGGCCCAATTTCTGTTAATTCATTTCTTTTTTCGTTTTCTATTTTAATGACTGTTTGGTTTTAATTAGTTAAAATTAGTAAAATTCATCAAAAAATTATGAGAATTATTTCTATGATTCTTGAATGCCTTAGGATTTTTTAGGAGCTGATTTTATATCTTTAGGATTTAATTTGATTAAATTGTGATTTTTCTTTTATTGTAATGTCCATTAAAATTGCATATTTGATGTCTGTTTTTGCTGAATGTTGTATGGCCAATTGGTAATGAATTTGGATGAGATTTTTTTCTAGATGGTAGATTAGAGATGTATGTTCCCTCAAGAATTTTCTCTTGATTTTTAGATAATCATAGGTTCTGTTTTAGATTAGGTTTTTAGAGCCTTCCCTTTCATGGCTTCCCTTTGACACTTTACAAATTAGGATTTTATTAGTTGCCTTAGAAATTTAATTAGGCTATGATATTTGGACTATAGGTTCTTAACATTTGAATGTTCCCTTAGGAAAATTTATAGATTTTTAGAATCTAGTTTGCTATTTTAGATAGAATTTACAATGAGGTTGTTCATTTGGTGCTCCTAACTTGGTGCTTGCTTTGTTTTGCCTTCAATGGTGGATTTTGGTGCATGATGAGCTTGCGATTCTTCTTGGATGATGTTGTGGGCATGTTGTAGCTTCTATGGAGTTGATTTTGGAGCTTGGCTTGGAGTTCTTCTTTCCTTTTGGTAGCTTTCTTGTAGCTTATAGGAATTAGAGTTTAGGAGAGAGCTTAGAAGTAGTTTTCTTTCTTCCTCAAACATGGATTGCTTTGATTGCTTTCCATTCTCATACTATGATTCAAGGTCCCTATGTGAAAGCCTCATCTTTCCATTGGAAGGATGTGTGGAATTATGCAATAGGTAGAACCTTTGAGGATCCCTTTCTCAGATTACTGGTTGAGTGTCTGGTAGGATTCCTTTGGTTTCCTTCCTGCTTCCCATCATCAATACAATATCTTGATGTTATTTCTTTTCTCTTGTGTTGACTCTTTTTGAAGCTTGAAGATGGAGCATCCCTTTCCTTCTCTTGAAGATGGTGTGGACTTGAAGAACAGTTACAGACTTTGGATTGGATTGCTGTCAGAAGATTTCTCTGCTATAGAGATTGGTGGCTTGTTTTCCCTGTTTGTCTGTTTTCTTCTTGTTCAACTGTATTGATGTGGCTTGCTTGGAGTGTTTCATTAGATTTAGGCTTCATGTAGATGATCATAGGACTAAGAGCATCCTAAGGGTTGAGCTTCTCCCCTTGCTTGTATTGCATTAGAAGTTGAGTGGGACTCCTTCTGCTTGATTTTTACTGTGTGGCTTTGCTTGCTAGTATTTGGTTGAGCTCAGCTCCCTTGCCTGTGTGGTGTGTGGCCTTTGTGCCTTGTTTTTTTAGAAGTTGAGTGCGACTCCTTCTGCTTGTGTGATGCATAGCATGCATTTTAGTTACAGCATTTTGTTTACAGTAATTTTTATTTCAGTTGATTTGCTTTTGTTGTTTGTTTCCTTTGCCATGTTCCCCTAGGAACTCTGACTTCTCTTGTTCAAGAGAAGTTATGACAGACATTAGGGTTCTAACCATGCATGATAACATTAGGTAGTTCCCTCCTAACCTCAACCATAGGATCAATTTTGCATGACAACTTTAGGATTGGATCAGTTCCCCTTTAGTGCGTCTTTTCTCTTCTCATCTGCAAACAAAATCAGAATATAGTAATAAAGGTTAATTGACGTCGTACGTTACGAGCCTTAAGCTACTAGAGAAAGGATTGTTGAAGAGTTTCTTTTCAACAGTCTGGATGTTTAGTATGGCACCCTTTGGGTGACATGTGATGCATTCACTCTCAGGTCATAGTCTCTAGTGCGATATCAATTGCAAACATCCATAAAAGATACTTCTCTAAAAAACAGAAAACAAAGATCAAACTCTTTTTGTCCTCTTGGACCTTTAATCCCTTGGAAACCTTTTTCAGAAGGAGAGTTCTGTTAACTCCCAGTTCTACCGTAAACGGGAACGCCTAAGTCTCCAATGGTCGAGCTGCATACACCAACTGCTGGAACCGTCTGTTAACCTTACTCGGATAAAAAAGACAAACCTGTGTTTCTCGTGTCCCAAACTATGTTTGCTCTGATCTTTTGCGCCGTGTGAAAGTACGTAGGCACAAGATGCGATATCTTGGCGAGCAACCTTCCCCCGTAGTTAGGCGAACTACGTTTACTCTGATTTCTCGTTCCAGACGGGAATACGTAGGCATAAAGTGTGATGCTTTGCCGAGTCATTTTCTTTTCTTTTCAGACCAGACCTTTGGCGTAGATAGATGTAAAAAACTCGTCAGATAAACACAACAAGCGTGGATCCCATTGAGTACGATGGACGTGTGGGGTGCTAATACCTTCCCCTTGCGTAACCGACTCCCGAATCTAGACCATGGTTGCGATGACCTGTCTTATACCTTTTCGTCAGGTTTTTTTCCGATCGTTTCCTTTCCCGTTCTGAGGGATAAATAACGAAAGGTGGCGACTCTTCTGTCTTGCCGGCACCTTATTTTCGTAGTAGCGACAGAGAGTAACACAAAGGTTAGAACTTATTCACGCTGATTTGTGTGGTCCGATTTCACCTATTTCTAAGTGAAAGAAAATATGTGCTATGCTTGATTGATGATTATAACCGGAAAGTTTGGTCATATATTTTGCATGCAAAGTCAGATACATTTGCTGCATTCAAAATATTTAAGACGTTTGTTGAGAAAGAAATAGGTCTTTCTATCAAATGCCTACGAACAGATCGAGGGGGAGAATTCACCTCTATTTAGTTCAACGATTTCTATCAAGACAATGGAATTAAAAGACAATTGACGACATCATACACTCCTCAGCAAAACGGAGTTGCGGAAAGGAAAAATCGTACCGTGATGAACTGTGTAAGGAGCATGTTGTCTTAGAAAGGTATTCCAAAACCTTTTTGGCCTGAAGCAGTGAAGTGGGCAGTTTACATGCTAAATCGATGCCCCACCGTAGCCTTAAAAGATACAACCCCAGAAGAAGTTTGGAGCGGAGCAAAGCCATCAGTTGAACATCTCAGGGTCTTTGGGTGTGTGTGTCACATACATGTACCAGATGCAAAAAGAACAAAGTTCGAAAGCAAAAGTACAAGTGGCATTATGTTGGGAATTAGCGATGAATCAAAAGGATACAAAATATATGATCTCGTGTCAAAGAAGGTAGTAATCAACAGAGATGTTGTATTTGAAGAGAAGAAAAATGGATTGGGATAAGAACTATAAGGAGCAGATACTTGTTGAGCTTGACTGGGGAGAAAGTGAAGATGAGATAACTGAAGAAGATGAAATTGATGGTGACTTGGAGGCTGCAAATCCAAATTTTTATGATACTGCTGCTGTTTTTGAAGATGAAATTGGGACAAGTGATGCAACAACCCATCTGTCAATTTTCAGAGTTTCCTCACATTCTAATACAGAAGCACGAAATATGAGGCCACCTACCTGGATGAACGATTATGTGAGCGGATAAGGTTTTTCAGATGATGAAATTAATTTTGTGGTAGGTACAAATTCAGACCCTGATAATTTTGAAGAAGCTGTGAAAAGTGAACGTTGGAAGAAAGTTATGGAGGTTGAAATCAAGAGCATAGAAAAGAACAATACATGGTTTCTCACTGATTTACCAAAAGGTGCAAAGCATATTGGAGTAAAATGGGTTTTCAAAACGAAACTGAACGAGCATGGTGAAGTGGAGAAATTTAAAGCCCGATTGGTCGCCAAAGGATATGTGCAGTGATATGGAATTGATTATGCTGAAGTCTTCACACCGGTGGCTCGAATGGACACTGTCAGAATTATTCTTGCACTAGCTGCTCAAAAGGAATGTAAGGTATATCAACTTGACGTCAAATCTGCATTTTTACACGGCGAGTTAATGGAGGATGTCTCTATAGAGCAGCCCCTTGGTTTTATGAAGGAAGATGAACCTCATAAAGTGTACAAGCTCAGAAAAGCTCTCTATGGACTCACACAAGCTCCCCGAGCTTGGTTTAGTCGCATCAAATCATATTTCTTAAAGGAGGGATTTGAGAAGTGTTCTAGCGAGCAGACTTTGTTCGTTAAAACCCGCATTCAAGGTAAAATTTTGATAGTAAGTTTATATGTTGATGATTTAATATATACCGGGAATGACGAATCAATGATGGGGGAGTTTAAGAAATAAATGATGAAGGAGTTCGATATGTCGGACTTAGGAAAGATGAGGTATTTCCTTGGTATTGAGGTGCAACAATTGAAAAATGGAATCTTCATTGGCCAGAAGAAGTATTCAGGGGATGTACTTAAAACATTTCAAAATGACAGAATGCAATGCTATTTTAAATCCTATAGTTCCTGGTTTCAAAATTTCGAAAGATGAGAATGGAGTTATGGTTGAGAGCACTTTCTACAAGCAGCTAGTTGGGAGCTTGATTTATTTAACATCAACTCGTCCAGATTTTATGTATGCAATGAGCTTAATTAGTAGGTACATGTCTCAACCTACAGAACATCATCTTATGGTTGCAAAAAAGGTGTTAAGGTACGTGAAGGGAACTACAAGCTTTGGCATTTTATATCAGAAAGGAGCAAGCAACATGTTGACTGCCTACAACGATAGTGACTACGCAAGATGTTTGTAGGATAGAAAGAGCACTTCAGGATATGCTTTCATGATCAGTTCAGGAGCAGTAGCTTGGTCTTCTAGAAAGCAACCAATTGTGACACTGTCAATGATGGAGGCTAAATACGTAGCAGCAGCGGCATGTGCTTGTCAAGCAATGTGGATGAAAATGGTTCTTAAAAGGCTTGGTTGTGATAATAATGAGTGCACAACCATTTTTTGTGATAATAGTTCAACAATAAAATTATCCAAAAATCCGGTTCTGCACAAAAGGAGTAAGCATATTGCAGTTCGATTCCATTTTTTAAGAGATTTATACAAGGAAGGAGAAATTTTTTTAGTTCATTGTGGCTCACAAGATCAAGTTGCTGATATCCTAACAAAGCCCCTCAAGTTGGAACAGTTTCAGAAGCTCAGAGATTTACTTGGAGTATGTGAAGTAAACTAAGTAGTCTACTTAGTTTAAGGGAGGATTTGTTAACGTTGATGTCTAGTTTATAAGAGTTATTTTCTATATTGTTAATAAGTTACCTAGTCTTTAGAAAGTCCTATTTTTTAGGCTAGTGCAGATTGTTCTCTAATTATGTTATGCAAGGGTTTTATATAACCTACTTCTCAAATGAAATAAACAAGCTTTCCAGTTTAACATGCGATACTTGTTTCCGAGTTTGTATAGCCTAGCAAACATGAAATACGGGGATGTTATTGAGATGGGGTCTTGGGATGAAAGCGAATGGCTTTGGAATTTAGATTGCTTTGGAGTGGTTACTAGTGAGTTGCTGTTGTAATGGGTGTTAATGACGGTATTGTATGGCCTTATACTTCCCACAAATGCTTTTTTGTTAAAATTATTATGACAGGCTGCTGTTGGCATACGATGAGAGAACATTGGACGATGTTACCAAGGTTGCCTTGACGTTGGTGTGGAAAGCGGTAGTACCGGAGAATGCTAAGGTGTTTGCGTGGCAGTTGATCCAAGATAGACTACCTATTCGTCTCAATTTGACTTGTCGTGGTATTATCGATAATTCCTATGAGCGGGTATGTATGTTTTGCTTTGCTTATGATGAGGATGCCAACCAAATATTCTTTAATTGCGCAAAAACAAAACTAGTTTGGGATAGTATTTGTTATTGGTTTGGGGTGGATGAGGTTTCTGCAGCTAAAAGTTGTGGCCATTTGAGGCCGTGGATTAATAATTTGAAGGGGAAGATGTTATTGTCTAATATAGCTGGAGTTTGTAGTATTGTGCATTGGTGTATTTGGTGGCCAAGGAATCAAATCATTTTCAACGATGAAGTAGGAGATCTAGATCTAATTATGGAGAGGATTATGCTCACTTTTTGGTGGTGGCTTACTAAGAGAGTTAGACATAGTTTTACATGTAGTTATTACAATTGGTGTAAATATCCTTGAAAATTCCAATAGTTTTAGGATTTTGTTGAACCTTTTTTGGCATTGCACATTGTAATTGGGTTGGGGTATCCCTATTACCCTGTTTGAATTTAAATGTTGCTTACAAAAAAATTCAATTATTCAATCTTTTCATGAGAAATCAGATACAACTTAAAAACAGTGCGCTTCCTAAAACCTTATTCTGATTCAACAAAAAAATGAGGGTGACTACGGATTGGTGGGTACTACAACTTTTAAATTTTAAAATACAAAATTTTATATTAATATCTCCATCCACAAAAACCCCAAAAAAATAGGGTGGAATAGAGCAAACACATTAAAAAAATATGAGTTTAAAACTTTGATCAGTTCAAAAGTAAAATGGACAAAACATATATAGTCGACTAGGAAGATACGTTTTGTCACCTACAAAGTAACTCATGAAAAATGCATTAGTAATTAAACATATGAAAATAAAATAAAATTGAAATAGAAGAAGAACTTTGCGTAATCTCCACCATTATTTCCTATTTGTTTTTGGATTTTTTTTTCTTCCAAATTTTTTAATTTTTTTCACTTAGAATATGTGTAATATTTATAGTTACGAATATAATGAAGGTGCAAGAAACATAAGAAATAGGAATTTGAATTAGGTTTCTGGATTTAAAATTGTTTATCATTCAATGTATCAAACAAAAAAGGTAAATATAAAGATAAGAACACAAACATTTTTTTTTATTCATTATTAATAATGCTACTTTTAGTCCACCTACCTGAGTGATTTTTGTCTTCTCAATAAAGACTTAATTTAATAATTAATCTAATTATAACAACTCAAAGACCAACTCTCTAAGACTTCTTGAGAATTAATTCTTATTATACCCAAGTCTCTCAAAGAATACAACTCAAAGACTAACTGTCAATGACTTCTTGAGAATTCTGACTAAACTTAGTCTCTTGAGGATATTAATAAATGTTAATAAAATTGATTGTGTTTATAAAAGTTCTTCTTAACAAGCAGAATACACACACTAATATTCAGTTTATACATTTGAGAATATTTGAAATAGAGCTCAAAATTTTTCTTCAATATTCTTCTTTCCTGATAATGATGGATTTTCTTCATCTTGTAGTTTGTGCACAAGAGCTTTTTCCCTTTAGTCATCCATCATCGTTATTTCATATAAATCCTTTGACCTCTTTATATAGGAAAAAATTAGATCAGTTGGAGGATAGGATTTGGAGCTTTTTTCAAGGTACGCTTTTGTTGTAGAATAGGTAAATGCAATAGTAAATATTTTAGTCGTTTGAAGTGGTACTATTGATTTAACGTTTGATTGGCACAATACATAATAACTCTTCACCCATTAAAATACTCTAGAACAGAGTCTTTACATACGAGTGACATAACATCTGTCCAAAGTTCATAATCTATCAGAATTTGATGACTAGATAAAGTTAGAATGACACAAAGTACATCAGAGGCGCCTTCTTCAGAAGTGTTTACTTAATGGTGATAACCAAAGTTGACATTATCTTCAGAACTCCTTCAAGGATTGCATTGATTCAGATTCTGATGAAGTCCAAGGTTCATAAACTCTTTTATCTAAGTCTAGGGTCTATATATCTAGAGTCTCTCTGAGACCAGAGTTCAGAGTTTGATTAGATCATAGTCATCTTCTCTTCATTTCATGCTTGCTCAGAGTCTATACATTTAACAAACTGTTAGAAAACAAAATTGTTCTTTTATACTTTATTATCATTAAAACTCAAAGATTGTTGTAGAACCAAACTTGTTCCAACATATATCAATTTTGTTTTTTTTAGTTTTCACACTAATTTATTCATAATACTTGTCACATGCTTATCTATAAAATGTCAATCCAAGGGCCATGGGCTAAACAACTAAATTTTAAAGTTTAAGTCTTATATTTTTAGACTAAAAAAGACTTTAAATTTGTTTTAAATACATACTATGATAAAAAATAAAAAAATTATATATATAATTAAGATTATACAAAAATAGAAAATACATGACCAATAAATTGTGTCGTTATCCATTTTTAAATAGCAAAAACCGGTCCTCATAAAACTACATTCATTGTCTTAGGAGACACAACTTTGTGATGCATGAGCCTTTGAACTTTATGTAAAAGATTTACTATTTCTAGTGCTAGAAAACCAAAAGTGTCAAAGGCAAAAGATATGAAAACATGTTGATTGCCAGAACACACTCTCTCATGCTTGGCCAATTTACTTAAAGCGGCATTGAAAGATGTTTATCCCATAGTAAATTTTCCAATCCTCAGTCCCTCTAGTGAAGAAACCTCAGTCAATTCTACACATGCATGTTTCCCTCCTACCCACACGTACACCAAACATCTGCTGACCTAAGTTTCTATCTCTTTTCTTATGGGCCAGTTAACAAATTCACAAGTGCCTCTTTCTTCATAGATACTTCAGCATGAAAAAATATATCAAATAAGACATCTCTAATAAAACCATATCGATATTTGAATCTTGGAAGCTCCTTACAATGAATGATGTATTCCCTAAATGTATCTAAACAACCCTTGCAACAAACAGGGCAAACATCATCAATAGGAAATAAGGAAATCATAACCGGTATTTAAGGATGGCAAGATAGTCTATTGGGGACATATGTTGGCCTGGATCATCATTTGTGATAGTAAGAAGAAAATATTAAGCGTTTGCTACTTGCAAACAACCATAAATGAGTTTTTGTCTTGTGCTCATGTTAAACTTTACATTATATCCTTAAGACTTTTACTAAAAAGAGCACTCGCTAAAACATGTTATGATTTAGGAGGGACGGTGTCCTTTCTGGTAAAACTATTAATATCAAAATCTAGAATCACAATACTAATATCATCTAAAGCTTTGCCAAAATCAAGGTTCATATCATATATCCCAATGTTTCTAAATATATGATCTTGTAACACCCAAGATTGGGTCCTAGAAGCCACAAACGCGTATGAGTCAGCCTCTTCTGTCGAGTACAAATATAATACCTTAATTCTAATAGGAAAAGTAGTCACCCTCCATTAAAGATCCCCAAATAAAGGACACCTACCAACCACAATGTCTTCAACCGCCATTCATAACTCTGTATCAAATCAAATAGTTGCTTTCTCTATAAAATTAAATTGATATGTTCTTGTTAGAACAAGATTTGTTCATGACATATATCCTTTGGGCTTTGATGATAAAAAGTATTGAAAGAAAAATGGTGTTATCTAATGTGTGTTCCATGTATGCATGTTCTAAAGCTTAAAGAAAATACTTTGAGAATCTGATGTAAGGACGCACTTGAGAGAAGCTGAGTTACTAGCTTTTGGTGGTTCAAAATCTGAAGAACACTCTCTAAGTGATGCCTGGCGCAGACTCTGAAGTTGAAGGCCTCAACAACAGAAGAGCAATATATTGTATCTACACTTAGTAAATGAATCAGCTTCTGGTGAACATTCAGAGTTAGTAATAAAGCTAAATTTATATGTACTACAGAAAGTAAGTTGCATTGTCAAATCAGTTTGTCAGCTAGAGTCTATGTTCACAAGGCTCAAGAAAAGTTGACATGTTTTACGAATATCTACTCTCAATGGATCTATAGTACAAGATTACATGGAAGACGCAATGGTTAAACAAGTTACACAATGGATTATGATATTTTGGT
This sequence comes from Lathyrus sativus, assembly GCA_963859935.3. Taxonomy (NCBI): domain Eukaryota; kingdom Viridiplantae; phylum Streptophyta; class Magnoliopsida; order Fabales; family Fabaceae; genus Lathyrus; species Lathyrus sativus. The sequence goes on from OZ012739.1 coordinate 362,457,095, forward strand.
GTATCTATCTTCAACATCTCTTGTACTATGGAGAAACAAAGACACTTGTACAAGTTATCTTTTCCAAGGCTAGTCTTCTACAACTGTTATATAAGTAGCTGAAGATTCAATCTAAATTTTCAACAAGGAATAAGGAGCAATATAGAGAAGCAAATCCAAGAAGGATATGAGTGTTTATCTAAATGGAGGAATACCAAGATCAACAATAAGCGACACAGTCGAGTATGCACAAATTCAGTTATATGTTGTAAATTTTACAAAGCCTTAAGATTTCTTAAACATAGAATATATTAGAAATCTGAAGTGTTTAAGGTCTTTTTTATGGTGATTATCCTGTACCTCTGATTTTGTATCAAGTACACCTTGTTCTCTATTATGATAAACAGGTTGTTTAGTAGTTTAGATAAAGTCTCTTGCTATGTGCTTGAGCATCAAAGTCTCTTGATGAGAAGCTTGAGCCAAGTAAGTCTCTTGCAATGTGCTAAATCATTGAAAGTCTTGATCAGTTGTTGATTAAGCAAGGGATTCTTGGACTGTGAGTCTAAGCATAAGTCTTGTACTTAAGGGTATGAGCAGAAGTCTTGGGTTCGTGGAACCTGAGCAAGGAAGTCTTAGGCTTCAATCTAAGCAAGGAAGTATTGAGCCTAAGGGGCTTAAGCAGGAAGTCTTGGAATTGAGGGTATGAGAAAGGAAGTCTTGAGCCTGAGGGGCTTGAGAAAGGAAGTCTTGGATTCATGGAATCTGAGCAGGAAAGTCATAGCCTGTAATATAAGTAGGAAGACTTGAACCTTAGAGGTTTAAGCAGGAAGTCTCAGGCTAAAGGTCTGAGCAAGAAAATATTATGCTTAAGTGCATAAGAGATTGTAATCATGATTTGATTATAGTGGAAAATCTCTTGCGCTGCAAGGGGACTGGACTACTCTCAGTTTGGGAGGAACCAGGATAAATTTGTTGTGTTCTTTATCTCTTTATTTACTTCTATTGATTTCACCACACCTGTTATTAGGTTCTGGATTTTTTATTAGAATTTGAAATCTCTTGCGAAGTATTAATAAAATTAGAGAACACAATCCAACCCCTCCCCCCTTCTTGTATATTTTCCTCATCTTCAGTTGGAATCAGAGCTTGGTCCGTGCATAACACTTAACAGTGGTGCAGACAAAGATCTTGTGAGGAAAATATATTTTCATCTTCGTAATGAAAAGAAGGGAGTCAAAGATGAAGACATCTATTGAAAGCAACTAGTCTCCTTCTCAATGGTGTTATCCTTTTGGAATAGATAGTTCAAGATATTATCTTCAGAACAAGTCAGAGAAGTTTCATCAAAACATGCTGGAAAATCAGAATCAAAAACACTATTCAAGTAAGTTCTGTTATTTAATTTCAAGTATAATATTATGTATAAGGTATTCTTGGTATATTTATACACTCAGATACTTTGGAGGATATTAATTTAAGAACTTTCATATTGGTGTTACTGGTATTCTCATTATTTATGGTAATATAAAATGCTATATTAAATCAAAGAAATCTCTTCAAACATTCTTGAATCAAGCTCTCTTACTACTGTTTAGAAGCATTTAGTATGTGTTATGTTCTTCAAAGAACTAACTCGTAATTCTAATAGAGTTAAAAGGATGATAAACATTCTAAACATAGTAATTTATGCTTAATTCTGAATGAAGAAACCGAATCAAATATTTGCCAGATGATGTCACAGTCAAAAGCTTAAGTAATAAACTCTTGATATGAAATAGGATTCTGAAAAATATTTGTTCCTTAAACTTGTATGGAGAAATTTTTTATTCCCACATGCACAGAAGTAGAAAATATTTTTGACACGTGTCCTACATTTTACACCTGTCAGAAAATGTCTTCAACACACTTGAAATTAATTGTGTTTTGAATTTGAAGGGGAATGAATTTGTTTTAAGTACTTTTGTGTTTATGTCTCTTAATTGTCATTTATTTCTCTCAACACCTTCTCAACACACACACACAACCTTTATCACTGTTCTTCGTCGTGTTTTATTTGCAAATACTGGAAAAACCCTAAAACCTCATCAATGGCATCCTCATCAACCAATCCTTTAAATATTAATTCCACGCAAAAGCTTAAGATCAAACTAAAGACTATTTCGCTCGACAAAGATAAATTAAAGCTTCTCATTGATCAAGTGGTTGATTTTGATAGTTTTGCTGCAAATGGTTGTCCACTAAAGATTTATTTTAATTTCCAAGGTTGGATGAACTTCTTTGATATGCTGAGTGGACTAACTTACTCAACTCTGGTAAAAGATTTATGGGTTAGAGCAGAAGTGTATGATGAGTAATCTACACAAGATGAAAAAAGAAATGTTGTAGAAAAAGAAAGAAGTCTGAAAGGAAAATCAAGAGCAGAAATGGGTTTGAAAGAGTTCAAAAGAGTGGAAATAAGCTCTGCTGTTATGGGTCTGGAAATCACCATAACTCAGGTGAACATTGTTTAGCTAATTGGGGCTAAAAATAAAGGAATGTTGATAATCAACAAAAAGGATGGAGGAGATTGTGCCAGGGATATTAAGAAGGCTCTCTTTGAAAAGAAATATGACTATGGAAAAGTGAAGAACACGCATCTCAAGCAAAAGTTGTTGTTCAAAATTCTTATCGGTTGTTTAATTCCTCGAGAAGGAAGTTCAGATCAAATTTCATGGGACTATAAGATGTTTCTTTGGTATCTGTCTACTGATCAACGTTTAAATCTTCCTGGTTACATTTTTTATCATCTCTGTAAATACATCAAGGACTCCACTAAGAAATTCAAAAGAACATTTCCTTATGCAAGGCTACTTTCTGAACTTTTCTATCAAAGCAAATTGATTAACATACGATGGAATTTAGACCTACACAAGACTTGGAAGATGCCTATGGAAGTGTGCTATCATCATCAGTTTTTGATCACATGAAAGAGAGAAGGAAGAAGGATATTGTAATGATTCCTAATCTTATCAGACTCAGGAAAGATAAAAAAAAGGGCTTTTCTAGAGACTAGCCTTTGCTAACCAAGGAAGATTATCTTGATGTCATCAGATTTCTTCTGGAAGAATCTAAGAGGGAATATGGTGTAACTATAACTCGTGATCAACTTCCTGATATGTACCATAATCTTTATGGTCTTAGAGGAAGAAGAAAAAGGAAGGTACTCACCTATGATAAAGAAGAAAATGATGAAGAATCAGATACTCCTATGCATACTAAGAAGAAACTATTAGGAGATACTCAAAAGGTAGTTCAGAAAGAGGAAGAAAGATTTATTCAAAAGACTGGAAAGGAAAAGGACCTATACAACTCCAAGAAGGCCCTGCAACATGAAGTTGAAGCATCTAGAAGAAGAAAAGGAAACAAATATTTCTCATGTCGCAAAGGAAGTTGACAATTTCATGACATCAGTTGTCAAGAGAAGTATGGAAGTTCTATGAGAAGGATTGATCCAGAGAAATTATGTTGAGGACTCTCTAAAGGTGGCAGAGAAGAGCATGAAAGCTTTGTAAGAACAACTAGGAGACAAACTTGAGTCTATCCTACATTCTTCTAATGTTGCTAGGATAACTCAAGAATTTGTTGAGATCAGCAAAAAGGATTCAAATTCTGCTCAAGAACATAGAAAACATGGTGCTAAGGAAATAAAGGAAGATGCTCTAAAAGAAGAAATGGAATTTATGTCTGCAGAAAAGGATGATGGATCTAGAAACTAGTCAACTGAGAGTCTAGCTAAAAGTGGCAAAGAGGTAGAAGCTGCAGAGGACTTGTTTCATTTGTAGCATGATCAGGTATTGAGGTTGAACTCGTTCATGACTTTAACCTTAATGCTTCACTGAGAAATTCACCATCACCATCACCTGCTAAACCCAACCAAACTTCTATCTTAGCCATACAATCCTATCAATCAATCATCCTTATAAGTATAGATTTTTCTTCACTTTCAAAGACCTCTTCAAACAAAACACCAGACAATATTGTTCCATCACCTAACTAAACCAATCAAGAAATTAATGTTATCATTCAAGCAGGCTCGCCTTCACCAATTCCTGGTGAATCTGAAAATTCTTTAGATGCTAAGCCTCTTAATCTTGCATCACCCTCAAACAGTTCCACCAAAACCATTACAGATCAACTTGTTCAGGACTATCTTAATGATGGCCCTGAATATGCTGAGTCTGAACCAAAACCAAAAAATAATATCCATGATCAGCCTGTACCATCAATCCATCAAGAAACCACCCAACACATATCCCCATCAAATCATGCTTTAAGCAAAGAAAACTCTATTGAATCTATTCATGAAACCCTGCAAAAAAGATGAAACAAACACATCCAAACCATCTCAACACATAACCAACTTTCAGCCGCTACCCAACCATGTACTTTCTCAACTAGAAGTTTTTAAGTCTGGATTATATAAAGAAGAAAAAGCAATAATGGAAGAAGGGTTAACGTCTACTGATCTTGTGGCTTATGATGCAAAATGGGAAAACTTCAGAAGATCTGTTAACTCGGTCATTCAAAGTCTGAAGAATTTCTCGACAAAGGAAGTCATTGTAACTAGCCAGAAGAAGTTAATAAATCTTGAAGCTAAAGTAGCTTCAGTTGATGAATGTCAAGAGATAATGAAGATTCAGATGGCTAGTAATAAACTTTTAGTGGATGCTCTATTCAAGGTTGTTGTTGCAAGGCAAGAAGAAATCATTTCTGATCTGAAGAAAATCATGAAATTATTGAATAAACCTTAGGTCTAGGATGTAGAACATGTTTATGTGTTAGATGGCTTGTTTATCTTTTATATTTGTTGTGACACGCTTGTAAACTTATCTCATTTCAGATTACTTTATACAAGTTGTTCTTGTTTTAATTAACTTCTGCTTTATGTTTCTCTCTTGATTATTTAAAGTGAATGAAACTTGCTTTTGCTGTCTTAAATAAATGGAAACTAAAAAAGGTAAATTTCATTATAATTTAAATGAGAATAGATAAGACAATACAACAATTTAGCCTATCCTTAGTCTTCCTTGTTGCTTCAGTCATCTCTCTCAATGTTGCAAGTATATTCTTTCCATGATTGATATGCTTCCTAATCTTCAGAAGAAGGAACTTCATCATTAATGGAAAATTCCTCAAGAACATATATGTGTTCTTTTGATCCTGAAGTTTGTGCTCTTTAGGCAGCCAATCTGGTTTGAACACCTTCGTCCTCCTTCAGTTTCTGCTTCTCTTTTGCTGCATCAGCATGAAGTTTTGTAGAAATTTCCTTGACTGCCAAACATTTCTACCTTTCCATTTAAGCCTTCTTTAGTAATTCAAATTCTCTTGCAAAATCTCATTTTTCACTCTTGTGAGGAATTCAGTTATGAGATTTTCTCTTCATAACTAGTTTTTTCTTGATGTAATTTTGCGAATTGGATGAATTCTTATAGAAACCATGTCAATTTGATTTTATAGTGAGCTTTGAGTATTCGTTCAAGTACTAATATGGAAACTGTGCACCAATGAAAACTGATCGTTGACCATCTTGGGACACTACACTTATGTCCAACATTTACTTGACTATGACTACTCTTAACCCTATAAAGTATCATTGACCATCTTGGAACACTACACTTCTATTCCGCATTAGCTTTAATTGTCACCTCTCATGTCTTTTTCAAATCTTTTTGATGTGACATAAGGGGGAGTAAGATATAAGATTATTTAAATAAACAATCTGAACCCTTCAGATTTAATTTTGTTCATTTATAATATAATGTACTTTTAATTTTGTATTATTTTGGTTATTTTGCCCTGGTGATATTTTTTATTTTTCTTGAATATAGAACAAAGGGGGAGCTTACAAACCTAAACCTTGGACTATTAGACTCAGAGGGAGCTTAAAAACCTCAGACTCTGATGTTGCTAAGAAAATTAAAATATTTTTTCTTGAATATAATACTTAGGGGGAGTTTACAAAACTCAGCCTTTGCCTATTAAGCTCAGGAGGAGCTTACAAACCTCATACCCTGATGATGCCAGGAAAATTATAATTGCCAAACATTGTTATTTAAATACTTATGTTTGTCATCATAAAAAAGGGGGAGATTATTAGAAAAAGATTTGTTCATGACATATATCCTTTGGGTTTTTATGATAACAAAGTATTGAAAGAACAATGGTATTATCTAATGTGTGTTCCATGTACGCAGGTTCTAAAGATTAAATAAAATACTTTCAGAATCTGATGTAAGGACGCACTAAATTGAAGCTCAGTTACTAGCCTTTGGTGGTTTAGAATCTGAAGAACAACCTCTAAGTGATGTATGGTGTAGACTTTGAACCTGAAGGCCTCAGAATCAGAAGAGCAACATATTGTTTATACACTTAGTAAATGTATCAGCTTCTGGTGAACATTCAAAGTTATTAATAAAGCTAGAGTTATCTGTATTGCAGAAAGCAAGTTGCATTGTCAAATCAGTTTTTCTGCTAGAGTATATGTTCACAAGGCTCAAGAAGAGTTGACATGCTTTATGGATATCTACTCTCAACGAATCTATAGTAAAAGATTACAAGGAATAAGCAATGGTTAAACAAGTTACACAATTGATTAAGATAGGTGAATCTATCTTCAATGTCTCTTGTACTATGGAGAAACAAAGACACTTGTACAAGTTATCTCTTCCAAAAGCTAGTATTATATAACTACTATATAAGTAGTTAAAGATTCAATATGAATTTTCAAAAAGGAACAAGGAGAAATATAGAGAAGCAAATCCAAGAAGGATATGAGTGTTTCACGCTTCTATCTGGATGGAGGAATAATAAGATCCATAATAAGCAACATAGTCGAGTATGCACAAATTCTGTTATATGTTGTAAATTTACAAAGCCTTAAGATTTCGTAAACATTGAATATGTTAGAAATAGTAAATGCTTAAGGTCTTTGTTATGGTGATTACCCTATACCTCTGATTTTGTATCAATTACACCTTGTTATGTATTCTGATAAACTGGTTATTTAGTAGTTTAGATAAAGCCTCTTGTTATGTGCTTGAGCATCAAAGTCTCTTGCTGAGAAGCTTGAGCCAAGTAAGTCTCCTGCAATGTGCTAGATCATTGAAAGTCTCGATCAGTTGTTGATTAAGAAAGGAAGTCTTGGACTGTGAGTCTAAGCAGAAGTCTTGTACTTAAGGGTATGAGCAGAAGTCTTGGGTTCATGGAACCTGAGCAAAAAAGTCTTAGGCTGTGGTCTGAGCAAGGAATTATTAAGCCTAAGGGGCTCAAGCAAGAAGTTTTGGGTTCGTGGAACCTGATTAGGAAGTCTTGGACTTGAGGGTATGAGCAAGGAAGTCTTGAGCCTGAGGGGCTTTATAAAGAAAGTCTTGGATTTGTTGAGTATGAGCAGGAAAGTCTTTGGCTACAATCTAAGTAGGATGTCTTGAACATTAGGGGTTTAAGCAGGAAGTCTCGGGATGAAGGTCTGAGCAAGAAAATTATTATGCTTAAGTGCGTAAGAGACTATAATCATGATTTGATTATAGTGGAAAATCACTTGCGTTGCAAGTGAACTGGACTACTCTTAGTTTAGGAGGAACCATGATAAATTTTTTCTGCTCTTTATGTGTTTATTTACTTCTATTGATATTCATTGTACCTGTTATCAGGTTTTGAAATTTTGTTTATAAATGGAACACTGTTCAAAAGTAGTAACAAAATTGGAGAACAAAGTTCAACTCCCCCTTCTTGAGTATTTTTCTCACCTTCAGTTCTAAGGTCAAAAGATAGTATAATGATATCCAATACAAGAACGAAGTAGAAGAAACTCATTCTAAAATCCCTTGGTTATAAAAAATTATTTATTTATGTAATATGATAGTCTTGTATATCAATGTCCTGAGTTTTACTCTTATGTTTTTTTTTAAATTTGGGTTTTAATTTATTTTCTAAGTTGTATTGCAATGTTAGATCAACTATAAAATCATTTACATTCATCATAACATCGTTTTTTTCAAGCTCGCATGCATGAATTTTTCGGAACAATTAGGTTAAGGCTCATGACAACTATTGCTCTCTTTGATATTAGGCTGAATGCATCTTTTGATCCCTTAACTTAATTTAGCAACATGGTTCACAAAAAGTTGGTGAGAAAGTTTCTATCATTTCCATTTTTAGCAACATGGTTCACAAAAAGTACATGAAGGTGTGGTAGTGTTTTTCTTGGAATGGTAATGTTTTGAGTGGCATTTTGGTGAGGTTTACATGGATCATGCGTATGAAAATGAAATGGAATAAGATTGTTGCAAGAATCAAATGAATTGGTGCATGAAAGTGTGACAAGAACATGCATAATCATTAATTCATACGGCTCAATTTAATCTAATATAACTTAATCGGTTTTAACTCAAATTGTGTAATCTCGAGCTCAATGGAAAGTAGAGAGATTATAGAGAAAATTTCATGTTTGAAGCATCTTGAAATAAGGCTTGGACGATTGAGAAAACCATCTTGAAGTCATGCCCACAATTGGTTCAAAATGACCTAAAAATATTCTAAGTTATGAACCATTTAACAAATTTGGATCCCTAGCTTTGCAACCTCATAACTTGAGTTGTGTTGATCCAATGGAGGAGTTATTGTAAAGCTTGAAACAATAGGAACAAACTTCATGTGGAAACAAAATTGATTTGAAGCATGGAAGTCCATGAAAACTGGCCTTGAAGATGGCCCTAAAATTCTGCTTAATGACTCGTCAATATTCTTGACAACTTCATGAACCTATCTTTGTAGCATCATAACTTGAGTTCCAAACATCCAATGGATAATTTCTTGGCATCAAAAGAAATCTTGGATGATGCCTAACAAATTTCATGTTGCAAGAAAATTGAATTGGAGGCCATAACCATGAGAAAAAAAGCTTTAAAAACTCATCCTCCAAGTTAAAATTCCATACTTAGAAATATTCTAAGTATAAGATTTCAAAATCTTGTTTTTCTTAACTTTATGCCCTCATAACATGAAATCCATGCACTTTTTGGAAATTCACTCATATTGGCAAAGTTTTAGTATGGGAAATGCTCTTCAAATTGATCTTTGGATCAAGTAAAATGGATGTCTAGATTGTGACTTATGCCCTTGACAAGTTGGTACAAAACTAGGTTTTCCTTCAAGACTTACAAAAATTTAACTTTCCTAATGTTTTTGTTTTTGCAAGTAACCTCCAATTTCTTGATTTACATTGATTGATCATGACCCAAACTTTATTTTATCACAATTCTTGACTTGAGGAAGGCATGGTTGGCCAAAATTCTCAAAAGTCAAACCTTGAATTAGAGGAACAATTGACTTTTTACCAGATGAATCCTCACCTCTTGATCTTAAACAACAACAACCTCTTGGGATATTGATCACCATAAATGGACCCCTTGGGTGTATTCGAATTTCTTGATTCATGTCCTAAAACTTGAGATCATGTATTAAACCTAAAAGTCAAGGAAGCACTTGACTTTCATTAAGAAAACCCTAGTTCTTGGTTAGGTGTAATTGAATATTTGAACCACTTCATGTGAGGCCATTTGGTTCTTGACATTTGGTGGAAATAAGTCTCTTAGGAGTGCGAGAACTTGCTTGGTTGATGGTCCATCCAAAATTTAATTGATCAATCCCTTAACCTCTTTGGAGTAAACCATAATTCACAGATGAACAAAAGCAAACAAAACAAAGCTTGTAAACTTGGTTAGTAATGTATGAATGATTGACCTAACATGATATGCAATATGATGCAAAAAGAGGTGGGATCTTAGGGTTAAAATTTAGGGTGTGACACGTGCAATGCGAATGCACTAAGAGATTTAGGAATCGGGATTGGTTATACAAAGGAAAGGTATTAGCACGTTAAGTATCTATAGTATTCTATAGGAACCTCTTGCATATATTGTGCTTATTATTGATAAAGTCATCTGTCGTGTATTAGGGATTTGTTGTTTGTTTTGGGTGAGTGTAGGATATATTTTTGCAAGTTGAAGTGGTTTGAGATAAAGGTATGGGAACCTAAGGGTTTTATTTATTGTTATGCTCGCTAAGATCTCGCAATCTTATGCCTACTTATTCTCAAACGAAAATTGAGAAATCAGACCATTCGTAGTTCCACCTACTAATGAGTGGATTTGGATTTTTTGAGAATAGACAAATTGTCATCTTAATGGAGATATCTCACCTATTCACCACAAATTTTTTTGAGAAAATAGTAAGGGAATAAGCTTTGAACTTGGATGTAGAAAATCCAGAGTAATGCCACATCTTCCTTTAAATAATTCTTTGCATTTTAAGAGAAGAACCTTGACTTAGATGTATAATCAATAAGTGTGCCACTTACATCACTTAAATGAAAGAAGTGTTTTTTTTTACCATGATAAGAGAGGGACTCCTGCTTGGATTTTGAATCAACAAGTGTGCCACTTACATCACTAAAAATGGAAAATGTTTGAAAATGTTTGATTGAATGTTGTGTGAAAATAGAAGAGACATCTCTTCCATAGAGATGACTCATGTCTCATCTCTAGGGAAGTGTTTTGAGTTTGAAGCAAAACGTTGGCTAGGGTCTGAAGGTTTGAAGCTACAAGGGCCAGGGTATTTGATTTCAGGACTTCACAAGGGGAGTTCTCATCTCTTTGTTGAAGAGTTTTGAATTTGAAGTATGACTTCCTTATATAAAGCCTAAGATGAGAACCTAATGGTTTGACCTAGGTTATAGTTGAAGGGTATCCTAATGGTTTGACCTAGGTTGTAGTTTAAGGGTATCCTAATGTTTTTGTGTATAAACATAAAGGCAAAAGCTAAAAAGGTAGCTCGCTAGGATCTCGTAATCCTATGCCTACATATTCTTAAGAAGGAAGTCAGAGCAATTGTAGTTCGGCCATAAGCCCAAAGTGCAAAAAATGTCAAGAGAAACTTAACAAGGTAAGTTTAATTAAGCTTTTAAATAAGTATGGTCATTGAGGATGACATGATTATGGTATGATTAAGCATGTGTGACAATATGTGAATGTACATCAATTATATATATATATATATATATATATATATATATATATATATATATATATATATATATATATATATATATATATATATATATATATATATATATATATATATATATATATATATATATATATATATATATATATATATATATATATATATATATATATATATATATATATATATATATATATCATGGTAAGAGTTTATGAAGAAAATACTTGAACATATGAGCAAAATTTTAATCAATGAGCAATCACAAAGATGTTCAAGTGAGCAGGGTATTTAAGGTGATGAAGGATTAAATGAAATGAAGGGTGATCAAAACCCTAATGAAGGTTTTTACAGGAATGCTCCTAAGCAATACATTCAACCATGGTTGAATAAAGAGCTTTGGGGAATTAAAAATCAAGTGGAAGTCCAAGTCAAGCATCAAGGATATTTTCAAAAAAGGAGGTTATTTGATGTAAAACCTTAGGGTTTCAAAAGAATAACCAAAAGTATTTTCCAAAGAAAACAATACCTAAACAAGGTATGGATAGAGTGTTAGTCCAAAAATTCAAGTTAAATGTTTTGAAAAAGGTTTAAACAAAGTGTATCATGACCATAAAGACATGTATGTGCAATTAGGTCAATGAAAAATCAAAGGAAATCAAGAAAAGTATGAAAAACACCTTAAAAAGTCAGGATTTTCCACTTAAGAAAAATGGAAAAAATAAATATTATTTTTAGGGTTTTCAAATGGATTCTCAAAATATACAAGATAAATGAGAAGTGTGCAAAAAATTGGCTTAAAAGATTAAATTTGCTTATTGAAATAATTGAATGAATTTGTGAAGAAAAATGAAGAAAAATAGTGCTAAAAAATTAGGAATGACCCTCCCAAGGTTTGAACCTACGCCCTTGGGGTGGTGGGTTTAAAATTTTACCAACTGATCCATGCGCTATGGTTTGATGAAGAGTGTGTAGTGAAAATAATAAAGAAAGTTTCCTTTTAAAAATGCTTTTAAAAAATAAAATCAAAAGGTCTGGGGCTAGGAGGATTCGAACCCCATACCTCACACTCACAAGCCTTCCAAACACACGCCTTAACCACTGGGGTGGTGATACATCTGTGTATCAAACCATACCCATTTAATTAAGTAGTAAAACAAGAGAAGAAATGAAAATGGCACCACCTCCATGCTCGTCTTCTTCGACAAGCTTCAAAAAATTTGAATTTTTGAACTTGCTCATTTCTCATCCAAATGGTATGATGTAAAAATGAAAATCGTGTGGATTTTGACAAGGAATTGAATGGCATTATTCAATTTCATTTATATTAAGTGTATCAAACAGAATCAATGTTGACACCATATGAACCCTAACTGAACTTTTTTATAATATGAAATTCCGTATGATCATGATAAGTGAAAATTAAATGAGGGATAATGATCACAATATCATGATAATCATAACTGTAACTTGAATGGTCAAACTTGATGCTTGAATCATAGAGTTCATGTTTTAAGGAAACTTACCTTGCAAGTGAGAATCGAGTTCTCTGCTAGAGGTGTTACAAATGTGATTTAATGATCTGGACAGCTTCCTTGACCCTTAAGGATGGTGTTACAATGCTTAGAATGAGTTGAAACTCTCTGGATCACTTGGCTCCATTCAATCGGTAGCTTATGATGTATATTGAGCAAATGGCATGTGACTTGGTGATTCTGATGTTACAATTGAGGTTTGAGTGTTTGGATCACTTACACATGATGTATGTGAAGTGTTTGGATGCTTGGTTTGAGTTGAAATGGTCTGGTTTAAGAATTCCAAGTTTTCACTCTTTGAGAACTTTGAATTTAGCGAGGAAGAGGAGTTGTGAGAAAACAAGCATTGGAAAGGTTTTGGTGTACTTAGAGTGATTAAAATGACCTCTATTTATAGGGAAATAAGTTCAAATATTTTTAATTTGATAGGATTTGGGTGCAAGCCATTATCCAATAGATGATGTTAAGTAGCTATTTCTTGAATGCCAAGGTACATACCTTACATATTCACATGGCTACAATCTGATTCTTTGAGCCTGATCCTCTTACATTGCATCTCATCCCTTGGTTTTTTGATCAAGTCTTGACAGATTAGAGTGGTTTTTGGAAAATTCACTATATCACTTTAATGCTAGAGGACAAAACCTCACTTATCACTTTTGAAATGATTTTTTTTCACATGCCAATGCTAGAATCTTGAAATTTTTGTTATGTTTTGAAAAGCACACGTTTATATGATAATTTGGGAGTTGATATTATGAAGATTTGAAGTTTGCAAGGCTTATCCAAATTGTGTAGCATTTGAGGTTTGGCAATTCTGTCTTGAAAACCAGTTGTGGCAAGGCATGTTGCAGCATTCATAACTTCTTGCTCAAGTAAGGGATTTTGATGCTCTTGATCATTTTAGAAAGCTGGTATAATGCACTTTAAATTTGATGTTTAATATTGGTCTTGAATCATTATGGATCATAGATAAAAATGGCCTCAATATTGGCTTCAACATAAGACATATTCTGCCTTAAAAATTTAAGTGTCAAAGTTCAAAAAGTGTTGAAACCTGAACTTCATGGCCTTATATCTCAAAATTTATGCACCTTTTGAAAATCTACCCTTATTCACAAAGTTGTAGTATATAACAAGTTCTTCAATTTGATCCTTGGGTCAAAGAAAATGGTTGCTTGGGTTGGAAGTTATTGTCTTGCAAAGTTTGCACCAAATTAGGGTTTTGTCATAACTTAGAAAATTTTCCATTTCTTCATGGTTTCCCTTTTTAAAAGAAACCTCTATTTTATTGATTATATTTGATCAATCATGATCCAAATCATATATTATCATCATTATTGACTTGAAGAAACCATGGTTAACCAAGAACTTCAAAAGTCAAAATTGATTTTGATGACAGTTGACTTTTGTATCAAATGAACTTTGATTTTGTGATCTCCTATTGAAATCAAACTCTTGGCCTATTTGAACACCATGGATGGACTCCAATGGTGTTTTTGAGTGTCTTGAATGATGTCTCAAGGTTTGAGATCATGTTTGGGTCAAAAGTCAAAGGTATAGTTGACATTTCATCAAAAACCCTAGTTTGTGGTCCAGATTAATTTAAATCCTTGCATTGCTTATGAATCAAGTTGTTTGGATCAATACAATCATATTAATGGAATAGTATGAGGCATTTAAGGTGCTTGAAACATATCTTAAGGTATTGGATCATGCCTTGCTTTAAAAGTCAACGTAGGGACTGAATTAGGTCAAAACCCTAATTTTGGTGCACTAAGGATCTTGATGCTTGATGAGCTTGTCAAGGTGCAATCATGCACTTGATTATGGATGAATGAAATATTTTGATTCTCATGAAATGAATATGGTACTTGAGATGCTGAGTATGATGCCCATCTTTTGATAATTCATATGTTTGAGCCCTTGAGGGATAAAATAAACTTCCTCATGCTTCGGGTCGTAAGCCACAGAACTGGGAAGAAAGCTCACAATCAAAATCAAAACAAAACAAGAAGAAATGTAAGCAAAAGCACAAAGGAAGCAAGCATGCATCACATAGGAGTTCAAGTTGAAAGCTAAAAAAGAAACACATAAATGAACAAGGAAGAAACAATGTCATGACCTAAAATTGAACCAAAATCATCCTTAACATGTTAACAACATGAAACAAAAGGAATTGAGGGTTCAAGGGATCCAAAAATGTCATATCCAAATCAAACTAGGTCAAGATACATGTGTGAACCTCCCTTAGAGGTAACTTGACTTGCAAGTTACCTCAAAAATAGGAAAATGGTTCAAAAATAAACAAATAAAATGCACAAAGAAGCTAAACATGTTGGAAACCAGAGGCCAAAAGATCAAGACAAATGTCCCTTCAAAGCACCATCAAAAGAAACAATTCATTTAGATGTACCACTTTGAAATGGGGAAAACAAAAGCAAAAAGAAGATCCACAAAAGTCAACCCAAAAGTCAAAAACCAGGGGCAAAATGGTCCTCAAAAATTGATCAACTCACCATTGAGATGAAGATAAATTTTCAATCATTGGATCAAAAAGGAGGAAGAGAAATAAATGCAAAAGCAAACCATGTCAAAATTCAAACCATCTAAAACCACTCCAATATTTAATTCATTTTTTAATTGAAAATAAAATTGAAAAATAAAATAAAAATATCCAAAAAATATTAGACATCTAAAAGTATATAAAAAATATTTTTGGTGAATTTTTAGAATATTGGAGTTATTTATAATGATTTAAATTCAAAGCAGAAAATAAAATAAAATAAACAAAAGAAATAAACTGAAAATGACAAATGTGCGTGGCAAATAGCAAGAAATTGCAGTTGAAGAAGAGGATTGGGCCTAGCTGGGGGTGCGCATAGCATGCGCGCTCAAGGCCCAGCAGCAAATTAAAACAAAAATAACAAAACCTGGCACTCAAGTAGAACACGGTCAAACAAGGTACACCGTGGGACTCAATCTGAAGCGCTTGATCTAGTGGTAATCAAATCAGAGGGCTAGGGGACTGCCAACGCATTAATGAATATTAAAAAGTTATCACATGGATTCAGTTAACTCACACCCACCGTGTTTCTTAATCTCCACCGTTGGAAGGAAAAGTATTCACATCATGCGTACCACACGAGGCCACGTAATCACCTTCAACCTCTAGAAACCCTAAAACACACACAGCTGGTCGGAGACACTATTCATCGTCTTCTCCGGTTAAGCTCCACCGTGCACAGCAACAACAACATCGTGACTCATCAATTCTCAACCATTTTGGATGAATTTTATATCAAACTTCATCTAGAGATCACGAGGATCTCATATCCAGCCTCAAAAACCACTTATCATGCGTACAACTCTCAAACCGAAACCAACAAGATTGTGCACAAAAATCCCACGTTCATCAAAACAACTCCAATTTGGTGTAAAACTCATCTAGAAGTCACGTAGGTTATAGATCAATCATCAAACAAGCAAGAACACGCATAAACAAGCCAAAACAGATGCAAACATTTTTGAGCATCATCCAACAATCAACACCAATGCCAGTTCGTTTTACATATTAATGATCTACATTGTTTCTACGTCTCAAATATGCAAAAATGGCAGTGAATCAATGCATAACCAGAGTGTAAAGTTGATTTTCAATTACCTAGTGGAGAACTTCCACTGAGCCTTCAAATGGAGCTTAAGCTTGAAGAAAATTGCTCAGAATCGTTCAATAAACTTCACTAGAGCTTTTGCAATTCACAATTTGTCTTGAAATGGCCTCAATCTCCAAATTCGAAATTTGAATTTCCACCACTTTTTGAAAATCGTTTCTGATCAATTTGGCTCAAATTCTCCCTTCTGATTATTTGTGAAGATTGAAAACTTTATATATGATGGATCTTGATGATAATTGAGCCCACACTCAGCCTCTAACAGCCCAATGGAAAATCCAAGGAATTGAAAATGGATCTCACTAATGTACACGAAAATTCCACCAAATTGGCTCCAAAATGGTTGAAAATGCTTGCTGGTACCACATGGGATGTGAATGGCTTGGATTAACTCCTTGTTTAATCTCAATGGTTGAGATTTTTTGTGTAACTTCATAATGAAGAAACCTTGAAAATGGCTCACTTAAACACCTTAAATTCAAGATCTACAACTTTCATGTTGTCCAAAAGTTGAGGAGAAACATCCTTCTAGGTCAAAAATGGCTTGGAAGTTGGTTGACTTTTGTTGACCAAAATTACATCCCTCTGATGACCTGTAACTTGTCTGGAGCATAACTTCAGTTCTATAAATCCAATCAAGGACTTATAGTACTCAAAAGAAAGCTAAGAACATGCTCTACAAGTTCCATGTTGGTCAAAAGTTGAGATGAAACTTGTATCTTGAGATAGGTGGTCTTGAATTAGGCACTAAATAGGGGATTTTACCCTGAGAACCCTAATTTAGTAACTTCTCCTCCTCTTGATTCTTGATGAATTGAACTTGAAATGAAGTCTCATGTATCTTAACACAACCTCCCATGACCATTGAGACTTTAAGTTAAGTTTTAATCTCCTTCAATTTCACAGTTGACTCAGGATTAGCCAGATGAAAACCCTAATTGCAACATCTTCAACTGTAACCTTTCATACTTAGCACAAACACTTGGATGAGCTCCACAATGACCCTCAAGGCACTCAATGAGCTCTCTCAACATCTATTACCCATAACCATGAATTCATAATCCCCTGATGATCTTGAATTGGTCTCCAAGTTAGGAGCTGATCCACACACATCCATCCTTTCTTTCACAAGACCAATGCCTACTTCTAGATAACTTGATGACCATTCAATCTTGAGCAACACCCCCTGCTTAGGCTCAAATCTCTGAGTAGACTCCGCTTGATATGCACAACCTCTTGATCCCCTGTTCAATGAAAAATGATATGCAATGCAAATGCTAGAAAGAAATGAAATGAAACATAAACCAAGTTAAGAAAAGGTTGGGAAAATTTTGGGGTGCAACAGCTGCCCCTATTCAAACGACTTAGACCTGAAGGAGTGAAAAGCGAACGGCTTTCACGCAATCAAGGTAAAAGACGATTGAATACCATAGAACCCGGAAATTTGCCAACCCGCATAAAATAATTATGCAAACAAGAATCTCCGGAGGTAACTGCTCCGATTGCAAACACATTTCGCTAGGGAAAAGAGAAACTTAACGAGTAACTCTGCTTGGGGAAAACCCTGAAATAGGGAAATACTTCAAATTGCCGGAATTTGGATATTCAACGAACAAAATGAATCAATGTAATCTGTCGGAGCCTAGACGCTCAACGTAATAATTGACCGGAGCCTGAATACTCAACGTAAAAACCGGGATATATCATTTATAAATTCACCAGAGCCTGGATACTCAACGGAGAAGCCGGAGCCTGAATGCTCAACGTAACCGGAGCCTGAATACTCAACGGAGAAGCCGGAGCCTAAATGCTCAACGTAACATTGACCGGAGCCTGAATACTCAACGGACTAAAAAGTACACAGTAAACTGGAATCTTATCGGAGCCTGGATACTCAACAAAATTGGAGTCACGGAACAAATGTCGGAGTCTGGATACTCAACGCACAAGGGAAATTATTACATATTGGAAATCGGCCGGAGTCTGGAGATTCAACGTAATACATCGAAGTCTGAACACTCCACAAAACTAGACCGGAGCCTGGATGCTCGACGAAATAAACCGGAGCATGAACGCTCAACAAGGGGGGCCGGAGCCTGAATACTCAATGGACAAAAGAGATCATCACCATACGAAAATCACCGGAGTCTAGATACTCGACGGAAAATTGACCGGAGCCTGGATACTCAATGGACAAAACCAAATATCACCAGTCAAAAGTTCACCGGAACCTAGATATTCAACGAAGAAGAAGTACCATCATAAAACTTACAAAGTCTGGCTTTTACCGGAGTTTAGATACTCAGCGGGGAAAGCAATGCTTCACAAACTGACAAAAATACTGGAGTCTGACTACTCAACGGAGAAACCGGAGCCTGGATGCTCGACGAAAATTGACCGGAGCCTGAATACTCAACGGACGAGAGGAAAATACCACCAATATACTCATCAAAAAATGAACACCATACTGTCTTTACCGGAGTCTGGCTACTCGACGGAGCAGGAAAATAATACCAATCACCATGGTCTGGATGCCACAACCCTCTTTACCGGAGTCTGGATACTCGACGGAGCATGAAAACCTCGTCAACTGGGAAGGGACCGGAGTCTAGATAATCAACGGAACTCAGATACTTATCCTGATCCCCTGAGATCCGAAGATACTGCTGGGTAATAACATGAGCCAGGGTCTGGACACCACGCGGGCTAAGAGAAATCACATGGTCTGGATACCAAGGGAACAGATCAACCCTCCGAAGATGCACCTGAAACAAAGAGATAACAACCTGACTTATGTTTCACATGCATATGTTTGAAAATTGTGTAATGCTCCATATGAAATGGAAATGTTACGCATTTGGGTAGATGCTATGTACGCACGCAGATGCAACGGAACTGAATCAGCAAAATAAATGCTGGAGATACAGAAAACACCCTGCTAGGGCAAGAGAAATAACCCTGTTGAAAATATCACTAATTCTGCCTGGGATAGAGCACAAACTTGCTCATGCCAATAACGATTGGACTTATGCCGAGAAACGGGCTTTTGCTGACTTTCTGCAAGGAAAATACCGACGTGACAACATTCCTCTATCCTGCTGAGGAGGAGAGAGCAACACTTCTGGGGAAACCACCCCTCTCCCTCTGTTGGGGATAGCTCCGCCATGGAACGAACCTAACCAGGCTGCAAAATACTTTGTGGGGAGAAAATCCAAACAATACTCGCTGGGGAGTACCTACAAGCATGCACCTTGCAGGGATTAAATGCAACAACTACCAAAGGAAAGCGTACTCGCTATCTGCTTGCTCAAAACTGTGTACAACTCTACAGGGGATAGAGATACGAACTTCACTGATCGGGGAAAGACTCAGGCTGGGAATAAGACGAACTTCATCCACACCTCTGTGCCCCAAGGGTAACGACCCTGCAAAACTGAACAAACCGACAAGATATCCTACACAACGGAATCACCTTAGTTATCATTCGTGACGTTGTTCAATTAATTCAGAGTTTTAACAATTATTGGCCAAGGCCTGCAAGTTTATGTTAGCACAAGTATATCAAAACATTGGGCGTTTTCACAAACAAAACAGTAAAAGTTAAAATAAAGCACACAGATCAAGTACTTAATAGTATATGTTTATTGATGAAGGGCCTGTAAATAGGAAAAATTTTACAACAAATGCAACTCCTGAAAAGAGGAAGATGCACAAAACAAATACAGATATGCACAGAAATATACAAGAGTGTACAAAAAAGTCGGCAAAGTGGCACAGACAAACACCATGAGCTGATCCCTCTATGACTCGCCTGACTCTGACGCTTTCCCGACTCTTCGTCTTCAGAAGAGATTGATTCGGATAAACACAACCCTCAGGTTCTCCCAATCCACTAAGCAATGAAGTTCACACGCAGACCGTAGTTATTTGCTTTTTCAATCCCTAAATTTTGCCTGAACCGCCCTTTTCTGGTTTTCGATTCACCGGGATACCCATTTTTACCAAAGTCGCCTTTTCAGGTTTTCGCCTTTGCGGGTTTACATCTTTTCATTTTTATCCCTAATTTTTGCCCGAACCCATTTTTCCTTTTTTATGGTTCGCCGGGATGCCCCATTTTTGCCTGGACTTTTCTTTTTGTGTCCAGCCGGTCTCTTTTAAGCAAAGTATTTTTTAACTACGTCTGCATTCACAGGGGATGTGAAATCTTCACCGTCCATGGTGGCTAATAGCAAGGCTCCTCTGGAGAAAACCTTTCGAACGACATATGGACCTTCATAGTTGGGAGTCCATTTGCCCCTATGATCTGATTGTGGTGGGAGAATCTTTTTCAACACAAGATCGCCCGTCTGAAAGCTTCGAGGGTGCACCTTCTTATCGTAAGCTTTCTTCATCCGGCTTTGGTACAAACAACCATATGCAATTGATGTTAGCCTCTTTTCATCTATCAGGCTAAGCTGATTCAAACGATTCTTTATCCATTCTGCCTCATCAAGTTTCACGTCGACCAAAACTCTCAAAGAAGGAATCTCGACCTCTAGCGGTAGGACAGCTTCCATACCGTACACTAGAGATAAAGGAGTTGCCCCTGTTGAAGTTCGTACCGTCGTACGATAACCATGAAGAGCAAAGGGCAACATCTCATGTCAATCTTTGTATGTGACAACCATCTTTTGCACTATCTTTTTGATGTTCTTGTTGGCCGCTTCGACAATGCCATTGATATTCGAATGATAGGGTGATGAGTTGTGATGTTCAATCTTGAAGTTCTGGCATAACTCCTTCATCATTTTGTTGTTCAGATTCGAACCATTGTCAGTAATGATTCGCTCGGGAATTCCATATCTGCAAATGATGTCCTTCTTTATGAATCTTGCTACCACTTGCTTGGTCACATTAGCGTACGAGGCTGCTTCAACCCATTTGGTGAAGTAATCGATGGCTACCAAGATGAAACGGTGATCGTTGGATGCGGTTGGCTCAATCTTGTCAATCATGTCAATGCCCCACATGGAGAAAGGCTACAGGGACGCCATAACATTCAACGGGCACGGCGGTACATGAATCTTATCTGCATAAATCTGACATTTATGGCATTTCTTCGTAAATTTGAAACAATCTGACTCCATAGTTAGCCAATAATACCCTGCTCGTAATAACTTTCGAGACATGGCATGTTCGCTGGCATGTGTACTGAAAGTACCCTCGTGGACTTCTTCCATAAGCAACGTTGCTTTTTTTTCGTCCACACATCTCAACAACACCAAATCGTTGTTCCTTCTATAAAGCACACCATCTGGGTTTAGGTAAAAGTTGTCAGACAACCTCCTCAACGTCTTCTTATCCTGAGCCGAAGTCCCTGGTGGATACTCTTGCTTCTTGAGGAAGTTCTGTATATCGTAAAACCATGGTTTGCCATCAGCAGCCTCTTCAATAGCGAATACGAAAGCGGGTCTGTCCAAACAAGAGATGACTATTCTAGGAGCCTCATTCCAGAAATTCACTTTGTACATCAAAGATAGCGTTGCCAAAGCGTCAGCCATCTGATTCTCTGCTCGTGGCACATGGTGAAACTCAACCCTGTCAAAGAAAGGTAACAACCTCCTTGTATAATCTCTCTAAGGAATCAGATTCGGCTGACGAGTTTCCCACTCTCCCATGATTTGATTAACCGCTAGCGCTAAATCGCCATATACATCCAAATTCTTGATTCTCAAATCAATAGCTTCTTCCAAACCCATGATACATGCTTCGTACTCAGCTTCATTGTTGGTGACTGGAAATGTAAGTCTGGCAGTGAACGGGATGTGAGTACCATGAGGAGTTGAAATAATTTCCCCAATTCCACTACCATAAGAGTTGACAGCACCATCGAATATCATTTGCCACTGAGAATCCTTCTCTGGGCCTTCACCGTGCAGTGGTTCTTCACAATCTTTTGCTTTAAGGAACGTGATATCCTCGTCAGGAAATTCAAACTTCATCGGTTGGTAATCTTCGATTGGCTGCTCAGCTAGGTATTCTGACAGAACACTTCCTTTGATGGCTTTCTGAGAAACATATTGTATATCGTACTCTGTCAGTACCATTTGCCACCTGGCAATTCTTCCTGAAAGCGCTTGCTTCTTGAAGACATACTTAATCGGATCCATCTTCGAAATCAGCATAGTTGTGTGATTGAGAATATACTGTCTCAAACATTTGGCAGCCCAAGCAAGTGCACAACACGTCTTTTCAAGCATTGAGTAACGGGCCTCACAACCTGTGAACTTTTTACTCAAATAATAAATCGCATGCTCCTTTCTTCCAGTCTCGTCGTGTTGACTGAGAACACAACCCATACTATTCTCAAGAACCGTCAAGTACATGATTAAAGGCCTTCCAGCTACTGGGGGTATCAAT
Organism: Lathyrus sativus; assembly: GCA_963859935.3. Classification (NCBI taxonomy): domain Eukaryota; kingdom Viridiplantae; phylum Streptophyta; class Magnoliopsida; order Fabales; family Fabaceae; genus Lathyrus; species Lathyrus sativus. Next base: position 362,479,740 of record OZ012739.1, read on the forward strand.
ATCGGAGGCTCCTGCAAATATTCTTTTATTTTATCAAATGCTTTTTGACAATTTTCATTCCAGACAACCGCCTGATCTTTCTTTAACAGTTTAAACATTGGCTCACACGTGGCTGTGAGATGAGATATGAACCGAGCAATGTAGTTCAATCTCCCCAGGAAACCACAGACTTCTTTTTCTATTTTCAGCGTTGGCATGTCTTGTATGGCTTTTATCTTTGCAGGATCGACCTCAAATCCTTTTTCACTGACAATAAACCCCAATAACTTTCCGGACCGAACTCCAAAGGTACACTTATTTGGATTCAACCTCAATCTGAACTTTCTAAGCCTCTCAAACAGCTTCAACAGGTTAACCAGATGCTCCTCCTCCGTTTGGGATTTAGCAATCATATCGTCAACATAAACCTCAATCTCTTTATGCATCATGTCATGAAAGAGTGTTGTCATAGTGCGCTGATATGTTACTCCAGCATTCTTCAAGCCAAAAGGCATCACCTTATAGCAAAACGTTCCCCACGGTGTAATGAATGTTGTTTTCTCCATGTCCTTCGGCGCCATCTTTATCTGATTATAACCTGAGAAACCATCCATGAAGGAAAACACCGAAAATTGAGCCGTATTGTCGACCAATACGTCAATGTGAGGGAGCGGGAAGTCATCTTTATGGCTCGCCTTATTCAAATCCCGATAATCAACGCACAACCGCACCTTACCATCCTTCTTAGGTACAGGTAATATGTTAGCGACCCACGGAGGGTAAGTGGCTACGGCTAAAAATCCAGCGTCCCATTGCTTTTGGACCTCTTCTTTGATTTTTACCGCCATATCTGGTCTCGTTCTTCTAAGCTTCTGCTTGACCGGCGGACATTCCTCACACAACGGTAAGTGATGAACCACTATGTCGGTATCAAGCCCAGGCATATCCTCATACGACCAAGCAAAGATGTCACTATACTCTCGAAGCATCTTGATCAGTCTTTGCTAGACGTTGCTCTGTAGCGCAACCCTTATCCGAACATTTCTGACAACTTCTTTAGAACCCAGATTAATGACCTCAATTTCCTCCTGATGAGGCAGAATGATTTTCTCTTCTTGTTTCAAAAGTCTAGCTAACTCTTCAGGTAATTCTTCATCCTCATCAATCTCTTCTCCAGCTTGATATATCGGTTGATCGAAGTCGAATCGAGTCATAGAAGGTTCTGGATCGGTGTCATCTACAATAGGAATCCTGCAATGAAAATGGTTAAATGTTTCAAACAATTTGCAAACAAACATAAACTGCCTTGCCATTTTATTATGAAAAATAAAATAAGAGAAACAGAGATCACAAAATTTGTATGAGAAAACCCCCTTTGATTAATTGATAAACAATGTTCAGACATAAACAAGGAAGGCCCTGAAATAAAATACCATTATGCCCCGGGTAGGACATAGGGTAGTCCAATAACTGGAAAAACAAAGCATTATTGTTCGGTCGTCACTTGAATGAATTCTTCAATTGACCAGTTGCGTAGGCTTCGTCCCGGAATACATGGCTTGATCCAAGCATCCATGTCACAGTCACTGTCTCCAACTTCATCATCAGAGATGGCATTAATCTGCTCAAAGAAGACACCTCCGCTAGTAAACCTGATCGGCCCCTTGAACTTTGATGTGCTTTGTGAAGACGATGGGTGGTACCCCTGACCGAATTTGTCTTGCTTCTGCGGTATATCAATCACCTGCCCCCAGCCTTGGGCTGAACCAGCTTGCACCACAACCTGTGCTTCTTTAAAGGAAGACATAGCAACTTCAGGCTCTTTACTCACGACAGGAGACTTGTCCTTAATTTTGACCGCCTCGAAGGCTTGGCAGAGGGTTTCATGGATCTCTCCATCCACTTCAACATACTTAAAGGATGATAAATGGCTGACCATAATATCCTCCACCCCACATAACGTAACAACGCTACCACCAACCATGTATTTCAGCTTCTGATGCAGAGTTGATGTAACAGCCCCAGCTGAATGAATCCAAGGGCGACCTAGTAAACAACTATAGGCCGGCTGGATATCCATGATGTAAAACACAACATCAAAGACCTCAGGTCCAACCTGAATCGGCAAAGTTACCTCCCCAAACACAGATCATCGAGTTCCGTCAAACGCACGCACCACCAAGTCACTTGGCGTGCAAATAAACCCCTTCATATCTAACTTCATCAAAGCCTTCTTGGGAAGCACATTTAAAGAAGATCACGTATCCACAAGCACATGAGACATGGCAGTCCCTCGACATTCTGAAGATATGTGCAGCGAACAATTGTGATTTCTGCCTCTGGGTGTCAAATCCAGGTCCGTAAAGCCTAAGCCATTTCCTGCGTTTACGTGCGCCACCACTCCTTCAAGTTGATTGACTGAAATTTCCTGTGGCACGTAAGCAGTGTTTAGTATTCTCAGCTATGCATTCCTATGCGCCTCCGAGCAAAGGAGCAACGACAGTATGGATATTTTGGAAGGAGTTTGCTACAAGTGATCGACTATCTTGTAGTCGCTTTTCCGGATCAGCCTCATGAATTCCTCCGCGTCTTTCAACAAAGATTCGATTTCACCAGATTGAGAGGTCTCCTCCACTACCAGTCTTTTCCCTTTGTCCACCTTATCAGCAATCACCTCAGGCGACGAAAAGACTCGGCCACTGCGAGTAATACCTCCTGCTCCCACTAAATTGTCAACTGAACTTGCAGGAGTATCATTCAAGTTTATCTTCTGCCCATTACAACACACTTCGGCTCCGTAGTTCCACGGAATGGACTTAGTGCTCTCAAACGGCATAGGACCTGCTTTTGTGATAGTTATCATTGGCGTCATTGGAGTGTAGATAGTAACAGTCTTGTACGGGATGGAGATTGTCGCAATCTTATCCTTTTCTTCAGTCACTAAATCCTCAGATTCTCTTCCAACAGAACGGTCAAATTGTAAAACTCCGTCGTTCATCATCTTCTGAATGCAACTTCTCAACAATCCACATCCTTTTTCAGGATCAACAGAACATTCAACACAGTCCTCAGCACAACCCGAGAAAACACCCCCCTTGAGCAATCTGGCTTTCACAAAGCTTAAGGGTATTGTCAGTTCATCAACACCGGTCACCAAATTCAACACCTCTTCCTCGACAATTGCATTAACCCCAGCCTGCCCGTGATTCGGTATGGGATTCTGCACCACATTGGGAATATCATTAGAAAAATTGATAGCCTTACTGTCAATCATATCTTGCACTTTATGTTTGAAGGCTTTACAATTATCAATATTATGTCCTGGAGCACCCGAATGAAATTCACAACGAGCATTCGCATCATACCCAGGTGGAGGCTGTCTAGTAAAAGGAGCCAAAGTCCTTTTCTGAATCAATTGCAGCTGTAACAAAGCATGCAGTAACTGAGAGTAAGGCATAGGAGGCGCATCAAAATGCCTATTTGCTGCCCGACCTCTATCTTGGTATCTGCCATACCCTTGTTGATTTTGTTGCGGTCGTTGCTGCTGTTGTTGCTGACGCTATTGTTGTTGTGGTTGTTGAACTGTTGGAATAGTGATTCTAGCAATCTGCTGATGTTGCCGGTTCTGACACGTATTTCTTCCCCTTGAACTGGATACAACATTAGTGTCTCCCTCTCTCCTTTTGTTTCCAAACACTTTCTTGTTCCCTCCTCTTGCCGAGGACCCTTCACCAGCATTGATCTTTCCTATCTTAATTCCATTATCCACCCTTTCACTGGTGATAATCAGATCAGAAAAGCTTCCAGACATATTGCCGATGAGTTTCTCATAATACACTCCTGGTAAGGTAGCAACAAACATATCCACAAGTTCTCGTTCTACCATCGGTGGTTGTACCCTAGCAGCAAGCTCTCGCCATCTCTGGGCATATTCTTTAAAGCATTCATTGCTCTTCTGAGAAAGATTCTGCAGCTGAACTCCATTTGGAGCAAGGTCACTGTTGTACTGATAGTGCCTTACAAAAGCTTCGGCTAAGTCCCTCCAGCTACGGACATTAGCGGGCTCTAAGCTCATATACCATTCTAGCGATGATCCGGATAAACTATCCTGGAAGAAGTGCATCAAGAGCTTCTCATCATCAGAATGCGCAGACATCTTGCGATAATAAGACCTCAGATGAACCCTAGGGCAAGTGGTACCCTTATACTTATCAAAATCAGGAACCTTAAACTTTAGAGGTACCCTCAAGCCTGGAATCAACCCCAGATTAGACATATCCAGCCCCATAGAGTTTTGGCATTCAAGCGACCTCATCTACTCTTCGATCATCTTAATCCTTCTATCAGCCTCAGAAGGTATTTCAGGAGCTACAATCCTTGGGGAAAACACATCCTCCTGCCTATCCTCATTCCAAGTGTGTTCCAAGCTACCATGTATAGCACCTGTAGTGTCGAGACCAAAACCATAGCCATTTCCGTTACCATTACCACCATTGGCAAAACCAGCATTATTAAAACCTGCCGCATTTCCAGCACCAGCAGTAGGGATGACTAAAGTTGGCATATAATTGTCTACCCGAGGAGTCTCAAGGTGAGGAGGGTTAGAAGCAATCCCACCGTGTAACACACCATCACTATCAACCCGCGCAATCAGAGGTTGCACCAAAGTCTGAAGTTGCGCCTGACCACTAGCAACCCCTTGCATGACCTCCATTAGATGTGCCATACGATCTCTCATCTCTTGCATTTCTACCTGCATCTGATCCATCATCCTTTTCTGGTTTCCTCTGGTACCGTACCGGTGAGTTGTCACGTCAGCAATCCTGAAATACTAGTGAACCACAAGAGAAAATAAGGTTAAATATTCCGATGCACCTGCGAATGCGAGAAAAATGCTAAAATGCAGACATGTATTTATGCAATAGGGATATTTCCCCCTCGATTCCAGTTTCCAGGAAAACATATAACAATGGAGAACCTTGCGGACAAGCATAGAATACCAACTCCTCATATATAGATCAAGAGCCATCAGGCAAAGTACAAACTACAACTAAGTACAAATAAGGAAAAGACCTCGACCAACAAGCCTGGCGATGATCAAATACAAATAAACAGCTAAAACTACAACAGAAATAGACAAAATAGGTCAAGCAGGATGACGTGATCGGAAATCCTCTAACATCCTCAACATCTCAAGATGATTCGGCCTGGCAAGCAGTCCCTGAATAAGCAAATCCTGCTGACTCACAGTATGTTGTAGGCTGTCAACATGATCCTCTAAAGCTCTCTCTCTCTGAAACATGCCTCGAGCCTGCGTCGCTTGGAACCAGCTCTCAACTTGAGATCCTTCAAGTTCGCGATCGCTTCATTTAACCTGCACTCACTATCTCGTCTAAGTGATGCTTCCGCTATAATCTCTCCATCTTTGGCATTAAGCTGAGCCTTCAGCTTGCTGATCTGAAGTTTTAACTTGTCTTCACGCTCCTTGTTGTTGGTAAGCATGGCATTCCATATCGACTCAAACTTGGAGATCCTTGGGTAAGCCTTATCCAACTCTTCTTTCTTAGTTGCAAGGGTACTATAAATGGCATTCAATTTTCGGCCTGTGCGCTCCCTGTCCTTAGTCTCCTTAGTCAAATCAGTACACAGTTTGTTGACAAGCTCGGTCTGTCTCCTGAAAGAATGATCTGCATCTATCTTCTCACTACGAAGCTGGATAATCTCTTTCTCCAATTCTTCATTCGCTTTTCTCAGCTCTTCCTTCTCCGCCAATACCTGATTGTATTTCTGGATATCTACAGTAGTGGGTTCCTTGATCATGAGAGGATACAGTGGTGCAACTGCAGGGAATGGCATCAAGAACTTTGTAGCTCTATCATGAATCCAAGTCAAGTAAGGGTCGTACGCTTGGTTGTTACTCTTCCCCAAAGCTAACTTCCCTTTCCGATGAATGTTATTCCATGCATGCTCAAGTCTGCCCAGAGCCTCGCCCTCCAATAAGCCAGTAAGATACATAGTTTCCTGTATCTCCTCTTCTCTAGGAGGCTCTCTCAGTGCATACCCGAACTGTCTCACTAATAAAGAAGGGTTATAGTTGATGCAAGCTTTCCTTCCAATCAAAGGAACGTTAGGAAAGCCACCACAACTATAAACAATATTTGCACCCAGCATGTCTCAATCAAACCAAACAATATTCTCTGCAGATAATCCCATCAATCTCTCCGACCATTTGGAAGTACTAGCAGTAGCCACAAATGGATTCGTCTGAGGCATATGACTAGCAAACCAAGCATACAATAGAGGGACACAACAAGCCACATTCTTACCCCTTTGTTCTCATTCTTGTAATGCACATAATGATAAACGTCTCCGAGAAGAGTAGACATCGGGTTTCTCGAGACCAATATATGAAAAGCATCCAAATCCACAAAGTCTGGAAGATTAGGAAACAAAACAATGTCGTATATACATAGAGCAAGAACAACACTAAATGCAATCCAACAACCATCCTTAGCAAACTGTCTAGCCTTATCAACTAGGAAAGCCAAAGGAAAACCATGCACTCCATTCCATTTTGTCAAACCCCCTGTAACTCTGAAGCATCCCCATGTACTATGGCAACTAGCTTAGCCAGATCAGGCTTCGCATCAATATGAACAAAAGGCATCTGACTAAGAACAGGCACATCCAACAATACTGAGTACTCCTCCAAAGTAGGTGCTAGAGTGTAGTCAGGAAAAATGAAGCATCTCAACTGCGGATCATAAAACTGCAGAAAGGCATACAGACCATCCACCTCATATGCTGAAGGCTTGCAGACCCATCTCAATAATCTCCCGTAAGACTTCCTGAAATCCTCTATCACTTTCCCACCAGCCAGAGAAATCAAACTCAACAAAGACCTAACATCTGGAGTCGGGAGCTTGTAAGCCATAATTCTCTTTAAAGAATCCATATCAGCAAGGAGGGAATAAGATCACCAGAATCGAAGGAGAAATATGCACCTGCAACACAAATACATGTTAATGAAATACAGATGAAAATGCAAATGCAAATGCAAACAAGGGATCAAGACTGTTATGCTATTGGTCGAGAAGAATCAGAGCTTCGCCTTAGCAAGAGTAAAGTACCGATAATAGGACCCACTGATAAATAGATTCACACTGCAAAGAACCGGGTATTCTGAAAGCCAAGGTTTCCTGCATAACCCAATCCCCTTCACAGGTATGGACCTATCCACAGACAAAGGTTCGACATCCTATATGTTTGTCAGCGTCACAGACTTTCAAGAAATGATGATATGTTCACCATTTTTGGTTTCGCATCATCGTCTCCTGAAGAGGCCTCACTTAGATGACTCACAAATGATCGGTTCCCAGAGTCGACAACCCTCAAATCCAAAATTCCCTCGAGCCCAAAGGGCCAGAAAGAAAGTTGTCTAAGAGAATCTCGTCCGAGCGTGAATTTTGTAACACCCCCTTCTATACCCCAAATAAATGCTTATAAAACAATTAAGCACATACAAATTATCAGAGTAAAAAAAAAGATTTTATAATAAGGTATAAAAGAAGGATGCCACAATTTCACCAATAAACCACTTCTACTATTTGCTCCATAAAATATGTAACATTTTCAATTTAAGCGGAAGATAAAATCATTTGATCGTTTTTCAAAATATTAATTCAAATGCACATAAGTCATCCAGATTAATACATCATGTCAGTTAGATTACAAAACCACCTCAGCTGATACATCACAATGTATCACAAAAGAATGACTATACTAGTCTAACTACCCGGTGTTACATATCAGAGCAGCAGACTCAAAAGAATGAAGACTAACTTCACAAAAGGACTCCAGCATCCTAATCTGCAATGCCTCATAGAGCATTATAAAACAGCAGAAGGGTGAGAAATATAACCATAATAATCAAAGCATAAGATTATATATATATATAGGTAGTCATATAACACATATTCACATTTCTCACCATACTTCATTCTCTTAGTCATATATATTTACCACACATATATAGACAAACCTGGATATTCACAAAGCATTTCCACATTATGCATATACTTACAATTTCCACAATCTCATCATTCACACATAAGCATCTCTTCATGCATATGTCATATATCAATGTGACTCAATAACTCAATGCAACTCATGCAATGCGGTACCGACTCTCGTTATCTTTTTTCGGTTTTTACATTAAACCGGGTCCACTCTTCTAGACCGATAACCACAAAGGCCCGTCCTCTAAGCCTTCAAACCCACTCTTCTAGGTTTGGGACAAGCCACTAGTTTCCACGAAACTAACAGACATTGCCTCTTGACTAAATGATGCATGTACAATCAACCACGACAAATGCACTTAAGACCGACATCTTAATCTCATGCATTTACATAATTCATCTCTTCAAGAATTACACAATGATTGCACATACAGCATATATCACAACAATCAAGGTATTCACATCACAATACCAATCATACAATTACAAGTGATGCACACATATTCACAATGTTCTCATGCATACTCATCACATAATTGTATACACATCAAGCATTCACAAGTTCATTAAATAATACACACATAATCACCCATTATGTTCACATGTATTTATACTTGATGCAATTAACATTCAAATCACAATTCTAGGATTCACGCCCGTAGGCTACCCACAACACACATCATCACAATAGATCATATCGATATCATATCATAGAGGTATTGATCTCTGAGAGGCAACCAAACCATCTCTACATGAACAACACAGCAAAGGAAAAATGCTGTCACATTCGCCTCCATTCGCCTGGCGAACCCTCGCAGCGAACCTTCGCCTGGCCTTCGCCTGGCGAACTCTCTCAGCGAACACTCGCTAGGCTTCGCCTGGCGAGACTTCCCAGCGAGCCCAAGTCAGTAGCTACTGACTTCATTCGCCACCATTCGCCAGCACTTTCGCTGGGCGAACCTTCGCTATCCCACTTCGCCTGGCGAACCCACCAGCGAAGTCCACTGGGACTTAAATATAATTATTCGCCAACATTCGCTAGGCTTCGCCTGGCGAAGCTTCGCCTTCGCTCGCCTGGCGAGAGCCAGCGAACCTGCGCAGAACAGAACCCTATTCTGTCTTCTCCTTCACCAATCCATCATCAACCTTCTCTTACACACCCAAATCAGTACAAATAGCATCAATACATGTTACCCGACTATTCTACGGCGTTATTGCTCAGTTTCAACCGATTAAATCATCAATCTACCGATTATTCCAACTTTTGCCCTAATTGGAAAGTGATGAAAACTCTACCAAAACCCCAACCCAACATACATAACATCATACAATGATCAAATAGAAACATTTCTCACCCTTACCTCGATTAATCGGAGCTTTGATGTTGGTTCTTGATGATTTCCACTTTTCCTCTTCTTCTCTTCTCTTTCTCTCCTTTCTTCTTCTTTCCTCTTTCTTTCCAATTGTTTTCTATCTTTCTTTTCTTTTCTTTCTCTCTTATATAATTCCTTTATTTTCCTTCCTTCCAATTTCCTTCTCAATTCTCTATTAATCCCAATTAATAAAAATTAATTTCCAACATTAATAAAATCCCACTAAATAAATTAATTACTACAATTAATTATTTAATGAAATTTGGGCTGTTACAACTCTCCCCCACTTTAGGAATTTTCGTCCTCGAAAATGTTACCTGATTCAAACAGTTCTGGATAAGACTCTTTCATCCGACTCTCGAGCTCCCAAGTAACATCTCCACCAGCCGGTCCTCCCCAAGCGACCTTCACTAAAGCAATCTCTTTACCTCGAAGCTGCTTCAATTTCCGATCCTCTATCCGCATAGGTGATGTCTCAACAGTCAGGTTATCTCTCACCTGCACATCATCTATTTGGACTACATGAGACGGATCCGCAATGTATTTCCTCAACTGAGATACATGGAATACGTCGTGAAGATTAGCAAGCGACGGTGGTAAAGCCACACGATAGGCCACTTCTCCTATCCTTTGCAAAATCTGATAAGGACCAATGAAACGCGGCGACAACTTGCGCGACTTCAGTGCCCTACCAACACCTGTCATCGGAGTGACTCGAAGAAACACATGATCTCCCTCTTGAAATTCAAGTGCCTTCCTCCTCTTGTCATAATAACTCTTCTGACGACTCTGAGTAATTCTCATCTTCTCTTGAATCATCTTGATCTTATCAGTAGTCTGTTGAACTAACTCGGGTCCAACAACAGAACTTTCTCCAGACTCGAACCAACACAATGGTGTCCTACACCGCCTACCATACAACGCCTCAAATGGTGCCATACCAATACTCGAATGGAAACTGTTGTTGTAGGTAAACTCAATCAAAGGCAAGTAGCTATCCCAAGCTCCTCCTTTTTCCAATACACAAGCTCTCAAAAGATCTTCAAGCGACTGAATCGTCCTCTCCGTCTGACCATCAGTCTGAGGATGATACGCTGAACTCAAACGCAACTTAGTACCCAAAGCACTCTGCAGGCTCTCCCAAAATCTCGAAGTAAACCGCGGATCTCTATCCGAAACAATACTCAGCGGAATACCATGCAGGCACACAATCCTTTCAACATACAACTTAGCCAACTTCTCCAAAGGGTAATCCATACGCATAGGAATGAAGTGAGCAGATTTAGTCAACCTATCCACGATAACCCAAATAGCCTCAAAATTACTCGGCGTCCTCGGCAAACCCGATACAAAATCCATGGAGATACTATCCCATTTCCACTCAGGAATAAACAACGGCTTCATCAAACCCGATGGCTTCTGATGCTCAATCTTCGACTTCTGGCAAGTCAAACAAGAATACACAAATTCCGCAATATCCTTCTTCATACTAGGCCACCAAAATACTTTCCTCAAATCCTGATACATCTTAGTAGCACCCGGATGAATACTCAATCCGCTACGATGTCCTTCCTCAAGGATGCTCTTCTTAAGCTCAACCATGTTCGGAACACAAACTCGATCCCGACATCTCATAATACCATTCTCATCAATCCGAAAATCACCACCTTGGCCTTGGTTGATTAAAGTCAACCGATCAACTAAGCTCAAATCCGATTTCTGTCCTTCTCGAATTTCGTCCAAAATACCACTCGTAAGCTTTAACATACCCAACTTAAATCCAAAAGAAGTTCTCTCACATACCAAACTCAAATCTCGAAATTGCTCGACCAATTCTAACTCTTTCACCATCAACGCCGACATATGCAATGATTTCCGACTCAATGCATCCGCTACAACATTCGCTTTACTCGGATGGTAATTCAAGCCAAAATCATAATCCTTCAAAAGTTCAAGCCATCTTCTTTGTCTCGCATTCAATTCCTTTTGATCAAAAAGATACCTCAAACTCTTGTGGTCACTAAACACTTCAAACCTCGCACCAAACAAATAATGCCTCCAAAGTTTCAACACGAACACAACGGCGGCCAACTCTAAGTCATGCGTCGGATAATTCTTCTCATGCACCTTGAGTTGCCTCGAAGCATAAGCCACAACTTGGTTATTCTGCATCAACACACCTCCTAAGCCCATCAAAGAAGCATCACAATACACAACGAATGGTTCTTCTGGATTTGGTAGAATCAAAACAGGAGCTGTCGTCAACCTTCGCTTAAGTTCTTGAAAACTCGCTTCACACTTGGCGTCCCAAACAAAGGCTTGACCTTTCCTAGTCAACTGCGTCAACGGCAACGATAACTTAGCAAATCCTTCAATAAACTTCCGATAATAACCGGCTAAACCAAGAAAACTTCTGATCTCAAAAACTGACTTCGGAGTCTCCCATTGCGACACCGCTTCAACCTTCGACGGATCAACCGCAACACCACTACTAGAAATCACATGACCAAGGAAACTAACTTCCTTCAACCAAAATTCACACTTAGAAAGCTTCGCGAACAACTGCTTCTCTCTCAGCACAGATAACACAATCCTCAGATGCTCGGCATGCTCTCCCTCGCTCTTCGAATAAACCAAGATGTCGTCGATAAACACCACCACAAACTTATCCAAATAAGGATGGAAAATCCTATTCATGTACTCCATAAATACACCCGGTGCATTAGTCACACCAAATGGCATCACGGAATACTCATAGTGTCCATACCTCGTTCGGAAGGCCGTCTTCTGAATATCCTCAGCTTTCACACGGATCTGATGATACCCAGATCTCAAATCAATTTTGCTGAACACGCTCGCACCAACCAACTGATCCATCAGATCATCAATCCTTGGAAGTGGATACTTATTCTTAATAGTCACCTTGTTCAACTGTCTGTAATCCACACAGAGCCTCATAGAACCCTCTTTCTTCTTAACCAACAACACCGGTGCACCCCACGGTGACACGCTCGGACGAATAAACCTCTTTTCAAGCAAATCCTCAAGTTGACTCTTCAACTCTTTTAACTCTGAGGCCGACATACGATATGGAGCCATCGATATCGGACTAGTTCCAGGAATTAAATCTATCGAAAACTCCACTTCTCGCTCCGGCGGTAAATCCTTTATCTCATCAGGGAATACTTCCGGAAAATCTCTAACAATGGGAAAACCATCAATCCCTTCACTCTCACCAGTCCTCAAAGTTGCCATAAGCATAAATACCTTAGCCCCATCTTGCACCGATTCTTTCACTTGTTTCCTCGTCATAAACAATTCCCTTTCAACATCCGAGTCGGGAAAAATAACCGTTTTGTCAAAACAGTTAATATACACACGATTGAATTTTAACCAATTCATTCCAAGAATGACATCCAGTTGATCCAAATGAAGACACACTAAATCAATCCCAAAATCTCTACCGAAAATACTCAACGGGCAATTCAAGCAAACATACGGTGTAGTTACCGAACCCATAGCAGGAGTATCAATAACCATACCGCCACCAATCACAGACAACTCAAGATTCAACCTTCTAACACAATCCAAAGAAATAAAAGAATGCGTAGCTCCGGTATCAATTATAGCAATCAAAGGTGTACCATGAATGAAGCACGTACCTCGGATCAATCGATCGTCGCTAGCAGTCTCAGATCCAGATAGAGCGAACACTTTCCCGCTCCCTTGATTCTTCTTCGGCTTATCGCACTTGGTACTGATGTGCCCTCGCTCACCACAGTTATAGCAAGTAACACCCGCACCGCTTCTACACTCTAGAGCCTTGTGGCCTGGCTTGCCACACTTAAAACACTTCAGATCAACACTTTTGCACTCCGGAGCACGATGCCCCGCTTCACCACAATTGTAACACCTAACCGGGGTAGAAACTCCCCCACTTGGCCTCTTGCCAAAACCAACCTTTTGTTTCCCCTTATCAGCAGGAGTCACGTAAGGTTTTCCTCTGAATTGTCCCTTTCCTTTCTTGTCACTTAGACTCTTGTAGTGGCTGGACCTAGCCCTACTGTCTTCGTCATAAATTCTGCTCTTGTTAACCAACTCAGAAAACCGCCTGATTTCCTGGTACCCAATAGCTTGTCTAATCTCGGGTCTCAAACCGTTCACAAACTTGAGGCACTTAGACCTCTCAGCATTACCAGTATTATAGTGAGGACAAAATTTGATCAACTCCTCAAATTTCGCCGCATACTCAGCAACCGTCGAATTACCTTGCTTCAACTCAAGAAACTCGATCTCTTTCTTCCCCCGCACATCCTCTGGAAAATACTTCTCCATAAAGGTTTCCCTAAACAAATCCCAAGTAATCACAACATCATCTTCCTCAAATCTTTGGCGAGTATTACCCCACCAATCTTCAGCTTCTTCTTCGAGCATATGAGTCCCAAACTGCACCTTCTGTGCATCCGAGCAATTCATAACTCGAAAAATCTTTTCCACGGCTTTCAACCAAATTTGTGCCTTGTCCGGTTCATGAGTTCCCTTGAAGACCGGAGGGTTATTCTTTTGGAATTTCCCCAAAGCACGGAATCCATCATCAGCATGATTCCTCACATTCACATTGGCCGGAGGATTCTGCCCAATTGCCCCCGCCAATCTCGTCAATGCCTCCGCAATCGCTTCGTCGTTCCTTCCTGCAACCATCTTACTAATTCCAACCACAGAACCACGTAAGAACAACCAATATTGATAATGCAACACACGCATATCAATAACACACAGGGAAAAACACTCTAACAACTTGGCCGGACGGACCGACCAGCTCTGATACCACTATTGTAACACCCCCTTCTATACCCCAAATAAATGCTTATAAAACAATTAAGCACATACAAATTATCAGAGTAAAAAAAAAGATTTTATAATAAGGTATAAAAGAAGGATGCCACAATTTCACCAATAAACCACTTCTACTATTTGCTCCATAAAATATGTAACATTTTCAATTTAAGCGGAAGATAAAATCATTTGATCGTTTTTCAAAATATTAATTCAAATGCACATAAGTCATCCAGATTAATACATCATGTCAGTTAGATTACAAAACCACCTCAGCTGATACATCACAATGTATCACAAAAGAATGACTATACTAGTCTAACTACCCGGTGTTACATATCAGAGCAGCAGACTCAAAAGAATGAAGACTAACTTCACAAAAGGACTCCAGCATCCTAATCTGCAATGCCTCATAGAGCATTATAAAACAGCAGAAGGGTGAGAAATATAACCATAATAATCAAAGCATAAGATTATATATATATATAGGTAGTCATATAACACATATTCACATTTCTCACCATACTTCATTCTCTTAGTCATATATATTTACCACACATATATAGACAAACCTGGATATTCACAAAGCATTTCCACATTATGCATATACTTACAATTTCCACAATCTCATCATTCACACATAAGCATCTCTTCATGCATATGTCATATATCAATGTGACTCAATAACTCAATGCAACTCATGCAATGCGGTACCGACTCTCGTTATCTTTTTTCGGTTTTTACATTAAACCGGGTCCACTCTTCTAGACCGATAACCACAAAGGCCCGTCCTCTAAGCCTTCAAACCCACTCTTCTAGGTTTGGGACAAGCCACTAGTTTCCACGAAACTAACAGACATTGCCTCTTGACTAAATGATGCATGTACAATCAACCACGACAAATGCACTTAAGACCGACATCTTAATCTCATGCATTTACATAATTCATCTCTTCAAGAATTACACAATGATTGCACATATAGCATATATCACAACAATCAAGGTATTCACATCACAATACCAATCATACAATTACAAGTGATGCACACATATTCACAATGTTCTCATGCATACTCATCACATAATTGTATACACATCAAGCATTCACAAGTTCATTAAATAATACACACATAATCACCCATTATGTTCACATGTATTTATACTTGATGCAATTAACATTCAAATCACAATTCTAGGATTCACGCCCGTAGGCTACCCACAACACACATCATCACAATAGATCATATCGATATCATATCATAGAGGTATTGATCTCTGAGAGGCAACCAAACCATCTCTACATGAACAACACAGCAAAGGAAAAATGCTGTCACATTCGCCTCCATTCGCCTGGCGAACCCTCGCAGCGAACCTTCGCCTGGCCTTCGCCTGGCGAACTCTCTCAGCGAACACTCGCTAGGCTTCGCCTGGCGAGACTTCCCAGCGAGCCCAAGTCAGTAGCTACTGACTTCATTCGCCACCATTCGCCAGCACTTTCGCTGGGCGAACCTTCGCTATCCCACTTCGCCTGGCGAACCCACCAGCGAAGTCCACTGGGACTTAAATATAATTATTCGCCAACATTCGCTAGGCTTCGCCTGGCGAAGCTTCGCCTTCGCTCGCCTGGCGAGAGCCAGCGAACCTGCGCAGAACAGAACCCTATTCTGTCTTCTCCTTCACCAATCCATCATCAACCTTCTCTTACACACCCAAATCAGTACAAATAGCATCAATACATGTTACCCGACTATTCTACGGCGTTATTGCTCAGTTTCAACCGATTAAATCATCAATCTACCGATTATTCCAACTTTTGCCCTAATTGGAAAGTGATGAAAACTCTACCAAAACCCCAACCCAACATACATAACATCATACAATGATCAAATAGAAACATTTCTCACCCTTACCTCGATTAATCGGAGCTTTGATGTTGGTTCTTGATGATTTCCACTTTTCCTCTTCTTCTCTTCTCTTTCTCTCCTTTCTTCTTCTTTCCTCTTTCTTTCCAATTGTTTTCTATCTTTCTTTTCTTTTCTTTCTCTCTTATATAATTCCTTTATTTTCCTTCCTTCCAATTTCCTTCTCAATTCTCTATTAATCCCAATTAATAAAAATTAATTTCCAACATTAATAAAATCCCACTAAATAAATTAATTACTACAATTAATTATTTAATGAAATTTGGGCTGTTACAAATTTCATGGTGAGCTAGTACGAGCAAAGAAAGCACACCCACCACTAATCTCCACTACTAAAGATAGGTGTATACTCAAGCCCAGGTCTGACTTATCACTCAATGGAACTTCCCTCCCCACAGCACAGTAGTAATGATATATGATGCGAAAAATAAATGTGAGAAAGTAAATAAAGCACATATACAACACCCAAGGATAAATAGACAAGCACTAGGATTGACTCGCATAGGGAACCAGAGTCCCCAGCAGATTCGCCAGCTGTCGCAACTACGAAAAACCACTGGTGGAAAAAACAGAAGAGTTGCCACTTTCGTTATTTATCCCAAAGAGAGGGAAAGGAAACGATCGGAAAAACCTAAAGAAGAAGGGAAAGACAAGGTCATCGCAACCATGTCTAGATTCGGGAGTCGGTTACGCAAGGGGAAGGTATTAGCACCCCTCATGTCTGTTGTACTCAACGGGATCCACGCATTGTTGTCTATCAAAAAGGGTGTGTTGAAACTAAATAGCTAAAGGCTTAAGGACAAAAGAAAAAGAAAAGAGAAATGACTCGACAGAGCATCGCCGCTTTGTGCCTACGTACTCCCTCGTGCAATGGGAAAGTCAGAGTCAACGTAGTTCGGCTAACTACGGCTAAAGAAAGGGGGGAAGGTTGCTCGCCGAGACATCGCGTCTTGTGCCTACGTACTTTCATTTGGTATGAAAGATCAGAGCGAACGTAGTTCGAGCTAAAATAAGGTCTATCATAACCTCAAGAGGTTAGAGAACTTATGGGGAGCATGGCAAAGAAAATAAAAAGAAGAAGAAGAAGAAGAAGAATGCATATGCAAGTGAAAGGATGCACACATAGAATGCACAAATAGAATGATAGTGGGAGGAAAATAGTGTGGGGCAGTAGCCACCACAAGCTCATCTCAACGAAGCATGCATATGTAAATGCAAGAAAAGAGAAGAAAGAGAAGTGCACAAGAAGAAATTAATCAAATAAGAGCAAAACACACAAAGATGCACCAAAAAGAATGGGATGAAATGACCTAAGTCAAACAACATCAACCACAACAATAAAACCAAACCAAATGAAAGGTAAAATAAACCTAATGCCAAGTGAGGAGGGGAGACCAAATGAGGGCAGCAAGGACCCCATAATAGGTACTCAACCATAAGCATCACTTATCAAAAGCAAAGAAACACCAAAAGTGTCCTCAAGGATTCATTATTCTAGGTATGCTTCAAATACCTCCAAAGGAGAGACCAAGCGACCTTAAATGACACTCCAAGGTCATTGGACAGAACGGAGATGAATAGAAGAAATCTCACAATCAAAATCAAAACAAAACAAGAAGAAATGCAAGCAAAAGCACAAAGGAAGCAAGCATGCATCACATAGGAGTTCAAGTTGAAAGCTAAAAAAGAAACACATAAATGAACAAGGAAGAGACAATGTCATGACCTAAAATTGAACCAAAATCATCCTTAACATGTTAACAACATGAAACAAAATGCATTGAGGGTTCAAGGGATCCAAAAATGTCATATCCAAATCAAGCTAGGTCAAGATACATGTGTGAACCTCCCTTGGAGGTAACTTGACTTGCAAGTTACCTCAAAACTAGGAAAATGGTTCAAAAATAAACAAATGAAATGCACAAAGAAGATAAACATGTTGGAAACTAGAGGCCAAAAGATCAAGACAAATGTCACTTCAAAGCACCATGAAAAGAAACAATTCTTTTAGATGTACCACTTTGAAATGGGGAAAACAAAAGCAAAAAGAAGAGCCACAAAAGTCAACCCGAAAGTCAACAACCAGGGTCAAAATGGTCCTCAACAATTGATCAACTCATCATTGAGATGAGGATCAATTTTCAATCATTGGATTAAAAAGGAGGAAGAGAAATAAATGCAAAAGCAAACCATGTTAAAATTCAAACCATCTAAAACCACTCCAATATTTAATTCATTTTTTAATTGAAAATAAAATAAAAATATCCAAAAAAATATTAGACATCTCAAAGTATATAAAAAATAATTTTGGTGAATTTTTAGAATATTGGAGTTATTTTTAATGATTTAAATTCAAAACAGAAAATAAAATAAAAAAACAAAAGAAGTAAAATGAAAATGACAAATGTGTGTGGCAAATAGCAAGAAATTGCAGTTCAAGAAGAGGATTGGGCCCAGCTGGGGGTGCGCATAGCAGGCGCGCTCAAGGCTTGACAGCAAATCAAAACAAAAATAACAAAACCTGGCACTCAAGTAGAACACGGTCAAACAAGGTACACCATGGGACTCAATCTGAAGCGCTTGATCTAGTGGTAATCAAATTAGAGGGCTAGGGGACTGCCAACGCATTAATGAATATTCAAAAGTTATCACATGGATTCAGTCAACTCACACCCACCGTGTTTCTTAATCTCCACCGTTGGAAGGAAAAGTATTCACATCATGTGTACCACACGAGGCCACGTAATCACCTTCAACCTCTAGAAACCCTAAAACACACACAGCTGGCCAGAGACACTATTCATCGTCTTCTTCGGCCAAGCTCCACCGCGCGCAGCAACAATAACATCGTGACTCACCAATTCTCAACCATTTTGGATGAATTTTATATCAAACTTCATCTAGAGATCACGAGGATCTCATATCCAGCCTCAAAAACCACTTATCATGCGTAAAACTCTCAAACCAAAACCAACAAGATTGTGCACAAAAATCCCAAGTTCATCAAAACAACTCCAATTTGGTTTAAAACTCATCTAGAAGTCACGTAGGTTATAGATCAAGCATCAAACAAGCAAGAACATGCATAAACAAGCCAAACCAGATCCAAACATTTTTGAGCATCATCCAACAATCAACACCAATGCCAGTTCGTTTTACATATTAATGATCTACATTGTTTCTATGTCTCAAATATGCAAAAATGGCAGTGAATCAATGCATAACCAAAGTGTAAAGTCGATTTTCAATTACCTAGTGGAGAACTTCTACTGAGCCTTCAAATGGAGCTTAAGCTTGGAGAAAATTGCCCAGAATCGTTAAATAAACTTCACTAGAGCTTTTGCAATTCACAATTTGTCTTGAAATGGCCTCAATATCCAAATTCGAAATTTGAATTTCCACCACTTTTTGAAAATTGTTTCTGATCAATTTGGCTCCAATTCTCCCTTCTGATGATTTATGAAGATTGAAAACTTTATATATGATGGATCTTGATGATAATTGAGCCCAAACTCAGCCTCTAACAGCCCAATGGAAAATCCAAGGAATTGAAAATGAAGCTCACTAATGTACACGAAAATTCCACCAAATTGACTCCAAAATGGTTGAAAATGCTTGCTGGTACCACATGGGATGTGAATGGCTTGGATTAACTCCTTGTTTAATCTCATTGGTTGAGATTTGTTATGTAACTTCATAATGAAGAAACCTTGAAAATGGCTCACTTAAACACCTCAAATTCAAAATCTAAAAATGCCAATGTGTTTAAAATGTTGTTTGCACTCAAAAAATGCACTTATTTGCACCAAAATGATCAAAAATGAAATAATCCCAATTTTGCCCTTTTAAACCTTCTTCCATGAAAATTTACATATGCATTCTTCAAACCAAGCCAATTCCATGACTTATCAATGTTTGACTAGGAAAATAACACCATTTGGATCAAGTTTGATGTTGGGAAGATCTTCATTTGAAGTGTGCAAGTTGGTGAAATGGACCTATAATCTCATTTTCCCAAAATACCCCTGACTTGTAACCCTCATAACTTGAGTTATACAAATCAGATGAAATACTTCTAGTACATTTTGGAAAGCTAAAACCAAGATCTATAACTTTCATGTTGGCCAAAAGTTTAGGAGAAACATCCTTCTAGGTCAAAAATGGCTTGGAAGTTGGTTGACTTTTGTTGACCAAAATCACATCCCTCTGATGACCTGTAACTAGTCCGGAGCATAACTTGAGTTCTATAGATCCAATCAAGGACTTCTAGTACTCAAAATAGAGCTAAGAACATGCTATACAAGTTCCATGTTGGTCAAAAGTTGAGATGAAAGTTGTATCTTGAGATAGGTGGTCTTGAAGTTAGGCACTAAATAGGGGATTTTACCCTGAGAACCCTAATTTAGTAACTTCTCCTCCTCTTGATTCTTGATGAATTGAACTTGAAATGAAGTCTCATGTATCTTAAAACAACCTCCCATGACCATAGATACTTTGAGTTGAGTTTTAATCTCCTTCAATTTCACAGTTGACTCAGGATTAGCCAGATGAAAACCCTAATTACAACATCTTCAACTGTAACCTTTCATACTTAGCACAAACACTTGGATGAGCTCCACAATGACCCTCAAGGCACTCAATGAGCTCTCTCAACATCTATTACCCATAACCATGAATTCACAATCCCCTGATGATCTTGAATTGGCCTCTAAGTTAGGAGCTGATCCACACACATCCATCCTTTCTTTCACAAGACCAATGCCTACGTCTAGATGACTTGATGACCATTTAATCTTGAGCAACACCCCCTGCTTAGGCTCAAATATCTGAGTAGACTCCTCTTGATCCCCTGTTCAATGAAAAATGCTATGCAATGTAAATGCTAGAAAGAAATGAAATCAAACATAAACTAAGTTAAGAAAAGGTTGGGAAAAATTTGGGGTGCAACACATCGTACTTCTTCGAAGAGATTCCATAAGATGAAAGAAAACTTTACATGCTGATAGCTTCAACAGAGATAGACAAATTGCTCGGAAAGAGACTTCCATTTTCCGATTCATCGGGAAATTCAGGGATAGAAATAAGCTTCTCAAATAAAGAGATTCCCACTTGTTGTCAGATGTAGATTCCAAGGCGGAATAAATTTCTCTTGCTAAGGAATCTTCAATAGATTCGTTTTAGGGACGTTGATCACTTAAAAGGCGCAAAATAAACGCCCTTTTAATTCAAAGGTTCAAGTTATCAAAATGGTCAAAAGGCCAACTTAATCCAGGAATAAGCTGGAGAGATACCGTTAAACAGGACACTAACTAGTGAGGAATGAGTTCAAACTGGGGATTTATCCTATCCAAGTGTGAAAGGGAGAACTAGATTAAAACTTCCATGAGTATTAAACTCAGTGGAGAGTTAGAAAGGATATACACTTTCTGCCTGCGGCTGACCACTCTATTAGAGAGAGGAACCATGCCAGTTGGGGGATAAATACCACAAATATCATCAATAAATGCAATATGCACATGGATATGAATATGCATGGTTTATGTATGATTTGGATGTATGTTTTGTTTCTATGTTGACAAAACATGTGAAAGGGATATACTAGCGATGAAATAAACATCACAATGTGACCGGATACTCAGCCAGTCTTTTGAACATATCATTGGAGATAAAACAAAGAGAGACATCACTTGGTCAAGTCCTGTTGTAAAACTTAAGTCTTTCTGAGGAGAAGAAGATACTTTTACTTGGGGAAAGAACCCATACAACATTCTAAGTTCAACGGGGATATAAAAACTTTGTACTCTACTGGGGATGATGCCCTTATCCAGCTTAGATGATCATTTAAAGGCAAATCCTAAGAACATCCAATTTTGTCTTTCGAGGTTTAATCGTTCTTGGAGCAATTGTCGATGTTCTTTCTTATGTTCACAAATAAAAGGAAAGTAAACACAAGCATTTTGAAAAAAAAAGAAAATTTTTAACTTTTCGTTTCAAGAATTTTTATCAAAGTAAAAATGTCATTTTGCAAGACGTAAATAAATCAAGAGTTGCAAACAAATTGGAAAAAGCTCAAATTTTATTGATAGAATGGTAACCGACAAATAGTGTGATTCCATGGATTAAAGTGGAAAATGGTAATTAAAGGGAAATCGCTACATTAAAATAAAATGACCGAATTCTCCCTGTCAACTTTAAATTCCCGGTGTTCTTTGATCTTCCAGCATTCCTGATTTTATTTGAGAGTTTTCTGATAGACGTGATTGCTTCCAATAATCAGATCAGGTTTGATGCAGTTACTTGCCATATATCCCTAAATTTTGCCTAGATTTCCCTTTTGGGTTTTCAATCCATCGGGATGATATTTTTTATGTCTCAAATGTTTGCCTGGACCACCCTTATGGGTTTTCAATCAATAGAGATGCTCTTTTTTCCTTTTGTTAGGCAAAGTATTTCTTGACTCCATCAACATTCGTAGGATGAGTGAATTTTTCACCATCCATACTTTTAAGCATTAAAGCACCACCCGAGAAGGCTTTCTTAACAACATATGGACTATCATAGTTAGGAGCCCACTTGCCCCTAGAATCAGTAAGAAATGGTTGAACTTTCTTAAGCACAAGGTCACCCTCTCTGAATACATGAGTTTAAACCTTCTTATCGAAAGCTTTCTTCATTCTTTGTTGATATAGTTGACCATGACATAAACTTGTCATCCTCTTTTCTTTGATTAGGTTCAGCTCATCGTATCTGCTTTGACACCATTCAGCCTCTGTCAATTTAGTTTCCATCAAAACTCTAATTGATGGGATTTCAACCTCTATGGGGAGAACTGCTTCCATACCGTACACCAAAGAGAAAGGGGTTACCCCTGTCAAAGTACAAACAGATGTGCGATATCCATAAAGAGCAAATGGTAGCATCTCATGCTAATCTTTGTAGGTTACTACTATCTTCTGGATGATCCTTTTTATATTTTTGTTAGCTACTTCAACAACTTCATTCATCTTAGGCCGGTAAGAAGAAGAGTTATGGTGTTCAATCTTAAATTTAGCACATAATTCCTTTATCATTCTGTTGCTCAAGTTCGATCCATCATCAATAATGATCTTACTCAGAACACCATAACAACATATTAGATTATTCTTGATAAAATAAACTACTACTTGTCTGGTTACATTAGCTTGAGATGCTTCTTCAACCTATTTGGTGAAGTAATCAATAGCCACAACGATGAAACGATGTTCGTTTGAGGCTTTGGACTCGATCATGTCAATCATGTTAATTCCCCACATAAAGAAAGGCCATAGGGAGGAGAGAATGTTGAGAAGATTCGGCGGGACATGAATTTTGTCGGCATAAATCTGGAATTTATGACACTTTATAGTATATTTGCAGCAATCAGATTCCATTGACAGCCAATAGTATCTCGCTCTTAATATTTTCTTTGCCATTTCTTGCCTATTGGCGTGAGTGTCGAAAGAACCTTGATGAATTTTTTGCATTAACATGTGTGCTTCGGATTTGTCTACACATCTGAGTAAAACCATGTCGAAGTTTCTTTTGTATAACACGTCCTCATTCAGGAAGGAATTGCCAGCCAGTCTCTTGAGAGTCTTCTTATCTTTCTTTGACGCCCTGAACGGGTATTCTTACTTTTGAAGGAAGCATTTGATGTCATGGTACCATGGTTTATCATCAATAATCTCTTCCATGGTATACATGTGAGCAGGCCTATCAAGGTGCATAACATCAATTTTAGGCACATCATTCCACCGATTCACAATAATCATGAAGGACAATGTAGCTAGTGTATCAGCCATATTGTTTTCTTCATGAGGTATGTGATGAAACTCGACTTGATTGAAGAAAGGTAGAAACTTTCTTGCATAGTCTTTGTAAGGAATCAATCCGAGTTGACATGTTTCCCATTCACCTTTGATCTGATTTATGACCAAAGCTGAGTCTCCATATATGTCCAGGCTTGATCTGAATTTTGATCCTTAGAATTTTGATACTTAAAATAATTCTGATTCTTCATTGCTTTTTCAAGTCCCATGATGCAGGCTTCATATTTGAAGCTAGCGGGATTATACCTGAGTGAATCAAACACTCAAAGATACAACAGAGTCACTATCAAACTTTATTTAGTCCCAAGAGATAGAGAAAATATCGATAAAACCCAAAGGAAAGAGAAACGCGAAAGGGGGTCGGTTATGCAAAAGGCAGGTATTAGCACCTTACGCATCCCTCGTACTCGACAGGAACCATTTCTCTTTCTTCTAGGCTTGGATAGGTTATCTATCTAAAGACTTCTAGATAAAAGAAAAGAAAGGAGAGAAGAAAAGAAAAGAAAGAACTTGCTCGTGGAGGATTAGGGCCCCATGCCTACGTACCCTCATAGTGCAATGAGGAAATCATAGCTCTGTAGTTCAAGGAACCAGGAAAAGGAAAGGATCTTGGAAGACCAGAGAGACAGAAGAATGAAAGAAGGCAGAGGAAGGTTGCTCGCCAAGATTTCACAATCTTGTGCCTACATACCCTCATAGTGCAGTGAGGAAATCAGAGCCTATGTAGTTCGGGGAACCAACACTAAAAAAAGGAAAAGGAAAAGGGACAGCGTCAAAGCCAAGAACAAAAGGAAGAAAGTGAGGCCCAACTGGGGAATGCAAGAGGAGTGGTGTCAAAACCAAGAAAGAAAAACAAAGGGAAACTCTGTTGAGGAACGCAGAAGAGAAGTGATAGCTCCACTGTGGAACACTGAAGAATAGAAGTGACTCCACTGGGGAGAAAATGAAAGAATGGCGATGTTGCTGGGAAAAAAGGACAAGAATCGAAGTAAAAGGTAAGATTTACAAGGAAAACAGTGCGTTAACTGATAGAAAATGATTAACTGAAGAAAGATAAGAGTAAGGCTATGCAGGAAGAGTAAAAAGGATGGTGTCAATAGACGGACTACAACGAACCAGAAGAAAGAGAGTACTGAACCAAAGGGAGGTGTTGGACTCTGGGGGGAATTATGTATATTAACTGATAAACAGTGGTTAACCGAGAAAAAGAAATGAGTTGGTTTTAACCGGAGGGCGGTGATCAACCAAGAGAAACGGGTGTAAAACCAAACAAAGGTTGTGACCCAAACAATGGTACATTGACTGAACAAATAGTACTCGACCGAAGGAAAGGGTATTCGAACCGAACAAAGGTTACTAACCTAAAGTTGGAAGTATTTGAACCAAAGAAAGGTTGCTAACTGCAGAAGGTTCGGTATTTAACAGACGGACTATGATCAACCAAAAAGAATGAGTGATTAACCGAGAGAAGGTAATTAACTCAAAAGAAGCTCAGTATCTTAACAGGAAGACTGTGGTTAACTGAGAAAAAAGGATGATTGGCTCAAACAGGCGGACTGTGATTGACCAAAAAGGTGGGTGATTAACCAAGAGAAGGCGATTAACTTAGAGAAAGCTCAGCATTAACAGACAGGCTGCGAGTAATTGAGGAAGAGATGACTGGTGTTAACTGACAGGTAGTGATTAACCAAACAAGAAAGAGATAAAACCAAGAGAAGGTTGTGAACTCTGATGGGAACTAGGTTCTAACATGAAGACTGTGTTTAACCTAAGCAAAAGGATTGACTTCTCTTAGGAAGAAGAGAATTAGTTTTTAACCAAAGGACGGCTGATCAACCAAGCAAAAGGAATGAGTGCAAATCTCAGGGGAAACCAAAGATGGTGATCGGCCACAAGAGAAAAGAGTATCAAAAGAAGGAAGTTACTTCCAAAGAGGAGGTAAGGGTGCAAGTGATCAAGGATCGACTCAACTGGAGAAACAGGGATATCACATTAAGGAGATAGAGGCGACTATTCCAGACACAAGGTCATTCGTCCCCTACCCAAAATAGTCAAAATGAATGTAGGAATTCTCCACTCTCATTTCTTCTCTAACACCAAAGTGCGGTGCAAGAAACGAAACGGACAGCACAACAACATAAAACTTGTACAGTGCTCCCATGGGTTGCAAATCTTCAACTCCGTGAGGGAAAGAGAGGATAAAACTCTAGAAGATCTAAAGGAGGAGAAAGAGGGTAGTTTTGATTAATTAATCAAAGGGAGAAACATGCTAACAATTTTTCAAAGAGACGAAAAATCATTAAAGCATAAAGAGGTGAATTATTGATTATACAAGATTAAGCTCATTACGAAGAGGAACAATCTTAATGTAAACATGAATGAAAGTGAAAAAATAGTACCAAAATCAATTAGCATGCATCACAAACCAAGTAACATGTGATCAAAGAAAAGGCAATATGAACATGTTCATACGATGCCAAGAATGTGAATAAATGCATAATCGATAAAATCGAGCATCGGAAAATGCACAAACATGCTTCAATCAGAAGTTAAAACATCCATAAAAATCATTCACATCAGTCCATGAGAGTTGAAAGAAGAAAGAAAGCCAAACATACATGAAAATGCACAAAAATGGCTTTCTTGAGCAGTGTTAATCGATTAACACTTTGTCAGTGCAAAAGTGTTAATCGATTAACCCTTTTAGAAAAGAAGTTTTTACTGAAAATAGTAGTGTTAATTGATTAATACTTTGCTAGTGCAAAAGTGTTAATCGATTAACCCTATAGTAGAGGCTGGAATTTGAGTTTTTAAAAGCAGTTTTGGCCACTTATGAGTTGTGCAATCTTTCACATGTTAGGGAAAACAATTATGCACGAAAATCAAGTCCAAAAATAGAAAATAATCACTTATGGAATTAATTAACACATCAAGATTGAAGATCAAATCATGGCATAATCAATTCACAAACAAGAAAAAGCGTCGAAACTACATCGCAAACGATACGACAACGATCAAAACAGTAAAAATAGTGAGAATTAACAAACCTGCAAGGGTGAGATTTACCTTGGATCTTATTGCAGATAGATTTTGATGAAAGCTACTCAAAGAAATCTAGAGAAAGTAGAATTCACAATCGAACCGTAGCAAAACCGAGCAAATTACGATGAAAACTCCAAAATTGAATTTACACTTAATAAGCTTGAAGAAATCACTTGAGATGAATCCAAACCTAATATAACTCCAGAAAAGGAAGAAGAATTAGCAAGATAATGATGGATAAGCTCAAGAGAAAGCACTTTCGATGAAGAAGTTACTACTCTTTAATGGAGAATTTGAGTTTTGGTGTGGTTTAGGGAAGAAAGAGAAGATGATTATGAGTAGAAGTTGTACAAACTTCAGAGAGAAAGTAAGAGAATTGAGAGTGATCAATAAAGAATTTTGGGAGAATGATTGAGGATCCTTTGTGAAATGGAGGTGATTTGCTTATATAGAATTTTGCTTCAGAGATCCTAGGTTCGGAGTGAGCTTTGGATGTAGCTTTCAAACTAGCCTTGGAGTTAGTTAGCCTCAACTCACTGAGTTTGAGGTTAACTCAGTTAGTTAGGTAGTTGACTCGGTAACCATCCCAATGCAAACTTGAATCTAAGGGATCACATGCTTGGAAATAAAGAAACATGGTGGTCTTAATCCAAATTGATGTATTTGACCAAATGTCTTGAAGTGTTTAGAAAGGTCTTGAAGTATCTAGAGATGTCTAGAAAGTTCCATACAATGCTAAAACCAAGTAGACCCAAAAATATAAAGTGCAGGTTGTTGTCCTAAAAATGCAGCAGATTCTGCATTTTTTACAACGGTTAATTGATTAACCCATTTGCACTAGCAAATGGTTAATCAATTAGCCATGCTAAAACTTGCCTAATGTTTCTTGAAAAACAATGTTGTGGCCATGGCTCTGATTTTGGACCATTTACTCTGATGAATTGGCATAGAAACCCTTGTTTTGTGCTTGTGTTGATGATGTGATATATTTAAGAGGAAGTGATTAATCAGGTTTAGAAAACCTGAATGTTCCTGCAAATAATATCACATAGATAAAATGAGAATGCGTATGCCGACTATGCGAATGCACATGCTTATGAAAAAGCAAAAGGGGAGGTCAAATTTCGGATTACGACAATATCCGACTTCATTATTTGTACATTTGAATGTCAACCTTTCAGTGAAAGGAATACGGGTACCTTGGGGTGGAACAATGATTGCCCCAATTCCGTTTCTATAAGCACTGATGGTTCCATCAAATATTAGTCCCCATCAGGATCTTGGTTCCGGCCCTTCACTAGGTAAGGGTTCATCACAGTATTTCATCTTGAGATACATCACATCTTCATCTAGAAATTCAAATTTGATAGATTTATAGTCATCGATTGGTTGGTAAGCCAAATGATCAAATTTGACAGCTTTTTGAGCATGGTATTCGATATCATACTCTGACAGCAACATTTTCCAGCGAGAAATCCTTCTTGTTAAAGTGAGTTTTTCAAAGATATACTTGATTGGGTCCATTTTGGAGATCAACTAAGTAGTATGACAAATCATGTATTGGCAGATACGTTTAGCAGCCCAAGCCAAGGCACAACAAGTTTTTCAAGCACAATGTAGCGAGATTCAAAGTCCGTGAATTTCTTACTTAAGTAATAAATGGCATGCTCTTTTTTCTTAGTTTCGTCTTGTTGGCCAAGCATACATCCCATGGAATCATCCAACACTGTTAAGTATATGATCAAATGTCTCCCTTCCACTAGAGTGATCATAACGGGAGGTTCAACTAGATATTCTTTGATGTTGTTGAAGGCCTTCTGGAAGTCTTCTATCCATATACAACTTTGATCTTTTTGAAGAAGTTTGAAAATTGGCCCACAAGTAGCGGTCATGTGAGAGATGAATCGGGAGATATAATTTAATCGACCCATAAATCCTCTGATTTGCTTCTCGATTTTAGGGTCTGGCATTTCCTGAATGGCATTGACTTTATCAGGATCAACTTCGATTCTCTTCTAACTAACGATGAAACCTAAGAGCCTCCCTGAATGAACACCGAAGGTACACTTTTTAGAATTCAAGCGGAGTTTGTATTTCCTCAAACGGTGGAACAATTTTAACAGATATTCCATATTTTCTTCTTCAGCTCTGGACTTAGCAATCATATCATCGACATATACTTCAATTTCTTTGTGTATCGTGTCATGAAAAAGAGTTTTCATGGCTCTTTGGTAGGTTGCACCCGCATCCTTCATACCAAATGGCATCACTGTGTAGCAAAATGTTCCTCAGGGTGTAATGAATGAGGTATTTTCCATGTCTTCAGGTGTAATTCTAATTTGATTATATCTAGAGAATCCATCCATGAAGGAAAATACTTTGAATTTTGCAGTGTTGTCAACCAACATGTCAATATATGGTAATAGGAAGTCATCTTTTGGACTAGGTTTATTTAAATCTCGGTAATCCACACATATTCTAACTTTTCCATCCTTTTTCGGAACTGGCACTATGTTGGCCAACCATTTAGGGTATTCTACCGTGGCGAGGAACCCGACGTCGATCTGCTTTTGCACTTTTAATTTTGATGGCCATATATGGGCGATTCCTTCTCAATTTTAGCTTGATTAGCGGACATTCTGGTTTTAACGGCAAGTGGTATTCCACGATATCAATGTCTAACTCTGGCATGTCTTGGCAGGACCAAGCAAACACATCTGGGAATTCTTTAAGAATTTCAACCATTTTTATTTTAACAGCTAGATTAAGTAGTGCTCCAATCTTGACCTCTTTTCTGTCTTCATTAGAACCGAGGTTGATTACTTCTACCGGCTCCTTGTATGGCTAAATTGATGTTTTTTCTTGCTTAAGCAGTCTAGAAATTTCATCCAGAATTTATTCCTCTTCTTCATCTTCAACTTTGAATACTGGAAATCCCAAGTTGGGAGAGGGATTAAGGTCATGTTTTCCAATGGGGTTTTTGATGCTTAATCTGCACATATGATTGATGCTGGGTTTTTAGAAACATAGGTAAATGTAGAGTGAAAGCATTTATCATTTTTTTTCTTTTTTTTAGGTTACCATTTTCCGAAAAAGCAAAAAGTAAAAACAACACTAGCATGGAATTGAAAACAAAATCTTTATTATTGATGGATTATTTCTTGAAACAAAAGCCCGACAAACAAATTCTTTTCCTTGGGCTGAGCAAAGAAGACATATTTAAAATAGAGCTCTAAAAACATCTCTCACCTTGGGCAGAACGAGAGGATAAAACAAAGACAAAGCATTACTTAAAGATGTGGACAACAAGTGGAACATTAACAACTATCCAATTTTGAACAACTCTTCTATGTATCACAAAGCCTTGAGAATCCCTCTCAAGATTGTCTTCAATAATGGCGCTGACTTCTGGCAAACTCGGGTCTGTAGAACTTTTAATCTTTACAGATGCATTATAAACAAATGTCTTTAGGTATCTGATAAGTGGTTTTTATACGTTAGTTTACCGTTTGTTTCAGTTAATCATTTGTTATGTCTTGTCGCATTTTATTTGTTTTTATTATATTTTACGCGTCGATTTGGTATTTTCACTATTTCTAGGTTCAGGTAAGCAATAAAGGAGAATCAGAGTGAAAACCGGGGAAAATGGCAAAAATTCGGAATCTTTGAAGAGAAATCTAGGGATGTCAGCAACCTGACACAGGTGCCCGTGTCCCATGACACGACCCGTGTCAGGGCCCCTGAAGAAAAAGAATGCAACCCAAGAGTCAGCAGCCTGACACGGTCACCTGTGTCCCATGACACGGCCCGTGTCAGGGGTACTGATATTAAAATGTTTTTATTTTGTTTTATACTGGCTCGGAGGGTATTTTAGGCGTCTCGCAGTGTAATTTGAATTGGGATATATTAGACGCATCATGGATTGAAAAAGGGACTTTTTGGATAGAAAAGAATTTGACGATCAAGATTGGAGTGATCAAGGATTGGGGAAACTGAAGGTTCTCATGAGCGGAAGCGATTGAAGATCAAGGCAACCCTATTATCTTGTAATGTTCAATCTAATTGTTGATTTTATCTTAAATATTATGAGTAGCTAAACCCCCTAATGCTAGAGTGGTGTCCTTGAATTGACTTTGTAATGACCTTGTTTTCTTTGAATTATTGATTTCACTGCTTTCTAATCATCGTTATTATCGTATAATGTTTTAAGGCTTTTCATATCTGACAAATGAGAATTTGATTTACGGCTAACCTTAATTTTGGAAAAACGATTGTTAACACGTTTATACAATAATACTATAGTCGATATTGCCTAGGAATAGGGATACCCTATAGTAACCGTAATGTTTTAGATAAAATAAATTGCTTGGTATTGTTCCTATACTGCCAAGGAATTAGGGTATAGGGAGAATACCAAAGGGTTTTCTGCTAAGGAATTAGAGTCGACTAATCTTTAAAACCGGTAACAATTGAATTGAGCAGTGATTTCTGAAACTAAGAATTCAGGTTGTTACAAGACTTTTCATACACCTTCCATAGCATGCTTCTCATAATTTTCTAAACCCTTTATTTTACTGCTTTTGCCTTTATATTTTGCAAACAACAAACCAAAACCCCTATGACTTTTTGTTCAATTGCATTATTATAGAACTTGTATTTACACCCAGTCCTCAGAAATCGATATTCGGGAAATTTCCCCTTATTACTACATCAGTAAAAATAGTTCACTTGCTATTTTACTGGTCAGTATCCTTTCCACGGATCGCGGGGTATGGAGAGGCATTTAGGCATCCTCCGAAGACATGTACCCAAGATCTTCCCAGTAAGGTTCCCACTCTTCTTTCTTTGGCATATAAAATGTAGTTTTGTACCCAAAGGACTTCTTTACTTCTTTAAGCTTTTCTTTCATTGACGGATCAGTAGGGACGGTGGCAGCTCGTATAAACTTGTGAGGCATGCTCCAAGGATAACTAGGTATCCTTTAGAGAACTCCTGGAGGTGCCATGTAAGTGGATGGATCTTCTCTAGAATCATGTTCAATTTTGACATTAACTTTATGGATAAAATCCCTTTCAGCAATTTTTCCAAACCTATAAAAAAGGTGAGCTTCAACAGCTTTTTCAATGGGTTGAGGAGTGTAGAATGGTATGTAGACATTCTCTAACTGGCTATTATACTCAGGAGTTTCTAAGTATAGATCCCAGATTTCTGGAGGGATACACAAATCCTCTCCGGGGTTACAAAAGTTATCTTCCATTATCACATCTTCTTCTAGAAAAGTAGAAGAAGTAGGACAATCCTCAGTGTTGTAATGTTCAACGTTCATCTCATCACTTGACCTTGATACATCCTCGAATTTCTTCTAAGGAGTGTTAAATGAAGTATGCATCTCTTCCTGTGAGATATACCCAGAATCATTGAGATAAGATTTCCATTATTCTTCAGAATCTGAGGAATCATATTCAGAGTCGTCTCCATTAATAGCGTCAATCTCTTGTGGAACAGGGTGGATAAAATCTCCACTGTGAAAAATATTTTGAATGAGAGGAATGAATTCGTTTTTTCTTTTAGCTTTTGTGAATACTAGAGAAAAACTGAGGCCTCCTCTGGTTTTGTTATTGGTTGGAATCACAACTTGTCCCCACTCTTTAGTGGTACCACTTTTTATCACTCGAATTGCGTCTTTGTAAGAGGAAATGGAAGCCCTTTTTTTTTTTACTATCTTCATTACTTACAGAAAGTTTCTGTAACTGAATTCCAATGACTTCTTCAGGTTCCAAGTAAGAAAACGATGACAGGTTCCTTATAATCAAGGCATGTACACCACACACAGTAACCAGATTGTTATCCTTAACAAACTTCACTTTTTGATGTAGTGTTGAGGTGACGGATCCCGCTTCATGGATCTAATGGCGGCCCAACAAGCAATTGTATGCGGCTTGGATATCCATTACTTGGAAGGTAATTTGAAAGGTATTGGGACCAATAGTTATAGGAAGGTCAACTTCACTAATAACTATCTTCTTGGACCCGTCAAAAGCTTTGACGACAATTCCGCTGCCCCTCATAGGGGTGCCTTGGAAGGACAATCTAGTAAGAGTTGATTTAGGCATAACATTTAGTGATGAACCAGTGTCGATTAGTACACTTAATAAAGCATCATTCCGCAGTTGATTGAAATGTTTAATGCCATATTGTGATTTTCCCCTTCTTCTGGAATATCTTCATCATAGAATCTTAAGTTATTACAGGGGGTGATATTAGCAACATTATTGCCAAATTGATCCACTGTCACGTCATTGTTTACAAATGCTTATTCCAAGACCTTCTGTAGAGCTTCCCTGTGAGCCTTAAAAGGGATAGTATGGATATTTTGGACGGCGTGTTTAGCAACTGATCTACAATGTTGTATTCACTCTTCCTGATCAACTTTAACACTTAATCACTATCTTTTATCTAATTTGTGTCATTTGGTTGTCCGATCTGCTTAAGAGGATTGTCAATTTGTTTCTCCTTTCTTGGGACTTCACTTTCAAATTCTTTATTGAACACGCGTCCACTTCTGGTAACTCGGCTTATATCTGCGATGTTGATAATCGATGGTAGGGGTACCTTTTTCCCATCTTCAAGCATGGTGGCACCATATTTGTAAGGTATGGCCTTCTCAAATTGATATAGAACTGGGCCTGGTCGGTATATGACCACAGGAGTCCTAGTAGTCTTCCGACTGTCATAGATGATTTCGATTGGTTCAAGCTTGGGAATATTGGTGATCCTTCAGCTATCATAAGAGACTTTCATACATTTAGGTTCGTTAAACTGATGAATTATGGTGTAAACATCCTCATTCTCCTCATCATCAATGTGTTGTCTTTCATGGAGGAAAGTAATGGTTCTTTTGTCTAACAACCCTTGAATCTCATTTTGGATGAGAAGACAACCACGTTGGCTTCGGCGAGACTTTTTACAGGCTGCATGATCATGATGATTGGGACCAAAGTAATCAAGTTTACACAAACATTTATGAAACTTGACTAGTGATTCCTTAATATATTTGATGTCAAAAACTGTGTATTCTCCCATAAAATTTTGCACCATATTGATTGGTTAGTGTGGTCTCATTCCGTATTCTTGAATCCAACCTTGATCCATTTGTTCCTGCAGAGTTGTTTGTACGACGTAACATCCTTGATTGTTTATGGAGTAAATTCTGTAGGAAACATAATCATAGGGATTAAAAACACCTCATCTACTATGTCATTCATGTATTTTGACCAAATTCCTCCTAAAATCATGAGCGCGATAAACCTTATAGGTGCCCAGGCATCCATAGACCATGTTAACAAAAGCTCCTCCATGTTGGGACAATGGATACAATTGAAAATTTGGATTACTGTCCTTAAAAGAGAAAATCCCATTTTTGGTAAGCCTTTGGACATTAGCATTAAAACTAAAACAATTCTCGATCCCATGACCGGGCGCTCCCTGATGATAGGGGAAAAACTGGTCAGCTTTAAACCAATAAGGAGGGCCTTTTGGGATAGCAAGAGGAGATTTTGTTTGAATATGGCCTTTGGCCAATAGTGCTGGAAATAACTCTGCATACATCATTGGCATATGATCGAATCTAGGAGACCTTTGAACACAATTGTTGTTGTTATATTGCGGGTGAGCCTGTTGGGAAGGTTGTTGCTAACTTTGTTAATATTGCGGTTGTTGTTGCTGATGCTGCTTTTGATTTTGACTATGAGAATTTTGTGGCTGGTAGGCTGGAGCTGGTTTCGAATTGATAACAGGAGATACATTTGTTATCTGTTGCGGTGGATATTTTTATCTTGACTGGCTTTGTAACACAGTGCTGACATCCTGTTCCTTTTTCTTTAGGAACCCACTTCCGTGTCTTTTATATGGTTCTTCCTCTTTGGTTAACCGTCTCTCTCGAACTTCTTCCTCCAATTGTACTCCCATGTTTACCATTTCAGTAAAATCATTAGGTGAACTGGCAATCATATGATCGTAGTAAAAGGGATTCAGAGTTTTTAAGTATATCTTTGTCATTTCCTTTTCTTTGATAGGAGGAGAGATTTGGGCGGCTACTTCTCGCCATCTTTGCTCATATTCCTTGAAAGTTTCTTTTTCCTTCTGAGACATGGCTCTGAGTTGACCTCAATCAGGAGCGATATCTAGATTATATTTGTATTTTTTCACAAAGGCCTCACCAAGATCACCAAAATTCTGAATCTTTGCAATATCCAATCCCATATACCACTTGAGTGTGGCACCGGTCAAATTATCTTGAAAGTAATATTTCAGTAGTTGCTGATTGTCTAATTGTGTTGACATTTTTCACGCATACATAACCAAATGACTCTGATAGCAAGAATTTCCCTTATACTTTTCAAAGTCAATTACTTAGAATTTGGGTGGTATTTTGACATTTGGAACTAGGCATAGGTCAACTGCATTCTTTCCAAATAAGTCATATCTTTTCAGAGCTTTGATATCTGTTTGCATATTTGTGAACCTATCTTGGAATTCATCCCATCTTTCATTTATTTCCATGGTTTCACTTGGAGGAGCATGGTAAATTTGTCCCTCGATATATGGAGTAGTGTGTACCACGATGGATGGTATTGACATGACCGCTGCATATTTTGAGGATTCAAGAACCAGAGGTTTGTAACCCTCCGGTGTAAATTTAAAATACATGCCCTAAGGAAAACCGGGAGGTATGGTATAATGCAGAACAATAACTGTGGTGACAGGAACAGCTGTAGAGACAATTTCTGAGATAACAGTCCTTTGAATTGGAGTTAAAGGTTGATTCTGAGAAGTTGACAATGCTATTGAGCCTTTCTATATCATCTTTTAGAACAGTGACTTCCTCTCTAAGTTCCTTGTTTTCTTGATCAAGTCTGTTCATCTTCTTTTGACGACTGACCCGAGTATTATATGAATGAGACAGTTTGGCTTTAAAGTGAGAATACGTGTAAGTTTCTTGGAATTCAAAATGTTTGAATGATGCATGATGTGTAAAAGATGTAAATGACTCTGTTTTGCAAGGAACTTAAAAAATTTATGTTGCAAACATCATACAAATGGATAACTCTTTTGAATAATCTTAAAAGGTCTCATTTTATTTAATGTATTTGAAGGATTACAAACATGGAAGTACAAATTCAATAGATCTAAACAAAGATGATAAAGTCAATCATGCAGATTCTGAGGAAAGCTTGTTGATGAAGATCCATCCCATGTTGTTTCTTCTTCTGTCTCTTCAGTTGTGTATTTTCCTTTGTAAGATGATCGATGATCTTCTTCCAAGCACCTGAGGTGGGAGGAATATGACCATAGAAAAATAAATTCTCTTGTTCTTTTTGTCTTTCCATAGTATGTTGCTCCAAGATTTATATCAAGTCGTCTTTTTCTTTTAGTTGTCTTTTCAATTCTCTTCTTTCAGTCCTTGTAGTGCAAAATTTGTCTTCCCAGGTGTATCTTTCTAGCTTCATCCTAATTAAAAGCTCTTGACATTCCTTCTTACTCTCAATAGGATAAGGCATCCCGAGTTCACAAGTTCTGGTACTGACCCACTGAATGTAGGGCTTGAAAGCAACATAATTCTTATTTTCCAACTAATCTTTTCTATTTTTATGAATGGTGTGCCAAGCCTTTATGACTGCCTTCTTCAAATATAGATTTCCACCCTCATTGAGGTAGAAGAAACCTAGCACCAAGAGACTGCTAGGTCTGTCCTTCATGCCCAAACTGACGTCTTGCAAGAGCAGGGTTGTAATTAATCCCTTTGTGTATACCAAGAAGAGGTATATTGGGGAATTCTCCACAATTTTCTATGATAACTCATTTTTCATATGTTGGATCATACCAATTCATATTAGTATGAGTAAGAGACATAAGCCTCTGAGACCACCTGAGTTTGTCAAGATTTTCAACAAAGAGTCTGGTTCTTGGTAGATGTGATTTAAACCATTTGTACAACAAAGGTGCACAACACATGATTGTTCCACTATCCTTCAGAGTCCTGTGATGAATGGAATGGTAGGTATCTCCAAGTAAACTAGGCACTAAGTTACCACTTAAAAACATTTGGATGGCATTGAGATCAACATAGTGGTTGATGCTTGGAAATAGCACAAGTCCATAGACAAGTAGGGCAAAGACAGCTTCAAAAGCACTTTTACTATTGGTTTTAGCCAATTCTGTAACTTTTTCTATCAAGAACTTAGAAGTTAAACCTCTAATTCCTCCCTTGGAGGTGAAGTTGTTTTTCACATCCGAAGTTTCCAAATGAAGGGCCTTTGCAATGACTGAGTATTTAGGAATTTCCTCTGAGCCATTGAAAGGGATTTTGTTTAGTACTGGTAAACCAATCCAATAGGAATACTCTTCCAAAGTGGGTGTTTGTTGGTAGTATGGAAATGTGAAACATTGGTAGAGAGGATCATAGAATTGTACAAGGGTGTCAAGAATTCCTTCTTCAACACTGGCCTTTAGACACCCAAGAGTCTTCCATAGTTTCTTCTGAAATTCTCTAGACAAGAGATTAGACGACCTAACTTTCTCAATTCTGTTGTATTAGGATCTTTAGAGTTGTACTTCTTGGTATTTATTTTCCCAAAATCCAGGTTAAAACCTATGATATTTTCTATATAGGTTTTAAGTTCCTTGAATTTTTTTTATGAAAAATGATGTTTGAGTGAATGTATGGACGCACACATATACAAAATAGCAAACATGGGTTCAAGGGTTCGACGTCACGAGCACAAAGTCATGGGTCTAACCAAACTAAGATAATGTGTACTATGGGTTCATTGTACCTGTAGAACATGTTTTAATATGGCCCCCAGAGTCATAGGTCCGTCTTTCGGATATTATCAACACACCGACTACTAAAAAATCAATAATATTCTCAAGAGAAACTCATCTGCGTGTAGTATCGCGTATCAATTATCTCAGGCCTACACCTGGATAATCATCGGACTATATCTTAAAAGGCCAAGTGGGGAAAATGGATACTAAAGGTCCTTGGCTTCTCGGGCTCCCAGGTCAGAAAAGTAATAACATTACGACTACTCGCAATGGCATCAGTAATTCCAAAGGGGCCTTCACTGAGTGTGATTATATCATATGTCACTCATGCATAGGGTTACTCCAGACATGTAACTTTTGATTATATTAACATCCTATCTTATGTATGTAATCTCAAATTCGGGTTAGGATTTGTCTCACTCATAGAGATCAACCAAAGAAAAACCCAAACAAACATGATGGATACAACAAATAAGCAAATGATATCAATAGTAAAACACAAATATACCATACAGGCTTAATCCTTTTAGAGGGAATGATATTCCTAGTTCCCCAGTGAAGTCACCATTTTTCTATCGACGCGGGATTCGGTCTCTTATTTCGAAGTGAGGTCGTCCCTTTTTTTCAGTCCACATGTGAACTTTTAATTTATCCCAGGAGAAGGAAGGGGGAAAATATAAATAAAACTGTGGGGTGCGTGCAATGCAAATGCACTAAGAGATTTAGAAATCGGGATTAGTTATACAAAGGGAAGGTATTAGCATCCTAAGTATCTATAGTATTCTATAAGAGCCTCTTGCATATATTGTGCTTATTGTTGGTAAAGTCATCTGCTGTGTATTGTGGATTTTTTTGACTATTTTGGGTGAGTGATAGGAGATATTTTTGTAAGTTGAAGTGGTTTGAGAAGAAGGTATGGGAACCTAAGGGTTTTATTTATTGCTATGCTCGCTAAGATCTCGCAATCTTATGCCTACGTATTCTCAAAAGGAAATTGAGAAATCAGAGCGTTCGTAGTTCCACCTACTAATGGGTGGATTTGGGTTTGTTTAGAAGAGACAAATTACCATCTTAAGGAAGATATATCACCTATTCACCACAAACATTTTTGATAAAATAGTAAGGGAAGAAGCTTTGAACTTGGATGTGGAAAATCCAGAGTAATGCCACATCTTCCTTTAAATAAGTCTCTGTGTTCTAAGAGAAGGACCTTGAATTGGATGTATAATCAAAAAGTGTGCCACTTACATCACTTAAATGAAAGAAGTGTTTTTTTTACCGTGATAAGAGATGGACTCCAGTTTGGATTTTGAATCAACAAGTGTGCCACTTACATCACTAAAAATGGAAAAAGTTTGAAAATATTTGATTGAATGTTGTGTGAAAATAGAAGAGACATCTTTTCCATAGAGATGACTCATGTCTTATCTCTGGGGAAGTGTTTTGAGTTTGAAGCCAAAAGTTGGCTAGGATCTAAAGGTTTGAAGCCACAAGGGGAAGGGTGTTTGACTTCAGGACTTCACAAGGGGAGTTCTCGTCTCTTTGTTGAAGAGTTTTGAATTAGAAGTCTGACTTCCTTGTATAAAGCCTAGGAAGAGGCTAGGTTAATTGTTAAGTCTCCTTGTACAAAGCCCAAGAGGAGGATAAGTTGATGAGAAATTCAACAAGGGAACCTAATGGTTTGACCTAGGTTATAGTTGAAAGGTATCCTAATTTTTGTGTGTATAAACTTAAAGGGAAAAGCTAAAAGGTTACTCGCTAGGATCTCGTAATCCTATTCCTACATATCCTTAAGAAGGAGGTCAGGGCAATTGTAGTTCGGCCTTAATCCCAAAGTGTAAAAAATGTCAAGAAAACTTAACAAGGTAAGTTTAATCAAGCTTTTAAACAAGTATAGTCGTCGAGGATGACATGATTATGGTATGATTAAACATGTGTGGCAATATGTGAATGTACATCAATTAGAGATATATATCTGTCATAGTAAAAGTTTATGAAGGAAATACTTGAACATGTGAGCAAAGATTTAATCAATGAGGCAATCATAAAGAAGTTCAAGTGAGAAGGGTATTCAAGGTGATCAAGGATTAAAAAAATGAAGGGTAATCAAAACCTTAATGAAGGTTTGTACAAGAAAGCTTCTGAGCAAGACATTCAATCATGGTTGAATCAACGGCTTTTGGGAATGCAAACTCATGTGAAAGTCCAAGTCAAGCATCAAGGATATTTTCATAGAAAGAGGTTATTTAAAGTAAAACCTTAAGGTTTCAAAAGAATAACCAAAAGTATTTTCAAAAGAAAACAATACCTAAACAAGGTATGAATAGAGTGTAAGTCCAAAAATTCAAGTTAAATATTTTGAACAAGGTTTAAACATAGTGTATCATGAGCATAAAGACATGTATGTGCAATTAAGTCAAGGAAAAAATCAAAGGAAATCAAGAAAAGGTATGAAAAACACCTTAAAAAGTTATGATTTTCCAATTAAGAAAAATGGAAAAAATAAATAGTATTTTTGGGATTTTCAAATGGATTCTCAAAATATACAAGATAAATGAGAAGTGTAAGAAAATGGCTTTAAAATATTAAATTTTCTTATTGAAATGATTGAATGATTTGTGAAGAAAAATGAAGAAAAATAGTGCTAAAAAATTAGGAAGGGCCCTCCCAAGGTTTGAACCTGCGTCGTTGGGGTGGTTGGTTTAAATTTTTACCAATTGAACCATGCGCTATGGTTTGATGAAGAGTGCGTAGTAAAAATAATAAAGAAAGTTTTCGTTTGAAAATGTTTTTAAAAAATAAAATCAAAAGGTTTGGGGCGAGGGGAATTCGAACTCCAGACCTCACACTCACAAGCCTTCCAAAGGCACACCTTAACCACTGGGGTGGTTATACATCCATGTATCAAACCACACCCGTTTAATTAAGTATTAAAATAAGAGAAGAAATAAAAATGGCGCCACCTCCATGCTCGTCTTCTTCAACGAATGTAACACCCATTTTATTTATTTAGTCATTTTGGTGTTAATTTAATTATTTTATGTTGGTGTGCCCTTAGGTGGGGTGTGTTGGCATGTGATTGGTGAGTATCCTTGATATATAAGGATCATTGGTGGTGTGGAGATAATAATATAATAGTTAATAGTAATATTGGTGGTATTATTATTATTATTATTATTATTAATATTATTATTATGATTATTATCATCAGTATGAATATTATTATTGGTGGGTGTCCCTGATATGGGAGGATTATTGGTGGTGAATTGGTATAGATATAATAATATAATAACTAATAGTAATATTGGTGGGGGTATTATTATTATTATTATATTTATTATATTCATTATTATTATTATTATTATTATTTTGGTGAGATAATAATAGGATTATTATTACTATTATTATTATTATTATTTTATTAAGTTATTAACATTATTATTATTTTGGTGAGATAATAATATTATTATTATTATTATTATTATTATTATTATTATTATTATTTTATTAAGTTATTATTAATATTATTATTATTTTGGTGAAATAATAATAGGATTATTATTACTATTATTATTATTATTATTATTATTATTATTATTATTATTATTAAGTTATTATTATTATTGGGATTAGAGAATTAAAATAGAGAACGTGAGGGGTTAGTAGTTTTACGATACATTGTGAGAAGTTAGAGAAAGTGGAAAAAGAACGATAGAAAGGAGAGAACGGAAAAGGGAACGGAAAAGGGAGCGAAGAACGAAGGAACGGGGGAAAATCAGAATTGGCCAAACCTTGGAGGGTTCTTCAACCGACTAACAAGGTAAGGGGGAGAAACTTGATTGGGATGGTATATACATGTATAGGGTAGAGGGGAGTCCTTAACCCCGTAGGAAAATTCCGATCTATGAAGTTTTATATTGGCATGCTTGTTATTATTGTTGCTATTGATAAATTGATGCTTGACATTGATGAATTGTTGATTGGTATTGGTGAATTTGGTGTATATATATATTATGGTGATGTTAGTGAGATTATGGGTTGTTACTGCAGTGTTGATAGTAAATATAAATAGAGTTTTGGTGAGACTCTATGTTGTTACTGTAGTGTTGATAGTAAATATAAATAGGGTTTTGGTGAGATTCTATGTTGTTACTGTAGTGTTGATAGTAAATATAAATAGAGTTTTGGTGAGATTCTGTGTTGTTACTGTAGTGTGGGTAATGACCATGATTATAGCTTTGGGGAAAATTATGTGCTGTTTCCCTATAGTGTCGTTAATGACTATGGTTAGGACCTTGGTGAGATTCAGAGTGACTCTGAAGTGTCGGTAATGTACCGTAATGTTGGTTCTAGAGTAGGGAGTATAGGATAATTGGTAAGTATAATATATATTGTTATGTTATGATTGATGATGATTGTTGTTAATTATATAGTAATCGTTAATGAATTGGTGTTTTGGGATGATTTGGCATATAAGGCATATAGAGTGTTTTACAGTTTTTAGGGAAAATTCTGTATGGCTTTTGAGGTATCGATAAAGTGTGTAGGTGATGATTTTGGGAATAGGAATTAGAAGCCTATTGGTTACGGTAATGTGCAAGATTGGTATTAGAATAGACTGAGGATCTGAGTTGAGATGATAGGTACAGTTTGGCCTTGATGCACTGTAAGAATGATGAGTGTGGGAACTAACTTGTGTACTTGGTGATAGTGCATGTCTCCCGTAATAATGACTGGTGGACAATTAGTGGATGTATATGTATGTAGTGATCAGTAGGATCGTGTATTCCCCGAGTGTTGAGATGTGTTTATATATGGTGTTAGAGTGTGAACTCGTTTAATATCTAATTTAATTAAAATGAATGATGGGTGTATCATGTATATGATTATGGTGCAGTGATCAGTAGGATCGTGTATTCCCCGAGTGTTGGGATGTGTTTATACTTGGTGTTAGAATGTGAGAGTGCTCACTGTGTGAATTGATTTATATGGTGTTGGTGTATAATATATCTATGCATATATATGTGATGTATGATGATATGATCAGGAGGATCGTGTGCACTTAGTGTGCCTGAATATAATAGTTATGCATTGGTGTTGTGCATATCATGGTGTTTTGGTGGGATGAATCATGTCTCAGGAGGAGCGTAAGTGATTCATCCGTACTCCTTTGTGGAGAATGGTGGGGTTGAATCATGTCTCAGATGGAGCGTAAGTGATTCACCCGTACTCCTTTGTGGAGAATGGTGGGGTTGAATCATGTCTCGGATGGAGCGTAAGTGATTCACCCGTACTCCTTTGTGGAGAATGGTGGGTTCGATTGAATGAACCAATGAGTCGGTACCGTATGCATGGTGTTGAGTTGCATATTTGCATTATAATATGTTATATTGTAATTTGAACAGTAGGTTCGTTATATGGAGTTGTTGGGGGTGAATATTGGCGTGGTGGTGTGTTTTA
Source organism: Lathyrus sativus (assembly GCA_963859935.3). Lineage (NCBI taxonomy): Eukaryota > Viridiplantae > Streptophyta > Magnoliopsida > Fabales > Fabaceae > Lathyrus > Lathyrus sativus. The sequence continues at coordinate 362,523,044 of OZ012739.1, forward strand.
CTACCTTGTTTACATGTATTACATTACCATTATATTCTGATCATTATTTCTCACCCCTGTGTTGTTGTGGTCTGTGCTTCTTCGGAAGTACAGATAATCCAGGTGTTTAGCTAGCTTGGATATTGGTGTGACCTTCGAGTCTAGGATGCTCTGATACGTAACACGGGATATGGGTGTTGTAATTGTTTTATGTCAAACGTGTTGAAATCCTGTGACGTATCATGTTTTGATGTATTTTACTTTATGAAACAAATTCCGCTGTATTATTTTGAAAAGAATGAATAAAGTATTTTTATAAAATTTGGAGATGTGATATCCCACTTTTTGGTGAAAACTCTGATTATTATTATAATATTTATATTTTATTTAATACGGGAAGTGGGGTGTTACAATTGGTATCAGAGCAGGTCGGTCCGTCCGGCCAGTGTTGTTGAGTTGAGTTGAGTCTGTCCTTTGGGATGGAGACTGTGTGTTGTTTAACCTGGTGTTGTGGTTTAAATCCCTAGTATACGGCATGTGTGTGAAAACACTGTCGGTACGTGTTTATTTCCTAACCTTGTCTGCAGAAGCAGGAATGATTCCAGTGGGGGAGAAGTGTGTAATTCTCCGGAATGCTACGGTGTGGTGGCTTAGTGTGTTGAGGAATGCTATCATAGTTTGGTAAATATGGTTTGTACCCCATCATGATTTCGGCTGTCTATTAACAAATTGAGGAACTGATCACCCTTAATCTCTTGTTAATAGTAGACGGGATTGTGCTGGATGGGATAGACGGGTCTTGCAAGCTTGTGTGGCGTGAGCAATGAATTGTCCTGAGTTAAGCTAAGTGCTTAAGGGATTATTTTGAGGAGTTGGCATAATACGGTGTTGAGACGTTTATTTTGACGGAAACTTTGAATGAGAAGGAAAGTGAGAAAATTGGGATTTGTCAATTAGTTGAAATTGTCAGAGGTTCTCTGAGGAAGTAAGCGATTTACTATCGGAGTGTGAAGTAAAGCTTACACGTTTATTTTGTTTTTGGGACGAGTCTGATATTGATGACTCCATATTGTATGTTTACGTTGGGATTGGAGAAGTTGAAGAGTCAACTTGAAGACCCGCTGGGGGAGAGGTCCTTTTGTTTGAGTGTGTTACCGTAAGGTACACCAATTTTGTTGGTTAGACAGACAGAAGGTTTTGTGAAGCTTTGGGTGAACTATAGATAAGTGAACAAGGTGACTGTCAAGGATAAGTGTTTGCTTCCAAGAGTTAATGATTTGATGGATCAATTGACTGAAGGACGTGAGTTTCCGTGTTCGTGAGATCGCGAGTAGAATTATTGTGTTGTGGTGTCGAAGGTCGAAGTGGTATCGTAATAGGGGGCTCCACGATCTGCTGTTGAGATTGGAAGTAATCGGGTTTTAAAATATTTAAAGATTGAAAGTGTGTTGGACGGCCTCTTAAGTATGAAATTATGGTTATACGTTGAATTCCGAGATCGCAGCTTTTTACGGAATCGAAATCGGACACTCGGAAGTCAGGTAACGGTCGAAAATAGAATTTCGGGACTGTCATGTTCGCCGAGATTCGCCTGGCGAAGTGCCCTGAGCAGAAAATTGTTGTTGTGGTATTTTTGTCGTAACGGGAGAACCGTAACTCGGAATGACGCCCGGTTCGAAGCGTTGGAAAGCTATTGAAATTATCTATGAGATGGTGAAGTATTGACATGGAATTAAGCTATTTATTGATTAAGTGTGTTTGAATGTTGCAGTAAGGGCTGGTAGTACGGTACGTGTTCCCGCCATAACTCACAACTTGTTTGTTCATTTGGCATGGGATCTTCTTTAATTATTTATATAAGGAAATGGTTGTGTTAATAAATGATAGTTTAAGGTAGTCGAAGAGTATAGAGGATTATGTTGAGCATAAGGAACTGGAGTTATCAGTGTTAGAAAAAGAGCGGTGATATACTTCCATAAGGAAAGTTCTGCCGAATCTGATAGAACTAATTGTGGTGTTTGTGATGCTTGTTGATATAATTAGGGTATTTGCTAAAGGCAACTTCAGCGAGTTTCAATTATGCAAAAGGCAACTTGAAGTGTATAAGAGAAATCATTCGACCAGTGATTTAGAGTTGGTTACTATTGTGATTGTACCGGAGTCGGAGTCTTCAAAAGTTCAGACTGAGATCGGAGATGTTTGCTGATCTTAAGAGTTTAAGGTGTTTGTTTAATTTGAATAAGACGAATATGAGGCATAGGAAATAATTGGGACTTCGAAAAGAGTACGACTTCGAGTTGAATTACCATTCGGGTAAAGCGGACATGGTAGATGATGCAGTGAGTTAGAAATATTTGCATATACCGAAGATGATGGTGAAAAGAGTTAGAACTAATTGAGCAATTTCATAATATGAGTTTTGTGAGTAAGGAGACTTCTTATGGAGTTAAGCTTTTATTATTAAGATCTGACTAGTGATATCCTTGAGCAGAATCGAAAAAGTTAGAAACCTGGGTTGAGTAGTGAATTAGTTGGAATTGATAAATTAGAGTCGAAGAGTGGATTGTCGGGTTTGTGGAAATAGTACCATGATGTGTTATGATAGGGTATGTGTACCAGATGTTGTTGAGGGGAGTAGGAGTACTCGTGAAGAAATACATTGAGGTAGATGGAGTATCCGCCCCGGTGCTATGAAGAAGTAACCGAATTTGAGTAGATTGTTTTGGAGACCATGGATAAGGGGAGGAGTAGTTGAGGTGGAATATGCTGGTTAGAATTGTAGGAATTCGAAGAATGAACATCAGAGACTGTTGAGTCTGATGCAGTCGTTAAATATTCCAGAGTGGAAATCAGGTAGTATTTTCACGAAATTGGTGTCGAGATTTCCAAAGAATTTGTAAAGACATAATTTTAATTTGAATTGTTAAGAGTGGATGAACTATTCCGTGTTGAGGATATACGAGATGCATATTGAGAAAGTGGCGAAGTTAGATGAGATACTGACGAATATTGTGTCAGATGGGAATTTGAGGTTTATATTGAGATTTTGGAGGGGCCTACAGGAAGCATCGGGTACTAAGTTGAAGTTGAGTTCGACTTACCATCCGCAAACTGATGGTCAGTCAGAGAGGACTATTAAGTCTGTAGAGAATTGGTGAGAGCTTGGGTGTTGGATCGAGGTGGATTGTGGGATGATTAATTACCGTTGATTGAGTTACCTATAATAACGGTTACCATCCTAGTGTCGGAATGGCACTATTTGTGGCTCGGTGAAATAGGGAGTGTAGGACTCTACTGTGTTGGAATGGGTCGAGTGAGAGTGTTGTGCTCAGACCTGAAGATTATGTTGAGAGGGCTGAAAAGATCAAGAGGATCCAAGGAAAGATGTGTTTGGATAGTCACGCCGGTGACTGATGTTGGTCGAGCTTCGAAGTCTCAGAAGTTCGCACCGTGTTCTGTGGTTTGTATCAGAGTGGCGCAGCAGAGGTATGGGAGGAGTAACATGTTAGACCGTTTTTCCCGCTGTCGCTATGAATTGGCATGATATGTTTCATGTGTCTTAGTTGAGAAAGTACATTGAACCAGGTGGATGATGTACAAGTGAAAATAATTTGATTGTTGAGGCATTGCTATTTCGTTTGGACGAGTGAGAAACAACTCCGAAGGGAGGGGATATCTTTGGTGAAAGTAACTTAGGGAGGTGCTGCAGAAGGCAGTGTGACCTGTTAGTTGGAATGAAGGATGCGGGAAGCGTATCCGGAAGTGTTCCATCAGGTAATTTTCGAGGACGAAAATACTTAAAGTGGGGGAGAGTTGTAACACCCATTTTATTTATTTAGTCATTTTGGTGTTAATTTAATTATTTTATGTTGTTGTGCCCTTAGGTGGGGTGTGTTGGCATGTGATTGGTGAGTATCCTTGATATATAAGGATCATTGGTGGTGTGGAGATAATAATATAATAGTTAATAGTAATATTGGTGGTATTATTATTATTATTATTATTATTATTATTATTATTATTATTATTATTATTATTATTATTATTATTATTATTATTATTATTATTATTATTATGATTATTATCATCAGTATGAATATTATTATTGGTGGGTGTCCCTGATATGGGAGGATTATTGGTGGTGAATTGGTGTAGATATAATAATATAATAACTAATAGTAATATTGGTGGGGGTATTATTATTATTATTATATTTATTCTATTCATTATTATTATTATTATTATTATTATTATTATTATTATTATTATTATTATTATTATTATTATTATTATTTTGGTGAGATAATAATAGGATTATTATTACTATTATTATTATTATTATTTTATTAAGTTATTAACATTATTATTATTTTGGTGAGATAATAATATTATTATTATTATTATTATTATTATTATTATTTTATTAAGTTATTATTAATATTATTATTATTTTGGTGAAATAATAATAGGATTATTATTACTATTATTATTATTATTATTATTATTATTATTATTATTATTATTATTAAGTTATTATTATTATTGGGATTAGAGAATTAAAATAGAGAACGTGAGGGGTTAGTAGTTTTACGATACATTGTGAGAAGTTAGAGAAAGTGGAAAAAGAACGATAGAAAGGAGAGAACGGAAAAGGGAACGGAAAAGGGAACGGAAAAGGGAGCGAAGAACGAAGGAACGGGGGAAAATCAGAATTGGCCAAACCTTGGAGGGTTCTTCAACCGACTAAGAAGGTAAGGGGGGAGAAACTTGATTGGGATGGTATATACATGTATAGGGTAGAGGGGAGTCCTTAACCCCGTAGGAAAATTCCGATCTATGAAGTTTTATATTGGCATGCTTGTTATTATTGTTGCTATTGATAAATTGATGCTTGACATTGATGAATTGTTGATTGGTATTGGTGAATTTGGTGTATATATATATATTATGGTGATGTTAGTGAGATTATGGGTTGTTACTGCAGTGTTGATAGTAAATATAAATAGAGTTTTGGTGAGACTCTATGTTGTTACTGTAGTGTTGATAGTAAATATAAATAGGGTTTTGGTGAGATTCTATGTTGTTACTGTAGTGTTGATAGTAAATATAAATAGAGTTTTTGTGAGATTCTGTGTTGTTACTGTAGTGTGGGTAATGACCATGATTATAGCTTTGGGGAAAATTATGTGTTGTTTCCCTATAGTGTCGTTAATGACTATGGTTAGGACCTTGGTGAGATTCAGAGTGACTCTGAAGTGTCGGTAATGTACCGTAATGTTGGTTCTAGAGTAGGGAGTATAGGATAATTGGTAAGTATAATATATATTGTTATGTTATGATTGATGATGATTGTTGTTAATTATATAGTAATCGTTAATGAATTGGTGTTTTGGGATGATTTGGCATATAGGGCATATAGGGTGTTTTACAGTTTTTAGGGAAAATTCTGTATGGCTTTTGAGGTATCGATAAAGTGTGTAGGTGATGATTTTGGGAATAGGAATTAGAAGCCTATTGGTTACGGTAATGTGCAAGATTGGTATTAGAATAGACTGAGGATCTGAGTTGAGATGATAGGTACAGTTTGGCCTTAATGCACTGTAAGAATGATGAGTGTGGGAACTAACTTGTGTACTTGGTGATAGTGCATGTCTCCCGTAATAATGACTGGTGGACAATTAGTGGATGTATATGTATGTAGTGATCAGTAGGATCGTGTATTCCCCGAGTGTTGAGATGTGTTTATATATGGTGTTAGAGTGTGAACTCGTTTAATATCTAATTTAATTAAAATTAATGATGAGTGTATCATGTATATGATTATGGTGCAGTGATCAGTAGGATCGTGTATTCCCCGAGTGTTGGGATGTGTTTATACTTGGTGTTAGAATGTGAGAGTGCTCACTGTGTGAATTGATTTATATGGTGTTGGTGTATAATATATCTATGCATATATATGTGATGTATGATGATATGATCAGGAGGATCGTGTGCACTTAGTGTGCCTGAATATAATAGTTATGCATTGGTGTTGTGCATATCATGGTGTTTTGGTGGGATGAATCATGTCTCAGGAGGAGCGTAAGTGATTCATCCGTACTCCTTTGTGGAGAATGGTGGGGTTGAATCATGTCTCGGATGGAGCGTAAGTGATTCACCCGTACTCCTTTGTGGAGAATGGTGGGTTCGATTGAATGAACCAATGAGTCGGTACCGCATGCATGGTGTTGAGTTGCATATTTGCATTATAATATGTTATATTGTAATTTGAACAGTAGGTTCGTTGTATGGAGTTGTTGGGGGTGAATATTGGCGTGGTGGTGTGTTTTACTACCTTGTTTACATGTATTACATTACCATTATATTCTGATCATTATTTCTCACCCCTTTGTTGTTGTTGTGGTCTGTGCTTCTTCGGAAGTACAGATAATCCAGGTGTTTAGCTAGCTTGGATATTGGTGTGACCGTCGAGTCTAGGATGCTCTGATACGTAACACGGGATATAGGTGTTGTAATTGTTTTATGTCAAACGTGTTGAAATCCTGTGACGTATCATGTTTTGATGTATTTTACTTTATGAAACAAATTCCGCTGTATTATTTTGAAAAGAATGAATAAAGTATTTTTATAAAATTTGGAGATGTGATATCCCACTTTTTGGTGAAAACTCTGATTATTATTATAATATTTATATTTTATTTAATACGGGAAGTGGGGTGTTACAACGAACTTCAAAAAATTTGAATTTCTGAACTTGCACATTTCTCATCCAAATGATATGATGTAAAAATCAAAAACGTCTGGATTTTAACAAGGAATTGTATGCCATTATTCAATTTCATTTATATTAAGTGTATCAAACGAAATCAATGCTAACACCATGTAAATCCTAACTGAACTTTTCAATATGAAATTCCATATGGTCATGATAAATGAAATTTAATGAGGGAAAATGATTATAATATCATGATAAACATGTCTGTAACTTGAATGATCAAATTTGATGCATGAATCATAGATTTCAGGTTTTGAGGAAACTTACGTTGCAAGTGAGAATCGAATTCTCTGTTGGAGGTGTTACAAATGTGATTTAATTATCTGGACAGCTTCCTTGACCCTCAAGGATGGTGTTACAATGCATAGAATGAGTTGAAACCCTCTGGATCACTTGGCTCGATCCAATCTGCAGCTTATGATATATATTAAGCAAATGGCATGTGACTTGGTGATTCAGATGTTACAGTTGAGGTTTGAGTGTTTGGATCACTTACACATGACGTATGTGAAGTGTTTGCACGCTTGGTTTGAGGGGAAATGGACTGGTTTGAGAATTCCAAGTTTTCCCTCTTTGAGAACTTTGAATTTAGCAAGGAGGAAGAGTTGTGAGAAAACAAGCATTGACAATGTTTTGGTGTACTTAGAATGATCAAAATGACCTCTATTTATAGGGAAAGAAGTTCATATATTTTTAATTTGAGAGGATCGGGGTGCAAACCTTTATCCAATAGATGATGTCATGTAGTTGTTTATTGAATGCCAAGGTACATAGCTTACTTTTGCACCCCAAATTTTGACCCCTTAGATCCTCATCATCATTGTAGGATCATATTCATTTGATTAACTAACCTTAACCCATTCCAAGTTTATCTTTGTCAAGATGCAGATGAATCAGGGTTCCATACCGTCAAAATCGAGGCTTCGATGGTCTGATCAATCAATGTTTTGGATTGATTCAACTATAAACAAGATCAATAATACTACATAGGGTCAAGTATGAATCCAATTTGAGGTTGTCACCCAAGAATTGAAAATAGTGCAGTTCAAGATACCCGATTAGGATTTTCGATTAGGAAAAGTCAACTGTAGTTTGACTTTTGATTTAAAAGGTGTTTCAATGGTGGGATCATGGTCCATTAAGCTCATATGGCTTAGTAAAGTCTATCCAAAGAGTTTCAAGTCCTAAGAATACCCGAAACCTCAACAGTCGACTCGGTAGTCATCGATTGATCGAACGGTTGACCGAAACGTCAACTCTTCAACAATAAGGAATTTGACTTCAAGATGTGAATAAAAAATGTTCCTTATGTCATATTACACCTTCCCATAAAATTTCATGACCATTGGATCAAGGGTTAAGAAGTAATTGCAAAAATCGGGAATTAGGGTTTTGAAAGGGGCAAAACCATAACTCTTCAACCACATATCCAAATGAAGTGGTTCAAAGCTCATTGGAAATATCTTGATAAGTCCTACAAAAGCCTCAAATTGGTCCGTGATCAAAAAAGGCATAGATTTGGAGTTATGACAAAATTCATTTCAAGAAGGGAAATAACTTTGAAAAATTCTAAGTTATTTAGCCTTTTAAGTGATTTTTTCAGCAACTTGGAAGGGTTTTTCAACCTATTTCCATCTAGATAATGGAAATCTCAAAAACATGAAAGTTATACAGCTACTTGAGGGATTTCTAAATTGTGGTAGAACTCCTCAATGGCATGTGTGAGCAGAAAGTTATGGATCATGCAAGTTAGGGCTGCCACACTTGAGATTATCAATCCAACACTTTTCAAAATTCAGATTTCCATCACTTGATCTATCCTTGACCCTTGGATTATCATTCAATCTGATAATTAGAGGTTTGGATGAAGGAAAATGCATAAAAATGAGAGATATGAAGAGAGAGGCAAGTTGCAAGCAACTTATAATAAAATAATCAAATGTGTAAGAGGAAAGAGAAACTTTTCTCCTAAGAAAACTGTAGCAGCTGCAAGACTCATCACTCTAAGCTCTATGCAGTCACTTCATCTACCATTCCACTTGATTTTCTGACCTTCCTTTGTCCATGGAACTGATATGTAGAGATCTTGGCAAGATTCATTTCAAAAACTTCATAATCTCCCTCCAAAATGTGGAAAATCCAAATCTTCCCTCGTGTTCATTTTCACTATAAATAGAGGCACTCTCTATGATGTTATACACACCAGAGCACTCTTAAAAACCAAGAGAAAGAACAGCTCTCAACTCTCCACCATTTTCTCAAAAACTTCATTTCTCAAAAATTTCAAGTTTTCACTAAAAACTGCCTTGAGTAAAACTCTGCTCAAACTCAGTTCCACCACTTCCAAGCCACTCAAAACCATTTACACAATCCATAAAAATTGTATAGAAGGTGTCCATACATTCAAACCACCCAAAAACATCATTTTCCTAAAAGTCTAACTTCATACCTTAGTATGTTGACTTTCATGCACTTTGGAAGCCAAATCTTTACCTGAGGCACTTCCCACCATTCCAACACTCCCAACACTTCATATATATCATGTCTCAACTGTCCAAACTCACAAAAACCAGCTGGGAGGTACACAACTCAAACTGTCTTGAAAGATAGCTTGTTGCTTCAAGAGGAAGAAAGCTCCACATCTTTGCCAAAGAAGAAGATCTCTGGGTTTCTTAGCTTTTTAGTTTGGTCTAGACTTGTCTACAAGATGTATGTGATGCTCAACCTCTTTATTATTCATTCATTGTCATGTTTTACCATTTTGAGATGCTTGTTGTAAAATGTACTCGTGAAAACAATGCTACTTTCGACGAAGGAGCCCATGACACAGCGAACTTTTAGAATACATTTTACCCCAATTTGGCCTTATTAGGACGTAGTGCGAAGGCTATAAGGAAGTATTTCCAAAGTAGTTGATACGCGATACTACACTCGGGCGAGACTCTCTGGAGAATATTATCGATTACTGAGTGGTTTTGGAAATTGATAATATCCAAAAGATGGGATGTTGACCCTGGGAACTTTGTTAAGAACCCGTTCGGCAGGTACAAATTAACCCATAGTACACATCCTTGGGGATGGGTAGACCTTTGACTCCTTTCTTTGATCTTGAGCCTAGGAGGTCTTTGTGTATGCATTGTATTTATGAATACTTGCCCTCATGTTATGTGTGCATCATCCCATCATATCACCATAAGCATATCATGTCCCAACTAGTTTTGTAAACTCAGTCGATCTCTGGTATTTTTAAAAGTTGTAACTTTTCCAACGATTGATGAAATGAGGGTTTTGACCTAGTCAATCTTCTGAGTTTTGTAAAACCAATTTGCTTTTGCATTTCATTTGCATTATGCATTTGCATTTCTCAGCCTTGCATCGCTTTTGATCAGAGATAGAGAAGGGATACCTAGCGCATATCCAGGACAAATGGCAACAATGGAGGGACTTTTGACAGCTCAGGAAATGCTAAAAGAGGATATCAGAATTCTCAAGTGTCAGATGAATTGGGTTCTAGAGACATTGCAGAACATGATGAAAAAGGAAGGTCACCTTAACCATGTGACGTCCAGAGAAACTAGGGATGCATTATCTCTGATGATTCCTCCAACTCAAGGACATTCTCGGTATCAACCACCAGATAACCGTCAATCGCGTCAACACGCCCTACAAAAACCAAGGAAACCAGAAAGTCTGTTCCCAATGTCACACAATCAGATATTGCCAGACTTGATCCAAGGCGAATTGATAATACCAAAGGAGTTGAAACCAGTAATTCCTCCTTACCCTCTGAACTGTGGTACCAACGCTAAATGGGACTATCATACTGGGGCGCTAGGGCATTCAACTGAAGTCTCTCACCAGTCGGTGTTTGTTCCTCCTCATGGTTCTCAAAGCCGGAGATTGAACAAGAAAAATCATGTCAGGAAAAATAAGACTTGTGGTAGACCAACTCTAGTACCATAAGCAAACTTTACCCGCTACTGATTCAGAACTCACTAGTGACTCCACGATTATCCAATCCTGTGCCAGGACCATGGCATAATATGAACCTGAACTGTGAATTTCACAAAGGAGCTGAAGGACACAACTTAGATGCATGTATAGCATTGGGTTATCTTGTACAAGATCTAATCATTGACAAACACTTGGTCCTCGAGGAAGACCACCCAGAAGTAGAATGTGGATATCATACTGGGACAACAGGGCACCTAGTTGAAGAGTGTGAAGGTTTTAAACTAAGACTGCAAGAGTTGCTGAAACCTCAGGAGGATAAATCAAATGACAGTGCTGCGATTCATAAATCCAAGGGCAAAGGACCCGTGAGACCCATCATAATTCTATATCACGAGGAGCAAGTGGTGGTTGAAAGTGTTTCCCCACATGAGCCTAAAATTTGAAATTTGTTTTGTCAATTTTAATTCCCTAAGGCTGGCAGCTGTAGACTGTTTCAACATTTTGCTGAGTTTCTTTGCATTTGAATTGCTTGTAAGCTGTTGTTCATTTTGAATTGGCAAGATTAATGAAATTTTTTTCCATCTTTTGATTAAGTCTATTCGTTTCACTCTTTCTTTTTCCTTTCATTATTATGAGATGACGAAAAATGCAAAAATTTCTTTTCTTTACTAAACTGTTGTTTAAAGCAAAGATTGGGGAGGATGATGAAAATTATATCCATAACTGTTGTTGATATGCTTTCAATTTAACTTTGCCGATGATGTAAGGCATTGTTTCAATCCCTAAACACTGGAGAAATAAGGAAGATAATCCCTCGTTAAACCCTTCGAGCCTAGAAGTAGGAGTTTTCTTTCTTTACAAAAACAAAACCTTAAATCTCAAACCCGGGGCGGGTAGTTCTCGGTTAACTCGAAGATATATGCATACAAGACACTTTTCGTATAAAGGTGGTGCACTCAGGTTTTCCTTCGTACACAACAAGCAAGTGTCGAAGATGCTTTTCAGCATAAAATATGATGATGGTTCACTGTAAGCCATTAATCAAGGTAGTCACCTCCTTTCTCGAAAAAAAGAAAAAAAAGGGAATTGAAAAGCCCGCTAAGTCAAAACCTATGAAGGAGACTTAGGCAAAAATGGGGCATCCCATTGACTGTATATTCGAACAAAGAAGTTCAGACAAAAGTCAGGGATAACAAAAGTGAGGAATGTTGTAAGAGTTATCACTCTTAAAAAATCCTAAAATAGTCAAAAAGTTATCAAATACTGTAAGGGAGTCGTGACTACCCTAGGTTTGTAAGCCATCAACAACTATCATCAGTTCAATTCTTAAAGTCTGTAAGAACCTGAATGTATAGTTTGAGTTAACTGAGCGTAGGATTGGAGTTCATCATGGAGAGTGGGTGAGAACAAATAAATTTGAGCCATTATTCTTTGTTTCATGAACCGTGAACCAAGCCACATTACAACCCTTAAAAGACCTAATTGAGGCAAGGTTGTTTTGAAAGCATATTACAGCAAGGTTGGATAACCTGACTCCTAATGATCTTTGTTAATTGTATGTGTCCATCACTTTATCCATCATTTGTAAAATGATTGGATCACTTTCACTTTGATCACTTGATCACTCCGCCGTGTGTGTTTCATCAAAAAATGTTTTTCAAAAGATCGCATGAATTTTACATTGAAAATTGCCAACTTTTAATGAACAACATTGCGTGCAAGACGATCAGATGTCAAAGGAATCCCAACAAACGATGTCGGCTAGAGAATTTGACTTGATAAAGGAAGCTTAGCCTGGGGCAACCAATTTGAAGGATTTTTTAATCATTTGTTACAACGTTCATCTGATCATAGCCGACTAGGCCAAGATCAGATGAAGCTCTCAATGAACAGTTTAGTCTGGGACAGATCTTTTGCAGTTACCAACTAGCAGGGGCAAGTTTCTTCCCTAGTCGTTACTTCCACAGTGTGAAGACTTTTTTGTACAAATACCGTTAAACTGGGGCAATCACGTTGAGATTTGTAAATCTCTCTCTATAATAGTTTGAAGACATTGAAGCATCTTTATGTTAGTTCTCTTGATGGTTTCTTCCCACTAACCACGTAATCTGGGGTAGAAAGAGTTGAAGACTATTCGTCGCAAGAGCCGTTGCTCACTTGAAAAGGATTATTACCATCATGGGGCGTAAATGTTTTGTTCTCATGGTACCTTTTTCCAAGCTCTCCAGTTAAGTTGTTACTTGGGTTGATTTGGGAATCTCTCGATATGGTTTTCATCCAACAAAGAATTCAAATTCATGATGGCAATCCAAGTGAAGTCATGCTGTTTTGGCCTAAGAAGATTACTCTCTCCCAAAGAAGGTGGTAACCTTGAAGTGGAATTGTTGTTCTTCATGATCATCCCTTTGATGTCCAATTTTGAAGTTGGTTGGGTCTCCGTGTCGAGATGTTTATTTCATCTCCTATTTTTTTTTGTCTGTTTCGTCAGCATAAACATAAGCATGGCATAAAGCATGTGCATAGCATCCATGCATTTTTGTTGTCTCCGGTTGTTACTTGTTCCTATTTCACTTTGGTTCCCTCCTCAGTGATTGGGTGTGTTGTCTCTCTCTAATAGAGTTGTCAGCCCTTAAGCATAAAACGTCCATCCTTTATTAATTCCCCACAGAGTTTAATCCTCGTGGATGATGGTTGCTTCAGTTATCTTTTTCCATGATTGGGTAAGGTAAGTCACCATTTGAGTTCATTTCTCAATGGTTGGAGTCTTGTTTGACATTTTCTTTCTGGCTATATTCTAGATGGAACTTTGGTCCCTGTCGGTCGCAGAACCTACCTGGATGTGCATTTATTTTGCACTATCTGTCAAGAAGGACATTTTTGTATCATCATCAGCGATAAATGGCAGTCTCTTCGGAGAAGTTTAATCGTCTTCAGCGGTAAGTGGCAATCTCTTGGGAGAAGCTTAACCGTCATCAACAATAAATGGCACTCTCTTCGGAGAAGTTTAATCGTCTTCAGCGAGAAATGGCAGTCTCTTAAGAGAAGTTTAATCGTCTTCAGCGGTGAGTGGCAATCTCTTGGGAGAAGTTTAATCGTCTTCAGCGATAAATGGCAGTCTCTTCGGAGAAGTTTAATCATCTTCAGCGGTGAGTGGCAATCTCTTTGGAGAAGCTTAACCTTCATCAACGATAAATGGCAGTCTCTTCGGAGAAGTTTAATCCTCTTCAGCGGTGAGTGGCAATCTCTTGGGAGAAGCTTAACCTTCATCAACGATAAATGGCAGTCTCTTTGGAGAAGTTTAATCGTCTTCAGTAATAAGTGGAAATATCTTCAGAGAAGTTTATCCTTCATCAGCAATGAGTGGAAGTCTCATTTAAGAAGCTTATCTTAAAGACGTTGATGCACGGTTGCAACCAGCATTGTTTGAATATCCAGTGGATACTGGTATAAGTAATTTGGTGGTGACCAATCATATTTTAAGTAAGGCCCGTTGGTAATTGACATTATGAAAATCCATGGACAACAAATACTGACAATTTGGTTGTGTATCAGTCCAAACTAAGTCACGATGATTTCCATCCCAAGCTCAGGTTCCGTACCTTTTGAGATGTATTGTTGCGATCCCAAGCACAGGTTGTGTACCTTTGGAGATAGATGTATTGTTTGATCCCGAGCTCATGTTTTGTACCTTTGGAGATGTATTATTCCAAGCACGGGTTTTGTACCTTTGGAAGACGTTTGTTTCTATCCCGAGCAAAGGTTGTATACCCTTGGAGATAGATGTGTTGTTTGATCCCAAGCTCAGGTTTCGTACCTTTGGAGATGTATTATTCCAAGCACAGGTTTTGTACCTTTGGAAGAAGTTTGTTTCTATCCTAAGCTCAGGTTTCGTACCTTTGGAGATAGATATCGGTTTCCATCCCAAGCTCAGGTTTCGTACCTTTAGAGATGTATTGTTTGATTCCAAGCACAGGTTTCGTACCTTTGGAAGAAGTTTGATTCTATCCTAAGCTAGGGTTTCGTACCTTTGGAGATAGCTATTGGTTTCCATCCCAAGCTCAGGTTTCGTACCTTTGGAGATAGATGTTTGTTGCCATCCAAAGCTCAGGTTTCGTACCTTTGGAGATGTATTTTTTGATTCCAAGCACAGGTTTCGTACCTTTGGAAGAAGTTTGTTTCTATCCTAAGCTCAGGTTTCGTACCTTTGGAGATAGATATTGGTTTCCATCCCAAGCTCAGGTTTCGTACCTTCGGAGATAGATGTTTGTAGCCATCCCAAGCTCAGGTTTCGTACCTTTGGAGATATATTGTTTGAATCCAAGCATAGGTTTTGTACCTTTGGAAGATTGTTTGTTGTCATCCCATGCACAGGTTGTGTACCTTTGGAGATGTATACTTTGAATCCCGAGTTCAGAAATTCCCAAAGACTAAAGTGGTTGCATTTGCATGAAGTGTTCTATATCCTAATGTTTTGAGGATATTAGTTTTTGATCCTAAGGTTTTGAGGGTCTTCATCCAATCCTAATGTGTTGAGGGTGGTGTCTCTTCTATATCCTAATGTATTGAGGATGTTCAGCTTTCGTTCCTAATGTTTTGAGAGCCTGGGTACAATCCTAACGTGTTGAGGGTTGTGTCTCTGCTGTATCCTAACGCTTTGAGGATTTTAGCTTTTGTTCCTAAAGTATTGAGGGATATATTTATGCTTCCTGTTTGCAGACCTGGTCGTCACCAAACTCTTTGAAAATCCAGTTATTTATAAATCCAGTGGTTACTGGCATTGCTCGAAAACTAATCGTTATTAGTCAGTTGTTACCAATTCCCCAAGCTGAAGTCCTGTGTTTTATTAATGTTGTTTAGAATTCCCAAATTTTAATTGGAACTTTGGTTTGGTCGTCACCATCCCCCCCAGGAAGTCTAGTGGTATTTAGCACTTTTTGGGAACCGAACTTTGATTTGGTCGTCACCATCCTCCCCAATAAGTCTATTGGAAACTAACACAACTTGAAACTATTTGTTGTTCTGGTCGTCACCGGTTTCCCCATTAGAACCTTTTGCTTTCCCAGTCAAGTCTCAGAGAACTAGTGGATACTAGCTTCCCCGGCGCGTCCGGTCTTGTTTCTAACCTTTTCCTGAAGATCCCGTTTGAACTCTTCGTTATAGGAAATTTTCCTATCTGGTTATCCCCAGTGAGATTCGTGTCTCTGTTCCGTCTTTTCCCCAAGTGGATTTGTTCCCCAGCAAAGTTCCCCTCAGTGGGTCCATTCCCCAGTGAGGTTTGCGTTTCTTTTCTTTCGTTTCCCCAGTGAAGAATTGCCTTCTTCCCCGGTGGGCTTCCTCATCTGGTTATCCCCAGTGAGGTTTGTGTCTTCTTTCCCCATTAAAGATGTGTCTTCCTTGGTGGAATTTGTGTCCCCTGTGTGAAAGATTTCCTTGAGCAGCATATTTAGTCATGTTTGAACTATCTTGCTTAATTTGCTTTGAATCTTTCCCCAGTGTGTTGGGTCCCCGTGAGTGGTCACTCGTTGTATTGCCGTTCTTTTATATTTACTCGTGTGTCTACATCAGTTTTTGCATTCAAGAATCATAAGACATCATTTAGATTCATGGCATATTTGCATTCGTCCTTTTGCATACCATCGGATCTAAGGGACAAAATTTCTGGTTTGCTATATTTAAATACCTTTCACTATGATTCTATGAGGATTGTTATCTCTCATTACCATCTAGTGAAGATATTTAAATAGGGGCATCTGTTGCACCCCAAATTTTGACCCCTTAGATCCTCATCATCATTGTAGGATCATATTCATTTGATTAACTAACCTTAACCCATTCCAAGTTTATCTTTGTCAAGATGCAGATGAATCAGGGTTCGGTACCGTCAAAATCGAGGCTTCGATGGTCTGATCAATCAATGTTTTGGATTGATTCAACTATAAACAAGATCAAGAATATTACATGGGGTCAAGTATGAATCCAATTTGAGGTTTTCACCCAGGAATTGAAAACAGTGCAGTTCAAGATACCCGATTAGGGTTTTCGATCAGGAAAAGTCAACTGTAGTTTGAATTTTGATTTAAAAGGTGTTTCAATGGTGGGATCATGGTCCATTAAGCTCCTATCGCTTAGTAAAGTCTATCCAAAGAGTTTCAAGTCCTCAGAATACCCGGAACCTCAACAGTCGACTCGGTAGTCACCGATTGATCGAACGGTTGACCTAAAAGTCAACTCTTCAACAATAAGGAATTTGACTTCAAGATGTGAATAAAAAATGTTCCTTATGTCATATTACACCTTCCCATAAAATTTCATGACCATTGGATCAAGGGTTAAGAAGTAATTGCAAAAATCGGGAATTAGGGTTTTGAAAGGGGCAAGACCATAACTCTTCAACCACACATCCAAATGAAGTGGTTCAAATCTCATTGGAAAGCTCTTGACAAGTCCTACAAAATTCTCAAAGTGGTCCATGATCAAAAAATGCAAAGATTTGGAGTTATGACAAAATTCATTTCAAGAAGGGAAATAACTTTGAAAAATTCTAAGTTATTTAGCCTTTTAAGTGATTTTCTCAGCAACTTGGAAGGGTTTTTCAACCTATTTCCATCTAGATAATGGAAATCTCAAAAACATGAAAGTTATAGAGATACTTGAGGGATTTCTAAATTGTGGTAGAACTCCTCAATGGCATGTGTGAGCAGAAAGTTATGGATCATGCAAGTTAGGGCTGCCACACTTGAGATTATCAATCCAACACTTTTCAAAATTCAGATTTCCATCACTTGATCTATCCTTGACCCTTAGATTATCATTCAATCTGATAATTAAAGGTGTGGATGAAGGAAAATGCATAAAAATGAGAGATATGAAGAGAGAGGCAAGTTGCAAGCAACTTGTAATAAAATAATCAAATGTGTAAGAGGAAAGAGAAACTTTTCACCTAAGAAAACTGTAGCAGTTGCAAGACTCATCACTCTAAGCTCTATGCAGTCACTTCATCTACCATTCCACTTGATTTTCTGACCTTCCTTTGTCCATGGAACTGATATGTAGAGATCTTGGCAAGATTCATTTCAAAAACTTCATAATCTCCCTCCAAAATGTGGAAAATCCAAATCTTCCCTCGTGTTCATTTTCACTATAAATAGAGGCACTCTCTATGATGTTATACACACTAGAGCACTCTTAAAAACCAAGAGAAAGAATAGCTCTCAACTCTCCACCATTTTCTCAAAAACTTCATTTCTCAAAAATTTCAAGTTTTCACTAAAAACTGCCTTGAGTAAAACTCTGCTCAAACTCAGTTCCACCACTTCCAAGCCACTCAAAAACATTTACACAATCCCTAAACATTGCGTAGAAGGTGTCCATACATCCAAACCACCCAAAAACATCATTTTCCTAAAAGTAATACTTCATACCTTAGTATGTTGACTTTCATGCACTTTGGAAGCCAAATCTTTACTTGAGGCATTTCCCATCATTCCAACACTCCCAACACTTCATATATATCATGTCTCAACTGTCCAAACTCACAAAAACCAGCTGGGAGGTACACAACTCAAACTGTCTTGAAAGATAGCTTGTTGCTTCAAGAGGAAGAAAGTTTCACATCTTTGCCAAAGAAGAAGATCTCTGGGTTTCTTAGCTTTTTAGCTTGCTCAAGACTTGTCTACAAGAGGTATGTGATACTCAACCTATTTATTATTTATTCATTGTCATGTTTTACCATTTTGAGATGCTTGTTGTAAAATGTAGTCATTGTTGTCCCATACTAGTTCTTTATCAAGAAATTAGGTTTAGTAGCTATGGTATGTGCTTTTGTCAAATTATATTACTCATGAATGATGTGTTGTTGTTATGTTACAATATTGCACTTTGATATTGTGTATAACTTTTTTTTGAAGATTTTGTCTATATGGTAATTTTAAGGATCCAAACATTGGAATGTTGGTATGCTTGCCCTATATTTGTCAATCTTAGTGTATTGATGATATTTGGATGACTTGTAAGTTATTTCATGAGATCCCCCTGCCCTAGATCATGTTTGAATCTAGTTTGGCTCTTGTTTTCACATTTGTGTTATTTTGTGTCATTATTGCTTTACCATTACCATGAATCTTGTGCCAAGATGCTTGTGCTTGCCTTATTGTGTCTCAAGTGTTTAAAAATGTTGACTTGTTATGTTTTGGTTATGATTATATCATTGGAAGTTTTGAAAGCATGAAGTTTGGTTGTTAGGGCCAGTTGTGAGATTTAGTTTTTTTGTTGTCACAAGTTTGGATCAGCACACCAGTTTTGGTTTGGATTAGTTTTTGCTTGATTTTAAGTTGTAGAATAATTTGTTAATATGTTTTGAGATTGTATGTTGTACTTGTAAGTTCAAAGTGGCCCTACTTGCTCAAAACTTTCTGTCATTCTCATCCTGCATTTTCAAAACCTTATGATGCCAACCACATACCATTTCCTGTTCCAACTGATCTTTGCTTTATCTATGTGCATAGTATCATTGTTCTACATGTTTGAAACTTGTATGTGGTACCAAGTCACCTCAACTACCATGAACCCACCTGCTACCTTAATAAGTTGTTGTTTTTGTATTTCTTAAGTTTCAATATGCCCTTTTCTGTTTGATGATGATTTGAACTAATTTGAGAGCATGGAAGTGTCCTTTAACATGATTATGGTGTGTGTGTGTCATTGGTTTAACATGAAACCTCAGCATCTGAAACTGCACTTGCTGCACCATCATTTTCTCCCAAAATAGTCTTTTTCATCTACACCATATAACAATTTCTGTTTTGAGTGAAATGTGCTAAAATTTTGAACTCAATATCACCTATTATCATGTCTATGATGTGTGTGTGTCTTTGTTTTGGTTTGAAACCTCACCATTTGAAAACACACCTGCTGCATCATCAATTTGCCAAACAGCTTTTTTGCATCTCATACAAGCATACCAAATTCTGTTTTAAGTGCATTGTGCTTGAATTTTGAGCTTCATCCCATCAGTTACCATACATGAGATGTGTATACATCATTGTTTGACCTTAAACTCATCATTCTGATCTGTGCTTGCTGCATCCCTAGTTGATTCCAAGACTTCTTTTTGCACATCAACCAAAATGCCAAAATTCTGCTTTGATTAAAGTATGCCTGAACTTTGAGTTTGATCTCATCTATCTTTATGTTTGTGATGTGTGTGTATTGATTATATGACCTGTTTACACCTGATTTGATCTTTCACTCCCATGATGCATTATCAATGTGTTTTCAAAAGACAGTTTTTGCATCTCATACCATAATTTGCAATGCCATACCATTTTCCTATTTGAGCATAAACTTGTCTGATCCATGATTTTAGAACCATCAGTTGACATAATTGAAACTTGTGTTTGATACTTACATGAACTGAACCTACTCAGAATTGGAACTATGCAGCCTGCATTTTCATGGTATACCTGCCATGAATATACCGTTTCTCTTTCTGTTTGATTTATGACTGGTCTTGGGGTGTAGAATTATCTGTCAGCATGTTTGAAATATGTGTATGACGGTTGTTTGGTCTGAACCATTTCAATACATGTTTGATCTCATATTTCATCTTAGCATGCCTCATAGTAGCTTGATAGCCTTTTTTTAATCCATGACAGAATTGGTGTGATGTTTGGAACATGAATATTGTGATTGCTACCAGAACTTCTTCCTTATGTTTGAACTTGCTTATGTTGCTGTCAATTGAAATTATGTGTACATGTTCAGTCTTTGTAAAGACATTGCTATTAAAGCTCCTCCTATTTGTTTTGAATCTATCTTTCAATCTTCTCTGGCCTGCTCATGATTATGCTTAACTCAATGTTTGAACACATATATGCCATGTACATGTTGTTGTGTTTTTTCATGTCTTGTGATTTGTGAAGGATGATGATGTGGTTTGACAGCCTTCCCCTAAAAAAACTTCAACTCTTGTACTAGCAGTTTGCTTTAGAGATTTGTAGGTGTTTTGATGCAGTTTTTGACTTGTTGAAATTATGTTGATAAATGTTATGGACATTATGTTTTGTTCATGTGCAACTCATGTTCTTAGTAGCCACTCTCATACCAGTTCCTTGTCTTGAGGTCCTTTGATTGGTTTTCTGGTTGTAACTCATTTAACATCACACTTAAAACTTGCTCATGCCTTTTCTTGATCTTAATCGCATCTGTTGTGTTCCATGTTTCTCAAAACGCATCTCAAGGTTCCAATTTGCATATGCATTCGTGTTTTAATTTGTGATTGTTATCTCAAAATTTGGTTATGACCATTGTAATGCTCATGAAAAATCATTCTAGTTAGGCTAAAATTTCATGAAAAAAGACTGAATATTGACCAAGTTATGAATCAAAACGCATTCTTCATTTTCCACTTGTTCTTGATTCCAAGCTTGCCCAGAAAACCATTAAAACATGCCTTTTGTATTTATGGGGGTGGCTTTATACTTGGATGTATAGCCACCCCAGTGGTAATCAACTTGTGCACATATTACCCCTTTCACTTGCCGATCCTGAGTTCGATCCATGGGATCAACTCTTTTGGGCTTTTTTGATTTTCAATTTGTCATTTGATTCATTTTCTTCACTCCTTGCCTTTCCTTACCAGTGCGCGCGCAGTGGCCTATTGGTCTATGTTGTGTTTGTGAACACCAAGGGCGTGGGTTCAATCCCTACATATGCCATTTATTTATTTGTGAGTTTTTTTTATTATCATAAAATCAATGAAACTTTTATAATTCATAACTTGTTCATTGTTTATTATTTTTAACCCGTTCTTTTTGCAACTTGCTCGTCGTAACGTCTAGTTTCATTTAACGGATTGCAATCTCAACTTGTTTGTTTTTTACAATGCCTTTTGCCTGCTTGCTAGAAAATTCGTTCTTAGGTCGTTACCTTACGTTTCGATTAAATTCCCTGCACGCCATGCTTATTTTATCTTGTGAGATTTATTGATATCGGATTTCTTTATGTTTGTTAACATGTTGAGATTTCATTTCTAGTTGGTTGTTACCATGAATTATTGTTCTCTTTCTAAAGTCTTGAAATTAACCGTTGTGAACATTCCTTGCGTATTTGATTGTCATCAATGCCTAAATGTTGCTACATTTGATACACTTTGAATTTATAACATGATCATCTTAAAGTTTTGACTTACTTGTATGATTATGGTTTTCATCTTTGTTAAAGATGTTTGATTCTCGGTTATAACCATTTGTATTATTTGATCCTTGCCTATTGTGATATGCATGCTTGCTTGGTTGTTACCATATATCTTTTTCATCCTGCTTAATTGTTTATTACTTTGTTAAGTATTTCTTCCCCAAGTGATGGAACTTTTTAGTTCTCATCCAAGTTACCCCTTCTCTCTCCTTCCAAAGGAAAAGTCTCTCCATTGACCCTTGTGTCATGGATAGTTCATTACCCTACCTTGACTTTGTGAAGTCATCTTGAACCTTAGTATAAGCCTTAGACTTTGCCTTTAAGTCTAGAAAAACCCACCCTTATTAGGAGTGTTCTTCAACTAGAACCCTAGGCTAGAGTTTGTAAACTCTATGTAAGAATTATAGTAATAATTACTTACTCCCCTCTTGAGCGTTATAACATAGATCTAGAGAGTTTTGTTAAACTCTATACAAGCATTGTAATGTTTGTTCCCCTTTGAACCTTGATCATAATTAAGTGTTCTTCAACCCTAGTGAGGTGAACTACGATTGTTGTGATTCTATCCTAGTTAGGATACGTAGGCAGAGGACGCGATGTCTTTGCGAGCAAACTTAAAAACTATCTTTAGGTTTTAACCTATCACCCTTAACCTTTACCCAATCCCAAACCTTAGCAAACATTTACCAAACTTAGCATGCAAACAAACAAAAGGTTCCTG
Organism: Lathyrus sativus; assembly: GCA_963859935.3. Classification (NCBI taxonomy): domain Eukaryota; kingdom Viridiplantae; phylum Streptophyta; class Magnoliopsida; order Fabales; family Fabaceae; genus Lathyrus; species Lathyrus sativus. Next base: position 362,545,666 of record OZ012739.1, read on the forward strand.
TAGAGTACTACAGATGTTTAGGATGTGAAATACCTACCTTATGCATAACCAACCCCCAATCCCCGAATCTCTTAGCGTTGTTGTTACATCGCGAAAAGGGTTTTTCTTTCTTTAGACATTTCCTTTGGACAAATTAAAGTCTGGTTGTGAATTTTAAGAGTTAAGATTCAAGTTAATCAATAGCTTGGTATCACGATTCTCACCGCAACAGAAATGGTGACTTCACTGGGGATATTTCTTAACTTGGGGGTTTTGCCTATTTTGTTTAATTGCATGCTATATTTGTGAATATTTGCTTAACATGTATATTTGTCAATATATTTGTTTATATGTTGGGTATTGGGTGCTTTGAGTGGTGAGACGGTCCTATACCCGGACTTGAGTGCAATTATGATAGGATGGTGGTATATTCAAGAAGGCTTATAGGGAGTTGATTCCCGACCAAGCTAACTTGAGAAACCACCGCTCAGTGTAGGCCCTCTTGAGAGTTTAGTATTGTTGATCGAGTATTCGTGAAAACAATTCTACTTTCGACGAAGGAGCCCATGACACTGTGAACTTTTAGAATACATTCTACCCCACTTTGGCCTTATTAGGACGTAGTGCAATGGCTATAAGGAAGTATTTCCGAAGTAGTTGATACGCGACACTACACTCGGGCGAGACTCTCTGGAGAATATTATCGATTATCGAGTGATTTGGGAAATTGATAATATCCAAAAGATGGGATGTTGAGCCTGGGAACTTTGTTAAGAACCCGTTCGGCAGGTACAAATTAACCCATAGTACAAATCCTTGGGGATGGGTAGGCCTTTGACTCCTTGCTTTGATCTTGAGCCTAGGAGGTCTTTGTGTATGCATTGTATTTGTGAATACTTTCCCTCATGCTATGTGTACATCATCCCATCATATCACCATAAGCATATCATGTCGCAACTAGTTTTGTAAAACTCAGTCAATCTCTGGTATTTTTAAAAGTTGTAACTTTTCCAACGATTGATGAAATGAGGGTTTTGACCTAGTCAATCTTCTGAGTTTTGTAAAACCACTTTGCTTTTGCATTGCATTTGCATTATGCATTTGCATTTCTCAGCCTTATGTCGCTTTTGATCAGAGATAAAGAAGGGATACCTAGCACATATCCAGGACAAATGGCAACAATGGAGGGACTTTTGACAGCTCAGGAAATGCTAAAAAAAGGACATCAGAATTCTCAAGTGTCAGATGAATTGGGTTCTAGAGACATTGTAGAACATGATGAAAAAGGAAGGTCACCTTGACCATGTAATGTCCAGAGAAACTAGGGATGCATTATCTCCGATGATTCCTCCAACTCAAGGACATTCTCGGTATCAACCACCAGATAACCGTCAATCGCGTCAGCACGCCCTACAAAAACCAAGGAAACCAGAAAGTCTGTTTCCAATGTCACATAATCAGATATTGCCAGACTTGATCCAAGGCGAATTGATAATACCAAAGGAGCTGAAACTAGTAATTCCTCCTTACCCTCTGAACTGTGGTACCAACGTTAAACGGGACTATCATACTGGGGCGCTAGGGCGTTCAGCTGAAGTCTCTCACCAGTCGGTGTTTGTTCCTCCTCAAGGTTCTCAAAGCCGGAGATTGAACAAGAAAAATCATGTCAGGAAAAATAAGACTTGCGGTAGACCAACTCCAATACCATTAAGCAAACTTTATCCGCTACTGACTCAGAACTCACTAGTGACTCCATGATTATCCAATCCTATGCCAGGACCATGGCATAATGCGAACCTGAACTGTGAATTTCACAAAGGAGCTGAAGGACACAACTTAGATGCATGTATAGCATTGGGTTATCTTGTACAAGAGCTAATCATTGACAAACACTTGGTCCTCGAGGAAGACCACCCAGAAGTATAATATGGATATCATATTGGGACAACAGAGCACCTAGTTGAAGAGTGTGAAGGTTTTAAACTGAGACTGCAAGAGTTGCTGAAACCTCAGGAGGATAAATCAAATGACAGTGATGCGATTCATAAATCTAAGGGCAAAGGACCCGTGAGACCCCTCATAAATCTATATCACGAGGAGCAAGTGGTGGTTGAAAGTGTTTCCCCACATGGGCCTAAAATTTGAAATTTGTTTTGTCAATTTTAATTCCCTAAGGCTGGCAACTGTAGACTGTTTCAGCGTTTTGCTGAGTTTCTTTGCATTTGAATTGCTTGTAAGCTGTTGTTTATTTTTAATTGGAAAGATTAATGAAATGTTTGTGCATCTTTTGATTAAGTCCATTCGTTTCACTCTTTGTTTTTCCTTTCATTATTATGAGATGACGAAAAATGCAAAAATTTCTTTTCTTTACTAAAGTGTTGTTTAAAGCAAAGATTGGGGAGGATGATGAAAATTATATCCATAACTGCTGTTGATATGCTTTCAATTTAACTTTTCCGATGATGTAAGGCATTGTTCAATCCCTAAACACTGGAGAAATAAGGAAGATAATCCCTCGTTAACCCTTTCGAGCCTAGAAGTAGGAGTTTTTTTCTTTACAAAAACAAAACCTTAAATCTCAAACCCGGGGCGGGTAGTTCTCGGTTAACTCGAAAATATATGCATACAAGACACTTTTCGTATAAAGGTGGTGCACTCATGATTTCCTTCGTACACAACAAGCAAGTGTCGAAGATGCTTTTCAGCATAAAATATGATGAGTGTTCACTATAAGCCATTAATCAAGGTAGTCACCTCCTTTCTCGAAAAAAAGACAAAAAAATGGAATTGAAAAGCCCGCTAAGTCAAAACCTATGAAGGAGACTTAGGCAAAAATGGAGCATCCCATTGACTGTATATTTGAACAAAGAAGTTCAGACAAAAGTCAGGGATAACAAAAGAGAGGAATGCTGTAAGAGTTATCACTCTTAAAAAATCCTCAAAAAGTCAAAAAGTTATCAAATACTGTAAGGGAGTCGTGACTACCCTAGGTTTGTAAGCCATCAACAACTATCATCAGTTCAATTCTTAAAGTCTGTAAGAACCTGAATGTATAGTTTGAGTTAACTGAGCATAGGATTGGAGTTCATCATGGAGAGTGGGTGGGACCAAATAACTTTGAGCCTTTATCCTTTGTTTCATGAACCGTGAACCAAGCCACGTTACAACCCTTAAAAGACCTAATTGAGGTAAGGTTGTTTTGAAAGTATATTACAGCAAGGTTGGATAACATGACTCCTAATGATCTTTGTTAATTGTATGTGTTCGTCACTTTATCCATCATTTGTAAAATGATTGGATCACTTTCACTTTGATCACTTGATCACTCCGCCGTGTGTGTTTCATCAAAAAATGTTTTTCAAAAGATCGCATGAATTTTACATTGAAAATTGCCAACTTTTAATGAACAACATTGCGTGCAAGACGATCTAATGTCAAAGGAATCCCAACCAACGCTGTCGGCTAGGGAATTTGACTTGATAAAGGAAGCTCAGCCTGGGGCAACCAATTTGAAGGATTTGTTAATCATTTGTTACAACGTTCAGCTAATCAGAGCTGACCAGGTCAAGATCAGATGAAGCTCTCAATGAACAGTTTAGTTTGGGGCAGATCTTTTGCAGTTACCAGCTACCAGGGGCAAGTTTGTTCCCCAGTCGTTACTTCCACAGTCTGAAGACTTTGTTGTACAAATACCATTAAACTAGGGCAATCACGTCGAGATTTGTAAATCTCTCTCTATAAGAGTTTGAAGACATTGAAGCATCTTTATGTTAGTTCTCTTGATGGTTTCTTCCCACTGACCACGTAATCTAGGGCAGAAAGAGTTGAAGACTATTCGTCGCAAGAGCCGTTGCTCACTTGAAAAGGATTATTACCATCATGGGGCGTAAATGTTTTGTTCTCATGGTACCTTTTTCCAAGCTCTCCAGTTAAGTTGTTACTTCGGATGATCTGGGAATCTCTTGATATCGTTTTCATCCAACAAAGAATTCAAATTCATGATGGCAATCCAAGGGAAGTCATGATGTTTTGGCCTAAGAAGATTACTCTCTCCCAAAGAAGGTGGTAACCTTGAAGTGGAATTGTTGTTCTTCATGATCATCCCTTTGATGTCCAATTTTGAAGTTGGTTGGGTCTCTGTGTCGAGATGTTTATTTCATCTCCTATTTTGTTTTGTCTGTTTCGTCAGCATAAATATCAGCATGGCATAACACATGTGCATAGCATCCATGCATTTTTGCTGTCTCTGGTTGTTACTTGTTCCTGTTTCACTTTGGTTCCTTCCTCAGTGATTGGGTGTGTTGTCTCTCTCTAATAGAGTTGTCAGCCCTTAAGCATAAAACGTCCATCCTTTATCAATTCCCCACAGAGTTTAATCCTCGTGGATGATGGTTGCTTCAGTTATCTTTTTCCATGATTGGGAAAGGTAAGTCACCATTCGAGTTCATTTCTCAATGGTTGGAGTCTTGTTTGACAGTTTCTTTCTAGCTATATTCTAGATTGAACTTTGGTCCCTGTCGGTAGCTGAACCTACCTGGATGTGCATTTATTTTGCACTATATGTCAAGAAGGACATTTTTGTATCATCATCAGCGATAAATGGCAGTCTCTTCGGAGAAGTTTAATCGTCTTCTACGGTGAGTGGAAATCTCTTGGGAGAAGCTTAATGGTCTTCAGCGATAAATGGCAGTCTCTTCGGAGAAGTTTAATCGTCTTCAACGGTGAGTGGAAATCTCTTGGGAGAAGCTTAACCTTCATCAAAGATAAATGGCAGTCTCTTCGGAGAAGTTTAATCGTCTTCAGCGGTGAGTGGCAATCTCTTGGGAGAAGCTTAACCTTCATCAATAATAAATGGCAGTCTCTTCGGAGAAGTTTAATCGTCTTCAGTAATAAGTGGCAATCTCTTCAGAGACGTTTATCCTTCATCAGCAATGAGTGGCAGTCTCATTTAAGAAGCTTATCTTAAAGATGTTGATGCAAGGTTGCAACCAGCATTGTTTGAAAATCTAGTGGATACTGGTACAAGTAATTTGGTGGTGACCAATCATATTTCAAGTAAGACCCGTTGGTAATTGACATTATGAAAATCCATGGACAAAAAATACTGACAATTTGGTTGTGTATCAGTCCAAACTAAGTCACGATAGTTGCCATCCCAAGCTCAGGTTTCGTACCTTTGGAGATGTATTGTTGCGATCCCAAGCACAGGTTGTATACCTTTGGAGATAGATGTATTGTTTGATCCCAAGCTCAGGTTTTGTACCTTTGGAGATGTATTATTCCAAGCACAGGTTTTGTACCTTTGAAAGACGTTTGTTTCTATCCCGAGCAAAGGTTGTGTACCATTGGAGATAGATGTATTGTTTGATCCCAAGCTCAGGTTTCGTACCTTTGGAGATGTATTATTCCAAGCACAGGTTTTGTGCGTCTGGAAGAAGTTTGTTTCTATCCTAAGCTCAGGTTTCGTACTTTTGGAGATAGATATTGGTTTCCATCCCAAGCTCAGGTTTTGTACCTTTGGAGATGTATTGTTTGATTCCAAGCACAGGTTTCGTACCTTTGGAAGAAGTTTGTTTCTATCCTAAGCTCAGGTTTTATACCTTAGGAGATAGATATTGGTTTCCATCCCAAGCTCAGGTTTCGTACCTTTGGAGATAGATGTTTGTTGCCATCCCAAGCTCAGGTTCCATACCTTTTGAGATGTATTGTTTGATTCCAAGCATAGGTTTCGTACCTTTGGAAGAAGTTTGTTTCTATCCTAAGCTCAGGTTTCGTACCTTTGGATATATATATTGGTTTCCATCCCAAGCTCAGGTTTCGTACCTTTGGAGATAGATGTTTGTTGCCATCCCAAGCTCAGGTTTCTTACCATTGGAGATGTATTGTTTGATTCCAAGCACAGGTTTTGTACCTTTGGAAGATTGTTTATTGTCATCCCAAGCACAGGTTGTGTACCTTTGGAGATGTATACTTTGAATCCCGAGTTCAGAAATTCCCAGAGACTAAAGTGGTTGCATTTGCATGAAGTTTTCTATATCCTAATGTTTTGAGGATATTAGTTTTTGATCCTAAGTTTTTGAGGGTCTTCGTCCAATCCTAATGTGTTGAGGGTGGTGTCTCTTCTATATCCTAATGTATTGAGGATGTTCAGCTTACGTTCCTAATGTTTTGAGAGCCTGGGTACAATCCTAACGTGTTGAGGGTTGTGTCTCTGTTGTATCCTAATGCTTTGAGGATTTTAGCTTTTGTTCCTAAAGTATTGAGGGATATATATATGCTTCCTGTTTGCAGACCTGGTCGTCACCAAACTCTTTGAAAATCCAGTTCTTTCTAAATCCAGTGGTTACTGGCATTGCTCAAAAACTAATCGTTATTAGTCGATTGTTACCAATTCCCCCAGCAGAAGTCCTGTGTTTTATTAATGTTGTTTAGAATTCCCAAATTGCAATTGGAACTTTAATTTGGTCGTCATCATCCCCCCCCCCAAGAAGTCTAGTGGTATTTAGCACTTTTTTGGAACCGAACTTTGATTTGGTCGTCACCATCCTCCCTAGTAAGTCTATTGGAAACTAACACAACTTGAAACTATTTGTTGTTCTGGTCGTCACCGGTTTCCCCATTTGAAGCTTTTGCTTTCCCAGTCAAGTCTCGGAGACTTAGTGGATACTAGCTTCCCCGCCGCGTCCGGTCTTGTTTCTAACCTTTTCCTGAAGATCCCGTTTGAACTCTTCGTTATAGGAAATTTTCTCATCTGGTTATCCCTAGTGAGATTCGTGTCTCTGTTCCGTCTTTTCCCCCAGTGGATTTGTTCCCCAGCAAAGTTCTCCTCATTGGGTCCCTTCCCCAGTGAGGTTTGCGTTTCTTTTCTTTTGTTTCCCCAGTGAAGAATTGCCTTCTTCCCCGATGGGCTTCCTCATCTGGTTATCCCCAGTGAGGTTTGTGTCTTCTTTCCCCATTAAAGATGTGTCTTCCTTGGTGGAATTTATATCCCCTGTGTGAAAGATTTCCTTGAACAGCATCTTTAGTCATGTTTAAATTATCTTGCTTAATTTGCTTTGAATCTTTCCCCAGTGTGTTAGGTCCCTGTGAGTGGTCACTGGTTGTATTGTCGTTCTTTTATATTTACTCGTGTGTCTGTATTATTTTTTGCATTCAAGCATCATAAGACACCATTTAGATTCATGGCATATTTGCATTCGTCCTTTTGCATACCATCGGATCTAAGGGACAAAATTTCTGGTTTGCTATATTTAAATACCTTTCACTGCGATTCTATGAGGATTGTTATCTCTCATTACCATCTAGTGAAGATATTTAAATAGGGGCATCTATTGCACCCCAAATTTTGACCCCTTAGATCCTCATCATCATTGTAGGATCATATTCATTTGATTAACTAACCTTAACCCATTCCAAGTTTATCTTTGTCAAGATGCAGATGAATCAGGGTTCCGTACCGTCAAAGTCGAGGCTTCGATGGTCTGATCAATCAATGTTTTGGATCAATTCAAATATATACAAGATCAAGAATACTACATGGGGTCAAGTATGAATCCAATTTGAGGTTGTCACCCAGGAATTGAAAATAGTGCAGTTCAAGATACCCGATTAGGGTTTTCGATCAGGAAAAGTCAATTGTAGTTTGACTTTTGATTTAAAAGGTGTTTCAATGGTGGGACCATGGTCCATTAAGCTCCTATCGCTTAGTAAAGTCTATCCAAAGAGTTTCAAGTCCTCAAAATACCCGGAACATCAACAGTTGACTCGGTAGTCACCGATTGATCGAACGGTTGACCGAAAAGTCAACTATTCAACAATAAGGAATTTGAATTCAAGATGTGAATAAAAAATGTTCCTTATGTCATATTACACCTTCCCATAAAATTTCATGACCATTGGATCAAGGGTTAAGAAGTAATTGCAAAAATCGGGAATTAGGGTTTTGAAAGGGGCAAGACCATAACTCTTCAACCACACATCCAAATGAAGTGGTTCAAAGCTCATTGGAAAGCTCTTGACAAGTCCTACAAAATCCTCAAAGTTGTCCATGATCCAAAATGCATAGATTTGGAGTTATGACAAAATTCATTTCAAGAAGGGAAATAACTTAGAAAAATTCTAAGTTATTTAGCCTTTTAAGTGATTTTTTCAGCAACTTGGAAGGGTTTTTCAACCTAGTTCCATCTATAATTTGGAAATCTCAAAAACAAGAAAGTTATATAGCTACTTGAGGGATTTCTAAATTGTGGTAGAACTCCTCAATGGCATGTGTGAGCAGAACGTTATGGATCATGCAAGTTAGGGCTGCCACACTTGAGATTATCAATCCAACACTTTTCAAAATTTAGATTTCCATAACTTGAGCTATCCTTGACCCTTAGATTATGATTCAATATGATAATTATAGGTGTGGATGAAGGAAAATTCAGAAAAATGAGAGATATGAAGAGAGAGGAAAGTTGCAAGCAACTTGTAATAAAATAATCAAATGTGTAAGAGGAAAGAGAAACTTTTCTCCTAAGAAAACTGTAGCAGCTGCTAGACTCATCACTCTAAGCTCTTTGCAGTCACTTCATGTACCATTCCACTTGATTTTCTAACCTTCCTTTGTCCATGGAACATATATGTAGAGATCATGGCAAGATTCATTTCAAAAACTTCATAATCTCCCTCCAAAATGTGGAAAGTCCAAATCTGCCCTCATGTTCATTTTCACTATAAATAGAGGCACTCTCTATGATGTTAGACACACCAGAGCACTCTTAAAAACCAAGAGAAACAACAGCCCTCAACTCTCCACCATTTTCTCAAAAACTTCATTTCTCAAAAATTTCAAGTTTTCACTAAAAACTGCCTTGAGTAAAACTCTGCTCAAACTCAGTTCCACCACTTCCAATCCACTCAAAACCATTTACATAATCTATAAACATTGTGTAGAAGGTGTCCATACATTCAAACCACCCAAAAACATCATTTTCCTAAAAGTCAAACTTCATACCTTAGTATGTTGACTTTCATGCACTTTGGAAGCCAAATCTTTACTTAAGGCATTTCCCACCATTCCAATACTCCCAACACTTCATATATATCATATCACAACTGTCCAAACTCACAAAAATCAGCTGGGAGGTACACAACTCAAATTGTCTTGAAAGATAGCTTGTTGCTTCAAGAGGAAGAAAGCTCCACATCTTTGCCAAAGAAGAAGATCTCTGGGTTTCTTAGCTTTTTAGCTTGCTTAAGACTTGTCTACAAGAGGTATGTGATGATCGACCTCTTTATTATTCATTCATTGTCATGTTTTACCATTTTTAGATGCATGTTGTAAAATGTAGTCATTGTTGTCCCATACTAGTTCTTTGTCAAGAACTTAGGTTTTGTAGTTATGGTATGTGCTTTTGTCAAAGTATATTACTCATGAATGATGTGTTGTTGTTATGTTACAATATTGCACTTTGATATTGTGTATAACATGTTTTTGAAGATTTTGTCTATATCGTAATTTTAAGGATCCAAACATTGAAATGTTGGTATGCTTGCCCTAGATTTGTCAATCTTAGTGTATTGATGATATTTGGATGACTTGTAAGTTATTTCATGAGATCCCCCTTCCCTAGATCATGTTTGAATCTAGTTTGGCTCTTGTTTTCACATTTGTGTTATTTTGTGTCATTATTGCTTTACCATTACCATGAATCTTGTGCCAAGATGCTTGTGCTTGCCTTATTGTGTCTCAATTGTTTAAAAATGTTGACTTGTTATGTTTTGGTTATGATTATATCATTGGAAGTTTTGAAAGCATGAAGTTTGGTTGTTAGGGCCAGTTGTGAGATTTTGTTGTTTTGCTGTCACTAGTTTGGATCAACACACCAGTTTTGGTTTGGATTAGTTTTTGCTTGATTTTAAGTTGTAGAATCATTTGTTAATATGTTTTGAGATTGTATGTTGTACTTGTAAGTTCAAAGTGGCCCTACTTGCTCAAAATTGTTTGTCATTCTCATCCTGCCTTTTCAAAACCTTATGATGCCAACCACATACCATTTTCTGTTCCAACTGATCTTTGCTTTATCTATGTGCATAGAATCATTGTTCTACATGTTTGAAACTTGTATGTGGTACCAAGTCACCTCAATTTCCATGAACCCACCTGCTACCTTAATGAGTTGTTGTTTTTGCATTTCCTAAGTTTCAATATGCCCTTTTCTGTTTGATGATGATTTGAACTGATTTGTGAGCATGGAAGGGTCCTTTAACATGATTATGGTGTGTGTGTGTGTGTGTGTGTGTGTGTGTGTGTGTGTGTCATTGGTTTAACATGAAACCTCAGCATCTGAAACTGCACTTGATGCACCATCATTTTCTCCCAAAACAGTCTTTTTCATCTACACCATATAAAAATTTTTGTTTTGAGTGAAATGTGCTAAAAGTTTGAACTCAATCTCACCTATTATCATGTCTATGATGTGTGTGTGTGTGTGTGTGTCTTTGTTTTGGTTTGAAACCTTACAATTTGAAAACACATTTGCTGCATCATCAATTTGCCAAACAACTTTTTTGCATCTCATACAAGCATACCAAATTCTGTTTTAGGTGCATTGTGCTTGAATTTTGAGCTTCATCCCATCTGTTACCATACATGAGATGTGTGTACATCATTGTTTGACCTGAAACTCATCATTTTGATTTGTGCTTGCTGCATCCCTAGTTGATTCCAAGACTTCTTTTTGCAAATCAACCAAAATGCCAAAATTCTACTTTGACTAAAGTATGCCTAAACTTTGAGTTTGATCTCATCTATCTTTATGTTTCTAATGTGTGTGTATTGATTATATGACCTGTTTACACCTCATTTGATCTTTCACTCCCATGATGCATTATCAATGTGTTTTCAAAAGACAGTTTTTGCATCTCATACCACAGTTTGCAATACCATACCATTTTCCTATTTGAGCATGAACTTGTCTGATCCATGAGTTTATAACCATCAGTTGACATAATTGAAACTTGTGTTTGATACTTACATGAACTGAACCTACTCAGAATTGGAACTAAGCAGCCTGCATTTTCATGTTATACCTGCCATGAATATACCGTTTCTCTTTCTGTTTGATTTATGACTGGTCTTGGGGTGTAGAAACATCTGTCAGCATGTTTGAAATATGTGTATGAGGGTTGTTTGGTCTGAACCATTTCAATACATGTTTGATCTCAAATTGCATCTTAGCATGCCTCATAGTAGCTTGATAGCCTTTTTTTTAATCCATGACAGAATTGGTGTGATGTTTGGAACATGAATATTGTGATTGCTACCAGAACTTCTTCCTTATGTTTGAACTTGCTTATGTTGCTGTCAATTGAAATTTTGTGTACATGTTCAGTCTTTGTAAAGACATTGCTATTAAAGCTCCTCCTATTTGTTTTGAATCTATCTTTCAATCTCCTCTGGCCTGCTCATGATTATGCTTAACTCAATGTTTGAACACATATATGCCATGTACACGTTGTTGTGTTTTTTCATGTCTTGTGATTTGTGAAGGATGATGTTGTGGTTTGACAGCCTTCCCCTAAAAAAAACTTCAACTCTTGTACTAGCAGTTTGCTTTAGAGATTTGTAGGTGTTTTGATGCAGTTTTTGACTTGTTGAAATTATGTTGATAAATGTTGTGGACATTCTGTTTTGTTCATGTGAAACTCATGTTCTTAGTAGCCACTCTCATACCAGTTCCTTGTCTTGAGGTCCTTTGATTGGTTTTCTGGTTGTCTCTCATTTAACATCACACTTAAAACTTGCCCATGCCTTTTCTTGATCTTAATCGCATCTGTTGTGTTCCATGTTTCTCAAAACGCATCTCAAGGTTCCAATTTGCATATGAATTTGTGGTTTAATTTGTGATTGTTATCTCAAAATTTGGTTATGACCACTGTAATGCTCATGAAAAATCATTCTAGTTAGGCTAAAATTTCATGAAAAAAGACTGAATATTGACCAAGTTATGAATCAAAACGCATTCTTTATTTTCCACTTGTTCTTGCTTCCAAGCTTGCCCAGAAAACCATTAAAACATGCCTTTTGTATTTATGGGGGTGGCTTTATACTTGGATGTATAGCCACCCCAGTGGTAATCAACTTGCGCGCATGTTACCCCTTTCACTTGTCAGTCCTGAGTTCGATCCATGGGATCAACTCTTTTGGGGTTTTTTGATTTTCAATTTGTCATTTGATTCATTTTCTTCACTCCTTGCCTTTCCTTACAAGTGCGCGCGCAATGGCCTATTGGTTTTTGTTGTGTTTGTGAACACCGAGGGCGTGGGTTCAATCCCTACCTATGCCATTTATTTATTTGTGTGTTTTTTTTATTATCATAAAATCAATGAAACTTTAATAATTCATAACTTGTTCATTGTTTATTATTTTTAACCCGTTCTTTTTGCAACTTGCTTGTCGTAACGTCTAGTTTCATTTAACGGATTGAAATCTCAACTTGTTTGTTTTTTACAATGCCTTTTGGCGTGCTTGCTAGAAAATTCGTTCTTAGGTCGTTACCTTACGTTTCAATTAAATTCCCCTCATGCCATGCTTATTTTATCTTGTGAGATTTATTGATATTGGATTTCTTTATGTTTGTTAACATGTTGAGATTTCATTTCTAGTTGGTTGTTACCATGAATTTTTGTTCTCTTCCTAAAGTCTTGAAATTAACTGTTGTGAACATTCCTTGCGTATTTGATTGTCATCAATGCCTAAATGTTGCTACATTTGATACACTTTGAGTTTATAACATGATCATCTTAAAGTTGTGACTTACTTGTATGATTATGGTTTTCATCTTTGTTAAAGATGTTTGATTCTCGGTTATAACCATTTGTATTATTTGATCCTTGCCTATTGTGATATGCATGCTTGCTTGGTTGTTACCATATATCTTATTCATCCTGCTTAATTGTTTATTGCTTTGTTAAGTATTTCTTCCCCAAGTGATGGAACTTTTTAGTTCTCATCCAAGTTGCCCCTTCTCTCTCCTTCCAAAGGAAAAGTCTCTCCATTGACCCTTGTGTCATGGATAGTTCATTACCCTACCTTGACTTTGTGAAGTCATCTTGAACCTTAGTATAAGCCTTAGACTTTGCCTTAAGTCTAGAAAAACCCACCCTTATTAGGAATGTTCTTCAACTAGAAACCTAGGATAGAGTTTGTAAACTCTATGTAAGAATTATAGTAATGATTACTTACTCCCCTCTTGAGCGTTATAACATAGATCTAGAGAGTTTTGTTAAACTCTATACAAGCATTGTAATGTTTGTTCCCCTTTAAACCTTGATCATAATTAAGTGTTCTTCAACCCTAGTAAGGTGAACTACGATTGCTCTGATTCTAACCTAGTTAGGATACGTAGGTAGAGGACGCGATTCTTTGTGAGCAAACTTAGAAACTATCTTTAGGTTTTAACCTATCACCCTTAACCTTTACCCAATCCCAAACCTTAGCAAACATTTACCAAACTTAGCATGCAAACAAACAAAAGGTTCATGTAGAGTACTATAGATGTTTAGGATGTGAAATACCTACCCTATGCATAACCAACCCCCGATCCCCGAATCTCTTAGCGTTGTTGTTACATCGCGAAAAGGGTTTTTCTTTCTTTAGACCTTTCCTTTGGATAAATTAAATTCCGGTTGTGAATTTTAAGAATTAAGATTCAAGTTAATCAATAGCTTGGTATCACGATTCTCACCACAACACTTACATACTCACATGGCTACCAATTATGATCCTTTGAGCCTGGTCCTTTCACATTGCATCTCATCCCTTGGTGTTTTGATCATGTCTTGACAAATTGGAGTGGTTTTTGGCAAATTCACTATAGCACTTTAAAGCTATAGGACAAAACCTCACTTCTCACTTGTGAAATGATTTTTTTTTCACATGCCAATGCTAGAATCTTGAAATTTCTTTTATGTTTTGCAGAGCACGTGTTTATATGATCAATTGTGAGTTGATCTTGTGAATATTTTAAGTTTTCAAGGCTTATCTAAATCGTGTAGCTTTTGAGGTTTGGCAATTCTGTCTTGAAAACTAATTATGGCAAGGCATGTTGCAGCATTCATAACTTCTTGCTCAAGTAAGAGATTTTGATGTTCTTTATCACTTTGGGAAACTGGTATAATGCATTTAAGTTTGATGTTTAAGGTTGGTCTTGAATCATTGTGTATCATGTAGGAAGATGGCCTCAAAGTTAGCTTTAACTAAAGACAGATTCTGCCTAAAAAATTTCTAAGTGTTAAAGTTCAAAAAGTGTTGAAACCTTAACTTCATGGCCTTATATCTCAAAATATATGCACCTTTTGAAAATCTACCCTTATTGAAAAAGTTGTAGTATATAACAAGCTCTTCAATTTGATCCTTGGATCAAAGAAAATGGTTGCTTGGGTTGGAAGTTATTGTCTTGCAAAGTTTGCACCAAATTAGGGTTTTCTCATAACTTTGAAAATTTTCTATTTCTTCATGGTTGCCCTTTATACAAGTAACCTCTGTTTTCTTGATTTTATTTGATCAATCATGATCCAAATCACATATTATCATCATTATTGACTTGAAGAAACCATGGTTGACCAAGAACTTCAAAAGTCAAAATTGATTTTGACCACAGTTGACTTTTGTATCAAATGAACTTTGATTTTGTGATCTCCTATTGAAATCAAACTCTTGGCCAATTTGAACACCATGGGTGGAATCCGAGGGTGTTTTTGAGTGTCTTGAATTATGTCCCAAGGTTTGAGATCATGTATGGGTCAAAAGTTAAAGGTACATTTGACTTTTCATCAAAAACCCTAGTTTGTGGTCCAGATGAATTTTAATCCTTGCATTGCTTATGAATCAAGTTATTTGGATCATTCCAATTATATGGATGGACTAACATGAGGAATTTGAGGTCCTTGAAACACATTTTAAGATATTGGATCATGCCTTTCTCCAAAAGTCAACCCAGAGACTGAATTAGGTCAAAATCCTAATTTTGGTGCACTAAGGATCTTGATGCTTGATGAGCTTGTCATGATGCAATCTTGCAATTGATTATGGATGAATGAAAGCTATTGATTCTCATTAAATAAGTAGGTTACTTGAGATGTTGGGTATAATCCCCATCTTTTGATAATTCATCTATTTGAGCCCTTGAGGGAACATCTTACCTATAAAACAAAACAAGCACACACACATCTTGTACTTGTCGTGGGTTAGTGATGCATAAAAACACACACACACACACACACATATGTTATGTAAATGAGGTGAATGAAGTGGCATTTTAGGGGTAAAAAATTAGGATATGATAGGTGAAGGTGAGAAAATACTTAGAAGGGGGGTTGAATAAGTATATAGAAAAACTTCTTGTAATAAAAACTCAAGAAATTTTATCCTGGTTCGTTGAACTCAACTACTCCAGTTCACCCTATCAAGAGTTATTTGCCTTTCTCAACAAGGACTTAATCCACTATTAAATCAACTGATTACAATAGCAAGCACTAAGAGCAACTGTTCTTAGTATTCTTAAGAACTACTGATCCCAACTGGATCTTCTTAAGGATCTTTTACAATCAAATGTAAGAATAATACAAGTGTTTAAATGCTTCTAATAAAGCTTTATCACAATTGTGATTTTTTTCACTTAAGATTTAAGAACTATGAAATAAATTCAGCTAATGAGAATAAATTGTATGAGAGCTTGTAATGAATTCTTTCAATGTTTTCGTCAACTGAGAAGAGTGATGGAGTCTTGCTTTTATAGGCACAGAGGTCCAAGTAGTCTTCACATTGAAGGCCGTGTACTAAAAAGGTCTGAACCTTTTCGTCTTCACATTACATAACCTTTCCTAGAAGTAGAATGCATAGAGAAATCCTTTTTGTCTATGTTCTTGTGTCTAGCATAAATGAGGAAAGTGTTGTTTGGCCATTCCAACGGACATAACTTTGAATTCTTCTTCAACAAGTTTCAGCAAAGTATCATCAGAGTCTTAAGCAGTTAGAGTCTTCTGATGTACATTAGAGTTTGCTGAATCAGAGTCTTTGCAGCATGTGTGCTAACAGCGTGTAATTGTTCAGAGCAGAGTTTGGGATCAGATCCTCAGTACTGGCAGCGTAGTACTTATCAGAGTCTACTGAATAACTGTGCTTGAAACTCTTCATACAGAAATATTCAATGCTTCAGATGCTTCTGGCTTCTGCTTCAGATTCTTCTGTAGCTTCTGCTTCAGATCCTTCTGTAGACAGTGCTCAGAATATTCTGTAGGCAGCATTCAGAATCTTCTAACAGATGCTTCTGACGCTTTAGAGCCTTGCAAATTTTTCATGTTCAGATCTAATTTGCTTCCAGATTGATATACACTTTAATATCTGCAGCAAACAATCTTAAACATTTTTTAGAGTATATAATTCTTTAATACAAAATTTCATAAGAGTTATCATCAAAACATAGAGATATTATTAAGAACCAATCTGTGTTCTAACAATCTCTCCCTTTTTGATGATGACAAAAACATAAGAAATTTTGTTTAATAAACAATATAATTATAACTCCCCCTGAGATGATGAATCTCCCCCTGAATTGAATACTTAGAAGAAATAGAAACTTCCCTTTTTGCATGAGTATTATTTTCAGAATCAGAGCCTGATTGTTCCAAAAAATTAGATCTTGACTTTGGTGCATGTTTCAGAATCAGAGCCTGATAGGATAAAACTAGATCTGGGGATCTCAGAGTTACTCTTAAAGAATTTGTCAGAGTTTTCAAATGTTCTGAAATACTAAGAGTTCACGTTAGTTAAAATTGATATGTCTGAATTTCATTTAGGTAGAGTTTATTTGAACAGTCAGATCCATTTTCTCTCCCTTTTTTTGTCATAATCAAAAAGTAAAACTTTTAAAGACAAATAAAAGGAAATACAGAAAAGAAATATTCAAGTAGAGAAAACACTGAGTCATTCATTCATTCAGATTCAAAGCAGACAAATCATCAGATAAATATTCAAGTACATGTGCACAAACATCAGATACAGAAAAAATATAAACATAACATAAACTAGGTTTGCTTGGACAGAATCATCTTCAACAGGTGAGTGATCTCAGATGAAGACTCTTCTTGCTTTGTCATCCACTTAGCCATGTTGTCATTCTTCTGATCTTGCTCAGACATCCATTGTGCCATGTCTTCAGTCTTCTGGTCTTGCTTGGCCATCCATGACTTAATCTCAGATTGTCCAGCTTCCAAAACTGCAATCTTATCTTCCAAATTTGGATTCTCTTTCTTGATCTCAGATGAAGAAGGTGGGGCAGATTCTGAAGCAGGAACAGAGTCAATTTCCATTGGAGATACAGAGTCATGAGCAACAGATCCAGAGGGATTTTCCACAATTATCATAGCCAGAGGATTTTCTTCAGAAGCAGATTCTGTAGAAGCTTCTATAGCAGATACTTCAGATGATGAAGGCACATCTTCAAGAAGGAAAGGTGCAGATCGTTTCACATTCCACATCATGCTTCTAGCAGTCTCAGTGAATCTGAGCTTCGCATCATCAGAACATACATTCTTCAGATTTGAGGCTACAATATTGAATCTATTGATGAAGCTATTCCAGATAGCATCAGATTCATTTGCATCCATTGTTGACAAGCATCTCTTCTGAACAAATCCTAAATGCATCTTGATTTCTTTCATAAAACTTGCAAATAAATTATCAACATTCAGCCTAGTTTTTGGTTTCAGAAGGGTTTCCAAGGTGAAAGGCTTGGGTTGAGGTGGAGGTAGAATGGTGAATTATGGGATAATGATCAGAGGGCTAGGATATGCTGGTTTCTTCTGAGCTGGCATAATACGAAAGAATGGTTTGATTCTACGAATGGAAGGGATGACAGCTTTTGGATTATCAAAATAAGGAACAAAGGCTGATGGTTTTGACTTAACAAGGTAAGGAACAAAAGATGATTGAGGTGGTTGATCAAAAAAGTGTTCTATTTCAAGTACAGATGGAAGGGGATCAGAAGGAAATGGTTTAGAAGAAGCAAGTGAAACAAATTCAGATGTTCTTGGAATAGGTTCAGGAGTGGGTGTAGGAATGATAATTTCAGAAGAAATGGGTAGATCTGGTTGGTTAGATTCAAATGCTCTGAGGGAAGGGGGTGAGATAAAATCTGGATGGATATCAGATTCAGATGATGTGGTAGGGGTGCAAGATGTAGAGGATACATCAAACATAGTCTTGAGAGGTTGAATATCCAGAATCTTAGAGTCAGGTATGTTTGTTTCAACAGGATTGGATGGTTCTGGTTGAGGATCAGAAGGTTTGGATGGTGGTGGTTCAGATACAACTGGGTCAGATGCAATTTGTTCAGGTGCAACTTGTTCAGGTGCAACAGTTTCAGATACAACTGTTTCAGATTGTATGGGTTCAGATGCAGCTGGTTGTTGTATTTCTGGTTGTTGTTGTGTTGGAATTGGGTCAGCTAGTGTTGTTGTTGTTGTTGGTTCTGTTGGTTTTGTTTGTGGTTGTGGTTGTGGAATATCAGAAGATTTATGTGGTGTAGTGGAAACAGGATCAAAATGAATTTATGATGAAGGAATTTTTGGTGGTTCAGATGTTTGAAATGGAGCAGGAATTGTTTGATTTTGAGTGGGAGGGGGTTCAGGCATAGAACTAAATGTTGATGCATTTATAATAATTTTAGAAAAAGAAGATACAGATGATTTAGTACCTTTAGTCTTTATGCGCTTGGTGGGGATAGAGGGAACTTCTCCAGAAACTTTTCTCTTGATCTGCTTCTGAGGCTTTTCAGCAACTCTTGGTTTCTTCTAAGCAGCAGCTTCATCTGCCTCTAATTGCTTTCTTTTCCTCATGTTCTCATCATACACATTTGGCATAGGTTCTCTTGCTCTTATCAGAATATCTGCAGGAATAGGGGTTCCATCTGCCTTGCACGCATCAATATATCTAACAATAATCTCCCTAGGTTCTTCAGCACCAAAAATTGGAAAGTCTTGAACTGGAATCCTTCTCTGACTAACTTCAGAAACATTCAGCTTCTTAGGAGCAGCTGTGAGTTCATCCACAATCTTTAGCCTCTGAAGACTCTTTGCATTCAATGGTTTACCAATAATTGTTTCAAGCTCCTCTTTAACTCCAGCTTCATAAAGAGCAGCTATCAGACCATTCTCTGTTAGAATGTCTAAGATCAACCTTCCAAAGGGAATCCACATCCTGATCTTTTGTCCCTTATCCTTTACAGATTCTCTTGATGCATTGATATGATTCCACAGATGCATGAAGAGAATGTAAGGAAGATCTACCTTTGTACTCTGACTTAAATAATACATAAAGTAGAGTTGTTCATTATTCACATAATCTGGAGAATTGGTGGATTTTCTGTGATGGATGCATCCCAGAAAAATCTTTGCCCAGATTTTATAGTCAGGTTTCAGATCCTTAAATTTGTTGGAGGTCTGTCCAGATGTAATGACTTCCTGATAAACTTCTTCCATATCTACACGCCCAGCTGGCAGATGACACACTCCATCAGTCTCTTCATACCCTATGAGTTTCCTGATGAGATCTTCAGTGATGATGATCTCCTTTCCCAGAACAGAAGAAAGTATGAATTTAGGATAAACAGATGCATGTATCCAAAATTCCTTTACCAAGTGTGGATACACTGGTCCAAACTGTAACGCCCCATATTGCTTTTAGGATTACCGACTGACCCCACAAACCAACACGGGTCTTTTCAGCATGCTTTTTCCTCACTCACATGCTTTCCGGGAAACTTCCCAGAAGGTCACCCATCCCAGAATTTCTCCAAGTCAAGCACGCTTAACTGTGGAGTTCTTATGAACGGGCTACCGAAAAGAAGATGCATCTTGTTGGTATAGGTAGTACCAATTAATCCTTATAAGCCTTCATTCAACCATGCAGTCCCATACCTGCATAGCCTCAGGATCCCTCTCATTCGGATGTGAATTCGGTTTTCCCCTAGAAGCTGCTAGGAGTGTCCCATTGTCATGCCTCATGACACCGACAACCACTCCCTCGCCCATGGGTGTTACATGTAACCACCGTCATCTTTCACCTCAGGTGTTACATGCCCACCAGCTTCCACTTGGTTCGTCCCCGAACCACATCGTACTGGGAGAGGTATGGCTCTGATACCATTTGTAACGCCCCATATTGCTTTTAGGATTACCGACTGACCCCACAAACCAACACGGGTCTTTTCAGCATGCTTTTTCCTCACTCACATGCTTTCCGGGAAACTTCCCAGAAGGTCACCCATCCCAGAATTTCTCCAAGTCAAGCACGCTTAACTGTGGAGTTCTTATGAACGGGCTACCGAAAAGAAGATGCATCTTGTTGGTATAGGTAGTACCAATTAATCCTTATAAGCCTTCATTCAACCATGCAGTCCCATACCTGCATAGCCTCAGGATCCCTCTCATTCGGATGTGAATTCGGTTTTCCCCTAGAAGCTGCTAGGAGTGTCCCATTGTCATGCCTCATGACACCGACAACCACTCCCTCGCCCACGGGTGTTACATGTAACCACCGTCATCTTTCACCTCAGGTGTTACACAAACAGCCTGTCAAAATATTTAACCCAGCCTTGTGCATCAATTATAGAACGTAACTCAAACCCATTTTTAGCTAGAGAATCAAATTCCACCATTGATTCACGAAGAACTTCAAGCTTGTCCACAGGGGTTAACAATGTCCTTTTTGGTTCCTTAAAGGGAGTAACACCCAAGTTTGAAGACGTAATAGCAGCCATAGATGATTGAAATTGAGTTGATGTTGAGGATGAAGTTGCCATTGAAGAAGATGAAGATGATTTGGATGAAGGTTTAGGGTTTTTGTGAAGAGCAAAGAGAAGACAGAAATGCATAAATTGTCTGTGAGGTGAAAAATGTGAGATGGTGTGAAATGTGGTATTTACAGAGAAAGAAATTAGGGCATATAGAAAGACACATTCAGCACGTTCTCACAAAGCAATTAATGGAATTTAATGAAAAGAATAAAAATCATTTCAAAGCATTAATTGATTCTGACAATTTTGGGGGAAAATCAAGATTTTCACTATTCAAACAATACCTCAAATGTCTCTTCAGTAGTGTGCACGCCATCTTTTCAGATTCAGAGTGACACGTGTTTGCTTGCATGTACTTCTGAATTCTCTTGAGAAATGAAACGTTAGCCAACGTTCAGATCCTCTAAGATTGGTTAGTTCAAATACACACAAATAATAATAATTCAATAAATCAAATAATTGACAAGTGAAATACTTCAGAGTTTTAAGCATTTTGCATCTGAGAAATTTGCTTCTGATAAATATCATTCTGGACAAAAATACGTACCAACATTTTTCAGAATAAACTTAAACCTATCTTCAGCAAGGGGTTTTGTGAAAATATCAGCCCACTGATGATCTGTATCAACAAAGTGTCGCTACTACGAAAATCGGCGCCGGCTGAACAGAAGAGTCGCCACCGTGCGTTATTTATCCCACGGGAGGGAAAGGAAATGCTCAGAGTAAACCTACCGCAAAGACGGGAAAGGTATGGTCATCGTAACCAAAACCTGGGTTCGGGAGTCGGTTACGCAAGGGGAAGGTATTAGCACCCCTCACGTCCATCGTACTCGATGGGATCCACGCTTGCTTGGGTTGTACGGATTACACTTCTATCTAAACTAGAGGATGAGGTCTGAAAAGAAAATAAAATGACTCGGCAAAGCATCGCACTTTATGCCTACGTATTCCCGTCTGGAACGAAAAATCAGAGTCAACGTAGTTCTCCTAACTACAGGGAAAGGTGGGTGAAGGTTGCTCGCTAGGATATCGCATCCTATGCCTACGTACTTCCACACGGCATGGAAGATCAGAGCAAACGTAGTTCGGGCTACGCACGACACAAGCTGTTCAAGTGTTTTTTATGAAAAATCTCACCTTAAACAAGGGTTTTCTTATTGCAAAAAGGTTGATGTCTGTTCAAATCTTTTGACGGAAGAAATGAATTAATCTCTGTTATAACCTTTATTAATGTTTTTCTGTTGTTTTGAAGGAAGAAGAGATGACACTCTACAAATCCTAGGGTTAAAAGGGAATAAAATCTACCCTAATGTTATCATGCATGGGTTAACTCCTAATGTCTATCATGCTCCTCTCTTGCGCAGAGAGAAACAGAGATCCTAAGGGAATAGACGGAAATAGAAACAACAGATATATACAATAAAGCGGTAAAATGCATGGATGCAACAATACAAGCGAGGCAAGGGAGTCCCACTCAACCTCGAACCTAGAAAACAATAGGCAAAAGTGAACAGGATTCGCTTTCCACCCAGCAAGCTAAACAGCAAACAATACAATCCGGGAAATCACACAATACATCAAAAATTAAACAGCAAAAGCTAAACAGCAAAGCAATCTTCATCAGCATCAGCAACTATCTTCAAGTCAATATCAGCTATCCACAGGGTTCAAGCAAGCATCAGACTTTATCTCCAATCTCCCAATGGCTTTTCTTCAAGTCCTAACCTCCAAGCTGAGAAAATCAATCACAAGAGTATACTGGGTGTTAAGCAATTAGTTGACCACCAAGGGCGGAAAACATACTGCTATCAACACAAAGAATATTTCTCTCAAGAGTTCTATCCCTCAGACATTAGCACCAAGCCTTCCAAAGGAAGGGGGTGAGTGTCTTAGAGAGACTCTGTATCACAGAGAAGAATGGAGGCAGTCAAGACCTTCCATGTTTGAAAATCAAGTTGGCTACTCTAGAGCTCTGCCTAACTCCTATGTCCTACAAACTTCAGCAGTCACCAGCAAGAGATACTCCTCATTAGCTCTGGAAATTGGTCTTCATTCTCTGATCTTCCACTGGGCTTCCTCATCACAGGTCTCCAGCTCCCCCCAAATCCCAAACAAACCCAATACCCCATACAGGCAAAAAGATAACCCTGAAGAGGGTACACCACATAGTTAACCAATTATAAGCAATATACTAATAGCAGTAGGGGAATCTTAGTATTTTCTAAGGGGATCTATCCTATACCCATAACCCCTATAGTCCATACCCAAAAATCAAATGAAAATCTCCTAAAAGAATTAATCTATCTCACCTAAGTTGATTTAAAACCCTAATTTTGAACACCTAAATGCCACATAAGCAAATTACTAAAAATAAACTTCTAAAAATCCTAGTACAAAATCCAGAGAGTCTACACATTCATATTTGATGGCACAAAAAAGAATGGGATCAAAATCAATTAGAAAGTGCATGAACAAAAATTGACAAATTCATGTATGAAATGAAACACCTAAAATAGGCATTTATTTGGAAAATATGGGAAAAATATCAAATAAAAAATAAAATGCAATTTTTATTTTTTATAATTTTCTTGACTCTTTAAAGAAAATTATGCAAAAAGAATTATCAAAAAATAATGTTTTTTCAATTTTATATGATTTTTAGAAAATGAATGAAAATGAAAAGAAATTAAAAAATGAAATATAAAGAAATAGAGGGAGGGGGTGTGAAAAGCAGGGCCATTAGTTGAAATCATTGGGCTTTCACGCGCGTGGGGGTGGGATTAGAAACTAAGCCCAATGCTGGTTCATTAATCAAAACGGGGCGTTTTGATTTTTTAAATTCTCCCTCCAATTTTTAAACGAATCTGAGCCAAACGATTTGATTAAAATGTCAACATATCCAACGGTACGTGTTCATCTTCTTCCTTGGTTAGCTAGGGTTTCTGAAAACCCAGTTCATGCGCAAATCTTCTACTCCCTCTATCTCTCTCCTCACTCAACCAAAATGAAAACTTCAAAGACCAAAAGTGATCCTCTTTCCTCCCTCTACACGACTGTAGCCTTGGTTTCTTCTAACACTCAATCTACAGAGGAACCCGATAGAAGAAAGTTCTGGGCACGCTTTAATTGCACTGATATGCATGATCACCATCCTTGTTGAAACTATGCCAGCATGATCTAGGGGCTATGGTGAACATTCTAAACATGATAGCTAGTATTAATACGCCCTAACATGTGAGTTCTTGATCGATGAACAGAGACTGCCATGGAACCAACCTTCAAGAACAACCCTTAAACTACTCATGAATCATCCCCTAATGGTCTCTATCACATATATCCTAACCACATGATCTAACAATGGATAAATAGTGGGATTCAAATGAAGTTGCATACCTTGCAAGTGATGATGGCAATGGTGGTTCCTCTTCAATTCAAGCCTTGATGCTTGCTTCAAATGATCTTCAATGGCTGTAGATTCTTTTGTTTGCACTGGTTCTTGTTCAAACCTCTTGAATCACTCTATCCACACCTTCATGCAAATTGGGGGGAAGCTTTGGATCACACGAGCCAGCCACTAATTCCTCTGGTTCTTGCTTGCCAATTGCTCTATGATGATGGTAGAAGATGATGATAACAAGAATTATGATGATTGATGAAGTTTTAATGGAGTTTGAAATCAAAATGCACAATGGAGTTATGGAATCAAACTATGGTATGCAAGCACCATCAGTCACCAACCAGGGCATGGATCATCTCTAGGGCATATATAGGTGTCAATGGAAATGTCTAGAAGCTTTGAGAACCTTCCAAGAAGTTTCTAGAATGTATCATGCAATGAGAATTTGAATTTTCCATACTTAGTAAATCTCATGCAATCTCATGATAAACCATGCAATCTCACTTAATTTCTCCTCACATGATATTATGATATGAGAACAAGGCCTTACAAACCCTTATGTAGCATTTCCTTACTTTTCCTTTTGGTGCCTTAAGATGCAAGAAACACATTTACAAAGGAAGTCCAATTTTTAAGCCTATAATCAAAAATGTGGCTAAACCATTGTCTTTAGAATGATGTTGGGAATCAATTTGGTATATTGGATGACCCATATTGGATTTGTAGATCTCTCAAACCAATTTTTCATTTCAACTTTTTCAACTTATAAGCCATTTTCAAGTCATTTGCACCACTTTTAAAATTCCATGCTCTAAGCTTTTCCAAACTTTCACACCTTCTTTTATAGCCTTAAAATACCATTTTGAACAACTTTGATGTTGTGAAGTTTTTCATTTGAAGCTTCCTTGTATGAGTTTTAGGCATAGGCTAAGAATGACCTATAATCCTCAAATGACCAAAATACCCTTTGCTTGCCAAGACCATAAGTAGAGTTCCACAAATCATATGAAGGCATACCATACCATTCTAGAAAGCTAAGACAATAAGGAACAATTATTATGCTGGCCAAGAACCCATTTGAAGTACCCTTTCAAGTCAAAAGTTGCTTGGAAGACAGACAAATTTCACAGACAAATTTCAGTGCCCTGAGATGACCTGTAACTTGCAAGAGCCATAACTTGAGTTCTACAAATCATCTTGATGACTTCCACCACTCAAATTAAAGCTATGAAGATAATATACAAGTTTCATGTGGACCAGAAATTCACATGAAGCTTGCATCTTGAGTTACACTACTTTGAAATTTGACCTAAATCAGGGGATTTTACACTGAAACCCTAATTTAGTAACTCCAGTTCTCCTTGACTCCTCTTGATTTTTCCTTTATCACAACATCATATCCATCTCCATATAGCAAATAATGAATCCCACATCCTTCAAATGATCCTTGATGCCCTTCAAAACACTTCTTTGACCTAGAATTGACCCAGTGTTGACCATAGTTGACTGACTTTAACTGAGGCTCTTGCAATCATTCCACTGACTTGGTTCTCCTCAAAAATGATTCTCTAGACTCTTCATAACATCCATACACACCTTATACTCTTGGCTCACAACTCACATTTCCTCTGATGATCCCCAACTAGCCTCAAGATAGGAGAGAATTCACTGATTAACCTGGCAGCTCTTCAAAGCTCAAATTCTCCTCTGATGACCTGAGTAGCCTTGACTATGAATGAAACCCTTGGATATACCTCTTGAGATAAGAATAGAACTTGATTCCCTGATTAAGATAGCTTGCTCATGCTATGCAATGCAGATGAATACACTATGCACATGATGACAATGCAAATGACTATGCAATTGAAACATAAACCTAGGTTAGAAAGGTTGGGCAAATTTTGGGGTGCAACACAAAGGCTAAGTTTATAATACCCTTCTGAACATAGTCTCTGATGAAATGATGTTTAATTTCTATATGTTTTGCCTTAGAGTGTAAAATAGGGTTTTTAGACAAACATATAGCAGAAGTATTATCACAGAAAATAGAAATATTACTTTCAAAGATCTGATAGTCTTCTATCTGACTTTTCATCCAGAGCATCTGGGTGCTACATCCAGCAGCAGCAATATATTCTGCCTCTGTAGTTGAAAGTGCAATTGTAGGTTGCTTCTTGCTGTACCAGGAGATTAAATTTCTTCCTAGAAATTGACAACTTCCAGAAGTACTTTTTCGTTCCACTCTGTCTCCAGCGTAGTCAGCATCACAGAATCCAACTAATTTGAAATCATCAGATTTTCTGTAACACAAACCCACATTAGAAGTACCTTTCAGATACCTTAGAATCCCCTTAACAGTTGTTAAGTGTGATTCTCTAGGATCTGATTGGAATCTTGCACACAAGCATACACTGAACAAAATGTCAGGTCTAGAAGCAGTTAAGTAGAGAAGAGATCCTATCATACCTCTGTAGAGTTTCCGATCTACTTTCTTACTTACCTCTTCCTTACCAAGTGTACTTGTTGGATGCATGGGAGTCTTTGCCATATTAATATCAATCATGTTAAACTTCTGCAGAAGCTCTTTAACATATTTGGTCTGATGAATGTAAGTGCACTCTGGAGTTTGGTTGACTTGAATTCCCAGAAAGAATCTCAATTCTCCCATCATGCTCATCTCAAATTCTTCCTACATACATTGAGCAAACTCCTTTCCCAGCATAACATTGGTAGATCCAAATATAATATCATCCACATATATTTGGCAGATTAGAAGATCTTTCTTAAATGTTTTACAAAAGAGAGTTGTGTCCACTTTGCCTCTGATGAAATTTTTCTCCATAAGAAAATTGCTTAATCTCTCATACCAAGCTCTGGGAGCTTGTTTTAAACCATAAAGAGATTTCTTTAGTTTGAAAACATGTTCTGGAAATTTTTCACTTTCAAAAGCAGGAGGTTGGTGAACATAGACTTCTTCTTCTATAATACCATTTAGAAAGGCACTCTTAACATCCATCAGATATAGAGTGATGTTATTTTGTGCAGTAAAAGAAATGAGTAAACGAATAGACTCTAACCTGGCTACAGGAGCATAAGTCTCTGTATAATCAATTCCTTCTTGCTGGATATAACCTTGAGCAACAAGCCTTGTTTTGTTTCTTTCAACTTCTCCTTTCTCATTCAACTTATTTCTGAAGACCCATTTAGTTCCAATTATATTGACTCCTTTTGGTCTTGGAACCAAATCCCAAACATCATTTCTTGTGAATTGATTGAGCACTTCTTGCATGGCAATTATCCATTCATTGTCTTGCAGAGCTTCATCCACAGAAGTTGGTTCAATAACTGACACCAACCCAAATAATGATGCTTCAGATGATCTAAGGAAGGATCTTGTTCTAATGGGGTCATCCTTCTTTCCAATGATCACATCCTCTGGGTGAGAGGCCTTGATTTTGGAAGATGATCCTCTAACAGTTGATTCTTCAGAAATGTTCAAGTTGTTCATCTGAGAAGCCAAAGGAATTGCATCTGGCGTTGCTTCTGGTTCCTTCACTTGAGCTTTGTCTGCCTTTGAGCCTTTAGTGTCTATGAGAATTACTTCTCTATCTGCAGAACTTTCAAACTGCTTTGGCTTTTCAATGCCAAACTTATCATCAAATCTAACATGTATAGATTCCTCCACAATCTGTGTTTCAGTATTATATACTTTGTAGCCTTTAGAGCATTCAGAATACCCAAGCATGAAACACTTATGTGCTTTAGAATCAAACTTGTTAAGATTCTCTTTAGTATTCAACATATAACAAATACATCCAAAAGGATGAAAATATGAAATGTTGGGCTTTCTATTCCTCCACAATTCATAGGGAGTCTTTTCCAGAAGAGGTCTTACAGACACTCTGTTCTGAATGTAAAAAGTTGTGTTTATTGCTTCTGCCCAAAAGTGCTTTGCCAGATTAGTCTCGTTGATCATGGTTCTGGCCATTTCTTGTAGAGTTCTATTTTTCCTCTCTACAACTTCATTCTGTTGTGGAGTTCTAGGACAGGAAAAATCATGAGCAATGCCATTTTCATTAAAATATTTTTCAAAATATTTGTTTTCAAATTTACCACCATGATCACTTATGACTTTAATAATTTTGCAATCTTTTTCATTCTAGACTTGTTTGCAGAAGTCAAAGAACACAGAATGTGACTCATCCTTGTGTTTTAAGAACTTTACCCATGTCCATCTGCTGTAGTCATCAACAATGACTAATCCATACTTCTTGCCTCTGATGGATGCAATTTTCACTGGTCCAAACAGATCAATGTGAAGTAATTCTAATGGTCTTGAGGTTGAAACAACATTCTTAGAATTAAAAGAAGATTTTGAAAATTTTCCTTTTTGACATGCTTCACAAAGAGCATCTGAGTTGAACTTCAACTTAGGAAGTCCTCTGATCAGATTGAGTTTATTAATCTGAGGTATACGTCTCATATTAATATGTCCCAATCTTCTGTGCCAGACCCATTGCTCATCATTAACAGACAAGAGGCATTTAACATTTTGAACTTTAAGTTCTGAAAGATTTATTTTGTAAATGTTGTTCTTCTTCTTTCCATTGAACAGGATTGAGCCATCCTTCTGACTAACAGCTTTGCAACATTGTTGATTAAAGATTATATCATAACCATTGTCACTTAATTGACTTATGGACAATAGATTATACTTTAATCCTTCTACAAGAAGAACATTAGATATAGAGGGAAGGTTACCATTACCAATAGCACCAGATCCAATGATCTTGCCCTTCTGATTCCCTCCAAACTTCACTTCTCCTCCAGATTTAAGCTCCGGGCTTTGGAACATAAACCTTTCTCCCGTCATGTGACGTGAGCAGCCAGAGTCCAGGTACCATGACTGGCATCTTGACTTTTCTGCTAAAAACATCTGCAACAGGGATAATCTTATCCTTAGGTACCCATATCTTTTGGGGTCCTTTTTGGTTAGTTGCCTTGAAAGTTGGTCTGAACTTCTGTCTTTTTACAACAGTTTTGTTCTGACTTACTTTTGGCTTAAACACAAGAACGTGTGTGTTTAATGTCATTCAAATGACCAAACTTGAAATGAGAGTATAAGGGAGTTTTCTTAATAACAAGTTTATCAACAGGCATTAGATTTAAATCCTTTCTAGAAGATGATTCATATCCAATTCCTTTCCTGTTGTTTTTGCTAACCCCATAGATCATTGAAGCCATCTTGCTTCTGTCTATGCTTTTAGCAAGAAACTTCTGAAAGCTAAAGTCATATTCTTCTAAAATGTTTTTGCATTTAGACTTGCTTTCAGATTCAGAATTTTGTTGAGCTTTTTCAAAATTGGCTTTCATTTTCAAATTATTTTCTTTTAGCTCAGCAACTTCTGATCTTAACAGATTATTCTCAGAACCAAGATTGCATTTAAGATTCTTGCATTTGAGCTTAATCTGATTATAATTTTTCAGGACTTCTGATAAGACTTTAATAAGCTCTTCCCTAGTGAGATTAGAAAGTACCTCTTCTGAGTCAGATTCAGAATCAGACTCAGATCCAGATGATTCTTCATTCTGATCTTCAATGCCTGCCATCAGAGCCATGTTGGCGCATTCTTCTTCAAAATCTGATGAAGATTCAGAGTCATCTAAATCATCCCATGTAGCCATTAGAACCTTCTTCTTGTGCTCAGGCTTTCTTCTGGGCTTTTCCTTCTGAAGCTTTGGACATTCATTTTAGTAATGACCAAGTTATTTGCATTCAAAACAAACAACTTCCTTCTTTCCAGATCTTTTTGGTCCAGAGGACTCCTTGCGCTGATCTGGCTTTTTGAAGTTCTTGAACTTCCTCTGCTTGTGCGTCCAGAGTCTGTTGATTCTTCTGGATAGCAATGACAATTCATCTTCTTCTTCAGAAGAAGATTCTTCAGAGCTTTCTTCTAACACCTACAAAGCTTTCACAGATTTGTTAGATTTTAAGGCAATTGACTTACCTTTCTTTTGAGGCTCATCTTCCTCAAGTTCAATTTCATGGCTCCTTAGTGAGCTGATTAGCTCCTCCAGAGTGATCTTGTTCAGATCCTTGGCAAGCTTCAGAGCAGTGACCATAGGTCTCCATCTGATAGGCAAGCTTCTGATGATCTTCTTCACATGCTCAGCAGTTGAGTAGCCTTTATCCAGAACTTTTAGACCAGCTGTGAGGATCTGGAATCTAGAGAACATAGTTTCTATAGACTCAGATTCTTCCATCTTGAACGCTTCATACTTCTGTATTAACGCCATAGCCTTGGTCTCTTTAACTTGAAGGTTTCCTTCATGGGTCATTTTCAAAGACTCAAACATGTCAAATGCAGTTTCTCTATTTGTGATCTTCTCATACTCAGTGTGAGATATTGCATTTAACAAGATTGTTCTAGCCTTGTGGTGATTTCTAAACTCCTTCTTTTGGGCTTCAGTCATAGATTTTCTGTCTACTTTCTTGCCATTCCCATCAGTGGGATGAACATACCCATCTATGACCAAGTCCCACAAATCAGCATCATAACCAAGGAAGAAACTTTCTATCCTGTCCTTCCAATAATTAAATTTCTCCCCATCAAACGTAGGCGGTTTTGTGCTGATTCTATCCCTTTCTTCATATCTGTTGTTACTGTTAGATGTTGAAGTTTCAGTCATAATAACAACTAAATATATATCAAAGTTTTTCTCACTGGATCTTTTATGTCACTGTGAAGTGGTAGCACACACAGAACCGGAGCTCTGATGCCAACTGATGGTGAGAAAATACTTAGAAGGGGGGGTTGAATAAGTATATAGAAAAACTTCTTGTAATAAAAACTCAAGGAATTTTATCCTGGTTCGTTGAACTCAACTACTCCAGTCCACCCTATCAAATTGATTTGCCTTTCTTAACAAGGACTTAATCCACTATTAAATCAACTGAGTACAATAGCAAGCACTAAGAGCAATTGTTCTTAGTCTTCTTAAGAACTACTGATCCCAACTGGATCTTCTTAAGGATCTTTTACAATCAAATGTAAGAATAATACAAGTGTTTAAATGCTTCTAATAAAGCTTTATCACAACTGTGATTTTTTTCACTTAAGATTTAAGAACTATGAAATAAATTCAGCTAATGAGAATAAATTGTATGAGAGCTTGTAATGAATTCTTTCAATGTTTTCGTCAACTGTAGAAGAATGATGGAGTCTTGCTTTTATAGGCACAGAGGTCCAAGTAGTCTTCACGTTGAAGGCTGTGTACTAAAAAGGTTTGAACCTTTTTGTCTTCACATCACATGACCTTTCCTAGAAGTAGAATGCACAGAGAAATCCTTTTTGTCTGTGTTCTTGTGTCTAGCATAAATGAGGAAAGAGTCGTTTGGCCATTCCAACGGACATAACATTGAATTCTTCTTCAACAAGTTTCATCAAAGTATCATCAGAGTCTTGAGCAGTCAGAGTCTTCTGATGTACATTAGAGTTTGATGAATCAGAGTCTTTGTAGCATGTGTGCTAACAGCGTGTAATTGTTCAGAGCAGAGTTTGGGATTAGATCCTCAGTACTGGCAGCGTAGTACTTATCAGAGTCTTCTGAATAACTGTGCTTGAAACTCTTCATGCATAAATCTTCAATGCTTCAGATGCTTCTGGCTTCTGCTTCAGATTCTTCTGTAGCTTCTGCTTCAGATCCTTCTGTAGACAGCACTCAGAATATTTTATAGGCAGCGTTCAGAATCTTCTAACAGATGCTTCTGACGCTTCAGAGCCTTGCAAATTTTTCATGTTCAGATCTAATTTGCTTCCAGATTGATATACACTTTAATATCTGCAGCAAACAATCTTAAACAATTTTAAGAGTATATAATTCTTTAATACAAAATCTCATAAGAGTTATCATCAAAACATAGAGATATTATTAAGAACCAACCTGTGTTCTAACAACAGGTACAGAGTCAAGATACAATATATATCACCTCCAAATAGTCTTTTGCATTCAACCATTATTCCCGAAGCACTCTTTCAATCCTGCAACCTGGAAAACCTAGCCTTATTGCTCAAGTAAGATTGACACATTATTTTATTAGATTTACTTATTTGAATGTCTCAAAAAAGCTTAGAATATGTTTGACACATGAAGTATTTCTCATATTTGACATTATGTCATGCCTTTGTTTTGCAGAGATTTAATACAGGATCATGTTTGTTGGGAAAAACAAATACTTTTAGCACAAAAGTTTGTCAAACTTTTAATACCTTTAGAAATAATAAGCCAGAAACTTAAAAATCAAAATTTGTTGGGAAAATGTCCTGATTACAGACAAACCAAGTGTTGTTGCAGCATTGACTATATTAAACTATGGGAAGCCTGTGATTCATAACTAATATACAAGTTTATGAGACATTGAAAGATTTAAGATTTGAAGCAATTATAGATATAAAAAGGTCAAGAAGATTAAAATAGAGTGAGTTTACACTACCAAGTCGGAAGTATCAATTCAATCTACGTCACCACTCCGTATGGTGGGGAAAGTGAGGATTCAGATCATCTGTTTGGAGGTTGCCCAATTTCAAAGGTTTGGTGGATTGATACGTATGATTGGCTTCAAGTTGTTATGCCAATAGAACCATTTTCTCATATCGATTGCGTTCAAGCTCTAGATATTTCAGTTAAAGCTAGACTAAAGATGGATTCCGAGTGAATTTTCGATTTAGCAGTTTGTTGAATTATTTGGGCTTGTAGAAACTCGGTCCTTTTTTATGGTGGCTCGTTGGTTAAGTTTGATAGTTCGGGAATGATCCAATTTTTTTCGTGGGAATGGTTTAATGTGGTGCTAAAACTGGGTTGTAACTTATCTTGGTCGGAGTGATGTGTCACCCAGACTTCGGGTTTGGGCTAGTTCGCTTTGGGTGTTCATTTATTGTTTTTGTCATTTTCAGTTGTATTTTTGGGTTGTGCACCCCTTGTGCCATTTATTTCGTTTTCTTATAAAAAAAATTATCCAATAACCCATGAAAATCAATCCAATCCAATAATAGCACATCAATCACTAATGATCAAGTGAACCTTCATTTACAAGATCTGTACACAAACATGTTTCTCCTTTCATTCAGAACATTGATACACATCTAATGGTTATCTGAACTCCACTTTGGACAAATCGATAATAGTTTTAATCGTCTTCTTTATATATGTTTAACATTAAGTCACCCATGAATATTTTCACGCATACTTGTAAAGTTCTATTTACTTGAGTGATGGAGTGAAATTTTTTTTGTGATTACCACCCTTTGATCACTAGAGAATCATGAAGCTTCATTATGGTGGTCATCTTCAACCTAGAAACCATTTTTGTTCCACTACAAAATAATGGTGGCATCTGTGGGGACCATCTTCTAATTCTCACGAATTTCCTTTCAGTTCTTTCAAGTTTTTTTAGTTGCGCCAGCATAAGTAATTTTTGTTTTAACTCTTAGCAACCATAAGTTTTTTAGTAATAACTTTTGTGTTACATCTTTAATGGCCAGTTCAAAAGGAACGTGCATTCAGAATGCAACTAACGACTCTGATTAATTGTTAAAAAAATTGATAACAAAGCTTTACCAGTTCTCTGAGGCATTAATGAAGATCCTCAGGCTTCATCTATGATTACTTTACCACCATTTCAGAAAAACCACTCAGTTCATCCGCATGAGATCTAGATTCCTCCACCTCAAGATTTGCTCCTCCATTGTAACCTAATTATTTTACTTCACAATCTCACATCTTTGTTTCCTCGTCGTTTTATATTCTTCAACATCCCCAAGCCTCGTTAGGAGCTCTAAATGCTAGTGAACTTCTCTTGAACATTTTTAAACTCTTGTAACAACAAAATCCGAGGCTTGTTCACATATAAGAAACCCAATGAAGGATTCCAACTAAGATTT
Organism: Lathyrus sativus; assembly: GCA_963859935.3. Lineage (NCBI taxonomy): Eukaryota > Viridiplantae > Streptophyta > Magnoliopsida > Fabales > Fabaceae > Lathyrus > Lathyrus sativus. The sequence continues at coordinate 362,579,826 of OZ012739.1, forward strand.
CAAAGAATTCAGAGGTTTTGTTGTCACTTAAAAGCTACGTGTTCTCTGTATTTTTCAAATCATATTTCTTATTTTTGGAGGAAATAATTTCCAAAAGCTACATAAAGAAGCTTTTTATTTTAATACAACAACAACATACAATAATCAAGCTTTATCCCACTAAGTGGAATTAGTTACATGGATCAAATTCCACCATAATGTTTTATCTACTACCATGTTTTTATCCAATTTTTTAATCTCAAGATATTTCTTCATGGTTTATCTTTTGTTTTTTTAGGTCTTTGTTTATCTTTAATTTTTTGACTCTTTTCCATCTGATTAATTATCCATATAACAGAATGTTTAGGTCTACTCCCTGCATGCCCAAACCACATATGCCTATTTCCACCTTATTTTCTAATATAGGTGTTATCCCAACAATCTATCTAATATTGTCATTTTGAATCTTATCTCGTATATTCTTACCACACATTCAACACAACATCCTCATATGATCTACACTTTATTCTCGTGTTGATTCTTAATCACCCAACATTCTGTCTTAGACAATATTGTAGGTATTGCCAATGTCCTATAAAAATTTTCCTTTAACTTGAGTGATACATTTGTATCACATAAAACTTATGTTTCAGACACCTGGCTTAAGTTAGGTAGTTTACATCTCCTTCTTTTTCTCCATAATTTTGTATAACAGACCTGTCGCTACTGCGAAAATCGGCGCCGGCTGAACAAAAGAGTCGCCACCGTGCGTTATTTATCCCACGGGAGGGAAAGGAAACGCTCAGAGTAAACCTCGCACAACACGGGAAAGGTATGGTCGTCGCAACCAAAACCTGGGTTCGGGAGTCGGTTACGCAAGGGGAAGGTGTTAGCACCCCTCACGTCCGTCGTACTCGACGGGATCCACGCTTGTTTTCGGGTATGGATTATTATTCTATCTACGCTAAAGGTCTGGGGTTAAAAGAAAAGAAAATGAAAATAAAAATGACTCGGCAAAGTATCGCACTTTATGCCTACGTATTCTCGCCTGGAACGAGAAATCAGAGTCAACGTAGTTCGCCTACCTACGGGAAAGGAGGGGAAGGTTGCTCGCTAGGATATCGCATCCTATGCCTACGTACTTCCACACAGCATGGAAGATCAGAGCAAACGTAGTTCGGGCCACGTACGACACAAGTCTGTCCTTGATTGATTTTATCCCTTCTGAAAAAGGTTTTTTTTTATTAACAGTCCCGGCGGACGAAAATGACGTCTTGATGAGTTCACATTCTTTTACGAAAGAAGTGTCTTTTATTGTGTTTGAAATCTTATTGTGTTTTTCTGTTTGTTTTAAGATGAGAAGAGACAGAACTCTAACCTATGGTTGCGAAGGGAAACAAACTAACCTAATGTTATCATGCATGGGTTAAGACCTAATGTCTATCATGTTCCTCTCTTGCACAGAGAGAAACAGAGATCCTACGGGATAGGCAGAAACAGAAACAATAACAGATATAATAAAGCGGTAAAATGCATGGATGCAACAGTACAAGCGAGGCAAGGGAGTCTCACTCAACCTCGAACCTAGAAAACAATAGGCGAAAGTGAACAGGCTTCACTTTCAACCTAACAGGGTAAACAGCAAACAATACAACCAGGAAATCCAAACAATACATCAGCAATGAAATACAACAGCATCAGCAGCTCTGACTCAACATCTGACTTCCAGTAATCTCCATTCAGCTACAGGCTTCAACAAGTATTAATCTCCATCTTCATGACCTTAAGGCAAGGACTTTGATCATCAGTCTTCTATAAGCAATGGCTTTTCTTCATGTCTCAGGCTAGGATGAACATTAGTCAACCAGATGAGGTGAATGAATGTTAGACAGTTAATTACCTACCAAGGGTGGTTCATCAACTGTTAACATTAAACAGAAAGTTTCCTCTCAAAAGTTCTATCTTTCAAATATATTCACTGATCCTTCCAAAGGAAGGAGGTGGATATTTGAAAGAGACTTTGAATCATAGAGAAAGGATAGAGGCAAACAAAGCCATCTATGTTTGAGAAACAAGCTTTCTAATCTAGAGCTCTGCCTAGCTCCTAAACCCTAGTCTCCTCAGCAGCTGCTAGCAAGAACCTCCTTTCCAACTCTGGCAGTTGATCTTCAATCTCTGGATCTCCAATGGTCTTCATCTCCTCAAGTCTTCAGCTCTCCCAGGTCCCCAGACAAACCCAATACCCAAACAAGCAAGCAACAATCCCCAGAGGGCACACCACACCAGTCAATCAGATATACAGTAGAGTAATAGCAGTAGGGGAATCCTGACTTCTTCTAAGGGATCTAATAACTACCCATAGCCCCTATAGTCCCATAACTAAACTAATCAAACCCTAAGTCCTAAGGGAAAAGAATTAAGTCTCCTAAGTCATCCCCTAAAAACCCTAATTTGTTCATTATTATTCATACCTACATTAGGCACCTAAAATTAATTTCTAAAAAAGGGAACTCAATTGTTTCTACAAGTTCAATGTCTAACCTAAATAACCTAAAAAGAATGAACAAAAAATATGAAAGTATCTAATAGAACAAAAAATAACAAAATCATGCATGAAATGAAACTATTAAAATGTTACTTATTTAGAAAATATGGGAAAAATATCAAATAAAAAATAAAATGCAATTTTTATTTTTTATAATTTTCTAGACATCCTAAAGAAAAATATGCAAAAAGAATGAATTAAAAATGATTATTTTTCTATTTATTATGAATTTTATAAGATGCATAAAAAATATAAAGAAAATAAAAAGAAAATGGAAAGAAATAGCCAGAGGGGTGTAAATAGTAAAGGCGCGCAGTTCATATTCAATTGGGCTGAGGAAGGTGGGGCGCGAATATCAAGTCTACCAGGCCCATATGCGTTCAGAAAACACTTGGAAAAATGCCAGAAAAATTAATAAAGTCTCGGTGTGAATAGCATCTAATTCGTGTTGACATGTTGGGCTTAGCTTGGGGGAGGGTGCCATTAGTAATACTGAATCCAAGCCCAAAGCTGCTAACTTAATGAAACGCAGCGTTTGGTCCTAGCTCAGCCTTTCCCTCATAAACGAAGTTTAAATCTCGTTCGTTGGATCAAAGGTCAGTCAACCGGTCAAAAGGTGATCTGAGGGTGATGAGATCATTTTCCTCCTTGGTTCAGGGCTTGGAAGGAACTCCATGGATGAACACACCAACTGATCCATACCCTAACTCCTTCGATTCTCCATGGAATGCCAACATATAAAAACCAAATCCACTCCAAATCTTACCAGGAATCCAACCATGGTGTCAAAACTAACTGAAATCTCCTCTAACCCTAAACCCGATAGCTACCTCCAAGAAAAGATCAAGAATTGATTCTCACGATCTTCAAAATTGATGGCACAAGCATGTTCCTCTCTTCACCTAGATCATTTCCCCCTAAAGAACTAAGCCTAACACTCCTAATTCGAAGAGTTCTTGCTTCTAACAGAAATTATGCCAACCTAAAAAACATCACCAAATCGATCCATACTTTCCAGAAACGATCTACTACTTATTCCCTATCATTCTAACCTATTAACCTTGATGAACTATGCATAAATTAGAGTGTAGAGGTCAAGATGAAAACCTGGTAAAATGAGTGAACCAGATAGGGGAATCCTTCAAATCAATGCTTGTACTCGTGCAGAAACATTCAGTGACACAAGAGCTTGCTTCTGTTTGCACTAGTTAGGGTTGATTGTGCTTGAATCTTGGAAATGGATCTGAAGCTGCAAGCTGCCAAACTCAATATACAGAACACGATTTGGACCTGAATTTCCTCTGATTTTGATTGTTACACACTCAATGATGATGATAGAATTGAATCAGATCAAGAAATTGAACAGAATGGGGAAGAAATGAAGAATTGGAAAATGACTTGTTATGGAAGAAATTTGATTTCAATCTCTTTTTCTGCAGCAATTCTCTCTAACCTCTGCATCTGAGCACATCCCAAATTACTTATAGATGGTGTAAGAATGATCTAGAAGGGACTGGAACAATCCAATGAGAAATTGGATATCTCACTTCATGAGATTTTTGATTCCATGCTAAGCATATGCCATTCTTTGTTCAAGCTTGCACACTCCTCACTTCTCCTTTGAAATTCTCCTTAGATGGTATTTTGATTGAACTGAAAAACCTTGCAAGCTTGCCCATTGATTCCTTGTTTATTTGGGGTTTTGCCATGTGACCTTATGAGGCAAGAAGCAAATTTACAAAGGAAGTCCCATTTTTAAGCTTAAACTTAAAAATGTGGATGAACCAATGTCTTTAAAATGAGGTTTCCAATCAAAATGATATATTGGATGACCTATTTTGGATTTCTAGATCCTCCAAACCAATTTCCAAATTCAACTTTTTCAACTTATAAGCCCTTTTTAGTTCATCTTTTGACCAATCATGCAAATCCATGCTATGAGCTTTTCCAATCATTCATGACCTTCTTTCTTGACTTAAAATAACATTTTGAACAACTTTCATGTTTTGAGTTTTTCCATTTGAGGCTTGGAAATAGGAGATATGGCCTTTGCTTAAAAATGACCTATAACTGACAAATGACCAAAATACCCTTTGCTTGCCAAGACCATAAGTTGAGTTCCACACATCATATGAAGGCATACCATACCATTCTAGAAAGCTAAGACAATGAGGAACAATTCTTATGTTGACCAGAAATTCATTTGAAATCTCCTTGAGGGGTAAAAATTGCTTGAAAGTCAAGTCACTTCTGCAGACAAAATTTCAGATACCTCAGATGACCTGTAACTTGCAAGGACCATAACTTGAGTTCTATAAATCTCCTTGATGTCTTCCACCACTCAAATTAAAGGTATTGATATCCTCTACAAGTTCCATGTTGGCCAAGAATCCATTTGAAGCTTGAATTTTGACTTATCTTGCTTGGAAATTTGACCTAAACTAGGGGATTTTACATAGAAACCCTAACTTAGAAACTCCTCTTCTCCTTGATTTCTCTTGAATTCTTCTTACCACAACAACATATCCTTATTCTCCATGTCAAATGATGAACCCCACCTCTCTCCAATAGCCCTTAATGCTTTTAAATCAATCAATTGACCTAGGTTGACCCAGGGTTGACCCAGATGAAACCCTAGTTGACTGTCTTCATCTGCAATTCTTGTGATCCCATCAACAACTTGTTTTCTTCTCCAGATGACTTTCTAAGTCCTCCAAGATGTCTAGATACTCCCCATGCTCAGCCCATAGCTCATAATCTCTTTGTGGATCCTCAGATACTCTCAGATAGGAGATAGGCTCAAAGCTTGATCTGCTGAACTCTCTGCTTTCAAATTCTTTTCTGATGACTTGAATGAGATTGAATTAGGATAATGACCTCTTGATAGGCCTCTAGAGATGAGAATAATGCTTGATCCCCTGTTAGATGACTTGGTATGCTTATGCTATGCAGATGAATAACCTATATTCATGACTCTATATGCAAATACTAATGATATTGAAACATAAACCAAGTGAATAAGGTTGAGCAAATTTTAGGGTGCAACAAGACCCAATATATTTAAACTAACTGACTTGTGGGATGATATGGTCTCCAACTTTAACCTTTAAGTTAGAAACGCTTATCATTTTGATGAACTTACATTTCATATACTTTGTCTTCCTTCTGCTTAGGAAAAATTTATGTGTTCCTAAGGCTCATCTTTGAATCTCCAAGTAGGACTACATCATCTTCAGAAATCATCATATCGATGCTAGCTCTTGGATGTGTTCTTTGAGTACATCCAAAATTAAAGTAAAAAGGTAAGAGCTTAATGTTGAACTTTGGTGTAATTCTATTGTAATGGAAAAATTGACAATTTCTCCACCTTGTGTCTGCACACTAGTCGATCCCCCTTCACACCTGTCTTAGATAACTCGAATATAGACAATCCTAAAACTTTTCTTCTTTAGTTTTTCCATAAAATCTATCTAGGAATTCTATCATACGCCTTCTTCAAGTCAATAAAAATTAAGTGTAAGTCTTGTTGGTCCATTTGATACTATTCAATCATATGTTGTAATAGATAGATCGCTTCCAGGGCCGATCTCCCAAGCATGAAACCAAATTATTCCTCAATAACTTGAGTGTCTTTCCATAGTCTTGTCTCAATAAAAAATTTCTCATAACTTCATGGTATGAATGATAAGTTTAATTCCCCTATAATTTGTACAATTTTGTGTATTCATTTATTCTTATAGATTGGAACTAAAGTGTTTCTTTTTCATTTATCTAAAATTTGCATTTACTTCGTAGTTTTGTTAAAGAGGTTAGTGCGCCACTTAAATGCATCTATCTTTAAAAAAATTTTACAGGTATGATATCTAGCTCAACCCCTTATTAATAATCATCCTTTCCGACGCTTATTTTACTTCTTCTTTTTACGAATAAAAAAATGTTACCGTTTACAATTTACTCATAAAAAGTAAGGCTACAAATGAATAATTCCTTTTTACAATAACCGAATAAATAATTTAAAAAACATGTATTTTAGGACATGTTTTACGCATTGCTAAAGCATTATAGTTCTTCTAGCATGATAAATGGAAAAAGAATAAACTAATAAAGATATTCGTATCAATCAAGCACCAATCCGTTGTAGTCTAGTTGGTCAGGATACTCGGCTCTCACCCGAGAGACCCGGGTTCAAGTCCCGGCAACGGAAATTTTTTATTCATTTTCATCATTTATCACACTCTCTCAACAGAGTCTGTTGGAATAGGCAGCGGAAAATATTTTTTTTTGACTGAAAGTTATTTAAATTAAATGGTTCTATAAACCAATTCATAGACACATGTGCAAAGTATTGAATTGCACCAAAAGTCTTGTAATGCAAAGCTTAAACAGTTCAATTTAATAATTATCATATTATATTCACTAATGTAATATCTTTCATAAGCACATGATTAATCAATTTATTTACGGGAACAGAAATTTTAGGAGATTATATAATACAAAAGTCCATCTCCAACACTTTGCAGGAGAGGAAATTATATTCGTACGACCAAATAACAGAGGAACAATATGATGAATGCAGAACTATTTTTATTTTAAAAGATCATTGCTCTAACATATATTTCTGACAACAGTTGTTTTCCAAACCCAAAATTGTTTCTTTAAGACCAAAGCTACAACTTTTCATGTATTCTGAAATACAGCCAAAAAAAAAAAAACAAATTATTTGTGAACGCGAAACTATTCTTGTTTTATTAAAATCATTGGAACAATCTCCAAACTTAATCAGTCTCAATAAAATGAATATGATATCAAGTGGGGGTGCCTAAGACTTAAGTCCTACATCAAGTAGATTGAGGAGTACTTAAGTGACTTGATTCTTCCTATTGACAACTAGTTCTTACGAGAAGGTTCATCAAGTGCTTGAGTGCTTATCAGCAAGGTAGTTACAATTGAGAATTCATGCAAAAATCGGGAAGGGAAAATTAATTTTTTTTTTTATAAGCAAAGAGAATATATTAAAATGAGTATAAGGGGTGCTCAATCCGTACAAGAGAATTGCAATAATCTAGGAACACAAAAAGAACCGGCAATAAAATCACTGACCGATTAAATAGAATGACGGGTTGTTTTGCCACACCAATAGATCAATAACAATCCGACCACTAAAATTTGCAAAACATCAATCTCTAGATTGAAGTTTAATAACCCTCAACATGTCCATCTCCTCCAATTTTTCTTCTTCAAAATTAATAGCATTTCTAGATTTCCACAAAATCCAACAAGTTGTTAGTCACAAACAACAATGGAAATCAACTTTGAGCTTGTTTGAGTATAAACTCTTAGAATATAAATACCAGGATCCTAAAGAACTCTCTCCCCACAAAATTCTAGATCAAGTCATCCACCAAGACCCTCCCAAACCAAATGCACCACATTACAATAATATAGGAGATAGAATAAAGTTTCGTCGGCATTAAAACAAAAAGGAAATATAGAATTACAAACACGTATATCCCTTCTCAATAAATTCTGCTTTGTAGGCAACATGTCCAACAAAGATCTCCAACCGAAAATTGTATTTTTCTCGGCGCCTTCCATTTCCAAATGTACGACAATCCTTTTAGAATCAAAGCATCTGTCATAGTCACATTCGAATTGCTCCCCGCTAAGAGTTAATAACAACTTGCTGTCAAGAAACCTTTGGAATCAAAATTCCACACAAATGAATCATCTCCTACGCGTTTTGGTTGCACATTAACTAAAAGCTGTTGAAGTTCCGCAAACTGATCAAACACCAGATCTGAGGCAAAACTAACATCGATCAGAAAAATCCACTCTCAATTCTCCCCTCTCCAAACATCCATAGCTGCGATTGTAACCGAGCCTGTTGTACACCAGTTGTTTGAGTCTGGGAAGATAATAGCAAAAGGTGACAAGCTGAGCCATGACTGCTGCCAAAAGTCAATATGATTGCCATCTCCAACTTTCTCGCAAATTGCCTTGTTGAACCAATTTATTTTCGGGTCAAATACCTTACTGTTAGAAAAAGATTTGGTTTTGCATCTGTATCTCTATTTTTTTATGATAACAAGTCAGTATTTGTGTGAGAACAACTTTGGTACCCTAATAATTTGTTATTGTGTATCTTTAGCAAACAACTTTGATTCTGACTCTTGAACGTGAAACGTTACAAGTTTCTGAATATATTGATCTAAATTGCTTCTGCTCAAACTCACAGATGAGAAGCTTCTAAGGAAACTGTATGTTGCTGCTGCAACGTTCTCTTGACTCTTGTTTCTGACGTGTGACTCTGATCAATTCACTTCTGAAGAAAACTCAAGCATCCGAAGGTTAAAAGCTGAAGGTTCTAAAACTCTGAAGAATCTCAAGTCAGATATTGATGTGATCAAGCTTCTAATTGATGATTTAAGTTTCTGAACTCAAGCTTCCGAAGATTACACGCTGAAGGTTCTAAAACTCTGAAAAATTTCAAGTCAGATATTAATGTGATCAAGCTTCTATTGGTGATTGAAGTTTCTGAACTCAAGCTTCCGAAGATTAAACGCTGAAGGTTCTAAAACTCTAAAGAATCTCAAGTCAGATATTGATGTGATCAAGCTTCTGATTGATGATTTAAGTTTCTGAACTCTAGCAAAATAAACTCTTCTAACTCATGCTTCAAACAACATTTTATCCAGAAGCCACTAAAGATTAAGAAGATAAGAACGAGTTTATACGTAGGAAAAATATTACATGGTACAAACCAATATTCCTTCCACTAAGCGGATTTCGTGGAGTAAGGAAATTGACCTAGTACAATTCTTATCCCCTCTGTATTAAATTGTTACTCAAGTCACCAGCTCATTCATGAAGAATACCAGATCTACCCTCCAACGGATCTTTTTTATTGGCTATATAAAGACTTGAAAACTTGAAGAAACCATACATGCAAGACTGTTGTCATAACTTGTGCTAAAATTTTTCTTTAAGTGTATTGTACTTTTAACTTGTTTATACCTGCTTATATAGAAGTAATCTTGTAAACAAAACTTTGTAATCAAACTGTTGTTTGTATTTCCTTAAGGGACTAGTTTGGTCAGAATCCTTGAGAAGACATAGATTGTGTGTATTTGTGGTTTGTTAGTCACCAGCGGTTGCTAGTGCAGTTGTAATCAGTTGATTGTAGTGGATTAAGTCCTTGGGTATAAAGAAAAATCACCTTGGTGGGAAGACTATATTAACTTTGAGTTTTTCAAGTGAACCAGTATAAAAGTCGAAGCGTATTTCTCTTTGTTATTGAATAGTTGTGTTTTTATCACCTTCACGTATGAGTATCGGCACACCTTCCCTTCACAAGTCTTTTATTTGATATGTACCGTTTAATCTAAAAAACCTTTATGCAAGCTAGTTGCTTGAGGTCAAGCAACGGTTTAAGTTTGGGGGAGTTTGATCAGTGGTTTTTATGCGTTATTTTACCGATAGTTTTAGTTAATCATCTTATATGTTTAGTTGCATTTTATTTCCTTTTATTGCATTTTATGCGTTGGTTTTGTATTTCCTTTGTTTTCAGGTTCAGGTAAGCAATCAGGAAGGATCGGAGCAAAAAGTGGACAATACAGTATTTCCGAGAGTGAAATTGGCAAATCACAGAAGGCCTGACACGGCCACCCGTGTTGCCTGACACGACCCGTGTCAGGAGGATATGCCTGACCAAGAAAAGATGCAAGAAAGGAAGAATCCAGGGGGCTGACACGGCCCGTGTCAGCATCCCTGGAACAGAGAAGTTTTATTGCAGATAGTCAAGGGGCCAACACGGTCGCCCGTGTCAGACGACACGGCCCGTGTTGGCTGAAGCGCTTCATCTTCTAACTTTCTTGGATTTTGTACTTATGTGACCCATGAGGGTATTTTGGGCATTTCCCTACTACTGTGTTAGACCAGAGAGTATTTTAGATGATTTTTGAGAAGGAAAAGTGGGACTTTTTGACTGGAGAAGAATTACACGATCAAGATTGGAGAGATCAAGGTGATTGGGGAACTGAAGGTTTTCATGAGCGGGAGCAATTGAAGATCAAAGAATCCTATTATCTTGTAATGTCTAGTTTTTACTTTGTATTTTCTTCGAATATTATGTGTAGCTAAACCCCTCAATGCTAGGGAGTGTCCCTGATTTGAATCTATAATGACTCTGACATTAGTATTGTAATAACAATTCCTTTGTTTTTCATAACTGATTTGACCTAAAGCTATTATTAATGCTTTCCCTGCCGGACAAACAGGGTTTAATTTTCAATTAACGATTAGGCCGGATCGCCGTTGTTAATGCTTTGCTTTGGATCATTCTGTAGTAGATATCACCTAGGACTAGGGATACCCTATAGGAACCGGAATATTCTTAATAATTGATTGCTTAATTTCATCTGTAATTCTCTATGGACATAGGAATTAGGGTGGATGATTAAAGGTTTTCTCACTAAGGACTTAGGAGTAAACATTCTAAAGAATCGGTAATTAGTTAGTTACAATAAGTTGTTGCAGTGCAATTCAGAGTTGTTACTGATTCATATCACATACCATCTCTAGCATAATCTACTCATATTTTCTAAACCACTCAAATACTTTCTTTATTTTTATGTAATTGTTTTTATAATTTCACAAAATAATCCTCAACCCCCATGTACTTTTTGTTTAATTAAATTGAATTCAGAACTTATATTCCTACGCAACCCCCATCTCTTTGAAGGTACGGATAGAGTCTAGATACGCCCGAAGTCTATTGTAAAAGATGGAAGATGCGAAAGAAAAGAGTAAGTATGGTCCCAACATTGTGGTACCGACATCCGAGTTCATGCCCCGCACGAATGTGATCATGTTGGGGTGTAGCTACGAAGGCGCCAAGCGTAGCCAGTTGAACACTCCCCGTTGGAAAACACTAAAGGGAAGACGCAGGCCCGCTTCTCAGAAAGTGAATTTATACATTGGAAACCTCATACTTTTGAAAGACGAGCATATCCGATGGTGTTCCCGGGGTTTATACTGTTGGTGTAAGCCCTAGAGGCCAATACTTTTTGGTACTTGTATCGGATTATTCGTTTAATAATAAAAGGCATTTCTTTATTATGTTTGTCCTTCAGAATAATAAAGTCCCTAGAATAGTTAGTCTGTTTAATGAAATGTTAAGTGTGACTTAATCATGAGATCCCATTAAACATAAAGACATTATTCTTAAAATATCCGTAGTCAAGCTTTATTGCAAAGTGGGATAACATTAAAAGCATTGAGACTATTATGAAGATAGACTGATGATCACATCTCATGGATCACGGATAAAGAGTTATCAAGTCTTGACATAGGTATAAATATTAGGAGTAATATTTATACCGGATTGACCCGCTATGAGAATACTACATAGTATGTTATGCAAAGTGTCATAAGTTATTCTCATGGTGATAATGGTGTATTACCACCCTTCGACCTGAAACCACTATGGACCCTAGATGTAGAGTCGGGTGCTTTATTGTTGATCAAACATTATCCGTAACTGGATGATCATAAAGACAGTTGATGGGCACTCCACGAAGCATGCTGAGGGACATGAGTGTCCTAGATGGAATTTGCCAATCCTGCATAACAGGAGAAATGTCTAAGGGCCCAATATTGAACTGGACAAGGATGACACAGTGTATGCCTTGTGTTCAATATAGACATAGGGGCAAAAGGGTAATTGTACAAACATATATTATCACGAAAAAGGTTTTGTCAGATCACATGACATTTTCGTGACTTGGGTAGCAGTGATGTGTTGCTAGATACCGCTTACTGTTTATTATGTTAAATATATAATTTAATATAATTACCAACGTTACGAAATCCTACAGGGTCACACACATAAGGACAGTTTGATGAGAGATAGAGAAATCAAAGGAACACCGTAAGGTACGGTGCACTTAAGTAAAAAAAAATAGAAATTCGGATAATATAATAATAATTATTGTTATTTTATAATGGTTATAAAATAATAATAAAATAAATATATTTATTATAATAATAGTTATTATAATAATATATAATATTATTATGGATCATGTGAATTGGGTTTTTAGCCCGCAGCCCACAAGAGAGTCTATAAAAGGAACCCTTGTGATGAAGCTTTCACTTGATGCAATTTCGTTTTTGATTCTCTTTTCTCACTCAAATAATTCCGTTCGTAAGCAGCTAGCACTGTGACCGGAAGCTGTTCGTGTGGACTGAGTAGAGGCGTTGCACTTCATCAACGCTTGTGATCGCTGCATCAAATATCTGAATCGCCACAAAGAGGTAACGATTCTATCACTGACCATGCTCATTCGTAAGGATCACTAAAGGAAAATTTTGTTTTCCGCTGCGTTTAGATCGCAATTTTCCATCATATACACCTGCCAATTCATAGAGGAGCCCTCACAATGGTCCTCGATGGTAGCGTAAGCATCAGATTCGTCCACGAAAAAGCAAGAGGGAATGCTCGGGGGCTCCTGCCTGGCCCAATCCGCGTAGTCCGCTTTTGCACCTCACTGGTCTGTGCGACTGGAGAATTGGGCTTGTTGTTAGTCTCAACGACCCCCTCAATCCTTACAGCCCTTTTACCTGAAAAGTAGAGGAAAACGGTGAATTCGACATTCCAGATCAAATCCACCCTTCTACCGCAAATCAAGTGAAAGGGCTAAAAGAGGGGCACATAGCCGTCGAATAGGCCTCCCCGACTGAAAACACCCAACTAGGGTTCTCATCTAGGAAAAGTTTCTCTTTGACCACGAGAGGCGGGGATAAAATCCTCAAGACCTTCAGCAGAGGTCCTCAGGATCCTCATCGGGTCCTTGGGGCCTTCATCAGGTCCTCGGGACCTTCATCAGGTCCTCGAGACCTTCATCTAACGTCCTCAAGGTTCTCATCCCAAGTCCTTGAGACCTTCATTAGGTCCTCGAGACATTCATCTTATGTCCTCGGAGCACTCATCACCGGTCCCCAGGGCCTTCATCAGAAACGTCATGAATTTAAAGAAGTTTCGGCGTATTCGCCGGAAATTTCATGGGTTCCTCAGGAACTTCATCAATCCACTGGACAAACCATCGGAAAATGCAAGAAACTAGAGTAAAGCAACCAAAAACTTACTTGGTACGGTGGTTCCTGGGAGACAAGACGGCGACAGCGGAAAACGAACGGAAGCGAAGAAGAGGAACCACAGAAAGAGAATAAGGAACATTCTGAGCAGAGAAAGGGATGCGTACGAATGAAACGGACTCAACCCCTATTTATAAGCCTAACACGGGACTCGAGGCGTCTCCAGGCACTTGAGTGCCCTTACTCCTAGCTGCCCTAGGCATTAATTGCCCTGACACGTGGTGTCACCAGACACCTCACGCACCCATTTGAATTCCTCTCATGCCTGGAAACATGCATGGTCGTTCTTTCTGACATCTCCCATGCATGCGGGCCAACAGTACCTTGTCGGCGACATGAAGAGCGACTCAGGACCATAAAAAGCGAGCACGACTCCCCAAGAGCATCCACGACATAGAGGAGCTCAACATCTGACCGCATCCTCGATGTTGGGACTGACGCTTAAGTTATTACTCCTCCACTTATGAGCAACGACTTTGGGGGCTTCTGTTATGGATTGGGCCAAGACCTGCCCCATAGTCGGACAGGCCCAACCCAATACTATATTGGGGAGGCCCAAAAATGCCTAATCCTCATTCATGTTAGCCACGCTTAATTTTTTAGTCAGGCATACCACTACCTAGCACGAGGAGAGCTCACACGTCTTCCCCGCGAACTCCATGTGCCCCCCACGCGGGGACATCTCATCAGGCAACTACCCACTTCCGAAAGAATTGGTCAGCCCACCTTCCGAAAATCACAGGGCAGTTGATCTAGGGCGAATACCACGTTCTGGTCTTCCCTACACCATGTAAGCCCTGGCATTTACTTGTGTTGGGCCTGACAATCCAGCCCAATGCAAAGTAATCGTTGGCCCTACGCTGGGGGAACATTATAAATACCCTCTTTCACTAGAGGGTCGGGTATTCTATTCTACACACCTATTTTCTCTGTACTTTCTCTTTCTAACTTCGTTACTCACTTAGGCATCGGAGTACCTTACAGGTACACCCCCTCCTCATCTTCAACACCGGTGAACACATGATCTCACGATGCGTGGTAGGCCGCTAATTCCTTTTTGATCAGGTAAGATCAAATATCCATTGTGAATATTAGCTCTAAATCTATTTCTAGAGTTCAGAACCTAACAGATGATCATCTCAGATCAAGTTTGAACCATATATGCCTATAGCAATTCAAACCCATTAAAATAAATATTAAAATAAAAGATAACATCGATAAAGATTTGTAAAAGAGATTGTATGCAACATTCATGATTTCTCTCTCTCTCTCTCTCTCTCTCTCTCTCTCTCTCTCTCTCTCTCTCTCTCTCTCTCTCTCTCTCTCTCTATATATATATATATATATATATATATATATATATATATATATATATATATATATATATATATATATATATATATATATATATATATATATATATATATATATATATATATATATATATATATATATATATATATATATATATATATATATATATATATATATATATATATATATATATATATATATATATATATATATATATATATATATATATATATATATATATATATATATATATATATATATATATATATATATATATATATATATATATATATATATATATATATATATATATATATATATATATAATCAAAAAACTTACAAACAAAACCCCAACAATAGAAGGTACAAAGAGAAGAAACAAGATGAACAAGAATCTCTCGGGTTGTCAACGTTGATTGAAGAAAATATAACTCTGGATCATCAAGATATACACTCTAATGTTGTTTCTAAGCCTCTCTACTCAAAGGAATGGCTAAGGGTTCTTGATCGGCCCAGTTTGACAGGGATTTAGTGTTTGTGTTGTCCAAATTATCCTCGGCATCTACGTCAACCATAACGGCGTCCTCGGGCTTTAAAGACATTTAAACTAAAAAGCAAAAGGGAACAGTGAATTCGACATTAAGATCAAATCCACCCTTCCACTGCAAGTCAAGTGAAAGGGTGAAGAAAAGCTCGAGGGCACACCCTCGACCAAAGCTCTTGTCGATAAGCACGTAGTCATGAGGAACTTCTCCTCGACGTAAGACGTGAGACCCCCTCTCCGTGAGGGGGAGATTCCTCGACACTTAGGCTCTTCATCGAAACCAAGTGGAGGAGGTCTCCTCAATGAGAGATTTTCTCAGAGTACTCATACTCCCACGAGGAGAAAGTTTCCCCGACTTTGAACCCGACGAGGATGCGAAAGCCTCATAAGTTCCCTGAGATCTTCACTGGAAACTTCAATGGTTCCCCAGAATCTTCATGAAGTCCCCAGAATCTTCACTGAAAACTTTATGAGTTCCAAGGAATCTTCATGAGATTCCCAGAAATTTCACCGGAAACTTCATAAATTCCCTAGAAACTTCATCAGAACCTCATGACGGTCGTCAGAAGTTCAAGAACACGCCGGAAAATTCATAAAAATCGTCAGAAGATGCAGAACTTCATCGCGAAGCTCATGAGTGTCTGAGAACATGCACTCCTAAAGCTACGAACGCTACCATACTAGCTAGAAAAAACAGAGGAAACTTACATGTGTGAAGGTTCTAGAAAGCTACAATGGCATAAGAAGAACTAATGTCGATGACAGCGACAGCGAGCGAGCGTTGGGGAGAGAGCAGAAAAAGTTGAGGGATTAGTGTAAGAACTTGAATACTGAGTGTGACAAATGAGTCCCCCTTCTTAAATTTATATCCCCTGACACGAAGAACGAATTGTTGCCTAGGCACTCAAGCGCCCGTACTCAAAGGCTGTCAGAGGCATTTATTGCTTTTGACACGTGGCTCAAGAAGACATAATGCTTTTCCTTTCAAGCCCCATCACACGCCTCGAGGAAGTGACATTTTCGCTCCTTCCACTTCCACCGTGCGTCGAGCACAACGCTCGACTTCTATGTTATGCTGCAAACACTAACTCGGGGAAATGTCTGGAACCAATTACATTGTCAAACACAGTTTACAACTCTGACCCCCTCGCGAGTACATGGCCTCGGGTCTAGCGCGCGCAAACTTCACGGGCAGTACCCTGGTAAAACTATCTATATGTTCATGCTGTCGGGCATGATGATTAACTTCTATGTTCCCTAGTGAGCATAGCTTCACGAGCTCACCGCCTCAAACCCGGAAGACACTACCCTGGGCAGGTTCCCTTTGTCCCTCTTCGACTTGTGAACTGACTCTTAAGTCATTACTCCCTCGACTAGGAGCAGTGACTTTAGGGGGCTCATGTTTTAGATTGGGTCTGAGGCTGGCCCACCATCGGGCACGGCCCAACCCAGCTCCGAGTCGGGGAGGACCCATCACAAAGGCCCGATCCTCCATTACCACAGGAGGAAACATTCCTCACACGTCCTCCCCACGACCCCCACATGCTCCCTACACGGGAACAAGTCATCAGCCAACTACCCACATCCAAGAGAACAGGTCTTCCACTCCCTAGATTTCTTGGGGAAGTTGACCCAGGACGAAGACCACGTGCGGGTCTTCCCTACTGTCATGTAGGATCCTTGCAGTCATCTGTTGTGGGCCTTACGATCCAACCCAAAGTAAATGACTGTTGGCCCAGCATTGGGGGCACGTTATAAATACCCTCCTCCATAGGAGGGTCAGGTATTCTAAACTCAATACTTTTTGTACTTGCTCACTTTTTCTCCGAACCTCACTTTGGCATCGGAGTGTCTTGCAGGTACACCCCTCCTCTTCTCCACCACTGATGAACTTGAAGCTCACAATGTGTTGCCGGTCACTGATCATCTTTTTGATCCATTAAGATTAACAACTATAAAATATAAACAAGTTAATGTACTATATAGACAAGTATGTACAAAGCTTAGAAACATAGAAACTATTGCAATGTCATTCAATATTAAAACACCAATCCCCAGCAACGACGCCATTTTGTTCAAACTGCAGCGTTACAACAAGAAGCAAAAGATTTGGAAGAATTCCCTCCGGGTTTTTATCGTCTCCACAGGGATCAGTGTGAGGGAAAGAATGGCGTTCAATAATCTCTATATTTCTAAGCTTGGTTTGAATGGTTTAAAAGCGTAAAATACGGAAAGAAAAACATATGAACAAGTAAAGAATACATTCTTTAGAAAGGAAACAACTCGTTAGGAATTAAACTTCGTCTAGCCTATCAAATACTTAAATCTACCAATCAGTTGTACACAACTTAAATCACTCATCAATATCATCACGTATCGCTCACATCAGCGTTCATGTTTGAAGCATCAACGAGAGTTCTACTCTATTGTCTCGTCGGTGATGTCTCACGCAACTAAACAACATGAAGCATTAAACATCAATACCCACTATGAATATTAGCTCTAAATTTATTTCTAGAGTTCAGAATCTAACAGATATTTATCTTAGATCGAGTTTGAACCGTATATGTCTATAGAAATCCAAACCCATTAAGATAAATATTGAAATCAAAGATAACATCGATAAAGATTTGTAAAAGAGATTGTATACAACAACCGTGATCAATAAATATACATATAATCAAGGAAAACTTACAAACAAAACCCCAAAAATAGAGGGTACAAAGAGAAGAAAGAATATGAACAAGAATCTCTCGGTTTGTCAACGCCGATTGAAGCAAATCTAACTCCGGATCGTCAAGATATACACTTTAATGTTGTTTATAAGCTTCTCTACTCAAAGGAATGGATTGTTGGAGTTGAGGTTAAAAGTTCCAAAAACCATAACTCTAACAATGTTTTAGAAATGAATATATAAAATTTCAAAATCGGGAGCTCGCTAAGCGCGTGTAGAGTGGGCTAAGCGAGCTCAGAAAAATAAAGAAAAATCTGAAATTTTTTTTGCCATAACTTGAGAACCGTAACTCTTATTTACGCACGGTCAGAAGCGTTGAAAAGCTTATTCAATAATCTATATTATAATTACTAAATATCATTGCTTTAATACCTACAAATATGAAATAAAAAAATCAAACTCAACAATATTTACACGAACCGATAAAAACTACACTAAAATACTAAATAATGACTTATTCATACTAAAGTTGAGGTTATTGCTAGAAAAACTAATGAATCAGGTCAATAAGTGTCAATTATTCGCACTCAAAAACACCAAAATTTGGCACTTATCAATAGACAATCGTAAGCCTTCGCAAAAGCTACCTTCTTGATCAAACAATCCTCATTTCTCCTCCTTGCAAAATTCAACACCTCATTGACTACAAGGATTCCATCTAGCATTTGCCTCCCAGCCAAGAACGTCGTTTGAGTTTTCGAAATCAAATATTTCATAGCATTTTCATCAATATATATGTAATATATATTGATATGAAATATTCTCGTTGGAGATGGAATTTGATATATATGCACCTGGCTTGTAGCATTTTCATCAATATATATATATATATATATATATATATATATATATATATATATATATATATATATATATATATATATATATATATATATATATATATATATATATATATATATATATATATATATATATATATATATATATATATATATATATATATATATATATACTCAAAAGTCTTTCTCGTTGGAGATGGAATTTGATATGAATTATTTATCATGTTTAACACAAGCCAGGTGCAGTTAAAAATCTATTAATCTCAACTGAAAAATGGTGTGAAAGACTTATAAAGGAGAAACGCCTCATGAGAGTACTGTTAGATTAATTATTTAATTAATCAAATATGAATTGACATAATTAATTATATTATGGTCTATTGTTATTAAACACTAAATAGATGAATTGTTTGATTGGGTTTTGTGCATGAATGGACCGTAATGGGTTGGACCATTCAGTTAAGCCCAATGAGAGGTCCCTGCCCTCAGCCGTTTAGCTATTTAAGTGTCTCCCCATTAGATAATTAAACTACTCTGAAAATCCTAAACGACAATGAGGGTAGTAATTCTCTCATACTCACAAGTTTCGACAACCGTCTCTTCAATCTTATAAGGTACACCGTTCTAATTATTCTTGATTATTGTTAGATTAAACAATATGCTATAATTTGTATCTATTAAATTCATTTAAATCCTTCAATTGATATCAGAGTCCCATAGATACGTTTTATAGTTATCGCTTGAATTATATGATTTGAATTAGTGTATGATTTCTATTTGTTTTGAGTTCACAAGTTAAATAATTAAACTTGATGCACTAATTTTATATAATTCATATTGAATGTAAATGGTGGATTTTCTTAAAATTAGAAAAAATTTAGATCTAATATTTAAATAATTTGATCTAATGATTTTAAAAATTTATTGACATGTAAATTTCATATTTAGAATCAATGTATATTATATTTTAGGTGTATATTAGTAAGAGGTTGTTATGTCTCACCTATTTTTAAGGTTTGATTCCTAAATAATTGCATTTTATTGTGGGTGGAATGAGAATTATTTAGAAGAGTTTTAAAAGGTGATCCTATTTTTTAGCTTAATAATTAATATCAAATATTTTATTTGTTTTTGCAGAATATTACTTAATTGGTTTATTTATAATCTCTAACATACAAAAGGGGTAGATTTGTATGATCTCTTCAATTATTTTGTTAACTTTGAAAATTATGATATATTTGTTATGTTGATTAAAAGATTATGAACGGAACATATTTTAGATATTTTATTGCAGAAATGAATTTTGAATGACAAATTAGTTATTTTATTCAATATATTTTTTTAAATACTTTTGTTTGATATTAGTTAATAATATAATAAATTTTGGTTGTAATATCTATGTATATCATGCTACTCTCTATGATCCAAGTTTTTTTTAAAATTATATAAGAGAGTTAATTTAAAGTAAACATATTTTTGAAATTATCAGTAAATATAGGTGATGAACTGGACAATTTATTTTCTAACCACACGTGCATAGTATATTGCTAATGCTAACGTACAATATATTGCCAAATTATTAACCTTTTTCATTCAGTTGAATGATGGCGTACACACAAAATTTTCAAAAGTATGTGTCAATACATAGCATGATTTTTGGGAAGTTTTAAAACGTATTATATTGTGATAAAAGAAATCAGTCACTTTGATGGATAAATTTATACTGACATGATACTATATTTATATTAATTTTAATAATTAATTAATTAATAAAGACGTAAAGAATTGTTTTTGATTTTAATATAAAATTCTTTTTTTATGTTCTTTTATGTTAGTGAATATGATATTGGCCTATAATCTTGTTTCTATATAAGCTTCAACAACTCTCTCCTAAGTTGATGTCAAATAAATAGTATTAGATATTCTATTTATTTTGATGTTTTGGTATATTCCAATATTTAAATATAATATGTTATAAAATGATTGATTTAATTCAAATTTTAAATATATTTAAAATTTTCATATATAATGATTTTGAGATATTCTTTAATAAAATTAAATTGTATTATCCTTGAATTATGATTATTTATAAATATAGTTTTATATTTTGATATAACGATTTATTCTTTGGTTATGAATCATTTTGAGATGATACTATAATATTCTAAAAGTCATTAAAGTTTAATACCTCTACTCACAAGGATAAATGTCACATTCTCTTCGAGGTTAGTTGTATTTGATTATTTATTAATTTTGAATCTCTTGCGACTATTATATAACAATTGCATACAAGGAGGAATTTCTTAAAATATTATTCACTTCCTTTTGAAATTAGAATTATGCAATTATATATATATATATATATATATATATATATATATATATATATATATATATATATATATATATATATATATATATATATATATATATATATATATATATATATATATATATATATATATATATATATATATATATATATATATATATATATATATATATATATATATATATATATATATATAAATTGAAATCTTATTATTTTATGACTTTTATTATGGAAAATTAAGTAATCAATATTAATTTGTATAATTGTAATTTCACCTATCGTGGATACAATTATATAAATTTTCTTATTTTGAATAAAATATAATTAATCTTAATTTGCATGATTGTAACTCACCTATCGTGGTACAGTTATTCAAATTTTGTTAAATTAATTTTAGTTATAATAAATATTATATTGATAATAATTATACCCTATCGGTATATTATTATTAGTATAATTTGTTTTGTTTAATGCACTTATGATTTATGATTGTGTAAATTATAGTTCAAGTACCCTATCAGTATTAGAATTTTTTATAACATAATATTTATACATTGTTATATTTCTTATTTCATATTGTTGAAAAAAGTATTATTTAAGAAAAAAAAAATATTTTTTGAAGACATGTAATACTTTATGAAATCAAATAATTTTTTTTATTAAAATAGATTTCAATTCTCTATGTATTATGTGAGTGATTGACATACTCTATCGGTGTGACGTTACCCCAATGATTTTGTGTGATACAGAAAATAGTTGGATATTTGTTTAAATATTTTAAAATTCTAATATTAATAATTCAACTATTATTCTCTATCAAGTGAGAGAATTTAACATCTCAATTATATAAATTTCAGAAACAAATTTTATTTGTTTAATATATAATATTATTTTATAAAGACTTATATTGAGGATATTTTAGTCTTATGCTATATCCTCAATATTAAATTTGATTAAAGTTTCATATTTTTCCGCTGCGTATAACGTAATATGTTTCTCAAATGTGTGTAGTTATACTTATAGCATTTGAGTTTTGAGCGAGTTATGAATTTGATCTCACTCAAAAGATGGTAAATCTTTTATATGACCATCATATTCTTTCATGTAAATTATCTAAATAAACATATATTTTATTGACGTGCAAAATATGTGGTTGAGTTTGATGATATATTATAGAACCACTTCTCTGTATAATTTTGCACTAAAAATAACATTAGCACCCCCGTTGTTCAATCAGAGTATTTAATATTTGTGGCCTCTGATAAATCCTTATCATATTGGATTAGTGGGTGCGGATTGCATGTGAACACAATCATATAATCTAAAATTTTGGATTATTATTCTCATAGTGTCATATATTCTTGCGTGCACTGTAAATATGACATATTCTAAAAGGACTTCAAAATATAAAATAATTATAAGAAGTCTTATTCTGTTATACTGAGATATATATTATTCTCTTAATCTCAAGAAATATCATAATTTGATGTTTAGGTTGATATTGACAAGACACAATAATTTTTTATCGTGCAATAATATTGTGTTATTATATCTTCAATAGTCCACATTTGTCAGGTCATAATATGAAAGTACAAGTAAATATCAATACTCTTATCGAGTATGATATTGTGTTATGAAGGTACTTATAATTAAATGTAATTACACTGTTAATAGGGTATTTCTATATGTAATTACTATTCTTAAACCTATGTGGATATTCTATGACCTATAATTTAAAACTCATTAGTATAATCACTAACCATAGACTTATACACATGAGTAAGTCTTATGATACTTTGGGTTAGTGGGAGTTTATCAATAGCATTTTCATATGTTTGTGTCATTCTTTATAACATATTACTCTGAAGTTAAATATGTTACTCTAAAGTCATCATTTTTTATATAAAGTTGTGAGTTTTAACATGTATGATTTTTCTTCCCTATCAGATACAATTTCTGCAGCGTTGAAATTTACTTCTTTTGATTGGTTGGTGTTTTGACCATTATTGATATTATAATACTAGAATCAATATTTTTAATAATTAATTATTGTCATCCAAGTGGGAGATTGTTAGATTAATTATTTAATTAATCAAATATGGACTGGCATAATTAATTATTAATTAATTATATTATGGTCTATTGTTATTAAACACTAAATAGATGAATTGTTTGATTGGGTTTTGTGCTTGAATGGACCGTAATGGGTTGGACCATTCAGTTAAGCCCAATGAGAGGTCCCTGCCCTCAGCCGTTTAGCTATTTAAGTGTCTCCCCATTAGACAATTAAACTACTTTGAAAATCCTAAACGACAATGAGGGTAGTAATTCTCTCATACTCACAAGCTTCGACAACCGTCTCTTCAATCTTATAAGGTACACCGTTCTAATTATTCTTGATTATTGTTAGATTAAACAATATGCTATAATTTGTATCTATTAAATTCATTTAAATCCTTCAAATACTAGAATGAGATGTGGGATCTCTCACCATTATTATGCTCTTATTAAGTTGTAGTAAAGTGGATTTAAAGTAAATTTCAATGGAAGAAGTTAACTGAAACCACACACTTTTATTAATAGAGATCTAAAATGCATTTGGTCTCAACAAAACTATTTCTTATACTACTTCACATCTTAAACAGAAGCACTGCAATAAAACCCAATACCTCTAGAACCAGCATCATAATACATAGACTGTCTCAATATGTAAGAAGCTATAATTTATCCATAACTTACGTGACTATTAGAGTTAGGAACAGGGACAAGAACATTGCAGATTAACGGTGACAAAAGTGGATTGGTGACTGATTCTTGCTTGTTTCCCCTGCCAGCCAGCTAGTTTCTTGCCAAACATTGCTAAATTTCCAAACTAGATGCTAGATTTCTCAGACTTTCATCCCACTGTATATCAAAATATCAATTTATTAAGTTTAGCCACATAATCAAGACATATCACTAACTCAAACCAGAGTCATAGTCGTTTTTATGAGCATGCAAGGTGGACCACTGCACAGTACTAGAAATTTATCACATTTAAATCGTAACTAAATAAGCTCTCTTTAAACTGCAACTAACTGACACATTTTCCAAAAACTAAGATGGCTCTGACTCAAACATATGCTAGATTTTACAAAGCATACCTTTCGTGAGGTTGAATATGTAAACTGTGCAATTGCATCGTTTCCTAAATCTTGTTCACACACAAGACAAACCTAATATAGACAAATAGAATCAGATATTTTAACAGTTGTTTACTTGCATAAAATGTATGGAAATTTCAAAGATGACATAAAAAATGAAGAAATAGAAAGGTTATAATACCACATATTTTAGAGCAGAGCAATAGTCGTCTTGGAAATCAGTTGAGGGTAGAGGAAGTTGAGTTTCAAAATCACAAAAAAGGACATCTGAGACCAGATTGGTAATTATCATCATACATAATTGTGTAATGGATTAATGGATAATCACTTGTGGTATGGAAATGGAAGGAATGAGTGTTAGATAAGTTTTAAAGGCCAAACAGAATAATGAATTCGATATAGCATGAGATATAAAATGAAATGAGTGGTAGTAAAAGAGAAAAATAAAGTGAAATAGTAGTATTAGTACTAGAATTGGAAGTATTAAAAGAGGAAGTAAGTAACTAGAGTGAAGTGGAGCAGAAAATAAACTGGTTATTTAAATTATCCATATCCATATTCGATTATTAAAAATCGGTTAATTATTAGTATGGTTTTAACCAAATCCATATTTTAGATATGTTATTAATACGGTTTTAACCAAATCCATAATTTGGACATCCATATCCAAAATAAAAACCAAATTAATCAATTTTTTTATAAAAAAAAATTGAAAAAAAATTTACTTTTTATGAAAAAAAAGTTTTTTTTTGGAAAAAAATTATTTTTTCAGTAAATAGAAAAATACTGAAAATTTTAAAAAAAGTTTTTTTTAAATAAAAAATTATTTTTGAATATAAATATTTTTTCTTAAAATAAAAAAATTGTTTTAAAACAAAATTAAATAAAAACTAATTATAAAATTGATTATGGATATAATCGGTTAATAACTGATTTATAACCATTTTACAAAAATGAAAACCAGTTATTACAATTGGTTTTAATAACTGTTTATAACATATGGATTATTTATGGTTATGGATTGGTTATGGAAATTAACCGTTCAAGAACATCCCTAAATAGAACATTGGAGAGTAGATAAGTGGTTGACAGAGTGAATACTAGCCATGATGTCAATTATAGAAAATACCATATCAATGTTTATGTCTCCTGCAAGTTAAAAATAGACGATGTGTACATTTAAAAAATGCCTTATAAAACTTGAAAAATGTACTTGAATAAAATTGATTTTAGTGATAGTTAAAAGCAATGATACTCAATATCAGTATTGGGGACTTGTCAAAAAGCTTCATCAACAATTTGTTGTACTAATTTCCTTTCTACGAGAAATTATGGAAAACGTTAGTATTGAATAGAGTGCACGTGATGGACAAGGGTATTAGCAGAGATACATTACCAATTATTCAAGAATTGTCTAACTTACCTAGAAAATCACGTTGGATAAGCCACAAAAGCTTAACAGGTTCAAATGCAACATCCTAGCCCCATAAAAGGCAGCAATAAAAAAAACAAATCAAATTAACAACTAAAAAAGTTCATGGAATAAATTGATTAGATAAATGAAGACTAACCGTCTCAGGCATATTATAGACATGCACATAACTTATTAAAGTTATCAGAGCAAATATCCTACAAAAGAAAAACACAAGAAATGGCTAATTGATTAATAACATTAACATGTGATATAATCATATAAGCATAAAGTACAGTATACAAGATCAGTAAACAATTATCGATCGTCATATACATTCGACTTACTGATGCTTTCGAACACTTCTATATCTATGTAAAGAACAAAAGCTATTACTCCGTCAATTTCCAAGTCTATAGGGGTTCACCAAATCCATATTCTTGTTTGACATGACCAAATGAGATTAAAGAAAGATTGAAAAAGATTGTATCTTACTCCAAATTAGCATAAGAATGAGAAAAAAATTTTGTTTAGAAGATACCTCAATAATCCTCACTAATGAACCTTCTGAGGTCACCATCAAGTTATACCTATTTTCCGTAGTTAGATTTCGTGCACGGTCATTTCAATTTGTCGCTGAATCAAATGTGGAAGTAACCTCTATCCCTCAAACTCGGTTTGTGTTTCCACCCAGAAGATAATATGACAACTGCAATTGCAGATTGAAGGTTTAAGGGAAATGTTTGAAGATTTGAAGCAGACTTGCAATCTTAGGGTTTTCCATGACCTGTTCGATGACTCAAAGGTTGTAGTTTGAGTGGTTTGAGGGTTTCAAATAGTTGGTTCGTAAGGGTTTCAAATAGTTGGTTTATGATGGTTTTCTTTTAAATAGTGGAATAGAGATATAGAAGGTTTCATGATGTTACTGATAAATTTAATAGAATAGATACAAATTATAGTATATTGTTATATCAATCGACAATGATAAGAATGGTGTACCTTGTAGGATTTGAGAGACGGTTTTCGAAAGAGTGAGTATTAGAGAATTACTACCCTCTTTTCCGTTTAGGATTTTTCATAGTATGTTAATTGTCTAATGGGGAGACACTTAAATAATTAAACGACTAAGCATCGTAACCTCTCATTGGGCTTAACTGAATGGTCTAACCTATCACGGTCCATTCAGGCACAAAATTCAATCAAACAATTAATTTATTTATTGTTTAATAACAATATACCATAATATAATTAATTAATAATTAATTATGTCAATCCATATTTGATTAATTAAATAATTAATATAACAATCTCCCACTTGAATGAAAATGATTAATTATTAAAAATATTGATTTTAATATTATAATATCAATAATGGTCAAAACATTAATCAATCAAAAAGAAATAAATTTCAACGCTGTAGAAATTATATCTGATAGGGAAGACAAATCATACAGGTTAAAACTCATAGTTTTATATAAAGAATGATGACTTTAGAGTAACATATTTAACTTCAGAGTAATATGTTATAAAGAATGACCCAAGCATATGAAAATGTTATTGATAAACTACAACTAACCCAAAATATCATAAGTCTTACTCATGTGTATAAGTCTATGATTAATGATCATACTAATGAGCTTTAAATTATAGGTCATAGAATATCCACATAGGTCTAAGAATAGTAATTACGTATAGGGATACCCTATTACGAGAGTAATTACATTCAATAATAAGTACCTTCATAATACAATATCATACTCGATAGGAGTATTGGGATTTACTTGTACTTTCATATTATGACATAACAAATATATGGACTATTGAACATAAAAAAAACACAATATTATTGCATGGTAAATAATTATTGTGTCTTTTCAATATCGACTTAAACATTAAATTTTGATGTTTCTTGAGAATAAGAGAATAATATATATCTCAGTATAATAGAATAAGACTTCTTAGAGTTATTATATATTTTGAAATCTTTTAAGAATATGTCATATTTTATAACGTGTGTAAGAATATATGACAATATAAGAATAATAATCTAAAAAAATTTAGATTATATAATTAAGTGCACATGCACTCTCACTGATCCAATAGAATAAAGATTTATTAGAGTTCACTAATATTAAATACTCTTATTATATAATGAAATACTAATTTTATTTTAGTGCAGAACTATACAGAGAAGTGGTTCTATAATATATCATCATTAGAATTTTACAAACTGAATCACATATTTTACAAGTAATTGGAATATATCAATATATATCAATAGATAACTTCACATTAACTTCACATGAAAGAATATGATGGTCACATAAAAGATTTACCATCAACTGAGTGAGATCAAATCCATAAGATATGGTTATACACCACATCTTAATAACTCACTCAAAACTCAAATGCTACAAATATAATTACACACATTTGAGAAACATATTATGTTATACGTAGCAGAAAAATATGAGACTTAATTAAATTTAACTATTATTGAAGATATAACACAAATAATCATAAACTTTATTACTAACATAAGAATATAATATTCTCAACATAAGTTTCTATAAAGTAATAAATAAATAATATTTGTTTCTTAATTTTATACAATTGACATGTTAAATTCTCTCACTTGATAAAGAATAATAGTTGAAATAAGATTAAAAGTTTTGAAAAAAAATTTAAACAAATATTCAACTATTTTCTCTATCACACAATAATCCTGTCAAGTAACGTCACACCGTATGTCCATCACTTACTTACATAATATATAAAGAAAATTGAAATCCATTTTTTTTAATTGAATAAAAATTATTGGATTTAATAAAGCATTACATGCAATACTTTCAACAATTTTAAATAAAAAATAAAACAATGTACAAATATTAGGTCACATAAACTTTTGATACCGAAAAGGTACTCGAACAATAATTTATATAATCATAAATCATAAGTACATTAAATAAAATAAATTATACTAATAATAACATACCGCTAGAGTATAATTATTATCAATATAATATTTATTATAATTAAAATAAATTTAATTATTTTATTAAACAAAATTTATATAATTATACCCACGATATGTGAGTTACAACTATACGAATTAAAAATGCTTATGTTTTATCAAAAATAAAAAAAATTATATTATGTTTTATCAAAAATAAAAAAATTTATATAATTATATACACGATAGGTAGAATTACAATTATATAAATTAATAATGATTACTTAGTTTTCCATAATAAAAGTCATAAAATAATAATATTTCTACTTAAACTAGTTTTTTTATTTTTTTTATTTGAGTATATAACTAGAAATCAATTTATGAGTTTAAATAAGAAATTTTTAACTAAGAATATTCTGAAAAATTAATAATTTTATATAAATTCATATTTTATATTTATTTTTTCAAAAGGACTAGATAATATTAGAAATAATTTATCCTTATATGCAATTATATAATTAGTCACAAGAGATTTAAAAAAAATTACGACTAACTTCGAAGAGAATGTGACATTCATTCATGTAAATGGAGTCGGTAAATATTAATGATTTTAGAACTTACAATGTCATCTCAAATGATTCATAAATCATATAATAAAACAAACTCTAATAATAACTAATAAAAAATGATATATAATAATATATCAAATAAGTTTATCATAGAATAAAATTAATTTCTTAATGACACATTATATTATATTAATGGAGAGAATAAGATATGCTAAA
Organism: Lathyrus sativus; assembly: GCA_963859935.3. NCBI lineage: Eukaryota > Viridiplantae > Streptophyta > Magnoliopsida > Fabales > Fabaceae > Lathyrus > Lathyrus sativus. Next base: position 362,609,520 of record OZ012739.1, read on the forward strand.
GTGTCTCAAAGAAAATAAAAAATACTCACAAAATATTTTAGGTCAATAAATTAAGAATGTGATAATTAAAATTTGTTTTCAAATAAAACCATTTAAAAAAAAAAATTGGTCAAAATTCAATGCCAAAACAAGAAAAAAAAATTTAATGCTAATTATTTAGCTAAAAATTTGGATTACGCCCCCAAACTCTTCCAATTAATTCTCATCCTACACACAATAAAATATAATTGTTTAGTGATCCAATTCTAAAAATAGGTGAGGCATAACAACCTTTTATCAATATAGACCTAAAGTATAATATACTTTGATTCTAAATATGAAATTTACACTACAATAAATTTCTAAATCCATTTGACCAAATTATTTAAATATTAGATCTAAAATTTCTCCAATTTTAAGAAAATCCATTATTTACATTCAATATGAATCATATAAAATTAATGTATCAGATTTAATTATTTAACTTGCCTAACTTAAAACATATAGAAATCATACAACAATTAAAATCATATAATTCAAACAATAGCTATAAAACGTATCTACGAGACTCTAATACCGAGACTCTAATACCAATTGATAAATTTAATAGAATCGAATAGATAGAAATTATAGCATATTGTTATATTAAAGAATAATCGACAATGATAAGAGCAGTGTACATTGTAGAATTTAAGAGACGGTCGTCGGAAGATTGAGTATGAGAAAATTACTACCCTCTTTGTCGTTTAGGATTTTCATAGTATGTTAATTTTCTAATGGGGAGACACTTAAATAGTTAAACGGCTGAGGGCAGGGACCTCCCATTGGGCTTAAATGAATGGTCAAACCCATCACGGTCCATTTAGGCACAAAACCTAATCAAATAATTCATTTATTTATTGTTTAATAAAAATAGACCATAATATAATTAATTAATAATTAATTATGTCAATCCATATTTGATTAATTAAATAATTAATCTAACAATTAGGTCACCAATGGGAAGGGTTTCGTTAGGGTGAATGTTGAATAAAGGGGGTAAGGTTGAACTAGAGGATTGAAGAGAGACTGAAACAATTTTAGTGAGGGTTTGTGAGCAGACAAAAAAAATTAGTCGTCAATTCACTCGCGTATGGATTGAAAGAATGAGAAAGGTTTTAGGGTAAAGAGGGAAAATAAAAACAAGGAAGAGGGAACTTAATTTCGTCCATTTTATTATTTAACTATTTTTTTGGGTATCGGGTTCAATAAAACTTCTTAGGTCAGGTGGACAACACCTTACTTAATAAACAGACTTCTTAATCAGTTAGCGAACACAAACGACTTAAGAAATTTAAAGTGAATTATATATTTTTTATTTAATCTTTGTTAAATCGGTTTTTAATGCACCCGACCTAACTAAGTTATAAATATTTATGGAATTGTCATTGCGTCGCTTCTTAAGTCAGGTGGCAGGTGAACTGACTTAACAACCTCTACTAAAAAGGTATTTTTGTACTAGCGTGTATATATATATATATATATATATATATATATATATATATATATTGGAAAATAGGTTAAATTGGTCAGCCTATATATACATAGGTAAAATAAACTATTTGAAAGTCAAAGCCTTAATGTGAAATAAGATTTAGGCCAGATCAGACTTTTAAAAAGGTTGGGTCAGGACAAAAAATAAAGCATATAATCGGTCATAGGCCAGACTTAGGCCTTAAAGTTTATCGTAAGTCAGACTCAAACTTTTTAAGGTCTGGCCTAGCCTATTTCTACCGCTAAATGTAGGGATGACAAAAAAATTCGGACTAGGTCGGACCCGGTTGCCCCCGCCCCGAATCTAATGGGACAAGCTTATTTGATTGGGGGTGGGTACAGTGGCATGGAAAACCCAGTTTTTAATTACGGGAGTGGGAAATTCGAGTACCCGGCCCGCACCACCACCACACCCGCATATTAAGATTAATTTATTATTCTTATTTTTTATAACTTTATTACCCATTAACCTTTCTTAATCTTGAAATATCATGTTTATTATAATTTTTTAAATACAAATTAAATAGAAATGACCAAATATTATAATTATTCTTGAAATGATCAAATGTTGAGTTTAATTATTGATTTTTATTGCTATAAAAAAATATTTAAAATATATATAATTTATGCGGGTGGAGGCAAGACATGGGTGGAGAAACTCATTCCTAGTTAAGGGCAGGGGCAACGTTGGTATAAAAAAGCGGAGGCTGAACTGATAATGCTTAAACTCGCTCTCACTCCACCTCGTTGTCATGCCTAACTAATACTTTCTTTAATACTACCATCGTTAAAAATTCTCCTATAATTGATTAGATGAGATATAATTAATTATTTGATGATATGCTCATAGATTTAGGAAAAATGTTTTTCTTTTAGTTTAAAATTAATTTTCTTTGTATTTCTATAGTTGAATTTTATGAAAACCTAGTAAAGAGTATTTTAAATTCATTTTTCACAAATTAATTGAATAGTTTTAATTTTTACTATTAAAAACTTTATTATAAATATAAAAATATTGTGTTAAACGTAGAAATTTTATGTTTTAAAATTATGCATTAATTTAATTACAAGTTAATAATTGATTTATTTATTTGTTCTTTTAACACAAATTTTCATTTATAATTTATTAATGCGTGCATTTAGGGCACAAGTTATGATTATCCAATAAAAATTACATATTGTATTAAAATAAATATATTTCAAAAATAATTTTAATGTGTTTCAAGATGGTCACCGCACAGGGCCACAAATTTTTACAATTAGGTTCGCTTTAAAGACGTGCAAGGCACGCTGCCGCATAGGGCCACAAATTTTTACAATTAATTTGTACATAAGTAAGTCCTCTTAAATTTTTGTCACTATTAAAATGTGGTCAATTAGAGTCTCTAATATTTTTTTCATGGCTAAACTATGACTAATCTACACAGAGCCTCAAAAAACATGAGACGACTCTGGATTCGATTCAATAAGATTGTGTAAATCACTAAAATCTAATGAATCTTCGTCTGCAAGCTATATTAGGATGTCAATTTGCATATGTTAATGGGAATTCCTGGAGGATCATCTGTTTGGGGATCCGAAGTCGGGAATTCTTTCCTCCACGGGGACAGAGATGAAGGAAAACTTCTCCTGATGACACTTCGGAACGGGGATTGGGAAAATACCCTCCGTCCCACATATTTCTCGATCCCAACCATATTATTTAACATCATTTTTTTTATATTTGACAATTCTAGTTTGTTATTTTTTTATGCATTATAAGATATTTTCATTATGAGGTTTTGTATGACTATGCATGGTAGCAAATGGCTATATTGGATATTTATTTTTTGACAGAAAAAGAAATATTAACAATTGCAAGTGCTTTTGTATTTTCTTAGTTATTGATACAAGATGTGTTTTTATTTACTAAAAAAAAAGAAAAATGCAAAATATATGTGTGTTTTTTAAAGAAAGAAAAATGATATACTAGTGTCATAATTTTGATTAAAAGTATAGAAAATTATTTAAGTTTGGTGTTTATGGATCTCTGTGAGTACCGTGGAGATCTGTAGGGATGGAGATGGGGAAAAATATGCCCCTGTGGCAGGGATTGGAGACGAGGATGGAGAAAAAATTATGGGGCACTGGCAGGAAGCAAGGAAGCATCTGTGAGTGCTATTTTTCGTTAGATGAATTTTTAATGATGTCAAAACTAGGATAATGTAGTGTTAATGTATATTGGACGGTATCCTCTGATTCTAGATGAGCATCTTAGCATTATGATGTATTAAAATGGTTTGGAAAAGAATCATACATCATACATGTATTGAAAACAAGTTTTTGTGAAAAATGCATTGAAAATACAAGTTTTTATGAAAACACTATAGGATAGGTCGACGCCTACTTGTGTAGACCGACCTATAGAAGTTTGCCCTTCATCATAGGTCTACACATAACTATTATAGTTCGACCCTCAAGCATTAATAATAAAGTTTGTAGCCATTGTCCTTGGGTTGACCCACTTAGGTCAAAGCAAGACCTTCATAGGTCGACCTAAGACCTTTACAGGTCAACCTGATTGCTTTGATAGGCCGGCATATTGATTTCATAGTTCGACATACACGATGCCCTCTTTCAAAAATTCATATTTTTCTCCATTCATATATATATATATGTGTGTGTGTGTGTGTGTGTGCGTGTGTGTGTGTGTGTGTGTGTGTGTGTGTGTATGTGTGTGTGTGTGTGTATGTGTGTGTATGTATATCTGTGTGTGTGTGTGTGTGTGTCTATATATATATATATAAACACACACTTATACATGCATCTTTTTCTAGTAAGTTTCTAGTGTAAAACCTAAACGAAACTAGAATTTCAAACCATATTCTATGCATGCACACAATCAAACTACACAAAATTATTTTTTGATTGGGTGACCATCTAGATTAGGGTTGATAACGTCCAATTAGGTTGGTGTGTCGAGAATATTGGGTTGAGTTCTTTGAGTGTTTCAAATAAGAAAACCGATCTGAGATTTTCCTTCAAGATCATTGAGAATTTGAAGGTTTTAGACAAGATTACATAATTCAAATCTGATCGAGTGAAGGCATTGAGACAAGGTAGTTCCTTGCAATAGAGTAGTGTGAGACGGTGGATTGTGTTCGTAAATCTTGGGTTCAACAAGTCAGGTTAGAGTTCTTCATCTCTTGTATATTCACTTTTTGCAAAGTAAGGTTAATTCCAACTATCTCAATTCAAATTTAAATTGAAGGCAGACGTACCCATAGTGAGGCAGATTGGGAAACTGCATAAAAAAATCCTTGTGCCTCTCTCTCTCTCTTTAATTTTTGTGTTTGTGAATTATCGATTGTGTTGTTGTTTTGATCAATTCGTTTGGAAATTAATTTTTTATTATATTTTGAATTAAGTTTTGTTGATATAATCATAATCACTTTGATTGTGATTGGCTTTAACATCAACAAAACAAATTAAATTTCCAAACATTACTGATTACACACAAAGTGTTCAATAAATTGCTTTTTGTGTTTCTATTTGGTTTTTTATCATTGAAAATAAGCTCTACATATAGCTTAGCATTTGATTGTGTTGAAATTAATCATTGTTGAACAATTTGTGTTCGTTATCATCTAATTGCGTAACTTTATGCATATTCGGGCTTTTCTATAGCAGGTTTGGTCAGACGATTTGATTCGGATTGATTCTGTTATGCCATAAAACTTTTGAGAACTATTTTTGCCAAAAGTTTGGATTTTAAATTTGTGTTCTATTCACCCACACCCTCTAGATCGAAGCCTATTGTCTAACAACATCCTCCGCACATTCTCCGTATTGTTGACATTCCTAAGCTCTATACACAAGCACACACATTCTTTCATCTAAAAATTATTTACACTTTTAGCGTTTCTCTACACTCCCTGTTGGCCAAATCAAGGACACTTATAATCTTCTTCTCTATATGTGTGATCTTGAATAAATTATTTATTTAAACAAGTAATTTTTTTCTTTTAAAAATATGAAACAAATGCACTATAACAACCAAATAAAATGTGTCTAGAATCACATGTATTAAGTAGTTAATTTAGGTACGGAAATCAAATACAATAGTAGAATAGATGCATAAATACATAAGTCTCACCTACATTATGTCGTATACGCAAAATAGTTTAAAATTTAATGTAAAGTCATCATAAAAGTACAGCAGAACACAACAAAGCAACTAATTTAATACTCCAAGAAAGTCTCATCACACCATCTTTCCCTTTCCTACTTTTAGGGCGGCTGCCCTCAAGGAACGGTGAACCAGATCTATTTACATGTCCTATTTTTGGGACTACTACCCTCAGAGAATGGTATATCGGTTAATCTATCTACTTACATATGCCATTAAGTGCGCCAAACTCATCTCGATCAAGACTACAATGCTAATTCGGTTTGGTAAGCCCAAACATTGCATACTAGTCACTGAAAGGGAGAAATCTTCCCAAATCACAAGAACAATGCCACAACAACACTAACACAGCCAGGATAACGGCTTGTCCGTCATGGACATGATGGTTGTTTCCTGGTGATGCCTAATAGGGGTCACCCGTCATTCAACACTGACGACCTTCAGGTGGAAATGACATCCTTCAGACAGCGCTGATAGTCATCACGAGACTCTGCCCCATCATCTGGGCTCTGGGGCGATGACAGTTAGCTCATCACCAGGGGTGACGACCGTCATCACGTTCAAGTCTCATTTTTCTACATAAATGCATAACACACCCCTAAACACCCATTTGTTTTCCTATTCTCAAGCATCATATATAAAAATAGCAACACAACTACAAATTTCAGTAGCAATCAACAAGGATTTAAGGCCACAAAACATGCATTATCATGCTAGACACCAAATTCACAACATAAAACAAGCATTTCACAAAAAAGGAATCACTCAAGAAAACTCCAAGGTTTTCCCCAAACATGCTTAAATTCCAGAATCAGTTAAAAAGTCCATCTAACTACTAGAACCCCACCTTAAAAGAATCTGGAGTTCAAAAATTGATGAAAGTTGAAGCTGATATTGATGATTCTTCAAGACTTCGGTGCATGCTAGGTTTCCTTTCTTCGAATTTTTTTTAAACTAACCAACTATTTCAAAAATAATACCAATTAAATGAGATTTTCAAAAAAAAATACCAAAGTGGCTAACATTCAACAGGTGTTCGCCAATTGAAATGGCAAAATAGGTAAAAATCACACTGGGCTAATTCGCCATTCAGTTTGGCGAATCAGGCAAAGGCAAAATGGGCCGCAACATTGTCGCTCATCCATTTGGCGAATCATGCAAAGCTTTAGGGTTTTGAGTTTTCCTTTGTTTTTTAATTATGTTTTTAATTTCAGTTAATGTTTTAAATGTATTTAACATGATTATGTTTTTTATATTTTAAATTATTAATATTTTTTAAATATAATTATTAATAATAAATTTAAAATAATTAGGTTTAATGTTAAATTAATTTCTTAATTAATAAACTTAAAATAATTAGGTTTAATGCTAAAATTAATTTTTTAATTAATAAATTTAAAATAATTAGGTTTAAATAAAAATAATATCAAATTAATTAAATAAATTTATGTTGATCTAAAAGTTGAGTGTTCATTGAAGTTTAGATTTTAGACCCAATTAAATAAATTTATGTTGATCTCAAATTAATTTTTAATTTTAAAACATAAAAATTGAGTGTTCATTGAAGTTTAAATAATGTAAATGTTGTAGGGTTATTTAAGTCATATCATATAGGATACGTTCTATTTTTTTTCTATAAATAAGACTACAAACACATGTATGTTTTCACAACATTATATCCCAAAAGACTAAAGTATTAGTGCAGTTCGAGTTGAGTGGAGTCCAGAATGTCTGCATTTCTAAATCAACGTTCTTCGTCGTCGTCATCAGCATCTGAGGAACCTTTTCCAACGTTCGATCTAATGAAAAGAAATACCCTAGTTGTGTTTTCACCAACAAAGCCTCCGATGAAGGTGCTCCTCTGGAATACGCAGACGTTGGAGCACTTGCACAGGGAACTGAACCGCTAGCTAGAAGGAGATATTGGTCCAGGAGAAAAGATTAGGAAAATCGAGAGGGTGGTCGAGGAGAACGGGAGAAACGGAGTGACTCGTGAATGGAGAAAAGTGGAAAATGATGCTGGTGTCCTTGTGATGATGTTGACACCAAAGAAGATAAAGTTGATGGTCGTGATATCGTAGACGCCTTGGTGCAGTGTTCTGTTTAACGTCTTTACGTTGTTGTTATGTTTGTTTAATTTATGTTGCCTTCGTGCAACGTTCTGTTGTCATGTTGTTGTTGTGTCAGTTAACTGTGGTTTTAATTGATTGAAACTTGGTATTATTCGAATGAAAATTTCTATTAATCTTATAAAAGTCGCTATTAATCGAATGAAATTTGATATTAATTTAACGGGACACAGTTACATATGAAACTATGATCTGCTGCTTGATCCTACGTTAGGACATTTCGTACGACTGTGTCCTGGTTGCCGACACGAACTACACAATCTCACCAGCTTGTCTGCGGTATCCATCTCAGTTCGAATGTGCGTGCTGTTAGGCCGACCCTTCTTCTGTCTGCGCATCAAGTCATTATGCCAAACAATTTCACCTTTGTATTGAGGCCAATAGTCCTCCTTTGCCACCACTTGAAAGCTGCATGTGTAGACATTGCATAGACTAATGACTTGGTGAACTGCAGAAAGAAGGTTGGTTGGGTCCTGGCGCAACTTTGAACATGCTGCTATGACATGAGAGCACGGCATACAGAATGCTTGAAACTTTCCACAATCACACCAGCTCTTATCCAATTCAACACGGTAACATCCCCTAGGCCTTTCTTCGTTGTGATCCATAGACTCGGCAACACTGAACCAACCAGTTGTACGGTCAAAGATTGTGACCACGTGTGTGTTGGCTTTGGCAGCTTCCTCTTTCATGAATTTCATTGAAGTATCACTGTACAGCTGGCCCGATTGTAATACCGCACCCTACTTCGTACATCTGCTATCAAAGAGTGATCCTAGCCTAAAATAGGTTGCCTTTACCAAGGCAGTTATTGGGAGGTTTCAGATTCCCTTGAAAACAGAATTCATTGACTCTACGAGGTTAGTTGTCATGTGGCCCCATCGCACCCCATTGTCATATGCCCGCGTCCATTTCTCCCTATCAATGTTATCAATCCATCTTAATGTGTCCGTGTTGTTCAGTCTGATCTCGTCATGGTAGTATCTGAATGTGGGTTCAGTTAGTGCATATCCCGCGTTCACAACCTTCTTTCGCAGCGTCTTGTCCTTGATTTCCCGCATGAAATTTTGGGCAATATGCCTTATGCAATAGACGTGGGTCGAGGGAGGATCCTGCCAACCGTTGTCATGGTTGTTGCATGCACTCTCGATGGATGGGTGTCGATCGGAGATCAAACATAAGTTAGGTTGTGGAGACATGTAAGAGCGGAGGTTTTTTAAGAAAAAACTCCAACCCCCAGCAGTCTCCCCTTCTACTATGGCGACGACTATTGGAAAAATGTTGTTGTTCCCGTCCTGTGCCACAGCCATGAGAAGTGTGCCCTTATATTTCCCGTATAACCATGTTCCGTCAATTTGAATTATAGGTCTGTCACGACATCTCAGCCTTTCCTGTCCCAGCCCAACCTATTTGGCCGACCCAAGGGAACGCGATTCTTCGTCAAACCCACAACAACAGTTCAGTGCCCAAAACCAGCCTTACGAAAACACATACATGCCAACAAATACCCCCTATCAACAACGACAACCTTACATGCCACCCACCCAATCCCAGCCTCAACCACCTTACCATTACAGCCCTGATACCTCTTTTGAGCCTACCCCCTCCACCTATAGCCCAGACAACTCATTTGACCCTACCCCCTCCAACTACACCTCCAACTACCCCTCCAACGACCCCCCAAATTATCCATTATTCGACTACCACACCCTGCAACAACCAACACACCTTGACCAACCCAACTCCATGTACACATTCGGACAACCATATCGTTCATACTCCACCCAACCTCCCCGACAATCCTTCGAAAACATGGGCATGGGGCTTAACTACGGAAGCGCTGTTGGTAGTGGACCTCCCGGCTATTGGGGTCAAATGATGCAAACTCCATCTGATACGTCGGGGCCGTCCCAACCATACCCTCCTCCACAACTCAACACACAGATATCGGACACACCACAGCAACCTCGTCGTAGACCTCGTCGCAACACGCATCCCCCACAATGTGGCACCGGTGGTCACTTGGATAGAGTCGGTCATTAGTTTTTTTCTTTTGTTCGATTGTAATTGTACTTTTCATTACATTCTAAATTAATATAATTTATTATTTCTATATTTTATTTTAACATTTCTATATTTAATTTTTTCTTAATGTTATTTAAAATTAAATTCTAATCAAATTTTAATTTGATTTAATAAGAATTCATTTTACATTAATAATTAAAAATAAAGTATTTATTAATTGAAATTAATTAAAATTAAGGTATTTAAAAACACATGAATTGGTAGAATAAAACATTAATTAAAATTAAAAATATTAATTTAAATCAAATATTTATATTTATTAAAAACTGATCAAAATATAAAATCAAAAATAGATGAAAAGCGAAACCCTAGCTGGTTGGCCTCATTCGCCATTCTGATTGGCGAAAATGTTTCAACATGGCTTCATTCGCCATTTCACCTGGCGAATTCCATTTTTGCATTTTTTATTTGGTCCCATTCGCCATTCAGTCTGACGACCTGCTGTTGAATACATAGCCATTTTGAAATTTTTTTTAAATTATTGATTATTGTGGTAATTTGTATTCAATATATGATTATTATAAAAAAAAAAAAAAAAACCCTTTCTTCTCTTCTTTCCCTTTTTACGCGCACTCTTTCTCTTTTTCTTACTTCATTCCAAAATTCTAATTTGTTACCAGAAAAATGAAGGAATGAGGTGAAAGTTAGTAAAAAATTTCCTTAAAAAAAGACCAATTTACCTTTTAAGAATAAAAAATCCCAATTATGCCACTTAACTCCAAAATATCATTTTAATTTCTAATGATTATTAATAATCTATTTTAATTATTACATCCCTTTATTGATGGTTCACGTTACTTAAGAATGTCTGATAAAAATCTTCTATAGAACTTTATAACTAAATTAAAAATGAATTAGTTCCGCCAAAAAGAAAAATCAATGCTACGTTGTCAGGAAATAAATTAAAGAATGTTACTGTTTACATATTAGTACAATTCAAAAGTAAAGCGAAAATGAATGTCTTCTTTTGCACAATAACCAAATGAATAGTTTAAAAAATATTTGTATTTTAGGACATGTTTTACTTATTGTTAGAGCGTCATAGTTCTTCTAGCATGATAAATGCAATAAAATTTAAAAGTAAAGGCGAGATATTTGAATATTTAATAACGCTTATGTTACGTTTAGTCACAAATCCGTTGTAGTCTAGTTGGTTAGGATACTCGGCTCTCACCCGAGAGATCCGGGTTCAAGTCCCGGCAACGGAATTTTTATTCATTTTCCCCATTAATCACATTGTTTTACTGATAAATGGTACCTAAAGCTTTGATGAAATTGACAATGGAAAATATATTTTTTTACTGATAGTTGTATATAAACAGATAATAGCAAAGGTAGATTATATGTCCAAAATGATAGAGAAATACAAAATCCAAATAGGCAATGGAAAATATATTTTTTTACTGATAGTTGTATATAAACAGATAATAGCAAAGGTAGATTATATGTCCAATGATAGAAAAATATAAATTCCAAATACACATAGTGATGAGCTATCCAGCAAAACAAGCTTCATACATCATACTAATTCATAGCTGAGATGACCCGTTTGAGTGCTCGTCACCGGCTAAACTAGGGTTTCCATTTGCCGACCGATTCACGCTACTATTGTTGCTAGATTGATTTGAATATGTACGAGCAGAACTGCCTCGTGAATAACGGTTCTGTGCGCCTGACCCGGAGCTGCTTCTTGTTACCTTCAAACGAGCCTTCCTACCCTGAGTTGTCGGGGCATTAGCATAGTTAGTCGACTCATAATGTTAGAGTTTAATAAGTATACACCAATTTACACGGACCTTTAACAATGTCTTACTACATAGATTGCAGAGCTTAATCTTATAATTAACTCATAGTAATAAGTAGACAATAATGAGAAAATGATCACCATATTCAATTAAAAAGATAAGAGAATAACCTTCCCCATGCACTTTTCTAAATGAGGAGCAAACTTCCCTGCCACGATAGATCGGTTACAATTCATGCATTCGAATATTTCATTTGCTACGGTAGGATGAGTTTGTCCAAATAAGTCAACCACATACTTGCCATTTGCTTCGTTACTATTACTAGGATCTGCCAGTCTAGCCCTCGCTTGTGCTGACAACTTCAATTCTTCGTCTTCTTCATCCATATTAGCATCAAGCCCCAGCTTGGCTATTCTGTGACACTCTGATGCCACATCAACTATAATGGAATCAAGGAGATCGCAGAAAAAGTGAGATGAAAGCTGCAAAACATCCCAATCGAAAAGTATAGGAGAAATAAGTATTTGACTACTCTTAATCTTCCAATTAGACACATAAATAATTATTTTAGGCACATACACTTGTGAAAATTCACAAAATTGAAAGAACCGCTATTAAGATATACAAAATTCATGAAACTCATATATGCATATCAAATAGCATTAGTAAGATAAAGAAAACCTTAAATCACTTGAAATACTAGTGTAAATTTAACTTCATAAACATAGCTCACTATTAACATGATTAAAGTGTTTTAAGTGATTTACACAAGTATAACTTTAAGCACAATTTAAATACTTGTAGCTTTTGACTTTTCAAAAATAGGATTATGTGTATTCTCTTAATCGCTGAGGGCAAGCATCAATTCAAAAACGTGGGAATTTACATTCAAAACAAAATTTTAACTACCACGCTTATCAGTATATTGAGAGATAAAATTCACCTAAGCATGCTTTGCAACACTGCAACACAAGATAGTTTTACAGTGAAATGTGCAGGAAACTGATATCAAAATCTATTATTTAGTTCTGGCTAAAACAAGTCTACTCATAATGAAGAGCATACCTGTGACTGCGACGGCAAATTTTCCTCGTCGGGAACCGACATGACTTTTAACTAAAGCTTTTGGATCCTAATTAACACGCATTACTTGTGAAAGTCAGATATAAACACAAAAGCTTATGGGAAACAATAAACAAAACAAAACATATTTACCAAAGAAATCGATATTGATATTTGCAAGCAAAATAGTGTTCATATCTACATGACTATTGAGCCAATCTGATTGTTTTCTATTATATTGACTAACTTTCAAACTATAATTAGACATCATTCAAAAATCAAAAGATATTAAGACATTATAAATGCATTAGAATGCATTGTTTCGTACCAATGTTGTTAGATAGCAGGTATAGTGCTATTGAATAGCAAGATTAGAACAAAACACTGATGATTTGGGTTACGCTATTCCGTACAAATTATTGTGAAATAGAGGCTATAGTGGTGCTATAGAACCGTTGCATAGCAAAACTTGAACAAATTGAACAAACCATACACAACGCTTATTCTTACAGCCATACAGAACACAAAGCTATAAACTTCCACATGTAAAGTGTTCCGGACTAGGCTGTTGGTTGCCCGAGCTCAATACTAGATCTCCAATGCTACATAAGCCTAACATCGCCACCTCTCAAGGTACACACTAGTCTAACCCTAAACCTCACTTGAGCATCAGAGTGTTTACACATTTGGCCAATACTAACTTGAGTGTCAGAGTGTTTACATGTCTACAATCATCACGTGATAGACCATCGGCGCCATTGTGAACCCCTGTTCTAGATCGAAACATAAAGCTTACCTAGGGAAGCTCCAAGAAAATAAGAATTGTATTGTAAAAGAATAAAGAGAGCACAATTGCTTACAAATCCAAAAAGGAAATGTGAATTCATGAGTCATTGAACTGTATTGATCTACATACTGGTATATAATCAATGGGGAAAATCTCAAATCAAATATAGTTCCCATATTTCGAAACCCCTTCAAATGGATATCTTCTTCACACAAAAATTAATATTACTGTAAAAGAACACAATCTTCAGAGTTTTCAATTTCTTTGATATAAAGATAAACATTAGAGAGGAAAAGTAAAGTAATCACGGAAAAAACTCATACCGATTTTATTAATCGCTCCGTCTTAGATCGGAATCTAGAAATCACGGTGTCGACGAGCAACTCCGGTGAGTTGAGTTAGAGCGACTCCAATTTCTATTACATTTTTACCTTCCCTTCTACAAATATAAAAAATACTAGTTTTGTTCTCTTTTTTTTCATTAATTTCTTTAGAAAAATGATATACATAGTCGATTTTACATGACAATCAATTAATTAATAGTTTGTAATCATATTTAAATTTTAAAGTTATTTTAAATAATTTTTAATTATTTAATTATTATATAAAATTATATTAATTGTCAGTATATTCATTTTTTTCAATATTCAATTTTTCCCAACTGTTATGTAATATTTTTTATTATAAAAGTTTTTCAGTTTAAGAAAAATTGTAAAATGTTGTTTCAACTTTTTCAATTTGCCTTTTATTCACCGAAAGATTTAATATTAAGTTTTTCAATTTGATTTCTGTACATTGAAAAACTTTCAATTTGCAATTTTTTAAAAAAATTTTAAAATTGATTTGAATTTTGTTTAATTAAATAAATATAGATATGTCTTTGTTATATGATAAAAATTAATTACTTTGGTGAAGAGCATTTGGATAAAATGATAAGAAATCTTTTTTAATTTAATCAAGAGCATTTGGATAAAATGATAAGAGATCTCTTTCAATTTAATAAGAGACATTAAGTTTGAACTTAGCTATGTGATCTCTTTCAACTTAATTAGACGTACATGTAGACCTGTATCACCAACTTAATCAAAGATAATTAGTTCAAACTCAGCTCTATGATCTCTTTCAGCTTAACCAATGAACCTAGATCACCTAGTGACACTTATGAGCATGCTTCTCCTTTGATGACAGTTATTAATCTTCATGCAACGATCTTTCATGCTCCACACTAGACAATTTAGAGACAATTTGTTTACATTGAAAATTGACAAATAACTGACGGTCTATTAATAAAAGTTACTTGCAGAATTAACTAGGGAATATAGGACATAGTGCTAAAACCTTATCTTATAGTTTTCAATTGAGAAAAGCCTGATTTCGACTTGGTCAAAATAGTGATAAAAATGTTGTAAAAATGTTGATTTCGACAAAATTGAAAATGATAAATGTTGTAAGAACCGAAAGTAAAAGGGCATTGCAATTGACTAAAGATGAAGGTAACTGAGTAAGAATAGTAAATTGAATTTAAATACTTTGCATTGAAATAAAAGTGGTGAAATGAACACCCCAAATTCTATAAATAAAATATCCCCAAACACTGATACTTTTTTCTCTAAACACTGATACTTGTGATAACTTTGTCGAAATCTCAGTGATAACTTTTTTCTCTAAACACTGATACTTCGAGTGTAAGGGGATTTTGTAATGAAATGAACACCCCAAATTCTATAAATAAAATATCTATTTATACTAGTACGAAATAATTGCTTCCAACATTCACATCTTCAGCTTCGCCACGTAGAAGTCTGCATGCACTCCGCTTTTGCATTCTCTCCATGTGTCCTTCAGAATAGAACTCAAAGGTAGTTATTTGTATTTGAACGTGATATATGCGCGCCCAAATAACTGTTTCTTCAACACACTCAATGTTGTCGAGAACACTATTGTCGAAATGTTTCCAACACATTCCAAAAAAATACTAAGTCCCATTTTTCTTCACTTGAGACCTCGACCACATATATGTCATTTAAAGTCCATATGTATTTAACTTTGATTTGTGATGAGCTTTATGCCCTTGTCGAAAATCTAAGCTAACAAATTGCCCCCAAAAAGGCCTCTTTCAACGAACTAGGAGATATGGGCATTTTTTTACCTTCTCAGACACTATTCAGCTAGTGGGTTGACGTCATGATCATCATGGCATTCTTCTCAACTGTCACCTCAAAAATGTGTGTATCCCACACCCCCATAACATTATTTATCATGGCTCCTCCTTCATAGAGTGACGTGGCTAGGTACATTAAATCATTTTGATCCTTCCTCTAAGAAGATGGCATGTGCCACCTACTTCACGCCATTTGTCAAATGTAAAAAATGAAGAGTTTTTTTTCCTTCATCACTACAAATAGAACTTCCTTCTCTTTTCCTCCATTGTCTTCAACACTTCTACTCTGAAAAAATTTCTCCTTTCAAAGCTACCAGAACTTCCAAGCTCACAGTAATGGCCTCCATAACCAAGAAAACCAAAGCTACCAAAAGCCCTCTCCTAATGGCCAACGTGCTCCCCTGCGCCGTCGTGATCGGAAACCAAAGAATATGTTCCAGAGCCTCCCAACTATGAAGAAAAGTTGCGTATCTCGGGTAATCATTCCTTATTCTATCTCTGAAAATACCCATGGACTCATGGACCCAATGGTTGATCCTACTGTAGAACTTTACTGCCTTAGGGATTTTTTCTCATCTTACCATATAAGCAAACCCATAGTTAGCATTTAAGGACCCTTGAACTTAGAGTACATGACTACCTATTTATATGTCTTTCGTTCAGGTCCCCTCACTAAGAAACGTGAGGATTACATCCTCTGGCTGAACTGGATTGAGGAAAAAAAGTGAATTTTGGAAGGAAAGAGGCATCTTTGACCTCATATAGTTGTCGATAACTGGTCATACATATTTCTAGAACTTGTTGGTCACATACCTATACTTTTGGGAAAGCACCGCCAACACCTTCCAACTTTCCTGTGGAAAGGTGACCCATACTCTCTTCAACGTAGTGTCCATTACTAGCCTTCGTACAACTGGTGAAACTTTTGACCCAAATGAGAGCGACAAGCACGCCATCAATATTGACCCAAATCGTGTGAGTTTTGGAAAGTATATCAAAGACTACCATGTTTCTGATGTTGATGTTTCGGACGGGGAACACATCACATTCCTTGCATTTAGGATGTCAATGTGCATTTTCTGCTATAAGTCCTTAAACGTGGCGAAGAGATATATAAATCTAGCCAACCAACTACATAAAGGTAAAGATGTTTGCCTTAGCCAATTAATTCTAGGATCCCTTTACGAATTTCAAGGAATAACCACTGAAACTTTGAGGAACATCCAACCCAAAGAGTCACCTGGAGGGATATGTATTAAAAGGATTAGTAAATGACTATATTTTCTAACAATGGAATGATTAAAGTCTAGTATTTAGAGAGTGGAAAGCCTCACCCCTACATATACTAGAAAATGATTGTGAAACAACTTTGTTAAATAAAAAAACAATGTGAAAAAAGGAACTTGTTAAAGGTCATGAGAGAGAGCTCGTTCTTTGAAAAGGAGGAACCAAAATAGGTTGTACAGTCTAGAGTCACGACAGAAAAAAAAAAGCCTCACTTCAATCACACCAAAATAGGTTTGGGGGAAGTTGTTCATACCCGGTCAAATCCCAAGAAATAGCATGACAAATAAAGATAATATATGATATCAGCTTTAGATGATGAACCAGTGGAAAACAATGATCTACAAAATCACAAGGTCTAGAATAAAGATATTTGTGCCATCAGGTTACGTCATTATAGTGACATTAGGAAATATATATCTTTGTCATTCAATCGAAGGTTCTAGGACCCAATAGGTAGGTTAAGCCCACCCCTAAAGGAATATTACAATCCAAACAGATGAGGGTGATAAATAAAGAGTGTTATAGCATAACAAAATATATCTCACCATTTGGAAAAATTAAGGGTACAGAGAAAGATCGAATGGTAAGAAACCCTAGGAGAATCCCTATAGAGAAGGGCTACATAATATCAAATGATGCACACATAAAAAATCCCTTTATAACTTTATACCCCATCTTTGATGATCACTAACTTGGGCGCCTGAGTGTGTGATGGTACTCCCACCTCGTCTATCTTTGTGACCACATTGAAGATGTAACTGCTTCTTAAGTTTAGAGGTTTACTCTTAACCTTATAATCCCCTAAAATATAATTCAACTAAACTTTTTCTACTTTAAAAGTGAAACTTCCATCCATAAAAAAAGTGTACACCTTCTTCAATTATTCAATATTCTCAAGGAAAGTCAGATAACTAATTGAAAATGTATAAATACTTAAATATATAAAAATAAAATTGAAATAGAGCAAGAGTTTTACTCAATCTCCATTATCCTTTTCTGTTTGTTTTTAGATTTTTTTTCTTCACAATTATTTAATTTTTTACTTAAAATATGTAGAATTTATAGTCATAAGTATAACAAATATGTTGTTTTTTAAGTTTTCACATTAATTTGTTCATAATACTTCTCACTAGCATCTATACGGACATTGTTGTGTCTCTCTCTTCGATTTTTAAGTGCACATACACATGAATTTATGATAGGAATTCATATTGGTGAAGGTGGTCGTTATGCTATATGTAATAAAACTGCTTATGAATATGATTTTTTTATGAAAGCTTTCAAATGTTAAATAAAGAAGATAAGTAATTAGGCCAACATTTTAAAAATTTTAGTCTAGATTATTAATCTATAATATCATGAATGATGATATTGATAAAAAATTTCAATCATTCGAAGATAAAGAGACTTAAATGTAGAGATGTAAATATAGATGTTTAAGATTTTTTTAATAGATGTTGATGGTCAAGTAGGAACATTTAAGATTTTAGTTTAAAACTATTAAACTAAAAAAAATCACAAGTATTTTTTGAAATAAATATTGATCTTGCGTGATCAGAGTGGATCGTCTTGGCCTTCAATGTAGGAGAGTAGGGGGTTGTACCTGCAAGGTACTCCAATGCCAAAGTAAGTGTTTGGGCTAAAGAGAGAAAGAAAGTACGAGGGTTTAGGTATGAGCAAGAATGATTAGAATACCTGACCCTCTCAAGAGAGAGGGTATTTATAAGATTCCCCCCAACGCGGGGCCAAGGTCCCAAATGTGACCGAAATATCTAGTCGGCCAATGAGGGACTGTTAGGTGGAAGATTTAGCGCATGATCCTTGACTTGGTCCAACTGTCCCCGTGATTTTCGGAGCGACAATTGGTCGCGTGAACTGCCAAGTGCGTGAAGGGCATGTCCCCAACGGCTATACGCTTCAACAACTATATTATGTCTAACAGCTATATTGTTCCCAACAGCTATATTGTGTCCCATGGTCATATTGTTCCCAATGGCTATATTGTGCCCCATGGTCATATTGGGTCTGGCCTTAAGCTAGACTGGATTGGGCCTTGCCCAGATGTGGGGCATGTGTCAGTCCAGTCCAGAACAGGAGCCCCCAAGTCGTTGCTCCAAGGTGAGAAGTAATGACTTGAGCTAGCCTAACTGTTCGACCAAGGGGCAAGAACCGTACCACGGGGATGCCTTTGAGATCACCATTATTTGAGCGAAAAACTTCGGGACATGCAGGGGTGTCACATATGATTGGTATGGTTGACTGTGGGTCGCGTGTGGTCTCCTCGGATATGAAAGGTGTGTTTGGTGTCGACCAGAGCTGTCCTTAAGATGAAGAAACTGTCAACGAGGCTCCTGCTCGAACATTAATCTGCCAACACTTTCAAGGAGAACATGCTTGTGGGGAGTTGGAGATACTTGTCTTTTCACCAGCATGTGATGGGTCAGTTCTAAGGATGCCAAATGGCAGCGTATTTGTGCCACGTGTGACGGCGTAATAAATTTTGTTAAGGCATAGGATATTATAAGGCTAGGCAATGATGGTGTTTTGCCCTTTGCATTTTCCCATGCGAGCAAGGGAGTCTATATAAATGGGGGAGAAGATTCATTTTCACTTCACGAAAATTTCTCCTCTGCAACAACGTCCATCGTCAGAGATCCTTTCGTCGTCGTCCGCTGCTCCTGCCTTCCCAATATCTTCATCTTCAACCTCTAAACCCAAGTAAGTTCTTCAACCTTCTTGTGAAATGCATGAATTTCTGTAAATTATTCTTGAATTTTCCGGTGGTTCATGAATTTTCTGGTTGAAGTTCATGTTTTTCTTGAAGAACACATGGATTTTCTAGGAAATTCATGAAGGCTTTGAAGAACATAAGCTTAAGATGTTGTATGTTTGTAGATCTTCCTATGTTGTTGTGTGGGATTGTTTTATATTTGTTATTGGGAAGGGGTGTCCTCGTAGCTGAGGGTTTTGCCTTTAGGTGCCTGATGCATCATAGTAGTTGCAGGGCTTATCCCTCTTGGGGTCTTTAAAAGTCGCGGGGATGTTTCCCTGAATTAGGGGACGTGTTTCGTTGAGACCCTTTGCCGTTGATAAGTGCTTGAGTCGGGGAAACATCCTTGCACTTAATCCTTTCCCTTTCACTTGATTTATGGTGGAAGGGTGGATTTGATCTTCTTCGAATTCACTATTGCTTCCTCTACTTTTCAGGTGAAATGGTCTATCACAACGAGGGAACCATCCCCTACGTTGGGGAAAATATTAACGAACACGCGCCCCTCGCCGAGTATGCCAAGGTGCAAGTGGACGAGGGGGACCTTAGTTGGATTGCTAAGGAGCCCCTCGTGACGAAGTCAACATTTACTAAGGAAGAAGCCAATAGCTTCTATCTCTTCGAAGATAGAGCCGGAGACGCGCCCATGAGTTAGAGGGCTATCAGCCTGACAGAAAACGACCGGATATACTCGGTGTATCCGGGGAGGAGATTTCCTATGTATGAATTCGCCTTTAGGGAAGCATGGTATCGTCTGCCCTTCACAGACTTTCAGGGGGCGATATTCTGCCATCTTGAGCTATGTCCTGCCCAACTCCACCTGAATGCTCAGGCGTTTATTTAGGCATTCGAGTTGGCGTGTCGTTATCTCCAAATAGGGACTATCGTAAAACTCTTCTTTTGCATCTTCTATCTATAGATAAGCACCTCTAAATCGAAGTAAAGTTGGGTGTCTTTCAAGCAGCAGAGCAGACTATTCTGGCTCTACTCAGAGTCTATCTGAAACTTTAAATTTAGATTTCTGGTCGTAAAGCCCCTTTCTAAGGCGGCCAAGAGCTCCCTGGTCACGATGAAGACGATAAAGGAAGATGGTTGGGAGGTGATGTGTCTCGTGTCAAAGTTTCCCCTGGAGTGGGTATATGCCCATTTTCGATATAGGACATACCAGTTCCTTGGAAAGCACGATCAACTGTGCTCTGAGGACAAGAAATCTCTTCGAGCGTTAACAACGTTCGTCGAGAGTTTCATCCCCGCCACTATGGTGGACAAGGATGGCAATCTGCTCTGCTCTGAAGATGGGGAATCTTCTCGGGCTACTCGTTACATAAATACTAAAGCTCTTTCTTGACTGCAAAACTGAGGTTGAGGCCTTTGAGCTTTTAGGTATAGATGATGTGCTCGACTTGTTTCTTGATGTTTTAATGTCGTACTGACTTCTTGTTTCTTCTTTGTAGGAAAGATGTCGAATTTACATGAGTGCTTGGTTAAGTCAACCGTGGCCAAAAATGTCAAAAAAGTTTCGACCTCGAGGGCGGATGCGGTCAGACAGCAGGTGACCCTGGAAAAGTTTGTTGGTCATTCGCCTTCTCCGGGCAGCACTTCCAATCCTCTTACCCCAGATCCTTAGAAGAAGAGGAAGCGAGATGACCTTAGTTCGTTTTTGATCGAAGGTTCAGGTTTTTCTGGGGGAAATTCACCCTGCCCCCTTGCTTTTTGTAAGACAAATTTTTTGACGGGGAGAGATCTGTGCTGGTTCCCGATCTAGAGGCATCAACCATCTTGGTTGCTGACCCGAAAGTGAGAAGGGCGCTCCTTTGTCGTAACACTGCTGCGATGATGAGGGTGCTGGAACCTGCATTGGCCCTGGATGATACAAAGATAGTTCCGCTTCAAAAAGGTGCAGGCCAAGGAGGTTGAACTTGAGTTGGAGACATCTGACCTTTTCAACCAGTTGTTGACCCTTCAAGATAACCACGAGGCCAAGGTCGTGTTCCTCAAGGACATGAATGAGATGACCGATGAAATAAAGAAGATCAAGGAGGAGAATTCAAACTTGAAGACCAGGTCACGGAGCTGAAGGGTTCCTCGGCGGTGGGGCCAGACGATACTGAAGAGGAAAAATATTTGAAGACCCGACGAGAGATGATCGAGAGAATACGTATCCTCGAGCAGGACACCCTTGGAGCTGCTGAGTTTGAGTTCTCTGTTGCTGTGGAGTAGATGAAGACCTTAAATCCCGACCTTCAGCTAGTTACCGAAGGAATGGGTGTCCTGTATCAGGTGGTCGACGGGAAGGTGGTTCCGCCAGAGATTCCTGCTGACGATGAATGGTTCTTATTTTACTTAGTTTAGTTTGGCCTGCATGCCAGTTTTCTGTAATTTTGATTGTCGAGCCCTGCCCGACATTTATATAATATTTAAACACTTTTTCGGCCATGTGGTCAGGTTTATTTATGGATGTTTATTTTGATATTGTATGCCTTGTTAGTTTTTCTTACGGATTGTTTTTATAATTTGCTCGACTGGTCGTGTTACTCGATAGTTTAGGGAACTTGTCGAGGTGGCAAAGTAATTTCTTCGGTTGTGTGACTAGGATCTCGGTTGAGGTCCTGATCGCACAGGGCTTGAACTTTCCCATCGCGAGCTGGGTGTCCTGCCTCGCTAGTACGGAGACGGCATAGCTTGATTGAGTTATCACCGTCGGGCACATAATTTGCTCTTTCCATGAGCAAAAACTTGCCTTCGTTAGGTTTGAGGATTGTGGTTGCACCAGGGTACACTCCTTTGGCCGAACGATCCCCCCTTCTTTGGGGAGTGGAGTCATCGGTAGTTAGTTCTAATTGCATTATCACTAGCTGTAATATTGTTTGAGCTTTTCAGCATTCCAGGGTCGAGCAAATAGTTCTCCGTTTAGGTGTTCGAGGTAATAGGCCATGATACTTGTTTTCAATCTTACCCGGTAAGGGCCTTCCCAATTTGCCGCCAGCTTGCCCTTACGCGAATCTTTTTTATTTCGGCGGAGGACAAGGTTGCCCACTTGGAAGTCGCGTTTTATGACCTTGGAGTCGTAGCACAGCTTTATTTTGTGTTTCAGCGAAGCTTCGCAGAGAGTTGCCCCTGATCGGGTCTCTTTAACCAGGTCGAGTTCTTCTCTTAATGCTTCGTCGTTCATTTCCTCGTTGAGGGGGGCCTTTGTCCACCCCGAGGGTTCTCTTATTTCTACTGGGATCACTACCTCGGTTTCGTATGCTACTTGGAAAGGAGTTTCCCTGGTGGTGGAGTATGTAGTTGTTCTGTATGCTCAGAGCACTCTGTGTAGCTCCTCGACCCACCTCTTTTTGGCCTCGCCCAACCTTCGTTTTAGTCCGCGGAAGATGACCCTGTTCACGGCTTCTGCCTGTCCGTTGGTCTGGGGGTGTTCGACGAACGTGAAGTGTTGCTTGGTGCCTAGTTTGGCAACGAACTCTTAAAATTTCATGCCCGTGAACTGTGTCATGTTGTCGGTCACGAGAGTCTGAGGTACACTGAATCGTGCAAGGACGCTTCTTTTGTAAAATGGAATATGTTAAATGTCATAATTTTGGCGAGGGCCTCAACTTCGATCCACTTTGTGAAGTAGTCGATGGCCACGATCAGAAACTTGTTCTGATATGATCCCACGGTGAAGGGACCGAGTATGTCCATCCCCCACCAGGCGAAAGGCCGCGGGGAGGACATGGTCTTCAACTTGTTGGGGGGTGCTAAGTGCATATCCCTGTGGCGTTGACATCTATTGCATTTTTTGACATGCTCCTTCGTGTCATGCTGCATAGTTGGCCAATAATATCCTGCTCGAAGGGCTTTTCGTGCCAACGATCTTCCTCCTAAGTGTTGTGTGTTGATCCAGTCGTGAATTTCTTGGAGAATGTCTGGGACCTTGTTCTCCTCGACGCATTTTAGGAGGGGAGTGGAGAATCCTCGTCGGTAGAGCTTGCCTTCGACCAGAACGTAGGAGCAGGCCCTTCGTTTTGTTACGTTGGCCTCTTTATCATCTTCGGGCAACTTCCCCGTGGTGAGGTAGTCATGCACTGGAGTCATCTAGCAATCGTTGTCACCGATGGCATTGACGTCGAGCAGTCCTGTCGATTTCGTGATGCTCGGATGGGGAAATGTCTCTTGTATGACAGACTTGTTGCCGTCTTTCCTTTTCATGCTAGCTAACTTTGATAAGATGTTTTCCCGAGCGTTTCTTTCGCTGGGGATGTGTTGGACTTCCCACGTTTTAAACTTGGATATCTTCTCTTGCACCAACGTTAGATATTCGACGAGGTGGTCGTTTTTGGCCTGGAATTCTCCTCGTACCTGGGAGGCTACAAGTTGGGAGTCCGTGAAATTTTTTATTTCTTTTGTGCCCAGGTCATCGGCCAGTCGTAAGCTTATGAGGAAAGCTTCGCATTCGGCTTAATTGTTTGAGGTTGGGAAGGACAAGACCAACGACACTTCGATCATGACCCCTTCTTTGTTTTTGAGGATAATGCATGTCCCACGGAACTAGATGTTTCGTCTACGAAAATTGTCCACATGTGCGCCCCGCTGGAAGCGGATGCTAGGGGTGTCATTTATGCCACGAAATCGGTCAGGACCTGTGCCTTGAGGGCTTTCCTGATTTCATAGTGGATATCTAATTCTAACAGTTCCAGGGACCATTTAAGCATCCTACCGGCCATATCTAGTTGGCCGAGTAGTTGCCTAATGGCTTGGTCTGTTTGAACTATTATCGTGTGGGCTAGGAAGTAATGCCTTAATCTTCTCGCAGTATTGACGAGGGCCAGAGCGACCTTCTTGATCTGTTGGTATCTAAGTTCTGACCCTTGTAAGGATTTGCTTGTGAAGTATATTGGCTTTTACCAGTCGAGGGTTTCTTGAATGAAGGTAGCGTTGATGGCTTCATTAGTGATGGAGAGATAAAATTAAAGTGTTTCCCCGCTGTCTGGTCGTGAAAAAATAGGTGGTTTAGACAAGGCTTACTTGAGGTAGTGTAGTGCCTGCTCATATTCTTCCGTCCACTCGAACGTTGCCTCTTTCAGAAGGAGCTTGAAGAAGAGCAGGGCATGTTGGGCAAATTTGGCCACGAAGTGAGATAGCGAGGTGAGCATCCCGTTGAGGGATTGTATGGATTTCTTTGACTTAGGTGTGGGGAATTCAGAAAACGCTCGACATTTGTCGGCGTTGGCCTCGATCCTTCTCTCAGTGGGGTAGAATTCGAGGAACTTTCTTGCTCGTACGCAAAAGGTGCATTTTTCTAGGTTGAATCGCATTTTACACTCCCTGGCTTGGTCGAAGACCTTTTACAGGTGGAGCGTATGATTAGATTCCTCTTGGGATTTCTCGATCATGTCGTCCATGTATACTTCGATCATGTCTTTGATTTGTGATCGAAAGACTTTGTTTATCATTCGCTGGTACGTGACCCCTGCATTTTTTAGACCGAAGGGCATTACGTTGTAGTAATAGTTTCCCGAAGAGGTCATGATAGCGGTGCACTTCTTGTCCTTTTCTGCCATGAGGATCTGGTTATATCCTGAGTAGGCGTCCATGAAGGATAAAAGTTTGAAACTGGCAAAGTTATCCACTAGCTTATCGATGTCGGGCAAGGGGTACGCATCTTTCGGGCAAGCCCGGTTGAGATCGGTGTAAATAACGCACATTCTCCATTTTCCATTATGTTTTTTTTACTAATACAATGTTGGACAGCCAGGTTGTGTACCTGGCTTCTGAGATAAATTTGTCCTCTAAGAGGTCTTTAACAAGTTTATTCGCCGCTCCAGTCTTCTTGTCGGATTGCTTGCGCCTGCGCTGTGCTATCGCCCGAGCAGATGGGTCGATGGTAAGTTGATGGCAAGCGATTTCTAGGCTGAGACCGGGCATGTCCGCGACGCTCCAAGAAAACAAGTCAACGTTGTTCTTCAAGCAAGTCTTCACCTATTCTTTCACTTTATCTGGTAGTCCCGCGCCAATCCTGACTCCTCGGTTGGGGTCGTCCCCGAATGTGATCACCTCGAATTCTCCATCCAGTGTTGGACGCATAACAGTCGAGGAGGATGAGCTGCCCGTTGAGACAAGAGTATCTTCTTCGCCTTCTTCTGGGATCTGGCTGTCAAGGTCGATAGTATGAATCTGGAGCCCTGGCTTCTTTCTGGGATGGCTTTCTTTGCTGGGAAGATATTCGTCTCTTGCCCGTTTGACGATCCGCGATGCTGCACTAATTGAACTTTACCCTTTGGTAGTCGCTTCGAAGCATCGTCTTGCAGCCTTGATGTTCCTGTGCAGAGTGGTGACATGCCCCTTTTTAGTATAATACTTTATCTTAAGATGAACTGTGGAAGGGACAACAATTAGTTCTGTGAGTGTCGGTCTCCCCAGGATGCACTGGTATAATGAGGGGCAGCCTACGACTAAGAACTGAGTCTTAATCGTTTTGGCAACATCCTCTTCTATGAATGTAACTTGGAGCTCTACGTATCCCCAAGGTCTAGTTGTGGCCCCATTGAATCCTTTTAGATCTGACCCTACATATGAGGACATGTTCTTCTAGTCGAGTTTGAGGGCGCGAAATAGGCTGGTGTACATGACGTCCACCGAACTATCCTGATCGACAAGGATTTGGCAGACATCGGTGTCGGTTAACCTAACTCTGATAAGAAGAGGGATGTAAGAGTTAGGGGAGCCTCCGAGGAGCTTTTCTCGATAGAAAGTGATTGGTTGGGATCGTCCTCAGAATTTTTTGAGTGTTGACAAACGATTTGGACTACAGTCAATCAGTTGTTCGAACTTTCTATTTACTGATCCTACTGTGAGTTTGTTGTATCCACCGCAGGAAATAACCATTATGTCGGGGAAGGCCTCCTAGGGGCTGTACGTAGAAAAATATGCAGGCCCCTCGAACCCGCTGGGGATGAAAAATTCCTCTAGTCGCGAGATAGACATAGCGACCAGAGGGGGAAGGCTAGAATACGAGGCTCTCATATCTTTCTTGGATTCCGACGTTTCTCCTCGGGGGGCTTCTCCTTTCTTTGTATACTGCTTTAGGTGGCCCTCTTTGATGAGGATTTCAATGGCGTCTTTCAAGTGAACATAGTCTTCTGTCATGTGGTCGTGGCTGCGGTGGAAGTGACAATATTTGCTCCGGTCGGTATTGCTCTTCGAAGCTGTTGGCTTGGGGAATCAGACGCCTCCTTGCTTGAGTTCGGCGTTGATACATTCGAATAGAATACGCTCACAGGGAGCAGTTAATAGGGTGTATTAGGTGAATCGACCTGCAGGACCTTTATGATCTCGAGGAAGATCATCTCGTCGCCTATCTCTGTCTCGCCTGGAAGTTTCTGCTTCGTCTTTCTTCGACGCTCTGAAACTCTTTTGGTCCCTCGAGTCTCTGGCCTTATACGCTGCTTCCTTTTCTTCATATTGAATATAGGATTGTGCCCAGCGGAGAAGTTCGGCTAGAGACCAAGGAGGGTTGATTCATAATGCCTTGCAGAAGTCGCTTTTCGGCCTTAATCCCTTTTCTAGCAGATATTTTTTTATATGGTTGGTTGTGCGGATTTCGACCGCTTCCTTAGTGAATATGTCGATGTAATCGTGAAGAGGTTCGTCCCTGCCCTAGATGATACCCTCAAGTGTAGTAAAGTGATCGATCAAATTGCTCCTTAAGACTCCTCCATGACGTGATCGAGCCCCGAGGAAGGCTCTTGTGCCAAGCCATAGCCCCTTTCCTAAGTTTGACGGGAAATAGCCTGCATTTGATGGCTCCAGTGACATTGTGGTAGTTCATCATGGCCTCAATATTTTCTATGTGGTCACCAGGGTCGGTGGTACCATCATAGAGAGCTAGAGGGGGGTTTTCTCCAGCCCGTGCAAAATGCGGGTGTCCATGATTTCCTGTGATAGGGGAACGCTTGTGTTGTCTTCGTTACTCGTGCTGGGTAACCTTCTGAGCGAGTAACTGCATCCCCGACTCCTTCTGCATTAAGGAGAACGTTCATGTCGGCTTTGGTGCTCTTCGTGAGGCTCTCCAGAAGGCCTGGTCCTTTTGGATACATGGGAGTGCCTGTATTTTCGAGGAGGGGTACGATCGCACCTTCAGATGGTCTCGTGTCCATGCTTCTTCATTTTGGACCATTCTTTGACTAGGGAGATGTTTCTAGATTTGTCTCGGCGACGCTTCTGAAGAGGGGACTGTGATTGATGAGATGGGCTGAGGGATCCCTACGGGAGAGGTCGTTCTCCGATAGTGTTCTCCGGCATGTGGATTTTTTCTTCTTGTTGAAAGAGCATATAGTTAGATTTATCGAGGGCGAAGATGAGGGCCACAGTATAAGAGTTAGCATCTTGTGAAATGATCATAGGCTCGTATGTATGACCATAACTTTGGAAGCGAGGCTTCACGTTGTCAAGAGATGCCAGTTTTTCGTTCCTGTGATCAATTTCCCTGGTGGCAGCTCCGGGAATGGGGGTTTCGCCGCCACCCAGAGTGGCGACGACAAAATCTTGATGGACATCAATATGGTGAGAGGCCATGACGATGAAGGTTCAGAGATAGCTTTGGTCTTTTGTTCGGGAAGATAGAGAAATCTTGGTTCAAAAAGACGGGGGAGCTGATGTTCCCATAAACAGCGCCACTGACCTCGTGTGATCAGAATAGATCGTCTTGGCCTTCAATGTAGGGCAGCAACAATGGTTGTAGGAGAGGAGGGGGTTGTACCTGCAAGGTACTCCAATACAAAAGTAAGTGTTTAGGCTAAAGAGAGAAAGCAAGTACAAGTGTTTAGGTATGAGCAAGAATGATTAGAATACCTGACCCTCTCTAGAGAGAGGGTATTTATAAGATTCCCCCAAGCGCGGGGCCAAGGTCCCACATGTGATCGAAATATCTAGTCGGCCAATGAAGGACTGCCAGGTGGAAGATCTAGCGCGTGATCTTTGACCTGGTCCAACTGTCCCCGTGACTTTCGAAGGGGCAGTTGGTCGCATGAACTGTCAAGCGCGTGAGGGGCATGTCCCAAACGGATATATGCTCCAACGACTATATTGTGCCCCATGGTCATATTGTGTCCAACGGCTATATTGTGCCCCATGGTCATATTGGGTCTGGCCTTAAGCTAGACTGGATTAGGCCTTGCCCAGCTATGGGGCATGTGTCAGTCCAGTCCAGAACAAATATAGATTATAATAAATCTTTAAAAACTAATTTTCAATTTTAGTTCAGCTAGATGAAAATCTCGTAATTATTAATGTATCAAGTTCTATTCTTAAATTTTGCACAATTTG
Source organism: Lathyrus sativus (assembly GCA_963859935.3). NCBI lineage: Eukaryota > Viridiplantae > Streptophyta > Magnoliopsida > Fabales > Fabaceae > Lathyrus > Lathyrus sativus. The sequence goes on from OZ012739.1 coordinate 362,638,532, forward strand.
ATTCTTAATTTATTTTTAAAATTTTATATTATTATAGATTTGTTTTGAACTTTTAAGCACATTAATTAGGGGTGTTTAAAATCGAACAAGTCCAATAGAAAATTACTAACCGAATCGAAGCAAATCGAAAATCATAAAAAACTGCATTAGTTCAGATGTGTTTTGGTAATTTTCTAACAAAAATGTACAGTTCAGTTTGCATTTATATTTTACAAACCGAACCAGATCAAATCGGACCGCGTTATATTACAAAATCATGCATACCATATTATTATATATATTTTAATTCTTTAGAAAAATCAATAAGTATTATGTGTATATTTTATCATTTTATTATGATATTTATTTTAATTTACGTATTAATAAAAAAACAAAATATCATTTATTTATAAATACTATTATTTTTAATTGAAATGGAATTGTTATATATATTTACTTTTGTTTAATTTTTAATTTTTTGACATTGATAAAAATAATAAAAAATAAATTATAGTTTTATAAGGTTACCATAGTCATATCCAGGAACTTGCTTATGAGCACATTATTTCAAATTTATTTAAGAATGCTGTTCTGGACTGGGCCGAGGCTTAGCCCACAATCGAGAAGGCCCAAAATTCCACTGAGGTTGGGCCCAATTGGACCACACTGATGAGCAGGGACCAACGGGCAGAACCTCCTCCCGTCAGGCAGGTGCCCATCCCGTGGGCAGAACCTGTGCCCATCCTGACGGGCAGAACCTGTGCCCATCCCGTCAGGGCAGAACCTCCTCCCGTCAGGCAGGTGCCCATCCTGACGAGCAGAACCTGTGCCCATCCTGACGAGCAGAACCTGTGCCCATCCCGTCAGGGCAGAACCCCCTCCCGTCAGGCAGGTGCCCATCCTGACGAGCAGAACCTGTGCCCTCCTGACGAGCAGAACCTATGCCCAGCCCGTCAGGGCAGAACCTCCTCCCGTCAGGCAGGTGCCCATCCTGACGAGCAGAACCTGTGCCCATCCTGTCGGGCAGAACCTGTGCCCATCCCGTCAGGGCAGAACCTCCTCCCGCCAGGCAGGTGCCCATCCTGACGGGCAGAACCTGTGCCCATCCTGTCGGGCAGAGCCTGTGCCCATCCCGTCAGGGCAGAACCTCCCCTCCGCGGGGAGAATAACGTGTTCGGCGCACGTTCTCCACGTGCTCCCCTCCGCGGGGACACGTCACCGGCCAACTGCCCACCTCCGAAAGAGCAGGTCAAACCCACTCTCCGGAGATCTAGGAGCGGTTGAACTAGGGCGAAGACCACGTCCTGGTCTTCACTACGCCACGTAAGCCCTAGCAGTCATTAGAGTTGGGCCTGGTCATCCAGCCCACCTCGAATGACCGTTGGCCCAGCGCTGGGGTCTCTCTATAAATACCCTCTTCCCCAAGAGGGCCAGGTAATTTTTCACCTCTTCTAACTTTCTGTTCTTGCTCTCACTCTGCCCAAATTCTGACTTTGGCGTCGGAGTGCCTTGCAGGTACACCCCCTCCTCATCCTCAACACCGGTGAACAGGAAGCAGCCTAACGGAGCGTGGCCATCCCGTGATCCCCTCCTGATCAGGTCAGATCAGTGGCGCCGTCTGTGGGAAACTAAGCTCCCCCGTTCCTCCGAGCAGAGAACCAAAGCTTCATCTCTCAAAACTTCAAGATCACGAGTGCCCTCCGCCATGGCGACGTTGTTCACAATTGTCCTCCCTTCGTCGAGCAGAAGACTCCGATGGGCAGGACCTAGCTGCCCACCAGCCAGTCTTTGTCCTCCTTTTGCCGAGCAGAAGACTCCGATGGGCAGGACCCTGGCTGCCCACCAGCCAGTCTTTGTCCTCCTTTCGCCGAGCAGAAGACTCCGATGGGCAGGACCCTGGCTGCCCACCAGCCAGTCTTTGTCCTCCTTTCGTCAAGCAGAAGACCCTGATGGGCAGGACCCTGGCTGCCCACCAGCCAATCTTTGTCCTCCTTTCGTCGAGCAGAAGACTCCGATGGGCAGGACCTGGCTGCCCACCAGCCAGTCTTTGTCCTCCTTTCGCCGAGCAGAAGACTCCGATGGGCAGGACCCTGGCTGCCCACCAGCCAGTCTTTGTCCTCCTTTCGTCGAGCAGAAGACTCCGATGGGCAGGACCTGGCTGCCCACCAGCCAGTCTTTGTCCCCTCCTTTCGCCGAGCAGAAGACTCCGATGGGCAGGACCTGGCTGCCCACCAGCCAGTCTTTGTCCCCTCCTTTCGCCGAGCAGAAGACTCCAATGGGCAGGACCCTGGCTGCCCACCAGCCAGTCTTTGTCCTCCTTTCGCCGAGCAGAAGACTCCAATGGGCAGGACCCTGGCTGCCCACCAGCCAGTCTTTGTCCTCTCTTTCGTCGGGCAGAAGACTCTGCCGGGCAGGACCCTGGCTTCCATCCAGCCTTGTCCTCCCTTCGAAAACCTACTACCTCGAAAACTTACACGGGACTATATAGCTCGACCATGGAACGCTGAAAAGCTAAAAAATACTACAGTTAAACAACACTGCCCGCGTGGGACAACCCGCGCGAACAAGAGGGTGGACTGATACGACCACACCTCACCGACCTTACCTTAGCGGGCACTATATCTCCCCGAACAAAAAGAGAATAGCCCGCTCGACGGCACCCCCTCGATCGAGAGTCGCCGCCGCAGTATCATAATCGGCCGAACGCCCAGCTCGCGATGGGATGTTCAAGCCTACAGGATAGATCACAACCGTGACCTAACTCTTGTCCGCCCAGGAAGCTACCCCGGGCATCCGGATAGTTCCCCACACTACCGGGTAACACGCACCGAGCAAAGGTCCCCCACAAAACAATAAACATTCACGTCATAATGGAGCTCGGCAAAACGAGCCAACACTTAGCGAAAAAGCATAACGATCATGCACGCACACAAAACTTAGAAAGGAAAACAAGAATTCCATAAAAGGGGCACAAGCCCAGAAGTCAAAACGTTATAATAAACGGGCACGACCCCGGGTGTCGAGCAGAAACGATCGAAGGTGTCGAGCATAATTTTTTTGATGTCGAGCGACTGCAATTTCGCCCTTCCCAGATGATCGATACGATCGACGACATTCTCGCATCCTGCCTGACATATCAGCGTGCGCAACGCTATTCTCTACTTAAGTCATAGCTCTCCTGACAGCGAACTACGACTTGGGGGGCTCCTGTTCTGGACTGGGCCGAGGCTTAGCCCACAATCGAGAAGGCCCAAAATTCCACTGAGGTTGGGCCCAATTGGACCACACTGATGAGCAGGGACCAACGGGCAGAACCTCCTCCCGTCAGGCAGGTGCCCATCCCGTGGGCAGAACCTGTGCCCATCCTGACGGGCAGAACCTGTGCCCATCCCGTCAGGGCAGAACCTCCTCCCGTCAGGCAGGTGCCCATCCTGACGAGCAGAACCTGTGCCCATCCTGACGAGCAGAACCTGTGCCCATCCCGTCAGGGCAGAACCCCCTCCCGTCAGGCAGGTGCCCATCCTGACGAGCAGAACCTGTGCCCATCCTGACGAGCAGAACCTGTGCCCATCCCGTCAGGGCAGAACCTCCTCCCGTCAGGCAGGTGCCCATCCTGACGAGCAGAACCTGTGCCCTCCTGACGAGCAGAACCTATGCCCAGCCCGTCAGGGCAGAACCTCCTCCCGTCAGGCAGGTGCCCATCCTGACGAGCAGAACCTGTGCCCATCCTGTCGGGCAGAACCTGTGCCCATCCCGTCAGGGCAGAACCTCCTCCCGCCAGGCAGGTGCCCATCCTGACGGGCAGAACCTGTGCCCATCCTGTCGGGCAGAGCCTGTGCCCATCCCGTCAGGGCAGAACCTCCCCTCCGCGGGGAGAATAACGTGTTCGGCGCACGTTCTCCACGTGCTCCCCTCCGCGGGGACACGTCACCGGCCAACTGCCCACCTCCGAAAGAGCAGGTCAAACCCACTCTCCGGAGATCTAGGAGCGGTTGAACTAGGGCGAAGACCACGTCCTGGTCTTCACTACGCCACGTAAGCCCTAGCAGTCATTAGAGTTGGGCCTGGTCATCCAGCCCACCTCGAATGACCGTTGGCCCAGCGCTGGGGTCTCTCTATAAATACCCTCTTCCCCAAGAGGGCCAGGTAATTTTTCACCTCTTCTAACTTTCTGTTCTTGCTCTCACTCTGCCCAAATTCTGACTTTGGCGTCGGAGTGCCTTGCAGGTACACCCCCTCCTCATCCTCAACACCGGTGAACAGGAAGCAGCCTAACGGAGCGTGGCCATCCCGTGATCCCCTCCTGATCAGGTCAGATCAAATGCAATTTCATGTATATTGTCCTTTAAACATAAGATAAAATTGTAAGACGCAATTCAAATTTATGCATTAAGTTATAAACTTATTTTGATAATTATAAATTTATTTTATGGTAATGTATGAATGATTATACACAAAACTATGTAGTGTTCTATATGTGTATGTATGCCTAAATAAAAATCTTGAAAAATTCGAATCAACTGAACCAACCCAAACCGCATTGGTTTGTTTTGATTCGATTTTGTTTCTAAAATCTAACTTAACCAAATTAAACCACACTTTTTTCTCTTGTTGTTGAGATGACTTTTAGTGTCAAAACCACTCAAGCCGCAACGCAAACACCTCTATATTAACAATACATGAGTATTAAAAAAATATGCATTCTTTTGTTACATTCAAATTGACTCTCATAGTCACTATTCCTAGTTGGGATAAGAATAGGTCAGACCACTCTATAGGGGCCTATAGCCTAACCTATTTAAGGTCTGGTCTAATATGACCTATTTAATAAAAAGGCTAGGCATATGTTTTTTTAAAAGCTTTTTTTATTAAATAGGTCAGGTTTAGGATATTAATAAAATCTATGAATTATATATATTATAAATAGGTTAAATAGGTTGACTTATATATACATATATGACTGGCCTATAAGGTTTTATAGGTAAAATAAACTATTTGAAGGTCTTAATGTGGAACAAACTTTTAAATAGGCTTTCAGATCAGGCTAGACTTTTGAAAAGGTCAGGTCAGACCAAAAAAATAAAGCCTATAATAGGCCATAGGCCAGACTCAGTTCTTAAAAGTCTATTGTAAGCTAGGCTCAGGCCTTCTAAGGTCTAGCCTAGCCTGTTTCCACATCTAATTATTAGGCATGTTAAAAAATTCGGGACCAGGTCGGTCTCGGCCACCCCACCTCAAATCTAATGCAGAAAAACTGATTTGATTGATGGCGGGGGCGGTTGCAGGGAAAATCCAACTTTTAATTACGGGAGCGGGTGATACTAGTACCCGCCTCACACTTGCCATCACACCCGCCTATTAAAGTTAATTTATTATCCTTATTTTTTATAACTTTATTACCCATTAACCTTTCTTAATCTTAAAAATATCATGTTTATTATTATTTTTATTCTTTTTTTTATAAATAAAAATTAAATAAAAATTGTCAAATATTATAATTATTCTTGAAATGATCAAATATTTAGTTTAATTAATGATTTTTATTGCTATGAAAAAACATATATTTAAAAAAATATATACAATTTATGCGGGTGCATGCGAGGGCGAGGCGGAGAAACTCATTGCTTGTTTGGGGTGGGGACATGACTCGTATAGAAAGGCGGAGATGGATTGGTAGTACTTAAACTCGCCCTCGCCTCAATCCATTGTGGTGCTGAACTATTGCTTTCTTTAATGCTACCTAGTTGAAAGTTCTCCTTTAATTGATTAGACCAATCGTAATTAATTATTTGATGACATGTTACTTATAAATTTAGAAAAAATATTTTTCTTTTATTTTAAAATTGATTTTTCTTTGTATTTCTGTAGTTGAATTTTATGAAAATCTAATATAGGTTATTTTAAATTCATTTTCCACAAATTAAGTGAATAGTTTTATTTTTTTAATATTAAAAAATTTAATAAAGAAATGGAAAGTTTGTGTTAAATTAGAAAGTTTATGTTTAAAAAGTGTGCATTAATTTGATTACAAGTTAATAATAGATTTTTTTATTTATTTATTAACATAAACTTTCCATTTATAATTTTGTAATGCGTGCCTTTAGGACATAAGTTAGCATTATCAATAAAAATTACATAATATATTAAAAGTATATATTTCAAAAATGATTTTAGTGTGTTTCAGGATGGCTATTAACCCATGAAATCTCACCTAATTCATAGATTCAAATCACTAATAATTCAGTGAACCTTCGTCTAAAAGCTCTATTAAGGATGTCAATTTATATATGTTAATGGAGATCTCCGTGGGGATTATTTGTTTGGGGCTCCAAAGTCAGAGATTTTTTCCTCCTTGGGGACAAAGATGGAGGGAAAAGTTTCCCTGATGACACTTCGGGGTGGAAATCGGGAAAATACCCTCCGCCTCGCGAATTTCCTCGATGACACTTCTAGTTTGCTATTTTTTTTCTATGCATTATAAGATATATTCATTATTATTATTTGTATGATTACGCATGGTAGCAACATGTTCTATTGGATATTTATTTTTTTAATAGAAAAAGAAATATTAGCAACTGCAAGTGCTTTTATATTTTTTAGTTATTGATGCAAGATGTGTGTTTATTTTTTAAAAAGAAAGAGGAAAAATATATGTATTTTTTTTAAAGAAAGAAAAATGAAATACCAGTGTCATAGTTTTGGTCGAAAAGTATATAAATTTTCTTAAGATTTGATGTTCGTGGATCTCTTTGGGTACCGTAGGAATTTGTGAGGATGAGGATGGGGGAAAATATTCCTCCGTGGAGGGGATTGGGGAAGCATCCTCTACACATTCCTTATCCCATTGACATCCCTAAGCTCTATACACAAGCACACACTTCCTTTCATCTAAAAATTATTTAAACATTTAACTCTTATCTACACTCCACGCTGGCGAGATTAAGGATATTTATAATCATCTCTATATGTGTTTGATATTGAATAAATTATATACTTAAAAAAGTAGATTTTTTCTTTTGAAAATATGAAACGAAGGCACTGTAACAACAGGCACGGATCCACTCATAGTGGAATGGGGTTAAGTGACCCCACTTGATTTTTTTAAAAACCAATAATAATTAATTTTGGAATATTGACCCCATATTAAATATATTATTGTCTTCATACTACTCATTTGATTTGAATTCTAGAAAACATAAATCTGATCATTAATTTTATTTTATTACTTTTTTTTAAAAAAGAAAATGGAAATTAAAAAGACACAAATAAATTGTATTTGTATAGGTTCTTCTAATTATAAATCAATTTACATACATACTCTATTTTTTGTCTTATTTCTTCTACACACTTTATTTTTTCTTCACAAATCTCCTACTTTTAAATCTTATTTGTTTTTATTATTTTACAAATAAGATTTAAAAGACACGTAGAGAGCAATTATAATCTTTGAATATTATGTTGTCTTCATTTATATATATATATATATATATATATATATATATATATATATATATATTTGTGCTTTGTTTTGTAATATTTAACTTTTAAGATATATATTATCATCATCATTTTATGCATAAGTATTTATATTTTTTTATAAATATTTATATTATTTAATTTTTATTTTTGTATTAAAAAAATTAACCTTGACCTCATTAATTAAAATTTCTGGATCCGTCCCTGTGTAACAATCCAATAAAATATGTGCCTAGAATCACATATATTAAGTAGTTAATTTAGGTACTGAAAACAAATACAATTGTAGAAGAGATACATAAGTGCATAAATCTCGCATACATTACATCATATGTGCAAAATAGTACAAAATTTAACGTAGAGTTGTCATAAAAGTACAACGAAACACGACAAAGCAACTAAAGTAATACTCCAGGAAAGTTTCATCACTCTATCTTCCCCTTACCCTTAGCTCTAGACTGCTTGCTTACATGTAAAAATTATGATAACAAAATGGGTGAGAATAAACTATCTTGATGGAGTTCTCTTATCTTATGAGTCATTTTGGTCGTAGGAATTTACCTAAAATATTACTCTAAGGTTCCTCACCTCAATCATTTTTAGTCGACGCAACACATAACATAAAAGAATGTACAATCACATTTATTGTTCAATTGAGTCGTTGATCATCTGGACTTAAAATTATGTCACCCTTAAGGGATGGTATTTCAGTTATCTGTCTTCCTACTTTTAGGATTGCTACCCTCAAGGAATGGACATCTTGACTCATATACTTTTCCTAATTTTGGGACTGCTACCCTTAAAGAATAATGTATCGGGTTTATATACCTACCTACTTTGGGAATGCTACCTTCAAGGTATGGTATATCATATTAATCCACCTTCCTTACTTTTGGGGATGCTACCCTCAAGGAACAATGTACCGGGTCTACTTATCTTTTCCATTTTAGGGACTGCTACCCTCATAGAATGGTATACCAGTTAATCTACCTACTAAGCTATGGGACTGAGTGCGCCAAACTCATATTATTCTCGATCTAGAATAATATTGCACATAGTGTTAATTGGTACTGACACACTATAAGTGTCTAATGACATCATTTATATATACGTGGCTAAAAAGATAAAGTATGACATATGACACATGATATGCAAGAGTGCCTAGTCAAAAGTTAGGATATATACACTATCACAATATATATATATACAATGGAAGCAACTATGAAACATCAGAAGATCTTTGAACTTCTTCATACAACCTTGCTTTTTTCCTTTGACCTGCTCAAAATTACCTGAAATTCAACAATATAAAGGGGTAAGATAATAATCTCACTGGGTTCTCTTATCTAATGGGTCCATTCGGCTTTACCGGGTTAATAAATGTTATTCAAACTTAATCCATTCAAATTCGTCCCACTTGTATACATTTACACAATATAATACAAGCTTAAGTATCTAATGGGTTTTTCACTTCATATGAAAATATTTAAACTTGAGTCCACATAACTCAATAAATCACTATTTAGGAACGCAACAACAAATTATCTTTCCCCGGCCAATCCCACATCTAGGAATATGGACACAGGTCACAGATCTTTGCACAATGGTTTGTCTGTTACATAGAATTTTGATCCTCCATGAGAGTCTAACCCACTTTAAGGATCACTCCTATATGGGACTCTAACCTACTTTTAAGGTTCACTCCTCTATGGGACTTTAACCCACTTTTGAGGCTCACTTCTCTTTGGAAATCTAACCCATTTTAAGGAATATGAATCAATGGTTTGTCTATCCTGATCACTACTTTACATAAAAGCCAGACTCGAGATAAACACGAAAAATGATTATTCTTAAATACATGATTATTCACGTCAATCACTACATGATTATACTCATTAAACACTACATGATTATACTCATCAAACGCATCATCATACTATGTTTCCATACACATCTCATTAACTCGCACCTAAACTATCATTCACCATCTGTGTCATTCGAGCATTTTCGTAGATGGAACGATTCATCTCAAGCGACTACTCGCTCATGGGTACAGACTGAGGTACCTTTTACAACCAAGCATCAAAATCTAAGTTATTTATCATAACCTAAGTTTATCTTTACTCATCAACTGAACGTAACTTAGATCTTAGGTTAAAACTGATTCATTATCATAAATTTTGATTAATTATCGTTCATTTCAATTCATTACGTTTCCATTATCTATGGAACATGGCACACATTAGTAAATGAAAGTAAAATTCATTCACAAATTGAAACATGCAAATAAGAACCATCAAGCATCATCATGAGATATAGCTTTAAACAAGTTTTTCAACACATCAGACCGTGTCTCATTTCAAGTTACGAAACTCAATATACACTATTTTTAATGCTACTAAATTTCCGTATCAGTAGTCTCGCTGAGCGAGCCATCTATGGTTAAGCGAGCATATGTTTTTATGACTGGTATAAATCCATTTTCAAACTATCTTATTCAACCTTCAATCACTCTAAACCATATTCTATGACATCATAACATACCCAAGCAATTCATACCAAAAATTCCATCATCATACAAGGATATGCAGACAACTATGTTTACATTACTTACTAGCCTCATGAATCTCTAACCATGACAACACAATTTATGTCATCAACATGTCATAACATCATGTAACAAAAACAACATATTTTCATCATATGATTACATAACATGAACATCACACCAATACAATCACAACATAATCAACCATATAAGAATCAACATCACACAAATTCAATACATAATCTTATAACATCGCCACAACATCAATACTCAACAACACAACTTAACACAACATGACTCAAGACATAATCTCATGAATTCACCATAACATCATTACTCAATAACACAACGTAACATACAACATCAACATAACATATCATCATAGGTTACTAACAATAACACAAAATATATCAAGAATCAGGTTTCAATCATCAATTACACCAATAAGTAAGGATTCATCAAAACCCTACTCAATTTCATGTAAATTTTTTCCCAAAGCTACAACTATCTAAGAACCCACCTTAATTAGAGCTTCGAAATAAAGAATTGAGAGATGAAGATGATAATGATGATGATGGTGATTCTTCTCTTTCCTTCAACAACTTCCTTTCTTCTCTTCCTCTTATCTCTCTTCTTTCTCTTCTTTCTATTATTTTCTTTCTATCCTTATCAAATGAGAAAAATGAGAGGAAAAGAAATTAGAAATGATATATAAAAAAGTCGTTTGTCCTTTAGTGGCAACGACTTAAGCATTCTACCCTTTCAAAATCTCTCAAATTCCCAAAATGTCGCTCCTTAATAATTAGTAAGGATTAAAAACTTGATTAAAGATTAATCTTTTTTTTAGCATATTAACTACCCAATTTGTCCCACAAAGAAATGAGCATCCAAAAATTCTAATTATGCCACTTAACTCCAAAATATCATTATAATTTCTAATGATTATTAATAATCTCTTTTAATTATTACATCCCTTTATTAATGGTTCACGTTACTTAAAAATGTCTAATAAAAATCTTCTATAGAATTTTTAAACTAAATTAAAAATGAATTAGTTCTGCCATAAGAAAAATCAATGCTATTTCGTCAGGAAATAAATTAAAGAATGTTACTGTTTACATTTTATTCAAAAGTAAGGCGAAAATGAATAATTTATTTTGGACTATAACCAAATGAATAATTAAAAAAATATTTGTATTTTAGGACATGTTTTACGTATTGTTAGAGCGTCATAGGTCTTCTAGCATGATAAATGGAATAAAAATATTAAAAACCAATGGCATGGTTCTTCAAAGTTTAAATATATTTATGTTATCTTTATTAACAAATCCGTTGTAGTCTAGTTGGTCAGGATACTCGGCTCTCACCCGAGAGACCCGGGTTCAAGTCCCGGCAACGGAATTTTGTTTTTTTTACTGATAGTTATATATAAACAGATAATAGCAAAGGTGGATTATATGTCCAAAATGATAGAGAAATATAAAATCCAAATACACATAGTGATGCGCTATCCAGCAAAACAAGCTTCATACATCATACATAGGGATGCATAACATGCGGACAAAATGGGACCCTGTTTAATCACATTAGTTCATGGCTGAGATGACCCGATTGAGTGCTCGTCACCGGCTAAACTAGGGTTTCCATTTGCCAACCGATTCACGCTACTATTGTTGCTAGATTGATTTGAATATGTACGGACAGGACTACCTCGTGAATAACGGTTCTGTGCGCCTGACCCGGAGCCGCTTCTTGTTACCTTCAAATGAGCCTTCCTACCCTAAACCCTAAATCAGATTGATTTGAATATGTATGGACAGAACTACCTCGTGAATAACGGTTCTGTGCGTCTGACCTGGAGCTGCTTCTTGTTACCTTCAAACCGCTATTAAGATATACAAAATTCATGAAACTCATATATGCATATAAAATAGCATTAGTAAGATAAAGAAAACCTTAAATCACTTGAAATACTAGTGTAAATTTAACTTCATAAACATAGCTCACTATTAAGATAATTAAAGTGTTTTAAGTGATTTACACAAGTATTACTTTAAGCACACAAGATAGTTTTACAGTGAAATGTGCAGGAAATTGACATCAAAGTCTATTATTTAGTTATTGCTAAAACAAGTCTACTCATAATGAAGAGCATACCTGTGACTGTGACGACAAATTTTCCTCGTCGGAACCGACATGACTTTTAACTAAAGGTTTTGAATCCTAATTAACACACATTACTTGTGAAAGTCAGATATAAACACAAGCTTATGGGAAACAATAAACAAAACAAAGCATATTTACCAAAGAAATCAATATTGGTATTTGCAAGCAAGATAGTGTTGATATCTACATGACTATTTATTAGCCAATTTGATTGTTTTCTATTATTGACTATAGAGCCAATTTGATTTTGAACCTTCAAACTATAATTAGAATGCATTTTTTCGTACCAATGTTGTTCGATAGCGGATATAGTGCTATCGAATAGCAAGATTAGAACAAAACACTGATGATTTGGGTTACGCTATTTCGAACAAAATATTGTGAAATAGAGGCTATAGTGGTGCTATAGAACTGTTGCATAGCAAAATTTGAATAAATTGAACAAACCATACACAAGGCTTATTCTTACAGCCATACTGAACACAAAGCTATAAACTTCCTCTTGTAAAGTGTTCGGACTGGGCTTTTGGTTGCCCGAGCTCAATACTAGATCTCCAATGCTACATAAGCCTAACATCGCCACCTCTCAAGGTACGCACTAGTCTAACCATAAACCTCACACTTACGGCCAATACTCACTTGAGCGTCAGAGTGTTTGCACGTACACTGGTACCACCAGCGCCATTGTGAACCCCTGTTCTAGATCAAAACATAAAGCTTACCTAGGGAAGCTCCAAGAAAATAAGAATTGTATTGTAAAAGAATTAAGAGAGCACAACTGCTTACAAATCCAAAAAGGAAATGTGAATTCATGAGTCATTGAACTGTATTGATCTACATACTGGTATATAATCAATGGGGAAAATCTCAAATCAAATACAGTTCCCATATTTCGAAACCCCTTCAAATGGATATCTTCTTCACACAAAAATTAATATTACTGTAAAAGAACATAATCTTCGGAGTTTTCAATTTCTTTGATATAAAGATAAACATTAGAGAGGAAAAGTAAAGTAATCACGGAAAAAACTCATACCTATTTTATTAATCGCGCCGTCTTAGATCGGAAACTAGAAATCACGGTGTCGACGAGCAACTCCGGTGAGTTGAGTTAGAGCTACTCCAATTTCTATTGCACTTTTACCTTTCCTTCTACAAAATATAAAAAATAGTACTAATTTTGTTCTCATTTTTTTCATTAATTTTTTAAGAAAAATATAAAGTGGATTTTACAACGATAATCAATTAATGGTTTTAAAATGACAGTCGTTTTTTTAAAAAAATTATTTTAAGATTACTGTCGTTCTCACTTTCAATCTAGTAATAATTATTATTTTTTTAATTGTGTCATATAATTATTACTATATATACTACTTCTAACAAATTAAGAAGACTAATTTAGTAAAAAATACAATATTTTATGACAATATCATTGTATTTCTTAATTTATGTGCAAAAGTTTTAAACTAAACGGAAGTAGTTTGTATTCTATCAAATCATATTTAAATTTTAAAATTATTTTAAATTATTTTATTATTGTATAAAATTATTTAATTGTTAGTATAGTCAGTATATTTATTTTTTTTTATATTTAATTTTTTCCAACTATTATGTAATATTTTTTATTATAAAAGTTTTTTTCGGTTTAAGAAAAATTGTTAAATGATGTTTCAATTTTTTCAATTTGCATTTTATTCACCGAGAGATTTAATATTAAGTTTTTCAATTTGATTTTTGTATATTGAAAAATTTTCAATTTGCAATTTTTTAAAATTGATTTGTATTTTGTTTAATTAAATAAATATAGATATGTCTTTGTTGTATGATAAAAATTAGCTATGTGATCTCTTTCAACTTAATCAGATGTATATGTAGATCTGCATCACCAACTTAATCAAAGGTAATTAGTTCAAACTCGGGTCTATGATCTCTTTCGACTTAACTAGTGGACCTGTAGCACCTAGTGACACTTATGAGCATGCCTCTCCTTTGATCAGAGTCATTAATCTTCATCCAACCATCTTTCATGCTCCACGCTAAATAATTTAGAGATAGTTTGTTTACATTGAAAATTGGTAAACAACCGCTAGTCTATTAATAAAGGTTATTTGCAGAATCAACTAGGGAATCATAGGACATAGTGCTAAAACCTTATTTTATAGTTTTCAATAGAGAAAAGCCTGATTTCGACTTAGTCGAAATAGTGATAAAAAAGGTTGTAAAAATGTAGATTTCGACAATAATGAAAATGATAAATGTTGTAAGAACCGAAAGTAAAAAGGCATTGCAATTGACTAAAGATTAAGGTAACTGAACAAGAATAGTAAATTGAATTCAAAGACTTTGCATTGAAATAAAAATGGTGTTTCAAGGTTCATACATTCTCTCAGTGATAACTCTTTTCTCTAAACACTGATACTTCGAGTGTAAGGGGATTTTGTAATGAAATGAACACCCCAAATTCTACAAATGAAATATTTATTTATACTAGTACGAAATAATTGCTTACAATGTTCACATATTCAGCTTTCGCCACGTAGAAGCCTGCATGCACTTCGCTTTTGCATTCTCTCCATGTGTCCTTCAAAATGGAACTCAAAGGTAGTTATCTATATTTGAACGTGATATCTACGCGCCCAAATAACCATTTCTTCAACACACTCGATGCTATCAAGAACACTGTTGTCGAAATGTTTCCAACACATTCCTAAAAAATACTAAGTCCCATTCTTCTTCACTTGAGACCCCGATCACATATACATCATTTAAAGTTCATATGTCTTTAACTTTGATTTGTGATAAGGTTTATGCCCTTGTCGAAAATCCGAGCTAACAAATTGCCCCCCAAAAGGATCTTTTAACGAGTTAGGAGATATGGGCATTTTTTACCTTCTCAGACACAACTCAACTAGTGGGTTGACGTCATGATCATCATGGAGTTCATCTCAACCCTCACCTCGAAAACATGCATATCCCACACCCCTATAACATTCTTCATCATGTCTCTGCCTTCGTAGGGTGACGTGGCTACGTGCATTAAATCATTTTGATCTTTCCTATAAGAAGATGGCATGTGTCACCTAATTTACGCCATTTGTCAAGTGTAAAGACTGAAGAGTCTTTTTCCTTCTTCACTATAAATAACACTTCCTTCTCTTTTCTTCTCTGTTCCTCCATTGTTTTCAACACTTCTACTCTAAAAAAATTTCTCCTTTCAAAACTACCAGAACTTCCAAGCTCACAGCAATGGCCTCCACAACCAAGAACAACAAAGCTACCAAAAGCCTTCTCCTAATGGCCAACGTGCTCCCCTGATCCGCCGTGATCGGAAACCAAGAATATGTTCTAGAGCCTCCCAACTATGAAGAGAAGTTGTGTATTTAAAAATCTCAGGTAATCATTCCTTATTCTATCTCTGAAAATACCCATGCATTCATGGGTCAAATGGTTGATCCTACTATAGAGCTTTACAACCTTAGGGATTTTTTCTCATCTTACCATATGACCAAACTCATAGTTAGCATTCAAGGACCCTTGAACTTAGAGTACATGACTACCTCTTTATGTGTCTTCCGTTCAGCTCCTCTAGATGAACATGATTGAGGAAAAAAAGAGTGAATTTAGGAAGGAAAAAGGCATCTTTTGTAACAGCCCAAATTTCATTAAATAATTAATTATAGTAATTAATTGATTTAGTGGGGTTTTTATTAATGTTGGAATTAATTTTTATTAATTGGTATGGATAGAAAATTAAGAAGGAATTGGAGAGGAAGGAAAATGAAGGAAATATATAAGAGAGAAAGAAAAGAAAAGAAAGATAGAAAACATTTGGAAAGAAAGAGGAAAGAAGAAGAAAGGAGAGAAAGAGAAGAGAAGAAGAGGAAAAGTGGAAATCATCAAGAACCAACATCAAAGCTCCGATTAATCGAGGTAAGGGTGAGAAATGTTTCTATTTGATCAATGTATGATGTTATGTATGTTGGGTTGGGGTCTTGGTAGAGTTTCCATCACTTTCCAATTAGGGAAAAAGTTGGAATAATCGGTAGATTGATGATTTAATCGGTTGAAATTGAGCAATAATGCCGTAGAATAGTCGGATAACATGTATTGATGCTATTTGTACTGATTTGGGTGTGTAAGAGAAGGTTGATGATGGATTGGTGAAAGAGAAGACAGAATAGGGTTCTGTTCTGCGCAGGTTCGCTGGCTCTCGCCAGGCGAGCGAAGGCGAAGCTTCGCCAGGCGAAGCCTAGCGAATGTTGGCGAATAATTATATTTAAGTCCCAGTGGACTTCGCTGGTGGGTTCGCCAGGAGAAGTTGGATAGCGAAGGTTCGCCCAGCGAAGGTGCTGGCGAATGGTGGCGAATGAAGTCAGTAGCTACTGACTTGGGCTCGCTGGGAAGTCTCGCCAGGCGAAGCCTAGCGAGTGTTCGCTGAGAGAGTTCGCCAGGCGAAGGCCAGGCGAAGGTTCGCTGCGAGGGTTCGCCAGGCGAATGGAGGCGAATGTGACAGCATTTTTCCTTTGCTGTGTTGTTCATGTGGAGATGGTTTGGTTGCCTCTCATAGGTCAATACCTCTATGATGTGATATAGATATGATCTATTGTGATGATGTGTGTTGTGGGTAGCCTACGGGCGTGAATCCTAGTTTGAGGTGCGATGCGTATTAATTGTGATAAATAGAAATACATGTGAATACAATGATGAATGTATGTGTATTGTCTAATGAACTTGCGAATGTTTGATGTGTATACAATTATGTGATGAGTATGCATGAGAACATGATGGATATGTGTGCATAACTTATAATTGTATGATTGGTATTGTGATGTGTATACCTTGTATGAGATGGCATGAGATAAAGAATAAACATACTATGAAAAATGTGTTGTGGATGCATATTGTTTATGTGCGATTGTATGTTAAAATACATGAAGAATGCATGAGAGCATAATGATGGGTATGCGTGCATTGCTTGCTAAATATGATGTTGTATCGAATTATGAATACATCGATGAATGTTATGTGAATATGTTGTGTGTGCAATCATAATGTAATTCTTGAAGAGATGAATTATTTGAATGCATGAGATTAAGATGTCGGTCTTAAGTGCATTTGTTGTGACTGATTGTACATGCATCATTTAGTCAAGAGGCAATGTCTGTTAGTTTCGTGGAAACTAGTGGCTTGTCCCAAACCTAGAAGAGTGGGTTTGAAGGCTTAGAGGACGGGCCTTTGTGGTTATCGGTCTAGAAGAGTGGACCCGGTTTAATGTAAAAACTGAAAAAAGATAACGGGTTATCGGTCTAGAAGAGTGGACCCGGTTTAATGTAAAAACCGAAAAAAGATAACGAGAGTCGGTACCGCATTGCATGAGTTGCATTGAGTTATTGAGTCACATTGATATATGACATATGCATGAAGAGATGCTTATGTGTGAATGATGAGATTGTGGAAATTGTAAGTGTATGCATAATGTGGAAATGCTTTGTGAATATCCAGGTTTGTCTATATATGTGTGGTAAATATATATGACTAAGAGAATGAAGTGTGGTGAGAAATGTGAATATGTGTTATATGACTACCTATATATATAATCTTATGCTTTGATTATTATGGTTATATTTCTCACCCTTCTGCTGTTTTATAATGCTCTATGAGGCATTGCAGATTAGGATGCTGGAGTCCTTTTGTGAAGTTAGTCTTCATTCTTTTGAGTCGGCTGCTCTGATATGTAACACCGGGTAGTTAGACTAGTATAGTCATTCTTTTGTGATACATTGCGATGTATCAGCTGATGTGGTTTTGTAATCTAACTGATATGATGCATTAATCTGGATGACTTATGTGCATTTGAATTAATATTTTGGAACTGATCAAATGATGTTATCTTCCGCTCAAATTAAATGTTGAAATGTGAATTCTAAAACTACGAAATTGTTACATATTTTATGGAGCAAAATGTTAAAGAGTTTCGTTGGTGAAATTGTGGCATTCTTCTTTTATACCTTATTATAAAACCTTTTTACTCTGATAATTTGTATGTGCTTAATTGTTTTATATGCATTTATTTGGGGTATAGAAGGGGGTGTTACAATAGTGGTATCAGAGCAGGTCGGTCCGTCCGGCCAAGTTGTTAGAGTGTTTTTCCCTGTGTGTTATTGATATGCGTGTGTTGCATTATCAATATTGGTTGTTCTTACGTGGTTCTGTTGCTGGAATTAGTAAGATGGTTGCAGGAAGGAACGACGAAGCGATTGCGGAGGCATTGACGAGATTGGCGGGGGCAATTGGGCAGAATCCTCCGGCCAATGTGAATGAGAGGAATCATGCTGATGATGGATTCCGTGCTTTGGGGAAATTCCAAAAGAATAACCCTCCGGTCTTCAAGGGAACTCATGAACCGGACAAGGCACAAATTTGGTTGAAAGCTGTGGAAAAGATTTTTCGAGTTATGAATTGCTCGGATGCACAGAAGGTGCAGTTTGGGACTCATATGCTCGAAGAAGAAGCTGAAGATTGGTGGGGTAATACTCGCCAAAGATTTGAGGAAGATGATATTGTGATTACTTGGGATTTGTTTAGAGAAACCTTTCTGGAGAAGTATTTTCCAGAGGATGTGCGGGGGAAGAAAGAGATCGAATTTCTTGAGTTGAAGCAAGGTAATTCGACGGTTGCTGAGTATGCGGCGAAATTTGAGGAGTTGATCAAATTTTGTCCTCACTATAATACTGGTAATGCTGAGAGGTCTAAGTGCCTCAAGTTTGTAAACGGTTTGAGACCCGAGATTAGACAAGCTATTGGATATCAGGAAATCAGGCGGTTTTCTGAGTTGGTTAACAAGAGCAGAATTTATGACGAAGACAGTAGGGCTAGGTCCAGCCACTACAAGAGTCTAAGTGACAAGAAAGGAAAAGGACAATTCAGAGGAAAACCTTACGTGACTCCTGCTGATAAGGGGAAACAAAAGGTTGGTTTTGGCAAGAGGCCAAGTGGGGGAGTTTCTACCCCGGTTAGGTGTTACAATTGTGGTGAAGCGGGGCATCGTGCTCCGGAGTGCAAAAGTGTTGATCTGAAGTGTTTTAAGTGTGGCAAGCCAGGCCACAAGGCTCTAGAGTGTAGAAGCGGTGCGGGTGTTACTTGCTATAACTGTGGTGAGCGAGGGCACATCAGTACCAAGTGCGATAAGCCGAAGAAGAATCAAGGGAGCGGGAAAGTGTTCGCTCTATCTGGATCTGAGACTGCTAGCGACGATCGATTGATCCGAGGTACGTGCTTCATTCATGGTACACCTTTGATCGCTATAATTGATACCGGAGCTACGCATTCTTTTATTTCTTTGGATTGTGTTAGAAGGTTAAATCTTGAGTTGTCTGTGATTGGTGGCGGTATGGTTATTGATACTCCTGCTACGGGTTCGGTAACTACACCGTATGTTTGCTTGAATTGCCCGTTGAGTATTTTCGGTAGAGATTTTGGGATTGATTTAGTGTGTCTTCATTTGGATCAACTGGATGTCATTCTTGGAATGAATTGGTTAAAATTCAATCGTGTGTATATTAACTGTTTTGACAAAACGGTTATTTTTCCCGATTCGGATGTTGAAAGGGATTTGTTTATGACGAGGAAACAAGTGAAGGAATCGGTACAAGATGGGGCTAAGGTATTTATGCTCATGGTAACTTTGAGGACTAGTGAAAGTGAAGAGATTGAGGCTTTGCCCATTGTTAGAGATTTTCCGGAAGTATTCCCTGACGAGATAAAGGATTTACCGCCGGAGCGAGAAGTAGAGTTTTCGATAGATTTGATTCCTGGAACTAGTCCGATATCGATGGCTCCATATCGTATGTCGGCCTCAGAGTTAAAAGAGTTGAAGAGTCAACTTGAGGATTTGCTTGAAAAGAGGTTTATTCGTCCGAGCGTGTCACCGTGGGGTGCACCAGTGTTGTTGGTTAAGAAGAAAGAGGGTTCTATGAGGCTCTGTGTGGATTACAGACAGTTGAACAAGGTGACTATTAAGAATAAGTATCCACTTCCAAGGATTGATGATCTGATGGATCAGTTGGTTGGTGCGAGCGTGTTCAGCAAAATTGATTTGAGATTTGGGTATCATCAGATCCGTGTGAAAACTGAGGATATTCAGAAGACGGCCTTTCGGACGAGGTATGGACACTATGAGTATTCCGTGATGCCATTTGGTGTGACTAATGCACCGGGTGTATTTATGGAGTACATGAATAGGATTTTCCATCCTTATTTGGATAAGTTTGTGGTGGTGTTTATCGACGACATCTTGGTTTATTCGAAGAGCGAAGGAGAGCATGCCGAGCATCTGAAGATTGTGTTATCTGTGCTGAGAGAGAAGCAGTTGTTCGCGAAGCTTTCTAAGTGTGAATTTTGGTTGAAGGAAGTTAGTTTCCTTGGTCATGTGATTTCTAGTAGTGGTGTTGCGGTTGATCCGTCGAAGGTTGAAGCGGTGTCGCAATGGGAGACTCCGAAGTCAGTTTTTGAGATCAGAAGTTTTCTTGGTTTAGCCGGTTATTATCGGAAGTTTATTGAAGGATTTGCTAAGTTATCATTGCCGTTGACACAGTTGACTAGGAAAGGTCAAGCCTTTGTTTGGGACGCCAAGTGTGAAGCGAGTTTTCAAGAACTTAAGCGAAGGTTGACGACAGCTCCTGTTTTGATTCTGCCAAATCCAGAAGAACCATTCGTTGTGTATTGTGATGCTTCTTTGATGGGTTTAGGAGGTGTGTTGATGCAGAATAACCAAGTTGTGGCTTATGCTTCGAGGCAACTCAAAGTGCATGAGAAGAATTATCCGACGCATGACTTAGAGTTGGCCGCCGTTGTGTTCGTGTTGAAACTTTGGAGGCATTATTTGTTTGGTGCAAGGTTTGAAGTGTTTAGTGACCACAAGAGTTTGAGGTATCTTTTTGATCAAAAGGAATTGAATGCGAGACAAAGAAGATGGCTTGAACTTTTGAAGGATTATGATTTTGGCTTGAATTACCATCCGGGTAAAGCGAATGTTGTAGCGGATGCATTGAGTCGGAAATCATTGCATATGTCGGCGTTGATGGTGAAAGAGTTAGAATTGGTCGAGCAATTTCGAGATTTGAGTTTGGTATGTGAGAGAACTTCTTTTGGATTTAAGTTGGGTATGTTAAAGCTTACGAGTGGTATTTTGGACGAAATTCGAGAAGGACAGAAATCGGATTTGAGCTTAGTTGATCGGTTGACTTTAATCAACCAAGGCCAAGGTGGTGATTTTCGGATTGATGAGAATGGTATTATGAGATGTCGGGATCGAGTTTGTGTTCCGAACATGGTTGAGCTTAAGAAGAGCATCCTTGAGGAAGGACATCGTAGCGGATTGAGTATTCATCCGGGTGCTACTAAGATGTATCAGGATTTGAGGAAAGTATTTTGGTGGCCTAGTATGAAGAAGGATATTGCGGAATTTGTGTATTCTTGTTTGACTTGCCAGAAGTCGAAGATTGAGCATCAGAAGCCATCGGGTTTGATGAAGCCGTTGTTTATTCCTGAGTGGAAATGGGATAGTCTCTCCATGGATTTTGTATCGGGTTTGCCGAGGACGCCGAGTAATTTTGAGACTGTTTGGGTTATCGTGGATAGGTTGACTAAATCTGCTCACTTTATTCCTATGCGTATGGATTACCCTTTGGAGAAGTTGGCTAAGTTGTATATTGAAAGGATTGTGTGCCTGCATGGTATTCCGCTGAGTATTGTTTCGGATAGAGATCCGCGGTTTACTTCGAGATTTTGGGAAAGCCTGCAGAGTGCTTTGGGTACTAAGTTGCGTTTGAGTTCAGCTTATCATCCGCAGACTGATGGTCAGACGGAGAGGACGATTCAGTCGCTTGAAGATCTTTTGAGAGCTTGTGTATTGGAAAAAGGAGGAGCTTGGGACAGCTACTTGCCTTTGATTGAGTTTACCTACAACAACAGTTTCCATTCGAGTATTGGTATGGCACCATTTGAGGCGTTGTATGGTAGGAGGTGTAGGACACCATTGTGTTGGTTCGAGTCCGGAGAGAGTTCTGTTGTTGGACCCGAGTTAGTTCAACAGACTACTGATAAGATCAAGATGATTCAAGAGAAGATGAGAATTACTCAGAGTCGTCAGAAGAGTTATTATGACAAGAGGAGGAAGGCACTTGAATTTCAAGAGGGAGATCATGTGTTTCTTCGAGTCACTCCGATGACAGGTGTTGGTAGGGCACTGAAGTCGCGCAAGTTGTCGCCGCGTTTCATTGGTCCTTATCAGATTTTGCAAAGGATAGGAGAAGTGGCCTATCGTGTGGCTTTACCACCGTCGCTTGCTAATCTTCACGACGTATTCCATGTATCTCAGTTGAGGAAATACATTGCGGATCCGTCTCATGTAGTCCAAATAGATGATGTGTAGGTGAGAGATAACCTGACTGTTGAGACATCACCTATGCGGATTGAGGATCGGAAATTGAAACAGCTTCGAGGTAAAGAGATTGCTTTAGTGAAGGTCGCTTGGGGAGGACCGGCTGGTGGAAATGTCACTTGGGAGCTTGAGAGTCGGATGAAAGAGTCTTATCCAGAGCTGTTTGAATCAGGTAACATTTTCGAGGACGAAAATTCCTAAGTGGGGGAGGGTTGTAACAACCCAAATTTCATTAAATAATTAATTATAGTAATTAATTGATTTAGTGGGGTTTTTATTAATGTTGGAATTAATTTTTATTAATTGGTATGGATAGAAAATTAAGAAGGAATTGGAGAGGAAGGAAAATGAAGGAAATATATAAGAGAGAAAGAAAAGAAAAGAAAGATAGAAAACATTTGGAAAGAAAGAGGAAAGAAGAAGAAAGGAGAGAAAGAGAAGAGAAGAAGAGGAAAAGTGGAAATCATCAAGAACCAACATCAAAGCTCCGATTAATCGAGGTAAGGGTGAGAAATGTTTCTATTTGATCAATGTATGATGTTATGTATGTTGGGTTGGGGTCTTGGTAGAGTTTCCATCAATTTCCAATTAGGGAAAAAGTTGGAATAATCGGTAGATTGATGATTTAATCGGTTGAAATTGAGCAATAATGTCGTAGAATAGTCGGATAACATGTATTGATGCTATTTGTACTGATTTGGGTGTGTAAGAGAAGGTTGATGATGGATTGGTGAAAGAGAAGACAGAATAGGGTTCTGTTCTGCGCAGGTTCGCTGGCTCTCGCCAGGCGAGCGAAGGCGAAGCTTCGCCAGGCGAAGCCTAGCGAATGTTGGCGAATAATTATATTTAAGTCCCAGTGGACTTCGCTGGTGGGTTCGCCAGGCGAAGTTGGATAGCGAAGGTTCGCCCAGCGAAGGTGCTGGCGAATGGTGGCGAATGAAGTCAGTAGCTACTGACTTGGGCTCGCTGGGAAGTCTCGCCAGGCGAAGCCTAGCGAGTGTTCGCTGAGAGAGTTCGCCAGGCGAAGGCCAGGCGAAGGTTCGCTGCGAGGGTTCGCCAGGCGAATGGAGGCGAATGTGACAACATTTTTCCTTTGCTGTGTTGTTCATGTGGAGATGGTTTGGTTGCCTCTCATAGGTCAATACCTCTATGATGTGATATAGATATGATCTATTGTGATGATGTGTGTTGTGGGTAGCCTACGGGCGTGAATCCTAGTTTGAGGTGCGATGCGTATTAATTGTGATAAATAGAAATACATGTGAATACAATGATGAATGTATGTGTATTGTCTAATGAACTTGCGAATGTTTGATGTGTATACAATTATGTGATGAGTATGCATGAGAACATGATGGATATGTGTGCATAACTTATAATTGTATGATTGGTATTGTGATGTGTATACCTTGTATGAGATGGCATGAGATAAAGAATAAACATACTATGAAAAATGTGTTGTGGATGCATATTGTTTATGTGTGATTGTATGTTAAAATACATGAAGAATGCATGAGAGCATAATGATGGGTATGCGTGCATTGCTTGCTAAATATGATGTTGTATCGAATTATGAATACATCGATGAATGTTATGTGAATATGTTGTGTGTGCAATCATAATGTAATTCTTGAAGAGATGAATTATTTGAATGCATGAGATTAAGATGTCGGTCTTAAGTGCATTTGTTGTGATTGATTGTACATGCATCATTTAGTCAAGAGGCAATGTCTGTTAGTTTCGTGGAAACTAGTGGCTTGTCCCAAACCTAGAAGAGTGGGTTTGAAGGCTTAGAGGACGGGCCTTTGTGGTTATCGGTCTAGAAGAGTGGACCCGGTTTAATGTAAAAACTGAAAAAAGATAACGGGTTATCGGTCTAGAAGAGTGGACCCGGTTTAATGTAAAAACCGAAAAAAGATAACGAGAGTCGGTACCGCATTGCATGAGTTGCATTGAGTTATTGAGTCACATTGATATATGACATATGCATGAAGAGATGCTTATGTGTGAATGATGAGATTGTGGAAATTGTAAGTGTATGCATAATGTGGAAATGCTTTGTGAATATCCAGGTTTGTCTATATATGTGTGGTAAATATATATGACTAAGAGAATGAAGTGTGGTGAGAAATGTGAATATGTGTTATATAACTACCTATATATATAATCTTATGCTTTGATTATTATGGTTATATTTCTCACCCTTCTGCTGTTTTATAATGCTCTATGAGGCATTGCAGATTAGGATGCTGGAGTCCTTTTGTGAAGTTAGTCTTCATTCTTTTGAGTCGGCTGCTCTGATATGTAACACCGGGTAGTTAGACTAGTATAGTCATTCTTTTGTGATACATTGCGATGTATCAGCTGATGTGGTTTTGTAATCTAACTGATATGATGCATTAATCTGGATGACTTATGTGCATTTGAATTAATATTTTGGAACTGATCAAATGATGTTATCTTCCGCTCAAATTAAATGTTGAAATGTGAATTCTAAAACTACGAAATTGTTACATATTTTATGGAGCAAAATGTTAAAGAGTTTCGTTGGTGAAATTGTGGCATTCTTCTTTTATACCTTATTATAAAACCTTTTTACTCTGATAATTTGTATGTGCTTAATTGTTTTATATGCATTTATTTGGGGTATAGAAGGGGGTGTTACATCTTTGACCACATCTAGTTGTCGATAACTGGTCATACATATTGCTAGAACATATTGGTCACATCCATATACTTTTGGGAAAGCACCGCCAATACCTTCCAACTTTCCTGTGGAAAGGTGACCCATACTCCCTTCGACGCGGCGACCATTACTAGCCTTCTCCCAAGTAGTGAAACTTTCGACCCAAATGAGAGCGATGAGGACACCATCAATTTCAACCCAAACTGTGCGAATTTTGGAAAGTATATCAAAGACTACCATGTTTCTGATGTTGAAGTTTTGGACGAGGAACACATCACATTCCTTGCATTTTGGATGTTAATGTGTGTTTTTTGCTATAGGTCTTTAAAGGTGGCGAAGAGATATATAAATCTAACCAACCAATTGCATAAAGGTAAATATGTTTGCCTTAGCCAATTAATTCTAGGATCCATTTACGAATCCCAAGGAATAACCACTGAAACTTTGAGGAACGTCCAACCCAAAGATGGTATATTGCTATCCGAACCTTTTTGGTTGTTCCAACTTTGGCTTAATGCCACATTTGAAATTTCTCTAGATGTGAATAAACCTAACAATGCTGACGAAGCCAATAAGGATCGACGCACCGAAGGTGTCCGTTTAAACCTGTTGTCCCTGATTGATAAGAACAAATCAGATCGAAAGGCCTTTTCGTCCTACTTCTTAATGTTCGTAAAATGATTTCACTTCAACGCCACAATGGTTCATTTTGCTAAAAGGACTCATGGACCTGAATGTTTCACTCGTGAGTTCCCAGCCACAGGCAAACATGAAGCCAAATCAAAGAAGATATGGGCAGCTTTATTTACTCCCAGACTTATCTACAACAGACTTGAAACTTCCAAAGATAGTTTGAAAATTCTTTGCTACTAAACCAACTTGGTGTCACGCCAATTTGGAATCACTCAGACTATACAAATACCTTTTTTCATTTGAAAAAGTGAGTTGTGCCTTTGCACCATTGATTACACCGAAGATAACTACCTTCGGAGAGTAGCTCGACACGCTGTTGATCGCCCAATGCTGACTCCATTTGCTTTCCAACCATCATTCTATTCTACTCCAGAATTCAACACCTAGTGGAAAGCATATCACGCAAAAGAACTCATGAGTGCTGCAACATTAAGCCAAAGTCTAACTAATGCTTTTTCTTCTGTGTAACAAAATTTCAAAAAAGGTAGAGCTCGACAAGTCAAAGAGATTCAGGCTTTCCATAAGTAATTTGAAACTATGTATGACCCTAACAACCTTAGTCGGGTGATCCATGAAGCAACTGTCACTCTGAAAGGAAAAATGAAGGTGAAGTTTTTCAACTTAAGCATTCATGACTATGTGAAAGACAAATACATGTTTGCCTTAAATGATTATCCTCCTAAATTTCCCCTCTACCCACCAACAAAATGGTTATGGAATTCGCTCCCCGTTTCCACGGTGGTTCATTTGTAGGAAAATTTTGAAGGTACATAAAAATGAATCCCTTAAAGCTGTTCAGCGTGTGAATCCGACTAAACAAGACAAATACAGTTTCAAAGGCCGCCTTCATGTCCACATAAATCATCTCAGCATTAAAACTCCCATACATGAGGGTGAGGAAAGCAAAAGATCTCTTCACCATCTTTTCAACCGTAACATATTCTTTCTTTTTACTCGTGATCAATTTTTGTTTTTTCATAATTGTCGAGCACAGAAGGGGGACTAGGGACGCTGCCAATGCTAAACTAGCACTCAGGAAACCCAAAACCGAAACCACTTCCTCTAAACCTGCACAAGTAAGTTTCAATTTATGATGCCAAGCCTTCAAACTGATCAACATATTAAACATAGACAAATTTCACCATTTGAAGTTTTATGCAGTTAGATGTTGAAAATGCTGAGGGCGAATCTGTTGAGACAATTCCTGAACCAATTAATGTTGAAGACTAATCTCCTGAGCCTCCCCCATAAAATAAAAATCCAAGAGGCACTGCTGTTGTTAGGAAGAAAATTCCAGCTAGCCTTACGGTGGCTCATACCTCAAAGGCAAAGAAGGGGATGAAAACTCTCTAAGGGAAGACTGAAAACACAATAGGCACAACAAGGAAATTAGCCTTGACTGAGTGCGCTAACTCAAGCACATATGTAGACACTTTAAAAGTAAGTTTGGTATTCTTTATTCTTTTCACATCCTTTTTCTAAGTACTAACAACTGAATTTGCAGGGCAAACAATCGACCAAACATGTGTTGGCCTTCACTCAGATAATGCCTCAAACCACTAGCTCACCTACAAACCAACCTGCTTCTGTTATGAACATTGTTGAAGAGGTCAACAAACCTAAAGAATTTGACGACAACATCTCCCATAACTCGACCGACAAAGATCCACCATCTTAATCAACTTTTTTGACATCTGCAGAAGAAGGAGAATACCAAATGGATATGGATGAAACTTCTCCAGAGGAGACCTTCGAGCAAGAAGAACCTAAGCAACCCACTCCTCCTGACATTCCTCAGCCAACTCAAGATGCTCACCAACAACCAAGACTGCTGAAACTCTAACCAATGTTGAACAACCCAACGTGAAGACTATACCCAACGCCGAGAAAGAAAACCTCAAAATGTCGACAGAAAAACCTACCTCTTCGCCTAACAATCTTCTCTCTCAGGAAGAAATGGATACACTGAAGAAAACCAATCCCCGGGCTTACATGAAGATGGTGCTAAGTAGTAATGCTAGTTCTACTGACAACTATTCAAGCTCTTTGACTTTCTCTAAAGGAACCAATAGGCCTGAAACTATTGATGAAGTTCTAAAACAGCTGAAGACCCTCCTTGGAGGAGTTAATCTCTTTGAGGAATTGGAAAAGGAGTTTATTTATGGTTATAACATCAAAACATTGTTGAAGAAACTCGACGTTCCTGATGCCCCTAACGAGGTTGTTGATTTCTTAGTAACTTTTGGGCCCTTCTTCGACCATATTATTGCTGATTTCTTGAGAAAGCGTGATGCTACAAAGATGGCACCCAAAGTAACTAAGAGGTCAAAGGCATGGAACTTGGCCAACGAATCTAACCAAGGTGTTGAGAACTTAGAATAAAATCTTTGCCTAAAAAGTGGAGTCGTCGCTGGTTTTGATGCTAAAAATTCTTGAATGGAAGAAATAAATTGAAGCATTGCATAAAAAGATGCAAGAGGTTGAAGGCTAAAAAAATCCGGCGAGTCAGTCAACTCCAAATAGATGAAGAGACCTAGATTGGGATCTATCACTTAGAGATTTTCAGCGCTCTTGACACTGAGATTTCTGGTTTTACTTCAATCATTTCTCAAGCTGGGCGTCGATTGACTGTAGTGAAGCTTCAATATGAGAGGTTCAAGATTTCTCCAATGTTAAAGTCTTTAGTCACTTGTAGTAACATTTCGGATCTTGTAATTTTTTATGTATGCCATTCGTGGCATTTCGACAATCTTAAGGCTACTAATTTTTTTAGCCTTCTTAATTTTGAATTTATTTTTTATTATGCATTAATATGTATCTCCTACAAAATAGGCCTATATTGTTTTAAATACTTGCGATTTATTCGCATGATTCGACCTTCAGGGGTCAATTCTTTGACTTCATATGCGTTGTTTGTATATGGTTGCAAAATTTTAAATGGTCCTTCCCAATTAGGGGACGACTTGCCTAAATCTCTATCTTTTCGATCCATGGGCAGTATGACTTTCCAAACTCAGTCTCCTAAGTTGAACATTTTGGACTTAAGTTTTTTTATTGTATGCCTTAGCCACTCTTTTTTTGTCTCATCAAGACATCTAGAGCAGTTAATCTCTCTTCATCCAAATTGACCAATGTGTCGAACGTTATGCCCTAATAAAACTCAATTGGGGTATCAGCTTGCCTTTTAATCCTAACTGATTGTAAATGGATTTCTAAAGGGAACACTACATCATGTCCATAAATAAGCTGGAATGGTGTGGAGTTAGTCAATTCTTTGGGAGAATTTCAACATGCCCATAACACTTGGTTTAGGGTTTTATGCCAATTTATTGGTTTCTGACCCACATGTTTTTTTATCAAACCAAACACAATCTTGTTTTCCGCTTCGACCTGTCCATTAGCTTGGGCGTAATAAGGTGTCAAAGTTAACAACTTGAACCCTACTTTCAAGGTAAAGTCCACCATTTTCCGCCCTATAAAAACTGAGTCCTGGTATGTAGTAATAGTTTTAGGTATTCCAAATCTATACATAATGTGATTTTGAATGAAACTGATTACTTCCTCTTGGTCGACATTAGGCAGGGGTATGGCTTATATCCATTTAGTGAAATAATATATCCCTACCAATATATATATGTGCCCTTTTGACGAAGAGGGCTTAATTTCACCAATTATATTTAAAGCTCGTCCTCTAAAAGGCCATGCCTTAACTATCGAGCATAACTCACTAGTTGGCATATGTTGAATACCTGAGTGCTTATGGCATTCTTGGCAACCTTTGGCGAAATCTATGCGATCTTTCAACTGGTTGGCCAATAGACCCCCAGTTGAAATAACAACCATTTTATCTTATGACCTTCCTGGTGAGATCCACATGATCCTCTATGTACCTTAGATATTGCCAAATATGCTTCACTTTCACCAAGGCACTTGAGAAGAATTCCCTCAGGAGTTTTATTCAATAATTCATTGCCCATGGTTACATAACTTAGAGCTCTGTACTTGACTTTTTGATCAGTCACTCCTATTGGATTCCCTAGGTAATCAACGATAGGTTTTCACCAATCATTATATGAAATTAAGTCAATTGCCAAAAATTCGTAGTTTAGAAAATTATCAAAAAACTCAGAATTTCTATGTTTGATGACTTCTCAAATCCATTTGCCCCCAAGTTTTGACATTGACATTGTTTGTTGAGGGTTCTCTTCAGTGACTAATTTTTCCTTTATCTCGACTAAATCTTCCAACCTCTCTTTAGAGATTTTATATCCTGAGACAATTTGAGCCAAGTCATTAGCCTCTTGATTGAAACGTGGTCAAAATGTTTCAGTAAAGAGGTTGCTCTGACAAAGTACAACATCCAATTTTCTTTGATGCATTTATACTCTTTCTTCAATTTTATGACCACTAACTCAGAATCTCCCTTTACTTTGATGTCTCTTGCCCCCAAATCTAATAAAATTTGAAGGCTCGTCATTAAAGCTTCATATTCAACCTCGTTTTAGAACATGGCCCTTCGATCTTAAACTTAAATTTGGTCGGTTTGTTTTCTGGCGAGATGATAAACAATCCTACCCTGGTTCCATCTTTATGTATGGACTCGTAGAAGTACAACTTCCAAGGCCTAGTTCCTATGTATGCTTCTATTAATTCGACCGCTGAATGGTCAAAAATGAAGTCTGCGACAATTTGTCCTTTTACTACTCCAAAGGACAATAAGCCAGTGAATATTCAGAAACGGTAAGGCCCACTTTCCTATTCGACTATGCAATATAAGCTTTGATAAAATATGTTTGATAACATCAAAATGAGAGTAGACATAAATTTCCATTGGTTTTATATAATGTTTCAATTTAGTACATGACAAATATAGGCACATGCATAATTTTTTAATTGGATTATACCTAGTCTCTGCGTCTCTCAAGATTTAAATGAGGTAATAAATGGATCTTTCGACACCATTATCATCCTCTTAAGATATCATACTTCCTATGGTCAAATATGACACAACTATGTACAACTTCATGCCCGTAA
This sequence comes from Lathyrus sativus, assembly GCA_963859935.3. NCBI lineage: Eukaryota > Viridiplantae > Streptophyta > Magnoliopsida > Fabales > Fabaceae > Lathyrus > Lathyrus sativus. The sequence goes on from OZ012739.1 coordinate 362,669,555, forward strand.
TTTCTACTTTGAGGTAATAATACTAGAGGCTTCATCAGATATTATTTAATGTTGTTAAAATCCTCTTGTCGCTCGCTCCCTTAAATGAAGTTGCTATCTTTCTTGAGTTGTAGCCATGGCGAGAATGACTGAGTCTTGCCACTTAAATTGGAGATGAGCCTTCTTAGGAAATTTATTTTCCCCAACAAAGGCTAAAGTTGTTTCTTTATCGAATGAGGCTTGAGATCTACAATTGCTTTCGTCTTGTTTTGATTAATCTATATGCATTTTTATGCACCACAAATCCCAAGAAGTCTTCTGCACGAACACATAAATCACATTTTAATGGATTCATTTTCAATCCATATTTCCTCATGCTTTTAAAGGACTGTCGAAGATGGTCTAAGTGGCCATTTTCTGATGAGGATTTTATGACCATGTCATCGATATAGACTTGCATAAGAGTCCTGATGAAATCATGAAACATAGAAATCATAATCCATTGATTTCAGACCAAAGGGCATCATAATCCATTCATAAATTTCTAATGCACCTGGGCATCGAAATGCCATCTTCAGTATGCCTTCTTTATTTATAAAGATCTTATTATAGCCAGATTACCCATCTAGCATACTTATATACTCATGACCTGCGACTAAATCTACTAGCATTTCTGCCACAAGCATTGGGTTACCTGTCTTGAGGTGTAGCATTATTTAGATCCTTAAAATCTATGTAAACTCTAAGAGTGCCATTTTTCTTTACAAAGGGAACGATATTAGCCAACTGTCATAACCCAAATTTTTATCCTAAATGTCATCATCATTCTAGGAGCATATCACATTGCCTTGCTAACCCTAATGTTGTTCAAGTTGCTTCTTGTGTTTGTTTCTATGACTTAGGGTTTTGCACCAAGAGAATCAAGAGGATATTCACTTGATCAGTCAATGTCTTGGACTGATCATAAACATATCAAGTCTACATACACTCAAGAGGCCTCTCTTCATCAAGAATCAAGTGCAAATTGGTCTTGTTACAAGTTCTTTGAAGCTCAATTTCATCTAGCCCCAAATTAGGGTTTTACCAGGAAAAGTTAATTGTGCCTTTAACTTTTGATCAAAGCACGATCTCAATCCTTGGGACATGATTCAAGACAATAAAGTACATCCTTTGAGTTAATCCATTATGTTTGAAAAGTTCAAGAATGCAAGGTCATTAAAGATCACACAGTTGAATTCATCTGATACACAAGCTTTATCTGACAAAGTCAACCCTTTGACTTTTGGGGTTTTTGGTCAAAATTGAAGCCCTCAAGTTAAATTTCACCAAAACATGCTTGATCATTGATTTTGAGCATGAAAGATCAAGAATTGGAAGGTTTTTTTGCAAAAAGGGCAAAGTTAAGAAACTTGAATTTTTTCTAAGTGTGGGAAAAAACCTTAATTTCGTTCCAACTTTGGGGAGTCATAACTTTCAATCTAGACATCTATTTTTTGTGTTCCAAAGATCAAATTAAATCCCTTGCAACATGATATAACTTTGTCAATGAGGGTTGATCTCCAAAAAGTGCATAGGTTTTGAGTTATGGAGCCATCAAGTTTGTGAAAAAGTTTCAACACATAAATTTTTCAAAGACAATTTTTGTTCATCAAAAGTACCAATCTTTGGAGCCAGTTTTAACTATGATACCTTGAGATTCAATAAATTCATAAAACATGAAAGTTGTAGAGTATGTTTGGGGCTTTACAAAATTTACAAGAACTCCTCCATAGCATTTTTGAGCTAGGAGTTTCGAAGAAAGGAAGAAGGCCTTCCATACTTGAAATTTTAGCCATTTTCATCAAGATTCAAGGCAAATTCAAATCAATTCTGAAAAATCCTTGTTTATAGGTCTTAATACTTGTAAATATATTCATAATTAGAAGTTTGTATAAGCATTAGGGCCTTTACACACTAAATTGAAGCATTAACCAAGTGATCAAGCCATTTTTAGAATGTTTTGCCAAAAATACTTCACTTCCATTCTCATAAAGCCAATTTAATCACAATTTCAATCCTCCTTGAGATTCTAACTTGTTTCTTCCGCACCAAATATTTTCTTTATGAAGAGGAAATGTGTCTGAGCTTTTTGTCGTACCTCGAAAAATATGATCCTCACGATGGACGCGGAAAAAACGTTCGAACAAAGTCGCCACCGAACTTTATTCATTCCAAGGAAGGAATAGGAAAATATTGATAAAACCTTTAAAGAGATAAGAACATGGTCATCACAACCAAATTCTAGGTTCGGGAGTCGATTATGCAGAGGGAAGGTATTAACACCCTCTACGTCCGTTGTACTCAACGGGAACCTCTTGATTCGATTCGTGAGAGAAGTTAGCTAAGTTTGTTTTCTTTCTTCTAAAGAATTTACTTCTAAGGGTAAATATGTGGTTTTCGTACTAGGGTGCTCGCCAAGGATTGGGGCCCTTATGCCTACGTACTCCCTCGTTCAATGGGAAAGTCAAAGCATCGTAGTTCGTGGACTACGGGTAAAGGTTAAAAAGAAAAAGGTAGCTCACTAGGATCTCGCAATCCTATGCCTACATATCTTACATTTAGAAGAGAATGAAGAATCAGAACATCTGTAGTTCGGACAACTACGGTTGTTCGATTTGTGTTTGGAAATAACGAGAGTTTAGGTCACATTTTAACTGCTAAACATTGGCTTGTCTACTCTCTAGGAGAGGCTGAAGCACTAGTTTGTATACGCGGAAGAAGGGACTAAATAATGTTCTTTTAGGAAAAAGTTGTTTGAGTTGTGGATCGCACGGGGGCGAGGAATTAGTGTTTGGAGAAGTTTCAATCGCACGGGGGCGAGAAAAGAGAGTTTGATGTATTGGAGGTTTAGCTAGAGGTGTCGCTACTGCGAAAATCGGCGCCGGCAAAATAGAAGAGTCGCCACCTTCCGTTATTTATCCCTCAGAGCAGGAAAGGAAACGATCGGGAAAAACCATGACGAAAAGGTATAAGACAAGGTCATCGCAACCATTGTCTGGGTTAGGGAGTCGGTTACGCAAGGGGAAGGTATTAGCACCCCTCACGTCCATCGTACTCGATGGGATCCACGCTTGTTGGTTTGTCTACGGGTGAAAAACAATCTATCTACGACTCCTATGGCTAAACGGGAAGAATTTGACTCGATAGAGCATCACACTCTATGCCTACGTATTCCCTCGTGCAATGGGAAAGTCAGAGTCAACGTAGTTCGGGAAACAACGAGGGAATTTGTTCGCCGATATGTCGCATCTCGTGCCTACATACTTTCACATGGCGTGAAAGATCAAAGCTAACGTAGTTCGGGCTAACTACGGCTAGACAAGGTATTCTCGATCACACAGGGGTGAGAGAAAGGATTGACGATACTAGCGTACGCATTCTAGCAGTTAGGTGTATGTTGCTCGCTCGACGGAGACTTAGGCGTTACCTGTTTGCGGTAGAACGGATGTAGTATGTCGGGTTTTAAAGGTATGGGAACCTACGGGACTTAGAACTACGGTCTGGTCTCAATTGCGCTCGGGCAAGAGAAAGGGAACATCAGTCATTAGCGGGAAAGTCTCGATCGCACGGCAGCGAGAGAACAGAGAAGTTAGTTGTTAGTGTGCTCGCTAGGATATCGCATCCTATGCCTACATATTCTCGTCTGGTACGAGAAATCAGAGCAGCTGTAGTTAAGCCAACTACAGCAAAACGGGGAAAAGGGAGAAAGGAGCTCGCTAGGATATCGCATCCTATGCTTACGTACTCTCGTCTGGCACGAGAAATCAGAGCAAACGTAGTTCGACGGGAAAACGAGTCTCGATTGCACAGGGGCAAGAGAAAGGGTCTCAATCGCCTGAACGCGAGAGAAAAGAGTTTCGATCGCACGGGGGCGAGAACAAAGAGGAAGCAGGCTTACGCCTAAACGGGAAGGAACTCGGGACACACACGCAAGAACCTAATACGTAGGAGCGAGTGCGTCGTATATTACCCAAAGGACATATACTAAACACCCTAAACGATCGAGGGGAGACCACTCGATTGTCATTTCCTACGTATCTAACGCTACAGCTCACAACACTCGACGGTTGCCTGAAGACTTGAATAAGAATGATAATGCTGAACGAAGCGGCTCCGTTGGCTCCTGACATGTGCGCAAGTTCCAATCCAATCTTCTCCTCTCTGGATCCTTGATGAGGACGCTCGAATCAAAACCAATGTAACGCTTAGACCTTCATGGTTCGACTTATACAAGAAATTAAACTCTGAGAGGTAGCGTATTGATGTCCGTGTCAAAGACAAGATAGAGAAATGATATCGAAAATCATTCTCGAATTGAATCATGTCACACGGCCAGCCAAAAGTAAAATCGAGGATAAAATCGGAAGAGAAAAGAAACAAGGAGAGAAATCCAATCACAAAATGAAAATAAAGTTCTACTCCTAAATATTAGCAATCAAATTCCAATAGAAAATATTCTAAAGAAATATTAAAAGGAAATGCGTATAGAAAAATAGCATTAAAAATCTATCTAACTCTAATAATATCCTAAAGAATGAAAGTTATATATTATGCAATATTCTATAATATTCTAAAAACAATTCTATATTAAAATTTCTATAATATCCTATAAGAAAATAGAATGAAAATTCTATACTAAATCTATAGTAAAAAATATGCATAATATTCTAAAACTATAAACTATAATCCCTAAAAGAAAATAGAAAAATAAAACTATGATTATTACAATCACACATCCAATACAAGAGAAATTGGAAAAATAAAGGGAAGGGGGGTACAGCCTGAAAATTGGGGTGACATGCAGAAAAAACAGGACTGGGCCCAGCCCACAATACATTCAACACAAAAAAATAAATGGAACTAGGGGGTGCGCTGGGAATTGAATGGTGTATGTTCAGAAAATGTTGGTATTATTGGGCACAGCCCATTCGTAGCAAAAAATATTGAGGAAAAGGGGTGTGCTATGGGATACTGGAGGTGCATGAGGCCAAAAATTCATTGGGCCTAGCCCACGAAAACCCTTCGCCTTTCCCCTTCCACTTTCTCATCAGAACTCTAGTATCCATTTCCTTTCTCCCCAGCCTTCGTCGCCGCCTGGTTCCTTCTCACCCTCACCCTTCTCCATTCTCACCGTCTCAACCTCCTCCTCCGTTTGGTATCCTTTTATTCCAACTAAACACCACAAATCCTGTAAAAACAACGAAGCAGATTCTAGTAGAAGTCGATACATGCAAATGACGTTCTTGAAGCTAGAGATGGATGAAATCTGGTTGAAGACTACTGAATCTACTCGAAGATGATGAATATTCTGGAAACCTGGAAGTTCGCTTGAGATCTAACGAAAATTGGTGGAGATTAAATGAAGATCTAGTGAGGTCTTGAAGGATCTGGACGAAGAACACGGTGGAGTTTGATGCGATCTGGACAAAGAGTGGAAGATCTACGAATTATGGAAAACCGCGTGAATGTTGAGGAAGATCTGAAACAGATGGATATGGATCTTGGATGTATCGGATGAACGTTCTTGATGACTGAAGGTTCTTGGACGGATCTTGAAGTTTCTGGACGCTTGATGAACGCCGATGAAGATTCTTGAAATAATGGATGAACACGGTAGTTGAAGGATCAATGAGTGTTCTGGGAGATTGAACGAAGATCTGGAAAATCTTCTTGAGATATTTCATGAAGAAAACGAAGCTCTTGAAGATCATTGAACAAATCTGGAAAAACTCGCCATGAACGTGATGAATTTCTTGTTGGATTTCTGGAAAAAGATGAAGATCCTATGAACATGGATCAAGAACACGACGAACGCGTTTGGGGGAAATCTGGAAAAAGGATGGTGATGAACGTTCTGGTGATGAAATGCAATTTCCGGCGAGACTCCGGCGACAGTTGCGGCGGTCCAGGCGGTCTTCCGGCGGCGGTTGCATGGCCGGTCGGTGAGGGTGAAGTGGCTAGGACGCGTGGCAGCGCGCATGGGAATGGGGAGCAAGGTGAGGCCACGTGTGCGTGCGAGGTGGCGTGAGGAGAGGAATGCGAGGTGTCAAGTTGTGGTGAAGTCCTGGGGATGAGTTGGCGGAGAGAGAAAGTGAACATGTGGCTTCCCTTATATATGGACTAGTGTCAGCGGACTGGGATTGGACCCCCAAAACGCCATCTGGCCCACAAAGAACAAAACCTGATTAAAACTTGATTAATGACTCTAATTAAACCCCACTAAGACCCAATTAAATTCTGATTACAATTAACACTAATTAAAAACATGATGTAATCAATTATGCTAATGATGATTAAAAAACTCCATTAAAACTCAATTAACTGTAAAACGAAAATTAATGCTAAGTAATTAAAAAACCACTAATCAATTCTCCTAATTAAAAAAAAAGATTAAAATCTAATTAATCTCTACGAATTAATTCTAAAAAGAAATTAAACTCCAATTAACTCTATTAATTTCTAAAAGAAAATTAAATCTAAAAATCTGAACAAATTAAATCTAAAACAAGAGAAACTAAATTTAGAGAAATCATCTATTAATTTCTAAACCATCACATTAATATCTAAAAGAGAATTAAATCTACTAACGAATTAAATCTATTAACAAATTCAATTACTATCTAAACAAGTTCAATTAATATTTAACAAATTCTAAAAAGAGAAGAATTTAAAATCTATTTAAAAATTTCTAGAAAAAGAAATACCCTATTAAAACTATTTAAAAAAACACATTTAATATCTAGAAAAATCAATTAAATATATTAAAATCTATTTAAAAATTCTAGAAAATAAGGGAAAAAATCTAAAAATGCAATAAAGCCAATTAAATCGATTAAAAAGGATGCGCGGACACAGCGAAATAAGCGGTAAAAACCGGACACCGAGATGTCCTCAAAAATAACAGCAAGAGCTGAAAACACCGGGACGGGCACAAATTCTCAAAATAAATCCTCGTATCCGAACTGGCCTGGAATGCCTGAAATGCCAGGAGAGACTGTAATCCCGATAAAATCAATCTAACTGCAAAAATGCAATGTATACGGTATGCAAATGCAAAATGAAAAATGAGTCGAAACATAAGCCAAATGCGATAATTGGTTGGTCAAATTTTGGGGTGCAACAACTGCCCCTATTCAAACGGCTTGTACCTGAAGGGTTGAGAAGCGAACGACTTTCAATCATTCAAAGGTAGAAGAAGGTTGAATACAAAAGAAACCCAAAAATTTGCCAACCTGCAGAAATAAACTGCACAAACTGCTTGGGGAACAAATATATCCAAAACACTGAATCCAGTTGTCACAACAACAAACTGATCAATCATCTGACAAAGAAACTGACTTTAGCGCTAGTTATCTGCGTGACGCCACAGATAACAAACCTGAAGGTTGGATCAACATGCACTTGATCCTCTCACGTCGTCTAATGATAGACAGGAAGAAAAACAATCTTGATCTCGTATCGTCTAATGATAGACGAGAGGAAAATGTCTGAATCTCGCATCGTCTAATGATAGACGAGAGGAAAACCTTGTCCGAAGAGCCACATCGTCAGTGAGAACTAGCGGAAGGAAAACCATATAAACTTCAACACTACCCATCAAATTTCAGAATCCTTTCGTCTAAAGGAGTTGATGGAAAGAACAATATCCTCGAAGGGGCCACATCATCAATAAGGATTGACCGGAAGAAAACCACCTTCAAATAACCTTGTCGTCAATCAGGATCAACATCTAGGAAAACTAAACATTCTTCAAAGAGCCTCGACGTCAATAAGGATCGACGGTCAGAAAAACACTTCTTGAAATGTCATCTCATCCGATAAACAGAAAGAAAGCCAATATCTAAAAGATCGCCTTGAAACCTCTCAACGTCTAAAGATAAACGGAGAAAACTATGCTCAAACTCACGACGTCTAATGATAGACGGAGAAAATATCTTGCTCAAACTCACGACGTCTAATGATAGATGGATAAAATATCTCGCTCAAACTCACAATGTCTAAAGATAGACGGAGAAATCCATACTCGAACTCATGACGTCTAAAGATAGACGGAGAAAATTCATGCTGGGGGAAATACATCGTCAATAGGAATTGACGGGAAGAACAGTCTGTCTTCATCAGATGATCGATAGATAAAGCATAACCGTCGTATGATCTGAGAATCAAATAAACCACAGAACTATCCGAACAAAGCTACTGGGTAATTGCCCCTGAATTGATTGCAGAGTGATTCACGTTGCCACGGAAGGCTGATAGAAAAATTGGCTTATGCTTCGTATGCATATGCGTATGTTTGAATTTTTCTATGGCGTAATGCTCCATATAAGATGGAATGCTACGCATTTGGCGATGAAATGCGACTATGATGCAAATATGATGATATGTGCAAGGATGCAAATGCCGGCTCGGGCTGCTGGAGAAAAGCTATACACAGAAGGACCATTCCAGCAAAATAATGCTGGAAAGGTGAAGCCAACTCCGCTGCTGGAGAAACTGGATACGGAACCGCTTTGGCAAAATAAATGCTGAAGACAAAGCCAACTCCGTCGGGGATAACCAGGTATCACAGAATTATTCCAGCAAAATAAATGCTGGAAAGGTATACCGACTCCGCCGGGGATAACCAGGTATCACAGAATTATTCCAGCAAAATAAATGCTGGAAAGGTATACCGACTCCGCCGGGGATAACCTAATGTGCTAAGCGTGATTAGACTTCCCTGGGGATAGCTTACACGTGCCAATGACCGTTGGACTTTTGCTGGGGAAAACAGACGGAGTCTTCCTGCGTATCAATGAAGATTGGATTTTGAAACTGATGTGCCAACACGGGTTGGGCTTCACGGTGATTGCCAACATGGATTGGGCTTTTAGGAATGGCGCGCCAATACGGATTGGGCTTCCCGACAATTGCCAATAGGATTTGGGCTTTAGGCTATCCGTGGTGGGTCAGGTACGACTGATGCTGGAAAGCATCCTGTCTGAATTCACAGTTTCTGGTTAAAGGGTCAAGGGATAATAACACGACTTCCCGACATTCGTCTCACACTTGAATACTGGCTGAACCCGCTTGAGTAGCTCTAAGTAGCTCTGATGAAACGGAGAGGAAAAATTCCTTTGCTTATGATATGCCCCAGTCTGTAGGATCCCTGCGGGGATATTCCTCAAAAGGAAATCTAAAAATCTGTACCCTGATGGTCTGATATGAACTGCCCCAGCACTCTGAACCTCGGAGAGATGCTTCAGATCAAATGCCCCTCAGGAAAGAAACAACTTCTGTGCTTTTCTTAGAGTGGCCTGCCCCTGTCTGCAACGACTTTGCCCCTGATAGGCTAATCTGTGGGGAGATACACTGGTTGTCCTCGAGAGATTCTTCAAATCTCGACCTGACTGCTTCAGAATAACTGACTTCGGATGGCTGACCTCACTAGGGATTACTTGATATAGCTTGCCCCGGTCCACGGAGTATTCGGGCGTTCTGCATTCTATCATGATCAGACTTTCCACTGTAGGAAACTTTCCTGCTGTCAAGCACTTACTCGCAAGTAAAACAAGTTGTTCTGCATGAAAGACATATTAATGCAACGCATATGACAGTTTTGACATCCAATCTGTTCACTGGAAAGGAAAAACATTTTATGGCATATAATGAACAAATCATTAATCAGAATACCAACATCAGTACCAACATGGTAAGAAGAACCCTTTCAGGAGTCAGTTTCGACGTGATCTTTACCGATGTATGCCTTCGAAACAAACCTGCTTCAATTAGGACTTTTTGAAGGTTGTAACATGGTCAGGCTCACGGTTTTGAAAGGAAAGGATAAAGGCTCAAAGTTTATTTTAACCCACCCCATTCTCCTTGATGTTCTCCAATCCTATGTTCGGCTAATTCGACCTTAGCGTTTACCTCTTAAAGGTTGAAAGATAGGAGTGATAGTTTGAGAAACCATGAATTTAGGGAGTGACAGCCACTCACTTTTCGTCTTTACCACTTGGGGTCACACGACTCGTACTTCATTTGAGGATTTTTCTTTTGTAATCCTTTTCGTTTTTTCTTTTTCTTTCCCTAACTTTTGCCTGGACTGGCTCCTTTGAGCTTCTTCCGATTATTAAGTCCAGCGGGATGCCCTCATTTTTTCCTAAGTCATTTGTTTTCAAGTTTTGACTTAGTGGGCTTTTAATTCTTTTTGCTCTTCTTCTTTTTTTTTCCGAACAAGTCGTGTGACACTGGTTGTCTGACTCTTTGGGGAATAATATGACTGTTTCACTCCTGCCGTTTAACCACTGTGGTTTTTTAGGCACGACCTCTAGAGGTGTGATGGATCCTCGAACGGACACTCCTTTTCTGCAATTTGGACACTCGGTCAAATTAGGTAACACCTACCCTGCCCCAGGTTAAGATTGGGGGTTTTTCGTTTGCCGAAAGAACTCCTACTACTAGGCTCAAAGGGGTTAACAAAGGATTATCTTCCTTATAACTCCGATGTTTAGGGATTTGAAATAATGCCTGTACATCATCAGCAGGTTTTATTTTCAAAAGCATACAATCGGAAGCTCGCACATCTTTAAACTTCGTCATCCTCCCCAGATTCCGCTTAACCAAGCGTTGGCTATCTGTAAAAACAATGAGTGAACACGAAGGGATTAAATCAAAACATGAATACTCATTTCATTATCAATATCAATTGAAAACAATACAAGTTTTACGAATGCAATTTGCACTTTAACAGAAAAGAATCTACAAATGCAAAATGACACGATAACACAGATTGCCAGTTGCTGGGAACCGGGCTTTTCGAACTTGATTTGCTGCTGAGCCAGCCATCTTCAGAATTACTCGTCGAAGTCATCCTGATACTCTTCTGAACATCTACTATCAGTGAGCTCTCCCATAACCTGAACTGATTCACCCACTTGGCTGAATAAAGGAAGGTCGACACCCTGAGGCATGACAAATATCCTGTTGGAATCCAGCAAGGCCTGAATCTGGCTTCGAAGCACCTTACAACCATCTGTTGAATGCCTCTATGCCCCAACATGGTACTCACAGCGAGTGTTGGCATCAAAACCTAGAGGGTAAGGCGGGATCATCGGATCGGTCTCCTTCGGCACTATCAGCCCACTTTTGACCAAATCCGGCAACAACTGACTGTACGACATCGGTAGCTGAGTAAACTGTCTTTCAGGCTTCCTTGGTCTTCGTCGGGCGTGCTGACGCGGTTGACGATGATACAACTGTTGACTCTGGCGGGTAATAGATATCTGACATACAGACCCAACAGGTTGTTGGCTCTGAGCACTCGAAGTGTCTGGATACTGAATCTGAGGTACAGGAGATTCTGAGAAAACATCACTGCCTTTCTCCCCTTCTTCTTGAGAACTGACAATTGATTCATCGTCATAAACTGCAGTATAGGGAATATCTTGAATCTTTCCGCTCTTGATTCCGCTCTCAACACGTTCTCCTACTCTTATCAAGTCCGCAAAGCTAGCATTTCCACAACTGAACAATGTGTCATAGTAACGGCCTTTCAATGTATCCACGAAAAGGTCAACCATTTCTCTCTCCACAAGCGGTGGTTGAACACGAGCAGCCAATTCTCTCCATCTCTGCACATACCCTCTAAAGGATTCGTTTTCCGCCTGAGATAATTCTTGCAAATGCATGCGACTAGGAGCCATATCCAGGTTGTAGTTGTACTGCTTCACGAAGGCATTGGCTAAATCTGACCATGACTTGATACTATCACTCTTCAACTGCATGTACCAATCCAAAGATGCTCCGATCAAACTATCTTGGAAACAGTGAATCATAAGCTTGTCATTGGTGACATGTGAAGTCATTCTTCTGCAGAACATAACCAAATGTAGCTTCGGACAACTATCCCCTTTGTACTTCTCAAAATTGGGCGTCTTGAATTTCAGAGGCAACACAAGGCCTGGCACCAAACACATGCTCGCAGCATTCAGGTTGAGAGTATTCTTATTTATCAAGGCAGCCATCTGATCTTCCAACAGCTGAAGTCTTCTCGTATCCTCAACAGCCCTCGGGTTCTCAGCATTAATCTTCAGAGCGACCCTCTGACGATCTAGCACATGGAAAGTAAAACGTTGATAATCTGTGTCACGGCGAGAAGATGCATCTCTGTCTCTGACAGGAATCTGCACATCCTGGGTTTGAGCAACATTATTCACCGGAGTTCTCTGAATGTTGTTCTCTCCTCTATTCATAGTTGTTATGGCTTCCATGACTTGACTTAACTGGTTCTTCAACAGCTCAAACTCTGCCCTGGTAACAAACTGATTTTCCTCTTCGGAGTTCATGATCCTTCCAGAAACTAACTCAAGTCTGATGCGAATGTCGGGAAGTCAACTGCGAGTTGGACAAAAGACTGGTAAGCTCTCTGTTCCGACTGAGTACGGATATGCAAGCATGAGATGCACATGAAATGCAATACAAAATGCCACAAACACAGGATCACAGCCCCCACAAAGCTCTAAATACTGCTGCGCTGCTGACGGGATAAGCTCGCTCTGACGAGAGAAAACCAAAATACCGGGTAGGCTGGAAGTCAAGTTTCCTGCAAAAACCCTCCCACTCACGGGTATGGACCTAAACTGACCCAGGTTCGGCATCCTATGCGGTCATCAGCGTCACAGACTTTCAAGAACGATGATACGATACCCAGAAGGTGTGGCATCATCATCTCTTGAAGCGGCCTCACTCGGCTGAATCACAAGTGATCGGTCCCCAGAGTCGATAATCCTCCAAACCAATAACCCCTCAAGCCCAAAGGGATGGAAAAGAAGTCAACCGTGAGAACCTCGTCTGAGCATGGATTTCATGAGACACTAGTGCCTGTAAAGCAAGCACGCGCCCACTAATTTCCACAACTAATGCTAGGTACACTCAAGCCTGGGTCTGGCTTTTCACTCATCAGAGCTCCCTTCCCACAACAGCACAATAGCAATAGATAATAAAGTGCGGGAAATGTAAATACAGCGGTAATATACAACATACAACGCAAAAAAATAAACACCCATAGACAAGCAAACAAACGTTAGGATTGACGCTCGTCGGGACGTTGGATCCCTCAAATTGACTCGCATAGGGACGTTGGATCCCTAGGAAACTATCGCAGTCCCCAGCAGAGTCGCCAGCTGCTGGGGATTGCCCAGGAAGCTAGGAAGAGAATCCAAGACAAGACTCGCTTAGAGAACCACATGTTCCCCAGCAGAGTCGCCAGCTGTTGGGGATGACCCAAACAGCTAGGAAAAACAGGGCAAGACTGCAAAAAGAACTCCCCAGCAGAGTCGCTAGCTGTCGCTACTGCGAAAATCGGTGCTGGCAAAATAGAAGAGTCGCCACCTTTCGTTATTTATCTCTCAGAGCGGGAAAGGAAACGATAGGGAAAAACCCTGACGAAAAGGTATAAGACAAGGTCATCGCAACCATTGTCTGGGTTCGGGAGTCGGTTACGCAAGGGGAAGGTATTAGCACCCCTCACGTCCATCGTACTCGATAGGATCCACGCTTGTTGGTTTGTCTATGGGTGAAAAACAATCTATCTACGGCTTCTAAGGCTAAATGAAAAGAATTTGAATCGATAGAGAATCGCACTCTATGCCTACGTATTCCCTCATGCAATGGGAAAGTCAGAGTCAACGTAGTTCGGAAAACTACGGGGGAATTTGCTTGCCGAGATGTCGTATCTCGTGCCTACGTACTTTCACACGGCGTGAAAGATCAGAGCTAACGTAGTTCGGGCTAACTACGGCTAGACAGGGTATTCTCGATCACACAGGGGTGAGAGAAAGGATTGACGATACTAGCGTACGCATTCTAGCAGTTAGGTGTTTGCTGCTCGCTCGACGGAGACTTAGGCGTTACCTGTTTGCGGTAGAACAAACGTAGTATGTCGGGTTTTAAAGGTACGGGAACCTACGAGACTTAGAACTATGGTCTGGTCTCAATTGCGCTCGGGCAAGAGAAAGGGAACAACAGTCGTTAGCGGGAAAGTCTCGATCGCACGGCAGCGAGAGAACAGAGAAGTTAGTTGTTAGTGTGCTCGCTAGGATATCGCATCCTATGCCTACATATTCTCGTCTGGTACGAGAAATCAGAGCAGCTGTAGTTAAGCCAACTACAGCAAAACGGGGTAAAGGGAGAAAGGAGCTCGCTAGGATATCGCATCCTATGCTTACGTACTCTCGTCTGGCACGAGAAATCAGAGCAAACGTAGTTCGACGGGAAAACGAGTCTCGATTGCACAGGGGCAAGAGAAAGGGTCTCAATCGCCTGAACGCGAGAGAAAAGGGTTTCGATCGCACGGGGGCGATAACAAAGAGGAAGCAGGCTTACGCCTAAACGGGAAGGAACTCGGGACACACACACAAGAACCTAATACGTAGGAACGAGTGCGTCGTATATTACCCAAAGGACATATACTAAACACCCTAAACGATCGAGGGGAGACCACTCGATTGTCATTTCCTACGTATCTAACGCTACAGCTCACAACACTCGACGGTTGCCTGAAGACTTGAATAAGAATGATAATGCTGAACGAAGCGGCTCCGTTGGCTCCTGACATGTGCGCAAGTTCCAATCCAATCTTCTCCTCTCTGGATCCTTGATGAGGACGCTCGAATCAGAACCAATGTAACGCTTAGACCTTCATGGTTCGACTTATACAAGAAATTGAACTCTGAGAGGTAGCGTATTGATGTCCGTGTCAAAGACAAGATAGAGAAATGATATCGAAAATCATTCTCGAATTGAATCATGTCACACGGCCAGCCAAAAGTAAAATCAAGGATAAAATCGGAAGAGAAAAGAAACAAGGAGAGAAATAGGAGAGAAATCCAATCACAAAATGAAAATAAAGTTCTACTCCTAAATATTAGCAATCAAATTCCAATAGAAAATATTCTAAAGAAATATTAAAAGGAAATGCGTATAGAAAAATAGCATTAAAAATCTATCTAACTCTAATAATATCCTAAAGAATGAAAGTTCTATATTATGCAATATTCTATAATATTCTAAAAACAATTCTATATTAAAATTTCTATAATATCCTATAAGAAAATAGAATGAAAATTCTATACTAAATCTATAGTAAAAAATATGCATAATATTCTAAAACTATAAACTATAATCCCTAAAAGAAAATAGAAAAATAAAACTATGATTATTACAATCACACATCCAATACAAGAAAAATTGGAAAAATAAAGGGAAGGGGGGTACAACCTGAAAAATGGGGTGACATGCAGAAAAAACAGGACTGGGCCCAACCCACAATACATTCAACACAAAAAATAAATGGAATTGGGGGGTGCGCTGGGAATTGAATGGTGTATGTTAAGAAAATGTTGGTATTACTGGGCCCAGCCCATTCGTAGCAAAAAATATTGAGGAAAATGGGTGTGCTATGGGATACTGGAGGTGCATGAGGCCAAAAATTCATTGGGCCTAGCCCATGAAAGCCCTTCGCCTTCCCCCTTCCACTTTCTCATCAGAACCCTAGTATCCATTTCCTTTCTCCCCAGCCTTCGCCGCCGCCTGGTTCCGTCTCACCCTCACCCTTCTCCATTCTCACCGTCTCAACCTCCTCCTCCGTTTGGTATCCTTTTCTTCCAATTAAACACCACAAATACTGTAAAAACAACGAAGCAAATTCTAGTAGAAGCCGATACATGCAGATGACGTTCTTGAAGCTAGAGATGGATGAAATCTGGTTGAAGACTGTTGAATCTACTCGAAGATGATGAATATTCTGGAAACCTGGAAGTTCGCTTGAGATCTAACGAAAATTGGTGGAGATTAAGTGAAGATCTAGTGAGGTCTTGAAGGATCTGGACGAAGAACACGGTGGAGTTTGATGCGATCTGGACAAAGAGTGGAAGATCTACGAATTATGGAAAACCGCATGAATGTTGAGGAAGATCTGAAACGGATGGATATGGATCTTGGATGTATCGGATGAACGTTCTTGATGACTGAAGGTTCTTGGACGGATCTTGAAGTTTCTGGACGCTTGATGAACGCCGATGAAGATTCTTGAAATAATGTATGAACACGATGGTTGAAGGATCAATGAGTGTTCTGCGAGATTGAACGAAGATCTGGAAAATCTTCTTGAGAGCTTTCACGAAGAAAACAAAGCTCTTGAAAATCACTGAACAAATCTGGAAAAACTCGCCATGAACGTGATGAATTTCTTGTTGGATTTCTGGAAAAAGATGAAGATCCTATGAACATGGATCAAGAACACGACGAACGCGTTTGGGGGAAATATGGAAAAAGGATGGTGATGAACGTTCTGGTGATGAAACGCAGTTTCCGGCGAGACTCCGATGACAATTGCGGCGGTCCAGGCGGTCTTCCGGCGGCGGTTGCATGGCCGACCGGTGAGGGTGAAGTGGCTAGGACGCGTGGCAGCACGCATGGGAATGGGGAGCAAGGTGAGGCCACGTGTGCGTGCGAGGTGGCGTGAGGAGAGGAATGTGAGGTGTCAAGTTATGGTGAAATGCTGGGGATGAGTTGGCGGAGAGAGAAAGTGAACATGTGGCTTCCCTTATATATGGACAAGTGTCTGCGGACTGGGATTGGGCCCCCAAAACGCCATCTGGCCCACAAAGGACAAAACCTGATTAAAACTTGATTAATGACTCTAATTAAACCCCACTAAGACCCAATTAAATTCTGATTACAATTAACACTAATTAAAAACCTGATGTAATCAATTATGCTAATGATGATTAAAAAACTCCATTAAAACTTAATTAACTGTAAAACGAAAATTAATGCTAAGTAATTAAAAAACCACTAATCAATTCTCCTAATTAAAAAAAATGATTAAAATCTAATTAATCTCTACGAATTAATTCTAAAAAGAAATTAAACTCCAATTAACTCTATTAATTTCTAAAAGAAAATTAAATCTAAAAATCTGAACAAATTAAATCTAAAACAAGAGAAACTAAATTTAGAGAAATTATCTATTAATTTCTAAACCACCCCATTAATATCTAAAAGAGAATTAAATCTACTAACGAATTAAATCTATTAACAAATTCAATTACTATCTAAACAAGTTCAATTAATATCTAACAAATTCTAAAAAGAGAAGAATTTAAAATCTATTTAAAAATTTCTAGAAAAAGAAATACCCTATTAAAACTATATAAAAAAACACATTTAATATCTAGAAAAATCAATTAAATCTATTAAAATCTATTTAAAAATTCTAGAAAATAAGGGAAAAAATCTAAAAATGCAATAAAGCCAATTAAATCGATAAAAAAGGATGCGCGAACACAGCGAAATAAGCGGTAAAAACCGGACACCAAAATGTCCTCAAAAATAACAGCGAGAGCTGAAAACACCGGGACGGGTACAAATTCTCAAAATAAATCCTCGTATCCGAACTGGCCTGGAATGCCTGAAATGCCAGGAGAGGCTGTAATCCCGATAAAATCAATCTGACTGCAAAAATGCAATGTATACGGTATGCAAATGCAAAATGCAAAATGATTCGAAACATAAGCCAAATGCGATAATTGGTTGGTCAAATTTTGGGGTGCAACAAGAGGTGACGATTACTTGAAGCTTAAGAAAGGCTCCTTGGGCCCAAGTAATCAGAAAAGTGAGTCAAAGGCTTGACTCTCTCTCTTTTTCAACCTTAATTGTGAAAGAGTTGGATATGGTTCGAGTAAGTTGATCGGATGACGATTACTCGAAGCTTAAGAAAGGCTCCTCGAGCCTAAGTAATCGGGAGAGTGACTCAAAGACTTGACTCTCTCTCTCTCTCTCTCTTCCATTTCGAAAAGCGGTTGTGTTTAGAAAATGTTTTGAACGATGGAAGATGGTTAAAGTATTTTAAACAGATAAATATTACTCGAAGCTTAAGAAAGGCTCCTCGAGTCCAAGTAATCAGAGTGAGTTAAAGGCTTGACTCTCTCTCTTTTTCATCTTATATTATGAAAGAGCTTTGATACAATTAGAGTGTGTTAAATTGGATGACGATTACTCGAGGCTTAAGAAAGGCTTCTCGGGCCCAAGTAATCGGAAAAGTGAGTCAAAGGCTTGACTCTCTCTCTTTTTCATCTAAGTGTTCGAGAAAATAGATTTAGTTTTGTTTATTGGATTAGACGACAATTGTTCGAGCGTAAGAAAGGCTCCTCGGGCCCAAACTATTGAGAAGAGGAACCTAAGACTCCATTCCAACTCTCTTTTCATCTTTATCAAAATAGTGTTTAAGTATGGTTAAGCGTTTTAGTTTGATTTGAAGAAAAATGCTCGATGGGGGATCGAGGTTTTAATTCGTGTGCGAAAGAGTGTAAAGGTGGGAAAGAAAATAATTAGAGGAAGCCAACTTTTAATATTTCCATGTAAAGGATTGAAAACATGACGATTCCCCTACCTCGAGCTTAATCATGATGGTGCTGAGATGTTTATTTTGATGGAAACTTTGCGTGTTAATGAAAGTGGGGAAGTTGGTGGTTTGCCAATTTATTGTTATTGTCCGGAGGTTTTTCCTGATGAGATAAGAGATTTACCCCCGGAACGCAAAGTGGAGTTGCGATCGACTTAGTGTTAGAACACAGATTGGTTCTTAATAATTACTCTTTGTTTTGATGATAACTGTTAGGAAATTTATATTTAAGATTTATATACTCTAAAATTTGTTTGAGAGCTTTACTGCAGATTGAAATTATATTAACTCTCTAGAAGCAAATCTGCCTTGAATACAAGAAGTTATTCTGACTCTGAAGCGCCAGATGCACCCTACAGAAGAATCTGTTTGCTCCTCACAGAAGATCCTGAGCGTAGTCTCCAGAAGGATCTGAAGCAAGAAGCTCCAGAACATTCTGAGTCAGAAGCATCTGAAGATAATCAGAAGCATCTGAAACTGAAGCATCAGAAGTATAGAAGAATATTGATTGAAGAGTTTCTCAAAGCATTAGTCTACAGAAGTTTCTGAAAGTACCTACGCTGCCAAGTACTGAAGTTCTGTGTCAAAATGCTCTGATGATCAACACGCTAGAAGCACACACGCTGCAGAAGACTCTGATACAGCATAGTTCTAAATCTCATTAGAAGAATCTGATCCATTCAGACTCTGAAGAACTTGCTGAAACTGAAGAAGTATTTTCAAGAATATATCCGTTGGAACTATTCAACGTCTCTTTCCTTATTTGTGCTAGACACACTTACACAGACAAAAAAGATTTTTCTGTGCCATCTATTTCAAGGAAAGGTCAGTTGATGTGAAGACAAAAAGGCTCAGACCTTTTGGGACTCTCTTTTCAACGTTCAGCTTGCATGATTCAGCTGCCTATAAAAGGAGATCTTCACTTCATTCTTCAGTGCTATACACTTACTGAAAAGAAATCATAATATTCTAAAAGCTCTCATTCTTATTCTTCATAGAATCTCATTGTACTTAAACTTAAGAGAAAAATCACTGTTGTGATTAAAGCTTTATAGAAGCATTAAAAACTCTTGTATTTAATTTACATTGATTGTAAAGGATATTCCTTAAGAGGATTCAGTTAGAATCTGTAGCTCTTGAGAAGACTAAGAACTGTTGTTCTTAGGTGATACTATTGTAATCAGTTTGATTTAATAGTGGATTAAGTCCTTGTTGAGAAAGGCAAATCACTCTGGAAGGGTGGACTGGAGTAGTTGTTAAACGAACCAGGATAAAAATAATTGTGTGATTATTTTCAAGTCTTAATTTTCCATACTTATTCAACCCCCCCCCCCCCCCCCCCCTTCTAAGTATTATCTCACCTTCAGTTGGCATCAGAGCTCCGGTTCTGAGTGTGCTATCACTTAACAGTGTCAGTAAAGATCCAGAGAGATATACTTTGATAAATATATTTATTTGTTATCATGGCTGATAATTCAATGTCAAATATTAACAATAAATATGAAGAGAGGGATAGGATCAGCACCAAACCTCCAATGTTTGATGGAGAAAAATTTGACTACTGGAAAGATAGAATAGAAAGTTTTTTTCTTGGGTATGATGCTGATCTTTGGGATTTGGTCATTGATGGATATGAACATCCTACTGGTGAGGATGGCAAAAAGATTGATAGAAAATCAATGACTGAAGTGCAGAAAAGAGATTTCAAGAATCACCACAAAGCCAGAACTATATTGCTTAATGCAATCTCTCATACTGAGTATGAGAAGATTACTAACAGAGATACTGCTCATGACATGTTTGAGTCACTCAAAATGACTCATGAGGGAAACTCTCAGGTAAAGAGACTAAGGCTCTGGCGCTCATACAGAAGTATGAGGCATTTAAAATGGAAGAGTCTGAAAATGTAGAAACTATGTTTTCTAGATTTCAGATTCTTACAGCTGGTCTGAAAGTTCTGGACAAGGGCTACTCAACGTCAGATCATGTCAAGAAGATTATCAGAAGTCTTCCTACCAGATGGAGACCAATGGTGACTGCATTGAAGATGGCAAAAGATCTGAACAAGATCTCTTTAGAAGAACTTATCAGTTCTTTGAGAAGGCATGAAATTGAGCTGGAGGAAGATGAACCCCAGAAGAAAGATAAAGGTAAATTCATAGCTTTAAAATCTAACAAAACTGCTAAAGCTTTGCAGGTCATTCAAGAAAGCTCTGAAGAATCTTCTTCTGAAGAAGAAGATGAGCTATCCATGCTGTCCAGAAGGATTAACAAACTCTGGAAGCACAAGGGAAAGAAGTTTAACAACTTCAGAAGATCTGACAACAGAAAGGAATCTTCTAGTCACAGAAGATCTGCCAAGAAAGAAGTGGTGTGCTATGAGTGCAAAGAACCTGGGCACTACAAGAATGACTGCCCCAAACTTCTGAAAGAAAAACCTAAGAAGAAGTTCAACAAAAAGAAGAAGGTTTTGATGGCAACATGGGATGACTCAGATGAGTGTGAGTCATCTTCTGAATCAGAAGAAGAATGTGCAAACGTTGCACTGATGGCCAGGACAGAGGATCAAGAGGAAGGTACCT
The DNA here is from genome assembly GCA_963859935.3 of Lathyrus sativus. Classification (NCBI taxonomy): domain Eukaryota; kingdom Viridiplantae; phylum Streptophyta; class Magnoliopsida; order Fabales; family Fabaceae; genus Lathyrus; species Lathyrus sativus. The sequence goes on from OZ012739.1 coordinate 362,690,600, forward strand.
CAGAATATGAATCAGAATCAGAATCTGATGATGATGCAGAAGAGGTAATGGCTAAACTTACCAAAGAAGAACTCATTAAAGTTTTAACAGAAGTTCTTAAAAGTTATAACAACATCAAACTCAAATACAAGAAGCTGAAAAGCAATCTTGAATCTGAGATTGATCTTCTGAAAACAGAACTTGTTGAGCAGAAAGAAACAAATTTAAAAATCAAAAACGACTTTGATAGAACTCAACAAGAATCTGAATCTGAGACTAAGTCATGTGAAAATATTTTAGAAAAATATGACTCTAGTTTTCAGAGGTTTCTCACTAAGAGCATAGACATAAGCAAGATGGCTTCCATGATCTATGGTGTTAGTGGAAACAAGAGAAGAGGCATTGGATATGAGTCTTCATCTGGAAGCAATCCAAAACCTGTTGACAAACTTTTCATCAGGAAGACACCTCTGTATTCTCAATTCAAATTTGGTCACTTGAATGACATTAAACACACAAGCTCTGAGAAGAGTACTTATGTGTTTAAACCAAAGGCAAGTCAGAATAAACATTATGTTGCAAAACAGAAGTTTAGACAAACCTACAAACCAACTAACCCCAAAGGACCCAAGAAGATCTGGGTACCTAAAAACAAAATAATTCCTGTTGCAGATGTTCTTAGCAGCAAGGTCAGGACACCAATCATGGTACCTGGACTCTGGATGCTCACGACACATGACAGGAGAAAGGTCTATGTTCCAAAGCCTGGAACTTAGATCTGGAGGGGACGTGAAATTTGGAGGGAACCAGAAGGGCAAGATCATTGGCTCTGGAACAATAGGTAATGGCAACCTACCCTCTATTTCTAATGTTCTGTTAGTTGAAGGATTGAAACATAATCTATTGTCCATAAGTCAATTAAGTGACAATGGTTATGATATAATCTTTAATCAAAAATGTTGCAAAGCTGTATGTCAAAAGGATGGTTCTATCCTATTCAGTGGAAAGAGGAAACACAACATTTATAAAATTAACCTTTCAGAACTTAAAGTTCAAAATGTAAAATGTCTCTTATCTGTGAATGATGAGCAATGGGTCTGGCATAGAAGATTGAGGCATATTAATATGAGACGTATATCTCAGATTAATAAACTCAATCTGGTCAGAGGACTTCCTAAGTTGAAGTTCAACTTAGATGCTCTGTGTGAAGCATGTCAAAGAGGTAAATTTTCAAAATCACATTTTAAATCAAAAAATGTTGTTTCTACCTCCAGACCATTAGAATTACTTCACATTGATCTGTTTGGACCAGTGAAAACTGCATCCATCAGAGGCAAGAAGTATGGGTTAGTCATTGTAGATGACTACAGCAGATGGACATGGGTAAAGTTTCTAAAACACAAGGATGAGTCTCATTCTGTGTTCTTTGACTTCTGCAATCAAGTCCAGACTGAAAAAGATTCCAAAATTATTAAAGTCAGAAGTGATCATGGTGGAGAATTTGAAAATAAACATTTTGAAAAATATTTTTCTGAAAAAGGCATTGCACATGATTTCTCCTGCCCTAGAACTCCACAATAAAATGGAGTTGTAGAGAGGAAAAATAGAACATTGCAAGAAATGGCCAGAACCATGATCAATGAGACAAATCTGGCAAAACATTTCTGGGCAGAAGCAATTAACACATCTTGTTATATTCAGAACAGAGTGTCTGTAAGACCTCTTCTGGAAAAGACTCCCTATGAATTGTGGAGAAACAGAAAGCCTAACATTGCTTATTTTCATCCTTTTGGATGTATTTGTTTTATGCTGAATACTAAAGATAATCTGAACAAGTTTGATTCCAAAGCACAGAAGTGTTTCATGCTTGGTTATTCTGAACGCTCTAAAGGCTACAGAGTATTCAATACTGAAACACAGATTGTGGAAGAATCTATTCATGTTAGATTTGATGATAAGCTTGGCTCTGAAAAGCCAAAGCAGTTTGAAAGTTCTGCAGATAGAGAAGTGATTCTCACAGACTCTGAAGGATCAGAGGCAGAAAAGGCAAAAATTAAAGAATCTGAAGCAACCCCAGATGCTACACCTTTGACCTCCCAACTAAACAACTTGCATATTTCTGAAAGACCAACTGTCAGAGGATCTTCTTCCAGAATCAAAGCTTCTCATCCAGAAGATGTGATAATTGGAAAGAAAGATGATCCAATAAGGACAAGATCATTTCTCAGAACTTCTGAATCTTCTTTATTTGACTTAGTGTCAATGATAGAACCAACATCAGTAGATGAGGCTCTGGAAGATAATGAATGGATTATAGCTATGCAAGAAGAGCTGAATCAATTCACCAGAAATGAAGTTTGGGATCTGGTTCCTAGACCTAAAGGATTCAATGTTATTGGAACAAAATGGGTCTTCAGGAATAAGCTGAATGAAAAGGGAGAAGTAGAAAGGAATAAGGCAAGGCTGGTTGCTCAAGGATACAGTCAGCAAGAAGGTATTGATTACACTGAGACTTATGCTCCAGTGGCAAGGTTAGAATCTATACGCCTTCTTATTTCTTTTGCTGCACAGAATAACATCACTCTGTATCAGATGGATGTTAAAAGTGCCTTTCTTAATGGCATTATAGAAGAAGAAGTTTATGTCCACAACCTCCTGGTTTTGAAAATGAAAAATTTCCAGATCATGTTTTCAAATTAAAGAAATCTCTATATGGATTAAAACAAGCTCCCAGAGCTTGGTATGAGAGATTGAGTAATTTTCTTCTGGAGAAGAATTTTATCAGAGGCAAAGTGGATACAACTTTATTCTGTAAAACCATAAAGAAAGATCTTCTAATTTGCCAAATTTATGTAGATGATATTATTTTTGGATCAACAAATATTATGCTTGGAAAGGAGTTTGCTACATGTATGCAGGCAGAATTTGAAATGAGCATGATGGGAGAACTCAGATTCTTTTTAGGAATTCAAGTTAATCAAACTCCAGAATGCACCTACATACATCAGACAAAGTATGTTAAAGAACTTCTGAAGAAATTCAACATGTCTGACAGCAAGGTGGCAAAGACTCCAATGCATCCTACTAGCTCACTTGGCAAAGAAGAGGTAAGTAAGAAAGTAGACCAGAAGCTCTACAGAGGTATGATTGGCTCTCTTCTCTATCTTACTGCTTCTAGACCTGACACATTATTCAGTGTTTGTCTGTGTGCTAGATTCCAATCAGATCCTAGAGAATCACACTTGACAGCTGTCAAGAGGATTCTAAGGTATCTGAAAGGTACTTCTAATGTGGATCTGTGTTACAGAAAATCTGATGATTTCAAATTAGTTGGATTCTGTGATGCTGACTATGCTGGAGACAGAGTGGAAAGAAAAAGTACTTCTGGAAGTTGTCAATTTCTAGGAAGAAATCTAATCTCTTGGTACAGCAAGAAGCAACCCACAATTGCACTTTCAACCACAGAGGCTGAATACATTGCTGCTGCTGGATGTAGCACGCAGATGCTCTGGATGAAAAGTCAACTAGAAGATTATCAAATTTTTGAGAGTAACATTTCTATCTTTTGTGATAATACTTCTGCTATATGTTTGTCCAAGAATCCCATTTTACATTCTAAGGCAAAACATATAGAAATTAAGCATCATTTCATCAGAGACTATGTTCAGAAGGGAATCATAAATTTAGCCTTTGTTGATACAGATCATCAATGGGCAAATATTTTTACAAAACCCCTTGTTGAAGATAGATTCAATTTTATTCTGAAAAATATTGGTATGGATGTTTGTCCAGAATGATATTTACCAGAAGCAAATTGTTGCAGATGCAAAATGCTTAATTCATCTGAAGTATTTCTTCTGTTCATTCATTCTATTCTGATTAATATTTCTGATGTGAAACTCTGAACTAACCATCTTTAGAAGATCTGAACGCTGGCTAACGTTTCATTTCTTGAGAGAATTCAGAACAGCATGCAAGCAAACACGTGTCCCACAAAATCTGAAGAGGTGGCGTGTTCACAACTGAAAAGACGTTTGAGGTGAAATTTGAATAGTAAATATCTTGGTTTTCCCCCCAAAATTGTCAGAAGCATTTATTATTTGAAATGATTTTATTCTCTTCATTTAATGCTGCTCAAACGTGCGTTCTTTCTGTCTTTTGGTGTGCCTAAGTGGTTAGTATAAATACTTGTTGTGTATTCACTTTCACACTTTTCACTCTCAGAATTTACATGCGTTTTCATCTATTGTTCTCTCTGCATAAAAACTCAAAACCTAAGTGTTCTAAAAAGCATTCTTCAATGGCGTCTTCTTCATCAACAACTGCACAGTTTCAATCTACAATGGCTGCTGTGACTTCAGATAACCTAGGTGCTGCTCCATATACTCCTCCAAAGAGAACTCTTCTCACACCTATTGATAAATTAGAAGTGTTGTGTGAATCCATGGTTGAATTTGATTCTTTGGCTGACAATGGGTTTGATTTTCGCTCCATTGTTAGAGCTCAAGGTTGGGTGAAATACTTTGATAGATTGTTTGGACCAGTTTACCCTCTACTTGTTAAGGAATTCTGGATTCATGCATCTGTGTATCCAAAGTTTATTTTATCATCTGTGCTGGGAAAGGAGATCATCATCACAGAGGATCTGATTAGAAGACTGATTGGTTATGAAGAAACAGATGGTGTTTCACACTTGCCAGCTGGGCGTGTGGATATGGATGAAGTTTATGAGGAAGTTATGACTGCTGGACAAGCTTCTAACAGATTCAAAGATCTGAAGCCTGATTACAAGATCTGGGCCAAGATCTTTATGGGATGCATACATCATAGAAAGTCAACAAATTCCCCAGATTATGTCAACAATGAACAGATCTATTTTATGTACTGCCTTAGTCAGAGCAACAAGGTAGATCTTCCTTACATTTTGTTCATGCATCTGTGGAATCACATCAATGCATCTAGAGAATATGTGAAAGAAAAAGGCCAGAAGATCAGGACTTGGATACCTTTTGGAAGGTTGCTCTCAGATCTTCTCACTGAAAATGGTTTAGTGGCTGCTCTGTATGATGCTGGTGTTACAGAAGAACTAGAATTCATTATGGGAAAGCCTCTGAACGCTAAAAGCCTTCTGAGACTCAAGATTGTAGATGAACTCACTACTGCTCCAAAGAGGTTAAATATGTCTGATTTGAATAAAAGGGTTCCAGTATCAGACTTTCCTCTATTCTTTGCTGAAGAACCTAGACACATTGTTCTGATGTATATAGAGGAATGTAAAAAGGAAGGAGTGCCTGTTCCAGCCAATGTGTTTCAACTTGTCAAGCAACCACTGCCAGATGCAGGAGAAGAAGAAGAAGAAGTTCCACTTCAGAGGAAAAGATCTCAGCCTGCAGCAGAATCTGAACCTGTCCAGAAGAAGGCTAAGATTGCTGAGAATCCCAAGGATCTTTTGAAGAGAAAGGATTCTGGAGAAGCTGCCTCTGCATCTGGTAAGAGGATTAAACTCAAAGGTACAAAGACTTCTGCTATTTCTAAAAATGTTGTTATTAATGATTCATCTATTAAGTCTGTTCCCAAACCACCTATCACTCAAACAACATCTGTTGCTGCCCCCAGTTCTGTCTCACCTCAAAAACAAACCACTGCCTCTGTATCAAAACCACCTCAACCCAAAATACACATCAAACACTTCACTCCACGTCCATCACCAACAGTTCCACAACCAACAGAACCACAACAAACAGAACCACAACCATCAGAACTACCACAAACTTCTGATAAACAAAACTCTGCTCAACCACAAACAGAAAATCAACCAAAAACTTCTGATCATCCAGAAAATCAAACCACAGAAGATCAACCAGAAAAAGACTCTGTCATACCACCATCACAAATTCCATCTTCTGAACCTGTAGCACCTGTTACTTCTGAACCCTCTAAAGTAACTTCTGCTCCTGTTTCATCAGAACCACCATCACAACAATCTGATACCCCTTCAGAACCTACTCATATCCCTGAGACAGAAGTTCTTGATATCACTCCATTAAAAACAGTGTTTCAAGTTTCTTCTACCTCTTGTACACCTACAACATCCTCCAATTCATCAGAATCAGAAATTCATCCTGATTTTCTGATTAATCCATCTGACAAATACCCTGTACATGAACCTGAACCTGAATCAACCTTACCTACTAAAACTACCATTCCAGACCCTATGCCTCCACCTGCACCTTCATCTGAGATGATTGTTCCTACTTCCAATCCATCATCATCTGGTATATCTTGTGCCCAAGTGTCTTCTCTTTATCATAATTTATCTTATGGTTTCAAACTGAAAGATTTTTATGATATAGTTGAGCCTTCTGAACCCCTGAAACCTCTGAAACCGAAACTCAGACAGGCCCTTCCATCTGTAATCATTTCATATATTCAATCTATGAACAATGAAGGATCCCTAGCCACCATATCTGCTACATCTGGTAAAGCTGCTGTTTCAGCTCTGCATCCTGCATCTGATAACACAGTTGCATCTGATAAACCATCAAACTCTGCTTTCATACCATACTCCAATGCATTCTTTGATGTTGTTTACCCACGCACAAGACCTCAACCAAATCTGCTTAATGCTTTAAACAAATCCTTACCTCAAAAACCAGATATTCCATTCATTCCATATGTTCCCCCTCCTCTGATTTCCATCTCAAAATCACTGATACCACCAACTCCAAAACCTAAACAGATGACTCTGGAAACCTTGCTTAAACCACCACCCAGACTTAATATTGATCATTTATTTCAAACGTTTTTGCAAGAAATACAGATGTCTTTAGGTACTGTTCAGACGAGATGCTCTGCAACTGGATGCAAATGAGACTGACATCATCTGGAAAGGGTTTATCAAGAGATTCAACACTGTAGCTTCTAATCTGAAGAACATCTGTTCTGATGATGCAAAGCTCAGAGCTGAAAGAACTCAATTATGGATTGTAAACAAGACTGAACCTCTGCTTTGTTTGGATGCTCCTCCTCCTCCTCCACCAGAACCAACTGCCAATGCATTGACTATGACTCTGGTAGAACCCTCTTCAGGATCTCCAGACCCTATGACAATTGACTCTGTTCAGGATATAGAACCTTCATTTCCTTCATCAGAGATAAAGACAGAAAATCCAGATTTTGGAGACAAGATTGCTGCTCTGGAAGCTGGTCAATCTGAAATAAGATCTTGGATGGTGAAGCAAGACAAGAAATCTGAGGACATGTCAGAGTGGATGTCTAAACAAGATGAGAAGAATGAGACAATGACTAAGTGGATGTCAAAGCAAGAGCAATCATAATCTGAGATCACAAACCTATTGAAGATGCTTTTGTCATAACACTCTTAGATTTTTTTCTCATATTTGTGCATCTGTTGTTTTGCATCTAAATTTTTATTGTTATATCTTCTGATATTTTCCAATGTATTTTTGCTCTGTTTGGTTAAATGAATCAGCTTGTTATTCTCCATTGAATTATCTGCTCTTGTTCCTTTTATTTGTCTTTATTAAAAGTTTTTACTTTTTGCTTATGACAAAAAAGGGGGAGAAAATAAAGATCTGAACTATTTAATATAATTTCACTAGAATGAATCTTCAGACATATCTATTTTTTTTCTAATATCTAAATTGACTATTTCAGAACATTTGATAAGAACACTCTATAAAAGAATCTCTGAGTTTCTCAGATCATTTATCTTTTATCAAACTCTGAATCTCATATCTGCAAGATATTCTGACCCTTAATTAATTCAAAGACAAACAAGATCTGACTCTGAAGATTACTCAAGTTAAAAAGGGAAGTTTCTATTCCTTTTTCATATTCAACTCAGGGGGAGATTCATCATCTCAGGGGGAGTTATAATTCTTTATGTTCAATTAAATAAAATTTCTGATACTTTTTGTCATCATCAAAAAGGGGGAGATTGTTAGAACACAGATTGGTTCTTAATAATTACTCTTTGTTTTGATGATAACTGTTAGGAAATTTATATTTAAGATTTATATACTCTAAAATTTGTTTGAGAGCTTTACTGCAGATTGAAATTATATTAACTCTCTAGAAGCAAATCTGCCTTGAATACAAGAAGTTATTCTGACTCTGAAGCGCCAGATGCACCCTACAGAAGAATCTGTTTGCTCCTCACAGAAGATCCTGAGCGTAGTCTCCAGAAGGATCTGAAGCAAGAAGCTCCAGAACATTCTGAGTCAGAAGCATCTGAAGATAATCAGAAGCATCTGAAGATAATCAGAAGCATCTGAAGCTGAAGCATCAGAAGTATAGAAGAATATTGATTGAAGAGTTTCTCAAAGCATTAGTCTACAGAAGTTTCTGAAAGTACCTACGCTGCCAAGTACTGAAGTTCTGTGTCAAAATGCTCTGATGATCAACACGCTAGAAGCACACACGCTGCAGAAGACTCTGATACAACATAGTTCTGAATCTCATTAGAAGAATCTGATCCATTCAGACTCTGAAGAACTTGCTGAAACTGAAGAAGTATTTTCAAGAATATATCCGTTGGAACTATTCAACGTCTCTTTCCTTATTTGTGCTAGACACACTTACACAGACAAAAAGGATTTTTCTGTGCCATCTATTTCAAGGAAAGGTCAGTTGATATGAAAACAAAAAGGCTCAGACCTTTTGGGACTCTCTTTTCAACGTTCAGCTTGCATGATTTAGCTGCCTATAAAAGGAGATCTTCACTTTATTCTTCAGTGCTACACACTTGCTGAAAAGAAATCATAATATTCTAAAAGCTCTCATTCTTATTCTTCATAGAATCTCATTGTACTTAAACTTAAGAGAAAAATCACTGTTGTGATTAAAGCTTTATAGAAGCATTAAAAACTCTTGTATTTAATTTACATTGATTGTAAAGGATATTCCTTAAGAGGATTCAGTTAGAATCTGTAGCTCTTGAGAAGACTAAGAACTGTTGTTCTTAGGTGATACTATTGTAATCAGTTTGATGTAATAGTGGATTAAGTCCTTGTTGAGAGAGGCAAATCACTCTGGAAGGGTGGACTGGAGTAGTTGTTAAACGAACCAGGATAAAAATAATTGTGTGATTATTTTCAAGTCTTAATTTTCCATACTTATTCAACCCCCCCTTCTAAGTATTATCTCACCTTCACTTAGTTCCTGGAACTAGTCCGATATTGATGGCTCCATATCGTATGCCTGCCTTGGGATTGAAAGAGTTGAATAGGCAACTTGAAGATTTGCTTGAGAAGGTTCTGTGAGGCTTTGAGTGGATTATAGATAAGTGAACAAGGTAACTATCGAGAATAAGTGTTCACTTCCAAGGATTGATGATTTGATGGATAAGTTGGTTGTTGCAAGTGTGTCTAATAAGATAGATTTGAGAACTGGGTATCATCAGATTCGTGTGAAGGCTGAAGATATTTAGGAGACTGCTTTTAAAACAAGGTATAAACATCATGAGTATTTCGTAATGCCATTTGGTGTGATTAATGCACCATGTGGGTTTGTAGAGTATGAATAGGATTTTCCATATTTATTTGGGCAAGTTTGTGGTTGATATGACAAAGGTTGGAGTTGTATAGAAATGGGAAGCTCCAAAAACCTCTATTTGAGATTAGAAGTTTTCTTGGGTTGGCAGATTGTTATTGGAATTCATTGAAGGATTTTTCCAAGTTATCTTTGCCATTGACACAGTGGACTAGGAAGGTTCAAGCTTTTGTTTTGGGATGCAAAGTAAGAATAAAAGTTGCAAGAGCTTTTGAGAAGACTGACAATAGCTCAGGTTTGATTTTACCGAATCCGACAGAACCATTGTGGTACATTGTGATGCTTCGTTGATGGGATTGAGAGGTGTGTTAATGCAACATCAGCAAGTTTAGCTTATGCTTTAAAGTAACTTAAAGGGCATAAGAGGAATTAGATGACACATGATTTAGAGTTGGTTGTTGTTGTGGGTGTGTCGAAGCTTTGGAAGCTTTATTTGTTTGGTTCGAGAATCAAGATGTGTAGTAATGGTAAGAGTTTAAAGTACTTCTTTGATCAGAATGAGTTGACTGTGAGGAAGAAGAGATGATTGGGACTTCTGAAGGATGATGGTTTTGGGTTGAATTACCATTCGGGTAAAACAGACGTGGTAGCTGATGCATTGATTTGGAAATCTTGCATATACCGATGACGATGGTAAAAGAGTTAGAACTGATTGAGCAATTTCGTGATATGAGCTTGGTTTGTGAAGAGACTTAGAGTTAAGCTTAGTATGTTGGACCTTACTGTTGCACCCTAAAATTTGCTCAACCTTTTCTAATTGGTTTATGTTTCATTAGCATTTGCATATAGAGTCATGTACATAGCATAATCATTTGCATAGCATAGCATAGCAAGTCAGCCAACAAGGAACAAGCATTATTCTCATCTCTATGAGCCTATCAAGAGGTTATTATTCTAATTCAATCCCATTCAAGTCATCAGAAAGAATTTGAAAGCTATCAAGTCAATGGATCAAGCAAGTGCATCCATCTCCTATCTGAGGGTATCTGAGGATCAGCAAAGAAATTGTGAGCTGTGGGCTGAGCATGGATAGTATCTGGGCATCATGGGAGACTTAGAAAGTCATTTGAAGAAGGAGGCAAGTCCTTGGTGTGATCATAAGTATTGAAGTTGAAGACAGTCAACTAGGGTTCCATCTGGGTCAACTCTAGGTCAACTCTAGGTCAATTGACTGATTGAAAGGCATTAAGGTCTATTGGAGAGATGTGGGGTTCATCATTTGACATGTAGAGAAGGATATGGTAATATGCCAAGAATAATTCAAGAGAAATCAAGGAGAAGAGGAGTTTCTAAATTAGGGTTTCTGTGTAAAATCCCCTAATTTAGGTCAAATTTCCAAGCAAGATAAGTCAAAATGAAAGCTTCAAATGGATCCTTGGCCAACATGAAACTTGTAGAGGATCTCAAGACCTTTAATTTAAGTTGTGGAAGACCTTAAGGAGATTTATAGAACTCAAGTTATGGTCCTTGCAAGTTACAGGTCATCTGAGGTATCTGAAGTTTTGTCTGTGAAAGTGACTTGACTTCCAAGCAATTTTTACCCCTCAAGGAGATTTCAAATGAATTTCTGGTCAACATAAGAATTGTTCCTCATTGTCTTAGCTTTCTATAATGGTATGGTATGTCTTCATATGATTTGTGGAACTCTACTTATGGTCTTGTCAAGCAAAGGGTATTTTGGTCATCTGGTGATTACAGGTCATTCTTAGCCTATACCTAAAACTCATACAAGGAAGCTTCAAATGAAAAACTTACCAACATAAAAGTTGCTCAAAATGCCATTTTAAGTCAAGAAAAGAAGTCATGAAAGTTTGGAAATGCATGGAACAAGACTTGATAAAAGTTGGTGAAAAATGACTTAAAAAAGGCATATAACTTGAAAAAGTTCAAGTTGGAAAATGGTTTGAGAGATCTACAAGTCCAATATGGGTCATCCAATATACCAAATTGATTCCCAACATCATTTTAAAGACATTGGTTCAGTCACTTTTTTGAGTTAGGGTTTAAAAATTGGACTTGCTTTGTATTTTTGTTACTTGCATAATAAGGCAAGTATAGAAAACTTGGCACAAGATGAATTTTCAAGGCAAGGAGCTTACATACACTTCCCATATCTCATGTAAGGAGATTTTGACATAAGTTTGGAAAGGTGCAAGCATGAGATAAGAGATATTCAAAGTATCATGGCATGAGAAGTTCATGAAATTTCCACAACTTTCTAAAATCCTCCAAGATTATTCTAGAAACCTCTAAGTTTGTTAATCATCATCTATATATTGGGTTGAGATCATTAGGAGTAAAGGTTGGTGGTAGTTGATGTTGAATCCATTTGCAAATCATATTGAATTTTTTTCCATCATTTTTCCATTTTTTCCCACACTTTCACATGTTTGAATTTCCATTTTTTTCAATCCTTTTTCTCTCCATTTTTTGATCCTTTCTCATTACCAATTAATTCAATATACTACATAGGATTTTTCCATCAATTTTTGAGAAGATTTTAGTGCAATTCCATGGTTGTATCAACATGAAAAAGTGAGCTCCAAGTGCAAAAGTGATTTTCATTTCCTCACCAATTCAGGCATTTTCTTTGATCCTAATACCTCTACCAAGAATTATTGAAGGTTTCTACACTTTTTTCCAAAGAAATTCGTGCTCCATTAAAGCTCCATAATTCATTTTTCCAAGGTATAAAGAATTCGACATAACTCATGATTTATGAGTCTTTCTTGCATTATTGTTGTTGCATCACATTGCTCTCATCTCCTACATGGATTCTAGTACAAAAAAGATGGTTTTTATGACAATTTTTGGTTCTTGAGTTTTTCTTGAGGTGCCACATTTTGGGAGTTAGAGAGAGTTTCAAGAAAATCTAAGACCATATTTGGATTCCTTGAATTTTTTCCTTCAAGTTTGACTAAAATTTTGTGCGAAACGGATAATTATTGATGGAGTTATGGTGCTTTAAAGTGGCCAAAAATCCATGTGAATAGTGCTGCGGGTTACTATTCATGTGCTGAAAAAATATTCAATTTGGAGAAGAAACATGCTTTCATGTACTTTCTTTTATATTTTCTGTTTTATATGCTGACTTCAAATAATCATAAAAAATAGGAAAATTAGTCTTTTTGATCCCCATTTTTTTGTGCTTAATCTTTAAGATGTCTAGGATTTAATAAAACTGAAATTATAATTTTACCATTTTTTGATATTTTCTTTGGATTTTTTACATTTGGGTCGTCATAAAAAGGCCAATGCTGGTGCTATCATTTTGTTGAATTTCTTTAACCTATCAAAACACAATTTAAATGTCAATCCTTTTGCAGGGATCTCGTACACACGTTGAGGTATTGTGATATATTTTTTGTGGGAATTTTATTGTACCATTTTAATTGGTTTTGGATGCTTTCTTTAACATGCTCCACTTTAATCTTTCCTTTGGTATACATGAGATATCTTGCAATGTTTTCGTCTTGTTTGACCATTTATCTTTGGATATTTTTGTGGTATCTCTCACCCCTGGTTTGTGGCTTGATGTAGGGCATTGGAGATTTTTATTTGAATTTTTTAGCACCTTTTGCTATTTTTCTCATATTTTGTATTCGAACTTGTAATTTGGACTTCCGAACGGACTTTATTTTTGTTAAGGCTCCAACGGCCGATTTGTGTTTGCGTGGTGAATGCCGTGGTTTATATTTCTTATTATAGATAGGCTAGAGGTATTTGAAGACCCCTTAGGTGGCTGTTATTTGTATGTGTAGCTTGCCCGATTATCGACTTGTTTGCATGATAGCACGTTGCGATTCCAAATAGTGGATTACGCGTTTCATTCGAAGTTTTCACTCGATTCTTTGCATATGATCACTTGATATTTTCTTATTCCATCCATGAATGGGCTTGAGGTTGAGATGAAACTTCCTCCCTCCTTTGCATGCATTTACCATTGCTATATTCATGTTCACTTGTATGCGGTTATTACTTGTATTTCTGTTTCTTCCTTTCGTTTCCTTTCCCGTAGGACTTCCATTCTTCCTTGTTCAAGGGAGGATGTGATAGACATTAGGAGTTAACCCATGCATAATAACATTAGGGTAGATTTTATTCCCTTTTAACCCTAGGATTTGTAGAGTGTCATCTCTTCTTCCTTCAAAACAACAGAAAAACATTAATAAAGGTTATAACAGAGATTAATTCATTTCTTCCGTCAAAAGATTTGAACAGACATCAACTTTTTGCAATAAGAAAACCCTTGTTTAAGGTGATATTTTTTATAAAAGACATTTGAACAGCTTGTGTCGTACGTGGCCCGAACTACGTTTGCTCTGATCTTTCATGCTGTATGAAAGTACGTAGGCATAGGATGCGATATTCTAGCGAGCAACCTTCCCCTCCTTTCCCGTAGGTAGGCGAACTACGTTGACTCTGATTTCTCGTTCCAGGCGGGAATACGTAGGCATAAAGTGCGATACTTTGCCGAGTCATTTTTATTTTCATTTTATTTTCTTTTTAACCCTCGACCTATAGTTTAGATAGAATAACAATCCATACCCGAAAACAAGCGTGGATCCCGTCGAGTACGACGGACGTGAGGGGTGCTAATACCTTCCCCTTGCGTAACCGACTCCCGAATCCAGGTTTTGGTTGCGATGACCATACCTTTTCCCATGTTGTGCGAGGTTTACTCTGAGCGTTTCCTTTCCCTCCCGTGGGATAAATAACGCACGGTGGCGACTCTTCTGTCAGCCGGCGCCGATTTTCGCAGTAGCGACAGCTGGCGACTCTGCTGGGGATTGCGATGGTTCCCTATGCGAGTCTCGCCTTGGGTTTTCTTCCTAGCTGCCTGGGTCATCCCCAGCAGCTGGCGACTCTGCTAGGGACTCCAACGGTTCCCTAAGAGAGTCAATCCTAACGCTTGTTTTCCCGTCAAGGATTTTGTATGGATTTATATTTCTGACCTTTATTTTCAGCTTTGTATATATGGATTATTATTGTTGTATCTTGGGGTGTGACGGGTGTTCTGATATTGAGTGAGAAGCCGGACCTGGGCTTGAGTGCACCTAGAATTAGAGTAGAGATTAGTTGGCGCCCGCTTGCTTTGCTTGCTTTGGTGTTCCGCGAAATCTACACTCAGACGAGGTTCCTCTGGTTGGCCTCCTGTCCCTTCCTTTGGTTGGCGTGGGTTGCTGGTTAGTTGAATTGTCGACTCTGGGGACCGATCATTTGGAAGTTGGCTAAGTGAGGCCTCTTCAGGATTTGATGATGCCACTCCTTCTAGGAATCGTATCATCAACCCTGAAAGTCTGTGACGCCGACGACCGCATAGGATGCCATACCTTTGTCAGTTACTAGGACATCCACCTGTGAGAGGGTTTGGGGTTATGCAGGTAACTAGACCTTCAGACTACCGGTTATTTCTTGATCTGAGATCCTGGGTATTTATGGAGAGTTCTGAGGTCTGTCAGAGACCAGTTGGAGACATGATATGAGGTCTGCCAAAGACCAGTCAGAGTTATGTTGTGGGGTCTGTCAGAGACCAGTGTTGGAGCTTTGTGTAGGGTCTATCTGAGACCAAGGTTCGAGGAACTCTGGAGGGTCTATCTGAGACTTGTTGATATGGTTCAGGCTTCTCAGCCGGGGCACTTGATCCCTGTTGACTGTGTGCATACGCATTCGCATTTTCATTCATATGTTGGTAGCATATTGCATATCCATTTTGCATTACAGGTACTGGTTCGAAATTGTATCTCATCTCCTGCTTCTCACCAGGTGTTCACAGAATTGCTAGCCAACATTCGCACCGCTATTCCACTCGCACCAACTGTCAAAGAATCATGGATCAAATGCAGAACGAGATGCAAGATGTGCGCGAGAAGCTCGCTCTCTTTATGCAGACCATGGAAGCTATTGCAAAAGGTCAGGAGAATTTGCAAGCCATGGTGCAGCCTCTGTTGGTCAGAAACGCCGGTCACGGTAACGAGGATCATCAGTCTGTGCGAGTCGATACTGTTCAGAGAGATGGCACTCCCACGCCAATGGCTCCACCTGTAGTCAATATACCTGCTGCTAATGTCAACAACGCTACCGCTGCTGGGAACGATAACATCGGAGTTGGGAACGAGACTGTTGTCCATAACGTTGGGCTTGGTGATATCAACTTGGGTGATAATATGGGAGGCAACGGCTTCGGCAATGCTGGATTCGGGTTCAACGATCAGGGATTCGATAACGCTGGGAAATATGGTTTCAATGCTCAAGGCTTTGGGCAAGATGGTTATGGTGTGGCCAATCAGGGTTACGGAGGTTTCGGAAATGGAAACGGCGCTGGGTTAATGGCTTTTGGGCCTGCTGGAGGTGTTCAGGGATACGGCAACAGAGGCCGAGGCCCGGTGATGAACCAAATTAGGGCTGGCCGCAATAATGGATATGATGGGTATGGAGCTGGGAATGGTATGTGGCAAGAAGATCAGCAGGAGGACGCTTTCTCCGGTGGAGGTTTCGAAGGGCCGATGGATGACTCCCAGAAGATTAGAATGCTAGAAGAGCAGATGAGGGGGGTCCTGAACCAAAGTGCTGTGGGCTTAGACATGGCAACAATGGGTCTGGTACCTGGCTTGAGGGTGCCAATCAAATTCAAAGCTCCTACGTTTGATAAGTATAAAGGGGACACCTGTCCGAAAGTGCACGTGCGGGCTTATTATCGAAAGATGTCTGCGTACTCAACTGATGAGAGAATGCTAATGCATTTCTTTCAAGATAGTCTATCAGGCCCTTCCCTAGAATGGTATATGGGATTGGAGCCAACTAATATCAAGACATGGAAACAGCTAGCAGAGGCATTTGTAGCTCACTGTAAGTATAACAGCGACTTGGCGCCCAATCGGGTCCAGTTAACAGGGCTGTCTCAGAAGAAGGGTGAGAGCTTTAAAGAGTATGCGCAAAGATGGCGCGACATGGCTGCCAGGGTCCGTCCTCCTTTAGAAGACAAGGAAATGAATGACATGTTCATTGGAACATTCACTGGCGTGTTTTACGACAAGTTGTTTCACACATCTTTGGCCAGTTTCTCAGACTTAGTTCTGATGGGGGAGAAGATTGAAAATAACATTAAGGTAGGAAGGTTCCAAGCAGGTGAGCCTACTTCAGCTGGATGCAATAAGAAAGCTTTCGGGGGTAGAAAACAGGAAGATGCCAATTCGGTATGTAGCTCTCGGGGAAGAAATAGGGGATGGAGGCAATACCAACCGCAACAAGTTGCAAGTATGACAATCCCCGCGCAACATCAGCAACAGCCGCAGCAGCAGGGGCAACAACATCCGGCTCAGCGAAGAATTCAGAATGGGAAGCCGAAAAGGGTATTTGATCCGCCGCCAATGTCGTATGCTGAGCTTCTTCAGAATTTGTTACGGTTACAGTTGGTCGAGAAAAGAACGATGGCTCCTCCGACAGGGATCCCCCCACCCAGTTATAACGCTAATGAGCATTGTGAATTCCACTCTGGGGCACCCGGCCATAATATCGAAAACTGCCACGCTTTCAAGCATAAAGTGCAAGATTTGCTTGATAGCACTGTTATTAATTTTGGTACGGAAGGGCCCAATATTACACAACAACCAATGCCAAACCATGAATAGGCTGGAGTATGGTGGACAAAGAGGAGTTCTACAGTTCGGGTGGGCCGTTAAAAGTAGATCAGAATAGTGGCAGGTTACCTCTAATAACTGATTGTGAAGATAGCTGGTTCAGCAGCAGGACAGATGTGAAAGCCCGGTTCTCGGAAGCTGGCATTTTTCTTTGTTTTATCTTGTCATTTCTTTATGTTTGTAGTTTCTTTCCTGTTTAAATTGCAATCTTGTTCGTAAAACTTGTTGTTTCCATTCAATTGATGATAATGAAATAAATATGCATGTCTTGATTAAACCCATTCGTGTTCACTAATTGTTTTTATAAATGTCCAACACCTGGATAAGAAGAATCTGGGGGGATGACGAAAATGAACGACCTGCAACTTCCGATTGCATGCTTTTGAAATAAAACCTGCTGATGATGTACATGCATTATTTCAAATCCCTAAACACCGGTGATATAAGGAAGATAATCCCTTGTCAACCCTTTTGAGCCTTGTAGTAGGAGTTTCTTTCTGTGAACGAAAAACCCTTCATATTTAACCTGGGGCAGGGAAGGTGTTAGCTAATTTGACCGAGCGTTCAAGTTGCAAAAGGAGTGTCCGTTCGAGGATCAGTCACACCTCTAGAGGTTGTGCCTAAGAAACCACAATGGTTCAGCATTAGGAGTGAAGCAGTCACATCATTCCCCAAAGAGTCAGACAACCAGCGTCACACGACTTGTTCGAAAGAAAAAAGAGAAAAAATCAAAAGCCCGCTAAGTCAAGAAAAGAAAACAATTGACTTAGGCAAAAATGAGGGCATCCCGCTGGACTCAAAAAAAAAAAAACCAAAAGAACTCAAAAGAGTCAGTCCAGGCAAAAGTTAGGGATATGAAAAAACGAAAGACGAAAAGGATTGTCAAAGAAAAGAAAAATCCTCAAATCAAATGCGAGTCGTGTGACCTCAAGTATCAAAGACGAAAGGTGAGTGGCTGTCACTCCCAACAATCATAATTTCTCGAACTATCACTCCTATCTTCCAGCCTCTGAGAGGTGAGCGCTAAGGTCGAATTAGCTGAACATAGGATTGGAGAACATCACAAAGAATGGGTGGGTTAAGATAAACTTTGAGCCTTTATCCTTCTTTCAAAACCGCGAACCTGACCACGTTACAACCTTCAAAAGTCCTAATTGAAGCAGGTCATTTCGAAAGCATACTTCGGTAAAGGTCGCGTCGATTCTGACTCCTAAAAGGGTTCCTCTTACCATGTTGATACTGATGTTGATATTTTTGATAAATGTTTTGTGCATTTTATGCCATAAACCGTGAACAGATTGGATGTCAAAGCTGTCATATGTGTTGCATTAGTATGTCTTTTACGCAGAACAACTTGTTTTATTTGCGAGTAAGCGCTTGACAGCAGGAAAGTTTCCTACAGTGGAAAGGTATAGTCAGGATAGAATGCAGAGCGCCCGAATGCTCCGCAAGCCGGGGCAAGCCATTAAGTGCTCCCCAGTCAGGTCAGCCATTCAAAGTCAGAATACCGGGGCAATCAGGTCGAGATTCGGCAAATCTCTCGTAGTTGGGGGTACTGCTCTGGATCAGCTAATCAGGGGCAAAGTCATTGCAATCAGGGGCAGGCCATCTTAAGAGGGCAGAAGTTATTCTTTATTCGAGAAGCATTTTGGTGTGAAGTATTTCTCCGAAGTTCAGAATGCTGGGGCAGTTCATATCAGACCAACGGGGTACGAATGTCCAGATTCCCTTTTGAGGACTATCCCCACAGAGGTCCCACAGGCCGGGGCATATCAGAAGCGAAGGAATTGTTCTTCTCCGTATCATCAGAGCTCTTCGAGCAGATTCAGTCAATCTTAAAGTGTGAGACGAATGGCGGGAAGTCATGTTACGGTCTTTCGATTTTTCACCCAAATCCATGTTGGCGATCACTGTGAGGCCCATCCGTGTTGGCGCATCAGTTTCCAAATCCAATTGTCATCAGTACGCAGGAAGACTCCGTCTATTTTCTCCAACAAAAGTCCAGTTTTTCAGTGGCATGGGTGAGCTATCCCCAGAGAAGTCCAATCATACTTGACACATCTGCTATTCTCCATCAGAGTTATATTCCCCAGCAGGGTGTTATTTCAACGAGGTGTTTGGTTAAGTTCCCAATTTCCCCAGCGGAGTTGATGGTACTCTTCCAGCATTTATTTTGCTGGAATAATTCTGTGATATCCGGTCTATCCCCAGCGGAGTTGGCTTCGTCTCCAGCATTTATTTTGCCGAAGTGGTTTTCTGTACCCGACTTTCTCCAGCAGCTCGAGCCTGCATTAGCATATTGCATACATCATCATATTTGCATCATACTTGCATTTCAATGCGTAGCATTTCCATCCTGAATGAAGCATTACGCCATGGAAAAATTCAAACATATGCATAGGCATACGAAACATAAACCAGGTTGGTTATCTCGTTGGTTTCAGATGTTTGTTTTCCCCTGCAGATAATCGAGATTATGATTCAGGGAGACGTTCGGATAGTCGGATTTGTGGCGCAAGGCGAGCAGTGGTCGTGTTCGTCCTATCATGTGGACCCCTAGCAGAGTTGCTGGGTTGAGTTTCTCTTTTCCCCAGCTGAGTCCTTCTCAAGTCGCTGTTATGTCGGCATTACAAGATTTCATAGTTCAGATTTTTGGAGTTATCGCCGTGATTTTCCCAGTAGAGTTTTCTTCCCCATCAGAGTTGCTTGGTTGAGTTTCTCTTCTTCTCCAGCGAAGTTTTCTTCAGACTGTTGTCACGTCAGTATTGAAGATCTTGAAAGTACTGCCTGCCGTCGAAGTAGACGGCTGTCGTCAGTTATACCCCGGTTGAAGGAGTTATATCCTGGTTGAAGGAGTTATACCCTGGTTGAAGGAGTTATACCCTGGTTGAGGGAGTTATATCCTGGTTGAGGGAGTTATACCCTGGTTGAGGGAGTTATACCCTGGTTGAAGGAGTTATATCCTGGTTGAAGGAGTTATACCCTGGTGGATGGAGTTATACCCTGGTTGAAGGAGTTATATCCTGGTTGAAGGAGTTATACCCTGGTTGAGGAATTGTCACCCTGGTGGATGGAGTTACACCCTGGTTTGAGGAATTATTATGCCTTGTCTGAGGCAGTTATACCCCGGTTGAAGGAGTTATTACCTTTGGCTCGATGCATGCTTATTGTAGCAAAATTTGGAATTAATTGTGGATTCAAGGCCTGTGGCGTCACGCAGGTGGTTGAGGACGAAATCAAGTCAGTTCTTATCAGATAATTGATTAGTTGTTGCCGTGACAACCGGATGCGGTTTTCTGAATGATATTTTCCCGCAGTGGTGGCGGAGTTATTTCCCGCAGTGGTGGCGGAGTTATGTCCCGTAGTGATGGCGGAGTTATGTCCCGTAGTGGTGACGGAGTTATTTCCCGCAGTGGTGGCGGAGTTATGTCCCGTAGTGGTGGCGGTGTTATCTTTCTGTAACGGTGAAGGAGTTATTACCCGTAGCGATGGCGGAGTTATTTCCTGTAGTAATGATAAAGTAGTACCCGTAGCGATGGCGGTGTTGTTTTTCAGATTATCTTCCCGCAGTGGTGGCGGAGTGATGACGGTGTTATTTTTCTATAATAGTGACAGAGTGATTTCCCTGTATCGTTGGCAGGGTCATGTTGTGTTGACAGAAGTACTTCCCCAGTGAAGTCGTCCAGTTCATTCCAGTATTGATAAAATAATATTGAAATCAGACTTATTCCCCAAACAGTGGTGCAGTTATTTCTGCGGTTGGCAAATTTCCGGGTTTTTAGTATTCAACCGTCTCGTACCTCGAATGTTTGAAGGCCGTTCGCTCTTCACCCAATCGGGTCCAAGTCGCTTGAATAGGGGCAGCTGTTGCACCCTAAAATTTGCTCAACCTTTTCTAATTGGTTTATGTTTCATTAGCATTTGCATATAGAGTCATGTACATAGCATAATCATCTGCATAGCATAGCATAGCAAGTCAGCCAACAGGGACCAAGCATTATTCTCATCTCTATGAGCCTATCAAGAGGTTATTATTCTAATTCAATCCCATTCAAGTCATCAGAAAGAATTTGAAAGCTATCAAGTCAATGGATCAAGCAAGTGCATCCATCTCCTATCTGAGGGTATCTGAGGATCAGCAAAGAAATTGTGAGCTGTGGGCTGAGCATGGATAGTATCTGGGCATCATGGGAGACTTAGAAAGTCATTTGAAGAAGGAGGCAAGTCCTTGGTGTGATCATAAGTATTGCAGTTGAAGACAGTCAACTAGGGTTCCATCTGGGTCAACTCTAGGTCAATTGACTGATTGAAAGGCATTAAGGTCTATTGGAGAGATGTGGGGTTCATCATTTGACATGTAGAGAAGTATATGGTGATATGCCAAGAAGAATTCAAGAGAAATCAAGGAGAAGAGGAGTTTCTAAATTAGGGTTTCTGTGTAAAATCCCCTAATTTAGGTCAAATTTCCAAGCAAGATAAGTCAAAATGCAAGCTTCAAATGGATCCTTGGCCAACATGAAACTTGTAGAGGATCTCAAGACCTTTAATTTGAGTGGTGGAATACCTTAAGGAGATTTATAGAACTCAAGTTATGGTCCTTGCAAGTTACAGGTCATCTGAGGTATCTGAAGTTTTGTCTGTGAAAGTGACTTGACTTCCAAGCAATTTTTACCCCTAAAGGAGATTTCAAATGAATTTCTGGTCAACATAAGAATTGTTCCTCATTGTCGTAGCTTTCTAGAATGGTATGTTATGCCTTCATATGATTTGTGGAACTCTACTTATGGTCTTGGCAAGAAAAGGGTATTTTGGTCATCTGGTGATTACAGGTCATTCTTAGCCTATACCTAAAACTCATACAAGAAAGCTTCAAATGAAAAACTTCCCAACATCAAAGTTGCTCAAAATGCCATTTTAAGTCAACAAAAGAAGTCATGAAAGTTTGGAAATGCATGGAACAAGACTTGATAAAAGTTGGTGAAAAATGACTTAAAAAAGGCATATAACTTGAAAAAGTTCAAGTTGGAAAATGGTTTGAGAGATCTACAAGTCCAATATGGGTCATCCAATATACCAAATTGATTCCCAACATCATTTTAAATACATTGGTTCAGCCACTTTTTTGAGTTAGGGTTTAAAAATTGGACTTGCTTTGTATTTTTGTTACTTGCATAATAAGGCAAGTATAGAAAACTTGGCACAAGATGAATTTTCAAGGCAAGGAGCTTACATACACTTCCCATATCTCATGTAAGGAGATTTTGACATAAGTTTGGAAAGGTGCAAGCATGAGATAAGAGATATTCAAAGTATCATGGCATGAGAAGTTCATGAAATTTCCACAACTTTCTAGAATCCTCCAAGATTATTCTAGAAACCTCTAAGTTTGTTAATCATCATCTATATATTGGGTTGAGATCATTAGGAGTAAAGGTTGGTGATAGTTGATGTTGAATCCATTTGCAAATCATATTGAATTTTTTTTCATCATTTTTCCATTTTTTCCCACACTTTCACATGTTTGAATTTCCATTTTTTTTCAATCCTTTTTCTCTCCATTTTTTGATCCTTTCTCATTACCAATTAATTCAATATACTACATAGGATTTTTCCATCAATTTTTGAGAAGATTTTAGTGCAATTCCATGGTTGTATCAACATGAAAAAGTGAGCTCCAAGTGCAAAAGTGATTTTCATTTCCTCACCAATTCAAGCATTTTCTTTGATCCTAATACCTCTACCAAGAATTATTGAAGGTTTCTACACTTTTTTCCAAAGAAATTCGTGCTCCATTAAAGCTCCATAATTCATTTTTCCAAGGTATAAAGAATTCGACATAACTCATGATTTATGAGTCTTTCTTGCATTATTGTTGTTGCATCACATTGCTCTCATCTCCTACATGGATTCTAGTACAAAAAAGATGGTTTTTATGACAATTTTTGGTTCTTGAGTTTTTCTTGAGGTGCCACATTTCTGGAGTTAGAGAGAGTTTCAAGAAAATCTAAGACCATATTTGGATTCCTTGAATTTTTTCCTTCAAGTTTGACTAAAATTTTGTGCGAAACGGATAATTATTGATGGAGTTATGGTGCTTCAAAGTGGCCAAAAATCCATGTGAATAGTGCTGCGGGTTACTATTCATGTGCTGAAAAAATATTCAATTTGGAGAAGAAACATGCTTTCATGTACTTTCTTTTATATTTTCTGTTTTATATGCTGACTTCAAATAATCATAAAAAATAGGAAAATTAGTCTTTTTGATCCCCATTTTTTTGTGCTTAATCTTTAAGATGTCTAGGATTTAATAAAACTGGAATTATAATTTTACCATTTTTTGATATTTTCTTTGGATTTTTTACATTTGGGTCGTCATAAAAAGGCCAATGCTGGTGCTATCATTTTGTTGAATTTCTTTAACCTATCAAAACACAATTTAAATGTCAATCCTTTTGCAGGGATCTCGTACACACGTTGAGGTATTGTGATATATTTTTGTGGGAATTTTATTGTACCATTTTAATTGGTTTTGGATGCTTTCTTTAACATGCTCCACTTTAATCTTTCCTTTGGTATACATGAGATATCTTGCAATGTTTTCGTCTTGTTTGACCATTTATCTTTGGATATTTTTGTGGTATCTCTCACCCCTGGTTTGTGGCTTGATGTAGGGCATTGGAGATTTTTATTTGAATTTTTTAGCACCTTTTGCTATTTTTCTCATATTTTGTATTCGAACTTGTAATTTGGACTTCCGAACGGACTTTATTTTTGTTAAGGCTCCAACGGCCGATTTGTGTTTGCGTGGTGAATGCCGTGGTTTATATTTCTTATTATAGATAGGCTAGAGGTATTTGAAGACCCCTTAGGTGGCTGTTATTTGTATGTGTAGCTTGCCCGATTATCGACTTGTTTGCATGATAGCACGTTGCGATTCCAAATAGTGGATTACGCGTTTCATTCGGAGTTTTCACTCGATTCTTTGCATATGATCACTTGATATTTTCTTATTCCATCCATGAATGGGCTTGAGGTTGAGATGAACCTTCCTCCCTCCTTTTCATTGCATTTACCATTGCTATATTCATGTTCACTTGTATGCGGTTATTACTTGTATTTCTGTTTCTTCCTTTCGTTTCCTTTCCCGTAGGACTTCCATTCTTCCTTGTTCAAGGGAGGATGTGATAGACATTAGGAGTTAACCCATGCATGATAACATTAGGGTAGATTTTATTCCCTTTTAACCCTAGGATTTGTAGAGTGTCATCTCTTCTTCCTTCAAAACAACAGAAAAACATTAATAAATGTTATAACAGAGATTAATTCATTTCTTCCGTCAAAAGATTTGAACAGACATCAACTTTTTGCAATAAGAAAACCCTTGTTTAAGGTGATATTTTTTATAAAAGACATTTGAACAGCTTGTGTCGTACGTGGCCCGAACTACGTTTGCTCTGATCTTTCATGCTGTATGAAAGTACGTAGGCATAGGATGCGATATCCTAGCGAGCAACCTTCCCCTCCTTTCCCGTAGGTAGGCGAACTACGTTGACTCTGATTTCTCGTTCCAGGCGGAAATACGTAGGCATAAAGTGCGATACTTTGCCGAGTCATTTTTATTTTCATTTTATTTTCTTTTTAACCCTCGACCTATAGTTTAGATAGAATAACAATCCATACCCGAAAACAAGCGTGGATCCCGTCGAGTACGACGGACGTGAGGGGTGCTAATACCTTCCCCTTGCGTAACCGACTCCCGAATCCAGGTTTTGGTTGCGATGACCATACCTTTTCCCATGTTGTGCGAGGTTTACTCTGAGCGTTTCCTTTCCCTCCCGTGGGATAAATAACGCACGGTGGCGACTCTTCTGTCAGCCGGCGCCGATTTTCGCAGTAGCGACACTTACTAGTGGTATTCTTGATGAGATTCGATCAGGTCATAAATCTGATTTGGGTTGGTAGATCGGTTGAAGAGTTTGTATATGCTGGTTAGACTTTCCAGAGGTCAAAGATTGAACATCAGAGACCGTTGGGTCTGACGCAACCGTTGAATATTCCAGAGTGGAAATGGGATAGTATTTCCATGGATTTTGTGTCGGGTTTGCCGAAGACTTTGAGAGGGATATGATTCAATTTGGGTGATTTTGGATAGATTAACTAGATCAGCTTATTTTATACCAATGAGGATTAATCATTCTATGTTGAAGCTATCTGAGATGCATATTGAGGAAGCTGTGAAGTTGTATGAGATATCGTCAAAAATTGTGTGAGATGGAAATCTGAGATTTACATCGAGATTTTGGGAGACGCTTTGGGTACCATGTTGAAGTTGAACTCTGCCTATCATCCGCGGACGGATGGACAGACAGAGAGAACTATCCAGTCTTTAGAGGATTTTTTGAGAGCTTGTGTGTTGTATCAAGGTGGATCGAGGGATAGTTATTTGCCTTTGGTTAAGTTTACCTACGGTAACAATTACCATTCTAGTATCAGAATGGCACCGTATGAGGCTTTGTATGGTAGGAGGTGTAGGACTCCTTTGTGTTGGTATGAGTCAGGCAAGAATGTTGTGCTCGGACCTGAGATTGTGCAAGAGACGACTGAGAAGATCAAGAGGATTCAAGAAAAGATGGATGTTTCGTAGGGTCGTCAGAAGAGTTACCATGATAAGAGGAGGAAAGCACTTTAATTTCAAGGGGGAGATCGTGTGTTTTGAGGGTTACGCCGGTAACTGGTGTTGGTTGAGCTTTGAAGTCTTGGAAGCTCACACAATATTTTATTAGTCTGTATCAGAGTGGCACAGAGGAAGCGTGGGAGAAGTAACATGCTAGACTGTCCTACCGCTGTCGCTTGTGAATTTGCATGATGTATTTCATGTGTCTCCATTGAGGAAGTACATTCTAAATCTGTCGCATGTGATTCAGATGAATGATGTACAAGTGAGAGATGATTTGACTGTTGAGGCATTGCTAGTTCAGATTGATGAACGGGAAGCAACTTCGAGGTAAAGAGATTATCTTGGTAAAGGTAGTTTTGGGAGGACCAACTGGAGAAATTCGGACTTGGGGGCGTAAGGATCAGATGAGAGAGTCGTATCCGACTCTATTTCCTTAAGGTGATTTTCGAGGGCAAAAATTCTTTTAAGTAGGGGAGAGTTGTAACACACCAAATTTAATTGGAATATTTTAATTAATTTATTTAATTGAGAATATTCGTATTTTGGTGGTTTTCGGTGGTTTTGTGGATTATTGGGAATTATGGATTTTTGGATTATTTATTTAATTAATAGTATACAATATGGAAATATTAGTATTATTATTAGTTAAAATAAATATAAGTGAAATAAGGGTAATTTGGGCATTAAGAGGAGTTAGTAAGGTTGTTATGGGAAAAGCCCAATTGTGTGGCCCAAGACTAGGTTTGACAAAAAGGAATTCTGAAGGAAATTAGGATTCATTTTTTTAACCGTGAAAAGGTAGAGCTCTGAGGAGAAGATTGGAGGCAGAAGTTTCGAGAGATTCCCTGAAAGATCAAGAAGGCTTTGATCGACAACTAAGGTATGAGGAGTATAGCCTTTCATAATTTTCCATGTGTGACTTTCAGTTTATTTAAGGTTAATTTAAGGGTTTAAGAGTTTTGAGGCGAATAATGAGAAAAAGAGAATTTTGGCCTTCGTGGCCTAAATCGATTATTGAGAATTTTAACCGTATGGATTTATTTGGAAAAAAGGGAAACTAGGCCTTCGTGGCCAAAAACTATGGTTTGACTCTAACCCTGTAGGGAAATTTGATAGTGAGAACCCTGATGGTTGTGGTGTAGTGGTAAGTATTCCTGACTGTTAGAGTATATATATGAGAAATAACGATCTTTGGCCTTCGTGACCTAAACCTATTAGTGTAAATCTAACCTGGAGTCCGTTGGGGAAAAGGGAAAGGTAAGCCTTCGTGGTCAAAACCTTGAATTGTTATATGTCTAACCCTGAAGGGATAGGAATATTTGATAGTGAGTAACTCTGATGTCTTAGGGTGTAATTGAAGAAAATTGTGATTTAGGGCGTGAATATGTTACGGGATTGGCCTAGTAAATCGTAGGTTTTGTGCCTTTATCATCGTAAGATCTTAGGGATGATTTAGAGATGTTTTGGGGGCATTAGGAAAGTGAATCGTGTGGACTTTTGGATTGATTTAGGTACTGGAGCGTAACAGCGTTTTGCTGTCCGTCACGATTGTTCATGTTTTCGGTCGAAATCGTTTTGGACGTAACTTTTGATCCGTAAGTCCGTTTTAGCCCCCGATCAAAGTGTTGGAAAGCTAATGAATAGGGCTATAACATAGTATAAATAAGGGAATTGGTTTCCCAATATTTTTATATCTAATTATGTTTGAGAAGGCAATTATGTATATGTTCTATTAATGAATCATGTTCTGGTTCAGTGATGTCTTGATGTTTTGATGCTGTAATTTTCCCGATGAATTACCATGAGGGTAACTATGATAATATGTGATAATATGATGAATTAACATGATTAGGACTGTGAAGTTTATGTGATTAATAGGCGATAGTATGAAAATTACCGCGAGTATAACTATGAATTAATATGTGATAATATGATAAATTAATATGAGTATGACTGTGAGTGCTATGTGATTTGTATATGATTATATGATGATTTCTATGATGTATGATGATGATTATTATGATTATATGATGACATGATGTATGATGATAATTATTATGATGAACTATGATGACATGATGTATGATGATGAGCTATGACGTTTGATGATGATGAATATGATGAATGATGATGCACCTATAATGTTGTTATGAGGATGATTTGTGACGTGTACATCATGCATTCATGTGCATCCGGATTTTGGTTCAGGACCTCGATTACTTTGGCTTCAATCGCATTGTGTTGATGTGAAGTGTTTTGATGTGCTCCGGTTCTCTAGTAGAATCAATCCTATTGATGGGGATCTATGGAGGGTTGATGGCCCAGTGTCCATCGTGCTGTGATGATTGGTACCACATGCATTTATTCTTGTTGCATTTGCATTTATGGGTCCTTTTGTATGAATTATGACGTTGTGGCCTTTGAGGCATATTGAAGGATATGAATGTGTTGAATATGATTATGATGCCATTTATATGTTGATTTTTATACATTGATTTTTATGAATTGTTTTACTCACCCTGCATGTTTGAATATTACCTCCACGTGGATAACTTGCAGATGATCAGGTTTAGCCGTGGACGTCGTTGAGGATTTTTGAAGTCTTTGAGTTGTTAGCCTTTTAGTTAACTTAGAGGGTCTTTCTCTGATATGTAACATCGGGTTGGGTTCTTTTGAGTTAAACTATATACTGTTGAGTTGTTTTGCTTATCTTCCCATATGAGGAAAACCTTAATTTATACCTTTTGATTTCCGATGCGTTGTGCAATTTGATGTATTTTGAGAAAATCTGTTGTACACGGAGCATTGACTTATTTTGAGCTATTGAGAAATGTACACCCTTTGAGGTGATTTTTGTTGAGTTAAATAATTTACTCTGATATCTGTGTTGTTTTGCCTTAATGTTTGTGGGGTAAAAAAGGGTGTTACATTAGTGGTATCAGAGCAGGTCGGTTTGTCCGGCCAAGTTGTCTAGTGTTAATTGTCCCCTGGTATGCGACATGTGCGTAAAAACACTGTCGGTACACGTTTGTTTTCTAACCTTTGTCTGTAGAAGTGGGAATGAATCAAGTGGGGGAGAGGCTTGTGCTTCTCCAGAATGCTGCAAGTGTGGAGTGGTGGCTCAGTGTGTCGATGAACGCTCTTATAGTTTGGTAAATATGGTTTATACCCCATCATGATTTTCGGCTGTCTATTGACAACTTGAGGGACTGATCACCCTTAATCTCTTGTTGATGGTGGACGGAGTCATGTTGGATGGGATAGACGTGTCTTGCAAGCTTAGATGGCGTGAGCAGTGAATTGCTTTGAGTTAAGCTAAGTGCTTACAGATTGTTTTGATAAGTCGGTGCATGATGGTGCTGAGATGTTTGTTTTGATGGAAACTTTGAGTGTTAATGAAAGTGGGAAAGTTGGTGGTTTGCCAATTAATTGTTATTGTCTGGAGGTTTTTCCTAATGAGATAAGTAAGTTACCGCCGGAACGCGAAGTGGAGTTGCGATCGACTTAGTTCCTGGAACTAGTCCAATATTGATGGCTCCATATCGTATGCCTGCATTGGGATTGAAAGAGTTGAAGAGGCAACTTGAAGATTTGCTTGAGAAGGTTATGTGAGGCTTTGAGTGGATTATTGATAAGTGAACAAGGTGACTATCGAGAATAAGTGTTCACTTCTAAGGATTGATGATTTGATGGATCAGTTGGTTGTTGCAAGTGTGTCCAGTAAGATAGATTTGAGAACTGGGTATCATCAGATTCGTGTGAAGGCTGAAGATATTCAGGAGACTGGTTTTAAAACAAGGTATGGACATCATGAGTATTTCGTAATGCCATTTGGTGTGACTAATGCACCATGTGGGTTTGTAGAGTATGAATAGGATTTTCCATATTTATTTGGGCAAGTTTGTGGTTGATATGATGAAGGTTGGAGCTGTATAGCAATGGGAAGCTCCAAAAACCTCTATTTGAGATTAGAAGTTTTCTTGGGTTGGCAGATTGTTATTGGAATTCATTGAAGGATTTTTCCAAGTTATCTTTGCCATTGACATAGTGGACTAGGAAGGATCAAGCTTTTGTTTAGGGATGCAAAGTATGAATAAAAGTTGCAAGAGCTTTTGAGAAGACTGACAATAACTCAGGTTTGATTTTACTGAATCCGACAGAACCATTGTGGTACATTGTGATGCTTCGTTGATGGGATTAGGAGGTGTGTGATAACACGAAATCGTATATATATTTTGATGCATAATTCAACTGAAGTTTAACTGTTTTTGATCTGATTTCGGGTTATTTCCGTGTTATTTGTCTGATGTTTTGCAGGTATTTGATAATCACGTCTAAACGAAGCAATATGAAGAAAAGAAGCAATCTCAGATGAAATATGGAAGAAAACCGGATGAAAACAACATGAAAAACGCAGAATGCTGATTTTGCTGCTGTGACGACCGTCACAACCCCATGACGACCGTCACACGGGTGACGACCATCACACATTGTGACGACCGTCATGCAGGCAAAAACGCACCACTTCAAATGCACGTGAAAGAAGCAGTTCCAAGTCCCAAATAGTGGACCACTACTCCCTGATAATTCTGCCTCAAAGTCCACCTTCTTCAAGTTATAACCGTTAGAATTCCATTTCTATAAAAAGGGAAGAAGGGGAACTCAGAAAGGGAGCCGCATTCAGACAACGAAGTGCTGCCAATTTATCTTCAGAGCAACCTTTCCAGTTTTTAATATTCTTATTTGTTTCTCTTTTCTTTTTCTGCATTCCTTTCATTTCTTCTGTAATTCTTATTTCCGTTGTACGATCAATTGGCACAAAGACCAGAATCCTGCCAACATTTGTGGAGGATCTGCCCAAAGGTCAATTGGAATATTTACAGGTTTCTCATTTTAATCGTAATTCCAGTTTTTATTATGATGCATGCTATTATTTATTGTTTTCATTTATGTTTTACCTTTCCCAAATCCATGTCTAGCTAAATTTAAGTAATCAATATGTAGTAATAATTCGAAAGGGATTTGATAATAACCGGTTGAAAATTGTCTTTTTCAAAAGATGTTTATAGTCTGAGTGTTTAAACTAATTTACTGAATAAACTTCGTCGCGAAAGCGAGAACTTATTTAAAAGTAGTTTTGCCACGAAAGTGGGAAATTAATTAAGGTACAAACCAACAAGCGAAAGCTGCGGCAAGACCAGATAGTAAACACTAGTCATTCATTTTAATAACAGCGAAAGCACTTTAAAATGAATTAGAACTTAGAGATTTCCAAAAAATAATTTTAACCCCGAATGGGACACGAAAGCGTACGTTTGGCCCTTAGAATTATGATTAGCATCAATAACCATCGTGAGGCGAGAGTCTTCAGATCACCATTTTCTGCTTAAATAAACTCTGAAAAATATTTCGTATACCGGTAACTTGTCAAATCCCCGAAGAACATAATTACTGCATATCGATTCAATTAATTATAATCTAAGTAACATTCTTAGTTCCCTTTAGTGACAATCTTTTTCCCTTAAACATTATCTACCTAGCTAAACATAGTAACTCTCGAGAACACTAGTTTGATTACGAGTCCCTGTGGGATCGATATCTATTATTACTACGCGATAGACTGTGCACTTGCAGTTAGGTTGTATTAGACATAGAAAGTCGCGATCAAGTTTTTGGCGCCGTTGCCGGGGACCCGTTTAGTCAATAGTGTAACCTTCTGTTACACCGTATAGACTAGGTTAACTATTTTCATTTTCCTTTACTAGTGCTGTCGATTGTATGCCAAGTAATCGCCCACAAGGCGATATCTTGAAACCTTCAGTCGCAGAACTAGAGCGCTTCTTACATCTAAGAAGCCGAATCATTGAGTACCAACTCAAACATAACATTCCCGATCCTCTCACTCCCATTCCCAAATCCGAAGAAGAATCAAACATGGCTGAAGGACCTCCAAACAAACCGCTGAAGGCATACGCTACACCCTCTCAGATGGAGCCTAGAAGTAGCATTGTTGCCCAAGCTATTACTCGAAACGATTTTGAGCTGAAACCATCATTGCTATCAGCCGTACAACAAAACCAATTCTTAGGAAATGCAACTGAGGATCCAAACGAACATTTAACAAAATTTGTACAATACGCAGACACAGTGAAAGCAAATGGAGTAACTCCAGACGCGATAAGACTTCGTCTTTTCCCATTCTCTCTTAGAGACAGAGCGTGGACATGGTTACAATCCTTACCATCCAATTCCGTTACGACGTGGGAACAGTTGAAGAACGTCTTCTTAGCGAGATATTTTCCGCCAAGCAAAACTGCTATGCTTAGAGCTCAAATCAACGGATTTCGACAAAAAGATACTGAATCTCTTTACGAAGCATGGGAAAGATTCAAAGATATGATGAGAACATGTCCTCACCACGGTCTAGAAGACTGGGTGACAATCCATACTTTCTATAATGGGCTTTTATACAATACTAGATTGACAATAGACGCTGCCGCGGGCGGTGCACTTATGGATAAGCCATACAACGAAGCCTACCAGCTAATAGAAAACATGTCTCAGAACCACTGCCAATGGGGAGGTGAACGCACTCCAACAGAGAAAAACAAAGCGAAAGGTGGGATGTACGAGATCAGCAGCCTTGAAAAGTTCAACGCTAAAGTAGATGCTCTAGCACAGAAGATTGACAGTCTGACCGTTAACCCCACTGCAACAGTCGCTGCCGTAACTCCAAACTGCGAGTTATGCGGAAGCACCACTCATAATGCGCCCGAATGCCCATTGCTAGCCGGAATCCCACCAGACCAAGTAAATTATGCTCAAGGAAATCCTTTCGCAAATACTTACAACCCAGGTTGGCGAAATCATCCAAACTTTTCTTACAAAAGCGAAAATGCATTGCAAATGCCTACTGCTCCGCCAGGATATCAGAAACCAGCTGCTGCTCAGACTGCACCTAGGAAATCAAACCTCGAGTTGATGATGGAAAAATTCATAGCTACTCAAGCTCAAACAAACAAAGAATTCCTGAATCAAAACATACACACTAGCGAGCAAATTAAACAGTTGACCGGAAAAATAGACGCTTTAGCCACCCACAACAAAATGTTAGAAACACAGATATCACAGTGGCTCAACAACAAGCCTCTGCTGCCGCACCCGCTGGCACATTTCCTGGACAACCCGAACAGAATCCAAAAGGTCAAGCAAATGCTGTCATATTAAGAAGTGGAAAAGAATTGGACAAACCGATCGATCCGAGGACCGAAAACTCAGCCATGCAACAAAAACCAACTGAACAAGCAGAAAAGGAATCCGAGTTAGAGAAGAAGGAAGACAACGAGAAGGAGGATACCGCAATTGAAAAAACTCAAGCACCTCCAGCACCATACAAACCAACTATCCCTTATCCTCAAAGATTAATAAACTCCAAAACGTCAGGACAGTTTAAGAAATTTGTAGAGCTCCTTAAATAGTTAAATATCACTATTCCTTTTACAGAAGTGATAACTCAAATGCCGTCATACGCTAAATTTCTCAAAGAAATCCTGTCAAATAAGAGAAAGATCGAGGATAACAAAACAGTTACACTTACTGCAGAGTGTAGCGCTATTATTCAAAACCGCATGCCTCCTAAATTAAAAGACCCAGGTAGTTTCTCCATACCCTGCGTCATAGGAAAGTTCGTGATAGACAAAGCTCTATGCGATTTAGGAGCCAGTATCAGTGTTATGCCTCTATCTATATGCGGAAAGCTGAATATGGGAGACCTCAGACCAACCAAAATGTCCTTACAATTAGCTGACCGATCAGTAAAATACCCCGTCGGAATACTGGAAAACGTTCCAGTACGCATAGGACAATTCTACATCCCAACCGACTTCATAATCATGGACATCAAAGAGGACTCTGTTACCCCAATTATCCTAGGAAGACCGTTCCTAGCTACAGCCGGAGCTATTATAGACGTGAAGAAAGGAAGGCTAACATTCAAAGTAGGAGAAGAAAAGATAGAGTTCATTCTCACCAAGTTCTTACAAGCACCAGCCATAGACGATACCTGCTATTTAGTAGACGAAATTGACGAATGCATAAGAGAACTTGAAAATGAAGAGACCACGTATTCAGAAATAATAAAGATTCAAATACCCGATATTTCTGAAGACGATGATTGGCGTAAACCGTATAAAGACGACAACCTAAGCGAAAGCTTAACACTGACTCCAAACCATATGCCAGGTCCGAAGAACCCATCTTTAGAACTTAAAACACTACCCAAAAACCTTAGATATGAATTCCTAGACGATGAACTAAAAAGACCAGTGATAGTCAACGCCGACTTAGGACAACCAGAAACTGAAAAGCTATCAGAAGTCCTAAAGAAGTACCCCACCGCGTTAGGCTATAACATAAGCGATCTAAAAGGTATAAGCCCTTCAATCTGTATGCATCGAATTACAATAGAGGAAGACTCTAAAACCTCTAGAGAGCATCAGAGGAGACTGAACCCCATCCTAAGCACTGTAGTCAGAGATGAAGTAAAGAAATTGCTAGATGCAGGAATCATCTATCCAATCTCCGATAGTGAATGGGTTAGCCCAGTTCATGTCGTACCAAAGAAAGGAGGAGTCACAGTAGTTAAAAACGAAAAAGGCGAATCAATAACAAAAAGAGTCGTGACTGGAAGCAGGATGTGCATTGATTATAGGAAGCTTAACAAAGCCACACGAAAAGATCACTTCCCGTTACCCTTCATAGACCAAATGTTGGAAAGATTAGCCAAACATTCATATTTCTGCTATCTAGATGGTTATTCAGGATTTTTCCAAATTCCCATTCATCCTGACGACCAAGAAAAGACTACATTCACATGTCCTTATGGTACTTTTGCTTACCGCCGAATGCCGTTCGGACTCTGTAATGCTCCAGCAACCTTCCAAAGATGCATGATGGCAATCTTCGTAGATTTCATAGACGACATCATGGAAGTATTTATGGACGATTTCTCGGTATGTGGACAAAGTTTCGAAGGATGCCTACAAAACTTAGAAATGGTATTAAAACGTTGTGTAAAAGTGAACCTCGTCCTAAATTGGGAAAAATGCCATTTTATGGTCCGACAAGGAATAGTTCTAGGACATGTCATATCAAATAAAGGAATTGAGGTCGACAAAGCTAAAATAGAGATTATAAAAGATCTCCAACCTCCAAAATCCGTACGAGAAATACGGAGTTTTCTCGGACATGCCGGTTTCTACCGAAGATTTATAAAAGATTTTTCAAAAATCACAAAACCTTTGACCGGCCTGTTGATGAAAGATGTTGAGTTCGTCTTCGACGACGACTGTTTAAAAGCATTCGAAACATTAAAATCAGCCCTTATCACCGCACCGATTATGCAACTACCCGATTGGCGACTACCGTTCGAAATCATGTGCGATGCGAGTGATTATGCCGTAGGCGCAGTTCTAGGACAAAGGAAGGACAAGAAACTCCATGCCTTCTACTATGCCAGTATAACCTTAGATCCTGCCCAAATGAACTACGCTACCACAGAAAAGGAACTTCTAGCAGTTATATTTGCGCTTGACAAATTCCGTTCTTACTTAGTAGGAGCAAAAATTATCATATACACAGACCACGCTGCCATAAGGTACCTAATAAGCAAAAAGGATGCCAAACCAAGACTATTGAGATGGATCCTGTTATTACAAGAGTTTGACTTAGAAATCAAAGATAAGAAAGGAACCGAGAACGTTGTTGCAGATCACTTATCCCGAATAGAAGGCATCAAACATGAACCAGTAACGATAAACGATGATTTCCCGTACGAACGTCTGATAGCCAAATTAGAAAGTGACATGCCTAACTCAATCTCGGAAGATCCAGAATTCGAAAAAGCCGTAGAAGCCGTCTATGCCCAAGTCACATTACCTTGGTATGCTGACATCGTTAATTACCTCGCTGCAGGCGTGCTTCCACCGGATCTCACTTATCAGCAAAAGAAGAAATTCTTCCACGATCTGAAACACTATTATTGGGACGAACCTCTACTCTTCAAGAGAGGGGCCGACAACATTTACCGTCGCTGTGTCCCAGAGGAAGAAATAGAAAATATCATTTCCCAATGCCATTCAGCACCATATGGTGGTCATGCTAGTACATCCAAGACGTGCGCTAAGATTCTCCAAGCCAACTTATTCTGGCCTAACCTCTGGAAAGACGTCCACATCGCTGTGCTAAAATGTGATCGATGCCAACAAACTGGCAACATCTCACGATGCGATGAAATGCCTCAGAAAGGAATCTTAGAAGTAGAAATCTTTGACGTATGGGGAATAGATTTCATGGGACCATTCCCACCTTCTTTTGGTAATAACTACATACTCGTCGCTATAGACTATGTGTCTAAATGGATAGAAGCCATTGCTGCTCCAACAAATGAAGCACGAGTAGTAATCAAACTCTTCAAAAACACAATCTTTCCTAGATTCGGTGTACCCAGACTCGTCATTAGTGACGGCGGATCTCACTTCATATCGCGAATATTCGATAAACTTCTTTCTAAATATGGAGTCCGACACCGAGTAGCTACACCTTATCATCCGCAAACTAGCAGACAAGTAGAGGTCTCGAACAGGGAAATAAAATAGATATTGGAAAAGACTATCGCTACCTCAAGGAAAGATTGGTCCTCAAAGCTACATGAAGATTTATGGGCTTATAGGACCGCTTTTAAGACACCAATAGGTACTACACCCTACAAGTTAGTTTACGGTAAATCCTGTCATCTCCCTGTAGAATTAGAGCATAAGGCCTTCTGGGCCATTAAAACACTCAATTTCAACTACACTGAGGCAGGAGAAAAGAGAATCTTGAACTTACACGAATTGGAAGAACTTCGATTAGACGCTTACGAAAATGCCCGTATCTACAAAGAACGAACTAAAAAGTGGCATGATAAACGTTCAGTCAAGAAACAATTCAGTGTGGGAGACATCGTACTGCTATTTAATTCAAGATTAAAACTCTTCCCAGGTAAACTAAAATCTAGGTGGTCTGGACCTTATGAAGTGACTAAAGTACTTCAGAGTGGAGCTGTTGAAATTACCGATAAGACGAATGCACCGTTTATCGTAAACGGGCAACGTCTAAAACATTATAATAAGAACGAAAACAGCCCTCAAGTCTGCAGTATAGCATTGCTTGAGCTTCCAGCTCAAACACCCG
The DNA here is from genome assembly GCA_963859935.3 of Lathyrus sativus. Classification (NCBI taxonomy): domain Eukaryota; kingdom Viridiplantae; phylum Streptophyta; class Magnoliopsida; order Fabales; family Fabaceae; genus Lathyrus; species Lathyrus sativus. The sequence continues at coordinate 362,727,701 of OZ012739.1, forward strand.
AATAGTTTGTCACCAAGCTATCGTCAGGCTTTAGACGTCAAAAACAACGCTTACTGGGAGGCAACCCAATTTTCCCGCATTTTCCTCGTTACTGTATTTCATTTTTATTTAAAATTTTACTTTGAAACTTTAACAAAAATTCTAAACTTAAAATTACTACTATTTGTACTTTCGTTTGTTTTCATATTTTTATTTTTATTTTATTTTTCTCTTTTGTCTTTTGTTTTTCCGCTTTTTGTTTTTAAAAAATCCTGACTTCAAACTTCTGTTTTAAACTTTTCAGGATTTTAAAAGTCTTCAAAACATTCCTCCTGTTTTTCTCCGACTTACCTGCGAGTATGGCCGAGTACGACTTCACAAAGGTTCATTTTTGAGGACTAGCTCAAAAGGCAAGATTTGCAACACTAACTGAAAGAGAAATAGCCTTAACGCTGTATTATGATAAGTCTACCATGGATAAACTAGGAATCACAGATAGCATCCAATACCTGTTCAATCAACTGGGTTGGGAGAACACTGCTTTGAAAACACGTTTTGCTACCTATAAGGACCTCACCTACGAATTCCTTAGTTCCTTCAGATACCTACCCAACTATGGTTTTGGATCCAACACAAAGCTGATTACCTTTCGAATGTTTGGAATGGACCAAACCCATAGCCGGATGACACTAGCTAACCTCCTAGGATTTCCTAGCGGACCGCATGTGTTCATCAGTGCAGAAGATGACGATATTGATTTTGAACTCGACCAATTCTGGGGTAGAATCACAGGCGACTATCACCCTGAACCAGACAGAATGTACAATGATGATATTCATAACCCAGCTTTCAGATACTTTCACAAGATACTGGCTCACACCCTTTTCGGGAAAGAAGAAAATATTACTACAATATCTAAAGAGGAGTTATTCATCATGTTCTGTGCTTCTCAGGGACGTACAGTAAATGCAGTGCCTTTCATGATGAGATCTTTCAGACGCCTCACTCAGGACCCACAATCACCTATTCTTATAGGAGGCCTCGTGACAATGATTGCCCACGAGCTTGGCCTTAGATTCCACCTTAATGCTAGCACCAGTTTTGGCACCATCCAACCTATGAGTATCCAGTTTTGCTTTAACAGGCGCATTTTAGGAACTATGGGACCTGGACCTTACGAGTACCTCATAAATGAAAAACCTGTCCAGCTATTCACACTGCCTAATCATCAGATGACAAGTATCCACAACAAGGACAACTGGCTTTATGAATTGGATGAGCCTATGGGACCTCCTTCACCTCAGTCAACACCACAGAACTATATGTACGACAGTGACCACATCTCTGAGGCACACGACTATATGTACTATGAGGATGCTGTATCAGAAGCTGAAGTAGACCCTACGACTCCTCCGCATTACAACACCTATCCCGAGCCTATTCCTGAGGAGACCACCGACAAAATGGATACTATTCTACTCCGATTAGACAACGTCGATGCAGCTCTGACTACTGTAAAAGACGACATCGCAGGCATACACAGCGAACTGGTAGTTTTTATGGACTTAGTCTGTGACCAGCTCGACTACTACGCACGGAAGTTCGATGAGTTGAAGGCACGAAAAGACTAGATACTAGTTTTAGTTTAGTTTAGTTTAGTTTAATCATTTAGATTTTCGCATTGTTAATTTCTTTATGTATTACATTACAATCATTCTAAATTCTTGTTATTTCAATTATAGTCTTTATTCATTTATTCTGTTTTTACATTATTTCAATTATAGTCTTTATTCATTTATTCTGTTTTTACATTATTCATTGTTTATTGGCTGCTATAATACATTGCCATATCAATACTAGGCCTAAAAGTCACTGCAAGAACACCCTCACAGCAAAATTCTGCGTTCTGCAGATTTTGTTGGTGTGACGACCGTCACAGGAGCCTGACGAGCGTCACGCGAGTGACGACCATCACAGATACGTGACGACCGTCACGAACCCCAAACTGTTATCTGATATAACAGGGGTTGCGTTTTCTCTCCCACTCATCTCCTTTCAACTTCCAATCATCAGAAACTCCCACCCCACTCCAACTTTTCGTTTTCCCCACATTGCACCATATATTCCAACTCCCATCTCAACTTCCTACCACACTTCTATTACATTTTTCCACTCCACAGAACCAACTCATTCCTCCAACAATGGCGAGAAACCACGAAACCCCAGACCTCAGCAACATTGTGTTCAGCGACGGTGACTCAGGCGAAAGACAGCGAGCCAACTACATCGCATTCCATCAACGGTCACTCCAGCCGACTCATTATCCACATATCCCATCGCTCACAGAGATCGGACTCCTTGACGGTGTCACTTGGATGCTTCAAAGAGCCGGCATCTGGAACCTCTTCACCAATCCACTGCCGACGTACGAACAACTCACCCTCGAGTTCCTAAGTTCGTTTACCTACGTCACTTTTAGCGGCGACCTCAACCAACACTCCGGCGCCGCATGCTTCCGAATGTTCAGCATAAACTATCAAGTGAACCAGAACAAGATTGCCGCCATCCTGCAACTCCCTCGTGGCGACAATGCTCACCGCCGCCTCACCGATCAGTTTCAGCACGAAGCCTTCGCGCTCTGGTACCAGTTGACCGGCATCAATGCCGATGGTTGGGATTCTCTGCACGCAACGCATATCCACAGCCCGACCATCCAGTACTTCCACCGAGCATTGAGCAACACCATCTTCTCCCGGGACAACAACCATAAGGTGAACTCGACAGAGCTCTTCTTCCTCCGCTGTGTCTTCAACAACGAGCCTATCAACGCCGCTCCGTTCCTCCTGGCCCACATTCAGGCCAACTGTAACCGTGGCTCCAAGCCATTTTACTTTGGCGGAATTGTCACTGCCATTGCACTTGGGCTGAACCTCGGTGACCGCCTCCAGCACCTCCATGCCATCCCCTCGGTGTTCCTTGACACCGACCACTGCAAAGCCTCTCACCTCATCCGTTCCAGAGCCGATGGCAAGTACCATCCGATAGTGCGTGGCAAAACCGTCCGAAGCATCATCCTTCCATCACGCACCCAGATACACCCAGAGGATCGTACCAACTGGTTATTTGACCTCACTGCCCCTCCTGCTGCCGCTGCTCCAACTCAGGACCACACCTAAGGTTCTGACGACGAAATCCAAGCTGAGTTGGACAGACCAGAGCAACCGGAGGCATCGCATCCTCTTCCTTCCGAAGGCACATCCTCCCGCCGCCGCCGCCGCCATCGTCCAGTGCCCGACTACTCAGAAGAGGACCTCCGCCGCTCTCTCGACCAGCAGGCCCAGATACTCGCTATGATGCAGCAGCAGAATCAACGAGCAGAGCAATTCGAAGCTTGGTATCGGACCCAAATGCAACAACTACAAACCGGCCAAGAAACCATTACTGAGAACTTGGCGAATCTGACCTTGCAGGTCGAAGGACTCCGCGACTATGTCTACCACACCGGAGCTATGAGTTTTGAGGACTGAGTCGCCCAAGTCAGAGCCAGAGGACGAGAGCGAGGACGTGACCGAGGCAGAGGCCGTGATTAGTTACCATTTTCCTTATTTGTTTACTATATTTGCAGTTTCTATGTACTTTCATTTCCGTTGTATCTCCCTCTCGCATTCTTTCAAATCAGTGGGGACACTGATTGAGATAGTGTGGGAGCGGAGCGTTTATTTCCTATTCCATTGTACTTTGAATTTCGTAATTTCTATTCAAACATTTTCTATTTTTAGCAAATAAAGCTCGTTTATATATCCTTTTTTCGTTATGCAAACATCCCCACGTTATTCAACGTAAACAAAATTTTTTCGTTCGTTCCTCAAAAGCAAAAGCATCACGAGAATGCGCCCGAGTTCAAACCATGTTTCGAAACTCCGAGGAGACGACAATTCTAACAAAACCAGTACCGTCCTGACATCTTAGATCTCCGGTTTATGCGAGTCGGTTTCACTACCTACATGTACCAAAGTCTCAAGTGTCTACGCAAACTCAACCCCTAGTAGTTTATACTAGCAGTCAGCACCATCCTAAAGCACTTCTAAGCGAGCGACCGATGCAAATAAGTGTATGATCTCCAAAAAGATGAAAAATCATGAAAAGAAAGCCATTTAGCAAAAAAATATAAAAACACGTTTCCTTCTAAGTTAGGTGCTCCTCACCCGAGCATTTAGCCCAACGGCACGAAAGCTCATTGAAAAATCAATGATATAAGCTTATGATCAATGAAGAAGATCAAAACAAAAATGAGATCATATTCACTAACAGGTCGACTTGCCATGAAAGTGTATGGACAACGGGCTTAATGTGATTGCGCTAGAACAAACAGGGTGAACTTGCCGCGAGAACCTTGACACCAAGCTACAGTAGCATGACTGGGACCAATTTGCATAAGAAGGAGACCTCCGAAGACTTGTAGTCCAGTGTCGTCATGGTACTCGTTTTGTTCTTACTAAGAATCCCGGTTTTTCCCAACTTTGCGAACGAAGAAGCTGCCTCGTGCTTGCCGACTTTTCCTGTTTTACTTGAGGACAAGCAAAGATTCAAGCTTAGGGGAGTTTGATAACACGAAATCGTATATATATTTTGATGCATAATTCAACTGAAGTTTAACTGTTTTCGATCCGATTTCGGGTTATTTCCGTGTTATTTGTCTGATGTTTTGCAGGTATTTGATAATCAAGTCTAAACGAAGCAATATGAAGAAAAGAAGCAATCTCAGATGAAATATGGAAGAAAACCGGATGAAAACAACATGAAAAACGCAGAATGCTGATTTTGCTGCTGTGACGATCGTCACAGCCCCATGACGACCGTCACACGGGTAACGACCGTCATGCAGGCAAAAACGCCCCACTTCAAATGCACGTGAAAGAAGAAGTTCCAAGTCCCAAATAGTGGACCATTACTCCCTGATAATTCTGCCTCAAAGTCCACCTTCTTCAAGTTATAACCGTTAGAATTCCATTTCTATAAAAAGGGAAGAAGGGAAACTCAGAAAGGGAGCCGCATTCAGACAACGAAGTGCTGCCAAGTTATCTTCAGAGAAACCTTTCCAGTTTTTAATATTCTTATTTGTTTCTCTTTTCTTTTTCTGCATTCCTTTCATTTCTTATGTAATTCTTATTTCCGTTGTACGATCAATTGGCACAAAGACCAGAATCCTGCCAACATTTGTGGAGGATCTGCCCAAAGGTCAATTGGAATATTTACAGGTTTCTCATTTTAATCGTAATTCCAGTTTTTATTATGATGCATGCTATTATTTATTGTTTTCATTTATGTTTTACCTTTCCCAAATCCATGTCTAGCTAAATTTAAGTAATCGATATGTAGTAATAATTTGAAAGGGATTTGATAATAACCGGTTGAAAATTGTCTTTTTCAAAAGTTGTTTATGGTCTGAGTGTTTAAACTAATTTACTGAATAAACTTCGTCGCGAAAGCGAGAACTTATTTAAAAGTAGTTTTGCCACGAAAGTGGGAAATTAATTAAGGTACGAACCAGCAAGCGAAAGCTGCGGCAAGACCAGATAGTAAACACTAGTCATTCATTTTAATAACAGCGAAAGCACTTTAAAATGAATTAGAACTTAGAGATTTCCAAAAAATAATTTTAACCCCGAATGGGACACGAAAGCGTACGTTTGGCCCTTAGAATTATGATTAGCGTCAATAACCATCGTGAGGCGAGAGTCTTCAGATCACCATTTTCTGCTTAAATAAACTCTGAAAAATATTTCGTATACCGGTAACTTGTCAAATCCCCGAAGAACATAATTACTGCATATCGATTCAATTAATTATAATCTAAGTAACATTCTTAGTTCCCTTTAGTGACAATCTTTTTCCCTTAAACATTATCTACCTAGCTAAACATAGTAACTCCCGAGAACACTAGTTTGATTACGAGTCCCTGTGGGATCGATATCTATTATTACTACGCGATAGACTGTGCACTTGCAGTTAGGTTGTATTAGACATAGAAAGTCGCGATCAGTGTGCTAATGCAATATCAGCAAGTATAGCTTATGCTTTAAAGTAACTTAAAGGGCATAAGAGGAATTAGATGACACATGATTTAGAGTTGGTTGTTGTTGTGAGTGTGTCGAAGCGTTGGAAGCTTTATTTGTTTGGTTCGAGAATTGAGATGTGTAGTAATCGTAAGAAATCGAAGTACTTCTTTGATCAAAATGAGTTGACTGTGAGGAAGAAGAGATGATTGAGACTTCTGAAGGATGATGGTTTTGGGTTGAATTACCATTCAGGTAAAACAGACGTGGTAGCTGATGTATTGATTTGGAAATCTTGCATATACCAATGACGATGGTAAAAGAGTTAGAACTGATTGAGCAATTTCGTGATATGAGCTTGGTTTGTGAAGAGACTTCTTATGGAGTTAAGCTTAGTATGTTGGACCTTACTAGTTGTATTCTTGATGAGATTCAATAAGGTCAGAAATCTGATTTGGGTTGGTAGATTGGTTGAAGAGTTTGTATATGTTGGTTAGACTTTCCAGAGGTCGAAGATTGAACATCAGAGACCATTGGGTCTGACGCAACCGTTGAATATTCCAGAGTGGAAATGGGATAGTATTTCCATGGATTTTCTGTCGGGTTTGCCGAAGACTGTGAGAGGGATATGATTCAATTTGGGTGATTTTGGATAGATTGACTAGATCAACTCATTTTATACCAATGAGGATTAATCATTCTATGTTGAAGCTAGCTGAGATGTATATTGAGGAAGCTGTGAAGTTGTATGAGATATCGTCGAATATTATGTCAGATGGAAATCTGAGATTTACATCGAGATTTTGCGAGAGTTTACAGACGCTTTGGGTACCATATTGAAGTTGAACTCTGCCTATCATCCGTGGACGGATGGACAGACAGAGAGAACTATCCAGTCTTTAGAGGATTTGTTGAGAGCTTGTGTGTTGGATCAAAGTGGATTGGGGGATAGTTATTTGCTGTTGGTTGAGTTTACCTACGATAACAATTACTATTCTAGTATCAGAATGGTACCGTATGAGGCTTTGTATGGTAGGAGGTTGTTGCGGTGAAATTTGGATGTCAAGCTATTGATTAACTTGAATCTTAATTCATTTACAACCAGTCTTTGATTTATCCGAAGGAAAGGTTAAAGAAAGGGGAAAACCTATATTTTTGCATTGTAAACACAACGCGGGGAAAGATCTAGAGTTCGGGGGTTGGTTAAGTTTAGGGAAGGTATTAGTATCCTAAACCTCTGTAGTACTCTACAGGAACCTCTTGTTTTAAATGTTCATTATTGCTATGTTATCTGCTTAAGGGTATTGCTAAGGGTAAGAGTGAAGAGAGAGACTTAAAGGGGTTAGTACTAAATATACTCGCCAAGACTCGCATCTTGTGCCTACGTATCCTGGGTAGGGGATGGAATCAGAGTATTCGTAGTTCCCCTCGCAGAGCGAGATGAGGAACTTCTTGACTGTGGTCAAGGTTTCTGGGGGAAAGTAAGTGTTCATAAGGAAGCGCTTACTTTGGAGTGCGGAGACTCCGATTTCTACATTATGAGTTGAATTAAGAGGGTAAAGATGAGTATTCCATGGCGGGAAACTTATATGGAGTACAACGACTCCTAATCCTAAGACTAGGATGAAGGGTTGGATGTCCACGGCGGGACGCCTAAATATGAGTATGGCGACTCGGGTCTTAAGGCTAGGATAGGATGAAGGTAAGGTATTGACTCGGCGGTCAAAAGCGTGTAACCTCTCTTGGAGGGGGTTAGCGGTATAACGGAAGTGATAATGGTAAATGCAGGCAATGGTATATAATTGATGATGGCAGAGTGGATATCGTACAATGAGCAAGTGATTAAAGATAAATGGATAAATGGAGAATGATGGTTAAACGACAGTTTGATTTAGAAGCCAATGATTAATTGTTTTTGAGATTTTTTGAGAATATTAAAATTCAAGTCTAAGTCAAGATGTTAAAATTAGCTAAATGAATATGGGAAAAACTAAGTTAATCTTAAGTTGAAAGTTATTTATATTTTTTAAGAAAAAGTGGGCTAATTATAAATTAAAAAGGATTAAAGTTCTAAACTTGTTTTTGGATAAAATGTTTGTTTGGGTTACTTCTACCTATTATTTTATTTTATTATTTTTATTAAATTAAAATTAAAATTTAAAATTTAAATCTAAAAAATATTTATCATTTAAAAAGCTAAATTAACTTTTTTTATTTTTTATTATTATACCTTTTTTATAAATCAATTTTTTATATTAAATATGTGTTTTTCAGATTTTTAATAAATTAGTTAGTAGTTAGTTGGGTTAGTGTTAGTATTTTTTATTAATAATAATTAAGAATTACAAATTAATACAGAAAATAAATAAACAAAATAAGTAAAAAACTAAAAAAAACTAAATAAAACAAAAAAAGTGGGTTGGGCCGGTGGTGATGAACCCACCGGACCCAACCCGGTCCGGATCCAGCAATCCAAAGGGGGGAAAAGGTTTGTCTGAAATCCTACATCTTCTTCAATCAACGGCGCATCCCCTTCTCTTTCTCTCCTCTGCTTCTCGCTGTTTTTCTTCTGGAAACCTAAAACAAACACAGACACTCAAATGGAAAAAGAATTGTTACCCAAAATGAAACAAAACGATGGTAGAAGGACAACCATTCCCGGTGAGAGTGTTAGCGATGACGGTTTTGGACGGAATGGCGACACGGAGTCGAGGGCGATTCGCGGAGAAATCAACGGGATAAGTTTCTTACTTCAAATTTTCTTGTGTGTATGTAGGGTTTTTATGAGGATTTCGGTGATTTCTGTGTGTTCGTGATTGTAATCTTCTGCGAGGGTTTGTGAATGTGTGTGTCCGAGTTCTCTTTTCAATGATTGATTTTCCTTCTTTTTTATAGGCTCAAAGGATTAATTGAAGAAATCAGGCAATTAAACATGGTGATGAACTTTCCATCTTGAGGTAAACATGTTTGCGGCCTGTTTAGATTTTGTTTCAATCTCAGAGTTCTACTTTTGGCAATGTTTTCATGACTTCAAATTCGTTTTGATGATAGTTGGAGCATGTTTGATTTAATTTGGAAAATTTTGAATGCTGTGATAATTGAGTTTCTGCTTTCACTTAATTTGGTCTGAACATGATTTTGCATCTTTATGATTGATGATCTGTCATGAATATTGGTATTATGGAATGCTGGACTTCATTTATTTTCTTTTTCTTTGCAGTACTAATCTAGGATATACCAGAGCATTTGGATTGATGAAGAATATTTTATTTGACACTGCAACGAGCTTTGGATTTGTTAATCCACCGGTGAAGAGAGCAAATGAGAAATCAGATTGCTGATTAATCAACTGAAGTGTCAAGGTACCTTTCCCCGTGTTTTTTGTAATTGTTACTGAAGAAATTAGCGTACTGAAGCTTGATAGGTGCAGAACACAAGAATGAAGGGTTGACATGTTTATTTCCTGCAGGGCAAGTAGAAGCACTGAAGTTTCCAGGAGAGAAGACTCCAATCCAGTCATCTATTGTTGGATTTGGATTACTATATTTCAGCGTAACAAATTCGATATTTTGTCCCTTGAAGCCAAGTTGATTAGGAGTAGCTTTGATAAAAGCATCAAGATCAAGAGCAAAAACTGTATCATGAACTGCAACTTTTGAGAGTGGTTGATGCAAATCGGCCACCGTTTCCTTAAGGATTGAAAGAATAACCAAACAAAAAACAACAATCGAAACTTCTTCTCCATATCAGCCATCACCCTTGGAGAAGAAGGAAACGTGCAGTGAGTGAAAGGTTGCAGGTTTTATGAATTAGGAAGACTGAGTATAGTATAAAGAAGTTGTACTTTACATCAGAATTATGGCTTAGACTATAGTAAGTGGCTTTGGATATCATTGCCTTTTTGAATTTAAATCCAAATGCTCGGTTGTAATTTGAAGTGCTTACACCGTTTTCTCACTTTGCTTGTCTCGTTTGTGGAATAGCTCTGTTTCCATATTCATTAATGGTTTGTCCTAGTGTTGTGCAGGTTCCATGGAGGCTGTTGCTGTTTGTTGATGATTCTAGCAACATTGAGAACGGAAATGACACCGACATCCTTAGTGGCCTGTCTCTGAGTATTATTGAAATAAGCTGGGACCATAACGATAGCATCACAGGTTGTCTTGCCACGGAATGCTTCAGCAGTTTCCTTCATCTTAGTCAGAATTAAAACACTGACTTCCTCAGGGCTGAACACTTTGGTTTCAACATCCTTATTAACAATCTTGTAAGGAACAAACTTCATGTCTCTCTGGACTTCCTTATCTTCAAATTTTTTCTATAAGTCTGTTAACATCAAGATGGTTCTTTCAGGGTTAACAGATGCTGCCAAATTCTTTGCAGCCTCACCAATGAGTCTTTCACTATCAGTGAAAAAAAACCATGATGGAGTGATACGGTTACCTTGGTCATTGGCTATGATTTCAACATGACCGTTCTTGTAAACACCAACACACGAATAGATTGTTCCAAGATCACCCCCAATAACTGTGACCGGCCTGAAGACGATGGAGCCATGGTGGTTTGTTGTGATTAAAACCTGTTAATGACTTTGAAATTGTTCTGTCATGCTTTTGTTAACAGGAATGAAATTGATGGGTGTTAGGGGCTGCCATGTCCTCATGAAGACAACCCTCACATCCAACACATATCATTAACATTGCGTGAGTAAAATGCTTTTTATTTTCATGGTTTTGGTGTAGTTAAGCTTTGTCAACCGATAACTACTGAATAACCGACAATTTGCAGGTGCCTTCGCGAGCATCAGGAAGAAACACTTCAACTTAATTGGATTACAACGACGTGTACACTTACCGATATTATATCCAAAATCCAACCGTTCACCGGTGGTTACCCCTGTATAGCAGTGAGAATTCCCTCTGGCTTCTCCAAAATGGTTGATATCTCATACTGTTTTAGATTAATTCCTTTCTGAGATGAAAAAAACCTGTAGCACAAACCTCTTTATTGAAAGCTGGCGGGAGTGATCCGAAGAATGGAGAGGTTTCAAAACATGAAGATGTGTGCACTCGGCAGTAGCTAACTCGCAAACGACGCCAGTGAATTCAAGGCAAATGCAAACCTATCAAAAGAAAATCTGATGGCACCGCCTTAGGGAGAACGGATTTCAGTCTTTGAAGCAATTCAACTTTTGATTTCTACCTTATGGATAACTTTTTCTTATATTTTTAGAAATCCAGCTGTAAATTCAATGTATAAACTTTGTACTTAGGACCTGATTGTCTTGGCAAACGCATTTGGGATTCCAAATCCTTACACTCTATCTTGTAAACTTTCCTTAAATTTTGAAATGATAATTTGAACGTAAGTTTGAAGCTTTGGAACTTCTGGGGACCTTAATAATTACGAGTGAATTTGATCATCCGTCTTGAACTTTTCCTCATGCAAACAATTCTTTAGTGAAATAATCCTAAGCAAAGCTAACTGGGCTTTAATTAACCTTTTACACAAGGATTCCACAAATTGGTCCTCTTGAATATGGATTTTATTTGGATTTAGCTAAGACCTTGATGACAACCCATGAAACTCTTTCGTCACTTGTAGCATATCCTGGCATTAGATTCTTTGATTTTAAAAGTGAAACAGAACTCAATGAGATCTAAAGGCTTGAATCTTAAGAATCTCCAACACTTTCCTCTATTTTTGATACTCGTATATATCGTACACCTTTATCTTGAAAGATCTTTGAGATTGAAGATACCCCCTAGCCGTACAACACACTACAATACTTCATTTGTTCCCTAGACAAACATCTTTGTATTGACCATGAGCTCATAAAACGGAAACCTGTCCTTCTCTCATATCCACCGAGTCTCAGCGTGTCTCGTAAGAGAGGTGTCTCCTGATGTGCATACATACGAGGGGTTTATGACCGACAACCTTTCTTCAGCAAACCTGCAAAATAAACATAAACTAGATAAAATAGTTAGTTATGCATAGATGATGGACCTGAATGACATACGAACTGATCCATGAATCTAAGGGTAAAATTTGGGGTATGACAGAGGTGTAGGACTCCTTTGTGTTGGTATGAGTCAGGCGAGAGTGTTATGCTCAGACCTGAGATTGTGCGAGAGATGAATGAGAAGATCAAGAGGATCCATGAAAATATGGATGTTTCGCAGGGTCGTCAGAAGAGTTACCATGATAAGAGGAGGAAAGCACTTGAATTTCAAGGGGGAGATCATGTGTTTTGAGAGTTACGCCGGTAACTGGTGTTGGTCGAGCTTTGAAGTCTCGGAAGCTCACACCGTGTTGTCTGTATCAGAGTGGCGCAGCGGAAGCGAGGGAGTGAATCGTGTGTACTTTTGGGTTGATTTAGGTTCTGGAGCGTAACAGCGTTTTGCTGTCCGTCACGACTGTTCATGTTTTCGATCAAAATCGTTTTGGACGTAACTTTTGATCTGTAAGTTCATTTTGGCTCCCGTTAGAAGCGTTGGAAAGCTAATGTACAGGGCTATAACATAGTATAGATAAGGGAATTGGTTTCCCAATATTTTTTTTATATCTAATTATGTTTGAGAAGGCAATTGTGTATATGTTGTATTAATGAATCATGTTCTGGTTCAGTGATGTCTTGATGTTTTGATGCTGCAATTTTCCTGATGAATTACCATGAGGGTAACTGTGATAATATGTGATAATATGATGAATTAACGTGATTAGGACTGTGAAGTTTATGTGATTAGTAAGCGATAGTATGAGAATTACCGCGAGTATAACTATGAATTAATATGTGATAATATGATAAATTAATATGAGTATGTATGTGAGCGCTATGTGATTTGTATATGATTATATGAGAATTTCTATGATGTATGATGATGATTATATGATGACATGATGTATGATGATGAATATTATGATGAAATATGATGACATGACGTATGATGATGAGCTATGACGTTTGATGATGATGAATATGATGAATGATGATGCACCTATGATGTTGTTATGAGGATGATTTATGACGTGTGTATCATGCATTCATGTGCATCCGGACTTTGGTTCAATACCTCGATTACTTTGGTTTCAATCTCATTGTGTGGATGTAAAGTGTTTTGATGTGCTCCGGTTCTCTAGTAGAATCGATCCTATTAATGGGGATCTATGGAGGGTTGATGGCCCAGTGTCCATCATGCTGTGATGATTGGTACCACATGCATTGAGTCTTGTTGCATTTGCATTTATGGGTCCTTTTGTATGAATTATGACGTTGTGGCCTTTGAGGTATATTGAAGGATATGAATGTGTTGAATATGATTATGATGCCATTTATATGTTGATTTTTATACATTGATTATTATGAATTGTTTTACTCACCCTACATGTTTGAATGTTACCTCCACGTGGATAACATGCAGATGATCAGGTTTAGCCGTGGACGCCGTTGAGGATTTTTGAAGTCTTTGAGTTGTTATCCTTTTGGTTAATTTAGAGGGTCTTGCTCTGATATGTAACATCGGGTTAGGTTCTTTTAAGTTAAACTATATACTGTTGATTTATTTTGCTTATCTTCCCGTATGAGGAAAACCTTGATTTATACCTTTTGAGTTCCGCTGCATTGTGCAATTTGATGTATTTTGAGAAAACCTGTTGTACACTGAGCATTGACTTATTTTGAGCTATTGAGAAATGTACACCCTTTGAGGTGATTTTTATTGAGTTAAATAATTTACTCTGATATCTGTGTTATTTTGCCTTAATAATTGTGGGGTAAAAAAGGGTGTTATAACCGAGACTGGTAAAAAGGCTCATATTGGTCAAAAGTGATTAAAAATTCATCGAGAGATAAGATGAGCGCGCTAAGTCAGATTTTAAAAGAAAGTAGGTCAAAAACTAGCGCCTACAAGCTTAAATTCGAAAATTTTTAATCGTTGATTTTTCTCGTATATTCGAGATACAATTTAGCCATTCCGTTTATATATCCAAGAAATTTGTTCTGGCTAATCATTTTGTGAATTATTCGCGGTAAAATGCCCGTTATACTGTACAAGCAATGCAAATTGAAAATAAAGTCAGGCGAGTGAAAATTTAAAACAGGTAGGACAAATTTGGGGTATGGCACTTTCCAACAACTTTCTCATGCTTGTAGTTTGCTTTGGAACTTCTAAATTTCATGAAACCATCCTTGGATTTCAACCAAACCAAGTAACCATACCATTGGCAATTCTGAAGAACAAGAAGCCTCACTCTTTCTCTATAAATAGAGGCTCATTCCAAGCCTCTAACACAACAAAAACCTCAAAATTTCTCCCTCAAAAACCTCTAAAACCAGAAACTTGTATCTTGCTCATTTTGTGCCAAGTAACCCCAAGCTTGCACAAACATAGCCATTCTTCATTCCACACCTAAAACCACCAATCCAACCATTCAAAAACATCACAAACCCTCCCTTGAAGGTGTCCAAACCTGCTAAGCCAGAAAGTCAACCTTCAAAACCTCATTTCTTTGACTTTTTTCATTTTTCAAGCCAAGTCTTGATTCTGACCATTTCCAAACACTCCATCACTTTAAACACAACCTATAAAACTTCCCTAAGCTGTTCCAAACATGGTTATGCAACTGTAACTTCATTTACTTGAAGTTTCATTCTGGTCACTTTTGATACATTTGTAAGAGGGGGCACTTTCTGTTCTAGCTGGTTTTCTTTGGTTCCAAGCATTCAAAAAGCTTCTTAGAGGTATATTAGAGGTGTCCAAAACATCAATACATTTATGTAACAACTATCTTGAAAGTTCCAAGCTAGCTTCAAGAGGTAAGTTTCCAAATAACCTTAAACTTATTGAAATATGTATTACTTTGATGTGCATTGATTAGGAACATGTTTGATATGTTATATGTGTTGTGTTTGAACCGTTTTTAAGTGCTATTAGTGACTGTATGAAGATATGCCATAGAACTTGAGAAAATGTGCCATAATGGATGATGCTATCGTGTTTTAAAATAGGGAAACTTTTAGAAAAAACCAACACCACCACTGTGATCCTTGTGAATTTTTAGGCAAGTTTGATTTTTGTTTCATTCAAATTCATGAAGTATAGAGAAAGTTAGAAGTGTTTTTGCAAATTGGAAAAATGAGATTGATGTTGGTACATCCAGCCATGGCGCCTTGTGGTTCTGGTCATAGGTCTTGTTTAGGTACTTTTATTAATGGGGGGAGGTGATACAATGGATGTTTTACCACCCCAGTGGTTAAACCTGCGCGCCTTTGTAACTTTGCAGCATTAAAACTGGGGTTTGAAACTATTGTTGTATTGAATTGTAGATGAGATCTTATCATTTTAATCAAGAGCATTTGGATAAAATGATAAGAGATCTATTTCAATTTATTCAGAGATATTAAGTTTGAACTTAGCTATGTGATCTCTTTCAACTTAACCAGATGTACAGATATACCTGCATCACCAACTTAATTAAAGAACATTAGTTTAAACTCAGCTCTACGATCTCTTTCAGCTTAACCAGTGGACTTGTATCACCTATTGACACTTATGAGCATGCTTCTCCTTTGATCAGAGTTATTAATCTTCATCCAATGATCTTTCATGCTCCACACTAGACAATCTAGAGACAATTTGTTTACATTGAAAATTGGTAAAAAACCGATAGTCTATTAATAAAGGTTACTTGCAGAATCAACTAGGGAATCATATGACATAATGCTAAAACCTTATTTTATAGTTTTCAATTAAGAAAAGCCTGATTTCGACTTGGTCAAAATAGTGATGAAAAAAGGTTGTAAAATGTAGATTTTGCCAGTATTGAAAACGATAGATGTTGTAAGAACTGAAATTAAAAAGGCATTGCAATTGAGTAAAGATGAAGGTAACTGAGGAAGAATAGTAAATTGAATTTAAAGACTGAAATAAAAGTGGTATTTTAAGGTTCATACATTTTCTCAATGATAACTTTTTTCTCTAAACACTGGTACTTAGAGTGTAAGGGGATTTTATAATGAAATGAACACCCCAAATTCTACAAATGAAATATATATTTATACTAGTAAGAAATAATTGCTTCCAACGTTCATATCTTCAGCTTTCGCCATGTAGAAGCCTAAATGCACTCTGCTTTTGCATTCTCTCTATGTGTCCTTCAAAATGAAACTTAAAGGTAGTTATCCGTATTTGAACGTGATATCCGCGCACCCAAATAATCGTTTCTTCAACATAATGAATGCTTTCGAGAACACTGTTTTCAAAATGTTTCTAACACATTCCTAAAAAATACTAAGTCTAGTTTTTCTTCACTTGAGACTCCGACCAAAGTCCATATGTCTTTAACTTTGACTCGTGATGAGGTTTATGCCCTTGTCAAAAATCCGAGCTAACAAATTTCCCCCAAAAGGCCTCTTTCAACGAACTAGGAGATATGCGTATTTTTGACTTTCTCAAACACTATTCAACTAGTGGGTTGACGTCATGATCATCATGGCACTTCTCTCAACCTTCACCTCAAAAATGTGTGTATCCCACACCCCTATAACATTCTTCATCATGGTTCTGCCTTCGTAGGGTGATGTGGATATGTTCATCAAATCATTTTGATCCCTCCTCTAAGGAGATGGCATGTGCCACCTAATTCACGTCATTTGTTAAGTGTAAAGTCTGAAGATTCTTTTTCCTTCTTCACTATAAATAACACTTCCTACTCTTTTCTTCTCTTTTCCTCCATTGTCTTCAACACTTCTACTTTGAAAAAATTTCTCCTTTCGAAGCTACAAGAACTTCCATGCTCATAGTAATGGCCTCCACAACCAAGAAAACCAAAATTGCCAAAATCCCTCTCCTAATGGCCAACGTGCTCCCCTGCACCGCAGTGATTGGAAACCAAGAATATGTTCTAGAGCCTTCCAACTATGAAGAGATGTTGCGTATTTAAAAATCCCAGGTAATCATTCCTTATTCTATCTCTAAAAATACCCATGCACCATGGGTCTAATGGCTGATCCTACTGTAGAACTTTACAACCTTAGGGATTTTTCCCCATCTTACCATAGGACCTAACCCATAGTTAGCATTCAAGGATCCTTGAACTTAGAGTACATGACTACCTCTTTATGTATCTTCTGTTCAGCTCCCCCTACTAAGAAACACAAGGATTACATCTTCTGGCTGATCAAGATTGAGGAAAAAAGTGAATTTTGGAAGGAAATAGGCATCTTCGACCTCATCCAGTTGTTGAGAACTAGTTATACATATTGCTAAAACATGTTGGTCACATCCCTATACTCTCGGGAAAGCACCACCAACACCTTCCAACATTCTTGTGGAAAGGTGACCCATACTCTCTTTGACGTGGCGACCATTACTAGCCTTCACCCAACTAGTGAAAATTTCGACCCAAATGAGAGAGGACACCATTAATTTCAACCTAAATCATGCGAGTTTTAGAAAGTATATCAAAGACTACCACGTTTCTGATGTTGATGTTTCGGACGAGGAGCACATCACATTCCTTGCATTTTAGATGTCAATGTGCATTTTCTGCTATATGTCCTTAAAGGTGGCGAAGAGATATATAAATCTAGCCAACCAAATGCATAAAGGTAAAGACGTTTTCCTTATCCAATTAATTCTAGAATCCCTTTACGAATCTCAAGGAATAACCACTGAAACTTTGAGGAACATCCAACCCATAGATGGTTTATTGCTATTTGGACCTTTTTGGTTGCTCCAACTTTGGCTCAATGCCACATTTGATATTTCTCTAGACGTGAATATACATAACAATGTTGACGAAGCCATTAAGGATCGACGCACTGAAGGTGTCCATTTAAATCTGCTGACCTCGATTGATAAGAACATATCAGATCAAGAGGCCTTCTCGTCATACTTTTTAATGCTCGCAAAATGACATCACTTTAACGCCACAATGGCTCCTTTTGTTAAAAGAACTCACGAACCTGAATGTTTCACTCGTGAGTTCCTAGCCACCGGCGAACATGAAGCCGAATCGAAGAAGACATGGGCAACTTTTTTGACTCCAGACTTATCTACACCATACTTAGAACTTCCAAAGATAGTGTGAAGATTCTCTGCTACTAACCCAACTTGGTGTCACGCTAGTTTGGAATCACTTAGACTATACCCAGACACTTTTTTATTCAAAAAATTAAATTATGCCTTTGCACCATTGATTACTATGAAGATGACTACCTTTGGCAAATAGCTCGACACGCTGTTGAAATAGTATTAGTGTAGGTTTTTGTTATCGTATCTGCAGGGATTGGTTGATATTACCGCTGTTCTACAATTGGAATTATTTTAAACATAGAACATAAAAGATGTTTGTTTTGGTTTCATAACACAACAATCGCATGAAAAGTTATAAGTAACGGTAAAAGAATTTCAGTTTTTTAAAACGATTGTTAAAACATGTCAAGATTAGGGCTCGATAATCCATTTCATACATATTTTCTTAATAAAGCATGTGAACTTATTAACAATAAATATAATCACATATCCTCTTAAGATATTTCATCTCTAAAACAAATTCTGAGTTTTATCATATTGATCGTTAGATGATCTCTCATTCTAACTATCAATATGATAATATTAAAGGATTAATATTAGTGAATATCAACTCACAAAACTATCTCTAAAATTTGTTTATTGATATATGAAAAAGCTAGGCCAAGAGTTGAAACATATCTTTCAATAATGTTCCAACACAAATAGTAACCATAAAAGCAAGGTTTTTCACCATACACTCATCATCAACTTGTTCACATACAAAATATCAAGAGAAATACATATAAAAGTGATGACTATCTACCTTAATCTTGACACAAGAAGAGATTTAGCTACCCATAACCATGGTAGCTTGAGCAACAAGTAACAAAAAAAGCTTTTAGAGCTATCACTTGAAAGGATCAGAGATTGAAGCTTAAAAGCTTTGATTTCTAAGTGATAATGAAGAAGATGACTTTTTATCTCCACACAAATGTTTCTAGGTCACAAAATATTCTATGAAAAGTAAGTTATGTTACAAAAAATATCAACAAGTGCTAAAATACACATGTTCTGCCTAGGAAAATTCGTCGGGCGGGCTACATTATTTTCCCGAAGAAACCTTTAAGTTAAGCCACGTGACAACAACAGTGCTAGTGGGATGGAGAAAAATATTTGCATTCGCCAGGCGAAATAAAGCTTGCCAGGCGAATCCCTTTCGTTGCTCATTCGCCCGACGAATCTTCCAGCGAGCCAATTCCAGTAGCTACTAGAATTTGAAACTTCTTTCACTTCTTGCCTCGCCTGGCCTTCGTCGGGAGAATCTTCTCCTTCGCCAGGTGAAGGTGCTTTTTCTTCGACACGCGAATTTCTTCGATTCTTTACTTTTTCTTCCAATTTTTGTTGCACCCTTTTTACATAAAATGGTGGAAAAACTAACAAATATATTAAAGCTACTACATATATACATTGATGCAAGAATCACTTAATAAATCAGCTATTTCACAATCAGAAGCATGAAAAAGAGCTTAAAAGTGCTACAACATTAAGCCAAAGTCTAACTAATGCTTTTTCTTCTCTATATCAAAAGTTCAAAAAAGGTAGAGCTCAACAAATCAAAGAGATCCAGACTTTTCAGAAGTACTTTGAAATTACGTATGACCCTAATGACCTTAGTCGGGCAATCCGTGAAGCAACTGTCACTCTGAAAGAAAAAATCCAGGTGAAGTTTTTCAACTTAAGCATTTATGACTATGTGAAAGACAAATACATATTTCCCTTAAATTATCATCCTCATAAATTTCCCCTATACCCACCAGCGAAATGGCTATGGATTTTTCCCCTTCGTTTCCACGGTGGTTCATTTGTAGGAAAATTTTGAAGGTACATAAAAATGAATGCCTGGAACCTGCTCAACGTGTGACTCAGACTAAACAAGACAAATACAGTTTCAAAGGCCACATTCATGTCCATATAAATCATGCCAGCATCGAAACTCCCATACACGAGGGTGAGAAAAGTAAATGATCTCTTTACCATATTTTTAACCCTAACATATTATTTATTTTTACTCGTGATCAATCTTGGTTTTTTCATAGTTGTCAATCACATAAAGAGGACTAAAGACGCTGCTAGTGCTAAAGTAGCGCTCAGGCAACCCAAAGCCGAAACCACTTCCTTTAAACCTGCACAAGTAAGTTTAAACTTATGATGTCAAGCCTTAAAATTGCTCAACATATTAAACTTAGACAAATTTCACCATTTAAATTTTTATGCAGGCTGATGATGCAAATGTCGAGGGCAAATCTGTTGAGATAAATCCTGAGCCAATTCATATCGAAGAGTAATCTTCTGAGCCTACCCCATAAAATAAAAATCCAAGAGGCACCAGTGTTGTTACCAAGAAAATCCCAGCTAGCTCTAAGGTGGCCCCTACCCTAAAGGCGAAGAAGGGGAAGAAAGCTCCCTTAGGGAAGACTAAAAAGACAATAGGCACAAGGAAATTAGCCTCTACTGAGCGTGCTAACTTAATCACAAATGCATACACTTTAAAATTAAGTATGCTATTCTTTATTCTTTTCACCATCTGAATCAACTTCCTTGACATCTAGAGAAGAATGAGAACACCAAATGGAAATGAAACTTCTCCAAGGGAAACCTTCGAGAAAGAAGAACCTAAGCAACCCACTCCTCCTGACATCCCTCAACCAACTCAAGATGCTCACCAACAACCAAGACTGCTGAAACTCTAACCAATTTTGAACAACCCAACATGGAGACTATACCTAACGCCGAGAAAGAAAACCTCGAAATATCAGTAGAAAAACCTACCTCTTCGCCCAACAATCTTCTCTCTCAGTAAGAAATGGATGCACTGAAGAAAACCAATCCCCGGGCTTACACAAAGATGGTGCTAAGTAGCAATGGTAGTTCTACTGACAAGTAGTTCAAGCTCTTTGAGTGTCTCTAGAGGAACCGATAACCATGATACTATTGATGAAGTTCTAAAACAACTGAAGACCCTCCTTGGGGGAGTTAATCTCTTTGAGGCATTGGAAAAGGACTTTATCTATGGTTATATCATCAAAACATTGTTGAAGAAACTCGACGTTTCTGATGCCCCCAGCGAGGTTGTGAATTTCTTAGTAACCTTTGGGCCCATCTTCGACCATATTCTTGCTGATTTCCAGAGAAATCATGATGCTAAAACAAAGATGGCGCCCAAATTAACTAAGAGGTCGAAGGTATAAAACCTGGCCAGCGAATCCAACTAACGCACTGAGCACTTGGAAGAAAATCTTCGCACAGGAAAATGGAGTCTTCGCTGCTTTGGATGCTAAAATTATTGGCTAGAAGAAAGAAACTGAAGCATTGCATAAAAAGGTGCAAGAGGTTGAAAGCTAAAAAACAAAAATCTGGTGAGTTAGTCAACCCCAAATAGATGAAGAGACCCAGATTAGGATCCATCACTTGGAGACTATCAGCGCTCTTGACACTAAGATTTCTAGTTTTACTTCAATAATTTCTCAAGCTGGGCATCAATTGTGTGCAGTGAAGCTTCAATATGAGAGGCTCAAGATTTCTCTAGTGTTAAAGTCTTTTGTCACCTGTAGTAACATTTTGGATCTTGTAGGTTTTTAAGTATGCCATTCATGGCATTTCAACAATCTTAAGGCTATTAATTTTTTTAGCCTTTTTAATTTTTAATTTATTTTTTATTATGCATTAATATGTATCTCCTAAAAAATATGCCTATATTGTTTTAAATACTTGCCATTTATTCGCAGAATTCGACCTTCAGGGGTTAATTCTTTGACTTCATATGCGTTGTTTGTATATGGTTGCAGAATTTTAAATGGTCCTTCCCAATTAGGGGACCACTTGTTCAAAGCTCTATCTTTTCGATCCATGGGCAGTATGACTTTCCAAACTAAGTCTCCTAAGTTGAACGTTTTAGACTTAAGTTTTTTTTTATTGTATGCCTTAGCCACTTTTTTTTGTCTCATCAAGACATTTAGAGAAGCTAATATTTCTTCGTCCAAATCGACTAACTCGTCGAACATCATACCCTAATATAACTCAATTGGGATCTCAAATTGCCTTTGAATCCTAACTGATTGTAAATGGATTTTTAAAGGGAGCACTGCATCATGTCCATAAATAAGCCGAAATGGTGTGGAGTTAGTCAATTCTTTGGGAGAATTTTGACATGCCATAGCACTTGGTTTAGGGTTTTGTTCTAATTTATTAGTTTCTGGCCTACATGTTTTTTTTATCAAACCAATCACAATCTTGTTCACCGCTTCGATCTGACTATTAGCTTGGGCGCAATAAGGTGTCAAAGTTAACAACTTGAACCCTACTTTTATGGTAAACTCCAACATTTTTTTGCCCTGTAAAAACTAAGGCCTGGTATGTAGTAATAGTTTTAGGTATTCCAAACCTATACATAATGTGATTTTGAGTGAAACTGATTACTTCCTCTTGGTCAACATTAGGCAGGGGTATGGCTTTTATCCATTTAGTGAAATAATATATCCATACCAAGATATATATATGTGCCCTTTTGATGAAGAGGGCTTAATTTCACCAATTATATATAAAGCTCGTCCTCTAAAAGGCCATGCCTTAACTATTGAGTGTACCTCACTAGCAGGCATATGTTGAATACCTGAGTGCTTCTGGCATTTTTAGAAACCTTTGGCAAAATCTATGCGATCTTTTAACATGGTTGGCCAATAAACCCCTAGTCAAAATAGCAACCATTTTATCTTGTGACCTTCCTGGTAAGAGCCACACGATCCTCTATGTACCATAGAGATTTCCAAATATGCTTCACTTTCACCAAGGCACTTGAGAAGAATTCCCTCGGGAGTTTTATTTAATAATTCATCGCTCATGACTATATAATTTAGGGCTCTGTATTTGACTTTTCGATCAGTCGCTCCTATTGGATTCCACAGGTAATCAATGATAGGTTTTCGCCAATCATTATCTGACATTAAGTCAACGGGAAAAAATTCGTAGTTTCGAAAATTATCGAAAAACTCGAAATTTTGTATGTTTGATGACTTCTGAAATCCATCTGCCCCCAAGTTTTGACATTGACGGTGTTTCTTGAAGGTTCTCTTCATGACTAACATTTCCTTTATCTCGACTAAATCTTCCAACCTTTCTTTAGAGAGTTTATATCCTGAGGCAATTTGAGCCAAGTCAGTGTTGCACCCCAAAATTTGACCAACCATTTCTCGCAGTTTGACTTATGTTTCGACTCATTTTTCATTTTGCATTTGCATACCGCGTACATTTCATTTCCCAGTCAGATTGACTTTATCGGGATTACAGGCCTCCCCTGGCGTTTCAGGCAATTCATACCAGTTCGAATAAGCAGGTTTTGTTGTGGAATATGTGCTCTTCCCCGTGTTTTCAGCTTTGGCTGTTGTTTTTGAGGATATCTCGGTGTCTGGTTTTTACCTTTATTTCGCTATATTCTCGCATCTTTTTCTTAATTGATTTAATTAGGATTTATTGCATTTTCTAGATTTTTCCTTAATTTTTAGAATTTTTAATAGATTTTAAATAGTTTTTCTAGATTTAACTCATTTTGTAGGTATTAATTGAATTCCTTTTAGAAATTTATAGATTTTAATTTCTAGATTTAATTGGTAGTAGAAATTAATAGGTTCTATTTCTTTTTAGATTTTAATAAGATTTTAATTCTTTTTTCTAAAATATTAAATAGATTCTATTAGAATATTAATAGTTTTTTTTCTTCTATTTTTTAGGTTTATTTCTAGATTTAATTTGGTAGAATTAATAGATTTAAGTCATTTGTAGATATTAATTGAATTTGTTAGAAATTGATAGGTTAAATTCTTTTTTAGATTTAACTTCTTTTAGAAATTAATAGGATTAATTTTCTTTTTAGATTTAATTTGGTTTTAGAATTTAATAGATATTAAGTAGATGTTAATTAGGATGTTCTCAATTTTAATTAGTATTAATCAGCAGTCTTTTAGTTAACTAAGTATTAGTTTTCGTTTAGTATTAACTGAGGCCATTTAGTTAGAGTTAATTCAGATTTTAAACCATCATTAGCTGCAATTAACTGAGTCATTTAAAGAATTAATTGAGTCAGTTTTGTCTTTTTATAGGCCACTTGTCCAATTGTGGGGGCCCAATCCACAATGCATTGCCACATGTCCCTTTATAAGCCTCACACGTCTCAGATCTCTCTCTCTTCCACATCAGACTCTCACAACACTGCCACGCGTACACCGCCTGACACCTCACTCATTCCCTCTCTGCATGGCCTCCACGTCTCACTCACCCTCTCCCACGGCATGCCACACGTCCCAGCCTCTCCTCTCTCCGCCGGCCATGCAAACGGCCGGAGTTCCCACCGGAGAAATCAAACCCGGCCAGAATCCACCATAACCACTCGTCGGTAACTCCATAACGGTCGCCGAAAACTGCGAACAACTCGCCGAAACATGCAATCAAGCCTCAAGATCTTCATCCTCTCCACCAGATCATCAAGATCTTCATCAAGATCATCATCTTCATACAACTATTTTCCAGATCCCTCAAGATCTGCATCAAGATCTTCAACTCGTCACCTTCCATATTTGTCCAAAAACCGTTCAACAATTTTCAAACTTCATCGTTGTTCATCAGTTTTCGCTCAACTTTTCTAGAAACTCAGAAACTCATGGTGTCTTCATCCAAAATCTGGATCCAGAAATGTCCAGATCTCCGCCGTGTTCATCATCATCATTCAATCTTCGTCTGTTCATCATGATTCTATCGATCTTCAACCTCCATAGTCTTCCCCATCGAGATTTTCCAAAAACTTCCACGAGCTTCATTCACCTTCAAGTAGCTTTGCCATTAACGAGCTTCCAATCTTCGCGAACATCCTTACCAAATTCACGATCCAACTCAACCGTAACCATTTTCTTCAGATCTTCCGCTGCCAAACATTCTCGAGCAAACCATGGCTCCTTTCGTAATCCACCGGCGATGTGCGCAAATCATAGCAGGAATGGAATTCTGGAAAGAGATTGAGACGAGAAAAAGCAAGGAAGAAGTTAAGGTGTTGTTTAGATTGAAGTTGGGACGGAGGGATTGAGAGGACGGAGGCGACGATGAAGGGTGAAAGAGAAACTAGGGTTCTGTTTGGGGAAAGGGAAGAACGAAAGAGGGAGGGCCCTCGTGGGCTTGCCCTTCCTTGGGGCCCAATTTGCTTCAGCTCCTAGTCCGTACACCCCATGTCCAAACACCCCCCCCCCCATTTTTTTTCCTTCTTTCTTTTCTGATTATGGGCCTGAGCTCAGCGAATTCCCTAACCGTGCACCCTTCTGTTTTCCACTTCACACCCCCGTCCCTGTTGTTTTTCTGATCGTGGGCCTACAAACCCTTGGGGCCATGCGTTTTTACAGGCTGCACCTCCTCAGTTTCCAAGCGCACCCCCCCATGTTCCCTTTTTTTTTGCTGGTGTATTGTGGGCTCAAGCCCAATTGCAGTTCTTTTTAGGCTTTACCCCTGTTTAATGGTGTCGCGGTGAAAATTCGGATACCAAACTATTGATTAGTTTGAATCTTTTAATTCATTTTGCAACCGAACTTTGATTTGTCCAAAGGAAGGGATAAAGATCGAAATTCCCACAATGCAATGCACATGCAAGGTTTAGAGAGTTTTAGGTTCGGGGGTTGGTTAAACTTAGGGAAGGTACTAGCATCCTAAGTTTCTGTAGTACTCTACAGGAACCTCTTGTTTTATGTTTGTTTACTGCTACGTGTTTATCTGCTTAAGGGATTAGAGACCCTAGTGGTTTATTTTTAAGTATACTCGATAAGGTATCGCACCTTGTGCCTACATATCCTTACAGGAGTGGAATCAGAGTATTTTGTAGTTCACCCTAAAGGGTTAGAGGAGTCCTTTGACTGTGGTCAAAGTTCCTACGGGTTTAGGGTAGTTGTTTTGATTGGGTTTAGGAGAAGAGATGTGTCTTCATTTTAAGGGAGAGATAACCACCACAAGTGTAAAGGAGGTTGTAGGAAATGGTCTTTGCATCGTCTTAAGAAAAGGTCTTAAATACTCGGATGGTCGCCAAGTATGCCTTTATCGCTCTTAAGGCAAAGTCCCTACATGTTTGATTGTGTTGTTTGTGGGGTGGAGATTATATCTCACTTAAGATGATTAACATCTATTCTCTATTGTGTTTGTAAAAGTTGTATTGTGTTTTGATTGTTTTGTTTCTATGTTGTGAAGATTAAGGTCCTTCTTATGGGGTAGGTCCTAAACTTAAATGATCAACTTGAAGAATCAAGGATCTAAGAGAATATGATGCTTATGATGTGCAACTACACACAACGTTGAATTATGTGTAGGTTTTTCCTTTGGACGGGATGCAACACAATAATATAGATATGATAATGTAAATTGCGGTAAATAAATTGCGGAAATGTAAACCATACATATACGCATGAAAGCGCTGAATGAGTGCATGCTTTGCGGATGAAATAAAAGCAGATAAAGATAAATAATATATATACGCATGAAAGCGTTAAGTGTAGGTGCATGTGTTGTGAAGTGTGGATGTGCACAGTCGATTGAGTTTACGCTGTGAGTTGATTTTAGTGTTGATTGATAAAGAGGAAGTTACATTAGCGGGTGAATCGGTTTTAAAGAATAATTGATTTAATTTTAAGAGATGTTGTATTATTTGTCATTAGTAAAATATTTTAGATGTGAATTAATTAAATTCTAAGAAGTAATTTTCAAATAAAAAGGGTCTCGAATATCTAAGAAAGTTTTTTTAATTTTATCTTATTATTATTTTTTTCTCTTAAAAGGTCGTTGTTATTAAAAGGTTAATCTAAATGTTTTTTTTAGGTTAATATTATATTAATTATCTAATGAAATTGAGTTAAATTGAGAATAAATAGAATTAATAGGTTGAATTAAGGAATTAACGGTGAGTTAAGAGTTAATTAGAAAAGTTTTAACAAAAGACTGATTATGGCAAAGATTAATTATTAGTAATTAGTAAAAAAAAGAGTTAACTGTTATATTAATCCAAAATAAAATAAAAGGGTTACCAGTTAAAAGACTAAGTTAATAAACATAGATTCTAGTTGGTTTAAATTAAAAAGGCTTATTAAAAGGAGATTAATAGAATAATTGATTAATAATATAATAAAGTTAAATGATTAAGTTAATTCTAAATCAATTTAATTAAAGATTTTAAGGAGATTAAACGGTTAATTAGGGTATGGTGAGTGTGTGTTGTGTTAGTGTTAGTGTAGCTAATTATAACCAATAAGAAAACGAAAAAATAAAAAACGAACAGGAAGAGAACCCTAATCCCCCCGGTTTCCCCTTTTCACGATTCAATGACCCCGGTAGCATCTCTCTCGTCTCTCTCCTCCTTCACGATCGCGGCCCCGTTTCCATTCATCGTTAGTTTGTACCTGAAACCACAAACAGAACATCAATCGTGCAATGGCATGGGTAAGGAATGAGGGATTACCAGAGGTTTGAGTAATAGCGGCGGCGGGTGAGACAGCGGATTGAGTTCTCGGCGATTTTGCGGTGGGTGATGGCTTTGTCGGCTGAGAAGATAAGTTCTCTCCTCTTCTTAGGTTTTCGAAATTGTTTTCTTTTTTTGTGATGATTCTCGATCGCTTCTCCTCTTTCGCGTATCAAATCCCTCCATATTATATAGGCTTTACTGAGATTTGCGTTTTAAAATCTGATTAAAGGTCTTAAAGGCTTGATTGATTGTAGATTGGGGTTTTCCAATTCCGTTCTGATAAGATTTGAGACAATTTCCTTTTTCGTCTCAAAGCCCTTAATTGTCTGTTTGAACGAAAATCACATCTTTGATTTGGATATTCTTTGGATCTTTTATGGAATATTCCTTGCTGGTTTACTAACTTGAGGTTATGATCTTGGAAGGTGTAATTAGCGGTTGTTCTGGGCCAGGAGGTGGTTGAGAAGCCCAAAGTGGAGAAGCTCGGGTTTGACGTGTTTGTTGGAAACTCTGCGAAAAACTAGTGACGAAGGGTAACAACTGCAATTGTTCTTTGCGCAGGGTATATTTCTTTTCCCAATTCAGACCTTAATCCTTTAGTTTTTTTCCTTCAAACTGATACGAATCTGAACATTTCCTTTTCATGTGTTTCAATTCAGACAACACAAGCTTCTACGGATCAATGGACGCGTTCAAGACGGCAAGATTGAGAACCGATTGGCCATTGCAAATCTCACTGCCTGCAGCCTTTGCTTGCATTCTGCGGCTCGAAGAAACCTCGCGTAATGTGGGTGGTGTTGCACCCCAAAATTTGACAAACAATTATTTATTCATTGAGTGTTTGAAAATGGATACCTTCATCAGAAAGTTCAAGAGATCCTCAGAGGAATGGGTTGAAACCAGGGTTGTATGCTTCATAGCTTGAGAGTTGTGGGTGCCCCTCAGATGATTCTGAGACTTTGAGAAAGAACTTGATGTTTTGGGAAAGCCTATGAGATGTCTTGATAGCTTTCATGAAGCCCAGAGAAGTCATTATGCAAGAGTTCAGAGGATTCAACCATGAATGGTAGAATTAGGGTTTTGACTGGGTCAACCCTAGGATAACTGAAGATTTGGAGAGGGTTGAGACCTAATCCAAGGGCCATGAGATCATGGAATGATGCATAGAGATGTTATAAAGATGATTCCTAGATCAACTCATCATGATTGAGGAGTTTGAGAAGTTTTGAGTCAGGGTCCCCAAGGATTGTCAGTGAAAAACCCTAATTTGATCCCTATCTTCCAGGCAGTTTTAGCTCAAGATGTGATTGATGTCTCATCCTCCCCACAACATGAATGTTGTAGAGCTTGTCCTAAGCTTTAATGTGAGTGGTGGAAGTCCTTGATAGGAGTTACAGAGCTCAAGTTATGGTTTTGACAAATTACAGGTCAGCAGAGGTGTATGAATTTGGGTCCTTGAAAGTCACCCAACTTGCAGACAACTTTTGCCCTAGTAGGATGATTCCTATGATTTCTTGGTCAACATGAATGTTGAAGAGGACCTTCTTAGCTTTAATTTGAGTGGTAGAAGTCCTTGAGTGGATTTGTGGAACTCAACTTATGGTTTGAACAAGGCAGGGGTATTTTGGTCATTTGTCAGTTATAGGTCATTTTAGCCAATGCCTAAAACTCCTATTTCCAAGCCTCAAATGGAAAAACTCAAAACATGAAAGTTGTTCAAAATGTGATTTTAAGTCTAGAAAGAAGGTCACAAATTGTTGGAAAAGCTCATAGCATGAGATTACATGATTGGTCAAAAATGAACTAAAAATGGCTTATAAACTTGAAAAGTTGAAATTGAAAAGTGATTTGGAAGATCCACAAATCCAAAATAGGTCATCCAATATATCATTTTGATTGGAAAAATCATTTTGAGAACATTGGTTTAGCTAGAATTTTGATTTGGGGCTTTAAAATGGGTGATGCTTTGAAAAGTTAGTACTTGAAAAAGAAGGCAATGTTGGAAAACTTAACACAAGCCAAAGATGAACTTGTTTTTCACTCATCCCTTCTCAATATCTCATGAAAAGATATTTTAAGACCAAATGGTAAGGCATGAAGCATGGGAGATGAGATTTCCAACTTGTCATCACATGAGAATTTCAAGAAACTTCCACCACATTCTAGATGAATCTAGACACATCCAATGATCATTATAAAGAGAATGCCATGAAGAGAGTTCAAGGTTGGTGATAGAGAGTCCAGTCAGAGGAGAAAGAGAGAGATACATTGCCATTGAAGAGCTACCTTCACAATCAAGCAACTTGAGTTTTCTTCCACTACAAGCCTCTTCCATCAACAACTCTTGCAAACAGAAGGTTGTGGATCATCCAAGGAGCATCTTGAACCAATTCCAAGGCCTGCAAGCATCTCCACGAGTACCTACCATCATCCCTTTGACAGGTTCTCTTTTTCCCATATACCTCTTAATTTAATGGCTTTCTTTTAGCTTTATAGGTATAGAATGAATGTATTAGGGTAGATGGTTAGATCCTGAGAAGTAGGGCACGATTCATTGAGTTTCATAACAGGTGTAGGAATCTTTAATTTTCAAGAACTAGCTGGATTTTGAGTGTTAGTTAATATGCTATAGATAAGAATGATAAGAGTAGTGTAAGGAACAAGGTCATGCCATTAGATTGAAGCTTTACTAAGATTGATATCAGATGAACATGGTTGTACCAAGATGTTTAAGTCTTCTGTTGGAATTATTGAGAACGAATCAGGGAAATCCACGCGTACCATCTTGTTCCTCTCATTGAGTACTGCAATTTTCGTGTTTGGATCGTGTTAAACCATGGCCTGAGCAGAGAGAACGAGCCAGTTGAATCTTAGGGCATGGAGGAGAGGGTTCTGAAAACCCTAGTTGTGGTTGGGACGATGAAGGAGATCCATTGGATTGGTCTAAAATTCTGACTTGTTATGTTAATCCAACGGCCACGGTTCAGTCTGAAGAGTGGAGGGAAAGATTCAAATAATCCATACGCGGTCGTTTCATTAAACCAGCCATTCTGGGCTTAACTCGCTATTCGCACCCCCCCCTTTTGCTGGCCCAATTGATTTAACTAGCGTGAGTTGCTATTCCAACCCCCCTCCCTTTAATTGATTTAAATTCTTTTATTTTCTTCTTTTATTTTTTCTGTTTTGATTAATTCATAAATAATTGATAAAAAATGTTTTTTCAATTCTTCTTTTTTCTATGATTAGATGATGATGTGTAGAAAATATTAAAAATAAAAGTGGGATTTTATTTTTTAGTTTAGTATTTTAATAGATTTTTCTTTTAAAGTAGCTTTTATAATGCTTAGTTTTGTATCATGATTTTGTAGGAATTGTTTTAGGACCTTCCCTTAGGTTTTTTTATCCATTCTTTTTTGTGCAATTAGATGATGAATCATAGTTCCCCATAGGATTTTTTCTAGATTTTTAGAATTAAATTTTGATTAGTTTAATTAGGGTAGACTTAGGGTATCCTAATTAGGGTTTAGGTTGTGCTTAGGTGAAGAATCATCTTTCTTTGATAAGTTTTGTCTTGATTTTTAGGTAGAGGCCTATGTAGATGTTATGAGTAGGTGTTGAGGACCCTTATGAATAATTGTTAGATTTTTCCCCATTAGTTTAGTATTTTTAGGTATTTTCTGAAGTTGCCTATTGATTTTGTCTCCCCTGTGGTTATCTGTTCATCTCTGGGGTTTGTTTTGAGGAATTTGTTGTGGGGCATGTGTTGCCTTGAAGATCTTGATGGAGAGCATCATGAAGAGAAGATTGAAGATCAAGATTCAGAGACCCAGAGCTTGGCTTGTCCCCTGTCTGTGAGGTTTGAGATCCTGAAGTTTGAAGGAAGTTCATGGTACTTTCCTGAGGAAGGCACTATGAATGACTTTCATTCTTTCTTCTCACCTCTTTCTTAAGTATCCAATGATGTTGGAGCCAATTTGTGAGTTTAATTTCTCCTGAGGAGGAATGTAAACTGATCACATGTTGTTGAGCCACATGGGATGCAACTCCTAAGTGGAAGCCTCCTAGTACTTTCCTGAGGAAGGTCCTATGGGTCTATTCACTTAGCTCCATTAGTATGTCTAGGATTTCTCAAGTATCCAATGATGTTGGAGCCAACTTGTGAGTTTAATTTCTCCTGAGGAGGAATGTAAACTGATCACAGTTGTTGAGCCACATAGGATACAACTCCTAAGTGGAGGCCTCCTAGTACTTTCCTGAGGAAGGTCCTAAGAGTCTGTTCATTTAGTTCCACTAGTTCAGATAGGATTTCCTAAATATCCAGTGATGTTGGAGCCTTCTTGTGAGTTTAATTTCTCCTGAGGAGGAATATAAACTGATCACAGTGGTTGAGCCACATAGGGTATGACTCCTGAGTATACACCTCCTAGTGCTTTCCTGAGGAAGACACTATGAGTCTGCTTGCTTAGCTCCCTTTCTTTGGTAAGCTTGTTTTGAAGCTTGAAGGCTGGGATTGAATTCTCTTGTTTAGGATCTTGCTGTAGTGCTTAGACTTGATCCAGATTCTGTGATTAGGATTAGGGTTAGAGAGTAGATTCTTTCTTTTTCCAGTGTGTTTTGTTTGCCTGATGGCACTTCATTTCCTTTATCTGTATATTGCTTGATAGCATGTTGCTTATTTTCAGTATGATTACTGTTATTTCATGACTGGCTTGAGGTCGAGATGAGCTTGTGGAGGCTGAAACCCCACACACATTTCCTCCCTCACTTGCATTGCATGCATTTTACTGTTAAAGCTGATGTTTTTGTCTATGTTGATGCACCATTGACATGATCCCTTAGGACTCTCATTTTCTTCTGATGAGGATTTGATGATAGACTTTTAGGTTGAAACCTATGCATGATAACATCTAGGAGTTCCCTGTTCAAACCTCAACCATAGGATGAATCCATGGCATGATAACAGTAGGACTTGATAGTCTCCCTCCTAGTTGAGCCGTTCTAACCCGTAGTTAGCCGAACTACGTTTGCTCTGATCTTTCATACCAGATGAAAGTACGTAGGCATAGGATGCGATATCCTAGCGAGCAACCTTTCCCCCGTAGTTAGCCGAACTACGTTGACTCTGATTTCTCATTCTCTGATGAGAATACGTAGGCATAAAGTGCGACGCTTTGCCGAGTCATTTTTCTTTTCTTTTTCAGCCAGCCTTGATAGGTAGATAGATTATAACCAACCCGTCCAAGTAAACAAACAAGCGAGGATCCCGTCGAGTACGACGGACGTGAGGGGTGCTAATACCTTCCCCTTGCGTAACCGACTCCCGAACCCAGACAATGGTTGCGATGACCTTGTCTTACCCTTATTCGTCAGGTTTTTCCGATCGTTTCCTTTCCCGCTCTGAGGGATAAATAACGAAAGGTGGCGACTCTTCTGTCATGCCGGCACCTTATTTTCGCGCAAGCGACAGCTGGCGACTCTGCTGGGGATTAGCCCAGAATCTCTGGTTCTCCGGTTCCCTATGAGAGTCAATCCTATCGTTTGTGTGTTTGCTTGTTGGGTTGCGTTTATTTATCGCATTTTTACTTCCCGCACTTTACTTCCCGCATTTTATTTCCTGCATTTTATTTCCAGTTTGATATGATTATCTGTGCTGTTGTGGGAGAGGGATGTTACTGCGAGTGAAAAGCCGGACCTGGGCTTGAGTACACACCTAGATATAGTTGCGGAGAAGTAGTAGACGAACCTGTCTGCTGAGCAGGCACAGTTCCCTACGAAAATCTGCGCTCAGACGAGATTCTTGCAGAGGTGCTCCTTTCCGGTCCTGAGGATCTGAGGGGAGTCCAGACGTGAGGATTGTCGACTCTGGGGACCGATCATTTGGAAGTCAGCTAAGAGAGGCCTCTTCATGACTTGACGATGCCACTCCTTCTGGGAATCGTATTGTCACTCGTGAAAGTCTGTGACGCTGACGACCGCATAGGATGCCGTACCTTTGTCCGTGGATTAGGTCTATCCTACCTGTGAGAGGGTTGGGATATTGCAGGAAACTTTGACCTCCAGACTACCTGGTTTTCTTGACAGTGAATCAGTTATGTTGGGTTCTCAGTTGCAGAGATGTTCTTGATAGAGCAAGGGTTTGATCAAAGGATTCTATCGTCGGGTGTTTGTCTGTTCCTGATAGAGCAGGTTCCGATCAGAGTATTGTCATCAGTGGTTTGTTCTGGACGGAGCAGATTTTTGAGTGAGGTCTGAGGATCTCGTCAGCAGTTGTTGTTTGTTCTTGATAGGGCAGATTTTGAGTGGGGTTTGAAGATCTCATCAGCAGCTGTGCATTTGTTCTTGAGAGGGCAGATTTGTGATTTGGAGTCCGAAGACTTCATCAACAGATATTCCTTGATCCTGCATCCGGGGTCTTTATTATCAGGCCTTCGTTCTTGTCAGAGCAGAATGTTGATCTCGATCCTATCAGATGGTTATTCACAGCAGATCAGATCAGTGGTTTTACACCGGGGTTTCCTTCTCATCAGCGACTGTTAACATCGAATCTCCACAGCAGCCACCTGGATATATTGTTGCATACCTGCATTTTGCATTAGCTTGCATAATCATTCCATTAGCGTGTGTCTGTGACCGATACCGTTTCCCCGATCCAGGATCTCTCGCCTTTTGTTGTGTTACTGCAGCCTCTCTCCGGAAGACTGATGCGTATGAGTTCTCGGTCCTTGATGTGTCGAATCTGACTATTGCTATGTGAGGTTACTATTTCCATGATTGGGCCCAGGTTCCTCTCCTTATTATTGTCAGCAGGTGCCAGGATCGGGGGGAAATCTCTCAAGCACGCAGACACACGCATGCATCTGCATAAAGCATCTTTGCATGACATACATTCTGTTACCTCTTCCTAACCTTTGATGTTGACAGGTTTTTTAGGTACTCAGGTTCCGAGCTGTTTTCGATCTCCAGGATTGATCAAAGATTCATCCACCGCTACTCAACTCGCGCCAATCAGACGAGAATCATGGACCAGGTGCAGTCAGATGTTCAAGAGCTTCGTGAACAGATGGATCATTTTATGGAGCTGATGCAAGTAGTTGCGAATGGGCAAGATCAGCTTCGTACTTTGGTTCAACCTCTCATCTCTAGGGTTGACAGTAATGGAATCCTTCACGGCGGGGCCGTGCCCACTCCTCCTCAAGGGGATACTCCACAGAACGTTGTTCCTGCTGCCGGGGGCAACGGTAGTGCTAACGGCAATCTTATGACTAATCTCGGACTTAATGCGGCGGGCGCCGGCAATGGTGGTTTGGGAGCCAATGTTAACATGGGGCCGGTCAACGGCAATGTTGGTGCAGGAAATATGGTGGTGCCTCAACCGTGGCTGGAGGACCATCAGGATGACATTTTCTCTCAGAGAGGTGTAGAGGCTGAATTGACTGCTGAGGCTCGACTCAGGTTCAAGGCGCTGGAAGATAAGATGAGAGATATAGAAAATCAGAACACATTGGGCGTTGACATGTCCAAACTCGGGTTGATTGCTGACTTTAAAGTACCTCACAAGTTCAAGGTGCCTATCTTTGAGAAGTATAGGGGCACTACTTGTCCCCGTGTTCACCTCCGATCTTATTATAGAAAGATGTCCGCTTATTCTGACGATGAGAAGCTGCTGATGCACTTCTTTCAGGATAGTCTTTCTGGCCCATCGCTCGAATGGTATATGGGTTTGGAGCCCGCTGCTGTGCGCACGTGGAAAGATCTCGCTGAAGCGTTTGTCCTCCACTATCAATATAATAGCGACTTGGCTCCCAACCGAGTTCAGCTTCAGAATCTCTCGCAGCGGAGCAATGAAAGCTTCAAAGAGTATGCCCAGCGGTGGCGTGAATTGGCTGCTCGGGTTCAACCGCCGATGGTCGAGCGTGAGTTGGTACAACTGTTCGTGGCTACCCTTCCCGGAGTCTATTATGAGAAGCTGATCAGTGGCATGTCTGGAACATTCTCGGCTCTCATCACTTTGGGCGAGCATGTTGAGAACGGCATAAAGATTGGAAAGATTCAGGGTGAATCATCCTCATCTGGAGGAGCTAGCAAGAGACCCTATACTGGCAAGCGTCGAGAGGGAGATGCCAGTGCTGTCACTAATGCTAGGAGAAAGGGCAAGGGCCCTCAGTCTCAGATCGCTAGCATAAACATCCCAGCTGCTCCCCCGCAGCCGCAGCAGCAGCCCCAGCAACAGAATAATCAGGGATATAAGAGATACCAGAATCGGGGTCCCCTGGCAAACCGTCATTTGGAAACTCCTCCTATGCCGTATGCACAGCTTCTGCAAACGCTACTTCAGCTTCAATTAGTTCATAAGAGGACATTGGCTCCCTTGACAGGGGCACCACCACCATGGTATGATGCAAATGCTACTTGTGAATTTCATTCGGGGGCACCTGGCCATACAGTTGAGAATTGTAAAGCTTTTAAGCACAAAGTCCAGGACTTGGTCGACGCCAAGGTTATCAACTTCTCTGACAGCGTGCCCAACGTCACCAAGAATCCAATGCCGCATCATAGGGGGGGGCGGAGTGAATGCTGTTATCACTGAAGAGAATTCAGACTTGCTGACTGATGTCAAAGATCTGAAGACGCCGTTGAGTTTTGTTAAAGCTAAGTTGCTAAAGAAAGGCTTCTTTCCCGGATGTGGAGAGTTTTGCATGGCTTGTGCTACACTTCCTGATGGGTGTGAGCAGTTGATCGAAGGTATCCAAAGTCTGATGACCGAGGGTATTTTGCAGTTCAGTCGAAGCGTTGAGAATGCGTCAGGGGAAGTCGTGCTGAAGCAGGCGGACGAAGTTGCTACCATTACCATCCCTCGTCACCCTATCACTATTTCTGCGCCCCGACCGCCTACTATCACCATCACCAGGGCCGGACCAATCCCATTCGAGAGCACTAATGCCGTCCCATGGCATTACGGCACCGAAGTGTATTGTAATGGTCAGAAGATAGAGCTTGAGCCGTCCAGATCGACTGCGCAGAATCTTACTGAGGTCAGTGGTATCACTAGAAGTGGTAGAGTGTTCGCGCCGGCAGAGGTTGCAGCAGAGAAAGTAGTCCGGGCTGACGCTGTGGATAAGGGCAAAGGTAAAGCTGTTGAAGAGGTCCCTGCAGGGGCAGAGAAAGACTTGTTGGTTAAAGATGCTGAAGAGTTCATGCGACTGATCAGGAAAAGTGACTACAAGATTGTAGATCATCTTCACCAGACTCCGTCAAAGATCTCGATTCTTAACCTGTTGCTGTGTTCTGAAGCGCACCGCAACGCATTGCTGAAGGTATTGAATGCTGCATACGTGCCGCAGGAGATATCAGTGAATCAACTCGAGGAAGTGGTAGCCCATGTCAACGCTGGTAATGGGCTGGGTTTTACAGATCTAGAGTTGACCCCCAAGGGAAGAGATCACAACAGCGCCTTGCACGTCTCGATAGAGTGCAGAGGCACGATTATGTCACATGTCCTGGTAGATACGGGTTCCTCGCTTAACGTGCTTCCGAAGAAGGCACTGATGAAGTTGGATACCCGTGGACTGTTGTGCACGCCCAGTGATCTGGTCGTGAAGGCCTTTGACGGAACC
This sequence comes from Lathyrus sativus, assembly GCA_963859935.3. NCBI lineage: Eukaryota > Viridiplantae > Streptophyta > Magnoliopsida > Fabales > Fabaceae > Lathyrus > Lathyrus sativus. The sequence goes on from OZ012739.1 coordinate 362,764,902, forward strand.
AAGCGCCACGTCTTCGGAGAATTGACCCTGCCAATTCAAGTTGGACCAGAGACGTTTAATGCGGTTTTCTATATTATGGATATCATGCCCGCCTATAGTTGCCTCTTAGGTCGGCCGTGGATCCATTCTGCTGGTGCCGTGACGTCCACGCTGCATCAGAAGCTTAAATATGTTGTTGGGGGCAGCATAGTGACAGTCTGTGGAGAGGAGGACATCATGGTAAGCCACCTGTCGTCCTTCAAATATGTCGAAATGGATGGTGAGATCCATGAGACTCTTTGCCAAGCTTTTGAAACCGTCAGGGTGAAGGAGGTAGCTCCCGTTGTTGCAGAGAAGCAAGAGTTGAACCTCTCCTCGTTTAAGGAAGCTAGGGCTGTTGTCGAAGCTGGTTTCACCCCAGGCTGGGGGCATGTCTTGGACATACCAATCAAACAGGATAAGTTTGGATTAGGGTATTCTCCTGGAGCTGAAGCTTCATCCTCTTCTGGTAGCTCGTCTCATGGGAAAGGGCCGATCTTGTTCACCAAGGGGGGAGTAATCTTCGAGAGTATCAACGCTACGTCGGAGGACAGCGGAGACAGTGATTGTGATCTTGATGCCTGGATTCAACCGAGCAAGCCAGGCGAGCGCCTCCACAACTGGACCATCAAGGAGATTATCGAGCTGACAAGTGAAGAGTAATGATTTGCTTTTTACAATCTTTGTACAACCCTATGTCCTGCCCGGGGCGTAGTGGTTTTACTGTCAGGGCCTTGTTGGATTATGTGTATGCATTTTGTTAATAAATAAAAGGCGTTTTTTTTCCGTAATCAAATATTGTGTTCTCTGTTATTCATGCTTTATGTTTGTTTCGAAAAACAGCAAAATGGCAACGAGGTTCGTGCTAACCTGCATATTCCTGCTTTAAACTTAACCCTTGTTATTGCAGGATCCACGTAACAGATGACATCGACTCTGGACCCTCTACGGCTCACTACGACTTTGATTGCCCGATCTATCAGGCCGAGGATGAGATTGATGAAGACGAAGACCTTCCGGAAGAGTTGGCCCGCTTGTTGAGACAAGAGGAGAAGGTTATTCTGCCTCATGAGGAGGATATTGAGATCGTAAATCTGGGTTCTGAGGAGCTTATCAGGAATGTCAGAGTGGGGGCTGCGCTGCAGAACGATGTCAAGCATAGACTGGTCGAGATGCTTCGAGAGTATAGTGACGTCTTTGCTTGGTCGTATGAGGATATGCCCGGACTTGACACAGATATCGTGGTTCATCGCTTGCCGTTGCGAGAAGATTGCCCTCCAGTCAAGCAGAAGCTCAGGAGGACGAGACCAGACATGGCTGTAAAAATCAAAGAAGAAGTCCAGAAGCAGTTGGACGCAGGATTTCTAGCCGTTACCACTTACCCTCCGTGGGTCGCCAACATAGTGCCTGTACCGAAGAAGGACGGTAAGGTACGCATGTGCGTCGATTATCGGGATTTGAATAGGGCGAGCCCTAAGGATGATTTCCCGTTGCCTCATATCGATGTGTTGGTCGACAATACAGCCCAGTTTTCCGTGTTTTCGTTCATGGATGGCTTCTCCGGTTACAATCAGATTAAGATGGCGCCGGAGGACATGGAGAAAACGACGTTTATTACCCCCTGGGGCACGTTTTGCTACAAGGTAATGCCCTTCGGTCTGAAGAACGCAGGGGCCACTTACCAGCGAGCAATGGTAACTTTGTTTCATGATATGATTCATCATGAGATCGAGGTCTATGTTGATGACATGATTGCGAAGTCCCAAACGGAGGAGGAGCATCTGGTCAACCTATTGAAGCTGTTTGAAAGGCTTAGGAAGTTCAAGCTGAGGCTGAATCCTAACAAATGCACTTTCGGAGTGCGGTCCGGAAAGTTATTGGGGTTTATCGTTAGTGAACGAGGTATTGAAGTTGATCCTGCGAAAATAAAAGCTATCCAAGAGATGCCAGCGCCGAAAACAGAAAAAGAAGTTCGTGGTTTCTTGGGCCGAATAAACTACATTGCAAGGTTTATCTCTCAGCTCACAGCCACTTGTGAACCGATGTTCAAGCTGTTAAAGAAAAATCAGGCGATTACTTGGAATGAGGATTGCCAGAAGGCATTCGATAAGATAAAGCAGTATCTTCAAGAACCTCCAATCTTGATACCCCCAGTGGCTGGACGGCCATTAATCATGTACTTGAAAGTTCTGGAGAATAGTATGGGGTGTGTTCTCGGTCAGCACGACGAGACGGGCAGAAAAGAGCATGCCATTTATTATTTGAGTAAAAAGTTCACTGAGTGTGAATCTCGATACTCGATGCTGGAGAAGACGTGTTGTGCATTAGCTTGGGCTGCCAAACGTCTACGACAGTATATGCTCAATCACACCACTATGCTGATTTCGAAGATGGATCCGATCAAGTACGTCTTCGAGAAGCAGGCTCTTTCGGGCAGGATTGCCAGGTGGCAGATGGTGTTAACAGAATATGATATTCAGTACGTCTCTCAGAAAGCCATCAAGGGAAGCGTATTGTCTGATTACCTTGCCGAACAGCCAATCGAAGACTATCAGCCGATGAAGTTCGAATTCCCTGACGAGGACATTATGTTTCTCAAAGCGAAGGATTGCGATGAGCCATTGCCCGACGAGGGGCCGGATAGGAAGTCTCAGTGGAAGTTGATATTCGACGGAGCGGTTAATTCCTATGGAAGTGGTATCGGGGCTATCATCACGACTCCTCACGGATCCCACATCCCGTTTACTGCAAGACTGACGTTTTCAGTTACCAACAACGAAGCCGAGTACGAAGCATGTATTATGGGTCTAGAAGAGGCAATTGATTTGAGAATCAAGAATCTAGACATATATGGTGACTCAGCGCTTGTAATCAATCAGATCAAAGGGGAGTGGGAAACTCGTCAAGCGAATCTAGTGCCGTACATGAATTATGCCAGGAGGCTGCTTCCGTTCTTTGACCGAGTAGAACTTCATCATGTACCCCGGGCTGAAAATCAAATGGCTGATGCTTTAGCCACGTTGGCTTCAATGTATAAGGTCAATCTTTGGAATGAGGCTCCAAGCATTGTTCTTTCGCGTCTTGACAGACCAGCATATGTGTTCGCAATCGAGGATGCCACTGACGGCAAGCCATGGTTCCACGACATCCAGACCTTCCTTATGACCAAGGAATATCCTGCGGGTGCGTCAACCCAGGATAAGAAGACTCTGAGGAGGCTATCTGGAAACTTTTACCTCAACCCTGATGGAGTGCTGTATAAGAGAAACCACGATCTCGTGCTACTCAGATGTGTGGATGAGAAGGAAGCAAGTATGCTCATGGAAGAAGTCCATGAGGGCACATTTGGTACGCACGCCGGCGGGCATGCCATGACGAGAAAGATCCTGAGAGCAGGATATTACTGGTTGACTATGGAGTCGGATTGCTTCAGATTCGCGAAGAAATGTCACAAATGCCAGATTTATGCTGATAAAGTTCATGTGCCGCCGTGCCCATTGAATGTCATGTCCTCCCCTTGGCCGTTCTCCATGTGGGGCATCGACATGATAGGCAAGATCGAGCCCACCGCATCCAATGGTCATCGTTTTATTCTGGTAGCTATCGACTACTTCACCAAGTGGGTGGAGGCAGCCTCGTACGCTAATGTGACCAAGCAGGTGGTAGCTAAATTCATGAAGAGGGACATCATCTGTCGCTATGGAATTCCCGAGCGGATCATTACTGATAATGGTTCGAATTTGAATAATAAGATGATGAAGGAGCTGTGCCAGAGCTTCAAGATTGAACACCACAACTCATCTCCCTACCGGCCGAAGATGAATGGCGCTGTTGAAGCGGCCAACAAGAACATCAAGAAGATTGTTCAGAAGATGGTTGTGACGTACAAAGATTGGCACGAGATGCTGCCGTTTGCCTTGCACGGTTATCGTACCACGGTGCGTACGTCGACCGGGGCAACTCCTTTCTCCTTGGTGTACGGTATGGAAGCTGTCCTACCGCTAGAAGTAGAGATTCCCTCTTTGCGAGTTTTGGTTGATGTGAAACTTGATGAGGCAGAATGGATTACGAATCGTTTGAACCAACTCAGCCTGATGGACGAGAAGAGGTTAGCATCGATTGCATTTGGTCGCCTGTACCAAAGCCGAATGAAGAAAGCTTATGATAAGAAGGTGCGTCCCAGAAGCTTTCAGACGGGTGATCTCGTCCTGAAGAAGATTCTTCCGCCACACTCCGATCACCGGGGCAAGTGGACTCCGAATTACGAAGGGCCGTATGTCGTCAGCAAGGTCTTCTCAGGAGGAGCTTTGTTGTTATCCACGATGGATGGTGAAGATTTTGCATCCCCGGTGAACGCGGACGCAGTCAAAAAATACTTTGCTTGAAAGAGACCCGCTGGACAAAAAAGAAAGAGTCCAGGCAAAAAAGGGGCATCCCGGCGAACCAAAAACAGAATAAAAGGTTCGGGCAAAAATTAGGGATATATTGAAAAAATGTACACCCGCGAAGTCGAAAACCTACACTGGGCGGCTTCGGCAAAAAAGGGTATCCCGGTGAACTGAAAACCCGTGAAGGGCGGTTCACGCAAAAGTTAGGGATTTAAATAAGCAAATGACTGCGTTCCGCGTATGGACTTTCATTGTTTAGTGGTTCGGAAGACCTGAGGGCCGTTTATCTGAATCAATCTCTTCCAAAGCTGAAGCATCGGAGAAGTATCGAAGTCGAGTGGGTCTTAGAGGGATCAACTCATGGTGTTCGTCTACGCCTCGATTGCCGACATTTGTATATACTGATGTATATTTATGTTTTCTTTTTGCGCGGCTTCCTTATTCCAGGAGCTTGCCTCTGTTGTAAAACATTTTTGCCCATTCAGGGGTTCATCATCAATAAAATGCACATTATTCAGCAATTTTACTTGTCTGTTTAGCATTTATCTGCTTTGTTTGCGAATGATAACGCCGATGTGTTTTTGATAAAATGCGCATACATAAACTTGCGGGCCTAAGCCCATTGATTGTTGAAACAACTAATTAACTGAACATTGTCACGAGATAATAACCTGGATAGGCCCCTGTGAGGAGGGTATCTTGTCTGTTTGTTTGTGTTGTTGCAGGTGTAGCACCTCGCCAGAAGATGTGCCGTGCGTATCCCCGAAGCAGGATGAATCCTCCTTCTCCAGCAGAGTTCAGTAGTCTCTCCTCTGCAGAAGCTGAACGCAAGATGGTGAGCATTGATATGTCTCCCTGCGCAGAGGTGATTCTCTTCCCCAAGCAGACGCATCCTGAGGGAGCGTCACCTCATTAGCTGAATCAAGCACCGAAGAATGACGTCGTCTTTCCCCAGCACCGGGTCACAAGTGCAGATTTCAGAGGAGTGTTCGGGTGCCGAAGCTCGTGTTTTCCCCAGTAAAGTCACCGAAGCAGGTGTTTCCCCCGCACCGGGTCACAAGTGCAGGTTTCGTAGGAAGCTAGTCGTATACCGAAGTATGCAGTAACTGATGATGCCAGACTGAAGTCTCCAGCGGAATTGAGATTCCTCACCAGAGTCAGGCTCTCTCTTGAAGTTCGATGATTCCTTCTTCCCCAGTAGAGTGTTGGAACAGCTGATGTTGTATGCCCCTGCAGAGTTGTACTCTCCCCCGAAGTCAGATGATTCTTTCTTCCCCAGCGGAATTGAAATCCCTCATCAGAGTCGTACTCTCCAGCGAAGTAGAATGATTTCCCTCCCCGACTGAGTCCGCAGAAAAGCAGAATCCTTGGAAGTCGGTCGGATCATGATTGATTTTCCCCAGCAGAGCGTGGGGCAACTAGTGTTGTGTTTCCTCAGAATCGCACTCTCTCCACCGAAGCAGAATGACTTCTCCTTCCTCAGCCGAGTTTGCAGATGTCCAAGAGATCCGAATCCTTGGAAGTTGATCAGATCATGATTGGTTTTTCCCCAGCGGAGTATTGAACAGCTGAAGTTGGTTCCCCGCAGAGTGGTCATCCCCAGAAGAGTGGCCGAGACGGCCGCGCAGTTCATCCTCTAGATTGATATCAGCAGATCCAAGTTCTCGTAGAGCTTCGTCCCCTGCAGCAGTCAGCTGAAGTTGTTCCCCTGCAGCAGTCAGCTGAAGTTGTTCCCCTGCAGCAATTCGCGGAAGATCAATTCCCCAGACAGAGCCTGAGTGATATTGGCGTGTTCACGTTCTCCTCAGCAGGATGATTCCTCTACCTGAGTGGTTCTTTCCCCTTGATAGGAGGATTTCCCCTTCGGCATTTATTTTGCTGATGGGATCGCATCATTGTGCATGACTGCATAGCATTTAAACGTTGCATAGCATTGTGCATGACTGCATAGCATTTAAACGTTGCAATAGCATTGTGCATGATTGCATGGCATTTAGCATAACCGCATATCATTCCCATGTGGGGCATGGTGCAGAAGCATACGCATCATAAGTATGACCTAGGTCATCATCATCCTTGTTGAACAGGTGTACCACCAAAAGACCAGTTGCTCAGGACGATTCTTGATGTTCTCCCCAGCAAGGTCGCTTTTGAGATGATTCTTAAAGACCCCGGTGTGATCCCCACGGTCGCTCGCTCAAGATGATTTTTGAGATCCCCAGCGAAGTCTTCAGTTCGAGATGATTCTCGAATCCCTCAGCAGGGCCATTTGCTTAAGACAATTCTTAAGACCCCAGTGCAGGTTCCCGAATAGTTTGCTCAGGACGATTCTCGAGCTCCCCAATAGCGTCTCCAGCAGGAGTTGCCCAGGAAGATTCCTGGAATACCCAACAGAATGTTTGCTCCGGAAAGGTTATCAGATCAAGACGATTCTTGAAGACGCCCGACGGATCTGTTTGTTCAAGACGATTCTTGAAGTCCTCAGCAGCGTGATATGTCTGCTCCAACCACGATGTCTAATCTGAAGATGGATTTCGTAAGCGCCCGAAGGCGATATCAGAAGGTTCCTGCAGGTCCAGATTTCCGTGTTGAAGAATCAACGGGTAGCTGAAGACAAGGTTCCGGAGTTGTAGATACAACAGAGTAATTCGTATGAGTCTGAAGACCAAGTCAGTTATCCTGAGGTGATGATTGAGCGCAATCAAGAGAATGATACGTCTTCTGATTGAAGTCGAAGATGTTTCTCCAACCACGATGTCTAATCTGAAGATGGATTTCGTAAGCGCCCGAAGGCGATATCAGAAGGTTCCTGCAAGTCCAGATTTCCGTGTTGAAGAATCAACGGGTGGATGAAGATAAGGTTCCAGAGGTTGTAGATACAACAGAGTGATTCGTGTGAGTCTGAAGACCAAGTCAGTTATCCTGAGGTGATGATTGATTACGATCAAATGAAGGATATGTCTTCTGATTGAAGTCGAAGATGTTTCTCCAGTGGTGATGTCAGCTTTGTTTCTCCAGCTAGTTGTTGAGCAGCTAGTGTTGCAGTATTCAAAGATTTGTTCCCCGCAGAGTACTGTGTGCTCGTGCAGTTGGCAAATTTTCGGGTTTACCGATATTCAACCGTCTCGTACCCTGATTGGTTGAGAGCTGTTCGCTTCTCACCCAGTCAGGTTCAAGCCGTTTGAATAGGGGCAGCTGTTGCACCCCAAAATTTGACCAACAATTATTTATTCATTGAGTGTTTGAAAATGGATACCTTCATCAGAAAGTTCAAGAGATCCTCAGAGGAATGGGTTGAAACCAGGGTTGTATGCTTCATAGCTTGAGAGTTGTGGGTGCCCCTCAGATGATTCTGAGACTTTGAGAAAGAACTTGATGTTTTGGGAAAGCCTATGAGATGTCTTGATAGCTTTCATGAAGCCCAGAGAAGTCATTGTGCAAGAGTTCAGAGGATTCAACCATGAATGGTAGAATTAGGGTTTTGACTGGGTCAACCCTAGGATAACTGAAGATTTGGAGAGGGTTGAGACCTAATCCAAGGGCCATGAGATCATGGAATGATGCATAGAGATGTTATAAAGATGATTCCTAGATCAACTCATCATGATTGAGGAGTTTGAGAAGTTTTGAGTCAGGGTCCCCAAGGATTGTCAGTGAAAAACCCTAATTTGATCCCTATCTTCCAGGCAGTTTTAGCTCAAGATGTGATTGATGTCTCATCCTCCCCACAACATGAATGTTGTAGAGCTTGTCCTAAGCTTTAATGTGAGTGGTGGAAGTCCTTGATAGGAGTTACAGAGCTCAAGTTATGGTTTTGACAAATTACAGGTCAGCAGAGGTGTATGAATTTGGGTCCTTGAAAGTCACCCAACTTGCAGACAACTTTTGCCCTAGTAGGATGATTCCTATGATTTCTTGGTCAACATGAATGTTGAAGAGGACCTTCTTAGGTTTAATTTGAGTGGTAGAAGTCCTTGAGTGGATTTGTGGAACTCAACTTATGGTTTGAACAAGGCAGGGGTATTTTGGTCATTTGTCAGTTATAGGTCATTTTAGCCAATGCCTAAAACTCCTATTTCCAAGCCTCAAATGGAAAAACTCAAAACATGAAAGTTGTTCAAAATGTGATTTTAAGTCTAGAAAGAAGGTCACAAATTGTTGGAAAAGCTCATAGCATGAGATTACATGATTGGTCAAAAATGAACTAAAAATGGCTTATAAACTTGAAAAGTTGAAATTGAAAAGTGATTTGGAAGATCCACAAATCCAAAATAGGTCATCCAATATATCATTTTGATTGGAAAAATCATTTTGAGAACATTGGTTTAGCTAGAATTTTGATTTGGGGCTTTAAAATGGGTGATGCTTTGAAAAGTTAGTACTTGAAAAAGAAGGCAATGTTGGAAAACTTAACACAAGCCAAAGATGAACTTGTTTTTCACTCATCCCTTCTCAATATCTCATGAAAAGATATTTTAAGACCAAATGGTAAGGCATGAAGCATGGGAGATGAGATTTCCAACTTGTCATCACATGAGAATTTCAAGAAACTTCCACCACATTCTAGATGAATCTAGACACATCCAATGATCATTATAAAGAGAATGCCATGAAGAGAGTTCAAGGTTGGTGATAGAGAGTCCAGTCAGAGGAGAAAGAGAGAGATACATTGCCATTGAAGAGCTACCTTCACAATCAAGCAACTTGAGTTTTCTTCCACTACAAGCCTCTTCCATCAACAACTCTTGCAAACAGAAGGTTGTGGATCATCCAAGGAGCATCTTGAACCAATTCCAAGGCCTGCAAGCATCTCCACGAGTACCTACCATCATCCCTTTGACAGGTTCTCTTTTTCCCATATACCTCTTAATTTAATGGCTTTCTTTTAGCTTTATAGGTATAGAATGAATGTATTAGGGTAGATGGTTAGATCCTGAGAAGTAGGGCACGATTCATTGAGTTTCATAACAGGTGTAGGAATCTTTAATTTTCAAGAACTAGCTGGATTTTGAGTGTTAGTTAATATGCTATAGATAAGAATGATAAGAGTAGTGTAAGGAACAAGGTCATGCCATTAAATTGAAGCTTTACTAAGATTGATATCAGATGAACATGGTTGTACCAAGATGTTTAAGTCTTCTGTTGGAATTATTGAGAACGAATCAGGGAAATCCACGCGTACCATCTTGTTCCTCTCATTGAGTACTGCAATTTTCGTGTTTGGATCGTGTTAAACCATGGCCTGAGCAGAGAGAACGAGCCAGTTGAATCTTAGGGCATGGAGGAGAGGGTTCTGAAAACCCTAGTTGTGGTTGGGACGATGAAGGAGATCCATTGGATTGGTCTAAAATTCTGACTTGTTATGTTAATCCAACGGCCACGGTTCAGTCTGAAGAGTGGAGGGAAAGATTCAAATAATCCATACGCGGTCGTTTCATTAAACCAGCCATTCTGGGCTTAACTCGCTATTCGCACCCCCCCCCTTTTGCTGGCCCAATTGATTTAACTAGCGTGAGTTGCTATTCCAACCCCCCTCCCTTTAATTGATTTAAATTCTTTTATTTTCTTCTTTTATTTTTTCTGTTTTGATTAATTCATAAATAATTGATAAAAAATGTTTTTTCAATTCTTCTTTTTTCTATGATTAGATGATGATGTGTAGAAAATATTAAAAATAAAAGTGGGATTTTATTTTTTAGTTTAGTATTTTAATAGATTTTTCTTTTAAAGTAGCTTTTATAATGCTTAGTTTTGTATCATGATTTTGTAGGAATTGTTTTAGGACCTTCCCTTAGGTTTTTTTATCCATTCTTTTTTGTGCAATTAGATGATGAATCATAGTTCCCCATAGGATTTTTTCTAGATTTTTAGAATTAAATTTTGATTAGTTTAATTAGGGTAGACTTAGGGTATCCTAATTAGGGTTTAGGTTGTGCTTAGGTGAAGAATCATCTTTCTTTGATAAGTTTTGTCTTGATTTTTAGGTAGAGGCCTATGTAGATGTTATGAGTAGGTGTTGAGGACCCTTATGAATAATTGTTAGATTTTTCCCCATTAGTTTAGTATTTTTAGGTATTTTCTGAAGTTGCCTATTGATTTTGTCTCCCCTGTGGTTATCTGTTCATCTCTGGGGTTTGTTTTGAGGAATTTGTTGTGGGGCATGTGTTGCCTTGAAGATCTTGATGGAGAGCATCATGAAGAGAAGATTGAAGATCAAGATTCAGAGACCCAGAGCTTGGCTTGTCCCCTGTCTGTGAGGTTTGAGATCCTGAAGTTTGAAGGAAGTTCATGGTACTTTCCTGAGGAAGGCACTATGAATGACTTTCATTCTTTCTTCTCACCTCTTTCTTAAGTATCCAATGATGTTGGAGCCAATTTGTGAGTTTAATTTCTCCTGAGGAGGAATGTAAACTGATCACATGTTGTTGAGCCACATGGGATGCAACTCCTAAGTGGAAGCCTCCTAGTACTTTCCTGAGGAAGGTCCTATGGGTCTATTCACTTAGCTCCATTAGTATGTCTAGGATTTCTCAAGTATCCAATGATGTTGGAGCCAACTTGTGAGTTTAATTTCTCCTGAGGAGGAATGTAAACTGATCACAGTTGTTGAGCCACATAGGATACAACTCCTAAGTGGAGGCCTCCTAGTACTTTCCTGAGGAAGGTCCTAAGAGTCTGTTCATTTAGTTCCACTAGTTCAGATAGGATTTCCTAAATATCCAGTGATGTTGGAGCCTTCTTGTGAGTTTAATTTCTCCTGAGGAGGAATATAAACTGATCACAGTGGTTGAGCCACATAGGGTATGACTCCTGAGTATACACCTCCTAGTGCTTTCCTGAGGAAGACACTATGAGTCTGCTTGCTTAGCTCCCTTTCTTTGGTAAGCTTGTTTTGAAGCTTGAAGGCTGGGATTGAATTCTCTTGTTTAGGATCTTGCTGTAGTGCTTAGACTTGATCCAGATTCTGTGATTAGGATTAGTGTTAGAGAGTAGATTCTTTCTTTTTCCAGTGTGTTTTGTTTGCCTGATGGCACTTCATTTCCTTTATCTGTATATTGCTTGATAGCATGTTGCTTATTTTCAGTATGATTACTGTTATTTCATGACTGGCTTGAGGTCGAGATGAGCTTGTGGAGGCTGAAACCCCACACACATTTCCTCCCTCACTTGCATTGCATGCATTTTACTGTTAAAGCTGATGTTTTTGTCTATGTTGATGCACCATTGACATGATCCCTTAGGACTCTCATTTTCTTCTGATGAGGATTTGATGATAGACTTTTAGGTTGAAACCTATGCATGATAACATCTAGGAGTTCCCTGTTCAAACCTCAACCATAGGATGAATCCATGGCATGATAACAGTAGGACTTGATAGTCTCCCTCCTAGTTGAGCCGTTCTAACCCGTAGTTAGCCGAACTACGTTTGCTCTGATCTTTCATACCAGATGAAAGTACGTAGGCATAGGATGCGATATCCTAGCGAGCAACCTTTCCCCCGTAGTTAGCCGAACTACGTTGACTCTGATTTCTCATTCTCTGATGAGAATACGTAGGCATAAAGTGCGACGCTTTGCCGAGTCATTTTTCTTTTCTTTTTCAGCCAGCCTTGATAGGTAGATAGATTATAACCAACCCGTCCAAGTAAACAAACAAGCGAGGATCCCGTCGAGTACGACGGACGTGAGGGGTGCTAATACCTTCCCCTTGCGTAACCGACTCCCGAACCCAGACAATGGTTGCGATGACCTTGTCTTACCCTTATTCGTCAGGTTTTTCCGATCGTTTCCTTTCCCGCTCTGAGGGATAAATAACGAAAGGTGGCGACTCTTCTGTCATGCCGGCACCTTATTTTCGCGCAAGCGACAGCTGGCGACTCTGCTGGGGATTAGCCCAGAATCTCTGGTTCTCCGGTTCCCTATGAGAGTCAATCCTATCGTTTGTGTGTTTGCTTGTTGGGTTGCGTTTATTTATCGCATTTTTACTTCCCGCACTTTACTTCCCGCATTTTATTTCCTGCATTTTATTTCCAGTTTGATATGATTATCTGTGCTGTTGTGGGAGAGGGATGTTACTGCGAGTGAAAAGCCGGACCTGGGCTTGAGTACACACCTAGATATAGTTGCGGAGAAGTAGTAGACGAACCTGTCTGCTGAGCAGGCACAGTTCCCTACGAAAATCTGCGCTCAGACGAGATTCTTGCAGAGGTGCTCCTTTCCGGTCCTGAGGATCTGAGGGGAGTCCAGACGTGAGGATTGTCGACTCTGGGGACCGATCATTTGGAAGTCAGCTAAGAGAGGCCTCTTCATGACTTGACGATGCCACTCCTTCTGGGAATCGTATTGTCACTCGTGAAAGTCTGTGACGCTGACGACCGCATAGGATGCCGTACCTTTGTCCGTGGATTAGGTCTATCCTACCTGTGAGAGGGTTGGGATATTGCAGGAAACTTTGACCTCCAGACTACCTGGTTTTCTTGACAGTGAATCAGTTATGTTGGGTTCTCAGTTGCAGAGATGTTCTTGATAGAGCAAGGGTTTGATCAAAGGATTCTATCGTCGGGTGTTTGTCTGTTCCTGATAGAGCAGGTTCCGATCAGAGTATTGTCATCAGTGGTTTGTTCTGGACGGAGCAGATTTTTGAGTGAGGTCTGAGGATCTCGTCAGCAGTTGTTGTTTGTTCTTGATAGGGCAGATTTTGAGTGGGGTTTGAAGATCTCATCAGCAGCTGTGCATTTGTTCTTGAGAGGGCAGATTTGTGATTTGGAGTCCGAAGACTTCATCAACAGATATTCCTTGATCCTGCATCCGGGGTCTTTATTATCAGGCCTTCGTTCTTGTCAGAGCAGAATGTTGATCTCGATCCTATCAGATGGTTATTCACAGCAGATCAGATCAGTGGTTTTACACCGGGGTTTCCTTCTCATCAGCGACTGTTAACATCGAATCTCCACAGCAGCCACCTGGATATATTGTTGCATACCTGCATTTTGCATTAGCTTGCATAATCATTCCATTAGCGTGTGTCTGTGACCGATACCGTTTCCCCGATCCAGGATCTCTCGCCTTTTGTTGTGTTACTGCAGCCTCTCTCCGGAAGACTGATGCGTATGAGTTCTCGGTCCTTGATGTGTCGAATCTGACTATTGCTATGTGAGGTTACTATTTCCATGATTGGGCCCAGGTTCCTCTCCTTATTATTGTCAGCAGGTGCCAGGATCGGGGGGAAATCTCTCAAGCACGCAGACACACGCATGCATCTGCATAAAGCATCTTTGCATGACATACATTCTGTTACCTCTTCCTAACCTTTGATGTTGACAGGTTTTTTAGGTACTCAGGTTCCGAGCTGTTTTCGATCTCCAGGATTGATCAAAGATTCATCCACCGCTACTCAACTCGCGCCAATCAGACGAGAATCATGGACCAGGTGCAGTCAGATGTTCAAGAGCTTCGTGAACAGATGGATCATTTTATGGAGCTGATGCAAGTAGTTGCGAATGGGCAAGATCAGCTTCGTACTTTGGTTCAACCTCTCATCTCTAGGGTTGACAGTAATGGAATCCTTCACGGCGGGGCCGTGCCCACTCCTCCTCAAGGGGATACTCCACAGAACGTTGTTCCTGCTGCCGGGGGCAACGGTAGTGCTAACGGCAATCTTATGACTAATCTCGGACTTAATGCGGCGGGCGCCGGCAATGGTGGTTTGGGAGCCAATGTTAACATGGGGCCGGTCAACGGCAATGTTGGTGCAGGAAATATGGTGGTGCCTCAACCGTGGCTGGAGGACCATCAGGATGACATTTTCTCTCAGAGAGGTGTAGAGGCTGAATTGACTGCTGAGGCTCGACTCAGGTTCAAGGCGCTGGAAGATAAGATGAGAGATATAGAAAATCAGAACACATTGGGCGTTGACATGTCCAAACTCGGGTTGATTGCTGACTTTAAAGTACCTCACAAGTTCAAGGTGCCTATCTTTGAGAAGTATAGGGGCACTACTTGTCCCCGTGTTCACCTCCGATCTTATTATAGAAAGATGTCCGCTTATTCTGACGATGAGAAGCTGCTGATGCACTTCTTTCAGGATAGTCTTTCTGGCCCATCGCTCGAATGGTATATGGGTTTGGAGCCCGCTGCTGTGCGCACGTGGAAAGATCTCGCTGAAGCGTTTGTCCTCCACTATCAATATAATAGCGACTTGGCTCCCAACCGAGTTCAGCTTCAGAATCTCTCGCAGCGGAGCAATGAAAGCTTCAAAGAGTATGCCCAGCGGTGGCGTGAATTGGCTGCTCGGGTTCAACCGCCGATGGTCGAGCGTGAGTTGGTACAACTGTTCGTGGCTACCCTTCCCGGAGTCTATTATGAGAAGCTGATCAGTGGCATGTCTGGAACATTCTCGGCTCTCATCACTTTGGGCGAGCATGTTGAGAACGGCATAAAGATTGGAAAGATTCAGGGTGAATCATCCTCATCTGGAGGAGCTAGCAAGAGACCCTATACTGGCAAGCGTCGAGAGGGAGATGCCAGTGCTGTCACTAATGCTAGGAGAAAGGGCAAGGGCCCTCAGTCTCAGATCGCTAGCATAAACATCCCAGCTGCTCCCCCGCAGCCGCAGCAGCAGCCCCAGCAACAGAATAATCAGGGATATAAGAGATACCAGAATCGGGGTCCCCTGGCAAACCGTCATTTGGAAACTCCTCCTATGCCGTATGCACAGCTTCTGCAAACGCTACTTCAGCTTCAATTAGTTCATAAGAGGACATTGGCTCCCTTGACAGGGGCACCACCACCGGGGTATGATGCAAATGCTACTTGTGAATTTCATTCGGGGGCACCTGGCCATACAGTTGAGAATTGTAAAGCTTTTAAGCACAAAGTCCAGGACTTGGTCGACGCCAAGGTTATCAACTTCTCTGACAGCGTGCCCAACGTCACCAAGAATCCAATGCCGCATCATAGGGGGGGGGGGCGGAGTGAATGCTGTTATCACTGAAGAGAATTCAGACTTGCTGACTGATGTCAAAGATCTGAAGACGCCGTTGAGTTTTGTTAAAGCTAAGTTGCTAAAGAAAGGCTTCTTTCCCGGATGTGGAGAGTTTTGCATGGCTTGTGCTACACTTCCTGATGGGTGTGAGCAGTTGATCGAAGGTATCCAAAGTCTGATGACCGAGGGTATTTTGCAGTTCAGTCGAAGCGTTGAGAATGCGTCAGGGGAAGTCGTGCTGAAGCAGGCGGACGAAGTTGCTACCATTACCATCCCTCGTCACCCTATCACTATTTCTGGGCCCCGACCGCCTACTATCACCATCACCAGGGCCGGACCAATCCCATTCGAGAGCACTAATGCCGTCCCATGGCATTACGGCACCGAAGTGTATTGTAATGGTCAGAAGATAGAGCTTGAGCCGTCCAGATCGACTGCGCAGAATCTTACTGAGGTCAGTGGTATCACTAGAAGTGGTAGAGTGTTCGCGCCGGCAGAGGTTGCAGCAGAGAAAGTAGTCCGGGCTGACGCTGTGGATAAGGGCAAAGGTAAAGCTGTTGAAGAGGTCCCTGCAGGGGCAGAGAAAGACTTGTTGGTTAAAGATGCTGAAGAGTTCATGCGACTGATCAGGAAAAGTGACTACAAGATTGTAGATCATCTTCACCAGACTCCGTCAAAGATCTCGATTCTTAACCTGTTGCTGTGTTCTGAAGCGCACCGCAACGCATTGCTGAAGGTATTGAATGCTGCATACGTGCCGCAGGAGATATCAGTGAATCAACTCGAGGAAGTGGTAGCCCATGTCAACGCTGGTAATGGGCTGGGTTTTACAGATCTAGAGTTGACCCCCAAGGGAAGAGATCACAACAGCGCCTTGCACGTCTCGATAGAGTGCAGAGGCACGATTATGTCACATGTCCTGGTAGATACGGGTTCCTCGCTTAACGTGCTTCCGAAGAAGGCACTGATGAAGTTGGATACCCGTGGACTGTTGTGCACGCCCAGTGATCTGGTCGTGAAGGCCTTTGACGGAACCAAGCGCCACGTCTTCGGAGAATTGACCCTGCCAATTCAAGTTGGACCAGAGACGTTTAATGCGGTTTTCTATATTATGGATATCATGCCCGCCTATAGTTGCCTCTTAGGTCGGCCGTGGATCCATTCTGCTGGTGCCGTGACGTCCACGCTGCATCAGAAGCTTAAATATGTTGTTGGGGGCAGCATAGTGACAGTCTGTGGAGAGGAGGACATCATGGTAAGCCACCTGTCGTCCTTCAAATATGTCGAAATGGATGGTGAGATCCATGAGACTCTTTGCCAAGCTTTTGAAACCGTCAGGGTGAAGGAGGTAGCTCCCGTTGTTGCAGAGAAGCAAGAGTTGAACCTCTCCTCGTTTAAGGAAGCTAGGGCTGTTGTCGAAGCTGGTTTCACCCCAGGCTGGGGGCATGTCTTGGACATACCAATCAAACAGGATAAGTTTGGATTAGGGTATTCTCCTGGAGCTGAAGCTTCATCCTCTTCTGGTAGCTCGTCTCATGGGAAAGGGCCGATCTTGTTCACCAAGGGGGGAGTAATCTTCGAGAGTATCAACGCTACGTCGGAGGACAGCGGAGACAGTGATTGTGATCTTGATGCCTGGATTCAACCGAGCAAGCCAGGCGAGCGCCTCCACAACTGGACCATCAAGGAGATTATCGAGCTGACAAGTGAAGAGTAATGATTTGCTTTTTACAATCTTTGTACAACCCTATGTCCTGCCCGGGGCGTAGTGGTTTTACTGTCAGGGCCTTGTTGGATTATGTGTATGCATTTTGTTAATAAATAAAAGGCGTTTTTTTTCCGTAATCAAATATTGTGTTCTCTGTTATTCATGCTTTATGTTTGTTTCGAAAAACAGCAAAATGGCAACGAGGTTCGTGCTAACCTGCATATTCCTGCTTTAAACTTAACCCTTGTTATTGCAGGATCCACGTAACAGATGACATCGACTCTGGACCCTCTACGGCTCACTACGACTTTGATTGCCCGATCTATCAGGCCGAGGATGAGATTGATGAAGACGAAGACCTTCCGGAAGAGTTGGCCCGCTTGTTGAGACAAGAGGAGAAGGTTATTCTGCCTCATGAGGAGGATATTGAGATCGTAAATCTGGGTTCTGAGGAGCTTATCAGGAATGTCAGAGTGGGGGCTGCGCTGCAGAACGATGTCAAGCATAGACTGGTCGAGATGCTTCGAGAGTATAGTGACGTCTTTGCTTGGTCGTATGAGGATATGCCCGGACTTGACACAGATATCGTGGTTCATCGCTTGCTGTTGCGAGAAGATTGCCCTCCAGTCAAGCAGAAGCTCAGGAGGACGAGACCAGACATGGCTGTAAAAATCAAAGAAGAAGTCCAGAAGCAGTTGGACGCAGGATTTCTAGCCGTTACCACTTACCCTCCGTGGGTCGCCAACATAGTGCCTGTACCGAAGAAGGACGGTAAGGTACGCATGTGCGTCGATTATCGGGATTTGAATAGGGCGAGCCCTAAGGATGATTTCCCGTTGCCTCATATCGATGTGTTGGTCGACAATACAGCCCAGTTTTCCGTGTTTTCGTTCATGGATGGCTTCTCCGGTTACAATCAGATTAAGATGGCGCCGGAGGACATGGAGAAAACGACGTTTATTACCCCCTGGGGCACGTTTTGCTACAAGGTAATGCCCTTCGGTCTGAAGAACGCAGGGGCCACTTACCAGCGAGCAATGGTAACTTTGTTTCATGATATGATTCATCATGAGATCGAGGTCTATGTTGATGACATGATTGCGAAGTCCCAAACGGAGGAGGAGCATCTGGTCAACCTATTGAAGCTGTTTGAAAGGCTTAGGAAGTTCAAGCTGAGGCTGAATCCTAACAAATGCACTTTCGGAGTGCGGTCCGGAAAGTTATTGGGGTTTATCGTTAGTGAACGAGGTATTGAAGTTGATCCTGCGAAAATAAAAGCTATCCAAGAGATGCCAGCGCCGAAAACAGAAAAAGAAGTTCGTGGTTTCTTGGGCCGAATAAACTACATTGCAAGGTTTATCTCTCAGCTCACAGCCACTTGTGAACCGATGTTCAAGCTGTTAAAGAAAAATCAGGCGATTACTTGGAATGAGGATTGCCAGAAGGCATTCGATAAGATAAAGCAGTATCTTCAAGAACCTCCAATCTTGATACCCCCAGTGGCTGGACGGCCATTAATCATGTACTTGAAAGTTCTGGAGAATAGTATGGGGTGTGTTCTCGGTCAGCACGACGAGACGGGCAGAAAAGAGCATGCCATTTATTATTTGAGTAAAAAGTTCACTGAGTGTGAATCTCGATACTCGATGCTGGAGAAGACGTGTTGTGCATTAGCTTGGGCTGCCAAACGTCTACGACAGTATATGCTCAATCACACCACTATGCTGATTTCGAAGATGGATCCGATCAAGTACGTCTTCGAGAAGCAGGCTCTTTCGGGCAGGATTGCCAGGTGGCAGATGGTGTTAACAGAATATGATATTCAGTACGTCTCTCAGAAAGCCATCAAGGGAAGCGTATTGTCTGATTACCTTGCCGAACAGCCAATCGAAGACTATCAGCCGATGAAGTTCGAATTCCCTGACGAGGACATTATGTTTCTCAAAGCGAAGGATTGCGATGAGCCATTGCCCGACGAGGGGCCGGATAGGAAGTCTCAGTGGAAGTTGATATTCGACGGAGCGGTTAATTCCTATGGAAGTGGTATCGGGGCTATCATCACGACTCCTCACGGATCCCACATCCCGTTTACTGCAAGACTGACGTTTTCAGTTACCAACAACGAAGCCGAGTACGAAGCATGTATTATGGGTCTAGAAGAGGCAATTGATTTGAGAATCAAGAATCTAGACATATATGGTGACTCAGCGCTTGTAATCAATCAGATCAAAGGGGAGTGGGAAACTCGTCAAGCGAATCTAGTGCCGTACATGAATTATGCCAGGAGGCTGCTTCCGTTCTTTGACCGAGTAGAACTTCATCATGTACCCCGGGCTGAAAATCAAATGGCTGATGCTTTAGCCACGTTGGCTTCAATGTATAAGGTCAATCTTTGGAATGAGGCTCCAAGCATTGTTCTTTCGCGTCTTGACAGACCAGCATATGTGTTCGCAATCGAGGATGCCACTGACGGCAAGCCATGGTTCCACGACATCCAGACCTTCCTTATGACCAAGGAATATCCTGCGGGTGCGTCAACCCAGGATAAGAAGACTCTGAGGAGGCTATCTGGAAACTTTTACCTCAACCCTGATGGAGTGCTGTATAAGAGAAACCACGATCTCGTGCTACTCAGATGTGTGGATGAGAAGGAAGCAAGTATGCTCATGGAAGAAGTCCATGAGGGCACATTTGGTACGCACGCCGGCGGGCATGCCATGACGAGAAAGATCCTGAGAGCAGGATATTACTGGTTGACTATGGAGTCGGATTGCTTCAGATTCGCGAAGAAATGTCACAAATGCCAGATTTATGCTGATAAAGTTCATGTGCCGCCGTGCCCATTGAATGTCATGTCCTCCCCTTGGCCGTTCTCCATGTGGGGCATCGACATGATAGGCAAGATCGAGCCCACCGCATCCAATGGTCATCGTTTTATTCTGGTAGCTATCGACTACTTCACCAAGTGGGTGGAGGCAGCCTCGTACGCTAATGTGACCAAGCAGGTGGTAGCTAAATTCATGAAGAGGGACATCATCTGTCGCTATGGAATTCCCGAGCGGATCATTACTGATAATGGTTCGAATTTGAATAATAAGATGATGAAGGAGCTGTGCCAGAGCTTCAAGATTGAACACCACAACTCATCTCCCTACCGGCCGAAGATGAATGGCGCTGTTGAAGCGGCCAACAAGAACATCAAGAAGATTGTTCAGAAGATGGTTGTGACGTACAAAGATTGGCACGAGATGCTGCCGTTTGCCTTGCACGGTTATCGTACCACGGTGCGTACGTCGACCGGGGCAACTCCTTTCTCCTTGGTGTACGGTATGGAAGCTGTCCTACCGCTAGAAGTAGAGATTCCCTCTTTGCGAGTTTTGGTTGATGTGAAACTTGATGAGGCAGAATGGATTACGAATCGTTTGAACCAACTCAGCCTGATGGACGAGAAGAGGTTAGCATCGATTGCATTTGGTCGCCTGTACCAAAGCCGAATGAAGAAAGCTTATGATAAGAAGGTGCGTCCCAGAAGCTTTCAGACGGGTGATCTCGTCCTGAAGAAGATTCTTCCGCCACACTCCGATCACCGGGGCAAGTGGACTCCGAATTACGAAGGGCCGTATGTCGTCAGCAAGGTCTTCTCAGGAGGAGCTTTGTTGTTATCCACGATGGATGGTGAAGATTTTGCATCCCCGGTGAACGCGGACGCAGTCAAAAAATACTTTGCTTGAAAGAGACCCGCTGGACAAAAAAGAAAGAGTCCAGGCAAAAAAGGGGCATCCCGGCGAACCAAAAACAGAATAAAAGGTTCGGGCAAAAATTAGGGATATATTGAAAAAATGTACACCCGCGAAGTCGAAAACCTACACTGGGCGGCTTCGGCAAAAAAGGGTATCCCGGTGAACTGAAAACCCGTGAAGGGCGGTTCACGCAAAAGTTAGGGATTTAAATAAGCAAATGACTGCGTTCCGCGTATGGACTTTCATTGTTTAGTGGTTCGGAAGACCTGAGGGCCGTTTATCTGAATCAATCTCTTCCAAAGCTGAAGCATCGGAGAAGTATCGAAGTCGAGTGGGTCTTAGAGGGATCAACTCATGGTGTTCGTCTACGCCTCGATTGCCGACATTTGTATATACTGATGTATATTTATGTTTTCTTTTTGCGCGGCTTCCTTATTCCAGGAGCTTGCCTCTGTTGTAAAACATTTTTGCCCATTCAGGGGTTCATCATCAATAAAATGCACATTATTCAGCAATTTTACTTGTCTGTTTAGCATTTATCTGCTTTGTTTGCGAATGATAACGCCGATGTGTTTTTGATAAAATGCGCATACATAAACTTGCGGGCCTAAGCCCATTGATTGTTGAAACAACTAATTAACTGAACATTGTCACGAGATAATAACCTGGATAGGCCCCTGTGAGGAGGGTATCTTGTCTGTTTGTTTGTGTTGTTGCAGGTGTAGCACCTCGCCAGAAGATGTGCCGTGCGTATCCCCGAAGCAGGATGAATCCTCCTTCTCCAGCAGAGTTCAGTAGTCTCTCCTCTGCAGAAGCTGAACGCAAGATGGTGAGCATTGATATGTCTCCCTGCGCAGAGGTGATTCTCTTCCCCAAGCAGACGCATCCTGAGGGAGCGTCACCTCATTAGCTGAATCAAGCACCGAAGAATGACGTCGTCTTTCCCCAGCACCGGGTCACAAGTGCAGATTTCAGAGGAGTGTTCGGGTGCCGAAGCTCGTGTTTTCCCCAGTAAAGTCACCGAAGCAGGTGTTTCCCCCGCACCGGGTCACAAGTGCAGGTTTCGTAGGAAGCTAGTCGTATACCGAAGTATGCAGTAACTGATGATGCCAGACTGAAGTCTCCAGCGGAATTGAGATTCCTCACCAGAGTCAGGCTCTCTCTTGAAGTTCGATGATTCCTTCTTCCCCAGTAGAGTGTTGGAACAGCTGATGTTGTATGCCCCTGCAGAGTTGTACTCTCCCCCGAAGTCAGATGATTCTTTCTTCCCCAGCGGAATTGAAATCCCTCATCAGAGTCGTACTCTCCAGCGAAGTAGAATGATTTCCCTCCCCGACTGAGTCCGCAGAAAAGCAGAATCCTTGGAAGTCGGTCGGATCATGATTGATTTTCCCCAGCAGAGCGTGGGGCAACTAGTGTTGTGTTTCCTCAGAATCGCACTCTCTCCACCGAAGCAGAATGACTTCTCCTTCCTCAGCCGAGTTTGCAGATGTCCAAGAGATCCGAATCCTTGGAAGTTGATCAGATCATGATTGGTTTTTCCCCAGCGGAGTATTGAACAGCTGAAGTTGGTTCCCCGCAGAGTGGTCATCCCCAGAAGAGTGGCCGAGACGGCCGCGCAGTTCATCCTCTAGATTGATATCAGCAGATCCAAGTTCTCGTAGAGCTTCGTCCCCTGCAGCAGTCAGCTGAAGTTGTTCCCCTGCAGCAGTCAGCTGAAGTTGTTCCCCTGCAGCAATTCGCGGAAGATCAATTCCCCAGACAGAGCCTGAGTGATATTGGCGTGTTCACGTTCTCCTCAGCAGGATGATTCCTCTACCTGAGTGGTTCTTTCCCCTTGATAGGAGGATTTCCCCTTCGGCATTTATTTTGCTGATGGGATCGCATCATTGTGCATGACTGCATAGCATTTAAACGTTGCATAGCATTGTGCATGACTGCATAGCATTTAAACGTTGCAATAGCATTGTGCATGATTGCATGGCATTTAGCATAACCGCATATCATTCCCATGTGGGGCATGGTGCAGAAGCATACGCATCATAAGTATGACCTAGGTCATCATCATCCTTGTTGAACAGGTGTACCACCAAAAGACCAGTTGCTCAGGACGATTCTTGATGTTCTCCCCAGCAAGGTCGCTTTTGAGATGATTCTTAAAGACCCCGGTGTGATCCCCACGGTCGCTCGCTCAAGATGATTTTTGAGATCCCCAGCGAAGTCTTCAGTTCGAGATGATTCTCGAATCCCTCAGCAGGGCCATTTGCTTAAGACAATTCTTAAGACCCCAGTGCAGGTTCCCGAATAGTTTGCTCAGGACGATTCTCGAGCTCCCCAATAGCGTCTCCAGCAGGAGTTGCCCAGGAAGATTCCTGGAATACCCAACAGAATGTTTGCTCCGGAAAGGTTATCAGATCAAGACGATTCTTGAAGACGCCCGACGGATCTGTTTGTTCAAGACGATTCTTGAAGTCCTCAGCAGCGTGATATGTCTGCTCCAACCACGATGTCTAATCTGAAGATGGATTTCGTAAGCGCCCGAAGGCGATATCAGAAGGTTCCTGCAGGTCCAGATTTCCGTGTTGAAGAATCAACGGGTAGCTGAAGACAAGGTTCCGGAGTTGTAGATACAACAGAGTAATTCGTATGAGTCTGAAGACCAAGTCAGTTATCCTGAGGTGATGATTGAGCGCAATCAAGAGAATGATACGTCTTCTGATTGAAGTCGAAGATGTTTCTCCAACCACGATGTCTAATCTGAAGATGGATTTCGTAAGCGCCCGAAGGCGATATCAGAAGGTTCCTGCAAGTCCAGATTTCCGTGTTGAAGAATCAACGGGTGGATGAAGATAAGGTTCCAGAGGTTGTAGATACAACAGAGTGATTCGTGTGAGTCTGAAGACCAAGTCAGTTATCCTGAGGTGATGATTGATTACGATCAAATGAAGGATATGTCTTCTGATTGAAGTCGAAGATGTTTCTCCAGCGGTGATGTCAGCTTTGTTTCTCCAGCTAGTTGTTGAGCAGCTAGTGTTGCAGTATTCAAAGATTTGTTCCCCGCAGAGTACTGTGTGCTCGTGCAGTTGGCAAATTTTCGGGTTTACCGATATTCAACCGTCTCGTACCCTGATTGGTTGAGAGCTGTTCGCTTCTCACCCAGTCAGGTTCAAGCCGTTTGAATAGGGGCAGCTGTTGCACCCCAAAATTTGACCAACAATTATTTATTCATTGAGTGTTTGAAAATGGATACCTTCATCAGAAAGTTCAAGAGATCCTCAGAGGAATGGGTTGAAACCAGGGTTGTATGCTTCATAGCTTGAGAGTTGTGGGTGCCCCTCAGATGATTCTGAGACTTTGAGAAAGAACTTGATGTTTTGGGAAAGCCTATGAGATGTCTTGATAGCTTTCATGAAGCCCAGAGAAGTCATTGTGCAAGAGTTCAGAGGATTCAACCATGAATGGTAGAATTAGGGTTTTGACTGGGTCAACCCTAGGATAACTGAAGATTTGGAGAGGGTTGAGACCTAATCCAAGGGCCATGAGATCATGGAATGATGCATAGAGATGTTATAAAGATGATTCCTAGATCAACTCATCATGATTGAGGAGTTTGAGAAGTTTTGAGTCAGGGTCCCCAAGGATTGTCAGTGAAAAACCCTAATTTGATCCCTATCTTCCAGGCAGTTTTAGCTCAAGATGTGATTGATGTCTCATCCTCCCCACAACATGAATGTTGTAGAGCTTGTCCTAAGCTTTAATGTGAGTGGTGGAAGTCCTTGATAGGAGTTACAGAGCTCAAGTTATGGTTTTGACAAATTACAGGTCAGCAGAGGTGTATGAATTTGGGTCCTTGAAAGTCACCCAACTTGCAGACAACTTTTGCCCTAGTAGGATGATTCCTATGATTTCTTGGTCAACATGAATGTTGAAGAGGACCTTCTTAGGTTTAATTTGAGTGGTAGAAGTCCTTGAGTGGATTTGTGGAACTCAACTTATGGTTTGAACAAGGCAGGGGTATTTTGGTCATTTGTCAGTTATAGGTCATTTTAGCCAATGCCTAAAACTCCTATTTCCAAGCCTCAAATGGAAAAACTCAAAACATGAAAGTTGTTCAAAATGTGATTTTAAGTCTAGAAAGAAGGTCACAAATTGTTGGAAAAGCTCATAGCATGAGATTACATGATTGGTCAAAAATGAACTAAAAATGGCTTATAAACTTGAAAAGTTGAAATTGAAAAGTGATTTGGAAGATCCACAAATCCAAAATAGGTCATCCAATATATCATTTTGATTGGAAAAATCATTTTGAGAACATTGGTTTAGCTAGAATTTTGATTTGGGGCTTTAAAATGGGTGATGCTTTGAAAAGTTAGTACTTGAAAAAGAAGGCAATGTTGGAAAACTTAACACAAGCCAAAGATGAACTTGTTTTTCACTCATCCCTTCTCAATATCTCATGAAAAGATATTTTAAGACCAAATGGTAAGGCATGAAGCATGGGAGATGAGATTTCCAACTTGTCATCACATGAGAATTTCAAGAAACTTCCACCACATTCTAGATGAATCTAGACACATCCAATGATCATTATAAAGAGAATGCCATGAAGAGAGTTCAAGGTTGGTGATAGAGAGTCCAGTCAGAGGAGAAAGAGAGAGATACATTGCCATTGAAGAGCTACCTTCACAATCAAGCAACTTGAGTTTTCTTCCACTACAAGCCTCTTCCATCAACAACTCTTGCAAACAGAAGGTTGTGGATCATCCAAGGAGCATCTTGAACCAATTCCAAGGCCTGCAAGCATCTCCACGAGTACCTACCATCATCCCTTTGACAGGTTCTCTTTTTCCCATATACCTCTTAATTTAATGGCTTTCTTTTAGCTTTATAGGTATAGAATGAATGTATTAGGGTAGATGGTTAGATCCTGAGAAGTAGGGCACGATTCATTGAGTTTCATAACAGGTGTAGGAATCTTTAATTTTCAAGAACTAGCTGGATTTTGAGTGTTAGTTAATATGCTATAGATAAGAATGATAAGAGTAGTGTAAGGAACAAGGTCATGCCATTAAATTGAAGCTTTACTAAGATTGATATCAGATGAACATGGTTGTACCAAGATGTTTAAGTCTTCTGTTGGAATTATTGAGAACGAATCAGGGAAATCCACGCGTACCATCTTGTTCCTCTCATTGAGTACTGCAATTTTCGTGTTTGGATCGTGTTAAACCATGGCCTGAGCAGAGAGAACGAGCCAGTTGAATCTTAGGGCATGGAGGAGAGGGTTCTGAAAACCCTAGTTGTGGTTGGGACGATGAAGGAGATCCATTGGATTGGTCTAAAATTCTGACTTGTTATGTTAATCCAACGGCCACGGTTCAGTCTGAAGAGTGGAGGGAAAGATTCAAATAATCCATACGCGGTCGTTTCATTAAACCAGCCATTCTGGGCTTAACTCGCTATTCGCACCCCCCCCCCTTTTGCTGGCCCAATTGATTTAACTAGCGTGAGTTGCTATTCCAACCCCCCTCCCTTTAATTGATTTAAATTCTTTTATTTTCTTCTTTTATTTTTTCTGTTTTGATTAATTCATAAATAATTGATAAAAAATGTTTTTTCAATTCTTCTTTTTTCTATGATTAGATGATGATGTGTAGAAAATATTAAAAATAAAAGTGGGATTTTATTTTTTAGTTTAGTATTTTAATAGATTTTTCTTTTAAAGTAGCTTTTATAATGCTTAGTTTTGTATCATGATTTTGTAGGAATTGTTTTAGGACCTTCCCTTAGGTTTTTTTATCCATTCTTTTTTGTGCAATTAGATGATGAATCATAGTTCCCCATAGGATTTTTTCTAGGTTTTTAGAATTAAATTTTGATTAGTTTAATTAGGGTAGACTTAGGGTATCCTAATTAGGGTTTAGGTTGTGCTTAGGTGAAGAATCATCTTTCTTTGATAAGTTTTGTCTTGATTTTTAGGTAGAGGCCTATGTAGATGTTATGAGTAGGTGTTGAGGACCCTTATGAATAATTGTTAGATTTTTCCCCATTAGTTTAGTATTTTTAGGTATTTTCTGAAGTTGCCTATTGATTTTGTCTCCCCTGTGGTTATCTGTTCATCTCTGGGGTTTGTTTTGAGGAATTTGTTGTGGGGCATGTGTTGCCTTGAAGATATTGATGGAGAGCATCATGAAGAGAAGATTGAAGATCAAGATTCAGAGACCCAGAGCTTGGCTTGTCCCCTGTCTGTGAGGTTTGAGATCCTGAAGTTTGAAGGAAGTTCATGGTACTTTCCTGAGGAAGGCACTATGAATGACTTTCATTCTTTCTTCTCACCTCTTTCTTAAGTATACAATGATGTTGGAGCCAATTTGTGAGTTTAATTTCTCCTGAGGAGGAATGTAAACTGATCACATGTTGTTGAGCCACATGGGATGCAACTCCTAAGTGGAAGCCTCCTAGTACTTTCCTGAGGAAGGTCCTATGGGTCTATTCACTTAGCTCCATTAGTATGTCTAGGATTTCTCAAGTATCCAATGATGTTGGAGCCAACTTGTGAGTTTAATTTCTCCTGAGGAGGAATGTAAACTGATCACAGTTGTTGAGCCACATAGGATACAACTCCTAAGTGGAGGCCTCCTAGTACTTTCCTGAGGAAGGTCCTAAGAGTCTGTTCATTTAGTTCCACTAGTTCAGATAGGATTTCCTAAATATCCAGTGATGTTGGAGCCTGCTTGTGAGTTTAATTTCTCCTGAGGAGGAATATAAACTGATCACAGTGGTTGAGCCACATAGGGTATGACTCCTGAGTATACACCTCCTAGTGCTTTCCTGAGGAAGACACTATGAGTCTGCTTGCTTAGCTCCCTTTCTTTGGTAAGCTTGTTTTGAAGCTTGAAGGCTGGGATTGAATTCTCTTGTTTAGGATCTTGCTGTAGTGCTTAGACTTGATCCAGATTCTGTGATTAGGATTAGGGTTAGAGAGTAGATTCTTTCTTTTTCCAGTGTGTTTTGTTTGCCTGATGGCACTTCATTTCCTTTATCTGTATATTGCTTGATAGCATGTTGCTTATTTTCAGTATGATTACTGTTATTTCATGACTGGCTTGAGGTCGAGATGAGCTTGTGGAGGCTGAAACCCCACACACATTTCCTCCCTCACTTGCATTGCATGCATTTTACTGTTAAAGCTGATGTTTTTGTCTATGTTGATGCACCATTGACATGATCCCTTAGGACTCTCATTTTCTTCTGATGAGGATTTGATGATAGACTTTTAGGTTGAAACCTATGCATGATAACATCTAGGAGTTCCCTGTTCAAACCTCAACCATAGGATGAATCCATGGCATGATAACAGTAGGACTTGATAGTCTCCCTCCTAGTTGAGCCGTTCTAACCCGTAGTTAGCCGAACTACGTTTGCTCTGATCTTTCATACCAGATGAAAGTACGTAGGCATAGGATGCGATATCCTAGCGAGCAACCTTTCCCCCGTAGTTAGCCGAACTACGTTGACTCTGATTTCTCATTCTCTGATGAGAATACGTAGGCATAAAGTGCGACGCTTTGCCGAGTCATTTTTCTTTTCTTTTTCAGCCAGCCTTGATAGGTAGATAGATTATAACCAACCCGTCTAAGTAAACAAACAAGCGAGGATCCCGTCGAGTACGACGGACGTGAGGGGTGCTAATACCTTCCCCTTGCGTAACCGACTCCCGAACCCAAACAATGGTTGCGATGACCTTGTCTTACCCTTATTCGTCAGGTTTTTCCGATCGTTTCCTTTCCCGCTCTGAGGGATAAATAACGAAAGGTGGCGACTCTTCTGTCATGCCGGCACCTTATTTTCGCGCAAGCGACAGGTGGTACACAGCGAACTCTTAAGGCGTCTGAGTTCCCGTTTGAGGACAATATGGTAGGTACGGAGACCTCTTTGTAACCTATTCTTTCATCATGTGTGAGCTGCTTGGTTTGGCTCATGAAGATTCAGATTTGTGCTGATAATTGGTAAGCCCTTATGAGTAGTCTGCTGTCATCTGGGGTTGTTCTTCATCTTGGTTTTTTTTATACGGGTGCAGGGAGTGTGCTCGAAGATGGATGTGATATCGTCAAGAGCCGGGTGTATTAGAGGCTGATGCGGGGACAAAGTTCGCCATCTGTTGTGACCCTGTCCTGCACCTGCTAAGGCTCTTTCACTGCTCTTTACGCAATCAATTTAATCATAGAATCATCATAGGGACTCAAGTAATTTGGTTGTCGCTTGATTGATGCAGGGGCTCGAAAAGGTGAATGGATTAAATTCTTCCTCCCAGTCGTCACACCTGTCCAGGACTTCGGCTACAGAATCTCAGGATTCTGGTCATTTAACACTCTGCACATGCTTGAAGGTTCCATAATTCCAGCTGGGGAATTAGTGATGATGTTGTAATGGTTTTGAGGTAGGTCACTTATAGGTAGGTTCACCTTTGTTTATTATGTGTTGTGGAATCATTTATGTAGGTAAGTTCATTGCAACCAATTTTCAAGATATTCACATACTGATGTATGGTTGTTTGCTGGGTGGGGAGCATCATGTGTTAATTGTTGTGCAGGATCGTGCTATGGCTTGAGTTTTGGTGTGTGTATGCAGAAATTGGTTTTACAAAGTACTAAGGGCTTATTGTATCGTATAGCAAGGTTGGTGGCTAGGTGAAGAAGGTTGCGTGTGGATTGATATGTGGTAAGGTTTATGTGATGTACCATGACGGTTTTTTGCAGGATGTTATAATGGCTTGTATGGATTATGGCTAGCATTGGTGTAAAGTCTGTGGCCTTTTGTACTGCAGGTGGCTGAAGGATATGGAGGCATTGGTTAGCATGGTAAGGGTGCCGCTTTCTGTAGTATCATCAAACAAAAGCCTGTCTCATCTTGTATTAGTTGAATAATTCCCATAGTCTCTTGCTTTCCACTGACCTGTCCAAACTGTATGGAAATCACCTGTTTTTTCTCTATTTTGTTTCTTGTCTTTCTAATGAATGCATTGTTGATGGCTTTTCCATAAGTAGGCTTGGCGCAGAAGGAGCTTTTTATATTGATGTTGAGTAACGGGCTACGGTTGATGCTTGTAGAGCTGGTAGATGGAGTTTATGGACTTCAATACTGTCTGTGGTTATTGTAACTTAACTTAACAAAAATTCGGTGATTCTTGCTTCCTTGTGTATTATGCAGGGGTTTTCTGGTATAACCAAGAGATTCCCGTAACTTGGGCTTTATTGCCGGTAGTGACTTTTGCTACGTAATATGGTAAGATCATTGAGAACTCTATCACTTCCCGCCTCTTGAGTTAACTCTTGCTGAATTATTGCTGCTATTTTGACAGGTCGTGACGTGTTAACTCTTTTATTATCTCTACTGTGTTCAACTCTTAACAGATCTGAATCTTGTCTCGCAGCTACCATGACCGTCCTTCTCCTTCAATTCAATAAGCTTGGTTACGTTTTGATAGCGTGTGGTGAGTTGAGCTTCTTATATTACCTGTCAAACATTGCCAAGAGTAACTTTGTTAAGTTCTGAGAACTTCATCTGATTTGTGAGCTGCTTCATTCAGGGGGAACGAGGTGTGTCGTAGGGAGCTGCAATTGAGGATATTGAGAGAAGGCAACATCACTCTGAGATCCGGTTGACCTTCCATTGCTGTACTGAGCAAACTTGCAGCCAATGGTTCAAATAAAGCTGAAGCTGTAACGTTTAGTTGTCGCAATGACGGTGCACCAGTCTCATGAAGCTTTAAGGCTGATGTCCTAAACTGAGTTTAGAACGAAAGTAGGGGTTTATATTGTTGAGTAGGGAACCTTGGACTTCGGTTGGATTTGATTTATTTTGCAAGTTTTCAATGCAAATTTCTGGATAGTATTATGAACTTGGATGTTTATTGCGAATTCTGTCCCATGAATATAGTGGCAGCTTTGCCGTTTGAATGTCGGAGTTTCCTTACTTTCAATTGTAATGTCTGGATGGTTCAGTATAATCCACGAATTCAATTCCTTATAGTTTGTGTTTGACGTATTTGCTTTGAAACCATTATTGTAATAGCCTCCAACTTTAAATCTCGCAGCATATTACTATACTTATAACTTGGTCTTTGAGTTGAAGTCCACTCAAATTGAATTTAATGACATTACTGGACACATCTTCAATTTGTACTAAACTCGATAAAGATGTATAATTTCGAGTATCCTTCAAAATCTTGATAACTTATATTGAGAGTAAACGCATGAACCTTGACAACGACTCTGCCCTTTGTACCATAATCGTTTTCTTGTACTTAGTTCGCCTAAATCAAGTGCCATGGTATTCTGCTCTTGAAGTAATTTTAATATGCTTAGAAAACAGAGGCCTCCTTTGACCTTAAAGAGACGTAGGCAAAGATTCCACGGAGATATCCCTGGTTAGGATCCACTGGTTATATCTTGAAATACTTGGATGTGAGAATGAATACCCTTCACTTGTGTCTGTACCAAACAGTTAGTCGTAATAAATGCAAACAAAAGCATAAATATAAAAGAAAACTGAAAAGAAGAGGTGAGATCTTAAGGTCAAAAATTAGGGTGCGACAGATGCCCCTATTTAAGTTACTTCTATCCGGAGATATGGGGATTGAAATTTCCGTCTCGACGAGATAGGAGGGACTTAAATACAAACATTGCACGAATTTTTGGCCATAAGAAACCACCGAATGCAAATGATATGCAATGATATGAGAATGCAAGGCAGACGAGTCCTGTGAGAAAGCGGTGTCACAGGGGAACAAACAGACACAACAAGACTCCGCGAGAATGGGAAACCAACATCACTGGGGAATCCTCAGAAGCAAAACAGTATCTCATATACCAAGGGCGTGGTGATGGGAAACAAACTTTTAGTCGAAGGATATGCTTATTATCGGGATGTTGTGATTGGTAATAATCCAGATGAATTGAGTCGATGGTTCATCCTTATTTTCCTTTTTTTCTCTTTTTTTTTGTTTTTCTGTATATCCTTTCTTTTGGAACTCAACTTGAAATAATAAAATGTATGACTTCCCCTTGCACCATGGTATGGGAACCATGAGCTGGTCTCGGTCTCTGATGTCATTGTAGTTGTAGATGTTGTTGTAGTTGTTGAGCTTCCCCGAGCATCATGATGTGGGAGTCATGCGCCGGTCTCGGTCTCTGATGTCGAATTTCCCCTTGCACCATGGTATGGGAACCATGAGCTGGTCTCGATTCCTGATGTCGAACTTCCCCTTGCTCCATGGTATGGGAACCATGAGCTGGTCTCGGTTCCTGAAGTCGAACTTCCCCTTGCTCCATGGTATGGGAACCATGAGCTGGTCTCGGTTCCTACCCAAAATGATGTAAACTCGTGAGAGCGTCTTCAAAGAGGGGTTGTAAATTTGTTGATTTGTAGATTGTATGTTGTAAATTGTAAGGCTGTAGAATTGTTGATGTAAATGTTGTAGATGTAATCTGTAATTGTAGAATTTTGTAGATGTGATCTTGTATTTGTAATTGTAACTTCTAGATGCAGTTTGTATTGTATTGGCAATTTGTAGAATGTGCACCGGGGATCTTCAAAGAGTTGTAAACCGGTTGATACGTGGAGTGTCCTCTTGTAAGGAGATATGTCATTGATTGTACTCATAATGAACTCTTTGGGGAAGATCATTTCTGAGGAGTATCTTTGCTGTAATTGTAAGAATATGTAAGATTGTTGTAGCAGAAATCCTCAAGTGGGGAAGTATCTGTAACGTCCTCTGTTTTGCCTTGATAATCTTGACATACTCCACTAGGGAAGGGCAGATTGTCTTGAGGAGATTGTTGTTTGTCGTTTTCGAATGCAAGTCGGCCCAAGGCGAGTTGCTCAAATAAAGAGGCCTTCTGTTTTTCGACTGTAAGTTGTTAAAGAGATCTTGTAATGTTGTTGAAGAACCGTTGCGTCTTCAATGGCGATTATCATGACGTCAAAGTACAAAATAAATGCACTCTTGATCCATGCCCAAAAGCTGGAGATGCTCATCGCGTGATTGCCAAACACCGAAGTTCGATTCGGGAAATAACCGAAGAGAAACTGTCAAGCAAGACTCAACCATAGAGGCATAAACTCCGATGGGAAAGTACTGAAACAACTGTCTTCCACGAGGATCGAACTTCGTGGGGAAATGGAAATATTGAGTTTTTTCTGCTTAGGGCTGACAACTCTATTTGGGAGGAGTAAGACGCGCCCAAAACCCAAGAGTAACCGCAATCGAAGAGATAGAGTAAAACAAACAAAGGATGCACAAAATGCAAATGTTATGCTATCTACTTATATGATATGCGTATGCTTATGTTTGTGCCGACAAGCCAAGAGGGACATAGTGTTTATGCATGGGGAAATACTCGAGCCTTGTCTCCGCAGATCTTCCGAACGAGAGTGACCTTCGCCCTTAGATGGCATAAGCGTCAATAGTCTAGTCATCTTTCTACGAGTAAGAGGGAGCATTGGCGGTCATCCTTTCGTTATTCATATATCAAGTAGAGCAAGTTTTGAAAAGGTTTAAATCTGTTAAGATTTTGCTATCAAGATCATAGATTTATAGTAAATGAAAAACTCTTTATTGAACGGCGGGCAGCGGAAAAGCGTGACCCGATATTACAGTGTTGGAAAATGATATCGATTACATAGAGGGAATAACGTCCTGATTCTCCTAAACAAAGTATTTCTTGACAGCATCCGCATTCACGGGGCGAGTGATTTCTTCTCCATCCATGGTTGCTAATATCAAAGCGCCTCCAGTCAAGACCTTTTCGACTACATATGGTCCATCATAATTCGGGGTCCATTTTCCTCGGATGTCGGTGAGGAAAGATTGGATTTTCTTGAGCACAAGGTCACCTTCCCTGAATACCCGGGGTCGAACCTTCTTGTCAAATGCTTTTTTCATCTTCTGCTGATACAGCTGCCCATGGCATAGCGCAACCATCCTCTTTTCTTCAATTAAGTTCAACTGATCGTACCTGTTCTGACACCATTCTGCCTCTGATAATTTTGCCTCTACTAAAATTCTCATAGAAGGAATCTCAACTTCTATTGGGAGTACCGCTTCCATACCGTAGACGAGCGAAAATGGAGTTGCCCCAGTCGATGTACGTACCATCGTACGATATCCATGTAAGGCAAATGGGAGCATTTCGTGCCAATCTTTGTAAGTAACCACCATTTTCTGAATGATTTTCTTAATGTTTTTGTTGGCGGCCTCAACAGCCCCGTTCATCTTTGGTCTGTAAGGAGAAGAATTATGATGTTCGATCTTGAATTCTTCACACAACTCTTTCATCATTTTGTTATTCAGATTGGAACCATTGTCCGTAATAATTCTGCTTGGCACACCATATCGGCAAATAAGCTGATTCTTGATAAATTTGACGACCACATGTCGGGTTACATTAGCATAGGAAACCGTTTCGACCCACTTGGTAAAATACTCAATGGCTACCAAGATGAATCGGTGTCCATTAGATGCTTTCGGCTCTATCATTCCAATCATATCGATTCCCCACATAGAGAACGGCCACGGGGATGAGATAACATTCAGGGAAGTCGGAGGCACGTGAATTTTGTCTGCGTAAATCTGACACTTGTGACACTTTCTAGCAAACCTGTAGCAATCTGATTCCAATGTGATCCAATAATAACCAGCCCTTAAAAGCTTCTTAGCCATGGCATGTCCGTTGGCATGAGTGCCAAAAGATCCTTCGTGAATTTCCGACATTAACATATCTGCTTCTTGTCTGTCAACGCACCTCAGCAAGACCATGTCAAAATTCCGTTTGTACAACACATTGTTACTCAGAAGAAAATTTCCGGCCAACCTTCTCAAAGTTTTCTTGTCTTTGTTGGAAGTTCCCGGAGGGTATTCTCGAGTTCTAAGGAACACTTCGATGTCATAGTACCAGGGTTTGCCATCTTCAACTTCTTCGACCGCAAAGATGTAGGCCGGTCTATCAAGACGTTTTACTTCAATCCGAGGATACTCGTTCCAGAAGTTTACCACAATCATTGAGGCCAAAGTTGCCAGCGCGTCTGCCATTCGGTTTTCATCACGAGGGATATGATGAAACTCAACCCTATCAAAGAACGGTAACAATCTTCTAGCATAATCCCTGTATGGGACTAAATTATCATGTCGAGTTATCCATTCTCCGGTAATTTGGTTGATTACTACTGCAGAATCACCAAACACATCTAAATTCTTAATTCTCAAATCGATTGCTTCTTCGAGACCCATGATACATGCCTCATACTCAGCTTCGTTATTAGTACATTGGAATGCTAATCTGGAGGTGAATGGGAAATGGGTCCCTTGAGGAGTCACAATAACAGCACCTATCCCTTTTCCATGAGCGTTGACGGCTCCATCAAAAATTAAACCCCACTGAGAACCTGGCTCTGGTCCTTCACCGTGCACGGGTTCTTCACAATCTTTCATCTTTAAGAACATGACATCTTCATCAGGAAAGTCATCATTTAAGGGTTGATGATCCAAAATAGGTTGGTGAGCCAGGTGATCAGCTAAAACACTTCCTTTAATAGCTTTCTGAGTATGGTACTCGATATCATACTCGGACAATAACATCTGCCATCTGGCAATTCTCCCAGTCAAAACGGGCTTCTCAAAAATATACTTGATGGGATCCATCTTTGAAACCAACCAGGTAGTGTGGTTCAGCATATACTGGCGTAGACGCTTAGCGGCCCACGTTAGAGCACAACAAGTCTTCTCTAGCATAGTGTATCTGGTTTCACAATCGGTAAATTTCTTGCTTAGGTAATAAGTGACATGATCTTGTTTTCCGGCTTCATCTCGCTGACCGAGTACGCAACCCATTGAATCCTCCAGAACAGTCAAATACATAATCAAAGGGCGCCCTTCAACTGGTGGTATCAGGATAGGTGGTTTGAGCAAATACTCTTTGATACTATCGAAAGCCCTTTGACAATCTTCCGTCCAAACGTACCCTTGTTCTTTCCTCAGGAGTTTGAAAATAGGTTTACATGTAGCAGTCATGTTGGATATAAACCTGGAGATGTAGTTCAAACGCCCCAAGAATCCTCTGACTAGCTTCTCAGTGGCGGGAGCTGGCATTTCTCGGATAGCCTTTACTTTGTCAGGGTCCACTTCAATCCCTTTTTGACTGACAATAAAACCCAATAGTTTCCCTGATCGTACTCCAAATGTGCACTTGTTGGGGTTCAAGCGAAGTTTGTATTCCCTCAAACAAACAAACAGCTTAGCCAGGTGTTTAACATGATCATCTTCGGTTTTTGACTTAGCTATCATATCGTCCACATACACCTCAATCTCCTTGTGCATCATATCGTGGAACAAAGTGGTCATAGCTCTCTGATATGTTGCCCCTGCATTCTTTAATCCAAATGGCATAACCTTATAACAAAAGGTGCCCCAGGGTGTTATGAATGATGTCTTTTCTCTGTCTTCGGAAGCCATCCTAATCTGGTTGTAACCTGAGAAACCATCCATGAAGGAGAACACCTCATATCTTGCAGTACTGTCTACCAGGATGTCAATGTGAGGTAATGGGAAATCATCTTTCGGGCTGGCTTTATTCAAATCTCTGTAATCTACGCACATGCGAACCTTGCCATCCTTCTTCGGAACGGGTACAATATTAGCCAGCCATAGCGGGTATTCGGCAGTAACAAGGAAACCTGCATCGATCTGTTTTTGTACCTCTTCCTTAATCTTCAGAGCCATATCAGGTCGAGTCCTTCTAAGCTTCTGTTTTATTGGCGGGCATTCTGGTTTTAAAGGTAAATGATGCTCAACTATAGCTGTGTCCAAACCGGGCATATCCTGATATGACCAAGCAAACACATCAACAAATTCTCCAAGCAGATCGACCAGCTGTTTCTTCACATCTGGTTTGAGCAGAGCTCCAATTTTCACTTCTCTACGGATTTCCTCTGATCCCAAGTTGATTACCTCCACCGGCTCTTGATGGGGTTGAATAGCTTCTTCTTCTTCTCTCAAGCAATCTAGTAATTTCTTCCGGAACACCTTCTTCTTCGTCCTCGGCTTCATACACAGGAAACTCAAAATTCGGAGGAGGTAGTGGATCATTATTCCCCGGTTGTAATTTGTGTAGCAATCTGCGCAAGTGACGTGATTTTTAATAAATTTTTTTTGCTTTGTAAAGTGGGAAGTGTGTGTACGCGAGATGCTACTTATTATTTTCCAACATCATGAATAAAGTAAAAACAGATGTAAATGAAAGTAGTTTATTGATGATAGCAAAAACCGAAAAGACACGCCCGACAAAGTCACCTTTGCCTTGGGCAGAGCAAAGGGAAATATTGAAAGTATGCCCTACTAAATGCAGTTTCGCCTTGGGCAGAGCGAAAATTTTAAACAAATGCTTTACTTAGATATATGAATGGCGGTAGGAGCTTCAACCACACTCCAATTCTTAACCACGACGCCTGGAGTCACAAAGTCCGGGATGTCTTCAGCCAGCTCTTCCTCAGTGATGGCATAAACTCCAAAGGTATAGTCGAAATCATCTGACACGTAACCGGGATCTTCCATATAGGGCTCGTAGTCTTCATAAGGAATGGAGGACCTTGTAGAACTGTCCGATATGTAGCCCTCGAGTTCATCTTTTAACACAGCATTGACCTGAGGATGTTGGGAGATTCCTCCACTACGGAACACTTCACTGATCAATGGAAACCCTTGATTCTTGGTGTCTTGGCGCGCAGAACTGCTGGTGAAACCGAGGCCCTCCTTGTTCTTGTTTTCTGGCAAAGACAGCACCTTTCCCCATATTGACTGGTGACCACTGTTCACTACTCGTTGTGCGTCTTTAAATGATGACATGGATGCCTGAGATCTCTGAGTACTTTCACCCGCAACAGACAAAGCTTGAAACTGAGTGCCAATTTCCTCTTCAGCCTCGACGTATGAGAATGATGACAAGTGACTTACCACCAAAGCTCTTTCTCCACAAACTGTAACTACTTTCCCTTCAAAAACATATTTTAACTTCTGATGCAGGGTAGAAGTAACTGCTCCAGCTTCATGTATCCATGGCCTCCCTAGCAAACAGCTATAGGCGGCACGAATGTCCATGACCTGAAACGGGATAATGAAAGTCTATAGTCCAATAGTCATAGGCAAATCAACCTCGCCAATTACTGTTTTCCTTGACCCATCGAAAGCTTTGACGATAACGCGACTTGGCCTCATTGGTGGTCCCTGATATGACAGCTTAGATAGGGTGGTCCTAGGCATTACGTTTAGAGACGATCCAGTGTCAACCAACACACTGGACAGGGAGTCATTTCCGCAGTTCACAGAAATGTGCAAAGCCATATTATGTTTTCTCCCTTCCTCTGGGAGATCATCTTCATTGAAACCCAGATTGTCACTCAAAGTAATACTGCCAATGATGTTATCAAATTGTTCCATAGTCACGTCCTGTTCGACATAGGCTTGTTCCAAAATCTTCTGAAGTGCTTCTCTATGAGCCTCGGAACTCATCAACAATTGTAGCACAAAAATCTTCGACGGGGTCTGCAAAAGCTGATCTGCAACCTTATACTCGCTTCTCTTGATTATTTTCAAGCATTCATCAGAGTTGGATAGGTTAGACCCACCAGATTGCCCCACATTTGGATCCTTTGAGCCTGATGGTTCGAACAAAACCTCTTTTTCTTTCGGTGGCACGGTCAGGTAGATTCGCCCGCTTCTTGTCACTCTACTAACATCTGCAATATTAACGATTGAGGGTATGGTGGGCAGAGGCACTTCTTTCCCATCCTCCAACATAGTAGCATTGTATCTATAAGGGATGGCCTTACTAGAGGTATAAGGGACAGGCCCAGGCACATTGATTACCAACGGAGCAACAGTTGGCTTCTTGCTATTGTAAACGATCTCTATACGTTCCACCTCTTTAAAGTGGGGTACTATGACGCAAACTTCTTCAGCTTTCTCACTTGAAACTTCTTGATCATCACTTTCTAAACAAACTTCAATCATATTGACAGAGGGTGAACCATGCGGTGGTAACGGATTCTTCTGTACGTTCGGGTCGGAATCCCTAAAAGACAAGATCCCATTTTTTATGAGCCTCTGGACATCCATCTTCAAGCCGAAGCAACTCTCAATATCATGTCCCGGAGCACCCTGATCGTAGGGACAGAACTTGTCAGCTCTATAAGAAGGGGGAGGATTCGTGGGAGCTGGAGGTGGAGCTTTCGTCTGAATGTGACCCTTTTTGATCAAGGTGGGGAATAAATCAGTGTATGTCATTGGGATCAGATCAAAATTTATTTTTCGGTACACACGACCCTGATTGCTAGGTGGCCGATTCTGCTGAGGATTCTGTGGACTCTGCTGAAGCTGGGGTTGTTGAGCAACGGGAGTCTGAGGTTGTTGATAGGGTCGTGGAGACTGTAGCTGATAAGCCGGAGCATTAAACACTGGAGACACCGCTGCAACCTGATGTGGTGACATGTACCTCCTTCTGAATTGTCCTTTTTGAATAGCATTCACACTTTGTTCCTTTTTCTTCGCGAAACTGCTCCCATACTTCTTAGGAGCATTTTCTTCTTTGGTCAGCCTTCCCTCGCGAACACCTTCTTCTAAACGCATTCCCATGTTGACCATTTCAGTAAAGTCACTGGGGGCGCTGGCTACCATCTTCTTATAAAAGAAAGGACCCAGAGTCTTCAGAAAGATCTTGGTCATCTCTTTTTCTTCTAACGGTGGCGTGACTTGTGCGGCCACCTCGCGCCAACGTTGGGCATATTCTTTGAAGTTCTCCTTATCCTTCTGTGCCATTGCTCTCAACTGATCTCGGTCGGGTGCCATGTCCACATTGTACTTATACTGCTTGATAAAGGCTCCTCCCAGATCATTGAAAGTTCGAATCTTTGTACTGTCCAACCCCATATACTACTTGAGCGCGGCGCCTGTCAAACTGTCTTGGAAATAGTGAATGAGTAACTGATCATTATCAGTTTGGGCAGACATCTTCCTGGCGTACATAATGAGATGGCTCTGAGGACAGGTATTCCCCTTGTACTTTTCGAAATCAGGGACTTTGAACTTTGGCGGGACCTTAACATTCGGCACCAAACACAGCTCAGAAGCACTCTTACCAAATAAATCTTTTCCCCGAAGGGCTCTCAATTCCTTTTGTATTTCAGAAAACTGGTCTTGGAATCCATCCATCTTCTCTTCTAACCCCACGGTTTCGGTTGGCGACCCATGTAGAATTGGTTCATCCAGAATATACGGGACAATGTTCACCTGTGGAGGCGCAGTAGTCATCACAGCAGAAACAACAGGAGCAGCCTGAACAGTGGTCACAACGGGGGTCTCAGACGCGGACAGACGGTAACCGGTCGAGAAGAAATTAGGAGACAATCCCCACGGGAAACCTTGAGGCATAGTGTAAGATACTTCAGCAATAGAAGACACCACTGGGATCGGTGTTGGTGTCACTTCGGATATGACAGCCCTTGGGATTTCTTGATTGTTGATCGAGATTTGACCAGACAAAGCTTCCACTAGACCATTCAACTTCTCCAAACTTTCCTTCATACTTGCAACTTCATCACGGAGCACTCTGTTCTCTTGTTCTAGCTGATCCATCTTCTGACGTTGACTGGCTCGAGTGTTGTATCGGTGATTCAGCTTGCTCTGCGGAGATGAAGCAAGAGTAAGACCCTGGAATGCAAATGATGCTATGCTTATGTAAAATGCAAATGAGTGTGAAACTTTCAAGAAACTCAAGTAACTCTGGCATTGTAACCTTGGAAAAAACTTATTTTATTTGAAGATTGAAGCATTACAAAAATGGAGTACTCTTTTAAGAGTTTATTACATTGAATCAAAAGCAAAAGAGAAATTCGGGAATCTACTCCTTATGCTCCCTCTGTGCGCGAAGCTCCTTTTCCAATTGATTGACACGTTCTTGCAATTCGGCCTTTTCTCTGATGAGTCGGTCGACACACTCCTTCCAAGCCATAGTATCTGGGGGAAGATCATCTTTGGGGACATCACTTGAAGAGGCATGAGGAGAAAATAAATCTCCTTGCGCCTTTCTCTTTCTGGCAACTTCGATTTCCGGAGTCTTTTGAAGTCTTTCCTTCGCTACCTTGAGGGTAAGGAACTTGTTCTTCCAAGCGGTCCTCAATTTCCGGGCTTCGTCTAAAGCAATCCTCACTTGTTCAATTTCGTCCACATCGAACCAGTCGGGGTCATGAGGAGATAGTACCATAGGTTCATGGAAAGGGAACGGCATTTTGAGGTCAAGAGCTCTTACTCGCACCCAATGTAGATATTCTTCAGAGACGGTACAATCGGGGTATCCTAAAGCAGCTTTCCCTTCTTTATTGATGTACTCCCATGAGTAAATTATGACGGTCTTCAAGTCTGGGTCTTCTTCTTCTTTGAGAAAGATTCCTTCTAACAGAGTCTGGTCAGGTACTTCAATCATGGGATGCCCGAATTGGAGATGGGCCAGCGCAGGGTTATAACTTATGCATCCTTCCCTTCCAATAAGCGGTACATTAGTAAAACCTCCGATGCTGTGGATCATACTTGTACCTCCATATGTAGGATCGTACCACACAATGTCAGAGTGAGTAAGAGCCATGACTATCTCAGGCCAACGAGGAGACTCCTCCTCTTCCCAAATAGACGGGTGTCGAGTTAAGCGAGCAATGAACCATGAATACAGCAGAGCGGCACAACAAACGACGTGTCCTCCTCCCTCGACATTCCTCGAGTGGATTGAAAAGTATGTGTCCGCAAGCAAAGTAGGGACAGGATTCTTAAGTATGAACAATTTAATTGCGTTCATGTCAATAAACTCGTCGATCTTTG
Source organism: Lathyrus sativus (assembly GCA_963859935.3). Taxonomy (NCBI): domain Eukaryota; kingdom Viridiplantae; phylum Streptophyta; class Magnoliopsida; order Fabales; family Fabaceae; genus Lathyrus; species Lathyrus sativus. The sequence continues at coordinate 362,806,659 of OZ012739.1, forward strand.
GGAACCAGAGAATTCCATAAACCAATAGAGCAAAGGTAGCTTCCATGATAAGGACTTCTTTTCTTTCAGCATGATAACGAACTTTTTTAATCAAAAAGTCAGCAGGGAATCCAAGGACTCCTTCCTTGGTGGTTAAGTGTGTTTGTATGTCTGCCAAGCTAAGGTGAGTGGCGTTGGCAATTTCTTGATGACCGGGCGCGTCTTCTTGGCCGGTGAATATGGGACGGGCTGTTACAGGCATCCTCAGAAAATCAGAATACTCTTCCAACGTCGGCATCAACTGGTAGTCTGGAAAAGTGAAACAGTGGTACAATGGGTCATAGAATTGAACGAGGGTCTCCAACAATCCTCCCTTCATCTGGAGTTCGAGGAAACGGAAGACTTCTCCATACTCCGCTGCGAAGGCGTACCGATTCTCGATGAGGTCAGCTAGCTCTCTCAAGCTTTCAATGTTAGGGCTCTGAAAAGTGTACTCCAAGGCTTCTCTTTTGGAATCCATGGTTACAATACCTGAGAAATGAAGTTGAGCTTCTTGAAATGAAATGGAGACAGAATGTAATGCAATATGAGTAGGACTTCATGGGATCCCAGTTATTTATAAACATTGTAGTAAAAGAAAGCGTTTTTTTTTATTAATTTCGAAACGGAATACAAATAATTGCTTTTAAAAGTCCCAAATAAAAGCTAAATAAAAGCTAGTAAAGACACTAAGGAAGTTTCAAAATTTGCTGCTTGAGTTGCTCTTCTAACTGCGCCTTCTCACGGATAAGGTTGTCTACTATTAGCTTCCAAATAGTACATTGCGGGTCGGAGAAAAATAAATCCTCCATGACCCTCCTCTTCTTGCAGGGGAGTAACTCTTCGTCCTTTAACTGTAGCTGCTTCTGGAGTTCCTCTTTCTCTTTCTGGAGTTGTTCGATCTCTGCGACAGACACTTGATACTTGTTCTTCCATGACTCTACCTCTTGTCGCAACTTCTTCACAGCAACTTCTGACTTCTCAGCTTCAGACATGAAAACATAAGTGGGTTACCTCCTCGGGGGTATGGGGTCTTGGCGAGAGTAAGGCATCTTCAGCTTGATCGCCCTATTCCTCACCCACTGGAGATATGGTTCCATGGACACACAATTGGGCTTTCCCAAATTATTCCTACCTTTCTTATACAAATGCTTCCAAGCCTCCACGATCTTCTCTTGGAGTTCTCGATTGTCCTCGAAGAAGACACTTTCAACTTGTATGCTCTTAGGTGGTTCCTTCAATGGATATCCTAACTATCGGCGGGCTAGAACCGGATTGTAACTGATCCCTCCCCCAAAGCCGAGTAAAGGTACATTAGCGAAATCCCTACACCCATCAATAATCAAAATTCCATCATACTCACGGCTGTACCAATCGATGTCAGCATGAGTCAAAGCCATAATCTTTTCTGACCAACGCTTGTCATTGAGGTGCCAAAAGGAAACATATTTGGGAAAATGGGTAAGGAACCATTTATATAATAAGGGCACACAACATGTGATCATTCCTCCACCACGGAGGTTTCGGAGATGTATGGAGTGGTAGGTGTTACCTAATAGAGTCGGCACTAGATTATTCTTCATGAAGATCTTAATGGCGTTAAGGTCCACAAACCCCTCAAAACTGGGAAATAGAAACATCCCATAGACAAGTAAAGCGAAGATCGCCTCGAACGGAGCCTTATTCGTAAAATCAGTATAAAATGAGGCCTTCTTGAATAAAAAATCTGTGGTCAAACCAAAAGTCCCGTTTTTGACAACCATATTGGTCTTAACGTCAGATACCTTGAGATAAAGAGCCTTAGCGATGTCCCTTTCTTCAGGATCATTCTCCAAGAAAGGAAAAGGAGATTCTTCTAGAATGGGTAACCCTACTAAAAAGGAGTATTCCTCCAAAGTTAGTAACAACTGATAGTCTGGAAAAGTAAAGCAGTGATACATTGAATCATAGAACTGTAACAGAGCGGAAAGCAGGTCTTCATTTGCCTTGCGTCTTAACAAAGATATTAACTTCCCATACTTAATCTTGAACTTCTCTTGGTCTTCAACCAAAGCTCCTAACTCCCTTAGGTCATCCAATTCGGGACTTTTAAAAGTATATTTTAGAGTATTTCGTCTATCCATAATGTCCTACAATGTTTATAAATAGAGGGTAAGTCCCATGAGGTCCAATGTAGTATGATGCTATATGAATGCAACAAACACAAGTAAACACATATGGGCACAAAGATAAACAAACAAAAGTCCTAGGTTTGCAACGAGCATGGAGCAAAGGTATACCCTTTCCCAAAGGCTGTGGACTAAAGGTTGATTGGTACCTGCAGAACTGGGTTCTAAAAGGGTCCCAAAGTCATTAGTCCATCTATTGGATATTATCAATCTCCCAACTAACTTGAGGATTAATAATATTCTCAAGAGAACCTCTTTTGAGTGTAGCATCGCGTAGCACTATTTCGGGACTTACTCCCTCATAGCCCCGCACTACATCCTAATAAAGGCCAAAGTGGGGTTAAAGGTAACTACGGTCCTTAGCATCATGGACTCCAATTGAGAATAGTAAAAGTTTTCACGACTAAACTCGTTCAACCGAACCATTTTCAAAAGGGTCTCAACTAAGCGGGATTCTCAAGTCAACTTAGTCGGGACTCACTCCCTATAAGCCTCATCGAATATATCCCATCCTATCTTAATTTCCCTCAAAGTTCGGGTGTAGAGCTTTATCTCACCACTCAAGGGCAACAATCCCAAAAGAATAAATACAAGAGGAAATAAACATTTAAGCAGGTAAGCAGATATATAAAGCAGTAAACAAATAAGAAAAGATAGGGGAACCCACTAAGTGTCCCCAGCAGAGTCGCCAAAAGAAAGATGGAAGCAAAAAGAGATAAAAGTAAAAAGAAAAAAAGAAGAAAAGATAGGGGAACCCACTAAGTGTCCCCAGTGAAGTCGCCATTTCTGTCGCGGTGAAAATTCGGATACCAAACTATTGATTAGTTTGAATCTTTTAATTCATTTTGCAACCGAACTTTGATTTGTCCAAAGGAAGGGATAAAGATCGAAATTCCCACAATGCAATGCACATGCAAGGTTTAGAGAGTTTTAGGTTCGGGGGTTGGTTAAACTTAGGGAAGGTACTAGCATCCTAAGTTTCTGTAGTACTCTACAGGAACCTCTTGTTTTATGTTTGTTTACTGCTACGTGTTTATCTGCTTAAGGGATTAGAGACCCTAGTGGTTTATTTTTAAGTATACTCGATAAGGTATCGCACCTTGTGCCTACATATCCTTACGGGAGTGGAATCAGAGTATTTTGTAGTTCACCCTACAGGGTTAGAGGAGTCCTTTGACTGTGGTCAAAGTTCCTACGGGTTTAGGGTAGTTGTTTTGATTGGGTTTAGGAGAAGAGATGTGTCTTCATTTTAAGGGAGAGATAACCACCACAAGTGTAAAGGAGGTTGTAGGAAATGGTCTTTGCATCGTCTTAAGAAAAGGTCTTAAATACTCGGATGGTCGCCAAGTATGCCTTTATCGCTCTTAAGGCAAAGTCCCTACATGTTTGATTGTGTTGTTTGTGGGGTGGAGATTATATCTCACTTAAGATGATTAACATCTATTCTCTATTGTGTTTGTAAAAGTTGTATTGTGTTTTGATTGTTTTGTTTCTATGTTGTGAAGATTAAGGTCCTTCTTATGGGGTAGGTCCTAAACTTAAATGATCAACTTGAAGAATCAAGGATCTAAGAGAATATGATGCTTATGATGTGCAACTACACACAACGTTGAATTATGTGTAGGTTTTTCCTTTGGACGGGATGCAACACAATAATATAGATATGATAATGTAAATTGCGGTAAATAAATTGCGGAAATGTAAACCATACATATACGCATGAAAGCGCTGAATGAGTGCATGCTTTGCGGATGAAATAAAAGCAGATAAAGATAAATAATATATATACGCATGAAAGCGTTAAGTGTAGGTGCATGTGTTGTGAAGTGTGGATGTGCACAGTCGATTGAGTTTACGCTGTGAGTTGATTTTAGTGTTGATTGATAAAGAGGAAGTTACATTAGCGGGTGAATCGGTTTTAAAGAATAATTGATTTAATTTTAAGAGATGTTGTATTATTTGTCATTAGTAAAATATTTTAGATGTGAATTAATTAAATTCTAAGAAGTAATTTTCAAATAAAAAGGGTCTCGAATATCTAAGAAAGTTTTTTTAATTTTATCTTATTATTATTTTTTTCTCTTAAAAGGTCGTTGTTATTAAAAGGTTAATCTAAATTTTTTTTTTTAGGTTAATATTATATTAATTATCTAATGAAATTGAGTTAAATTGAGAATAAATAGAATTAATAGGTTGAATTAAGGAATTAACGGTGAGTTAAGAGTTAATTAGAAAAGTTTTAACAAAAGACTGATTATGGCAAAGATTAATTATTAGTAATTAGTAAAAAAAAGAGTTAACTGTTATATTAATCCAAAATAAAATAAAAGGGTTACCAATTAAAAGACTAAGTTAATAAACATAGATTCTAGTTGGTTTAAATTAAAAAGGCTTATTAAAAGGAGATTAATAGAATAATTGATTAATAATATAATAAAGTTAAATGATTAAGTTAATTCTAAATCAATTTAATTAAAGATTTTAAGGAGATTAAACGGTTAATTAGGGTATGGTGAGTGTGTGTTGTGTTAGTGTTAGTGTAGCTAATTATAACCAATAAGAAAACGAAAAAATAAAAACCGAACAGGAAGAGAACCCTAATCCCCCCCGGTTTCCCCTTTTCACGATTCAATGACCCCGGTAGCATCTCTCTCGTCTCTCTCCTCCTTCACGATCGCGGCCCCGTTTCCATTCATCGTTAGTTTGTACCTGAAACCACAAAAAGAACATCAATCGTGCAATGGCATGGGTAAGGAATGAGGGATTACCAGAGGTTTGAGTAATAGCGGTGGCGGGTGAGACAGCGGATTGAGTTCTCGGTGATTTTGCGGTGGGTGATGGCTTTGTCGGCTGAGAAGATAAGTTCTCTCCTCTTCTTAGGTTTTCGAAATTGTTTTCTTTTTTGTGATGATTCTCGATCGCTTCTCCTCTTTCGCGTATCAAATCCCTCCATCTTATATAGGCTTTACTGAGATTTGCGTTTTAAAATCTGATTAAAGGTCTTAAAGGCTTGATTGATTGTAGATTGGGGTTTTCCAATTCCGTTCTGATAAGATTTGAGACAATTTCCTTTTTCGTCTCAAAGCCCTTAATTGTCTGTTTGAACGAAAATCACATCTTTGATTTGGATATTCTTTGGATCTTTTATGGAATATTCCTTGCTGGTTTACTAACTTGAGGTTATGATCTTGGCAGGTGTAATTAGCGGTTGTTCTGGGCCAGGAGGTGGTTGAGAAGCCCAAAGTGGAGAAGCTCGGGTTTGACGTGTCTGTTGGAAACTCTGTGAAAAACTAGTGACGAAGGGTAACAACTGCAATTGTTCTTTGCGCAGGGTATATTTCTTTTCCCAATTCAGACCTTAATCCTTTAGTTTTTTTCCTTCAAACTGATACGAATCTGAACATTTCCTTTTCATGTGTTTCAATTCAGACAACACAAGCTTCTACGGATCAATGGACGCGTTCAAGACGGCAAGATTGAGAACCGATTGGCCATTGCAAATCTCACTGCCTGTAGCCTTTGCTTGCATTCTGCGGCTCGAAGAAACCTCGCGTAATGTGGGTGGTACACAACGAACTCTTAAGGCGTATGAGTTCCCGTTTGAGGACAATATGGTAGGTACGGAGACCTCTTTGTAACCTATTCTTTCATCATGTGTGAGCTGCTTGGTTTGGCTCATGAAGATTCAGATTTGTGCTGATAATTGGTAAGCCCTTATGAGTAGTCTGCTGTCATCTGGGGTTGTTCTTCATCTTGGTTTTTTGTTATACGGGTGCAGGGAGTGTGCTCGAAGATGGATGTGATATCGTCAAGAGCCGGGTGTATTAGAGGCTGATGCGGGGACAAAGTTCGCCATCTGTTGTGACCCTGTCCTGCACCTGCTAAGGCTCTTTCACTGCTCTTTACGCAATCAATTTAATCATAGAATCATCATAGGGACTCAAGTAATTTGGTTGTCGCTTGATTGATGCAGGGGCTTGAAAAGGTGAATGGATTAAATTCTTCCTCCCAGTCGTCACACCTGTCCAGGACTTCGGCTACAGAATCTCAGGATTCTGGTCATTTAACACTCTGCACATGCTTGAAGGTTCCATAATTCCAGCTGGGGAATTAGTGATGATGTTGTAATGGTTTTGAGGTAGGTCACTTATAGGTAGGTTCACCTTTGTTTATTATGTGTTGTGGAATCATTTATGTAGGTCAGTTCATTGCAACCAATTTTCAAGATATTCACATACTGATGTATGGTTGTTTGCTGGGTGGGGAGCATCATGTGTTAATTGTTGTGCAGGATCGTGCTATGACTTGAGTTTTGGTGTGTGTATGAAGAAATTGGTTTTACAAAGTACTAAGGGCTTATTGTATCGTATAGCAAGGTTGGTGGCTAGGTGAAGAAGGTTGCGTGTGGATTGATATGTGGTAAGGTTTATGTGATGTACCATGACGGTTTTTTGCAGGATGTTATAATGGCTTGTATGGATTATGGCTAGCATTGGTGTAAAGTCTGTGGCCTTTTGTACTGCAGGTGGCTGAAGGATATGGAGGCATTGGTTAGCATGGTAAGGGTGCCGCTTTCTGTAGTATCATCAAACAAAAGCCTGTCTCATCTTGTATTAGTTGAATAATTCCCATAGTCTCTTGCTTTCCACTGACCTGTCCAAACTGTATGGAAATCACCTGTTTTTTCTCTATTTTGTTTCTTGTCTTTCTAATGAATGCATTGTTGATGGCTTTTACATAAGTAGGCTTGGCGCAAAAGGAGCTTTTTATATTGATGTTGAGTAACGGGCTACGGTTGATGCTTGTAGAGCCGGTAGATGGAGTTTATGGACTTCAATACTGTTTGTGGTTATTGTAACTTAACTTAACAAAAATTCGGTGATTCTTGCTTCCTTGTGTATTATGCAGGGGTTTTCTGGTATAACCAAGAGATTCCCGTAACTTGGGCTTTATTGCCGGTAGCGACTTTTGCTACGTAATATGGTAAGATCATTGAGAACTCTATCACTTCCCGCCTCTTGAGTTAACTCTTGCTGAATTATTGCTGCTATTTTGACAGGTCGTGACGTGTTAACTCTTTTATTATCTCTACTGTGTTCAACTCTTAACAGATCTGAATCTTGTCTCGCAGCTACCATGACCGTCCTTCTCTTTCAATTCAATAAGCTTGGTTACGTTTTGATAGCGTGTGGTGAGTTGAGCTTCTTATATTCCCTGTCAAACATTGCCAAGAGTAGCTTTGTTAAGTTCTGAGAACTTCATCTGATTTGTGAGCTGCTTCATTCAGGGGGAACGAGGTGTGTCGTAGGGAGCTGCAATTGAGGATATTGAGAGAAGGCAACATCACTCTGAGATCCGGTTGACCTTCCATTGCTGTACTGAGCAAACTTGCAGCCAATGGTTCAAATAAAGCTGAAGCTGTAACGTTTAGCTGTCGCAATGACGGTGCACCAGTCTCATGAAGCTTTAAGGCTGATGTCCTGAACTGAGTTTAGAATGAAAGTAGGGGTTTATATTGTTGAGTAGGGAACCTTGGACTTCGGTTGGATTTGATTTATTTTGCAAGTTTTCAATGCAAATTTCTGGATAGTATTATGAACTTGGATGTTTATTGCGAATTCTGTCCCATGAATATAGTGGCAGCTTTGCCGTTTGAATGTCGGAGTTTCCTTACTTTCAATTGTAATGTCTGGATGGTTCAGTATAATCCACGAATTCAATTCCTTATAGTTTGTGTTTGACGTATTTGCTTTGAAACCATTATTGTAATAGCCTCCAACTTTAAATCTCGTAGCATATTACTATACTTATAACTTGGTCTTTGAGTTGAAGTCCACTCAAATTGAATTTAATGACATTACTGGACACATCTTCAATTTGTACTCAACTCGATAAAGATGTATAATTTCGAGTATCCTTCAAAATCTTGATAACTTATATTGAGAGTAAACGCATGAACCTTGACAACGACTCTGCCCTTTGTACCATAATCGTTTTCTTGTACTTAGTTCGCCTAAATCAAGTGCCATGGTATTCTGCTCTTGAAGTAATTTTAATATGCTTAGAAAACAGAGACCTCCTTTGACCTTAAAGAGACGTAGGCAAAGATTCCACGGAGATATCCCTGGTTAGGATCCACTGGTTATATCTTGAAATACTTGGATGTGAGAATGAATACCCTTCACTTGTGTCTGTACCAAACAGTTAGTCGTAATAAATGCAAACAAAAGCATAAATATAAAAGAAAACTGAAAAGAAGAGGTGAGATCTTAAGGTCAAAAATTAGGGTGCGACAAATGGCTGTACCCCCTTCCCTTTATTTTTCAATTCTTGCTTGTATTGGATATTGTGGTTGTAATAATTAAAGTTATTTTTCTATTTTTTCTTTTAGGATTATAGTTTATTTTTCTTAGAATATTAGCATATTTTTAACATAGATTTTATATTCTAGAATTTATAATTCTTTCCTATTTTTCTTTTAGCATAGAAGTTATATAGAATTTTCATTCTATTTTCTTTATAGAATTATAGAGTTAGGATAGAATTTATATGCTATTTTTCATATGCAATTTACCTGTATTTTCTTTAGAGTTTTATTCTATTAGAGATTTATTTTCCATTTTAGGAGTAGCATATTATTTTCATTTGTGATTGGATCTCCCCCCTCATTTCTCTTATGCTATCCGATTTTACTCTGATTTTATTTTTGGCTGGCCGTGTGACATGATTCAATTGAAGAATGGTTTTCGATATCATTTCTCTATCTTGTCTTCGACACGGACATCAATACGCTACCTCTTAGAGTTTGATTTATCGTATAAGTCAAATCATGATGGTATAAGCATTACATTGGTTCTGATTCGAAACGTCATCATCAAGGATCCAGAGAGGAGAAGATTGGAATGGAGCTTGTGCACATGTCGAGGGCCAACAGAGCCGCTTCGTTCGATATCATCTTTCTTATTCAAGTCTTCGTGCAACCGTCGAGTTTTGAGCCGTAGCGTTAGATACGTGGGAAATGACAATCGAGCGGTCTCCCCTCGATCGTTTAGAGTGTTTAGTATATGTCCATTGGGTGATATACGACGCACTCGCTCCTACGCCTTAGGTTCTCACGTGTGTGTCCCGAGTTCCTTCCCGTTTAGGCGTTAAGCCTGCTTCCTCTTCGTTCTCTCCCCCGCGCGATCGAAACCCTTTTCTCTCGCATTCAGGAGATTGAGACCCTTCTCTTGCCCCTCTGCAATCGAGACTTATTCCTGTAGAGCGCCGAACCACGTTTGCTCTGATTTTTCGTACCAGCCGAGAATACGTAGGCATAGGATTGCGATGATCCTAGCGAGCTCCCTTTTCCCTTTTCTCCCTGTTCCCCTTTTGCTGTATTTAGCAGAACTACATCTGCTCTGATTTCTCGTACCAGATGAGAATATGTAGGCATAGGATGCGATATCCTAGCGAGCACACTAACAACTAATTTCTTTGTTCTCTCGTTGCCGTGCGATTGAGACCTTCCCGCTGACGACTGATGTTCCCTTTCTCTTGCCCTAGTGCAATTGAGACCAGACCGTAGTTATAGTTCCCGTACCTTTAAACCCGACATACTACGTCCGTTCTACCGCAAACAGGTAACGCCTAAGTCTCCAACGAGCGAGCAACATACACCTAACTACTAGAATGCATACGCCAGTATCGTCAATCCTTTCTCTCACCCCTGTGTGATCGAGAACACCCCAATTATCCGTAGTTAGCCCGAACTACGTTTGCTCTAATCTTTCACGCCGTGTGAAATTACGTAGGCACGAGATGCGATATCTCGGCGAGCAACTTCCCCCCGTAGTTTCCCGAACTACGTTGACTCTGACTTTTCCATTGCACGAGGGAATACGTAGGCATAGAGCGCGATGCTCTATCGAGTCAGTTTCTTTCCGTTTAGCTTTAGCAGCCGTAGATAGATTGTTTTAAACCCATCAGATAAACACAACAAGCATGGATCCCATCGAGTACGATGGACGTGAGGGGTGCTAATACCTTCCCCTTGCGTAACCGACTCCCGAACCCAGACATGGTTGCGATGACCTTGTCATATACCTATTCGTCAGGTTTTTCTGATTGTTTCCTTTCCCGTTCTGAGGGATAAATAACGAAAGGTGGCGACTCTTTTGTTTTTCCGGCACCTTATTTTCGCGGTAGCGACAGCTGGCGACTCTGCTGGGGACTGCGATAGTTTCCTGGGGATCCAACGTCCCCTATGCGAGTCAATTTGGGGATCCAACGTCCCTATGCGAGTCAATTTGGGGATCCAACGTCCCTGCAAGAGTCAATCCTAGCGCTTGTTTGCTTGTCTGTGGGTGTTTATTTTTGTGCTGTATGTTGTATATTACTGTTGTACTTACATTTTCCACACTATATTATTATTTGTTGCTATTGCGTTGTTGTGGGAGGGGCCCTGATGAGTGATAATCCAGACCCAGGCTCGAGTATATACTTACCACTAGAAGCCGATTAGTGGTGAACCTGTATGTTAGGCATACACTAGTTCCTACGAAATCTGCGCTCAGACGAGATTGTTTGAGATGATTTCCATTCCCAGCCCAGTGGGCCGTTGAAAGGATTTCAGATCTAAGGATTGTCGACTCTGGGGACCGATCATTTGGGATTCAGCCAAGTGAGGCCGCTTCAAGAGATGATGATGCCACACCTTCTAAGTATCGTATTATTGTTTCTTGAAAGTCTGTGACGCTGATGAACGCATAGGATGCCGAACCTGTGTCAGTTTAGGTCCATACCCGTGAGTGGGAGGGTTTTTGCAGGAAACTTGACTTCCAGCCTACCCGGTATTTTGGTTTTCTCTCGTCAGAGCAATTTTATCCCGTCAGCAGCGCAACAGTAATCAGAGCTTTGTGGGGCTGTGATCCCGTGTTTGCCGCATCTTGCATTGCATTTGCATAAGCATATTTGCATCATATTGCATATCATGCTCCAGCTAGCCAGAGCTCTTATCCAGCCTTTGTTTTGCTTCAGAGGGTGGTTCTTCGGTGCTTGGTCTGAGCAAGTGTTGATTGTTAGAAGACGACCAAGGGGTTGAAGCAGATTTGAGCAGAATCAAGCAGTGGAGTCAGTTGAAAGTTGTTGGTAGCTATGTCAGAGAGAAACTTCCAGTTTGTTAATACCTTGCCAGGTTTCACTATGACGTCCAATCCTTTGTATGGTTCTATGCCTGATGAAGACTTTCCGCAAGTGAACAACCTTACTGCAACTCGACTTGTACAACCTTCTGTTGAAGACCGAGATCTACGTGAGCAGTTTGTTATCCGAAGTGAACGTTCTCCTTCTGTTGATACCTCTGATTATCAGGGTGTTGTTTTCCCTATGCCAAATTCCCGAAGAGAGGTCCCGATAACAAAGAATTAAGACCCATTAGCTCTCGTGTATGCTAAAAGGTTTCGTGCGTTGGATGAAAGATTCAAAGCCTTGGAAGTTAAAGATGCTGTTAACCTCAATGCTGCAGACATGTGTCTGGTTTCCGGCCTAGTGTTACCTCCGAAGTTCAGAGCACCGAGGTTTGAAAAGTACAAAGGGGATAGTTGCCCGAAGAAACATTTGGTGATGTTCTGCCGAAGAATGACTTCGTTGGTGCACAATGACAAGTTGATGATTCACTACTTTTAGGATAGTCTGATTGGGGCATCTCTGAGTTGGTATATGCAGTTACAGAGTAATCAGATCCGATCATGGGCGGATTTAGCCAAAGCTTTTATGAAACAGTACAACTATAACCTAGACATGGCTCCTAGTCGCATGCAGTTGCAAGAATTTTCTCAAAGGAATAATGAATCTTTCAGAAGGTATATTCAGAGATGGAGAGAATTTGCTGCTAGAGTGCAACCACCGCTTCTAGACTGAGAGTTAACAGGCATGTTCGTAAAATCCCTGCAGAGCCCGTGCTTCGAAAGAATGCTTGGAATTGCACCAAATTTCTCTGAATTGGTAAAGGCAGGAGAACGCATTGAGCATGGCGTAAAAACTGGAAGAATTCAAAATGTTTCAAGCAGTCAGGCTGGTGAAACCGAACCTCTCTGTAGCTTTCAAGCTGAAGATGAAAATGTGGTCAATGCAATCATGACAGATGTTGGGTATTCTTAAGATGAATCAGTGAAATCTGTTGGTTCTTCGTCTTCTCAGCGATCAGTATCCTCCATGTCTCGTTATTCTAGACAGACAACTGTTCCTAGGGTACCACATCGAGAACTTTATGTCGCTCCTCTTGCAAATCCACGAGCTCGTGGCCGAGGTTATCAGAATCAGCGTCAGAATCAGAACCGACCTCGTAATAACTTGGAACGAAGGAATGCTCCTTCTCATCCAGTACCTGTGTCGTATAGCCAGATTCTGCCACATTTGATTCAGAATTCTTTGGTGGAACCTAAAGCTCTTAAGCCCGTGCCAGAGCCTTACCCTCCTGGGTACAATCCCCATGCTCAGTGTGGATATCATGGTGGATCCCCGGGGCATTCAACTGAAGATTGCAAAGCTTTTCAGGCAAAAGTGCAACAGTTGATCGACAAAGGGTGTATTTCCTTTCCAGAAGGAGTTTTGGTTGTGCATGACAACCTCTCAGCTGTCTGAGCTCGCAGATTCAGAGGTTTATTTCCAGCAGCCAGTGGCCCAGACAGGCAGACGTCCTCAGCATTGGCAGTCCTCAGACTTTTATCATTTGCATTTGTAGTTTCCTTTCTGTTAGTTACTACTTGCTGTTAAACATTGTTTATTTCGAATGGTAATATTGATAAAGTGACTATGCATTTTTCTGAATTAATCATGTCGCTGTCATTCATTTATTGCATTGCACAAACACATGCACCTTTATCCACTCCACTTTATCACTATTGATTAGCAAGGAGGGAGGATGACGAAAGCTAAATACTCATAACTGATGATCGTATGCTTTCGGATAAAACCCTGTTGATGATGTACAAGCATTGTTTCAAATCCCCTAAACACTGGAGATATAAGGAGTTAGTCCCTAGTTAACCACTTCGAGCCGAGAAGTAGGAGTTTCTTTTGGACTTTTCAACCCTCAAATCTTAACCCGGGGCAGGGTAGTTGTTAGTTAGCTTGACCGAGCGTTCAAGTCTTATAGAGGAGTGTTGCCTTTCGAGGACCAATCACAGTTTATTCCTCTCGAGAGGTCGTACCTCGTCAACCGCAGTGGTTAAACCTCACCAATTAGGAGTGAGATAGTTGTAACCCTTTCGGAACAAGCAAGACAACCAGTGTCACACGACTTGTTCCAAGCAAAGGAAAAAGAAAAAAAAGAGAGCCCGCTAACTAAAAAGAAAATAAAAGCTGGAAAGCAAATACTTAAGCAAAAATCAGGGCATCCCGCTGGACTTCAAAAGAAATTGAAAATAACTCAAAAGAGTCAGTCCAGGCAAAAATTAAAGAGCAAAAGAATAAAAAGAAAGGATCTCAAAAGAAAAATCCTCAAACAAGGACAAAGTCGTGTGGATACAGACACCGAAAATGAAAGAGGGGTAACTGTCACTCCGAAAACCTTGTGAGTTTCTTAACCATTGTTCCTAACATTCCTCGAAGAGGCGAGCGCTCATGCAAGGTTAACTGAACATTAGGATCAGAGATCATCACGTAGAAGGGGTGGGTAAGAATCATAATTTGAGCCTAATATCCCTTGTTTCACGAACCGTGAACCCGACCACGATACAACCCTTAAAAGACCTAATTGAGGCAGGGTTCATTCTGATAGCGCATTACGATAAGGTTGAGTAATCTGACTCCTACATGATTTGCTAATCATATCCTTGTTTTATTTTTCACTGATCAAATCAGCACTACGTTTGAACTCTTTGGTTCATTCGTCACTCACTATCATGACGCGTAAATGGGTGACAACACTTTTTTCAAAATCTGCATGAACACTGCATTAAAATTACCATTCGTGAATAAACAATTTTAATTGCATTCCAGTGATTGACATGGAGGAAATTCCAACAGGGAATAATCAATCAAGATTGAATTATTCAGCAGTCTGGATCAGAATGGGGTATACTGTGAAACCCTGTGAATTTGGGGCATTAACTTCCAGTGAGTTTGGAATCAGTTAGTCTGAGGATAAGTCCCGAAGGATCGGTTGATTATGGGACAGTTTGTTCAAGAAGTAGTTGATCAGAAGTGAATCTTCTTGAGACCCAATAATGGGCAGTCATCCGGAACTCCTGTGATTTGAGGGCAGATCCCTCCAGTGTTCAATCAGGGCAGGTTAAGTCGCTCAACGCTCATTCAGGGGCAAGCTACTTCAGAAGTATATTGAAACCAACCATGCTGAGAGTTGGTTAGTTGAGGATGAATCCTTCCGTTGTACAGAGGCCGAGGCAAGCCATCTCGAGGTCGCCTCGTGGCAAGCTGCTTTCTGTTCAGAATGAATTTTCCCAAGAGTCGGATTGGGGCAAGTTGAATGGCACTGGGGCAAGGTGTTCAAGCGAGTTTGTTCACCCCAGCAAGAGTTGAGTGTCGGGGAATCGTGTCATTACCCTACCAGATAACCTTAACCTTCTGAAAAATCCTTGCTGTCATTAGATTGTTATCCTACAGCCTAAACGTGTTACTTATCGTGTAACCAAAGTCATTTTCAAAGCCCAGTCCTCGCCTGGCAAACCTCCAAAGCCCAGTCCTCGTCTGGAAAACCGGTAACCAGTTCTCGCCTGGTCCACCTTTCTTAGAATACCAGTTCTCGTCTAATACGTGTTAGCTTTTAAACCAATTCCCGTCCGATCGCCTTTTCCTCGACCCACTGTTTAACCAGTTCTCGTCTTGCTAACACAGTTTTAAAGCCCAGTTCTCGTCTGGCAAACTAGAAATCAGTTCCCGTCTGATATCCAAAGCCTAGAAGTCAGTTTTCGTCTGACAACTTAAACCCTTTTGCCACCAGTTCTCGTCTTGTAGTCTACCTTCGAATGCTAGTTCTCGTCTAGTATTTCCCTTTCAAATCCACTTTTGGTAATAACCAGAAATAAATCCCTATCACCATAAACCTATCCCTAAGCTAGAAAAAGCCTAATTGTACCTGGCACGATATTCCCGGTGACATGTGCTATCACGTTCCCTGACACGAGGCTCGAATGATCTCAGTTCTCCATGATTGGTGTTCTGTATTCCCTTAGGGGGTGATGTTGTTAAATCAGGAAATTTTCTTCAGCAGAGATGTGCAGTTAAGATTGACTCTCCTCAGTTGTTTGAGATTGTAGCAAGTGGAGAATGCACTTGTCCTTTATCAGAGTAAGGTCAAGATTATCCTCAGCAGGTCGAGATTGATATCCCTGGCAGAGTGTAGCCATCCCCGGCAGATCGATTGTGCATTCCCAACAGTTTAGGATTGAAGTTTTCCCTGACAAGCGGATTTGGGTTTATTTCCCCAGCAGTGGGACGAGTGCAGTGTTGTATCCCCACAGATTCTAAGTATTTAGCTCTTTTACCCTCCGAGTCTAGGTCATTGACTCATTCCCTAGTCAAAGGTGGATATTGATGAATTTAATCCCCAAGCAGAGATCGGTGTCGATCCCCTCACTGAGTAATTTATGGCAGAGGTAGATCATTCCCCAACTGAGTATCCTCGGCAGGTTCGATTTGAATTCTTCCCCAGTGAAGGTGTTGCTAGCAGAAGAGTATGTTGTATACCTGGTGGGGACTTTGGTGTCCTAGGAGACCGTTCAAGGCCGTTTTCTTCGTTGAAGCGAGATTCAATTTCAGTGGTTGATTGTTATCGCCTACAGAGTTGTTGATTCCCCAGTAGAATGGGCTTGTTTCCTCCAGCTGAGACGTTTGTTTCCCAGAAGAGCCGTATTATAGTATGCTATCCAAGGCGTTTTCCTCAGCAGGATTTTGATTGGATCCCCAGTGGAGTTGGCTTTCTTCTATCCAACATTTATTTTGCTGGATTGGTTCCCCTGCTTTTTGAATTGTGCATAGCATCTACCTAAACGCGTAGCATTTCCATCTTGTATGGAGCATTACGCCATTCTCAAACATATACATTTGAAACATAAGCCAGGTGGTTACCGCTCTGTTCTCAGATGGTTTTCAGCAGATGGTTGAATTATGTTGCCCGCATGGTATTCAGACCTGACAGATTTTGGTTGATATTTGTGCCTATATGGTATCCAGACCATGGCAAGTTGAAGAATGGTATCCAGACCATAATACTTTTTGTTAGCCCGCGTGGTATCCAGACCCCGACTTACGTTTCTCCCCAGCAGCGTCGTCGAACTTTGGTTGATGATTTTGTTTCTAGCCCCATATGGTATCCAGACCATGGTAAATTGATATGTTCCCGAAAGCCTGCGAGGTATCCAGACCCGACTTTTATTTTCTCCGGCAGTTAGTCATCTTTGCTTGTGTGGTATCCAGACCATGACAGTCACCGATCTGTTTCATCCGTTGAGTATCCAGACTCCGGTAAAGCCAGTTGGGTATCTAGACCCTGATGAACCCTGTTTGTACCTGCTCCGTTGTAGTATCCAGACTCCGGTAAAGGCGGTTATGGTATCCAGACCATGTTTAATTCATTTGATGCTCTGTGATATCCATATCACAATAATTGTTATTATCTTCGACCGCCATGTGGTACCAGACCTCGGCATCTAACGATTTCTCTCAGCTCGCGTGGTATCCAGACCACAGCTCATAATGTTTCCCAGTAACGTTTGACTTGAACTTGTATAATATCCAGATCCTGATGAATATATTCCTTTTGCATCGAGCATCCAAGCTCCAGTTATTGAGTATTCAAACTCAGATTTAGTAACCGAGTATCCAGACTCAGGTTATTTGCATAGAGCATCCAAGCTCAAAAGTGCATTGAGCATCCAGGCTCCGATTACTGAGTATCCAGATTCAGGTATATCTGCTTTGAGCATCCAGGCTCCGATCACCTTGAGCATCCAGGCTTTGATCTCCCTCGAGTGTCCAGACTCTAACAACGTGGATGTTACCTTTGAGCCAAAATGGTATCCAGACCATGGCGCAGTTTTTGATGAATGTATTCATCTTATTATGTGTTACCCAACAGAGTTATTTGGTTAAGTTTCTCTCATTTTCTCCCTGCCAGAGTTGTTTGGTTAAACCTCTCTTTTCCATCGGAGTATTTTTTGTGATCAGTTCAGCTATCTTCCGGAGATCTTTGTCCCCAATCAGGGTTTGCAATTCTGTTTTTGCGGTTGGCAAATTTCCGGGTTCTTTGGTATTCAACCGTCTTCTACCTTTGAATGTTTGAAAGCCGTTCACTTCTCAACCCTTCAGGTCCAAGCCATTTGAATAGGGGCAGCTGTTGCACCCTAAAATTTGACCAACAATTTCTCGCAGTTTGGCTTATGTTTCGACTCATTTTGCATTTTGCATTTGCATACCGCGTACATTGCATTTCCCAGTCAGATTGACTTTATCGGGATTACAACCCTCCCCTAGCGTTTCAGGTAGTTCATACCAGTTCGAATAAGCGGGTTTTATTGTGGAATCTGTGCTCTTCCTGGTGTTTTCAGCTTTGGCTGTTATTTTTGAGGATATCTCGGTGTCCGGTTTTTACCGTTTATTTCACTATATTCTCGCATCTTTTTTTTAATTGATTTAATTAGGCTTTATTGCATTTTCTAGATTTTTCTTTAATTTCTAGAATTTTTAATAGATTTTAAATAGTTTTTCTAGATTTAACTCATTTTGTAGGTATTAATTGAATTCTTTTTAGAAATTTATAGATTTTAATTTCTAGATTTAATTGGTAGTAGAAATTAATAGGTTCTATTTCTTTTTAGATTTTAATAAGATTTTAATTCTTTTTTCTAAAATATTAAATAGATTCTATTAGAATATTAATAGTTTTTTTTCTTCTATTTTTTAGGTTTATTTCTAGATTTAATTTGGTAGAATTAATAGATTTAAGTCATTTGTAGATATTAATTGAATTTGTTAGAAATTGATAGGTTAAATTCTTTTTTAGATTTAACTTCTTTTAGAAATTAATAGGATTAATTTTCTTTTTAGATTTAATTTGGTTTTAGAATTTAATAGATATTAAGTAGATGTTAATTAGGATGTTCTCAATTTTAATTAGTATTAATCAGCAGTCTTTTAGTTAACTAAGTATTAGTTTTCGTTTAGTATTAACTGAGGCCATTTAGTTAGAGTTAATTCAGATTTTAAACCATCATTAGTTGCAATTAACTGAGTCATTTAAAGAATTAATTGAGTCAGTTTTGTCTTTTTATAGGCCACTTGTCCAATTGTGGGGGCCCAATCCACAATGCATTGCCACATGTCCCTTTATAAGCCTCACACGTCTCAGATCTCTCTCTCTTCCACATCAGACTCTCACAACACTGCCACGCGTACACCGCCTGACACCTCACTCATTCCCTCTCTGCATGGCCTCCACGTCTCACTCACCCTCTCCCACGGCATGCCACACGTCCCAGCCTCTCCTCTCTCCGCCGGCCATGCAAACGGCCGGAGTTCCCACCGGAGAAATCAAACCCGGCCAGAATCCACCATAACCACTCGTCGGTAACTCCATAACGGTCGCCGAAAACTGCGAACAACTCGCCGAAACATGCAATCAAGCCTCAAGATCTTCATCCTCTCCACCAGATCATCAAGATCTTCATCAAGATCATCATCTTCATACAACTATTTTCCAGATCCCTCAAGATCTGCATCAAGATCTTCAACTCGTCACCTTCCAGATTTGTCCAGAAATCGTTCAACAATTTTCGAACTTCATCGTTGTTCATCAGTTTTCACTCAACTTTTCCAGAAACTCAGAAACTCATGGTGTCTTCATCCAAAATCTGGATCCATAAATGTCCAGATCTCCGCCGTGTTCATCGTCTTCATTCAATCTTCGTCTGTTCTTCAAGATTCTACCGAATTCACCATTAACGAGCTTCCAATCTTCGTGAACATCCTTACCAAATTCACGATCCAACTCGACCGTAACCATTTTCTTCAGATCTTCCGCTGCCAAACATTCTCGAGCAAACCGTGGCTCCTTTCGTAATCCACCGGCGATGTGCACAAATCATAGCAGGAATGGAATTCTGGAAAGAGATTGAGACGAGAAAAATCAAGGAAGAAGTTAAGGTGTTGTTTAGATTGAAGTTGGGACGGAGGGATTGAGAGGACGGCAGCGGCGATGAAGGGTGAAAGAGAAACTAGGGTTCTGTTTGGGGAAAGGGAAGAACGAAAGAGGGAGGGCCCTCGTGGGCTTGCCCTTCCTTGG
This sequence comes from Lathyrus sativus, assembly GCA_963859935.3. Lineage (NCBI taxonomy): Eukaryota > Viridiplantae > Streptophyta > Magnoliopsida > Fabales > Fabaceae > Lathyrus > Lathyrus sativus. The sequence goes on from OZ012739.1 coordinate 362,826,126, forward strand.
GGCCCAATTTTCTTTAGCTCCTAGTCCGTACACCCCATGTCCAAACACATCCTCTATTTTTTTTCCTTCTTTCTTTTATGATTATGGGCCTGAGCCCAGCGAATTCCCTAACCGTGTACCCTCCTGTTTTCCACTTCACACCCTCGTCCATGTTGTTTTTCTGATCGTGGGCCTACAAACCCTTGGGCCCATTCATTTTTACAGGCTGCACCTCCTCAGTTTCCAAGCGCACCCCCCCCCCATGTTCCTTTTTTTTGTTTGTTTTTGCTGGTGTATTGTAGGCTCAAGCCCAATTGCAGTTCTTTTTAGGCTTTACCCCTGTTTAATGGTTGTACCTCGTTCCCTTTATTTTTCAATTCTTGCTTGTATTGGATATTGTGGTTGTAATAATTAAAGTTATTTTTCTATTTTTTCTTTTAGGAATATAGTTTATTTTTTCTTAGAATATTAGCATATTTTTAACATAGATTTTATATTCTAGAATTTATAATTCTTTCCTATTTTTCTTTTAGCATAGAAGTTATATAGAATTTTCATTCTATTTTCTTTATAGAATTATAGAGTTAGGATAGAATTTATATGCTATTTTTCATATGCAATTTACTTGTATATGAAGGTGAGAAAATACTTAGAAGGGGGGTTGAATAAGTATGAAGATAAAATCTTAGAAGTAAAAACTCAAGTATTTTTATCCTGGTTCGTTGAACTCAACTACTCCAGTCCACCCTTTCTAGAGTGATTTGCCTTTCTCAAACAAGGACTTAATCCACTATTTAATCAACTGATTACAATAGTAAGCACTAAGAACAACTGTTCAAAGTCTTCTCAAGAACTACTGATCCTAACTGGATCTTCTTAAGGTTTTCTTACAATCAAATGTAATAATAAATACAAGTGTTAAGATGCTTCTAATAAAGCTTTATCACAACAGTGGTTTTTCACTTAAGATTAAGAACAAAAAAATAATTCTAGCAAGAATATATGAGTTGTATGAGAGCTTTGATAATGAATTCTTTTTCAAGTGTTTCGTCAACTGAAGAAGATGAGTGGAGACTTGCTTTTATAGGCACAATGATCTAAGAGTTTTTCACGTTGATAAGAGTGTACCAAAAGGTCTGAGCCTTTTTGTCTTCACATCAAGTGACCTTTCCTAGAAGAAGAAAGCACAGAGAAATCCTTTTTGTTTGTGTTCTTGTGTCTAGCATAAATAAGGAAAGAGTCGTTTGGATATTCCAACAGACATAATCTTTGAATTCTTCTTCAAAAAGTTTCAGCAAGAAACATCAGAGTCTAATTTGATCAGAGCCTTCTGATGTTGATCAGAGTTTTGTTGAATCAGAGTCTTTGCAGCAAGTGTGCTTTTAGCGTGTATAAGTTCAGAGCAGAGTTTTGGGTCAGATCCTCAGTACTGGCAGCGTTAGTACTTTCAGAGTCTTCTGAAGTAACTATGCTTGAAAACTCTTCATACAGAATTCTTCATTGGTTCAAATGCTTCTGGCTTGCTTCAGATTCTTCTGGAGCTTCTGCTTCAGATCCTTCTGGAGGCAACGCTCAGGATCTTCTGATGGCAACATTCAGAATCTTCTAATGGGTGCTTCTGACGCTTCAGAGCCTTGCATATTATTTGTTCAGACCTGATTTGCTTCTGGAGTGATATTTACTTTAATATCTGCAGCAAACATTCTTAAGCAAATTTTAGAGTACATAATTCTTAACTACAAAATTTCGTAATAGTTATCATTAAAACATAGAGATATTATTAAGAACCAATCTGTGTTCTAACAATCTCCCCCTTTTTCATGATGACAAAAACATCAGAAATTTTGTTTAATTGAAAAGAGAATAATTATAACTCCCCCTGAGATGATGAATCTCCCCCTGAATTAAATATTAATAAGGAATAGAAACTTCCCTTTTTGTCTTGAGTATTTTTCAGAGTTAGAGCTTGATTGTTCTAAACATTTGAGAGTCAGAGTCTCTTGCATATTTCAGAGTCAGAGTCTGATAAATTAAATATGATCTGGGAGTCTCAGAGTTTCTTTTAAAGAGTATATCAGATTTATCAAATGTTCTGAAACACTCAGATTTTATGTTAGATAAAATTGATATGTCTGAAGTTTTATTCTGGTAGAGTTTAATTAAACAGTTCAGATCTATTTTCTCCCCCTTTTTTGTCATAAGCAAAAAGTAAGAACTTTTAAAAGACAAATAAAAGGAAAAACAAACGAGATAAATCATGTAGAGAAAACATTGAGACATTCATTCATTCAGAGCAAAAAAATACAAATATTAGAAAATATTCAAGTACATGTGCAATCATCAGAAAAAAAAATAAACTAAGATTGTTTTGACAAAATCATCTTCAACAGATCAGTGATCTCAGAAGAGGATTGTTCTTGTTTTGACATCCACTTAGCCATGGTTTCATTCTTCTGATCTTGTTTGGACATCCACTGAGCCATGTGTTCAGACTTCTTATCTTGCTTAGCCATCCATGACTTAATCTCTGATTGACCAACTTCCAGAACTGCAATCTTATCTTCAAGATCTGGATACTCTTTCTTGATCTCAGATGAAGAGGGTGGGACAGATTCTGAAGCATGAACAAAGTCAATTTCCATAGGGGAGTTAGAGTCAGGAGCAGCAGGTCCAGAGGGATGTTCTACTAGAGTCATAGCCAGAGAGTTGTATTCAGATGCATATTCAGCATTCACTTCTATATCACATACTTCAGATGATGAAGGAGCATCTTTAATAAGCAATGGTGCAGATCGTTTAACAGTCCAGAACAAACTTCTAGCAGTTTCAGCAAATCTGAGCTTCGCATCATCAGAACATACGTTCTTCAGATTTGATGCTACAGTATTGAATCTGTTGATGAATCTATTCCAAATAGCATCAGATTCATTTGCATCCATTGTTGATGAACACTTCCTCTGTACAGAGCCTAAATAAATCTCTATTTCTTTCAAAAAAACTTGTAAATAAATGATCAACATTCAGCCTAGGTTTAGGGTTTAGAAAGGTTTCCAATGTGATTGGCTTGGGTTGGGGTGAAGGTAGAATGGTGAATTTTGGAATGGTGATCAGAGGACGAGGGTAGAAGGGTATAAATGGAGGATCAGATGAAGTGACAGTTTTTGATCTGGTTAAAGCATTCAACAGATATGGTTTTGCATTTGATGCATAGGAAACAACATCAAATGGGGTATCAGAGTAAGGAGTGAATGCAAATTTATCAGATAAAATAGGTTCTGATGAAAGCATTTCTGGCAGTTCTTTAATATACGTTTGAAGAACAGATGGTAGAATGATGGTAAGTTTGGGTTTAAGAGGAGTGATAGTGTCAGATGGTTCAATTCTGGTGTAGAAATTTTTGAATTTGAAACCAGAGGGAAGTTTGTCAGATGAAAACAGTTTACACGAAGCAGAGGGAACACACTCAGATGTCCTTGGCTTAGGTGTTGGAATAGGATTGGGAATGAGATTTTCAGAAGAAATAGGTGGTTCTGGTTGGTTAACTTCCATATTTTTGAGAGAGGGAGATATCAGAAAATCTGGGTGTATATCAGATTCTGATGAATTGGAGGATGTGGTTGGAGTATAAGACGTAGAGGACACTTCAAAAACATTTTTGAGAGGTGTAACATTTAGAACCTCTGTCTCAGGGATATTTGTTTCAGATGGGTTGATTGGTTCTGATTGAGGCTCAGAAAGTTTTGATGGAGGTTTAGATGTAGGTGGATCAGATGTAAGTGGATCATATGTAGGTGGATCAGATGCCACTTGATTAGATTGTATAGGTTCAGAAATAACTTGTGCAGATGCAATAGGTTCAGATGTGTTTGATTGTGGTTTTTCTGGTTGTGGTTGTTTTTCTGGTTGTTGTTGTTGTTCAGATTGTTCTGTTGGTTTTGTTATAGGTGGTGGAGTTTGATTTGCTGGTGTTGTTATTGTTGGTGTTGGTGCATATGATTGATTAGTAGAAGGTTTTACAAGAGTGGTGGAAACAGGATCAGATGATTTTTGTGGGGAAGGAATTTTTAATGGTTCTGAATTATGAGATGGAGCAGTAACAGACTGTTTCTGAGTAGGAGGTGGTTTTGGAATAGAATTGAATGTTGATTCATTTAAAACAATGTTATTAAAAGAAGATACAAAAGATTTGGTACCTTTAATCTTGATACACTTTGTGGGAACAGAGGGAGCGTCTCCAGATGCTTTCCTCTTGATCAGCTTCTGAGGCTTGTCAGCAACTTTGGGCTTCTTCTGAGCAGCAATTTCTTCTGCTTCTGATTGACCTCTTTTTCTTGTGTTCTCATTTCCTCCATCAGGCATTGGTTCCCTTGCTCTTTTCAGAATATCTGCAGGAATGGGCGTTCCATCTGCCTTGCAAGAATCAATATATCTCACAATTATTTCCCTTGGTTCTTCAGCACAGAACAGTGGGTAGTTTTCAACTGGAATTCGCTTCTGACTGAGTTCAGAGATATTCAGCTTCTTGGGTGCAGATGTGAGTTCCTCTACAATTTTTAGTCTCTGAAGACTCTTGGCATTCAGAGGTTTCCCAACAATAGATTCAAGTTCCTCCTTGACTCCAGCAGCATACAGAGCTGTCACCAGTCCATTTTCTGTCAGAATATCTGAAATTAACCTTCCAAAGGGAATCCATGTTCTGATCTTCTGACCCTTATCTTTTACAGATTCTCTTGAAGCATTGATATGATTCCATAAATGCATGAACAAAATGTAAGGAAGATCTACCTTAGTGCTCTGACTTAAACAGTACATGAAGTAGAGCTGTTCATTGTTCACATAGTCTGGAGAATTTGTATATTTTCTGTGATGAATGCATCCCATAAAAATCTTTGCCCAGATTTTGTAGTCAGACTTCAGATCTTTAAATTTGTTAGAGGCCTGTCCAGAAGTCATGACTTCCTCATAGACTTCTTCCATGTCTACACGCCCAGCTGGCAGATGAGATACTCCATGAGTCTCCTCATACCCTATGAGTTTCCTGATTAGATCTTCTGTAATTATAATCTCCTTACCCAGAACAGAAGACAAGATGAATTTGGGGTAAACAGAAGCATGTATCCAGAATTCTTTCACCAGATGAGGGTAAACTGGTCCAAATAATCTGTCAAAGTATTTTACCTAGCCTTGAGCATCAACTATTGAACGAAATTCAAATCCATTTTTAGATAATGAATCAAATTCCACCATTGATTCACAGAGAACTTCAAGTTTGTCAACAAGAGTTAACAAAGTCCTTTTAGGTGTCGTGTATGGAGCCACACCCATATTTGCAGAAGTAACTACAGCCATGGTTGATTGAAACTGAGCTGCTGTAGAAGATGAGGTTGCCATTGAAGATGATTTTGACAAAGGTTTAGGGTTTTTGTGAAGAGAGAAAAGAAGACAGAAATGCATAAACTTGCTTGAGTTGTGAAAAGTGTGAAAGTGGTGAGAGATGTGGTATTTATAGAAAACAATTAGGCATACAAACAGACAATCAAAGCACGTTTACACATAGCAATTAATGTCAATTAATGAAAGAGAATAAAAATCATTTCAAGAATTAATTGATTCTGACAAATTGGGGGGAAAATCAAGATTTTCACTATTCAAACCATACCTCAAACGTCTCTTCAGTAATGTACACGCCATCTTTGCAGATTTAGAGTGACACGTGTTTGCTTGCATGTGCTTCTGAATTCTCTTGAGAAATGAAACATTAACCAACGTTCAGATCCTCTGAGATTGGTTAGTTCAGATACACATAAATAAACATAAATTTAATAAGCAACAGATGAAATACTTCAGAGTGATAAACATTTATCATCTGTAAAATTTTCTTCTGACAAATATTATTCTGGACACAAATCCATACCAATATTTTTCAGAATAAATTTGAATCTATCTTCAACAAGGGGTTTTGTGAAAATATCTGCCCATTGATGATCTGTATCAACAAAGGCTAAGTTTATAATTCCCTTCTGAACATAGTCTCTGATGAAATGATGTTTAATTTCTATATGTTTTGCCTTAGAGTGTAAAATGGAGTTTTTAGACAAACATATAGCAGAAGTATTATCACAAAATATAGAAATGTTACTTTTAAATATCTGATAGTCTTCTAGCTGACTTTTCATCCAGAGCATTTGCGTGCTACATCCAGCAACATCAATATATTCTGCCTCTGTAGTTGATAGTGCAATTGTGGGTTGCTTCTTGCTGTACCAAGAGATTAGATTTCTTCCTAGAAATTGACAACTTCCAGAAGTACTTTTTCTTTCCACTCTGTCTCCAGCGTAATCAGCATCACAGAATCCAACTAATTTGAAATCATCAGATTTTCTATAACACAAACCCACATTATAAGTACCTTTCAGATACCTTAGAATCCTCTTAACAGCTGTTAAGTGTGATCCTCTAGGATCTGATTGGAATCTTGCACACAAGCATACACTAAACAAAATGTCAGGTCTAGAAGCAATTAAGTAGAGAAGAGATCCTATCATACCTCTGTAGAGTTTCTGATCTACTTTCTTACTTACCTCTTCCTTGCCTAGTGAACTAGTTGGATGCATGGGAGTTTTTGCCATCTTACTATCAGTCATGTTAAATTTCTTCAGAAGTTCTTTAACATATTTGGTCTGATGAATGTAAGTGCACTTTGGAGTCTGGTTGACTTGAATTCTCAGAAAGAATCTCAATTCTCCCATCATGCTCATTTCAAATTCTGTCTGCATACATTGAGCAAACTCCTTTCCCAGCATAGTATTGGTAGATCCAAATATGATATCATCCACATATATTTGACAAATTAGAAGATCTTTCTTAAATGTTTTACAAAAGAGTGTTGTGTCCACTTTGCCTCTGATGAAATTTTTCTCCAGAAGAAAATTGCTTAATCTCTCATACCAAGCTCTGGGAGCTTGTTTTAAACCATACAGAGATTTCTTTAGTTTGAAAACATGTTTTAGGAATTTTTCACTCTCAAAACCAAGAGGCTGGTGAACATAAACTTCTTCTTCTATGATACCATTTAGAAAGACACTTTTAACATCCATCTGATATAGAGTGATGTTATATTGTGCAGCAAATGAAATAAGAAGGCGTATAGATTCTAACCTTGCCACTGGAGCATAAGTTTCAGCGTAATCAATACCTTCTTGTTGACTGTACCCTTAAGCAACAAGCCTTGCCTTATTTCTTTCAACTTCTCCTTTCTCATTAAGCTTATTTCTGAAGACCCATTTAGTTCCAATTATGTTGAATCCTTTTGGTCTTGGAACTAAATCCCACACATCATTTCTGGTGAACTGATTTAGCTCTTCTTGCATGGCAATAATCCAATCATTGTCTTGCAGAGCTTCATCTACAGAAGTTGGTTCAAGTATTGACACCAATCCAAATAATGATGCTTCAAATGATCTGAGGAAGGATCTTGTTCTGATAGGGTCATCCTTCTTTCCAATGATCACATTCTCTGGATGAGAAGCTTTGATTCTGGAAGATGATCCTCTAACAGTTAATTCTTCAGAAATATTTAAGTTATTCATCTGAGAAGTCAAAGGAATTGCATCTGGCGTTGCTTCTGGTTCCTTCACTTGAGCTTTGTCTGCCTCTGAGCCTTCAGAGTCTGTGAAAACTACTTCTCTATCTGCAGAATTTTCAAACTGCTTTGGCTTTTTAATGCCAAACTTATCATCAAATCTAACATGAATAGATTTTTCCACAATCTGTGTTTCAGTATTGTATACTCTGTAGCCTTTAGAGCGTTCAGAATACCCAAGCATGAAACACTTCTGTGCTTTAGAATCAAACTTGTTCAGATTTTCTTTAGTATTCAACATATAACAAATACATCCAAAAGGATGAAAATATGAAATGTTGGGCTTTCTGTTCTTCCATAATTCATAGGGAGTCTTCTCCAGAAGAGGTCTTACAGACACTCTGTTCTGAATATAACAAGTTGTGTTAATTGCTTCTGCCCAAAAGTGCTTTTCCAGATTACTCTCATTGATCATGGTTCTGGCCATTTCTTGCAGAGTTCTATTTTTCCTCTCTACAACCCCATTTTGTTGTGGAGTTCTAGGACGGGAAAAATCATGAGCAATGCCATTTTCATTAAAATATTTTTCAAAATATTTGTTTTCAAATTCACCACCATGATCACTTCTGACTTTTATAATTTTGAAATCTTTTTCATTATGGACTTGTTTGCAGAAGTCAAAGAACACAGAATGTGACTCATCCTTGTGTTTTAAGAACTTTACCCATGTGCATCTACTATAGTCATCAACAATGACTAATCCATACTTCTTGCCTCTGATGGATGCCGTTTTCACTGGTCCAAACAGATCAATATGAAGTAATTCTAGTGGTCTGGAAGTAGAAACAACATTTTTTGATTTAAAAGAGGATTTTGAAAACTTCCCTTTTTGACATGCTTCACAAAGAGCATCTGAGGTGAACTTCAGATTAGGAAGTCCTCTAACAAGATTAAGTTTATTAATCTGAGATATACGTCCCATATTAATATGCCCAAATCTTCTGTGCCAGACCCATTGCTCCTCATTAACAGACAAGAGACATTTAACATTCTGAACCTTAAGTTCTGAAAGGTTTATTTTATAAATGTTGTTCTTCCTCTTTCCACTAAATAGGATTGAGCCATCCTTTTGACTAATAGCTTTACAACATTTATGATTAAAGTTTATGTCATAACCATTGTCACTTAATTGACTTATGGACAATAGATTATGCTTTAATCCTTCTACAAGTAAAACATAAGTAATAGAGGGAAGATTACCATTTCCAATAGTGCCAGATCCAATGATCTTTCCCTTCTGATTCCCTCCAAATTTCACATCACCTCCATATCTAAGCTCCAGACTTTGAAACATAGACCTTTCTCCTATCATGTGTCGCGAGCATCCAGAATCCAGATACCATGATTGGCGTCCTGACCTTGCTGCTAAGAACATCTGCAACAGGAATTATTTTACTTTTAGGTACCCAGATCTTCTTGGGTCCTTTTGGGTTAGTTGTTCTGAAGGTTTGTCTAAACTTCTGTTTTTCAACATAAGGTTTATTCTGACTAGCCTTAGATTTAAACACATGAATGTTTTTTTCAGAACGAGTGTGTTCAATATCATTCAAGTGACCAAATTTAAAGTGGGAATATAAAGGAGTCTTCTTGATGATAATTTTATCAACAGGTTTTGGATTTAAATCCTTTCCAGAGGAAGATTTATATCCAATTCCTTTTCTGTTATTTCTGCTAACTCCATAGATCATAGAAGCCATTTTGCTTCTGTCTATGCTTTTAGCAAGAAACTTCTGAAAGTTGTAGTCATATTTTTCCAAAATATTTTTGCATTCAGACTCAGTTTCAGAATCAGAGTCTTGTTGAGCTAATTCAGAATCATTTTTCAATTTTAAGTTCTTTTCATTTAGCTCAGCTACTTCTGATTTGAGAATATTATTCTCAGATACAATATTGCTTTGACGCTTCTTGTATTTGAGCTTAATATTGTTATAGCTCTTCAGAACTTCTGATAACACTTTGATAAGTTCATATTTAGTGAGTTTAGCCATTACCTCTTCAGCGTCAGATTCAGATTCAGAGTCAGATTCAGATCCTGAAATTCCTTCCTCCTGATCTTCTATGTCTTCCATCAATGCTACATTGGCACATTCCTCTTCTGACTCAGATTCAGATTCAGATGTATCTGAATCATCCCAGGTTGCCATTAGAACCTTCTTCTTCTTATCAGATTTTCTTTTAGGCTTTTCTTTCAACAACTTTGGACATTCATTTTTGTAATGCCCAGGTTCTTTACATTCGTAGCAGACAACCTCCTTTTTGCCAGATCTTCTGTGTCCAGAAGATTCTTTTCTTTGGTCAGGCTTCCTGAAGTTTCTGAACTTCTTTCCTTTATGCTTCCAGAGTTTGTTTATTCTTCTGGACAGCATGGATAATTTATCTTCATCTTCATATGAGGATTCTTCAGAGCTTTCCTCTATTACCTGCAATGCTTTAGCAGATTTATTAGATTTTAAGGCAATTGACTTACCTTTCTTTTGAGGTTCATCTTCCTCAAGTTCAATTTCATGACTCCTCAGTGAACTGATTAGTTCCTCCAAGGAGATCTTATTCAGATCTTTAGCCATTTTTAGCGCAGTCACCATAGGTCTCCATCTGGTAGGTAAGCTTCTGATGATATTTTTCACATGATCAGCAGTAGAGTATCCTTTATCCAGAACCTTTGGTCCAGCTGTAAGTATTTGAAATCTGGAGAACATGGCTTCAACAGATTCAGCTTCTTCCATCTTGAAGGCTTCATACTTCTGAATTAGAGCCAGAGCCCTGTTTAATGGTTGTACCCCGTTCCTTTATTTTTCAATTCTTGCTTGTATTGGATATTGTGGTTGTAATAATTAAAGTTATTTTTCTATTTTTTCTTTTAGGATTATAGTTTATTTTTTCTTAGAATATTAGCATATTTTTAACATAGATTTTATATTCTAGAATTTATAATTCTTTCCTATTTTTCTTTTAGAATAGAAGTTATATAGAATTTTCATTCTATTTTATTTATAGAATTATAGAGTTAGGATAGAATTTATATGCTATTTTTCATATGCAATTTACTTGTATTTGAAGGTGAGAAAATACTTAGAAGGGGGGTTGAATAAGTATGAAGATAGAAACTTAGAAGTAAAAACTCAAGTATTTTTATCCTGGTTCGTTGAACTCAACTACTCCAGTCCACCCTTTCTAGAGTGATTTGCCTTTCTCAAACAAGGACTTAATCCACTATTTAATCAACTGATTACAATAGTAAGCACTAAGAACAACTGTTCAAAGTCTTCTCAAGAACTACTGATCCTAACTGGATCTTCTTAAGGTTTTCTTACAATCAAATGTAATAATAAATACAAGTGTTAAGATGCTTCTAATAAAGCTTTATCACAACAGTGATTTTTCACTTAAGATTAAGAACAAAGAAATAATTCTAGCAAGAATATATGAGTTGTATGAGAGCTTTGATAATGAATTCTTTTTCAAGTGTTTCGTCAACTGAAGAAGATGAGTGAAGACTTGCTTTTATAGGCACAGTGATCAAAGTGTTTTTCATGTTGATAAAAGTGTACCAAAAGGTCTGAGTCTTTTTGTCTTCACATCAAGTGACCTTTCCTAGAAGAAGAAAGCATAGAGAAATCCTTTTTGTCTGTGTTCTTGTGTCTAGCATAAATAAGGAAAGAGTCGTTTAGATATTCCAACGGACATAATCTTTGAATTCTTCTTCAACAATTTTCAGCAAGAAACATCAGAGTCTAATTTGATCAGAGCCTTCTGATGTTGATCAGAGTTTTGCTGAATCAGAGTCTTTGCAGCAAGTGTGCTTTTAGCGTGTATAAGTTCAGAACAGAGTTTTGGGTCAGATCCTCAGTACTGGCAGCGTTAGTACTTTCAGAGTCTTTTGAAGTAACTATGCTTGAAAACTCTTCATACAGAATTCTTCATTGGTTCAGATGCTTCTGGCTTGCTTCAGATTCTTCTGGAGCTTCTGCTTCAGATCCTTCTGGAGGCAACGCTCAGGATCTTCTGATGGCAACATTCAGAATCTTCTAATGGGTGCTTCTGACGCTTCAGAGCCTTGCATATTATTTGTTCAGATCTGATTTGCTTCTGGAGTGATATTTACTTTAATATCTGCAGCAAACATTCTTAAGCAAATTTTAGAGTACATAATTCTTAACTACAAAATTTCATAATAGTTATCATCAAAACATAAAGATATTATTAAGAACCAATCTGTGTTCTAACAGTATTTTCTTTAGAGTTTTATTCTATTAGAGATTTATTTTCCATTTTAGGAGTAGCATATTATTTCCATTTGTCATTGGATCTCCCCCCTCATTTCTCTTATGTTATCCGATTTTACTCTGATTTTATTTTTGGCTGGCCGTGTGACATGATTCAATTGGAAAATAGTTTTCGATATCATTTCTCTATCTTGTCTTCGACACGGACATCAATACGCTACCTCTTAGAGTTTGATTTATCGTATAAGTCAAATCATGATGGTCTAAGCGTTACATTGGTTCTGATTCAAAACGTCATCATCAAGGATCCAGAGAGGAGAAGATTAGAATGGAGCTTGCGCACATGTCAAGGGCCAACGGAGCCGCTTCGTTCGATATCATCTTTCTTATTCAAGTCTTCGCGTAACCGTCGAGTGTTGAGCCGTAGCGTTAGATATGTGGGAAATGGAAATCGAGAGGTCTCCCCTCGATCGTTTAGAGTGTTTAGTATATGTCCCTTGGGTGATATACAACGCACTCGCTCCTACGCCTTAGGTTCTCGCGTGTGTGTCCTGAGTTCCTTCCCGTTTAGCGTTAAGCCTGCTTCCTCTTTGTTCTCGCCCCCGCGCGATCGAAACCCTTTTCTCTCGCATTCAGGTGATTGAGACCCTTCTCTTGCCCCTGTGCAATCGAGACTTATTCCCGTAGAGCGCCAAACCACGTTTGCTCTGATTTCTCTTACCAGACGAGAATACGTAGGCATAGGATTGCGATGATCCTAGCGAGCTCCCTTTTCCCTTTTCTCCCTGTTCCCCTTTTGCTGTAGTTAGCAGAATTACAGCTGCTATGATTTCTCGTACCAGACGAGAATATGTAGGCATAGGATGTGATATCCTAGCGAGCACACTAACAACTAATTTCTCTGTTCTCTCGCTGCCGTGCGATCGAGACCTTCCCGCTGACGACTGATGTTCCCTTTCTCTTGCCCTAGTGCAATTGAGACCAGACTGTAGTTCTAGTTCCCGTAGGTCCCCGTACCTTTAAATCCGACATGCTACGTCTGTTCTACCGCAAACAGGTAATGCCTAATTCTCCAACGAGCGAGCAGCATACACCTAACTGCTAGAATGTGTACGCCATTATCGTCAATCCTTTATCTCACCTCTGTGTGATCGAGAACACCCCGATTATCCGTAGTTAGCCCGAACTACGTTTGCTCTAATCTTTCACGCCGTGTGAAGTACGTAGGCACGAGATGCGATATCTCGGCGAGCAACCCCCCCCCCCCCCCCCATAGTTTCCCGAACTACGTTGACTCTGACTTTCCCATTGCACAAGGGAATACGTAGGCATAGAGCGCGATGCTCTATCGAGTCAGTTTCTTTCTGTTTAGCTTTAGCAGCCGTAGATAGATTGTTTTAAACCCATCAGATAAACACAACAAGCATGGATCCCATCGAGTACGATGGACGTGAGGGGTGCTAATACCTTCCCCTTGCATAACCGACTCTCGAACCCAGACATGGTTGCAATGACCTTGTCTTATACCTATTCGTCAGGTTTTTCTGATCGTTTCCTTTCCCTTTGTGAGGGATAAATAACGAAAGGTGGCGACTCTTCTGTTTTGCCGGCACCTTATTTTCGGGTTAGCGAAAATCAGCCTCTTGATTCTCCAATCGATGGATGTGCTTGATCGAAACGTGGTTAAAACGTTTCAGTAGAGAGGTTGCTCTGACAATGTACAACATCAAATTTTCTTGCCCCCAAACCCAATAAAATCTAAAGGCATGTTATCAAAGCTTCCGATTTAACCTCATTGTTAGAACATGGCCCTTTAATCTTAAACTTGAATTTGGTCGGTATGTTTTCTGGAGAGATGATAAACACTCATACCCCGGTTCCATCTTTATGTATGGAACCGTCGAAGTACAATTTACAAGGTCTAGTTCCTTTGTACGCTTCTATTGATTCGACCACTGAATGGTCAACAATGAAGTCTGCGACAATTTGTCCTTTTACTGGTTTCAAAAGACAATAAGTTAGTGAATATTCAGTAAACACTAAAGCCCACTTTCCTATTCGAATATGCAATATAGGCTTTGATAACATCAAAATAAGAGTTGACATAAATTTCCATTGGTTTTATATAATGCTTCAATTTAGTACATGAGAAATATAGGCACAAACATAATTTTTTAATTGGATTATACCTAGTCTCTGCATCTATCAAGATTCAAATGAGGTAATAAATGTATCTTTCAACACCATTATCATCCTCTTGAGCTAACATACTTCCTATGGTCGAATCTAACACATCTATGTACAACTTCATGCTCTTATTTCTACTTGGAGGTAACAATACTGGAGGCTTCATCAGATATTATTTAATGTTGTCAAAATCCTCTTGCTGCTCACTCCCCTAAATGAAGTCGCTATCTTTCTTAAGTTGAAGCAATGGCGAGAATGACTGAGTCTTGCCACTTAAGTTGGAGATGAACCTACTTAGGAAGTTTATTTTCCCCAACAAAGGCTGAAGTTGTTTCTTTGTCGAAGGAGGCTTGAGATCTAAAATTTCTTTCGTCTTATTTTGATGGATCTCTATGCCTTTTTTATGCACCACAAATCCCAAGAATTCTTCTGCACGAACACATAAATCACATTTTAATGGACTCATTTTCAATCAATATTTCCTCATCCTTTAAAAGGATTCTCGAAGATGGTCTAAGTGACCATTTTCTGATGAGGATTTTATGACTATATCATTGATATAGACTTGCATAAGAGTCCTGCTGAAGTCATGAAACATAAAATCATAATCCATTGATTTCAGACCAAAGGGCATCATAATCCATTCATAAGTTCCTAATGCACTTGGGCATCAAAATGCCATCTTCAATACGCCTTCTTCAGCTATAAAGATCTAATTATAGCTAGAGTGCCCATCTAGCATACTTATATACTCATGACCTGCAACTAAATCTACTAGCATTTCTTCCAATGGCATTGGGTACTCGTCTTTAGGTGTATCATTATTTAGATCCTTAAAATCTATGCAAACTATAAGAGTGCCCTTTTTCTTTACAACTGGAACGATATTAGCCAACCACTCGACGTACTTGACTATTCTTATGAACTTACTTCTAAGTGGCCTTTCGATCTCCTTCTTGATCTTCGACATTATCTCTAATGTGAACCTCCTTGGCAACTGTTTCATCGGCTTCTTGCCAGGTGGAATTGGCAGCTATAACTCCACCATGTCTTGACTCAGTCCTGACATCACATTGTAGTCCCAGGCGAAACAATCTTTAAATTCTTCGAGCAGTTCGACCACTTTCTTCTTCATTCCTGGTTCAATCTTAGCGTTGATGTACATTGGCTTCTTCATTGCTCCCTTGCCCAAGTCTACCTCTTTTAGGGGGTCTTGAGCTTGCATTTTCTTGTTAGTTTCAAGTGGGTCTTTTTCAAATCTCAAAGGCTCGTTGTCATACATGTAATGAAGCCTCCGACTTTCTGAAGCTGTAGTTTGGCCCTTAAGGTTACCTCCAAATTCTCAAAGTTTTTGACATTGGCTTCAAAAGCCATATTCTGGAAAGCTTCAGCCTCTAGGGTCAAATTTTATTTGTTTTTAGACATGTAAGCTGAAATCCAAGCTAATGATCTTGACTCAACAGTCATTTTCATCGATTATTGTCCAACCTGTAAGGGGTAGACTCCCTTCTTTGACAAACTAACTCTCCACCTACTCTTTGTCCCAAATGAATCCATATTTTAGGTGTAGAATCAATGAATAGGTAGAGTCTTTCTAAGGGGTATATACCTCCTCTGCTGCGTAGCATGACAAAATCTTCTCCAAGTTCCTATCAAAGGCATTTCTTGTAACTTGTAAATGCGCCTAAGAGGGGGGGGGGGATGAATTAGGTTCTCAAAAATCATCTTCAATCATTTTATGATTCTTGATTCTTTTTGGGTTAAGATGTTAAGGACTTGAAAGTAAAGTGCGGAAAAGAAAAAGTGACACAAGAGATTTATAGTGGTTGCCCTCACACTCCGAGAGTACTCCACTCCCCTTTCGACTCGAAAGAGATTTCACTATAGTTTAGAATGATTGTATAGCCTAATCACACAAACGGTGAAGCCTACTATCTAATCTATAGGTAACTAAAGTGTAGGAAGAACAATCCTCTTCAAACACTCACTTGTTTCCAACAATCCTGGACAACAAGGTAATACAAAAGATAATCTTGATATAAATTTGATGCCTTGAAAGTATAATGCTATCAATCTTCATGATCGATCTTCTCTTTGAAACAAATATCACTCAAAAGAAATATACAGGTGTTCTTTGAAAAGTATGAGATGAAGTTGTGATAATGTGTGAAATTTATTCAAAAGTTTCTCTCAAAAATCTGTTTGTGTGAACACTTTAAGAAATATTGAAAGATGAAGAGAATGAGTGAATTTAATGATTAAGTTTCATGGAAGTGAATTGAAATTTGAAAACTGATATGTATTTATACTGTATAATACACCTCTGTCGCTACCGCGAAAATAAGGTGCCGGCAAAACAGAAGAGTCGCCACCTTTCGTTATTTATCCCTCAGAACGGGAAAGGAAATGATCGGAAAAACCTGACGAAAAGGTATAAGACAAGGTCCTCGCAACCATTGTCTGGGTTCAGGAGTCGGTTACGCAATGGGAAGGTATTAGCACCCCTCACGTCCATCGTACTCGATGGGATCCATGCTTGTTAGTTTGTCTACGGGTGAAAAACAATCTATCTACGGCTGCTAATGCTAAACGGAAAGAAACTGACTCGATAGAGCATTGCGCTTTATGCCTATGTATTCCCTCGTGCAATGGGAAATTCAGAGTCAACGTAGTTCGGGAAACTACAGGGGGGAGATTGCTCGCCGAGATATCGCATCTCGTGCCTATGTACTTTCACACGGTATGAAAGATCAGAGCTAACGTAGTTCGGGCTACTACGGATAACCGGGGTGTTCTAGATCACACAGGGGTGGGAGAAAGGATTGACGATACTAGCGTACGCATTCTAGCAGTTAGGTGTATGCTGCTCGCTCGAAGGAGACTTAGGCGTTACTTGTTTGTGGTAGAACGGACGTAGTATGTCGGGTTTAAAGGTATGGGAACCTACGGGTTCTAGGACTACGGTCTGGTCTCGATTGCGCTAGGGCAAGAGAAAGGGAACATCAGTCGTCAGCGGGAAAGTCTCGATTGCACAGCAGCGAGAGAACAGAGAAGTTAGTCGTTAGTGTGCTCGCTAGGATATCGCATCCTATGCCTACATATTCCCGTCTGGTACGAGAAATCAGAGCAGCTGTAGTTCATCTAACTACAGCAAAACAGGGAAAAGGGGGAAGGGAGCTCGCTAGGATTATCGCAATCCTATGCCTACGTACTCTCGTCTGGTATGAGAGATCAGAGCAAACATAGTTCGGCGATACAAGAAAGCAAGTCTCGATTGCACAGGGGCAAGAGAAGGGGTCTCAATCGCCTGAATGCGAGAGAAAAGGGTTTCGATCGCGTGGGGGCGAGAACAAAGAGGAAGCAGGCTTACACGCCTAAACAGGAAGGAACTCGGGACACACACGCAAGAACCTAAGGCGTAGGAGCGAATGCGTCGTATATCACCCAAGGGGCATATACTAAACACTCTAAACGATCGAGGGGAGACCGCTCAATTGTCATTTCCCACGTATCTAACGCCACAGCTCACAACACTCGACGGTTGCACAAAGACTTGAATAAGAAAGATGATAACGAGCGAAGCGGCTCCGTTAGCTCTCGACATGTGCGCAAGCTCCATTCCAATCTTCTCCTCTCTGGATCCTTGATGAGGACGCTCGAATCAGAATCAATGTAACGCTTAGACCATCATGATTTGACTTATACGATAAATCAAACTCTCAGAGGTAGCGTATTGATATCCGTGTCAAAGACAAGATAGAGAAATGATATCAAAAATCATTCTCCAATTGAATCATGTCACACGGCCAGCCCGGAATAAAACCAGAGATAAAATTGGATAAGAAATCAGGAGAGAAACGAGGAGAGAAATCCAACATAAAATGGAAATAAAGTTCTACTCCTAAAATATGAAAATAAATCTCTAATAGAAATAAAATCTCTAAATAAATGTGCAAGTAAATTGCATAATAGAAAATATAATGGAAATTCTATCCTATGCACAATATTCTATAATTTGCTATAAAGAAAATAGAATGTAAAATCTATACTAAGCATAATATTCTATAATCTCCTAATAAGAAACATAATGCCTAAAAAAATATAGAATATAAATTCTATGCTAAAAATATACTAAGAAAAATATATCTAAACTATAATTCCTAAGAAGAAAAAATAGAAAAAATACAACTACAATTATTACAACCACAATATCCAATACAAAAGAAATTAAAAAATGTAAAGGAAAGGGGGACAACCACTAAACAGGGGGTGGAAGCAGTAAAAACAAAACTGGGCCCAGCCCACAATACATCAGCACAAAAATAAAAAAAACACAAGGGAACTGGGGGTGTAAGCTGGAACATGAAGGGTGCACGGTCCAGAAAACTCGTTGTTGGGCTCAGGCCCACTACAATCATAAAAAAAAAAAGGTGAGCCGGGGGGTTTCAATGGGAAACGGAGGGTATGGAAAAATAATATTGGGCCAAAGGCCCAACGACCAATCCCAGGGAGCCCAGAAACTCTTTCGTCTTCCTCATTTGCCTTGGCCTGAAACAAACCCTAACACTCGTCGCCGTCATCTCACCGTCCACCTTCGCCGTCTCACATTCTCCCTCTCTCAACTTAGTTTCCTTCTAACATTATCATCCCCGATGTTTAACATACAAAACCTAAACGGAATCACAAATCCCCCAAACTAACTGACCTTTCTCGAAGGTGATTGAAGTTCAACAATGTTTGGTGAATGCTCTCTGATGAAATTACTGGAAAAGGTTGCATGTTGTTTGGTGTTGATTCGTAAACCTGGAGATTGTGTTCACGCGTTGAAGGTGAGGGCGCTTTGGAGGTTCTTGAATCTGGAGAAGTTAATGGAAGATCTGAAGGTGTTGACGGAAGATCTTGAAGATTTATAGATTAATGAACAACGATGTTGAAGGAGAAGCGTTTAGATCTGGAAACTATTGGAGATTTCTATCAGTTTTCTGGAAAAACTCACAAGATCAATGAAGGTTCTTCGAATTTTTCTGGGAAAAACATGAGGATCTGGAGTTTGATTAAAGAACTGATGATGAATGTTCATGGTGAAGACGATGAAGGAGATGAGTTGGATGAAGATTCACGGTGGAGATTGGCAGTTTTCGGCGATGGTTAGGGGGAGTTTTGATTTCTCCGGCGTGAAATTTCGGCGAGTTGCATGCCGGCCGGTAAGGGAGGAAGCTGGGACAGGTGGCGGAAAGGGAGGTGGATACGTGTGGTAGCGGCAGTGTGATGGAGAGACGTGTGGCCATGCATGCAGAGTGAGGTGGGAGAATGAGGTGGTGTCTGCAGAGAGAAACGTTGGGCCTGGATAGCCTCTTATAGTGCCAAGTGGCGAGTTGTTGGACTATGGGCCCCCAAAAGTGAAACCTGGCCCACGAAAAGGACAAAACCTGATTCAATTAAATCCAATTAATGGCTAATTAAAAGACTCAATTAAAAACTAACTCAATTAATTCTGCTAATTAATATTCTAATTAAAATCCTAATTAACATGATTAATATCCTAATGACCATCTAATTAATTCTAAAAAAAAATTAAATCTATAAAATTTATATTAAAAAGAATTACATCTAGAAATTCATTTAAGATCTATTAAAATCTAAACAAACCAATTAATATCTAACAAGAGATTTAAATCTACTAAATTCTAAACCAATTAAAAATAGAAAAAAACTATTAGACCTATTTAAATCTATTTAAAAACTATTTTAAAAAAACTATTTAAAATGCTAGAAAACAATAAAAGTCAATTAAACCAATTAAAAAAAGAATGGTGAGAATATAGTGAACCAACAGTAAAAAACCCGGACACCGAAATGTCCTCAAAAACAACAGCAAGAGCTGAAAACACTAGGAAGAGCACAACTTCCACAACAAAACTTGATTATTCGAACTGGTATGAAACTTCCTGAAATGCCAGGGGAGGGCTGTAATCCCGATAAAGTCAATCTGACTGAAAAAATGCAATGTATGCGATATGCATATGCAAAATGAAATGAGTCGAAACATAAGCCAAATACAAGGATTGGTTGGTCAAATTTTAGGGTGCAACAGCTGCCCCTATTCAAACGGCTTGGACCTGAAGGGTTGAAAAGCGAGCGACTTTCAAACATTCAAAGGTAGAAGACGGTTGAATACAAAAGAAGCCCAGAAATTTGCAAACCTGCAGAAATAAACTGCAAAAACTGCTTGGGGAACAAATATCCAGAAACTTGAATTCAGTCAGTTGCACGGCAACCAGCTGATGAATGACTAATCTCAAACCTCCGTCAGGATGATCATCTGAGTTAGCTGCAGAACTTCGCCCTCAAGTCATCAAGGGGTCACCGGTTACACGGTAACTAGTGATTTGCCAACCTGCAGAAATAAACTGCATAACTGGTTGGGAACGAGATCTCTGAGAACTGAACACAGTTGCAAGACAACAAATTGGTTGCTCATCAGATACAGAACACCTGACCTCACCGTCAGTCACCTGTGTAACACCACGGACATCGAACCCGTAGGCCAGATCAACATGCACTTAATCCTCTCACTTCATCAGAAAGAGAAACAATACTCACGTCGTCTAAAAGTAGACGGAAAGCCACTGCTGAAAACAGGATCAACATGCACTTGATCCTTTCCTTTCGTCAGAAAGAAACAATACTCACGTCGTCTAAAAGTAGACGCGAATACACCATATGTTTACATCGTCTAAGGATAGACAGAAAGAAAGCCACCACGCTCATATCATCTGAGGGCAGACATCCAATACTCACGTCGTCTAAAAGTAGACGGAAAGAAGGCCACCACGCTCACATCATCTGAGGGTAAACAGGATCAACTCTGATACTCACATCGTCTAAAAGTAGACGGAAAGAAGAACTTGTCCGAAGAACCACATCGTCAATAGGAATCGACGGAGAGAAAGATCAAATCAATGATTACGGCAACGAACTCCATAACTATTCAACAAAATTCTGAATCCTTTCGTCCATAAGAGTTGATGAAAAAAGAAATATATTCAAAAGGCCACACCGTCAATAGGAATTGACAGAAAGAGAATCATCTTCAAATAGCCACATCGTCAATAGGAATCGACAACCAGGAAATCAAACATTCTTTAGAGAGCCACGACATCAATAGGAATTGACGGCACGAAAACCTTCTTAGAACAACATCTCATTCAATAAACTGAAAGATAACCATATCCGACACTCACGTCGTCTAAGGATAGACAGAGAGTAAACCATATCTGAAGTTCGTCTTAAAATCTCGCATCGTCCAAGGATACACGGAGAGAAAATAATATCCAAAATCCAAATCATTGAATGTTGAACCAACACGGAAAATCGTATGCGCAACTCACGTCGTCTAAAAGTAGACGGTAAGAAGGCTTGCTGGGGAAACACATCATTAATAGAGATTAACGGTAAAAGAATCTGTTCGGAGATACACATCGTTAATAGAGATTAACGGTAAGAGAATCGGTCGACATCAGAGGACTGATGGACAGAGGAACTCTGCTCGAGGCTGTCGTCATCAGAGGACTGCTGAACAAAATATAACCGTTGTATGATCTGAAACCCGAGAGAAAGTAAGTTGATGAGCTGTCTGAACACGACTGCTGGATAAATGCCCCTGTATCGACCGCAGGGTGATTCACGTTGCCACGGAAGGCTAATAACAAACTGGCTTATGCTTCGTATGCATATGTGTATGTTTGAATGGCGTAATGCTCCACACGGTGGAAATGCTGCGCATTTGAGGATGAAATGCAAATATGATGGTATATGCAAATATGCAAAATGCAGGCTCATGCTGCTGGAGATAAGCTATACACAGAAGGACCATTCCAGCAAAATAAATGCTGGAAAGGTGAAGCCAACTCCGTTGGGGATATCCGAATATCACAGAATCATTCCAGCAAAATAAATGTTTGGAAGATGAGACCGACTTCGCTGGGGATTTCGGGAGAACTATCAAGTAACCCTGCTTCGGGATTCAGGAATTACCCTGGACGAATAAACTCTGCTGAGGAACTCAAGAATCACCCTGAACACACAACTTTGCCGGGGACCTCAAGAATCATCTTGAACCAATTACTCTGCTGGAGATTTCATGAATCATCCTGAGCAAACACTCTAGCGACTTCCTAGGGGATTTTAAGAATCATCTTAAGCAAACAACTCTGCCGGAGACTTCAGTCTAAACTATCGAGAGCTAAGGAATTGCGAATAGTCTTCTACGAGAAAACTGCACACTGACCCAGTGTTGGGGAATGGGTATACGCTTCAACGCATGACTCAGCTGGGGAGATGGCGATCCCGCCTAGGATACATCTGGTTGGGGAGAATCTATCTCCGTTCGGGGAGATACATCAATGCTCGCAGTCCCATGTTCCGACTCTGTGGGGAAACATAACTGAACCTGCTGGGGAAGAAGGAATCATCCTGCTCGAAAGAACATGCCATGAAACGAACTCACGATGGCTTGCCCCAGAATCTCAACAACTTCTGACAATCTCTGCCAACACGGGGAGGAACGACTCTTTTGCTTTCAGCTCTTCCCTCAGCCTGTGGGATCTCTATGGGGATGTTCCTTGAAAGGAAATCTGCAATCTCTGTAACCGGATCTGCCTTAGCATCTTAACCCTCAAAGAGGCGCTCCAAGTTAATAACCTTAAGGAGAAGGATGGCTTCGACGCTCTCGGGGTGACCTGCCCCAATATTGTCATGACTTTGCCTTTCATGGGCTGATCTGTGGGGAAATACCCTGGTTGTCCTCGAGAGATTCACGGAATCTCGACCTGACTGCCTCAGATCAACTGAATTCTGGATGGCTGACTCCCATGCCATGATCTTTTGACGTAGCTTGCCCCGGTTCACCGGAATACTCTGGCATTCTGCATTCTATTCTAATCAGATCTTTCCATCGTGGAAACTCCTGCTATCAAGCGCTTACTCATTGGTAAATCGAACTGTTCTGCATGAAGACGTATCAAATGCAATGCATATAGCAGTTTTCAAAATCCATTCCTGTTCACTGAAAAAAAAATTGTGACATAAAGTGTATGAAATCATTCATCAACATGTCAATATCAATACAACGCTGTAAAGGGAATCCTTTCAAGGAGTCAGTTCCGATGCGATCTTTACCGAAGTATGCTTTCGAAACAAACCTATTTCAATTATGACTTTCTCAGGTTGTAACGTGGTCAGGTTCACGGTTTAAGAAAGAAAGGATAAAGGCTCAAAATTCATTTTAACCCACCCATTCTCCTTGATGTCCTCCGATCCTACGTTGAGCTAATTCGACCTTAGCGTTCACCTTTCAAAGGTTACATGACAGGAGTGACGGTTCAGGAAACCACAAGTTTTTGGAGTGACAGTCATTCGCTTTTCGTCTTTGTTTGGGCACCGGTAGCCACACGATTTCGTTCTTTTAGAGGATTTTTTTTTTGTAATCCTTTTCGTCTTTTCATTTTTTCGACCCCTGATTTTTGCCTGGACTAACTCTTCTGAGTTTCTTTGATTTTGAAGTCCAGCGGGGTACCCTGATTTTTGCCTAAGTCGCTTGTTTTCAAGATTCGACTTAGCGGGCTTTTTCTTTTTGATTTTTTCTTTTTCTTTTCTCTCTTTTTTTGAACAAATTGTATGGCATCGGCTCGCATGACTTGTTAAAGAGATTGTGGCTGTTTCACTCCTGATCGGCCAGGTTTAACCATCATGGTTTTTTAGGTATGACCTATAGCGGTGTGATCGATCCTCGACCGGACACCGAAATGCTAGAAAATAATAAAAGTCAATTAAACCAATTAAAAAAAGAATGGCGAGAATATAGCGAACCAACGGTAAAAAACCCGGACACCGAAATGTCCTCAAAAACAACAGCAAGAGCTGAAAACACCAGGAAGAGCACAGCTTCCACAACAAAACCTGATTATTCGAACTGGTATGAAACTGCCTGAAACGCCAGGGGAGGGCTGTAATCCTGATAAAGTCAATCTGACTGAAAAAATGTAATGTATGCGATATGAAGATGCAAAATGAAATGAGTCGAAACATAAGCCAAATACAAGGATTGGTTGGTCAAATTTTAGGGTGCAACAACCTCTACAGAGGGGTATAATTTTATGCAGCAAAACTGTCAGTAAATAAATGAAAACAATGCATATTTTCATGAAAAGCTGTCATTTTTCGCTTACTGCTTCAGGGTTAATCGGTTAACCATATAGGTTAATCGGTTAACACCCCTTTAACGTTAGAAAATATTCAAAAACAACAACTGTTAACCTGTTAACCATATAGGTTAATCGATTAACACTGTAAGTAATTCAGCAAAAAATTAATTTTAGAAACCGTTAACCGGTTAACCATAGGGGTTAATTGGTTAACACTGAAAGTTTTTCAAAACAAAATTAATTTTTAAAAAGAGTGAGCTACTAAAAGTTTTTTAAAAGTCTTATGATATATGTGAAGTGAGAGATGAATAATTGAACACTTGTATAAGTATTTTAAATGATATTTGGTATACCTTTGAGTTGTTGTTCAATATTTTATCTTCAATACTTGAAGCTTGATTAGTATGTATGTGAAGCTTTGATCCATTTGACATATGCTAGAACACCATCTTGAAACTTGATGTCATTTGAGTCTCTTGCTTTTTAAATACACATGTTGCATAGAAAACTTGTTGTCTTCATCAAAACTTTTATGCGCTTGAAGCTCGCTTCTACAATCTCCCCCTTTTTGATGATGACAACCAATCTTTGAAAGCTTTCTTTGAGACTTGTTTCTCTAAACCTTTTTCTCCCCCTAAGTTAAAGCTCCCCCTTAATACAAGAGGTATAAATTTTTTGCACAAAGAAACATTAGAGAAATCAATCCTTCTCCCCCTTTGGCATTAGCAAAAAGGAAGAGGAGCACAAAATAATGAAAGTTAACATACATACAAAACCACAAGTGTATTAAAGAACTTGATACTCATAGATGCTATAATGATCAACTTTTGAAATATTAGATATCACCTTCATTGAGAATTTTGAGTTCTCTCCGAATCTTGAAAAACGGTTCTTTCGTGAGTGGTTATGTGAAGATATCTGCAAGTTGATTATGCGTATCTACAAAATTGGCTTCAACATCTCCTTTAAGCACGTGATCACGGAGAAAATGATGTCGAATGTCGATGTGTTTGGTCCTTGAGTGCATGACCGGATTCTTTGTAATGTTGATTGCACTTGTGTTGTCGCACCGGAGAGGAATGCATCCAAGATCAATTCCATAGTCGCTTAATTGTTGCTTTAGCCAAAGATTTTGTGCACAACAGCTTCCCGCTGCTATGTATTTTGCTTCAGCCGTACTAAGAGCAACGCATGCTTGTTTCTTACATGACCGCGAAACTAGTGCATTTCCAAGGATGTGACATGTTCCACTCGTGCTTTTTCTATCTATTTTACAGCCTGCATAATCCGCGTCAGAATAACCAATTAAAGTACAAACACTACCTTTAGGATACCATAAGACAATGTTCGTCGTTCCCATGAGATACTTCATGATTCTTTTGACCGCCGTGAGATGTGACTCCTTTGGATTTGCTTGAAAACGAGCACATAAACTAAACATTATGTCAGGACGACTTGCCGACAAATATAATAAAGAACCAATCATACCTTGATACTTTGTAATATCAACCGATGTTCCCGATTCGTCTTAATCGATGTAGGTTCCGAATCCCATTGGTGTTGACATAACTTTACACCCATCCATATCAACTCTCTTTAACAACTTTTTGCAATACTTTAATTGGTTGATAAATATTCCGTATTTTAGTTGCTTGATTTGCAATCCAAGGAAGTAATTCATCTTACCCATCATAGACATTTCAAACTCGCCTTGCATCATCGACGCAAATTCTTCACATAGTTCCTTGTTTGTTAAATTGAAGATGATGTCGTCCACATAGACTTGAACAAGTAAGGTATTATCCTTTATCTTTTTAATGAATAAAGTCTTGTCTACCTTGCCTTTTTCAAAACCTTTTTCACATAAGAAATTACTTAGACGATCATACCATGCCCTTGGTGCTTGTTTTAGTCCATAGAGGGATTTCTTCAATTTGTATACATGTGAAGGATGCTTTAAGTCTTCAAAACCCGGGGGTTGTTTGACATAGACTTCTTCGTTGATGTATCCGTTCAAGGAGGCGCTTTTGACGTCCATTTGAAATAGCTGAAAGTTCATTGAACAAGCATAAGCAAGTAATAAATGAATAACTTCTAACCTTACAACCGGAGTGAATGTTTCTTCAAAGTCAATTCCTTCCTCTTGATTGTAACCTTGAGCCACCAATATTTCTTTGTTTCAAACAATTATTCCATTCTCATCAAGTTTGTTCTTAAACACCCATCTTGTTCCAATGATATGTTTATCTCTTGGTCTAGAAACAAGTTCCCAAACTTGATTTCTCTCGAATTGGTTGAATTCTTCTTGCGTAGAAATAATCCATTAATCATCTTCAAGAGCTTCATCAATTTTGGAAGGTTCTATTTGAGACATGAATGCCATGTTCAAACATGCATCTTTGAGATTTAATCTTGTAGCAACACCTTGACTTATGTCTCCAATCACTTTGTCAATAGGATGATCTCTATGAATCCTCCATTCTTTTGGTAGATCGTTGACATTGGAATCTTGTTGAATCGGTCTATCTTGATGTTCTTTAATGATATCTTTAGAAGTATCTTCTTCAGGAATTTTTACAAAATCATCATCATCATCATCAACACAAACTACAATATCCTCCTTGGAGGGGTTAGATTCATCAAATTCGACATGCATAGATTCTTCTATAGATAAAGTTCTTTTATTGCAAATTCTAAAAGCTTTACTAGTTAGAGGGTAACCAAGAAATATACCTTCATCGGATTTCTTGTCAAACTTACCAAGGTTGTCTTTGTCGTTGTTTAGGACAAAGCACTTACATCCAAAAATATGAAAGAATGAAATATTTGGTTTTCTCCCTTTGAAGAGTTCATAAGGAGTTTTCTTGAGAATAGGCCTAATATTAACACGGTTACTTACAAAGCATGCCATACTCACCTCATCCGCCCAAAAGTACTTAGGAAGATTTGAATCACTTAGCATTGTCCTTGCAAGTTCCACCAATGTCCTATTCTTTCTTTCTACGACACCATTTTGTTATGGAGTTCTTGGTGCGGAGAAGTTGTGTGAAATTCCATGTTCTTCACAAAATTCTTCAAATAAGGCGTTTTGGAATTCTCCACCGTGGTCGCTTCTAATGGAGCCAATTATAAGAGACTTCTCATTTTGTATTTTTTTTGCATACTTCTTGAATGCTTTGAATGCTTCACTTTTCTGCATTAAGAAGAAAGTCCAAGTGTATCTAGAAAAATCATCTACAATTACTAATGCATAAACATTACCTCCGAAGCTTTTTGTTCTTGATGAACCAAAGAGATCCATGTGCAACAATTGTAGTGGCCTAGTTGTGGACACCACATTCTAGGATGTGAAAGTTGATTTAGTTTGCTTTCCTTTTTGACAAGCGTCACATAACCTATCTTTGATGAATTCGATCTTCGGCAATCCAATAACCAAGTCATGTTTGATCAATTTATTCAAGTGCTCCATGTTGCACCTTAAAATTTGACCAACCGGTTCTCCTATCTGGTTCATGGTTCAATTCGTATTCGCAAATCAGATGCATGACATTTGTGCACAAACAGAGGATGTCAGGGTTACAGTTTGGGTTTCATTTACCAGATATTTCAGATCCAGTCTAGATAATCAGGGTTTTATTTCGGGAAATTGTGCGCTTCTCGGTGTTTGCAGCTCACATGGTGGTTTTTGGGATATTCTGATGCCAGGGGTTTACTGTTTGATTCGATCTGGTCTCGCGCGCTCTTTTATTTTGGTTATGTGCATTTGTCTGCATTTTTTTAGGATTTAATAGCCTTTTGTGGATTTTAAATAGGCTTTATAGATTTTTTAGGATTTAAATAGATTTTTTAGCATTTTTTAATAGTTTAAATTTTTTTTTTAGAGCTTTATAGAATTTTTAATAGATTTAATAGTGTTTTAATCATTTTTAGAATATAATAGATTTTAAATAGTTTATAAATGTTTTTAGAATAATATAGAAAGAATATAGTTTTTAGAGCTTTATAGAATTTTTAATAGATTTAATAGTGTTTTAATCATTTTTAGAATATAATAGATTTTAAATAGTTTGTAAATGTTTTTAGAATAATATAGAAAGAATATAGTTTTTTATTTTATTAATAATAGATTTTCTCGTAGAATAAATAATATAGATTTTATTAGAAGTAGTAGAGTTTTAATGAATTTTTTAGATAATAGAGGTTATTAGAGTTTTATTAGATTTTAATCAATAGAGGTTAATCAAGATTTAATCTTTGGTTTAGAGTTTATTTGAGTTTATTAGTTAATTAGGTTTAGTTTTAATTAGTTTGATTAGGTCATCATTAGTTAATTAGTTTTAATTAGGTTTATTAATTTGTTAAGTCAGATTTTGGGTCCAATTGGTTTTTTCGTGGGCCCAGCAGATTTTTTGGAGGCCCAGAATGTATCCCAATCCGTTTTTGGTCAGTTTTGTCCAGCAGATGCCACTTGTCAGATATATAATAAGGCCACGCGTGCAAAGCAGGAGGACCCACCTCATTCTGACTCCTCCCTCTCTCACTGACACCTCACCCACTATCTCTCTCCCTCGCCAGCTCACGTTTCCACTCCTCTCTCCCCTCGCACTCGTGTCGCGTTCTCACACTCCTTCACGGACACGCGTCTTCCCTCAGCCTCCCTCACTGCATGCAGGTAACAGCTGGACTCCACTAGCTGGTCTTCACCACCGGCCATGCAGCCGCCATCGGAGACACCGTCCTCCACCGCAACGACCACCGGAGACCGATGAAGACGCCGGAAACTGCAAATTTGCAGGTTTCGTCAGAGATTCATCCAGATCGAGAACTTTCGTCTTCTACCTCCGTTTACTTCCTCATCGGAGTCATCGTCAGCTCGCCGGAAATTGCTTTGTCTTGCCGGAAAATTCATCAAGCTTGTCCAACTTCCCCAGATTCACCAAGATCTCTAGGATCTTCATCGTTCCCTTCAAGATCCATCAACGCTCAGCAGATCTCCGTCCATACTTCGTGATTCTCATCAACGATCGCCGCCGTGTTCGTCACCATATCCATCAACCTTCATCGTTCCCAGATATTTCTCTATTCATTTTCACCTACACGACGTTCATCAATTCCCAGAACGTTCAAGAACGCTCATCCACGATCAAGATTTTCCAGATCATCTTCAAACATCGTCCAGCCTGTTGATCTTCGAGCGTCTTCAAGAAGTTCCAGAAACTTCATTGTCTCAATTGCTTCACCCCAGGTTCGTTCCCTTTTCGCCACCTCCATTGCTGTTTTCATTGATTTAGGGTTTCTTGTTTAAGATTTGAGGTTTAGCGTTATTTGGCGGAGATGATCTAGGTTGATTAGGGTTTGAGGGTTTCAGAAATGTTTGAGATTGTTTGAGAGATTTTCTCAGGGAGGGTTTGAGGGAGAGAGCTTGCAAGCGGCGTTAGGGTTTTTTGGTGGTGAACAGTGAACGAGAGGTTAGAGGGGAAGTTTGGTTTTGTTTGTCTTTCGTGTGGGTTAGGGTTGGATTGGGTCCAAGGCCCAAGTCTGAGTTACTGAAGCACACCCCGGTTTGCTCGTTGCCCCCCCCCCCCCCTCGTGTGAGAAGCAGAATGGATTATGGATTGGGCTTTGCCCTATTTGCTATGCGCGCCCCCTGTATTTGGGCCCCACGCTGAAACAACTAAGAATCAGTACTATTCGCACCCCCCCTGTATTATTTTCTTTTCTTTAATTTCTTTGTTTTCATGCATATTAGAAAATAATTCATTAAAAATAGTAGAAGTGTTCAAATAATTCCATTCTTTTTTCTGTAGATTCATATTTCAATATAGAATTTTATAGTGCAAAAACATTAATTTGATCATGCATTTTCATTTTTGTTTGCATTTTTGTATTTTAATTGGTATTGAATAATTGGTTTGTGATGTGTCTGCCTTGCTGGTTTTATTTCTTTCACTTGGTATTGAATTTTGCTCTAGTTTTTTAGTATGTTATACTAGACTAATGCATGCTCCCCATAGATTTTTCGTAGATTTTTTAGAGGTTGATTGATATTGTTTTAGAGTTAGAGAATAGAGACCTCATAACTTGCTGGTTAACCTTTGACCATTCATATGTTAGGGATTGTTTAGTAGCCTTAGAAGTTGACTTAGGCTTTGAGATTTGATCTTGGGATCATAGAGCCATGTAGGTTTCCCCTAGATTTTTGGTAGATTTTTGTAGGGTGTTCTGTTATTTTTGTTTGAGCCTGGGATTAGGAGAAGTCTTGATAGGCTTCTGACTTTGAAGTTCAACTGTGGTTGAACTTCAGAGATAGTTTCTTGTGGCTTGAGGGCCTGTGGTTTCTTCTTGAGGATGGGGGCTGGATGAAGTCTTGTTGGAGCTTGCAAGGATGCATAGATTGAAGACTTAGTCTAGGAGCTTGCTCTCTGTTTGCGAGGTTGGAGATCCTGAAGTTTGAGGGAAATTCATGGTACTTTCCTGAGGAAGGCACTATGGATGTCTTTCATTCTTTCTTTTCACCTATTTCTCAAGTATCCAATGATGTTGGAGCCTTCATGTGAGTTTAGTTTCTCCTGAGGAGGAATGTAAACCGATCACAGTTGTTGAGCCACATGGGATATGATTCCTAAGTGGAAGCCTCCTAGTACTTTCCTGAGGAAGGCACTATGGGCCTGTTCACTTAGTTCCCTTAGTTCATCTAGGATTTCTTAAGTATCCAATGATGTTGGAGCCTTCATGTGAGTTTAGTTTCTCCTGAGGAGGAATGTAAACCGTTCACAGTTGTTGAGCCACATGGGATATGATTCCTAAGTGGAAGCCCCCTGGTACTTTCCTGAGGAAGGCACTATGGGCCTGTTCACTTAGTTCCCTTAGTTCATCTAGGATTTCTCAAGTATCCAATGATGTTGGAGCCTTCATGTGAGTTTAGTTTCTCCTGAGGAGGAATGTAAACCGATCACAGTTGTTGAGCCGCATAGGATATGATTCCTGAGGGGTAACCTCCTAGTACTTTCCTGAGGAAGGCACTATGAGTCTGCCTACTTAGCTCCCTTTCTTTGGTAAGCTTGTTTTGAAGCTTGAAGATTGGGATTGATTTCTCTTGTGTGTGTAGGGTTTTGCTTAGGGATTTTATTAGGGTTTTGCTTAGAGATTTGATTAGGGTTTTGCTTAGAGATTTGATTAGGGTTTTGCATAGGGCTTTGCTCAGGGGTTTGATTAGGGTTTTGTTTAGGGGTCCTGCTCAGGGTTTTGGTTTAAGTTTTGGATAGGGGCTTGTCAGGCTGGTTTGCCTTCTCTTTGTGTTGTTTGACTTGTGTGGTGTTGTGCTGCATTAGACTTAGGGGTTCATCTAGATATTTCTGAGGTAGGTGCATCTTAGAAGTAGGCTTTGTGTGCATGAGAAGTTGAGGTGGTCCTCCTTCTGCTTGTTTGTTATTGAGTGGCTTTGCTTGCTGGTATTTGGTAGAGCTGAGCTCCCTTACCTCTGTGGTTTGCGGCCTTTGTGCCTTGCTTGTGTAGTTGTTGCATTCATGCATATTTCTAGTATTTCTTTACTTTGCAGTTGATTCCTGTTTCCTGTTTAGTCCTGTTGCCATGATCCCTTAGGAGCTCTAACTTCTCTGCTATGGAGGAGTTATGATAGACATTAGGATGGTCAACCAGGCATGGTAACATTAGGTAGATTCCCCTTTTTAACCATAGTTTTAGGGTGTCTTTTTCCTTTCTCAATAGAAAACACTTGAATAGCTTGTGTCGTAGTTAGCCGAACTACAACTGCTCTGATTTCTCGTACCAGACGAGAATATGTAGGCATAGGATGCGATATCCTAGCGAGCACACTAACAACTAACCCTTTGTTCTCTCGCGGCTGTGCGATTGAGACTTTCCCGCTGACGACTGATTGTTACCCTTTTCTCTTGCCCTTGTGCATTTGAGACCAGGCCGTAGTTTTTTCCATAGGGTCCCGAACCTTTAAAACCAGTTTGATTTCTCACTGCTGTGTGAGAACACCCTGTTTAGCCGTAGTTAGTCGAACTACGTTTGCTCTGATCTTCCATGACGTGTGGAAGTACGTAGGCACAGGATGCGATGTCCTGGCGAGCAACCTCCCCCCCGTCTAGACGTAGGTAGTCGAACTACGTTGACTCTGACTTTCCCATTGCACGAGGGAGTACGTAGGCCCAGAACCCCGTATGTTCTGTCGAGTCCTGTCCTTTTATTTTCTTTTCAGACTGACCATTAGCGTAGATAGATAAACACACCCTTTTCCTTATAAACACCAAGCGTGGATCCCATCGAGTACGATGGACGTGAGGGGTGCTAATACCTTCCCCTTGCGTAACCGACTCCCGAACCCAGGTTTTGGTTGCGATGACCATACCTTTCCCGTTTTTTGTGAGGTTTACTTCGAGCGTTTCCTTTCCCTCCGTTGGGATAAATAACGCACGGTGGCGACTCTTCTGTCAGTCGGCGCCGATTTTCGCAGTAGCGACAGCTGGCGACTCTGCTGGGGACCTTGTAGCATCTAGGGACTTTTCCCATCCCTTATGCTGGGACCGTTTCCCATCCCCTACGCGAGTCAATCCTAGCGCTTGGGTGTTTATCTGTTGGGTGTTGTGCACATGTGTTTTACCTTTCTGCACTTTACTTTCCCGCACCTTTACCTTTTCGCATTTACTTTCAGCACTATATTATTATGATTATTGTTGTGGGGGAGGGAGGTTACTATGAGTGAGAAGCCGGACCTGGGCTTGAGTATGCACCTAGACATAGTTGCGGAGAGTAGTAGACGGACCTGTCTGCTGAGCAGGCACAGTTCCCTACGAAATCTGCGCTCAGACGAGGTTCTCGCAGAGGTGCTCCTTTCCGGTCCTGAGGATCTGAGGGGAGTCCAGACGTGGGGATTGTCGACTCTGGGGACCGGTCATTTGGAAGTCAGCTAAGTGAGGCCTCTTCATGAATTGATGATGCCACTCCTTCTGGGAATCGTATTGTCACTCATGAAAGTCTGTGACGCTGATGACCGCATAGGATGTCGTACCTTTGTCCGTGGATTAGGTCCATACCTGTGAGGGGGATTGGGTTATTGCAGGAAAACTGGCCTTCAGAAACCATGATTCAGTATTTATCAGACAGTGCTCTTGATTCATCTCCAGGTGTGTTATTTGGATCTGATGGGTTTCTTGTTTGGGGTTGATACTATTATCAGATGGTTTTCTCGCCAGATACAGAGGTTCAGATGGATTTCTTACCAGGGGATTGGTATTTTGAGTGTCAGATGATAGTCAGTGTCATGAAGTTCTGGTGACTGTGGTGGTTTTCTGTTCGTGACGTCACCGAGATGTTTCTCTTCAGGCTACAGCATAGCCCCTGTGTTCACTGATTGCATCATTTATCATATTTCATTATTGCATTACCATCTGCATCCAACTAACGTGTGTGTATTGCAGGTACATATTTTCCCTCCCAGTTCCGGTGTTTGTTTCCTAGCAAGACATGGAAGCCATGAAGAGAGTGTTACCCTACAGATTCCCGTCTCCAGATATCAGTCTGTTGTCATAGTTGATTACTATTGCTAAGAAGAAGGTGATGGGAGATTTCAGGAAGACGTATGGGAGGATCCTGACTTATGTTTACCAGCCCTCGGCTTATGAGATCAGCGGCATTTATACCCTATTGCAGTTTTATGATGCGGAGCTCAGGTGTTTCGTATTTCCTGACTTTGTCTTGGCTCCTACCCTAGAGGAGTATTCTGCGCTCTTGGATATACCGATTCGCGAGCAGATGCCTTTCTATCACACGGACGCTAAGCCTAATCTGGCTGAGCTTTCTGCTATTCTGTACTTAGGAGAGTTTGAGATGACAGGGAAGATGATCAGAAGAGGAGATGTGTGGGGATTTTCGTTGGATGTTTTGGTGGAGAAGGCTCGGGAGTATGCCAAGAAAGGTGGCTGGGTTGTTTTTGACGCCATCCTTGTTGTGTGTGTTTATGGCATTGTATTGTTCCCAAACATTCCTGATTTTGTTGATGCAGATGCTTTCTATATTCTGGCTACAAAGAACCCAGTTCCTACCTTGCTGGGAGATATCTACCATTCCACTCACTACCAAAATGAAAAGCAACGAGGAAGGAATGTCTCTTGCTGTGTACCTCTACTGTGCAGGTGGTTCACTAGTCATATGCCGAAGTCAGGGCCCTTCGTCACTTCTATTGATTCTTTAGGATGGCCTGAGCGCTTGATGGGGTTGACTTTTGAGAATGTGGTGTGGGTTAATGAGGAGGTGTTCGGAGTTGAGGTCATATACAGATGCGAAGGATTCCCTAATGTTCCTTTGATAGGAAGGAAATGGTGTGTCAATTACAACCCTTCCTTATTAATCAGGCAGTTTGGGTATGCACCTCACGAAGCGTCGAAGCCCGAGGAGATACAGGAATCTCTGTATCTCACTGGGGCAATAGAGAAAGAGATGTTGATCAAGCTTGAGAAAGCATGGAAGAACCTGCATAAGAGAGGGAAGCCTTCATGTAGCAAAGGGGATACTCGAGTTCTTGGTCCGTATGTAGAATGGATTCGTGAACGAGCTACGAAATTCCTTATGCCTTATCCTGCAGTTCAGCCATTGTATCCTTCTCCGGTGGAGGAGCCCACCACTATAGACATACAGGCATACAAGCAGATGATGGCGGAGAAAGAAGAGTTAGCAAAGGCTAAAGAGGCTTTAGAGAAAGAGAATGCCCAGCTTCGTCATGAAAAGATTGAAACAGGATATTTTTCCAAGCGACAGGCCGAAACTTTGAAACATCTGAAGACGACTTTATTGGAGTTGAATGAAACCAAGAAGCGTCTGGAGTTAGATGTAGACTCAGTTAGCAGTGTATTGGCTACTAAGAAATAAGAGCTGGAAAGGGCCCACATGAAGTTAGCTAAGTTCAGAGAGCATTGGGATCTTACTATGGCCAAACGCAAAGAACGGGAAGAAGAGCTAAAGACACAGGTTGCTCAGTTGGGAGAACAGGTTAGAGCGAAGACTGAAGAGCTTGAAGAAGAAGCATGCCGTCGATACGAGGCCGAACGCAAACTGATTGATGCCGTGAAGAATCTGGAAGATTGTCAGCGCAGAGCAGACATCAAGAGGCCCAAACCTGAGGATGGTGCCCAGGATAAGGCTTGGGAAGATTTTGTCAGAGATATCCATGGAACGGTCAGGAAAAGGGATCAGTTGATAGAAGGCTTGATTTATCGACCGGATCACGCAGAGACGAAGAAGCTGTTCGAGGATTTCCGCGACCGTACCCGCACTTGATTTCTCTCTTGTATTCTGTGTGTTGAGATCACCACCAGGCATGTTGGCTGGGATCCTCCTTTATCATATCAGTTGTATGGAACATAGTTGTGTAACGTCTTGACAAGAATGTCATTCCAATAAATATATGAGGGTTTTTCTAAATATTGTCTTTATGGTTTATCTTGTCTTGCTACCTTGACACTGGAATCGGAGGGGAAACATCCCCAATGCACACATGCACGTTAGCATTTTTTGTATTTCTGTCTGCATAAATCATATTGCATAGCATTTCTCTAGCTGGCCAGAGTACTTATCCAGCCTTTGTTTTCACCAGAGGGTGATTCTCGGGGGATTGTTCGAGGCAAGAGTGGAGTGTCAGAAGACGACCAAGGGGTTGAAGCAGATTTGAGCAGAATCAAGCAGTGTAGTCAGTTACAGGTAATTGGTAGCTATGTCTGAAGGCAATTTCCAGTCTCCTGACACCTTGACAGGGTTTACTATGACGTCCCACCCTTGCTATGATTCTATGGAAGACTTCCCGCAAGCGAACAACCTGACTGCAGACCAAGTTGTGCAGCCTACTGTTGAGAACCGAGATCGACACGAGCCGTTTGTTGCCCGAAGTGAACGTCCTCCTCCTGTTATCAATCAGGGTGCTGTTTTCCCGGAGAGGAATCCACGCAGATATATTCCAGTAACCGGGACTGTGAACTCAAGAGCTCTTGAAAGTGATAGAAGGTTCCGAGAATTGGAAGAAAGAGTCAAAGCTTTGGAGGTCAAAGATGCTGTTAACCTGAATGCTGCAGACATGTGTTTGGTCCCCGACCTAGTGTGGCCTTATAAGTTCAAAGTGCCGGAATTCGAGAAGTACACGGGAGATAGCTGTCCAAAGCTGCATTTGATGATGTTCTGTCGAAGAATGACTGCGTTTGTGTGAAATGACCAATTGATGATCCATTGCTTTCAGTATAGTCTGACTGGGGCATCTTTAAGGTGGTATGTGCAGTTAGAAAGTAATCAGATTCGATCATGGGTGGATTTAGCCAGAGCTTTCGTGAAGCAGTACGATTACAACCTGGATATGGCTCCTAGTCTCGTACATCTGTAAGAATTATCCCGGGCGGAGAATGAATCATTCAGAGGGTATTTGCGAAGATGGAAAGAATTGGCTGCCAGTGTTCAACCATCGCTTCAGGAAAGAGAAATGGTTGACCTCTTCTTGGGTACTCTGAAAGGCCATTATTATGACAAATTGTTCGGTTGTACAAGCTTTGTGGGCCTGATGAGAATGGGAGAGCTTGTTGAGAGAGGACTCAAGAGTGGAAAGCTTCGAGATGCTCCTTATATCCCAGTTGATAAGAACGAGTCAGTTGTCAGTTCTCAAGAAGAGTGGGAAGGAAACGACGTCGTCTTAGAATCTCTAGCATCTCAGGATCGGTTTTCAGACACTTCAAGTCAACGGTCATCCTGTCGTCGACCGCGTCAGCACGCCCAACGAAGACCAAGGAAACCTGAAAGGCAGTTTACTCAGCTACCGGTGTCGTACAGTCAGTTGTTGCCAGATCTGGTCAGAAGTGGATTAATAGTGCCGAAAGAGACTAATCCAGTGATTCCACCGTATCCTCCAGGTTTTGATGCCAGCGCCCGCTGTGAGTACCATGTTGGGGCGCAGGGGCATTCAACAAATGATTGTAAGGTGCTTAGAAGCCAGGTCCAGGATCTGTTAGACTCTAACCGGATTTTCATCACGCCCCAGGGTTTTGTTCAGATTAACGATTCTCCGTCATCCAGTTGCGTGGGTTCATCAGTTAATGTCATGGGAGACTCCATGGGAAGTGTGTGTTCTGAAGAATGTCAAACGGAGAGTTCAGTTGGATATGGGAGAAGTTTTTAGAGGTTTCGGTGTCGGGTGTCACATCTGTTTTCTCTGCTGACTTGTTTAGCTTTCGTGCACTAGTGTTGGCTGACCACCACCAGGATTGTTGGCTGGGGTCATTGTATTCGTACTCATTTGTGCTTATGTGCTGCTTTTGTTGGTTATACATGTGTGGGAAATGTTCGTCTGTGCGCTTATAGCTTGAGTTTATCTATGTCTTGTATCGAATATGTGTTTGCTTTCTGCATTGCATTATCATTTAACAGGTACATCAGAACCGTGGGTCTTATTTCCTCATCGTCCAGTTTGTTGCAGGAATTCCTTCAGAGATATGGAACAGAATCAGGTTGAATCGAGTGAAGTCCGAAGCCAGCTGGGGCAGATGATGAGAGACATGCAAGAGATGCGTCTGGAGCAGAAGATCCTCAAAGAGGAAAATAGTCAGCTGAAGACCCAAATGAGCTTGATCATGGAAGTAGTCAAGAATGTGCTTAGGAAAGAGGATGATCAGCTATTTGAAGCCGCAGTGAAGAAGCTCGTGCCACCTGTACCTGTGGAACCTGAGCAACAGCAACAGAGGGTGCATCCGGCTCAACAGAGGATTCAGGAGGGGAAGCCAAAGAGGGCATTTGAGGCGCCACCCTCAACGTATGCTGAGCTCTTGCAGACTTTATTGAGGTTCAAAAAGGTTGAAAAGAGAACGTTGGAACCACCAGCAGGAGCACTTCCTCATGGGTGCGATGCCAGTAAGCAATGTGAATTTCATTTTGGGGCACTCAGACACGACATCAAGGGTTGTCATGCTTTTAAGCATAATGTTCAAGACCTGGTTGACTCAAAAGATATTGAATTCTCGCCAAGCGGTGTAGCTGTACGTGTTGCTCCTATCCCAGTTGATACTAAGATGATGGATGTTTCTAAAGCTGCAGTAGGTCAGAAACGTATCCTGGACTCTATGGTGTCAGAATCT
This sequence comes from Lathyrus sativus, assembly GCA_963859935.3. Taxonomy (NCBI): domain Eukaryota; kingdom Viridiplantae; phylum Streptophyta; class Magnoliopsida; order Fabales; family Fabaceae; genus Lathyrus; species Lathyrus sativus. Next base: position 362,864,491 of record OZ012739.1, read on the forward strand.
CCATGCCCACAACTGTTGCCTATTCCTGGGGCAGATCTGAGAAAGAAAATGGCTAAGCATAAGGAGTGCCTTAATCAGTACGGTGGAAGTCAAAAAACCGATGTTGTATTTGATACGAAGGTTGTTCAACAGTCAACCCGATACCAGCGACAACAGCAACGATCTCAACAGTGGAAAAGGCAGCAGCATCCCAATCAGCGAAAATCTCAAAATCAGAGGCCGTTGAGGGTATTTAGTGTGCCTCCGATGCCGTACGCCGAACTTCTTCAGGTGTTGCTACGATTGCAGTTGGTTGAGAAGAGGAAGTTAGCCCCGCTAACAGGTACGCCTCCAGCAGGTTATGATATCAAGGAGCGCTGTGATTTCCATTCAGGAGCACCGGGGCACAACATTGAAGATTGTCTGGCCTTCAAGCACAAAGTGCAGGACCTACTTGATAGTGCAACAATCAACTTCGGGCAGGAAGGGCCCAAAATCATCTGAATGAGGAGGAGGGGCTCTATAATTTGGTTGGGTCGTTGAAAGCAGATCAGGACAGCTTCAAGTTGCCTCTAATAATTGATTGTGAAGATGGCTGGTTCAGCAGCAGAACAGATGTGAAAGCCCGGCTCTAGGAAGCTGGCATTTTTTTGTGTTTTATCTTGTCATTTCTTTACGTTTGTAGTTCCTTTCCTGTTTAATTTGCAATCTTGTTTGTAAAACTTGTTGTTTTCATTCAATTGATGATAATGAAATAAATATGCATGTTTTGATTAAATCCATTCGTGTTCACTAATTGTTTTTACAAATGTCCAACGCCTGGTTAAGAGGAATCTGGGGAGGATGACGAAAATGAACGACATGCAATTTCCGATAAGGTATGCTTTTGAAATAAAACCTGCTGATGATGTACAGGCATTGTTGCAAATCCCTATACACCGGTGATATAAGGAAGATAATCCCTTGTCAACCCCTTTGAGCCTTGTAGTAGGAGTTTCTTTCTGTGAATGAAAAACCCTCAATCTTAACTTGGGGCAGGGTAGGTGTTAGCTAATTTGACCGAGCGTTCAAGTTGCAAAAGGAGTATCCGTTCGAGGATCAGTCACACCTCTAGAGGTTGTGCCTAAGAAACCACAATGGTTCAGCATCAAGAGTGAGACAGTCACATCATTCTCCAAGGAGTCAGACAACCAGGGTCACACGACTTGTTCGAAATGAAAAAAAAAAAGCAAAGAGAATCAAAAGCCCGCTAAGTCAAAACTTCAAGACAAATGATTTAGGCAAAAATGAGGGCATCCCGCTGGACTTAAAAAATCAAAAGAACTCAAAAGAGTCAGTCCAGGCAAAAGTTAGGGATATGAAAAGAAAAAAAGATGAAAGGATGGGAAAATCCTCAAATGAAATACGAGTCGTGTGACCTCAAGTGTCAAAGACGAAAGGTGAGTGGTTGTCACTCCCAACAATCATAATTTCTCGAACTATCACTCCTATCTTTCAGCCTCTGAGAGGTGAGTGCTAAGGTCGAATTAGTTGAACATAGGATCGGAGAACATCAAGGAGAATGGGTGGGTTAAAATAAACTTTGAGCCTTTATCCTTTCCTTCAAAACCGTGAACCTGACCACGTTATAACCTTCAAAAGTCCTAATTGAAGCAGGTTGTTTCGAAAGCATACTTCGGTAAAGGTCGCGTCGATTCTGACTCCTAAAAGGGTCCCTCTTACCGTGTTGGTACTGATGTTGATATTCTTGATAAATGGTGTGTGCATTATATGCTATAAACTGTTTTTCCCTTCTCCCAATGAATAGATTGGATGTCAAAGTTGTCATATGTGTTGCATTAATATGTCTTTTACGCAAAACAACTTGTTTTACTTACGAGTAAGCGCTTGACAGCAGGAAAGTTTCCTACAACGGAAGGTATGGTCAGGATAGAATGCAGAACGTCCGAATGTCCCGAGAGCAGGGGCAAGCTATTATTGTGATCCCCAGTCAGGTCAGCCTTTTGAAGTCAGTTATCTTGGGGCAATCAGGTTGAGATTCGGTAAATATGTTGTAGTCAGGGGGACTACTCTGAATCAGGTAATCAGGAGCAAAGTCATTGCAGTCAGGGGCAGGCCATCTTAAGAGCGCGGAAGTTATTCCTCATTCGAGAAGCATTTGATGGGAAGTATCTCTCCGAAGTTCAGAACGCTGGGGCAGTTCATATCAGACCAACGGGGTACGAATGTTCAGATTCCCTTTTGAGGACTATCCCCACAGAGATCCCGCAGGCTGGGGCATGTCAGAAGCAAAGGGATTGTTCTTCTCAATACCATCAGGGTTATTCAGAGTTATTCGAGTAGATTTAGTCAATCTTAAGGTGTGAGACGAATGTCGGGAAGTCGTGTTACTGTCTTCCGATTCTTCACCCAAATCCATGTTGGCGATCACTGTGAGGCCCATCCGTGTTGGCGCATCAGTTTCCAAATCTAAACTTCGTCAGTACGCAGGAAGACTCCGTATATTTTCTCCAGCAAAAGTCCGATTTTTCATTGGCACGGGTGAGCTATCCCCAGAGAAGTCCAATCATACTTGGCACATCTGCTATTCCCCAGCAGAGTTATACTCCCCAACATGGTGTTACTTCAACGAGGTGCGTGGTTAAGTTCCCAATTTCCCCAGTGGAGTTGATTTCACTCTTCCAGCATTTATTTTGCTGGAATGATTCTGTGATATCCGGTTTATCCCCAACGGAGTTGGCTTCGTCTTCAGCATTTATTTTGCTGAAGTGGTTTTCTGTACCCGACCTTCTCCAGCAGCCCGAGCCGGCATTAGCATATTGCATGCATTATCATATTTGCATCATACTTGCATTTCATTTTCAAAATGCGTAGTATTTCCATCCTGAATGAGCATTACGTCATAGAAAGATTCAAACATATGCATATGCACGCGAAGCATAGACCAGGTTTTCGAATAGCCTCATATGGCGCGTGAATTACGTTGTGATCAGTTCAGGGGCTTTCATCCAGCAGCAGTGTTCAGACAGTTCAGCAGATTATTTGTATTTCAGATCATACAATAGTTATGCTTTGATCAATCAGTCATCTGGTATCGGCAGACTTATCTTCCCGTCAATTCATATTGACGATGTGTTCCTCCAATAAGTGGATTTCTCCGTCTATCATTAGACGTCTTGAGTTCGAATATGGCAATGTGAAGTTTCGGGTGATTTTTTCAGTGGGGTTTCAAGATGGGGTTTCTCTAGCAGGTGGCTTTCTTCCCGTCTATCAGTAGACGATGTGAAGTGTCAGGTGATTTTTCAGCGGGTTTCTTATCGTCAGTTCATACGGATGGTGTGTTTCCCCAGCGAGTCTTCTCCGGCTATCTTTAAGTGATGAGGGGTTTCAAGGCAATCTTTCGGATAATGGCTTTCTTTCTGTTTATTGGATGAGATGACATTTCATGTTGGTTTTCGTGATTGTCGATTCTTATTGACGACATGGATCTTTTAAGGTGGTTTTCTTCCCGTCGGTCCTTACTGATGATGTGGCCCCTTTAAAGATATTATTCTTTCCATCAATTCCCGTAGACGAAAGGATTCTGAAATTTGATGGATGGAGTATTGCGTATGGGTGTCTTCCCGTCTATCATTAGACGATGTGAGTATTGAATATTTTCCTTCGATTTGGGTGTCTTCCCGTCTATCATTAGACGATGTGAGTATTGAATTCTTTCCTTCGGGATTAAGGGTGTCTTCCCGTCTATCTTTAGACGATGTGAGTATGGATTAAGGGTGTCTTTCCGTCTATCCTTAGACGATGTGAGTATGGATTAAGGGTGTCTTTCTGTCTATCCTTAGACGATGTGAGTATGGATTATGGGTGTCTTTCCGTCTATCCTTAGACGATGTGAGTATGGATCAGGGTGTCTTTCCGTCTATCCTTAGACGATGTGAGTATTGAATTTTGGGTGTCTTCCCGTCTATCATTAGACGATGTGAGTATGGATTTTGGGTGTCTTTCCGTCTATCCTTAGACGATGTGAGTATGGATTATGGGTGTCTTTCCGTCTATCCTTAGACGATGTGAGTATTGAATTCTTTCTTCGGGATTATGGGTGTCTTCCCGTCTATCCTTAGACGATGTGAGTATTGAATTCTTTCTTCGGGATTATGGGTGTCTTCTCGTCTATCCTTAGACGATGTGAGTATTGAATTCTTTCTTCGGGATTATGGGTGTCTTCCCGTCTATCTTTAGACGATGTGAGTATTGAATTTTTTCTTTCGGGATTAAGGGTGTCTTCCCGTCTATCATTAGACGATGTGAGTATTGAAGTCTTTCTCGGATTATGGGTGTCTTTCCGTCTATCCTTAGACGATGTGAGTATGGATTGATTTGGGTGTCTTTCCGTCTATCCTTAGACGATGTGAGTATGGATTTGGGTGTCTTTCTGTCTATCCTTAGACGATGTGAGTATGGATTATGGGTGTCTTTCCGTCTATCCTTAGACGATGTGAGTATTGAATTCTTTCTTCGGGATTATGAGTGTCTTCCCGTCTATCCTTAGACGATGTGAGTATTGAATTCTTTCTTCGGGATTATGGGTGTCTTCCCGTCTATCCTTAGACGATGTGAGTATGGATTTTGGGTGTCTTCCCGTCTATCTTTAGACGATGTGAGTATGGATTTTGGGTGTCTTCCCGTCTATCATTAGACGATGTGAGTATGGATTATGGGTGTCTTCCCGTCTATCAGTAGACAATGTGAGTATGGATTTTGGGTGTCTTCCCGTCTATCATTAGACGATGTGAGTATGGAATCATGGGTGTCTTCCTGTCTATCATTAGACGATGTGAGTATGGATTAAGGGTGTCTTTCCGTCTATCATTAGACGATGTGAGTATTGAAGTTTTCTTCAGATTATGGGTGTCTTTCCGTCTATCCTTAGACGATGTGAGTATTGATTTGTTCCTTCGATTTGGGTGTCTTCCCGTCTATCATTAGACGATGTGAGTATTGAATTGGTTTTCCTTCGGGATTATGGGTGTCTTCCCGTCTATCATTAGACGATGTGAGTATTGAATTGGTTTTCCTTCGGGATTATGGGTGTCTTCCCGTCCATCATTAGACGATGCGAGTATTGAATTTGTTTCCTTCGGGATGGGTGTCTTTCCGTCTATCTTTAGACGATGTGAGTATACTTCTCTTCCTATCTATTAGAAGACGATGTAAGAGGATCAGGTGTTTTGTTGCAACCCTCGGGTTTGTCATATGGGGTCACAGATAATTGGCATTCAAATTAGGAGTTCTTTATCAGATGATTGATCAGTTTGTTGCCGTAATGACTGGACTCAGTTTTCTGGATTTTATTCCCCAAGCAGTTTTACAGTATAGTCTCACGGTTGGCAAATTTTCGGGTTTTATTGGTATTCAACCGTCTCGTACCTCCGAATGTCTGAAGGCTGAGCGCTCTTCAACCCTTCAGGTCCAAGTCGCTTGAATAGGGACAGCTGTTGCACCCTAAAATTTGACCAACCGGTTCTCCTATCTGGTTCATGGTTCAATTCGTATTCGCAAATCAGATGCATGACATTTGTGCACAGACAGAGGATGTCAGGGTTACAGTTTGGGTTTCATTTACCAGATATTTCAGATCCAGTCTAGATAATCAGGGTTTTATTTCGGGAAATTGTGCGCTTCTCGGTGTTTGCAGCTCACATGGTGGTTTTGGGGATATTCTGATGCCAGGGGTTTACTGTTTGATTCGATCTGGTCTCGCGCGCTCTTTTATTTTGGTTATGTGCATTTGTCTGCATTTTTTTAGGATTTAATAGCCTTTTGTGGATTTTAAATAGGCTTTATAGATTTTTTAGGATTTAAATAGATTTTTTAGCATTTTTTAATAGTTTAAATCTTTTTTTTAGAGCTTTATAGAATTTTTAATAGATTTAATAGTGTTTTAATCATTTTTAGAATATAATAGATTTTAAATAGTTTGTAAATGTTTTTAGAATAATATAGAAAGAATATAGTTTTTTCTTTTATTAATAATAGATTTTCTCATAGAATAAATAATATAGATTTTATTAGAAGTAGTAGAGTTTTAATGAATTTTTTAGATAATAGAGGTTATTACAGTTTTATTAGATTTTAATCAATAGAGGTTAATCAAGATTTAATCTTTGGTTTAGAGTTTATTTGAGTTTATTAGTTAATTAGGTTTAGTTTTAATTAGTTTAATTAGGTCATCATTAGTTAATTAGTTTTAATTAGGTTTATTAATTTGTTAAGTCAGATTTTGGGTCCAATTGGTTTTTTCGTGGGCCCAGCAGATTTTTTGGAGGCCCAGAATGTATCCCAATCCGTTTTTGGTCAGTTTTGTCCAGCAGATGCCACTTGTCAGATATATAATAAGGCCACGCGTGCAAAGCAGGAGGACCCACCTCATTCTGACTCCTCCCTCTCTCACTGACACCTCACCCACTATCTCTCTCCCTCGCCAGCTCACGTTTCCACTCCTCTCTCCCCTCGCACTCGTGTCGCGTTCTCACACTCCTTCACGGACACGCGTCTTCCCTCAGCCTCCCTCACTGCATGCAGGTAACAGCTGGACTCCACTAGCTGGTCTTCACCGCCGGCCATGCAGCCGCCATCGGAGACACTGTCCTCCACCGCAACGACCACCGGAGACCGATGAAGACGCCGGAAACTGCAAATTTGCAGGTTTCGTCAGAGATTCATCCAGATCGAGAACTTTCGTCTTCTACCTCCGTTTACTTCCTCATCGGAGTCATCGTCAGCTCGCCGGAAATTGCTTTGTCTTGCCGGAAAATTCATCAAGCTTGTCCAACTTCCCCAGATTCACCAAGATCTCCAGGATCTTCATCGTTCCCTTCAAGATCCATCAACGCTCAGCAGATCTCTGTCCATACTTCGTGATTCTCATCAACGATCGCCGCCGTGTTCGTCACCATATCCATCAACCTTCATCGTTCCCAGATATTTCTCTGTTCATTTTCACCTACACGACGTTCATCAATTCCCAGAACGTTCAAGAACGCTCATCCATGATCAAGATTTTCCAGATCATCTTCAAACATCGTCCAGCCTGTTGATCTTCGAGCGTCTTCAAGAAGTTCCAGAAACTTCATCGTCTCAATTGCTTCACCCCAGGTTCGTTCCCTTTTCGCCACCTCCATTGCTGTTTTCATTGATTTAGGGTTTCTTGTTTAAGATTTGAGGTTTAGCGTTATTTGGCGGAGATGATCTAGGTTGATTAGGGTTTGAGGGTTTCAGAAATGTTTGAGATTGTTTGAGAGATTTTCTCAGGGAGGGTTTGAGGGAGAGAGCTTGCAAGCGGCGTTAGGGTTTTTTGGTGGTGAACAGTGAACGAGAGGTTAGAGGGGAAGTTTGGTTTTGTTTGTCTTTCGTGTGGGTTAGGGTTGGATTGGGTCCAAGGCCCAAGTCTGAGTTACTGAAGCACACCCCGGTTTGCTCGTTGCCCCCCCCCCCCCCCCCTCGTGTGAGAAGCAGAATGGATTGTGGATTGGGCTTTGCCCTATTTGCTATGCGCGCCCCCTGTATTTGGGCCCCACGCTGAAACAACTAAGAATCAGTACTATTCGCACCCCCCCTGTATTATTTTCTTTTCTTTAATTTCTTTGTTTTCATGCATATTAGAAAATAATTCATTAAAAATAGTAGAAGTGTTCAAATAATTCCATTCTTTTTTTTGTAGATTCATATTTCAATATAGAATTTTATAGTGCAAAAACATTAATTTGATCATGCATTTTCATTTTTGTTTGCATTTTTGTATTTTAATTGGTATTGAATAATTGGTTTGTGATGTGTCTGCCTTGCTGATTTTATTTCTTTCACTTGGTATTGAATTTTGCTCTAGTTTTTTAGTATGTTATACTAGACTAATGCATGCTCCCCATAGATTTTTCGTAGATTTTTTAGAGGTTGATTGATATTGTTTTAGAGTTAGAGAATAGAGACCTCATAACTTGCCGGTTAACCTTTGACCATTCATATGTTAGGGATTGTTTAGTAGCCTTAGAAGTTGACTTAGGCTTTGAGATTTGATCTTGGGATCATAGAGCCATGTAGGTTTCCCCTAGATTTTTGGTAGATTTTTGTAGGGTGTTCTGTTATTTTTGTTTGAGCCTGGGATTAGGAGAAGTCTTGATAGGCTTCTGACTTTGAAGTTCAACTGTGGTTGAACTTCAGAGATAGTTTCTTGTGGTTTGAGGGCCTGTGGTTTCTTCTTGAGGATGGGGGCTGGATGAAGTCTTGTTGGAGCTTACAAGGATGCATAGATTGAAGACTTAGTCTAGGAGCTTGCTCTCTGTTTGCGAGGTTGGAGATCCTGAAGTTTGAGGGAAATTCATGGTACTTTCCTGAGGAAGGCACTATGGATGTATTTCATTCTTTCTTATCACCTCTTTCTCAAGTATCCAATGATGTTAGAGCCTTCATGTGAGTTTAGTTTCTCCTGAGGAGGAATGTAAACCGATCACAGTTGTTGAGCCACATGGGATATGATTCCTAAGTGGAAGCCTCCTAGTACTTTCCTGAGGAAGGCACTATGGGCCTGTTCACTTAGTTCCCTTAGTTCATCTAGGATTTCTTAAGTATCCAATGATGTTGGAGCCTTCATGTGAGTTTAGTTTCTCCTGAGGAGGAATGTAAACCGTTCACAGTTGTTGAGCCACATGGGATATGATTCCTAAGTGGAAGCCCCCTGGTACTTTCCTGAGGAAGGCATTATGGGCCTGTTCACTTAGTTCCCTTAGTTCATCTAGGATTTCTCAAGTATCCAATGATGTTGGAGCCTTCATGTGAGTTTAGTTTCTCCTGAGGAGGAATGTAAACCGATCACAGTTGTTGAGCCGCATAGGATATGATTCCTGAGGGGTAACCTCCTAGTACTTTCCTGAGGAAGGCACTATGAGTCTGCCTACTTAGCTCCCTTTCTTTGGTAAGCTTGTTTTGAAGCTTGAAGATTGGGATTGATTTCTCTTGTGTGTGTAGGGTTTTGCTTAGGGATTTTATTAGGGTTTTGCTTAGAGATTTGATTAGGGTTTTGCTTAGAGATTTGATTAGGGTTTTGCATAGGGCTTTGCTCAGGGGTTTGATTAGGGTTTTGTTTAGGGGTCCTGCTCAGGGTTTTGGTTTAAGTTTTGGATAGGGGCTTGTCAGGCTGGTTTGCCTTCTCTTTGTGTTGTTTGACTTGTGTGGTGTTGTGCTGCATTAGACTTAGGGGTTCATCTAGATATTTCTGAGGTAGGTGCATCTTAGAAGTAGGCTTTGTGTGCATGAGAAGTTGAGGTGGTCCTCCTTCTGCTTGTTTGTTATTGAGTGGCTTTGCTTGCTGGTATTTGGTAGAGCTGAGCTCCCTTACCTCTGTGGTTTGCGGCCTTTGTGCCTTGCTTGTGTAGTTGTTGCATTCATGCATATTTCCAGTATTTCTTTACTTTGCAGTTGATTCCTGTTTGATGTTTAGTCCTGTTGCCATGATCCCTTAGGAGCTCTAACTTCTCTGCTATGGAGGAGTTATGATAGACATTAGGATGGTCAACCAGGCATGGTAACATTAGGTAGATTCCCCTTTTTAACCATAGTTTTAGGGTGTCTTTTTCCTTTCTCAATAGAAAACACTTGAATAGCTTGTGTTGTAGTTAGCCGAACTACAGCTGCTCTGATTTCTCGTACCTGACGAGAATATGTAGGCATAGGATGCGATATCCTAGCGAGCACACTAACAACTAACCCTTTGTTCTCTCGCGGCTGTGCGATCGAGACTTTCCCGCTGACGACTGATTGTTACCCTTTTCTCTTGCCCTTGTGCATTTGAGACCAGGCCGTAGTTTTTTCCATAGGGTCCCGAACCTTTAAAACCAGTTTGATTTCTCACTGCTGTGTGAGAACGCCCTGTTTAGCCGTAGTTAGTCGAACTACATTTGCTCTGATCTTCCATGACGTGTGGAAGTACGTAGGCACAGGACGCGATGTCCTGGCGAGCAACCTCCCCCCCGTCTAGACGTAGGTAGTCGAACTACGTTGACTCTGACTTTCCTATTGCACGAGGGAGTACGTAGGCCCAGAACACCGTATGTTCTGTCGAGTCCTGTCCTTTTCTTTTCTTTTCAGACTGACCATTAGCGTAGATAGATAAACACACCCTTTTCCTTATAAACACCAAGCGTGGATCCCATCGAGTACGATGGACGTGAGGGGTGCTAATACCTTCCCCTTGCGTAACCGACTCCTGATGCGTGTTTTTCGCAAGTGTACGAATCACGTCAAAGTAATATAAAAGATTATCGAATCCACAGAGACCAAGTGTCAATCTATCGTACCTGTTGTTATGGTGTTTATCTAAGGCAACTATTTTTAAGGGTTTTAGTAAGGGTGCAATGGTAAATAAAATTATAATTTTAAATAATAAATAAAAGACAGGCTCGAATGTAATTCACGTAATCAATGATAATCCAGTACTTGTTAATGGAACTACTTATGGGCAATGTTTTCTCTTTTGAAAAGAACTAATTTAACAGGAACTGTCGCTTTCGCGTATTCAGAACCGAGTTGTACTCTCTAATCAACCCCTCCTATTGTCACGGATAAAAAGGTGCGTACTGCGTTAGAGTAGTAAACCTATTTTTAAGAAATATAGTTTCTTAACAAAGTTGAAAAGTATTTTAACCTGGACTTCTTAGCAAAAAGAGGTTCTTATGAACCAGACTCTAAATCTCATAACGCGTCCGAAAATCGTTTTAGAATCTCTTTTCTTTTTAATCTAAAAACTCCTAATGAACTATACAAAGCGCTTTTGGCTGTTTTTGAAATAGTTAAAAACAATTACTTGAATTGAAAGATAAAATAGCCCTTAGGTGTTTCCACGAACAATTATACTGATTACTGGTTTAATTACGATCCTTACATTCTAACCTTTATGGGATTAGTTAGACATGATAAAGTAAATATTATTTTTATAGTTTTTCATATGAGTAATTTAAAGCGAGTGCGGGAAGTAAACAAAGTAAATGTGCGAGTGCGGGAAATAAACAAAGTAAATGTGCGAGTGCGGGAAATAAACAACGTAAATGTGCGAGTGCGGGAAATAAACAACGTAAATGTGCGAGTGCGGGAAATAAACAACGTAAATGTGCGAGTGCGGGAAATAAACAAAGTAAAGTGCGAGAAAATAAATAAAAGTAAAGCAATGCGGAAAAATAAAATACTAACTGGAATTAAAATGGCGGCAGGATTAACTTCCTCCAGAGTGCTCCAAAACTCGAACCACAGACAGATTACAGACTCGATCACTCGATTGCAGAGGCACCCCGATGTGGAATGGCAACTGCTTTATAACTGATATATGCCTAGAGAATTCTAATTCTGGATGAAGAAAAACGAAAATCTAAGGTCCTATTTATAGGAGAAACTGAAAGCGCGAAATGACCGGGACGCCCCTCCACTAAAAAGTGGAGGTCATGGATTTTTGCCTTGTGGCGCCCGCCACAAGGTCATGGCGCCCGCCATGGTCCCTACAGGGGATGATGGAGTGGGGATCGTGGGTCTTGGAGGTTGAGGAGTGGTCTTGAGACGTGGCCACGTCATGGCTAACCCCATGGCGCCCGCCACGGTGGGTGCCGCAAGTGCAAAATGCTGAATTTCTAGGTTTTCGTCCGTTTTCACTCCTTTTTCGCTCCTTTTCCCGATTCAAGCTCCGATTATTATAAAAACCTGAAAACATAAGAAAACAAAGCAATAACAAAGCAAAACAACAATAAAAGCTAAGAATGCATGCGAAATCGGAGTCAGAAATACGGTGAATTTTAGTGTGATCAAATTCTCCCACACTTAAACCTTTGCTTGTCCTCAAGCAAACATTAAAGCTTAAGAAAATATGGTGTCAACACTTGTCTTTGGGCTAAAGGGATTCTAAGTTCAAGTCAGGATGCAGTGACAGATACTAACTAAGTGAACCAAGGGTACCATAGTAACACAAACACAAACTTCAATCCTATATTAACCACTCCATGTCATCCCACGATACCTAGGCCTATCTTCTCATCTTTTTGTGTCCTTTTCATTCAGGCGCAATCACATTAAGCCCGTTATCCGTACATGCTTCATAGTAGAGTGACCGGTTAGTGATTCTGATCCATAACATAAGGTTTCTGGCACATAAGCATGTGTAAACCTGTTTTTATTTCGCCTAAATGTAGCTGCGGGGGATCGGATCGTAATCCGCCCTACCAAGTTCAGTGCCAGATACCTCTGAACCAACTAACAATAGGTGACTTGCAATTTTTTTCTTTTTGTGGCAAAAAATTTTTTCTTCTCTTTTTTCGGTTTAAATGACTTTGTGAGGGTCACCTATACCAGAGTTTGCCTTTTTTCTTTTTTTTTTTATTAGCACTGGATCATTCACTTATATTCATCGGCCCCCTACGTAGAGTATGCTTAGGCCGGAGCTGACTGCTAAAATAAACTACTTAGGACAATTTTTTGAATGATAGTAAAGGCCATGGTGGTGGGGTTTAGGAGTGATTCCTATATTCAAGAGGTCTATGGTGCTAAAATGGTTCTGATGTTTCAAAAAGTTGACCTAAGTCACCACATCCTAATCTAAACCTGTCTCAAAGCCCAAAAAACATGTGAAACAACATTGTTTTCTTTTTAAAAATTTTCTGGTAAGGCTAAGGAAATGGGAAAAAATGAAGATGAACTAAAAAAAACACTATACTGGTGACTCGTCAGACTCATGCATTATCTAAGAAAAATAAATTACTGAAAAGGGAAATAACTGAAAGGAAATTAACTAAAAAGGGAAATAACAGAAAGCAATAAAATCCCCTCCCACACTTAAATCGAACATTGTCCCCAATGTTTCGAAATAAGATAAGGGGGGTAACCTGGAAAAAGACTACTGAGGAGGGGCACTGGTGCCTTCGCGTCCTGATGTGATGGTCTGGAACGACGGGATCTACTACGATGCTGGTCCCTCCGGTCGAGTCGTGCTGATAAAGCAGCCTGAGCACTCCGGACCTCTCGAAGGTTACCCAAGATGGAACCCTGAGTAGCCTCTACAAGCTGGTAGTGTCGGCTGTTGAACTCTCTCTGACGGTTCTGCTCTAATGAAATATCGTTCAAGGTACGGCAAACGTTGCTATAAGCACGATCCGAAACCAATCGCGATTGTTGCATGAAGCTCATATTGTCCATCAGCTGCTGTGAAATAGTAGAGAGAAGGCCATCACGCCTTTCTTCTCTAGCTGTCATATCACGCCACATCTCCTCGGTGACAAAGAATCCAGGAGCAGTACCTGCAACAGGGTTAGAGGAAGATGGTGCAGTGTGTGACTGTGAAGGACGATGGGGGGACATGTGAGGGATGGGAGACTGCTCTCTCCGATCATACTCATCATCAGTGTCATGTGCCTCCCCATCGGGAATATTAGGAGGAAGTGGACCCAAAACACGTGGAGCATTAAGATCATAGGTCCAGTTCCTTTCATCACGTACATCAGTACGTCTACTGCATGGTAAAGCAACAGATGGGATAGCTACCCCATGAACCATCAACTCATAACCACCTTCTCTCCTTGTTCGGCACAATTTCATGTCTTTCAGGAATTTTAAATTAATTGTGCGAGGAGGTAGTGGTTCAAGTGTAGCTATCTCATCATTCAGGCCAAGAGCCCGAGCAATAGACGTAACAAGCCCTCCAAAAACAATCGGTCCTGTTTTATTAGTAAATAAAGTCATGTGGGCAAGCATAAACGGGACCGGATTGATGTGGGTTCTAGTGAGGCATCCTTGCAAAAATAGGAGTTCACGAGCATTAACCTTGTTTGGACTTTCCCGGCCAAAAATAGTACATGCCAAAAGAAGTCTAAAAACTCTTATGGTCGGGTTGTGAATGGTCGACGCAAGTATCCCTTCAAAAGAATTAATTGAAGTACTTGAAAGCCTTAGCCAGAAGGTAAATACCTCGGCCGACCATTCAGCATCCAAAGGTGCCTCACAAATCGAACCTTCCCTATGAGGGATTCCTAACAAATCTGCTAGCTCATTGGTACTGAATTCATATTCAATTCCAAACAGTCTAAAAATAACAGTACCGACAGTGCTAGCAGTGTCAGGACTGACAGTGTATATCAAAGAACTCAAAAACTCAGTTGTCAGCCTCTCAAAGGTAGGTTCCTGATTAATGAAAATATTATGCAAGCCTAGAAATTCTAATAAATTAAAAACACTATGATAAATACCCAAAGCATACAGACAGTTATCGTCGACGTACCTAGTCGAGAGGATTTCTCGACTTTGAAGCCTCTGAATAATTTTCCGTTGCCTTTCGCCCGGTCTTCCATCACGAAGAATAAATCCGTTGAACTCCATTGTTGAAAAGCTCCTTAGGTAGTGAAAATAGTAGAAAAGTGGTTTATGAGGGGAATGATAAAGTTTTGATTTTTTTGGTTTTTGATGGATGAAAATGGAAATGGATGTTGGATATGTTTTATGGATGGAGGGTATTTTGGAAATGGGGGAGCTTTAATGGGGTTCAAGGAGGATTTGGAAGGTTGGAAAAATGGGTTTTTGGTGAAGAAAGGGATGAAAATGGTGGAAATGGGGATTGAATCCCGTATTTGTTTGATGATACGGTGTGGCGCCCGCCACAGGGCCTATGGCGCCCGCCACAAGGCCAATTCCTGGGCCTTGTGGTTTTGGATCCTCCTTTGGGCCTTCCTTGCACCTTTGTCTTCCGGGGGGTCTGAATAGCGTTTTCTTCTTCTTTTCAAGGCATTGGCTTGCATATTTTTGTCTTATATATTTTTTTCTTTGCACGACAAAAATAAAATAATTAAAAATCAAAAAAGAAAAAGAAAAATAAAAATTAGTGCATAATATGTATATATATATAAGGAATTCAAAGTGCATGAAAATATAAAAGCTGCAATAAAGTAAAATATGTCTAGAAATGCGATAAATAAAAGGAAGTTAAATACTAGGGTAGTGCTGTCAGGGTGGAATGAGTCATGTGGTAGGTTTCTTATCCTGGCTTGATCCACGAATCTCAGCTATCTCCCTCCGAAGCTCGTCGATCGCCTGATGTAGAGCATCGGTCTCTGAGGCATGAGTGAGATCAGAAACCTGCATCTGTAACTCTAAGTCTGCCACTTCCTGCTTGAGCAGGGCAGTCTCCTTGCGGAGCTCATAAATCTGTGTGTTGTAGGTCAGGTGGCTGCAGAGACATATTGTTAGACATAACAGTGATTCGGGGAGTAAGAGGTGTAGGAGTGTACTCAGCGGCGGGAGGCGATTTCGGCTCTTCGACAGTCTCTCCATAACCCTCTAGAGCATAACTCCAATTGGCAGGATCATGGACACTGGTCATCAGCGGATCTGGTAATGTAAAGTAGTGTATCGCTTCACCGTCGATCAGCAATCTAAACCTGTTGGGCTCAAAAGAAGCCCTCCTCATCAGTCCTCTATCAAGACAAAAATCAATATCCAGGGTGGTGTAGCAGCAGAAGGTCCTGAGGTGCAATAGCTTGCGAGACAAACCCAATGCAGTAGCAATCTGTGTAACAATCCCACCGACATGGATGATTCCTACTGATGATCTGGCAACACTAGCAAGGCCCTTCAGTAGAAAGTTGCCACAAGCAACAGGGCGAGACTGAGTCGCACAAAACAGTAGGAAAATCTCCTCTTCACTTAGCAGTGTCTCTGTATCTGGAAAACCTAGGAAAGAATGTGCTAGAATCATCTGGAAGTACCTCAATGCAGGGTTGTGGATTACCTGAGAAAACTGGGTAGAAGGATCTTGGCTCCCTCCGCCTGATATTTTAGTCCAAAACTTTTCCACTTCTCTGCTCATAAAATACCCCATCGGAGTCTCTGGAATAGCATCAGGAGTAGTCTGGAAACCTAGTAAATCACCAAACCCTTTGTGAGAGAATGAGTAGTCAATCCCGAACAACCTGAAAACAGCGAGTCCATCGGGTCCAGCCCAAGGGTCATGATGAAACGAGCTGAGGAACTCAAGAGTCAGGTTCCTATAAGTGTCGTTCCTGTCGTCAAACTGG
Source organism: Lathyrus sativus (assembly GCA_963859935.3). Lineage (NCBI taxonomy): Eukaryota > Viridiplantae > Streptophyta > Magnoliopsida > Fabales > Fabaceae > Lathyrus > Lathyrus sativus. Next base: position 362,880,561 of record OZ012739.1, read on the forward strand.
TCCCACTGGAGTTGATGGCATAAAAATCTGACGCTTGGCTCTATCCCCAAGGCATCCATGCAGTCATGGTCAGGGTACCTGGTAGGAGCCATAGGGCGTCTCATGTGAACATAGTAACGCTCTCTCTGTGCATCATCTCTAAAGGCCACGTGCATGTCATCAGGGTTCTGCATTCTGTACAAGGTTAGTAAACAAGTCCTGAAAGCACATAAAACATTCAATCGTGAGTCCTGACATAATAATAAAATAAACAAATTAAAATAAAGTAAAAAAAGGTACAAAAATAAGAAAAACCATGGGAAGCCTCCCATGCAGCGCTTGTTTAACGTCATTAGCTCGACGACCGATATTTAAACATCATTGGAAGGATATGGTGGATCACTCAGAGTATGACAGGTGTATGTTGTTGGAATGTCACCTCCTTCGTAGGGCTTCAACCTCTGTCCATTTACTATGAACGGTTTACATGTTTGGTTCTTGATTTCAATAGCACCGGATCTCAGGATCTTAGATACTTCGAAAGGGCCAGTCCATCTCGAACGGAGTTTACCTGGAAATAGTCGTAACCTGGAATCGAACAGGAGAACAGGATCGCCTATTTTGAAGTCTCTTCTTATGATTCTTTTGTCATGCCAAGCTTTTGTTCTTTCTTTGTATATGATGGCATTTTCGTAGGCAGATTGTCTGAGCTCTTCTAATTTGTGGATATCAAGGATACGTTTCTCACCAGCTGTCAAGTAATCCAAATTCAAAGTTTTGATGGCCCAATAGGCCTTATGCTCCAACTCAAATGGTAAGTGACATGATTTTCCATAGACCAGTTGATAAGGGGTTGTTCCTATAGGAGTTTTGAAAGTGGTCCTATAGGTCCATAATGCTTCTTGAAGTTTCTGCGACCAATCTTTTCTAGATATAGAGACAGTCTTCTCGAGGATTTTTTTTATCTCCCTATTAGATACTTCCACTTGTCCATTGGTCTGTGGGTGGTATGGTGTTGCTACTCTATGCTTAACTCCATACTTGCTTAAAATTTTATCAAATATTCTCGATATGAAGTGTGATCCTCCATCACTTATGACTAAACGGGGTGTTCCAAACCTGGGAAATATATAATTCTTGAATAATTTGATGACTACTCTGGTGTCGTTTGTGGGTGCGGCGATAGCTTCAATCCATTTAGACACGTAGTCAACAGCTACTAATATGTACTGATTTCCAAAAGATGGTGGGAACGGTCCCATAAAGTCCATACCCCATACGTCGAAGAGTTCTATTTCTTGGATATTTCTTAACGGCATTTCATTACGTCTTGAAATATTTCCTGTGCGTTGGCATCTGTCACACTTGACAATGAAAGCATGGACATCACGCCACATAGTAGGCCAGAATAGGCCAGCTTGAAGAATCTTGGCGTAGGTCTTAGATGTGCTTGCATGTCCACCATATGGTGCAGAGTGACAATGCTCAATTATATTATTTACCTCTTCTTCTGGAACACAACGGCGGAAAATGCCATCTTTACCTCTCTTGAAAAGAAATGGATCGTCCCAATAGAAGTTCCTCACATCACTATAGAACTTCTTCTTCTGGTGGTAGTTTAGATCAGGGGGTATGATGTCAGCGGCTAGGTAATTAACAAAATCTGCATACCAAGGTACATTGCTTATAGCTAAGGATTTATGAAATTGCTCATGAGGGTCTGGGTTATCATCTTCAATGGTTTCTAGTTGGGCTATCAGTCTATCGTAGGCAAAATCGTCATTTATGGGTACTGGATCAGGTTTCAGGTATTCTAGCCTAGATAGGTGATCAGCTACCACATTATCAGTGCCTTTCTTGTCACGGACATCCAAATCAAACTCTTGTAATAATAGAATCCATCGAAGTAACCTAGGCTTGGCATCCTTTTTGCTTAGTAAGTAACGAATGGCAGCATGGTCGGTGTAAACTATAATCTTGGCTCCTACTAGATAAGATCTAAATTTGTCTATTGCAAAAACTACAGCTAGGAGCTCTTTTTCGGTTGTTGCGTAGTTGAGCTGTGCAGCGTCTAGGGTTCTACTGGCATAATAAATCACATGTAACTTCTTATCTTTTCTCTGACCTAGAACGGCTCCAACAGCATAATCACTGGCGTCACACATTATCTCAAACGGTTCCGACCAATCAGGGGGTTTCATTATAGGTGCTGAAATCAGAGCTTGCTTCAGAAGATTAAATGCTTCAGTACATTTTTCATTGAAGATGAACTCAGCATCCTTCATTAAAAGACCAGTTAAGGGCTTTGTTATTTTGGAGAAATCCTTGATAAAACGTCGGTAAAATCCGGCATGTCCAAGAAAACTTCTTATCTCCCTGATAGTCTTCGGCGGTTTTAGATTCTCTATGACTTCTATTTTTGCTTTATCTACCTCTATACCTTTTTCGGAAACTATATGTCCTAAAACAATCCCTTCGGTGACCATGAAATGACATTTTTCCCAATTTAGCACAAGGTTTACCTCCACACATCTCTCCAGGATTTTCTCAAGGTTGACAAGACAATTTTTGAAATCTGACCCACAAACTAAGAAATCGTCCATAAATACTTCCATGATTCCATCCAAATAATCAGCAAAGATAGACATCATGCAGCGTTGGAAAGTTGCAGGAGCATTACAAAGTCCAAAAGGCATTCTTCTATAGGCAAAGGTTCCAACTGGGCATGTAAAGGTAGTTTTTTCTTGATCTTCGGGGTGAATAGGTATTTGGAAGAATCCTGAATATCCATCTAAATAACAAAAGTAAGAGTGTCTGGCTAGGCGCTCCAACATTTGGTCTATGAATGGTAATGGGAAATGGTCCTTCCTAGTTGCTTTATTTAATTTTCTATAATCTATGCACATACGCCAACCTCCATCAGTTCTTTTTGCTACAGGTTCGCCCTTCTCGTTTTGCACGACTGTGATGCCTCCCTTTTTAGGTACTACATGCACAGGACTCACCCATTTACTGTCCGAGATCTGATATATTATACCTGCCTCTAGTAACTTAAGAACTTCAGTCTTAACTACAGTACTCATTATAGGATTTATTCTACGTTGGTGTTCTCTAGAAGGTTTTGAATCTTCTTCAAGCAAAATCCGATGCATGCATACGGATGGGCTTATTCCTTTTAGATCAGAGATCTTATATCCTAAGGCTGAGGGGTACCTACGTAAAACTTCTAATAATTGATCGGTTTCTTCTTGGTTTAAGGTAGCCCTGACTATAACTGGACGGTTCATATCTTCATCAAGAAATTCATATCTCAGGTTTTTAGGCAGTTCCTTAAGTTTTACGGTCGGTTTTATAGGGCAAGGCATAGGATCTGGGGTAAGAGATAAACATTCGTGAAGGTTATCATCAATGTAGGGTGTTTTATAATTGTCATCTTCCAAAATAAGGGTTGGTGGCAATTTTATAGATTCAGTTTCTTCTTCTTGTTCTAATTCCCTAATACATTCTTCGATGATATCTAAGGCATAACAAGAATCTCCTATCACAGGTGCCATAAGAAATTTTGACAATATAAATTCTATCTTCTGGCCACCTACCTCAAAAGTTAGTTTTCCCTTTTTAACATCTATTACTGCTCCAGCAGTCGATAAGAACGGTCTACCTAGGAGGATTGGTATGTCGTCATCTTCTTTAATGTCCATGACAACAAAATCAGTAGGTATAAACAGCTGACCTATCCTAACAGGGACGTCTTCAAGTATGCCTATAGGGTATTTAACGGATCTATCGGCTAATTGCAGTGACATCTTAGTAGGTTGTAATTCTCCTAAGTTTAATCTCTCACAAACTGCTAAAGGCATTAAGCTCACACTAGCTCCTAAGTCTAGAAAAGCTTTTTCGATGACATGATTCCCCAAAACACAAGGAATGGAAAAATTTCCGGGATCTTTATCTTTCTTTGCTAACCTATTTTCGAAAATAGAATTACATTCCACGGGTTTCGGATCTTCGAGTCTACGTTTATTTGTAAGTATGTCTTTGAGAAACTTAGCATAAGAAGGTATTTGGGTGATGGCTTCTGTAAAGGGGATTTCTACGTGAAGTTTTTCTATAACCTTAACGAATTTTTGATATTGATTATCGATTTGGGTTTTCTTTAATCTTTGAGGGTAAGGTATTGGTGGTTTGTATGGCGGTGGCGGTACATAGGTTTTATTTTTAGGTTCTTCTCCTTTTTCTTGACTTTCCGGGGTTTCAGGCTTCTCTGGTTCCTTTTCCTCATTCCTCTCAGAAGTTTCGGGCTCACTTAATCTAGGTTTTAAAGGTTCCTTATAAGCGGTTCCACTTCGTAGAGTAATGGCATTAGCTTGCCCTTTCGGGTTTTGTCGAGGTTGTCCAGGGAACTGTCCTCCAGGTGTAGTCTGTGGGGCTTGGTTTAACGCTACCTGAGAGATCTGGGTTTCAAGCATCTTATTATGAGTAATAATTTGATCAACCTTGGTTCCTAACTTGGTAATTAGTTCGTTAACATGGACGTTATGGTTCATGAACTCTTTGTTTTGTTGTTTTTGAGCAACGATAAAATCTTTTACAACTTCCTCAAAGCTCGGGCTAGGTGGTACAGGTTGCATAGGTTGATTTGTTCTAGGGGCTTGGTAACCTTGTTGTCTCGGAGGTGCGGTATTTTGGATAGGGTTATTATTTTTGTAGGAGAAGTTTGGGTGATTCCTCCATCCAGGGTTATATGTGTTTGAAAATGGGTTCCCTTGGGTATAGTTCACTTGCTCAGTGTTGGTTTCATTCAACAGATTGCATTCGGCGGATTGGTGTCCTTGCGTTCCACATATCTCACAATTCGGCGAAACTGCGGCAACAGTATTCGGAGTTGTACACATATGTTCGACTCTAAGGGCCAACGCGTCCATTTTAGCCTGCATCATGTCTATAGAGCTTAGCTCATGTATTCCTCCTTGGGCTTCCTTCTTTTCCACTGTCGCTCGTTCTACTCCCCATGATTGATGGTTTTGGGCCATATCCTCGATAAGGGCACTAGCTTCAGGGTAAGGTTTGTTCATCAGTGCGCCACCAGCGGCAGCGTCGATGGTCATTTTAGTGTTATAAAGAAGTCCATTATAGAAGGTTTGGATGATTAGCCAATTCTCTAGGCCATGGTGTGGGCATGCTCTTAATAGTTCTTTATATCTCTCCCAGGCTTCGAACAACGACTCTCCTTGGTGTTGGGTAAATCTAGTTATTAGGTTTCGAAGAAGAGCGGTCTTACTTGGGGGAAAATATCTAGCAAGGAAAACTTTTCTAAGGTCATCCCAAGTTGTTATTGAATTGGGTGGAAGGGAATCTAACCATGATAGAGCTTTATCTCTGAGGGAAAAGGGAAATAATCTTAAGCGTATTGCCTCAGGAGAAGCTCCATTGGTTTTAAAGGTGTCTGCTAATTGAAGAAAGTTTTTTAAATGTTGGTTTGGGTTATCAGTAGCGAGACCTGCGAATTGTCTCTGTTGCACTAATTGCAGCAGGGATGGTTTAAGTTCAAAATTATTGGCTGGGATAGCGGGGTTTACTATACTGGAACTAGGTTCCTCGTTTGATGGTTGGGCGAAGTCCTTAAGAGGTCTTCGATTTTGATCTTCGGCCATAGCTCTCCTATTCCTATGGAAAAATAAACGTGCGCGAGCGTAACGTTCAGGTTCAGCTAGAGGGTCTACTAAACTTCCGGCACTGCGAGTCTTTCGCATTGACCGGTGGGTAACAACCTTAGTCTAAACGGTATAACTACAGGGTAATGAAATTTGACGATATTGGTCCCCGGCAACGGCGCCAAAAACTTGATGCGTGTTTTTCACAAGTGTACGAATCACGTCAAAGTAATATAAAAGATTATCGAATCCACAGAGACCAAGTGTCAATCTATCGTACCTGTTGTTATGGTGTTTATCTAAGGCAACTATTTTTAAGGGTTTTAGTAAGGGTGCAATGGTAAATAAAATTATAATTTTAAATAATAAATAAAAGACAGGCTCGAATGTAATTCACGTAATCAATGATAATCCAGTACTTGTTAATGGAACTACTTATGGGCAATGTTTTCTCTTTTGAAAAGAACTAATTTAACAGGAACTGTCGCTTTCGCGTATTCAGAACCGAGTTGTACTCTCTAATCAACCCCTCCTATTGTCACGGATAAAAAGGTGCGTACTGCGTTAGAGTAGTAAACCTATTTTTAAGAAATATAGTTTCTTAACAAAGTTGAAAAGTATTTTAACCTGGACTTCTTAGCAAAAAGAGGTTCTTATGAACCAGACTCTAAATCTCATAACGCGTCCGAAAATCGTTTTAGAATCTCTTTTCTTTTTAATCTAAAAACTCCTAATGAACTATACAAAGCGCTTTTGGCTGTTTTTGAAATAGTTAAAAACAATTACTTGAATTGAAAGATAAAATAGCCCTTAGGTGTTTCCACGAACAATTATACTGATTACTGGTTTAATTACGATCCTTACATTCTAACCTTTATGGGATTAGTTAGACATGATAAAGTAAATATTATTTTTATAGTTTTTCATATGAGTAATTTAAAGCGAGTGCGGGAAGTAAACAAAGTAAATGTGCGAGTGCGGGAAATAAACAAAGTAAATGTGCGAGTGCGGGAAATAAACAACGTAAATGTGCGAGTGCGGGAAATAAACAACGTAAATGTGCGAGTGCGGGAAATAAACAACGTAAATGTGCGAGTGCGGGAAATAAACAAAGTAAAGTGCGAGAAAATAAATAAAAGTAAAGCAATGCGGAAAAATAAAATACTAACTGGAATTAAAATGGCGGCAGGATTAACTTCCTCCAGAGTGCTCCAAAACTCGAACCACAGACAGATTACAGACTCGATCACTCGATTGCAGAGGCACCCCGATGTGGAATGGCAACTGCTTTATAACTGATATATGCCTAGAGAATTCTAATTCTGGATGAAGAAAAACGAAAATCTAAGGTCCTATTTATAGGAGAAACTGAAAGCGCGAAATGACCGGGACGCCCCTCCACTAAAAAGTGGAGGTTATGGATTTTTGCCTTGTGGCGCCCGCCACAAGGTCATGGCGCCCGCCATGGTCCCTACAGGGGATTATGGAGTGGGGATCGTGGGTCTTGGAGGTTGAGGAGTGGTCTTGAGACGTGGCCACGTCATGGCTAACCCCATGGCGCCCGCCACGGTGGGTGCCGCAAGTGCAAAATGCTGAATTTCTAGGTTTTCGTCCGTTTTCACTCCTTTTTCGCTCCTTTTCCCGATTCAAGCTCCGATTATTATAAAAACCTGAAAACATAAGAAAACAAAGCAATAACAAAGCAAAACAACAATAAAAGCTAAGAATGCATGCGAAATCGGAGTCAGAAATACGGTGAATTTTAGTGTGATCAACTCCCGAACCCAGGTTTTGGTTGCGATGACCATACCTTTCCCGTTTTTTGCGAGGTTTACTTCGAGCGTTTCCTTTCCCTCCGTTGGGATAAATAACGCACGGTGGCGACTCTTCTGTCAGCCGACGCCGATTTTCGCAGTAGCGACACTCCATATGAATGTGAGTAAACCTCTTATGCCATAACCATGATTCATTGTTTCTTGCCAAGAGACACCTAACATTTAAAGACAAGTTATCTAAGGAAATTAAGAAAATGTTATTAACTCTTTTACCTTTTAGCATAACTTCATGAGTAACTTCGTTTTCAATCAAGCATTCATTTTTAGTGAAGTTGATTTTGAAACCTCGGTCACACAATTGGCTAATGCTAAAGAGACTATACTTTATACCTTCCACATATAGGACATCTTCTATAGTTGTTGAAGGCGGTGAACCAACGATACCTACGCCAAGGATTCTTCCTTTGTTGTTGTCACCATAAGTAACAAATCCTTTGGCCTTAAGCGTTAGATGTGAAAATTTGCTTAAATCACCTGTCATGTGCCTCGAACATCCACTATCAAGATACCATTGATTTGAAGAGGTCTTCAAGCATACCTACAAAAAAGAGTTAAGTTTTATTAGGTACCCAAATTGCCTTGGGTCCTTCAAAGTTAGTTCCTTTCTTTACCCATACATAATGGCCTTAAGCAACACCAAAATTTCTAACATAACATGCATTTGGAGTATGACCTTTTATATCACAATAGAAACACATAGGCTCAAAGTTGCTTTTATATCTAGGGGGATAAGATTTCTTCTTATTGTTTCTTTTTTTTTTTGTCATATTGATGAACCATTTTATGATTGTCACCTTTTTCTATAGGAATTTGTTCTTTAGCTTTGACAAAGATGGTCTTCTTAGAAGTTTGTTTAGAAAATTTTGAGTAACCAAGACCACTTTTATCATTTGAGTATCTTTTATTACTAAGAACATATTCCAATCCAATTTGTCCCTTTTCATATCTTTCTAGGACCCTTTTTAATTGGACTATTTGAAAAGAAAGTGACTCACATTTAGTGCATGCAAATTTTTTAATTAATTCTTCTTTTTCATATTTAAAATTATTTTCCATTTTCTCAATATTTTCTTCTAAAGTTGATATTTGTTTCTTTTGAGATGAAATAGTTTTATATAGAATTTTGCATTCACTTAAAAGTTCATCAATTGCTCCTTGAGCATCACTATTAAAAATTGAAAAATCACTACTAACCTTATTGTCTTCATCGTCGGAATGATGTGATGCCATCAATGTTAGATTTGCGCTTTGATCACTATCGGAGTCTGATGAAGAACTTATTTCGTTGTCATCCCAAGTAATGTAGGCCTTTTTGTAATCCTTCCTTCCTTTGTGGTCACGATTCTTTGTGAGTTTAGGACATTCCAGTTTGATGTGACCTTGCTTTTCACATTCATAGCATATAATGTCTCCATTGGATGTTTATGTTTCTTTTTCTTTGTTCTTTGAAAACTTCTTTCTTCTCATATAACTAGAGTTTCTAATATTATTTTTTACACCAAAATATTTTCCTAGTCTTTTTACAAGAAGCATAAAATTTTCGTCCTCTTTGGGATTGTCTTCTTTCTCCACTTCTTCGGATTCAACTTTTAAGGCAATGCTCTTGGATTTCTTCTCTTGAATTTCATATTTCTCCAATCGTCCAAGTTCTGTCTCATATTCTTAGAGCTTTCCGAATAAAGTAGCAGATGTCATTATTGATAGACTTTTCTTTTCGGAAATCGCCGTCACTTTGGGTTTCCATTCTCTTGATAAAGACCTAAGCACTTTAAGATTAAGTTCACCATTTGTTAGTGTCTTACCAAGTGTATTCAAGTGATTTGTCAAATGCACGAATCTTTTCTACAAGTCTAGGATTGATTCTCCTGCTTGCATTCTGAATAACTCGTACTCTTGACTTAATGTATTTAATCTGGACTGTTTGACTTCGGCAGTTCCTTTGTGAGTTTCAACAAGAGTGTCCCATATTTGCTTGGCCGTTGTACATGTTGAGATGCGGAAGAATTCATCCATTCCAAGTGCACTTTGTAAGATATTTGTCGCCTTTTTGTCATAGAGAACCTTTTTCTGATCATCATCATCCCATGACCCTTGCGGTTTTGCTGAACCAACTCCGTTGACAACCGTTGTAGGAATAATAGGATCATTTTGAACAGCCTCCCATATTTCACTTCCTTGTGCTTCTAAATGTGCCTTCATGCGGATCTTCCAGAAGTCAAAATATTCACCACAAAACAAAGGAGGCTTGTTGCTACTACCACCATCTCTGAATACTAGATTGTTATTTTTGGAAGCCATCTGGATCAAATAGGAACAGGTTACCTATCACCTGCTCTGATGCCAATTGTAACTTGTAAATGCGCCTAAGAGGAGGGGGTGAATTAGGTTCTCAAAAATTATGTTCAATCTTTTTCTGATTCTTGATTCTTTTAAGGTTAAGATGTTAAGGACTTAAAAGTAAAGTGCGGAAAGGAAAAAGTGATACAAGAGATTTATAGTGGTTTCCCTCACACTCCGAGAGTACTCCACTCCCCTTTTGACTCGAAAGAGATTTGACTATAGTTTAGAATGATTGTATAGCCTAATCATACCAAAGGTGAAGCATACTATCTAATCTATAGGCAACTAAAGTGTAGAAAGAACAATCCTCTTCAAACACTCACTTGTTTCCAACAATCCTGGACAACAAGGTAATACAAAAGATAATCTTTATATAAATTTGATGTTTTGAGAGTATAATGCTATCAATCTTCAGGATCGATCTTCTTCTTGAAACAAATATCACTCAAAAGAAATATACAAGTGTTCTTGGAAAAGTATGAGATGAAGCTGTGATAATGTGTAAAATTTATTCAAAAGTTTCTCTCAAAAATCTGTTTGTGTGAATACTTTAAGAAATATTGAAAGATGAAGAGAATGAGTGAATTTGATGATTAAGTTTCTTGGAGGTGAATTGAAATTTGAAAACTGATATGTATTTATACTGTATAATACACCTTTACATAGGGGTATAATTTTATGCAGCAAAACCGTCAGAAAACAAATGAAAACAATGCATATTTTCATGAAAAGCTGTCATTTTTCGCTTACTGCTTCAGGGTTAATCGGTTAACCATATAGGTTAATCGGTTAACCATATAGGTTAATCAGTTAACACCCTTTTAGCGTTAGAAAATATTCAAAAACAACAACTGTTAAACGGTTAACCATATAGGTTAATCGATTAACACTGTAAGTAATTCAGCAAAAAATTAATTTTAAAAACCGTTAACCGGTTAACCATAGGGGTTAATCGGTTAACACTGAAAGTTTTTCAAAAAAAATTAATTTTAAAAAAGAGTGAGCTACTAAAAGTGTTTTAAAAGTCTTATGATATATGTGAAGTGAGAGATGAATAATTGAACACTTGTATAAGTATTTTAAATGATATTTGGTATACCTTTGAGTTGTTGTTCAATATTCTATCTTCAATACTTGAAGCTTGATTAGTATGTATGTGAAGCTTTGATCCATTTGACATATGCTAGAACACCATCTTGAAACTTGATGTCATTTGAGTCTCTTGCTTTTTTCATACACATGTTGTGTAGAAAACTTGTTGTCTTCATCAAAAAATTTATGCGCTTGAAGATCTCTTCTACATTTCTTTCGACCTTACCTACTTCAACCTTATAGTAACTCTGGTCAGTTTCTATATTTTCAACAATACCATCCTCTCTCCAGATGGAAACTCTATGGTGCAACGTCAATGGCATCACACTAATTTTTTGAATCCATTCATGCCCAAGGAGTAAATTGTAGTTAGCATTGGACGTGATGACCATGAATAGTGTTGGCCTTGAAGTAGAGCCTACTCATAAGTACAATTGGATCACACTTAAAATGTGACTGATCTTGCTTTTGTAGTTCGATAAAAACCATATCATGGGGTCGAAGGTCTTCATCAGGTTTTCCTATCTTTTTTAATAACGAATACATCATTAGATTAAATGTTAGACCTCCATCAACAAAGACTTTATTGACGGTCATATTGTCCACCTTCGCCATGATAAATAATGGCTTTAGGTGGTACATCATTCTAGGATCCGACCTTTTAAACATGGCCTGTTGGTCTTCGACTATGCCGTTATTTATAACATAGCAACAAAGAGGCTTGTGAATTACAACCTTGTCTTGCACATAGTCTTCTTCAGCCTCAAACACCTATGACACCCTGTTGTATTCAGTAGGCATCATAGAGATAATGTCGTAATTAATATGCAAGTCCTCTTCAGATTCTTCGTCGAAATTATCTTCAAAAATTTCTCATCCGTCTGAGGTGTATACTCTAGATCTTTGTCCTCGGGCTAAGGAGTGTATTGAGGCTCTTCCTCCTCAGGTTAAGGAGTGTACTCTAGGGTCCCGCCCTCAGACTGAGGGGAGTATTCATGCATTTTTGCTCTTACCCTGGACGCCCCTTTGCCCACACGGGCCTCCTTTAAGGATGTTCTTTGATTGGCTCTCAATTTTCCTTCCTTGTTCAATTTCTTCGAGTAAGGCTTCCTTTGAGCCTTTGACACAACCATGTTGCGCTTCGCCTCTAGGGCTTCATGCTTTGTTATAAAGGCTTCTCTTTCAGCCTTCTTCTTCCACTGGTGATACCTCCATTGAGTTTGCATCATCAGATTGTTCCCTTTGTAAGTCGGAGGGATACATGATTTTCCCTTCAAAATCTTCTGCTTGTTTTGATCTGACACCCTTACTTTGGGTTCGATCTCCTTCCACTTTGGTTGATTTAGCCCATCTAACTTAGAGGCTTCACCCATTTCTTCTTAGATACATTTGCTGGTGGCGAAAGGTTCTCTATCGAGGCTGTTGAAACTAGCTCCTATACTCCTTGTTCATGCGAGGGCCACCCCTATTGTTTGAAGTGAAACTTGGAGCATGGCTTCTTCCCTTGCTTCTTCTAGGATATAATCTCCTGATTCTTCGCCGCTTCTTCATAAAAAAATGATGATGCACCTTTGGCATATCATCGTCTTGGATTCATTCAGCTTGCAAAGGACCAAAAAATCAATCAACCCCTCCTCCGATTGGGGGTACACCATTTTCATGTCAAAATCAACAACAACATAGTTTTGCCCACCCTTTTCAACCTCCATGTTTAAGCCTTTAGTAGCTTCGACCATCAGAATCTCCACATGCTCGACATAGTGAGCATCCTCCGTCGGTATGGGGTTAGAATCCACCTTCATTAATGCTTTGGATTCTCGTAAAATTGTAGCCTGCCTTCTTTTATATCTTTTTGCACCAAATCTCTTAAAATCACACATTAATAAGTTTTATGACCTAGGAAACTATGATACTTACAAAAACTTATCTTTTTCCTTTGTTCTAATGGAGGAGTTTTTAGACCAGGACACACCATAATCTATCCATCTGTGACCAATAAATCAAATATTTCATCATATTTTGTTATATCAAAAGTATAAGTCCTAGTAGCAAACTTATCATTCTTGCTGGGCTCGACAGAGTTTTTCCTATTCGACGGCTTCAGCAATTTACATACATAAGAGGCCCTGGCTTAAGTTCAACCACATTGACCTCGCCCTCATAAGTATATTCCTCGCCTATGTCTGAAATGTAATCACCAGCTTCTACACAAGCGACCTTTTCTTTTTTTGTGATATTTATTCATTCTGGATTTTTCAGCTTTCAAGCGTTTGACCTGGCGAACTCTGTTGCACCCCAAAATTTGCCCAACTTTTTCTTTGGCTGGCTTTTGTTTCATTTCTTTGTTCTAGCATATTGCATAGCATATCATTGTTCATTTAACAGGGGATAAGGAGAGGTGTTCCTAGCAAAGGAAGGTTACCAAGAGTTTTGAGCCTAAGCAAGGGGGTTTTACTCAAGTATGAATGGTCATCAAGTCATCAAAAGGTGGTCAGTGGTCTTTGAGAAAGTTGATGGGTGTATGAGGATCAGCTCCTAACTTGGAGGCCAATTGAAGATCATCAGAGAGTTGTGCATTCATGATTATGGATATGGGATGATGAGAAAGCTCGTTGAGTGCTTTGAGAGCCATGTTGGAGCTTGTTCAAGTTGTTGTGTCATGGGGAAGAAGCCACAGTCAAAGGTGTTGCATCTAGGGTTTTCATCTGGTCAACCCTAGGTCAATTATGAAATCAAAGGAGATTAAGACTCAATTCCATGTATCTATGGTCATGGGATGTGGTGTTGAGGTATCTAAATTAGGGTTCTCAGTGTAAAATCCCCTATTTAGTGCCCAACTTCAAGACTACTTATCTCAAGATACAAGTCTCATATCATCTTGGCCCCAACATGAAACTTGTAGAGCATGTTTCTAGCTTTCATTTGAGTACTAGAAGTCATTCATCTGATTTCTAGAACTCAAGTTATGATGCTGGCAAGTTACAGGTCCTTAGATGAATGTGATTTTGGTCAACAAAAGTCAACCAACTTCCAAGCCACTTTTGACCTAGAAGGATGTTTCTCCTTGTTGCACCCTAAAATTTGCTCAACCTTATTCCTTGGATTCATGTTTCATCATCATTAGCATTTGCATGTAGAGTCATGTACATAGACTAACCATCTGCATAGCATAAGCATAGCAAGTCATTCACCAGGGGACCAAGTGTTATTTTCATCTCTAGAGGCCTAGCAAGAGGTTATTATTCCAATTCAATCTCATTCAAGTCATCAGGAAAGAATTTGAAAGCAAAGAGTTCAGCAGATCAAGCCTTGAGTCCATCTCCTAGCTGAGGGTATCTGAGGATCAACAAGAGGGTTATGAGCTATGAAGTGAAAGCATGGAGAGTATCTAGACATCTTGAGAGACTTATAAAGTCATTTGGAGAAGAAAACAAGTCATTGATGAAAGCACAAGAGCTATAGTTGAAGGCAGTCAACTAGGGTTTCATCTGGGTCAGCCCTAGGTCAACCCTAGGTCAATTGACTGACTTAAGAGGGCATTCAAGTCTATTGGAGAGATGTGGGGATCAACATTTGACATATGAAGAAGGATATGGAGATATGACAAGGAGAATTCAAGAGAAATCAAGGAGAAGAGGAGTTACTAAATTAGGGTTTCTCTGTAAAATCCCCTAGTTTAGGTCAAAGTTCCAAGCAAGATAAGTCAAAATGCTAGCTTCAAATGGCTTCTTGGCCAACATGAAACTTGTAGAGGATCTCAAGACCTTTAATTTGAGTGGTGGAAGACCTCAAGGAGATTTATAGAACTCAAGTTATGGTCCTTACAAGTTACAGGTCATCTGGGGTGTCTGAATTTTTGTCTGTGAAAGTGACTTGACTTCCAAGCTAGTTTTACCCCTCAAGGAGATTTCAAATGAATTCTTGGTCAACATAAGAATTGTTCCTCATTGTCTTAGCTTTCTAGAATGGTATGGCATGCCTTCATATGATGTGGAGAACTCAACTTATGGTCTTGACAAGCAAAGGGTATTTTGGGCATTTGTGAATTACAGGTCATTTTAACCTATACCCAAAACTCATACAAGGAGGCCTCAAATGGAAAAACTTACAACATCAAACTTGCTCCAAATGGGATTTTAAGTCTAGAAAGAAGGTCACAAGTTATTGGAGAAGCTCATAGCATGGAGTTGCATGATTGGTCAAAATATGAACTAAAAAGGCTTATAAAGTGAATAATTTCAAGTTGGAAAATGGTTTGGGAGATTTACAAGTCCAAATGGAGACTTCCAATATATGATTTTGAATGGAAAAACAATTCTAAGAACAATGGTTCACACACTTTTTTGAGTTTAGAAGGAAAAAATGAAGTTATCCATGGTTACTTGTAATTGAAGAAACATAATCAAAAATGAGCCAAAGTTTGAAAACAAGGGAATGTGCAAGATGGATCTAGAATGTTCATTTGGGGTCTATATATTCATGAAAGGAGAATTTGGCAAGGGTTGGCCTCATTTGCACCAAGAATTTCACATAATTTCTCACACTTTTTCATTGGAGTTTCATTGTAATTCTCTCAAAATCTTCACAAAATCATCATCCATATTGATTCAATTGTGCTCCATGATCATCATAGATCAGAATTGAAGCAAGGATCAAGTGATTATCATCCATTTTCGAGTGCTTCTTGCAAGGATATCAAAGTTGCCAAGTCAAGTGGATAGCATAATTCTGGCCAAATCTCATTCAAAGCTTGCATACAGAGTCAAGTTCATCAAGGATTGATCAAGATCCAAGTCTCAAAAGCCTCAAATCATCAATCTCCATAGCTGTTTGCAAGATTTTGCACAAGGTAAGTTTTCACTCAAACAGCTCGATCTAGTTAGTTAGGCATGATTTTGTTAGTGTAGAATTGATCTAGGTGGTTAGGAGATTAAGTTAGATGAATTTGGAGAGATTTGGTGATGGTTAGTGACAGGTGTAATGAACTGTTTGTGTTCGAATCTCTTGGATGAGTGTGTTATAATTGCAACTTGATAGCATGTGTTGATCTCCATTAGGTGTAGTTTAATTTAGGTTAAGTTTGATTGAGATTGGTGATGATGCATACCAGTGCATTTCAATGGTGGTCAGTATGTGATTCAATCGAATTAGTTGATGTGGTGAATTTCAAAGCGAATTGATGCCCTAATCTTGTAGAGGGAGAGATTTGGAACAGATTTCATGTTCATGGCATGTGGATTAGTGGCGTGTAGGATGAGAACAGAGAGGTAGAAAGTTGCTCGTGCATGGGAGCTTTCATGGCATCCAAACCCTAGTTGCAGGTCGTTTTGGAGAAGAAACAATCATGACCGTTCATGGTAGCTTGGACTTTTGACTTAGGGTAGGATCGGATGGCTGGTATTTGATCTGAATTTGGAGGGAAAGAATGAAGCTGGCCAAAACGCGCCGTTTCATTAATTGAAACGGGCGGGCCTGAGTGGATGATGCTATCCCCACCCCCAGGTTGTGAGCCCAAATCATATTCAACGTGTTTTCATTGTTATTTTCACCCCCTGGCATTTTATTCTATTTCTTTTATTTCTGAATGAAGCTGGGCCTTAACCAGAATGCTAAGCGCACCCCCCTGCTGTTGGCCCATTGTGATTTTGAACTGAGCGCGCCTACTCTTCATACCCCTCTCTCTTATTTTAATTCATTTCATTTTCTTAATTCATTTTATTTTACCAATTTTCATAAAATCATAAATAATTCATAAAAAATGCTTTTTAATCCATTCTTTTTACCATGTTTTCATTAAAATGTCTAGAATATTATAGGAAAATAAATTTTCATTTTTAGTTTTATTTCATATTTTTTACATATTTTCTAAATAAATGTCATATTAAATAGATTCATTTCATGCATCATTTTAATAATTTTTGTTCTCTCCCATGCTTTAATATTTTTTGATCATTCTTTTCATATTGTTTAGATGAGATATTAGGCTTATAGAAATATTTTAGTTCCCATTTTTAGAGGTTAATTTTAGGTGATTAATAGATGCTTGAATATCATGAACAAAACTAGGGTTTTTAGGTGACAACTTAGGAGTTTGATTTCATTTCCCTTAGGACTTAGGGTTTGAATAGATTAGTTATGGGACTATAGGGGCTATGGGTAGTTATTAGATCCCTTAGAAAAGTTAGGATTCCCCTACTGCTATTATTACTGTCTGTATATCTGTTGTTTGGTGTGGTGTGCCCTCTGGGGTTTATTGATTGTTTGTATGGATATTGGGTTTGTCTGGGGCCCTGGGGAAGCTGAAGATTGGTGGAGATGAAGCCATTGAAGAGTCAAATGCTGAAGATCAACTGTCAGAGTTGAGGAGGAGTTTCTTGCTAGCAGTTGCTGAGGAGACTAGGGTTTAGGAGCTAGGCAGAGCTCTAGGTTAGAATGATTATTTCTCAAACATGGATTGCCTTGTCTGCATCCATTCTTCTCTGTGATTCAGAGTCTCTCTAAGACACTCACCCCCTTCCTTGGGAAGGCTTGGTGATAGTGTCTATGAGATAGAACTCTTGAGAGAAAATGTCTCTTGTGTTAGAAGCAGTCTGTTCACCACCTTTGGTAGTCAGCTGACTGCTTAACACCCAATTCACTCTTGTGACTAATCCCTCATCCTGGAGGTTTGAGCTTGAAGAAAAGCCATTGCAGATGGAAGACTGATGATCAAAGCCATTGTCTGAAGGCCATGAAGATGGATATTGATGCTTGTTGAAGCCTGTAGATGATTGGAGATTGCTTGAAGCCAGTTGTTGATTTAGAGCTGCTGATGCTGTTTCTTTTGCTGTATTTCATTTGCTGATGTATTGATTGGTTTTCTGAACTGTATTGTTTGCTGTTTACCCTGCTGGGTTGAGAGTGAAGTCTGTTCACTTTCGCCTATTGTTTTCTAGGTTCGAGGTTGAGTGGGACTCCCTTGCCTCGCTTGTATTGTTGCATCCATGCATTTTACTGTTTTACTGTATATATCTGATATTGTTTCTGTTTCTGCCTATCCCTTAGGATCTCTGTTTCTCTCTGTGCAAGAGAGGAGCATGATAGACACTAGGTCTTAACCCATGCATGATAACATTAGGTTAGTTTGTTTCCCTTCGCAACCGTAGGTTAGAGTTCTGTCTCTTTCTTTCTCAAAACAAACAGAAAAACACATAAAGATTTCAAACACAATAAAAGACACTTCTTCCGTAAAAGAATGTGAACTCACCAAAACGTCATTTTTGTCCGCTTGGACCGCTAATCAGAAAACCTTTTTCAGAAGGAATAAAATCAACCAGGACAGACTTGTGTCGTACGTGGCCCGAACTACGTTTGCTCTGATCTTCCATGCAGTGTGGAAGTACGTAGGCATAAGATGCGATATCCTAGCGAGCAACCTTCCCCTTCTTTCCCGTAGGTAGGCGAACTACGTTGACTCTGATTTCTCGTGCCAGACGGGAATACGTAGGCATAAAGTGCGATACTTTGCCGAGTCATTTTTATTTTCGTTTTATTTTCTTTTTCACCCTTGACCTATAGTTTAGATAGAATAACAATCCATACCCGAAAACAAGCGTGGATCCCATCGAGTACGATGGACGTGAGGGGTGCTAATACCTTCCCCTTGCGTAACTGACTCCCGAATCCAGGTCTTGGTTGCGATGACCATACCTTTTCCCGTGTTGTGCGAGGTTTACTCTGAGCGTTTCCTTTCCCTCCCGTGGGATAAATAACGCACGGTGGCGACTCTTCTGTTCAGCCGGCGCCGATTTTCGCAGTAGCGACAGCTGGCGACTCTGCTGGGGATCCAACGTCCCCTGGCTGCTAAGGACTGCGATGGTTCTTATGCATTTGGGATCCAACGTCCCTTGAGAGAGTCAATCCTAGCGCTTGTTTTCCCGTCGAGGATTTTGTATGGAGTTATTGTATATTTCTAACCTTGTATTTTCCAGCTTTATATATATTGTTTATTATTGCTATATCTGGGGTGTGACGGGTGTTCTGATATTGAGAGATAAGCCGGACCTGGGCTTGAGTGCACCTAGAATTAGAGTAGAAATTAGTGGGCGCCCGCTTGCTTTGCTTGCTTTGGTGTCCCATGAAATCTACACTCAGACGAGGTTCCTCTGGTTGGCCTCCTGCCCCTTCCTTTGGTTGGCGTGGGTTGCTGGTTAGTTGGATTGTCGACTCTGGGGACCGATCATTTGGAAGTTGGCTGAGTGAGGCCTCTTCAGGAATTGATGATGCCACTCCTTCTGGGAATCGTATCATTAACCCTGAAAGTCTGTGACGCTGACGACCGCATAGGATGCCGTACCTTGTGCCAGTTATAGGGCCGCCCACCTGTGAGGGGATTTGGGGTTATGCAGGTAACTAGACCTCCAGATTACCGGTTATTTCTTGATCAGAGATCCTGGTTATTTATGGAGAGTTCTGAGGTCTGTCAGAGACCATTTGGAGATTTATTCTGAGGTCTGTCAGAGACCATTTGGAGATTTATTCTGAGGTCCGTCAGAGACCATTTGAGAGGTGTATTCTGAGGTCTGTCAGAGACCAATTATGGATGGGATTTGAGGTCTATCAGAGACCAGGTGGAGTCTGTCAGAGACCAGTGTTGGAGTTCTATTTTAGGTCTATCTGAGACCAGGGTTGATGACTTCTGGATGGTCTATCTGTGACCTTTCTTGATTGGGTTTAGGCTATTCAGCTGCAGCTTTGGTCCCTGTTGAATGTTACTTGCATTGCATCCCTGCATATACATTATCATTTGCATTTCACTAACGTGTGTCTGTGCTGCAGGTGCATTTGCATTTCCCTAGTTCTAGTGCCCAGACTTCTGAGTGTTTGATCATGACTAGCCTACGGAGAACGGTTGCTTACAAATTGCCTACGCCTGATATTGTTCCTTTACTGGGGTTGATCTCTCTTGCTGATGAGGGTGTTCGTAGGAGTTTCCGGATGAGCTATGGTAGATTATTGAGATTGGTGTGCAAACCTACAGAGACGGAGTTAGATGGGCTGTATGCTTTGATGCAATTCTATGACCCTGCTTTGAGGTGCTTTACGTTCTCTGACTTTATTATGGGGCCAACTCTGGAGGAATACGCTGAGTATGTTGAGCTGCCTGTGCAGAACCAGGTTCCATTCATTCATTATGATGCCAAACCCAAGCCGGAGGAATTGGCAAAAGCCCTGCATGTCGACGCTTCTGAACTTGTGACTACTGTTTCCCGTGGAGTTCCCGGATTCTCATTTCAGTTCTTAGTGGGTAAAGCCCAAGAGTACGCCAAGAATGGGTGCTGGGTTGCTTTCAATGCTGTGTTGGCCTTGTGCATTTATGGCATAGTACTATTCCCCAATATACCGGATTTTGTGGACTGCGATGCTTTCTACTTGTTTGCCGCTGGTAATCCTGTACCTACTTTACTCGGAGATCTCTACCACTCGCTGCATTACAAGAATGAGAAGGGAAGAGGGAAGAATGTTCATCTGTGTGTGCCCTTATTGAGTATGTGGTTTGAGAGTCACCTTCCTAAGAGAGGATCTGCTGCAGAGACTACAATTCCAGTTGGTTGGCCAGAGCGTTTGATGAGGTTATCGTCGGAAGATATGGAGTGGTTTGATAGAGATTTGTTGGGATCGGAGCTCATCTTCAGTTGTTCTGGTTACCCTAATGTGCCATTGATCGGAAGAAAAGGGTGTATCAATTACAACCCTTCTCTATTCATTCGCCAGTTCGGATATGCGCTGAAGAATCCACCTCAAGAGGAAGAAGTACAGGAATCTCTGTACTTCACCGGTGACGTGAAGGGGGAGTTATTAGCCAAGTTGCGACATGCCTGGACGCGTATTAACCGCAAAGGGAAGCCGTTGTTAGGAAAGAATGACTGTCAGGCCTATGCACCTTATAGAGCTTGGATTCAGGAGAGGGCTAGTCAGTTGAAGATGCCATTTCCAGAGGCACCAATTCTTGTTCCTATTCCGGTAGAAGAGCCGACTACTGTTTCTAGGGAAGTCTATGAACAAGTTGTGAGGGAGAAAGAAGCCTTAATGAAGATTAATGAAGGGTTAGAGCAAGAGCTAGCCCAGGCACGCAGTGAGAAGAACAAGGCCGTATATGCTTTCCAACAACAGATTGAGCTGGTAAACAGGTTAGGAGCTGAGTTGACCGAGGAAAAGAAAAAGCGCGAACGTCTGGGGCAAGAGTTCAGAAGTTCCCATGACATGCTGGAAGCCAAAAAGAAGGCGCTCGACACAGCACACCGAGAGATATCTTCTTGCAACAAGACTTGGAATGCTACTCTCACCAACAACAAGCAGAGGGAAGATAAGCTAAAGCAGCAAATTTCCGACCTCGAAGAGAAGTTGAAGTCTAGCATCAAGAAGTGTGAGGAGGAAGTGATGAACCGGTATAGTGTCCAGCATGCCCTGAACAAAGCAATCAAATCCAGAGATGAAGCAGTGTCCCAGAAGCGGAAGTTAGAAGATTGCTTCGGAGAAGCGGCATGGGAAGAAACTGCTGAAGACGTACGCCGTGTTCTTAAGAAGAGAAACCAGCTTGTTGAAGGGCTGCTCGATCGACCAAGCCATCCGGAGACCAAGAAGTTGATAGAGGAGTACCAAACTTTTGGGAGGATTTGATCGTTCCATTATTTGTATGCTTTATTTGCATAGTGCTGACCATCACCAGGATTGTTGGTGGAGGTCATGCCATCTTTGTACTCTCAGTGATATTGTACCCTGGGCTTATTGATTCTCTCTGTTATATATGAGGCTTTCTATGATCCAGCTCCGATATTCCTATTGTCAACACTGTCACCGCACCGGCACCTTCGCACTAGAACTGGGGGAATGAACTTCCCTAATGCACAGACACATTGCATTGCATTCATATTCATCTTGCATAACAGGTAATCTTTGAATGGTGTCTTATCTCCTGCTTTGATCCAGGTACTTAACAGGATTCCAGATCAACATCCGCACCGCTATTCTACACGATCCAACTGTCGGAAAGTCATGGACCAGATTCAGAACGAGATGCAGGATGTACGCGAGAAGCTCGCCCTCTTCATGCAAACCATGGAGGCTATAGCAAAAGGGCAAGAGAACTTGCAGGCCATGGTCCAGCCTCTATTGGCTCGCAACGCTGGTCATGGTAACGAAGATCATCAGTCTGTCCGGGTTGATACTGCTCATGAAGATGGCACTCCCACGCCGGTGACTCCGCCTGTCGTCAATGTGAATGCTGCTAACGTCAACAACGCTACCGCTGCTGTGAATGGTAACGTCGGAGTTGGAAATGAAACTGCTGTCCATAACGCTGGGCTGGGTGATGTCCATGTGGGAGATAATCTCGGAGGTAATGGCTTTGTCAATACTGGGTTCGGATTCAACGATCAGGGGTTCGACAATACTGGCAAGTATGGCTTTAATGCTCAAGGCTTTGGGCAAGATGGTTATGGTATGGTCAATCAGGGCTACGGAGGTTTTGGAAACGGAAACGGTGCTGGTTTTATGGCTGGTGGTCCTGCTGGAGGTGTTCAAGGGTATGGCAACAGAGGCCGAGTTCCGGGGATGAATCAGGTCAGAGCTGGACGGAATAATGCATATGATGGATACGGGGCTGGAAACGGTATGTGGCAAGAGGATCAACAGGAAGACGCCTTCTCTGGAGGAGGCTTTGAAGGGCCGATGGATGATTCTCAAAAGATTAGAATGCTGGAAGAGCAAATGAAGGGAGTCCTAAACCAGAGTGCTGTGGGTCTGGACATGGCAACTATGGGCTTGGTACCTGGCTTGAGGGTGCCCATTAAATTCAAAGCGCCTGCGTTCGATAAGTACAAAGGAGATACATGCCCGAAAGTGCATGTACGAGCTTATTACAGAAAGATGTCTGCATACTCCACTGACGAAAGAATGCTCATGCATTTCTTTCAGGATAGCCTATCGGGTCCTTCCTTAGAGTGGTACATGGGGTTGGAGCCCACTGATATCAAAACTTGGAAACAATTAGCAGAGGCGTTTGTAGCCCATTACAAATATAACAGTGACCTGGCACCCAATCGGGTCCAGTTGGCCGGGCTTTCGCAGAAGAAGGGGGAGAGTTTTAAAGAATACGCGCAAAGGTGGCGCGATATGGCTGCCAGGGTTCGTCCTCCTGTGGAAGATAAAGAAATGAACGATATGTTTGTCGGCACATTCACCGGGCTGTTTCATGATATGTTGTTTCATACGTCTCTGGCTAGTTTTTCAGATTTGATTCTGATGGGTGAAAAGATTGAGCGGAACATTAAGCAAGGAAAGTTCCAAGTTGACGAGTCAGCTGCATCTGGCAGTAATAGGAAAGCTTATGGTGGGCGCCGTCAGGGCGAAGCTAGTGCTGTATTTGGAGGCCGAGGCCGAGGCCGAGGCAGGGGAAGAAATCAATATCGTCAGCAGCAGCAAGTGTCGAGTGTCACCATCCCGTATCAACAACAACCAATTCAGCAACAACAACAGGTTCAGCAGCAACCAATGCCACAGCAGCAGCAGCCTCAGCAGGGGGCACAGCAAGCTCAGAGAAGATTCCAGGGTGGTAAGCCGAGAAGGGTGTTCGAGAAGCCTCCCTCTAACTATGCTGATTTATTGCAGACCTTGTTGGGATTGAATCTGGTGGAGAAAAGAACCTTGGCACCGATAACGGGAACTCCCCCGTTCGGCTATGATGCAAATAGGCGCTGCGAGTTTCATTCTGGGGCCCCGGGCCATGATATAGAAGGGTGTCATGCTTTTAAGCACGTTGTGCAGGATCTCTTGGACAACAAGTCTATCAACTTCGGAACGACCGGTGCGAATATAGTCCAGAAACCTATGCCTAATCATGGGGCGAATGCCGTGCTGACTGAGGAAGGCCTGAATCTGATTATGAATGTTGATGATTTAAAGACGCCGCTGAGCGAAATAAAAAGCCGACTGTTGCAAGGAGGTGTTTACCCGGGTTGTAATGAGTACTGCTTAGATTGTTGGGCCCTGTCTGGGGGGTGTGAGGATCTGAAGAAAGGCATTCAGGCCTTAATTGATGATGGTATATTGCAGTTTGATAGAACAGCAACTGATGAGCCGGCAGGGGCAGTAGTGGATAATCGGAGTGATGTTGCCACAGTGACAATTCCTAGGAAGACGATCACCATTTCAGCACCAGCTCAGCGACCACCGATTACTATAACTAAAGCCGGGCCAATCCCGTATGAGAGCACGAAAGCGGTCCCATGGTCGTATGGGCTAGAGGTGTATTGTGACGGGATTAAAATCGATGTTAACAAGCAGTCCGCGGAGATTGTGGATAATGTTGTGGGCTCAGGAGGCATGACTAGAAGCGGCAGGATCTTTATATCTCCTGAAGTAGAGGCCGAAAGGCTAGCGAAAGGAAAGGGGAAAGCGGTTGAGAATGTTCCGATTCAAGCAAATGAAAAAGAAGCAGCATCTAAGGATGTCGAAGAATTCATGCGCTTAATTCGGAAAAGTGATTATAAAATCGTGGAGCATCTGCAGCAAACGCCATCCAAAATATCTATTCTGTCATTGCTGTTGTGTTCAGAGGCTCACCGAAATGCTTTGCTGAAAGTCCTGGACACTTCTTTTGTACCACAGGATGTCTCCGTGAACCAGCTAGAAGGAGTATTGGCACATGTAAATGCGGGCCACAGTCTGGGCTTTACTGATTTTGACTTGACTCCGAAAGGAAGGGATCATAATATGGCATTGCATGTATCTGTTGAGTGCAGAGGGTCGACAATGTCGCACGTATTGGTTGACACCGGGTCGTCTTTGAATGTGCTGCCTAAGAAGGCTATGATGAAGCTGGATGTTCGAGGGATTTTGTGTACACCAAGTGATTTGGTAGTCAGAGCGTTTGACGGCACGCGGAGAACAGTCTTCGGATCAATTACATTACCCCTGCAAGTGGGGCCGGAAGTGTTTGCAACGGAGTTTTATATCATGGATATACAGCCTGCGTACAGCTGCTTGCTGGGAAGACCTTGGATTCACGGGGCAGGGGCAGTTACGTCAACCCTGCATCAGAAGTTAAAGTATATGGTCGGAGACAGTGTAGTCACCGTGTGCGGAGAAGAAGACATCCTGGTCAGCCATCTTTCTTCGTTTAAATATGTGGAAGTCGACGGGGAGATCCACGAGACGCCATGCCAGGCATTCGAAGGTTTGCGCATAAAGGACAAGAGTCCCGGGCCAAGCAAAGTGCCAGAGATAGCTGTTTCTTCGTATAAAGAGGCTCAAGCGCTAGTGAAGGCAGGAGAAGCCACGGGCTGGGGCAAAGTATTGGACATTCCGGTGAAAATGGACCGGTTCGGACTGGGGTACCGACCGTCGTCATCAACTCCTTCTGGGGGGGCCCCTCATTTCAGAAAGTCAATCACCATCTCTGCCAGTGGAGCATGCCACGAATCTGTCAACGCTGCTTCAGAGTCAGATGAAGGGGACAGCGACTGTGATATGGATGCCTGGATTCAGCCAAGCACGCCAGGACAAGGACTGTGCAACTGGTCCATTCAGGAGCTTGTTCCTGTGACTTTTAAACAGTAATGCTTTGCTTTATTAATTGTTGAATAATCTGATGTCTTGCCCGGGGCATCAGGATTTGCTTAGGGCTGTGTTGTTATAAACATTGCTTCGTTAATCATTAAATAAATGGCGTTTTTTTCCATGTGCGAATACTGTAATCCCTGTCTTTCTTGTTTTGTATTTTTCAATAAAATGGCAACGTGGTTATCCGCTTTATACGCATTTTGAAGCACTTAACCCTTTCTTTTGCAGGATAACATTTTCAGATGACATCCTTGAACCACCTATGACTCGTCCCGACTTCGAGCACCCGGTGTTCCAGACCGAAGAAGAGGTTGTCGAAGATAGCGACGTTCCTGAAGAACTGTCTTGGTTGGTGAAGCAAGAGGAAAGAGCCATTCTGCCTCACGACGAGGTTATCGAGATTATCAACTTGGGGTCGGAAGGGGTTGAGAAAAATATTCGTATCGGAGCCGCACTGCAGAGTGATATCAAGCGAAAACTGGTTGAAATGCTCCGAGAGTATAATGATGTATTCGCTTGGTCGTATCAAGATATGCCAGGGCTCGATACTGATATGGTTGTGCATCGTCTGCCACTGAAAGAAGACTGCCCGCCTGTCAAACAAAAACTTCGCAGAACTCGCCCAGATATGGCAATGAAGATCAAGGAGGAAGTTCAGAAACAGTGGGACGCTGGGTTCCTGGCTGTGACGAAGTATCCCTCATGGGTTGCCAACATCGTACCAGTGCCAAAGAAAGATGGCAAGGTTCGAATGTGCGTGGATTATAGAGATTTGAATAAAGCAAGCCCAAAAGACGATTTTCCACTTCCTCATATTGACGTATTAGTCGATAATACCGCTCAATACTCTGTATTCTCCTTCATGGATGGCTTTTCAGGCTATAATCAAATTAAAATGGCGCCAGAGGATATGGAGAAGACTACTTTCATAACGCCTTGGGGAACATTTTGCTATAAAGTGATGCCCTTTGGTTTGAAAAATGCTGGGGCAACATATCAGCGTGCGATGACAACTCTCTTTCATGACATGATGCATAAAGAGATTGAAGTTTATGTTGACGATATGATTGCTAAATCCCAGACGGAGGAAGAGCATCTGGTGAATCTGCTGAAGTTATTTAAAAGGCTTAGGAAGTTCAGGCTGAGGCTGAACCCTAACAAATGCACCTTCGGGGTGAGATCGGGTAAGCTCCTGGGGTTCATAGTAAGCGAAAGAGGAATAGAGGTCGATCCTGCTAAAATAAAAGCGATTCAAGAAATGCCGACGCCTAAAACAGAGAAAGAGGTGCGCGGGTTTTTAGGGAGATTGAACTACATTGCCCGGTTCATATCTCACCTGACTGCTACGTGCGAACCATTATTCAAACTCTTGAAGAAAGATCAAGCTGTAACGTGGAACGATAATTGTCAAAAGGCGTTCGATAAAATAAAGAAGTATCTGCAGGAGCCTCCTATTTTGATACCCCCGGTGGCAGGAAGACCCTTGATAATGTATTTGACGGTTCTTGAGGGAAGCATGGGTTGTGTTCTCGGTCAACGCGACGAGACAGGGAGAAAAGAGCATGCAATTTACTATTTGAGTAAGAAATTTACGGACTGTGAATCTCGATACTCAATGCTGGAGAAAACTTGCTGCGCGCTAGCCTGGGCCGCCAAGCGTTTGAGGCAGTACATGCTGAATCATACAACCATGCTCATCTCGAAGATGGATCCGATCAAATATATATTCGAAAAGCAGGCGTTGTCAGGTAGAATTGCCAGGTGGCAGATGATCTTGACTGAATACGATATTCAATACGTCTCGCAAAAGGCAATAAAGGGGAGTGTGTTGTCTGAATATCTGGCGGAGCAGCCTATTGAAGAGTATCAATCGATGAGATTTGACTTTCCTGACGAGGATATCATGTATCTCAAGATGAAGGATTGCGAAGAGCCGTTACCAGACGAAGGACCAGAGCCGGGGTCCAAATGGCAGATGATATTTGATGGAGCTGTGAATGCTTACGGTAGCGGAATCGGGGCAATTATCACTACGCCGCACGGGTCGCACATCCCGTTTACTGCCCGATTGACCTTCGCCGTTACCAACAATGAGGCCGAATACGAAGCTTGTATAATGGGGCTTGAAGAAGCCATTGATTTGCGAATCAAACATTTAGACGTATACGGAGACTCAGCTCTGGTGGTGAATCAGATCAAAGGGGAATGGGAGACACGGCAGCCCAATTTGATACATTATATGAATTATGCAAGGAGATTGTTGCCTTTCTTCGACAAAGTTGAATTGCATCACGTGCCACGGGCAGAAAATCAAATGGCTGACGCCCTTGCCACCTTGTCTTCCATGTACAAGGTCAATTTCTGGAACGAAGCTCCCCAAATCACTATCTCTCGGTTGGACAGGCCAGCTTATGTATTTGCTATTGATGAAGCGTCTGATGGCAAACCGTGGTATGTTGATATCCTTAATTTCCTGAAGAATAAAGAGTATCCGGCTGGGGCATCCAGTCAAGATCAGAAGACTCTCAGGAGATTAGCGGGTAATTTCTATTTGAACCCGGATGGCGTCTTGTACAGAAGGAACCACGACTTGGTGTTGTTGCGTTGTGTGGACGAGAAGGAGGCAAAGCTTCTCATGGAGGAAATTCACGAAGGTGCCTTTGGTACGCATGCTGGCGGGCATGCTATGACGAGAAAACTGCTGCGGGCAGGATACTTTTGGCTGACGATGGAAACTGATTGTTTCAAATTTGCAAGAAAGTGCCACAAGTGCCAAATTTATGCTGACAAAATACATGTGCCTCCGAGTCCTTTGAATGTGATGTCATCTCCATGGCCATTCTCAATGTGGGGAATCGATATGATCGGAAAGATTGAGCCGACGGCTTCTAACGGGCATCGGTTCATCCTCGTAGCAATCGATTATTTCACCAAGTGGGTGGAAGCGGCGTCTTACGCAAATGTAACGAAGCAAGTGGTGGCTAGATTCATCAAGAAAGATATCATTTGCCGATATGGGATTCCCGAGCGGATAATCACGGATAATGGTTCTAATCTGAACAACAAAATGATGAAGGAGCTCTGTCAGAATTTCAAGATTGAACATCACAACTCCTCCCCTTACCGACCCAAGATGAATGGCGCTGTCGAAGCGGCCAATAAGAATATCAAGAAGATCGTCCAGAAAATGGTGGTGACGTATAAAGATTGGCATGAAATGCTACCTTTCGCTCTGCACGGTTATCGTACGACGGTACGCACATCAACCGGGGCAACTCCGTTCTCGTTGGTATACGGAATGGAAGCGGTATTACCATTGGAAGTTGAGATCCCTTCTCTGAGGGTATTGCGAGACGTTCAGCTGGACGAGGCAGAATGGGTAACGAACAGATTGAACCAACTGAGTTTGATGGATGAGAAGAGGCTAGCTTCTCTGGCATACGGTCGTTTGTATCAAAGACGAATGAAGAAAGCGTACGACAAGAAGATACTTCCGCGAAGCTTTCAGACGGGCGACCTTGTGCTGAAAAGGATTCTCCCGCCGCAAGCAGATCACAGGGGCAAGTGGACCCCCAACTACGAAGGGCCATACGTTGTCAGTAAGGTCTTTTCAGGAGGAGCTTTATTGTTGTCCACAATGGACGGGGAAGACTTTGCATCACCTGTGAATTCGGACGCAGTTAAAAAATACTTTGCTTAAAATAGACCCGCTGGACAGAAAAAAGAGAGTCCAGGCAAAAATGGGGCATCCTGGCGAACCAAAAACAGAATGAAAGGTTCGGGCAAAAGTTAGGGATAAAATTGAAAAAATGTACACCCGCGAAGTTGAAAACCTACACTGGGCGGCTTCGGCAAAAAAGGGTATCCCGGTGAACTGAAAACCCGTAAAGGGCGGTTCACGCAAAAGTTAGGGATGAGAAAAGCAAATGACTGCGGTCCGAATTTGATATTCAATGAGCATCAATGCGGGAGAATACGTTTGAGGAGTCAGTTATCGGATACAACCTCTTCAGAAGTGGGGATACCGGGAAAGTATTAGAGTCGGACGAGTCATGGGAGGATCAGTTCGTGATGTTCATCTGCATCCAGTTGCCGACATGTGTACAAAATTTAATTTGTCAATATTTATGCTTCTTGTGAATACTTGCATACTTGTATATTTGCTTTGTGTAGCTTCCTCTTTTCAGGAGTTACATCCCGTGTACAAAAACTCCGCCCATTCAGGGGCCCAATCAATGAAAATGTGTTATTCAGTACTTGATGCCTGTTCTTTACTGTTTTGCGCATGATAAAACGCCTAAGTTTACTGAAGCTAGCATGAGTATAACATTACTGGCCCTTGCCAACAATTGTTAAAGCTTTGAATTAACTGAGTGTAACGTCACTAACCTGAATCGATTTGGATTGCATAGGCTTGTCGTGTTGTGTTTGTGCTGTTGCAGGTTTCATAACCGTACGAGGAAGGTGATCAAAAGATTGCGATAGTGAAAGGCTTGATCCCCACGCAGGTCATGCATGTTCTTCCTGAAGAAGGATAGAATTCCCCAGCTAGCCGTAGCTTATCCAAAGGACGTGCTCTAGAGAAGTTACTCGTCCTCAGCAGAGTTTAGGGATTCTGAGATCGTAAGGCTGTATTCAGACAGGTTCATCTCCCCCCGCAGGGTCCTGCATTCTCCCCCGGTGGAGTCAGTTAATTTTCCCCGAGAGAATCATCCCATCCCCAGCGGAGTTCTCTCTTTTCAGCAAGTGTTCTTTCCTTCCAGTGGAATTCGAAGGTCAAGACTCTCCAAAGCAGAGTTGATGGTGGGTCCTGTCATTTATTTTGTCAGAGATACCGTGTGATATTAGTTCACTCTCCAGCAGGGGCTCAATCATATCAGGCGCATCTGCTATTCCCCAGCAGAGTTATATTCCCCAGCAGAGGGTTACTTCAACAAGACGGGTGGTTTGAGTTCCCAAATTCCCAGCAGGGTCGACTTCATCCTATCAGCATTTATTTTGCTGGAATAATTTTGTAGCATCAGGCTATCCCCGGCGAGTCGGCGTTACCCTTCCAGCATTTATTTTGCTGAAGTAGTTTCTGTACTCCAGTAGTTCAGGTGGAGAGAGCTCTTGCTCAAATAAATTACCAAACAATCAAGATCTCGGCAGGAGATATTCAATAATAATGTCAGTTTCGGCGGTATTCCCCACAGAGTTGTCATGATAAAATTCTCTTTGTCTCCAGCAAAGTCATTTATGCAAATGCATCTTATCTTCCCCA
This sequence comes from Lathyrus sativus, assembly GCA_963859935.3. NCBI lineage: Eukaryota > Viridiplantae > Streptophyta > Magnoliopsida > Fabales > Fabaceae > Lathyrus > Lathyrus sativus. Next base: position 362,911,325 of record OZ012739.1, read on the forward strand.
GCCAGAGTGGCCAGGATAAGAATCTCCTTAATCCCCAAGCAGAGTTTGTTTGTCATCAACGGGTCGCATGAATCAGAATTTCAGAGGCCACCGCCGGTTATCAGAGCAGGTGTCCGATAGTTGGTTTTCAGACATCCCCAGTAGAGTTCGTCTCGAAGTCGCTGTCACGTCAGTGCTGAGCAGTTTGTGGGAAAGGATCATTGAAGAATTAAGTCCTGACGTGGACCATTTACTCCTAGAATGACGGGGTTTCTTCAGAAGTGGGCGTCCTAACGTGGACAGGTTTGTTTTACCGGATTGGTAAGGTGTGTTAATCCTGACGTGGATAGATTCGGTCTTTTGAAATTTGGAGAAAGGGAGGTCATGACGTTGACAAAAGATTGGTTACTCTTCGTGTTGGTGTCCTGACGTGGATCATTTGTTTCCAGCAGATATCTGTATTCGTAATGGTGAAATGTGCGTCCTGACGTGGACAAGTTTGTAGTTCTTTGTGATGACAAGGTGCAAGAATCCTGACGTGGATAAATCTATCCTTTTTCGTGTTGTTGGCAAAGGGTAAGTCCTGACGCGGATATTTCCCCAGCAAGTCGAAGACGCGTGAGTCCTTACGTGGGCAAGTTATTTCCTCAGCGAGTCGAAGATGCCTGAGTCCTTACGTGGATAAATCAAGACGAGATCAGTGTCCTAACGCGGACAGATCAAAGAAACTATTATTCCTTACGTGGAAAGAAGTGGGTCCTAACGTGGACGATGTAGTCCTTACGCGGACGTATCAGAAGAGGTTTCCTTATGTGGAAATGACGGTATTCCTGACGTGGGAAAAAGAGAGTCCTTACGTGGACAGATTAAGATGGCGTTCCTTACGTGGAAAATGAGTCCTGACGCGGACAAATCAGAAAGAAGTTGGTATTCCTTACGTGGAAAGATCAGAGTCCTTACGTGGACATATCAAGAGCGTTCCTTATGTGAAAGAAAAATGGTTTCCTTACGTGGAAAGATGAGTTTATTCCTTACGTGGAAAGAGTGGAGTCCTGACGCGGACAGATCAAAGAAGGTATTCCTAACGTGGAAAGACGAGCATATTCCTTACGTGGAAAGAGCGGAGTCCTGACGCGGACATGTCAAATGGCATTGGAGTCCTTACGTGGACAGATTGATGTAGTTCTCTTTACGTGGAAAGAAGATTGCTTCCTAACGTGGAAAGACAGGTGTTATTCCTAACGTGGAAGAGTTTTTCCTAACGTGGACGATTCAGTTTACGGAAATGCAGGTGAATTATCCCCAGCGGAGTTGCCGAGATTTTCCTGGGTTGACAGTAAGTGGAGTCCTAACGTGGACAAGTTTTAGTTGAGATTTCTTCGTGTTGATGACAGACAGAGTCCTAACGTGGACAAGCAAGCAATCTGTTATGACAAAATCCTCTTCAGGACGATGAAGACCAATCCCCAGCACGGTCGTGCGAGATCAGTGGGTTACTCTAACAGTCAGATTCAGCTGACGAATGTCGTTCCTCAAGCAGGAGCGCAGTTTATTTCTGCGGTTGGCAAATTTCTGGTTTCACTAGTATTCAACCGTCTCGTACCGCGAATGTCTGAAGGCTCCGGGCTCTTCATCCAATCGGGTCCAAGTCGCTTGAATAGGGGCAGCTGTTGCACCCTAAAATTTGCTCAACCTTATTCCTTGGATTCATGTTTCATCATCATTAGCATTTGCATGTAGAGTCATGTACATAGACTAACCATCTGCATAGCATAAGCATAGCAAGTCATTCACCAGGGGACCAAGTGTTATTTTCATCTCTAGAGGCCTAGCAAGAGGTTATTATTCCAATTCAATCTCATTCAAGTCATCAGGAAAGAATTTGAAAGCAAAGAGTTCAGCAGATCAAGCCTTGAGTCCATCTCCTAGCTGAGGGTATCTGAGGATCAACAAGAGGGTTATGAGCTATGAAGTGAAAGCATGGAGAGTATCTAGACATCTTGAGAGACTTATAAAGTCATTTGGAGAAGAAAACAAGTCATTGATGAAAGCACAAGAGCTATAGTTGAAGGCAGTCAACTAGGGTTTCATCTGGGTCAGCCCTAGGTCAACCCTAGGTCAATTGACTGACTTAAGAGGGCATTCAAGTCTATTGGAGAGATGTGGGGATCAACATTTGACATATGAAGAAGGATATGGAGATATGACAAGGAGAATTCAAGAGAAATCAAGGAGAAGAGGAGTTACTAAATTAGGGTTTCTCTGTAAAATCCCCTAGTTTAGGTCAAAGTTCCAAGCAAGATAAGTCAAAATGCTAGCTTCAAATGGCTTCTTGGCCAACATGAAACTTGTAGAGGATCTCAAGACCTTTAATTTGAGTGGTGGAAGACCTCAAGGAGATTTATAGAACTCAAGTTATGGTCCTTACAAGTTACAGGTCATCTGGGGTGTCTGAATTTTTGTCTGTGAAAGTGACTTGACTTCCAAGCTAGTTTTACCCCTCAAGGAGATTTCAAATGAATTCTTGGTCAACATAAGAATTGTTCCTCATTGTCTTAGCTTTCTAGAATGGTATGGCATGCCTTCATATGATGTGGAGAACTCAACTTATGGTCTTGACAAGCAAAGGGTATTTTGGGCATTTGTGAATTACAGGTCATTTTAACCTATACCCAAAACTCATACAAGGAGGCCTCAAATGGAAAAACTTACAACATCAAACTTGCTCCAAATGGGATTTTAAGTCTAGAAAGAAGGTCACAAGTTATTGGAGAAGCTCATAGCATGGAGTTGCATGATTGGTCAAAATATGAACTAAAAAGGCTTATAAAGTGAATAATTTCAAGTTGGAAAATGGTTTGGGAGATTTACAAGTCCAAATGGAGACTTCCAATATATGATTTTGAATGGAAAAACAATTCTAAGAACAATGGTTCACACACTTTTTTGAGTTTAGAAGGAAAAAATGAAGTTATCCATGGTTACTTGTAATTGAAGAAACATAATCAAAAATGAGCCAAAGTTTGAAAACAAGGGAATGTGCAAGATGGATCTAGAATGTTCATTTGGGGTCTATATATTCATGAAAGGAGAATTTGGCAAGGGTTGGCCTCATTTGCACCAAGAATTTCACATAATTTCTCACACTTTTTCATTGGAGTTTCATTGTAATTCTCTCAAAATCTTCACAAAATCATCATCCATATTGATTCAATTGTGCTCCATGATCATCATAGATCAGAATTGAAGCAAGGATCAAGTGATTATCATCCATTTTCGAGTGCTTCTTGCAAGGATATCAAAGTTGCCAAGTCAAGTGGATAGCATAATTCTGGCCAAATCTCATTCAAAGCTTGCATACAGAGTCAAGTTCATCAAGGATTGATCAAGATCCAAGTCTCAAAAGCCTCAAATCATCAATCTCCATAGCTGTTTGCAAGATTTTGCACAAGGTAAGTTTTCATTCAAACAGCTCGATCTAGTTAGTTAGGCATGATTTTGTTAGTGTAGAATTGATCTAGGTGGTTAGGAGATTAAGTTAGATGAATTTGGAGAGATTTGGTGATGGTTAGTGACAGGTGTAATGAACTGTTTGTGTTCGAATCTCTTGGATGAGTGTGTTATAATTGCAACTTGATAGCATGTGTTGATCTCCATTAGGTGTAGTTTAATTTAGGTTAAGTTTGATTGAGATTGGTGATGATGCATACCAGTGCATTTCAATGGTGGTCAGTATGTGATTCAATCGAATTAGTTGATGTGGTGAATTTCAAAGCGAATTGATGCCCTAATCTTGTAGAGGGAGAGATTTGGAACAGATTTCATGTTCATGGCATGTGGATTAGTGGCGTGTAGGATGAGAACAGAGAGGTAGAAAGTTGCTCGTGCATGGGAGCTTTCATGGCATCCAAACCCTAGTTGCAGGTCGTTTTGGAGAAGAAACAATCATGACCGTTCATGGTAGCTTGGACTTTTGACTTAGGGTAGGATCGGATGGCTGGTATTTGATCTGAATTTGGAGGGAAAGAATGAAGCTGGCCAAAACGCGCCGTTTCATTAATTGAAACGGGCGGGCCTGAGTGGATGATGCTATCCCCACCCCCAGGTTGTGAGCCCAAATCATATTCAACGTGTTTTCATTGTTATTTTCACCCCCTGGCATTTTATTCTATTTCTTTTATTTCTGAATGAAGCTGGGCCTTAACCAGAATGCTAAGCGCACCCCCCTGCTGTTGGCCCATTGTGATTTTGAACTGAGCGCGCCTACTCTTCATACCCCTCTCTCTTATTTTAATTCATTTCATTTTCTTAATTCATTTTATTTTACCAATTTTCATAAAATCATAAATAATTCATAAAAAATGCTTTTTAATCCATTCTTTTTACCATGTTTTCATTAAAATGTCTAGAATATTATAGGAAAATAAATTTTCATTTTTAGTTTTATTTCATATTTTTTACATATTTTCTAAATAAATGTCATATTAAATAGATTCATTTCATGCATCATTTTAATAATTTTTGTTCTCTCCCATGCTTTAATATTTTTTGATCATTCTTTTCATATTGTTTAGATGAGATATTAGGCTTATAGAAATATTTTAGTTCCCATTTTTAGAGGTTAATTTTAGGTGATTAATAGATGCTTGAATATCATGAACAAAACTAGGGTTTTTAGGTGACAACTTAGGAGTTTGATTTCATTTCCCTTAGGACTTAGGGTTTGAATAGATTAGTTATGGGACTATAGGGGCTATGGGTAGTTATTAGATCCCTTAGAAAAGTTAGGATTCCCCTACTGCTATTATTACTGTCTGTATATCTGTTGTTTGGTGTGGTGTGCCCTCTGGGGTTTATTGATTGTTTGTATGGATATTGGGTTTGTCTGGGGCCCTGGGGAAGCTGAAGATTGGTGGAGATGAAGCCATTGAAGAGTCAAATGCTGAAGATCAACTGTCAGAGTTGAGGAGGAGTTTCTTGCTAGCAGTTGCTGAGGAGACTAGGGTTTAGGAGCTAGGCAGAGCTCTAGGTTAGAATGATTATTTCTCAAACATGGATTGCCTTGTCTGCATCCATTCTTCTCTGTGATTCAGAGTCTCTCTAAGACACTCACCCCCTTCCTTGGGAAGGCTTGGTGATAGTGTCTATGAGATAGAACTCTTGAGAGAAAATGTCTCTTGTGTTAGAAGCAGTCTGTTCACCACCTTTGGTAGTCAGCTGACTGCTTAACACCCAATTCACTCTTGTGACTAATCCCTCATCCTGGAGGTTTGAGCTTGAAGAAAAGCCATTGCAGATGGAAGACTGATGATCAAAGCCATTGTCTGAAGGCCATGAAGATGGATATTGATGCTTGTTGAAGCCTGTAGATGATTGGAGATTGCTTGAAGCCAGTTGTTGATTTAGAGCTGCTGATGCTGTTTCTTTTGCTGTATTTCATTTGCTGATGTATTGATTGGTTTTCTGAACTGTATTGTTTGCTGTTTACCCTGCTGGGTTGAGAGTGAAGTCTGTTCACTTTCGCCTATTGTTTTCTAGGTTCGAGGTTGAGTGGGACTCCCTTGCCTCGCTTGTATTGTTGCATCCATGCATTTTACTGTTTTACTGTATATATCTGATATTGTTTCTGTTTCTGCCTATCCCTTAGGATCTCTGTTTCTCTCTGTGCAAGAGAGGAGCATGATAGACACTAGGTCTTAACCCATGCATGATAACATTAGGTTAGTTTGTTTCCCTTCGCAACCGTAGGTTAGAGTTCTGTCTCTTTCTTTCTCAAAACAAACAGAAAAACACATAAAGATTTCAAACACAATAAAAGACACTTCTTCCGTAAAAGAATGTGAACTCACCAAAACGTCATTTTTGTCCGCTTGGACCGCTAATCAGAAAACCTTTTTCAGAAGGAATAAAATCAACCAGGACAGACTTGTGTCGTACGTGGCCCGAACTACGTTTGCTCTGATCTTCCATGCAGTGTGGAAGTACGTAGGCATAGGATGCGATATCCTAGCGAGCAACCTTCCCCTTCTTTCCCGTAGGTAGGCGAACTACGTTGACTCTGATTTCTCGTGCCAGACGGGAATACGTAGGCATAAAGTGCGATACTTTGCCGAGTCATTTTTATTTTCGTTTTATTTTCTTTTTCACCCTTGACCTATAGTTTAGATAGAATAACAATCCATACCCGAAAACAAGCGTGGATCCCATCGAGTACGATGGACGTGAGGGGTGCTAATACCTTCCCCTTGCGTAACTGACTCCCGAATCCAGGTCTTGGTTGCGATGACCATACCTTTTCCCGTGTTGTGCGAGGTTTACTCTGAGCGTTTCCTTTCCCTCCCGTGGGATAAATAACGCACGGTGGCGACTCTTCTGTTCAGCCGGCGCCGATTTTCGCAGTAGCGACACTCCTCACCTTGACAAAAACATGAAAGTTGTTCCTCATGATCTTATCTTTCCAAAGAGTACTAGAAGTCCTTCATCTGATTTGTAGAACTCAAGTTATGAGGCTTACAAGTCAGGGGTATTTTGGGAAAGTAAGATTACAGGTCATTTTCATTATAGGTCCATTTCACAACCTTACACACTTCAAATGAAAATCTTTCCAACATCAAATGTGCTCCAAATGAGGTCAATTTCATCACCAAACCATCTTATGTCATGGTTGAAGCTTGGATTGAAGAATTCATGAAGAAACTTCCATGGAAAAAGCCTTAAAAGGGGAAAATCAAATTAAATGCATTTTGGATCATTTTGTACCAAGTTTATGCATATTTTGAGTGCAAAACACAATCTAAACACAATGGCATTTTTATAATTTGAATTTGATGAGTTTTGGTACGCCATTTCCAACTTTACTTCAAGCTTAAGCAACACTTTCAATCCACACCATTGAGATCAAACAAGGGATCAATCTCAGCCATTGAGATACCCTACACCATGTGCAAGCTACCTGAGCTGATTTTCAAGCCATAGAAGTGCTATTTTCGTGTGAATTTGAAGGCTCCATGTGCAAAAAAATTGATTTTCATTTTGGACTTAAACCACTGCAATTGGGCTTTCTCTTCCTCAAAATCCATTGTATATAAGTTTAGGAAGCTTCACAAACCCTCAGAAGGCGTTTTGGTGAAGAATTGGCAGAGAACACACTTGGAAAAAGCTCAAGAAAGTGAAATACGATTTCCCAGATTCAATCATTTTCAAGCCAAATTGAGTGAATCAAAAGCTTCAATGAAGATCAAGGAGTGATTTCTGGTTCATTTCCAACAAATTCCATCAGGAATTGAAGGCTCAGTGGAAGCTCTCCACTAGGTATCTTCAATTCAACTTTTCTCTTTATTTATGATGAGATTGTCTGCCATTTTTGCATCATTGAGACCTAGGAACTGTGTAGATTAATTACAACTAAAATTGTCTGGTATTGGTGACAATTTGTGTGTTGAGCTCATTTCTGGATGCTTTCGATCTGGCTTGTGTGTTGCTTAAAACTGAAAATAGATCACATATTCGTGATCTACGTGATGCGAGGTTGATTTTAGACTATAATTTTGTTCATTTTGGTTCAGTTGTGATTTTTGTGTGTTGTGGTTGGCCGGAGAAGACAACTGGCGCCGCCGCCTGGATCATCTTCTTCGGCGTGCTTCTTTTTCCCCTCCATTTGCCATTTTTAAACATGGCCTGAACACGTGGCTGGCTCCTTGCCCTCAGATATGCTTCCTTTTAATCTCATGGCCACAAACAAGACCTATCGTATGTCTTTTCTGATTTGCCTTACAAGATCTCCATGAAATGTTGCGTTTCATTTAAGTGGCTTGCCTGAGCCACGTGGCTTATTGTTGTCCCTTTGATCTGGTGACTGCTTGATCCTATGGCCATTATTGCGTTTCACCATGCGTGTATGTTGACTTTGTCTCACCTGATCATTTGGAGTCCAACGCCTTGGTTTGGACTGGGCTTGTTATTGCTGCTTGCACCCCCCTGAGCTGGCCCATTGGGGTTTACACGTTGCTGGATTGCTTTCTGCACCTTTTATTTGTTTTTTCTTTACTTTTTTTATTATTTTTATTTTTATTTTGTTTCTGTTTAGATTTAATTCAATTTAAAATACTTCCAATGGTCTAAAAATTCCACAAAAATATGTTTTAGCAGCTTTGAGATGTCCTCTGATTTTAGAAAATTTTTATTTTGTTTTTTTGTTTTATTTTCAATTAAAAATAGAATTAAACATTGGAATTGGTTTAAGTGAGTTAAATCTTGACATGTGTTTGTTCTTATTTTGTTTCTCTCATTTCCTTTTGATCCACTGACTAAAAATTCATCCTCATGTCCATGATGAGTTGATGAATTTTTTAGGACCATTTTGCCCCTGTTGGTTGACTTTTTGGTTGACTTTTGGTGCTTTTCTTTTGACCCTCGACAATCCTCATTCACAATGGAACACCCTTGTGAATCAATTTCTTTGGTGGGGTTGTGAATTGATTTTGATTGTAATCTTTTGGTCTCTGTTTGCCAATATGTTTGGGTACCTTGTGCATTTTATTTGATCATTTTTGAATCATTTTCCTAATTTTGGGATAACTTGCAAGTCAAGTTACCCCAAAGGGAGGTTCATACATACACATTGACCTAGTTTGCCTTGGATATGACTTTGATGGATCCTTTGAGCCTTTGATTCCTTTTGATTAATGTTTCTAACATGTTAACGTTGTTGGTTGCTTAATTTTAGGTCATGATATTGTGTTATGCTTGTTCATTTGTGTGTTTCTTTTGTTGCTTCCATTTAGGGTTTCCATATGTGACATGTTTGCATTGTTTGTGTGATATCTCCTTTGTGTGATTTTTTTTTGTGCATTTCTTCTCCTACTTTCTTTTTTTCATTTCTCGTGTGCATGCTTGGTTGAGATGAACTTGTGGAGGCTACTGCCCCACACTATTTTCCTCCCACTTTCATTCTACTTGTGCATCTTATGTTTGCATTTTCATTTGCATGTTCGTTCTTCTTCTTCTTCTTTCGCTTTTCTTTGCCATGCTCCCCATAAATTCTCTAACCTCTTGAGGTTACGATAGAAATTAGGTGTTTAACCATGCATGATAAGATTAGGTAGTTCCCTTTTGTATCCTGTCGCTACTGCAAAAATAAGGTGCCGGCAAAACAGAAGAGTCGCCACCTTTCGTTATTTATCCCTCAGAAAGGGAAAGGAAACGATCGGAAAAACCTGACGAAAAGGTATAAGACAAGGTCATCGCAACCATTGTCTGGGCTCGGGAGTCGGTTACGCAAAGGGAAGGTATTAGCACCCCTCACGTCCATCGTACTCGATGGGATCCACGCTTGTTGGTTTGTCTACGGGTGAAAAAACAATCTATCTACGGCTGCTAAAGCTAAACGGAAAGAACTGACTCTATAGAGCATCGCGCTCTATGCCTACGTATTCCCTCGTGCAATGGGAAAGTCAGAGTCAACCTAGTTCGGGAAACTACGGGGGAAGGTTGCTCGCCGAGATATCGCATCTCGTGCCTACGTACTTTCACACAGCATGAAATATCATAGCTTACGTAGTTCAGGCTAACTACAGGTAACCAGGGCGTTCTCGATCACACGGGGGTGAGAGAAAGGATTGACGATACTAGCGTACGCATTCTAGCAGTTAGGTGTATGCTGCTCGACCATTGGAGACTTAGGCGTTACCTGTTTGCGGTAGAACGAACATAGTATGTCATTGGTTTAGAGGCACGGTAACCTACGGGAACTAGAACTACGGTCTGGTCTCGATTGCGCTCGGGCAAGAGAAAGGGATATTAGTCGTCAGCGGGAAAGTCTCGATTGCACGACAGCGAGAGAACAAAGAAGTTAGTTGTTAGTGTGCTCGCTAGGATATCGCATCCTATGCCTACATATTCTTGTCTGGTACGAGAAATCAGAGTAGTTGTAGTTCATCTAACTACAGCAAAACAGAGGAAAAGGGAAAAGGGAGAAGGGAGCTCGCTAGGATATCGCATCCTATGCCTACGTACTCTCGTCTGGCACGAGAGATCAGAGCAAACATAGTTCGGGGATCTACGGGATACAAGTCTCGATTGCGCAGGGGCAAGAGAAGGGGTCTCAATCTCCTGAATGCGAGAGAAAAGGGTTTCGATCACACGGGTCGAGAACAAAGAGGAAGCAGGCTTACGCCTAAACGGGAAGGAACTCGGGACACACACGCAAGAACCTAAGGCGTAGGAGCGAATGTGTCGCATGTCACCCAAAGGGTACCACACTAAACACTCTAGACGATTGAGAGGAAACCCCTCAACTGTCATTTCCTACGTATCTAACGTTACGGCTCACAACACTCGACGGTTGCCTGAAGACTTGAATAAGAAAGATGATGTTGAACGAAGCGGCTCCGTTGGCTCCTGACATGCGCGCAAGCTCCATTCCAATCTTCTCCTCTCTGGATCCTTGATGAGGACGCTCGAATCAGGACCAATGTAACGCTTAGACCGTCATGGTTCGACTTATACGAGAAATCGAACTCTTAGAGGTAGCGTATTGATATCCGTGTCAAAGACAAGATAGAGAAATGATATCGAAAATCATTCTCCAATTGAATCATGTCACACGGCCAGCCAAAAATAAAATCGGAGATAAAATCGGATAAGAAAGAAATGAGGAGAGAAAATAGGAGAGAAATCCAATCACAAATGAAAATAGTATGCTACTCCTAGAATACGACAATTAATTTCTACTAGAAAATATTCTAAAGAAATACACAGGTAAATTGCATAATAGGAAATATAATGGAAATTCTATTCTATGCACAATATTCTATAATTTGCTATAAAGAAAATAGAATGAAAAATTCTATACTAAAATCTCTATAATATCCTAAAAACAATAGAATATAAATTCTATATTAAAATCTATAGTAAAAATATGTATAATATTCTAAACTATAAAACTAATCCCTAAAAGAAATTAGAAAAATAAAAACTACAATTATTACAATCAAATGTCCAATACAAGAGAAATTAAAAATTGTAAGGGGAGGGGGGTAGATTCTGAAAACAGGGGTGAAGCCTGAAAAAAACCACTGGGCCCAACCCACAATACACCAATCAGAAAAAAATAAAAACAGCAAAAAAAAAGGAGGTGCGCGCAGTGAAACGGGGGTAGCAACATGAAGGATGCCAGTTATTCGTTGGGCCCGGCCCAACACCAAAACAAAACACAAGAGAAAAAAAACAACATGGGGCGTATGAGAAAAACTGAGGTGTGAACTGGAATCGATTGGGCCACAGGCCCAATGAATTCAAACCGGTCCATGAGACTTTTCCCCTCCCAACTCCATTCAGAACCCTAGAACCTTCTTTCACCTTCACCGCCGCTGTTTGAACACTTCTCTCTCCCACTATCTTCGTTCCTCAGCCGAGATAAAACCACCTCCCACAAAATCCTCTCCATTCAAGAAACCTTTCTCCGTCTTCCAACTATTCTTTCAGACCTCACGCCCTCTTCATTTTCCGACTGTGGCACGCACAGATGTTGCTATTTGTTAAAAGTGAATTGATGAAGACGGTCGAGACGTAGATCCGTGGGGAACTTGATGTTGAACCTAGTTGAAATCCGGGAACGGTGTTGGATGAGTGGCGATGAACACGGGAAGATGACGAAATTCTCGCACGGATGATTTCTGGAAATTTCTGGGGAATTAGGTGAAGAACAGATGACGTTCTTGAATGGTGATGAACGGAGATCTCTGGAATCTGATGATCTGGAGAAGTTCTGAAGAAATCTGGAATCGGTGAATGTTGAAGGTTCTTGGATGATGAACACGAAGATCTTATGAAGGTTTCTGGATCTTCTGATGAACGTGGTTGAACATTTGTTGAAGAACATGGTGGATCTAGAAATTTGGTGAAGGTTTGTGAAGAGTGATGATGATTCTGGCGAAGTCTGAATGAAGGAACAGTGGAGATTTCTGGAGAATCATGAAAAGGACGATGAAGATTCTTGAAGATGAGTTTTCCGGCGACCGTTATGAGTTCCGGCGGGTGGTTACGGTGGATTCTGGCCGGGTTTGATTTCTCCGGTGGGCACTCCGGTCGTTTGCATGGCAGGCAGCGAGGGGAGAGGCTGGGACAGGTGGCGGAAAGGGAGGTGGATACGTATGGTGGTGGCAGTGTGACGGGGAGACACGTGGCCATGTGTGTGATGCATGCAGAGGTGAGGTGGTATGAGAGAGAACGGGACGCGTGTGGGAGGGAGACACATGCAGAGTGTGATGTGTCAGCCCCTCAGGGTGTGATGTGTCAATGGGAAATAAGGTGGAAAAGGTGAGTGTGCAACGCGTGGATCCCTTCTTATACGGACAAATGGCATAGTGGACTGGGCCTCCAAAGCTGACATTTGGCCCACACGGACAAAACTGGACTAAGCAATTAATTTGTCTCCAATTAACACTGCAATTAATGATATATAACAACTAAAGCTAATTAAGATGACTAAATCCTGATTAAAATCTAATTAAAAACTGATGTACTTAATTCTGCTAATTAAATGCAACTAAGATGACTAATGATGATTAACAACTCAATTAATGAAAAACGAAAATTAAGAGTCTGGACCCAATTAAAACTAATCAATCCAATTAAACTTCTTAAAATGCTAATTAACAGCTAATTAATATTCTAAAAAGAAATTAATCTAGAAAAATGATTTAAACTATATAAAACTCTATTAATATCTAAAAATGATTAAATCCACTAAATTCTAAACCACTTAACATCTAAAAAGAGATTTAAATCTACAAAATATCCTATTAATTTCTAAAATGAAACATCTAATAAATTCTATAAAAAAATTTAAAATCTAGTAAATCTAAAAATCTATTATATCTATTTAAAAAATTCTAGCAAAAGAATTATCCTATTAAAACTACTAAAAAAATCTATTTAATATCTAGAAAAAAACAATTAAATCTATTAAAATCTATTTAAAAATTCTAGAAAATAAGGGGAAAAAATCTAAAAATGCAAGGAAGGTCAATTAAATCGATTAGAAAAAAGATGTGCGAATACAGCGAAATAAACGGTAAAAAACGGGCACCGAAATGTCCTCAAAAACAACAGCGAGAGCTGAAAACACCGAGACGAGCACAACTTCCACAACAAAACCTGATTATTCGAACTGGTATGAAATGCCTGAAACGCCAGGGGAGGGCTGTAATCTCGATAAAGTCAATCTGACTGAAAACATGCAATGTAGGCGGTATGCAAATGCAAATGAAAAATGAGTCGAAACATAAGCCAAATTGCGAGAAGTGGTTGGTCAAATTTAGGGGTGCAACATATCCCAACTTTAAGTTCACTTTGCATGATGACTTTTAGGATTGATTAGTCTCCCATTAGTGTCCTTTCTTCTCTTCTCATCTTCAAACATTCGTAAAACACTTAATAAAGAATGACAAGTGTTGCACGCTACGAGCCTTAAGCTAATTGAGAAATGGTGATTGGGGGGCTTCCTCTCAATGACCTAGAGTGTTTAGTGTACACCCTTTGGGTGATATACGACGCATTCGCTCTTAGGTCATAGTCTCTAGTGCGACATGAGTTACAAATCAAATTCAAAACACTTCTTCTCTAAAAAACACAAAAACACTTCAAACTTTTTTCACCCTTTGGGGTTCCTAATCCAAGAAAATCTTTTTAGAAAAATAATGTTGTTAAATCTTAGTTCTATCGCAAATGGTAACGCCTAAGTCTCCCATGCTCGAGCTACATACACCAACTGCTAGAACTAATTGTTAACCCTACTCGGGCCTAAAAACATTTTGAACCAAACCGGTGTTCTTTTTAGACTGAACTACGTTTGCTCTGATCTTTCATACCAGATGAAAGTACGTAGGCACAAGACGCGATGTCTTGGCGAGCAACCTTCCCCCCTTTTCACCCGTAGTTAGTCAAACTATGTTGACTCTGACTTTCCCATTGCACGAGGGAGTACGTAGGCACAGAGCGGCGATGCTCTGCCGAGTCACTTCTCCTTTCTTTTTCTTTTGTCCTTTGACCTTTAGCATAAATAGATTGATCACCCTTTTAGATAGACAACAATGCGTGGATCCTGTCGAGTACGACGGACGTGAGGGGTGCTAATACCTTCCCCTTGCGTAAACGACTCCCGAATCCGGACATGGTTGCAATGACCTTGTCTTTCCCCTTTTTCGTTAGGTTTTTCCGATCGTTTCCTTTTCCTCTCTTTGGGATAAATAACGAAAGGTGGAGACTCTTCTGTTCTCCGCCGGTTGTTTTTCGCAGTTGCGACAGCTAGCGACTCTGCTGGGGACTCTGGTTCCCTATGCGAGTCTATCATATCGCTTGTTTGTTTATCTTTGGGTGTTGTATATATGTACTTTATTTACTTTCGCATTTTACTTTCCCGCATTTATTTTCCGCATCATATATCATTTTTATTATGTTGTAGGGTGGGAAGTTCTGATGAGTGATAAGCCGGACCTGGGCTTGAGTACAAACCTAGCATTATTAGTGGAGAGTAGTGGTGGATGTTCTTGCTTTGCTCGTACTAGTTCACCATGAAATTCGCACTCGGAAGAGATTCTCTTTGATGACTTCTCATCTGGTCCTTTGGCCTCGAAGGGATTTTGGATCTGAGGGTTGTCGACTCTGGGAACCGATCATTTGTGAGTCAGCTAAGTGAGGCCTCTTCGGGAGATGATGATGCCAAACCAGAAATGGTGAACGTATCATCATTTCTTGAAAGTCTGTGACGCTGATGAACACATAGGATGCCATGCCTTATCAGTGAATAGGTCCATACCTGTGAGTGAGACTGGGGTTATGCAGGAAACTTTTACCTTCAGATAACTCGGGTTTTCTCTATAGTTTGAATCCAAATTATTGGTATCAGTTGGTTTTTATCAGAGCAGTGCTATGTTCTTGTTGAAGCAGAGCTTTGATCTTTCTCAAACTACAGCACAACAATCTTGATCCCTTGTGTGCGCATTAACATTTTGCATTTTTGCATCGCATTTGCATTTCATTTTTGCATATCCATCCTCAACCGGAACAGGGAGCTCACCCATCTTTTGTCCGCTTCGCTAGTTGATTTCCCGACATTCGCATTAGATTTAAGTTAGCTTCTGGAAGGATCATGAACTCAGGAGAGCAGAATTTGGTTGTTACGAGGGCAGAGTTTGAGTTGATGAAGAATCGGTTGGGTCAGCTCGTGGAAGCCATGTCAACTATGACTAGAGGAGAAGCCGGTATTCAGGGGACTCCAGTGAACAATGTTGCTCAAGCTCAGGCTATGCCAATTGATGTTGAAGAGCCTCCCATTTCCAGAGATAGAGATTCTTCTTCTCCCCGTGACACAGAATATCATAGCTTCACTTTCCCTGTGCCATATTCTCAGAGGACTGTTCTAAAAGCTAATGTTGAGGACCTGCAGATTGTTGAATTTATGGGAAAATGTCAACTGTGTGAAGAAAAGCTTGATGCCCTGATGAGTCAGGATACTCTTGATTTGAGTGTTGCGAGCATGTGTCTGGTGCTAGGGCTTGTGATGCCTCCGAAGTTTAAAATGCCAAATTTTGGGAAGTTCAAAGGGGATAGTTGTCCGAAGCAGCATTTGGTAATGTTCTGCAGAAGAATGACCTCACATGTTCACAATGATCAGCTTATAATTCACTGCTTTCAGGACAGTCTGAGTGGAGCATCGTTGAATTGGTATATACAGTTGGAAAGTAGTTGCATCAGATTATGGTCAGATTTAGCCAATGCCTTTGTGAAGCAGTACGACTACAATCTCAACATGGCTCCTAGTCGCGTGCGGTTGCAAAAATTATCTCAAGTGGATAATGAATCCTTCAGAGGGTATGTGCAGAGATGGAGAGAGTTAGTTGCTCGTGTTCAACCTCTACTTCAGGACAGAGAGTTGGTTGATATATTCTTGGATACTTTGAAAGGACATTACTTTGACAAGTTGATCAGCGGTGGAATGTCAAACTTTGCTGACTTGGTGATAATGGGTGAGCGTATTGAGAGTGGAATCAAGAGCGGAAAAATTCGAGACATCTCAGATACTCCAGTTTATGAAGGTGAATCAGTTGTTAGTTCTCAGGAAGATGGGAAAGAGGAAGTGATGTTCTTTCAGAATCTCCAATATCTCAAGCTCAATTTTCAGATACTTCGAGTGTTCAGAGTCAACAGTCTGTTGGGTCTGTGTATCAGGTATCTGTTTCCCGCCAGAGTCAACAGTTGTACCGTCATCAACCGCGTCAGTACGCTAGACGAAGACCCAGGAAACCAGAAAGGCATTTTACTCAGTTGCCGGTATCATACAGTCAGTTGTTGCCGGATTTGATCAGAGGTGGGTTGATAGTGCCGAAGAAGATTAATCCAGAGATCTCACCATATCCGCCAGGCTTCGATGTCAGCTCTCGCTGTGAGTACCATGCTGGGGCACAGGGGCATTCAACTGAAGATTGTAAGGTGCTTAGGAGCCAGGTTCAGGCCTTACTGGATTCCAACAGGATCTCAGTCACGTCTCAGGGTATTCAAATCAATGATCTTCTCTTATCCATCCAAGCGGGTGCATCAGTTCGTGTCATGAAGGAATTCACCGAGAGCATTTGTTCAGAAGAGTATCAAACTGAAGACTCAGTTGAGGGTTGTATCCTTGTGTAGCATTTTCTCATTACTGTATGCTGACCATCGCCAGGCTTGTTGGTCGAGGTCATTCTATTTGTATTCAGCTACTCCTGTATGGTGGATATATGTGTAATGGTTATCCCTGTTTGGATCTTGGGTTCCTTTTTGCCTTGGTGCTATTCTGAGATTTCCTTGTTGCATACTTGTCTGCATCTTGCATATTATTTTTTGTATAATCGGTACCTCAGAACTGTTAATCTGACTTCATTTACTCCACTAGTTTGTTACAGGTTATACAATCAGATAGATCACAGGAATTCCCGTAAAGTTATGGAGCAAGTTCATGCAGAGCTGAAGGAAGTCAAGAGCCAGATAGGGCAGATCATTATAGACATGAAAGCGTTGCACTTGGATCAGAATGCACTCAGAGAGGAAAACCAGCAGTTGAAAACTCAGGTGGGCTTAATTATGGAAGTGATAAGGAACGTGCTCAGAAAAGAAGGTGATCAAGTGCCTGAAGCTGCAGCAAAGATGCTTGTTCCACTTTTGTCTGTGGAACCTATACCAGAGCTTAATGTGTGTCAGAGATTTTCTGCACAACCGGAGGTTCCAAAATTTCTGTGTCATCAGCCGCGTCCCGTTTCTTAGGAGAATCCTAGGATTAGAAGATATGGTCAAAGGATAAAATCTCAAGACAGAATCTTTGATCAGATCCCCATGGATTATGCTCAGTTGGTGCAACTTTTGCTCCAACTTCAGTTGGTTAAACCTCGGACTTTGGCTCCATTTAATGGCCAGCCACCACCAGGCTTTGATATTAATATTTATTGTGATTTCCACTCTGGGGGACAGAGGCACCACGTCGCAAACTGTAAAGCTTTTAAGCATAAGGTTCAGGACCTGATTGATTCGAAGACAATTGAGTTCACGCCGGGCGGCATGAAGGTATCAGGCAAAGTTATTCCCTATCCTGCAAATGGGATGAATGTCCTTATTCCCTCACCTAAAGCTGCAGTAGGTCAAGAGTGTATCCTACAATCTTTGGTGTCAGAATCTCCTTGCCCACAGTTGCTGCCTGTTCCTGGGTCAAGCTTAAGGATGAAAGCACCTGAATAGAAAGAGTCCTCAAGAATTCAAACCCAGTCGTCGGACGTTTCTGTTGTTCAGAGTCCACGGCCTTTTGGGTCTTCGCAGCAAAATTATCAGTACCAGAATCAGAATAGGCCTCACAACAATTTGAAAAGAAGGAATGCTTCTCTGCGTCCAGTGCCTATGATGTACAGCCAGCTGCTGCCGCACCTAGTTCGGAACTCTTTGATGGAGCCCAAGACGCTCAAACTGGTGCCAGAACCTTACCCTCTCGGGTATGATCCTAGTGCTCGATGTGGATATCATGGAGGATCCGTGGGGCACTCAACTGAAGATTGCGAGGCTTTTCAAGCGAGGGTACAACAGTTGATGGACCGAAAGTGCATATCCTTTCCAAGAGGAGAGTTGGTTGTACATCGCTCGTCTGATTGAGTTTGAAGACTTCAAGGGTCGCGTTTCCCACAACAGCTAATCAGTGTGAAAGCCTAGTTCCCAGAGGCTGGCAATTTTCGTTTTATCCTGTTATTTCTTTATGTCTGTAATTTCTCTCCTGTTTAAAGTGCAAATTCATTTGTAAAACTTGTTGTTTTCAATTGATATTAATGAAATGAATATGCATGTTTTGATTTAATCCATTCGTGTTCACTAATTGCTTTTTATAGATGTCATACGCTTGTTAAAGCGGAATCCAGGGAGGATGACGAAGTTTAAAGACGCGCAAGCTTCCGATTATATGCTTTTGAAATAAAACCTGCTGATGATGTACAGGAATTGTTTCGAATTCCCAAACACCAGAGATATAAGGATGATAATCCCTTTTCAACTCCTTTGAGCCTAGTTGTAGGAGTTTCTTTCTGAAATCGAAAAACCCTTAATCTTAACTTGGGGCGGGGTAGGTGTCAGCTAATTTTGGCCGAGCATCCAAATCACAAAAGGAGTTGTTTCCGTTCGAGGATAAATCACACCTGTATAGGTTGTACCTAAAAAACCACAGTGGTTAAACCTTATCGACCAAGGAGTGAAACAGTCCCATTCCCTTTCAACAAGTCAGACAAGCCGGTGTCACACGATTTGTTCAAAAAAAAAAGAAAGAAAGAAAAGAAAAGGAAAAAGACCGCTAAGTCGAATATGGAAAACAAACGACTTAGGCAAAAATTAGGGCATCCCGCTGGACTTTAAAATCAAAAGAAGCTCAAAAGAGACAGTCCAGGCAAAAGTTAGGGAAATAAAAAAAAATGATGATGAAAAACAAGTCGTGTGATTCAGGCACCAAAGACGAAAAGTGAGTGACTTTCGCTCCAAAAAAGCTGTGGTTCCTGAACCATCACTCCTGTCATTCAACCTCGGAGAGGTGAACGCTAGTGTCGAATTAGCTGAATATAGGATTGGAGAACATCATGTAGAATGGGTGGGTTAAAATAAACTTTGAGCCTTTATCCTTTCCTTGTAAACCGTGAATCTGACCACGTTACAACCTTCAAAAGTCCTAATTGAAGCAGGTTTATTTCGAAAGCATACTTCGGTAAAGATCGCATCGAAACTGACTCCTAAAAGGATTCCTCTTACAGCGTTGTATTAATGTTGACATGTTGATAAATGATTCGTTCATTGTATGTCAAAATTTTTTTCCAGTGAACATATTGGAATTTCAAAACTATCATATGCATTTCATTTAATATATCTTTTATGTAGAACAATTTGTTTTACTTACAAGTAAGCGTTTGACAGCAGGAAAGTTTCCACAGTGGAAAGATTGATCAGGATAGAATGCGGAATTCCTGAATACTCCATCGAACTGGGGCAAGCTATATCAAATGATCACAACATGGAAGTCAGCCATCCAGAAGTCAGTTGATCTGAGGCAGTTAGGTCAAGATTCGGTGAATCTCTCGCAGCCAAGAAGCATTTTCCCCACAGATCAGCCATTCAGGAGCAAAGTCATTGTAAGGCTGGAGCACGCCACCCTAAAAGCACAAAAGTTATTCCTTATCTGTGGGGAAATTAATGAGAAGCACCTCTCCGAGGTTCAAAGCGTTTATGCAGTGCATATCAAACCGTCGGGGCATGAGATTTCTAGATTTCCTTTCGAGGAATATCCCACAGGGATCCCACGAACTGGGGCTAAATTGGAAGCGTAGGAATTGTTCCTCTCCAGGTCCTCAGAGCTACTCAAGCAGGTTTGATCAACCTTCAAGTTCAAGACGAATGTCGGGAAGTCGTTTTACTATCCCTTGACCCTTCAGCCAAAACCTTTGAATTCAGCCAGGATATTTTCCAGCGTCAGTCGTACCTGACCCTTTGCAGATAGTATCCCTAAAGTCCAATTTCTCTTGGCAATCATCAGGAAGCCCAATTCGTATTGGCGCATCGTTCCAAAATCCAATTT
Source organism: Lathyrus sativus (assembly GCA_963859935.3). Taxonomy (NCBI): domain Eukaryota; kingdom Viridiplantae; phylum Streptophyta; class Magnoliopsida; order Fabales; family Fabaceae; genus Lathyrus; species Lathyrus sativus. Next base: position 362,931,429 of record OZ012739.1, read on the forward strand.
ATATTGGTACGCAGGAAGACTTTGTCTGTTTTCTCCAGCAAAAGTCCAATCATCATTGGCACGTGTAAGCTATCCCCAGTAGAGTCCGATCATACTTGGCACATCCGATCACCCCCAGCGGAGTTGGTTCCACCTTTCCAGCATTTATTTTGCTGGAATGTTCTGTTATCCAGCTTTCCCCGACAGCCCGAGACTGCATCTACATCTTTGCATATAGTCATCATATTTGTGTCATCTTTGCATTTCATCCTCAAATGCGTAGCATTTCCATTTCGTATGGAGCATTACGCCATATTCAAACATACGCATATGCACGAAGCATAAACCAGTTTCTGTCAGCTTTCCGTGGCAACTTGAATCACTCTTCAATCAATACAGGGGCATTTATCCAGCAGCTTTATTCAGACAGCTCATCGGTTTACTCTGGTTTCAGATCATACGTCGGTTATGCTTTGCCCACCAGTCCTCTAATGATGACATCTCCAAGCAGAGTTCCTTTGTCCATCAGTCCTCTGATGACGACATCCCAGCAGATTTTCTTTCCGTCAATCCTTATTGACGATGTGTTTCTCCAAGAAGATTTTCCTTCCGTCAATTCCTATTGACGATGTGTTTCCCCAGCAGGTTTTCTCTCCATCTATCCTTAGACGACGTGAGCTTCGGATATGGTTTTCTCTCCATCTATCCTTAGACGACGTGAGTTTCGGACGTGGTTTTCTTTCCGTTTATTGGATGAGATGGCATTGTAGGAGGGTTTTCGTGCTGTCAATTCCTATTGACACTGTGACTCTTTGAAGAATGATTGGTTTCCCTTGTTGGCAATTCCTATTGATGACATGGCTCTTTGAAGATGGTTTTCTTTCTGTCAAATCCTATTGACGATGTGGCCCTTTGAGGATATTTTCTTTCCATCAACTCTTATGGATGAAAGAATTCTACAATTTGGTGAATGGTTTTGAAGTGTGGTTTTGGTGTCTTTCCGTCTACCATTAGATGACGTGAGTATTGTTTTTATTTCTGTATATCCTTAGACAATGTAAACGTTGGACATTGGGTGTCTTTCCGTCTACTTTTAGACGATGTGAGTATTTGGTGTCTTTCCGTTTACCATTAAACGATGTGAGTATTTGGTGTCTTTTCGTCTACCATTAGACGATGTGAGTATTGTTTTTCTTTCTGTCTATCCTTAGACAATGTGAACTTTTCATTGGTGTCTTGCCGTCTACCATTAGACGATGTAAGTATTGGGTGTCTTTCCGTCTACCATTAGACGATGTGAGTATTAGGTGTCTTTCCGTCTGCCTTTTGACGATGTGAGTATTTTTCTCTTCCTGAGGTGCAGTTACCAAGTGCGTGTTGATCTAGCCTTTGATTTTGATGTCTGTGGCGTTACACAGATGACTGGCAGTGATGTCAGGTGTTCTTTATCGGATGATCAGTTAGCTGGTTGCCGTTGCAACTGTCTGCGTTCAGTTTTTTCTGGATATTTGTTCCCCAATCAGAGTGTTGCAGTTTATTTCTACGGTTGACAAATTTTCGGGTTCTTTGGTATTCAACCGTCTTTTACCTTGATTGTTTGAAAGCCATTCGCTTTTCATCCATTCAGGTCCAAGTTGTTTGAATAGGGGCAGTTGTTGCACCCCAAAATTTGCCCAACTTTTTCTTTGGCCGGCTTTTGTTTCATTTCTTTATTCTAGCATATTGTATTGCATAGCATTGTTCATTTAACAGAGGATCAGGAGAGGTGTGCCTAGAAAAGGAAGGTTACCAAGAGTTTTGAGCCTAAGCAAGGGGGTTTTACTCAAGTATGAATGGTCATCAAGTCATCAAGAGGTGGTCAGTGGTCTTTGAGAAAGTTGATGGGTGTATGAGGATCAGCTCCTAACTTGGAGGCCAATTGAAGATCATCAGAGAGTTGTGCATTCATGATTATGGATATGGGATGATGAGAAAGATCGTTGAGTGCTTTGAGAGCCATGTTGGAGCTTGTTCAAGTTGTTGTGTCATGTGGAAGAAGCCACAGTCAAAGGTGTTGCATCTAGGGTTTTCATCTGGTCAACCCTAGGTCAATTGTGAAATCAAAGGAGATTAAGACTCAATTCCAAGTCTCTATGGTCATGGGATATGGTTTTGAGGTATATAATACATCATTTCAAGATCAGTTCATCAAGAATCAAGAGTGTGAGAAGTTACTAAATTAGCGTTCTTAGTGTAAAATCCCCTGTTTAGTGCCCAACTTCAAGACTACTTATCTTAAGATACAAGTATCATCTAATTTTGGCCCAAACATGAAACTTGTAGAGCATGTTTCTAGCTTTCTTTTGAGTACTAGAAGTCATTCATCTGATTTCTAGAACTCAAGTTATGATGTTGGCAAGTTACAGGTCCTTAAATGAATGTGATTTTGGTCAACAAAAGTCAACCAACTTCCAAGCCACTTTTGCCCTAGAAGGATGTTTCTCCTCACCTTGACCAAAACATGAAAGTTGTTCCTCATGATCTTAGCTTTCCAAAGAGTACTAGAAGTCCTTCATAACTTGATTTGTAGAAATGAAGTTATGAGCTGGCCCATTGGGGTTTAAACGTTGCTGGATTGCTTTCTGCACCTTTTATTTGTTTTTTTCTTTTTATTTTCTTTTTATTTTTGTTTTTTTCTGTTTAGATTTAATTCAATTTAAAATACTTCCAATTGTCCAAAAATTCCACAAAAATATGTTTTAGCAACTTTGAGATGTCCTCTGATTTTAGGAAATTTTTATTTTATTTTTTTGTTTCATTTTCAACTAAAAATGGAATTAAACATTGGAATTGGTTTAAGTGAGTTAAGTCTTGACATGTGTTTGTTCTTATTTTGTTTCTTTCATTTCCTTTTGATCCAATGACTAAAAATTCATCCTCATGTCCATGATGAGTTGGTGAATTTTTTAGGACCATTTTGCCCCTGTTGGTTGACTTTTGGTGCTTTTCTTTTGACCCTCGACAATCCTCATTCACAATGGAACACCCTTGTGAATCAATTTCTTTGGTGGTGTTGTGAATTGATTTTGATTGTAATCTTATAGCCTCTGTTTTCCAACATGTTTGGGTACCGTGTGCATTTTATTTGATCATTTTTCAATCATTTTCCTAATTTTGGGATAACTTGCAAGTCAAGTTACCCCAAAGGGAGGTTCATACATACACATTGACCTAGTTTTTCTTGGATATGACTTTGATGGATCCTTTGAGCCTTTGATTCATTTTGATTCATGTTTCTAACATGTTAAGGTTGCTGGTTGCTCAATTTTAGGTCATGATATTGTGTTATGCTTGTTCATTTGTGTGTTTCTTTTGTTGCTTCCATTTAGGGTTTCCATATGTGACATGTTTGCATTGTTTGTGTGATGTCTCCTTTTGTGTGATTTCTTTTTGTGCATTTCTTCTCCTTCTTTCTTTTTTGTATTTCTCATGTGCATGCTTGGTTGAGATGAGCTTGTGGAGGCTACTGCCCCACACTATTTTCCTCCCACATTCATTCTACTTGTGCATCTTATGTTTGCATTTTCATTTGCATGTTTGTTTTTCTTCTTCTTCTTTCGCTTTTCTTTTCCATGCTCCCCATAAGTTATCTAACCTCTTGAGGTTATGATAGACATTAGGTGCTTAACCATGCATGATAACATTAGGTAGTTCCCTTTTGTATCCCAACTTTAAGTTCACTTTGCATGATAACTTTTAGGATTGATTAGTCTCCCATTAGTGTCCTTTCTTCTCTTCTCATCTTCAAACATTCATAAAACACTTAATAAAGAATGACAAGTGTTGCACGCTACGAGCCTTAAGCTACTTGAGAAATGGTGATTGGGGGCTTCCTCTCAATGACCTAGAGTGTTTAGTGTACACCCTTTGGGTGATATACGACGCATTCGCTCTTAGGTCATAGTCTCTAGTGCGACATGAGTTACAAATCAAACTCAAAACACTTCTTCTCTAAAAAACACAAAAATACTTCAAACTTTTTTCACCCTTTAGGGTTCCTAATCCAAGAAAATCTTTTCAGAAAAAGAGTGTTGTTAACTCTTAGTTCTATCGCAAACGGTAATGCCTAAGTCTCCCATGCTCGAGCTGCATACACCAACTGCTAGAACTGATTGTTAACCCTACTCGGGCCTAAAAAAATTTTGAACCAAACCGATGTTCTTTTTAGCCTGAACTACGTTTGCTCTGATCTTTCATACTAGATGAAAGTACGTAGGCACAAGACGCGACGTCTTGGCGAGCAACCTTCCCCCCTTTTCACCTGTAGTTAGCCGAACTACATTGACTCTGACTTTCCCATTGCACGAGGGAGTACGTAGGCACAGAGCGGCGATGCTCTGCCGAGTCGCTTCTCCTTTATTTTTCTTTTGTCCTTTGACCTTTAGCGTAGATAGATTGATCACCCTTTTAGATAGACAACAATGCATAGATCCCGTGGAGTACGACAAACGTGAGGGGTGCTAATACCTTCCCCTTACATAACCGACTCCCGAATCCGAACATGGTTGTGATGACCTTGTCTTTCCCTTTTTTCGTCAGGTTTTTCTGATCGTTTCCTTTCCCTCTCTTTGGGATAAATAACGAAAGGTGGCAACTTTTCTGTTCTCTGCCGGGTGTTTTTCGCAGTTGCGACAAACTCTATCTGCCAATTGTGCCACGTCCCTAAGGTATTGAGTGTCTAAATTCTTCCTAATTAAATAATCAAGGCTACCAACATCCATTTCGACTAACTCATGTTCAGGAACCTGAGTGAAACACCTTGCCTTGAGAAGTCTAAATCTATTTAAGTAAACATCAATCGACTAATGGAATTTTCGCCTAACACTAGCCAACTCCTTCAAACTAATTTTTGACAGTCCCATGTAAAATTATTCATGGAACAATCTCTCAAATTAACTCCATGTTTAAACAGAGTGTGGATGGAGAGTTGTGAACCAAGTAAAGGTATTTTTTATTAGAGAATTTGGGAAATATTTCATTTTGAAATTCTCATTCTTCGCAATGTCACCAGCCTCGATTGGATACCTGGCGATATGTTCGAATGTCGACTCACTAGTGTCTCCAATGAACTTAGTAAATTTTGGGACCTTTCAACTCCTGGGTAACTCATTTTGTCGAATGTATTCTCACAAAGGAGATATGTAGTTAGGCCTGTTAAGTCCCACGTTTAGGCTATTTTGGGTCAAAATCTGCTCGACCACATTTGCTATATTGTTATGCCCCCCAAAATTGTTTTGTTGGACATATCTAAGCACTTGGTCAGCGTCTTGGTTTCTTTGGACCACCAAAGGTCTAGGGTTATGTTGCCCTATCTGTTCTCCCTCTTCCCTATTTGGGGGAGGTTCAGGTGGTCAAAACCCTTGGTTCTGACCTAAAATGGCTTGTGTTGTCCTATTTTCAGGCGTCTCAACTTGCCTAATATTTGACATCTAAGGGGTTGGTCTTGCCTGCACTTGAGGCGTGCCAAAGAAGTCAGCAATTCGACCTATTTGATTTGCCAACAACTCATAGGTCTAATTTGTGTTTGCAATCAAAGGGTTAAAAATGGTTCCCATTTTTTGGGTAAGAGTATTAACTAATTCTAAGTTACTCTCATCCATTTATTGCCTCATAGCCATCACGGAAGTAGTATTTAAGAATGACGTTGTTTGAGGGGTATAACTTATCCCTCCTGGTTGAACCATATGTTAATGGTCGAAGTCGAGGTGTTATAAGGATTGTATGATGGCCTCGTGGCCATTACGTTGTCACTAAAGTTGTCATATTCGTATGAAGGTTAGCCATCATCGATGTTGGAATACCATAAGGGTAATCTCTACCACTTGTTAGCATTGAGAACCCAAATAAAGGTCTTGAAATTGCAGGGTTAAAAAGAGAACTCTTTAAATGCGGTGGGGGGAGTTCCCCCTGTAACATTATTGGTGCGGCTGGCGTCGTTGACATCGCCGGAGCCGTTATCCTAATAGGTGTTAAGACAACAGGTTCTTCAACCGTGACCACGGCTGGCTGTACTACTACATTTTGGGGATAATTCTAGGGATTGGTGTTATCTACAGGAGGACACGGCATTTTGGACAAAGATTTTCCACTTCATAATCACGTGCAAACTACCCATAAAAATTCATGAATATAGAACAAGTTTATAAGAGAAAACTATGAATATCTGTAAAAGATAAATGTTTTAGCACATGTCCAACTAGCTGTGCCAATTTTTTTATACTGAAAATTGGTAAAAAAAACCGCTAGTCTCTTAATAAAGGTTACTTGCAGGATTAACTAGAGAATTCTAGGACATAGTGCTAAAACCATGATTTATAGTTTTCAATTAAGAAAAGCCTGATTTCGACTTGGTCGAAATACTGATAAAAAAGGTTGTAAAAATGTAGATTTCAACAGTATTAAAAATGAGAAATGATGTAAGAACCGAAAGTAAAAAGGCAATGCAATTGAGCAAAGATGAAAGTAACTGAGCAAGAATAGTAAATTGAGTTTAAAGACTTTGCATTAAAATAAAAGTGGTGTTTCAAGGTTCATACATTCTCTCAGTGATGACCATTTTCTTTAAACGCTGGTACTTCGAGTATAAGTAAGATTTTGTAATGAAATGAACACCCCAAATTCTCAAATGGAATTTCAATATACTAGTACGAAATAACTGCTTCCAACATTCACATATTCAGCTTTCGCCACGTAGAAGCCTCCATGCACTCCACTTTTGAATTCTCTCCACACGACCTTCAGAGTGGAACTCAAAAGTAGTCATTTGTATTTGAACGTGATATATGTGCGCCTAAATAACTTTTTCTTCGACACACTCGATGCTGTCAATAACACTATTTTCGAAATGTTTTCAACACAATCCTAAAAAATACTAAGCCCCATTTTGCTTCACTTGAGACCCCGACTACTTTGACTTGTGTTGAGGTTTTTGCCCTTGTCGAAAATACCAGCTAACACAATTGTAACTAACCCTCCTATATAAATATAACCTTGAGTCACGTTCATATATGATTCAACTTATACTTGCAAAGTTCCACCTTAATCTCATACTTATTTGAGTGACGGAGTGCTACTTTTTTGCAGGTACCATATAAAGTTACTAGAGAACTATCACCACTACATTGAATGTCTATTCACTGTGGCCATCATCAAGATGTAAAAAATTCTCGATTCCATTATGAAATAATGGCGCCATCTATGTGAATGAACTTTATTTGATTTTATCTAATTTATTTTATTCTCCCAAATTTCTATATTTCGCATTTGCAACTATTTCAAGCTCGCCTTAAATGGTAAGCTCAAAGTCAACTCTTGCTCGAAACACCGCCAATGACCAACTTAGTTACTGAGATCATCCAAGACAATGTTGTAACATTTCTTTCTCATGTCAACAAAGAATGTTCCCTACAACAAGACCACCTAAACTTCAATGATGATCCCTCAACCATCATTCAAAGAAACTTGTCTAATTCCTCTAGCTCATGTTTCACTTTCTCTACTGCATAATCAAATTTCTCCATCGCCAGTTCATTTTATAGGTTTTGCAACGCAACCACTCTAGATACATCCTAGTTGATGCTCTTGATGACTGTCAGTCATCTTGTAATTTTATAAGCAAGTTTTTATATTTTTAGTAGTAATAAGTGATGAAATACATAGATTTGGAGTGAAAATTAGCAATATTTGAGATGAAAATCAAAGATGTCAAAATAAGAAAAGATTTTGGAAGCAAGAAAAGAATGAAAGTTTCTACACAAATTGTGGTGCAATTCAGATGCGTTTGAACTCATAATTTCAGCACATTTTACATCATGATATTTATCTAGTAATTTGATCATATTTAGAGCAGTAACCCCGATTAAGGTGGAATAGACAACAAATAAAATATAACATCCAGAGCTACAATATTTATCATTAAGTCAAAGTCTAAATTTATAAAAAAAATCACAAAAAATAGCGACACAAATTCTAACACTATTACAATGCTGAATTATGGAATTTGGGTTTTTTTCCTCTCAACCTTAAAAGTCTAATATCAACTTCTATTTGAAGAGAACTAATAGAAGGATTTATAAGAATGGAAATCAAATTTTAGAGACTTTGAGGGTTGCAAGAGTTTTAGGAGTAAGGGTTGAAGGTTTTTCTCAATTGAAGAGCAAATCCTGTCTAGAGTTTCATGTATTCCTTCTTTAAACTTATTTCTATGAATTTATATATTATGAGTAACTAAGTTTCTTCTATGTTAGGTCTTATTATATGAACCTGTGTGGATCTCTTCGGACATATGTTAGAGTTTTGTATTATTTTTATAAATTGATATTTCAGTATTGTTATTTAGTTAATATTGTATTTAAATTTTTGTATGCGTTAACTAACTCATATATTGAATTTAGGTTTGTAAGAATTATTGACCCTAAATTTATAAATACGAACCAAATTAATTGTTCAACTTAATAATTGATTTAAGAATAAACAATTACAAGTTGTGATTTAAGGTTTGACATTCTGAATTTGTCTATTTTAACTTGAAGTGACATAAGAGATTAGGAAGTTATAGTGTAAAATAGTGAGTTATCCACCAAAGAATTGGGTATAACGACTTTGTTAAATCGTCCTAATTTTAATTTAGGACAATTAGACACCCAACATTAACATATAGGGTTCGTAACAAGACCTCGTTGTAAGTATGAAAGTGCAATATAAGAAGGGGGTGAGTTATGCTTACATGATTTTTCTCGATTTTGTGCTATTTTCTTAATTTTCTTCTTAAATGTTATGGAAAAATCATATGTGATATTATGATAGGATACAAGAAAAAGTAAAAATACTTAACTCCTTAGTACACATAAAGTTTTATCGCCACATCAAAAGTAAATTTTCTCTCTTTAAAAAATAATAGAAAATAAAATACATTAATTATATCTATCATTTTTATTTATTTGTGATCTTTCTTTATAATAAATAAATAAATTATTAACTCTAATTATAATAATAATTAAAATATAATCCATAATATTAAATTTTAAATTTATACAAAAATTAGTATTTTTTTTAATCAACAAAATTTGTAAATCTAAAGTATTAGTATTTTTATAATAAAATGTTAGCATTTATACTACAAAAAATGCTGCAAATATTATCTTTTGATAAAAAAATACATAAAACAATTATGATTGATGAATATACAAATTTGTCATGGAAAACACAAATTTATTATTCTTTTTAGATTTAAAACCACATCAAAAGAATGTCAATTAATGTTCAAAATTTACTTCTTTTTTTTAAATCTAAATTTGTTACTAATTACAATTCTCATTTGTTCTAACTAAATTATTTTATTTTACTCTGAAATATCTTAGTTCAGAACAAAGTAATATACTATATATGATTGCATTCATAATTGATTAGTAAAATACTTTTACAATAATTTATAAGGTTGACAAAAGGGCATGCTCACTGCATTATTCATGTACATCCAATAAAAGCATGAAAAAAATGGGGGCAAGTGCGAGTCTAAAAATTTTGCTTGCGTAAAAAAAAGCCGGCACAAACATAATATCATATGCAAGTCTAAATTCTAAGTAAAAAATGGAGCAAAACGAGTATGTTTGATAGGATCGAGTATGTTTTGCCACTCTAATATTTGTGTCATTAATTGTTTGAATATTAATTATTTTTAATATTATTTTAATATAATATTGTAAAATGTTCCACTTATCTCAATCTTTTTTTTTGTTTTATTGTTGAAATTATATTTTAAATTTGTTTCAATAATTTACTAATTATAAAGTTGATAAATATTAAATCACAAAAGTGCAACATCAATTTATCTTAAATTATTTTCAAGTTTTTAAATTATCATTTATATATATCATATATAAACAATAATAAAATAAATAGTAAATATGTTTTTAGTTATCTTGAATGCATTCATTTATAATTATCATTTATATATATCATATATAAACAATAATAAAATAAATAGTAAATATGTTTTTAGTTATCTTAAGAATATTGAATACGTTATAATTTGTAATTATAAAAATATCATATTTTAAATGCAATTGAGTTATATTTATAAATACAAATAAGAAAATAAATCAATTTTCATGAAAATAAATAAATAAATGATAATGATACTAATTAATGTAAAATTAAAAAAAAAAGATGAAAATATCTCTGCTCGTAGTGCTAAAAAATAATAGATATCAAATTAAGAAATTAAAATTTAGCATAAAATAAATATTTTATGCAATAGAAAAAGAAATGTAATATAAAAATAAAACTATTGTACAATTTTTAGATAGGATTTATGAAAACTATTTTTTATAAAAGCGAAAAATGTATTATTGATATAAATATTTTTATAAATTGGAAAAAGTCTATTGTTGATACAATTTTTTTTATAAACGAAAAAAAATTTATTGTTGATGAAAATATTTTTATAAATAGAAAAAAGTCTATTGTTGATGCAAATATTTCCATAAACGAGAAAAGTTTATTGTTGATACAAATATTTTTATAAATGAGAAAAAGTGTTTTGTTTATACAAATATTTTTATAAACAGAAAAAAGTATTTTGTTTATACAAATATTTTTATAAATGTATAAAAAGTATTATTGAAACAAATATTTTTACAATCGAGAGAAAGTGCTCTCTTGAAACAAATAGTTTTATAAATGAAAAAAATTTATGGTTGATCCAAATATTTTTATAAATAGAAAAAGTGAATTGATGATACAAATACTTTTATAAAAGGTAAAAAAATGTATTGTTGATACAAATACTTTTATAAACGAAAAAGATGTATTGTTTATAAAATTTTCTTATAAATAAAAAAAAAATTGTTGAAAATTGTATTGTTAATACAATATAAGTAAGCAATTATTAATAACAAATTTTAAAATTAACTTTAATTTTTTTAAATAAATAATATATAAGTACTATGCATTGACATCAAATAGAAAAATTTAAGTTTTATATACTAATATCAAAATTTAGGATAATAAAATATTCCATCTCATGGATCACTATCAGCCAAATATCTATTTTATTTTAATCAACAATTACAATTATTTGAGATGTAAAATTTTTATTTTTAAAGGTTATAATTTCACTTTTTTTTTCTTTCTCCCTAGTATGATAAGAAGAAAAAGAGTAAACTTTAAATAATATGAATAGTATAACTTATTAAAATAAAGGTTATGAGTGAAAAAGTAAAATATAAAAAGATTAGACTATTAATTTAAAAATACAAAATACTTGATAACATAAGTCCAAAATATTATTATCTAACACATCTCTAAAAAATTTATATTGAGAGTTTGTCAATTAAAAAAAATAATATATACCAATATTAAATAATATAAACCCATAACATTTACTATTATAAACTCTTTATCTTAACATAAAATTTATTAGAATTTAAACTAGTTACAAATTAATTTATAAAATAAGAGATGAGATTAAATCCATTAATATTATAACTAATAGAAAGAATCAACTAAAAATAAAATCCTTCATAAAAAGAGCAACAATAAAAAAAAAATCTTTTCAAAAAACCAAATCAAAATATACCATATCTGTTTTAGTTTGGAGTAAGCTAATTTTTTGGTTAGAAATTTCTTTTTTAACGAAATTTGCCGGTCACCTTTGTCTTTTTGAATGAATAAGTTTTTTAATGGTAGATGTAATAAGCTTGAGGCGGAATTAATTTGGTTGATAGTTTGCTGGTGTATTTGAATGGTTAGAAACCAAATTATTTTCAAAAATATTGTTTGAAATCCGAATGCTATATTTAAAAAAATTGTTTTTTTTTGTTGTGGCTACCTCTTAGGAATAAACATTCTCCAAGATGCTCCTTTTATGATAGGCTTAATCACCCAATTGATTTTTTGAAATATTTTTGTTACGGGTTGAGTTGTATGCACTTGATTTTGTTTATCAGGTTGGAATATCCCTAATACTCCCTTCAATATTATTTGTACTTCATTATATAAAAAACTCCTTATTTTTTAATTCTTTTTCTTATAAAAAATAATATCTTACAACTTTAAAATATAAAACAAATTTAAAATAGCTTGCTTTGTAAATGCAAATGTGCCTATAAAACAATATTTTTTGTCTTTAAAATAATTTTAAAAACTAAGATTATCAAATATTTTATTTTATTTTTTAAAATTTATTCATAAAACAAATTTAAAAATTAAAAATTAAAACTCATTCAAACATATCATTATGTATTTTTCATTCTTCATACTATCTTAATTAAATAAAAAATAGAATCAATCTTAAAAATGCAAACCAACTTAGTCTCCAAATTTTTTAAAATTCATTAGATGAATAATAATGAGATAGTTCAAGGAAGATTTAATAAAAATACAAATTCCATATTAACAATAGAAATAATAAAATTTCAATAAAATAAATAATATAATTTTTCAAAATAAAAATTACAAAAAGACTATATATAATAAAAAATAGAAGAACTTAACTACTAATTAAAAAAAATTTATAACATAAATCAAAAACAAAATTATCTAACAAAATGATTAAGAAACAAACTTACATCTCTCTCTCTCTCTCCAAAAACCAATCCAAAACCATTTAAACCTTCTTTTTTATTTTTTATTTTTTTATATCTTAGTTCAAACCCTTGGAGTAAGAGGTACAAATAGATCACAAGTACTAAAAGTAAAAAAATTAAATTAAATATACCACAAGGATGTTGACATGACATGACTACATATATTACAAACAACAAGTTTTGCATTGTACCATACGCACAATTATTTTAAATAAACAATCATCAACAAAAAAAAACAAAACAACAATCAAACACTTATTTTCTACTCCTGAAGGTATAAGGAATATTGTTTGATTCTTCCATGGAATTTCCATGACCTGTTTCTAGTTCATCACAACACGTTGCACGCATCTTCACATGCGGTATCATGAATATGAACACCATGAAAAGAGAGAAACCAATAAAAATAACAAGAAACATTATCTTTCCATTTAAGACATAGTTCTTGTCGTCAGAGAATTGAACAATATCATCTTCTAGTGGTTGAGGACTGAAAGAACTCATCATAGATACAAATTAAGGGAACTAGGGAAGTGTAAATGGAAAATGTTGAGTACTTTTACAAATGCACCAAATTGTTGCAATGTTATTTGGCTTAGTTTGCAACAATATTCTACTTGATTTTGATTGAGAATTATTTGTGTGATTCAGGGCTGGTTCAACGCATCTCGTGGTCAGGGGCGGAATTTAAAATTAAAAGTTTTTGACATAATAAAAATATTTTTCTAAATTAATTTATTTTAGATCTTTTAGGATGTAAAATCATTACATTATTATAACCAATTTTATTTAATATTATATTTTGATTGAAAATAAAATCAACTCATCTAAACACTCTTCTTATTATTTTAAAAAAATCATAATTAAAAAACAATGTCAAAATTAGTTTGAAAAAATAAACTTAGATATAAAATCTCCTATTATGTTAAAGAACTAAAAATTTTATTACCATGTATTTTTAAATTAACAAAATCAAACAATACACATTATAAATGATTATCAATAATTGTTATTTTTATATATTTAAATATGTGTTATTATTTAATTGATATACAAATAATTAAAAATATTTTTTTAATCAATTAATAAAACTCATATAAATATAAAATAAAAATATGAGGTCCTAGGCGGTAGTCTTGATGGCCTAACTCTAGGGCCGACCCTGAGTTACTTTATTTTTTGAATTGTATTTATTTAGTAATATGTGATATGAATGTTGCAAATTTATTTCATTTTGAAAATAAAAACAGAAAATAATTATTTAATAATATACAATTTTTCGTTTTAACTAAATATAATAACAGAAAAAATAAAAATTATTTTCGTTTTACATCAAATTATTTAAACAAAAATATTTTACAAAAACAAAAATAAAATTAAACACCAACCAACAACCCAAATCTTAATATATCAAACTAAAAACAAAATTAAAATAGCAAAAATACCTCTTCTTCAATATCCTTCAATCTTCTTGTACCAAACTCTTCTTCAATCTTCTTCAATTCTCCTTTCAAATAACTGTAACATTTTGACAGAAAAAATTAAACAAATATAAAACGAAATTAATAAAAATAAATTGAACAAATATTATTTTAAGTGTGAAAATATATTACCTTTAAAAATTAAGATTGATGTTGGAGAGAGGCAGAAAGTGAAGGAGATGAACAAGTGAGGTGAAGAAAAAATAGGTAAGTTAAATGAAGAAGAAGAAGTGAAGGAGGCAAAAAGAAAAAGATGAAGAAAATATTAAAGTCTGGTATGAGAAACATATTAACACGTTTATAAATAAAACATTCAGTGACGTAAATTTCACGTCGCAACCTTGCCACGTGATATTCACGTCGCTAACACCTAAAGTTCAAATTTTAAAAAAAATGATAAAAAATGTAGCGACGTGATAATCAAATTACAATTTTGCCACGTGAAATCCACGTCGCAAATAACACATCAGTCATATTATTTTTTATTAGTTAACCTGTATCTCTAGTGAACCATCACTTCACAGTCAAATTTTTTCCTCCTAAACTGTTGCGATGTGATATTCGCACAACAACAAAAATTTTGAAAATTTCAAACTTCCCTCTTCAGTAGGCCTTACATTTTTAATTGTTTTTTTTTAATTTAAAATTTGCAACGTGATTTTCACGTCACAATATTAAAAAAAAAATCTGACACACCATGCGATAACTTTACACTTATTATTTTAATATTAAAATTGTTAGGGACGTGAAAAACAGGTTGCAATTACCCTTTTTTTGCTACATGTTTTTCACTTCACTAAATCACGTGGCAGGAGCCAATTTTTCTTGTAGTTTACGATCTTAGTAATTAATACTTTAAATTATCATCTTTTTAATGATCTAATTAGTTGAGGGACTTGTGATTGATAACTCTTCACTAGGATAACGTTTTCTTAGGGTTATGCCGTTGTGTGGAATTTTTCTGATAAAGTTATTACTACTATTTTAAAATGATTGTAGATTTAGAAAACAAAAATTGTTTTAATATAAATGTTATTTTTACTTTTAAATATAAAAATGATGGTTATTTTTAAATGGTAATTTTTAATTATTATCATGTACACTATTTTTAATATATTTATAAAATTAATTTAATAAAAGTGCAATATTTTATGATAATACCATTGCATTTTTAATCTGTGTGCGAAAACTTTAAACGAGAATCATTTTTAAACGGAGAGAGTTTATTTCTCATTTTTGTGTGTGCATCTTTTATATAATGCAAAATCATTATATAAACAAAAATAATATTCGTACCCCACAAACATACACACATACACCGTATTTTACCGTTCACGGTGACATATTATAGTTTTTAAAAAAATAAAAAATAAAAAATAGTTTTTTAATTTTTTTTTCAAATTAAAGAGTACTGATATAAAATTGTGTGATTAATCAATTTCATAACTTTATTAACCAACATTTTACATTTTACTACCTTCGTCTTATAAAAAGTGTCTCATTTGCACTTTTTTCATGTCTCTTTAAAAGATCAATACAACATTTATTATTTTTCCCACTATTATACCCCTATTCATTAACTTTCACGCTTTTCAATTACTCTACCAACTATAATAAATAAGGGTATTTTAGTAAAAATAATATCAATTTTATCATTAAAATCAACACGTCTAATCATTTTCTAAAGAACTGCTTACAGTTCAAATAAGACATTTATTATGAGACATAGGGAGTATTAACCAACTTTGTTTACTGATAAAAATTATTTTTAGTACCTGAACATTTATTAAGCAATTTCATAACTTCATTAACTCACTTTTAAATTTTCATTAGCCAACTTTGTTTTACTATAAAATATTATTTTTAATATTTGAGCGTTTATTAACCAACTTCATCACTTCATTAACCAACTTTTTACATTTTATTACCAACTTTGTCTAACTACCTAAAGTCATTGTTCACGTACTGTTCATGATACTGTTCACGTATTATTCATGTTATTGCTCATAAATTTATTTTAAAAAAATATTGTTCACCGTATAAATACTGTGATATTTTGGATAGAACGTTAGTGACGACAAAGTCAGTTTATGGTTCGACTGGAGTTGTGCATGCTGGTGCCAAAGTCTGTTCAAACTTCTGCAGCTGCTGTCCCGCAAATTACAGCTGCCTCTGCTGCTTCTCAGCATCTCTTTACTTCCATAAAACTCCTCTGTGACTATTACCAAGAGCGTGTTTTCACCATCTACCTCTTGTCTCGTAACCTTAGCTTAATCTCCTTGAAAATCCCTCTGTTTTGTACCACATTCATTTGAAAAATGTCCAAGCTTTTGACACTTCCAACAGTGAACTTTGCTTTTGTCCCTTGGTTTTCCGCCTCTAACGTTGCCTCGATCACCATATCTACTGGAGCTCATCTCACCCTTTTTCCCCGTCGGAACCTTCAAATTTTATGGATCATTTCCACCAAAATTTTGGAAATTTTACTTCCCTTTCGAAGCCCATTTTCCTTTCAATCTTTTACTCTTCTCGTTGAGCCGTGCTTGTAAAGCAATCTCCGCTTTAGCTGTATTGTTTCCTCTCTCATCTATTCTTTACTCATGAGCCTCAAGAGAGCTTTAAAGCTCATCTTTTCTCAATGTTGCAAGGTACTTTGATTCTTCGATAGCCACTACAATGTTGTCAAATCTTGACGTTAAAGAACACAAAATCTTCGACACAACATTTTACTCCAAAATTGTTTCTTCGCAAGACTTGATTTGATTCACCAAACGCGTAATACGCGTCACATAATCGTTGATCGTTTTCTTCTCTTCCATTTGTGTTAGCTCGAATTGCCTCTCGTGAGTTTGTAACCTCACCACCTTCGGCTTAACAGTCCTAACATAAGCTTTCTCCAATATCTCCCAAGCTTGCTTTGCCGACTCGCAGTCACCAGCCTTTTCGAAGTTGCCACTACCAACGTAAGAATGAATCAAGAAGAGTGCCTTATAATCTTTCTTCTTCTCTTCCTTGAATGTAGCCTTTTGTGCCTCTGTAGCTTTTGCCCCAAGTGGTGTAACTCCATTGTTGATTACTTCAAGAACTTCTTGATACCCAAACAAAATTTTCATTTGCTTTGACCACTTTTCATAATTCCTTGAATCAAGAATCAGAAGGTTGTTAGGGATTCTATCATTGGAAACAATACTCATTGTTGTAGCAGAATTGGATCAGAACTAGAGCTCTTGATGCTAAATGTTGGAACATACAAATCAATTAAGGTAAATTAATGGAGAATTAGGATAATTTGGAGAAGATGGAGTTAAGAATTGAGAGAGAGAGAGAGAGAGAGAGAGAGAGAGAGAGAGAGAGAGAGAGAGAGAGAGAGAGAGAGAGAGAGAGAGAGAGAGAGAGAGAGAGAGAGTGTGTAATTGAGGGTGAGAATGAAAATTGGTATTAACAATAATTAGAAGCACTAAAGGTCTTTTATACATCAATTACAAAATAATGGAAAAAGCAAAACAACTTAAAAATAAGCTAAAAACTAAAAACCTATAGTGGTAACCGGTTACCATAATCCGGGTAACCGGTTATACCTAGTTGAAAATACCACTTCCTCTAAAAAACGACCATGTAACCGGTTACCATAAACAGGGTAACCTGTTACACCACCAGAAATGGCATCAAACAACTTTTCAACAGTTTTATCGCCACATCAAAAGTAAACTTTGTCTCTTTGAAAAAATATAGAAAATAATATACATTGTATCTGTCAACTTTATTTATTTGTGATCTTCTTTATAAAAAATAAATAAATCCATTTTTTTTACTAATTATAATTATTCATTTGTTCTAACTAACTTATTTTATTTTACTTTTTAATATCTTAGTTTGGAACAAAGTACAACATATTATATATGGGCAACATTTAGAGGTGGCAAATGTAAATGCTCGCTTCGTTTAAAATTAATTAATAAAATATTTTTACAATAATTTGTAAGGTTGACAAATAGGTATTCTCACTTCATTCAAGTCCGCCCAATAAAAGCATGCATAAAAATGGGGGCTAGTAGAGCCAGCATAGTATACAGTGCGAGTCTAAAATATTTGCTTGAAAAAATTACAAAAATAGATTACTACTCTGTTAATGTTCGCGTTGAAAAAAAAAGGGGACATACATAATTTGAGATGCAAGTCTAAAACCTAGATTTACAAAGTAAAAAATGAAGGCAAAACAAACATGTTCGACGGGATCGAATACCACTATAACACTTTGTATCGCTAATGATTTTAATATTAGTTAATTAATATTATTTCAATATAATATTGTAAAAGGCTCCACTTATCTCAATCTATCTATTTTTATTGTTAAAATTATATTTTAAATTTGTTTTAATAATTTACAAATTATATAGTTGATAAACATTTGATACGATTGTGCAACATCAATTTATCTTAAATTATTTTCAATTTTTTAAAATTTTGATGTATTTTAAGTATGATCCACTCTATCGATTATAAATCCATATATCCATAAATATTTTCAAATTAATAGTTCTCATCACACTACTTGTACTAAGGCACAGATAAATTCAAAATACATTCATTTATAATTATTGTTTATATATATATATATATATATATATATATATATATATATATATATATATATATATATATATATATATATATATATATATATATATATATATATATATATATATATATATATATATATATATATATATATATATATATATATATATATATATATATATATATATATATATATATATATATATATATATATATATATATATATATATATATATATATATATATATATATATATATATATATATATATATATATATATATATATATAATTAAGTAAATAGTAATTATGTTTTTCTCGTAATCTTAAGAATATTAAATATGTAATAACTTGTAATTATAAAAATATCATATTTTAAATGGCAATTGAGTTATATTTATAAATACAAAAAAGAAAATAGATCAATTTAAATGCATGTTCACGAACAAAAATAAATGATTAGGATACTAATTAATATATAATTAAAAAAGATGAAAATATTTATGATAGTAGTGCTAAAAAATAATAGATATCAAATTAAGAAATTAAAATTTAGTATAAAGTAAATATTCTATGCTATAGAAAAAGAAATGTAATATAAAAGTAAAATTATTGTACAATTTTTGGATAGGATTTATAAAAACTATTTTTTATAAACGGAAAAAAATGTATTGTTAATATAAATATTTTTATAAATAAGAAAAAGTCTATTGTTGATACAAATATTTTTATAAATGAGAAAAAGTTTATTGTTGATGCAAATATTTTTATAAACAAGAAAAAGTCTGTTGATGAAAATATTTTTATATACAAGTTTATTGTTGATGAAAATATTTCTATAAGCGAAAAAAAGTCAATTGTTATACAAACATTTTTATAAACCGGAAAAAGTGTTTTGTTTATACAAATATTTTAATAAATAGAAAAAAGTTTTTGTTTATACAAATATTTTTATAAATGGAAAAAAAGGTATTATTGAAACAAATATTTTTATAAATGAGAGAAAGTGTTTTGTTGATAAAAAAAATTTTACAAATAAAAAAGTATATTTTTGATCCAAATACTTTTATAAACAGGAAAAAATGTATTATTAATACAAATTTTTTTATTATTGATACAAAAACTTTTATAAACAAGAAAAATACATTGTTGATAAAAATATTTTTATAAACAAAAAAAATATTTGTTGAAAAATATATTGTTAATACAATATTAGTAAGCAATTATTAATAACAAACTTTAAAAGTAATTTTAATTTTTTAAATAAATAATATATGAGTACTATGCATTCACATCAAATAGAAAAATTTGAGTATTATATACTAACATCAAAATTTAGGATAATAAAATATTCTATCTAATAGATTACTATCAGCTCAACATCTATTTTATTTTAGTCAACAATTACATTTATTTGAGATGCAAATTTTTTATTTTCAAACGTTATAATTTCACTTTTTTCTTTCTCCATCTCACGGATTCTTAGAATTATTTAATACAATTGAGCTTATTTGATCATTCTTCATTGTTTATTTTATAATTTAAAAAAATTATTTCAAATTTTACATGGATATCTATATACATTTTATTACAATTTTTTTAATCAAATGTCCCACTAAAATTATATATTTTGATTAAAATTTAAATAAACTCACTCATTTAATAATTATATAGTTTCTTTATCAATTAAAATATGTCATTTATGAAAATTTAAATATTTTTTGATCAAATTATATAGCATTGTGCGATCCGTGCGGACGCGCGAGTTTCTTACTAGTATGAGAAGAAGAAATAGAATAAAATTTAAATAATGTAATATTATAAATAATTAAAGTAAAGGTTATGAATGAAAAAGTAAAATATAAAAAGATTAGACTACTAATTTAAAAATACAAAATATTTGATAACATAAGTCCAAAATATTATTATCAAACATTTCTCTCAAAAATTTATATTGAGAGTTTGTGAATTTAAAAAATAAAATTATACATACCAATATTAAATAATATAAACCCATAACATTTAATATTATAAATTCTTTATCTTAACATAAAATTTGTTAGAATTTAAACTAGTTACAAATTAATTTATAAAATAAGAGATGAGATCAAATCCAACTCCTTACAATGGTTTAAGGGTCCACCATTATTAAAATTATGGTTTAGTAAAATTGAATAATATCCAAATTGAAAAAAAAAATAACAATAAGTAATATATACTCGGTAATATTCCTTGTGCTCATTGTTTCAACATTGGGACTTCTTTGATTTAGTTTTATAAAACATTTTTACTTCTTCTCTTTTTACAAAACTTTATTTGAAATTGAAAAGATTCAACATTTCTTTTTATTGTGTTTGCGCATGTCTCAAGGTTTGGCAAAAGTGGTCGAAAATAGTTGATGTACTGATGATGATTGGATCTTGAATTTGGGGTTGAACTCTAGTGATCTCTCTAATGTAGAAGACCAATAATTGGAGAGTATATTGAACATTTTGCAAGCATTTCAACATAGGCACGACCTGGAATATGCTTACGTCTGGTGAAGGGAATCTTTGAGATTTTCAGTTAAATCTAACTTCAATAAATTGCAAGAGATAAATTATTTTGGTTTTTTTTGGTGAGGAAATTGTTTATAGAAAATCACATGGTATGTGGAAATCAAATATTTCAAGCAAGATTCAATTATTCCACTGGAGATTGTTACAAAATAGGCTTTCAACCAAGGTCAAACTCGTTAGTGGAAGGCACAACCTAGTATGTCCTACATGTCTTAACCCTACATAAACCTCTACGCATATGTTCCTGAGTTATTCATTTGCAGTTCAATTTTGGAGAGAGGTGTTTGGCTGAACTAGTTTGCAAAGGGCAGAAGACTCGGATCCGATGGGGAACAATTTAAAATGGTTTAGACAATCCTTATAGGGAAGAGTAAAAAAAAATCTTAATTCAAACTCTAATTTGGATGATTGTTTGTTGATCCATTTGGTTAAGCATAAATGATACCTTTTAAAAATAAAAAAAGGCATGGTATGGAAGATATTGTTAGAGCGTGAAAGTCTTTGTCTTAGGATTGGTTCGTAGCTAGACACAAAAGGGTTGTAATATGTAATTAGGGGATTGGTGTGTTAGGCCATTATATTGTATGTCTAAGTAAGGAATTGGTTGTTTGAATAATATTTTCTTAAGCTTGTTCGGGTTTTGTTAGAGTGTTTCTAAGTTCACCCTTCTTTTGTAATTTAGGTTGAATACTTCGTGAACTCCTTGTTAAATTTATTTATCTTGCGGATTACAGATGTAGGTGTTTTCAACATTACTCTCCTTTCTAAATGGTGTTGGAGGTTACTTACAAATAATAATGCTTTATGTAGGAGTTTGTTATAGTAATTTTAATCTGAAAATTAAGTCTCGTGAGGCTCGCATGGATTGTTTTAATTCTTCTCTTTGGTGGCGGGACCTGCTATCTATTGCTAACTCAATCGATGGCGGTTGTTTTTCAAACACAATTGTGATTAAGGTTGGTGATGGGCTGTCGATTCCATTTTGGTCTGCTTGTTGGTGTGGAAATTCTCCACGGTGTGAGCTTTTTCCCACACTGTTTTTTGCTGCAATTGATAAACATGAGCTTATTTGTAATCTTGGCTATTAGGTAGATTCAGTTTGGCATTGGAACATTTTTCTTAATTCGTATGAATGTGTTGATGATTCTGTCTGCGAGTTTCTGAACCTCCTGCTGCTGCTGCAGGATATCCACCTTCAGCATAATGCTTGCGACCGTTTTGTTTGGCCTTTAGGCATTTGCGATGCCTTTTCAGTCAAATCGTGTTATCAACATATTATCAAAGCTTTGCAGGAGCCTCTCTTGGTGGTTGAAGTCAAGACAACCCTTGATCTTATTTGGGCTTCAAATTATCCTTTGAAGGTTAAAGTTTTTGTGTGGCTGCTGTTATTGGACGGGTTGCCTACACGTGAGAATCTTAGCTACAGGGAAATTATTTCTAATGCACATGATAAAGTTTATGTGTTTTGCTTTAATTGTGATGAAACAATTAATCACCGCTTCTTCTCTTGCCACAAGGTTGCTTTAGTTTGGAGTAAGGTAGCTTCTTGGTTAGAAATTTCTTTTTTCAGGGAATTTGACAGTCACCTTCACCTCCTTGAATGATTGAGTTTTTTTCAATGGTAGATGTAATAAGCTTGAGGCAAGATTAATTTGGTTGGTAGCTTGCTGGTGTATTTGTATGGTTAGAAACCAAATTATTTTCAATGATATTATTTGGAATCCAAATGCCATAATCGATAAAAATTCTTTTGTTCTCTTGGTTGTGGCTTCCTCTTAAGAATAAAGATTCTCTAATGTGCTCCTTTTATGACTGGCTTAATCACCCTATTGATTTTTTGTAATATTTTCGTTACGGGTTGAGTTGTATGCACTGGATTTTGTTTATTCGAGTTTGAGTACCCCTAATACTCCCTATAATATTATTTATGCTTGATTATAAAAAAAAACTCCTTGCTATTTTATTCTTTTTCTTATAAAAAAATAATATCTTACAACTTTAAAATATAAAACAAATTTAAAATAGCTCGCTTTGTAAATGCAACTGTGCCTATAAAAAGAATATTGTCTTTAAAATAATTTTAAAAACTAAGATTATCAAATATTTTATTTTATTTTACAAAATTATTTTTTAAAATTTATTCATATAATAAATTAAAAAATTAAAAATTAAAACTCATTCAAACATATCATTAATTATTTTCTCTCTTTTCAAAATATCTTAATTAAATAAAAAATAGAATCAATCTTAAAAATGCAAACCAACTTAGTTCCCAAAATTTTAAAAATTCATTAGATGAATAATAATGAGATAGTTTAAGGAAGATTAAATAAAAATACAAATACCATATTAACAATAGAAATAATAAAATTTCAATAAAATAAATAACATAATTTTTCAAAATAAAAATTACAAAACGAATATATATAATAAAAAGTAGAAGAACTAAACTACTAATTTAAAATAAAAAATTAATAACATAAATCCAAAAGAAAATTATCTAACAAAATGATTAAGAAACTAACTTACATCTATCTCTCTCCCAAACCCAATCCAAAACCATTTAAACCTTTTTTATTTTTATTTTTATATCTTAGTTCAAACCCTTGGAGTAAGAGTTCAAATAGATCACAAGTACAAAGTAAATAAAAATTAAATTAAATATACCACAAGGATGTTGACACGACATGACTACATATATTACAAACAACAAGTTTTGCATTGTACCACAGACGCAATTATCTTAAATAAACTATCAACAACAAAAAAACAAAACAACAACAATCAAACACTTATCTTCTGCTCCTGAGGGTATAAGGAATATTGTTTGATTCTTCCATGGAATCTCCATGGCCTGTTTCTGGTTCATCACAACATGTAACACGCTTCTTCACACGCGGTATCATGAATATGAACACCATGAAAAGAGAGAAGCCAATGACAAGAACAAGAAGCATTATCTTTCCATTTAAGGCATAGCTCTTGTCGTCAGAGAATTGAACAATATCATCTTCTAGTTGTTGAGGACTGAAAGAACTCATCGGAGATACAAATTAAGGGAGGTGGAAATGGAAAATGTTGAGTAGTTTTACAAATGCACCAAATTGTTGCAATGTTATTTGGCTTAGTTTGCAACAATATTCTACTTGATGATGATTGAGAATTATTTGTGTGTCAGTACAATGAGATGCAATAAGTAGGCTCTGAACAAGTGGTCCATGGTTGCTGTTTTTTGAATTTTATTTATTTAGTAACATGTGATATGAATTTTATTTAAAAAATTGCAAATAAGTTTTTAATAATTATTCAATTTTGCAAATTAGTCCGTTAAAATTTTTTAAAATTGCAAATTCATCTCTATTTTTCATATTTAAAATATGATTAAAAAGTTTTAAAATTTATGAAAATGATCCCAAAAATTGAACAATGAATCATTTTAATTTTTCATCCAAACAAAAGAATTTAAAAATGAATGAATTTTAATTTAATTATTTAAATTGCTTAGAATTTTAAATTCTTTAAAAGTTCTCAATTACCTCATCCAAATACACTCTTAAAGTTATGCAGTTGTCACCATGCGTGAAATTTTTCTGATAAGATTATTAATACTATATTAAAATGATTGTCGATTTAGCAAAATAATTTTTTTTAATGTAAATGTTATTTTCATTTTTAAATTTAAAAATGATGGTTATTTTTTAATTGTGATTTTTAATTATTATTCTGTACACTACTTTCAATATATTTATAAAATTAATTTTGTAAAAGTGTAATGTTTTAGACAATATCATTTCATTTTTAATCTGTATGCGAAAACTTTAAACGAAAATCATTTTAAAATGAAGAGAGTTTATTTCTCATTTTTGTGTGTGCATCTTTTACAAAATGCAAAATCATTACATACATTGTATTTCACTGTTCATAGTAAAATATTATAATTTTTAAAAAATAATTTATTTTTTGTTTTTTTCTTCTGATTAAAGAATAATGATATAAAATTGTGTGATTAATTAATTTCATAACTTCATTAACCAACATTTTACATTTTATTAAACAACTTCGTTTACTGATAAAAATTATTTTTAATGCCTAAACATTTATTAAGCAACTTCATTACTTCATTAACCAACTTTTTAATTTTCATTAGCCAATTTTATTTTACTACAAAAAATTATTTTTAATATCTGGGTGTTTATTAACCAATTTCATAACTTCATTAACTAACTTTTTACATTTCATTACCAACTTTGTCTCACTACTTAAAGTCACTGTTTATGGGGTACTGTTCACGTACTGTTCATGACATTTTCACGTATTATTCATCTCATTGCTCATAAATATATATTTTTTATTTAAAAAAAATATTGTTCATCGTATAAACAATGTGGTATTTTAGATCGAACTCTAGTGTCGACAAGGTTAGTTTCATGGTTCGACGAGAGTTGTGCATGTTGGAGCCGAAGTTTGTTGAAGCATGTTGCCGAAATATGTTAACTTTGTGTTTAACTTAGCATGTCGAATTGAGCCTTTCTCGTAAGTCCAATTGTTAAGTTAACTTATAGCCTAACTTAGCTTAATAGTCTATAAATTGACTAGTTCTCTCAGGTTGTTGAGAGAGGTTAATTATTGGTATTCACTTGTAATCTTTGAATCCTTATTGAGAAAGTGAAGTCGAGCTACAAGAAAAATTCCCACTGCTACCATAGTCGCAGCATGTATAAGAGCAGAAATAGGAGTAGGACCTTCCATAGCATCTGGTAACCATACATGAAGAGGGAATTGGGCAGATTTTGCAACGGATCCGCAAAATAACAAGAGGGCACACAAAGTAACAAAAATAATATTTACCTCATTCTTATAAATTAAGTTATTGAATATTAGAAATAAATCCCTAAATTCCAAACTACCGGTTATCCAATAAAAACCTAAAGTGAAACAGTTTTAACCAAACCATATTCTTCTTTTTCCTTCTTCTCTTCCTTTTTTTTAAAAACCTAATAGGGTTTCATATGTTTGTTCAGGAAACACAAATTTTTTTCTCATATTTTGGTTTGTTCTTGACAACATCAACTCACCGCAACCTGGTGCGGTGAGCGCGGAGGTGAAGATACCGTAACAAAGTATGAGATTGAGAAATTTACCGGTGTGAATGATTTCGATTTGTGGCGCGTAAAAATGCAAGTATTTCTTGTTCAACAAGATTTATTAGAAACGTTGAAAGGATCAGAGAAGATAGACGTTTCCCTATCGGAGAAGGAGAAAACAATGATGGTCGGAAAAGCCTAAAGTGTCATTGTTTTGAGCCTTGGTGATAAAGTTCTCCGACAGGTTTCAATGGAGAAAATTGCAGCGGGTGTATGGACGAAACTTGAAGGTTTGTACATGACAAAATCGTTGGTTAATCGTCTCTCCCTGAAACAAGCTTTGTATTCATTCAAGATGAGTGAAGACAAATTCTTGGCTGAGCTGTTGGATATGTTCAACAAGTTAATTTTTGATCTTAAAAATATAGAGGTCAAGATTGATGATAAAGATCAAGCATTGCTATTTTTATGCTCTTTAACTAAGTCGCATGCTCACTTCAAAGAAACTTTCTTGTATGGAAGAGAGTCATTGACCTTTGAAGATGTTCAATCTGCCTTGTACTCTAAGGATTTGAACGAAAGAAAGGAGCACAAGTCATATTTTAATGGTGAAGGTTTGCCCGTTAATGGGGAATTCTTAAAGAAAGATGGTAGGTTTGAGAAGAAAATGGATAGAGTTCTACATAGTTCTTATGGTGGTAATGCTCCTACTATTAAGTGTTATCATTGTAAAAAGGAGGGTCATACAAGAAAAGTATGCCCTGGTCGACTTAACAATCATAGTGGAAAGGATAATGGTAATGCTGCCATTGTGAAAGATGGTTATGAATCATCTGATCTCCTGGTGGTTTCAGGCAACGACTCTATCAAGGAGTGGATTATGGATTCAGGGTGTACTTGGCACAGACTCCAAACAAAGATGTGTTTGATAAATTGTGTGATCAAGGTGGTAGATCAGTGCTGTTGGGAAACAAAAAAGCTTGCAAAATTGTAGGTATTTGATCTGTGAGATTCAAGCTCCACGATGAGTCAATAGGGCTATTGACTGATGTTAGGTATGTACCTGATCTTAAGAGAAATTTGATTTCTCTTGGTGAATTCGACAAGAAAGGAGATGTTTTCAAAGGAGAGCAAAGCATCCTAAAGGTGATGAAGGGGTCGAAGGAAGTCATGAGAGGCATGAAGAAACAAAACTTATATACCCTTGAGGCTGAGGCTGTAAGTGGTTCAGCAGATGTGGCATCCACTAAACCTGTGTTGAAGGCTGGGGTATGGCATAAGAGACTTGGCCATGTCACTGAAAGAGGCCTGGTCGAATTTTTGAAACGAAATCTGCTGGGTGGTGGCAAGGTTGAAAAACTGGAGTTTTGTGAACCCTGTGTATTTGGTAAATCCTGTAGAATGAAGTTTAACAAAGGTAAATAAAGAACACGTGGATCCATTGATAACATTCATGCTGATCTTTGGGAGTCTGCGAGGAATCCTTCACACTCAGGTGTAAAGTATTTTCTATCCATAATTGATGATTACTCTAGAAAGTTATGGGTATTCATCCAAAAAACTAAGGATGAAACTTTTGAAAATTTCAAAATTTGAAAGACTCTGGTCGAAAACCAAAATGGCAGGAAGTTCAAGAGGTTGAGGACCGACAATGGTCTTGAACTTTGCGATGAGGCATTCGAAAACTATTGTGCTACATCTGGTATTGCAAGGCACAAAATTAATGCAGGGACTCCCCAACAAAACGGTTTTCCTGAAAGGTTTAATCCAACCATTCTAGAAAGGGTGAGGTGCATGTTGGTAAGTGTAGGATTGAAGAAGTTGTTTTGGGTAGAAGCTATTGTGACTAATTTAACTAATAAATAGGTGTTCCTCAATTCCCTTGGGAATGAAGACATCTAAAGAAGTCTGGTCCAGACATCCACCTAGTCTTGATAGACTTGGAGTATTTGGCTGCTTAGCCTATGCTCACATTAAACAAGACAAGGTTGAACTTAGAGCTCTGAAGTGTATGTTCCTTGGATACCCTGAAGGGGTCAAAGATTATAGATTATAGTGCATAAAGCCAGTTAACAAGAGGTGTATCACAAGTCAAGATGTAGTTTTTAATGAAGTCGATATGGCTTTCAAGAAAACTGATGGCTTTCACTCAAAAAGAATGTGTTGACTTCAATGATGTGTTCTCACCTTTGTAAAGCATAGATCCATTAGAACGTTGTTAGTCATGGTGGAAAAGTTTGACCTAGAACTTGAAAAAATGGATGTGAAGACAACCTTCCTATATGGTGATCTAGATGAAATGATCCTGATGAGGCAACCTGAAGGGTGTGTAGAAAAGGGAAATGAAGATTATATGTGCAAGCTGAATAGGTCTTTGTATGGCCTGAAACAATTTCCTCGACAATGGAATAGGAGATTCGATAAGTTCATGGCAGACATTGGTTTCACTAGAAGCTAGTTCGACCATTGTGTTTACTTTAGATTTTGACCTAGAAATTCACTTGTTACTTTGTTGCTTTATGTGGATGATATCCTCATAGCAAGCAACAATGCCGAAGATGTTATGAAGGTAAAGGTTGAACTCGATAAGGAGTTTGACATGAAGGATTTGGGAGCTGACTCCAGAATTCTTGGGATTGAAATCCGAAGAGTTAGAAAGCAGTCAAGATTATGCTTATCTCAAGAGACATACCTGAAGAAGATTCTCAATAAGTTTGGCATGTCGAATTCAAAGCTTGTTCTGACACCGACTAGTTTTCAGTATAACTTAAAGTTCTAGTACTGAAGTCGAAAGAGCCTCTATGAATAGCATCCCATATACTAGTAGAGTAGGTTCTTTGATGTATACTATGGTCTGTATGAGGCCAGACATATCATATAGAGTGAGCCTTGTAAGCAGGTCGATGGTCAATCCTGGGAAGGCGCACTCGCCAGCATTAAAGTGGATTCTTAGGTACATGAATGGGTCTCTGAGAAGAGTCCTGATTTATGGTGTAGCCTATGGTGATGATAGCAAAGTCGAAATTGAAAGATTTGTCGACTCTGATTATGCAGGTTGTATGTATTCCAGAAAATCTATTTCTGGATATGTGTTTAGTATGTTTGGCACAACAATTAGTTGGAAAGCGACACTTCAGAAGTTTGATGCCTTATCAACCACTAAAGCAGAATATATTTCCCCCACTGAAGCTGTGAAAGAAGCATTCTGGCTATAGGGTTTTTCTAAAGAGCTGAAACTTCAAGATCGAGTTATCACTGTGAAATGTTATAGTCAAAGTGCAATACACCTATCGAAGAATTTGGCCTATCATGAGTGAACCAAGCACATCGATGTGAGGCTGCACTTCATCAAAGAGATAATTGAGCATTGAGAATTCCAAGTGTTGAAGGTTTCGAATGATGACAATGCTGCTGATATGATCACCAAGACATTACGGAGTAACAAGTTTTTCCACTGTATGCAGTTGATAAAGCTGCATGATGAAAGCTAGTTTGTTCCCTTGTTTTATGTAGAATTTATTCCAAGGTGGAGATTTGTGATATTTTGGATCAAACTCTAGTGTCGACAAGGTTAGCTTCATGGTTCGATAGAAGGTATAGTATGAAGTCAAAGTCTGTTCACATACTGATCTTGTATGCTGTAGTCGAAGCATGCTCAAGCATGCAATAGCCGAAATGCTAGGATTGTTAGCATATCAAATTGGGCCTTGCTTGTAAACCCAATTGTGAATTTAGCTTGTAATCTAAGTTAACTTAGTAGTCTATAAATATACTAGTTCTCTCAGGTTGTTGAGAGAGGTTAATTGTTGGTATTCACTTGTAATCTTTGAACCCTTATTGAAAAAGTGAATATTAAAATAAATTTAACCAGTTCTATTTTCTTCTTCCTTCTTCTCTTTTCCTTAGTGAAATCTAATAGGGTTTCTTATGTTTGTTCAAGAAACTCAATATTTTTTCATAACTTTATTTTGTTATTGACGACATCAATTCACAACACAAAAGATAACATTGCCAAACCCAACTCCTTACAATGGTTTAAGGGTACCATTGTAAGAACTCCAACACAATGGTTTAAGGGTACCATTATTAAAATTATGATTTAATAAAATTGAATAATATCCAAATTGGGAAAAATAACTATAATTAATATACTTAATAATATTCCTTGGGCTCATTATTTCAACATTGGGACTTCTTTGATTTAGTTTTATAAAAATATTTTTGTTCTAAATTTGTAAATAATAAAATTTTATTAGTTATTGAGTTTTACAAAATTGGTTTTGAATACTATCTTCTATTTATAAGTTTTGAAAATTAACAAATTAATAATAGGTGTTTGATTTTTTTGTTATTTTGAAAATTAAAAAGAAAAAATGAACAATTTTTATTGACTTCAATTCCAATTTACTTCTTCTCCTTTTACAAAGCAACGAAGATTGTTCTACTTGAAATAAAATAGACCCAATATTCATTTTAATAGGGAGGAGTTAAAAGAAGAGGGGTATTTATTGGGTTGGCTGAGATAAGATGTATAGGTCGAAGGCAATAAATAGGCTAGGTGTGAAGAATTTTGAGAGATTTAACTTGGCTTTGTTGAGTAGATAGAAGTGGAGGATCCTCAACAAAATTAAGGTCATGTGGTATGATTTTATGTCACTTAGATATGGTGAAGTTAGGGCAAAAATCTTAGATGTATTTGGTGTAGCAAATAGTGTAAGGATTCTTGGTGGTGGAGGGATTTGAGGCATTTATGAGGGTTTATGATGGATGAACAAAATTGATTTGTTGAGTGTATTTCGTAAAGGTTGGGCAATGGCTTATCTATTGATTTTTTAAAAAATAGATGATTATGCTCTGAGTCTGCCAATAGTTTTCCTAATTTGTGTTTACACATGTCTCAAAGTTTGGAAAAAGTGGTCGAAAATGGCTGGTGGATTAATGATGATTAGGTCTGGAATTTGGGGTTGAACTCTAGTGATCTCTCTAATGTAGAAGGCTAGGAATTAGAGAGTTTATTGAACATTTTGCAGGCATTTCAACCTAGACACAGCTTAGAAGATGGTTACGTATGGTGGAGAAATCCTGGAGATTTTTCAGTTAAACTAACGTCAGTAGATTGAAATATATCAATTATTCTAGTTTCTTTTTTGTTGAGGAAACTGTTTATAGAGAACCACATGGTACGTGGAAATCAAATATCAGAAACAAGATTCAACTATTCTACTGGTGATTGTTACAAAATAGGCTTCCAACTAGAGTCAAACTTGAAAAATAGGGGTTGTTAGTGGAAGGCACAACCTAGTATGTCCTATATGTCTTGAACCTTAAGAAATCTCTATGCATTTGTTCCTGAGTTATTCATTAGCAGTCTAAGTTTGGAGATAGGTGTTTGGCTGGATGTAGAGCGAAGGAGACTCGAATTTGATGGTGAAATTTTTTAAATGGTTCAGACAACCCTTAAAGGAAAGAGTAAAAAAGAACCTTCAAACTCTGATTTGAATTATTGTTTGTTAATCCATTTAATTAAGCATAAATGATACTTTGTTTAAAATAAGTAGGTGTCGCTACTCGAAAAATGCATCGTGCAACGACGGGGAGGCGAAGAAGAAAGGACAGAAGAGTCGCCACCGAATTTTATTTATCCCATGAGGGGAAAGGAAAATATCGAGAAAACCTTAAGAAAAGAATGGATAAGATGGTCTCGCAGCCATGAACGGGTTCGGAAGCCGGTTATGCGAGAGGAAGGTATTAGCACCCCTCGCATCCATCGTACTCGATGGGAACCTTTTGTTTGTGGATGTGTGAATTTATCTGCTTAAATATTATGCTATAAGAAGTGTTCAAAAGGGTAAAGAAATAGGGTTGGAAACCAGGAAAGGAGGCAACAAGGAAGAAGATAGAAAGAAAGGACTCGGTAGGACTTCGCAGTCCTATGCCTACGTATTCTCAATAGATGTGAGAAAGTCAGAGTCGACGTAGTTCGGGGAACTACAGATATGGGGGGAATGTGC
This sequence comes from Lathyrus sativus, assembly GCA_963859935.3. NCBI lineage: Eukaryota > Viridiplantae > Streptophyta > Magnoliopsida > Fabales > Fabaceae > Lathyrus > Lathyrus sativus. The sequence goes on from OZ012739.1 coordinate 362,963,744, forward strand.
TCGGCAAGGATTGTGGCCCTTGTGCCTACGTATCTTTATTTGAACGAAGTAAAGAATCAGAGCAGCCGTAGTTCGGCCTACGGTGTGTTGATGTTTTTTATGGATGATGCTATCGTGCGCATTCTAGCAGTTAGGTGTTTTGCTGCTCGCTCGTTGGAGACTTAGGCGTTACCTGTTTGCGGTAGAACGGACGTAACATATCCTGTTTGAAAGGTTGGTTTTCGCCATGCGAGGCAAGGCATCATGTTTGATTGGTTGAGATTGTTTTTGGGGCGAGATAGGTCCTCGGATAGTAACCCTTACAGGTAGTACCCAATTCTTTATCTCAAAGTTTTTGTTGTAAAAAGGTGTGGCGAACGAGGTGTCTTCATATTGAAAGACGAGCGTCGAAACCACCCTCACTACAGTGGGCACCCCTACGCTCGGAGAAGAAGAGGTCTACACCCAATCCTCTCTCTTTAATTCAATGCAAAGAGAATTTCGTTCTCTTATTAAAGATGTTTTTGGTTTTGAATGGTAAGTGCTTTGCGACAGAGAACCCTACGGTAAACGCCAGCACTCGGGATAGGAGAAGGCCTACGCCTAACCACTCCACGACCATTCAAGTTTTTGTTATGAAAAGATTTGAAAATGCACTCGGTACAGGACCGAGGTTTTAGGTGTGAAAATTGGTTACGGAATGAAGTTGTGAAAGGAAATGGTGGATAAAGTCGCGTCTTCGTATTGAAAGACGAATATCAAGACCACCCTCACTACAGTGGGCATCCCAACATTCGGAGAGGAAGAGGTCTACACCCAATCCTCTCTTTTTTTAATTCAATACGAAGAATTTAATTTCGAATATGAGATTTGAAAATGGATGGGAAGCGTCTTCGTATTGAAAGACGAGTGTCGGAACCACCCTCACTACAGTGGGCATCCGAACACTCGGAGAGGAAGAAAGTCTACACTTAATCCCCTCTTTTTAATTCAATACAAAGATAATTTGATTTTGAAGATTGATTTTGTTGAAGGTTTGAAATTGATAGTCTGGGATTGTGGTTTTTGTGTTGATTTTCAGAACTTGGTAACTGGGTTTCTTTGTGTTTTGAGTTTTTGAGAGTTAGAGATGGAGAGATTCAACGGTTGATGGTTTTGTTCTGGGCTTTGTGTTATTGGTTGAATCGTTGTGGGGAAAAATTGGTAGCAGGTTTTGATCCAGAGGAGGAATGAAAGTGTGGTTCTTCATGTCCCCCCACCAATGAAGATTAAGTTGTGTTATATTGCTGGTTGGTTTGGTTTTCACTACAGGTTGCAGGTTTGTACAACCTAGTGTAGCAGGGGGCAGGCTGCAGAGTTGTCTGGTGTGGAGGATGTGTTTTGTTGGGAAGTAGTAGCAGTGATGTTGCAGGTTATTATGTGGTGTGGTATTGGTGCAGGTACGGTTTGCAGCAGGCTGGTGTGTGGACTATTGATAGCAGGTTTTGTCTGGCAGTACGGTTTTGTCCTATGTCACTTTGGAGTGTGGCAGCATGTTTGGGGCTGGTGTGAAGAAATGGTTTTAGGTGTAGTAGGCTTGGTATTTTGGTCTTGTTGTAGCTGTGGTATGGTTTATGCAGGTGTGTGGGTTGGTTGTGCAGAGTATGTTTGTGTAGCAGAGTGCAGCAGGGACGGCTTGCAGCAGGCTGTTGGTTGGCATGTTGGATTTCTGTCCACATCATATTGGTCGTACTTTGTGCAAGTGGCTTGGAGGTTCGAGTACGATCGTGCCGGTTTGGTTTCAAGCGATGCGCTGAAGGTCTATCATGGAACTCTCGATGTGTATTATTATGATGATTTGACGACTTTGTGTGAATGGTACTCTTAATTTTGCTGCTGGCTGCAGGTGGTGGAACTGAACCTGGAAATACCATTGTATACTTAAAAGAAGAAGTGAGCCTGGGTTTTTACAATTCGCTGTCGAATAATCAAAAAATCTTTTCTGCCTTTCCAACTGCGGAACTTGTTCTGAATTCGTGTTGCAGCAACATGAACAGGCTCATCACGTTGTCCAAACTTGTGCGACTTGGCATTCGCTGCTATCAGTGAAAGAACACGTTCGTCCGATGTTCCAAATTTGTCAACACCGTGTTCCTTTTGCTGTTTTCTCTGAAACGATTGCACTCTGAAAACTTGATGAATACGAGCAGCAACTTGAGTTGCATTGCACACTGCAGCCAAAGAATCTTTCATTGAAAGTTCGTGTGATATTCTCTCATTGTTAAGTTGAGAAGTGTTTTGTTCATGGACCCTTTGTACTATTTTTGCTCCAAAACTTTCTCCAACTTCTTTTTTTAAATCAATAGACTTGAGTTGTGCACTCAGGAAAGATTCTGCAAGATAACCAACAATTCCTTTGTGGCCATTTGCAGAAGCTAGGTCAGCTGGTGTTCTACCAGAAGGACGTTGTGGTCATGGGTCGGTAAGTGCTCCTGGATCTCAGGTTCTGCTACAACAAAAGGCTTCAGCATACGGTTGCCAAATGCACGAGACATTGCTAGCACCCCACCAACCCTCTAAGTACCTGCCCACATGACAACACCCCCAGCATTCTCAATTCTCTTCCGCTCGTCACTTCTATTAGGTTTATGATCCTCGGAGAGAGCAATTGCTTTTCCAGCTTTTGATATTACAGTTCTAGAATCTCCAACATTAGCAACATAAAGATGGTTATCAACCAAAACAGCTGTTGAAGCAGTAGAACCGTCGTCCCGGAAATTATCTTTTACAGAGTCCAGAAACTCAGCATCGGTCTGCTGATATGTTTCACTTATAGCCAATTTGGTATCCGTCAAAAACTTTGGATGCTTCGTGAGATTTTCAAATAGATGATCCTCTTTTTTTTTGTAATTCTTGTTGGATTCTAGGCCATGCTTATTATTTTATTTTGCTTGTAAGAAAGTTCTTTGGAATCTTGATCTCAAAACAAACAACTATTATCATGTTAATTATTGTTGTTTATGAAGTTTATCATCCTTTGGAATACATGCCGTATGGTGACTTATTGAGAACCAGAAGGTGACCTTAAAGTATGGCTTGACAAATAATTTCCTACCTTGCAAAACAAAACTCCATCCCGCCGTATCTTGAAACGCTTTATTCGATTAGTCATAACCTCATCGCTTCTCAAGATAAATGGTTCATATTATACCCTAAAACAACACCACATTACAAACAAAAATTCCAAGTCTTTGAAAGTTCCAAGTCTTTGAAAGTTCCAAGTCTTTGAAAGTAAGCCACGCCTTGCAACAATCGGTTCCTTCTTAAATTTAATAGGGTTTGAACTTAACTTGTAAAGATGGTTTGAAACAAAGACCACCTAGTTAGCAATGACCTCAATTGACGTAATGGGCTTTTCATTCATTTTTCTTGCAATGGACCTTGAGTAATGATCTTGAAATTAATTTTGAACACGTCTAAATTTTCCAACAACCTTGGATGACCCTTTTCCTCATTTCATGGCAATTAATCAACTTATGAAAACACCAAAGCTACGATTCCGCTTTAAATCGATCTTGTGCCAGAAGGAAAACCTGACTTATTTGAATACAAATTAAGTCCAAAACCTTATTTCTTTGAAATCAAGGGATAATGCCTTGATACCAAAAACAATACCTTCAAATATGCACTGTACTAAAAAAAACTCTGCAACAATTAGCTTCAACCAGGTGACCTGAACCATTTCTCATTCAACATTATCCACACGTCTGACGTAACATCCTTAAGCGAAAATGACAACATATTTTTGGATAAAGCAAGTGGGTCAATTTACAGATAGAGGATATACAGGGGTAGGGCAAATTTTGGGGTACAACAGCTGCCCCTATTCAAGCGACTTAGACCTGAATGGATGAAAAGCGAATAGCTTTCAGACATTCAAGGTAAAAGACGGTTGAATACCAAAGAACCCGGAAATTTGCCAAAAACAGAACTGCAAACTCTGATAGGATAAAATCTCCAGAGATAACCGAATTGATAGCCTGATAAGGAACATCTGACTTCGCCTTCAGAAAAACACAAACATCCAATAAACATCTGACATCGCCGCCAGACAACCATAACGTTGAGAAACACCTGACATCGCCGCCGGATAAACACACTATTCAACAAGCATCTGACATCGCCGTCAGGCCTCTGTAGGGGATAATAATTCTGACATCGCCGCCGTGCATCCACAAACTTGATAACAACATCTGACATCACCGTCAATTCTCGAAAATAAGTCGGTAAAGAGATCTAACCTCGCCGTCAATCCTCAAACAATCTGACTTCGCCGTCAACTCTAAAAAATAATCTGACTTCGCCGTCAACTCTCAATATCATCTGACTTCGCTGTCAATTCTCAAAAATAACCTGACTTTGCCGTCAGTTCTCAATATCATCTGACTTCGCCGTCAATTTTTCACAGGACTTTGGTAAAGCCCCTGACTTTGCCGTCAGCTCTTCAAAATAATCTTCTGACCTCGCCGTCATTTCCAACAGCTTTGACTTCGCCGTCAATTCTTAAAATAATCGGTAAAAGCCTCTGACCTCACGGTCAGGCCTCGACATTAAGTCGGTAAAAAGATCTAACCTCGCCGTCAGTCCTCTGTTAAATACAAACAGATATTGAATCCAAAGATACGATCCTCCGACATCGCCGCCAGAAACAAACATCCAACCTCGCCGCTGAACAAACAAATCACTCTGACATCGCCGCCAGAAACAAACATCCAACCTCGCCGCTGAACAAACAAATCACTCTGACATCGCCGCCAGAAACAAACTTTCAACATCGCCGCTGAAACTAAATCACTTGACATCGCCGCCAAGACAAACATCCAACATCGCCGTTGAAAACTAAATCATTTGACATCGCCGCCAAGACAAACATCCAACATCGCCGTTGAAAAACTGAATCGCTTGACCTCGCCGCCAAGAACAAACTTTCAACATCGCCGCTGAAACTAAATCACTTGACATCGCTGCCAAGACAAACATCCAACATCGTCGTTGAAAACTAAATCATTTGACATCGCCGCCAAGACAAACATCCAACATCGCCGTTGAAAAACTGAATCGCTTGACCTCGCCGCCAAGAACAAACTTTCAACATCGCCGCTGAAAACTAAATCATTTGACATCGCCGCTGAAAAACTAAATCACTTGACATCGCCGCCAAAACTTTCGCTAAATATAAGCGAGCACCTAGATTCACGATATTAAGACCACTCATTGATGATAACCACAAAAGAACTCCGCTGGGGAAGAGAGGCTTAACCAAACAACTTTGGCAAGGAGAAAACGAGAGAAACTTGACCAAGTAACTCCGTTGGGTAATACATAATAAGATGATGTTGCGCCATGGTCTAAATACAATTTTGGCTAAAGGTAACATTCACGTTGTCAGAGTCTGAATACTCGAGGGAAATCGGAGCCTGGATGCTCAAGGTGATCGGAGCCTGGATGCTCAAAGCAGATATACCTGAATCTCGATACTCAGTAATCGGAGCTTGGATGCTCGATGCACTTCTGAGCCTGGATGCTTTATGTAAAATACCAGAGTCTGGATACTCAGTAATAATCTGAGTCTGGATACTAAAAAAAATTGGAGCATGGATGCTCAATGCAAAAGAAATATATTCGTCAGGATCTGGATATCCTACAAGTTCAAGTCAAACGACGTTGCTGGGAAACAAAATGAGTTGTGGTCTGGATACCACGCAGGCTGAGAAAAACATTAGGTGCCAAGGTCTGGATACCATACGGCGATAGGGGATAACAACAATTACTGTGATCTGGATATCACGAAGCATCAAATAAACTAATATGGTCTGGATACCATAACTGCCTTTACCGGAGTCTGGATACCCAACGGAGAAAGTACAAACAGAAATTCATCAGGGTCTGGTTACCCAACCGGCTTTACCGGAGTCTGGATACTCAACGGAGAAAGCATACGAGCATAAGCCATGGTCTGGATACCACGGGGCAATAGAACACAAATACTCCTGCTGTGATCTGGACATCACAAGGGAATTTGTCCGGAAGTCTGGATACTCAATGGACAAAAGAGATCGGTAACTGCCATGGTCTGAATACCACACAGGCAAAGATGACTAACTGCCGGAGAAAACAAAAAGTCGGGTCTGAATACCATGCAGGCTAATAGGAACATATCAATTTGCCATGGTTTGGATACCATATAGGGCTAGAAACAAAATCATCAACCGACGTTCGACGACGCTGCTGGGGAGAAACGTAAGTCGGGGTCTAGATACCACGCGGGCTGACAAAAAGTATTGTGGTCTGGATACCAATCTTCAACTTTCCATGGTCTGGATACCATATAGGCACGAATATCAACCAAAATTTTCCAGGTCTGAATACCTTGCGGGCAACATAATTCAACCATCTGCTGAAAACAATATCTGAGAACAGAGCGGTAACTGTAACACCCATTTTATTTATTTAGTCATTTTGGTGTTAATTTAATTATTTTATGTTGGTGTGCCCTTAGGTGGGGTGTGTTGGTATATGATTGGTGAGTACCCTTGATATGTAAGGATCATTGGTGGTGTGGAGATAATAATATAATAATTAATAGTAATATTGGTGGTATTATTATTATTATTATTCTTATTATTATTATGATTATTATTATTAGTATGAATATTATTATTGGTCGGTGTCCCTGATATGGGAGAATTATTGGTGGTGAATTGGTGTAGATATAATAATATAATAACTAATGGTAATATTGGTGGTGCTTTGGTGTGAATATGATAATATAATGAATAATAGTAATATTGGTGGGGGTATTAATATTATTATTATATTTATCATTATTATTATTATATTATTTTTATTAATATTATTATTATTATTATTGGTGTGATAATATTATTATTATTATAATTATAATCATTGTTGGGTGTATCACTATTATTATTATTATGTTGAATATTACTATAATATTATAATAGTATTATATTATATTATATTATTATTATAATGATTATTATAATTATTATTATTAGAATTATTACTGGGAATATTAGTGGTTGAAATAAGTAAATAAGAGGTGGAAGGGTTATTGGGAAGTTAGAATGGAAATATGAAAAGTCACGATAGAAACCGTGAGGAAGGAAATATGAAGGGGTAGCAAGGAGATATTAGAAAAGTTGGAATGGAGAGGAAAGGGATTACCATAGGCGTGGGATATTGGTGTGATAATAATAATATTATTATTATTATTATTATTATTATTATTACTATTATTATTATTAGTGTTATTATTATTATTATTATTATTATTAAAAGTATTATTATGATTATTGGAGAGATAATAATATTATTATTATTGTTATTATTAATAGTATTATTATTATTAAGATTATTATTATTATTATTATCATTATTATTATTATTATTAGAATTATTAATATTATTATTATTATTTTGGTGAGATAATAATAATAATATTATTATTATTATTATTATTATTATTATTATTATTATTATTATTATTATTATTATGTGGTATTATTAATATTAGTAAGATTATATTAGTATTATTATTATTAAGATTATTAATATTATATTATCTTATTAGTTATTATTATTGGGATTAGAATAATTAAAAGGGAAATAGAATATGAGGGGTTAGGAGAGTTACGATACATTTTAGAAAATTGAGAAAAAAGAGCGATAGAAAGAGAGAAGAGAAAAGAACGAAGGAAAAAGGGAACGAACAACGGAAGAGGAAGGAGAAGGCCAAGAGACCAATTCTAGGAGGAATTCTATCGATCGACCAATTGTCAAGGTAAGGGGGGAGAAATTTGATTGGGAATGGTTTATACATGTATAGGGTAGAGGGGATTCCTTAACCCCGTAGGAATTTATCGTTATATAAAGTTTTATATTGGCATGCTATGATTATTGTTGATGTTGGGGGATTGATGAATGCTGATGATGCATTTTGGGGTATATATATATATGGTGATGATAGTAACTGTAATGTTGAGCCATTTTGTTGGATTTTTGATGTTATTGTAGTATTGATCCATTTTGTTGGATTGTTGATGTTACTGTAGTGTTGATAGTAACTAGGAATATAAAGCTGATGAGATTATGTGTTGTTACCGTAGTGTTGGCAATGACCATGATTATAACTTTGGGAAAGTTATATGTTGTTTCCCTATAGTGTCGTTAATGACTATGGTTAGGACCTTGGTGAGATTCAGAGTGACTCTGAAGTGTCGGTAATGTACCGTAATGTCGGTTCTAGAGTAGAAATTATAGGATAATTGGTAAGTATAATATCTATTGGCATGTTTGTGATTGTGGATTGATGTTGATGAATTATTGATTTTGGTGTATAGGCTGAGGTGTTGGTTTAGGGAGGTTCTGAGTAACCTCAGAGACTTTTGGTGAGATGTCTGAATTGGTCTCGTGTGATCCTTCTAGCCTTGCTGTAGTGTGAAAATGATGAGTATGGGATATAACTTGTGTACTTGGTGATAGTACGCGTTTCCCTTAATATTGTTGGTGAGCAATTAGTTAATGTATATGTGTGTAGTGATCAGTAGGATCGTGTATCCCCGAGTGGGGGGGAGGGACGTAGTTATATCCGGTGTGATAGTATGAATTCGTTTACTATCTGATTGATTTATATGGTGTTGGTGTAATATATCTATACATATGCATTGTTGTATGATGATATGATCAGGAGGATCGTGTGCACTTAGCGTGCCAGAATATAATAATTATGCATTGGTGTCTTGCATATCATGGTGTTTTGGTGGGATGAATCATGTCTCAGGAGGAGCGTAAGTGATTCATCCGTACTCCTTTGTGGAGAATGGTGGGGGATAGATCATGTCTCAGGAGGAACGTAAGTGATCTATCCAGGTTCGATTGAATGAACCAATGAGTCGGTACCGCATGCATGGTGTTGAGTTGCATTTTGCATTATAATATGTTATATTGTAATTTGAACAGTAGGTTCGTTGTGTGGCGTTGTTGGGGTGAATATTGGTGTTGGTGTATTGTACTACCTTATTTACATGTACTACATTACCATTATATTTTTGATCATGATTTCTCACCCCTTTGTTGTTGTTGTGTCTGTACTTCTCCGGAAGTACAGATAATCCAGGTACTTAGATAGCTTGGATGGTGGTGTGTCAGTCGAGTCTAGGATGCTCTGATACGTAACACGGGATATGGGTGCTTTAATTGTTTTATGTCAAATTTGTTGTAATCCTGTGACGTATCACATTTTTAGTGAATTATAATAATAAAGATTTTTATGAAATCTGGCGGATGGCCGAGAATGTTGGAATAATGTTTTCCGCTGTAATATTTTTGAAAAGGATGAATAAAGTATTTTTATAAAAATTTGGTGATGTGATATCCCACTATTTTGGTGAAGAACTCTGATGTTTATTTATAATGTTTATATTTTATTTAATTTGGGAAGTGGGGTGTTACAGTAACCACCTGGCTTATGTTTCAGATGCATACGTTTGAGAATGGCGTAATGCTCCATGCAAAATGGAAATGCTACGCGTTTAGGCAGATGCTATGCATGATGCAAAAATGCAAATGAACCGCTTCAGCAAAATAAATGCTGGAGAGAAGAAAACCAACTCCGCTGGGGAAAGACTAGATACGCCTAGCGCAAACAAACTCATGCTGGGGAACACAAGCCCTGGATGGCCTCTGATAAAAAACTTCTAGGTAAAACTGCTCTGTTGAGAACAAAACTACTCCGCTGGGGATCCTAATCCAACTCTGCTGCAGAGAACGTCCCGGATGGCCTATCAGCCTACAACTCTTCTGGGGATCAAGTAACTTGGCTGGAGGCGACAACTCCACTCTACCGGGGAAATCAACTATGAATGATTAGCCAGAATAACTCTACTGGGGAAACACAGCAGATTGCTGAGGAATAGCTCCATTCTGTCGGAGATTGAATCCACTATCTGCTAGGGATGTTGAATAAGATTTACTGGGAGGATATCCCAAACTTTCTCTGTTGGGGATGGAGATGAACGATCTCTGAGTCAGCCCTACTCTGTGGGAAGGAGGATTAATTCCACTGACTTGGCTGGGGATTAGATACGGAGGGAATCAACATCAATCTCTGCTTGGGGAAAATGATAAGTAAACTCAACAAATACGACTTCCGCTTGAGGAATGAGTCAATGACCTAAACTCTGAGGGGAAAGAAGTCAACCATTTAGACTCTGTGGGGATAACAGTACTGCACTCGCCCTACTGCTGGGGAAATAAACCCAAATCTGCTTCTATAACTCTGATAAGCTCTGAAGATATGGAGAGGAACACATCTCCTTTGTTTTCGATTTTGCCCCAGCCCGCGGGACTTTTGTAAAAACCTTCCTCGAAAGGAAACCTGAAATTTCGGTACCCTGATGGTTAGATATGAACTGCCTCAGCGCTTCGAACCCCGAAGAAGTGCTTCAAGTTAATTTCCTCCTGGATAAAGATAGCCTTTGTGCTATTGGGGTGACCTGCCCTAGCCTTAAAGTGATTTTGCCCCTGATTGGCTGAATTGGAGAAGTGCCTTTGACTTCGAGAGATTTACCTAATCTCGACCTGATTGCCCCAGATTAACGGACCTTAGGGAATGGCGCCTTCGACTGGCCTTCGAGTGGTTTGATGAATCTCAACCTGATTGCCCCAGATTAACTGCATCTAGGAATGACCGACTCTGCTTACGTTTACCTGACGTGACTTGCCCCTGTTCGAAGGAGTACTCAGACGCTTTATATCTTATTTCTATCAAACTTTGCATTGTAGAAACTTTCCTGATGTCAAATGCTTTCTCGCAAGTAAAACAAATTGTTCTGCAAAAGATAATATTAATGCAATGCATATGACAGTTTTGAAATCCAAGTCTGGTCACTGGAAAAAAGTTGTGGCATTTAGTGAACGAATCACTTATCAAAAATATCAATATCCATACCCATAGGGTAAGAAAAATCCTTTTAGGAGTCAGTTTCGACGCGATCTTTATCGAAGTATGCTTTCGAAACAAAGTTGCTTCAATTAGGACTTTTGAAGGTTGTAACGTGGTCGGGTTCACGGTTGGAAAGAAAGGATATGAGGCTCAAAGTTTTGTTTAACCCACCCACTCTCCTTAATATTCTCCAATCCTATGTTCAGCTAATTCGACACAAGCGCTCACCTCTCAAAGGTTAAATGACTAGAGTGATGGTTCGGGAAACCACAAATTTTTGGAGTGACAGTCACTCGCTTTTCGTCTTTGGTGCCTGGAGTCACACGACTTGTTCTTCGTCATTTTTTTTATTTCCCTATTTTTGCCTGGACTGACTCTTTTGAGTACATCTTCTGATTTCAAAGTCCAGCGGGATGCCCTAATTTTTGCCTAAGTCGTTTGTTTTCAAGATTCGACTTAGCGGACTTTTTTCTTTTCTTTTGATTCTCTTTTGAATAAATCGTGTGACACCGGCTGGTCTGACTTGTTGAAAGGATTGTAACTGTCTCACTTCTCGGCTTTTTAGGTACGACCTCTATGGGTGTGATTGATCCTCGAACGGGGAACACTCCTTTTGCAATCTGGATGCTCGGTCAAATTAACTGACATCTACCCTGCCCTAGGTTAAGATTGAGGTTTTTTCGTTTTCAGAAAGAAACTCCTACAACTAGGCTCAAAGGGGTTGACAAGGGATTAACATCCTTATATCTCCCGTGTTTAGGAATTTGAAACAATGCCTGTACATCATCAGCAGAGATTTTATTCAAAAGCATACATTCGGAAGCTTGCGCGTCTTTCAATTTCGTCATCCTCCCCCGGATTCCGCTTTAACAAGCGTTTGACAGCAATAAAAGCATTGAGTGAACACGAATGGATTTAATCAAAACAAACATATTCAATTCATTATCATTATCAACTGAAAACAATAGAGTTCCACAGACAAGATTTGCAAATAAGTTCGACTTTAAACAGAAAAGAAACTACAAATGCAAAGAAATGACATGATAAAGATTGTCAGCTTCTAGGAACTGGGCTTTCAAGTCTTGATTAGTTGCTGAACCAGCCATCTTCAGAATTTCTCATCGAAGTCATCCTGATAATCTTCTGAACACCCGCTCTCGGTGAATCCCTCCATAACGTTAGCTGTCGAACCCACATGACTGGACGAAGGAAGATCGTTGATCTGGATACCCTGAGGTATGACAGAGAACATGCTGGAGTCAAGCAGAGTTTGAATCTTGCTTCTTAGCACCTTACAGTCTTCGGTTGAATGCCCATGCGCCCCATCATGGTACTCACAGCGGGCGTCGACATCAGAACCTAGCCGACATGGAAGAATCTCTGGATCAATCTTCTTTGGCACTATCAATCCACCTCTGATTAAGTCTGGCAATATCTGACTGTAAGACAACGACGAATGGGTGAACTGCCTCTTTGGCTTCCTTGGTCTTCGTCGGGCGTGCTGACGCGGCTGATGACAGTATGACTGCTGACTCTGGCGGGGAACAGATATCTGATGCAAAGACCCAAAGGATCGTTGACTCTGAATAGTTGAGACATCGGGAGACTGAGTTTGAGGTATCAGAGACTCCCCTTCGTTCAGGAACTTTCATTCTTAGGCTTGGCCCAGGAATAGGCCATAGTCGTGGGCATGGAGACTCTGAAATCTCAGATTGCAAGACATACTCCACCTCTTCCTTAATAACTGGAATAAGACCAGCACTTGGCATGAACTCAAATGCTCTTGCATCGATTAAGTCTTGAACTTTGTGCTTAAAAGCTTTACAGTTCTCGATATTATGCCCCGGTGCCCCAGAATGGAAATCACAATGGGCATTTTCATCATAGCCTTGTGGTGGCTCGCCAGTCAATGGAGCCATAGTGCGAAGCTTAACCAAATGAAGCTGAAGCAAGTGTTGCAACAACTGAGCATAAGTCATGGGGATCTGGTCGAACATTCTGTCGGACTGCTTCGTCCTTTGAGCATACCTCATAATCCTAGGATTGTCTCGGGAAACAATAAGTAGTTGTTGACAAGGAAATACTGGAACCTCAGGTTGTGTAAGATATCTTTGAGGCACTTCACGCCTTGGGAGAGGTTCCACATGTAAAGGTGGAATGGCCATCTCTGCTGCAACTTTGGGCACATGATCTCCTTCCTTTCTCAACACATTCCTCATGACTTCTGTTATCAGGCCCATCTGAGTCTTCAGTTGATTATTCTCCTCTCTGAGTACATCCTGATCCAAGCGCAGCGCTTGCATCTTTGCCACAAACTGCCCCAACTGGCTCTGAACTTCCCTTAGTTCTTCTCGAATCTGTTCCATGGTCGTCTCTGTTGGTTTCCTTTGGTGGAATACTGGTGAATGGTTTGATCTTCAATTCTTGAACAAACCGAATGGAGAACCACATGAAGCAATAACGTCCACAGAAATAGAGCAACCCTATGCAAATGAAGAACGATGCAATATGCAAGGCATGTAAAGAAATGCAAATGAATATGCAAATGCAACAGGGGATCAAACGTTGTTGCGTTGTTGACTGTGACGGACCAGTGCTTCGCCTTGAAACCATACGATACTAGTACAAGGATCTCCCTGTAACTGTTCATACTGACAAACGGTTGGGATGAAGGTCAAAGTTTCCTGCAAGACAACAACAAAGGGTATCTTTCCCATCGGGTGAGCAATCTATCGGTTTAAAAAAGGGTATTCCAAAGGCTTTTCAAACAAAGTCCCATGCACTAACCCTCAAAAGTTTCCCATCAGAACGACTACTCGTAAGACGGTAATTCTTTCAAAAGGATGAACACAGAGTTATGTTTTAGCAACCTTCGGAATAAGGTTCTACAAAAGGTCCTCAGAGTCAAGGACTCCCAAGTTAGAAATAAAAACGCCATTACGACTACACGTAAGACATAATTATTCCAACGGGGTCTCATCTGAGCGGTGGAATTCGATCCAACTCAACGAGTCCTAAGTCTCGCAAATCAGAAAGAAACCACCTCCTAACTTAGTGCATACTTGAAAGCTCGGGTAGAAAGCTTTATCCTCACAACCCATCCCAAATGAACCCAACAGGTTAAAGAACAACGCATAAACAAATAAATTAAATAAAACATAGATACGATAAACAAAATAGGCTTGGCTTGCTGTGTATTCCCCAGCAGAGTCGCCAGCTGTCGCTACTCGAAAAATGCATCGTGCAACGACGGGGAGGCGAAGAAGAAAGGACAGAAGAGTCGCCACCGAATTTTATTTATCCCATGAGGGGAAAGGAAAATATCGAGAAAACCTTAAGAAAAGAATGGATAAGATGGTCTCGCAGCCATGAACGGGTTCGGAAGCCGGTTATGCGAGAGGAAGGTATTAGCACCCCTCGCATCCATCGTACTCGATGGGAACCTTTTGTTTGTCGATGTGTGAATTTATCTGCTTAAATATTATGCTATAAGAAGTGTTCAAAAGGGTAAAGAAATAGGGTTGGAAACCAGGAAAGGAGGCAACAAGGAAGAAGATAGAAAGAAAGGACTCGGTAGGACTTCGCAGTCCTATGCCTACGTATTCTCAATAGATGTGAGAAAGTCAGAGTCGACGTAGTTCGGGGAACTACAGATATGGGGGGAATGTGCTCGGCAAGGATTGTGGCCCTTATGCCTACGTATCTTTATTTGAACGAAGTAAAGAATCAGAGCAGCCGTAGTTCGGCCTACGGTGTGTTGATGTTTTTTATGGATGATGCTATCGTGCGCATTCTAGCAGTTAGGTGTTTTGCTGCTCGCTCGTTGGAGACTTAGGCGTTACCTGTTTGCGGTAGAACGGACGTAACATATCCTGTTTGAAAGGTTGGTTTTCGCCATGCAAGGCAAGGCATCATGTTTGATTGGTTGAGATTGTTTTGGGGGCGAGATAGGTCCTCGGATAGTAACCCTTACAGGTAGTACCCAATTCTTTATCTCAAAGTTTTTGTTGTAAAAAGGTGTGGCGAACGAGGTGTCTTCATATTGAAAGACGAGCGTCGAAACCACCCTCACTACAGTGGGCACCCCTACGCTCGGAGAAGAAGAGGTCTACACCCAATCCTCTCTCTTTAATTCAATGCAAAGAGAATTTCGTTCTCTTATTAAAGATGTTTTTGGTTTTGAATGGTAAGTGCTTTGCGACAGAGAACCCTACGGTAAACGCCAGCACTCGGGATAGGAGAAGGCCTACGCCTAACCACTCCACGACCATTCAAGTTTTTGTTATGAAAAGATTTGAAAATGCACTCGGTACAGGACCGAGGTTTTAGGTGTGAAAATTGGTTACGGAATGAAGTTGTGAAAGGAAATGGTGGATAAAGTCGCGTCTTCGTATTGAAAGACGAATATCAAGACCACCCTCACTACAGTGGGCATCCCAACATTCGGAGAGGAAGAGGTCTACACCCAATCCTCTCTTTTTTTAATTCAATACGAAGAATTTAATTTCGAATATGAGATTTGAAAATGGATGGGAAGCGTCTTCGTATTGAAAGACGAGTGTCGGAACCACCCTCACTACAGTGGGCATCCGAACACTCGGAGAGGAAGAAAGTCTACACTTAATCCCCTCTTTTTAATTCAATACAAAGATAATTTGATTTTGAAGATTGATTTTGTTGAAGGTTTGAAATTGATAGTCTGGGATTGTGGTTTTTGTGTTGATTTTCAGAACTTGGTAACTGGGTTTCTTTGTGTTTTGAGTTTTTGAGAGTTAGAGATGGAGAGATTCAACGGTTGATGGTTTTGTTCTGGGCTTTGTGTTATTGGTTGAATCGTTGTGGGGAAAAATTGGTAGCAGGTTTTGATCCAGAGGAGGAATGAAAGTGTGGTTCTTCATGTCCCCCCACCGATGAAGATTAAGTTGTGTTATATTGCTGGTTGGTTTGGTTTTCACTACAGGTTGCAGGTTTGTACAACCTAGTGTAGCAGGGGGCAGGCTGCAGAGTTGTCTGGTGTGGAGGATGTGTTTTGTTGGGAAGTAGTAGCAGTGATGCTGCAGGTTATTATGTGGTGTGGTATTGGTGCAGGTACGGTTTGCAGCAGGCTGGTGTGTGGACTATTGATAGCAGGTTTTGTCTGGCGGTACGGTTTTGTCCTATGTCACTTTGGAGTGTGGCAGCATGTTTGGGGCTGGTGTGAAGAAATGGTTTTAGGTGTAGTAGGCTTGGTATTTTGGTCTTGTTGTAGCTGTGGTATGGTTTATGCAGGTGTGTGGGCTGGTTGTGCAGAGTATGTTTGTGTAGCAGAGTGCAGCAGGGACGGCTTGCAGCAGGCTGTTGGTTGGCATGTTGGATTTCCGTCCACATCATATTGGTCGTACTTTGTGCAAGTGGCTTGGAGGTTCGAGTACGATCGTGCCGGTTTGGTTTCAAGCGATGCGCTGAAGGTCTATCATGGAACTCTCGATGTGTATTATTATGATGATTTGACGACTTTGTGTGAATGGTACTCTTAATTTTGCTGCTGGCTGCAGGTGGTGGAACTGAACCTGGAAATACCATTGTATACTTAAAAGAAGAAGTGAGCCTAGGTTTTTACAATTCGCTGTCGAATAATCAAAAAATCTTTTCTGCCTTTCCAACTGCGGAACTTGTTCTGAATTCGTGTTGCAGCAACATGAACAGGCTCATCACGTTGTCCAAACTTGTGCGACTTGGCATTCGCTGCTATCAGTGAAAGAACACGTTCGTCCGATGTTCCAAATTTGTCAACACCGTGTTCCTTTTGCTGTTTTCTCTGAAACGATTGCACTCTGAAAACTTGATGAATACGAGCAGCAACTTGAGTTGCATTGCACACTGCAGCCAAAGAATCTTTCATTGAAAGTTCGTGTGATATTCTCTCATTGTTAAGTTGAGAAGTGTTTTGTTCATGGACCCTTTGTACTACTTTTGCTCCAAAACTTTCTCCAACTTCTTTTTTTAAATCAATAGACTTGAGTTGTGCACTCAGGAAAGATTCTGTAAGATAACCAGCAATTCCTTTGTGGCCATTTGCAGAAGCTAGGTCAGCTGGTGTTCTACCAGAAGGACGTTGTGGTCATGGGTCGGTAAGTGCTCCTGGATCTCAGGTTCTGCTATAACAAAAGGCTTCAGCATACGGTTGCCAAATGCACGAGACATTGCTAGCACCCCACCAACCCTCCAAGTACCTGCCCACATGACAACACCCCCAGCATTCTCAATTCTCTTCCGTTCGTCACTTCTATTAGGTTTATGATCCTCGGAGAGAGCAATTGCTTTTCCAGCTTTTGATATTACAGTTCTAGAATCTCCAACATTAGCAACATAAAGATGGTTATCAACCAAAACAGCTGTTGAAGCAGTAGAACCGTCGTCCCGGAAATTATCTTTTACAGAGTCCAGAAACTCAGCATCAGTCTGCTGATATGTTTCACTTATAGCCAATTTGGTATCCGTCAAAAACTTTGGATGCTTCGTGAGATTTTCAAATAGATGATCCTCTTTTTTTTGTAATTCTTGTTGGATTCTAGGCCATGCTTATTATTTTATTTTGCTTGTAAGAAAGTTCTTTGGAATCTTGATCTCAAAACAAACAACTATTATCATGTTAATTATTGTTGTTTATGAAGTTTATCATCCTTTGGAATACATGCCGTATGGTGACTTATTGAGAACCAGAAGGTGACCTTAAAGTATGGCTTGACAAATAATTTCCTACCTTGCAAAACAAAACTCCATCCCGCCGTATCTTGAAACGCTTTATTCGATTAGTCATAACCTCATCGCTTCTCAAGATAAATGGTTCATATTATACCCTAAAACAACACCACATTACAAACAAAAATTCCAAGTCTTTGAAAGTTCCAAGTCTTTGAAAGTAAGCCACGCCTTGCAACAATCGGTTCCTTCTTAAATTTAATAGGGTTTGAACTTAACTTGTAAAGATGGTTTGAAACAAAGACCACCTAGTTAGCAATGACCTCAATTCACGTAATGGGCTTTTCATTCATTTTTCTTGCAATGGACCTTAAGTAATGATCTTGAAATTAATTTTGAACACGTCTAAATTTTCCAACAACCTTGGATGACCCTTTTCCTCATTTCATGGCAATTAATCAACTTATGAAAACACCAAAGCTACGATTCCGCTTTAAATCGATCTTGTGCCAGAAGGAAAACCTGACTTATTTGAATACAAATTAAGTCCAAAACCTTATTTCTTTGAAATCAAGGGATAATGCCTTGATACCAAAAACAATACCTTCAAATATGCACTGTACTAAAAAAAACTCTGCAACAATTAGCTTCAACCAGGTGACCTGAACCATTTCTCATTCAACATTATCCACACGTCTGACGTAACATCCTTAAGCGAAAATGACAACATATTTTTGGATAAAGCAAGTGGGTCAATTTACAGATAGAGGATATACAGGGGTAGGGCAAATTTTGGGGTACAACAGTAGGTATGTGTCGTATCTCGGAAAATATGATCCTCGCGATGGACGCGGAAAAAACGTTCGAACAGAGTCGCCATCGAATTTTATTCATTCCAAGGAAGGAATAGGAAAATATCGATAAAACCTTTAAAGAGATAAGAACATGATCATCACAACCAAATTCTAGGTTTGAGAGTCGGTTAAGCAAAAGGGAAGATATTAGCACCCTCTACATCCGTTGTACTCAACAAGAACCTCTTGATTTGATTCGTGAGGTGAGTTAGCTAGGTTTGTTTGTTATCTTCTAAGGGATTCGCTTATAGGGAAAATGGGTGGTTTTTATTAGGGTGTTCGCCAAGGATTAGGGCTCTAGTGCCTACGTACTCCCTTGTGCAATGGGAAAGTCAGAGCATCATAGTTCGTGGGACCACGATAAAAAGTGTGGGGTAAAAACAAAAAAGGTAGCTCGTTGTTATGACTGCGAAAAAGGCCCGACGAAAACAAACAGAAGAGTCGCCACCGAACATTATTTATCCCAAAGAGAGGGAAAGGAAACGATCGAAGAAAACCTAAATGAAAAAAAGAGAAGACAAGGTCATCGCAACCAAATCATGGGTTCGGGAGTCGATTACACAAGGGAAAGGTATTAGCACCCCTCACGTCCGTTGTACTCAACGGGATCCATGCTTATTATCTAATCAAAAGGGTGTGTTATCTAAAAGCTACTGCAAAACGGAGGAGGGAAATAAAAAGGGAGACTTGATAGGATATTGCCTCCCTATGCCTACATATTCCCTCGTGCAATGGGAAAGTCAGAGTCAACGTAGTTCGGAAAACTACGGGTGATGGGGGGAAGGTTGCTCGCTAAGATATTTTCGTCTTGTGCCTATGTATCCTCATCTGGTATGAGAAATCAGAGCAAATGCAATTCGAGTAACTAGACTACTAGTTGGTTAAGTATTTTTTATGAGCGATGTTAAGTTCCCATTTTAGCAGTTAGGGTCGATGCCTGTTTGCGATAGAATGGAAAAGTAACGTATTCTTTCTGAAAATGAGTGTTAAGAATAATCCCGAAGGACAAAAGGGTTTGAATTTGGTTTGAGAGTTTTAGAGAAGTGAATTGAATTTGTTTGAGATTCACGTTGCACTAAAGACTATGGCATAGGAGCGAATGCGTCGCATATTGCCCAAAGGGCATACACTAAACACTCTAGATAAGTGAGGACAAACCCCCCACTTATCATTTCCCATACACTTAAGCCTCGTGGCGCACAACGTTCATCATTCTTTATTAAGTGTTTTAAGATTTTTTGAGATGAGAAAAGAAGACACCAAAGAAAACACTAATGGGAAATTGAAAACGCTAATGTTATCATACAAAATGGTCCTAAGGTTAGGATAAAAGGGAAGTCTATCTAATATTATCATACAAATGATGGACCTAAAGTTGAGGTCAATGGACTATCCTAATTGTTGTCATGCAAAGGACTGAAAGCCTAATGTCTCTCCTACTCCCATCTTAATCAGAAATTAAGAGGGACTAGGAATCCTAAGGGATCATGTGGGCAAGCATAAGTAAACACCATCCAATTCAATCACAAATGAGAACAAGATGAGAAAAGAGATGAAGAAGAAAGATGAAGAAAGAGGAAGATACAATCAAGAAGAACAAACATGGAAATTCAAATGACAAAGAAGTATCAAATACACTCATTTCAGTTTCATACAAGGTAAGTATCATCATCAAGTCAACATATTAAGAAGAACAAAATGCCCACACACATCCAAACATCTTCAATAAGCATCACCAATCACAAATCATATTGAAATGAAATCAAATGGCACAAGAAACATGGTAGGGAAGCAAGCATCACATTTAATACTCAAATCAAGTCAATGATCAAAGGGAGAGCACCACGAAACAAGTCATACATCCCATTCCTAAATAAGTCAAAACTAAACCAAACAGACATGCATATAAACAAGCCTAAAGGGAAGAGCATATGAGCATGACATAAAACCAAAGTGAAGCCATACATCCACATGATCATCCAGTTTAACATTCAATCATGAACACATAAGTGGGATCACATAAGTGAAAATCAAGAACATGCCTTAAGAAGAATCAAACTCCCAATCATCCATAAAAGGAAAACAACAATCAAACAAGCATCAAAGTCTTAAATAACTTGAAGGAAAATAGAATGTTACTCAAACATGGACTAAATACAAAATCACATCATTTTGCAATTTCAAAATCAATAAAAAAAACAAATAAAAAGGTAAATAAAACCCATAAAAAGGAAAGAAAGAGCTAGAACATAAATGGAACCCCAAGAAAAATCACCATATGTCAAGAACTATCATAGGATCATGTGATAGTTTTCTCATAGTTTTAAATGGCTTAAAAATAATTTTAAACCAATTAAAATCAAGTAAATAATCCAAAGATACATGAAAAATAGCAAAATCAGAAATAAAAATCTAATAAAATTACCATAGGTCCAAAACCATCATAGAATCATATAATATTTTTCTCATAATTTTAAAATTTTTAAAAACAATTTTAAACTAATTAAAATTGACTCAAACAAATTAAAATTCAAGAAAAATAACAAACTGAAAAATGAAATTACACAAAAATAAAAATAAGAAAGAGAAAAATAAAAGGAAATTTTAGAAATTATTTTGGTATTTTGCTAATTAAAAATGAATTTCTGAAAATAAAATGAAATTAAAAACAAATTAGAAAAAGAAAATAAGGCAGAAAAAACAAGGTGCGGTGGATCTCATTTTATTAAATGACGTGGCTAATCCAAGGGCCAGAAAGCGCGCATCCATGGTGGATCTGAGTCAAACTCATCATGTCCAGCCAACAAAAGTCAAACACGCAGGATCATAACAAGAGGCATGATGGATGGTTAGATTATCATCTTCAACCTCTAGCCACTTGAAATCTACAGAGAGTTGCAGAAGAACAAAGATCCTTCAAACCATAACCATTGGAGCTCATAGTTGTTTCAACTGATGCATCTTTTCAAGACGATCTCAACCATATGATCGCGTCATATTTCTTTAAAACACAATTCACTCAATTTGGAAAAAACCAGAAGAAAATTCAAGCACGGATTTGAAAATTAACCAATAAAACTCAACCACAACTAAAATCTAACAATCCTAACAGCATCAACACATCAAGGACTACATCTTAGCAACAAATTTGAGTCAAAATGGTTGAAAATTGCACCTGTTGAAGTTCAACTTTGAAGCTCTGAAAATGGAGTCCTCAAGCTTGATTCAGGCCACGATTCTTCAAGTTCTTGAGCTGGTTAGCTTCACTGAATGTTGATGAAGCTAACTGAATTGATAATTTGAGTGATTAGGGTATGGAAATGAAAATATGAAGTTTAAGCTTAAGAGTTCAAATGGGATCTCAGCAGAGTGATTCTGGCTATCAAAGCTTATAGGAGAAGTGTTTTGAATGTTGAGGGAGGGTGAATGATGCAAATTGGAGCAAATTCGTGCACACCTGCATCATGAGCAAAGTGTGACTTTCAACTTGTCAAAACTCATCAAAAACTTGCGTTTCAATGCTCTAATCAACCCAGGAAAGTTTGTTAATAATGCTTAGATTGAATTCGTGCCTTATATTGGTGATTAAAAGCCATTTCAACCAAATTCAATTATGACTTTAAGTGAAATTTCAGCTTTGAAATTCAAATTTTGCCACCATGGTTCTCACAATGTAGGAGGCTTTATGAGGTGATTCTTCTTGCATTGAATAGAGGGTGATATAATCTTTGAAATGTGAAAAGAAATTATTGATTTGGCAATATGAGTTGAGAGATATGATTCTTCAAAGTGGCTTGCATCAAAAGGTTCAATATTAACAAAACACTTAGAAAATTTCATGTCTTTTAGGGAACAAAAATGACCTATAATGTTTTGATAAAATTCAAGGTCTTACATATGTTTTTTGCATTTACACATTGAATCAAAGTTGTAGAGGACATCTTCAAGTTAATTTTAAAAAAAACAATGGGCTCCAAACAATGAAAATTTACCAAGTTATGACCTTTTGAAGTTGACTAGAAAATTCTTCCAAAACTCAAAATGACCTATAATGTCTTCCCACTTTTGATGACTTTCCAAGAACAATTCTGCCTTTCCTTGCAAAGAGAACTTGTTTGGGATAATGAGAAAATTTCATTAGAAAAAGAACCACCTCAAGATGTTGAAAATTGAAAAAGTTATTCCCATTTGATAATAGCCTCCACAAATTGCTAAATTAGGTCAACCACCTTGAACCAACTTTGAATCTCTTAACCTAAGACATGGTAGACCATATATGATCTTAAAATGATGTTGCCTTGAATCATACTTGATGATGACGGGTCTTTGGGGCTTAAGAATGCCACAAAAGCAAGGAGAAAACCTTTCTTGAGGTTGAAGAAACATGTTCCTCTTTCTTGAGAAACAAACCATGATACCTCGATCCCTTGTCTTAGAATAATACTATGCAAAAATCAGAATGAAAATGCAATGAAACTGTCACACCCTAATTTTTGACCTTGAGACTCCACCTCTTTGCGCTTTCTTTTTTCTCGTTTTTTTCGTATGTATATTTTTACGGCTAACCAGTGTTAAGCAGGTACAGTAATGTCAAGCATAAAAATCCTTACAGTCAGTTACTTCAAGGCACGGCCAATGGATTTTGATTCAAAAGGTCATATGGTTTCCAGATATTCAAGTCTTCTGTGTCATTTCAACTGGCTCTATCATGGACTATGAAATCAAGGTTTGAGCATATCCCCATCAAATATCAAGGTCACCTTATTCAATTTTTTTTCCTCAAGCGCCTCAAAGTGTATTCCAAGAAGAACCAAGGTCTTTCTTTCATTGGCATTGGATATGATTCATAATGCCAGAGAAACTATAGTTTTGTTCGTAAAGTGGGATCATTATTTAATTTCTTTTGACAAAGAAGTGATATCTTCTTCGCGATCATTGCGTTCTGAAGTAGAAACTCTCAGAAATAAATTCAAGAGGACTCAAATTGATTGGATTCATTCAAGTGGCATCGTTCCAGAAGTTTGGATAAGGGTACAAGAAATGGTTTAAGTTTTACCACGAATATGTAAAGCCATGTCAAAAACAATTCTTCACAAGCTTAAGAAATATATCAAGATTCATATTATTCACTCAAGCTACTAGTCCAAGAGGACCTTCTCAATCGGAATTATTTCATTCAGGATAAATTCAACTTTTTTTATGTGATTACAATTTGATACAAAATTCAAACCCATCCTAATAGCCCTTAATGATGGAACGTTATAAGGCATTGCACTCAAACTTCCAGGATTCACAGTACGCTCATACGTCTGTAACATAGAGGCATCCTCATGCCAAATAAAATAACAAAAGGAATAGCAACGAACTAAAGTGGGTCTCGTGGAATTTGATTGCAGCTGTGTGTGAATCCCAATAGTAAGTCGAGCTCATGCACTTCTTCCAAAACTCAAAACCTGTCACGACAGTAAGGATGAAAACAATTCGATCTTTGCTAAATAACTCCGTTACAACTTGTTATCGCGGCCTTTACTGAAATACGCCCGCTGCAAATCACTGGAAACAACAAGGGAAAGCAATAAGTTTTATGGCAGAAAGACACATGATTGAATGGATGTTACATGAAATTGCAGATACAGTTACCCCAACATTTCAGTAATAGCTACCTTTAGTTTCATCGGTCCATTTGCAAAATCGATGTGTGTTATTCTACTACCATGGAAGCTGAGCCTTTCGTTCCCGCCAGAGAAAACCTCCTGTACAAGACCACCGTTTTAATCTTCTGTCTCCTTTTGCAACACCTTGTTCTGTCCACTTGAAGGAATTTCCCAAAGGGACTTCATACTTCGGAACGGCAATGTCGCGCGCTTTTGCCAACAGTTTCTTCAACCGGTCTTGGTCATCGGCTGCAAATCAGCATACAACAAGTTAAAGAAGAGTTTATAACAGATTACAAGAGCTTATATCTTACGGGATGTCGGTAGTCGTCACGAGAAGAAATCATTTTGATTACCCTCCAAAGGAAGATCTGCGGTCTCGCTTGGCTTTTTTAAATCCACAACGCCTTCGTTGCTGCAGCCGTATCTTCGTCAATAAGGTAGAATTTAACACCACCTGCACCAGAGCAACAGTGAGATAAGTGGGGTCCTGCTACAAAATTCCAACGAAAGGCATAAAAGGGATTACGTTGGTACTCACATCGAAAAGAAGACACCTGATACAAGACCACACCGAGTTCGACCTACCCATCAACCCTTCACTACATCGATAAGAAGTTTGAATTAACAAAACACCTGTTTTTCCAGCAAATACCAACAAGAGCAGTGGCAGTAAGTCTTAAACATAGGATTGCCGAAAATACCTTTCTCTTTGAACTCACCCATTTGAAGAAGCTGCAACTTCCACTCATCAGTTTGTTTCTCTAGCTTTGTAGCTCTTGTTTCTTTTGTTCATCCAAAATGGCAAGAAGATTGAAGAAGAACTTGAAGAGGCTCAATGCTCCCAAGCATTGGATGCTTGACAAGCTGGGTGGTGCTTTTGCTCATAAACCCTCATCAAAACCACACAACAGAATTTCACAACAAAAAGAAAGTTACGGTGGCATCAACATTTAAGAGACATGGTCCTTTCGTAAAATGTTATCAATCAAATAAGCCATAACAAGGATTAACGCAGCAAGATGAAGGCAGCTTCAAGCCTTTGATCAGAGTCGAAAGCGATAGGCAGCGGTTGTTCCAAAGCTGTTTCAAATATAAAAAATGACTGTCGTCACAAACGGAAAAAGGAATCATTCATGACTAAGGAAACATGGCATCTATTTAGAGCGCAATCCACAGGAGGAAATTCAAGGCAATATACCTGCTCGCGACTTGGCGAAATTGACGGTATGCACCGGGATGTTTCCGACCAGCCCTTCAAGAACTTTTGAGAACTTCAGCAAGGGGCGGTAGTACGCCTTGAGATTCTTGCTGCTAAGATTCATATACCCTCACTCTGGGCTACCGACCTGCAAGAAGCAAAGACATATTGGTTCAAGCTTCTGTCAATAATAATGATAATGTTGTGGATAGTATTTCATCTTCTGATAAACCAAATCAAATTGCAACAAGCGCTTCTGAAACTGGGTCGGCATCCTCATCGACTCACTTCTCCTCTTCTGATCCAGTATTGGTTCTAACTGATAGTTCATGGCTTTCTGTTGTTGTCAGTGCAATTAGATGTGAAGTGGGAAGCCAAAACCCTCTTGGAGAATCAAATGTTGTTAGCTCATATAAGAACAAACTAACCGCTACCCTTGGGACCTGCTACTACACCGGAGGCTCCTCCTGCAGCAGCTGAAGCAACTACACGGTTACAGCCTGCGTCTAGTGCCCTTCACACTGAAGAAGCCACTGCACAACTTCAGAGAAAGCTGGAAGAACCTGCATAAGAAATACACCACAGCTCAAAAGTGGATTGAAGACAGGATTCGAAAGCAACAATAGAAATATAATTCACTTCAAGTTTATTTCCCAGACAAGATCACACGAAATAGGAAACAGTCATTGCACTCAATCAGAAAGCATTAAACCTCTTTCCAAAATAGACTTTCGACATGTTTAGACAGATTCAGAAAGGTTCTTAATGGTATTCAATTGGAGATCCAATTTTCGATTATAAAAGGGAGAAGAATTGAGGGGGGAGCAAAAAAGGCGAATACACAGCGGTTCACAAGCAAATCTCACAAAATCCACAACAATCACAAATCGTAAAAAACCCAGAAATGTAAAGAAGCAAGAAACTTATCTATTTCTCAGACTCCGCCGTGAGCCGCCCATCCTCCGTCCGTCGGCGTCGGTGAGGAGCCACCTTCGAGACCTTCGTGTTTCCGTCTCACACCATCACCGACAAAGAATCCTACGAAAACCACTAAAACCGTAAGCGTTTCAGGTTAACTCCGTTAAATTATTTGATTTTATTTTTTTTACTTGTCTTATATAGGAGGGGATTCAAAATCGACGGAAGATGGAGGTGAGAGTCGAAATCAGAGAAAGAAGAAGTTGATGAGATGGCTTAAACAAAGAAGGAGAGACACGAGCGGGTCAGTCGAGGACGGAAGAAGAAAAGCAAGATTGAAGAAGAAAAGCCGTCAATGGAGAGAGAGGAGTTGATTTAGGATTTAGGGTTTTCCTCCGTTTTTTAATTTTTTTGTTGTAAAATAATCACACACAACACACCCGCACACATACGATGCACCCTCGGTTCACAGTCACACGATCTCCAACGGATCACCATCATACGCACCACAGCGGTTGCCCATCGTAGCCTTGTGCACCCGCGCACATGCGATCACGCGCCTCCCCTTAATCTCTTCATAATCCACCGTTAACCCCCTAATCACTTTTTAAACTCCACCTAATCTGCCATTAATCAACCTATTTAACCTATCCATTTTAATTAATCTTTTTTAGCTAATCTAATCATTAACCTATTGCTAATTAATCAACCATCTTTTTTAAAAAAATCAGCTTTAAGGAAGACTAATAATTCATTTAATAATTTATTCAAGCTCACCATTTATTTTGTAATTTCTTTTTAAAATAATAAAATATAATTGTTCTTAAGTAGAAAGATAAACCCTTTTTAATTTAAAATAATTGATATTTATTTCATTTGTTGAAAAAATAACCTTTTATTTATTTATTAAGAAATCCTTTTTTTTTCTAAATAATCTGTATTTTATTAATAACTAAGAATCCATCCTATAACCTTCTTTTCTCAAATTTATATTAAATCTCTTCCATTAAAAATCTAATTTTTATTTTAAACCTGAGATGATAAAATAAAACTATTTCTCACTTACTACAATTTATTTTATTTGAATAAATCCTCATTTAATTAAAATTATCCTACCTAAAAATCTAATCAATTTATAATCTTAAAACTAATATAATTAATATAATCCTTTTATAAAACCAATCTCACTATTAATAATCAAGTACAACTTTTTTCACTAAAATCAATTTCACATAGAAAATCGATTAACCTCACTAAGCGCAATTCAACTAAAATTAATTCAACTTCTCTTAAAATGAATCCCGCTTAAAATTAACCCACTTAAAATCAACCCACTTAAAATCAATCCAACCATTTTCTCAACTCCCTAATTAAACAATCAACATCGTAATGCAATTCAATCAATCGTGCACGCCCCGATTCCACACACATTTACATACACAATTTACACACTTGCACACTTAGCGCTTTCATGCGTATGTATGTTTACTTTATCCGCTTTTATTTCTTTCCGCAATTTACAATCATCGTACTTATATTCTCGCATTGCATAGCGTCCAAGGGAAGAATCTGCGCATGATTTAAACAATCGTGCGTATGCATCTACATTTGCATCATTCCCCTCTTGATCCTTGATCCCATTCAAGTTGATCTTTTAAGATAGATCCTACCCCATAGAAACAAACAAAACAACTCAAACAGATTATTCAAACATTAGAGAAAGATGTTAATCATCCTAAGCGAGAAAGAACTTCCACCCCACATCAATACAATCAATATGTAGGGACTTTGCCTTAAGAGAGATAGAGGTGTACTCGTCGATCAATATCCGAGTACTTGAACCCTTCTCTTAAGATGATGCAAAGACTATTCTCCTACAATTTGTGGAGGTTAAATCTCCCTTAAAATGATAACTTATCTTTTCTCCTAAAATCAATCAACCGACTACCCTAAACCCGTAGGAACTTTGACCACAGTCAAAGAACTCCTCAAACCCTTTAGGGGAACTACAGACACTCTGATTCCACTCCCGTAAGAAGATGTAGGCATAAGATGCGATATCTTATCGAGTATACTTAGAAATAAACCCCTAGGGTCTTTCAACCTTTAAGCAGATAAACCTTAGCAAATAAACAAACATAAAACAAGAGGTTCCTGTAGAGTACTACAGAAACTTAGGATGCTAGCATCTTCCCTAAGTTTAACCAACCCCCGAACCTATAACTTTCTAACCTTTGCATTTGCATTGCATCGTGGGAATTTCGATCTTTATCCCTTCCTTTGGACAAATCAAAGTTCGGTTGCAAATGAATAAGATTCAAAATAATCAATAGTTTGGTATCTGATTTTCACCGCGACAGAAATTGCGACTTCACTGGGGAGACCTTAGTGAGTTTCCCTAACTTATTTTCTTTATGTTTATATTTGCTTATATTTTCTTAACTGTTTACTTGTATACTTGTTTGTTTATTGCTTTTGGGTTGCTACCTTTGAGTGGTAAGACAAAGTCCTACACCCGGACTTGAGTGAACTTAAGATAGGATACTGATATGTTCGACGAGGCTTATAGGGGGTGGAATCTCGACCAAGCTGACTTGAAAATCACGCTCAATTGAGGCCCTCTCGAAAGTTGTATTGTTGAACGAGTTCTTAATCGTGAAAACATGCACTATATTTGATGTTGGAGCCTATGATATTGAGGACCGTAGTTACCTTAACCCCACTTTGGCCTTTATTAGGATGTAGTGCGGGGCTATGAGGGGGGTACCCCCCGAAATAGTGCTACACGATGCTACACTCAAAAGAGGTTCTCTTGAGAATATTATTAACCACCGAGTACTTGGGAAGTTGATAATATCCGAAAGATGGGCTAATGACTTTGGGAACCTTATTAGAACCTTGTTCTGCAGGTACAATCAACCCTTAGTCCGTATCCTTTGGGAACGGGTATACCCTTCGGCTCCATGCTCGTTGCAAACCTAGGGTCCCCTTTTTTTTGTTTACCTTTGTGCATCTATATGCTTACTTGTGTTTGTTGCATTCATAAAGCATCATATTGCATTGGTTTCATGGAATCCCGAGTTTATTTATAAACATTATAGAACCAATAGGGATTACAAAAAAACATTTTGAAATATTCTTTTAAGAGTCCTAACTTGGGTTACCTAAGGAAGTTAAGGGCACTAATTGAAGAATTAAGAAGACTCAAAAGGCAAATACAAGAAGTTTCCTTTATCGTCAAGGATCAATAGAAGTTCAATCGCCTTTCATCAATATTGAAGATCCAAGTGAATAAGGGCTTCTTTCCTTATCTTCCAACAAGAGATAGAGGATTTATTTTCCTCTATCACACTACTCCTTAGAAGTCGATCGTGGACAACTTATCTTCAAGAAGATCCAAGTGGAAGAACAAATCAACAAGCACGATGAAGAACTTCCTTAGGGCTTTTACTAGCTTTTATGTAGCTATTATGTCAGGACTCTTATAAGAATGTTTCCTTGTAATCCAATATCAAAAGAATAATAAATGAATTTTCTTTGGTACTCTGTAACGTTTATAAAAACTTGAGTTCCATGAAACCCTGCATTTCTGCATTCTTGCATTAGCATCCTGCATTTAGCATTTTTCATATGCATGTGTCTCTCCTCTTTTGTGGCTCATCTGGTCTTCTGTCTTTTTCTGTCAGCTGACATCTCGACCATCTGGCCAAGCTCGAAGTACTTATTGAAGGATAGTAAAGAAAACAAAGATATGGAGTCCATGACTGACTTCAAAATTGTGACTAACCCGTTATTTGATCTTCCCTCTGATGAAAATGTTCAACAAGTGGATGTTTCTACACAACCTCAGCCTGTGCAAGATAACTTGTTTGTTCAAGTTAATGGAAAAGATTCCCAGTTTCCACAGCCTATACCTAATCTTCAGAATGTTCGTACTAAGATAAAGATGGACGATCCTAGATTTATAGCAATGGAGAAAGAATTTTTTGATCTTAAGGAACAATTGAAAATGGTGAAAGGAGCTGATGCATCTGATCTGGATGCTCATGACTTATGTTTAGTTCCAGGCGTAATTATTCCTCCAAAGTTCAAGATGCTTGTCTTTGAAGTTTACAAAGGTGTTAGTTGTCTAAAATACCATTTGACGATGTTTTGTCGAAAGATGGCTGCTTATGTTGGCGATGACGAATTGATGATTCACTGCTTTCAAGAAAGCTTATCTGGGGCATCCCTAATGTGGTATATGAAGCTACAAAGGAATCGTATACAGTCTTGGAGAGATTTAGCTGATGCTTTTGTGAAGCAATACAATTACAATCTGGATATGGCTCCAGACAGTGATCAACTTACAAGAATGAGTAAGAATGACAATGAATCTTTCAGGGAGTATGCCCAACGATGGAAGGGGTTGGCAGCCCAAGTTCATCCACCACTTCAAGAGAAAGAATTAAGCAAGACGTTTCTAAGAACACTGTCAAGCTCTTATTATAATAGGATGGTGGGCGTTCTGCCATTAGATTTCTCCAAGATTGTGGAAGTCGAGGTAAACATCGAGAATGCACTCAAAAGTGGAAGAATTCAAGATAACTTGAATGACCAAGCTAATAAAGAAATTTTAGTTGATGATTCCATAGAGGAAGGAAGCGTTGATGTTAATGCAGTTTGGGATCCCTCTCAATTCCTTCCAGATCCAGTTCCAGTGCCTCATCCTCAACATCAGTATGAAGCGACTGCTCAGCACAAGCAGCAACTACCTCATAAGCGAAGGTTGACTTCTCCAGATCAGCATCAGAATCGGCAGGTTCAGAGACAGTGTCAAAATCAGAAGATACCTCTGAGTATCCCGAAAGAAGAAACTCGCTGGTTTGATCTTATCCCAATGACTTACAGTCGGCTATGGTTTTATTTTGCTAGAAACTCAGTGATGACACCCAGAAAGACTAGAATCATGAAGTCTCACCCACCGTAGTTCAACTCGAACACTAGCTGCGAATTTCATGATGGAGTGTTGGGGCATTCGATTGAAGAATGCAAAGTTTTTCAAGAGAAAGTTCAAGATATGATAGATGATGAAGTGCTAACCTTCAAAGGAGAAAGACCAGTCTTGAATGGAACACCGTTACGCTGATCACCTATTTATTGTGTTTTCTTATGCTTACTTTTTGTTTCTTTGATTAAAAGCATAATTGGCATGTAGGAACATGTTATTTTGAATAAGTAGTGCAATAAGTGTTTGTCTTGAAGAAATCCATTTGTTTCACTCATAAAATGTTTCTCAGAATTCTATAATGCCAACTTTACCCAATTTTTCTCACTTTGGTGAAGAATTGGAAGGAGGATGACGAAATAAAACGCAAGATCTCTCTCGTGGTATGCTTTCGAATAAAATCTGTTGATGATGTAAGGCATTGTTTCAAACCTTCTAAACACCAAAGACATAAGGAAGTTAATCCATCTTTAACTCCTTCAAACCTTGATTGATAACCTGTTTTTCCCAAATCAGACCCTCATTTTTTAACCTGGGGCAGGGAAATTTTTAATCAGCCTGATTGAGCACTTAAAACTTTCAAAAATAGTGAACATCTTTCAAAATGGTTGGGTACAAATATACTTTGACCCTTACTCCTTTGTCTTACACATCATAAACTAAACCACAATACGACCTTCAAAAGTCCTAATTGAAGTAAGGTGTAATTCGAAAGCATACTCAGTGAGATAACGTTTCCTGACTCCTATGAGCTACGCTCAATTTGATGATTGGCTTTATAAAATAAATTTATATCCTAACTTCAAGACAAACATGTATGTTGCATTAACAGTTTCAGAATTAACATTTCATATGTGTTGATTTTTGCCAATGTCATAGAAGATTTATGTATGAGCATCAACATTAAGTTTGTTCTATTGGGATTTGAAGGTTCTGCTAACCTGGGGCAAGTTATCTTCCAAGTGGTTTATTATTTACAAGTTGGACTTCACCTGAAGAGTTATGTTTAAAGACTCAGCCATAATACCGACAATCAGAGCCAGTTACATCAAGATTTGGAGAATCTCTCTAAGAGTTTGAAAACAGTGGGGCAGTTGAGACGCCAGTTTTCTGTAAAATCCTCTTAAAATGACTTCTTCTCATAACCATGTGACTTGGGGCATCTGAGAAACGAAGATTATCTTATCCATGTGCAAAAAACTATTGTTCAAAATGGCGACTACCACTACTTTTCAACATTCTTCATGTCTCCAGTGAATTTTAATTCTGGTGGTCATGGCATTCTCCGACGAATCTTCTCGACGCAGAACATCCCAGTAATTTGCTCAAACTTCACTTCCCCAATGAAATGGATATTATTCTAATCCTCAGTGGATCTTCTCCAACTTCACCTTCCTAATGAAGTGGATGTATTTCACTCCCAGTGGATCTTTTGCAGCGCCGATCTTCCTCAGCAAGGCAGGTGTTTATTTCATCCCCTTTGAGTCCGGCTACCACATTTTCAACTACTATGATGATCCAGGATTCCTTATCGAAACGGATATTTATTTTATCCATGAGTTTCTCCAGTTATTGAGTTTGATCCACCCCTGGTAGATCTCTATTCTCATCTTCAACAGGATAATCAAGACTTATCAAGATGTTACGTCTCCAAGTGGAATGTTCTCTATTTCCCCAAGAGAAGGTTGTTAAAGCCCTGAAGCAGGAGTGTGATCCCGTATTTGGTTCTCAATCTATCCCCAGTGATACTTCTATCTTTGAAGATTGGTCGGATGTTTGCTCCGAGATGCTTCATCTTCGGTTGCCTCTTTCCGTTTGTTTTGTCAGCATAGCATACGCATAGCATATAGATAGATAGCATGAAATATGCATTTTGCATCTTTGCGTCGGTTTGTTTTGTCTCTTTGGCCGTGTTTGTCCCCAAGTGGTTGGGCGCGTCTTCCCCTTCCAATTAGAGTTGTCAGCCCTAGGCAGAAAAAGCATTATATTTCTATTTCCCCATAGAGTTCGATCCTCGTGGAGGAAGGTTGCTTTAGTTATGTTCCCATTCGAGCTCATACCTCGATGGTCGAGTCATGTTTGGCAGTTTCTCTTCAGATATTTCCTGAATTGAATTTCGGACCCTGACAATCACATTGTGGACATCCCCAACTCTTAAATATGGATTAAGTGTGCATTTATTTTGCACTCGGCTCCCCAGGAAGAGTTTTATGAAGATAACTATTAAAGATGGATTTTTTTCTTGAACAATATTACAAGGCTTCCTTAACAATTTACATCTAGATTGAAGGCAACCTCTTTATTTGAGCAACTCATTTTCAATCAGGTTTCCTATCAAGATGACAAATGGCAATCTCCTCAAGAAATTTTGTCCATCCCCAATGATTATCGACTTGGTAAATGGAAAACCTTACAAGATATTTCTCTTTATTTGAGAATTCACACATTTTTACAACAACTAGGATGCTCCTCGGAAATGAATTCCCCAGCGAGTCAATCACTCAAGTTTATTTCCATCAAGTGACATCTCCCCAGAGAAGTTGAGGAAGTTTATTACAATTAGTCTCTCTTTATTTGAGAAGACATACTTTACAATTCAACCGGATCACATCTCTCCTGAAGATCCATGGTGAAGTTTTGCAACCTCCAGTACATTATGGCTTACAACCAAAAATCTACAACAACATCTACAATCTACAATGATTCTACAATCTACAAAATTTTCAATCCCTTGTGAAGATGCTCTCACGAGTTTTCATCATTTCAGGTAGAAACTGAGACCAGCTCATGGCATCCAGACCATGACGCTCGGGGAGGTTTATTTCAACTCTTTTCAAGTCCAAACAAGAAACTGAGACCCGTTCATGGCAAACAAACCATGAGGCGTGGGGAGGTTATTACAAGAATCTGAGACCAGCTCATGGTTCCCATACCATGACGCTCGGGGAGGTTCATTTCAAAGACATCTCTTTTCCTAGATAATCTCGGCAGTAGATTTCCAGAGGACCTCGGCAGTAGGTATTGCCATTTTCTGGCTAATCTCGGTAGTAGATTTCCAGAGGACTTCGTCAGAGGTATATCTCCAGCAAACTTCAACCTAGAATCTCGACAGCAGATTCCCTGAAGGTTTTCACAATATACTTTGGCAAAAGTATTCTCAACTAAAGTTACAAGTCTCGACAGTAGACTTCTCCAGCTGATATCTTGGAACCATTACATTTGACCTATACGGTCGGTTCTTCCAATGGATTTTCCCACGAGTTCTTCGCAACATATTTATGGACACCTTGTGATTGTCGATCTTTCCCCATGGAGTCTCGCTTTGATGGGCCTGTTCTTTCCGTGTGTCGTGTCTAGTTTTTCCCCCTGTGGCGCCATTTCCCCACAGGACCCTTCCGTCTTGCATTTCATATCCTTGCATGTCATTTGCATTCAGTGGCTTGTTAGGGCCAAAAATCCGTGCTATGTTTGTATTTAAGTCCCTCCTATCTCGTCGAGACGGAGATTTCAATCTCCATACCTCCGGATAGAAGAAACTTAGATAGGGGCATCTGTCACACCCTAATTTTTGACCTTGAGACTCCACCTCTTTGCGCTTTCTTTTTTCTCGTTTTTTTCGTATGTATATTTTTACGGCTAACCAGTGTTAAGCAGGTACAGTAATGTCAAGCATAAAAATCCTTACAGTCAGTTACTTCAAGGCACGACCAATGGATTTTGATTCAAAAGGTCATATGGTTTCCACATATTCAAGTCTTCTGTGTCATTTCAACTGGCTCTGTCACGGACTATGAAATCAAGGTTTGAGCATGTCCCCATCAAATATCAAGGTCACCTTATTCAATTTTTTTTCTCAAGCGCCTCAAAGTGTATTCCAAGAAGAACCAAGGTATTTCTTTCATTGGCATTGGATATGATTCATAATGCCAGAGAAACTATAGTTTTGTTCGTAAAGTGGGATCATTATTTAATTTCTTTTGACAAAGAATTGATATCTTCTTCGGGATCATTGCGTTCTGAAGTAGAAACTCTCAAAAATAAATTCAAGAGGGCTCAAATTGATTGGATTCATTCAAGTGGCATCGTTCCAGAAGTTTGGATAAGGGTACAAGAAATGGTTTATGTTTTACCACGAATATGTAAAGCCATGTCAAAAACAATTCTTCACAAGCTTAAGAAATATATCAAGATTCATATTATTCACTCAAGCTACTAGTCTAAGAGGACCTTCTCAACCGAAATTATTTCGTTCAGGATAAATTCAACTTTTTTTTATGTGATTACAATTTGATACAAAATTCAAACCCATCCTAATAGCCCTTAATGATGGAACGTTACAAGGCATTGCACTCAAACTTCCAGGATTCACAGTACGCTCATACGTCTGTAACATAGAGGCATCCTCATGCCAAATACAATAACAAAAGGAATAGCAACGAACTAAAGTGGGTCTCGTGGAATTTGATTGCAGCTGTGTGTGAATCCCAATAGCAAGTCGAGCTCACGCACTTCTTCCAAAACTCAAAACCTGTCACGACAGTAAGGATGAAAACAATTCGATCTTTGCTAAATAACTCCGTTACAACTTGTTATCGTGGCCTTTACCGAAATACGCCCGCTACAAATCATTGGAAACAACAAGGGAAAGCAATAAGTTTTATGCCAGAAAGACACATGATTAAATGAATGTTACATGAAATTGCAGATACAGTTACCCCAACATTTCAGAAATAGCTACCTTTAGTTTCATCGGTCCACTTGCAAAATCGATGTGTGTTGTTCTAATACTGTGGAAGCTGAGCCTTTGGTTCCCGCCTGAGAAAACCTCATGTACAAGACCACCGTTTTAATCTTCTGTCTCCTTTTGCAACACCTTGTTCTGTCCACTTGAAGGAATTTCCCAAAGGGACTTCATACTTCGGAACGACAATGTCGCGCGCTTTTTCCAATAGTTTCTTCAACCGGTCTTGGTCATCGGCTGCAAATCAGCATACAACAAGTTAAAGAAGAGTTTATAACAGATTACAAGAGCTTATATCTTGCGGGATGTCGGAAGTCGTCACGAGAAGAAATCATTTTGATTACCCTCCAAAGGAAGATCTGCGGTCTCGCTTGGCTTTTTTAAATCCGCAACGCCTTTGTTGCTGCAGCCGTATCTTCGTCAATAAGGTAAAATTTAACACCACCTGCACCAGAGCAATAGTGAGATAAGTGGGGTCCTGCTACAAAATTCCAACGAAAGGCATAAAAGGGATTAGGTCGGTACTCACCTCGAAAAGAAGACACCTGATTCAAGACCACACCGAGTTCGACCTACCCATCAACCCTTCACTGCATCGATAAGAAGTTTGAATTAACAAAACACCTGTTTTTCCAGCAAATACCAACAAGAGCAGTGGCAGTAAGTCTTAAACATAGGATTACCGAAAATACCTTTCTCTTTGAACTCACCCATTTGAAGAAGCTGCAACTTCCACTCATCAGTTTGTTTCTCTAGCTTTGTAGCTCTTGTTTCTTTTGTTCATCCAAAATGGCAAGAAGATTGAAGAAGAACTTGAAGAGGCTCAATGCTCCCAAGCATTGGATGCTTGACAAGCTGGGTGGTGCTTTTGCTCCTAAACCCTCATCAAAACCACAGAACATAATTTCACAACAAAAAGAAAGTTACGGTGGCATCAACATTTAAGAGACATGGTCCTTTCGTAAAATTTTATCAATCAAATAAGCCATAACAAGGATTAACGCACCAAGATGAAGGCAGCTTCAAGCCTTTGATCAGAGTCGAAAGCGATAGGCAGCGGTTGTTCCAAAGCTGTTTCAAATATAAAAAATGACTGTCGTCACAAACGGAAAAAGGAATCATTCATGACTAAGGAAACATGGCATCTATTCAGAGCGCAATCCACAGGAGGAAATTCAAGGCAATATACCTGCTCGCGACTTGGAGAAATTGACGGTATGCACCGGGATGTTTTCGACCAGCCCTTCAAGAACTTTTGAGAACTTCAACAAGGGGCGGTAGTACGCCTTGAGATTCTGGCTGCTAAGATTCATATACCCTCACTCTGGGCTACCGACCTGCAAGAAGCAAAGACATATTGGTTCAAGCTTTTGTCAATAATAATGATAATGTTGTGGATAGTACTTCATATTCTGATAAACCAAATCAAATTGCAACAAGCGCTTCTGAAACTGGGCCGGCATCCTCATCGGCTCACTTCTCCTCTTCTGATCCAGTATTGGTTCTAACTGATAGTTCATGGCTTTCTGTTGTTGTCAGTGCAATTAGATGTGAAGTGGGAAGCCAAAACCCTCTTGGAAAATCAAATGATGTTATCTCATCTAAGAACAAACTAACCGCTACCCTTGGGACCTGCTACTACACCGGAGGCTCCTCCTGCAGCAGCTGAAGCAACTACACGGTTACAGCCTGCGTCTAGTGCCCTTAACACTGAAGAAGCCACTGCACAACTTCAGAGAAAGTTGGAAGAACCTGCATAAGAAATACACCACAGCTCAAAAGTGGATTGAAGACAGGATTCGAAAGCAACAATAGAAATATAATTCACTTCAAGTTTATTTCCCAGACAAGATCACACGAAATAGGAAACAGTCATTGCACTCAATCAGAAAGCATTAAACCTCTTTCCAAAATAGACTTTCGACATGTTTAGACAGATTCAGAAAGGTTCTTAATGGTATTCAATTGGAGATCCAATTTTCGATTATAAAAGGGAGAAGAATTGAGGGGGGAGCAAAAAAGGCGAATACACAGCGGTTCACAAGCAAATCTCACAAAATCCACAACAATCACAAATCGTAAAAAACCCAGAAATGTAAAGAAGCAAGAAACTTATCTATTTCTCAGACTCCGCCGTGAGCCGCCCATCCTCCGTCCGCCGGCGTCGTCGAGGAGCCACCTTCGAGACCTTCGCGTTTCCGTCTCACACCATCACCGACAAAGAATCCTGCGAAAACCACTAAAACCATAAGCGTTTCAGGTTAACTCCGTTAAATTATTTTATTTTGTTTTTTTTGCTTGTCTTATATAGGAGGGGATTCAGAATCGACGGAAGATGGAGGTGAGAGTCGAAATCAGAGAAAGAAGAAGTTGATGAGATGGCTTAAACAAAGAAGGAGAGACACGAGCGGGTCAGTCGAGGACGGATGAAGAAAAGCAAGATTGAAGAAGAAAAGCCGTCAATGGAGAGAGAGGAGTTGATTTAGGATTTAGGGTTTTCCTCCGTTTTTTTAATTTTTGTTGTTGTAAAATAATCACACACAACACACCCGCACACATACGATGCACCCTCGGTTCACAGTCACACGATCTCCAACGGATCACCATCATACGCACCACAGCGGTTGCCCACCGTAGCCTTGTGCACCCGCGCACATGCGTTCGCGCGCCTCCCCTTAATCTCTTCATAATCCACCGTTAACCCCCTAATCACTTTTTAAACTCCACCTAATCTGCCATTAATCAACCTATTTAACCTATCCATTTTAATTAATATTTTTTAGCTAATCTAATCATTAACCTATTGCTAATTAATCAACCATCTTTTTAAAAAAAATCAGCTTTAAGGAAAACTAATAATTCATTTAATAATTTATTCAAGCTCACCATTTATTTTGTAATTTCTTTTTAAAATAATAAAATATAATTTTTCTTAAGTAGAAAGATAAACCCTTTTTAATTTAAAATAATTGATATTTATTTCATTTGTTGAAAAACAACCTTTTATTTATTAATTAAGAAATCCTTTTTTTTCTAAATAATCTGTGTTTTATTAATAGCTAAGAATCCATCCTATAACCTTCTTTTCTCAAATTTATATTAAATCTCTTCCATTAAAAATCTAATTTTTATTTTAAACCTGAGATGATAAAATAAAACTTTTTCTCACTTACTACAATTTATTTTATTTGAATAAATCCTCATTTAATTAAAATTATCCTACCTAAAAATCTAATCAATTTATAATCTTAAAACTAATATAATTAATATAATCCTTTTATAAAACCAATCTCACTATTAATAATCAAGTACAACTTTTTTCACTAAAATCAATTTCACATAGAAAATCGATTAACCTCACTAAGCGCAATTCAACTAAAATTAATTCAACTTCTCTTAAAATTAATCCCGCTTAAAATCAACCCACTTAAAATCAACCCAACCATTTTCTCAACTCCCTAATTAAACAATCAACATCGTAATGCAATTCAATCAATCGTGCACGCCCCGATTCCACGCACATTCACATACACAATTTACACACTTGCACACTTAGCGCTTTCATGTGTATGTATGTTTACTTTATCCGCTTTTATTTCTTTCCGCAATTTACAATCATCATACTTATATTCTCGCATTGCATAGCGTCCAAGGGAAGAAGCTGCGCATGATTTAAACAATCGTGCGTATGCATCTACATTTGCATCATTCCCCCCTTGATCCTTGATCCCATTCAAGTCGATCTTTTAAGATAGATCCTACCCCATAGGAAGGACCTTTTCCTTTTATTTTACAACATAGAAACAAATAAAACAACTCAAACAGATTATTCAAACATTAGAGAAAGATGTTAATCATCCTAAGCGAGAAAGAACTTCCACCCCACATCAATACAATCAATATGTAGGGACTTTGCCTTAAGAGAGATAGAGGCGTACTCGTCGATCAATATCCGAGTACTTGAGCCCTTCTCTTAAGACGATGCAAAGACTATTTTCCTACAATTTGTTGCGGTTAAATCTCCCTTAAAATGATAACTCAACTTTTCTCCTAAAATCAATCAATCGACTACCCTAAACCCGTAGGAACTTTGACCACAGTCAAAGAACTCCTCAAACCCTTTAGGGGAACTACATACACTCTAATTCCACTCCCGTAAGGATATGTAGGTATAAGATGCGATATCTTATCGAGTATACTTAGAAATAAACCCCTAGGGTCTTTCAACCTTTAAGCAGATAAACTTTAGCAAATAAACAAACATAAAACATGAGGTTCCTGTAGAGTACTACAGAAACTTAGGATGCTAGCACCTTCCCTAAGTTTAACCAACCCCCGAACCTATAACTTTCTAACCTTTGCATTTGCATTGCATCATGGGAATCTCGATCTTTATCCCTTCCTTTGGACAAATCAAATTTCGGTTGCAAATGAATAAGATTCAAACTAATCAATAGTTTGGTATCCGATTTTCACCGCGACAGAAACATAAGCCAAACACAAGAGGAGATATGGGCAAATTTAGGGGTGCTACAACTACCCCTATTCAAACAACTTAGACTTGAAGGGATGAAAAGCGACCACTTTCAAGCATTCAAGGTAAAAGATGCTTGAATACTAAAAGAACCCAGAAATTTGCAAACTGTGAGAGTATTTATGATGCAAAGGTTGCCAGCCAAATGTGGACTTACAAACAGCGGGTACCAACCAAACGTTGGGATAACCAAAATGATAACTGATCAAGAAGATGATAATGGCTACTAACCAAAAGTTAGGATCACCGGAAAGTAATAATCAAAAGCTGTGAGAAAGAGGCTACTAACTAAAAGTTAGGATCACCCAGACCCCGTCCGTAGGCAAATACACAAACAATAAAGACTACCAACCAAAAGTTGGGATCATCATAAAGATTACCAACCAAAAGTTGGGATGTAGACTACTAACCAAAAGTTAGAATTGTCGGAATGTCAAACGAGGGCGAACATACAGAAATGAAGACTACCAACCAAAAGTTGAGATAACGACTTCACAAGGGAGCACAATTGAGTACTACCAACCAAAAGTTAGGATAACATCCAATGAATAACGGACTACCAACCAAATGTTGGGATAACATCCAACAAACAATGTACTACTAACCAAAAGTTGGGATAATATCCAAGAGACAACGGACTATCAACCAAAAGTTGGGATAACATCCAACAAACAACGGACTACTAACCAAAAGTTGGGATAACATCCAACAAACAACGGACTACCAACCAAAAGTTGGGATAACATCCAACAAACAACGGACTACCAACCAAAAGTTAGGATAACATCCAACAAACAATGGAATACCAACCAAAAGTTGTGATAACATCCAAGAAAAGACACCAAACAAAAGTTGGAGTAAAGGCTACTAACCAAAAGTTAGGATCACCGAAAAGGAAGACTACCAACTGAAAGTTGGAATCTTCAACAAAGAAACAAAAGGATACCAACCAAAAGTTGGAATCACTGGGACACCGGCCAACGACGAACTTATCAAAACGAAGACTACCAACCAAAAGTTGGGATAACGACTCCGCAGGGGAACAAAATAGAGGTCTGCCAACCAAAAGTTGGGATAACATCCAAGAAATAACAAACTACCAACCAATAGTTGGGATAACATCCAATAAAAGATACCAACCAAAAGTTGGGATAAACCAGGTATACAGGAAGTAAAATCAAACAACTTACGACCTGAAATAGAAACTCCGCTGGGGAAAGAGAAGTTTAAACAAACAAACTCTGTCGGGGGGTAAGATAAACACATCCACCAATGATTTTTGTTGGGGTAAAGATAACGAGATCTTAAGTCATGTCATTATTTGTTGGAAAGATGTCTGGCAATAAAGATACCAAACATGGCTTATGCTTCGAATGCATATGTTTGAATATGGCGTAATGCTCCATGCGAAATGGAAATGCTACACGTTTGGGAGGATGTAATGCAAAAGATATGCAAAAGAACACATCGGGAGAAGTGTTAAAAAGAAAATTAGCAAACTAATTTCTGCTAAGGAAAGCGCCCTAAATGGCTTTCTGCTGGGGATTGTAGAGAAAATCCTTTTGGGAGAACGTCTAAAAAATATGACTTCGAAGAATGCCAATGATTATTAGATTTTGTTGAGGACATCAGCCACCATTGATTTACTTGTCAAGGATATTAACACCAATCTCTTCTTGGGGGATGACTTTCAACCCTACCCTGATGGGGATAAGTGCACACCACTACTGACGGGAATACTCCTGATCTGACAACAATACTCTGTGGGGCAACAAAAAAGTATCTGCTGTGGAAAGACACATAATTTTCTACCAAGTGAACGCCTGACTGTGTAATGACACCCATGTCTTGCAGATATTGGTAGAACTTCACCATCAGGAGATAAGCTCTACTGTGGAAATGACTTCGCCATCTTGTAAACAGACAATAAACAAATAGGATGTCCTAAATGAAAAATGGATATTTTGGTTACCATCCATGACACCATTCAAGTAAATTCAATGTTTTCAATATGTTTTGTAAAGCCCCAAAGTTTTCACATGTAAAGTTTATCAAAAATTCAGACGCCCCTTTTTGCAAACAAAACAGTAAAAGTAAAAACAAGAAAGGGAAAGCTCATTGTGTGAATAATACTTTATTGATTTAAAAGGCTTGTAAGTAGACAATTTACAATTGGATGCAATTCCTGAAAAGAGGTGATTGCGCGAAAAGTACAACAAGAAAATATACAAATGTTAGCAATGTGGAAACATACAACCACCATGTGTTGATTCGGCTATGACCTGTATGTCTTTAATGTTTCACCAATTCTCTGCCTTTTTAATAGACTGATTGAGCTTATTTTTACCCTTTGGGACTTCCATGAGTCAAAATGAATTCACAGGTCGAACACAAATCATAGTCGTTTGCTTTTAAATCTCGAACTTTTGCCTGGATCGCCCTTGCGGGTTTTCAGTCCACCGGGATACCCATTTTTGTCAAAGTCGCCTTTCAAGTTTTTAACTTTACGGGTTTATTCTTTTTCTTTTATCCCTAATTTTTGCCGAAACCTTTTCTTTTTATGGTTCGCCAGGATGCCCCATTTTTCCTGGACTTTCTTTTTATGTCCAGCGAGTCTATTTTAAGTAAAGTATTTTTTAACTAAGTCTGCGTTCACAGGGGACGTAAAATCTTCACCATCCATGGTTGACACTAATAAGGCTCCACTAGAGAAAACCTTTCTTACTATGTATGGACCTTCATAGTTAGGAGTCCACTTGCCCATGTGATCTGTTTGTGGAGGGAGGATCCTCTTCAACACCAAATCACCTATCTGGAAATACCGAGGGCGCACCTTCAAATCAAAAGCCTTCTTCTTTCTGCTCTGATACAACCGGCATGGGCGATGGCTGCCAATCTCTTTTCATCAATCAGACTAAGTTGATTCAACCTAGCCTTTACCCATTCTTCTTCATCAAGCTTCACATTAGATAATACCCTTAAAGAAGGAATCTCGACTTTTAATGGTAGGACATCTTCCGTACCATATACTAGCGAGAAAGGTGTTGCCCTAGTCGATGTATGCACTGAAGTACGATAACCATGTAGAGAAAAGGGCAACATCTCATGCCAATCTTTATAAGCCACCACCATCTTCTGCACGATCATCTTGA
Source organism: Lathyrus sativus (assembly GCA_963859935.3). NCBI lineage: Eukaryota > Viridiplantae > Streptophyta > Magnoliopsida > Fabales > Fabaceae > Lathyrus > Lathyrus sativus. Next base: position 363,007,450 of record OZ012739.1, read on the forward strand.
TATTTTTATTCGCTACTTCAACAGCGCCATTCATCTTTGGACGGTACGGATAAGAGTTATGGTGTTCAAATTTGAAACTCTGGCACAACTCCTTCATCTTCTTCTTATTCAAATTCGAACCATTGTCAGTAATGATTCTCTCAGATATCCCATAGCGATAGATGATGTCCTCTTTTATGAACTGGGTGACTACTTGTTTTGTTACATTGGTGAAAGAAGCTGCTTCTACCCACTTAGTGAAATAATCAATTGCTACCAAGATAAAGCGATGCCCACTGGAAGCAGTTGGATCAACTTTCCTAATCATATCAATGCCCCACATAGCAAAGGGTATAGGAGATGTTAATACATTTAGAGGGCTCGGTAGCACATGCATTTTATCAGCATAAATCTGGAATTTATGGCATTTTCTGGCATATTTAAAACAGCCAGACTCCATAGTCATCCAGTAATACCCTGCTCACAATAGTTTTCTAGACATTGCATGTCCACCAGCATGAGTACCAAAAGAACCTTTGTGGACCTCTTCCATTAGCAAGCTTGCTTCATGTTCATTCATACAACGCAATAAAACCATGTTAAAGTTTCTTTTGTTAAACACATCATCCTTGTTTAGATAAAAGTTTCCCGAAAGCCTCCTTAGAGTCTTCTTGTATTTGCTTGATGCCTCGGGCGGATACTCTTGAGTCTTGAGGAAATGTATGATGTCAGAATACCAGAGCTTTCCATCTGACACTTTTTCAATTGCAAACACGAAGGTCGGCCTATCAAGGCGCATGATAGTGATTGCTGGAGCTTCAGTCCAAAAGTTCACTTTATATATTGATGATAATGTAGCAAAGGCATCTGCCATCTGATTTTCAGCCCTCGGTACATGATGAAACTCAATTCTAAAAAGAAAGGCAGCAATCTTCTTACATAGTTCTTGTAAGGCACCAAGATGGCCTGACGAGTTTCCCATTCTCCTTTGATTTGGTTAACAACCAATGCAGAATCTCCATATACGTCAAGATTCTTGATTCTCAAATCAATAGCCTCTTCTAAACCCATGATGCATGCTTCATATTCAGCTTCATTATTCGTGCAAGAAAATGTCAATCGGGTAGTGAACGGTCGTAATAATTTCCCCAATTCCGTTTCCGTATGAGTTAACACCACCACCGAAAATCAATTTCCACTAAGACCCAATTTTAGGGCCCTCGTTAGGTAAAGGCTCATCGCAGTCCTTCATCTTTAAAAAAATTATATCTTCATCAGGAAACTCAAACCTCATGGGTTGATCCTCAATCGGCTGTTCGACGAGATATTATGACAAAAAACTTCCTTTAATGGCCTTTTGAGACACATACTGAATGTTGTACTCTGTCAGAACCATCTACCATTTAGCAATTCTTCCAGAAAGCGCTTGTTTCTCAAACACATATTTAATCGGATCCATCTTCGAAATCAACATGGTTGTATGGTTTAACATGTATTACCTTAAGCGTTTAGCTGCCCACGTAAGTGCACAACATGTTTTCTCTAGCATTGAGTACCTTGACTCACAATCGGTGAATTTTTTACTCAGGTAGTAAATAACATGCTCTTTCCTACATGTCTCGTCGTGTTGATCGAGCATACAACCCATCGAGTTCTCCAGAACTGTTAAATACATAATCAAATGTCTTCCAGCAACTGGAGGCCTTAATATTGGAGGCTCTTGCAAATACTCTTTTATTTTTCCGAAAGCCTTTTGACAATTCTCATTCCAAACAACTGCCTAATCTTTTCTCAGCAAATTTAAAATAGGCTCGCAAATGGCTGTAAGATGACAAATGAACCTTGCAATGTAGTTCAATCTCCCAAGGAAACTACGAACCTCCTTCTTTGTTCTTGGTTCAGGAATCTCTTGAATTGCTTTTTATCTTTGTAGGATTTACCTTAATTCCTCTTTCACTAACGATGAAACCCAACAGCTTCCCAGATCTCACCTCGAAGGTGCATTTGTTAGGATTCAACCTCAGCTTGAACTTCCTTAACCTTTCAAATAATTTTAGAAGATTGACCATATGTTCTTCCTCCGTCTGTGACTTTGCAATCATATCATCAACATATACTTCGATCTCATGATGAATCATATCATGAAAGAGAGTCATCATTGCCTGTTGATAAGTTGCCCCTGCATTTTTTAATCCAAAAGGCATAGTTTTGTAGCAAAAGGTCCCCCACGATGTGATAAAAGTGGTTTTCTCCATGTCCTTCGAGGACATTTTGATTTGGTTATACCCAGAGAAGCCATCGATGAAGGAGAACACCGAATATTGAGCAGTGTTATCAACCAACACATCAATGTGGGGGAGCGAGAAATCGTCTTTCGGGCTCGCTCTATTCAAATATCGGTAATCAATGCACATCCTGACCTTTCCATATCCTTTTAGGTACAGGAACAATATTAGCGACCCTCTAGGGGTAATTGGTAACAGCAAGAAAACTAACATTCAACTGCTTTTGAACTTCTTTGATCTTGACTTCCATATCCAGCCTGGTCCTTCTCAACTTTTGCTTTACAGGCATACATTCTTCTCGAAGAGGTAGCCGGTGCACCACTATGTCAGTATCCAACCCTTGCATATCTTGGTAAGACCAAGCGAAGACATCTTTATACTCACAGAGCATCTCAACCAGTCTTCTCTAGACATCATCTTCCAATGCGGCCCCTATTCTGACTTCCTTTTTCATCTCTTCGATACCCAAATTAATGACTTAAATATCCTTCTGATGAGGCAGAATGATTCTTTCCTCTTGCTTTAGAAGCCTGGCCAGTTCCTCAGGTAGGTTGAAATTTTCCTCATCCTCTTCTTCAGCTTGATAAATGGGATTATCAAAATCATACCGAGCCATAGTTGAATCAGGATCGATGGTATCTGAGATGTGCAACCTGCATGATTGAAGTTTTATGCTAATTATGATATGCAAACAAACACAAAACACATTTTCATTTTATTGTTTTAATGTAAAACAAAAAGGAAAATCAGGGATCTGAATATTTGAATGCAAAAGGAGCGTCTTTTATTCATAATAACGTGAAAATGTTAAAAAAAGGAGCCCTACAAAATAAATCATTACGCCATGGGCATGGCATAGGATCAGTAATAACAGAAAAGAAAAGCGGAAATTACTCTTTTGATGTGACGTGGATGACTTCCTCCACAGTCCAATTGCGTAGTTTCTGTCCAGGGATACAAGGGCGAACCCAGGCATCCATATCACAGTAATTATCACCTTCATCCATGCCAATAACATTTATCCTGTCGAATATGACTCCACCATTGGTGAAGCGAACATACCATATATACCTGAGAGGATCCTGAGAAGGAACAACATGGCTATATCCCAAATCGGACTTGTCATGTTTGGCAGGAACATCAAGCACCTGGCCCCACTTCTGAGAAGGCCCAGATTCCACTATAGCACGGGCTTCTTTAAATGACGACATCGAGACCTCTGGACCCTTAGCTTCTACAGGAGGCTTCTCCTAAACTTGCACAGTTTCGAAAGCTTGGTAGAGTGTCTCGTGGATTTCACCATCCACTTCTACATACTTAAAAGATGATAACTGACTCACCATGATGTCTTCCTCTCCACTAACAGTAACCACTTTCCCCTCTATCATATATTTCAATTTCTGATGCCACGTCGACGTAATTGCCCCTACAGCGTGTATCCAAGGTCGTCCAAGTAGACAATTGTATGCTGGTTGGATATCCATAATATAAAACGTTGCATCAAAAAATTTCGGTCCAACCTGTATAGGCATCATGATGTCACCCAACACTAATCTTTTAGAGCCATCAAAAGCTCTCACAACTAAGTCACTTGGCGTGCATATCAGCCCTTGGGTGTCCAGTTTCATCAACACCTTCTTTGGGAGTACATTAAGGGAAGATCCTGTATCAACTAGAACATGAGATAAAAGAGACCCTCTGCACTCCATAGATATGTGTAAGGCGTGATTATGATTTCTCTGGGAGGGAGTCAAACAAAAATCTGTAAAACCCAAACCATTACCAGCATTCACATGGGCTACCACTCCTTCTAGCTGGTTCACTGAAATCTCTTACGGCACAAATGCCAAATTCATAATTTTCAACAATGCATTTCGGTGTGCCATGGAGCACAATAACTCCAATAGAATGGAAATCTTTGATGGCGTCTGGTGCAAATGATCTACAATTTTGTAATCGCTTTTTCGGATAAGCCTCATGAACTCTTCGGTATCCTTTACAAAAGTGTCTTTATCAACTTGTTGCTAAACATCTTCCTCTATCACGACCTTTCCTTTCCCCTTATCACCTTTATTAGCACTAGGTCCAGGTGGAGAGAAAATCCTCCCACACCTAGTAATTCCTTCTGTTCCGAAGATATTTTCAATTGAAGAGCCTCCATATGATGATCCTATCAACTCTTGTTTCTGTCCATTGCAAAACACCTCTGCCCCATAATTCCAGGGAATGACCTTGGTGCTTCCGTATGGCATAGGTCCTGGAGTGGTAATAATGACCGAAGCTGGCCTTGGTGGCGCTGAGATATTAATTGACCGATAAGGGATTAAAATTGTTGCGACTTCATCCCTTTCATTATTGACCTCATCATTCACCTCTTCTTCTACAACCCTATCAAACTATAGACAACCTTCATTAATCAAACTTTGAATACCCTTTTTCAAGGAACTGCAACCCTCTGGCTGCACACCACACTCTGAACAATGCTCTGAACACCCCAGAAATATACCTCCCTTTAACAATTTTTATTTCACAAAGCTCAAAGGGGTCTTTAACTCTTCAACATCAGTTATCAAGTTTAGCCTTTCTCCTTCAATAACAACATTAGCTCTGGTAACCCCATGGTTCGGCATCGGGTTTTGATTTACTTTCAGGCTTTCATTACTAAAATTGATTACCTTCAAGTCAAGTAAATCCTGAACCTTATGCTTAAATGATTTACAATTGTCAATATTGTGTCCTAGAGCTTCAGTGTGGAACTCACACCTATCATTTGCGTCATAACCTGGGGGAGGTGCACTAGTGAGTGGCGCCAAGGTTTTCTTCTGGATAAGTTGTAGCTATAGTAAATGCTGCAAAAGCTGAGAATAAGGCATTGGTGGCGTCTCAAACTTCCTGTTGGACATTCTTCCTCTGTCTTGGTAACGACGAGGCGCATTAACTTGTTGTTGCAGTACAGTCTGGATGACTATACTAGCAACTTGTTGGTGCTGATGAGGCCGCGCCCGACCCTTACCTCTGTAAGATGATATTGCACTTGTATCTCCTTCCCTTTTCTTTGGGTTCCCATTGTACGACTTTTTCATCTCCTGATGAAGATCCTGTTCTGCTCTGTATCTTTCCTGTCTTAATACCGTTCTCTACTCTCTCCCCTGCCATGAGTAGATCTGAGAAGATCCCAGACATACATCCAATTAAATTTTCATAGTATGTCTCTAGCAAGGTAGCCATGAACATATTAACCAACTCCCCCTTCATCATCGGAGGCTGCACTCTAGCTGCTAATTCTCGCTATCTCTGGGTGTACTCTTTGAACCCTTTGTTGTTTCTGTGTGACAGATTTTGTAATTGCACTCTATTCGGCGCCAAGTCACTGTTATACTGGTAGTGACGAACAAAAGCTTCCCCTAACTCTCTCCAACTTCTTATATGTGTCCGTTCAACCCCATATACCATTTAAGAGAAGGACCTACTAAACTGTCTTGAAAGAAGTGCATCAACAACTTTTCATCGTTTGAATAGGAAAACATCTTTCTGAAGTAAGCTCGGAGGTGTACTCTGGGACAATTTGTCCCTTTATACTTATCAAATTCTAGTACCTTGAACTTTGAGGGAATCCTAACCCCTCGTACAAGTCCTAGATCTGACATGTCGAGTCCCAAAGAGTTTTGATTCTCGAAGGCTTTCATTTTTTCTTCAATCAACTTGAATCTCCTATCAGCTTCTGTGGGGAGACCCACATCCAAATCCCTTATTGAGAATACATCATCTTGACTGTCCTCTTCCCACTAGGAACCAGCAGCCCCGTGTACAGTGCATACGCTACCCCTAGCACCTCCTACCTGAGCTCCACCTTGACGACCTTCGCCCGAAGGGTTAACAATTGTTTGAATACCGTTGCCATGAGGAATATTACCATCAACTGAAGGAGGAATAACAACAGTCCCTCCATGTAGAATACCATTCCCATATACCCGTGTTGTTAACGGCTGAACCAAGGTTCTCAACTGTTCCTGCCCATTGGCCATATTTTGCATCATTTCCATAAACTGTGTCATTCAGTCTCTGACCTCTTGGAGCTTGTTTTGCACTTGATCCATAATTCTTCGTTTCTTTCCTTGCATAGAATATCTATGGAAACCTGAATCCGCAATCCTGTTAACTGTTGAAGAAAACCAAGCAGAGATATAAGATGGGAAGCTCCAGGAACACCTGCTATGCAAATGAAAATGATAATGCAAAATGAAACCATGTATATGTGTTTAAAGGAGATCTCCCCCTCGATTCTAGTTTCACAGATAATAACAGGACAATAGAGATAAATGGAAGAATAAAAAACCTATCTCATAAATAAAATGAGAACAAAAGTCAATGTACATAAATCACCAACAGGAAATACTACTGCATACAAGCCTATGACCCCAGCCAACATATCTGGTGATGGTCAACCTACAGGAAAAAAGAGAAGAGACAACTTCAAACGACTTTCTTCAACTACTGTAGGCCTTGTACCAAGTCTGAGCTTCCTCTAACAGATCCTTTGTGTCTGGATGTTCAGGCCTTGCAATCAGTCCCTGGATGAGGAGGTCCCTTCTGCAAACGACATCCTTCAAGCCTTAAATATAGTCCTCCCAAGCATCCTCTCCAAAGGCATCTTCAAGTCTTGGTCTCTTTAATTCTGCTCTCACCTTGAGCTCTTCAAATGCTGACAAAGTTTCTTGGAGCTTTTGTTCACTTGCATACCTACAAGAAGATTATGCTAAAACTTCTTTCCCTTTGACTTTGAGCTGTGTCTTCAAGTTGTCAATCTGCTTATGAAGTTCATCCTCTCTTCTTTTGTTGGCGGTCACTATAGCGTTCCATTGATCATTGAACTTAGATATTTCCAAATAGGCTCTATCTAATTCTTTCTTCTTATGCTTTAGAACGCTATTAATACTCTACAAATCTTGACCAACTCGTTCTCTCACCCGAATCTCTTCAGCTAACTCTTTTTCCATCTTAGCCAAGATTTTTGTCTTTACCTTATCTAGGTAAACAACTTCATTCTTTTTGTGTTTTAATTGACTGATCTCTCTTTTCAGTTCTTCATTTTCTTTATGCAACTCTTATTTCTCTCCCCGAAGCTTATCATATATCAGAATATCAACTTTCGTAGGCTCCTCGATCATCAAGGGATATAAGGGTTCTTCAACAGGAAACGAAAATAATATCTTCTCAACCCTCCTCTGAATCCACTATATGTAAGGGTCATAAGCTCTGCAATCACACTTTCCTAAAGGAATCTTCCCCTTATTGTGAATCTTTACCCATGCTTCAACAATCTTGGTCAGAACGTCAGGATTAGCTGCACTGGTATAGTACAAAGATTCATGTACTTCTTCATTCTTCGGAAGTCCTCTCAAATTGCCTAACAGTGAGAGAAGGGTTATAATTAACTCCCCCTTATATCCCCATTAGAGGTACATTAGTACCACAGCTAAAAACAATCTCCACAACAAGCAGATCCCGATTGAACCAAGTAATGTCTTTAGCAGTTAAACTCATAAGCCTTTTGTCGCTTCCGCGAAAATAAGGTGCCGACAAAACAGAAGAGTCGCCACCTTTCGTTATTTATCCCTCAGAGTGGGAAAGGAAACGATCGGAAAAAACTGACGAAAAGGTATAAGACAAGGTCATCGCAACCTTTGTCTGGGTTCGGGAGTCGGTTACGCAAGGGGAAGGTATTAGCACCCCTCGCGTCCGTCGTACTCGACGGGATCCACGCTTGTTGTGTTTACTGGACGAGTTGGTTTATCTATCTACCTATCAAGGCTGGCTAAAAAAGAAAAGAAATGACTCGGCAAAGCGTCGCGCTTTATGCCTACGTATTCTCATTAGAGAATGAGAAATCAGAGTCAACGTAGTTCGACCTACTACGGGATACGGGGAAGGTAGCTCGCCAATACATCAGTATTGTGTCTACGTACTCTCAACAGGCTTGAGAGATCAGAGCTTACGTAGTTCGGGATACTACGAATTACGGGGATTCAGATTCATCTGTTTTATCGAGTAGGGTTAAACAACAGTTCCAGCAGTTAGGGACAAAGCCTGTTTGCAATGGCGCTGAAGTTTAACGACACTCTTTTCTTCAGAAAAGCTTCCTTTGAATTATGGGCCCACGGGGCAAAAAGGTTTGAAGTTTGTTTTCTGTCTTTTATGAAAGAAGTGTTTTTTATCGTGTTTGCAATTTCAATCGCACTAAAGACTATGACCTGAGAGTGAATGCGTCGCATGTCACCCAAAGGGTGCCATACTAAACATCCAGACTGTTGAAAAGAAACTCTCCAACAATCCTTTCTCAGATAGCTTAAGGCTCGTAACGTACGAAAGAAATCATTCATGATTACTGTATCTTAAGCTGTTTTGAGATGAGAAGAGAACAGGCTCAACTACGGGGAGACTATCAAGTCCTACTGTTGTCATGCCAAGGATTCATCCTATAGTTGAGGTTTGAAACAGGGAACTCCTAGAAGTTATCATGCATAGGTTTCAACCTAAAGTTCTATCATCACTTCCTTATCAAAGGAAATGAGAGTCCTAAGGGATCATGTCAATGATACACAGAAACAGATAAAGCTTCAGCTTAAACAGTAAACAGTAATACAGTAAAATGCATGCAATGCAAGTGAGGGAGGAAATGTGTGTGGGGAAGCAGCCTCCACAAGCTCATCTCAACCTCAAGCCAGAATGAATAACAGTAATCATACTGAGGAAATAACAACATGCTATCAAGCAAAATACATTAAACTGCAATCATACAGTAAGAAATAACATCATGCTATCAAGCAAAACAAAATAAACTGCTATTAAGCAAACAAACCACATGGGCAAGGGAGCAGGGCTCTACCGAATACCCGCAAGCAAAGCCATACAGTAACAATACAAGCAGAGGGAGCAACTCAACCTCTAGTGCAATCATGCTCCTAGATTAAAGAAATCTAAATATGAACTTATTCTAATGCATCAAGCAAATCAAACAAGTCACATTAATACAGAAAAGAAAACAGACAAGAAAGCAGATCAACTACTCCCTCTTCCAACTCCAAGCTTCAGCTCTTCTAACAGCAATCCAGTCTTCAGACTTCAATCACCCTTCAAGGCTATCATCTCTCATGACAAATATCAATTTGCTTCTCCAGGGTTTCAATCCATCAAGCATAAGTTTCAACCTAATCTTCTTCTTCAAGCTTCAGCTCCTTAGTCAATTCCACCTTCAGGCTTCACTCTTAACCACAAGTGTCAACTTGATTCCTTCAGATTCTCAATCATCAATGTAAGTGTCAACTCGTCCTTTATTCCTCAAGCCTCAGCTCTACACTCAATCTTAATTGAATCCTTTTCATAATTGTCAACTCAGTCTTCAAGCTTCAGCTCTCTTACTTTACCAGTCTCAACTTGGTCTTCTCTTCCTGCAAGCTTCAGCTTCTCAGAGTAGTCCTTAATCACTTAGAAGTGTCAACTTCATCCTTCAATTCTTTAAGCCTCAACTATTCATTCAATCTTTACTGGATCTCCATGGGGTCTTCAAGTATCAACTTGTTTCTTCATGCTCTTCAAGCTTCAGCTACAATGGCAATGCTCAGGGAACCATCCTCTTCCATACTCTTCAATGAAGTCTTCATCTTCACACTCAAGCCCAACATCTTCAAGATACTCAAACCAGAAGAAATTACTTAACTGGATAAGCTAGGATATTAAACTGCTTATTGACCACCAAAGGTGACCTATAAGGGTTCAACATCAAAAGAATGGTTCCCTCAAAAGTTCTACTTCCTAGGTACCATCACTTATCCCTCCAAAGTAGGGAGGTGAATACCATGGGAGGACCTTGAATCATGGGGAGGAATGGAGGTGAAAGATACCATCCATGTTTAAGAAAGAAATTAACTAAGTCTAAGCTCTACTTAATTCCTAACCCTAAAACAACAACAAAACAAACAAGTCTTCAAGCTCTCAAGCTCCTTCTTCAATTTCACAGTCTTCCACTATGCTCCTCCATGCTCCACAAAGCAAGACCAAGCCCACCAAGCCAAGCAAAAGCCCACAAAGCAAAGCAAAACAAAATACAAGCCCACAAGGGCAACACAAACAATAATCAACTACAAAAATCAATTAAAAATAGTATACTATTATATTAAAATCTAATATAATTTATAAGGGATACTACATGACTACCCTTAATACCCTATATGTCCCAATATCTAACTTGACCTAAAAACCCAAAACTCTAGTGTTATTGTGGACCTATGTTAAGGATTGACCTAAATCTACACAACCTAAAGTCATCTAATCAAAACTAATCAAAACTTAATCACAAAATTATGAAATAAATCCATAGGGGAGCTAAAGTCCTAATCTAACTATCCTAAAAAGAATGGTGCAAAAATATAAAGGGAACTAGCTAAACAAAATTCTACAAAACTATGTATCAACATAAAATGAATTAAAAGCTATTAAAAGAGAAAATATACAAAAAATATTAAAAATGCGTGAAATGCAAATGTTTTTATTCTATAATTTTCTAGACACAAATGTGAAATAGGAGGAAAAATTCCCATGCCAAAATCATTATTTTTCTATTTAATATGATTTTTCAAAGATTAAAGAAAAATGGAGAAAAAGAAAATAAAATGTGAATTGTTTGGTGCAGATAGCAATGATATGCAGTTCATTGTAGATAACGGGCTTGAATGGGGGTGTCATCAGTAAACGCGCTAGGCCCAAATTCTCAGTCAGAAAACAAATCAAAAATATAAAGAAAAAAGAAAAATACGCGGTGGAGAAAGTAGAGATATGCAGTTCAAATCATCACTGGGCCGTGGATGGGGGTGTGATTAGCAATTACTTGCTTAAGCCCAAACGAAAAATAAATGAAACGGCTGCGTTTAGTGCTTCTCAGACTTTCCCTCTTCAAAACGTGAAATCAAAACACAGCCACACGATCTGATCCCAGTCAACGAGTCCTTGCATGATCCAACGACCAATTTATCATCTTCTTCCTTCAGCCAGGGTTTTGGAAGCAAGAATCCATGGAAACAGAGCTTCACATATCAAGCTTCCTCCATTCGCAGAACCTCAAATCTCACTCGAAATTCATCTTTTAAAACACTAATATACTCTAAATTCATCTTTGATCACAACCATAGCCTTAGAATTCAAAGTATCATCCTCAATCTCTAAACCCGATAGTGAGTCCAAATTATGCTCAAATCTCAATTCTGACTATTCTTGAAATTGATTACCTCAAAATCACCACATTACCCTGATTAAAACTTGCTATAGAACTCATGTTATATCTCACTATACCTCATGTTCTTGATCAATAAAGAAATGGGGTCACTATCTTGAACCTCACCAAATGCCCTCAAAATCTCCAGAATCCATCTTCTACTTGTCTCTAACCATTCTAACTTAACAAATCTAACTAAATGCGCTTGAATTAAGGTGTAGAGTAAAAGTTGCAAACCAGTCAATTCTTGAATACCAAATAGATCAAATATTCACTTCAACCTCTCAATCTCTCCAGAATCACTCCTTGCACCAAGATCTTGCTACTGTTTGCAAAAGTTTTGATGGAGGATGCTTGAAACTCAGAATCCGATGGTGACTTGTAGCTTCCAAAATCCAAATGCTATCTTCTCAATTCTTCATGATCTTGCTCTCAATTTGGTATGGATTCACTCAGTATGATCAATGGAAGATGTTACAATAGAAAAAAATCAATGGAAATGATGCAGAATATAGAAATTGATTTCAACTTGCAATGAAAGAAAATGAAATGGCAATCTCACTCTCCTCTCTAATCTCTCACCAACCTTGCATCTGAGCAGCTTCTAATCAATATATAGGATGGTTTTAAACCATCCAGAACTTTCTGGAATCATCCAATGAGAATTTGAGATTCTCATGTCATGAGTTTTTGATTTCAAGCCATCTCATATACCAGCTTGTGTTTGGCTCATTGCAGCACTTGTATCTGACTTGAAAATATCTTTAGATGAGATTCATGAGATGTTAGGATACTTTGCTAGCTTGTGCATTGCTCTTCCTTATATTTTGCATATGTAACTTAATATGCAAGTAACCATTTTCCAAAGCAAGTCCATGATTTAGACCTCAAATCAAAAATGTGGCTAAACCATTGTTTCTAAAATGTTTTCTAGAGTCAAAATAGTATATTACATGCCATGGTTTTGATGTGTAGCTTGAAATTTTCAATTTCCAACTTTGACTTATTTAACTTATGCCTTCATTTTAGGTCATTTTTACCATTGTGAGCTACAAGCCTTTTCAACATCTCATGACCTCCTTACTAGCCTTAATCATTTTAAGCAAGTTTGATGTTGAACATTTTTCCATTTGAAGCTTGGAAATAAGAGTTATGGCCTTATGCTTGAAATGACCTATAATCTCTAAATGACCAAAATGCCCTTGACTTGTCAAAGCCATAACTTGAGTTCTACAAATCCTATCAAGGACTTCTAGTACTCTCTAGAAATCTAAGAAGATAAGGAACAACATTCATGTTGACCAAAAGTTCATAGGAATCATCCTTCTTGGACAAAAGTTGGATGCAAGTTGGGTGACTTTCAAGGCCCCAGATTCACATACCTCAGATGACCTGTAACTTGTCAAAGTCATAACTTGAGCTCTACAAATCCTATCAAGGACTTCTAGTACTCAAATTAAAGCTAAGAGCAAGCTCTACAACATTCATGTTGGGGGAAAGATGAGATGACAATCACATCTTGAGCTAAACTTCCTTGAAGATAGGGGTCAAACTAGGGGATTTTACACTGTCAAGCCTTAGAAACCCTAGCTTGAAACTTCTCAAACTCTTCAATCATGAGGAGCTGATCTTGGAATCATCCTTATAGCATATCAATGCATCAATCCATGATCACATGGCCCTTGAATTAGGTCTCAACCTTGTTCAAATCATCAGTTGACCTAGGGTTGACCCAGTCAAACCCTACTTACACCACTCATGGATGAGGCTTCTTAATCTTGCACAATGACCTATCTAGGCCTCATGATGGCTTTCAAGACACCTCATAAGCTCTCTCAAGGCCTTAAGTCCCTCCTCATGGCTTAAGAATCATCTGAGGAGCTCCCACAACTCTCAAGTTAGGAGGCACACAACTTTGGTTTCAACCACTCTCTTTGAGGATCTCTTAACTTCTCTGACAAAGATATCAACCCTTGAACACTTGAATAACCTTCTTGGCTAGCTTCAAACTCTTGTATAGCCCTTGATTGGTAATCATACCTCTTGATCTCCTGCATACATATCAATGAGATGCAAATGATAATGCTAATGTGAATGAAATGAAACATGAGCTAGGTAAAGAAGTGTTGGTCAAATTTTGGGGTGCAACAGCTGCCCCTATTCAAACGGCTTGGACCTGATTGGGTGAGAGGCGAACGACTCTCAAACAATCAAGGTAAAAGACGGTTGAATACCAACAAACCCGGAAATTTTCCAACTGCACAAGTACACAGTACTCTGATGGGAACAAATCTTCGAAAACTGAGATATTAGCTGCACGGCAACTAGCTGGGGAATTGGTCACACGGTAACCGGTGATACATGGTCGATCATGCCGTTAGGCATCAAGATTCCTCGGGACTCATCAGGTCAACAATCAAGTTAGTCATGCCATCGGGCATTCGAAGAAAACTTTCGGGCATCAGCCGGACTCCATCAGTAAGTCGGGAATAGAATTCTCGGTCAATCATGAGCCAGTTGGGGACATCCAAACTTCTGCCATCAGGCACTCCGCATTAGCTGATAGAACTGCTTTGTTAACACGGTCGGACTTCAATCATCAAGTCTTCGAGGGAAGTTTCAACTTCGCTGTTTAGAAACCTGCTGGGGATGACACATCTCCGCTGGGGATTCTGGAGAACTATCAAGTAACTCTGTTTCGGGGATCCAGGAATCATTCTGGATGAATCAACTCTACTGAGGAATTCAAGAATCATCTTGGACAAATAACTCCGCCGGGGACTTCAAGAATCAACCTGAACCGATAACTATGCTGGAGATCTCAGGAATCATCCTGAGCAAACGCTCTGCCGGGGACTCTAAGTGTCCACTTGAGCGATCGACTCTGGCGACTGCACTGGGGATTTTAAGAATCATCTTAAGCAAACAACCTTGCTGGGGAATTCAAGAATCATCTTGAGCCGAAGACTTCGCTGGGGACTTCAAGAATCATCTTGAGCAAGCGACTCCGTTGGGGAGAATTCAAGAATCATCTTGAGCAATCAATTCTGCGGCGGAACACCTGCAAAACAAGAACGGTAACAACCTAGATCATGCTTATTATGCATATGCTTCGGCAATGGTGCAATGTTCCACACGGTGGAAATGCTACGCGTTTATGATAAATGCTATGCAGTCATGCAAAATGATGCGACCCCATCAGCAAAATAAATGCTGAAGGGAAAAGCCTCCTGTCAAGGAGAAAGAACTACTCTGGTGGAGGAAGGACTCATCCTGCTGAGGGGAAAAAGGTCACGCCAATCCCAATCGGGCGCTGTGGGGAAGTGAACTTCAGTTGACTGCTGCAGGGGAACGAAGCTCTACGAGAACCTGGACCTGCTGAGGGAAAGCGATGTCAATCGCGGGAATAAACTGCACGGCCTTCACGGCTACTCCCCTGGAGATAACGGCTCCGGCGGGGAAACGCATCATCAGCTATTCAACACTCCACTGGGGAAAACCAATCATGGCCTGAGCGGCTTCCAAGGACTCGGCTCTCTTGGGGATCTGCAACCTCGGCTGGGGAAGAAGAAATCATTCTGCTTGTTGGGGAGATTACGACTCTGTGGGGAAACTCAATTCTGCTGGAGACTTCAGTCTTGAACCATTAGTTGCTGCACACTTCAGCGTATGACTCAGCTGAGGAGATGACGTTCCTTCAGGATGCATCTGATTGGGGAGAGAATCTTCTCTGCCCGGGGAGACATATCAATGCTCACGATCTCATGTTCGGACTCTGCGGGGAGAGGCTGCTGAACTTTGCTGGAGAAAGAGGAATCATCCTGCTTGGGGATGCGCACGGCGCACTGTCTGGAACATGCTACTCCTGTAACAACACAAACAAACAGACACGATACCCTTCTCAAAGGGACCTATCAAGGTTATTATCTCGTGACAATGTTCAAGTAATTCATTGTTTCAACAATCAGTGGCCTAGGCCAGTAAGTTTATGTATGCACATTTTATCAAAAACATCGGCGTTCTTTTTCGCAAACAAAATAGATAAATACTAAACAGACAACAGAATTGCTGAATAGTATACATTTTATTGATAACGAACCTCTGGATGGGTAAAAATGTTTTACAACAGATGCAAGCTCCTGGAATGAGGAAGCCGCGCAAAAATAAAACATAAATATACATCAGTATATACAAATGTCGGCAACGAGGCGTAGAAGAACACCATGAGTTGATCCCTCTATGGCCCACTCGACTTCGATACTTCTCCGACGCTTCAGCTTCAAAAGAGATTGATTCAGATAAACGGCCCTCAGGTCTTCCAAACCACTAAACAAAGAAAGTCCATACGTGGAACGCAGTCATTTGCTTTTTCAAATCCCTAACTTTTGCGTGAACCACCCTTTGCGGGTTTTCAGTTCACCGGGATACCCTTTTTTGCCAAAGTCGCCCATCCGGGTTTTCGACCTTGCGGGTGTACATTTTTTCAATTTATATCCCTAATTTTTTCCCGAACCTTTTTCCTTTTTTATGGTTCGCCGGGATGCCCCATTTTTGCCTGGACTCTCTTTTTACTGTCCAGCGGGTCGCTTTCAAGCAAAGTATTTTTTAACCGCGTCCGCGTTCACCGGGGATAAAAAATCTTCACCGTCCATTGTGGATAACAACAAAGCTCCTCCTGAGAAGACCTTGCTGACGACGTACGGACCTTCGTAATTGGGAGTCCACTTGCCCCGGTGATCGGAGTATGGAGGAAGAATCTTCTTCAGGACGAGATCACCCGTCTGAAAGCTTCTAGGCCGCAACTTCTTATCATAAGCTTTCTTCATTCGACTTTGGTATAGACGACCATATGCAATCGATGCTAACCTCTTCTCGTCCATCAGGCTGAGTTGGTTTAGTCGGTTCTTAATCTATTCCGCCTCGTCGAGTTTCACATCAACCAAAACTCGCAAAGAAGGGATCTCCACTTCTAAAGGTAGGACAACTTCCATACCGTACACCAAGGAGAAAGGAGTTGCCCCGGTTGACGTACGTACCGTCGTACGATAACCGTGCAATGCAAACGGTAGCATCTCGTGCCAATCTTTGTAGGTTACAACCATCTTCTGAACAATCTTCTTTATGTTCTTATTGGCCGCTTCAACGGCGCCATTCATCTTCGGCCGGTAAGGAGATGAGTTGTGGTGTTCAATCTTGAAACTCTGGCACAGCTCCTTCATCATCTTGTTATTCAAATTCGAACCATTGTCAGTAATGATCCGCTCGGGAATTCCGTAACGACAAATGATGTCCCTCTTTATGAATTTAGCCACCACCTGCTTGGTCACATTAGCATATGAGGCTGCCTCCACCCACTTGGTGAAGTAGTCGATGGCTACTAGAATGAAGCGGTGACCATTGGATGTAGTAGGCTCGATCTTGCCTATCATGTCGATGCCCCACGTGGAGAACGGCCACGGGGAGGACATGACATTTAACGGGTACGGCGGCACACGAACCTTATCAGCATAAATCTGGCATTTATGACATCTCTTCGCGAATTTAAAGCAATCCGATTCCATCATCAGCCAGTAGTATCCTGCTCTCAGGATCTTTCTTGTCATAGCATGCCCGCCGGCGTGCGTACCAAATGTGCCTTCATGGACTTCTTCCATGAGCATACTCGCCTCTTTCTCATCTACACACCTAAGTAGCACGAGATCGTGGTTTCTTTTATATAACACTCCATCAGGATTGAGATAAAAATTTCCAGACAGCCTCCTCAGAGTCTTCTTATTCTGGGTTGACGCACCCGCAGGATACTTCTTAGTCATAAGGAAAGTCTAGATATCATGGAACCATGACTTGCCGTCGGCGGCTTCCTCGATCGCAAAGACGAATGCAGGTCTATCAAGACGAGAAAGGACAATTCTTGGAGCCTCATTCCAAAAATTGACTTTATACATCGAAGCCAACGTGGCTAAGGCATCAGCCATCTGATTTTCGGCCTTGGGCACATGATGGAGTTCCACTCGATCAAAGAACGGAAGTAGCCTTCTGGCGTAGTTCATGTACGGCACCAAATTCGATTGACGAGTCTCCCACTCCCCTTTAATCTGGTTGATCACAAGCGCCGAGTCACCATATACGTCTAGGTTCTTGATTCTCAAATCAATTTCTTCTTCTAGACCCATGATGCATGCTTTGTACTCCGCTTCATTATTGGTGACCGGAAACGTCAGTCTCGCAGTGAACGGGATGTGGGATCCGTGGGGAGTCGTGATGATCGCCCCAATACCACTTCCATAGGAATTAACCGCCCCGTCGAATATCAACTTCCACTGGGATTTCCTATCTGGCCCCTCGTCGGGCAACGACTCGTCGCAATCCTTCGCTTTGAGAAACATGATATCCTCATCAGGGAATTCAAATTTCATCAGCTGGTAATCCTCGATTGGCTATTCGGCAAGGTAATCAGACAATACGCTTCCCTTGATGGCCTTCTGGGACACGTACTGAATGTCATATTCCGTCAACACCATTTGCCATCTGGCAATCCTGCCTGAAAGCGCTTGCCTCTCGAAGACGTACTTAATCGGATCCATCTTCGAAATTAGCATGGTGGTGTGATTGAGCATGTACTGTCGTAAACATTTGGCAGCCCAGGCTAGTGCACAACACGTTTTCTCCAGCATCGAGTAGCGAGATTCACAGTCTGTGAACTTTTTACTCAAATAGTAAATGGCATGCTCCTTTCTGCCCGTCTCGTCGTGCTGACCGAGAACACACCCCATACTATTCTCAAGAACTGTCAAGTACATGATTAGTCGCCGTCCAGCCACTGGGGGTATCAAGATTGGAGGCTCTTGAAGATACTGCTTTATCTTGTCGAATTCCTTCTGGCAATCCTTGTTCCAGATAATCGCCTGATCTTTCTTTAACAGTTTAAACATCGGTTCACACGTGGCCGTGAGCTGAGAGATAAACCTTGCAATGTAGTTTATTCGGCCCAGGAAACCACGAACTTCTTTTTCTGTTTTTGGCACTGGCATTTCTTGTATCGCTTTTATCTTCGCAGGATCAACCTCGATGTCTCTTTCGCTCACGATAAACCCCAGTAACTTTCCGGACCGTACTCCGAAAGTACACTTGTTAGGATTCAGCCTCAACCTGAACTTCCTAAGCCTCTCAAAACGCTTCAGCAAATTGACCAGATGTCCCTCCTCCATTTGGGACTTCGCAATCATGTCATCAACATAGACTTCAATCTCATGATGAATCATGTCATGAAACAAAGTTACCATAGCTCGTTGGTAAGTGGCCCCTGCGTTCTTCAGACCGAAAGGCATTACCTTATAGCAAAACGTTCCCCAAGGAGTGATAAACGTAGTTTTCTCCATGTCCTCCGGCGCCATCTTAATCTGGTTGTAACCGGAGAAGCCATCCATGAACGAAAACACGGAGAACTGGGCTGTGTTGTCGACCAACACATCGATATGAGGCAGCGGGAAATCATCTTTAGGGCTCGCCCTATTCGAATCCCGATAATCGACGCACATGCGTACCTTACCGTCCTTCTTCGGTACAGGCACTATGTTGGCGACCCACGGAGGGTAAGTAGTGACCGCTAAGAAGCCAGCATCAAGCTGCTTTTGCACTTCTTCTTTGATCTTAACGGCCATATCTGGTCTCGTCCTCCTTGTTGCACCCTAAAATTTTCTCAACCTACTTCACTTGGTTTATGTTTCAATTGCATTGTCATTTGCATAAAAAGTCATGTACATAGTCTAATCATTTGCATAGCATAGCATAACAAGTCATCTGACAAGGGATCAAGTGCTATTTTTCATCTCAAGGAATGTATTCAAGAGGCTCTTATCAAGATTCAAGCCTATTCAAATCACCAAGAAAGAAATTGAAGCTTTGGGAAGTTTAAAGGCCAAGCAGTGGGTTTCTCTCCTATCTTGAGGGTGTGTGAAGATCATCAGAGAAGTTATGGGTTATGAATTGAGGGCATGGAAGACCTAGAGGGTCCTTTTGAATGTAAGGCAAGTCATTGGCTTGGTTACAAGAGCTACAGTGGAAGACAGACAACTAGGGTGTCATCTGGGTCAACCCTAAGTCAAATGCTTGATTGAAGGGAATCAAGGCCTATTTGGAGGATGTGGGATTCATCATTTGATATGTGGATATGGATGTGGTGTTTTTCCAAGGAGAAATCAAAAGAAATCAAGAAGAAGAGAAGTTTCTAAATTAGGGTTTCTGAGTAAAATCCCCTGATTTAGGTCAAACTTCCAAGCAAAATAATTCAAAATTCAAGTCTCAAATGGATCCTTGGCCAACATGAAACTTGTAGAGTATCTCAATACCTTTAATTTGAGTGGTGGAAGGCATCAAGGAGATTTATAGAACTCAAGTTATGGTTCTTGCAAGTTACAGGTCCTCAGAGGCATCTGAATTTTGTCTGTGAAAGTTACTTGATTTCCAAGCAACGTTTGCCCCTCAAGGAGTTTTCAAATGGATTTTTGGCCAAAATGAAAGTTGTTCCCCATGATCTTAGATTTCTAGAAAGGTATGGTATGCCTCAATTTGATTTGTAGAGCTCTACTTATGATCTTGACAAGCCAAGGGCATTTTGGTCATTTGGAGGTTATAAGTCATTTCAAGCATAAGGCCATATCTCCTACTTCCAAGCTTCAAATGGAAATATCTTCAACATAAAACTTGCTTAGAATGATTTTTTAAGGCTAGTAGGGAGGTCATGAGATGTTGAAAGGGCTCATATCAAAAAGTGATAAAAATGGCCTAAAAATGAGGCATAAGTTAATTCAAGTGAAGTTGAAAATCATAAATCCCAAGTTACAAGTCCAAACCATGTCATGCAATAGGTCATTTTGACTCCAAATGACATTCTAAGAATAATGGTTCAGCCACAATTTTGATTTGAGGCTTTCATCATAGGGTTGCTTTGGAAAAGTCTTGCTTGCATAATAAGGTACCATGGCAAAACTCAAAATAACTCAATAAACAAGGAAGATGTGCATTGTATCTCATCCAAAATATCATGTAAGGAGAAATTCAATTCAGTTACCAAGATTACAAGGCATTATGCATGAGATCTCATTTAAGGAGAAATGAAAGTTCAAAATACCATTGCATGAAAAGATCAAATTCTCATGGGAAGATCCTAGATGATTCTAAAGGGTTCTAGACTATTCCAATCCATTCTATATAATGAGTGCATCTTGCATTAAGGCAAGGTTGGTGTTGATTGTGGTAGAGAAGAGAGTGTGAAATCATAAAGTCTCAATTGCAAATCATATTGAATCTCTTGATTCTTCTTCATTGCTATCTCATTTTTCTTCACAAATCTTCTCCATAAACATTTCTGAGTGTGTTCATATTGGCTTGAGGTTCCATTGATGGAGAATTGAAGGTGTTTACATTGAAAGTGAAAAGAAGCAAATCCCATTGGATCTTGAAGTACAAGCAATTCCAGCCATTCCTTTTGCAAACAGAAGAAGATTCAGCCTCCAAGGAGTATTCTTGAAGAGTTACAAGGCTTGATTTGAAGAGTTTCATCACCTACCATATCCAAGAACCAGGTTTGCAATTTCTGTTCTACACCATAATCTAGGCATGGCTAGGGTTAATTATTAGCATAGACTTGTTAGAGACAATTAGGGGGTCAATCTTGATGAGTTTGGGAGCATTTGGTGAGGTTTCGACAATGGAGGTCAATTCTTGGATGAGCTAGAACGTGTGATATATTAGGTTTTAATGCAAGATCATTGGCTGATATTAACTAGGGTAACATAAGGATCATTTTGATATAAAGAGAATTAAGTTTGGTGGAGGTCGAAAGTTGATGACATTTTGAGATTGGTTTGGTTTCCCATTCGGTTTGGATGATGGAGAGTGTTTCAATGCAAACCAATGGCACAGTCGTGTTCAGCTTGGAAAATAGGCCAAGATTGGTTTTTACATCGTGTTGATGGGAGTTTTTTCTCCCTTTTCACATTTTTGTCAAGAAAAATATAAAATCATAAAATTGCCATTTTATTTCATTTTAGTATTTTTTGCATATTTTCTTCTTTAATTGCTTTTTAATTCTTTTAGATTGATGCATGATTTTGTAGATTTTAGTTTAGGTAGCTCCCTTAAGATTTTTAATTCAATCTTTTTAGGATGATTAGATATATGTTTTAGGTTCCCCCTGGATTAATGCCATATTTTTGTGATGATTTTTAGGATAGTTTTGATTAGATGCTATTAGGTTGTATAGAATTAGGTTAAACTTCAACTTAGGTGCATTAAAACAATTTCTTTTGGGTTTTTTAGGACAAGTTAGACTATGGGGCATATATGGGTATTAAGGGTAGGTTTAGTAGATCCCCTAGAAATAATATTAGAATTTTCCCTACTATATTAATATTTTTAGTATATTTTGCAATTGTATGCTTGTTTGGTGTGCCCTTTTGGGGTTTATTTTGTTTGTATGGGCTTATTGGGCTTGCTTAGGGTGTGGGCTTGGCTTGAAGAGAATGATGATGCAGCATAATGAAGACAAAGATTTGAAGATCAAGTTCAAAGCTTGATGAAGATGCTAGGCTTGCTTGAAGATTGATTGAAGATCATAGGACCTAGGAGCTAGGTAGAGCTTTAGAGTAGAAATATGATTCATAACCATGGATGGTTTCTGTTGCCTCCATTCTTCTCTATGATTCAAAGTCTCTCTTGGATACTCACCTCCTTCCTTTGGAAGGCTTAGTGACAGTATCTACGAGATAGAACTTTTGAGAGAAACAGTTTGTACTTTATTAACAGTCTGTATGCCACCTTTGGTGGTTAACTGACTGTTTAACATCCCAAATCATCTTGTGAACTATTACTCATCTAGGAGAGCTTGCTTTGAAGAATCCTTGAAGATTGAAGATGAAGTCCCTTGCCTTGAAGACTGATAGAAGAAGGAGCTTGCGCTGTTTAGAGCTGCTGGTGATGTTTAGAGCTGGTGATGTATTGTTTGAGTTTCTTGACTGTATTGTTTGTTAATTTTCCCTGGAGGTTGAAGTGAAGTTGTTTCACTTTGCCTGTTGTTTTCTAGGTTTGAGGTCGAGTGGGACTCCCTTGCCTCGCTTGTACTGCTACATTCATGCATTTTACTGCTTTATTGTATATATGTTGTTTCTGTTTCCGCTTATCCCCTAGGATCTCTGTTTCTCTCTGTGCAAGAGAGAAATATGACAGACATTAGGCTTTCATCCATGCATGACAACATTAGGTTAGATTTTAATTCCCTTTTCAACCATAGGTTTTAGAGTTCTGTCTCTTCTTTCTCAAAACAATCAGAAAAACACAATAAACATTTCAAACACAATAAAAGACATTTCTTCCGTAAAAGAATGTGAACCAATCAAAACGTCATTTTTGTCCGCTTGGACCAGTAATCAGGAGAAAACCTTTTTAGAAGGAATAAAAACAATCAAGACAGACTTGTGTCGTACGTGGCCCGAACTACGTTTGCTCTGATCTTTCATGTTGTATGAAAGTACGTAGGCATAGGATGCAATATCATAGCGAGCAACCTTTCCCTCCTTTCCTGTAGGTAGGCGAACTACGTTGACTCTAATTTCTCGTTCCAGACGGGAATACGTAGGCATCAAATGTGATACTTTGCCGAGTCATTTTATTTTCTTTTAACCCAGACCTGTAGAATAGATAGAATAACAATCCGTACCAGAAAACAAGCGTGGATCCCGTCGAGTACGACAGACGTGAGGGGTGCTAATACCTTCCCCTCGCGTAACCGACTCCCGAATCCAGGATTTGGTTGCGATGACCATTCCTTTCCCGTCTTTGCGGTAGGTTTACTTCGAGCATTTCCTTTCCCTCCGTTGGGATAAATAACGCACGGTGGCGACTCTTCTGTTCAGCCGGCGCCGATTTTCGCAGTAGCGACAGCTGGCGACTCTGCTGGGGACTCCAACGGTTCCCTACGCGAGTCAATCCTAGCGCTTGTTTTCCCATCGAGGATTTTGTATGGATTTACTTTTCAGTCATTTACTTTCAGCACTATATTATTGATTATCGTTGTTTATGGGGTGTTGGGGTTCTATGATTGAGAGATAAGTCGGACCTGGGCTTGAGTGCACCTAGAATTAGAGTGGAAAGTAGCGGGAATGCACATGCTTTGCATGTTCTAGTGTCCCGCAAAATCCACACTCAGACGAGGTTCTTCTGGTTGGCCTCCTGTCCAACCGTTTGGGTGGCATGGGTTGCTGGTCAGTTGGATTGTCGACTCTGGGAACCGATCAATTGGAAGTTGGCTAAGTGAGGCCTCTTCAGGATTTGATGATGCCACTCCTTCTGGGAATCGTATCATCAATCCTGAAAGTCTGTGACGCCGACGACCGCATAGGATGTCGTACCATTGTCAGTTGCTAGGACACCTACCTATGAGGGGGTTTGGGGTATGCAGGTAACTAGACCTCCAGATACCGGTTTGTTTCTTGATTTGAGGATTCCGGATCATGGATATTTAAAGATTGGGGTCTGTCAGAGACCAAGTTGGAGTTATTATTGGGTCTGTCAGAGATTTGATTAGAGTTTATGTATGGGGTCTGTCTAAGACCATGGTTTGAAGAATATTGGAGGGTCTGTTGGAGACTTTGTTCTTGGTGTGATTTGGGCTTCTCAGTCGGAGCACTTGGTCCTTTGTTGCATTTTATTTGCATTGCATTGTTTGCATAACCATTATCATTGCATTTCATTAACGTGTGTCTGTGCTGCAGG
This sequence comes from Lathyrus sativus, assembly GCA_963859935.3. Taxonomy (NCBI): domain Eukaryota; kingdom Viridiplantae; phylum Streptophyta; class Magnoliopsida; order Fabales; family Fabaceae; genus Lathyrus; species Lathyrus sativus. The sequence goes on from OZ012739.1 coordinate 363,031,753, forward strand.
TGCATTTGCATATTCCCTGATTCTAGTGTCCGGACTTCTGATTATTGGTCATGACTGGTTTGAGAAGGACAGTTGCATACAAGTTACCTACCCCTGATGTTACTCCCCTGCTTGGTTTGATTTCCCTTGCTGATGAGGATGTCCGGAGAAGCTTCAGGAAGAGTTACGGAAGACTGTTGAGATTGGTTTGCAAACCAGCTGATGTGGGGCTGAACGGGCTGTATACTTTGATGCAATTTTATGACCCTGCATTGAGATGCTTCACTTTTAAGGACTTTTTTCTGGGGCCCACCTTGGAAGAGTATGCAGAGTTTATTGAGCTGCCAGTACAGAATAAGGTTCCTTTCATTCACTCTGACGCTAAGCCCAAGTTAGAGGACTTAGTAGTGGCTTTACACATGGACGCTTCTGAGCTATTGGTGACTTCTTGGCGCGGGGTTCCAGGCTTCTCCCTCCAGTTTCTGATTGGTAAAGCCCAGGAATACGCCAAGAGTGGATGCTGGATAGTCTTTAATGCTGTTTTGGCTCTGTGCATCTATGGGATAGTGTTGTTTCCCAACTTCCCGAATTTTGTGGACTTTGATGCGTTTCATTTGTTTGCTGCTGGCAACCCTGTACCTACATTGATCGGGGATTTCTACCATTCGTTGCATTACAAAAATGAGAATAGGAGAGGCAAGAACGTCTCTTGTTGTGTGCCTTTGCTGTATATGTGGTTTGAGAGTCATCTGCCCAAGAAGGGTATCTTTGCTGAGTCTGCAGATACGGTGGATTGGTCTGAGCATCTGATGGGACTTTCTTCAGAAGATGTTGGCTGGTTTGACAGAGCTCTATTGGGATCTGAGATCATCTACATCTGCGCCGGATATCCTAATGTTCCTCTGATTGGGAGGAAAGGGTGCATTAATTACAATCCATCATTATTGATCAGACAATTCGGTTATGCTTTGAAAAGCCCGCCAAAGGAGGAAGAAATACAGGAATCTCTGTATTTCACCGGTGACTTGAGTGGGGAATTATTGGCCAAGCTTCAGCACGCTTGGAATCATATCTGCAGAAGAGGGAAACCATTTCTAGGAAAGAATGATTGTCAGGCCTATATGCCATACAAGGTGTGGATCCAGGAGAGAGTAAGACAGGTACAGATGCCCTTTCCAGCAGTCTCACGTCCTGTTCCCATTCCAGTGGAGGAACCCACTACTGTAGCTGTTGAGGTCTATGAGCGGGTCGTGAAAGAAAAAGATGACTTGATAAAGATCAATGAAGAGTTAGAAAAGGAACTGGCTCAGATGCGTAGTGAGAAGAACAAGGTTGTGTATTCTTTCCAATAGTAGACTGAGTTAGTAAACAGGCTAGGGGCTGAGCTGACCGAAGAGAAAAAGAAGCGTGAACGCCTGGGGAAAGAATTCAGAAGCTCTCATGATATGTTGGAGTCCAAGAAGAAGGCACTCGATGCCGCCCACCGGGAACTCTCTTCTTGCAACAAAACGTGGAATGCTACGCTAACCAACAACAAAAAGAGGGAAGACAAATTGAAGCAGCAAATTTCTGAACTCGAAGATCAGTTGAAGGCTAGCAATAAAAAGTATGAAGAGGAGGTGATGGCAAGATATAGTCTTCAGAACTCAGTGAACAAGGCCATCGAGTGCAAGAAAGAGGTTGTGTCTCAGAAACGGAAGCTAGAGGATCGCTTCGGAGAAGGGGCACGGGAGGAATCTGCTGGTGATTTACGACGTGTTCTCAAGTGAAGAGATCTACTTTTTGAGGGTTTTCTTACCCGACCAAGTCATCCAGAGACTAAGAGGTTATTAGAGGAGTACCAGGCGCATGGGAGCACTTGACTATTTCATGTATTAATGTGTATGCTTTATTTGCATTGTGCTGGCCATCACCAGGATTGTTGGTTGAGGTCATGCCTTCTTATTGTACGCTCATTGATATTGTATTCCTGACTTGATGGGTTTCTCTGCAATATATGAGGTGTTTTCTATGATTCGGCTCCGAACTTCGTATTGCTGTCACTGTCACCACACTGACACATTCGCACTAGAATTGGGGGGTGATACTCCCTAATGCACAGACACATGTTGCATTTGCATTCACATTCATATTGCATTACAGGTGATTATTGAACTGTATCTCATTTCCTGCACCGTACAGGTCTTTTCAGGATTGAAAGTCAACGCCCGCACCGATACTCTACTCGTACCAACTGCAGAAGAGTTATGGATCAGATGCAGAATGAAATGCAGGACATGCGTGAGAAGCTGGCACTATTCATGCAGACAATGGAGACCATCGCGAAAGGCCAGGAAAACTTGCAGGCTTTGGTGCAGCCTTTGCTGATGAGAAATGCTGGGCACGGAAACGAAGATCATAATTCTGTGCGAATTGACACCATTCACGGGGATGGTACTCCTACACCGGTAGCTCCACCTGTGGTGAACATACCTGCTGTGAATGCGAACAACGGCGCTGCCGCCGGGAACGGTAATGCAGGAATCGGTAACGAGACTGTCGTCAACAACGTTGGGTTCGGAGATGCCAATCTGGGTGGTGACAACATTGGAGGTAATGGCTTCGGTAACAACGGATTTGGCTATAACGACCAGGGGTTTGATCATGCTGGGAAGTACGGATTCAACACTCAGGGCTTCGGACAGGATGGATTTGGTAATACCAATCAGGGTTATGGCGGATTCGGTAATGGAAATGGTGCTGGAATAATGTCTTTTGGACCTGCCGGAGTCGCTCCAGGGTATGGTAACAGGGGGCGGGGCCCTGTAATGAATCAGACTAGATTTGGCCGTAACAACGGGTATGATGGATACAGAAATGGGAACGGTGATTGGCTAGAAGATTAGCAAGAAGATGCTTTCTCTGGTGGAGGTTTTGAAGGTCCTATAGATGACTCTCAAAGAATCAAGATGCTCGAGGAGCAGATGAAAGGTGTTGTGAATCAAAGTGCTGTCGGTTTAGATATGACCACAATGGGTCTGGTGCCTGGCCTGAGGGTACCGCTAAAGTTTAAAGCTCCCACATTCGACAAATATAAGGGGGATACCTGTCCAAAGGTGCATGTGCGATCATACTATAGAAGGATGTCGGCTTATTCAAACGATGAGAGGATGCTGATGCATTTCTTTCAAGACAGCTTGTCTGGTCCTTCCCTTGAATGGTACATGGGATTGGAGCCTACTCAGATAAAAACTTGGAAGCAGCTGGCTGAAGCGTTTGTGGCTCATTATAAGTACAATAGTGACTTGGCACCCAACCGAGTCCAATTACAGGGGTTGTCCCAGAAGAAAGACGAGAGCTTCAAAGAATATGCGCAGAGATGGCGCGACATGGCTGCACGAGTTCATCCTCCTTTGGATGACAAAGAAATGAATGATATGTTCATAGGAACATTTACTGGTGTGTTTTATGATAAGTTGTTTCATACTTCCTTGGGCAGTTTCTCGGACCTAATCTTGATGGGTGAGAAAATTGAAAGCAATATTAAAATGGGGAGATTCCATGCTGAGGAGTCTACTTCAGCTGGCAGTAACAGAAGAGCTTTCGGTGGTCGCCGTCAAGGTGATGCAAGTGCAGTATTCGGGGGCCGAGGCCGAGGCCGGGGCAGAGGGCGGAATTAGTACAATCATCCGCATTAGGTGGAAAGTGTCACAATTCCATTTCATCAACAACCAATACCACTACAGCAGATACCACCACAGCAACATCAGCCACAACAAAGGTTACATCCTGCCCAACGCAGAGTTCAGTGGAGCAAACCAAAGAGGGTGTTTGAAATGCCTCCTTCGACATATGCAGAATTGCTATAGACGTTACTGGGTTTGAACTTGGTGGAAAAGAGGACTATGGCGCCAATAACGGGCACTCCTCCGTTCGGTTTTGATGCGAACAAGCACTGTGAATTCCACACCGGAGCTCCTGGCCACGACATAGAGAATTGCCACGCGTTCAAGCATGTGGTGCAAGATCTGTTGGATAGCAAGGCCATCAATTTTGGACAAGCAGGTCCGAACATAGTACAACAGCCCATGCCCAACCATGGGGCAAATGCTATTTTAACTGAGGAGGGTTTGAACTTGATCATGAATGTTGATGAACTAAAAACACCGTTGTGTGAGATAAAGAGCAGGTTGTTGAAAGGAGGTGTGTATCCGGGCTGCGATGAGTTTTGCCTAGAGTGCTGGGCCCAAGCTGGGGGTTGTGCTGAATTGAAGAAGGGTATTCAGGCCTTAATAGATGAAGGCACGGTGCAATTCGACAGAACAGCAGTTGAGGAACCTGCAGAGGTAGTAATTGATGAGCAAAGTGATGTAGCTACCGTGACAATCCCCCGAAAAACAATAACTATAACGGCGCCAGCCAGGCGACCGCCGATCACTATCACAAAGGCAGAACCAACCCCTTATGAGAGCACTAAGGCAGTACCCTGGACTTATGGGTTGGAAGCATACTGTGATGGGGTGAAAATTGATATTAGTAAACAGCCAGCTGAGGTTGTAGACAATGTCGTCGGGACCAGAGGGATGACGAGAAGTGGGAGAATTTTTATATCGCCTGAGGTAGAGGCTGAACAATTGGCGAAAGGAAAAGGAAAATGAATGAGGATGTCCCCGCGCAGAGGAACGAAAAAGAAACGTCACTGAAAGATGTAGAAGAGTTTATGCGCCTTATTCGTAAGAGTGACTATAAGATTGTTGAGCACCTTCAACAGACGCCATCGAAGATATCCATATTGTCACTGTTATTGTGTTCCGAAGCTCATAGGAATGCATTGTTGAAAATCCTGGATACGTCATTTGTGCCCCAGGATGTTTCTGTGAATCAGTTGGAAGGGGTATTGGCACACGTGAACGCAGGCCATAGCTTGGGATTTACGGATTTTGATTTGACCCCGAGGGGGAGAGAGCATAACATGGCGTTGCACGTCTCAGTTGAGTGTAGGGGCTCAGTCATGTCCCACGTACTGGTAGATACCGGATCTTCCTTGAACGTGCTTCCAAAGAAAGCAATGATGAAATTGGACATCAGGGGAATCCTTTGTACGCCTAGTGACTTGGTGGTCAGGGCATTTGATGGTACACGAAGGTCAGTCTTTGGATCTATAAAGTTACCTCTCCAGGTGGGGCCGGAGGTTTTCGAAACTGAATTTTACATCATGGACATCCAGCCAGCATACAACTGTCTTCTCGGACGACCATGGATCCACGGTGCTGGGGCAGTCACATCTACCTTGCACCAAAAGCTGAAATACATGGTAGGGGACAGTGTGGTCACGGTCTGTGGAGAAGAAGATATATTGGTCAGCCATCTGTCATCATTCAAGTACGTAGAAGTCGACGGCGAGATTCATGAAACACCCTGTCAAGCCTTTGAAGGGTTGCGCATCAAAGACAAAGTTCCAGGGCCGAGTAAAGCGTCAGAAGTGGCTGTCTCGTCATACAAGGAGGCTCAGGCTCTAGTGAAGACTGTGAGACAAAAGGCTGGGGCAAGGTTCTGGATATTCCCGTGAAGATGGACAGATTTGGGCTGGGATATCAACCATCGTCATCAACGCATGCTGCTGGGGCACCTCGTTTCAAAGGACCAATAACAATCACGGCTGGTGGAGTGTATCACGAGGCCATCAACGCTGTTTCAGATTTCGAAGAAGGAGACAGTGACTGCGACATGGACGCCTGGATTCAGCCGAGCGTGCCAGGGCAAGGATTATGCAATTGGTCTATTCAAGAGACTGTTCCTGTGACTACCAAACAGTAATACTTTGTTTTCTTAATTGTTGAACAATCCGGTGTCTTACCCGGGGCATCGTGATTTTGCTTAGGGTCGTGCTGTTATGTACATTGCATTGTTTGATCATTAAATAAAAGGCGTTTTTTCATGTACAAATATTGTGATCTCTGTTTTTCCTGTTTTTGTGTTTTACAATAAAATGGCAACGTGGTTATTCGCTTTATACACATTTTGAAGCATTTAACCATTCCTTTTGCAGGATAATATTTTCAGATGACATCATTGAACCGCCTATGACTCATTTCGACTTTGAGCACCCGGTATTTCAGGCCGAAGAAGAGATTGTTGAAGAGGGCGGCGTTCCAGAAGAGTTGTCTTGGTTGGTAAAGCAAGAAGAACGAATCATTCTGCCTCATGAGGAGGTCATTGAAATTATTAACCTGGGGTCGGAAGGGGTTGAAAGGAACATCCGTATAGGAGCCGCGCTGCAGAGCGACGTCAAGCGAAGACTGGTTGAAATGCTCAGAGAGTATAGTGATGTGTTCGCTTGGTCATACGAAGACATGCCTGGGCTGGATACGGATATGGTTGTGCACCGTCTGCCACTAAAAGAAGAATGCCCGCCGGTTAAGCAGAAGCTTCGCAGAACTAGGCCTGATATGGCAGTGAAAATTAAGGAGGAGGTCCAAAAGCAGTGGGATGCTGGTTTCCTAGCTGTCACAAAATATCCCTCATGGGTCGCTAATATTGTACCAGTGCCAAAGAAAGATGGTAAAGTGAGAATGTGCGTAGATTACCGTGATCTGAACAAAGCGAGCCCGAAAGATGATTTCCCACTTCCTCACATCGATGTGCTGGTTGACAACACTGCTCAATTCTCCGTATTCTCCTTCATGGATGGCTTCTCGGGCTACAATCAGATTAAAATGGCGCCAGAAGACATGGAGAATACTACCTTCATTACACCCTGGGGAACATTTTGTTATAAAGTGATGCCCTTCGGATTAAAGAATGTTGGGGCAACGTATCAGCGTGTAATGACAACTCTTTTTCATGACATGATGCATAAGGAGATCGAGGTTTATGTCGATGATATGATTGCCAAATCCCAGACGGAGGAAGAACATTTGGTGAATCTGCTGAAGCTATTCAAGAGGCTTAGGAAGTTCAGGCTGAGACTGAACCCTAACAAGTGCACCTTCGGGGTGAGATCGGGTAAACTGCTGGGGTTTATTGTGAGCGAAAAAGGAATAGAGGTTGATCCTGCAAAAATAAAAGCAATACAAGAGATGCCGACGCCTAAAACAGAGAAAGAGGTGCACGGGTTTTTAGGGAGGCTGAACTACATCGCTCGGTTCATATCTCACCTAACAGCTACGTGTGAGCCGTTATTCAAGATGTTGAAAAAAGATCAGGCTGTAACATGGAATGAAAATTGTCAAAAGGCGTTCGATAAAATAAAACAGTATTTGCAGGAGCCTCCTATTTTGATACCTCCAGTGGCAGGGAGACCCTTAATTATGTATTTGACAGTTCTTGAGGGAAGTATGGGTTGTGTTCTCGGTCAACACGACGAGACAGGAAGAAGAGAGCATGCAATATACTACTTGAGTAAGAAGTTTACTGAATGTGAATCTCGATACTCAATGCTCGAAAAAACTTGTTGCGCGCTAGCCTGGGCCGCCAAGCGTTTGAGGCAATACATGCTGAACCATACAACCATGCTCATCTCGAAGATGGATCCTATCAAATACGTATTTGAAAAGCAGGCATTATCAGGGAGAATTGCCCGTTGGCAGATGGTTTTGACCGAATACGACATCCAGTATGTCTCACAGAAGGCTATAAAGAGGAGTGTATTATCTGAGTACTTGGCAGAGCAGCCTATTGAGGACTACCAATCGATGAGGTTTAATTTTCCTGACGAGGATATCATGTACCTAAAGATGAAAGATTGTGAAGAACCGTTGCCAGACGAAGGACCCGAATTGGGTTCCAAATGGAAGTTGATCTTTGACGGAGCTGTAAACTCCTATGGTAGCGGAATAGGGGCAATCATCACTACTCCACATGGGTCACACATCCCATTTACTGCTCGATTGACCTTTCCAGTTACCAATAACGAAGCCGAATACGAAGCTTGTATCATGGGGCTTGAATAAGCCACTGATTTGCGAATCAAAAATCTGGATGTATATGGAGACTCAGCTCTGGTGGTGAATCAAATAAAAGGAGAATGGGAGACACGTCAGCCTAATTTGATACCATACATGAATTACGCGAGGAGATTGTTGCCCTTCTTTGACAAGGTTGAGTTGCATCATGTACCGCGAGCAGAGAATCAGATGGTTGACGCCCTGGCCACATTGTCTTCCATGTATAAAGTCAACTTCTGGAATGAGGCTCCCAGAATTGTTATCTCTCGGCTTGACAGACCCGCCTTCGTATTTGCCATTGACAAAGCATCTGATGATAAACCCTGGTATTTTGATATCCATAATTTCCTGAAAAACAAAGAATATCCGGCTGGGGCATCCAGTCACGATCAGAAGACTCTCAAGAGATTGGCGGGTAATTTCTATCTGAATCCAGACGGTGTCCTATACAAGAGAAATCACGACTTGGTGCTACTACGTTGTGTAGACGAGAAAGAGGCGAAGTTGCTAATGGAGGAAATACATGAGGGTACATTTGGTACGCATGCTGATGGGCATGCTATGATGAGGAAGCTGCTGCGGGCAGGTTATTATTGGCTAACTATGGAAACCGATTGTTTCAAGTTTGCGAAGAAGTGTCATAAGTGCCAGATCTATGCAGATAAGATCCATGTGCCACCGAGTCCTCTGAATGTGATGTCGTCACCGTGGCCATTCTCAATGTGGGGAATCGATATGATTGGAAAGATCGAGCCGACGGCATCTAACGGACATCGGTTCATTTTGGTAGCAATCGATTATTTTACCAAATGGGTGGAAGCGGAATCCTATGCAAATATGACCAAGCAGGTGGTAGCCAGGTTTATCAAGCGAGATATCATTTGCAGATATGGAATCCCCGAGCGGATAATTACCGAAAACGGTTCAAACTTAAATAACAAAATGATGAAGGAGCTGTGTCAGAGTTTTAAGATCGAGCATCACAACTCTTCTCCTTATCGACCCAAGATGAATGGCGTTGTTGAAGCGGCCAATAAGAACATAAAGAAGATTGTTCAGAAGATGGTGGTGACCTATAAGGATTGGCATGAGATGTTACCTTTCACTTTGCACGGTTATCGTACGACGGTACGCACATCAACCGGGGCAACCCCGTTCTCGTTGGTATATGGAATGGAAGCAGTGTTACCACTGGAAGTTGAGATTCCTTCCCTGAGGGTATTACGAGATGTCCAACTGGACGAGGCAGAATGGGTGAAAGACAGGTTGAACCAGCTGAGTTTAATGGATGAGAAGAGGTTAGCTTCTCTAGCATATGGTCGGTTGTACCAGAGTCGAATGAAGAAAGCGTATGATAAAAAGATACACCCTCGGAGCTTTCATACGGGCGAACTTGTGCTAAAGAGGATTCTCCCGCCACAGGCGCAAGTGGACCCCCAACTACGAAGGGCCATACGTTGTCAGAAAAGTCTTTTCAGGAGGAGCTTTGTTGTTGTCCACCATGGACGGTGAAGACTTCACGTCGCCTGTGAATTCGGACGCAGTTAAAAAATACTTTGCTTGAAATTGACCCGCTGGACAGAAAAAAGAGAGTCCAGGCAAAAATGGGGCATCCTGGCGAACCAAAAACAGAATGAAAGGTTCGGGCAAAAATTAGGGATAAAACTAAAAAATGTACACCCGCGAAGTTGAAAACCTACACTGGGCGGCTTCGGCAAAAAAGGGTATCCCGGTGAACTGAAAACCCGCAAAGGGCGGTTCATGCAAAAGTTAGGGATTTGAAAAGCAAATGACTACGGTCCGAATTTGATACTGCGGTGCGCATTGGTGCGGGAGAATATACCTGAGGGGTCGATTATCAGATACAATCTCTTCGGAAGTGTGAATACCGGGAAAGCACTAGAGTCAGGCGAGTCATAGGAGGATCAGCTCATGATGTTCGTCTGCATCCCGTTGCCGACATGTGTGCAAATTTGATTTGTCATTGTATTTATGCTTCTTGTGCATACTTGTATATTTGTTGTGCGTAGCTTCCTCTTTTCAGGAGTTACATCCCGTGTACAAAACTCTGCCCATTCAGGGGACTAATCAATAAAACATGTTATTCAGTATTTGATGCTTGTTCTTTACTGTTTTGTACATGACAAACGCCAATGTTTAATAAAACTAGCAAGTGTATAACATCGCTGGCCCTTGCCCATAATTGCTAAAACTTTGAATTGACTGAAAATGATGCCACTAACGCTAACCTGAATAGATTTGGTTGCATAGAATTGTCTTGTCTCGTTTGTGGTGTTGCAGGGTTCTTGACCATACAAAGTGGACGATCAGAAGATTGCCGTACTAACCAGAAGCTCGTAACGGAAAGGCTTGATCGTTACGTGAAGTGAATCCCCATGCAAGTCGCGCTTCTGAGATAACAATGTTCCTTACTAAAGAAGGATCAAATTCCCCAGCTAGTCGTAGCTTATCCAAATGACACTCTTCAGCAAGGTCGTTTACCCTCAGCAGAACTGACGATTCCAAGATCGAAGGCTGTATTCAGACAGTGTGGTGTCCCCCAAAAGGATTCCCCATCTCGAGCAAAGTGGTTTAGCCTCAGAAGATTAATATTTCCAACTTGTGAGCTGTACCCAGACAGTCTACTCTTCCCAGTAGAGATTCCCTTCTCAGTAGGGTCATTTACTCTCCCCAACGGAGTCAGCTGATTTTCCCCAAGAGAGTCGTTTCGTCCCCAACGGAGTTCTCTCTTTTCAGCAAGTGTTTTCTTTCCTCCCAGTGGAAATCAAATGTTAAAGCTCTCCCCGACAGAGTTAGTTGTGTGTCCCGGCATTTATTTTGCCGGAATACCGTGTGATACCCGTTCACTCCCCAGCAGGACAATATTTGTCCTCGACGGCCAAGATTGAGGAAGCAAGCTTGTTAGAGCTATCCCAGCAGTTCGAGCCTGCATTTGCATCGGCATATAGTGTCATATTTGCATCCACCAAATAAAAAACGCGTAGCATTTCCATGTCGATTGGAGCATTATGCCATTGTCAAACATATGCATTTTGAAACATAAGCCAGGTTGGTTAATCGTTTGTTTCTAGTGTTGTTTCCCTTGCAGGTGGAGGGAGCTCTTGCTTCAAATTAATTACCAAACATTCAAGATCTCGGCGTGAGACATGTAATGATAATGTCAGTTTTGGCATTATTCCCCACAGAGTTGCTTGTTTAAGTTTCTCTTACCCCTCCAGCGGAGTATTTCTTCAAGGGTGTTGTTATGCCAACATCAAAAGATTGCGTGAATCGATTTTTTGGAAGTTGCCGCTTATGTTAAAGTAGGTGTCTGGCAGTGTGGATTCAGAAAATCCCCAATGGAGTCCTTCTCAGAGTTGCTGCCATGTCGGCACTGAAAATTGGAAGACTAGACTCATATTGTGTTACCCATGTGATTGATGGAGCTAGCTGCTGCAAAGCCGTATCAGAGTTATTTCCCGCAGTGGTGGCGGTGTTATCTTCCCGCAGTGGTGGCGGTGTTATCTTCCCGCAATGGTGGCGGTGTTATCTTCCCGCAGTGGTGGCGGTGTTATCTTCCCGCAGTGGTGGCGGTGTTATCTTCCCGCAGTGGTGGGGGTGTTATCTTCCCGCAGCGATGACGTTGTTATTTTTCTGTAATGGTGACAGAGTGATTTCCCGTAGCGATGGCGGTGTTATTTTTCTGTAATGGTGACGGAGTTAGTACCCGTAGCGATGGCGGTGTTATTTTCCTGTAATGGTGACGAAGTTAGTACCCGTAGCAATGACGGTGTTATTTTCCTGTAATGATGGCGGTGTTATTTTTCTGTAATGGTGACGGAGTTATTACCCGTAGTGATGGCGGTGTTATGTTCCCGTAGTGGTGGCGGAGTTATTAACCGTAGTGATGGCGGTGTTATTTTTCTGTAGTAATGGCAGATTATTTCCCGTAGCGATGGCGGTGTTATTTTCCCAGATTATTTCCCGTAGTGATGGCGAAGTGATTTCCCGTAGTGATGGCGGGGTTATGTTTTGTTGACAGAAATACTTCCCCGGTGAAGTCGTCCAGGTTATTCATATATTGACGAGATGGCGTCGAAATCAGATTTGTAGATAGTGTTCCCCAAGCAGTTGTGCAGTTTATTTCTGCGGTTGGCAAATTTCCGGGTTCTTAGTATTCAATCGTCTCGTACCTCGAATGTTTGAAGGCCGTTCGCTCTTCACCCAGTCGGGTCCAAGTCGTTTGAATAGGGGCAGCTGTTGCACCCTAAAATTTGCTCAACCTACTTCACTTGGTTTATGTTTCAATTGCATTGTCATTTGCATAAAAAGTCATGTACATAGTCTAATCATTTGCATAGAATAGCATAACAAGTCATCTGACAAGGGATCAAGTGCTATTTTTCATCTCAAGGAATGTATTCAAGAGGCTCTTATCAAGATTCAAGCCTATTCAAATCACCAAGAAAGAAATTGAAGCTTTGGGAAGTTTAAAGGCCAAGCAGTGGGTTTCTCTCCTATCTTGAGGGTGTGTGAAGATCATCAGAGAAGTTATGGGTTATGAATTGAGGGCATGGAAGACCTAGAGGGTCCTTTTGAAAGTAAGGCAAGTCATTGGCATGGTTACAAGAGCTACAGTGGAAGACAGTCAACTAGGGTGTCATCTGGGTCAACCCTGGGTCAACCCTAAGTCAAATGCTTGATTGAAGGGGATCAAGGCCTATTTGGAGGATGTGGGATTCATCATTTGATATGTGGATATGTATGTGGTGTTGGTCCAAGGAGAAATCAAAAGAAATCAAGAAGAAGAGAAGTTTCTAAATTAGGGTTTCTGAGTAAAATCCCCTGATTTAGGTCAAACTTTCAAGAAAAATAATTCAAAATGCAAGTCTCAAATGGATCCTTGGACAACATGAAACTTGTAGAGTATCTCAAGACCTTTAATTTGAGTGGTGGAAGGCATCAAGGAGATTTATAGAACTCAAGTTATGGTTCTTGCAAGTTACAGGTCCTCAGAGGCATCTGAATTTTGTCTGTGAAAGTTACTTGATTTCCAAGAAACTTTTGCCCCTCAAGGAGTTTTCAAATGGATTTTTGGCCAACATGAAAGTTGTTCCCCATGATCTTAGATTTCTATAAAGGTATGGTATGCCTCAATTTGATTTGTGGAGCTCTACTTATGATCTTGACAAGCCAAGGGCATTTTGGTCATTTGGAGGTTATAAGTCATTTCAAGCATAAGGCCATATCTCCTAATTCCAAGCTTCAAATGGAAATATCTTCAACATCAAACTTTCTTAGAATGATGTTTTAAGGCTAGTAGGGAGGTCATGAGATGTTGAAAGGGCTCATATCAAAAAGTGATAAAAATGGCCTAAAACTGAGGCATAAGTTAATTCAAGTGAAGTTGAAAATCATAAATCCCAAGTTACAAGTCCAAACCATGTCATGCAATAGGTCATTTTGACTCCAAACGACATTCTAAGAATAATGGTTCAGCCACAATTTTGATTTGAAGCTTGCATCATAGGGTTGCTTTGGAAAAGTCTTGCTTGCATAATAAGGTACCATGGCAAAACTCAAAATAACTCAATAAACAAGGAAGATGTGCATTGTATCTCATCCAAAATATCATGTAAGGAGAAATTCAATTCAGTTACCAAGATTACAAGGCATTATGCATGAGATCTCATTTAAGGTGAAATGAAAGTTCAAAATACCATTGCATGAAAATATCAAATTCTCATGGGAAGATCCTAGATGATTCTAAAGGGTTCTAGACTATTCCAATCCATTCTATATAATGAGTGCAGCTTGCATTGAGGCAAGGTTGGTGTTGATTGTGGTAGAGAAGAGAGTGTGAAATCATAAAGTCTCAATTGCAAATCATATTGAATCTCTTGATTCTTCTTCATTGCTATCTCATTTTTCTTCACAAATCTTCTCCATAAACATTTCTGAGTGTGTTCATATTGGCTTGAGGTTCCATTGATGGAGATTTGAAGGTGTTTACATTGAAAGTGCAAAGAAGCAAATCCCATTGGATCTTGAAGTACAAGCAATTCCAGCCATTCCTTTTGCAAACAGAAGAAGATTCAGCCTCCAAGGAGTATTCTTGAAGAGTTACAAGGCTTGATTTGAAGAGTTTCATCACCTACCATATCCAAGAACCAGGTTTGCAATTTCTGTTCTACACCATAATCTAGGCATGGCCAGGGTTAATTATTAGCATAGACTTGTTAGAGACAATTAGGGGGTCAATCTTGATGAGTTTGGGAGCATTTGGTGAGGTTTCGACAATGGAGGTCAATTCTTGGATGAGCTAGAACGTGTGATATATTAGGTTTTAATGCAAGATCATTGGCTGATATTAACTAGGGTAACATAAGGATCATTTTGATATAAAGAGAATTAAGTTTGGTGGAGGTCGAAAGTTGATGACATTTTGAGATTGGTTTGGTTTCCCATTCGGTTTGGATGATGGAGAGTGTTTCAATGCAAACCAATGGCACAGTCGTGTTCAGCTTGGAAAATAGGCCAAGATTGGTTTTTACATCGTGTTGATTGGTGGAACAACGAAGGAGAACGAGCAGCTGGAAAATCCGTGCATGGCATGCGTGTTTTAATGGTTTCTGAAAACCATAGTTATCCAAGGTTGAAGACAAAGTGGTTACCGTTGGATAAGGTGTTGACCCCTTGACCAAAGAAGAGATCCAATGGCTGAGATTTAAAAACGAAATGGAGGGAAAGCCAGCGAATGAAACGCGGCGTTTCATTAAAGCCCTCTTCTGGGCTTTGTGTGATAATTCTATTCCCACCCCCCAGTTGAAGCCCAATTCTGATTTGAACTAAAACCCTCTGCTATTCGCACCGTGATCGCTTTTATTTCTTTTATATTTTCCAATTGTTTTCTGATTAATTGCTGGGCCCAGGGCGCGTTTCTATTCAGACCCCCATACGCTGGGCCCAAATGGAATTGAACTGGTTATTATTGTTGTTTGCACCCCATGCATCATTTCCATTTTATTTTCACTCCAAATTTTATTTCACTTTAAAAAATCATATCAAATTGAAAAAAGAATATTTTTTAATGGGAGTTTTTTCTCCCTTTTCACATTTTTGTCAAGAAAAATATAAAATCATAAAATTGCCATTTTATTTCATTTTAGTATTTTTTGCATATTTTCTTCTTTAATTGCTTTTTAATTCTTTTAGATTGATGCATGATTTTGTAGATTTTAGTTTAGGTAGCTCCCTTAAGATTTTTAATTCAATCTTTTTAGGATGATTAGATATATGTTTTAGGTTCCCCCTGGATTAATGCCATATTTTTGTGATGATTTTTAGGATAGTTTTGATTAGATGCTATTAGGTTGTATAGAATTAGGTTAAACTTCAACTTAGGTGCATTAAAACAATTTCTTTTGGGTTTTTTAGGACAAGTTAGACTATGGGGCATATATGGGTATTAAGGGTAGGTTTAGTAGATCCCCTAGAAATAATATTAGAATTTTCCCTACTATATTAATATTTTTAGTATATTTTGCAATTGTATGCTTGTTTGGTGTGCCCTTTTGGGGTTTATTTTGTTTGTATGGGCTTATTGGGCTTGCTTAGGGTGTGGGCTTGGCTTGAAGAGCATGATGATGCAGCATAATGAAGACAAAGATTTGAAGATCAAGTTCAAAGCTTGATGAAGATGCTAGGCTTGCTTGAAGATTGATTGAAGATCATAGGACCTAGGAGCTAGGTAGAGCTTTAGAGTAGAAATATGATTCATAACCATGGATGGTTTCTGTTGCCTCCATTCTTCTCTATGATTCAAAGTCTCTCTTGGATACTCACCTCCTTCCTTTGGAAGGCTTAGTGACAGTATCTACGAGATAGAACTTTTGAGAGAAACAGTTTGTACTTTATTAACAGTCTGTATGCCACCTTTGGTGGTTAACTGACTGTTTAACATCCCAAATCATCTTGTGAACTATTACTCATCTAGGAGAGCTTGCTTTGAAGAATCCTTGAAGATTGAAGATGAAGTCCCTTGCCTTGAAGACTGATAGAAGAAGGAGCTTGCGCTGTTTAGAGCTGCTGGTGATGTTTAGAGCTGGTGATGTATTGTTTGAGTTTCTTGACTGTATTGTTTGTTAATTTTCCCTGGAGGTTGAAGTGAAGTTGTTTCACTTTGCCTGTTGTTTTCTAGGTTTGAGGTCGAGTGGGACTCCCCTGCCTCGCTTGTACTGCTGCATTCATGCATTTTACTGCTTTATTGTATATATGTTGTTTCTGTTTCCGCTTATCCCCTAGGATCTCTGTTTCTCTCTGCGCAAGAGAGAAATATGACAGACATTAGGCTTTCATCCATGCATGACAACATTAGGTTAGATTTTGATTCCCTTTTCAACCATAGGTTTTAGAGTTATGTCTCTTCTTTCTCAAAACAATCAGAAAAACACAATAAACATTTCAAACACAATAAAAGACATTTCTTCCGTAAAAGAATGTGAACCAATCAAAACGTCATTTTTGTCTGCTTGGACCAGTAATCAGGAGAAAACCTTTTTAGAAGGAATAAAAACAATCAAGACAGACTTGTGTCGTACGTGGCCTGAACTACGTTTGCTCTGATCTTTCATGTTGTATGAAAGTACGTAGGCATAGGATGCGATATCCTAGCGAGCAACCTTTCCCTCCTTTCCTGTAGGTAGGCGAACTACGTTGACTCTGATTTCTCGTTCCAGACGGGATTACGTAGGCATAAAGTGCGATACTTTGCCGAGTCATTTTATTTTCTTTTAACCCATACCTGTAGAATAGATAGAATAACAATCCGTACCAGAAAACAAGCGTGGATCCCGTCGAGTACGACGGACATGAGGGGTGCTAATACCTTTCCCTCGCGTAACCGACTCCCGAATCCAGGATTTGGTTGCAATGACCATTCCTTTCCCGTCTTTGCGGTAGGTTTACTTCGAGCGTTTCCTTTCCCTCCGTTGGGATAAATAACGCACGGTGGCGACTCTTCTGTTCATCCGGCGCCGATTTTTGCAGTAGCGACACTCCTAAGCTTCTGTTTAACGGGAGGACAATATTCTCGCAACGGCAAGTGGTGGACCACGATGTCAGTGTCAAGTCCGGGCATATCTTCGTATGACCGAGCAAAGACGTTACTATACTCTCTCAGCATCTCGACTAATCTCTGCTTGACATCACTCTGCAGTGCAGCCCCTATCCTGACGTTTCTGACGAGTTCTTTAGAACCCAGATTCACAATCTCGATCTCCTCTTCATGAGGCAGAATAACTTTCTCCTCTTGTTTCAACAAGCGGGCCAACTCTTCAGGAAGGTCTTCGTCTTCATCAATCTCTTCTTCGGCTTGATATATCGGGCAATCAAAGTCGAAGTGAGCCGTAGAAGGTCCAGAGTCGATGTCATCTGTTATGTGGATCCTGCAATAACAAGGGTTAAACTTAAAACAAGGATATGCAGGTTAGCACAAACCCCATTGCCATTTTATTTTTTTTCAAAACAAATATAAAACAGGAATAACAGAGATCACAATATTTGAATACGAAGAAAACGCCTTTTGATTTATTAACAAAATGCATGTACATAATCCAACAAGGCCCTAACAATAAAACCACTATGCCCCGGGTAGGACATAGGGTTGTACACTGATTGGAAAAAGTAAATCATTACTCGTCGCTTGTCATCTGGATGATATCCTTGACGGACCAGTTGGTAAGGCCCTCGCCTGGCTTGCTTGGCTGGATCCAAGAGTCGAGGTCACAGTCGCTATCTCCGTTGTCTTCAGACACCGCGTTGATGCTTTCGAAAATCACTCCGCCACTGGTAAACTGGATCGGCCCCTTACCTCGCGACGCACTGCTAGAAGAGGAGGCTTCAGTTCCAGGAGAATATCACAACCCAAACTTATCTTGCTTGTTAGGTATCTCCAAAATTCGCCCCCAGCCTGGGGTAGATCCGGCTTGGACAACAGCCCGAGCTTCCTTGAATGAGGAGAGAGTCATCTCTGGCTTTTCCGTGACTACAGGAGCTACGTCCTTCACTTTGACAGCTTCGAACGCTTGGCACAGGGTTTCATGGATTTCCCCATCCATCTCAACATACTTGAAGGACGACAAATGGCTCACCATTATGTCTTCCTCGCCACACACAGTCACGATGCTACCTCCGACAGCATATTTGAGTTTCTGGTGCAACGTGGAGGTCACGGCACCAGCAGCATGGATCCATGGCCGGCCCAAGAGACAGCTGTAGGCAGGCATGATGTCCATAATATAAAAGACCGCGTCGAACGTTTCCGGCCCGACTTGGATTGGCAGGGTCACCTCCCCGAAAACGTGGCGTTTGGTTCCATCGAACGCCTTCACAACCAGATCACTGGGTGTGCAAATCACTCCACGAGTATCCAACTTCATTAATGCCTTCTTCGGAAGAACATTGAGCGATGAACCCGTGTCCACCAACACGTGCGACATAATCGTGCCCCTACACTCTATCGAGATGTGCAGGGCGCTATTGTGGTTCCTCCCTTTCGGCGTCAGCTCTAGGTCAGTGAACCCTAACCCATTTCCAGCATTTACGTGGGCTACGACCTCTTCTAGATGATTTACCGATATTTCCTGCG
This sequence comes from Lathyrus sativus, assembly GCA_963859935.3. NCBI lineage: Eukaryota > Viridiplantae > Streptophyta > Magnoliopsida > Fabales > Fabaceae > Lathyrus > Lathyrus sativus. The sequence continues at coordinate 363,050,305 of OZ012739.1, forward strand.
GTACATATGCGGTGTTCAACACCTTCAGCAGTGCGTTGCGATGCGCTTCGGAACACAGCAACAAGTTTAGAATGGAAATCTTCGAGGGCGTCTGATGGAGATGATCCACAATCTTGTAGTCACTCTTTTTAATCAACCGCATAAACTCCTCGGCATCTTTGACAAGTAAGTATTTTTCCGCCCCACGAGGGATCTCTTCAACGACTTTACTTTTACCTTTATCGGCCGCATCAGCTCTGACCGCTTTATCCGCCACGACCTCTGGGGGTGCAAACACTCTTCCGCTGCGAGTAATACCACTGATTCCCACAAGGTTCTCCACAGTCGACCCAAACGGTTCTAGCTCCAACTTCTGTCCGTTGCAGTAGACTTCAGCCCCATAATGCCACGGGACAGCATTAGTGCTTTCGAAGGGTATCGACCCAGCTTTGGTGATAGTAATTATGGGCGGCCTGGGCGCAGAAATAGTTATCGTCTGGCGAGGGATGGTGATGGTGGCAACCTCATCATCTTGCTTCAGCATTACCTCTCCTGATCCACATTCGGCCCTCCGGCTAAACTGTAAGATCCCTTCAGTCATCAGACTTTGAATTCCCTCTATCAACTGTTCACATCCATCAGAACGTGTGGCACAGTCCATACATAGCTCTCTGCAACCTGGAAAGAACCCTTTTTTCATCAACTTAGCTTTAACGAAGCTAAGCGGTGTCCTCAGATCTCTGACGTCAGTCAACAAGTCCGCACTCTCGTCTTCGATAATGGCGTTCACTCCACCTCCCCTATGATTCGGCATAGGGTTTTTCGTGACATTTGGCACATTGTCCGAGAAGTTGATGATCTTGGCATCCACCATGTCCTGCACCTTATGCTTGAAGGCTTTGCAGTTCTCTATTGTGTGGCCTGGTGCCCCTGAGTGAAACTCGCAAGTTGCATTCGCGTCGTACCCTGGCGGCGGTGCCCCTGTCAAGGGAGCCAGCGTTCTCTTCTGGATCAACTATAGCTGAAGCAAAGTCTGCAATAGTTGCGCGTACGACATGGGCGGTGTCTCAAGATGACGGCTCGACAAAGGTGCCCGATTCTGATACTTTATGTACCCTTATTGATTCGGTTGCTGCTGCTGCTGAACTGTCGGGATAGTTATACTGGCCACCTTCTGGTGAGGACCTTTACCCTTCCTTCGAGCGTTGGTCACAACGCTCGCTTCTCCTTCCCGTCTTTTGCCACTATAAGGTTTCTTTCCGCCTCCTCCAGCTGAGGATGAATCACCTTGAATTTTCCCGAGTTTGATCCCATTTTCGATGTGCTCACCCGTGATAATGAGATCTGAGAAGGTTCCGGACATACCGCTGACCAATTTCTCATAATAAACCCCTGGGAGGATGGCTACGAACATCTGCACAAGCTCACGTTCAACCATCGGCGGCTGAACCTTGGCTGCCAACTCACGCCACCGCTGGGCGTACTCCTTAAACCCTTCATTGTTCCTCTGCGACAGATTCTGCAGCTGGACTCGGTTCGGGGCCAGGTCGCTATTGTATTGTTAGTGGTGCACAAATGCTTCAGCAAGATCCTTCCACGTGCGCACACTAGTAGGCTCCAGACTCATGTACCATTCGAGGGATGTCCCGGAAAGACTGTCTTGAAAGAAGTGCATCAGCAACTTCTCGTCATCAGAATGAGCTGACATTTTCCTGTAATACGATCTCAGGTGGACGCGAGGGCAAGTGGTTCCCTTGTATTTCTCAAAGTCAGGTACCCTGAACTTGGGAGGTACCTTAAAATCAGCAATCAGTCCCAACTTGGACATATCAACGCCCAGGGTGTTCTGGTTCTCGATATCTCTCATCTTATCTTCGAGTGCTTTGAACCTTAGACGTGCTTCAGCATTCAGCTCACCTTCAGCACCTCTCTGAGAGAACACATCGTCCTGACGATCCTCTAGCCATGGCTAAGGCCCAAACAGATTCCCAACACCGGCATTGCCGTTGCCCAGCCCAACATTGACATTAGCTCCCAGACTCCCATTACCGACGCCCGTCGTATTGAGTCCCATGTTGGCCATCACATTGCCGTTGGCACTGCCGTTTCCCCCGGTCATGAGAACACCATTCTGTGGAGTTTCAACTGGTGGAGGAGTAGGCACAGTCCCACCATGGAGTAAGCCATTGCTATCGACCCTTGAAATCAGGGGCTGAACCAAGGTTCTGAGCTGATCCTGGCCGTTGGCGACCGCTTGCATGAGCTCCATGAAGCGATCCATTCTTTCGCGGAGTTCCTGAACATCGGTTTGCACTTGCTCCATGATCCTGGTTTGATTAGCTCTGGTCAGATAGCGGTAAATAGGTCTCTGATCAATCCTGGAACCACCTGAAACAACCTGGAAAACACAAAAGGGTTAGGAAAAACAACAAAGTGCTCGTTATGCAAATGCTTCATGCAAATGCAAACGTGTGTCTGTGCATTAGAAGAAGTCCGAGTCCAATCATGGAAATAACAATCTCATATATAAAGAAAGCCCATCAAGGCAGTACACAACATCAGCGAGTACAAGATGAATCAACAGCGTGACCTCAGCCAACAAGCCTGGTGATGGTCAGCATACAACAATGATCAAAACAAAAGGAATACAAATAGTCAAGTACGGCCACGGGCGCGATACTCTTCTAACAACTCCTTCGTTTCTGGATGATCAAGCAAAGTGAGTAACCCTTCGACGAGTAATTCCCTTTGCACAATGGTGTACTGAAGACCTTCAATCGAATCTTCCCAGGCTCCTTCGCCGAAACAATCTTCTAGCTTCTGTTTCTTGGACTCAAACGTCAGTTTGCGCTCCTTCAGGTTAGCGAGAGCCCTGTTGAGCTGGCCTTCGGCGGCGTATCTGCGAGCGGTTTCTTCATCAAACCTCTTCTCACTAGCCTTCACCTGGGCTTCCAGCTTGGAGATCTGTTGCATCAGCTTATCCTCCCGCTCTTTCCTGGTGGCTAGGGAGGCCTTTCAGTGCTGGTTGAACTTGGATATCCTCCGATACGCTTTGTCCAAGTGTTGCTTCTTCGTAGCCAGTACGTCGTTGACAGCTTTGAAGTCTTGACCCATGCGCTCACGCTCGGCTATCTGCTTAGTCAGGTCTGTACCTAGCTGGTTCACCAGCTCTGTCTGCCTCTTGAAGGAATGAACAACTTCGTTTCTCTCGCTTCGGAGCTGAGCCAATTCTTTCTCCAGTTCCTCATTTGCCCGCTTCAACTCATCTCGCTCAGCTAACACCTGATTATGCTGCTGAATGGGCACAGTAATAGGCTCTTCAATCATTGGAGGGCTTTCTGGCTTGGCAGGAAGAAACGGCATCCCTATAGCATCTGCTCTGGCTCTGATCCAAGTTACATACGGAGGGTAGGCTTGATTATTGCTTCTCCCCAGCAATGGTTTTCCCCTCTTACTAATACCATTCCATGCGCGCTGAAGCTTAGATAACAGGTCCCTCTCTAGAAGACCAGTGAGGTACAGAGATTCCTGCACCTCTTCATCCTTCGGCGGAGCTCTCAAAGCATAAGCGAACTGTCGGACTAGCAAAGACGGATTGTAGTTTATACAGCCCTTCCTGCCTATCAAAGGCACGTTTAGAAACCCGCTGCAGCTGAAGATAATCTTGGTACCCAACCTATCTCTGTCAAACCAGTCAATATCCTCTGCAGATAAACTCATCAGACGCTCAGACCACTCAGCTGTGGCTGCAGACGAAACAAAGGGACCCCTCTTGGGCAGATGACTATCAAGCCATTTATAAAGCAAGGGTACACAGCATGAGACATTCTTACCCCTCCTGTTCTCGTTTTTGTAGTGGACGGAATGGTAGATATCTCCTATCAAGGTAGGGACTGGATTCCCTGATGCAAAGATACGAAATGCATCAAAGTCTACAAAGTTGGGCATATTGGGGAACAGAATGATGCCATATATGCACAGAGCGAGAATGGCGTTGAACACGACCCAACATCCGTCCTTGGCGCACTGCTGAGCTTTACCCACTAAGAATTGCAAGGAGAAACCGGGAACCTTGTTACAACTAGACAATACCAATTCGGAGGCATCCAGATGAAGTGAAGGAGCTAAACCAGCCAGATCAGGCTCATCATCCATATGAACAAAAGGCATCTGCCTTTTGATAGGAACACCTAACAAATCAGCATATTCTTCCAGCGTAGGGGCGAGAACAAAATCCTGGAAAGTGAAACATCTCAACGGAGGGTCGTAGAACTGCAGCAGAGCGTGCAACCCATTCAACTCGAACGCAGAAGGTTTACGAACCAAACTGAGCAATTTGCCGTAAGACTTTCTGAACTCATCCCTCACAGAATCATCTGCCAAAGCAATCAAACCGGTCAGCCGAACCACATCAGGGGCAGGGAACTTGTAAGCCATGGTCTTCCTCAAAGAACCCATAACAATACAATAGGAGGCAAGAAATCCTGAATCGGGGGAAACGGTACCTTCAACACAGACACACATTAATGAAATGCAAATGAGTATGCAAAATAATGTAAAATGCAATCATGCAGCAGGAGATCAAGGCAACTGTGCTGTGGAGATTCTGTATCAACAAAACCCTAACGCTGCTCTGTCAAGAACAACCACTACATCTGATAATAAGAAAACCCTGGTATCGGACCACAAATCTGCTTTGTCAAGAACAACCATCTGATAGGGCCATATACACAGGACCATAATTCTGATCTGTCAAGAAAAAACGTCTGATAATAAGGACCTCTGATATAGGACCAAGAAATCTGCTCTGTCAAGAACAAACATACATCTGCTGATGAGATCTTCAGACCCCAATCATAAATCTGCTCTGTCAAGAACATACATATATATATATATATATATATATATATATATATATATATATATATATATATATATATATATATATATATATATATATATATATATATATATATATATATATATATATATATATATATATATATATATATATATATATATATATATATATATATATATATATATATATATATATATATATATATATATATATATATATATATATATATATATATATATATATATATATATATATATATATATATATATCTGAATATAAGGTCCTTTGATACAGGACCAAAACTCTTCCCTGTCAAGAACAAACATTTGATAATAAGACCCTCTGATCAAAACCTGCTCTATCAAGAACAAATACACATCTCTGAATATAAGGTCCTCTGATACAGGACCAAAGCTCTGCTCTGTCAAGAACAATCATATATCCGATGATGAGAACCTCCGGTACCAACAAAAGTGATTCACTGTCGAGAAAACCAGGTGGTCTGAAGGTCAAAGTTTCCTGCAATCAACCCAACCCTGCTCACAGGTATGGACCTAAACTGACTCAAGTTTGGCATCCTATGCGTTCATCAGCGTCACAGACATTCAAGAGGGGTGATACGATACCCAGAAGGTGTGGCATCACCAGCTCATGAAGCGGCCTCACTCGGCTGAATCACAAATGATCGGTCCCCAGAGTCGACAATCCTCCAAACCAACAACCGTCTCAACCCAAAGGGTTGAAAGAGAAGCCAACCGGGAGAACCTCGTCTGAGCGTGGAATTCATGAGACACTAGTGCCTGCCAAGCAAGCACGCGCCCACTAATTTCCACAACTAATGCTATGTTCACTCAAGCCTGGGTCTGGCTTCTCACTCATCAGAATGCCCCTCCCACAACAGCACAGATAATCATACCATACTGAAAATAAAGTGCGGGAAATAAAAATGCGATAAATAAACACAACCCAACAAGTAACCATACAAGCGCTAGGATTGACTCTCACAGGGGACGTTGGATCCCAGGAAACTATCACATCCCCAGCAGAGTCGCCAGTTGTCGCTTCCGCGAAAATAAGGTGCCGGCAAAACAGAAGAGTCGCCACCTTTCGTTATTTATCCCTCAGAGCGGGAAAGGAAACGATCGGAAAAACCTGACGAAAAGGTATAAGACAAGGTCATCGCAACCTTTGTCTGGGTTCGGGAGTCGGTTACGCAAGGGGAAGGTATTATCACCCCTCACGTCCGTTGTACTCGACGGGATCCACGCTTGTTGTGTTTATTGGACGAGTTGGTTTATCTATCTACCTATCAAGGCTGGCTAAAAAAGAAAAGAAATGACTCGGCAAAGCGTCGCGCTTTATGCCTATGTATTCTCATCAGAGAATGAGAAATTAGAGTCAACGTAGTTCGACCTACTACGGGATACGGGGAAGGTAGCTCGCCAACACATCAGTATTATGCCTACGTACTCTCAACAGGCTTGAGAGATCAGAGCTTACGTAGTTCGGGATACTACGGATTACGGGGATTCAGATTCATCTGTTTTATCGAGTAGGGTTAAACAACAGTTCCAGTAGTTAGGGACAAAGCCTGTTTGCAATGGCGCTGAAGTTTAACGACACTCTTTTCTTCAGAAAAGCTTCCTTTGAATTATGGGCCCACGGGGCAAAAAGGTTTGAAGTTTATTTTCTGTCTTTTACGAAAGAAGTGTTTTTTATCGTGTTTGCAATTTCAATCGCACTAAAGACTATGACCTGAGAGTGAATGCGTCGCATGTCACCCAAAGGGTGCCATACTAAACATCCAGACTGTTGAAAAGAAACTCTCCAACAATCCTTTCTCAGATAGCTTAAGGCTCGTAACGTACGAAAGAAATCATTCATGATTATTGTATCTTAAGTTGTTTTGAGATGAGAAGAGAACAGGCTCAACTACGGGGAGACTATCAAGTCCTACTGTTGTCATGCCAAGGATTCATCCTATAGTTGAGGTTTGAAACAGGGAACTCCTAGAAGTTATCATGCATAGGTTTCAACCTAAAGTTCTATCATCACTTCCTTATCAAAGGAAATGAGAGTCCTAAGGGATCATGTCAATGATACACAGAAACAGATAAAGCATCAGCTTAAACAGTAAACAGTAATACAGTAAAATGCATGCAATGCAAGTGAGGGAGGAAATGTGTGTGGGGCAGCAGCCTCCACAAGCTCATCTCAACCTCAAGCCAGAATGAATAACAGTAATCATACTGAGGAAATAAAAACATGCTATCAAGCAAAATACATTAAACTGCAATCATACAGTAAGAAATAACATCATGCTATCAAGCAAAACGAAATAAACTGCTATCAAGCAAACAAACCACATGGGCAAGGGAGCAGGGCTCTACCGAATACCCGCAAGCAAAGCCATACAGTAACAATACAAGCAGAGGGAGCAACTCAATCTCTAGTGCAATCATGCTCCTAGATTAAAGCAATCTAAATATGAACTTATTCTAATGCATCAAGCAAATCAAACAAGTCACATCAATACAGAAAAAAAAAACAGACAAGAAAGCAGATCAACTACTCCTTCTTCCAACTCCAAGCTTCAGCTCTTCTAACAGCAATCCAGTCTTCAGACTTCAATCACCCTTCAAGGCTATCATCTCTCATGACAAATATCAATTTGCTTCTCCAGGGTTTCAATCCATCAAGCATAAGTTTCAACCTAATCTTCTTCTTCAAGCTTCAGCTCCTTAGTCAATTCCACCTTCAGGCTTCACTCTTAACCACAAGTGTCAACTTGATTCCTTCAGATTCTCAATCATCAATGTAAGTGTCAACTCGTCCTTTATTCCTCAAGCCTCAGCTCTACACTCAATCTTAATTGAATCCTCTTTATAATTGTCAACTCAGTCTTCAAGCTTCAGCTCTCTTACTTTACCAGTCTCAACTTGGTCTTCTCTTCCTGCAAGCTTCAGCTTCTCAGAGTAGTCCTTAATCACTTAGAAGTGTCAACTTTATCCTTCAATTCTTTAAGCCTCAGTTATTCATTCAATCTTTACTGGATCTTCATGGGGTCTTCAAGTATCAACTTGTTTCTTCATGCTCTTCAAGCTTCAGCTACAATGGCAATGCTCAGGGAATCATCCTCTTCCATACTCTTCAATGAAGTCTTCATCTTCACACTCAAGCCCAACATCTTCAAGATACTCAAACCAGAAGAAATCACTTAACTAGATAAGCTAGGATATTAAACTGCTTATTGACCACCAAAGGTGACCTATAAGGGTTCAACATCAAAAGAATGGTTCCCTCAAAAGTTCTACTTCCTAGGTACCATCACTTATCCCTCCAAAGGAGGGAGGTGAATACCATGGGAGGACCTTGAATCATGGGGAGGAATGGAGGTGAAAGATACCATCCATGTTTAAGAAAGAAATTAACTAAGTCTAAGCTCTACTTAATTACTAACCCTAAAACAACAACAAAACAAACAAGTCTTCAAGCTCTCAAGCTCCTTCTTCAATTTCCAAGTCTTCCACTATGCTCTTCCATGCTCCACAAAGCAAGACCAAGCCCACCAAGCCAAGCAAAATCCCACAAAGCAAAGCAAAACAAAATACAAGCCCACAAGAGCAACACAAACAACAATCAACTACAAAAATCAATTAAAAATAGTATACTATTATATTAAAATCTAATATAATTTCTAAGGGATCCTAAATGACTACCCTTAATACCCTATATGTCCCAATATCTAACTTGACCTAAAAACCCAAAATCCTAGTGTTATTGTGGACCTATGTTAAGGATTGACCTAAATCTACACAACCTAAAGTCATCTAATCAAAACTAATCAAAAATTAATCACAAAATTATGGAATAAATCCAGATGGGAGCTAAAGTCCTAATCTAACTATCCTAAAAAGAATGGTGCAAAAATATAAATGGAACTAGCTAAACAAAATTCTACAAAACTATGTATCAACATAAAATGAATTAAAAGCTATTAAAAGAGGAAATATACAAAAAATATTAAAAATGCATGAAATGCAAATGTTTTGATACTATAATTTTCTAGACACAAATGTGAAATAGGAGGAAAAATTCCCATGCCAAAATCATTATTTTTATATTTAATATGATTTTTCAAAGATTAAAGAAAAATGGAGAAAAAGAAAATAAAATGTGAAATGTTTGGTGCAGATAGCAATGATATGCAGTTCATTGTAGATAATGGGCTTAAATGGGGGTGTCATCAGTAAACGCGCTAGGCCCATATTCTCAGTCAGAAAACAAATCAAAAATATAAAGAAAAAAGAAAAATACGCGGTGCAGAAAGTAGAGATATGCAGTTCAAATCATCACTGGGCCGTGGATGGGGGTGTGATTAGCAATTACTTCCTTAAGCCCAAACGAAAAATAAATGAAACGGCTGCGTTTAGTGCTTCTCAGACTTTCCCTCTTCAAAACATGAAATCAAAACACAGCCACACGATCGGATCCCAGTCAACGAGTCCTTGCATGATCCAACGACCAGTTTATCATCTTCTTCCTTCAGCCAGGGTTTTGGAAGCAAGAATCCATGGAAACAGAGCTTCACATATCAAGCTTCCTCCATTCGCAAAACCTCAAATCTCACTCGAAATTCATCTTTTAAAACACTAATCTACTCTAAATTCATCCCTGATCACAACCATAGCCTTAGAATTCAAAGTATCATCCTCAATCTCTAAACCCGATAGTGAGTCCAAATTATGCTCAAATCTCAATTCTGACTATTCTTGAAATTGATTACCTCAGAATGATCACCACATTACCCTGATTAAAACTTGCTATAGAACTCATGTTATATCTCACTATACCTCATGTTCTTGATCAATAAAGAAATGGGGTCACTATCTTGAACCTCACCAAATTCCCTCAAAATCTCCAGAATCCATCTCCTACTTGTCTCTAACCATTCTAACCTAACAAATCTAACTAAATGCGCTTGAATTAAGGTGTAGAGTAAAAGTTGCAAACCTGTCAATTCTTGAATACCAGATAGATCAAATCTTCACTTCAACCTCTCAATCTCTCCAGAATCACTCCTTGCACCAAGATCTTGCTACTGTTTGCAAAAGTTTTGATGGAGGATGCTTGAAACTCAGAATCTGATGGTGACTTGCAGCTTCCAAAATCCAAATGCTATCTTCTCAATTCTTCATGATCTTGCTCTCAATTTGGTATGGATTCACTCAGTATGATCAATGGAAGATGTTACAATAGAAAAAATCAATGGAAATGATGCAGAATATAGAAATTGATTTCAACTTGCAATGGAAGAAAATGAAATGGCAATCTCACTCTCCTCTCTAATCTCTCACCAACCTTGCATCTGAGCAGCTTCTAATCAATATATAGGATGGTTCTAAACCATCCAGAACTTTCTGGAATCATCCAATGAGAATTTGAGATTCTCATGTCATGAGTTTTTGATTTCAAGCCATCTCATATACCAGCTTGTGTTTCGCTCATTGCAGCACTTGTATCTGACTTGAAAATCTCCTTAGATGAGATGCATGAGATGTTAGGATACTTTTCTAGCTTGTGCATTGCTCTTCCTTATGTTTTGCATATGTAACTTAATATGCAAGTAACCATTTTCCAAATCAAGTCCATGATTTAGACCTCAAATCAAAAATGTGGCTAAACTATTGTTTCTAAAATGTTTTCTAGAGTCAAAATGGTATATTACATGCCATGGTTTGAATGTGTAGCTTGAAAATTTCAATTTCCAACTTTGACTTATTTAACTTATGCCTTCATTTTAGGTCATTTTTACCATTGTGAGCTACAAGCCTTTTCAACATCTCATGACCTCCTTAATAGCCTTAAAACATCATTTTAAGCAAGTTTGATGTTGAACATTTTTCCATTTGAAGCTTGGAAATAGGAGTTATGGCCTTATGCTTGAAATGACCTATAATCTATAAATGACCAAAATGCCCTTGACTTGTCAAAGCCATAACTTGAGTTCTACAAATCCTATCAAGGACTTCTAGTACTCTCTAGAAAGCTAAGACGATAAGAAACAACATTCATGTTGACCAAAAGTTCATAGGAATCATCCTTCTTGGACAAAAGTTGGATGCAAGTTGGGTGACTTTCAAGGCCCCAGATTCACATACCTCAGATGACCTGTAACTTGTCAAAGTCACAACTTGAGCTCTACAAATCCTATCAAGGACTTATAGTACTAAAATTAAAGCTAAGAGCAAGCTCTACAACATTTATATTGGGGGAAAGATGAGATGACAATCACATCTTGAGCTAAACTGCCTTGAAGATAGGGGTCAAACTAGGGGATTTTACACTGTCAAGCCTTAGAAACCCTAGCTTGAAACTTCTCAAACTCTTCAATCATGAGGAGCTGATCTTGGAATCATCCTTATAGCATCTCAATGCATCAATCCATGATCACATGGCCCTTGAATTAGGTCTCAACCTTGTTCAAATCATCAGTTGACCTAGGGTTGACCCAATCAAACCCTACTTACACCACTCATGGCTGAGGCTTCTTAATCTTGCACAATGACCTATCTAGGCTTCATGATGGCTTTCAAGACACCTCATAAGCTCTCTCAAGGCCTCAAGTCCCTCCTCATGGCTTCAGAATCATCTGAGGAGCTCCCACAACTCTCAAGTTAGGAGGCACACAACTTTGGTTTCAACCACTCTCTCTGAGGATCTCTTAACTTCTCTGACAAAGATATCAACCCTTGAACACTTGAATAACCTTCTTGGCTAGCTTCAGACTCTTGTATATCCCTTGATTGGTAATCATACCTCTTGATCTCCTGCATACATATCAATGAGATGCAAATGATAATGCTAATGTGAATGAAATGAAACATGAGCTAGGTAAAGAAGTGTTGGTCAAATTTTGGGGTGCAACACCTTTGAGACCACTCATGTGTATTCCTTAAGTCAAAGAAAGCTCCAGTGCGAGGAAGATGATCTATGAACCATTTACGGAATAGAGGAGTACAACAATCTTCCCTCTTCTCTTTTCATTCTTGTAATGCATTGAATGATATAGATCTCTTAGGAGAACGAGTATATGGTTTCTGGATGCGAAGATTCTAAAAGCGTCCATATCAACTAAGTCAGGTATGTTTGGGAACATCACAATACCATAGATGCATAAAGCCAAGATAGCACTAAAGAGCACCCCAACAACCCTCTTTGGCGTGCTTCCAGGCTTTGTCCACCAAGAAAGACAAAGTGAAGCCAGAGACCCCATTTCTGGTAACCACATTGCCTACCAACTCAGATGCGCTCAAATAAAGAGCGACTGCAAGCTTCTCAAGATCTGGCTCCACTTCTGAATGAAAGAACGATACTTTATCCAGGATTGGGATTCCCATGATAAAATCGAACTCCTCCAATGTAGGAACTTATACATAATCTAGGAAAGTAAAACAACATAGGGGAGGATCATAGAACTTCAGCAAAGTAAGGATGACTCCCTGCTCGTAACTTGTGACTTTACAAACAAGGCTCAAAATTCTCCCATAGTCTCTTCTAAACATCTCAATTGTTCTAGGATCAGCCATGTCAATTAGACCAAATAAAGGTTCTAGCTCTGGTAAAGGAAACTTATACAGAGTGACCTTCTTCCTCTCTACTTCCATCTTCAAAGAAAACAAGGACCAGGATCTAAGGAGATATGAAAAACCTGAAACACATACACACAATGTAAAGATGATAATGAATATGCAAATGCAGATAGGGATCAAGGTATCAAAAGCTGCGGTGTTGCTGACTGAATTAGACCAGAGTTTTACTCTAATAAGAAAACCAAAAATCCAACATACCAAGGTAATAGAATACATCCAATATCGTAAGTCCGCACTGACGAGAAAACCAGGTTAGTTGGAGGTCAAAGTTTCCTGCAAAACCTCTCCCTCTCACTGGTAGGTTTTAGTCTTGAAAGGTATGGCATCCTATGCAGGTCATCAGTATCATGGACTCTCAGGTTGAGTAATGATGATACGTTCACCATTTCTGATTTGGCATCATGGTCAATCAAGGAGGTCTCAACTGACTTCCCAATGAACGGTATCTAGAGTCGTTAGTTTTCTAGTTCAATATCCCCTCAAAGCCCTGGATGTGCAGGATAGGATGTCTTCAAAGAAAACCTCGCCTGGACATGAATTTAGCGCGAACTCTTGCGTGACTAATTGCCACACAACTCCACACTAATTTCCACACTAATCTTATATGTGTACTCAAGCCTGGGTGTTGGGCTTATCTCTCACAGAATAACCCACCCAATAACACAACAATAAAAATGCAGATGCAATGATGTACAACAGTAAACATATATATATATATATATATATATATATATATATATATATATATATATATATATATATATATATATATATATATATATATATATATATATATATATATATATATATATATATATATATATATATATATATATATATATATATATATATATATATATATATATATATATATATATATATATATATATATATATATATATATATATATATATATATATATATATATATATATATATATATATAACTGCACAAGAGTAAACACTCCAAAAATATAACACATACAAGCGCTAGGATTGACTCGCATAGGGAACCAGAGTTCCCAACAGAGTCACCAGCTGTCGCGATTGCGAAAAAGGGCCGGCGGAAACAAACAAAAGAGTCGCCAGCAAATGTTATTTATCCCAAAGAGAGGGAAAGGAAATTATCGAAGAAAACCTATAAAAAAAAGGAGAAGACAAGTTCATCGCAACCAAATCATGGGTTCAGGAGTCGATTACGCAAGGGGAAGGTATTAACACCCCTCACGTCTGTTGTACTCAACGGGATCCACGCTTGTTGTCTAATCAAAAGGGTGTGTTATCTAAAAGCTAATTCCAAATGGGGGAGGGAAAAGAAAAAAGGAGACTCGATAGGAAATCACCGCCCTATGGCTATGTATTCCCTCGTGCAATAGGAAAGTCAGAGTCAACATAGTTCGAAAAACTACGGGTGATAGGGGGAAGGTTGCTCGCCAAGACATCATCGTCTTGTGCCTACGTATCCTCATGTAGTATGAGAAATCAGAGCAAACATAGTTCGGGTAACTAGACCACTGGTTGGTTAAGTATTTTTTATGAGCGACGTTAAGTTCCCATTCCAGCTGTTATGGTCGATGCCTATTTGCGATAGAACGGAAAAGTAACGTACTATTTCTGAAAATGAGTTTTAAGAACAATCCCGAAGGACAAAAGGGTTTGAATTTGGTTTGAGAGTTTTAGAGAAGTGAATTGAATTTGTTTGAGATTCATGTTGCACTAAAGACTATGACATAGGAGCGAACACGTTGCATATCGCCCAAAAGGCATACACTAAACACTTTAGACAAGTGAGAAGAAACCCCACACTCATCATTTCCCATATACTTAAGGCTTGTGGCGTACAATGTTCATCATTCTTTATTAAGTGTCTTAAGATTGTTTGGGATGAAAAGAGAAGACACCAAAGAAAACACTAATGGGAAACTGAAAACCCTAATGTTATCATACAAAATGGTCCTAAGGTTAGGATAAAAGGGAAATCTACCTAATGTTATCATACAAATGATGAACCTAAAGTTGAGGTAAAGGGAATATCATAATTGTTGTCATGCAAAGGATTGAAAGCCTAATGTCTCTCCTACTCCCATCTTAATCAGAAATTAAAAGGGACTAGGAATCCTAAGGGATCATGTGGGCAAGCATAAGTAAACACCACCCAATTCAATCACAAATGAGATCAAGATGAGAAAATAGATGAAGAAGAAAGATAAATAAAGAGGAAGATACAATCAATAAGAACAAACATGGAAATTCAAATGACAAAGAAGTATCAAATACACTCATTTTAGTTTCATAAAAGGTAAGTATCGTCATCAAGTCAACATATTAAGAAGAACAAAATGCCCCCACACATCCAAACATCTTCAATAAGCATCACCAATCACAAATAAAAATGAAATTAAATCAAATGGCACAAAAAACATGGTAGGGAAGCAAGCATCACATTTTATACTCAAATCAAGTCAATGATCAAAGAGAGAGCACCAAGAAACAAGTCATACATCCCATTCCTAAACAAGTCAAAACCAAACCAAAAAAACATGCACACAAACAAGCCTAAAGGAAGATCATATGAGCATGACATAAAACCTAAGTGAAGCCATACATCAACATGATCATCTAGTTTAACATCCAATCATGAACACACAAGAGGGAACACACAAGTGGAAATCAAGAACATGCCTTAAGAAGAATCAAACACCCAATCATCCATAAAAGGAAAACAACAATCAAACAAGCATCAAAGTCTTAAATGACTTAAAGAAAAACCGAATGTCACCCAAACGTGGACTAAAAACAAAATCACATCATTTTGCAATTTTAAAATCAATAAAAAACAAATAAAAAGGTAAGTAAAACCCATAAAAAGGAAAGGAAGAGCTAGACCATAAATGGAACCCCAAGAAAAATCACCATAGGTCAAGGACCATCATAGGATCATGTGACAATTTTCTCATAATTTTAAATGGCTCAAAAATAATTTTAAACCAATTAAAATCAAGAAAATAATCCAAAAATACATGAAAATAGCAAAACCAGAAATAAAAATCAAATAAAATCACCATAGGTCCAAAACTATCATAGGATCATAAAATATTTTTCTCATAATTTTAAAATGTCTAAAAATAATTTTAAACTAATTAAAATTGACCCAAACAAATTAAAATTCAATAAAAATAGAAAGCTAAAAAATAAAAATTCACAAAAATAAAAATTAGAAAGAGAAAAATAAAAGGAAATCTTATAAATTGTTTTGGTATTTTTCTGATTAAAAATGAATTTTCTATGAATTTCTGAAAATAAAATGAAATTAAAAACAAATTAGAAAAAGAAAATAAGGCAGAAAAAACAAGGTGCGTTGGATCTCATTTTATTAAATGACGTGGCTAATCCAAGGGGCAGAGAGCGCGCTTCCACGGTGGATCTGAGTCAAACTCATCATGTCCAGCCAACAAAAGTCAAACACGCAGGATCATAACAAGTGGCATGATGGACGGTTAGATCATCATCTTCAACCTCCAGCCACTCGAAATCTGCAGAGATTTGCAGAAAAACGAAGATCCTTCAAACCATAACCATTGAAGCTCATAGTGGTTTCATCTAATGTGTTTTTTCAAGACGATCTCAACTATATCATCGCGCCATATTTCTTTAAAACACAACTAACTCGATTTGGAAAAAACCAGAAGAAAATTCAAACACAGATTTGAAAACTAAATAACAAAACTCAACCATAACTAAAATTTAACAATCCTAACAGCATCAGCACATCAAGGACTACATCTTAGCAACAAATTTGAGTTAAAATGGTTGAGAATTGTACCTGTTGAAGTTCAACTTTAAAGCTCTTATAATGGAGTACTCAAGCTTGATTCAGGCCATGATTCTTCAAGTTCTTGAGCTGGTTAGCTTCACTGAATGTTGATGAAGCTAACTGAGTGGAGAATTTGAGTGATTAGGGTGTGGAATTGAAAATACAAATTTCAAGCTTAAGAGTTTAAATGGAATCTCAGCAGGGTGATTATGTCTATCAAAGCTTGTGGAAATGAGTGGGATCGAGTCCTTATTCATATGAGAAGTGTTTTGAATGTGGAGGGAGGGTGAATGATGCAAATTGGAGCAAATTCGTGCATACCTGCATCATGAGCAAAGTGTGACTTGCAACTTGTCAAACCTCATCAAAAACCCATGTTTCAATGGTCTAATCAACCCAGGCAAGTTTTCTAGTCATGTTTAGATTAAATTCGCGTCTTAATTTGGTGATTATAAGCCATTTCAACCAAATTCAGTTCTGACTTGAAGTGAAATTTTAGCTTTTAAATTCAAATTTTACCACCATGGTTCTCACAATGTAGGAGGCTTTATGAGGTAATTCTTCTTGCATTGGATAGAGGGTGATACAAAATTTGTAATGTGAAAAGAAAGTATTGATTTGGCAATCTGAGTTGAGAGATATGATTCTTCAAAGTGACTTTCATCAAAAGGTTCAAAATTAACAACTTAGAAAAATTTGAAGTCTTTTAGGGACCAAAAATGACCTATAATGTTTTGATAAAATTCAAGGCGTTACATATGTTTTTTCACTTCCATGTAGAATCAAAGTTAAAGAGGACATCTTCAAGTTCATTTTAGAAAAAGAATGGGCTCCAAATGATGAAAATTGACCAAGTAATGATCTTTTGAAGTTGACTAGAAAATCCTCCCAAAACTCAAAATGACCTATAATGTCTTCTCACTTTTGATGACTTTCTAAGCATAATTGGACCTTTCCTTGCAAAGAGAACTTGTTGGGGATAAAGAGAAAAGTTCATTAGAAAAAGAACCACCTCAAGATGTTGAAAGTTGAAGAAGTTATGCCCATTTGATCATAGCCTCCACAAATTGCTAAATTAGGTCAACCACCTTGAACCAACTTTGAATCTCTTGATTATTTCTAACAACCTAAGACATGGTGGACCACATATGATCTTGAAATGATGTTTTCTTGAATCATACTTAATGATAAGGGGTCTTTGGGTCTTGAGAATGCCACAAAGGTGTTAGAACACAAATTGGTTCTTAATAATATCTCTATGTTTTGATGATAACTATTAATGAAATTTTGTAATTAAGAATTATATACTCTAAAATTTGCTTAAGAGTGTTTGCTGCAGATATTAAAGTAATTATCACTCCAGAAGCAAATCAGAACTGAACATAAGAAATATGCTAGACTCTGAAGCGTCAGATGCACTCATTAGAAGATTCTGAACGCTGCCATCAGAAGATCCTAAGCGCTGCCTCCAGAAGTATCTGAAGCAGAAGCTCCAGAAGGATCTGAAGCAGAAGCTCCAGAAGAATCTGAAGCAAGTCAAAAGCATCTGAACCAAAGAAGAATACTGTATGAAAAGTTTTCAAGCATAGTTACTACAGAAGATTCTGAGAGTACTAAAGCTGCCAGTACTGAGGATCTGACTCAAATATGCTCTGAACTTATACACTCTAAAAGCACACCTGCTGCAAAGACTCTGATTCAGCAAAAGTCTGATCAACATCAGAAGGCTTTGATCAAATTAGACTCTGATGATTCTTGCTGAAAATTGATGAAGAAGAATTCAAAGATTATGTCCGTTGGAATAATCCAAACGACTCTTTCCTTATTTATGCTAGACACAAGAGCACAGACAAAAAGGATTTCTTTGTGCTTTCTTCTTCTAGGAAAGGTCACTTGATGTGAAGACAAAAAGGATCAGACCTTTTGGTACACTCTTCTCAACGTGAAATACTCTTGGATCGATGTGCCTATAAAAGCAAGTCTTCAACCATCTTCTTCAGTTGACGTTTTTACCTTAAAGAAATCAATATCCAAAGCTCTCATAAAATTCACATTCTTTCTAGAATTAATTTCTTTGTTCTTAATATTAAGTGAAAAATCACAGTTGTGATAAAGCTTTATTAGAAGCATTTTAAACACTTGTATTTGTTATTACATTTGATTGTAAGAAAACCTTAAGAAGATCCAGTTAGGATCAATAGTTCTTGAGAAGACTTTGAACAGTTGTTCTTAGTGCTTACTATTGTAATCAGTTGATTAAATAATGGATTAAGTCCTTGATTGAGAAAGGCAAATCACTCTAGGAAGGGTGGACTGGAGTAGTTGAGTTCAACGAACCAGGATAAAAATACTTGAGTTTTTATTTTTAAGTTTTTATCTTCATACTTATTCAACCCCCCTTCTAAGTATTTTCTCACCTTCAGTTGGCATCAGAGCTTCGGTTCTGTGTGTGCTACCACTTCACAGTGACAGTAAAGATCCATTGAGAAAAACTTTGATATATATTTGGTTGTTACTATGGCTGATAATACAATGTCTAACATTAACAACAAATATGAAGAAAGGGATAGAATCAACACTAAACCCCCTATGTTTGATGGGGAGAAATTTGATTATTGGAAAGACAGGATTAAAAGTTTTTTCCTTGGATATGATGCTGATTTATGGGATTTGGTCATAGATGGATATGTTCATCCCATTGATGGGAATGGCAAGAAATTAGATAGAAAATCTATGACAGAAGCCCAAAAGGAGGAATTTAGAAATCACCACAAGGCCAGAACAATATTGTTAAATGCAATATCTCACACTGAGTATGAAAAGATCACAAATAGAGAAATTGCATTTGATATGTTTGAGTCCTTAAAAATGACTCATGAAGGAAACTCTCAAGTCAAGGAAACAAAGGCTCTGGCTCTAATCCAGAAGTATGAAGCCTTCAAGATGGAAGACTCTGAATCTGTTGAAGCTATGTTCTCCAGATTTCAAATACTTACAGCTGGACTAAAGGTTCTGGATAAAGGATACTCTACTACTGATCATGTGAAAAAGATCATCAGAAGTTTACCTACCAGATGGAGACCTATGGTGACTGCGCTAAAAATGGCTAAAGATCTGAACAAGATCTCCTTGGAGGAACTAATCAGTTCACTAAGAAGTCATGAAATTTAACTTGAGGAAGATGAACCTCAAAAGAAAGGTAAATCAATTGCTTTAAAATCTAATAAATCTGCTAAAGCATTGCAGGTAATAGAGGAAAGCTCAGAAGAATCCTCATTTGAAGATGAAGATGAACTATCTATGATGTCCAGAAGAATAAACAAACTCTGGAAGCATAAAGGAAAGAAGTTCAGAAACTTCAGGAAGCCTGACCAAAGAAAAGAGTCTTCTGGACACAAAAGATCTGGCAAAAAGGAGGTTGTCTATTATGAATGTAAAGAACCTGGACATTACAAAAATGAATGTCCAAAGGTGCTGAAAGAAAAGCCTAAAAGAAAATATGATAAGAAGAAAAAGGTTCTAATGGCCACCTGGGATGATTCAGATACATCTGAATCTGAATCTGAGTCAGAAGAGGAATGTGCCAATTTAGCTTTGGTGGCAGACATAGAAGATCAGGAGGAAGGAACTTCAGGATCTGAATCTGACTCTGACGCTGAAGAGGTAATGGCTAAACTCACTAAAGAAGAACTTATCAAAGTGTTATCAGAAGTTCTGAAGAGCTATAACAATATTAAGCTCAAATACAAGAAGCGTCAAAGCAATCTTGTATCTGAGAATAATATTCTCAAATCAGAAGTAGCTGAGCTAAATGAAAAGAACTTAAAATTGAAAAATGATTCTGAATTAGCTCAACAAAACTCTGATTCTGAAACTGAATCTGAATGCAAAAATATTTTGGAAAAATATGATTACAGCTTTCAGAAGTTTCCTGGTAAAAGCATAGACAGAAGCAAAATGGCTTCTATGATCTATGGAGTTAGCAGAAATAATAGAAAAGGAATTGGATATAAATCTTCCTCAGGAAAGGATTTAAATCCAAAACATGTTGATAAAATTATCATCAAGAAAACTCCTTTATATTCTCACTTTAAATTTGGTCACTTGAATGATATTGAACAAACACGTTCTGAAAAGAATATTCATGTGTTTAAATCTAAGGCTAGTCAGAATAAACCTTATTTTAAAAAACAAAAGTTTAGACAAACCTTCAGAACAACTAACCCTAAAGGACCCAAGAAGATCTGGGTACCTAAAAGTAAAATAATTCATGTTGCAGATGTTCTTAGCAGCAAGGTCAGGACGCCAATCATGGTACCTGGACTCTGGATGCTTGCGACACATGACAGGAGAAAGGTCTATGTTCCAAAGTCTGGAGCTTAGATCTGGAGGTGATGTGAAATTTGGAGGGAATCAGAAGGGCAAGATCATTGGATTTGGCACTATTGGAAATGGTAAACTTCCCTCTATTACTAATGTTTTACTTGTAGAAGGATTAAAGCATAACTTATTGTCCATAAGTCAATTAAGTGACAATGGTTATGATATAACCTTTAATCAAAAATGTTGTAAAGCTATTAGTCAAAAAGATGGCTCTATCCTATTTAGTGGAAAGAGGAAAAACAACATTTATAAAATAAATCTTTCAGAACTTAAGGTTCAGAATGTTAAATGCCTCTTGTCTACTAATGAAGAGCAATGGGTCTGGCACAGAAGATTGGGGCATATTAATATGAGATGTATATCTCAGATTAATAAACTTAATCTTGTCAGAGGACTTCCTAATCTGAAGTTCACCTAAGAAGCTCTTTGTGAAGCATGTCAAAAAGGGAAGTTTTTAAAATCATCTTTTAAATCAAAAAATGTTGTTTCTACTTCCAGACCACTAGAATTACTTCATATTGATCTGTTTGGACCAGTGAAAACTGCATCCATCAAAGGCAAGAAGTATGGATTAGTCATTGTTGATGACTATAGTAGATGGACATGGGTAAAGTTCTTAAAACACAAGGATGAGTCACATTATGTGTTCTTTGACTTCTGTAAACAAGTCCAGAATGAAAAAGATTTCAAAATTATAAAAGTCAGAAGTGATCACGGTGGTGAATTTGAAAATAAATATTTTGAAAAATATTTTAATGAAAATGGCATTGCTCATGATTTTTCCTGTCCTAGAACTCCACAACAAAATGGAGTTGTAGAGAGGAAAAACAGAACTCTGCAAGAAATGGCCAGAACCATGACCAATGAGACTAATCTGGCAAAACACTTTTGGGCAGAAGCAATCAACACAGCCTGTTACATTCAGAACAGAGTGTCTGTAAGACCTCTTCTGGAGAAGACTCCATATGAACTGTGGAAGAACAGAAAGCCCAATATTTCATATTTTCATCCTTTTGGATGTATTTGCTATATGTTAAATACTAAAGAAAATCTGAACAAGTTTGATTCCAAAGCACAGAAGTGTTTCATGCTTGGATATTCTGAACGCTCTAAAGGCTACAAAGTATACAACACTAAGACACAGATTGTGGAAGAATCTATTCATGTTAGATTTGATGATAAGCTTGGCAATAAAAAGCCAAAGCAGTCTGAAAACTCTGCAGATAGAGAAGTAGTCTTCACAGACTCTGAAGGCTCAGAGGCAGACAAAGCTCAAGTGAAAGAACCAGAAGCAACGTCAGATGCCATTCCTTTAACTTCTCAGATGAACAATTTAAACATTTCTGAAGAATCAACTGTTAGAGGATCATCTTCCAGAATCAAAGCTTCTCATCCAGAGAATGTTATAATTGGAAAGAAGGATGACCCTATCAGAACAAGATCCTTTCTCAGATCATCTGAAGCATCATTATTTGGACTGGTTTCAGTAATTAAACCAACTTCTGTAGATGAAGCTCTGCAAGACAATGATTGGATTATTTCCATGCAAGAAGAGCTAAATCAATTTACCAGAAATGATGTGTGGAATTTAGTTGAAAGACCAAAAGGATTTAATATAATTGGAACTAAATTGGTCTTCAGAAATAAGCTTAATGAGAAAGGAGAAGTTGAAAGAAATAAGGCAAGGCTTGTTGCTCAAGGGTACAGTCAACAAGAAGGTATTGATTATACTAAAACTTATGCTCCAGTGGCAAGGTTAGAATCTATACGCCTTCTTATTTCATTTGCTGCACAAAATAACATCACTCTGTATCAGATGGATGTTAAAAGTGCCTTTCTAAATGGTATTATAGAAGAAGAAGTTTACGTCCACCAGCCTCCTGGTTTTGAGAGTGAAAAATTTCCAGATCATGTTTTCAAACTAAAGAAATCTCTATATGGTTTAAAACAAGCTCCCAGAGCTTGGTATGAGAGATTGGGCAATTTTCTTCTGGAGAAAAATTTCATCAGAGGCAAAGTGGACACAACACTCTTTTGTAAATCATTTAAGAAAGATATTCTAATTTTTCAAATATATGTGGATGATATCATATTTGGATCTACCAATACTATGCTGGGAAAGGAGTTTGCTCAATGTATACATGCAGAATTTGAAATGAGCATGATGGGAGAATTGAGATTCTTTTTGGGAATTCAAGTCAACCAAAATCCATAGTGCACTTACATACATCAGACCAAATATGTTAAAGAACTTCTGAAGAAATTTAACATGACTGATAGTAAGCTGGCAAAGACTCTCATGCATCCAACTAGTTCACTAGGCAAGGAAGAGGTAAGTAAGAAAGTAGATCAGAAACTCTACAGAGGTATGATAGGATCTCTTCTTTACTTAACTGCTTCTAGACCTGACATATTGTTCAGTGTATGCTTGTGTTCTAGATTCCAATCAGATCCTAGAGAATCACACTTGACAGCTGTCAAGAGGATTCTAAGGTATCTAAAAGGTACTTCTAATGTGGGTTTGTGTTACAGAAAATCTGATGATTTCAAATTAGTTGGATTCTATGATGCTGACTACGCTGGAGACAGAGTGGAAAGAAAAAGTACTTCTGGAAGTTGTCAATTTCTAGGAAGAAATCTAATCTCTTGGTACAGCAAGAAGCAACCCACAATTGCACTATCAACCACAGAAGCAGAATATATTGCTGCTGCTGGATGTAGCACGCAGATGCTCTGGATGAAAAGTCAGCTAGAAGATTATCAGATATTTGAAAGTAACATTTCTATATTCTGTGATAATACTTCTGCTATATGTTTGTCTAAAAACCCCATTTTACACTCTAAGGCAAAACATATAGAAATTAAGCATCATTTCATCAGAGACTATGTTCAGAAGGGAATTATAAATTTAGCCTTTGTTGATACAGATCATCAATGGGCAGACATTTTCACAAAACCCCTTGTTGAAGATAGATTCAAATTTATTCTGAAAAATATTGGTATGGAATTGTGTCCAGAATAATATTTTTCAGAAGCAAATTTTACAGATGCAAAAATGTTTAATGCTCTGAAGTATTTCATCTGATCATTTGTTCATTTCCTTAAATTACTTTATTTGTGTAACTCTGAACTAACAATACTCAGAGGATCTGAACGTTGGTTAACGTTTCATTTCTCAAGAGAATTCAGAAGCACATGCAAGTAAACAAGTGTCACTCTGAATCTGCAAAGGTGGCGTGTACACTATTGAAGAGACGTTTGAGGTGAAGTTTGAATAGTGAAAATCTTGATTTTCCCCCCAATTTGTCAGAATCAATTAATGCTTGAAATGATTTTTATTCTTTTTCATTAAATGTTATGTGTGAACGTGCCATTATCTGACTGTTTGTATGCCTAAGTGTTTACTATAAATATCTCATTTCTCACCACTTTCACACTTTTCACATCTCAAAACGTTTATGCATTTCTGTGTCCTTTTTTCTCTTCACAAAAACCCTAAATGTTTGACAAACTCATCTTCAATGGCAACTTCATCATCCACTGCTGCACAGTTTCAATCAACCATGGCTGCAGTTACTTCTGCAAATATGGGTGTGACTCCATATACGACACCAAAGAGAAATTTGATAACACCTGTTGACAAACTGGAGGTTCTCTGTGAATCAATGGTGGAATTTGATTCACTGGCTGAAAATGGTTTTGAGTTTCGCTTCATAATTGATGCTCAAGGATGGGTAAAATACTTTGACAGACTTTTTGGACCAGTTTACCCCCATCTGGTGAAAGAGTTCTGGATCCATGCTGCTGTATACCCTAAGTTTATCTTATCTTCTGTTCTGGGTAAAGAGATAATCATCACAGAAGATCTGATCAGAAAACTCATTGGATATGAGGAGACAGATGGAGTATCTCATCTGCCAGCTGGGTGTGTAGATATGGAAGAAGTATATGAGGAAGTGATGACTGCTGGACAGGCCTCTAATAAGTTTAAAGATCCGAAGCCTGACTACAAAATCTGGGCAAAGATTTTCATGGGATGCATTCATCACAGAAAATCTACAAACTCTCCAGATTACGTAAACAATGAACAACTCTACTTTATGTACTGCTTAAGTCAGAGCACTAAGGTAGATCTTCCCTATATTCTGTTCATGCACTTATGGAATCATATAAATGCCTCCAGAGAATCTGTGAAAGAAAAAGGTCAGAAGATTAGAACATGGATTCCCTTTGGAAGGTTAATTTCAGATCTTCTGACAGAAAATGGACTGGTGACTGCTCTATATGCTGCTGGAGTCACAGATGAACTTGAATTCATTCTTGGAAAACCTCTGAATGCAAAGAGTCTTCAGAGACTAAAAATTGTAGAAGAACTCACATCAGCACCCAAGAAGTTGAATATCACTAAACTCAGTCAGAAGAGAATCCCAGTAGAAGACTACCCTCTGTTCTTTGCTGAAGAACCAAGGGAAATAATAGTGAGTTATATTGATGCTTGCAAGGCAGATGGAACGCCCATTCCTACAGATATTCTGAAAAGAGCAAGGGAACCATTGCCTGTTGGAGGAGAAGAGATCACAAGAAAAAGAAGTCAATCAGAAGCAGAAGATGTGACTATTCAGAAGAAGCCCAAAGTTGCTGAGAAGCCTCAGAAGCTGATAAAAACGAAAGCATCTGGAGACACTCCTTCTGTTCCTGCAAAACGTATCAAGATTAAAGGTACCAAATCTTCTGTATCTTCTGTAAATAATACTGTTGTAAATGATTCAACATTTAAGTTTATTCCAAAACCACCTTCTACTCAAAAACAATCTGTTCCTGCTCCACCTCATATATTTGTTCCATCCCCATAAAAATCATCTAATCCTGTTTCCATCTCACCTATAAAACCTTCTACTACACAATCATCTGCACCAAAACCAACAACAACAAAACCACAAAATCAGACTCCACAACCAGAAAAATTAACAAAACAATCTGTACCACAACAATAACAATCAGAAAAACAACCTCAAATAGAAAAACCTATAGAACAATCTGAACAACAACCAAAACAACCAGAAAAACAATCTGAACCACAACAAGAAAAAGCATCTGAACATCCACAACAAAAACAATTTGAACCACAACCACAACAACAAGAAAAACAACCACAACCAGAAAAACCGCCATCAACCACATTTGAACCTATTGGATCTGCAAAAGTTACATCTGATCCTATTACATCAGAACCACCTGCAACTGAAC
Source organism: Lathyrus sativus (assembly GCA_963859935.3). Lineage (NCBI taxonomy): Eukaryota > Viridiplantae > Streptophyta > Magnoliopsida > Fabales > Fabaceae > Lathyrus > Lathyrus sativus. Next base: position 363,076,240 of record OZ012739.1, read on the forward strand.
CACCATCAAAACCTTCTGAAAATCCATCAGAAACAACTAACTAATCTGAAACCCATATTCCTGAGACAGAGGTTCTAAACATTACACCTCTCAAAACTGTTTTTGAAGTGTCCTCTACCTCTTACACTCCAACCTCATCATCCAATTCATCAGAATCTGATATACACCCAGATTTTTTGGTATCCCCATCTCACAGAAATTCTTAAGTAAACCAACCAGAACCCCTTGTTTCTTCTGAAGTTATTATTCCAGATCCTATTCCAACACCTAAACCATCTTCTGAAATTACCATTCCAAATCCTACCCCTGCACCCAAGCCAAGAACATCTGAGCATGTACCTTCTGCTTCGTGCAAACTATTTTCTTCTAACAAACTTCCTTCTGGTTTCACTTTGAAAAATTTCTACACCAGAATTGAACCCTCTGACACTATCACTCCTCTCAAACATAAACTTACCATCATTCTACCATTTGTGCTTCAAACATATATTAAAACAATGTCTGCAGTACCTTCATCAGATCCAAAACCATCATCTGCTATATCTGCTAAATCTGATAAACCTGTTAAATCTGCTTTCAAACCTTACTCTGATAAACCATTTGATGTGGTTTCCTATCCAACCAAAGTAAAACCAAATCTGATGAATGCTTTATCCAGATCAAAACCTGACAAATCATCTGAAATTCCATTCATACCCTACTACCCTCCTCCTCTGATCTCCATTCATAAATCCATCTTTCCACCTACTCCCCAACCCAAGCCAATAACCTTGGAAACTCTGTTACACCCAAGACCTAGACTAAATGTTAATCATTTATTTACAAGTTTTTTGCAAGAAATACAGATTTATTTAGGTTCTGTACAGAGGAAATGTTCATCAACAATGGATGCAAAGGAATCTGATGCCATTTGGAATGGCTTCATAAACAGATTCAACACTGTAGCATCAAATTTGAAGAACGTATGTTCTGATGATGCAAAGCTCAGATTTGCTGAAGCTGCTAGAAGTCTGTTCTGGACTATTAAGAGATCTGGACTATTACTTCTTACAGATGCTCCTTCATCATCAGAAGAGAATACTGAATCTGCATCTGAAGACAACCCCTTGGCTATGACTCTGATAGAACATCCTTCTGGCTCCACTGCTCCTAGCTCCAAATCCCCTATGGAAATTGACTCTGTTCAAGCTTCAGAAACCGTTCCACCTTCTTCATCTGAGATCAAGAAAGAACATCCAGATCTTGAAGATAAGATTGCAGTTCTGGAAGCTGGTCAATCAGAAATCAAGTCATGGATGGCTAAACAAGATAAGAAGTCTGAAGACATGACTCAGTGGATGTCCCAACAAGATCAGAAGAATGAAACAATGACTAAGTGGATGTCAAAATAAGAACAGTCATCTTCTGAGATCACGGATCTGTTGAAGATGCTTTTGTCAAAACACTCTTAGTTTATTTTTTTTTCTTTTGATGTTTGCATCTAATGTTTGCATATGTATTTGAATATCTTCTGATGTGTGTACTTTTGCTCTGAATGAATGAATGAATGTTTCAAAGTTTTCTCCACTTGATTTATCTCATTTATTATTTCCTTTTCTTTGTCTTTTCAAAGTTTTTTACTTTTTGCTTATGACAAAAAAGGGGGAGAAAATAGATCTGAACTGTTTAATTAAACTTCACCAAAATGAAACTTCAGACATATCAATTTTATCTAACATAAAATCTGAGTATTTCAGAACATTTGATAACTACACTCTGTAAAAGAAACTCTGAGACTCTCAGATCATTTGACAATTATCAGACTCTGACTCTAAATTATGCAAGACACTCTGACTGTCAAATGTTAAAGAATAATCAAGCTCTAACTCTGAAAAATACTCAAGACAAAAGGGAAGTTTCTATTCCTTATTTATATTTAATTCAGGGGGCGATTCATCATCTCAGGGGGAGTTATAATTATTCTATTTTTCAATTAAACAAAACTTCTGATGTTTTTGTCATCATCAAAAAGGGGGAGATTGTTAGAACACAGATTGGTTCTTAATAATATCTCTATGTTTTGATGATAACTATTAATGAAATTTTGTAATTAAGAAATATATACTCTAAAATTTGCTTAAGAGTGTTTGCTGCAGATATTAAAGTAATTATTACTCCAGAAGCAAATCAGAACTGAACATAAGAAATATGCTAGACTCTGAAGCGTCAGATGCACTCATTAGAAGATTCTGAACGCTGCCATCAGAAGATCCTGAGCGCTGCCTCCAGAAGTATCTGAAGCAGAAGCTCCAGAAAGATCTGAAGTAGAAGCTCCAGAAGAATCTGAAGCAAGTCAGAAGCATCTGAACCAAAGAAGAATTCTGTATGAAGAGTTTTCAAGCATAGTTACTAGAAAAGATTCTGAGAGTACTAAAGCTGCCAGTACTGAGGATCTAACTCAAATATGCTCTGAACTTATACATGCTAAAAGCACACCTGCTGCAAAGACTCTGATTCAGCAAAAGTCTGATCAACATCAGAAGGCTCTGAGCAAATTAGACTCTGATGATTCTTGCTGAAAATTGATGAAGAAGAATTCAAAGATTATGTCCGTTGGAATAATCCAAATGACTCTTTCCTTATTTATGCTAGACACAAGAACACAGACAAAAAAGATTTCTCTGTGCTTTCTTCTTCTAGGAAAGGTCACTTGATGTGAAGACAAAAAGGCTCAGACCTTTTGGTACACTCTTCTCAACGTGAAATACTCTTGGATCAATGTGCCTATAAAAGCAAGTCTTCAACCATCTTCTTCAGTTGACATTTTTACCTTAAAGAAATCAATATCCAAAGCTCTCATACAATTCACATTCTTTCTAGAATTAATTTCTTTGTTCTTAATATTAAGTGAAAAATCACAGTTGTGATAAAGCTTTATTAGAAGCATTTTAAACACTTGTATTTGTTATTACATTTGATTGTAAGAAAACCTTAAGAAGATCCAGTTAGAATCAATAGTTCTTGAGAAGACTTTGAACAGTTGTTCTTAGTGCTTACTATTGTAATCAGTTGATTAAATAGTGGATTAAGTCCTTGATTGAGAAAGGCAAATCACTCTAGGAAGGGTGGACAGGAGTAGTTGAGTTCAACGAACCAGGATAAAAATACTTGAGTTTTTATTTCTAAGTTTTTATCTTCATACTTATTCAACCCCCCTTCTAAGTATTTTCTCACCTTCAAAAGGAAAGGAGAAAACCTTGCTTTAGGTTGAAGAAACATGTTCCTCTTTCTTGAGAAACAAACCATGATACCTTGATCCCTTGTCTTAGAATAATGCTATGCAAAAATGATAATGAAAATGCAATGAAATATAAGCCAAACACAAGAGGAGATATGGGAAAATTTTGGGGTGTTACACTCACTAGGATCTCACAATCCTATACCTATGTACCCTCATAGTGCAATGAGAAAGTTAGAGCAATCGTAGTTTGGAAGACTACAGTTGGAATAAATGGAAGGTTGATTTGTGTTTTAAAGGAATGCGTGTTTAGGTCACATTCTAAATGCTAAAAATTGTCTTGTCTGTCGCTAGGGGAGGTTGAAACACTAGTTCATATGCGCGAAAGAAGGGACTAAACAATGTTCTTTGGAAAAATTTATTTGAGTGTAGATTGCACGGGGGAAAGAAATTAGTGTTTTGAAGAGTTTCAATCGCATGGCGTGAGAAAATAGAATTTGATGTGTTAGACATTTTGTTAGAGGTGATGATTACTTGAAGCTTAAGAAAGGATCCTCGGACCCAAGTAATTGGGAGAGTGAGTCGAAGATTCGACTCTCTCTCTTTTCAACCTTAATCGCGAAAGTGTTTTGATATAACTAAAGTATTTTAAATGGATGACGATTACTTGAAGCTTAAGAAAGACTCCTCGGACCCAAGTAATTGGGAGAATGAGTCAAAGGCTTGACTCTCTCTCTCTCTCTCTCTCTCTCTCTCTCTCTCTCTCTCTCTCTCTCTCTCTCTCTCTCTCTCTCTCTCTCTCTCTCTCTCTCTATTTCTCTTTTTCATCTATATATTGAGAAAATAGGTTTGATTTAGTTATTGTAAAAGGTTTGGTGTAGGATCGGGTTATGAAACCTTTTAGAGAAGACAATTGTTCGAGTTTAAGAAAGGCTCCTCGGGGCCAAACAATTGAGGAGAGAAATCAAAGGCTCTATTCCAACTCCTTTTTCATTTTTTATTGAAATATGGTCTAAGTATAATTAAGTTCATTAAGTTTACTTGAGAAACATGCTCGATTGTGGATCGAGGTTTGAATTTGCGTACGAAATAGTGTAAGGACTTAAACTATCGGAAGGGAGATCCTAATGAGTGTCAAGGTAAGGTCGATGGCGAGGTGAAAGCACACGACTTACAAATTGGATAAGGTTTGAAATGGTTCAAGTACTTTAGGGTTTCAGAATTGAATTAAGATACAAGGCAAGATAAAAATGATTAAGAAATTGAATTGAGTTTTAATCTTGTGCACTAGCAAAATAGGCTAGTCTTCTAAACGACCAACTAGAAGTAATTGATCGAATAGGTCTCACAATAAGAAAGCCCAGGAGTAAGCTTTGAATGTTGTGTATTGTGACCAAAAGGTTGATGGCGATGTTTAGAAAGCAGTCGACTTACAAGGTGAAAAATGGCTCGATGTTGAATCGAGAATAGATTCTAGAAATGATTTAATCGAGAATAAGAATCCAATACTCATTCTATCAATTTTTGTTATCTTATTATTTTAAAAATACAAGAAATAAAATTTAAAATATTAAAATAAAAACTAAATAGTAATAATAAAGTTTAATATAAATATTATAACTAAATTAAAATAATTATTTAAATAAAAAAAGAATTAAAATCGAATAAAAGTCAAATGCGAAAGTATCCTAAAAATAAAGATGAGCATATCAAAATTATCAGCGCAGAATAAACGACTCGGAAAAATACAGTATTTGGTTAGATTTGAAAATAATTTTGACTATTTAAAAGGCTCAGTTGATGGAAAAAAATGCGACCATAAAATGGCTAAAAAATTAAAATAAGCACACCAGGTTAAACAACGTGAAACATAGATCAAGAATACTAGCTTCTGTAAGCTTAAATTCGAAACTTTACAATCATTGATTTTTTTTTTATATTTGAGAATTAATTTAATCAGTTCGTCTGTACTACCCATAATTCATTCTGGCTGACCATTTTAAGCGTTATTCATGCTGAAAAACAAGTTATGTTATACAAGCAATGCAAATTGAAAATAAAGTCAAACAAATGAAATTTTGAAAAAGGTAGGACAAATTTGGGGTATGACAGTATGGTATGAAAGATGTTGTTAGAGCGTCAAAGTGATTGTCTTGTTTGGTTTGTAGCTAGGTAAAATGGCTTGTATTCTATGATTGGGGGATTGGTGTGTTAGGCCATTAGATTACATGTCTAAGTAAGGATCGGTTGCTTGTATAATCTTTTCGTAAGCTTGTTTAGGTTTCGTTAGCGAGTATTTCTAGGTTCATCATTCTTTTGTAATTTACGTTGAATATCTAATGTACTCCTTATTATTTACTCCATCTGTCTCAAATTATAAGTCACTTTGCCAAAAAAAATTTGTTCCAAATTATAAGTCACATTACAATTCCAATGCAACATTCATGATTTTTTTCTAACATACCCTCTATCATTTATTACTATTTCTTCTTCTAATTCTTTAAATTTATCTTTCATCTATAATAAATGAAGGAAAATATTGTAAAGTCATGTATAATTTCTCTTTTCTATACAACAATAATTATGTTTTTTAATCTATAATATAAGAAAAGTTGATGTTACGGAAAAGTCTATATCGCCCTTCCTTTAAATTGTGCCACCACATCATTTTGAGGGCAAATTGTGTCTAAATAATACTTTTTCCAACCAATTCCATTTTGCAAAGGATATAGTTAGCTTTTTCTATGTATATGTGATACATAATTACATTTTCTAGATGTTTATGTTGCAAAGTAACTATAAGAAATGATAAAGTAAATTATTTGTCTTTCCCAAGTCAATTAATACCATTCAGTATGTCACATCATCCTGTAAACTATTTGTTTCTCTCTCCCTTTCATTTTGCCATTTGTTATGTCTCTCTCCTCTCTGTATAATCTGGCGTGTGTGAAGAACCCTTTCATTTTGCATATTGGTTCGTTTCGGTCTTCTTGCTATCATCTAGTGTGTGTATGTGTGTGAAGAAAAAAATCAAGATCAACAAGCTTCGTTGTCTTCTCCGATTCTGCTTCATTGAAGGTGAGGTTTAATGATTTGAGAGGAACATGCAAAAAATTTGATGTTTCCTTTACTTCACCATTTATATTTCTTCATCTCTTGCATGTTATTCAGATATATGCAAGGTTTTCAGGTTTGACTTGATGTCAATGGTATTCAGGTTATCAATACCCATTTGGTTGTATTTTGTGTATGTCTATCATATTAGGATGTTTACACAACTGAGTTCTTATAAACCTACATTTTATGCACTGATTTCACATCATTGTAGTTGGTATATGAAGTTCTTAAATGAACAACCAAGCTATTTATGAAATAAATTAAAGAACAATATTATTTGTTTATCATCTTCATATTGAGGATAATGTTACCTTTTGAAAATACATGATATTAATACCAACTGTTTTACTTTTATTATATTTTGTTAACTTATGTTATGTTTTTGTTTATTATTGTTGTGTTAGAAGTTTTGAGACTTTATTTTAACAAATTTTTATGGTGTTTACATGTTTTTAACCTAAAATGATTTGTGCTTGTGCTTAAATATGAAGGTTGAAAGTGATGACAAGGCCACTTGAAAGGTTAGCTGATATTAATGATACAAAAAAGCTTTGGAAGATTGCAATAAAAGTTCACCACAAATGGGTTGTAATCTCTAACAACAAAGAGCACATAGAGCTTATATTTGTTGATGCTGAGGTAAGTGTGAATGGTTGAGTTTGATATAAATTCATTTTGAGATTACCTATAACATAAGATAAAGTTTAATGGATTTGTAGGGCACAAATGTTCATGTCATAGTACCACCCGCGTTGAAAGCAACATTTGATGTTGTTTTATTGGTTAACAACACTTATACTGTGACAAATTCCATGCCTCAAGTAAATGATCTTGTGTTCGAGACCTTAGAACATCCATTTATTATCAGATTTACCCATGGAACTCGTGTGTCTGATATCAACAAACATGAAATACCTGCTAAGAAGTTGAAGTTGAAGTCGTTTGGAGAAATGATATATGGGAATTGGATGAATGATTTATTAATATGTGAATTATTTTGCACCAATAATATTGATGTTTTAGTTGTATTTAATATGAATATGTTGACTAATAAACCTTTTTTCGGTAGATATTATTGGAGTTGCGGAAGAGATTGGCTATACGCAGATGAGTGCTGGCAAGAAACAACATGTGAATCTAATTTTAAGAGACTTTGTGTTGGTTTTCTCCATTACACTAATAGTTAGTTGTTATGCTTTAACTATAATCCTAAGAGTTGAGTTCAAGTTTTGTTTAATGTATTATTTTAACATATGAAATAATGACACTTTGACTTGTACTCTTTGGGAGACATATGCTTTGAAGTTCATGACATATGTGCAAAATAACACATAATGTGTTCCTACAATAATATCTTTACAATATGCGAAGGTGAAAGCCGAAGGTATAAGTAGTATTAACATTTCATTTATTGTATTTAGTCATATTACATTATGCTATACTTAATAATAAAATATTGTTTTTATAGGGAAGTATCCGCTTTCTGTATCGAACACGTACAACATCACAAATCTCCTCAATAATGATGACGTTCCAGATATAGTTGAATTTTGAAAAAGGTAATATAATCAATGTACAAGTACTTTAGAACAATGTTATTTTTATTTTTTGTTATTGTTTGGTTTTTAAATCAACCAAATGACATCAGAATGAGCATTTTATTGATTGGTTTGAAAGTCTTTCGAAGGACTGCAACATTGGAAGCTCAAGTCTACTCATGTGCGCACAATCTAATGTGTGGTCACAAAACTCAATTGGTTCTCAAATTACTTCATATGACAAGTTCATGTCAAATTCTATCCCTATTTGTCTACGAGATCTTATTAACCTTCATGCTGCAAGTATCTTATGGTTGACTTTAAATTATCATTTTGCTTATCTAATTAACCCCCATCTGTCACATGAATCAGGTCGCATTGTGTGTAACCATATCAACCACAAAGAAACTGCAAATGGTTGGTACTATCAGGCATACTGCAAATGTCCTAAAGTAGTTAAGGGAAAGGCTCCTCCTTTCATATGTGTTGATGGTCATTCAACATAGATAGAGATTTATAGGTATTATGTTAGCATTACTTATTTAAATTTCATCAGTTATTTCAAACTACTTTGTTATGATAAGTTCAAATGTTATAGGTATAAAATTGAGATTGCTGTTGTTGATAATGGTAGTTCAACAATTTTTGTATTTTGGGATCGTGAATGTAACGAATTGTTAGAAATATCTGCTTCGCAACTCCGCAAAACAATGATTAAGGTATGCTTAAATGGTTGTGATAATTGCAATATCGAAGTCATTTGAAATGGCATATATGTTAATGTTATTTTAATTTCAAATAGGCTGGTATTGAAGATCCACTTGATTTTCCATTGGACCTTGATGAAATTAATTGGTTATGAATTTGCATTCAAAGTTAAATGGCAACCTAGTATTTATCGTGAAAATTAGTAAATAACCAATGGTCTTCCAAATCGAAAAGGAATTTGGTTACTTATAGGATCGACCATACTGATCCTAGGACATGTGGTAGCAAATCTTAAAATAAAGTTGGAAAATGGTGAATACTTGACATTATTCATGATCTAAAAGTTAACAACTTTAAAATTTCAAAGAAAGTAAATTGCAGAAACTTAACCAAAAAGCAAGTAAATACATTGAAAGTAACTTGGGCAATAAAGAAGATAAACTTGTGGGTAAAAAGATAAAACTTGAATTAAAGTGTAAAGATATGGTGTTTCATCAAACGTACATTTTCTCAACACAGAGTTTTCTCTGCACACGGGTAGTTTGAGTAATTCTAGAGATTTTATACAACTTCGAACACACAAAATCCTAACGCTGAGAGTTTCTATTTATAATGATCGAAATAACTGCCCTAAGGATCTTCCTACAAAAATAAGACAAGTGGCGCTCGACATGTCTTCTTTTCTTGAAAATGCTCCACGTGTCTCTTTCAAAAATCCGGATAAGAACAAAGTTCACACCTTTATTTGAATTCAAATCTTACGTTGAAAACACCATAAGTAATTCTCTGTCGAATCAACTTTCAAGATTAGAATATTTTCCTAAATTCGTTCAGCATATTCTCCTTGTACAAAAAAGGTGACTTCGACTAAAAACAACCAGGTTTCACAATTTTGTTGAAGCTTCTCACAACTTCATATAAATTGTTTTTCTTTATTGTTTCCATTAATCAAACTAGGTGTCAAATTTAGGAGATAACAAATTGCCCCCCAAAAATTTCATATTCGACATCACTGAAGAAAAAGACATTTTTTGATAGTCTTATTTGACGCCTCAAATGATCCACGTGCGATTCAACATATCTGATGAATCAATGTTATAAAAAATTTCTCCTTCTTTAACACGCCTATGATGTCATGGTCATGATTGCACTTTTCTAAAATGTCCCCTCAACCAACGTGAGAATCTTTGTCATCATCACGCCTCCTAGACCCTAGGAGATCATGGGGCTAGGCATTAACTGCCACCATTTCATCAAGGATAGTGGGAAGAACATGTGTCCCACTCTAATTTTAACCATTAATGCCATCTTAGAACTGTTACCACTTCCATCCTTATAAATACTCCCTTTCTCATTTCTTTTCATTTTTTACGTTTTCTGAACTCTCATCTTCATAATCTTCTTCTACCTCAAAAAACCCAGTTATTCCCTCTTCGCATTTCAACAATGGTTTCATCAACCCGATCCACCAAAGATGACAACGAAGCTACTAAAGAATCCACTAAGCCTATGAAGGTCCCTAAGAAGATTTCTCAGCTTCCTCCATTTGACAAGATCACTGGTCCAACTATGGTGGGAAATCAACAATATCTGCCTGAACCACTTGCTGAGGAAAAGAGAAGAATTTATGACTCACAAGTACTCATTCCTCTCACTATTGTTGGTAATCCTTTGGTTTTATTAGGTCCTTTATCTGATGTTAATGCTGATTCTAGCAAACTTAAAGATCTCTTTCCAACTTACTATAAATACAAACACATAGGTCATGTCAGAAAACCTAGGGCTAGTAATGAGGACCTCAATCCCGCTAATCAGAGCAACCCTCCAACTGAAGAGGCAATTGACCTTAGGTACATGAATAATTTTAGGGTATTTTGAGCAAGCCCATCTTTTAAGGATCCCTCTGATTATCTAGGATGGCTAGAGAAATTGGAAAAAACAAACTTCAAAATCTGGAAAGACATGGGCATCTTTGATTTGATTATGATGTCGAAAGTAGGCTCTGACTATTGTTCGAACATGCTTGTCTCTTCCTTGTTCTTTTAGGACAACACCCATTACACTCTCCATCTTTCTTGTGGAATGATGACCCCCACCTTATTTGACGTAGTTGCTATCGCAGAGCTCAAACCGACTGGCAACACATATGAGTCCGACTACATGTCTGATGATAGCATAAAATTTTCAACTTCTAGGGCAACATATTCGACCCACATAGCACATTACCATGACAAAGGTGTAGAGGAGGTATCTAATGTAGAGCACATAGCTTTTTTAGCATTATGGTTGTCTCATGGTGTCTTCTATTCGAAGTCGCTTCAAGTAGCTAGGAAATTCTTAACCATGGCGAACCAACTTTATTCTGGCCATAATCTATGTTTGAGCAAACCGATTTTGGCCAGTCTTTATGAATCTATGAGCGAAGGTGTTACCCAACATAAATGTCTAGGGGACAAAGGGAATCTCCTCCTCCCTGAGCCTTTCTAGCTTCTGCAACTGTGGCTGAATGCTTCATTCGATACTTGCATTCCTTACAAAAATATGATAAATGGAGATGCCGACGAAGTAAAGAATAGGAGAGTCGGAGGCCTACGCTTGGCCAAGTTAACTCATAGCGACGAAGGTCGACCTATTCAACAAACCTTCACTAGCTATATCATGATGTTTGCCAAACGCTACGACTTCTCATCAAACATGGCTCCCTTTACTGCAAGGAAATATGGTCCTAAATGGTTCACCAGGCCATTTCTAGCTCCGTTGAAAGCCCAAGAAACGGAGTCTATTGCAATCTGGGAAGATTTCCTAACTCCCAGGGTTTTAACCCTCAGATTCAATATTTCGAATAGTTTGGTTACCTTGATTGCTTATCAGTCCAATCTTGCCGCTCGACAGTTTAACTTAGCTCAAGTCTTACCCAAACCTTTTTATGAGAAGAAAAACCATCTCCTCCTTTATAATGCAGCCCACACTAAAGCTGTGACTATTAAAAAAAATTGCTCGGTACGCTGGTCGAACACAACTTCCTCCTGTTGCTTTCGAAGTAAGCTTTCTCTATACCCAGTAGTTTGATGAATGGTGGAAAGCTTACTATGCTGAACAATTTTTTGACGTGGTTGCTTTTACTCAGCATATTAACAAGGATTTCCTCTCTGTGCAAGAAAGGGTTAAGAAAGGTACTTTAACGCATAATAAGGAAATCCAAGCATTCCAGAAATACTTTGAAACTACATTTAGACCTAATGATATTGGTCGAACCGTCTGCGAAGCGGATGTTACTTTAAAGGAATTTTTTAAAGAAAATGGAGAATCTAAAGATCCCTTTGGACATTCCTCCCGAGAAACAATACGAAACGACTTTTAACATGTATCCTCCTAAATTTCCTCGACTGCCCAGTGCTGACTTTAGGGTGGCCCTTAACCCTCCATTCCCATACTGGTTCGTCTGTGGGGATTTTTATAAAAATCATTCAACAAGAATCACGAAAGCGTTCTCAGCGGGTGGTTGCAACTAAGCACTGTCATACCCTAAATTTGTCTTACTCGTGTATAGCTTTCATTTGTACATATGTCTATCAACCATTATTCAAAAATCCAAAAAAAATATATGTTACTCTTGCTAGGTTGAATTAAATGGAATCAAATTTCATTTAATGATTAGCAGGGAAGGAACAAACTGCAGTATGTGTTGAGGTTCATTTATGGTTTTGACTTATCTGGTTAGTCAGGCCAGGATTAGTTTCAAGATCAAGGCCAGGGTGCATTAATTCAGGCGTGTAGGTTTAAGGATTTAATTAGGGTTTTATACGGTGTTTTGAAATTCACATCTCAATTCATAATTTCTCTAATCAAGAAAGTTTACAGTAAACCTTTGATTCATCGGTGATTTAAATGGCATTAATTCAAGATGATTCCATATTGATTCAATGGTTCTAATTTTTTCAAGGTTGAGATTGAGTTATGGATTTTCCTAGGGATGATTCAAGTTTTATTTCAAGCTCAAGATGGGTGAAATGTGGTTTTTTAAACCTTTGGGTCAAATCTTAGAATTTCAATATCATGAATCAAATGTGTTCATAGTTAAACATGGTTCAAATGCAAGTGGAGGTGCAAATAGAATTATTTTTATAAGCCCATTATGCTACAAGGTCAAACAATTTTATAAAAAAGAGAGGAATTCTATAAAGCCCAATTCCATGTCAAAAGAAACCATCTACACAATCCAAAAAAAACATAAACAATAAGTATCTATAAGCCCAAGATGAAATAAGCTTCCAGCCATGTTACATTTTTGTTCATACAAAAAAAAACAATAATCTAAAATTCATCATAATACATGGCCACATGAGCCTCATGTAACACCCCTTTCTATACCCCTAAATAAACAATAAATCATTTAAGCACATATTAAAATTTCATCATTGTTGCACCCTAAAATTTGCTCAACCTTATTCACTTGGTTTATGTTTCAATATCATTAGCATTTGCATATAGAGTCATGTACATAGGTTATTCATCTGCATAGCATAAGCATAGCAAGTCATTCAACAGGAGACCAAGCATTATTCTCATCTCTAGAGGCCTATCAATAGGTTATTATCTTGATTCAATCTCATTCAAGTCATCAGAAAGAATGGGGAAGCTATCAAGTCAATGGATCAAGCAGTTCATCTACCTCCTAACTGAGAGTGTCTGAGGACCAACAAGGAAAGTATGAGTTGTGAATTGAAGGCATGGAGAGTATGTGGACATCATGGGATACTTAGAAAGTCATTTGGATAAGGAGACAAGTCATTGGTGTAGTCACAAGAGTTGTGAATGAAGACAGTCAATTAGGGTTTCATCTGGGTCAACCCTGGGTCAACCCTAGGTCAAAGGATTGATTGAAAGGCATTGAGGGCTATTGAAGAGATGTGGGGTTCATAATTTGACATGGAGAATAAGGATATGATGGTATGCTAAGAAGAATTCAAGAGAAATCAAGGAGAAGAGGAGTTTCTAAATTAGGGTTTCTGTGTAAAATCCCCTAATTTAGGTCAAATTTCCAAGCAAGATAAGTCAAAATTAAAGCTTCAAATGGATCCTTGGCCAACATGGAACTTGTAGAGGATCTCAAGACCTTTAATTTGAGTGGTGGAAGACATCAAGGAGATTTATAGAACTCAAGTTATGGTCCTTGCAAGTTACAGGTCATCTGAGGTATCTGAAATTTTGTCTGTGAAAGTGACTTGGCTTCCAAGAAATATTTGCCCCTCAAGGAGATTTCAAATGAATTTCTGGTAAACATAAGAGTTGTTCCTCATTGTCTTAGCTTTCTAGAATGGTATAGTATGCCTTCATATGATTTGTGGAACTCTACTTATGGTCTTGGCAAGCAAAGGGTATTTTGGTCATCTGAGAATTACAGGTCATTTTAACTTATGCCCAAAACTCATACAAGGAAGCTTCAAATGGAAAACTTTACAACATAAAACTTGTTCCAAATGACATTTTGAGTCTATAAAAGTGACCATGAGATATTGGAAAGATTCATAGCACAAGGTTTCAAAATTGTTGGATTTAATGAATAAAGATGGACTTAAAAATGAGATTTTTCATATCTTGGCCAAATGAAGCAAAATTATAGGTCATTTTGAATGGAAATATCATTTTAAAGACATTGGCTAAAGTAGAATTTTGAGCTTAGTTCACATTTTGGGAGTTATCCATGGTTACTTGTAATGGAAGATACATAAACCAAATCCAAGGGAAATTGTGCAAGGGAAGCTTCTCCAAGCTTCTAGGAGTTTCTAACTTCATGTATATATTGATATGAGATGGTTCATGCCATGGTTGGTGATTACATTTTCTCAAAACCCCAAGTTTCATTCACTTTCTCCATTTTGCAAAAGTATCTCAAACTCTCTCAAATCTCCATCAATTCTCACACTTCTTGACCTGAACTTCATCACCATCATCCATAGATTACAATTCTCATAAGAATTTGGCTGAATCAATCAAGGATAGTGCCATACAAGTTTCATCATTCAAGGTGCAAGAAATTGGAATCACATGATACAAGAAGTTTGAGTCAAGATCCTTGCATACAGAATCCAAGTGGTAGTGTGTGGATCAGTTTCAAGTCCCTGCAAGCATTGATTCAAGGGTTTCCATAGTTGTATCTCCATTTTAAACCAGGTTGGTATCTCTGCTCGATTTGCATAGTTTAGTCAGTATGATAGGGTTTTGTTAGCTTAGACTGGTTAAGTTAGGTTAGATGATGATTTTCACAGAGTTTGGAGAGGTTTAATGGAGATCATCAATGGTGCACTAATTCTGTTGGAGCTTAGAACATCAAGAATAATGAGAGATAATCTTAGATTAGGTGCTTAGAATGATCAGTGAAAGATGTAGGTTATGCTAGGGTAAAGATTGGCAAGGTTTGGTATGGATGATGACAGGTGTTCATGGTGGATTCTCTCTGTTACCTCTATCGGGTTTGCTTCTTGAGTGAGTTTCAGAAAGAGATAATGGTATGGTTGTGTAGAGGGAAGAAAATGGCTCGTTTTTGTTTTTTGTAGCTTGTGATTTCATGGTGAATGGAGAGAGCACGAAGAGATGGAAGGTGCATGCATGGGGGTTGGTTTTCTGAAACCCTAGATGATCCATTGGGGACGATGATCAACAGCCGTGAGATCTCTTGTTTGACTCTGACTTTGAATCTAATCCAACGGCCGTGGTTTGAAGTTGATAACGGAGGGAACTTAAAATGGTGCAACGCACCGTTTCATTAAAACCTCTTCAATGGGCTCAGATTTTATTACTTTTCGTACCCTCCCAATAAGGCCCAAACCTAAAATGAATTGGAAATGTTGATATTTGCACCGCTCTCGTTTTTTTTTATTTTTTGGTGGTTTCTGATTGCTTCATGGGCCTAGTGATTCTTGATATTCACACCTCCCCGCTGGTGGCCCACCTGAGATTATAACTGAGCGCTACTGCTATTCTCACCCCTCCCAATTAAATTCTTTATTTTGTCATTTTTATTTCCTTTAATATTTTTTGCACCTTGAAAAAATCATAAAAAATAGGAAAATGCATATTTTAAATTGATTCTTTTTGCATTAATTTCTTCAAAGAGTCTAGAAAATTATAAAAAATAAAAATTGCATTTTATTTTTCATTTGATATTTTTCCCATATTTTCCAAATAAATGCATATTTTAAGTGTTTCATTTCATACATGAATTTGATAAATTTTGTTCTAATAGTTGCTTTAATATTTTTCACCCATTCTTTTTAGATTGATTAGTAGACATTGTTATCTTGTATATGCAATTTAGTTCACTTTTTTAGGACTTAATTTTAGGTGATTAGTTTAGGTGAAAACAACATGAACAAAATTAGGGTTTTAAATCAACTTAGGTGAGATAGTTTGATTCTTTTAGGAATTTTCATTTGATTTTTGGGGTACGGAATATAGGGGCTATGGGTATAGGATAGATCCCCTTAGAAATCACTAGGATTCCCCTACTGCTATTGGTATATTACTGTCTATATTGGATTGATTGGTGTGGTGTGCCCTCTGGGGATTATTGTTTGTCTGTGTGGGTATTGGGATTGCTTGGGGATTGGGGAAGCTGAAGACTTGTGATGTTGAAGCCATTGGAGGTCCAGAGACTGAAGACCAACTTCCAGAGTTGAAGAGGAGATTCCTGCTAGCAGCTGTTGAGGAGATTAGGGTTTAGGAGCTAGGCAGAGCTCTAGATTAGAAAGTTTGTTTCTCAAACATGGAATGCCTTGTCTGCATCCATCCTTTCCCTATGATTCAAAGTCTCTTTCAAATATCCACCTCCTCCCTTTGGAAGGATCAGTGAATATATTTGAAAGATAGAACTCTTGAGGGGAAACTTTCTGTTTAATGTTAACAGTTGATGAACCACCCTTGGTAGGTAATTAACTGTCTAACATTCATTCACTTCATCTGGTTGATTGATATTCCTCCTGGAGCCTGAGACTTGAAGAAAAGCCATTGTAGATGGAAGACTGATGATCAAGACCTTGCTTGAAAGCTGTGGAGATGGAGATTGATGCTTGCTGAAGCTTGTAGCTGATTGGAGATGACTTGGAGATAGGTGCTGATGCAGAGCTGCTGTGGTTGTTTATTTTTAGTTGTTATTCATTCTTGATGTATTGATTGGTTTTCTGGATTGTATTGTTTGCTGTTTACCCTGTTGGGTTGAAAGTGAATCCTATTCACTTTTGCCTATTGTTTTCTAGGTTCGAGGTTGAGTGGGACTCCCTTGCCTCGCTTGTATTGCTGCATCCATGCATTTTACTGCTTCTGTATATATGCTATTGCTTCTGTTTCCGTCTATTCCCTTAGGATCTCTGTTTCTCTCTGTGCAAGAGAGGAACATGATAGACACTAGGCCTTAACCCATGCATGATAACATTAGGTTAGTTTGATTCCCTTCGCAACCGTAGGTTAGAGTTCTGTCTCTTCTTTCTCAAAACAAACAGAAAAACACAATAAGATTTCAAACACAATAAAAGACACTTCTTCCGTAAAAGAATGTGAACTCATCAAGACGTCATTTTTGTCCGCCGAGACTGTTAATCAGAAAAACCTTTCTTCAGAAGGAATAAAATCAACCAAGACAAGCTTGTGTCGTACGTGGCCCGAACTACGTTTGCTCTGATCTTCCATGCTGTGTGGAAGTACGTAGGCATAGGATGCGATATCCTAGCGAGCAACCTTCCCCTCCTTTCCCGTAGGTAGGCGAACTACGTTGACTCTGATTTCTCGTTCCAGACGGGAATACGTAGGCATAAAGTGCGATACTTTGCCGAGTCATTTTATTTTCTTTTTAACCCTTAACCTGTAATTTAGATAGAATAACAATCCATGCCCGAAAACAAGCGTGGATCCCGTCGAGTACGACGGACGTGAGGGGTGCTAATACCTTCCCCTTGCGTAACCGACTCCCGAATCCAGGTTTTGGTTGCGACGACCATACCTTTCCCGTGTTGTGCGAGGTTTACTCTGAGCGTTTCCTTTCCCTCCGTTGGGATAAATAACGCACGGTGGCGACTCTTCTGTTCAGCCGGCGCCGATTTTCGCAGTAGCGACAATCATAGTATAAAAACATGGTATAAAAGAGGTATGTAACATAACACACAAAGTTGAAAAATACAACACCTGCTCTATAAAAGACATGCAACAGTGGGGTAGCTTCAATAGAGGAACTTAGTCCTTACACCCACATCTCAATATTTAGAATTAAAAACGGAAAATCTAAAAATTGAAACATTCTAAACATGTAATCATATAAATAAATATCATCCAGTTTGATTCACCACATCATTCAAGTTTACATAAACATTTGTCAGCAGATACGTATACAAATGTATCACAAAAGAATGCTATACAATCCTAACTACCCGATGCTACATATCAGAGCTAACCGACCAAAAGAATGAATCTATACTTCACAAAAGACCTCCAACAACCTAATCTGCAATGCCTCATAGAGCATTATAAAACAACAGAAGGGGGAGAAATATTATCATAATAATCAATGCATATATTATATACATATATATACAAGCATAGAATACACACATTCCGCATTTCTCACCATAATTCATTATCATCATCATATACATCACAATATATGTATAACCAAATATGGATAATCACCAACATGTTTCATCATGTGCACATCCATAATTCTCATCAATCCACATAACATACACATATGCATACATTCACACAACATTTATCTCTATGCCATGTGAATCAATGCAACTCAATGCAACTCATGCCATGTGGTACCAACACTTCTTATCATTTTTCGGTTATTACATTTAAACCGGGTCCATCCTCTAGACCGATAACAACAAAAACCCGTCCTCTAAGCTTTCAAACCCACTATTCTAGGTTTGGGACAAGTCACTAGTCTCCATGAAACTAGCAATCATTGCCTCTTGACCAAATGATGCGTATGCAATCAACAACCAAATGCACTTAAGACCGTTCTCGCATCTTAATCTCATGCATTCTCAAATAATTCATCATAAAAGAATTATAACATGATTGCACACTCACACATCATATCAAAGTATTCATACTTTCAACATCATCACATTCATCAAGCAATGCGCACATATTCACAATATGTTCTCATGCATTATTCACAATATTGCATACAATCAATATGCATTCACAATCCAATACCATCACCATATTTATCAAACAATGCATACATATTCATAATATGTTCTCATGCATTATTCACAATATTGCATACAATCAATATGCATTCACATCATCGTGCCAAACGGCAACAAACTTCATCACAAATCATCATGCATTTTTAATCAATTCAAACAATGCACATATTTGTCAAAGAAACCACATTCCACAATCTAGGATTCACGGCATACGACTACCCACAACATATATCTAACAGCTCACAATTACTCATTTCAGATCAAGATTGAACATAATCGAACCAAACAATCAACATTGGATGGAATCACAGAGAAATGAGAATACTGTCACGCTCGCTGGCTTGCTCGCCTAGCGAGTTCCTAGCGAACACTCGCTACCAGTTCGCCTAGCGAACAAGCTCGCGAAGGCAAACAAAAGCTACTGTAAGGCTTCGCTACCTACTCGTTGGGGCTTCGCCTAGCGAACCCCTCGCTACCTCTCTCGCTACCAGTGAAGAGATTCAATTACATTTTGTCCAAGTCTGGGACCACTCGCTACTAGCTCGCTACAGCGAACCCTCACGACCTGCTCGCCTAGCGAAGGTGCTAGCAAACGTCTGGGATGTTCAAAACCCCACTGTCCACAATCACCAAAACCTCACAAAATCAACCGATTCAATTCCAACGAATTACAATAGTCTTAGCCTAACATTTCTCGACTAATCTACACCATTTAATCCAATTTCTAACCGTTCAAACATCGATTCTATCGATTAAATCCATTTCTTCCCTAGAATGGAAAAAGATGGGAAAACCTCCAACAAATCCAAACAAACACATACATAAACATCGATAAGATAACAACATTTCACACCCTTACCTTGATTAAATCGAAAGCTAGAAGTTGTTCTTGAGCTTCCCAAGCTTTTCCTTCTTCTCCTTCTCTTTTCTCCTCTTCCTCTTTCTTTCTCTTCTCTTTCTCTTATGTTTCTATTATTTCCTTTTCCTTCCACTTTTCCTTAGATGTCTTTCTATTCTATTTCCTTCCATTATATTTCTCCTCTCAAATATCTACCAATAATTTCAATAATTAAAATCATCCAAATAAATCAATTAATTAATATGAATAATTAATTATTGAAAATTGGGCTGTTACAACCCTCCCCCACTTTAGGAATTTTCGTCCTCGAAAATGTTACCTGATTCAAACAGCTCTGGATAAGACTCCCTCATCTGACTCTCAAGTTCCCAAGTCACATTTCCACCAGCCGGTCCTCCCCAAGCGACCTTCACCAAAGCAATCTTTTTACCTCGAAGTTGCTTCAACTCCCGATCGTCTATCCGCATAGGTGATGTCTCCACAGTCAGGTTATCTCTCAACTGCACATCATCTACTTGGACTACGTGAGACGGATTCGCAATGTATTTCCTCAACTGAGATACATGGAACATGTCATGGAGATTAGCAAGCGACGGTGGTAAAGCAACACGATAGGCTACCTCTCCTATCCTATGCAAAATCTGATAAGGACCAATAAAACGCGCTGTCAACTTACGCGAATTCAATGCCCTACCAACACCAGTCATAGGAGTGACTCGAAGAAACACATGATCTCCTTCCTGAAATTCAAGTGTTTTCCTCCTCTTGTCATGATAACTCTTTTGACGACTCTGAGAAATCTTTATCTTCTCTTGAATCATCTTAATCTTATCGGTAGTCTACTGGACTATCTCGGGTACAACCACAGAACTCTCTCCCGACTCATACCAACACAATGGCGTCCTACACCATCTACCGTACAATGCTTCAAACGGTGCCATACCAATACTCGAATGAAAACTATTGTTGTAAGTAAATTCAATCAAAGGTAAGTAGCTATCTCAAGCTCCTCCCTTCTCCAATATACAAGCTCTCAAAAGATCCTCAAGTGACTGAATCGTCTTCTTAGTCTGACCATCGGTCTGTGGATGATAAGCTGAACTCAAATGCAACTTTGTACCCAAAGCACTTTGCAAACTTTCCCAAAATCTCGAAGTAAACCTCGGATCTCTATCTAACACAATGCTAGACGGAATACCATGCAAATTGACAATCCTTTCAATGTACAACTTTTCCAATCTCTCTAACGGGTAATCCATTCGCATAGGAATAAAGTGAGCAGATTTGGTCAATCTATCCACAATAACCCAAATAGCTTCAAAATTACTCAACGTCCTAGGTAAACCAGACACAAAATCCATAGAAATGCTATCCCATTTCCACTCAGGAATAAACAACGGTTTCATCAAGCCCGACGGTTTCTGATGCTCAATCTTTGACTTCTGACAAGTCAAACAAGTATACACAAACTCGGCAATATCCTTCTTCATACGAGGCCACCAAAATACTTTCCTCAGATCTTGATACATCTTAGTAGCACCCGGATGCACACTCAACCCACTATGATGTCCTTCTTCAAGAATACTCTTCTTCAGCTCAACAACATCAGGAACACAAACTCTATCACGACACCTCATGATATCATTTTCATCAATCCGAAATTCACCACCTTGACCTTGATTGATCAAAGTCAACCGATCAACTAAACCCAAATCAGACTTTTGTCCTTCTCGAATCTCGTCAACAATACCACTAGTAAGCTTTAACATACCCATCTTAACTCCGTAAGAAGTCTTCTCACACACCAAACTCAAATCACGAAATTGCTCAATCAATTCCAACTCTTTCACCATCATCATCGACATATGCAACGATTTCCTACTCAATGCATCAGCTACCACATTCACTTTACCCGGATGGTAATTAAAACCAAAATCATAATCCTTCAGAAGTTCTAACCATCTCCTCTGTCTTGCATTCAATTCTTTCTGATTGAAGAGATACTTCAAACTCTTATGATCACAAAATACCTCAAATCTCGAACCAAACAAATAATGCCTCCAAAGCTTCAGCACAAATACAACGGCGGCCAACTCTAGGTCATGTGTCGGATAATTCTTCTCATGCACTTTGAGTTGCCTCGAAGCATAAGCCACAACTTGTTTATCTTACATCAACACACCTCCCAAACCCATCAAAGAAGCGTCACAATACACAACAAACGGTTCGGCCGGATTTGGCAAAATCAAAACAGGAGCTGTCGTCAATCTTCTCTTAAGCTCTTGAAAACTTCCTTCACACTTTGCATTCCAAACAAAAGCTTGACTTTTCCTAGTCAACTGCGTCAACGGCAATGATAACTTGGCAAATCCTTCAATGAATTTTCGATAATAATCTGCCAAACCAAGAAAACTTCTAATCTCAAAAACTGATTTCGGAGTCTCCCATTGCGATACCGTTTTAACCTTCGACGGATCAATTGCAATACCTCTACTCAAAATCAAATGACCAAGGAAACTCACTTCCCTCAACCAAAATTCACACTTAAAAAGTTTAGCATACAATTGCTTCTCTTTCAACACAGATAACACAATCCTCAGATGCTCGACATGTTCTTCTTCACTCTTAGAATAAATCAAAATATCATCAATGAACACCACCACAAACTTGTCCAAACAATGGTGGAAAATCCTATTCATGTACTCCATAAATACACCTGGTGCATTAGTCACACCAAATGGCATCATAAAATACTCATAATGTCCATACCTCGTTCTAAAGGCAGTGTTCTGAATATCCTCAGCCTTCACACGAATCTGATGATACCTAGATCTCAAATCTATCTTACTAAACACACTCGCACCAACCAACTGATCCATCAAATCATCAATCCTCGGAAGTGGGTACTTATTCTTGATAGTCACCTTGTTCAATTGTCTGTAGTCCATACAGAGTCTCATAGAACCTTCTTTCTTCTTAACCAACAACACTGGTGCACCCCACAGTGACACGCTCGGATGAATAAACCTCTTCTCGAGTAGATCTTCAAGTTGACTATTCAACTCTTTCAATTCCGATGCGGACATATGATATGGAGCCACCGATATTAGACTACTTCCGGGAATTAAGTCGATCACAAACTCCATTTCTCGTTCTGGCAGTAAATCTCTTATCTCATCAGGAAAAACTTCCGAAAAGTCACGGACAATTGGTAAAGCATCAATTGCTCCGCTTTCCCCAATGCTCAAAGTTGCCGTCAACATGAATACTTTCGCACCATCTTGCATTGATTCCTTTACTTGCTTAGCAGTCATAAACAAATCTCTTTCATCATCAGGTTCAGGAAAAATAACCGTTTTGTCAAAACAATTAATATAAACATGATTGAATTCCAACCAATTCATCCCAACAATAACATCAAGTTAATCTAAGTGAAGACACACTAAATCAACTCCAAAGTCTTTACCAAAAATACTCAACGGACAATTCAAACACACATACGAGGTAGTTACCGAACCCATAGTAGGAGTATCAATAACCATACTACCACTCATAACAGACAACTCAAGATTTAATCTCTTAACACAATCCAAAGAAATAAAAGAATGTGTAGCTCCAGTATCAATTATAGCGATCAAAGGTATACCATTAATGAAGCACGTACCTCGGATCAATCGATCTTCACTAGCAGTCTCCGATCCTGATAGAGCAAACACTTTCCCATTTCCTTGAGTCTTCTATGGCTTGTCACACTTGGTACTAATGTGCCCTTGCTCACCACAGTTGTAGCAAGACACATTCGCACCGCTTCTGCACTCAAGAGCTTTGTGTCCTGGCTTGCCACACTTAAAACACTTCAGCTCAACGCTCTTACACTCAGGAGCATGATGTCCTGCTTCAACGTAATTATAACATCTCACCAGAGTGGAAACTCCTCCCCCACTCGGCTTTTTGCCGTAACCAGCTTTTTGTTTCCCCTTATCAGCAGGAGTCACATACGGCTTCCCTCTAAATTGACCTTTCCCTTTCTTATCATTTAAACTCTTGTAGTGACTAGACCGAGCCCTACTATCTTCATCATAAATTCTACTCTTGTTTACCAACTCAGAAAATCGCCTAATTTCCTGATAACCAACGGCTTGCTTGATTTCAGGCCTCAAACCATTCACAAACTTGAGACACTTGGATCTCTCAGCATTAGCAGTGTTGTAATGAGGACAAAACTTAATCAATTCCTCAAATCTTGCGGCATACTCGGTCGCAGTTGAATTGCCCTGCTTCAGCTCAAGGAATTCAATTTCCTTCTTACCACGCACATCTTCTGGAAAATACTTCTACATAAATGCCTCTCTAAAAACATCCCAAGTAACCACAATCTCATCCTCTTCAAACCTTTGGCGAGTGTTACCCCACCAGTCCTCAGCTTCCTCTTCAAGCATATGAGTGCCAAACTGCACCCTCTATGCATCCGAACAGTTCATGACTCGAAAGATCTTCTCAATTGCTTTTAGCCATACTTGTGCTTTGTCAGGTTCATGGGTTTCCTTAAATATTGGCGGATTGTTCCTTTGGAACCTTCCCAAAGCACGAAACTCGTCATCAGCGTTATTTCCAGCATTCACATTGGCTTGAGGATTCTGCCCAATCGCTTCAGCCAATGTCGTCAAAGCCTTAACAATCGCTTCATCATTCCTACCGGTGACCATCGTTTTGAATCCTAACAACAGAACTCATAAGAACAAACAATATCGATAGTGTCACACACACAAACAGATATATATAAGGAATAAACACATTAACAACTTGGCCAACAGGTCGACCTGCTCTGATACCACTAATGTAACACCCCCTTCTATACCCCCAAATAAACAATAAATCATTTAAGCACATATTAAAATTTCATCAGAGTATAATTAAAACATGGTATAAAAGAGGTATGTAACATCACACACAAAGTTGAAACATACAACACCTGCTCTATAAAAGACATGCAACAGTGGGGTAGCTTCAACAGAGGAACCTAGTCCTTACACCCACATCTCAATATTTAGAATTAAAAACGGAAAATCTAAACATTGAAACATTTTAAACATGTAATCATATAAATACATATCATCCAGTTTGATTCACCATATCATTCAAGTTTACATAAACATTTGTCAACAGATATGTATACAAATGTATCACAAAAGAATGCTATACAATCCTAACTACCCGGTGCTACATATCAGAGCTAACCGACCAAAAGAATGAAGATATACTTCACAAAAGACCTCCAGCAACCTAATCTGCAATGCCTCAAAGAGCATTATAAAACAGCAGAAGGGTGAGAAATATTATCATAATAACCAATGCATATATATATATATATATATATATATATATATATATATATATATATATATATATATATATATATATATATATATATATATATATATATATATATATATATATATATATATATATATATATATATATATATATATATATATATATATATATATATATATATATATATATATATATATATATATATATATATATATATATATATATATATATATATATATATATATAGAGAGAGAGAGAGAGAGAGAGAGAGAGAGAGAGAATACACACATTCCGCATTTCTCACCACAATTCATTATCGTCATCATATACATCACAATATATGTATAAACAAATATGGATAATCACCAACATGTTTCATCATGCGCACATCCATAATTTTCATCAATCCACATAACATACGCATATGCATACATTCACACAACATTTATCTCTATGCCATGTGACTCAATGCAACTCATGCCATGTCGTACCAACACTTGTTATCATTTTTCGGTTTTTACATTTAAACCGGGTCCGTCCTCTAGACCGATAACAACAAAAGCCCGTCCTCTAAGCTTTCAAACCCACTCTTCTAGGTTTGGGACAAGTCACTAGTCTCCACGAAACTAGCAAGCATTGCCTCTTGACCAAATGATGCGTATGCAATCAACAACCAAATGCACTTAAGACCGTTCTCACATCTTAATCTCATGCATTCTCAAATAATTCATCACAAAATAATTATAACATGATTGCACACTCACACATCATATCAAAGTATTCATACTTTCAACATCATCACATTCATCAAGCAATGCACACATATTCACAATATGTTCTCATGCATTATTCACAACATTGCATACAATCAATATGCATTCACAATCCAATACCATCACCATATTTATCAAACAATGCACACATATTCACAATATGTTCTCATGCATTATTCATAATATTGCATACAATCAATATGCATTCACATCATCGTGCCAAACGGCAACAAACTTCATCACAAATCATCATGCATTTTTAATCAATTCAAACAATGCACATATTTGTCAAAGAAACCACACTCCACAATCTAGGATTCATGCCATACGGCTACCCACAACATATATCTAACAGCTCACAATTACTCATTTCAGATCAAGATTGAACACAATCGAACCAAACAATCAACATTGGATGGAATCACAGAGAAATAAGAATGTTGTCACGCTCGTTGGCTTGCTCGCCTAGCGAGTTCCTAGCGAACACTCGCTACCAGTTCGCCTAGCGAACAAGCTCGCGAAGGCAAGCAGAAGCTACTGTAAGGCTTCGCTACCTACTCACTGGGGCTTCGCCTAGTGAACCCCTCGCTACCTTGCTTGCTACCAGCAAAGAGAGTCAATTACATTTTGTCCAAGTCTGGGACCACTCGCTACTAGCTCGCTACAGCGAACCCTCGCGACCTGCTCGCCTAGTGAAGGTGCTAGCGAACGTCTGCGATGTTCAAAACCCCACTGTCCATAATCACTAAAACCTCACAAAATCAACCGATTCAATTCCAACGAATTCCAGTAGTCTTAGCCTAACATTTCTCGACTAATCTACACCATTTAATCCAACTTCTAACCGTTCAAACATCAATTCTACCGATTAAATTCATTTCTGCCCTAGAATGGAAAAAGATGGGAAAACCTCCAACAAATCCAAACACACACATACATAATCATAAACATTGATAAGATAACAACATTTCACACCCTTACCTTGATTGAATCGAAAGCTAGAAGTTGTTTTTGAGCTTTCCAAGCTTTTCCTTCTTCTCCTTCTCTTTTCTCCTCTTCCTCTTTCTTTCGCTTCTCTTTCTCTTATGTTTCTATTATTTCCTTTTCCTTCCACTTTTCCTTATATGTCTTTCTATTCTATTTCCTTCCATTATATTTCTCCTCTCAAATATCTACCAATAATTCCAATAATTAAAATCATCCAAATAAATCAGTTAATTAATATGTATAATTAATTATTGAAAATTGGGTTGTTACACCTCACGCATCAGCCACTACTGCCAAAGAATCATTCTATGCCATGATGTATAAGCTGCAAGTCGCAAGCTCCACTTCTATTCATGTGGAGCTAGTAATAAAGTCACACAAAACACTTCTATCAGCCTACATACCTATGCAAAACAGCAGAAGAATTGCAGTGAACAAAAGAAAAAAGATTTGCAAAAAGCCAAACGTGAAACAAACTATCAAAACGCATAAAAAGCATCTTGAATGATTCACAAAAAATGGCTGACATCACAAGACCTGCTGCAAAACAAATAATGCATCGCACCATGTTCCACAATACACAATCCACGGATTCACCATGACCTGCAAACGAAAAAGACGAAAATACGTCACATAATTTCTAGCTCAATCTTCCTCAAATGCCCTCTCCATACTCCTATAAAACAGAACCCACTCACTCTTCTGAGAAAGACTCTTGGAAATGAACCCTTCACTTTTGTTAATCATAAATCCCCTTCTCCAACCATAACCAAAATCTCCACTCAAACCTTAAACCTTCGCACCTTCAACAACCACAGAATAGCCTCACTCTTTCCTTCTCAACCTTCATTTTTCCTTTGAATCATCTCCTTAAACCTCAAACCTTCCATCTTCCATCCACCATTTTCAAACCACAGCACACCACCACCAACAACAAATCACAATAGAACAGAGACGAAAAGAAACTTTGAGACGGAGAGAAACCGAAATGGAAAAAAAGATGAAGAGATCATGAATCAAAGCAGATCCGAAACACAAAGAAAACAAACCTGAATTGAGGAGACAAACTCGAACAAGAGATATTGAGGGTGAATCTATTGATTTTAAGAGGATATCAAAGTTTGAATACGGTTTGCGATACGAACATGGGTGAACTCATAAATTCATTTCCCCTTTTTTCCCAATTTGTTTTGTGCGTAAGGATGAGGATGAACTTTGAGCGCACCTCTCGTTTCTAGCTCGCATTTGGTTTCTGTTTGTAAATAAAAGCATGATTTCGTTGCTATATTTAGTCATGTTGAAGAGGTTAAAAATCGTGGTATCATGATGTTGTAAAGTGAGTTTGTTGATTTTATTGCTTAACCTTGTATTGAGCTAGTGGGCTTTAAGCTCATTTGGAGCATTCAGCACCACCCCTTCATTTTATTTTTCGCCCGTGTCGTTTTTGAGGAGTGGACGATGGGCCTGAGCCCACATGACTCCATTCTTCACATTTTATTATTTTCTTATGCACCCCATTTCTAGTTATGCGCACCCTTATTTTCTTTTTAGATTTTTATTCTACATATTTTTATTAATCTCTTAATCTATGCTTTCTTTTTTAAAAAATTTAACTTTATTTCTTTCTTTTCAATTCTCATTATTGCTTTTCAATTCAAATTTTGGTCGATGAAAATTTAAAATCATGGATTTACTAATCAATTTCCACGATAAGGATGAGACCATCTTCTTTTCTAACCTTTCTTATTCCATTTTGACTTGTCGTTTTCTTAAACTTCATTTTGGATCGATGAAGTCTTTTTATTCATAAACGTTAATTTTTTTGAGGTTGTTAACCTTCATTATTTCAAATATGTAGAAAATGATCATCGAGATCATTTTCTATACTTTGGGATCGTGATAGGTTACCTTCAATTAATTAACACTAGTTTATGGTTAATATGAGATCACACCTCTCTTTTTCAGTTCGTGTGACACGATTACATTGGAAAATGATCCTCAATATCATTTGTCCATCGTGTTTTTAGCACGGATATCAACTTGTGCGACCTCCTATAGCTTTATCTTTGTCATAAATCGAGCTACGACGGTTTAGCGCTACATTTCGTCCCGATCCAATTCAATAATCGACTAACAACTAACTTTACTTTCCGTCAATATACTTTTTTTTATTTTCAGTCAATATATCTTGATTTTGTTATCTTGTTCATATACTTGTTAATATTATCTTGATTAAACTATTGTGGATATTATCTTTATTATATTGTTATATATCTTGCAATATTATTCACATTATTTATAATATTCATATTCATATTCATCTTGTTCATCTTATTCACATACCCGAAAACACATAACAATTATCGAAACAATAAAAGGCTAAATTGGTGGTGTCGCATCGCTACGAAGAGGGCCGGCAGAAGACAAAAGAGTCACCACCGTTCGTTATTTATCCCAAAAGAGGGAAAGGAAACGATCAGAGAAAACCTACGGAAAAGGGAAAGACAGGTCATCGCAACAAAATCTCGGATTCGGGAGTCGGTTATGCAAGGGGAAGGTATGAGAACCAGTCATGTTCGTCGTACTCGACGGGATCCACGCTTGTTGTTTAATCTATGGGTGAAAAACAGGTTAACCTATGACTGCTGCTAACGGAGAAAGAACTGACTCGATAGAGCATCGCCGCCCTATGCCTACGTATTCCTTTGTGCAATGGGAAAGTCAGAGTCAACGTAGTTCGGAAAACTACGGGGGGGATTGCTCGCCAAGACATCTCCGTCTTGTGCCTACATATTCTCAACTGGTATGAGAAATCAGAGCAAAACATAGTTCAGGGAAACTACGGGAAAATTGGGTGTTCTCGATTGCACGGGGAGCGAGAGAAAAGGTAGACGATGCTAGCGCATACATTCTAGCAGTTAGGTGTATTGCTGCTCGACTATTGGAGACTTAGGCGTTACCTGTTTGCGGTAGAACGGACGTAGCATGTCATTGGTTTAAAGGTATGGGTAACCTAAAAGGGTGAGGGAAAAGGAAAAGTTCTCGCTAGGATTATCACAATCCTATGCCTACGTAATCTCAACAGATATGAGAGATCAGAGCAGCCGTAGTTCGGCTAACTACGGAAATGGTCTCGATCGCACGGGGGCGAGAGAAAAGGAGTCTCGATCGCACGGGGGCGAGAGAAAGGGTATCTCAATCGCAAGGATGCGAGAGATAGGAAACGGATCGGGATGCACACACTAAAACCTAAGATGTATGAGCAAATGCGTCGCATATCGTCCAAACGACATACGCTAAACACTCTAGATGAATGAGAAAAGGCTCCCCACTCACCATTTCCCACGTGTCTATCGCTTACTTACAACGCTCGGCGGTTGCATAAAACAGATGAATTAGAAAGATGTTACCGAACGGAGTGGTTCCGTTAACCCTTGACATTGCGTGCAAGCTCCATTTCCAAGCTTCTCCTCTTTGATCCTTGTTGATGATGTTTCGAATCGGGACCAATGTTACGCTAAACCATCGTAACTGAACTTATGAATGTAAGTCAAGCTATAGGAGCTTGCGTATTGATTTCCGTGCTATGGACAAGATAGAGAAATGATATTGAAGATCATTCTCTGATTGAATCGTGTCGCACGGACCAAAAGCAGTGGGATCTCATCTTACGGATACAAGACTTCATCGATCACCAAAAGTCAAAATAAAATCGAAAAGATGAAAAGAAATGAGGAGAGAAAAGAGGTGGTCTCGGATCCAACATTATCCATCAATAATTTGACTAATAACGGTTTACGGAGGTCTCGTCATCGACCAAAAACAAATGAAATAAAATAAAGTCGAAAATAAGAAAGAAGAGAAAAAAAAATCGGTATCGGATCCAACATTACTTATCAATAAATTGACCAATAACGGATTATGGAAATCTCTTCATCGACCAAAACAGATGAAAATAGGATAAAAAGCCCAATAATAAAAGAGAATAAAATTCAACTTCTAATATAAAATATGAATAAAAAATTCTAAAAGAAAATGAATGAAACTTCTATAAGAAGTATAATATATATATATATATATATATATATATATATATATATATATATATATATATATATATATATATATATATATATATATATATATATATATATATATATATATATATATATATATATATATATATATATATATATTGGTTTCTTTTAATTCGGCTTTTAGAGTTTATATATATATATATATATATATATATATATATATATATATATATATATATATATATATATATATATATATATATATATATATATATATATATATATATATATATATATATATATATATATATATATATATATATATATATATATATATATATATATATATATATATATATATATATATATATATATATATATATATATATATATATATATATATATATATATATATATATATATATATATATATATATATATATATATATATATATATATATATATATATATATATATATATATATATATATATATATATATATATATATATATATATATATATATATATATATATATATATATATATATATATATATATATATATATATATATATATATATATATATATATATATATATATATATATATATTAACAATCTTTTTAAAAAAACTAATTACAAAAATATATTACAAATCTTAAAAAAAAAAAAAAAAACTATATTAGAACAAGTATTATTTTCTAAACTAACTAATTAACTTGTATTTAATTAAAGCTAACGTTTATGTTAAGCTAAAGTTATAGTATACATTTTTTATTCACTAATGTATATTTTAAATTACTGACCACTATATATAATTTAAATTAGGCTAACTTATATATTTATGAAAACTAACTGAATATATACCTCAATTATGGCTATCTAACTCAAATATTATTCTAAAATAAGTTTTTAATAAATAAAATAAAATATAAAAAAAAGAAATGCTGAAGTGATACACTAGGAGGACGTGGCTACTTTTTCAAATCTAATAATGCAAACGTGAAGCTATGCGGTATGCGGCCGAAAGAAGCTGCTAACATTTTTCTAAAGTGACTAATATATTGTGATGTATGTGGTAGACAAAACTAATTAACATAATAATAACATATATAAACTAATAAAAAGTTAAAAATAAATAAATAAATAAGTAAACATAACAAAAAGAGAACCTCGACCCACTTACTGATTCATTTTCCTCTTTTTCAACAGACTTCTTCCTCTCTCTGTTACCGCTCCCTCCTTGTTTTTACGGCCGCGATTCTCTCCCTCATGCCGTGTTCTCTCCTTCTTTTCTCCTATGCCCTACTCGCTCTTCAACGTATCCACGCGACTTCCTCTTTCCTCTTCTCACGGCGGCGACTTCTTCTCGCATCTACTCTCAGTCCTCAATCCGTGGTTTTTTAAATTGGGAGAGGAAAAAAAGGGTGGTGCATGTTTTGGAAGTTCGCAGATGAATGGGCTGCGAGTGGGTTTTCGTTTGGAAAATGGGTTTGAAGTCGATGAAGTGAGAAAATGGAGAGATGTTGGTTTTGTGTTGCTGAAACAATTTATGCGTGGTTATTGTTTTCTGGGTTGAAAGAAAATGAAGGTTCTGGGTTGTTTTAAAATTGAAGTGAAAGGTTTTGTTAAGATGGTGGAATGGTGGATGGAAGTTCCGGAAATGGGTGTCTGAAGGTTGTCGTGAGATTTGGCGGTTTTTGCGGCTGTTTGGAGATGGTGTGGAATGTTGAGTTTTGGATCGAAGTTGATGGTGGTTTGAGAATGAAGATGGAAGGTGGTGAGTGATGGCAAGGAGAACGATGATGTTGGAGTGATGAAGATGGTGACAGATGGTTTGAGAACTTAGAAAATGGTGATGTTGAACAGTGAAGAGTGGTGGCTGCGGATTAGGGTTGGTGTCCTAGGGTTTTGCTCTGAGGGTAGGTGATGATGAATAGTGAACTTTATAGTCCCAAAGCTGACACGTGGCATGGTTAATTGACTTGGTTAATTTGACTTAATCCTGATTAAAACCGTGATTAAAGAATAAATAAATTAATGAACATGTTGACTCAATGATAAACTAATTAATATTAAAACAAAAATAGCAACTAAAGCTTAATTATATTAAAAAGGATCAATCCTAAATGACAAATCAAGTTCTAAACAAATAAATAAAAATTTAATTAATAAGAAAATCCTATATATATAAAAAAACTGAAAATAAAACCTATTTTAATCTCTATTTTCTATTAAAAATAAAATAATCCAACTATTTAAAATTCTAAATGAAACTATGGTAATCTATTTCTATTAAAAGAAAATAATTCTAAACTAATGTTCTAAATTAAAAGAAAATAATTTTTTAAAATTATATAAATAAAAATATATATTTAAACAAAAAAATATATATTCTAATATTTCTAACAATCCTATTAAAAATAATAATAAAGTTTAAATCCTAATTTAATAAACCTATAAAAGAAAATAAAGCACAAATAGGAATAAAAAAAAGCAAAATGCCATGAAAAACGGGCGAGCACCGAAATGTCACCGAAAATATCAGCACTGACTGGACCAACGGAATGAGAACATACTCCACTCGATTCCGAAATAAATCTCCTTGTTCGAACTGGTTTGAATCGCCTGAAATGCAAGAAAAGGGGTTGTAATCCCGATAATCCGCTCCGACTGACAAAATGCATAGTATGCGATAAATGATATGCAAATGCAAATGAAATGAAACATAAGCCGAGTAAGGAAAAGGGTTGGTCAAATTTTAGGGTACATTAACTACCCCTATTCAAGCGACTTGGACCTGAAGGGATGAAAAGCAAACGACTTTCAGACAATCAAGGTAAAAGGCAGTTGAATACAAAAGGACCCGGAAATTTGCCAACCGCAAAAGTAGAACTGCGAACTTGTCATTGGAACAAAGTCCCTGGAAATAACTGTATCTGATAATTCCAAAGACAATGAGCTAACTCATTACCAATTAGAAAGCATCGACACCAAGTCGGTAAGAACATCTGACCTCGCCGTCAGTCATCGACATCACGTCGGTAAAAGCATCTGACCTCGCCGTCAGTAATCGACATCAAGTCGGTAAAAACATTTGACCTCGCCGTCAGTCATCGACATCAAGTCGGTAAAAACATCTGACCTCGCCGTCAGTCATCGACAACAAGTCGGTAAAAACATCTGACCTCGCCGTCAATCATCGATATTAAGTCGGTAAAATCATTTGAACTCGCTGTCAGTCCTCGACATCAAGTCGGTAAAAACATCTGACCTCGCCGTCAATCATCGACATCACGTCGGTAAAAACATCTGACCTCACTGTCAGTCCTCAACATCAATTCGGTAAAAACATCTGACCTCGCCGTCAGTCATCGACATCATGTCGGTAAAATCATCTGACCTCGCCGTCAGTCCTCGACATTAAGTCGGTAAACACATCTGACCTCTCTGTCAGTCATTTGGATGAAGAAATCCGTTGGGGAAAGATGAACTTGAACCATGTAGACTTTGTTGGGGAAGAATGATAGAATAAACACATCTGTCAATGATTTTGCTGGAGGTCTGGATACCACGCAGGCTTGAGAAATATACCGATAATTACTGGAGATACACCTGAAAACAAAGAGGTAACAACCTGGCTTATATTTCATATGCACATGTTTGAATATGGCGTAATGCTCCAAACGAAATGGAAATGCTACGCGTTTGGGAGGATGTTATGCACAATGCAAATACAAAGGAACCACCTCAGCAAAATAAATGCCAAAGAGAGGAAACCAAACTCCGCTGGGGGAAGACTAGGCACGCCTAGTACAGACGGACTTATACTGGGGAAAAGAAACCCTGAATGACTTCTAAAAACTTCTGGGTAACACTGCTTTACTAAGAACAAATCCACTCCGCTGGGGATCAAATCAAACTCCTCTGAGGAAAATGCCCTGAATGGCCTGCCAGAAAATAACTCTTCTGGGGAACAAAAAACTCAGTTGGAGACAATAAATCCACTCTACCGGGGAAATCAGCCCTGCATGGTCTGCCAGAATATAACATTCCAGGGAACAGACAACTCTGCTGGGGAATCAAGGCAGACTGCTGAGGGATAACTCTATTCTGCCAGAGATTTCGCTCTGCTGAAGATTTAATCACCTATCCGCTAGGGATAATGCACAAGATTTACTCGGAGATTATCCCACACTTTTTCTGCTGAGGATAACCTTGATCACATCATGATAGGGGATAAATACAATCTCAACCTGTTGAGGAGAAACTAGTCTCGGCCTGCTGGAGAGAGCTTCTGATCTGAGATCAACACCTCGTGAGGATACAGAATCTCTACTGTTGAAAAGTGGTATCAATCGAGTCTCGTCTCGGGGAATGTGATAACATGTGAGTCACTGGGAATGTTGTTCCAAGTATAGTTGGGCTTTTTTGGTATGGGATAGGACCAGGTTTATGGCGATTGGATTTATTTTTGGTTACCAATAAAAGTGGATTTCGAAGGGGAATTATTAGACGAGAACTAGTATTCGAGGGTAGACTACCAGACGAGAACTGGTGGTAGAAGGTTAAGTTGTCAAACGAGAACTAACTCCTAGTTTTGGTATCAGACGGGAACTGATTTCTGGTTTGCCAGACAAGAACTGGACTTTGAACTGTATTTTCCAGACGATAATTGGTTAAATAGTAGGCTAAAGAAAGGGTGACCAGATGAGAACTGGTTTAAAAGTTGACATGTACCAGACGAGAACTAGTGTTTACTGATGGGTTGACCAGACGAGAACTGGTTTGAAGGTTTGCTAGACGAGAACTGGGC
This sequence comes from Lathyrus sativus, assembly GCA_963859935.3. Lineage (NCBI taxonomy): Eukaryota > Viridiplantae > Streptophyta > Magnoliopsida > Fabales > Fabaceae > Lathyrus > Lathyrus sativus. Next base: position 363,111,836 of record OZ012739.1, read on the forward strand.
TTTGGAGGTTTGTCAGGAGAGAACTGGGCTTTGGAAATGATTTAGGTTACAAGGTTCTGACAAGTAACAGGTTTAGGCTGTTTGATGGGGTGATGGCACGATTCCCTGACACTCAACTCTTGTTGACTAGAATGAACTTGCTTGAGTAACTTGCCCCAATGTAGTTCAACTTGCAAATAAAGCAGTTTGCCATGAGATGACCTCGAGATGGCTTGCCACATAATTTGTACCATGAAAAGATCTTGACTAAAACAACCCTCAGAATGGTTGGCTTCAATATACTCTTGAAGTGGCTTTCCCCTGAATGAGCACTGAAGCGACTTAACTCGTCCTGAATGAACACTAGAGGGATCTGTCCTCAAATCAACAGAATCTCTAGGTGACCTGCCCCTGATTGGTAGTCTAAAGATGATTCACTTCTGATCAACTGCTTCTTGAATGATCTACCCCATAATCAACCGATGCTTAGGGATTCGCCTCAGACTGACTGATTCCAAACTCACTGGATGTCAATGCCCCAGATCCACAGGGTCACGAAGTATACTCAATTCTGATCCAGACTACTGAATGATCTAGTCCTGTTTGACTGCTCCAAGTTGGAATTTCCTCCATGTCAACTACTGACCTGCAATTAAAATTGTTTGTTCACGAATGGTAATTTTAATGCGATGCTCGTGCAATTTCTGAAAGAAATGTCACTTATTAAGTGTCGTGATAGTGAGACGAATGGACTATACAGTCCAAACGTAGTGCTGATTTGATTAGTGAAAGATACAACAAGGATATGATTAGCAAATCATGTAGGAGTCAGGTTACTCAACCTCATTGTAGTATGCTTTCAGAATAAACCCTGCCTCAATTAGGTCTTTAAAGGGTTGAATCATGGTCCGGTTCACGGTTATTGAAACAAGGGATATTATGCTCAAAGTATGATTTGTATCCACCCTTTCTCCATGATGATCTCCAATCCTATGTTCAGTTAACTTGGCATAAGCGCTCACTTCTCCAAAAGGTTTATTGAATGGTGGAAGTGATGGTTAAGGAACCCACAAGGTTTCAGAGTGACAGTTACCCCTTTTGCCTTCTGTGTCTGTAGCCACACGACATTGTCCTTGTTTGAGGATTTTTCTTCTGACATCCTTCCTTTTCATTCTTTTATTCCCTAATTTTTTCCTGGACTGATTCTTTTCGAATTTTCTGATTTTGAAGTCCAGCGGTATGCCTCAATTTTGCCTAAGTATCTGCTTTCTAGATTTTCTACTTAGTGGGCTTTCTTTCTCTTTTTTTTCCTTGGAACAAGTCGTGTGACACTGGCTGTCTTGATTTCTCTGAAAGGGTTGTAACCGTCTCACTCCTGATTGGTGAGGTTTAACCGTTGTGATTGATGAGGTATGACCTCTTGAGAGGGATAAGATGTAATTGGTCCTTGAATGGGGACACTCCTCTATAAAACATGAACGCTCGGTCAAGCTAACTAACAACTACCCTGCCCCCAGGTTCAGATGTGAGGGTTTGAAATTCCGAAAGAAACTCCTACTTCTAGGCTCGAAGTGGTTAACTAGGGACTAACTCCTTATCTCTCCGCTGTTTAAGGGATTTGAAATAATGCATGTACATCATCAGCAGGATTTTATCCAAAAGCATACGATCAACAATTATGAGTTTTCAGTTTTCGTTATCCTCCCTCCAATCCTTGCTAAACAATAGTGATAAAGTGAAGTGGATAAGAGGTGCATGTGTCTGTGCTTGCAAAAAATGAGCGAATGCGACATAATTAATTCAGAAACATGCATAATCACTTCATTAATATTACAATTCAAAATAACAACGTTTAAAAGCAAGTGGCAATTAACAAGAGAAAACTACAAATGAAAATGATAAAAAGTGTCTGAGGACTGTCAATGTTGAGGATGTCTGCCTGTCTGGACCACTGGCTTTTGAAAATGACCCTCGGAATCTTCGAGCTTAGACAGTTGAGAGGTTGACATGAACAACCAAACCTCTCTCTAGAAAAGATATGCACCCTTTGTCAATCAATTGTTGCACTTTGGCCTAAAAAGATTTGCAATCTTCGGTTGAATGCCCCATGGATTCGCCATGATATCTGCCGAAATTGTACGACTGTTCCAGTCGTACGACCCTGATACGTTACGGTTTTTTTCGGGTACTCTTTCCTGTGATTGTATTGGATATTCTTCTTTATGATCACAAGGTGGTGCGATGCTTGGGCAGGTCTTCTCTAATTACATTCGGACGTGACAGGGAAGCCAGGAGGTCCAGGGACATAGCCGACCGATGCACTCCCCATCCAGCAGAAAGATAGAGGAACGCAGCCCCCGCCACCATATGAGTCGGATACTATTATAGTTTTACTCTTGTGGGAAGTTCAAGATGTCTTTTTTTTTGTTTTGGCGATAATAACTTTTGGTAGGGTGAATCCCAGGTTCCACCACAAGAAAGAAGGACAATAGGTAGTTCCCTACGAGGAAGTGCTGCCCAAAAGGGACTACTCTACATCGGCCGGGATTTGACACTAGTCCTTTAAGTCTTCAAAGATCAGATTCAATCGATTATTCGCATTCAACTTGAACAATTCTTGTGACAATAGACGGAATTCCTTCGTTCCCTTTCTCAAAGGCGAAGATATCGATTTCGAACTTCAGTTAACTTGGCATAAGTGCTCACCTCTCCAAAAGGTTTATTGAATGGTGGGAGTGATGGTTAAGGAACCCACAAGGTTTTAGAGTGACAGTTACCCCTTTTGCCTTCTGTGTCTGTAGCCACACGACATTGTCCTTGTTTGAGGATTTTTCTTCTAAGATCCTTCCTTTTCATTCTTTTATTCCCTAATTTTTGCCTGGACTGATTCTTTTCGAATTTTCTGATTTTAAAATCCAACGGTATGCCCCAATTTTGCCTAAGTATCTGCTTTCTAGATTTTCTACTTAGCAGGTTTTCTTTCTTTTTTTTTCTTCTTGGAACAAGTCGTGTGACACTGGCTGTCTTGATTTCTCCAAAAGGATTGTAACCATCTCACTCCTGATTGGTGAGGTTTAACCGTTGTGATTGATGAGGTACGACCTCTTGAGAGGGATAAGATGTAATTGGTCCTTGAATGGGGACACTCCTCTATAAAACATGAATGCTCGGTCAAGCTAACTGACAACTACCCTTCCCCCAAGTTCAGATGTGAGGGTTTAAAATTCTGAAAGAAACTCCTACTTCTAGGCTCGAAGTGGTTAACTAGGGACTAACTCCTTATCTCTCCGGTGTTTAGGGGATTTGAAACAATGGTTGTACGTCATCAGCAGGATTTATCCGTAAGCATACGATCAGCAATTATGAGTTTCAGTTTTTGTTATCCTCCCTCCAATCTTTGCTAAACAATAGTGATAAAGTAGAGTGGATAAGAGGTGCATGTGTTTGTGTTGTGCAAAAAATGAGCGAATGCGACATAATTAATTCAGAAACATGCATAATCACTTCATTAATATTACCATTCAAAATAACAACATTTAAAAGCAAGTGGCAATTAACAAGAGAAAACTACAAATGCAAATGATAAAAAGTGTCTGAGGACTGTCAATGTTGAGGATGTCTGCCTATCTGGACCACTGGCTTTTGAAAATGACCCTCGAAATCTTCGAGCTTAGACAGCTGAGAGGTTAACATGAACAACCAAACTTCTCTCTAGAAAAGATATGCACCTTTTGTCAATCAACTGCTGCACTTTGGCCTGAAAAGCTTTGCAATCTTCGATTGAATGCCCCATGGATCCGCCATGATATCCACACTGAACATGGGGATTGTAACCAAGAGGGTAAGGCTCTGGCACAGGCTTAAGAGTCTTAGGCTCCACCAATGAGTTCTGAACAGATGTGGATGAATCTAACTATATGACATAGGGACTTGATGAAGAGGAGCAATCCTTCTTTCCAAGTTGTTGCAAGGCCTACCCTGATTCTGGCGCTGATCCGGATAACCTCGGCCATGGGCTCATTGATTTGCATGAGGAGCGACCCAAGGTTTCTGATATGGTGCCTAGGAACGGTTGTCTGTCTAGAATAACCTGGCACAGATGATAATGACTGCTGAGAAGATGAAGAGCCAAAAGATTTCACTGATTCACCCCAAGAATAACCAACATCTGCCATAACTGTGTTGATCACCTTTTCTTCTTCTTCTTGGGAGTTACTGTGGGATTCAGTTTCACTGGCCTGACTGCTCAAGACATCCTGAATTTTTCCAATCTTTATGCTATTCTCAATGCGTTCTCCTGCTATTACCAGTTCAGAGAAATTCGGTGCAATTCCAAGCATCCTTTCAAAGTACGGACTTTGCAAGGAGTCTACGAACATGTCTGCTAACTCTTGGTCTAGAAGCGGTGGTTGCACATTGGAAGCAAATTCTCTCCATCTCTGAGAATACCTTCTGAAAGGTTCATTATTCTCTTGAGACAAGCCTTGCAACTGCATGCGACTGAGAGTCATATTAAGATTATATTCATACCGCTTCAGAAATTTTTTGGCTAAGTCTATCCATGATTGGATCTGATTACTCTCCAACTGCATATACCAACTCAAAGATGCCCCAATCAGTCTGTCCTGGAAACAGTGAATCATCAACTTATCGTTGTGCACAAACAAAGTCATTCTTCTGCTGAACATCACCAAATGTTGCCTCGGGAAGCTATCCCTTTTGTACTTCTCAAACCTCGGTGCCTTAAAATTTAGAGGTAACACTAGACCGGGAACCAGGCACATGTCTGAAGCATTGAGACCAAAAGAATCTTGAACTTCCAAGGCCTTGAGTTTTTTATCCAACGTGTGAAACCTTTTAGCATACTCAAGAGCTCTCGGGTCCTTAGTCTTCATTATCAGAACCTCCCTTTTGGAATTCGACACAGAGAGAGAGCAACATCACGATGATTTGTCGTATCAGGAGAAGAAGAATGTCCACTTCGGGTAATAAACGGTTCATGTAGATCTTGATTCTCAAGAGAGGGATGCACAGGTTGAGCTTCAGTAAGGTTGTTCACTTGTGGAGAGTCTTCATCGGGCAGAGAACCATATAGAGGGTTGGTCATCACAGTAAAACCTGACAAGGTATCAACATTCTAGAGGTCGTTCCCTGACATAGCTACCAACAGCTTCCAACTGACTTCACTTCTTGACACTGCTTGATCCTACTTCAACCACTTTGTCGTCCTCCAACAATCACTACTTATTCAGAACGAACACCGGGGAATCACTTTCTAAATAAAAAACAACAGCAGGATAAGAGCTCTGGCCAGCCGGAGAATGATATGTGAAATGATGCAGAAATGCTTATGCAAATGCAATGCAAAAATGCAACAAACACGGGATCACAACCCTCACAAAGCTCTGAATACTGTTGTACTGCTGACTGAGTAAGTTCAAAAGTCCACTCTGAAGAGAATACCAAAATACCGGGTAGGTTGGAGGTCAAGGTTTCCTGCAAAAAAAACTCACTCACAGGTGTGAACTTATCTCTGATAAGGTTTGGCATCCTATGCGGTCATCAGCGTCACAGACTTTCAAAAAACGATGATACGTTCACCAGTTCTGGTTTGGCATCATTATCTCACGAAGCGGCCTCACTTAGCTGAATCCCAAGTGATCGGTCTCTAGAGTCGATAGCTTTCAGATCCAACACCCTTTCCTGACCAATGCACAAGATAAGATGTCTTCAACAGAAAACCTCGTCTAAACGCGAATTTCATGAAGACTAGTGCACGCCTAATGTGCAGGTCCCCACTACTCTTCACTCTAATGCTAGGGTTATCCTTAAGCCTGGGTTTTTGCTTATCACTCAAAGAAAACCCCACCCAACAGCACAACTACATGATATATGACAATAATGAAAGTAAAATGCAATAAAGCAATAAAAATGCAAACACATACTGCACATATATACACACTCCAAAGACAAAACACACAAGCGCTAGGATTGAGTCGCATAGAGGATGAGAAGTCTCCCCACCAGAGTCGCCAGTTGTTGCATCACTACGAAGAGGGCCGACAGAAGACAGAAGAGTCGCCACCGTTGGTTATTTATCCCAAAATCGGGAAAGGAAAATATCAGAGAAAACCTACGGAAAAGGGAAAGACATATCATCGCAACCAAATCTCGGGTTCGGGAGTCGGTTACACAAGGGGAAGCTATGAGCACCCCTCATGTCCGTCGTACTCGACAGGATCCACGCTTGTTGTCTAATCTATGGGTGAAAAACAAGTTAATCTACGACTGCTGCTAACGGAGAAAGAACTGACTCGATAGATCATCTCCACCCTATGCCTACGTATTCCCTTGTGCAATGGAAAAGTCAGAGTCAACGTAGTTCGGGAAATTACGGGGGGATTTCTCGCCAAGACAACGCCGTCTTGTGCCTACATATTCTCAACTGGTATGAGAAATCAAAGCAAAACGTAGTTCAGGGGAACTACGGGAAAACAAGATGTTCTCGATCGCACGGGGAGCGAGAGAAAAGGTAGACGATGCTAGCGCACGCATTCTAGCAGTTAGGTGTATTGCTGCTCGACCATTGGAGACTTAGGCGTTACCTGTTTGCGGTAGAATGGACATAGCATGTGATTGGTTTAAAGGTACGGGTAACCTAAAAGGGCGAGGGAAAAGGAAAAGTGCTCCTAGGATTATCGCAATCATATGCCTACGTACTCTCAACAGATATGAGAGATCAGAGCAGCCGTAGTTCGGCTAACTACAGAAACGGTCTCGATTGCACGGGGGCGAGAGAAAAGGAGTCTCGATCGCACGGAGGCGAGAGAAAGGGTATCTCAATCGCAAGGATGCGAGAGAAATGAAACGGATCGGGACGCACACGCTAAAATCTAAGACGTAGGAGAGAATGCGTCGCATATCATCCAAAGGTCATATGCTAAACACTCAGATGAATGAAAAGAGGCTCCCCACTAACCATTTCCCACGTGTATATCGCTTACTCACAACGCTCGGCAGTTGCATAAAACAGATGAATTAGAAAGATGTTACCAAACGGAGTGGTTCCGTTGACCATTGACATTGCGTGCAAGCTCCATTTCCAAGCTTCTCCTCTTAGATCCTTGATGATGATGTTTCGAATCGGGACCAATGCTACGCTAAACCGTCATAACTCAACTTATGAATGGAAGTCAAGCTAAAGGAGGTTGCATATTAATTTCCGTGCTATGGACAAGATAGAGAAATGATATTGAAGATCATTCTCCGATTGGATCGTGTCGCACATACCAAATGCAGTGGGATCTCGTCTTACGGATACAAGACTTCATCGATCACCAAAAGTCAAAATAAAATCGAAAAGATGAAAAGAAATGAGGAGAGAAAAGAGGTGGTCTCAGATCCAACATTATCCATCAATAATTTGACTAATAACGGTTTACGGAGGTCTCGTCATCAACCAAAAACAAATGAAATGAAATAAAGTCGAAAATAAGAAAGAAGAGAAAAAAAAGTCGGTCTCGGATCCAACATTTACTTATCAATAAATTGACCAATAACGGATTACAGAAATCTCCTCATCGACCAAAACAGATGAAAATAGGATAAAAAGTCCAATAACAAAAGAGAAATAAAATCCAACTTCTAATATAAAATATGAATCAAAAATTCTAAAAGAAAATGAATAAAACTTCTATAAGAAGTATAATATATATATATATATATATATATATATATATATATATATATATATATATATATATATATATATATATATATATATATATATATATATATATATATATATATATATATATATATATATATATATATATATATATATATATATATATATATATATATATATATATATATATATATATATATATATATATATATATATATATATATAAAAATATATATATATATATATATATATATATATATATATATATATATATATATATATATATATATATATATATATATATATATATATATATATATATATATATATATATATATATATATATATATATATATATATATATATATATATATATATATATATATATATATATATATATATATATATATATATATAAATATATATATATATATATATATATATATATATATATATATATATATATATATATATATATATATATATATATATATATATATATATATATATATATATATATATATATATATATATATATATATATATATAAACTCTAAAAGTCATATTAAAAGAAACTAAAATATAAAATTATATATATATATATATATATATATATATATATATATATATATATATATATATATATATATATTAACGATCTTTTTAAAAAAAGTATATTACAAAAAATATATTACAAATCTTTAAAAAAAACTATATTAAAACAAGTATTATTTTCTAAACTAACTAATTAACTTGTATTTAATTAAATCTAACATTTATGTTAAGCTAAAGTTATAGTATAAATTTCCTATTCACTAATGTATATTTTAAATTACTGATTTCTTTTTTTTTTTTTGTTTAAAAACTTATTTTAAAATAATATTTGAGTTAGATAGCCTTAATTGAGGTATATATTCAGTTAGTTTTCATAAATATATAAGTTAGCCTATTTTAATATATATATATATATATATATATATATATATATATATATATATATATATATATATATATATATATATATATATATATATATATATATATATATATATATATATATATATATATATATATTAAAATAGGCTAACTTATATATTTATGAAAACTAACTGAATATATACCTCAATTAAGGCTATCTAACTCAAATATTATTTTAAAATAAGTTTTTAAACAAAAAAAAAAAAGAAATGCTGAAGTGATACACTAGGAGGACTTGGCTACTTTTTCAAATCCAATAATGCAAACGTGAAGCTATGCGGTACGCGACCGAAAGAAGCTGCTAACATTTTTCTAAAGTGACTAATATATTGTGCTGTATGTGGTAGACAAAAATAATTGGCATAATAATAACTTATATAAATTAATAAAAAGTTAAAATAAATAAATAAATAAGTAAACATAACAAAAAGAGAACCTCAACCCACTTACTGATTTATTTTCCTCTCTTTCAACAGACTTCTTCCTCTCTCCGTTACTACTCCCTCCTTGTTTTTACGACCGCGATTCTCTCCCTCACGTCGCGTTCACTCCTTCTTTTCTCCTATGCCCTGCTCGCTCTTCAACATATCCACGCGACTTCCTCTTTCCTCTTCTCACGGCGGCGACTTCTTCTCGCATCTACTCTCGGTCCTCAATCCGTGGTTGTTAGTTTGGGAGAGGAAAAAAAAGGTGGTGCATGTTTTGGAAGTTCGCAGATGAATGGTCTGCGAGTGGGTTTTCATTTGGAAAATGGGTTTGAAGTCGATGAAGTGAAAAAATGGAGAGATGTTGGTTTTGTGTTGCTGAAACATTTTATGTGTGATTATTGTTTTCTGGGTTGAAAGAAAATGAAGGTTCTGGGTTGTTTTGAAATTGAAGTGAAAGGTTCATTTAAGATGGTGGAAGGGTGGATGGAAGTTCTGGAAATGGGTGTCTGAAGGTTGTCGTGAATTTGGCAGTTTTCGCGGCTGTTTGGAGATGGTATGGAATGTTGAGTTTTGGATCGAAGTTGATGGTGGTTTGAGAATGAAGATGGAAGGTGGTGAGTGGTGGCGAGGAGAACGATGATGTTGGAGTGATGAAGATGGTGACGAATGGTTTGAGAACTTAGAAAATGGTGATGTTGAACAGTGAAGAGCGGTGGCTGCGGATTAGAGTTGGTGTCCTAGGGTTTTGGTCTGAGGGTAGGTGATGATGAATAGTGGACTTTATAGTCCCAAAGCTGACACGTGGCATGGTTAATTGACTTGGTTAATTTGACTTAATCCTGATTAAAACAGTGATTAAAGAATAAATAAATTAATGAACATGTTGACTCAATGATAAACTAATTAATATTAAAACAAAAATAGCAACTAAAGCTTAATTATATTAAAAAGGATCAATCCTAAATGACAAATCAAGTTCTAAACAAATAATAAAAATTTAATTAATAAGAAAATCCTATATATAAAAAAAACTGAAAATAAAACCTATTTTAATCTCTATTTTTTATTAAAAATAAAATAATTCAACTATTTAAAATTCTAAATGAAACTATGGTAATCTATTTCTATTAAAAGAAAATAATTCTAAACTAATATTCTAAATTAAAAGAAAATAATTTTTTAAAATTAGATAAATAAAAATCTATATCTAAACAAAAAAAATCTATATTCTAATATTTCTAACAATCCTATTAAAAATAATAATAAAGTCTAAATCCTAATTTAATAAACCTATAAAAGAAAATAAAGCACAAATAGGAATAAAAAAAAAAGCAAAATGCCATGAAAAACGGGCGAGCACCCAAATTTCACCGAAAATATCAGCACTGACTGGACCAACAGAATGAGAACAAATTCCACTCGATTCCGAAATAAATCTCCTCGTTCGAACTGGTTTGAATCGCCTGAAACGCGAGAAAAGGGGCTGTAATCCCGATAATCCGCTCCAACTGACAAAATGCACAGTATGCGATAAATGATATGCAAATGCAAATGAAATGAAACATAAGCTGACTAAGGAAAAAAGGTTGGTCAAATTTTGGGGTACAACAGGTGGATTGTTGATTACTTGTCCGAACAACGGAATTTGGACTGTATCCGAAACCCTAGCTTGGAGATTTTGTCCGAATTTTGTTCAAGGCATAGTTTAGGACACCTCACACACACACGACTTTCTCTTGGGCTACCTTACAACGAGACTTTTTATTTCGTGCAATCCCGTATAACTTACTTGTATCCCTCTTCCATTTTGATGTACGCATTCATATTTCTTTGATCATGATTTATCTTCTAGGAGTACTCATAGGGACTAGCGTAGATTAAACCATTTTCAAACTAATTCTCAATTCGCCATCGAGCCATTTTCAAACACCCCTCGTAAGTCGAGTGCTCGTCCGCATTTGCCATCAACCTATCGCACACACTTTCATATTTCATCGTGGTTACTTTATTAGGAGCACCCTCAGGGACTAGTATCATTTCTCACAACCTAAACCTTGATTCATCGTCAAGCCGATTCCATTTTCAATCAAACCCTTGACTCGTCGTCGAGCCATTTTCAAATTAACCTTCAACCAAACACGTTTTTTGCATGCAAATATAAGTCAAACCCTTGATCCAACGTCGAATGGTATTTTAAACCAAGTCGTAAGTCGAGTGCCTTTTTCCTCGCAGTCCACCTCTTTTTGCAACGTATTCAATTATATCTTTTTCAAACACTTTTCTTAACAAATAACGAAAGAAGAAGATTCTTGGAGTCTAGCATTCCTTGAATCTTCGAATGAATGACTCTTGAGGCGCATGCTTTAGGTTGTCGTTCATTCAACCTTTCATCTTAAAATATCTAATATTTATTCAAACATTTTCATAATCAAAATTATGAAAGAAGGATATTCTTGGAGTCTAGCATTCCTTGAATATTCGAATGATTAGCTCTCGAGACACGTCCCTTGAGTTGTTACTCATTCACTCTTTCGAATTCAAAATGTTCGACCCTTTCTCGAAACCTTTTCAATCAACTCCCGAAAAAACTGAGTTCTTGGAATCTCGCATTCCTTGAATTCTTGTGTGACAGCTCTCGGGGAACGCCCCTTGGATTGTTTGTCATTCAATCTTCCGTTTCTCAACCAAACTTCAACTCAATTCAACCGATCTCTTTTCATGGTCGTCTCCACGAACTACGAACGCTCTGATTCTTCATTCTCGTCTGAATCTAAGATACGTAGGCACAAGATTGTGATGATCTTGGTGAGCTACCTTCCATCCATCTTCCATTTCCCCCTATCCCTATCCTATAACCACTCATTTTCCCTTAGCGTCTTTATTCGTTTATCCTACCAATTCGCATTTATCATTGGGAATAAAACAAGAAAACTTAGATAACGGTCATCGCAAATCGTATTAAGAGGTTCCCGTTGAGTACAACAGACGTAAGGGGTGTTAATACCTTCCCCTTGCGTAACCGACTCCCGAACCCGGAATATTGGTTGCGATGACCGTGTTCCTGTCCTTTCGTTTAAAAGGTTTTCTTGATATTTTCCTTTCCCATCTATTTGGGATAAATAAAGTTCGGTGGCAACTCTGTCGAACCGCATTCCGCGCCTTTAGCGCGAGGGTCGTGTTTCCGAATTATCTTAATGATTTTTCGAGGTGCGACATCTGACGACTCTGTTGGGGACTTATTTGCTCCATGCAAGAGAGAGTCAAGCCTATCCTAGGGTTTGGCGAAGAACGTTATTTTCGTTTGTTGGTTTTCTTCTTGTTTACGTATTTGTTCTCTTATTGCTTTCTCTTATGTACCTGTTATCTTGCTTGCTGGATTTTAGGATAACATCATGAGTAAGGCTTTACACCCGAGCATTGGTAAAAGCAGAGAGAACACATAGTTTAGAATTGGTAGTCAAGTAATGTTAGTCTTCAAGGACTCGCTCCTTGTGTTCCTAGCATGAAAGCTCACATAGAGGAGGCCTATTCGTAGATCTTGTTGTAACACATCTAGCCTGTTGCATGAATTGATTAATGAAGGGTCCGTGACTCTGGGACCCCTTTTAGCATCAGTTCTATATTGGTGGTCATGTAGTGTTAGTCTCCAAGGATTCGCTCCTTGTGTGCATAGCATGAGGACTCTGCTCAAGAGAGACCTTGTCATCATTATCATCGTAATACAGCTAGCCTATTGCATGATGTTGATGTGATTAGTGTTCGTGATCTTGGGAACTGTGTCCATGAACGTAGAAACCATCTCGTCAGTGGGTTTATGGGTAAAGAACCTATACCTTCCCGTATAGGGTCTTCCTGTAAGGTTTTTTTGATCAGAAACTATGGTTACTTACGCGTTATAGTGACCAGCTTCAGAACTTGTTTGAACCTGTCATCTAGCGATCCTGGATCTTGCATCTTACATACATGTCATTGCATTGCATCTGTTGTGCATCTTGCATTTCATTTCAACAACAAAGACTCATTTATCCTTCCTTCCTCTCTAGTAAATCAAGATGATTCCTCGACACCAGTACGCAACTAGAGCCAGTACAAGACGCCTGATGGAGCTGATTTAGCAAGAACAAGGTGCCTTCAGAGAAGAGCTGAATTCCCTCAAAGGAAAGATTGACCAGATCCTCGAAGCCATCACTACGGCTAGAAAGGATGAGGAGATGTGTGAAGTTGTTGCCGTCAACAAATGGTCAGATGCAAGGGTCTACCTCAAGGCTCTTAGTGCCTGTTCCTAACCCCATGACTTATGGGAGGGCTAAAAAACTTTGCTACCGCCGGTGAAGGAACCACCTCTCAAACAATCCCAGCACCTGGAGTTACTATTTGAGCTATCTCGTAAGCCCAATTTGTTGGCATTCAGATCCCCGTTCCTCATCCTAAATAAAATCTGCTAGACCAGTGTGATGATGTGCAAAGCTATCATACCGCTATCCCCATTACCAATCCTGTTGCTGCTCAAAATTCAGAAGCTATAAAAATGTGTTGCGATCTAGCTGAAAAACTCTGAGTCATGAAGGGGGACAATTCAAGTTCTCTCAGTGCTCTAGAATTGTGCTTGGTGCCGAACGTCGTCATTTCTCCCAAGTTCAAAGCACTCGAATTCTCAAAGTACAAAGGCCTCAGTTGCCCAAACATTCACCTAAAGATGTATTATCGCAAGATGGCTGCTTATGCTAGAGAGGAAAAGTTGATGATTCATTGCTTCCAATACATCTTGTCTGGGGAATCACTCGAATGGTATATGCAGCTGGAGCATAGAAATGTGCGCACTTAGGCTGAGCTAGCTGATGCATTTGTCAAGCAGTAGAAATAAAACACCGACCTTGCTCCGAATCGTACTCAACTTTAGAGTATGGCTCAGAAGGACATCGAATCCTTCAAGGAGTACGCGCAACAATGGAGAGAGCTAGATGCAAGGGTGCATCTACCTCTTGTTGACCATGAACTGATTGACATCTTCATGGGTACCTTGCAAGGCCAATACTATGAAAAGTTGATTGGCAGTGTGTCTGCTAGATTCTCTGACTTGGTGATCGTCGATGAGAGAATCGAGGAAGGTCTGAAGAGCGGAAAGATCCAAGGAGGTTTTAGTAGTCAGAATGGTGCCAAAAAGCCTTTCAACGGATACAAAAAGAAGGAGGGTGAAACAAATGCCATCTATGTGCAGAAAGGGCAAGCTCCTTAACAAGCTCTCGGTCCTATGCCTTATCAAGTTCCTTACTATCAATATTCGTATGTTGCTTCTGCGTAATATGCTCAAATGCCTTATCACCCAGTTGTTCAAGATCAAATGCCTCAGTAACAGGCTCCTCAACAACAGTCCTACAATCAGCAAGGGTACCAATATCTCCTCAGCATCAGCAACAACAAGCTACTCAACAACAGTGTCAGCCTAATCAGTAGAGAACATGGAAGCCTGACAAAGTCTTTGATTGTCTGCTAATGTCATATGCTCAAATCTTTGCTCAATTGCTGGAGAAAAAGGTCATTTCTTTGAGAGACTTAGCTCCCCCAACTGTCATTCCTGCCGACTATGATGCAAACGCTCATTGTGAGTTTCATAAGGGCGCTCAAAGGCATACAATCGAGAACTGCAGAGCTTTCAAGCACAAAATTCAGGATATGATCGACAGGAATGTTATAAACTTCAATGGGAAAACTCCAAATGTCATCAACAATCCTATGCCCCCGCCAAGCTAGTGCCAGCGTCAGATCAAATTAAATCAAGTCAAGTCAGGTTCAGTTCATCTCCCCGAGGAAGGCAGTCATGTTGCCATTTCATCTTTTGCTTTCTTGTATTTTGTCATTGTTTGTATAAGTATTGTACACTTTAAACATTACCCTTCGTATTTGGTTTTTTTAATGTATTGGTTATGCATGCTTTGACTTAGTTATGTCGTATTCATTCATTTCTTTCACCTACCACGAATCACAGACACATTTATCCACTTCTCTCTTTATCAATTGTGGTTTAGCATGATTGGAAGGAGGATGATGACAATGAAATACCCATAATTGCAAACTATATGCTTTCAAACAGAATCCTGTCAATGATGTACAAGCATTGTTTCAATTTCCCAAACACTGGAGAGACAAGGAGTTAATCCCTAGTTAACCACTTCGATCCTAGAAGTAGTAGTTTCCTTTGGATATTCAAACCTTTACACTTAACTTGGGGCAGTGTAGTGTTTAGTTAATTCAATTTCGCACTCAAATCATAAAGTAAGATTAAAAGAAATGATGGTTGTTCATCAATGACCCATGACATGGCAATCACAATCCTACAACAAAATCAAATTAAAAAAATCAAAAACCTGATAAGTCAACTAACTTGGAATGAGATATTGCTTCAAACCTCAAACCCTTTCATGGTGGCGACATTTCTTTGGCAGCTCCATCAACCTCCTTTCTGCATTACATTAATATATGAAGATCATTAACAAAGACCTTACTGCTAATTATCTATATCATTCAATGACTGACAATTAATACTTTCCCATAATTCATTACTACAGAATTCTTTAAACATCACTTAAGCCCAACAAATATTACACAAGACATTCTCAATAATGACAAATGATGAATTTGAAATACTTTTAAAATAACAAATTTCATTACATAGGGCAAAACTACATAGCATTTTGTAAATCATAAATTCTAAAACATTTAAATACTTTACTCTTTTATGGTTTTTCCTTTAACATCTTTGATGTTTAAACCTTCTCTATCAACCCTTGACTTGGAAGCACCGCCAACTTTCAAAGACTTCTGCGGCGGTGGTGATTCTTTTACAGAAACTCCTAAGTTCTCCTGCCTGCATTTGGATGAAATACATTATAAATTTTGTAGCTAATTCAATGCAACAACAGTTACCCGTTTGTAACAAATTGGGTAATATAATCAATTTTCAAACTAAAATCTCAAATGGAAATTTCTATATAGACATGCAATAATATATTTAAGTTCACATGCAATGATCTATTCAAATAAAATACCTCATTATCATGGTCGTATCAATCACAACTTTTCTATAACTTTCTACTTTCGATCGAGACAATCATGCTTCATGTGAATTGCTCACATTTTTCCGATTTCCTCTTTGGATTTTCTTCTTCCTTCCAGCAATTATTTTTCCATTATTTCCAACATTTGCTTCATCGTACATCGCTTTCAAAGTAGCTTGAAGAAACTTTTCATCTCTTTCGAATTCGGATGATGAGTTGCATGCAATTCATCAAATACATTACAAAAGATATAATCAGTATTCTAAAAGTTTGAAGAAATAACATTCAATTTAAGTTTCAAGTCTGAAAACATTACCCGCTTGAGATATAGATTGGTCTTGAAAACATTGTTCTTCTTCTGCAATGCTTTCTTTTTCGGTTTCCAACTGATTCAGCATGTCAAACTGAACGAATCTCTTTTCTACTTTAACATTATTGGGCCCATCTGATAGCCATCTAAAACCTACCCAATTTGACAAAGAAATATTTTTCCTCCAATACTCTTTTTCTATGATTTTACGGCCCATTCATTTTTTTCATTTTCCTATTTAAATCATTTAATGATTACCATTTATTCATTTTCAATATATTATAATTTAATTTTAACAAATTCTTCATTTCTTAATAATTTATATTACCTCTATTTTCAATTCTTTTCAACAAATAATACATTATTCAATACACATTTTAATTTATTAATCACCACTTTTTTTATAACCATTAATAAGTGTAAAGTCTTTAACATCCTATTTAACAATTTCTATTTTTTTTAAACATAACAACATTTTTTATTTAATTTCATTCAAACATCAAAATCATTTATCTCACACTTTTTTTTTCTATTTAACCACCCTATCAAAATATCTTCTTATACTTACCTTTACAATAATTTATTTCTATTAAATCTATATTTAGAATTTCAACTTCTCTTTTTTCAATTTCAATTGTATCAACAATAACACATTCGTTAACTAAAACTATCAAACATACAGGACCGTGCGAACACAAGAATTAGTTATTAATTTACATAAAGGTGCAAAGTGTCTTATAATTTAGGACGAACAGAGTAACTCTTTTTTTTTCCTAAATAAAATATCTTACAACTTTAAAATATAAAACAAAAGTTATAAAAAATATCTTACAACTTTAAAAAATAAAATCAATCTTAAAAACACAAAGCAAACTAATTTCCAAATTTTTAAAAATTCATTTGATGAATAATAATGAGATAGTTTAAGGAATATTTAATAAAAAAATTAAATACCACATTAATAATAGAATTAATAAAATATAAATTAAAAAATTATATGAATAATAATGAGATAGTTTAAGGAAGATTTAATAAAAAGTTAAATACCACATTAACAATAGAATTAATAAAATATAAATTAAAAAATAAAATAAAATTTCAATAAACTAAATAACAATTTTGAAAATAAAAATTACAAAAAGAACATATATAATAAAAAATAGAAGAACTAAACTACTAATTTAAGAAAGAAAAAAAGTAATAACATAAATCCAAAATAAAATTATCTAACAAAAAATATTAAGAAATGAACTTAGATCTATCTCTCTCCAAAAACCAATCCAAAACCATTTAAACCTTTTTTTTTATATCTTAGTTCAAACCCTTGGAGTAAGAGGTACAAATAGATGACAAGTACTAAAAGTAAAAAAATTAAATTAAATATACCACAAGATGTTGACATGTCTTGATTACATTTTTGTATACCACAATTAAAATGTTGCATGACATTGACTTGGAAAACAAACAACCACATATTACAAACAACGAGTTTTGCATTGTACCACACACAATTATCTTAACTAAACTATCAACGAAAAAAAAAACAATATTAATTAAACACTTATCTTCTGCTCTTGAGGGTATAAAGAGTATTGTTTGATTCTTCCATGGAATCTCCATGACCTGTTTCTGGTTCCTGACAACGCGTAGCATGCTTCTTCACACACGGTATCATGAATATGAACACCATGAAAAGAGAGAAACCAATGACAACAACAAGAAGAATTATCTTTCCATGTAAGGCATAGTTCTTGTCGAATGAGAATTGAACAATATCATCTTCTAGTTGTTGAGGACTGTAAGAACTCATCGTAGATACAAATTAAGGGAAGTGGATCCCTTAAAATGTTGAGTACTTTTACACATGCACCAAATTGTCGCAGTGTTATTTGGCTTAGTTTGCAACAATATTCTACTTGGTGATGATTGAGAATTATTTGTGTGTCAGTACAATGAAATGCAATAAGTAGGCTCTGAACCAAGTGGTCCATGGTTGCTTTGTTTTTTGAATTTTATTTATTCAGTAACATGTGATATGAATGTTGCAAATGTATGTGATTGATAACTCTTCACTAGGATAACGTTATCCAACTTTTTTTTGGGTTATGCCGTTGTTACTTGTCACCATGTATCGAATTTTTCTGATAAAATTATTATTTTTTATCTATTTCAAAATGAAAAATCATTATGTAAATCACTGTTATAGATTTGTTAAAAAAATTTGTCATATATATATATATATATATATATATATATATATATATATATATATATATATATATATATATATATATATATATATATATATATATATATATATATATATATATATATATATATATAAAATAAGATGTGAAATCTTTTCACGAATGTGTAGAAATTCCGGGTAATAAAACTCGGGTCAGCATAGACATTTCAAATATGTTGGAATTCCTATATTAACACATATCATATCATCGACAACAAGAAAAATAAAAGATTTCTGTCATTATAAATTTAAGGTAACAAAGAATAATTATCTCACAAAAAAAAACTTAAAAATTTAAGGTTAAACTGTAATTAACAAACCCGTGTTTACGGGGTACGTTTTGGATGAAATATGATTTTGTACGCGTATTTATTTGTAAATTGTTATAAAATTTAAAAGTTAGAAAAGAAAAAAAAAATTTAAATAATAATAAATTTAAGTTGAAATAATAACAAATGTAGAAGATAAAAGGTAAACAACAGTATGATTAAAAATAAAAATTATTAAAACTTATACATTATCTATTTAATTTCTTTTATAAATAAGACAATTATTTTATAAGAGAGAATATAACTTTTAAATATCTAATTTATCTTTTTAATAAGTTTTCTTAATTTTGTCACATATTTGGAAAAAAAAATATAGTTATAAATTTTTATTTTTTAATATTTAGATCAATAGTAAAGTTATTTTCGTTTATAACAATTTTTTTTTATATATAAAAATATTTTAATTAATAATATATTTTTTCCCGTGTATAAATATTATTTTTATTTTGATGTTATTTATAAAAATATTTGAATGAATAATAAAATTAATTTCATATCTAAAAATATTTGAATCAACAATGTATTTTTTGTCGTGCATGCATTAATGGAGTGGAACTTTGCTAAGTAATCAGCTTCTGTAATTCTATTTTTTCAGAAGCACTAACGCAATCAAATCAATTTGACTTGCAACATATCCATATTTCTACCTTTAGTGAATGATTAAATGGATAAAATGAGCATTATTATTGATTACTTGTTCAAATTGTATGTTATCGTCAAACTATTGGTACTTTAAAAAGAATCCAATGACATTATTATTTTATGAAGTTGAGTATATAGTGGTACTTTTGCAGCCTAGTAGTTTATATGGTTTGGACACATTATTAAAAGAATTGAAGTGTGGGTTCAACCACTTATTCATTTTTTCACAAAATTGTGAACAAGGCAGGAAAATGATTTTCATTTTTCTACTATTAGGTAACATTGAGGGTTAACTCTACACAGCCTAAACGTAATATATGTGTGTACTTGGAAACACAAGTTACAATCCTCCAATTTGAAGAGTAAAAGTGCAGTAAGTTTCTTATCATACTGTCGTAGCTGGTATATACTTGAATTATTGAAAAACGTGCAGCGAATATGTCAACATCACATGATAATGTTATATCCATGAGAACACAAAAAAAAATATAATACCAGCTGTCACGTCATATATAGTATAGGAAAAATGCAAAACATTACATTCATCACATAAGATGCACACATGATTTAAGAATGCTCAATTATGTTTGTTTCTACTTACTAAAGACTTGATAAATTATGGTAGTGAGATTCGCTTCTTTCAAAATTTGTAATTTACTTATCATCAAATACATGACAGAACTATAGCTTCCAAATTTGTTGTAACTGTGTCTCATAGCTTTACATTTTTTTCTATTCAAATTCTGCATATGCAACTATAATTGTCTCATCTGATTCACAAAATAAACTCAATCTTTTACTGCAGGAATAAGCTCTCTCTAACTCAATTCCTCCATAGAAACAACTGTGATAACAATTAATAAACTCAATCTGCAAAGGAAATTCAGCAATAGACATGACATCAACAAAAGTTGTATCAGCAAGCCTCTTAGATGGACGAACATGTTGCATTGATGGACATAAATTATCTTTATAATAAGATAGACCGGCATCAACTATCGTTGATGAGGAGCATATTAAGTTCTGTCAAATGATACTGCAAAGGTTTCATTGAGTTAGAAAAATCTTTGATGAGAAACATATTAAGTTCTGTTAACTTCCAAGTTAAACATTATTGTATACATATTGTCCATGTTAGGATATTATTAATTGTTAAGGTTATTATTAAATATTATTTGTTATTTGACTTAGTCTGCACTGATTGTGAGAGAATCGTGTTTACAGTTTGTTATTTTTTGTTATGCCTAAATTGTAGGGAGTCTAGTATTGCTTAGTGGTCATGCTTCCTCGCTACTACTTAGGAAGTATTCAGTTTCTTTTGTAAGCTATTTATATAGCAGTATTACTTTCTAATAAAATAACTCAGTTATCAGATTTGTTAACATCTGGTATCAGAGCGAGAGAAAAGAACTCACGAGAGTGCAACAAAAGAGTGTCTGGAATATGGGATCCGAAGAGAAGAATGGTGGATTTTTTGCACCCTCCATTCCCAAATTCGATGGAGATTACGATCATTGGAAGATGGTCATGGAAAATCTCTTGAGATCCCGAGAATATTGACCCGTGGTGGAGAACGGTTACACGCTACCTAGAGAAGGAGAAGTGCAGACAGATGCGCAGAAGAAGATCCTGGATGATTTGAAGCTTAAGGATTTGAAGGCGAAGAATTATTTGTTCCAATCCTTGGACAAATCAATTCTATGAACCATCACCAAGAAGGACACCTTTAAGCAGTTGTGGGACTCCATGAAGATGAAGTACCAAGGGAACGATCGGGTTCGGCGTGCTCAGCTCAATCGACTCCGACGAGAACTCGAAGTGTTGGCTATGAAACAGGGGGAGTCAGTTAATGACTACTTCGGAAAGGTGATGACCATAGCCAATGACATGCGAAATTGCGGTGAAGTCATGACAGATGTAAAAATCGTAGAGAAAAATCTGCGAACACTGAAAGAGAAATGGAACTACATTGTGTGTTCCATTGAGGAAGCTAACGATGTTGATACGCTCACAGTTGATGCCTTGCAAAGTTCCCTCTTGGTCCATGAACAGAAGTTCAAGAGGGAACCAGATGAAAAACAAGCGTTGGTGGTTTCTTATGGTGACACCGGTGGTCGAGGTCGAGGGAGAAACACCTTCAGAGGAGGAAGAGGTCGTGGATGAGGCCATCAGAGTTATAACAAAGCAACAGTTGAATGTTACAAATGCCACCAATTAGGGCATTTTCAATATGAATGTCCTAATCTTGAGAAGACGGTTAACTATGCTGAGATTAGCAAGGATGAAGAAATGCTTCTTATGGCTTATATTGAAGCATCAACGGAAAAGAGACATATTGTATGGTTCTTAGACAGTGGGTGCAGCAACCACATGAGTGGAGACATCTCTCTCTTTTTTGTACCATGGAGGAAAGGTTCAAAAGAGAAGTCAGTCTAGGGAATCATATGAAGATGAAGGTTGTGGGAAAAGGAAATGTTAGGTTAAATCTCGTCGATGTCGGTCATGTTGTTCAAGAAGTGTTCTATATTCCAGAATTGAAGAACAATTTACTAAGTATTGGACAGCTGCAGGAGAAAAGCTTGGCTTTTCTAATCAAGAACAATGAGTGCAGAATCTATCACCCATCAAAGGGCCTTATCCTTGAAAGCAGAATGACACTCAACATAATGTTCATATTGCTCTCGAAGACCTCCTTAGTCACCAATGAGTCAAGTGAATGCTGTTTCCAAATTGACATCCAAGAAATTGCTCATCTAGGCAATGCAGGTATGGCCACCTTAGCTATACTGGACTCCAAACTTTGGCTAGCAAAAACATGGTTAAAGGCTTGCCAAATCTTGGAGAAATCACTGTTGCTAGAAAAACAATTGTTGTATGCATTGGGTGTTTGAAAGGAAAACAACACAGGGAGATCATGCCAAGAAAATCCATGTGGAGAGCTGAAGCCCGATTGGAGCTTATACATGCTGACATATATGGTCCCGTCTCGTCAATGTCACATGGTCAAAAGAGGTACCTCATTTATTTCATTGACGACTTCAGTAGGAAAGCTTGGGTATATTTTATTGCTTATAAGAGTGATGCATTTTCTACTTTCAAGCAATTTAAAAGTCGGGTAGAAAGGGAGTCCGGTTTATTTATGAAATGCTTGAGAACTGATCGTGGAGGTGAGTTTACCTCACATGAGTTTACTAATCATTGTAGACAAGAAGGGATAAAAAGACAGCTCACCACAGCCTACACGCCACAACAAAACGGAGTTTTCGAAAGGAAAAACCAAACTGTCATGAACATGGCCAGAAGTTTGCGTGTCAAGAAAGAAGTACCTAAGGTTTTCTGGCCTGAAGCGGTTAATTGGGCGTTCCATGTGCTTAACAGGAGCCCCACCTCTGCTGTAAAAGAAATGACTTCCAAAGAGGCTTAGTCTGAAGTGAAGCCCACAGTCGAGCACTTTAGATTTTTTGGCTGCATTGCTCATGTCCACATTCCAGATGCTCGAAGAATCAAGCTTGATGACAAGAGCACTATGTGTGTTTTATTTGGAGTAAGTGAAGGGATATAGGTTATACAATCCCATTAGAGGAAATATGATTGTTAGCAGGGATGTCGTGTTCGAAGAAAATAAGAAATGGGATTGGAACACAAGTCACTCAGAATTCCGCAATGATCAGCTTGATTGGGGAGATATGGATATTACTATTGCTGACCAAGAGAGTGATACAGTGACACCACAAGATCAGTAAAAACATGAAGAAGACATTGAGTACAGTGGAGATATAAGTCACTCAATAGATGAGAATGAGGAGGTTGAGAATGCAGCTGGATTGAGATTGCTACTGAGGATGAAAATGTAGTAGCTACAACTGAAAATACTGAAAATTCTTCAGCAGAAGGAAAGCGTATTAGAAGAACTCCAAGGTGGATGGATGATTATGTGGTGAACTCTGTTGTCGCAAACTCTGACGTTGCATAAAGTTTTGACCCTCAATCCTTTGACGAAGTTGTGCTAAATACCAATTGGAAGAAAGCCATGGATGCTGAAATTCAGTCCATCGAAAAGAATAGAACCTGGACTCTAGTTGAATTACCAAAGGGAGCGGTAAACATAGGGGTCAAATGGGTGTATAAAACAAAATTGAATCAACATGGTGAGATTGACAAGTATAAGGCTCGCTTAGTAGCGAAGGGATATGCATAACAACATGGAATTGATTATGAAGAAGTATATGCGCCAGTGGCAAGGCTAGACACCGTGCGTATGATCTTGGTCCTTGCTGCATAAAGAAGTTGGGTTGTGTATCAGTTGGACATGAAGTCCACATTCTTACAAGGTGAACTTACAGAGGAGGTGTATGTTGATCAGCCAAAAGGCTATGAAGTGCATCATGAGAAGACTAAGGTATACAAGCTACAGAAAGCTTTGTACGGCCTTAAACAAGCACCGAGAGCTTAGTTTAGTAGGATTGAAGCACACTTCAGAAATATGGGTTTTGATAAAGAAGCAAGCGAACAAACCTTGTTCACCAAAATCAACCAACAAGGGAAGCATTTGATCGTTAGCCTATATGTTGATGATTTGATTTATACTAGAAACGATGAAGCCATGTTGAAAGAATTCAAACAATCAATGATGGATGAATTTAAAATGTCTGATCTGGGAAGAATGCACTACTTCCTTGGCTTTCAGGTTAAGCAGCTCAACAATGGAATCTTTATCTCTCGAAAGAGATATGTCGAGGAGGTCTTGAAGTAGTTTGTGATGGAGGAAAGCAACTTGGTCCTAAATCCTACTGTTTCTGGAGTTAAAATTGATAAAGATGATACAGGTGTGACGGTAAACAGCTCCATGTTCAAACAACTTGTTGGTAGCTTGATATACTTGACAACTACCAGGCCGGATTTGATGTATGCAGTTAGTGTAGTCAGTAGATATATGGCCAAACCAGCTAAGATGCACTTTATGGCAGCAAAGAGAATATTGTGGTATGTGAACGGAACTGCGTGTTTTGGGATTTTCTATCAAAGATCAGGCAATCATGAGCTTGTGGGATGCACAGATAGCGACTATGCCGGTTGTATCAATGATAGGAAAAGTACCCCAGGCTATGCCTTCATACTTAGCAATGCAGTTGTGGCATGGTCATCAAGGAAGCACCCTATAGTCACACTCAGCACCATAGAAGCAGAATTTGTAGTTGCGTTAGCCTGTGCCTGCCAACTGATTTGGATGAAGAGGGTTTTGTCCAAGTTAGAGTATAATTGAAAAATTCCGGTGATTTTTTGTGACAACAGCTCTACCATCAAACTCTCAAAGAATCTGGTTATGCATGGCAAGAACAAACATATCGATGTGCGCTTTCACTTCCTCCGTGATTTAGTAAATGAAGGAAAGGTTCAACTGAAGTATTGTGGCACCAAACAGCAGATAGCTGATATCTTTACTAAGCCGCTCAAGCTTGAAGTCTTTCAAGAGTTGAGGAAGAAGCTTAGTGTATGTGACATCTCAGAGATAAACTAGACAGTCTAGTTTAGGGGGAGAATTGTTAGGATATTATTAATTGTTAGTTTATTATTAAATGTTATTTGTTATTTGACTTAGTCTGCACTGATTGTGAGAGAACCGTGTTTGCAGTTTGTTACCTTTGATTATGCCTAAATTGTAGGGAGTCTAGTATTGCTTATTAGCCCTACTTTCTAATAAAATAACTCAGTTATCAGATTTGTTAACAGTCCAAGATAAAATAATCGCTATTTTAGTAGCATCTTGAAATGGAAATTCTTTCAATTTGTTATATTATTCTTTCCAATTTACTAATGATTTTTTAAAATACCCAAGATTCGATGCATCACTCTAAGAACTATAAATCCATATCACTAAAATATATAGTCATATATGATTCATTTTTAAAAGAAGCATTGTATACAGAGACATGCATCCTTGAAATAAGCTTCTCCTAATAGAAAATTATGTCTAACTTTACCTTTAGGCTCTCAACTTCCATTCTTAGTTTCTTAAACTTCTCTAGATCTTCTACAAACCATTCATCTCAACTACAAAAATCACATTACGCAAGTTGCTAAATCATACAAAAAATACAAGAAAAATTGCATATAGATGTAAAAGTCAAAGTAGAGTACCTCGGTCTTAATATCACGATACAATAATTTAGACTGGGCCGAATCATATTCATCAACCATTAACAACTCTCAACAACATAAGAATAACCTTATTATCAAATGAAGAAAACATAAGTAACAAAAATATTCATAACAGAAACTCAAAAAATGATTAATCGAGGATAAAACCATCTTTCTAGATTTCCATGGTAATAACATAAAAAAGATATCATAACAAAAAACTATGGATCAAGCATTAACATAAAAAAGCATAATCAAAATGTACCATAGGGCATAAAACTCGACGACGACGAAACTGTGCTTACTGATAGTGTCATGGAAATTGGTGTTATCCAATGTGAGGACAAATTCCATATCTGAGCAGGAAGCAACAACAACAAATCAGTGCAGATCTGAGCAGGAACGAACACAAGAAGATACAACAAAAAACCTAAGAAACAAAATGTTAGAGGCATATCTATATAAATCCAAGCATGATAACAAGTAGGATAGTCCCTTTTAACCTCAACCTTAGGTCCATCTTTTGCATGTTAATATTAGGATAAAATCTCCTTTCACATCCCAACTTTATGACCACTTTGCATGACAACATTAGGACCGAGTTTCTCTTAGACCTTCCGGCGTCTCTCTTCTCATATCAAAACATCTTCCAACTCATCTAATAAATATGATGAAATTTGTATGCTACGAGCCTTAAGCACATGGGAAATGATGAGTGGGGGGTTTCTCCTCACTTGTCTAGAGTGTATAGCATATGCCCTTTGGGCGATATGCGACGCATTCGCTCCTATGTCATAGTCCTTAGTGCAACGTGAGTCACAAAGCAAACTAATTCACTTCACTAAAACTCACAAAACAAATTTCAAACCTTTTATCCTTCGGGATTTGTGTTTCAAACTCATTTTCAGAAAATAGTATGTTACTTTTTTGTTCTACCACAAACAGGTATCGACCCTAACTGCTGGAATGGGAACTTAATGCCACTCATAAAAAACATTTAACCAACCTGTGGTGTAGTTTCCCGAATTACGTTTGCTCTGATTTCTCATACCATATGAGGATACGTAGGCACAAGACGGTGATGTCTTGGTGAGCAACCTTCCCCCCGCCCCCATCACCCGTAGTTTTCCAAACTACATTGACTTTGACTTTTCCATTGCATGAGAGAATACGTAGGCATAGGGTGGCGATGTCCTATCGAGTCTCTTTCTTTTTATTTTGTTCTCGTTTCCGTTTTGCAGTAGCTTATAGATAAACTCACCCTTTGATTAGACAACAAGTGTGGATCCCGTTGAGTAAAAAGGACGTGAAGGGTGATAATACCTTCCCCTTGCGTAACCGACTCCTGAACCTAAGATTTGGTTCCAATGACCTTGTCTTCTCCTTTCTTTTAGGTTTTCTTCAATTGTTTCCTTTCCCTCTCTTTGGGATAAATAACGTTCGGTGGTGACTCTTCTGTTTGTTTTTGTCGGCCTTTTCACAGTTGCGACATTGTTTCCTAGGTTGGTTGAACTACATTGCAAGGTTCATCTCTCATCTCACAGCCATTTGCGAACCAATATTCAAACTGTTAAGAAAAGATCAAGCGGCCAGGTGGAAGGAAAATTGCCAAAAGGCATTTGAGAAAATAAAAGAGTATTTGCAAGAACCTCCAATACTCATGCCTCTAGTAGCAGGGAGACCTATGATCATGTATCTCACGGTTCTTGAGAATTCAATGGGATGTATGCTCGGTCAATAGGATGAGACAGGTAGAAAAGAGCATGATATTTACTACCTGAGTAAGAAATTCACTAATTGCGAGTCGAGATACTCGATGTTGGAAAAAACATGTTGTGCACTCGCATGGGAAGCTAAGCGTTTGAGATAGTACATATTAAACCACACAACCCTATTGATATCGAAGATGGATACAATCAAGTATGTATTTGAAAAGAAAGCACTCTCCGAAAGGATTGCCAGATGGACAATGGCTCTAACAAAGTATGAGATTCGGTATGTTTCCCAAAAAGCCATTAAAGGATGTGTTCTGTCGAAATATTTTGCTGAACAACCAATTGAAGACTATCAGCTGATGAAGTTTGAATTTCCAGATGAAGACATCATGTTTTTGAAGATGAAAGACTGTGATGAGCCTTTACCTGAAGAAGGTCCTGAGATTGGATCTCAGTGGAATTTGGTTTTCGACAGTGTTATTAACTCATATGGCAACGGAATCGGGGCGATCATTACAACTCCTCACGGTTCTCATATACCGTTCACTTCCCGATTGATGCTCGCTTACACTAATAATGAAGCAGAATATGAAGCGTGCATTATGGGTTTGGTAGAGGCCATTGATATGAGGATCAAGAATCTTGATGTATATGGCGATTCAACGCTAGTTGTTAATCAGATCAAAGGAGAACAGGAAACTCGTCAGGCCAACTTGGTGCCATACAAGAATTATGCTAGAAGGCTGCTACCTTTCTTTGACAGAGTTGAGTTCCATCATGTGCCTAGAGCTGAAAATCAGATGGCAGACGCGTTGGCCACGCTGGCATCAATGTATAATGTGAATTTATAGAATGAAGCTCCAGCAATCACCATCGTGCATCTTGATAGACCCGCCTTCATGTTTGCAATTAAAAAGGCATCAGACAGTAAGCCATGGTATCATGATATCAAACGATTTCTCAAGAATCGGGAGTACCCATGTAGGGCATCTAGCAAAGATAAGAAGACTATGAGGAGGCTTACCGAAAACTTCTAATTGAACAAGGATGATGTGTTGTATAGGAGAAACTTTGACATGGTCTTGTTGAATTATATTGATGAACACGGAGCAAACTTGTTGATGGAAGAATTTCACGAGGATTCCTTTGGTACCTATGTCGGTGGACATGTAATGACCAGAAAATTGTTGGGAGCTGAGTATTATTGGATGACTATGGAATCTGATTGTTTCAAATATGCTAGAAAATACCATAAATGCCAGATTTATGATGATAAGGTGCATGTGCCACTAACACCTCTGAACATGTTGACATCTCTTTGTCCCTTTTCTATGTGAGGCATTGATATGATTGGAAAGATTGAGCCGACTGATTCTAATGGGCGTCATTTTATTCTAGTTGTTATTGATTACTTTACCAAGTGGGTGGAAGCAACCTCATTTGCTAATGTCACAAGGCAGGTGGTTACTCAATTCATAAAGAAGGACATCATTTATCGTTATGGAATCCCATAGCGAATTACGGATAATGGTTCGAATTTGAACAACAAGATGATGAAGGAACTGTGCCAGAGTTTCAAGATTGAACATCACAATTCTTCTCCATATCGTCCAAAGATCAATGGTGATTGTCATACCCCAAATTTTGACCCCTAAATTCCACTACCATTCTAGGAACATCAAGCATTGTTTCCTAACCCCAACTTTGTTTCAAGTTCGTTGTTGTTAAATTTATCTAAATTAGGGTTTTGCACCTATGGAATCAAGAGGATTGTTGCTTGATCAATCAAGTTTTTAGATTGATCATCACCAAATAAAGTCCCCACACATTCAAGAAGCTCATGTTCAACAAGAATACAGTGTTAATTGATCTCACTACAAGTCAATTGAAGCCCAATTTCATATGGCCCCAAATTAGTGTTTTTATTAGGAAAAGTCAAATGTTCCTTTGACTTTTGATTGAAACATGATGCCAAGCCTTGGGACATGATTCAATATGTTCATATACCTCATTGAAACCTACTCATGATGTTTGGGAAGTCCCAAGTGGCAAATTTATTGAAGATCACACAGTTGAATTCATCTGATTCAAAATTCATTTGACAAAGTCAACTCTTTGACTTTTAGGGTTTTTGGTTCAAATTGAAGCATCCAAGACAAATTTCATCAAGATATGTTCAATCCATGATTTTGATCATGAATAATCAAGATTTGAGAGGTTTCTTGCAAAAGAAGAAAACTTGGATTTTCTAAGTGTGGAAAAACCCTAGTTTTGGTGTCAACTTTGAAAGGTCATAACTTCCAATCCACACATCCATTTTGTGAATTCCAAAGATCAATGTGTAGATATCCTCATGTACTACAAAAGTTTCCTAGTGACCTATGAGCAAAAGATGCTTATATTTTGAGTTATGAAGCCTCAAAGTTTGGAAGAATTTCAAAAACACTTAGAATTTTCCAAGACAGCTTTGCTATTATAAGTTTCAGCCAACTTCAAGGCTAGTTTTCACTATGACCCCTTGAGATTCAAGAAATTCTCAAAACATTAAAGTTGTAGGACAAGTTTAGGGCTTTCCAAAAAGTACAAGAACTCCTTCATAGCCTTTGTGAGCTAGGAGTTTCGAAGAGAAGAAGTTAGGGTCCAAAGTTTGATTTCTAAGTTATTTTCATGCCAAGAACCACTTGCAAGATCAAGCAAATCTGTAAAATCCGTTGATTGACAAACTTGAGACTTGCATATCTACTTATGATCAGAAGATTGAGTCACTTTTGAAGTCATTACACAAAGGATTGAACCATGATTCAAGTTTCATACCATTTATGGAAGTTTTGGAATAAAGGTGTGACTTCCATTTGCATTAAGCATGGCCTTTCCACAAAACCAGCTTCTTGAGCCTCTAACATGTCCTCTATGCACTCAAGCACCTTTTAAAAGTCAGAAAAGATCTCAACTACTCAAGATCTCATTGTACTTTTGCCTTGAAACATGAAAAACCACAAAACACCATGTTGGATCCCAACCAAACTAAAAACTCCTCAAGTTACCATTCTGCAGTACATTGAGCCTCACTTTTTCCCTATAAATAGAGGCATATTTCATGATTCTAAGGGAAATAATAGTCCACAGAAACTCCTCCAAAAAACCTCTTCATTTTAGCATCTTGTACCACTATCCTTTTGTACTAAGAAAACCTTATCTTGCACAAACTCACCATATGTCTTCTCCACACTTTAAACCACCAAACCAGCTATCCTAACACACCACAAAAGACATTTTGAAGGTGTCTAAACCTCCATTACCATCCAAAACCTGCTAGAACAGAAACTCAACCCTCAAAACCAAGTTTTGTTGACTTTATGCATTTTCAAAGCCAAGTCTTCCTTCTGACCAGTTTCAACCACTCTAACCATTCAAACACCTTCCATAAATCACCCCTAAATTGTTCCTAACCTTGCTTCGAATCTGTGACTTCATTTAATTGAAGTTCAATTTTTGTCACTTTTCATACATTTGCAAGAAGGAAGATACCTTCTGTTCCAAGGGATTCCAAGGGCTCCTCAGCATCTCCAAACTTCCTCAAAGGTGTATTGAAGTTATCCAAACCATCAAAGTGTAGATGTAACATCTTTAGGAGATTTCCAAAAGTTGCTTTAAGAGGTAAGTTCACTAAAATCTTGAACTCCTCAAACCATGCCATATCTTGATATGTATTAACCATAGACATGATTGTTGTGTTGTATATGATGATTTTGAACCATTGAGAGTTGCTTATCATGTTTGAATAAGACTGTACCATTGAACTTGCAAGTATGTGTTATTTTTGATGTTGCCATAGTGTTTTAAAATAGAAATAATTTTAGGAAAATTTAATTGCATCATTGAAATCCTTGTTGAAAAATGTGCAAGTTTGGTTTTTATTTCATCCAATTTCATGAAGTATAGAGAAAGTTAGCAGTGTTTTTTTAAATGGAAAGAATGAGGTTGATGTTGGTACAGCCATCCATGGCGCCTTATTGGTTTTGGTCATTTTGTAATCATTTAGGTACTTGTATTAATTGGTGGGGGTGATACAATGGATGTATCACCACCCCAGTGGTTTACCATGCACTCTTAACACTTTCTTTGTCTTGCCAGACCTGGGTTCAATCCTGCTGATCAACCCTTTTGCTCATTTTCTTGATATAATTGATGTTTCAGCATATATTGGTTTGTTTCTATTTGAATCACAATGTGCGTGGTAGATGGATGGGTAATGTTTTGAGCTGTGAGTGATAGTGCGTGGGTTCGAGTCCCTTGGAGTGCATTTCCTTATTTTTATCACTTGTTTTCATGTTTTTTCTTCACAATTTGATTTGATCCTAAATTTTTTTATTTTTATCATTTTGATCCCATTCTTTTTTCATTTTGACCATGATAATGCCTATTTTTCATTTGTATCAAGAAATTTCCAAAAAGAATTATTTTCCTTGCATTTGTGTGTATTCAAAGTATGATGCTTTTTAGGGTTTTTATGAGATTTCTCTTGATTTCTTTTGATTGATTCTCCTGCACATCTTGTTTGTATGAATCCAACCTTGCTTGTGTGAACCTCACTTGATATGTGAATTTGCATACCCTTGTTGTTACATGATTAGTTGTTACCTTTTTCAAGTTCATTTTCACATATGAATGCATATCTTAAAACCTATGTTGTTACCTTACCTTGAGTAATCTCATACACTTGTTGTGTTACTTTGAAATATATTCAAGTATGCATGATTTCCCTTTGATATGTTTCTCATCTTCCATGATTGAATCCCTTTTACATGTTTGGTTGTTACCTACTTGTCTAACATGATTCACCATAATTCACATGTTGTTGTCACACATGTCATACCTTTATCCAAATGGTTCTGGTTGTAACCTCTACTTGATTTGTATCCATTATAAGTAATGTTTTGACTTATGTATAATTCTATACTTGTATCCATGCTTAAATATTGTTATGATTTGTGCATGTTGATCTTGGAACTTTGCCATGGTAAGTAACGTTTTGACTTATGCATGATTCACTTATGCTTGTGATGTTTGGTATTGTAAGAATCTTATCATCATCCCTTTTTAGATGTTGTTACATCTATGCTTACCTTTAGTTGTAACCATTTGGTTTGATTCTAAACTTTTATGAATGTATACTTGGTTGTAACCTTGTTATTATCTTTGCTTGATGTTGTTACATGCTTGCTTTACCTCCTTGGTTGTTACCATGACTTTACATTTTCATCATGTTTGAATGAATGTATGTGTGCTTTGATAACTTTCCCAAGTGATGTAGCTTGTTAGCTTCCATCCTCATGATTTGCCTTGTGTCCTTAAATCCAAAGGAAAGTCTCTCTATTGACTCAATGTCATAGATAGCTCATTTATCCCCGTCTCCCTTTGACCTTGTTAGAGTCATTAGGAATCTCAAGAGAAGCTTACCCTTTTGACTTTGTTAAGTCAAGATCTTAAGAATACCTTGTTAGGAGTCCTACAATTAGAGATTAGGCCTGGAGTTTGTTAACTCATTGTGTGTACCATTATTATGGGTACTCACCTCCCCCTTTTTGCTTTTGTTAAAGTCAATTCGTAGTTAGTCTTTCAACATAGACTTAGAGAGTTTGTTAACTCTACATAAGTATCATTGTTATGGATACTTATTCCCCTTGAACTTTGACCATAGTCAATAGTTCTCTCCCTAGTTAGGAGAACCACAGTTGCTCTGATTCCATCCTTGTTAGGATATGTAGGCACGATATGCGACATCTTGGCAAGCATACTTAGTGTACAAACCCATAGGTCTTTACCTAGCATATAACCATTAAGTAAACAGATATTAACACAAACACAACTACCAAATAAGAGGCTCTTGTAGAGTACTATAGATACTTAGGGTGTTAATACCTTCCCTTAGTATAACCAACCCCCGAACCCCCCGATCTCTTACCTTCATTGTAACATAGCGTACTGAGGGTTTTATTTGATCTTTACCTTTTTCCTTTGGATAAACCAAAGCTCGGTGGTCAATATTTAAATATTTGTGATTCAAGTTAATTAATAGCTTGATATCCAATTCTCACCGCAACAGCGATGTTGAAGCAGCAAATAAGAATATCAAGAAGATTGTGCAGAAGTTGGTTATAACCTACAAATATTGGCACAAGATGTTGCCCTTTGCTTTACACAATTATCATACTTCAGTGCGTACATTAACCAGGGAAACTCCCTTCTCACTAGTGTATGGTACGGAAGCAGTCTTAACATTAGAAGTTGAGATTCCTTCTTTGAGAGTATTGACTGATGTGAAGCTTGACGAAGCTGAATGGGTGCAAGCTAGGTTGAATCAGTTGAGTCTTATCGACGAGAAGCGATTGGCAGCCATTGCTCATGGCCAGTTATACCAAAGCAGGATGAAGAAAGCCTTTGATCAGAAAGTGCATCCTCGGTGCTTCCAGACAGGTGACTTGGTTTTGAAAAGGATCCTTCCTCCTCAGGCAGATCACAGGGAAAAATAGACTCCAAACTACGAAGGTCCATATGTGGTAAGAAAGGTCTTCTCTGGTGGAGCCTTATTACTATCAACTATGGATGGCGAAGACTTTACGTCCCCTGTGAATGCAGGCGTAGCTAAAAAATACTTTGCTCAAAAGATACCCGCTGGACACAAAAGGAAAAGTCCAGGTAAAAAAAGGGCATCCTAGCGAACGACAAAAAGATAAGGTTCGGGCAAACATTAGGGACAAAAAGAAAAAGAATAAACCCGCAAAGTTGAAAACCTGAAAAGGTGACTTTGCCAAAAATGTGTATCCGGTGGATTGAAAACCCAAAAGGGTGGTCCAGGCAAAAGTTAGGGATTTAAGAGCAAACGAATGCAGTCTGCGTTCGATCTGTGAGTTCATCTCGATACACGGTTATCCTGAAGGAGAGGAATCAATCCAGACAGTCTTTTAAGAAGGCGAAGCATTTGTGAGCGTTGAAGACATACAGGTCATAGCTGAATTGAGACATGGTGGATATTTGTTCCCACATTGCCGACATTTGTATATTCTTTTTCTTTTTGCATGATTACCCCTTTTCAAGAATTGGATCCAAATTGTAACTTGCTTATTTACAAGCCTTTCATCAATTAAATATTTATTTCACTCAAAGAGCTTTTCATTTCTGTTTTTACTTTTACTGTTTTGTTTGCAAAAACGTCTGATATTTTTTATAAACATTACATGTGAAAACATGAAGCTCTATAAAGCATATTGAAAACATTGGATTTACTTGAACGATAGGTGTCATGAATGGAAACCGAGGTAGCCATTTCATATGTAGAACATCTTATTTCTTTTTATTTGTTTGCAGAATGACATGATCCTCTCCCCAGTAGAGCTTTTCTCCCCAACAGTGAAGTTCTAATAGCAACGCATGGCAAATAATTCCTCCCCTAGCAGAAGTCCAGAAGATTATGTTTCCCAACCAGATTTATCTGTACTCCTCAACGAGTGTTCAAGGTTGTCTACTTTAGGTAGAAGGATGTTGATATGCGGTCAGGAATTTGTTCAGCAGAAGACTGTTCGTCTTTCTACAACAGAGATTTTGTCTATCCCTATAAAGTCCTGTTATCATATCAGAAGTATTTTTGTCAGCAATGATGTACATTTATCCCCAACAGGGTAAGGTTGGAGGATGTTTCCTCAGCAATAGGATAAACTCAGTGTTATCCCCGGCCGGATCGGTATCCTTGAATTCTCTCCCCAAATAGAGTTAGGTGTTGATTCCCTCGACAGGTAAATCAGCGGCAGGTTGTTATCTCCAGCAAAGTCCAACGATCATTGACATCTTTCAGAATTAGGGTTTTGGGACAATCTCCTAGAAGATGTTACTTCTATTCCCCCTCAGAGTGGAATTTTTGACAGGCTACTCTTAATTCCTAGCAGAGTGGAATTTTTGACAGAATTTGTTTATTCCCAGCAGAGTGGAGTTTCCAGCAGAGGTTATTCCTATATCCCCAGCAGGGTGGAATCTGCAATAGATGTTATTCATTATTCCCCACTGAGTGGAGTTTTGTTTTTTCCCTAACAGGGTGGAATTTCCCCCAGAAGAGTCTCATTCAGGAAGGTCGTTCGGTGTGTCTTCCTCAGCAGATTTTGCTTGCTGATCTTCTTAGCACTTCTTCTAGTGGTGTTCTTTTGCATTTGCATTTTTACATATCATCCTCCCAAATGCGTAGCATTTCCATTTCGTATGGAGCATTACGCCATATTCAAACATATGCATCTGAAGCATAAGCCAGGTTTGGTGTCTTTGTTGCCATTCGTTTCTCCAGCAGATAATGGCATTATTCAGGAGATTTTTTTGTTATTTTTACCCTTAGTAAAAATCATTGACAGATGTGTTCATCTTACTTGACATTCCCCAGTAGAGTCGTTTGTCTAAACCCCTCTTTCTCTGGCGGAGTATCCTTTTCAAGTTATAAGTTAGTTGATTCTACTTCCTGTTTATCTTAGACGTTATCCCAAATTTTGGTTGGTAATCCTTCGTCTATCCTAACTTTTGGTTGGTATCTTTGTGGGTCGTATCCCAACTTTTGGTTAGTGTCCCTTGTGGTGATCCTAAATTTTGGCTAGTAGCCTTTTATCCCATCTTTTGGTTGGTATCTTTCATCTAGAATTCGCCTTTGTTCAGCATCTCAGTTATCCTAACTTTTGGTTAGTACATGTTATTCTCCCAACTTTTGATTGGTATGTTTTTGGTTCGTATCCCAACTTTTGGTTGGTATCCCTTGTGGTTATTCTAACTTTTGGTTAGTACCCTTCAGTTGATTATTCCAACTTTTGGTTGGTAGTCTCCAGCTTTATTCAAACTTTTGGTTGGTACCTTTGGTTTTTACCCTAACTTTTGGTTGGTATTCGCCCCTCGAAGTCATCATTCCAACTTTTGGTTAGTAGTCTTCATTTTGGTGAGTTTGTGTTTATTTGGCGTTCTGGTGATCCTAACTTTTGGTTAGTAGCCTTGTATCCCAACTTTTGGTTGGTATTTCTTGTGGACCATCCCAATTTTTGGTTGGTAGTCTTCCTTTGTGGAGTCTGATTTGTTTGGTGTTCCGGCGATCCTAACTTTTGGTTAGTAGCCTTTAGTCCAAGTTTTGGTTGATCTTCTTTGTTTGTATTCCAACTTTTGGTTGGTATTCTTTGCTTTATTCCAACTTTTGGTTTGTAATTTGTGGGTTATTCCAACATTTGGTTGGTATCCTGTGTTTTATTCCAACTTTTGGTTGACATTCTTGGTTTCATCCCAACTTTTGATTGGTACCCTACCTAGTGAAGTCGCCATTTTCTCAGTAAACTTTCCTTTATCCCAACTTTTGGTTGGTATTTTTTCCCCACCAGATCGTCTTCGGTCAGCATTGTGGCAATCCTAACTTTTGGTTATTAGCCTTTATCCCAAATTTTGGTTGGTATTCTTGGTTGATTATTTTGTCCCCATAGGGTCACCTTCGGTTGGTGCTCCGGTGATCTCAACTTTTGGTTGGTACTTGTTATTGTTATCCTGACTTTTGGTTGGTACATTTGGTTGATATTTATTCCCCTGCAAAGTTGTCTATTTAGGCTTCTCTTCTTCCTCAGTGGAGTCCTTTTCGCTTTAGGTCGTAAGTCTGTTGGTTTTTACTTCCTGTGTGTCTTTGGTTGTATCCTAACTCTTGGTTGGTATCAGATGGTTTTATCCCAACTTTTAGTTGTGTTCTCTATTCATCTTGGAGTTTTATCCTCTGTGAGTTGCATCCCTACTTTTGGTTGGTATTAGCTATCATTATCCTCACAGTTTGAAAATTTTCGGGTTCTCTTGGTATTCAATTTTTGTGCACCTTGAATGTTTGAAAGTCGTTTCTATTATCCTTTCAGGTTCAAGTCGATTGAATAGGGACAGTTGTAGCACCCCAAGATTTGCCTCATTGTTTCTTGATCTACTAGCTTGTGTTTCTCTACATTTTGTATTTCTACATATCATGGCATTGGTTCTTGAGACATGGAATCAAGGTATTTCTATGGCTCAGGGTTCTCTTTTATTGCAAGAGTTTAAGCAGCGAACGTTAGAGGCTTCGACGTTTACTTTTCCAAATAATCGAGTGGCCGGTTTTATTTTATTCAGCAGGTTATTTTTAGCACAGGAGATAGGTCTCAAGATATCCCAAGCATTTTCACAGTTATAATATCAAAAGGCAAGTTTTGGAGGCTTAACGTGGCTCAGAACGGGTGAAAATGGACGAATATGCAAGTTTCTCTTCAAATGGCCCATTTTTCAAAATTTGTGAGTGGTTAACCGATTAACCAATTTGCACTAGCAAATGGTTAACCGATTAACCAAAGGAAAATTTGCCCCGATACGTGCATTTTTAATGCTGCCACTTTTGGAATCCATTTTGATCACTTGTGAATTGGTTTTTACACTAGAAGAAGGATCTAGAATCACTCTAAATTTTGATTAACTTTCAATTTCCCTCCAATTTTCCATTCCTAATCCCATTCCAATTTTCCATTCCTAATCCAATTCTAGTTTTCAAACCCTAACTCCAAACCACAATTCTACTCCTAACCAAGAGATTATTTAAGTGAATTTGCTTCAAACCTCAAGGAAGAACCCTCATAATTTCATATTTCACACTCACTCTTCAGAATTTGCTCTCAAATTCTTTCAACTTTTCTACACTCCAAAACTCCATTAGAGCTCTTTCATTTGAATTCTTTAATTCTTCATTGGAATCCTTAAATTCTAGAGCTAAACCTCCATTATTCATCTCCATCATCTTCAATTTATCATTTGATTTTCGTTTGGATTTGGATCTGATTTGGAAGCAAGCTTTTAAGTGATTCTTAGATCAACTTTAGCTTATTTTGCTCATTCTTCACTTCTCTTACAAGAAATCTCTTGGATCTTGAAGTTTTCCTTGGGTTTCTAGTTTGGATCTATCAATTTGCAGTTGAACAACACTTACCAAAGCAAATCTCAGCTTTGAAGGTTGGTTAATTCTAGATCCACTTTTGTTTTGAGCTTATTTGGATAATCACAATGTAGATCTTCAATTTTAATTGATTTTGATGATGTGATCTATATGATTTGTGATCTCAATACTTGATTAAGTTTGATTAATGTTTGATCATTGATTTTTGGTGTTAAATCCGTGCATAATTGATTACATGATCATTTGGATGATTGCATAATGGATTAATTGTTGAAAGTACTTTTGATTTGCTTTTTTTCTGCTTCTGGTGCAATGTTAATCGATTAACCAATTGCAGTACAAAACTGGTTAATTGATTAACCAGTGTAATTTTGGACTTGTGATGCATGTTAGTATTTTCTTCCGATTTCATTTGTCACATGATCGTTAAATTGCTTGAATTGATGTGAAAAGCACATTGTTCTTGTTGAACTCTTGATGATGCAATTTTTTTGAACCTTTGTGTTTGATTGTTGATGCATGTCCATCTTTGCTTGATACTTGTTCATGATTGATGTTTGTACATGTTGATTGTGTTGTAGCATGCTTGCTGCCCTGCTTTCTACAGCTATTTTATTCTGAATTTACATGTTGTCTATGTTATGTTTGCTTGCTACCTGCCTTTTACACCTGCTTTTGTGCTGAATTAATAGCTGTTAAATATTGTTGTTCTGCCTTGCTGAATTTCATTATTGTTTTGTGCAGGAAGCGCTATTGTAGCTGCTGTTTTTTCTTTGTTTACTTGCTTTTGCCTTGTTTTTTTTGTATGTTCCCTTAGGACTCCTAATCCAACTTAATTTTCGATTAAGCTTGGAGTAGGGTAGACATTAGGAGTGTAATCTATGCATGATAATAAGCCGGTTAGTCCCTTTTAACCTCAACCTTAGGTCCATCTTTTACATGCTAACATTAGGATAAAATTCCCTTTTCGCATCCCGACCTTAGGGCCATTTTGCATGACAACGTTAAGACCGAGTTTCCCTTAGACCTTTCATGCGTCTTTCTCTCTTCTCATCTCAAAAAAATCTAAGACACTTAATGAATACGATGAGCATTGTGCGCCACGAGCCTTAAGCATATGGGAAATGATGATTGGGGGGTTTCTCTTCACTTGTATAGAGTGTTTAGTATATGCTCCGTGGGCGATATGCGACGCATTTGCTCCTATGTCATAGTCTTTAGTGCAACATGAATCACCAAGCAAACTAATTCACTTCAGTAAAACTCATAAACAAAATTCAAACCTTTTTTATCCATCGGGATTTGTTGTTTCAAACTCATTTTCAAAAAAAAGTACGTTATTTTTCCGTTCTATCGCAAACAGACATCGACCCTAACTGTTGGAACACGAACTTAACATCGCTTATAAAAAATATTAACCAAATTGTGGTTTTATGTAGCCAAACTACGGCTGCTCTGATATCTCATGCCAAATGAGGATACATAGGCACAAGACGGCGATGTCTTAGCAAGCAACCTTCCCCCTTCATCCGTAGTTTCCAAACTACGTTGACTCTGACTTTCCCATTGCACGAGGGAATATGTAGGCATAGGGCGGCGATGTCCTATCGAGTCTCTTTCTTTTTCTTTGTTCTCGTTTCTGTATAGCATTAGCTTTTAGATAACTCACTCTTTAATTAGACAACAAGCATGGATCGCGTTGAGTACAACAGACGTGAGGAGTGCTCATACCTTCCCCTTACGTAACCGACTCCCGAACCCAAGATTTGGTTGCGATGACCTTGTCTTTTCCCGTTCTTCAGGTTTTCTTCGATCGTTTACTTTCTCTCCTTTGGGATAAATAACGTTCGATGGCGACTCTTCTATTTTTTCGCCGGTTTTTTGCAGTTGTGACACTTGTGTTACCAGTCGTGCTTTGTTTCTTACGATATCACCTTTCTCATCAAGCTTGTTTTTGAATACCCATTTTGTTCCAATGATGTGGACACCTTTTGGTTTCTGAACAAGATCTCAAACATCATTTCTGGTGAATTGATTCAGCTCTTTTTGCATGGCCAAAATCCACTAATTCTCCATAAGAGCTTCATCAACTGATGTTGGCTCTATCAAAGACACCAAACCCAGAAGAGTTTCTTCAGAAGGTTTAAATGATGAACGAGTTCTGACTAGATCAACTTTGTCTCCCAAAATCAATTCTTTAGAATGAGAAGTCTTTAGTTTAGTCTTCTTCTGATGAGATAGACTATTCGTTATTTCTAGTAAGTTGTATCTAATTTTGCAGTTTCTGCATCTTTGTCACCTTCTTTAGAATCTTCCTCCTTGGATTCTGATAAGGTAATCTTCAAATCTACAAACCTTTTAACTAGCTTTGAATTTTCAGGGTCAAGCTTATTATCGAATCTGACATGAATTGATTCCTCAATAATTTGTGTTTTTGTGTTATAGATTTTGTAGCCTTTAGAGCATTCAGAGTATCCTAACAATAAACACTCTTGAGCTTTGGAGTCAAACTTGCCAAGATTTTCTTTAATGTTCAACATAAAAGAAATACAACCAAAAGGATGAAAATATGAGATGTTGGGTTTTCTATTCTTCCACAGTTCATAGGAAGTCTTACTCAGAATAGGTATGATAGATATCCTGTTCGGAATATAACATGTTGTATTTACTGCCTCTGCCCAGAAGTGTTTAGCCATGTCAATTTCTTGGATCGTGGTACGAGCCATTTCTTGCAAAGTCCTATTCTTCCTTTCCACTACT
Source organism: Lathyrus sativus (assembly GCA_963859935.3). Classification (NCBI taxonomy): domain Eukaryota; kingdom Viridiplantae; phylum Streptophyta; class Magnoliopsida; order Fabales; family Fabaceae; genus Lathyrus; species Lathyrus sativus. The sequence continues at coordinate 363,153,071 of OZ012739.1, forward strand.
CCATTTTGTTGTCGAGTTCTGGGACAGAGGAAATCATGGGAAATGCCATGGGAATCAAAAAGATTCTCAAAGTATCTGTTCTCAAATTTTCCACCATGATCACTTCTAACTCTGACTATTTTACAGTTCTTCTCTGTTTGCACTTGTGAGCAAAAGGTAGAGAACACAAAATGTTACTCATCCTTGTGTCTCAAGAACTTTACCCATGTCCAACGACTATAGTCATCAATAATAACTAATCCATACTTCTTTCCATTGATTTAGGCGGTTTTTTTGGTTCAAACAAATCAATATGTAGAAGTTCTAACGGTCTAGAGGTGGACACAACATTTTTTTCTTTGAAGGAAGTTTTAGAGAACTTCCTTTTCTAACATGCTTCACAAAGAGCATATGAAGAATACTTCATATTTGGTAAGCCTCTGACAAGTTCAAGCTTGTTTAGCTGAGAAATATTCCTCATGCTTACATGACCTAAACGTCTATACCATATCCATTGCTCCTCATTAATCGACATTAAGCATTTGACATTTTGTTCACAGAGATCAGAAAGTTTAATCTTGTAAGTGTTATTTTTCCTCTTTCCGATAAAAATGATTGAGCCATCTTTCTGACTGACAACCTTATAGGACTTTTGATTAAAAATGATATCATAACCATTGTAACTAAGTTGAATAATTGACAATAAGTTATGCATCAAACCGTCGACCATAAGAACATCAGTAATAGAAGGAAGTTTACCATTACCAACAGTTCTAGAGCCAATGATTTTACCCTTATGGTTTCCTCTGAAACCAACAAAGCCTTTAGGCTTAAGTTCCATACTTTGGAACATATACCTTCTTCTCGTAATGTGTCACGAGCAACCACTGTTCAGGTACCATGATTGGTGTTTCAACTGAGCTGCTAAGGATATCTGCAACATATATTATCTTATCCTTAGGTACCCACTTTCTGGATCCTCTTTTGTTAGTTTTCCTATAGTATTTAATAACCTTGGGTTTATGTGCAACAAGATAATCAAGTGGAATTTGTGCATGATATTTAGGTTTAGAAATAGATTTTTGTGTCGATGGAGTTTCTGTGCAAGCTCAGTGCCAAAAGGCACAAAATGGTCATAGAGAGGTTTTGGTTTTACAGGCTGACTTTCGTCAATATCAAACGTTTTTGTACACCCCAAACCTTTATTTCCATTTTTTCTAACTCTATAGATCATGGAAGCTATTTTCTTCTATCTATGCTTTTAGCTAGAAAGTACTAGAATGCTCTATCATACTTGTTGACATAACAAGTATCAGAGACATTGGAGACTAATTCTTCTTCTAGTTTAGAAATTTTTCTTTTCAAAGCAGAATTACTATTTTTTAAAGAAAAAATATTTTCATTTAGAGAAGAATTATTATGCTCAAGCTTATCTCTAACTTCAGAAGTAATTACATGGGATATTTTAAGATCCTTGTATTTACTTTGAAGAGTTTAATATCTTTCCATCACTTTTGAAAGACACAACTCTAATTCACAATGAGAGAGTTTAGACAATACCTCTAAGTCAGAGTCAGAGTCTGGTTCTGATTCTGATAGCATTTTGTCTTCTAGTTCTCCAGAAACTTCAGCGTTAAATGTTGTTGCCACTAGCGCAACATTTGCATGTTCTTCATCAGAGTCTTCTTCTTCAGAATCAGAGTCGTCTCAAGTTTCCATGAGTCCCTTCATGACTTTGGTGAAGTTCTTCTTAGGCTTTTTGTATTTCTTAAGATTTAGAGACTCGTTCTTGTAATAACCTAGCTCATTACACTCATAGCAGATGACTTCTTTTCCAGAACTCTGCTTCTTTTGTCTAGATGATGAGTTAGCACGACTTTTGTTCCTTCTAGATCCTCTGAAATTTCCTTGTCTATGTTTCCAAAGTTTGTTGATCCTTCTGGAGATAAGTGATAGCTCATCTTTTGAGTCTTCATCAGAATCTTTTGATTCTCCCTCAGCTTGATAAGCCTTTTCCTTTTCAGGTTTAGACTTAAGAGCAATAGATTTATTCTTCTTCTGAGGTTCATCTTCTTCCAGTTCTATCTCACGACTTCTTAAAGAACTAACAAGTTCTTCAAGACTCATACTATTCAGATCTTTGGATAGTTTAAGAGCAGTTACCATAGGTCTCCATTTCTTGGTGTTGCGGTGAGAATCGGATGTCAAGCTATTGAATGAACTTGAATCCCAAATCTTTGAATTCACAAATGGTCTTTGATTTATCTGAAGGAAAGTTTAAAGAAATAAAAACCTAATTTCATCGTAAATACAATGCGGGGAGATCTAGGGTTCGGGGGTTGGTTATACCTAGGAAAGGTGTTAGCATCCTAAGCATCTGTAGTACCCTACAGGAACCTCTTGTTTTATATGTGTTATTTGGTATCTATCTGTTGTTTGCTAAAGGGTTTAAAGGAGACCTAATGGGTTATTCCTAAGTATACTTGCCAAGAAATCGCATCTTGTGCCTACGTATCCTGACAGGAACGGAATCAGAGTATTCGTAGTTCCCCTCAAAGAGGGTGAGGAACTTCTTGACTGTGGTCAAGGTTCCAGGAGGAGATAAATGTTCATAGGGATACACTTACAACGAGTGCAGCGACTCCGAATCTATGTTGAATTAAGTTGAAAGATAGGTAAGTATCCACGACGGGAACTTACGTGGAGTGCGGCGACTCCTGATCCTAAGGCTAGGAATAAGGGTAATTGGGTGTCCATGGCAGGACAGAATATGGAGTGTGGCGACTCTGATCCTAAGGCTAGGATATGGGTAGGAACGAATTATAGTTAAAAGATTGATATGGCAGTCAAAGGGAGAGTTTCTTTCCCCCCTTGGGGATTGAAACAGACGGCTAAAAGAGTTATAAGTATACAACTGAATAAATAATTACACAATGTGAAAGGCTAGATCATATGATCAAACATAATTTATGGGCATTTCGAATGAATTTCAATTTATTAATCAAAACCAATATTCGGAGTCGATGAAAATTGACTGTATACGCCAAGAGCTAACCAACAAAATCAGATATGATCAAGATAAAATAGTTAAAAACCCAATAAAGGACTAATTAATACTAAATACAAATCTAAATTCTAAACAGAATTAAATAACCTAGATTTAAAAAACTAAATAAGTGAGTAAATAACTAAATGAATAGCTAAATTTTAAATAAAACACAAATAAATAAGTTAAATAAGGATTAAGTCAAATCTTAATTAAAGTTTAATCAAAGCTTAATTAAAATAGAGGTGAGAATAAAACTATAAAAAAAAGGTTCTTCTCCCTTTTTGAATACGACTAGGCCTGGGAGGGTGTGGCCCGTTTGCAAATATGATTAAAAAATAAAGGAAGATGAGACAACTTGGCTAAATTGAGGCCCAAACCGAGACATCCTACTGTTGTACCCCAAAATTTGCCCAACCTTTTTCTTTGCTTGGCTTGTGTTTCATTTCATTGCTTTAACATTTGCATCTGCGTAGCATTGTCCTTTTCAGGGGATCAAGAGAGGTGTGCCTACTTAAGAGAGAGTTATCAAGGGTTTAAAGCTCAAACAGGAGTGCTTATTCAAGTTATCTAATGCTTACAATCATCAAGAAGCAGTCAAAGCTCTCTGAGAGAGAAGATTGACAAATTGTGCTTACCTCCTATCTTGGAGGGCAATTGAGGATCATTAGGGGTTCACAAGGCCATGTTTATGGATAAGATGTGTTTGGGAAGATCATTGAGTGTTTTTGAATTCATTGTGGAGCTTATCTATGCATTCATTTCACTTACAAGAGGTTGCAGTCAAAGGTTGTGCACCTAGGGTTTCATCTGCTTAGTGCAAGGTCAAATGTGGGCTTGAAGAAGTTGGAGACTTGGTTCCAAGTCATTGGAGTCATGGGAAGTCATGTTGAGACATCTAAAATGTCATGCCAAGTTCAAATCAAGGAGAATCAAGAGTCTAAGGAGTTACTAAATTAGGGTTTCAGAGGATGTCAGTGTAAAATCCCATTCTTTAGTACCTAACTTCAAGGACCATTTACTTCAAGATACAAGTTCAATCTCATTTTCTTACAAACATGAGACTTGTAGGGGGAATGTTCTTAGCTTTCTTTTGAGTACTATAAATCATTCATTGGGTTTGTGGAACTCAAGTTATAATGCCATCAAGTTATGGGTCTCAGATGAACATATTTTTCAGTCAACAAAAGTCAACTCACTTCCAAAGCACTTTTGACCTAGAATCATGTTTCTCCTCACCTTTTGATGAACATGAAAGTTATTCCTCATGATATTAGCTTTCCAAAAAGTTCTAGAAGTCCTTCATATCATTTTTGAAACTCAAGTTATGAAGCTTGCAAGGCAAGGGTATTTTGGGAAACTTTGATTATAGGTTATTTTGATTATGGGTCATTTACATACACTTGTGCACTTCAAATGAAACTTTCACCAACATGAAAGTTGCTCCAAATTACCTCAAGTTCATCATGAAACTCAAGATTGGCATGAATTATGAGTGGTTAGAGACATTGGTGAAGACATTTCAAGTGAAAATGGACTTCTTAAAGTGAATTTAATTGATTTGGTTAAAGGTCATTTTCATGCCATGTTTGTACTCATTTTGGTCCACAATACTCCAACAAAAAAATGCACAAATTTATTTTGGTGTATAAAGTGAAAAACACGTGGATTTTGGATTTACTTCATGAAAAAGTTTCACATCCAAACTTGCCATATGGGTCACAATCAAGCCCAATTCCGATCCACATGTGTATTTCAAAGCCTCAACTGAAGAACGGAATCAATTTCATGTGTGTACACAGCCATATTCACGTGTGCATGGATCACTTGCCAAATTGGGCATTTTCAAAATTCAAATGAATCAAGCCTCATGGGCCTCCAACTCATTCCCAAATCCATAATATATAAGCTCAGAATCAAAATAGAGCTCTCACTTTGGAATTTTCGTGGAGGGAAGAGCAGAACCAATTTTGGAATTCAAGAGAGAAATTCAAATTTGGAAACTCAAATCTAGATCAATTCAAGCCAAATTGAAACAAGTTTCTTATTCCTCAAGTGATTTGGAGTTGATCTGCACGTTTGCAAGCAGGCTTAACCTCAATTGAAGCACCAACGGAGTGTCTCCGTTAGGTAATCTTCTTCCTCAAATTTCTCTCATGATAGGCATTGTTTTAGGTTCATTCTTGTGGCATCTGAAGTCCTACATATTGTAGGAAAAGTTTGATTGCTTGATTGTGCTGTTTGATGAAATTTCAGTTGTGCACTCAAATTTTCAACCGTTCGATTCTCTTTTGTTATGCGTGATAAATAAAATTGGAGCCTGGATTTGGATTGTACTTAACTTCAGCTTTATTTTAATGTGAGATTTGTTACGTTTGGTGGTGATTTGCAGATCTGATCTTCGGCCAGCTCGCCGGAGAAGACGACTGGAGCTAGGGCTCCGGTATCTGGTTCATCAACCTCAAATATGACGTGGATGAGGGTTGATTGTTTAACCTGATGTGTGGCTTCCTCTTATTTGCGTGACCAAGCTTGCGTGGAGATTGACTTTCCAGGTCAATTAATGAAATGCATCATTTCATTTTGCTAAAGTGAAATGGGCTTCAAATGCTATGCGCACCCCCTGTTGGATCCATCCCAGTGATTTCAGTGTTATTTGTTGCTATTTGCACCGTTTTCTATTATTTGTTTTATTTTATTTTATTTTAATTTCTGTTTTGATTTTAATCAATTAAAAATAGTTCTAATCATTTAAAAATTCCACAAAAAGTGTTTTCTGACACTTTAATGTGTTAATTAATTTTCTCAAATTTTTAATTTCATTTTTAATTTATTTTTCAATTAAAATGGAATTAAATGATTGGAAAGGTTTTTAAATGATTTTTTACTTGTTCTTATTTTGGTCTATGTTTGACTTTTTTTTGGTTGATTTTTATGAGCTTCTCTTTGACCCTCGATAACCCCCCTTCAAAATGGTGCACCCTTGTGGATCAATTCCTATGGTGATATTTTGAATGGACCTTAGTTGAGTTGTTTTGGCCTCTGGTTGCCTCCTTATGTGCTTTTGGCATTTTATTTGGATTTATTTGAACTGTTTTCCTATTTTTGGTGTACCTTGCAAGCCAAGCTACTCCTAAGGATGGTTCACACGCACACACTTGACCTAGCTTTGATGGGAAATGACCCTTGTGGATCCCATATGCTACCAACTCTTTTTGATTCACATTCCTAACATGATGAAGTGGTTGTTTGTTAATTTTTAGGTCTTACACTTGTTTGTTTTTTGTTTTAAGTGGCATTTGTTCAAGGCTTTCCATTTGGTTTCTCATGTTGAAAGTGTTTAGGGCCTAGGTCCTTTACCATGCCTTGTCTTGCAATGTGCTTTATTATGCTTTCTTATTTGCTTTTTTCACTTTTCTTCTCATGTTCTCACCTATGTCCTAGGACTTCTGAGTCCCATTTAAGATGATTTGGTCTCTCCTTTGGAGGTACTTTGAGTTTGTCTTGAATGGTGATTCACTTTGAGAACTTTTGGTGTGTTTTTTTTTACATGATCATTGTGATGCCTATGGTTGAGTTCTATTTATGTTGCTTGCTTCCCAAGCCTTATCTCCCATCCTTATCTTGATCATGTCTTCTCTTCTTGCTTGTTTTCTTTGCCTTGGTTAGTGATTGATGTACAAGTGGTGGTAGGAATTCAATTTCTCCCATTTCATCTCACTTTTGGCTTGAACTTGTTTAAGTTTCCTTGTTTACATCTCTCATTTTGTTTTGCATCTCTTGTTTGCATTTAAGAGGTTGAGATGTGCTTATGGTGGCTACTGCCCCACACTTTGTTCCTCCCTCCTTTCTTCATCTTTGTTTTGCATTGCATGTTTGCATCTTCTTTCTTCCTTCACTTATGCTTTCTTCTTCCTCTTTCTTTGCCATGTTCCCCTAGGACCTCTAATCTCTCTTGTTCAAGATTGATTATGAAAGATATTAGGTTTTAATCCATGCATGATAACATTAGGTTAGCTTTCCCTTTTCATCCCAATCGTAGGTGCACTTTGCATGAGAATATTAGGTCGAGTTTAGTCTCCCTTTAGAGTGTGTCTTTCTCTTCTCATCTTCAAACTTCTTCAAGACACTTAATAATGGATAATGAATGTTGTACACTATGAGCCTTAAGCATTTGGGAAATGATGATTGGGGGGCCTTCTCTCAATTGTCTAGAGTGTTTAGCGTATGTCTTTTGGACGATATGCGACGCATTCGCTCCTAAGTCATAGTCTTAAGTGCAACATGAATTACAAACATAATTCAATTCACTTCTTCATAAAAGACTCAAAAACAAACACCAAACTTTTTATCCTTCGGGATTAATTGGAAACCTTTTTCATAAAGAGAGTTTTGTTAACTCTTAGTTCTACCGCAAATAGGTAACGCCTAAGTCTCCAATGGTCAAGCTGCATACACTTAGCTGCTAGAACTAAGTTTTAACCCTACTCGGGTAAAACACTTGAACCAACCTATGGTCTTGTCAGCTTGAACTACGTTTGCTCTGATTTCTCGTACCAGACGAGGATACGTAGGCACAAGATGGCGATGTCTTAGCGAGCAACCTTCCCCGCCTTCACCCGTAGTTTTTCGAACTACGTTGACTCTGACTTTCCCATTGCACGAAGGAGTACGTCGGCATAGAGCGGCGATGCTCTATCGAGTATCTTTTCTTTTCTTTTGTCCCTGTGGCCTGTAGCTTAGATAGATAAACACCCTTTTAGATAGACAACAAGCGTGGATCCCGTCGAGTACGACAGACGTGAGGGGTGCTAATACCTTCCCCTTGCGTAACCGACTCTCGAACCTAAGACTTGGTTGCGATGACCTGTCTTTTCCCTTTTCGTAGGTTATCTCTAATCGTTTCCTTTCCCTCTTTGAGATAAATAACGAATGGTGGCGACTCTTCTGTCCTTGCCGACCCCTCTTCGCAGCGATGTGAAACCTACAAAGAGAAAATGAGGGATTTCCTCATTCTACAAACAACCATCAGTGTTGCGATAAAACCTAAGTCGAGGAAAGCTTCAATCATGGTGACGCACTTCAATCGTCGGGTAAGGTTTGCCTACAACGAGGAATATCGACGCTCCAAGGTGCTTCTTCCAGGTTCGATCCATCTACTACCACTGTTGATTCCTACTGTACTTAATCCGAGCTCAAGTACAACTCTAATGTCGTGCCGTCGAAACGAAGAATTGTGTTTGGATCGCGCAAATGTAATAGAATTTCATAGGCAGTATTCAACATAACATCATTAAGCATGTGAAATCGCATGCCTCAGATGTTGATTTGACACGGGAGCTTCGACTGTGTCGGCGTCCGAAGATAAGTTTTCTGAATTCTTTTACCCTTTCTTGATGTTGTTGATTTCCTTCCTTGTGAATCCTGGTGCAAACGCTGCTTTGATATCGTATATGCGTCATGATTTTTCTATTTGAAACTTGGGTGAATATTGTGAATTTTCCTTCTATTCTCTGCGTGTGTATGGATTTATTGCTGTTACATTCTTGTCTGGCTCTGCCTTCTTCCCCTCGTTCTGATGTTCTGATTTATTGTCGTTACATTAATGTGAATACTGCTGCTGATATTGTGTCTTGGTAATTTCTGTTTTTGGTTTAGACATGTTGTGATTGTGTTTGGATAGTGTTTAATACTTTGGCCTAAACTCTTGATTCTTTCCTTTCTCAGCTCAACATATTTGATTTGAGATTTATTTTGAGAATTCGATGCCTTCCCCTGATTCTATCCAAAAATGTTACTGATAAACTTTGATTTTATGATTAATGTTTGCTCGATTTATTACGTTGCCGAGAGTAAATGAACTTCCGTTCTCATTTGATTTTGTAAGAGACATGTCTTGCCATGTTTTGGAAATGTAATTATGTTTGTGTTATCTTGTTAATATGAGTTTGATTTTGTTTTGAGTTCTCTGATGATCCTTCATATAACAGCTTTAGACCGATTTGTAAAACTTCAACCGTCTGTTTGTTGCAGGCTTTATGCTTTATGGGAAAAGCTAAATGTTATAACACTCTTTCTGAGCAAAATTTACAAATTTGTGGGTGCTGCGAAACGCTCATGACTACAAACAAAGTGCGGTCGAAAGAAATAGGCTAATAGCTTTGTTGCATATCGACCAAGTGGTTCATCCTTCAATTTGTTCGTGGAGCCTACTATGTTCTAAAGTTCTACAAATTCAACCGACGGAACCTATAGACAGGAAACTTATTTTTCAACTCAAATATCTTATTGTATGAATCTTTTTGTAATGAAACATAAGTACAAACTTGTGACTTCAATTTGAAACTGCGAGAATTGTAATGGCCATTGTATTTTCTTAATTACAACTTCTTATTTATTTTAATAAAGTGCAAACACACCTCATCAATATAGTGATGCATGGCACGAATACTTGGGTATTTGAAGCCTTTTATATCCTTTGAGATTCTTGTTATGTAGAACAAACGTTTTTGCGTTGACTTGAATGGAAGAAAACCTTGAAATAAGATTGGAGTATTTAGCTTCATAATCTATTTTTTCTCTCCTTTTTTTTTTGTATGATAAAGGGCCTTGTAAGCTTGAGAATAGAATGGAATTAATATTATTTTTGCACGGAATGCGCTTTGTAAAAGCAATTGGATGAACATTGGATATTCTTGATATGTACACTTTTGGACACGTGAAGTCTTTTGAATGCCCTCCAAAATCCAATTTTAAATGAGACCATGATATCTTGAACCTTTCTTCATGCCAAAAGTTCTTTTAGCTAAGATTGAAGTGAAATGCTCCTCTTTGAATTTGTAACTTGGATATGAGGCTTGCACTTGGGTTTGTAGTTAAAACTTGATGAAGACCACATGAAGCTCTTTTGCAACTTGAAACATGTCTTGAAATTGAATTTTGGATTTTTTAAAATATGAAACTCATGACTTGTAACTTAAGAAAACCAAACGATCATTCTTCCATTTTTGACGTTCTAGTGTTTTGTAATGATGCTAAATCACCTTTGAAGAACGTATGAAACTTGAAACTTAAACAACTCTATCTTGATGAATTTAAACACAATTTCTCTTAAATTTATAACTTGAATATTTGGATAATGAACTCTTCATGATGGATTAGAAACCATATTCTTACAAACTAGTGAATTTGGAGATGAGAAATCTTGTAATTGGAACCACATCTTGTCAAAAGGAAAATTCAAACTTTAATCTCTTAAATTCAAAGAAGCATAAATAACGAGCATTGTTATTCTCACAATAAAAAAATGAAATTAGTAAAAGAATCATGCTTTGAGACAATCTTTGGAAGTAAGGATACCACTTGCAACATACCACGAAATTCCAACCAGTTTCAAATGACCATTCTTAAAAACCAATGAAGAAAAAACCTTAATCCTCCTTGAGGAGGAGCCTCTAGGAAATCTTGAGGGAAATTGAATTTGTACTGATGAAGGTATATCCTTCTTTTATATCCACGGGAAACCAAAGACGGCTTGCAAGGGGATTAAAATCACACACAAAGCTTTCACAACTTCTGAAACATCCACATCAACCCTAATCTTCACAAAACAAGCAGAACTACTAAAATGGTTATCTCATGCATGAATGGTTGGCCTAGATGATATGCAACAGAATCAACGAATCTAACGGTAAAATTTTGGGTATAACAGTTTCCCCTACTTAAATATCTTCACCGGATGACGTGAGCGATGACAATCCTGATGAAGTCATGGTGTAAGGTATTTAAATATAGATGACCGAAAATTTTTCCCCTAGATGCAATGATATACAATGCTATGGACAAAAGAAACTAATCTGCAAATGCTGACATGCAATGAACTCTAATACGATAAACATGATTGAATGATAAATGCAAAATGCAGACGAAAACAGACACAAACAAGGATAAAGCAACACAATAAGTAACCACTCACCGGAGATGACAACGCATTGGGGAACAGAAACAAACTGGGAAATCTAAAGTGATGGATCAACAGGTTCAAGCATGACCAATTGACACTTTAGAAAGAAAGATAACAAAAGAAATCCTCAATGGAGATAGAACCGAGAAAACGGCCTCCGCTGGGGAATCTCCAGAGTAGTTGCTCAACAAGTTCAAGCATGACCAATTGACACTCTAGGATAAAAGGTAAAGCAGGATCCACATGGCAGTAGGATCATGCAAACAAATGCTGGAGTTTTCAAACAGAAAGAACATCCAAGCCTCTGGAAATTCCTTAAGTGAAGAGATCAAACGGGATCTTCAGAAAACATCAGGAAAAATATAGGGTAATTAACTCTTATGTATGCCAACATGATTGGGCTTCATAGGGAAATGCCCTGATAAGCTTCTCGAGAGGGACTGCCACTCATCGTTGCAAGGGACTTAAAACACCACCAAAAAGGGATAAGCTTCTCAAAGAAAGAGACTGTCACTTATCTGGAAACGACAAAAGGAAACAAGCTTCTCAGGGGAGACTGCCACTTGTTGTTGGAAATAACAAAATTATAAGCTTCTCACTTGAGACTGCTAATTACCTGACAAAGAAATAATTGATAAGCTTCTCAGGAGAGACTGCCACTTATCGGCACGGTAAGATGATAAAATGATAAGCTTCTCAGGTACAAAATTTGCTTTGACTTCTGGAAAGATTTGAAGGAAATCATTGCTCCCCAGAAAGTCTTAATGTTGTAGAAGCACTTTTAAACCATTTTTCAACCAAATTCCCAATGAGGCATGAACTACCAACACTTTTAGGCTGATCCAGTAATCGTGAATAATTTTCAAGACTGCAGAGAATCTCCCAGTATCCATCAAGTAATACATGTTTATTGATATTGAGGATCCGCTCCCCAGTGTAATCATTTCTGTTTCCTCACTGAAGTTACTATACTTTCTCCAGTAAGCTGCTTTAGCTCCATACTTCCCCGATAAAGTGGATATTTTTTTTATCCCCTACCAAACCTCTAATCATAAGATGACTCTCCTCAATGGAAAAGTTTTCTTTACAAAAATTCAGATTCATGATAGCAATCTCTCAAGTGAAGTCGTGATATTATATCCCCAAATGGAATATTCTTCTCCCTAGAGAAAATTGGAACTTTGAAGCAAGATTATGGTTCCACCATAGGCTTTCTATCCATCTCTTGATAGATTCATACCTTTGTAGAGGGTGGCTAAGTATTCTCGTCGAGATGTTTATTTCATCTCCCGTTTACTTCTCCTTGTTGTGTTTTGTCAACATAAGCATAAGCATAAGTGTCGTACCCCAAATTTTTACCCTTAGATTCATTGATACCTTGCATATCATTTTAGATCAATTATTCATGCATAGATAACCATTTTAACCAGTTGTTTGTTTTCTTTTTGTGAAGTTAGGTTTACTGCTGAAAGTTCAGGTAATCATGAGAGCTTGTGTGTACTTCTTATCTCCTGTAAGTTGTGAAGGGAACGTACACCCTCACTTTGTGGACTCTCAATCAACACAAAGTCACCGTCCTCAAATTTTCTCAGAGGATTCCCAAGGAGAACTAAAAGTCTTTTGATTTGAGAAATAGTGGGAATTTTATGTCTAAAGTGAATCTCTATAGATTTTTCTTTAGTTCGAGTTTATCTTCTAAGCCTGCAAGTGTTATTTCTAAATCTGCAAAATTTTCAATTAGCTTTGACTTTTCTAAGTCTAGCTTATCTTCAAAACGAACATGAATGGATTCTTCTACAATGCGTGTTTCTATATTAAATACTCTGTAACCCTTAGAGCATTCAGAATATCTCAACATAATACATTTTTGTGCCTTAAAATAAAACTTGTTCAGATGCTCTTTAGTGTTCAGCATAAAACATGAGCATCCAAAAGGATGAAAATAAGAAATGTTGGATTTTCTTCCCTTACACAATTTGTAAGGAGTCTTCTCTAGAATATGTTTAATAGAAATTATATTTTGAATGTAACATAATGTGTTCACAGCTTTTGTCCAAAAGTGCTTATCCACATTTGTTTCATTTATCATTGTTCTGGCCATTTCTTGCAACGTCATATTCTTCCTCTCTACACTCTGTTCTACTGTGGAGTTCTAGGATAAGAGAAATCATGGGATATGCCATTAGAGTCAAATAACTTTTCAAATAGGTGATTTTCAAACTCACAACCATGACCACTTCTGACTCTAATAATCTTATAATCAAATTCATTTTTCACTTTAGAACAGAAACTAGTAAACATAGAATGTGACTCATTCTTGTGCGTTAGGAATTTTACCCATGTCCATCGACTGTAATTATCCACAATAACAAGTACATACTTCTTACCATTGATTGACATTGTCATCACATGACCAAACAAGTCAATGTGCAAAAGCTCCAGTTGTCTAGAGGTGGAAATAACATTCTTAGATTTAAAAGATGTCTTTGAAAACTTGCCTTTCTGACATGCTTCACAAAGAGCATCTAAAGTGAACTTCAGCTTAGGTAGACCTCTGACTAACTCAAGTTTAATTACCTGAGAAATTCTTATCATACTAATATGACCCAAGCGTCTATGCCACACCCACTGCTCTTTGCTAACATACATTAAGCGTTTAACATCTTGGTTTTTAAGATAAGAAAGCTTAATCTTGTAGATGTTGTTTTTCCTCTTCCTAGTGAAGAGAACTGTGTCATCTTTCTGACTTACAGCTTTGCATGATTATTGATTAAAAATGATTTCATAACTGTTATCACTTAATTGGCTTATGGGTAACAGGTTATGCATAAGACGCTCAATAAAAAGTACATTAGATATAGAATGAAGAGATCGACTACCAACTGTTCCAGATCCTCTGATTCTTCCTTTCTAGTTTCCTCCAAAACCAATGAATCCAACATCTTTAAGTTCCATGCTTTGGAGCATATGCTTTCTCCCATTCATGTGTCATGAGCATCCAGAGTCCAGGTACCATGACTGGTGTCTTAACTCTGTTGCATAGGATATCTGCAACATAAACTATCTTATCTTTTGGAACTCATAATCTTTTGGGTCCTTTTTTATTAGCTTTCCTAGTTTTGCTAATAACTTTTGGTTTTCGTGTATCGTTAAATCTTTGTGTCTGTGCAGGTGTGTAATGATAAGAAAAAGGAGATTTCGATTTTTCTTTTTTAAGTCAATTTTGATCATCATCATAAGTATCATAACCAATTCCTCTCTTCCCATTGTGACTAACACCATAGATCATGGAAGCCATTTTGCTTCTATCTATGCTATTTTTTAAGAATTTCTGAAATACCTTATCATATTTATATAAGATGGTTTCAGAGGTTGGAGAAGCTTTAGAAAGAGTTTCTTCAAGTTTTAAACATTTTTTGTTCTAAAAAGTATTTTATTTTTCCAAGACAAAATTCTCATATTTTTGTTTAAAAACTTATTTTTCTAGCTTTACGCATTCTTCAACTTCAAATTCATGAGCCTTTTTCAGGGCTTTGAATTTTCGTTGAAGTTTCTGATACATATTCAGAGATTGAGACAAACATGATTCTAAATCAGCACGAGATAGTTCAGAAAATACCTCTTCTGAGTCAGACTCAGTTTCTGTTGTGTCTCCTGTAGATGCCATGAGTACTACATTGGCATGTTCTTCTTCAGAATCAGATTTAGACACTTCAGAGTCAAAATCATCCCATGTTGCCATGAGACCTTTCTTCTTGCATTTAAAAGCATCCTTCTTGAAACTTTCTTTTCTAGAGCTTTCCTTCTTTAGCTTTGGACACGCATTTCTATAGTATCCTTGCTCATTGCATTCATAGCATATTATATCTCTAATTACTTTTCTTCTTGAAGATGAATCTAGACGATCACCTTTGTTTCTTGATTTTTTGAAGTTGCTTTGTCTTTTCTTCTAGAGTTGTTTGAGTCTTTTGGAAACAAGGTATAATTCATCTTCATCATCAGAACCTTCTTCATCAGAATCTTTTATTTCTTCTTCCTTTGCTTGGAAGGTTTTAGTCTTCTCTGATTTTTTTTTTCCAGATCTTGATCTTAGAGCGACATATTTTACCTTTTTCTAAGTCTCATCTTCCTCTAATTCTATTTCGTGACTTATTAGCGAGCTAACCAACTCTTCCAAGCTTATAGAGTTCAGATCCTTGGACAGTTTAAGAGATGTAACCATTAGTCTCTGTTTCTTTGGAAGACTTCTTACTATCTTTTTGACATTATCAGCTGTGGAGTAACCTTTTTCCAGAACCTTAAGTTCTGCAACTAGGGTTTGAAATCTTGAGAACATGATCTCAATGTTTTCATCATCTTCCATCTTGAAGGCCTCATATTTCTGGAGCAATGCCAGAGCTTTTGTTTCCTTGACTTTTGTATTACCTTCATGTGTCATTTTCAAGGAATAAAAAACATTCTTCATTGTATCTCTATTTGTGATTTTTTCATATTCGTTGTAAGATATAGTATTCAGAAGGATAGTTCTGGCTTTGTGATGATTTTTAAACTCACGCTTCTGATCAGCATTCATTATGTTTTTGAGAATGGGAATACCAACTGCCGATACAGGTATTTCATAACCATTCATAACAATATCCCAGAGATCTTCATTATAGCCTAGAAAGAAATTTCCTATTCTATCTTTCCAATAGTCAGATTTTTCTCCATTAAAGATAAGAGGCTTGGCATTGTAACTATCTCTCTCATTTGTGTTAGAAGTAGCCATAATGTTTTTCTCACACTAGATCTCTCTACACGGTTAAATGTTTGATATACAAATCAATAACAGAGTTAGAGCTCTGATACCAACTCAAGATGGAGAAAAACATAAGAAAGGGGGTTTGAATTGGGTTTTTACAAATGTAAAACTTTTTCGACCACTACACAAAAGATAACCAAGAGAAGGAATTTAAAGGGGACACAAGTATTTTTATCCTGGTTCACTATTAACGAAGTTACTCCAACCCACCCACCAAGGTGATTTTGCCTTCAATAAGGACTTAATCAAATAATCTCGACAGATTACAACAAGTTTGTCTAAGTGTTTAAAAAAACATCTTAGCCCTCTCAAGTCTACAAACTAACACTTAATCACTTAAGGAAATCAATATCAATAAAGATACAAAGAAGATGTTTATAGTGTTAATTCTATAAAGTAGATGAAACAAAAGTTTAAGTATAAAGGATTACACAAATATGAGAGACAACTCTTGTGTATGAGAAAATGGACTTTTTGACTGAGTGTGTTTCACTTCTTTTTGAATGTGTTCGTTATTATTGCAAGAAGGAGTGATCTTTTTATATATATATATATATATATATATATATATATATATATATATATATATATATATATATATATATATATATATATATATATATATATATATATATATATATATATATATATATATATATATATATATATATATATATATATATATATATATATAGTTGGACGTTGTAGCCTTGAGGGGTATAAGCGTAACTATGAATCCTTGTTGTTGTAACAGTAACATTTGACCTGTGAGAGATAATAGTAGCAAAGTCTCATGATATCCCATGTAGCAGTACTGACTAAAAATTAGTTTATATCAATATAGGCATGTCTACATGTACGGATACTTCCATCACATGTTTATGTCTTGTCCATATCTTCTAACCAACTTTATCTTGTAAGACCAGAGAATAAAAGAATGAATGGTATATGAGTCCTCAGTATTTTTAAAATCTCTAGAATGCTGTCTTCAGAATCTTTAGAATATGTTCATCAGAACCTTATATTCAGAGTCATCAGAGTCGTTTATCAGAGCTAGAAGAAAATATTTTTCTAGAAGTACATTATCTTTCTTCATCTTCAGATGCATTCAGCATTCATCAGAACTGCTGAAGTTTCTTTATAAGCGTGAAACAAGTTTCTTGAGGCATGCAAGAGATTCTGATCTATAATACTTTGAGATCTCCAGAGTCAGTTTTGAGTAAACAACTGCATACTTTAAGAAATTCATTAGAGAACAAATTTGTTACATAAAACTTATATGTGTTGTTATCATCAAAACTAGAGATTATATGTATAACCAAAATCTTGTTCTAATACAGTGAATGGCACGACGATCAGTTCGGCCAGAGCCGGTCTCCCCAGGATGCACTGGTATAAAGAAGAGAAGTCTATGACAAGGAAATAGACTTTGATTGACTTGGCGATTTCAGTTGCTCTGATTGTGATGATCATTTTGACATATCCCCGCGGCCTCGTGGTTGCGTCATTGAAACCCTACAGATCAGAGCCTATATAGGGTGTTAAGTGTGTTTCGTCAAGCTACAAAGTTGAGAGCATCTACGAATACATGATGTCGACTGAGCTTCCATGGTCCAACAGAATGCAGTGAACGTCAATTTTTTCCATTTATGCTCTTACGAGCAAATGGATGTTGAATTTGGGGGCTCCTCCAAGGAGCTCCTCGCGGTAGAAGGCGATGGGATTCAAGCTTCTCCGACACTTGTCGAGGGTAAAGTTTTTGCTTGAGCTCGCATCAATGAGTTGCTCAAACTTCATCTTCACTGAACCCATGAAAGCTTGTTGAACCCCCCACCAGATATGACCATGGCGGAGGGGAAAGTCTCCCATGCGCTATGCGCTGCAAAGTATAAGGGGGTTTTTGGCCTTGTCAGGGACGTAGAATTCCTCGGGCCGAGAGATTGACATGGCGACTGGTAGGCTGGCAGCTTCGTCACATGGTGTCTTCTCCTCCTCAACCCTTTTTGCTTGTCGGGTGTCCTATCGAGGAGCCTCTCTCCTCTTAGTGTATTGTTTCAAATGTCCATCTCTGATAAGGATTTCAATTGCATCCTTTAGGTGGATGCACTCTTTATTTATGTGTCTATGGCTCTTGTGGAACCATCAGTATTTATTCTTGTCCGTGTTGGGCTTGGCAAGTGTTTGTCTGGGAAATGGACTCCAGCCTGGTGGAATTCTGCGTTGGTACACTCGGACAGAATACGGTCCCGAGAGGCTGTCAGCGGCGTGTACTCGGCAAAGCGGCCAGCAGGTCCTTTGAATTCTCGTGGGTCACGGGGTTTGTCCTCCTTCCTTTTGTCTCCTCCACGGCAGGGCACCATGTCGTCATGCCTCGAAACCCTAGCATTTTCTTGATGCCTCGAGTCTCGAGCATTATTTGCAGCCTCTTTCTCCTCGTATTGGATGTAAGTTTGAGCCTTGAGGAGGAGGGAATCTAGTGATGCGGGTGTTTCGATGCCAATAAATTTGGCAAAGTCATTGTGGGGGCACAACCTTTGCTCGAGCAGGTAAAAACTCAATGTTAGGGTCTCAATGAAGGAGACAACAGAGAAGGCGAAAGGCTGAGAGAGAGGTTGCAGAAAAGGCAAAAGCTGAATTGAGCAGTAACGTACCCTTCAAGAAGGACAGGAAAGAAGAGAAGAAGTCTGTCAAAAAGAAACTATTCACTTCCTAAAATGGGGTTATGGAAGAGAAGTCTGACCAGCCAGCAGAAGATGACATACTAACAAATGATTTTGACACAGGCTCAAAGCCTTTGTTGGATATCGTTTGTAATGTAGTGTTTGTATTGCCTAAGAAATATGACCAAGTTACGGAGATAGAGGAACCTGAGGATACAACTGAGTTGGAAATGGCCAGTCACAGGCCAATTTGCTATTACATACTAAATAATAGATGTGTAGAGGAACAAAACACCTTTTTCGAAAGGCATGACGAAACGATGAAGAACCATTTGAAGACCTTGTTTATTAGGGGAAAGATAGAAATGTTGAAGTAAATAAGATTTTAGTAAATAGTGGAGTGGCTATAAATTTGATGTCGCATTACATGTTGAAAAAAATACGAAAGATGACACTGACACCAAGCCCCATAACATGGTTCTGTCAAACTATGAGGGAAAGGTCGGTACTACAATGGGGGTAATCCAAGTGGGCCTCACAGTTGGCACCATTACAAGGCCAACTATGTTCATGGTCATAGCGTCGAAGGCCAACTACAGTCTGCTTCTTGGTCGAGAGTGGATTCATGGTGTTGGCGCAGTCCCTTCTTCACTAATTAACACATTTCAATCTGGAAAAGTGATAGGATAATGGATAATATATAAGCTTACACAGGTTATTACATGGCTAAAGTCAACCAGGTGAATGGGCGAGATTTCGACAAGAACCTGGCCCAAATTTCACCTTGCAATCCTGCAGGGTTTGACTTTACGCCCATTGATAATACATTATGTTCCCTTTACCTGCACCTAACCCATGGCTTCCAATGGGATAGAGAAGTAGTAGGTGAAGAAGATTTTGTATTTGGAATAGAAGGAACCCAACCAACTGGTTAGGGAAGTGAATTTGATGATGATGACTGATTCAAAGGCACTAGAAAAGATTTCGACTTATATAGCCGAAAACAAGTTAAAAGTGACCCTAGAGGCTGAGGTAAAATACATGATTGTTGAAGCCAAAAAGAATGAACAGCACTTGAAAGGTCCTGGTATGGACTTCGATCCAGAACCACCAGATAAGGATCAATGTGAAGTACAAGGCCAGAGGCTTGACGCCATCTAGGATGACGAGCCTTTGGGCTTTGAAAAGGATCTGCTAGCGAACAACATGAAGATGTTGGCGCAAGACCCTTCAGAAGAGATCGACTTGGGAGAGGGGGAAATGGAAAGGACAACATACATCAATGCCAACATTAGCCCACAACTCAGGTCGAAGTAATCCAACTATTGAAGGAATTCAAGGACTGCTTCGCATGGGATTACAATGAAATGTCTGGTTTAAGTAGAGATCTGGTCGAACTGAAGTTGCCTATAAAGCCTGGGAAGAAGCCAATTGAGTAGACTCCAAGGAGTTTTGCACCTAAAGTTCTGTCGAAGATGAAGGAAGAGGTCGAAAGGCTTCTTAGATGCAAATTCATTCGTACCACCAGGTATGTCGAATGAATTGTCAACATTGTACCAGTCATTAAGAAAAAATAGCACTTTGAGGGTTTGCATGAACTTCAGAGATTTAAATGCTGCAACCCCAAAAGATGAATATTCAATACATGTGGAGGAAATGTTAGTTGATTCTGCTGCTGAACATGAGTAACTTAGCATGCTCGATGGGTATTCTGGATACAATCAAATTTTTGTTGCTGAAGAAGATGTGCAAAAATGGCATTTTGATGCCCCAAAGCCATAGATACCTTTGAATGGGCAGTGAAAGCACCATCAACAAAGAAGGAATAATAGTCATTGTTGGAAAAGATCGACTTCTTAAGGAGGTTCATCTCAAACTTAAGTGGTGTCGCATTGCTGCAAAGAGGGGGCCGGCAAAGACAGAAGATTTGCCACCGCTCGTTATTTATCCCAAAGATAGGGAAAGGAAACGATATGAGAAAACCTACGAAAAGGGGAAAGACAGGTCATCGTAACCAAATCTTTGGTTCGGGAGTCGGTTACGCAAGGGGAATGTATGAGCACCCCTCACGTCCGTTGTACTCAACGGGATCCACGCTTGTTGTCTATCTAAAAGGGTGTTAATCTATCAAAGGCTAGCTCACAGGGACAAAAGAAAAGAAAAGATACTTGATAGAGCATTGTCGCTCTATTCCTACGTATTCCCTCGTACAATGGGAAAGTCAGAGTCAACGTAGTTTGGAAAACTACGGGTGAAGGGGGGAAGGTTGCTCGCCAAGACATCACCGTCTGGTGCCTACGTATTCTCGTCTGGTATGAGAAATCAGAGCAAACGTAGTTCGGGCTGACACGACCACAGATTGGTTCAAGTGTTTTAATTGAGTAGGGTTAAACCTTCATTCTAGAAGCTAGGTGTATTGTTGCTCGACCATTGGAGACTTAGGCGTTACCTGTTTGCGGTAGAACCAAGACTTAACACACTCTTTCTGAAAATGGTTTTCAAACAATCCCGAAGGATAAAAAGGTTTGATGTTTTGTTTTGTGTTTTTTATGAAGAAATGAATTGAGTTAAGTTTGTAACTCATGTTGCACTAAAGACTATGACTTGAGAGTGAATGCGTTGCATATCGCCCAAAGGGCATACGCTAAACACTTTAGACAGATTGAGAGGAGGCCCCCCAACTATCATTCCTCAAGTACTTAAGGCTCATAGCGTACAACATTTATTATCCTTTATTAAGTGTCTTAAGAGGTTAGGAGATGAGAAGAGAAGACACAAGCTCTAAGGGGAACTGATCAACCCTAACGTTCTCATGCAATGTTCTCCTAAAGTTGGGATTAAAAGAGGAAGAATCTATCCTAATGTTATCATGCAAAGGATTGAACACCTAATGTCTCTCCTACTCCCATCTTAAATAGAGGGATTAGGAATCCTAAGGGATCATGGCAAAAGACCAAGTAAACAACAGATAATTCAATCACAGATGAAATGAAGAAAGAGATGAGATTGACTTAAGCAAGTCAATGAAAATGCAAGCATGATATGCAAAGATGCAAAGATGAAATGCAAGAAACAAATGGTGTAATCCAAAGACAAATGATCAAAACAAGTTGACTTAAACAAGTTAAAGAAGAGTGAGATGAAATGGGAGAAGTTACAACTCCTACAACCATTCAAACATCAATCACTTACACAAAGGTTAAGCATAAAACAAAACCGAAAAGCCATGATAAAAGAGAAGGGGGTAGAAAGAAACTTGGCAAGCAAGCAAATGAAAATCATCTCAACCAAACAATTCAAATTGATCATGCAAAAGGGACAAGCAAACAAGTGCAAGAGAGTGGCCAATTATCCAAGACAAACTCAAAATGTGAATGTGAACACCAAATCATCTTGAATAAGAGCAAAACCACATGGGGAAGAAGTGCATCATCAAGAGAAAAGCCTTAAATCAAGTTGGAAACAAGATACAAGCATCAATCAAGTCATGGCAAGTAGAGGAAACAAAGTTCCATCACCAAATCAACACTTGAAGTGGAAATGCCTAACTTCTAAGTGTCTTGCAAGAAAAGTTACACAAGTGTATGACCTAAAAAATCAAGAAACATCACCTTAATCATGTTATAAACAAGTATCAAAGCTCATAAGGTGCACATGGGATCCATAAGAGTCATTTCCCAAAGGAACTAGGTCAAACTAGTTTGTATGAACCTCTCCTAAGATGACTTGACTTGCAAGCTTCATAAAAAATAGGAAAAATGTTCAATAAATCTCAAATAAAACGCACAAAGTAACCAAGTCTAATGGAAAATAGAAGCCAAAGTTTCAAAGTCAAACTCAACTCAAGGAATCACCAAACAATTCAATTGTTAAGGGTGTTCCACCTTATCGAGTATAAATTAAGGGGAAACAAAAACCAATTCAAAACTAAATGAAAATTGATCAACCATGACCTAAACCAGCCCTCAAAACTTCTTCAATCCATCACCTAAGTGGGATAAAACATTTGGTCATAGGGGGTATTTAAATGAAGGTCAAAGGCCATGATCAAGCTAGGGTATACACCATAAAACACTTTTCAAATTAAATTCCAAATAAAATATCAAAACAAATAGAAAATGAAAATAAAAATATTGAAAAATTAATTAACAATTCAAGGTGTTAGAAAAATATTTTTTGGGAATTTTCTAATGACTAAAAGTATTTTTAATTAATTAAAATGAAAACAAAAAAATCAAAATAAAATAAAAAGTGAAAACCAAAGGGAGGTGTGCCAAGCAAAAATCAAATGAACTGAATCACGTGTAAAAAGGAAATGGGTTGCACGCAGAGGGTGTGAATAGAAATAAGATCAAAGCCCAACCCAGACTCAAGCACACTCAGCCAGACACGTTGGCTTTCATTAAATGAGTTGGCAATGGTTTGGAAAAATGGTTGGCTCAGAATAAGACAAGTCATCTCATTTGAATTTAAAAAAAGGCGCCAAGGCCACCTCATCTCGTCCCTCACCTTCAGATGTCGGAACCCTAGTTCCGGTCGTCTTCTTCGACCAAGCTTCGCCGGAGCAAACTCCAAAATTCTCAGAAATGAAAAATAAGGATATCCCTCGACCCATAATTTCATGCAGATAACAAATCCGGCCTTAAAAATTTAAAACAATCAAGGTTTCATGATGAATTGAAAAGAAAAAGTTTGAACATTCCAACTGAAAATCAACCAAAAAAATATACCAAGCTATACAAACACTGCCTACCATGAGTAGGACTTCAGATGCAGTCAAAGTGTACCTAACATGTGTCTAAAATGGAAGGAAAAAGTTCTGAAAGTTACCTAGTGGAGTATGTCCACTGCTGCTTCAAAGCTTGCTGTAGAACTTTCAAAAGATGCAGGCTGCTTCCCTGGTGCTTACAAGACCTTAATCTTAGCTTAGAAACCCTTGAATGTTCCACTAAATCTCCAAACAAGTTTGAGCAGGTGGTGACCTTGATGTTTGTAGAAGGCTTCTATTGCAAACAGAAGGTGTAGAATGTGGTGAAAATGGAAGTATGAGATGAGTTTGAATGGAAAGCTCAAGAACAACAGAGTTTCGAAGGAAAATTTTCATAGAGAAAAAAGTGAAAGATAAGTCTGATTTTATTCACAATGGTGGCTGCCTCCTTAGGGTTTTTTGTCCTTAGCTTTTATATGAGGCTTTGGTTAGGTTAAAAAGTTAATTATTATGGTTAAAACAAGTGGTAACAAGTGCTGCAGATTTGAGAGAGAATTTGAATTCAATGGTGGATGATGCATGGAGCATGAATTATGGAATTATGATGTGTTTTTTGCTGAGTAAAAGAAAAGATCAAAAGGAGTGTGTATTGGTCTGGCTTGTGGCTGCTTGCTTCTTTCCTTCTTTGGCCAAGATTTTCCAAAATGACACCAAATGGTACATGCTTTGTTGGTCCTATTTTGGCAACATTTTGGGGTATGGAAAGAGGGATCTTGTGCATGAGGTTAATGGTTGAACAATGGTGCAAGGCCATATTGAAAATCGTGTCAAAACATGCATGAATCATGCCTTGAATCAACTTCCAAACCACCTACTTTGAGCCATCATAACTTGTTGAACTTGGCTCTTCTTGATTGAAACTTGGGCTTAAGTGAAAGTTTAAATGATAGAGAACAACTTTGATGTTGGTGGAAACTTGGTTATAACTTTGAAAGGTCATGAAAATCAAGCTTGAAAACCATGCCACAAAATCTGTCTTGAAATAACTTGGAAATATTTCTAAGTTATGAGTTTTGACCCATTTGGAACCCCAACTTTGGACCCACATAACTTGAGTTTCATTACCCCTATGAAAGACTTATAATAATGGATGGAAATCTTGGAACATGATCTATAACTCTCATATGGGACAAAATTTCATTTGGCAACAAGAACTTGATGGAAATTGCCTTGGAAACCTGGTCCAGAAATCTGCCCAAACTTGCTAAATTTGATGTCTATGAAAACCCTAACTTTTGAACATTATAACTTGAGCTCCAAACTTCACATGGTGATGAATTGGTACTCAAAAGAAAGCTCAGATGATGACGAAAAACTTTGATGTTGGACAAAATTTCATTTGGAACCTTGATCATGAAGAAAAGTGGCCTTGAAAATGGTTGATTCACATATAAACTTTCCATAAATGGAAAGTTTCTAAAACCCTAATTTTCCAAAAATGGCAAGTTTCAAACTTCTTGATTTTTTATGATCCCTTTGACATTTCTTAGTCAATCTTCACCCATTGGCCATGTTAAACATGAGGAACATGATCTTGACCTCAAAAAGTCAAGAGTTGACTTTTTCCTCTACACATTTGACTTTCCCCAAATTCACCTGGTTTGCAATTGACTGACCAATTGAAGCTCTTCTGGTTGAAATTGATGATCAATCCTCTACCTATAAACACCTTAGGACATGTGAAGGATCACGGAACCAAGCCTTGCTCAAAGAAACAAATCTAGGCTAATTATATGTGAAACCCTAGTCTCATGTCCTTTGTCTATGCCCTTTGTAGATGAATTGACTGACTACTCAAACTTCACCATAACCCTTAAGGTACACAATGAATATTTAAACCATGTTTCAACCAAGAAAAAGACCTCATGAATCCTTGATAACCCTCTGATGATCCTCAGGATAGGAGGTGATACCAATACACAAGCTTCTCCCCTCAAGGAGCTTTGAAACTTCCATGGTGATGATAAACGCTTGATGGCTTGCACAAACGCTCTTGCTTGAGCTTGAAACCAAGAAGACTCTCCTCTTGAATGGCACCACAATTCTTGATTCCCTGTTAAGAACAATGCTATGCAAATGCAAATGCTAAAATGAAATGAAACATAAACCAAGTACAAGAAATGGTTGGTCAAATTTTGGGGTACAACAAGTGGCAAGACTCAAGCCTTCTCACGTCTACTTCAACTCAAGAAGGAAGGTTTTAAATGGGGTCAAGCGCAACAAGAGGCTTTTGACAAGATCAAAGACTACCTTGCCCATCCTCCTATTCTAGCACCTCCTTGTAGAAATAGAAGTATGAGATTGTACATATATGCGTCTAATACGACTATAGGGGCATTTTGGCTCAAGAGGATGAAAATGGCATCAAAAGAGCCATGTACTACCTTAGTAGAGTCTTAAATGATGAAAAAACTAGATATAATATAGTATAAAAGTTATGTTTATGTCTATACTTCTCATGTACAAAGTTGAAGCATTATATAAAGTCAGTTGATGTTTATGTTTCATCTCACTTTGACATTATTAAACATATGTTATCTAAACCAATTTTACATAGTCGAGTTGGTAAATGGGCAGTGTCCTTAACTGAATATTCTTTAACTTATATGCATTTAAGGGCTATTAAGGGACAAGTGGTAGAAGCCTTTATAGTCGACCACTATGTAGTCGAAAACACCCTAAACTATGTGGAGCTTGAACCTTGTAAGTTATACTTTGATGGTTCTAATCATAAGGGTGGAACGGATAAGAGAGTAATGATTATTTCTCCTAACAAAATTCCAAGAAAATTCAAGTATAATGTCGAAGGCCTTTGTTCAAACAACGAGGCTGAGTATGAAGCTTTGATAGCCATGTAGATTCAAGATTCAAAAGCCTCTATTATTTTGATGAAGACAACTCATATCAGCTTGGCTCGCAAGATACTTACACTATATACCCGTGGGGGTATATGTTCTGTGAAGCTGCTTGCACTATATACCCGTGGGGGTATATACACTGAAGATAAAACCAAAAGCTTCTCTATTCTGAACTCTTCATAATAAGCAAGAGGTGCAAGCATATCATCAAGAATACATTATCAAGATCAAGGCAATATCATTTATCAATATCGAATCAAGCTTCATGTGCAAATGATTGTCTACTTTTTCAAGACTTGGACACAAGACTTTGGTATATCAAAATTCACTCCTTTAATTGATATACAAGTGTTCAAATAGTCTATCATATCAACATATTGCATTTGCATATTTTAAAATAATTTGGAACTGGTATAACACTTTTAACTTGAGTATTTTTCTGAGTTTTCACAGTGTTAACCGATTAACCATATAGGTTAACTGGTTAACGGTCTCAAATTTTAAATTCTCAGGGCTAACGTTCCAGTGTTAACCGATTAACCTATATGGTTAACCGATTAACACTGAACGATTTTTGAAAATTTGTTTCTTTCCAAATTCAAATCTTATGTAATTGTTATACCTTTTCATTATTTGATTCATACAAATTTATACCTTTTTGAAATGGTGTTTTGACTCATATAAATTCTGAATATTTCAAATTGAAAAACACCTCCAATAATTTTCAAAATAATCATTCAATCAAATTCACTATTTTTCAAATACTTTCAAATATTTCAAAAAGTGTTCATACTGTTCATACCATTTCATATCCAGAACTTTTGAACACCTGTATTGATATTGAAAAGTGAATTTTAATCAAAAGGAGAAGATCAATCATTTTATTGATATTATTCTATCACTCTCAAATCAAAGAATTACATAATTGTTTCTATTGTGACTTGTGATCCAGGATTGTTGGACACAAGGGTTAGTGCTTGCAAGTGGATTGTTCTTGCACACTAGTTGTTGAATAGTTGTTAGATAGTAGGCCTCACCGGTTGATGGTGTGATAGGTTGTACATTCTAAAACTATAGTGAAAAATCTCTTTCGTGTGGAAAGGGGAGTGGAGTACCTTCGGATTGTGAAGAGAACCACTATAAATCTCTGTGTCCATTTTCATTCTGCTTTTTACTGCTTTCATCATCAAGAACATAACCGAGTAAAATTCAAGAATCTCGAAAAACCGGAAAAAGTTTCTAAAGCCTAATTCACCCCCCCCCCCCCTCTTAGGCATACTCTGAACTTACAATTGGCATCAGAGCAGGTTAAGGTAACCTGTTCCTAATGATTCAGTATGGCTTCCGCTAGCACCAACCCGATTTTCAAAGACGGTGGAAGTAGTAGCAAACCACCACTATTTTCTGGAGAATATTTCAATTTTTGGAAAATCAGAATGAAGGCGCATCTTGAAGCCCAAGGAGAAGGTATATGGGAAGCAATCGAAGAAGGACCACACAATCCAGTAAATATGGTCAATGGCGTTGGAACCGCAAAGTTAAAAAGCACGTATGATGAAGACGATAAGAAAAAGATTCTTAATGAGAAGAAAGCAATCAACATACTCCAAAGCGCTCTCAGTATGGACGAGTTCTTCCGTGTATCACAGTGTAAATCGGCAAAGGAGATTTGGAACATCTTGGTGGAAACGCATGAAGGAACCGCCGAAGTAAAAAGATCAAGGCTCAACACGTTAAGTCAAGAATATGAGATGTTCCGTATGCAGCCTGGTGAATCTATTGTTGCCTTACAAAAGAGATTCGTTCATCTAAAAAATCACTTGATTGCTCTCGGGAAGACCTTCACCAATGATGATCTCAACCTGAAAGTCCTAAGATCCTTAACAAGATAATGACAACCAAAAGTGACCGCTATTTAGGAAAAGAAGAGTCTCTCAGCGATGACATCTGCATCCTTATTTGGCAAAATTCAAGAGCACGAATTGGAACTTGGAAGGCTCGAGAAGCACGAAAGTCTAGAAAAGAAGTCCAAAGGAATTGCCTTGAAGATTGACACAAAGGATGACAAAGACGACGAGACTTCCGAAGATGAAAATTTCATGCTTCTTGTAAAGAAGCTTGGTAAGTTTTTTAATAATAATAAAAATTCCTCTTTTCCTAAAAAGAATAAACATTTCAGGAAAAAGTATGCTTCCACATCAAATCAAGAAGTCACATGTTACG
Source organism: Lathyrus sativus (assembly GCA_963859935.3). Taxonomy (NCBI): domain Eukaryota; kingdom Viridiplantae; phylum Streptophyta; class Magnoliopsida; order Fabales; family Fabaceae; genus Lathyrus; species Lathyrus sativus. Next base: position 363,181,369 of record OZ012739.1, read on the forward strand.
AATGTGGGAAGCAAGGTCACATAAAGCCGGATTGCCCGAAACTTGAAAAGAAAGGAGGATTCAAAGGAAAGAAGGATTTCAAGAATAAAAAGGCTTATGTTGCTTGGGACGATAATGAGATAAGTTCATCATCGGAATCAAAAAGCGATGAATGTGCAAATATGACTCTTATGGCGTCACATCACTCCAATGAAGAAATTGATGAGCTATGCTTGAAGATAACTTCTAATCAATGGTATCTTGATAGCAGTTGTTCAAAGCATATGACGGGAGATATAAACAAATTTTCAAGTCTATCATTAAAGGCCAAAGGATACGTTACTTACCGTGATGATAATAAAGGAAAAATTCTTGGAGTTAGAATCGTTGGTGCACCTCCATGTACAATCATCGAAGACGTTCTTTATGTGGAAGGCCCTAAACACAACCTACTTAGCATAAGTCAATTGTGTGACAAAGGGTTCCGAATCAACTTTACAAAGGATGAATGTTTGATAGAACATGAAGTCACCCATGACATCTTGCTAAAAGGTAAAAGATTTAACAATATTTTTATGATCTCTTTTGATGACTCATCCTTGAAGGTAAAATTTCTAATGGCGAACAACAACGAGGCGTGGCTATGGCATAAAAGGTTTGCTCACATTCACATGGAGCATTTAAACAAATTGATAAAGCATGATCTAGTTGTTGGTCTTCCGAAGATAAAATTCATCAAGGATAAGTTATGTGACGCATGTCAAAAGGGGAAACAGACCATGATAACTTTCAAATCCAAGCAAGTGGTTTCTACATTAAGGCCACTTCAATTGTTGCATATGGATCTTTTTAGTCCATCGAGAACGAAAAGCTTCGGAGGTAACTTTTATGCTTTAGTTATTGTTGATGATTTCTCTCGATACACATGGACATTGTTTTTAGTGCAGAAAAATGATGCTTTCAAAGCATTCAAGAAGTATGCAAAGCAAATTCAAAACGAGAAGTCACTCACCATAGCCTCCATAAGAAGCGACCATGGTGGAGAGTTCCAAAATTCAGATTTTGAAGATTTTTGCGAAGAACATGGAATTTCCCACAACTTTTCCACACCAAGGACTCCTAAACAAAACGGTGTCGTAGAACGGAAGAATAGGGCACTGGTGGAGCTTGCAAGAATAATGCTTAACGACTCAAATCTTCCTAAGTATTTTTGGGCGGATGCGGTTAGCATGGCGTGCTTCGTAAGCAATTGTGTCAATAATCGACCAATTCTCAAAAAGCCTCTGTATGATTTGTTCAAGGGAAGGAAACCAAACATAGCATTTTTCCACATATTCGGATGCAAATGTTTTGTTCTCAACAACAATAAGGACAATCTCGGTAAGTTTGATGAGAAGTTCGACGAAGGTATATTCCTTGGTTACTCTCTTTCGAGTAGAGCTTTTAGAATTTTTAATAAAAGAACTCTTACTATTGAAGAATCCATTCATGTTTCTTTTGATGAGACTAACCCCTCGAAAGAGGATAATATTATTGTGGATGATGATGATGATATAGTAGATTCTTCACAACAACAAGAAGATACTTCAAAGGATCAAGCAATACCACAAGAAGATGTCACTCAAATCATTGAAGAACATCAAGATCTTCCGAAAGAATGGAGAACTCATAGAGATCACCCGATAGATAAAGTTATTGGTGATATTAGCCAAGGCGTAGCTGTAACACCCATTTTAATTATTTAGTCATTTTATTATTATTTTAAATATTATATGTTGGGGTACCCTTTGGTGGGGGTGTATTTGGTGATGTTTGGTGGGTGTCCTTAATGTGGGAGGATTATTGGTGGTGTTTTGGTGAATATAATAATATAGTGTATAATATTAATATTGGTGGGAATATTATTATTATTATTATATTTATTATAGTTACTATTGTTATTAATATTATTATTATTGTGGTGAGATAATAATAATATTATTATTATTATTATTATTTTATTAAGTTATTATTATTATTATTAAGTTATTATTATTATTGGGATTAGAGAATTAAAATAGAGAATATGAGGGGTTAGTAGTTTTTACGATACATTGTGGGAAGTTAGAGAAAGTGGAAAAAGAACGATAGAAAGGAGAGAAGTGAGAAGAACGGAAAAGGGAGCGAAGAACGAAGGAACGGGGGAAAATCAGAATTAGCCAAACCTTGGAGGGTTCTTTCATCGATCAACCGATTAACAAGGTAAGGGGGGAGAAACCTGATTGGGAATGGTTTATACATGTATAGGGTAGTGGGGAGTCCTTAACCCCGTAGGAAATTGATCGATATATGATAATATATATTGATATGTTATGATTGATGATCATTGTTGTTAATTGTATAGTAATCGTTAATGAATTGTTGTTTTTGGTTGATTTGGCATATAGGGCATATAGGGTGTTTTACGGTTTTTAGGGAAAGTTCTGTATGGCTTTTGAGGTATCGATAAAGTGTGTAGGTGATGATTTTGGGAATAGGAATTAGAAACCGATTGTTTACGGTAATAGGCAAGATTGGTACTAGAATAGGCTGGGAATCTGAGTTGAGATGATAGGCATAATTTGGCCTAGAATAGCACTGCAGAATTGTGAGGAAACTGATGAATCGCAGCATTCGCTGGGCTTCGCCTGACGAGTGTTGGCGAAGTTTCGCCTGGCGAATGGGGGCGAGTGTTTGCCTGGCGAGCTGAGGCGAATGGCAGCGAATAATTCAGAATTAAATCCCAGACCTAAAGGGTAGAAAGTTCGCCTGGCGAGTATAGCCAGCGAAAGTTCGCCTGGCGAATGATCCCTTCGCCTGGCGAATGCACGATAGTGGAAAGGGGGCTTCGCCAGCAGGTTCGCCTGGAGAATGCTAGTGAAGGTTCGCTACGGGGCTTCGCCTGGCGAATGTCAGCGAACGTAGCAGAACCAGAATGTGAGTGTTGTGATATTTTGGCCTTGAGCTCTGGACTTGTGTGATTCTGTTGGCCTTGATGCCATGTATGAATGATGACTGTGGGAATTAACTTATGTACTCGGTGATAGTACATGTTTCCCGTAATAATGACTGGTGGGAAATTAGTTGATGTATATGTGTGTAGTGATCTGTGGGATCGTGTATTCCCCGAGTGTTGGGATGTGTTTATACTTGGTGTTAGAATGTGAGATTGCTCACTGTGTGAATTGATTTATATGGTGATGGTGTATGTTATATCTGTACATATATGCATTGATGTATGATGATATGATCAGGAGGATCGTGTGCACGTTGAGTGCCTAAATATATTAGTTATGCATTGGTGTGTGCATATCATGGTGTTTTGGTGGGATGAATCATGTCTCAGGAGGAGCGTAAGTGATTCATCCGTACTCCTTTGTGGAGAATGGTGGGGGATAGATCATGTCTCAGGAGGAGCGTAAGTGATCTATCCAGGTTCGATTGAATGAACCAACGAGTCGGTACCGCATGCATGGTGTTGAGTTGCATTTTGCATTATAATATGTTATATTGTAATTTGAACAGTAGGTTCGTCATATGGTGTTGTTAGGGGTGAATCTTGGTGTGTTGGTGTGTTGTACTACCTTATTTACATGTATTACATTACCATTATATTTTTGATCATGTTTTCTCACCCCTTTGTTGTTGTTGTGGTATGTGCTTCTTCGGAAGTACAGATAATCCAGGTGCTTAGCTAGCTTGGATATTGGTGTGATTGTCGAGTCTAGGATGCTCTGATACGTAGCACGGGACTTGGGCGTTTTTATTTGTTTTATGTTGAACTTATATTTTATTTCCCTGTGGACGTATCAAACTTTTATTGAATTTTATTATTTAACATTCCGCTGTATTTGGAGAAAAACCTTTTTATAAGGAAACGTTGTTTTTATGTGATATCCCACTTGGGAGAATTGGAACTCTGATTTTGTTTATTTATAATGTTTATTAATTTAATTGATTTTGGGAAGTGGGGTGTTACAATTGGTATCAGAGCAGGTCGGTCCGTCCGGCCAGTGTTGTTGAGTCGAGTTGGGTCTGTCCTTATGGATGGAGTTGAATATCTTTTAAACCTGGTGTTGTTGTTTTGAGCAGTATGGCAGGAAGGAACAATGTTGCATTGGCTGCTGCTATGCAAGCAATGGAACAGGCTGTTGCTAATCAGAATCAAACTGCAGATGCCCAATTCAGGATTTCGGCGCAGTTTCGGAGCAACAAGCCGCCAACATTTGAAGGAGGAATTCTGGACCCTGGAGTTGCTTAGAAGTGGCTGAAGGCAATTGAAAAGATCTTCAGGACTATGGAATTTAGCGATGAACAAAAGGTGAGGTTTGGTACTCACATGCTGGAGGGTGAGGCTGAAGCCTGGTGGGACAATAGTCGCCAAAGGTTGGAAGCTGCTGGAACTACCATTACTTGGGAGGTGGTTCGAAAAGGTTTTATGGAGAAGTATTTCCCGGAAGATATCCGAAGCGCTAAGGAAATTGAATTCTTAGAGCTGAAACAGGGTAGCATGACTGTAGCAAAATATGCTGCCAAGTTTGAGGAGCTGGTGCAGTATTGTCCCCACTATAATGTGGAAGGGGCAATGACCTCTAAGTGCTTAAAGTTTGAGAATGGACTGCGTCTAGAGATTAAGTTGGGGATTGCTTGTCAGAAGATCAGGAGCTATCCTGAGCTGGTAGGCAGGAGCAGAATCTATGATAATGATAACCGAGCAAGGATTGCGCACTACAAAGCTGTTAATGACTGTAAGGGTAAGCAGAGGTTTAGTGGTACTCCTTATAGTGTTGCTGCTGATAAGGGAAAACGTAAAGCTGTTGTTGATAAGAAGCCTAGAGATGGGAGAGCATCTGCTGAAGGGAAATGTTTTCGGTGCGGTGGTATGGGACACCGTGCTAATGATTGTCCTAATGAGGCCAAGAAATGTTTTAAGTGTGGGAAACCAGGTCATGTGATAGCTGATTGCAGAGCAACTATGCCGACCTGTTATAACTGTGGTGAGAAGGGTCATACCAGTACACATTGTGAGAAGCCGAAGAAGCCTCAAACGTCTCCGGCTGGTGGAAAAGTGTTTGCCTTGGCAGGAACTCAAGCTACCAGTGATGAGCGTGTGATCAGAGGTACTTGTATTATCAATAATATTCCTTTGATTGCTATTATTGATACGGGTGCAACGCACTCGTTTATTTCTGTAGATTGTGTGGAGAGGATAGGTTTGGTGTCGTCCACTCTGGAGATACAGATGACTATTGAGACACCCTCTATAGGTTCAGTGACTACTTCTTTGGTATGCCTGAAGCGTCCGCTGACTATTTTCGGTAGAGAATTTGGAGTGGATCTGATTTTTCTACCACTTGGTAAGTTGGATGTTATTCTGGGTATGAACTGGTTAGAGTTCAACCGAGTCTACATCGATTGTTTTCGGAAGGAATTGTTGTTCCTGACCCCTGAAGAGGAAGTTGTGGCAAGTTCTTTGTCTAATAAAGAATTGAGGGCCTTGTTGGAAGATGAAACTAGAGTGTTTGCTTTATTTGCAACTTTATCGATGGATAACAAAGTGCCAATGGAGGAATTAGCAGTGGTGAATGAATTTCCAGAAGTGATTCCTGACGACATTACAGAATTGCCTCCGACGCGAGAAGTAGAATTTGGTATTGATCTTGTTCCTGGTACGAGACCTATTTCTATGGCGCCGTACAGGATGTCTGCAGTGGAATTGGTTGAGTTGAAGTCTCAGATTGGAGAATTGTTAGATAGAAAGTTTATTAGACCAAGTGTATCGCCGTGGGGAGCTCCAGTGTTGTTGGTGAAGAAGAAGGATGGTAGTATGCGTTTGTGCATCGATTACCGTCAATTGAATAAAGTGACTATTAAGAATAAGTATCCTTTACCTAGGATTGATGATTTGATGGACCAGCTGGTGGGAGCTCGTGTATTTAGTAAGATCGACTTAAGATCGGGTTATCATCAGATGAGAGTAAAAGAAGGTGATATTCAGAAGACTGCCTTTAGGACTCGATATGGACATTACGAATATGCTGTAATGTCGTTTGGAGTGACTAATGCACCGGGAGTATTTATGGAGTATATGAACAGAATTTTCCATTCTTACTTGGATCAGTTCATTGTAGTGTTTATTGATGATAATATTAATTTATTCTAAATCTGATGAAGAGCATGCAGGACATCTGAGAATTGCCTTGCAAGTGTTGAAAGAAAATAAATTATTTGCTAAGCTGTCAAAGTGTGACTTTTGGTTGAAGAAAGTAAGTTTCTTGGGGCATGTAATATCTGAAGATGGAATAGCGGTGGATCCGTCAAAAGTAAGTGCAGTATTGCAGTGGGAACCGCCGAAGACAGCGACAGAGATTAGAAGCTTTTTGGGGTTAGCTGGTTATTACCGCAGGTTTATTGAAGGGTTCTCTAATTTGGCGTTGCCATTAACTCAGTTGACGAGAAAGAACCAAGTTTTTGTATGGGATGCTGCTTGTGAAGAAAGTTTTGAAGAGTTGAAAAAGAGATTGACTACGGCACCGGTGTTAGTGTTACCGACTCCGAGTGAACCGTTTATGGTGTACTGTGATGCGTCTAAGATGGGATTAGGCGGGGTTCTGATGCAGGATGGTAAAGTAGTAGCATATGCATCGCGGAAACTGAGAGTGCATGAGAGAAATTATCCGACTCATGATCTTGAATTAGCTGCGGTTGTTTTTGTGTTGAAAATTTGGAGACACTATTTATATGGTTCAAGATTTGAAGTGTTTAGTGATCATAAGAGTCTGAGATACCTGTTTGATCAGAAAGAGCTGAATATGAGGCAGAGAAGATGGTTGGAATTTTTGAAGGATTATGACTTCAGTTTGAGTTATCATTCAGGAAAGGCCAATGTAGTGGCAGATGCTTTGAGTAGGAAAGCAATTCATATGGCAGCTCTGATGGTGAATGAAATTGAGTTAATTGAACAGTTTAGAGATTCGAGCATGGTTTGTGAGACTACTGCAGATAGTGTAATGTTGGGTATGTTGCAGGTAAATAATGACTTCTTGGATATGATTAGAGAAAATCAGAAGTTGGATGTGAAATTGGTAGATTTGATGCCTGGAGTAGGGAGTGACTCCGATAGTGACTTTAAATTGGATAGTACAGGTGTGTTGAGATTTAGAGGCAGGATTTGTGTACCAGATGATGAAGAATTGAAAAAGTCAATTTTGAGCGAAGGACATCGTAGTAGCCTGAGTATTCATCCGGGAGCTACGAAAATGTATCATGATTTGAAGAAATTATTTTGGTGGTCTGGTATGAAAAGAGACATAGCTCAATTTGTGTATGCCTGTTTGACATGTCAGAAGTCGAAGGTGGAACACCAGAGACCTTCTGGATTTATGCAACCATTAGAGATTCCGGTTTGGAAATGGGATTGCATTACTATGGATTTTGTGACAGGTTTGCCGAATACGGCGAGAGGTTTTGATGCTATATGGGTGATTGTGGATCGATTGACGAAGTCTGCACACTTTGTGCCGCTCAATATTAGTTTTCCGTTAACGAAGCTGGCGGATATTTACATTCGGGTAATTGTGAAGTTGCATGGTGTCCCGTCCAGTATTGTGTCGGATAGAGATCCACGGTTTACTTCGGAATTTTGGAAGAGCTTGCAGGAAGCTTTGGGAACTAAGTTGAAATTGAGTTCAGCTTATCATCCGCAAACTGATGGTCAGTCGGAGAGGACTATTCAGTCGCTTGAAGATTTGTTGAGAGCTTGTGTGTTAGAAAAGGGTGGTGCGTGGGATACTCATTTACCATTGATTGAGTTCACGTACAATAACAGTTACCATTCGAGTATTGGAATGGCACCGTTTGAAGCTTTGTTTGGGAGGAGGTGTAGGACTCCTCTGTGTTGGTATGAAACTGGTGAGAATGGGGTGCTTGGACCAGAAATTATACAGCAGACTACTGAGACAATTCAAATGATTCGTGAGAAATTGAAAATGTCTCAGAGTAGGCAGAAAAGCTATCATGATAATCGGAGGAAAGAGTTGGAATTCTGTGTAGGTGATCACGTATTCCTAAGAGTTAATCCAATGACTGGTGTGGGTCGTGCATTGAAGTCCAAGAAGCTGGATCCTAAGTTTATTGGACCTTATGAAATTTTGCAAAGAGTTGGTGCTGTGGCTTATAAGGTGGCGTTACCGCCTGAGTTGTCGAATCTACATGATGTGTTCCATGTGTCGCAATTGCGAAAGTATGTTTCTGATCCATCTCATGTGCTTCAGAGAGATAATGTTCAGGTTCGGGAGAATCTTACTGTTGAGACGATGCCGTTGAGGATCGAGGACCGTAAGATGAAACAACTCCGAGGGAAAGAGATACCTTTGGTGAAGGTAGCTTGGGGAGGTGCTGCATGAGGCAGTGTGACCTGGGAGTTAGAAAGCAGGATGCGAGAAGCGTATCCGAAGCTATTTCCATCAGGTAATTTTCGAGGACGAAAATAATTAAAGTGGGGGAGAGTTGTAACACCCATTTTAATTATTTAGTCATTTTATTATTATTTTAAATATTATATGTTAGGGTACCCTTTGGTGGGGGTGTATTTGGTGATGTTTGGTGGGTGTCCCTAATGTGGGAGGATTATTGGTGGTGTTTTGGTGAATATAATAATATAGTGTATAATATTAATATTGGTGGGAATATTATTATTATTATTATATTTATTATAGTTACTATTGTTATTAATATTATTATTATTGTGGTGAGATAATATTATTATTATTATTATTATTATTATTATTTTATTAAGTTATTATTATTATTATTAAGTTATTATTATTATTGGGATTAGAGAATTAAAATAGAGAATATGAGGGGTTAGTAGTTTTTACGATACATTGTGGGAAGTTAGAGAAAGTGGAAAAAGAACGATAGAAAGGAGAGAAGTGAGAAGAACGGAAAAGGGAGCGAAGAACGAAGGAACGGGGGAAAATCAGAATTGGCCAAACCTTGGAGGGTTCTTTCATCGATCAACCGATTAATAAGGTAAGGGGGGAGAAACCTGATTGGGAATGGTTTATACATGTATAGGGTAGTGGGGAGTCCTTAACCCCATAGGAAATTGATCGATATATGATAATATATATTGATATGTTATGATTGATGATCATTGTTGTTAATTGTATAGTAATCGTTAATGAATTGTTGTTTTTGGTTGATTTGGCATATAGGGCATATAGGGTGTTTTACGGTTTTTAGGGAAAGTTCTGTATGGCTTTTGAGGTATCGATAAAGTGTGTAGGTGATGATTTTGGGAATAGGAATTAGAAACCGATTGTTTACGGTAATAGGCAAGATTGGTACTAGAATAGGCTGGGAATCTGAGTTGAGATGATAGGCATAATTTGGCCTAGAATAGCACTGCAGAATTGTGAGGAAACTGATGAATCGCAGCATTCGCTGGGCTTCGCCTGACGAGTGTTGGCGAAGTTTCGCCTGGCGAATAGGGGCGAATGTTTGCCTGGCGAGCTGAGGCGAATGGCAGCGAATAATTCAGAATTAAATTCCAGACCTAAAGGGTAGAAAGTTCGCCTGGCGAGTATAGCCAGCGAAAGTTCGCCTGGCGAATGATCCCTTCGCCTGGCGAATGCACGATAGTGGAAAGGGGGCTTCGCCAGCAGGTTCGCCTGGCGAATGCTAGCGAAGGTTCGCTACGGGGCTTCGCCTGGCGAATGTCAGCGAACGTAGCAGAACCAGAATGTGAGTGTTGTGATATTTTGGCCTTGAGCTCTGGACTTGTGTGATTCCGTTGGCCTTGATGCCATGTATGAATGATGACTGTGGGAATTAACTTGTGTACTCGGTGATAGTACATGTTTCCCGTAATAATGACTGGTGGGAAATTAGTTGATGTATATGTGTGTAGTGATCTGTGGGATCGTGTATTCCCCGAGTGTTGGGATGTGTTTATACTTGGTGTTAGAATGTGAGATTGCTCACTGTGTGAATTGATTTATATGGTGTTGGTGTATGTTATATCTGTACATATATGCATTGATGTATGATGATATGATCAGGAGGATCGTGTGCACGTTGAGTGCCTAAATATATTAGTTATGCATTGGTGTGTGCATATCATGGTGTTTTGGTGGGATGAATCATGTCTCAGGAGGAGCGTAAGTGATTCATCCGTACTCCTTTATGGAGAATGGTGGGGGATAGATCATGTCTCAGGAGGAGTGTAAGTGATCTATCCAGGTTCGATTGAATGAACCAACGAGTCGGTACCGCATGCATGGTGTTGAGTTGCATTTTGCATTATAATATGTTATATTGTAATTTGAACAGTAGGTTCGTCATATGGTGTTGTTAGGGGTGAATCTTGGTGTGTTGGTGTGTTGTACTACCTTATTTACATGTATTACATTACCATTATATTTTTGATCATGTTTTCTCACCCCTTTGTTGTTGTTGTGGTCTGTGCTTCTTCGGAAGTACAGATAATCCAGGTGCTTAGCTAGCTTGGATATTGGTGTGATTGTCGAGTCTAGGATGCTCTGATACGTAGCACGGGACTTGGGCGTTTTTATTTGTTTTATGTTGAACTTATATTTTATTTCCTTGTGGACGTATCAAACTTTTATTGAATTTTATTATTTAACATTCCGCTGTATTTGGAGAAAAACCTTTTTATAAGGAAACGTTGTTTTTATGTGATATCCCACTTGGGAGAATTGGAACTCTGATTTCGTTTATTTATAATGTTTATTAATTTAATTGATTTTGGGAAGTGGGGTGTTACAGTAGCAACTCGACTAAATCTTAAGGATGCTTGTCTCAACATGGATTTTGTGTCTCAAATTGAACCAACCAAGATTGGTGAAGCCTTAGGCGACGACCAATGGATTGTAGCGATGCAAAAAGAACTCAATCAATTCGAAAGGAATCAAGTTTGAAGTCTTGTACCAAGACCGGACCATAAGCACACCATAGGAACGAGATGGGTGTTCAAGAACAAACTTGACGAGAATGGAATCATAGTTCGTAACAAAGCAAGATTTGTCGCACAAGGCTACAACCAGGAGGAAGGAATTGATTTTGATGAAACGTTCGCTCCGGTAGCAAGGTTAGAAGCAATTAGATTACTACTTGCTTATGCTTGTTCAATGAATTTTCAACTTTTCCAAATGGACGTCAAAAGCGCATTTTTGAACGGATACATCAACGAAGAAGTCTATGTCAAACAACCCCCAGGCTTTGAAGACTTCAAGCACCCTTCACATGTATACAAATTGAAGAAGGCTCTCTATGGTGTAAAGCAAGCACCAAGGGCATGGTATGATCGTCTCAACACCTTCCTATGTGATAAAGGTTTTGAAAAAGGAAAGATAGACAAGACTTTATTCATTAAAAAGATAAAGGGTAATACCTTACTTGTTCAAGTCTATGTGGACGACATCATCTTCGGATCAACAAACAAAGATCTATATGAAGAATTTGCTTCAGTGATGCAAGACGAGTTTGAAATGTCTATGATGGGAAAGATGAACTATTTCCTTGGACTACAAATCAAGAAAACAAAGGATGGCATCTTCATCAACCAATCCAAGTATTGCAAGGAATTGTTGAAAAGATTCGATATGGATAGTTGCAAGGTGATGTCCACTCCTATGGGATTCGCAACGTACGTTGATCAAGATGAATCTGGTACTCCAATTGATATCACAAAGTATCGAGGTATGATCGGTTCATTACTATATTTGATGGCAAGTCGTCCTGACATTATGTTTAGCGTTTGTTTGTGTGCACGCTTTCAAGCAAATTCGAAGGAATCATATCTTAACACCGTAAAGAGGATTATGAAGTATCTCAAAGGAACAACGAACGTCGGATTATGGTATCCAAAAGGTAGTACTTACTCTTTAATTGGTTATTCTGACGCTGATTATGCAGGATGTAAGACCGATAGAAAAAGCACAAGTTGTACGTGTCACATTCTCGGGAATGCACTAGTGTCATGGACATGCAAGAAGCAAGCGTGCGTGGCACTCAGTACAACCGAAGCGGAATATATTGCAGCAGGAAGTTGTTGTGCACAAATTCTGTGGCTCAAGCAACAACTCCTCGATTATGGTGTAGATCTCGGTTGCATTCCTCTTCGATGTGATAACACAAGTGCCATCAACATTACAAAGAACCCGGTCATGCGTTCAAGGACAAAGCATATAGATATCCGGCATCACTTCCTTCGAGATCACGTACTTAATGGAGATGTAGATGTTACTTTTGTCGATACACACAATCAACTCGCCGACATCTTCATAAAGCCATTGGCAAAAGAACCCTTCTTCAAAATTTGACGAGAACTTGGAATTCTCGATGAAGGTGACATCTGACATTTTCTCTTATTAATATATGCATGTTGTATGTTTTCAAACTTGTTGAATTCTGTCTTTTAAGCATTTTTTTCTAAAATTCGACTGAGGATATTTAGAAAATATTTGATTCTATGTTTTTGTTTCTAGACTGATTCTGTTTAAGTTTTAAATTCAGTTTCGTTTTCTTTTATGTACTCGTACAATGGTTTGCTTCTTTTTCATTCAAGTTATGACTTTTCCTATGATAATTGTTTTTGCTTACTGTGGTTGCTATGAATTTTTTGCTATTATCTTTGCATGCTCCTCTTCCTTTTTGCTAATGACAAAGGGGGAGAAGGATTGTGGTTCGAACATTTTCATGTGTAGAAAAATGTCATCTCTCTTGAATATAGGGGGAGATTCAACTTAGGGGGAGAAATGCTATGAACCAAGTATCAAGCAAGATTTTCAAAGAAATGGTTGTCATCATCAAAAAGGGGGAGATTGTCGAATCAAGATTCAAAAGCCTCTGTTGTTTTGATGAAGACAACTCATATCAGCTTGGCTCGCAAGGTACTTACACTATATACCCGTGGGGGTATATGTTCTGTGAAGCTCCTTGCATTATATACCCGTGGGGGTATATACACTGAAGATAAAATCAGAAGCTTCTCTATTTTGAACTCTTCACAAAAAGCAAGAGGTGCAAGCATATCATCAAGAATACATTATCAAGATCAAGGCAATATCATTTATCAATATCAAATCAAGCTTCATGTGCAAATGATCGTCTACTTTTTCAAGACTTGGACACAAGACTTTGGTATATCAAAATTCACTCCTTTAATTGATATACAAGTGTTCAAATAGTCTATCATATCAACATATTACATTTGCATATTTTAAAATAATTTGGAACTATTATAACACTTTTAACTTGAGTATTTTTCTGAGTTTTCACAATGTTAACCGATTAACCATATAGGTTAACCGGTTAACGGTCTCAAATTTTAAATTCTCAGGGCTAACGTTCCAGTGTTAACCGATTAACCTATATGGTTAACCGATTAACACTGAACGATTTTTGAAAAATTGTTTCTTTCCAAATTCAAATCTTGTGTAATTGTTATACCTTTTCATTATTTGATTCATACACATTTATACCTTTTTGAAATGGTGTTTTGACTCATATAAATTCTGAATATTTCAAATTGAAAAACACCTCCAATAATTTTCAAAATAATCATGCAATCAAATTCACTATTTTTCAAATACTTTTAAATATTTCAAAAAGTGTTCATACTGTTCATACCATTTCATATCCAGAACTTTTGAACACCTGTATTGATATTGAAAAGTGAATTTTGATCAAAAGGAGAAGATCAATCATTGTATTGATATTATTCTATCACTCTTAAATCAAAGAATTACATAATTGTTTCTATTGTGACTTGTGATCCAGGATTGTTGGACACAAGGGTTAGTGCTTGCAAGAGGATTGTTCTTGCACACTAGTTGTTGAATAGTTGTTAGATAGTAGGCCTCACCGGTTGATGGTGTGATAGGTTGTACATTCTAAAACTATAGTGAAAAATCTCTTTCGTGTGGAAAGGGGAGTGGAGTACCTTCGGATTGTGAAGGGAACCACTATAAATCTTTGTGTCCATTTTCATTATGCTTTTTATTGCTTTCATCATCAAGAACATAACCGAGTAAAATTCAAGAATCTCGAAAAACCGGAAAAAGTTTCTAAAGCCTAATTCACCCCCCTCTTAGGCATACTCTGAACTTATAAGCCGGACTTGAGATCTTGTTGGAATTGGGGGCAACTCAAGTTGAAATACTGGGTGACTCAGAGTTGGTTATAAAACAAATCATAGAGGAATGTAAATGTGTTAAGGAAAATCTTATAATGTACTTTATGATAGCCAATATACTGTTATGAAGATTTAAAATGGTAAGCATATGACACATACCTCGACTTAAAAACCAAGAGGTCAATGACTTAGCCCAAATTGCTTTTGGGTATAAAATTTCAAAAGAAAAATTTTAGGATGAAATCAAAGTCAGAGGAAGAGTTGTGTCAACCAGGTTATCTCCAACTGATTTGAAAATGGCAAAGCTAGGTTATGATAACGAAGAGAATTTTGAGATACTGGCCATTAAAAGTGTGACAGGCAAATATTGGAGAAAGCCAATAGTAGAATACTTACAAAATCCAACAACATCTGTCGAACTAAGTCAGGTATCTTGCTTTAAGTTATATTCTTATGGGGACCAAATTATTTAAAAAGATACCTGAAGGAGTCTTGCTCAAATGCCTTAGTGAGTATGATGCATACTTAGCCCTCTCTAGTGTCAATAGTAGAATACTTACAAAATCCAACAACATCTGTCAAACGAAAAGTCAGGTATCGTGCTTTAAGTTATATTCTTGTGAGGCACATCAGATGGGTCATAAAATGAAATGGTTGTTGTTTCGACAAAGGATGTATTCGCCTACCATGCTTAAAGATTGTATCGAATTCGCCAAAGGATGCCAAGAATGTCAAGTACACATAGGTATTCAACATGTTCCTGCAAGTGAATTGCATTCCATGCTGAAGCCTTGGCCCTTCAGAGGATGGGTTTTGGATTTAGTTGGAGAAATCTGACCAGCGTCATCCAAAAGTCAAAAATACATTCTAGTGGGGATCAAAAATCACGTTGGGAAAAATCTAAGAAATTGGCATAAGACATTGGACCAGATTCTATGGGCATGTCGAACCTCCCCTAAATAGGCTACAAACACTGCACCTTTTTTACTGACATATGGTCACGATGCAGTTTTACTAGTCAAAATTTACCTATAGTCAACTAGAATTCAAAGACAACATGAAATCCCATCTGAGTCTTATTGGATCATGATGTTGGATGAATTACTTGATTTACACGAAGAAAGACTACTTGCCTTAGAATTATTAAAAAGGCAGAAAAGAAGAGTAGAGAAATCATACAACAAAAAGGTTAAGGTTAAATTGTTTTCGACTGGAGACCTAGTTTGGAAGGTAATTTTACCCATGGATCAAAAAGATAGAACATCGGGTAAGTGGTCCCCTAAGTGGGAAGACCATTTTCAAGTTACCCAAGTTTTTTCTAACGGTGTATATGAAATCGA
Source organism: Lathyrus sativus (assembly GCA_963859935.3). Taxonomy (NCBI): domain Eukaryota; kingdom Viridiplantae; phylum Streptophyta; class Magnoliopsida; order Fabales; family Fabaceae; genus Lathyrus; species Lathyrus sativus. Next base: position 363,196,867 of record OZ012739.1, read on the forward strand.
AGAATTAGCTGAAGATTGAAGAGTCTTGAGAGTGAATGGGAAATATTTGAAAAAATATAAGCCTTCACTTCAAGAAATAAAAATAACAAAAGAATAATTCATACACGACACTCGAATCCAAAATGGTAAATCAAGATGCATAGGTTGCTAAAATGGCTAAGTCATTACATAAATGCCACTCAAGGCTTAAAATCATTACAATAAAGAACCAAATATTCGAAAATTACAGCCAAGCTAAAAGGGAAGAGAAGCTTTCATCTTTTGGTACTTCAACTTGTGAAGTCTCAAGCATCGTTCATAAACATATTTGTTGATGGCAATGCCATCAATTTCCTTCCCAAGCTTTTGAGCCCTTTCGACGTGATGCATGCCAACTTGAATTCCTTTATCCAGTTCATCTTGATCAAGCTTTATGAGTTCATCTTTGTGCTCCTTAGCTTTGGAAATTTTGACTTGCAACTCCTGAACTGTTGTTCCCAAGCTTTGATGTTCTTGTCACAGTATTCGATTTCCTTTTTGTTATATTCAGAGCCCTTCTCTAATTCTGCAACTCTTGCAGTAGATTCAGTGGTTGTATCCCATTCAGCAGCTTGGATCTCTGATTTGTTCTTGATTTTTTTTGAAGCCTCCCTTACACGGTTAAGATCTGCAACAACTTGGTCAACCAACAACCCTAAGTCCATAATGACATCCGCAAATTCTAGAGAAATTGTCAAGACATTAACTTGTTTTAGGAGATCTTTGATCCCAAAGCAAGCAGAAGTATCATTCTCCAAAGTTTGGAATAGATCAATGTCGAAGATTTTTTTCTTTGATTTTTAGAAGCAGATCATCACCAGATTTTCCTGTAGATTGGTCACCTAGTGCATTTGAAGTACTAGCGCTCTTCTCAGTCGAACTGCACCTGACACTGATCACGGCTTTCAGATATTCCAATTGTCTACATTGCTTCAGCAATTCTAGTTCCTCGTGAGAGAGGGTAATAGTAGTTCCAGTGAAAGGTCCTAAGGTTTCCTTTGCCGCATCAGACTTTGGTATGGCTTTAGGTTGGTCATTATGTTGCTCATTATCTTCTTCATTGTCATCATTATCTTCTTGCTCCTCTTCTTCTTCCTATTGAGGTTCCGTGTCAAAGTCAAACATAGAGCGATCCTCTTCCTTCTTCTCTTCGTCATCTGGGTCGTCAACGCTTTGTTTTACATTAGTTGGAGAGCCATCTTCAGATTTGTCTTCGATAATTTCTTCAGCATGTGGCATCTCCATATCACTTTCCACGTTAATAAAGGCATAATTCTATGCAGGTTTACTTACCTCATTCGTAGACTCTTTGTTGGAATCTTTGGGAGAGGTAGGGTGATAAGAAGGAGTGCTTGTTGGATGATAAGAAGGATCATTGTTGCTTATGGGGATAGTCTGCTCGACAGTTGGTTTCTTTGTACCTTCTGCGACACCCTGAAGAAAAAAATATGGGTTAGTCGAAAGTTAATATAAAGCAATTAGTAACTCAAGATATTAAGGTAGAATTTTTTTACCTTAGGACCTTCAACCTCGGGCCTAGAGTTGTCACTTTTAACTCCGTCAGGATTTTTCTTTGCAGTATGACCCTTAGTGGTTGGATCAAGATCAACTTCGACTAATTTAGAAGTAGAATGTTTCTTTTCCTGAGGCTTGACAACCTTAGGTTTAGATTGAGAGCTAGCATCAGATATCTTTGCTTGTTTCTTCTTCTTTTTGGGCTGTTTGGAGGTATCTGGAGATAGATCTTCGTCATCTAACTCAATCACCTGGACTTGAGTTACTTTCTGCTTCCTTTTCTTGGGAGTGGGTGGTGGTTTTTGACTGGCCTATAAAGAAAAGATATATAAGATATTAAAATATGAGGGAAATACTTAAGAATAATAATAACATGAAAAGTCTACCTTTGCTAGTGTTTTAGTGGACTTTCCCTCGTCCTTTTCTTCGACGATGCCTTTCTCTGTAGTGGCTTTCTTGCCAGGAATCCTTACAGCTGGAAAAATCAACACAGTTCACAAGTAAAATATAAGTAAGGAATGACGAAAAAGGTAAGTCTAAAAACTTCTCATTCCACACCTTCATATATTGGAGACTCTACATGAACGTGTTCTATGCTAATATGAAGGTGCCCATTGAAATTGTCTAGAGTGTGCTTAGTCGGAACCACCCGCTTGACACGTTTTTGAGATTCCTGTCGAAAGATTTTTACAAAGTCCCCACAAACAAACTAATATGGGAATGGAGGACTAAAAGCCGCATCAAACTTAGCACTTGGCAGTCGAGGAAATGTTTTGGGATACATGTTAAAAGCTAGTTTGTACCGTTGTTCAGGTCTAACATACGAAGGTAGTTTTAAATCCTCCAGTTTCTTTGTAAATTTTATTTCAAGGTAATTGCTGCTTCGCAAATGGTTCGACTAAGATCATCAGGTCTGTAGGCAGTTTCAAATTACTTTTGTAATACTTGGATTTCTTTGATATGAGTCAAAGTACCTTTCTTGACTCTTTCCTACGTAGAGGCTAAAGCATGAGTTAGATGTTGAGTAAAGGCAGGAATGTCAAAAACTTCTGTTGCATAATAATTCTTCCATCAAGTATCAAATTATTTGGTGCAAAGGAATGAAGTCTTAAAAGCAACAAGAGTAAGTTGCGTGATGCCATCATAGCGAGCTAATTATTTATTAAATTGGGCTTCTGTGTGAATCATGTTGTAAAGAATCAATGAGTTCTTCTTGGCAAAGAGTGGTTGTAGTTTAATTTGAATAACACCAAACTATCGAGAGACAAGATTGGGTTGATAGCTGAGGAGGGTGAATTGAAGTCTTGAGGTTCGATACCTTGTGGCCGATAGCCTAGTGGTAAGGAATGCTTCCCAAATGGCAAGAGATTCTGCTTCTTGGTCCTTCGACGGAGCAAGGAATTGTCTTGTGAACCATTCAGGGCCATACTTTCTATCAATAAAGGGAGCCATGTTTGATGTGAAGTTATAGCGCTTGATGAACATCATGACATACCCAGCTAAGGTTTGTTGAAGATTCAACCCTTCGTCATTAGGGGTTAGCATAGAAAGATGTGTCCCTTCGACCCTCCTGTTCTTTATCTCGTTAGCATTTGCATTGATGGGATGTTAGAAGGTAGCATTCAACCATAATTGCAGCTGCCAGAAAAGGCCAGAGAGTAGTAAGTTTCCTTTAGACTGAATGGTTTTGAGAGTTGTGACGCCTTCCCCTAAAGACTCATAGAGGTTGGCTAGGATCATTTTTCTAAGACAAAGGTTATGTCCAGCGCGCCGTTGGTTAGCTATGGTTAGATATCTCTTCGCCACTTGAAGGGATCTCGAGCAAAATACGCATCGAGATAACCATATAGTAAGGAAAGCAATCTGCTCTTGATCAGAGACTTTTCCAGATTCCTTGTCATGGTAATATGTAATATAAGTGGTGAAAACAACTTTAGTGGTGTCGAAACCTATAGAGTCTTTAGCCAGGAAGTTTGGGTCATTAGTTTCCCCAATTGGTTTAAGCCCGGTGATTGTAGCAATGTCCAAAAGGTTTGGTGTCATCATTCCACAAGGAAGATGGAAGTTGTTGTGGGTGTTATCCCAGAAGTACAAAGAAGAAACTAACATGGATAAGTAATAACCAAGTCCAACCTTCGACAACTGAATCATGTCGAAGATACCTATATCTTTCCTGACTTGAGATTTTTCTTTTTCTATCTTCCCTAACCAGGCTAGGTAATCTGAAGGATCCTTAAATAAGGGGCATGATCGAAGCACCCTAAAATTATTCACATAACGGGCTATGAGTGTGTGGAGATAACGGGCTTAATGTGATTGTGCCTGAATGAAAAAGAGCAAAAAGGAGGAAGAGTAAGTTAGGCTTCAACATAATAACATGATTTGAGTTGATTTGTATATTCAAGAGGTTTATGTCTGCACAATTGTGGATTAGTGTTCCTACGATATCCTTAGTGTATAAGATTAGTACCTATCGATGCAAACTTAACCGAAGAAGACTTACAGCCTGGAATGAGTATCTGTTAATGTGTTTGTGCTTTCTTTGTTGTGTTTTATTTTAATTTTGCTCGGAGTGCAAAAGTTCAAGTGTAGGGGAATTTGATCAGTGCATATTTATGCACATTCTCCTATATTTTTACTTAGGCATTTCTTTACTTTATTTTGATTATTTTTATATTTTATTATGTTTTTACATTTTATTTTATTTTTGGTTTAATTTAATTATCGCAACTATTTTTTAGCTTTAGCAGTCTGCACGGAAACGATCATAACTGGAGTTCCAGGAATCCGTTTGAGGCGTTCTAAAAATCTCCGGAAAGCTAAGAGAGAGAGCTACGACTTTCGTGTTGGAGTCAAAGTCAGATTCAGAGTTCAAAATTCCAGAATTTCGTTTCAAGTTACAGCATTAGAATTCTGTTTTAGTTTTGATCTTGTTTTGGGTCTGGGTTATGTTTTTGACTCAGTTGGGTTATGAACTGAATCCATTGTTTTATTTTGAGGAGAAACCTCATTTACCGTATCCTATTCACTATTCACGAAAATATTTGTTGGAGCTTTGTATGAATTATGGAGAACTAATTCCTTCGGATTAATCTGCTGTAATCGGTTCCCGCCAACACTTTGAGGTTCTTTTAATTTCCAATAAAATTTATTTCCTTTCAATTCTTCTCTATGATATTTTGTTTGCTTAATTCGATTTATCTTAGGGATGATTGATTTATTTCGATGATTGCATGTTCTTATACTTTAATCGCGGTTGCTTAATCCGCGTATGTTTCTCGTGTTTGCTTAATTCACGGTTACTATTTTATCTGTTTGCTTAATTCAGAAATTAGGAACGTGTATCGTATAATATCAATTGCACTTGTTGATTGTTATTATAATCGGAAAGGGGATAGAATCCGCTTAGGAATTGGGAATTATTAGGATCGATGATAAGTTGGGAAACGAAAACAGTAGATTAGCCGTTTCAACTCATTACTACAATCAATTTTTCGAATCACTTATTTTTCGTTTATTTTTTCTTAATCAAAACCCCCCATATTTCGTTACTGTATTTGATTATTCCTACAAGAATCCTTGTGAGACGATATTCCGAGTCACTGTCGTTGTACTGCATTTTCCTAAAACACTCGTTTTTGATCTGCGAGCGACCGTGGATCAAATTGGCGCCGTTGCCGGGGATTCTTGTCGTTATTAATCAATTTTAGAGTCATAGGGTTAGTTAGTATCCTCGAGTCTAGACCTTAGTTTCCTCGTGGTTTCGTCCAATTCGCGTCTTACAGTCCAAATCGTAAAAAAATCTGTTTTTGGAAAAATTGTGTCCGATTTTTCCACGTTTTACTTGAGGACAAGCAAAGATTCAAGCTTAGGGGAGTTTGATAACACGAAATCATATAGATATTTTCATGCATAATTCGACTAAAAGCTAACCGTTTTCGATCCGATTTCGTGTTATTTCCGTGTATTTGTCTGATGTTTTTGCAGGTATTCAACGATCACGTCTAAACAAGGCAACATGAAGAAAAGAAGCAATCACAGATGAAATATGGACGAAAAAAGAGTGAAAACACAACGAAAAGCGCAGCAGACTGTTTTTGCTGATGTGACGACCGTCACAGATGCATGACGACCGTCACACGGGTGACGACCGTCACACCTTGTGACGACCGTCATGCAGGCAAAAACGCCCCACTCAGATTACACGTCAAAAGAGCAGTTCCAATTCCCATTAAGTGGTCCACTACTCCCTAAATTATCTGCCTCAAGGTCCATCATCCTCAGAGGTAACCGTTGGGATTCCACTTCTATAAAAAGGGAAGCAGGGGACTTCAAAAAGGGAGCTGCATTCATACCACGAAGTGCTGCCAAATTTAATTTCCAGAGCAAATTTACTTTCCAGTTTTTATTTGTATCCATTTCTCCAGTTTTTATTTGTATTCCTTTCCTTTATTTCCCTTCCATTTCCTCATTTCCATTTCCGCTCTTCTGTAATACCTATTGCACTGTACGATCAATTTGGAACTAAAGATCAGAATCCTGCCAACATCTGTGGAGGATCTGCCCAAAGGCCAATTGGCATTATTTACAGGTTTTCATTTTGATCGACTTCTGTTTTAATTATAATGCAATTTATTATTTATTATTATTATCTATGTTTTATTCTTCCGAATTCCATGTCTAGCTAAACTTAGGCAATTGATATGTAGTGATAATTCGAATGGGATTTGATAACTCTTGTTTGAAAACTTTCTTTTCACAAAAATAACCTATGGTCTAAGTGTTTAAAATTGATTCACGAAATAAACTTCGTCGCGAAAGCGAGAACTTATTTAAAAGTAGTTTTGCCACGAAAGTGGGAAATTAATTAAGATACGAACCAACAAGCGAAAGCTGCGGTAAGGTCAGATAGTAAACACTAGGCATTTGTTTTAATAACAGCAAAAGCACTTTAAAACGAATTAGAACTTAGAGATTTCCAAAAAATAGTTTTAACCCCGAACGGGATACGAAAGTGTACGTTTGGCCCTTAGGATTATGATTTGCGTCAATAACCATCGTGAGACGAGAGTCTTCAAATCTCCATTTTCTGCTTAAATAAACTGTGAAAACTATTTCATACACCAGTAACTTATCAAATCCCTGAAGAACACAATTACTACGTATCGATTCAATTAATTAAAATCTAAATAGTAATCTTAGTTCCCTCTTTTAGTGACAATCTTATTCCCTTAAAACATATTCTACCTAGCTAAACATAGTAACTCCCGAGAACACTAGTTTGATTACGAGTCCCTGTGGGATCGATATCTTTTATTACTACGCGATAGACTGTGCACTTGCAGTTAGTTGTATTAGACATAGAAAGTCGCGATCAAGTTTTTGGCGCCGTTACCGGGGACCCGTTTAGTCAATAGTGTAACCTTCTGTTACGCCGTATAGACTAGGTAAACAATTTTCATTTTTCCTTTACTAGTGTTGTCGATTGTATGCCAAGTGATCGCCCACAAAGCGATATCTTGAAACCTTCAGTCGCAGAACTAGAACGCTTCTTACATCTAAGAAGCCGAATCATTGAGTACCAACTCAAACATAACATTCCCGATCCTCTCACTCCCATTCCCAAATCCGAAGAAGAACCGATGATGGCTGAAGGACCTCCGAACAAACCGCTGAAGGCATACGCTACACCATCTCAGATGGAGCCTAGAAGTAGCATTGCTGCCCCAGCTATTACCCGAAATGATTTTGAGCTGAAACCATCATTGTTGTCGGCTGTACAACAAAACCAATTCTCAGGAAACGCAACTGAGGATCCGAACGAACATCTAACGAAGTTTGTACAATACACAGACACAGTGAAAGCAAATGGAGTAACTCCAGACGCGATAAGACTTCGTCTTTTCCCATTCTCTCTTAGAGACAGAGCATGGACATGGTTACAATCGTTACCATCCAACTCCGTTACGACGTGGGAACAATTGAAGAACGTCTTCTTGGCGAGATATTTTCCACCAAGCAAAACTGCTATGCTTAGAGCTCAAATCAACGGATTTCGACAGAAAGATACTGAATCTCTCTACGAAGCATGGGAATGATTCAAAGATATGATGAGAACATGTCCTCACCACGGTCTAGAAGACTGGGTGACAATCCATACTTTCTATAATGGGCTTCTATACAATACTAGATTGACAATAGACGCTGCCGCGGGCGGTGCACTTATGGATAAGCCATACGATGAAGCCTATCAATTAATAGAAAACATGTCACAAAACCATTGCCAATGGGGAGGTGAACGCACTCCAAATGAGAAAACCTCAGCGAAAGGTGGGATGTACGAAATCAGAAGCCTTGAAAAGTTCAATGCTAAAGTAGATGCTCTAGCACAAAAGATCGATAGTCTGACCGTTAACCCCACTGCAACTGTCGCTGCAGTAACTCCAAATTGCGAGTTATGCGGAAGCACCACTCATAATGCACCCGTATGCCCATTGCTAGCCGGAATCCCGCCAGACCAGGTAAATTATGCCCAAGGCAATCCCTACGCAAATACCTACAACCCAGGTTGGTGAAATCATCCAAACTTTTCTTACAAAAGCGAAAATGCATTGCAAATGCCTACTGCTCCGCAAGGATATCAAAAACCAGCTGCTCAGAATGCACCTAGGAAATCAAACCTCGAATTGATGATGGAAAAGTTCATAGCTACTCAAGCTCAGACGAACAAAGAGTTCCTGAATCAAAACATACACACTAGCGAGCAAATTAAACAGTTGACAGGAAAAGTAGACGCTCTAGCCACCCACAACAAAATGTTAGAAACTCAGAAATCACAAGTGGCTCAACAGCAAGCATCTGCTCCCGCACCTGCTGGCACGTTTCCTGGACAACCCGAACAGAATCCCAAAGGCCAAGCAAATGCTGTGATACTAAGAAGTGGAAAAGAATTGGACGAACCGATCGATCCGAGGACCGAAAACTCAGCCATGCAACAAAAACCAACTGAACAAGCAGAGAAGGAATCTGAGTTAGAGAAGAAGGAGGACAACGAGAAGGAGGATACCGCGAGTGAAAAAACTCAAGCACCTCCAGCGCCATATAAACCACCTATTCCTTATCCGCAAAGACTAATAAACTCTAAAACTTCAGGACAGTTTAAGAAATTTGTAGAGCTCCTTAAACAGCTGAATATTACTATTCCTTTTACAGAAGCGATAACTCAAATGCCGTCATACGCTAAATTTCTCAAAGAGATCCTGTCGAATAAGAGAAAGATCGAGGATAATGAAACAGTTACACTTACTGCAGAGTGTAGCGCTATTATTCAGAACCGCATGCCTCCTAAATTAAAAGACCCAGGTAGTTTCTCCATACCCTGCGTCATAGGAAAGTTCATAATAGATAAAGCTCTATGCGATTTAGGAGCCAGTATCAGTGTTATGCCCTTATCTATATGCAAAAAGCTGAATATGGGAGACCTCAGACCAACCAAAATGTCCGTACAATTAGCTGACAGATCAGTAAAATACCCCGTCAGAATACTGGTAAACGTTCCAGTACGCATAGGACAATTCTACATCCCAACCGACTTCATAATCATGGACATCAAGGAGGACACTGTAACCCCAATTATCCTAGGAAGACCATTCCTAGCTACAGCCGGAGCGATTATAGACGTGAAGAAAGGAAGGCTAACATTCGAAGTAGGAGAAGAAAAGATAGAGTTCATTCTCACCAAGTTCTTACAAGCACCAGCAATAGACGATACCTGCTATTTAGTAGACGAAATTGACGAATGCATAAGAGAACTTGAAAATGAAGAGACCGCGTATTCAGAAATAATAAAGATTCAAATACCCGACATTTCTGAAGACGACAATTGGCGTAAACCGTATAAAGACGACAGCCTAAGCGAAAGCTTAGCACTGACACCAAATCATATGCCAGGTCCGAAGAACCCATCTTTAGAACTTAAAACACTACCCAAAAACCTCAGATATGAATTTCTAGACGATGAACTGAAAAGACCAGTGATAGTCAACGCCGACTTAGGACAACCAGAAACCGAAAAGTTATTAGAAGTCCTAAAGAAGTACCCCACCGCGTTAGGCTATAACATAAGCGATCTAAAAGGTATAAGCCCTTCGATCTGTATGCATCGAATTACAATAGAGGAAGACTCTAAAACCTCTCGAGAGCATCAGAGAAGACTAAACCCCATCCTGAGCACTGTGGTCAGAGATGAAGTAAAGAAATTACTAGATGCAGGAATCATCTATCCGATCTCCGATAGTGAATGGGTTAGCCCAGTTCATGTCGTACCAAAGAAAGGAGGAGTCACAGTAGTTAAAAACGAAAAAGGTGAATCGATAACAAAAAGAGTCGTGACTGGAAGTAGGATGTGTATTGATTATAGGAAGCTTAACAAGGCTACGCGCAAAGATCACTTCCCGCTACCCTTCATAGACCAAATGTTGGAAAGACTAGCCAAACACTCATATTTCTGCTATCTAGATGGTTACTCAGGATTCTTCCAAATTCCCATCCATCCTGATGACCAAGAAAAGACTACATTCACCTGTCCTTGCGGTACTTTTGCTTACCGCCGAATGCCGTTCGGACTCTGTAACGCTCCAGCAACCTTCCAAAGATGCATGATGGCAATCTTCGCAGATTTCATAGACGACATTATGGAAGTGTTTATGGACGATTTCTCGGTATGTGGACAAAGTTTCGAAGGATGCTTACAAAACTTAGAAATGGTACTAGAACGTTGCGTAAAAGTAAACCTCGTCCTAAACTGGGAGAAATGCCATTTTATGGTCCGACAAGGAATAGTTCTAGGACACGTCATATCAGATAGAGGGATTAAGGTGGACAAAGCTAAAATAGAGATTATAAAAGATCTCCAACCTCCAAAGTCCGTACGAGAAATACGGAGTTTTCTAGGACATGCCAGTTTCTACAGAAGATTTATAAAAGATTTTTCGAAAATCACAAAACCTCTGACCCGCCTGTTAATGAAAGATGTTGAGTTCGTCTTCAACGACGACTGTTTAAAAGCATTTGAAATATTAAAATCAACCCTTATCACCGCACCAATCATGCAACCACCAGATTGGAGACTACCGTTTGAAATCATGTGCGACGCGAGTGATTACGCTGTAGGCGCAGTTCTAGGACAAAGGAAGGACAAGAAACTCCATGCTATCTACTATGCCAGTAGAACCTTAGATCCTGCCCAAATGAACTACGCTACCACAGAAAAGGAACTTCTAGCAGTCATATTTGCGCTTGACAAATTCCGTTCTTACTTAGTAGGAGCAAAAATTATCATATACACAGACCACGCTGCTATAAGGTACCTAATAAGCAAAAAGGATGCCAAACCAAGACTATTGAGATGGATCCTGTTATTACAAGAGTTTGACTTAGAAATCAAAGATAAGAAAGGAACCGAGAACGTTGTTGCGGATCACTTATCCCGAATAGAAGGCACCAGACACGAACCAGTACCGATAAATGACGATTTCCCGTACGAACGTCTGATAGCCAAATTAGAAAGTGACACACCCAATGCAATCTCGGAAGATCCAGAATTCGAAAAAGCCGTAGAAGCCGTCTATGCCCAAGTCACATTACCTTGGTATGCTGACATCGTTAATTACCTCGCTGCGGGCGTGCTTCCACCAGATCTTACTTATCAGCAAAAGAAGAAATTCTTCCACGATCTGAAACACTATTATTGGGACGAACCCCTACTCTTCAAGAGAGGGGCCGACAACATATACCGTCGCTGTGTCCCAGAGGAAGAAATAGAAAATATTATTTCCCAATGCCACTCAGCACCATATGGTGGTCATGCTAGTACGTCCAAGACGTGCGCTAAGATTCTCCAAGCCGGCCTATTCTGGCCTAACCTCTGGAAAGACGTTCACATCGCTGTGCAAAAGTGCGATAGATGCCAACGAACTGGCAACATCTCACGACGCGATGAAATGCCTCAGAAAGGAATCTTAGAGGTAGAAATCTTCGACGTCTGGGGAATAGATTTCATGGGACCTTTCCCTCCTTCTTTTGGTAATAATTACATACTCGTCGCTGTCGATTACGTGTCTAAATGGATAGAAGCCATAGCTGCTCCAACAAACGACGCACGAGTAGTAATCAAACTCTTCAAAAACACAATCTTTCCTAGATTCGGTGTACCCAGACTCGTCATTAGTGACGGAGGATCTCACTTCATATCACGAATATTTGATAAACTTCTTTCTAGATATGGAGTCAGGCACCGAGTAGCTACACCTTATCATCCGCAAACTAGCGGACAAGTAGAGGTCTCAAACAGAGAAATAAAACAGATCTTGGAAAAGACTGTCGCTACCTCGAGAAAAGATTGGTCATCAAAGCTACAAGAAGCTTTATGGGCTTATAGGACCGCATTTAAGACACCAATAGGTACTACCCCCTATAAATTAGTTTACGGTAAATCCTGCCATCTCCTTGTAGAGTTAGAGCATAAGGCCTTCTGGGCCATTAAAACACTCAACTTCAACTACACCGAGGCAGGAGAAAAGCGAATCTTGAACTTACACGAGTTGGAAGAACTTCGATTAGACGCTTACGAAAATGCCCGTATCTACAAAGAACGAACTAAAAAGTGGCATGATAAACGTTCAATCAGGAAACAATTCAGTGTGGGAGACATCGTCTTTCTCTTCAATTCACGATTAAAACTCTTCCCAGGAAAACTAAAATCTAGGTGGTCTGGACCCTATGAAGTGACTAAAGTACTTCAAAGTGGAGCTGTCGAAATTACCGATAAGACGAATGCACCATTCATCGTAAACGGGCAACGTCTAAAACATTACAATAAGAACGACAATAGTCCTCAAGTCAGCAATATAACATTGCTTGAGCTTCCAGCTCAGACACCCGAATAGCTTCTCACCAAGCTATCGTCAGGCTTTAGACGTTAAAAACAGCGCTTACTGGGAGGCAACCCAAATTTCCTTCGTCATTGCATTTCATTTTTCCTTAAAATTCTACTTTGAAAAATCCAACAAAAATCCTAAAATTACTACTACTTTCTACTTTCGTTCATTTTCGTACTTTTATTCTTATTTTATTTTTTCTCTTTTGCCTTCTGTTTCTACCACTTTTCGTTTCTAAAAATCCTGACTTCAATTTCTTGTTTTAACTTTTTCAGGATTTTTAAAGCCTTCAAAACATTCCTTCTGTTTTCTCCGAATTACCTGCGTATATGGCCGAGTACGATTTCACAAAGGTTCACTTCAGAGGACTCGCTCAAAAGGCAAGATTTGCAGCACTGACTGAAAGAGAATTCGCCTTAACACTGTATTATGATAAGGCTACTATGGATAAACTAGGGATCACGGATAGCATTCAATACCTGTTCAATCAACTGGGTTGGGAGAACACTGCTCTGAAAACACGTTTCGCTACCTACAAGGATCTTACCTACGAATTCCTTAGTTCCTTCAGATATACACCCAACTATGGTTTTGGATCCAGCACAGAGTTGATTACCTTCCGATTGTTTGGAATGGACCAAACCCACAGCAGGATGTCACTAGCTAACCTCCTAGGATTCCCTAGCGGACCGCATGTGTTCATCAGTGCAGAAGATGACGATATTGATTTGCAACTCGATCACTTCTGGGGTAGAATCACAGGCGACTATCACCCTGAACCAGACAGAATGTACAATGATGACATTCATAACCCAACCTTCAGATACTTCCATAAGATACTAGCTCACACCTTGTTTGGAAAAGAAGAAAATATTACCACAGTGTCTAAGGAAGAGTTATTCATCATGTTCTGTGCTTCTCAGGGACGGACAGTAAACACAGTACCTTTCATGATGAGATCCTTCAAACGCCTCACGCTGGAACCTCAGACACCTATTCTTATAGGAGGACTAGTAACAATGATTGCCCACGAGCTTGGCCTTAGATTCCATTTAAATGCCAGCACTCGTTTTGGTACCATCAGACCCATGAACATACAATTCTGCTTTAACAGGCGCATCTTAGGGACTATGGGACCTGGACCGTATGAGTACCTTATTAACGAAAAACCAGTACAACTATTCACACTGCCTGATCATCTGATGACTAGCATCCACAACAAGGATAACTGGCTCTACGAATTGGATGAGCCTATGGGACCTCCTTCACCACAGTCAACACCCCAGGACTATATGTATGACAGTGACCACATCTCTGAGGCACACGACTACATGTACTATGAGGACGCCGCCTCTGAAACTGAAGTAGATCCTATGACTCCTCCACACTACAATACTTATCCTGAGCCTATCCCTGAGGAAACCACCGACAAAATGGATGCCGTGTTACTCAGATTGGACGACATTGATAAAGCTCTGACTAATGTAAAAGCTGATATCACAGGCATGCACAGCGAACTGGTAGGCTTCATGGATCTAGTCTGCGACCAACTCGATTACTATTCACAGAAATTCGATGAGCTGAAGGCACGAAAAGATTAGTTATTAGCTCGTAGCAGTAGTTTCAGTTTAGTCTAGTCTAGTTTAGTTTAATTTAATCATATGGATTTTTCGCTTTGTTCGTTTTCATTATGTACTACATACAATTGTTTCCATTTTATGTTATTTCAATTCTAGTTTTTATTCAATTATTTTGTTTTCGCTTTATTTGTTGTTTGTTGGCTGTTATATTACGTCACCGTATCAATACTAAGCTTTAAAATCACCACGAGTACGCCCTCAGAGCAAAATTTTGCGTTCTGCAGATTTTGCTGTTGTGACGACCGTCACAGCCCCATGACGAGCGTCACGCGGGTGACGACCGTCACACCTTTGTGACGACCATCACGCAGCCCATAACTGCTATCTGATAAAACAGGGTTCGTGTTCCCTTCCACTCCCCCCATTATCACTTTCAAACATCCAAATTCATACCCCACTACGATTTTCGTCCTCCCCACATTGAACTATAAACCTCAACTCCAAATTCAACCTCCAAACCACCGTTCTGTCATTTTTCCCTCTCTAACGAAAAACCCCAAAACCTCCGAAACCTCTCCATCTTCAACAATGGCCGGAAACGCAGATGTCAGCAACATTTCCTTCCCTGAAGGCGAGCTAGGCGACAGACAACGAGCACAGTACATTGCATTTCATCAGAGGTCACTCCAGCCAACTCACTACCCGCACCTTCCATCGCTTACGGAGCTCGGACTCCTTGAAGGTGTAACCTGGATGCTTCAACGAGCAGGCATCTGGAACCTCTGCTCCAACCCCCAGCCGACCTACGAACAACTCACTCTTGAGTTTTTGAGTTCGTTCACATACGTCACCAGCAGCGGCGAACTCAACCAGCACACAGGTGCCGCTTGTTTCCGGATGTTTGGCGTCAACTATCAGGTGAATCAGAATTAGATCGCCAGCATCCTACAGCTACCCCGCGGAGACAACGCTCATCGCCGTATCACTGATCAGTTCCAGCATGAAGCCTTCGCGTTGTGGTACCAGTTGACCGGCCTAAATGCCGATGGTTGGGACTCCCTACACGCCACTCACATCCATAACCCCGCCATCAGGTACTTTCACAGGGCGTTGAGCAACACTATCTTCGCCAGAGACAGCAACCACAAAGTGAACTCCAAGGAGCTCTTCTTTCTGCATTGCGTCTTCAACAATGAACCCGTCAACGCTGCCCCGTTTCTGCTGGCCCACATTCAGGCCAACTGCAACCGTGGCTCGAAGCCATTCTACTTTGGCGGGATTGTCACGGCTATTGCACTTGGGCTGAACCTTGGCGACCGCCTCTAGCACCTCCAGTCCATCCCCTCGGTGTTCCTTGACACCGACCACTGTAGGGCCTCCCATCTCATCCGCTCCCGAGCTGACGAGAAATACCATCCGATTGTGCGTGGCAAGACCGTCAGAAGCATCATCCTTCCGTCACGCACCCACATCCATCCAGAGGACCGTACCAACTGGTTGTTCGACCTCACTGCCCCTCCTGCTGCCGCTGTTCCTACTCAGGATCCCACTCATGATTTCGACGATGAAATCCAAGCTGAGTTGGACAGGTCCGAGCATCCAGAGGCATCGCAGCCTCCTCCTCCAGTAGGTACATCTTCTCGCCGCCGCCGTCACCATCCCGTGCCCGACTACACCGAAGAGGACCTCCGTCGCTCCCTAGACCAGCAGGCACAGATACTCACGATGCTGCAACAGCAGAACCAACGAGCTGACCAGTTCGAAGCTTGGCACCGGACTCAAATGCAACAACTTCACACCGGCCAAGCTACGATCACTGAGAGTCTAGCGAATCTGACCCTGCAGGTCGAAGGACTCCGAGACACGGTCTACCACACCGGAGCCACGAGCTATGAGGATAGAGTAGCCCTTGCTAGAGCCAGAGGACGCCAGCGCGGACGTGACAGAGGCCGGGACTAGATTTTCATTTTTTTCCTTTATTGTTTACTATATTTCAGTTCTTTGTATTCTCATTTTCAGTTGTATCTCCCTCTCGCATGCTTCAAGAATCAGTGAGGACGCTGATCGAGATAGTGTGGGAGCGGAACCTTATTTCCACTGTATTCAGAACTTCCCTTATTTACTGTATTTCCATTTCACTGCACTTTTGAATTTTAGTAATTTCTATTTTTACACTTTCTATTTCTAGCAAATAAAGCTCGTCTATATATTTTTCACGTTACGCAAACGATCCCCACATCATTCAACGTAAACAAAAACTTTCATTTGTTCCTCAAAAGCAAAAGCATCACGAGAATGCACCTGAGTTCAAAACAAGTTTTGAAACTCCGAGGAAACGACAGTTCTAACAAAACCAGTATCGTCTAGACACCTTAGATCTCTAGTTTATGCGAGTCGGTTTCACCACCTACGTGTACCAAAGTCTCAAGTGTCTACGCAAACTCAACCACAAGTAGTTTATACTAGCAGTCAGCACCATCCTAAAAACACTTCTAAGCGAGCGACCAATGCAAATAAGTGTATGATCTCCAAAAAGATGAAAAATCATGAAAAGAGAGCTAAAAAGCCCAAGAATATAAGATACGTTTCCTTCTAAGTTAGGTGCTCCTCAACCGAGCATTTAGCCCAACGGCACGAAAAACTCATTGAAAAATCAATGACACCAAATTATGATCAATGAAGAAGATCAAAAACAAAAACGAGATCATATTCACTAACAGGTCGACTTGCCATGAAAGTGTGCGGACAACGGGCTTAATGTGATTGCGCTAGAACAAACAGGGTGAACTTGCCACGAGAACCTTGACACCAAGATACGGTAGCATGACTGAGACCGATTTGCATAAAAAGGAGACCTCCGGAGACTCGTAGTCCAGTGTCGTCATGATACTCGTCTTGTTCCTACCAAGAATCCCGGTTTTTCCAAACTCTGCGAACGAAGAAGCAGCCTCGTGCCTGCCGACTTTTCCACGTTTTACTTGAGGACAAGCAAAGATTCAAGCTTAGGGGAGTTTGATAACACGAAATCATATAGATATTTTCATGCAGAATTCGACTAAAAGCTAACCGTTTTCGATCCGATTTCGGGTTATTTCCGTGTATTTGTCTGATGTTTTTGCAGGTATTCAACGATCACGTCTAAACAAGGCAACATGAAGAAAAGAAGCAATCCTAGATGAAATATGGACGAAAAAAGAGTGAAAACACAACGAAAAGCGCAACAGACTGTTTTTGCTGATGTGACGACCGTCACAGATGCATGACGACCGTCACACGGGTGACGACCGTCACACCTTGTGACGACCGTCATGCAGGCAAAAACGTCCCACTCAGATTACACGTCAAAAGAGCAGTTCCAATTTCCATTAAGTGGTCCACTACTCCCTAAATTATCTGCCTCAAGGTCCATCATCCTCAGAGGTAACCGTTGGGATTCCACTTCTATAAAAAGGGAAGCAGGGGACTTCAAAAAGGGAGCTGCATTCATACCACGAAGTGCTGCCAAATTTAATTTCCAGAGCAAATTTACTTTCCAGCTTTTATTTGTATCCATTTCTCCAGTTTTTATTTGTATTCCTTTCCTTTATTTCCCTTCCATTTCCTCATTTCCATTTCCGCTCTTCTGTAATACCTATTGCACTGTACGATCAATTTGGAACTAAAGATCAGAATCCTGCCAACATCTATGGAGGATCTGCCCAAAGGCCAATTGGCATTATTTACAGGTTTTCATTTTGATCGACTTCTGTTTTAATTATAATGCAATTTATTATTTATTATTATTATCTATGTTTTATTCTTCCCAATTCCATGTCTAGCTAAACTTAGGCAATTGATATGTAGTGATAATTCGAATGGGATTTGATAACTCTTGTTTGAAAACTTTCTTTTCACAAAAATAACCTATGGTCTAAGTGTTTAAAATTGATTCACGAAATAAACTTCGTCGCGAAAGCGAGAACTTATTTAAAAGTAGTTTTGCCACGAAAGTGGGAAATTAATTAAGATACGAACCAACAAGCGAAAGCTGCGGTAAGGTCAGATGGTAAACACTAGGCATTTGTTTTAATAACAGCGAAAGCACTTTAAAACGAATTAGAACTTAGAGATTTCCAAAAAATAGTTTTAACCCCGAACGGGATACGAAAGTGTACGTTTGGCCCTTAGGATTATGATTTGCGTCAATAACCATCGTGAGACGAGAGTCTTCAAATCTCCATTTTCTGCTTAAATAAACTGTGAAAACTATTTCATACACCAGTAACTTATCAAATCCCTGAAGAACACAATTACTACGTATCGATTCAATTAATTAAAATCTAAATAGTAATCTTAGTTCCCTCTTTTAGTGACAATCTTATTCCCTTAAAACATATTCTACCTAGCTAAACATAGTAACTCCCGAGAACACTAGTTTGATTACGAGTCCCTGTGGGATCGATATCTTTTATTACTACGCGATAGACTGTGCACTTGCAGTTAGTTGTATTAGACATAGAAATTCGCGATCATACTCTTTATGTTTTAGCCTTATATTCTCATTCTCTGACAGCTCTTGAGTAGTTTATTTCAACAGTCAGCACCATCTCATACACACTATATACAGGGAAGTCGATGAATATAAGTGAGTGATCAGATTTTTAGATTGAAAAAAAAATAATAAAAAGAAGAAAAGAAAAGAAAAAGTTGAAAAAAATTACTCGTTAGTTGGTTCAGCGGTTTCTGGTGCTGAACTTGGTAGGGCGGATTACGGTCTGATCCCCCGCAACTACAATTGAGTCAGCAAAGGGTTAATGCCACGTAAGTACCAGAACCCCAAACAAAAAGGATCAGAGTCACTAACCGGTCGCCTTGCTATGAGTGTGTGGAGATAACGGGCTTAATGTGATTGTGCCTGAATGAAAAAGAGCAAAAAGGAGGAAAAGTAAGTTAGGCTTCAACATAATAACATGATTTGAGTTGATTTGTATATTCAAGAGGTTTATGTCTGCACAATTGTGGATTAGTGTTCCTACGATATCCTTAGTGTATAAGATTAGTACCTATCGATGCAAACTTAACCGAAGAAGACTTACAACCTGGAATGAGTATCTGTTGATGTGTTTGTGCTTTCTTTGTTGTGTTTTATTTTAATTTTGCTCGGAGTGCAAAAGTTCAAGTGTAGGGGAATTTGATCAGTGCATATTTATGCACATTCTCCTATATTTTTACTTAGGCATTTCTTTACTTTATTTTGATTATTTTTATGTTTTATTATGTTTTTACATTTTATTTTATTTTTGGTTTAATTTAATTATCGCAACTATTTTTTAGCTTTAGCAGTCTGCACGGAAACGATCATAACTGGAGTTCCGAGAATCCGTTTGAGGCGTTCTAAAAATCTCCGGAAAGCTAAGAGAGAGAGCTACGACTTTCGTGTTGGAGTCAAAGTCAGATTCGGAGTTCAAAATTCCAGAATTTCGTTTTAAGTTACAGCATTAGAATTCTGTTTTAGTTTTGATCTTGTTTTGGGTCTGGGTTATGTTTTTGACCCAGTTGGGTTATGAACTGAATCCATTGTTTTATTTTGAGGGAAAACCTCATTTACCGTATCCTATTCACTATTCACGAAAATATTTGTTGGAGCTTTTTATGAATTATGGAGAACTAATTCCTTCGGATTAATCTGCTGTAATCGGTTCCCGCCAACACTTTGAGGTTCTTTTAATTTCCAATAAAATTTATTTCCTTTCAATTCTTCTCTATGATATTTTGTTTGCTTAATTCGATTTATCTTAGGGATGATTGATTTATTTCGATGATTGCATGTTCTTATACTTTAATCGCGGTTGCTTAATCCGCGTATGTTTCTCGTGTTTGCTTAATTCACGGTTACTATTTTATCTGTTTGCTTAATTCAGAAATTAGGAACGTGTATCGTATCATATCAATTGCGCTTGTTGATTGTTATTATAATCAGAAAGGGGATAAAATCCGCTTAGGAATTGGGAATTATTAGGATCGATGATAAGTTGGGAAACGAAAATAGTAGATTAGCCGTTTCAACTCATTACTACAATCAATTTTTCGAATCACTTATTTTTCGTTTATTTTATCTTAATCTAAACCCCCATATTTCGTTACTGTATTTGATTATTCCTACAAGAATCCTTGTGAGACGATATTCCGAGTCACTGTCGCTGTCCTGCATTTTCCTAAAACACTCGTTTTTGATCTGCGAGCGACCGCGGATCAAGGGACCTAACATGACATGCATTTTACTAGTAACAGAAATATGGATTAATACATGAGATTGGTAGATTCTTCTCTTTTCTTCTTCAAGAGGAGGCTCAGGTACATACTGTTGATTACCCACAACTGTTGGACCCAAGATCTTATGAACTGGAGCGAGTATAGAGGATTTCTTGGATTCTTTTATGGATTTTGTTGGACCTTTGGAAACTTTGGTGGAAGACGCCATTGATGCATCAGAGGTTGAAGAAAATGGTTTGTGTTTGTAAGAGATGAAGAGTTCAGAAGGAAGTTGCTCTTGCTAAGGAAGATTAAGAAAGTGGAAAAAATTGAAAAATGGTGGTTTTTACTATTTATATACTGAAGAAATGAAGCGGTTCGATACAAGCGTTCATGGTTGAAAGAGCTAGTGGGACACATTCCAGTCGGAGAACGAGTGATGAGACGGTGGCAGTTGAACTAACCCACGATCTCCTAGGAACTAGGTGTGTGATGATTGTAAAGACTCACACATGGATTTTTGAGAAGACTTTTGAGAAAAGTTGTCATGATGACTATGACGTCATAACAAACAAAGAGTTTATGGCGTTGAAAGAAGGTTTCAAAAAATGCCCTTTTCTCAATTTAGTCTAAAATGACATTTTTTGGGGGAAATTTGTTAGCTGGGAATTTTGACACTAAGGATTTGATTTAGTATGATGAGCAAAGGAAATGATTTTAGGATGTTTTGGAATTCGACAGGAGTGTTGTTGAAGTTTTCAGTCGAAGTGATCCTTTGTAAGAAGGATACGCTAGATTGAAACATAGAAATATTTCTGAGTTTAGATGGCATTTTGACAGAGCCAATGTTGAGGCTGTGTTCGATAGAGATTTTGAATTTTGAATAAGGATGATAACTGCATTTTTTCCTTATCCGTTTCTTAAAGGTGACGCATGGAAAGTTGTGCCGAATTGAAGACATGCAAGCGAAAACGTGTCATTTTCTGGAGAAAAGACCGTTGATAACGGTTATTTTCGACGTAGTATAAATAGGAGTCTTATTGTATAGGATTTCATGTGTTCAATCATTGTACAAATACTCATAAACTACTCAAAGTATCTAAGTGTAATTGAGAAATGAGTTCGCTGAGAATGTACGTCTGAAACACCATATTTTATCATTTCAAATAAAGTTATTTACATTTTGTCAATTACTTTTTCATTACAATTTACTTTGAAGTTCCTTTATTGCAATTCCTTTACAAATTCTGCAAATTTCCCTTTTAAACTTTAAACATTCTTCAATCATGGGCATTGTCGAAGTGTTCTTAAGACTTTCAAATATAGTTTGAATAATAACACATGTTCTATGATTCACTGGTTGATCCTGTTAAGTAAACCATTTTTAGAGACCAGCGGTTGTTTACTAATTTTCACGGTAAACAAGATCACAGTGAGACGTGTCCCTTGGATGACACCTTCTACTCTGGATGGTTGGCTTACAGGTCACATATGATGTTTCCACATTTTCTTGAGCATGTCATGCGACAATTTGGCTACATGCAATTTATTCCTAGAGACTCTTCTGACTATGTTCGTCTCGCTATGACACACAGAGATATGGGTTCCATGTATGATGATTACCTTAATCGTCTAGTACCGGATGCGCCACATGTTACCTTAGCTCATAATGGCTGGAGTGCTGCATACGACTACAGCCAATGGTATTTCAGAGTGTCACATTCTTATATGACTTTCAAATGCTCCGGGTGATCCACTTAGGGCAACTCATCAGGAGATACTATAGGAGAAGTAGGCTAGGACATATAATGTTGTTGTTGTGTTGCTTAGATGTCGACGTATCATGGATACGATGCATGCCGATATAAACATATGAGTCTTCCCTGAAGGCTCTTAGGCGAGGGACATTGTAAATGTCATCATGGAGGAGCCACGACCGACACTACGCTACAGGAGGCAACATAAGAACATAGGGCTCGAGTTCGACATACACAATAACATATGGTATTTATATTAGAAGTATTATTATTGTTTGTAAATTATTTTGACTTCATCATGTATTTTAGATTTATTCATTTATATATGACATTTTGACTTCATTATGGTTTAATTTATATAAAATCTAATATAATTGTATATTTATAATACATCGTCAATTACATCAGTGTATACGTAAAACAAAGTCAAAATTTATTGTCTAGTGTGAATTCAGAGATGCATATAAGGTGAAATCGAAGATGCAATTCTAAACTAAATTTTGAAGGAAAAAAAAGGCGAGATTCACTTTAGGACGTATTTTGGTGAGAAAATGGTACTACCGAAAAATGCATTTTTGAAATTTTAAGGGTCATTTAAGATTTTTAAAAAAATGTTTTTCCCTTACTTAGGGTGAGATAAGTAATTTCCAAAAACTATCGAGCTCAAATTGCGTCTAGTAACTAGAGCAAATTTCAAGCGAGTTTACTCAACTTTTTTATTTTCAGCCCCCAACTAGGCATGACAACATAGTCCATACTCATAGTTACTCACCTGAACACACCCTTGAATTTGATGGAAAAAATCTGCTTTGATTGAGTTTAAGTTAGAATTTGGATTTTTTCTGATTATAAAATATGAGAATGTTTTAGGTAATGTGGACATTAGTACCCACTCAAAATCCACTCCATTTATTTTATTATGTTTTAATAATTTAGAATATTAAATATTTAATTAATGTTTTAATATTTTGATTTGTATTTATTATTTATAATATTTTAAATGTATATATAAATTTTTTTGAGATATTTTATTTTTATTATTTATAATATAATTTGATTTTAAAAAAAAATTATTAAAAATTAATTTCAATATATAGATGATGATGGTTTTAAGATATCTAATTTAAACCTCATTTAAACGAAATTGAGTTTTAATTCTCCATTCTAGAAATTGGAACATGGAACATAGATTATTTTGGAATTCAAGTTTAGATTTGATGATCTAAATATCATCATGATTCGCATGGTTGTCATGCTAACCCGTAAATACAAAGTAAACCGAGAGAAAATAGAACAAACCGGTTCAAACGAACCACAAACCCGGTATTGGGTCTTGAAAACCGTCTTGTTCATTCTCGTGGGCAATTCCTTTCCACTTTTCTTTTCTCACAAAACACAGAATCCATTCTTCTTCCTCTTCTATTTCCTCGCCGCCATTGGAGCTGGGTTCCAAAGCTTAAGGGTAATTTCCCCACAATGGGTTTCAATCCTAATTATGATAATGAAGCTTTTATTTGTTTTACTTTCATTTGAGTTCTCATTTATTTTAGTTTGTTGCCACTGAAGTGTTCAACTAAGTGCTTCTCATTTGTCTTGATATGAACTAGTAAGAAAGCTTTTAATTTGAATTCTTCCATTATTAAGATGTTTCCATTGATAAAGCTGATTGATTTTGCTGCTTTTGTGTCTCATGGTGTAATGCTTGTTTTCTGTTTGATAAAATGCTTCAACCGAACTTTGTGGGCAGGACACACTGGTTATAGATAAAATGAAGTATAATAGATTTTAGTGAGATTGATAGTGCACTGTTTATTTTGAGTTAGTGATGCAAAGTGAATTGTGAGATTTTTTTACCTGTTGTTTAGTTGATTATTATCTGTGTATAAGAAAGTAGATGATGTTATCATAATCAACTTCTAGACGTAAAATTTGTTCATCATGCAGGTACTGGGTATATAGTTGACTTATTGCAGTGCTCTGTGGAATGGAAGATTCATCATTTTTCGACCGAATGATTGGTCATCTTCGAGGAACTTGCAAGTATGTCCATGTTAAATACTGGTGTCATTTTTCTCTAAGTTGTAGCTTTTTTTTTTTTTGTTAATTGAATGTCAGAAACTAATTTTTTTCATATGATTGAAGAATTGTTTAGTCACATCACATTGATAAATCTATGGAATCTCATTTCAAATCATTGAATATTAATGACAAAGTTCAGCAATTCTTACTATGGTAGCATACTTTGCATGATATGATTTAGATGATATATACTTTGCACAATTCCCTGGTGCATTATTCTTTGAATAAGCTCACCTCATCCCATGCTATCTAATACCTATTATTGGGAAGTATCAATTTGTTGGAATTGTTTTGATAATATTAGGTACTATACCGGTTATCCAAAGGTTCTTGGACCATCACGGGTTATTCATTTCACCTCTGAACGTGAGTTTGTCAATCTCCTTCATGAAGGGTTTCCTGTGGTTGTTGCTTTTACTATCAGGTGATCTCGTTGGAGTCAGCTCTTGAATACTCTTACTCTGAAGCTTATTTAGGTCTGAATGAAAAAGAGAAGTAATAAAGTGAATTAATTTAGGAATAACTTATTATTCAATAATGCAGGGGTAATTACACGGAACATCTTGACAAAGTATTAGAAGAAGCTGCTGCTGAGTTTTATCCACATGTAAAATTTATGCGTGTAAGATATTTTATGAATGATCTCTTCTTACTTGTTTGTGTTAGCACTTGGAGTCATATCTATGTATATTTAGTACTCACGATGAAGCATTGCAATTGTCTAGTTTGATAGAGTCACAAAAGCATACACAAATGTGCTCATTACTTTGCAATGAGTTGGAGTTTACTTTTAGGAATGTACGCACTAGGCTTACAGTGGAATTTATCTTGTATCGTGTTCCTTTTTATGTACTTTTATTGCTTGTCATTGTCTACACACTCTGTAGTGTTTCTATTCTCCATTAATGACATGATAAAGTTTTTGTGCTTTGCAGGTTGAATGTCCCAAATATCCTGGGTTTTGTATAAGTCGGCAGAAAAAGGAGTATCCATTCATGGAAATATTTCATAGTCCAACACATGTATGGTATTCTTTTCTATTTGCTCAGCCTCTTAACCTAAGTGCCTAAATTGCTAATTGGATGAAATTATTATAAATTTTCTTCTGATGGCATGTTTTAAGTAAACCTCAAAAGCACAGATTCTATGGCACTAATTTGGTTTTCAGTAATTGGTTGATCTTTTCATTGACTCAATGGAAATGTATAGTTACTTGAGACATGTGTTTCTTTTTACAGGTAGCTAACCAGGGTAGGGTAGCTGATCCAAATATTACTAAATACAATGTGAAAGTCATGCCTGTAAGTATCCCTCCTCCTGCTTTTCAGGAAAATTGTAAAGCATGTAATACCGGCCATGATTATTTTGTATTTTGAACAATCCCCCCCTTAAGCAAATATCAAATATTGATAATGAACCCTTCCTAGGTATTAAATCTAGTAATCAACCACTAAGATCAATTTAAGCACATGTTTCTTGATATGCAGCCGTTTAGGTTTTTACCAATGGAATTTGTCTACTTGCCATGGTGGGTTCCTCAAAGTTAAGATTTGTTCCATTCCATGTACAAGGAGCCTTTTCCTAGCATTTAAAAACAATTTTCTTACTCAAAATTGATATTTCATTTTGAAACAAAATTAATTAATACTTAGAAAGTATAAAAATGTAGATTGCAGGATTGCTTAAATATTACTATATCATTGGAGCAAAGTGTATATTGAGTTGCTTAAATATAATGTGGCATAGTTGAAATTGAAAACCACTTAATAGCTGCTAAACAACTAAAAGTTGTGACCCCTTTGGAGACGCCCTTAGTAGTGGTAAAACCCAACAAACATTTTTGAATTTCTATGACAAATGTTAAAGGCTTGGCTTGGCTTGGCTTTGAATATTTTTAATGATCTCATACTTCCATTTTTTTTGTGTGCAATTGCAGTTCAACTATGATATCAGTGTTTACGGATTTAGAGAAATCTTCAAGCGCTATGGGATCAGGGCATCAGATGCGAAGTAAAGGCTCTAGTAGGAAGGTTTTATCTTTCAAATAATGAGGAGCCACACCAGATTATACTACCTTCTTTATCAATTTGTAATTGTATATCATCATAAGTTACAACTTCAGGCCTGTAGATGGACAATTATAATTACCTGTTTTATTGATGTCTCAACCCGTAAATATAATTTGGTTCAGTCCAGTCATGGAAATGTTCTCTTCATTCCTTCATTTTGGTTGTTTAAGTTAATTGATGTAGCTTTTAGATTATTTTGCTCTTAATGTTGTGGTATTTCAACTATTGGCCCGATTGGCTTTTCATTTTGATTTGTTTTTGAAGAAAATTATTGTTAATAGAACGGGGAGTTTTAAAACAAATTAGCTCTATATATCCCTAGATGTTTGCAAGTGATCTTTTGTTATTGGAATTGAACTGGAATGTCTTGGCTTAATCAGATCTCCTTCCAGACCTAGTGCTTAGAGGGCCGTGAAATGAGATGTTTTACCTTAGTCACACCGACCTTCCAAGCTTTGTGAACTCAAATAATTTTAGTTGGATATCAAAGAGTTTGGCCAACTAATTATTTAGTCTGTCAGTAACACGGAAAGGACTTGGGTGCAAAAGGGAGGGGTCTAGTGGCGAGTATGTGATCTTGCTCGACCCAATACTCTTCAGTTATGAATCATAGGAGAATGTGTCCAACAACATATTAGGAGAATAATTGAAGTCATTCCTAAGTTGCATACATTAATTGCACTCCTCATTTTGGAGAATGATTGACTCCACTCACTCCACTATCAGGTCAAAGTTACGATGTGCATGGCTAGATTGATAGGCGCTAGAACTGGTTTTTACAACAACTTCTGGATCATGTAACTGAATCCATAAATACTCTAGCTAGATAGTTGGGTAAGTCATTCACTCTCTTACATATCAGAATAGAAAAACCTTCTTGTGCATCTCTTCGCAAGAAGTATGTCTCTTATTATACTCACTGTGAGTATAGTGGCATTTACCATGGATCCCAGTAAAAGTAATATGAGTCACTCTCATTTGAAACATTCTTTGCCATAATCCACGTTTAAAAATGGTGAGACGTGGCACCACTAGCAAGAGATGTGGTGATCAAAGAGCCATAACAGAGATGTGAGATGCTATGGAAGAGTTATGTCACCACAATGAAACCCTGCAAAATAGAGTTTTACATCTCCTCCAATAACAACACGAGAATGACCCACCGAAAGGCGCGAAGATCTTAGATACATAACACCATTCAGAAGAAACTTGGGACGCATCCCACACTAGAGAACTTCAAGCCACTGACCTAGTAACCTTTGCCTAGAAAAGTGACTCACATGAGCACATCATCGATATCAACACTCAAATGGTGATAATAGGCACCATCGACTCCTTGAAGTATAAACTCTTATGTGATACGTTCAAGGAGGTAGCATTGATATGTTATATGAACCAACCTAAATTCTAGATAACCAACTATCAAGACCTCTTGTGGAGGTTAATTCACTAGTTATAGGCGAGCAAATATCGAAGGGTCTCAACAACCAGTTTGTTCAATGTCCACCAGGGACACTCTGAATCTTTGAAAGAGTACCTCACTAGGTTTAACGAGGCACCCATAAAAGTGGTTCATCAGAACCAAGAAATTTTTGTGAGAGCTTTCAAGAATGGTATGAAAGTTACGCATTTCGATGAGCCTCTCGCCCAAAAGGACGTTTCCTCAATGATAGAGATTATGACACGGGACGATTGCTACATAAAGGGAGAAAAAAATTCACATAGAGAAGGCCAGCGATGCAAAAAAGTGTGGCATTAGAGGGTTTTATTCCTCTTAACACACGTGCAGAAGCCATTACACATTGCAAGTCCGTGACAAAGCGACCTTCAAGTGAGACAACATTTGGCACAATATACTCCATTCACATACCATCCATCCTCCTCCAACTCCAAAGTGGAAGGTCATAGGGAATGAGCCAAACAAGGGGTGTAAATACCACAAAGTCAAAGACCACCAAATAGATGATTGTCATCAACAAAAGAAATAAATATAACACCTAATCCAAGAAGGTCATCTGAAAAAATATGTCCATGGAACCTTTTGGCATTTAGGAGGTATGTCTCACCCTTCAAGACCAAACCAATCCAAAAGGCCCCGACCTAATAAGGATAAAAAGCCACAATGAGGAAGGGAGGATATACTAGTTTGCCATACATTTAATATCATCGCTGGAGGATTCATATGTGGAGGAGTATCTAGCTCCTCCCTAAAACGATATATCTGCCAGGTGATACATGTGGTGGATTTGCCTTTGAAACCAAAGTCAACTTTTGAGCCCAAAATCACCCTATTGAAGAAAACATAATATGAGTTCTGCCCATGAAGACACTCCCATAGTTATAAAAATATAACTATTAGACCTTAGAAGCTCAACCGAAGTTCTATTTTGGGACGCTTTCAAGTGGCCTCAATTGGATCTAGACGATTTGTAACCATTTAGAGGATTCCAAGTTGGCTTATCCAGTGAGCATGTCTAAGTCAAGGGTTACATAAGAAAGAGGGTCAAGGAGAATAGAACTCAATACTTGTAACTTGCTTGACAAATGTAGAATATGAACTTGAAGGAAGACGTGAAACTCCTAACAAATTAAGGCAAAATTTAAAAGGAAACAAGAAGGAGGAAAAAATCTTGAATGCTATATTTAATGGATGTGATTTACCTCTAGGCTAAGTAGAATTATCATCACACACCCATTAGGCTCATAGACACATACAATAGGGACATGCCACCAACGACCCCTTATTGTAGGCATGTAAATAGATCAATGACGAAAATCGTTTGGTCGTTCCTAAGAGATTCACCATTACATATCATTAATTGTGTCACTTATCCAGAAATCCAACTATCACTCCTATCTGAGTCGTAACCTCAATATCGTTGAACATCATGCCTCAAAAAATAAGACCCTTCCTTTTGGACCAGCAAATTCACCCAAATCACATCGCCCTTCCAGGCCTCGTGCTTGAAGGACTATGAATTGAGATGTCTTGTCAAATCACATGACCCTTCTAGGCCTATAACTTTAGTGATTGTGAATTGAGATGTATTGCCTTAATGACATCGCCCTTAAGGCCTCGTGCTAGAGGGATCGTGAGAGACTGGATATGATAGTTATACCCTATTTGATGCAGAAATTAGTCATGAGACTGGAAAAATACATGAACATTGTCCCTCACTAAACCATGAGGAAACTTTTTTTCCCAAGCACAAATTATTAAAAAAAAAAAAAAAATCCTTTTTTCATATTTTTTATTTAAAACTCTCTCTCTCTCTCTCTCTCTCTCTCTCTCTCTATATATATATATATATATATATATATATATATATATATATATATATATATATATATATATATATATATATATATATATATATATATATATATATATATATATATATATATATATATATATATATATATATATATTCATTCAGAATCCTTTGACATAAGGTATAAATCTAAAAGTCTTACATCAAATCTCAGTCGTTAATATAAATAAATTTAGTGGTCATATAAGTAGCATATCTTTTAGGAAAAGGAAATGACCATGTATTTTTTTAAATTTTATTTAATATGATTGTTTGGTTCAATTCTATTAATGGTTGAGATTTGGTGTAAGACTTTTAGACTTACACTGGTGTCAATGAATCCTGACACACACACACACACACACACACACACATATATATAAGATACGTTTGTGTTCTTGCTAAAATCACTAAAAGGTTGACTTCCCTGATTCTAGTCAAGGAGAGCCTCAAATGAATGGTTAAGCTTCTGTAAATGTTTTTCTGAGGTAGTTCTTGTCTGCCTTTCCTCATTTCTTTATGTCCCTTATATATAGGCCCATTCCTCACCCCAACAATCATGAAGAAGCCTTTCCTCATCCCTCCTGCATTCAAAGCCTAGAAAACCGCCACCACTTTATCATTTAATTTCAGTTCTTAATGGCTTGTAACACCTGTTTTATTATTGTACCATTATGACTTCATTTTCCGAGACTGTATTCGGGCTCCATACCCGATGATATAAGGCTATCCACCTCGGCCCATCATGACCCTCAATCTGGCTATGCGACGACTTCGTTAAGTCGGGTTATATCTCAAGTATCTCTTAGGTGATTCTGTGTTCTACCATTGGCTACTATCCGGATTCCCCCCGAACCATCCCTACTTCGTCACAGACTTCTTTCATTTTACACATCGATTGGTCAAAATAACTTTCAGGATGTACATAAGCCCCCCGGACATGAAACCTGAAAAAGTGAAATGTCCGGACTAAAGAAGCCCGAAACATTTTTTGTCCATCATGGGTCGAGGCATAACTCGGCCTTAACACATCGTTATCTGTTCTATAGACCCAACTTAGCAACGTGAGCAATCGTAACAGACGCGAGGGTGTATCTTTATCAGATTTTCTCTTTCTCCTGTAATGATGATTTTTATGGGGAATTGATTTTCTCCAGAAATCCCAAACGCCTCACTTTTTAGAGTTAAAAAGGATTTCCCCTTATTTAAAGTCATCTTTTCCTCTTCTTTCTAATCATCAACTAAAGTAATTTATTTCACTTTCAAGACGAGTTTTGAGCTTCCAACCGTTCTTCAATCTCAGGTATTTTTTCTTTTATCCCTTTATCAGCTTTTCTTTCTTTTAATAAATGGCTATTGTACATGAATGTGACGATGATAGAAATGCGTTAAAAACCCTAAGAATCCAAGAAAAGAAAAATACCTGGGACTTACGCATGAGAGAATGTAAGGATACCATAAGCCAAACTGACTTCGATCATATTATAAAGGAAGGTTACGATGATATTTACGCCTCTTTTAATGATACTGATTATGAATCTTCCTCATCAGGTTCGTCAGTAGAAGTGTTGATGGAGATTGCCGACTCCTTCGATCAAGAGGTGATAAGCTATGATCATAGCTCCATTGATGAAGTAAAGATCGCCAAACTTCGATCTTTGAAGTATATATCCTCTACCAAAAACGAGGATGATGTGGTATTAAAGCCATGCATCCCAGGGGAACGTGTCTGTATAGTCAATCCTAAAGGAGTCAAAGAAGAGTATTTCCACTTATATGTCGGTGTATTAGAGAATTTTAAGATCCATTTACCCTTTACCAATTTTGAATCCGACCAATTAAGAACCCTAAGCACTGCCCCTTCCCAACATCGCCCCAATAGATGGGGGTTTATCAAGGCTTTAGAAATAGTCTGTGAAGCCATAAACACAAAGCACACAATATGTCTGTTTCTCTCCTTTTTTTGAAATCAAAGGTGTTGTGAAAGGTGGATGGGTCACAATTAGTGGCCTTCCTGGCAAGAGTTTTCTTCAAGTTTACACTACCTATTATGAAGGCTTTAAAGACTGATTTCTCCGAGTTAGATGTGAAGCAAGATATCCTTAGATATTGTATTCCTTAGAAGGATTTCATCGCTTTCCTATCTATTGGAATGGAAACCCACTTCTGGTATCTGGGTTTGATTTTGATACGCTAAACGTCCTAGAAATTCAGTTTTTGGCCATATTAGATTCCTTTCGTATGATGAAGGTCTGAGATTTATTGCATATTGTCATACCCTAAATTTGCCCGCTAACTTTTGTAAATATTTTTGCATTTTATTTTTGCATTTTTTTAACTTAATTTCATGCCATTTAAGACACGTGTCCGCCCCCGATTGGGCGTTTCTCAAATCTCGACTTTTTTGCCCAATAGAAGCAAGACACGTGGCCTAAGGGTATTTTCATAGATTTCAATCCTTTTTAATTTCTTTTTTTCCTTGTAAATATCAATTTGTTTATTATTTTTGTTTTAACATTTATTTAATTTAAATAGTTTGTTTTATTATATTTTTAGAATTAAATTAGTTATTTATTTTTTCTTTAAAATATATTTTATAGTTTTTAAATAGTTTTTTTAATAAGTTGTTTAAGAGAAATATTTAGTACAAGCTTGAAGTCCATTACATGTTATGAGATTTCCACAAGAAATAATATGAAGAAAAAAAGGGCCCATTGTTCTTTATTCCAAAACCCACCCATTACATTTGTGTTATAGCCAAAAATTAAAAAGAAAATGTATGGCAGACACAGCCAGAAAGTGGGACGCATATCATACAAGCCTTCACCTCCCATCAAACCATACAAAAAAAAGGGTATCACCATTTCCTCACATTCTGCTACAGACAAAAACATACAACCACTTAAAAGAAACAGGGCCTGCATAACCAATACCCCAACAAGGATTCTTCAGGTCACGTACAAGCTTCATTGGCAGCAAAACGCGTAATTCACAAAAACCCATACCACAGTGTACAACCTTTCCAAAACAAGGATGACACAAAAAAAAAACTGTCAAACGCAACAGTAGCGACAAGTTTTTCTTCGAGACTGCTCACTCTCATTTTTTCTTGATATAGCCAAACACACCCCACAAAAACTATAACGCAGCAACAAACACGCACCAGCCTGCATTTGAAACCGTACCATCACTTCCAGCTACAACCACTACTGCTATTAGCAAAAGCAAAGCCATACAAGACCTGCTACAAAATGTACAAGAACCCACGTCGGACCAAATCAGCTACTCCACAACACACAAATGACAAACATTGACACCAACACATAAAGAGAAAAGGGAGAGGAGGACCAAGGGGGAGAAAGGAGTGTTAGAACACAGATTGGTTCTTAATAATATCTCTATGTTTTGATGATAACTATTATGAAATTTTGTAATTAAGAATTATATACTCTAAAATTTGCTTAAGAGTGTTTGCTGCAGATATTAAAGTAATTATCACTCCAGAAGCAAATCAGAATTGAACATAAGAAATATGCTAGACTCTGAAGCGCCACAGAAGATCCTCAGAAGATTCTGAATGCTGCCAACAGAAGATCCTGAGCGTAGCCTCCAGAAGGATCTGAAGCAGAAGCTCTAGAAGAATCTGAAGCAAGTCAGAAGCATCTGAACCAAAGAAGAATTTTGTATGAAGAGTTTTCAAGCATAGTTACTACAGAAGATTCTGAGAGTACTAAAGCTTCCAGTACTGAGGATCTGACTCAAATATGCTCTGAACTTATACACGCTAAAAGCACACCTGCTGCAAAGACTCTGATTCAGCAAACTCTGATCAACATCAGAAGACTCTGATCAAATTAGACTCTGATGATTCTTGCTGAAAATTGATGAAGAAGAATTCAAAGATTATGTCCGTTGGAATATCCAAACGACTCTTTCCTTATTTATGCTAGACACAAGAACACAGACAAAAAGGATTTCTATGTGCTTTCTTCTTCTAGGAAAGGTCACTTGATGTGAATACAAAAAGGCTCAGACCTTTTGGTACACTCTTCTCGACGTGAAATACTCTTGGACCAATGTGCCTATAAAAGCAAGTCTCCAACCATCTTCTTCAGTTGATGTTTTACCTGAAAAGAAATCAATACCCAAAGCTCTCATACAATTCACATTCTTTCTAGAATTAATTTCTTTGTTCTTAATATTAAGTGAAAAATTACAGCTGTGATAAAGCTTTATTAGAAGCAATTTAAACACTTGTATTTGTTATTACATTTGATTGTAAGAAAACCTTAAGAAGATTCAGTTAGGATCAGTAGTTCTTGAGAAGACTTTGAACAGTTGTTCTTAGTGCTTACTATTGTAATCAGTTGATTAAATAGTGGATTAAGTCCTTGATTGAGAAAGGAAAATCACTCTAGGAAGGGTGGACTGGAGTAGTTGAGTTCAACGAACCAGGATAAAAATACTTGAGTTTTTATTTCTGTTTTTATCTTCATACTTATTCAACCCCCTTCTAAGTATTTTCTCACCTTCAGTTGGCATCAGAGCTCCGGTTCTGTGTGTGCTACCACTTCACAGTGACAGTAAAGATCCAGTGAGAAAAACTTTGATATATATTTGGTTGTTACTATGGCTGATAATACAATGTCTAATATTAACAACAAATATGAAGAAAGGGACAGAATCAGCATAAAACCCCCTATGTTTGATGGGGAGAAATTTGATTATTGGAAAGACAGGATTGAAAGTTTGTTCCTTGGATATGATGCTGATTTATGGGATTTGGTCATAGATGGATATGTTCATCCTATTAATGGGAATGGCAAGAAAGTAGATAGAAAATCTATGACAGAAGGCCAAAAGAAGGAATTTAGAAATCACCACAAGGCCAGAACAATATTGTTAAATGCAATATCTCACACTGAGTATGAAAAGATCACAAATAGAGAAACTGCATTTGACATGTTTGAGTCCTTAAAGATGACTCATGAGGGAAACTCTCAAGTCAAGGAAACAAAGGCTCTGGCTCTAATCCAGAAGTATGAAGCCTTCAAGATGGAAGACTCTGAATCTGTTGAAGCTATGTTCTTCAGATTTCAAATACTTACAGCTGGACTAAAGGTTCTGGATAAAGGATACTCTACTGCTGATCATGTGAAAAAGATCATCAGAAGCTTACCTACCAGATGGAGACCTATGGTGACTGCGCTGAAAATGGCTAAAGATATGAACAAGATCTCCTTAGAGGAACTAATCAGTTCACTAAGGAGTCATGAAATTGAACTTGAGGAAGATGAACCTCAAAAGAAAGGTAAATCAATTGCTTTAAAATCTAATAAATCTGCTAAAGCATTGTAGGTAATAGAGGAAAGCTCTGAAGAATCCTCATCTGAAGATGAAGATGAACTATCCATGCTGCCCAGAAGAATAAACAAACTCTGGAAGCATAAAGGAAAGAAGTTCAGAAACTTCAGGAAGCCTGACCAAAGAAAAGAGTCTTCTGGACACAGAAGATCTAGCAAAAAGGAGGTTGTCTGTTATAAATGTAAAGAACCTGGACATTACAAAAATGAATGTCCAAAGGTGCTGAAAGAAAAGCCTAAAAGAAAATTTGATAAGAAGAAAAAGGTTCTAATGGCCACCTGGGATGATTCAGATACATCTGAATCTGAATCTGAGTCAGAAGAGGAATGTGCCAATGTAGCTTTGATGGTAGACATAGAAGATCAGGAGGAAGGAACTTCAGGATATGAATCTGACTTTGAATCTGACTCTGACGCTGAAGAGGTAATGGCTAAACTCACTACAGAAGAACTTATCAAAGTGTTATCAGAAGTTCTGAAGAGCTATAACAATATTAAGCTCAAATACAAGAAGCGTCAAAGCAATCTTGTATCTGAGAATAATATTCTCAAATCAGAAGTAGCTGAGCTAAATGAAAAGAACTTAAAATTGAAAAATGATTCTGAATTAGCTCAACAAAACTCTGATTCTGAAACTGAATCTGAATGCAAAAATATTTTGGAAAAATATGATTACAGCTTTCAGAAGTTTCTTGCTAAAAGCATAGACAGAAGCAAAATGGCTTATATGATCTATGGAGTTAGCAGAAATAACAGAAAAGGAATTGGATATAAATCTTCCTCTGGAAAGGATTTAAATCCAAAACCTGTTGATAAAATTATCATCAAAAAAACTCCTTTATATTTCCACTTTAAATTTGGTCACTTGAATGATATTGAACAAACACGTTCTGAAAAGAATATTCATGTGTTTAAATCTAAGGCTAGTCAGAATAAACCTTATGTTGAAAAACAGAAGTTTAGACAAACCTTCAAAACAACTAACCCTAAAGGACCCAAGAAGATCTGGGTACCTAAAAGTAAAATAATTCCTGTTGCAGATGTTCTTAGCAGCAAGATCAGGACGCCAATCATGGTACCTGGAATCTGGATGCTCGCGACACATGACAGGAGAAAGGTCTATGTTCCAAAGTCTGGAGCTTAGATCTGGAGGTGATGTGAAATTTGGAGGGAATCAGAAGGGCAAGATCATTGGATCTGGCACTATTGGAAATGGTAAACTTCCCTCTATTACTAATGTTTTACTTGTAGAAGGATTAAAGCATAACTTATTGTCCATAAGTCAATTAAGTGACAATGGTTATGATATTACCTTTAATCAAAAATGTTGTAAAGCTATTAGTTAAAAGGATGACTCTATCCTATTTAGTGGAAAGAGGAAAAACAACATTTATAAAATAAATCTTTCAGAACTTAAGGTTCAGAATGTTAAATGCCTCTTGTCTATTAATGAGGAGCAATGGGTCTGGCACAGAAGATTGTGGCATATTAATATGAGACGTATATCTCAGATTAATAAACTTAATCTTGTCAGAGGACTTCCTAATCTGAAGTTCACCTCAGCTTTGTGAAGCATGCCAAAAAGGGAAGTTTTCAAAATCATCTTTTAAATCAAAAAATGTTGTTTCTACTTTCAGACCACTAGAATTACTTCATATTGATCTGTTTGGACCAGTGAAAACTACATCCATCAGAGGAAAGAAGTATGGATTAGTCATTGTTGATGACTATAGTAGATGGACATGGGTAAAGTTCTTAAAACACAAGGATGAGTCACATTCTGTGTTCTTTAACTTCTGTAAACAAGTCCAGAATGAAAAAGATTTCAAAATTATAAAAGTCAGAAGTGATCATGGTGGTGAATTTGAAAATAAATATTTTGAAAAATATTTTAATGAAAATGGCATTGTTCATGATTTTTCCTGTCCTAGAACTCCACAACAAAATGGAGTTGTAGAGAGGAAAAACAGAACTCTGCAAGAAATGGCCATAACCATGATCAATGACACTAATCTGGCAAAACACTTTTGGGCAGAAGCAATCAACACAGCCTGTTACATTCAGAACAGAGTGTCTGTAAGACCTCTTCTGGAGAAGACTCCATATGAACTGTGGAAGAACAGAAAGCCCAACATTTCATATTTTCATCCTTTTGGATGTATTTGCTATATGTTAAATACTAAAGAAAATCAGAACAAGTTTGATTCCAAAGCACAGCAGTGTTTCATGCTTGGATATTCTGAACGCTCTAAAGGCTACAGAGTATACAATACTGAGACACAGATTGTGGAAGAATCTATTCATGTTAGATTTGATGATAAGCTTGGCATTAAAAAGCCAAAGTAGTCTGAAAACTCTGCAGATAGAGAAGTAGTCTTCACAGACTCTGAAAGCTCAGAGGCAGACAAAGCTCAAGCGAAGGAACCAGAAGCAACGCCAGATGCAATTCCTTTAAACAATTTAAACATTTCTGAAGAATCAACTGTTAGAGGATCATCTTCCAAAATCAAAGCTTCTCATCCAGAGAATGTTATTTTTGGAAAGAAGGATGACCCTATCAGAACAAGATCCTTTCTTAGATCATATGAAGCATCATTATTTGGAATGATGTCAGTAATTGAACCAACTTCTGTAGATGAAGCTCTGCAAGACAATGATTGGATTATTGCCATGCAAGAAGAGTTAAATCAATTCACCAGAAATGATGTGTGGGATTTAGTTCAAAGACCAAAAGGATTCAATATAATTGGAACAAAATGAGTCTTCAGAAATAAGCTTAATGATAAAGGAGAAGTTGAAAGAAATAAGGCAAGGCTTGTTGCTCAAGGGTACAGTCAACAAGAAGGTATTGATTATACTGAAACTTATGCTCCAGTGGCAAGGTTAGAATCTATACGCCTTCTTATTTTATTTGCTGCACAAAATAACATCACTCTGTATCAGATGGATGTTAAAAGTGCCTTTCTAAATGGTATTATAGAAGAAGAAGTTTATGTCCACCAGCCTCCTGGTTTTGAGAGTGAAAAATTTCCAGATCATGTTTTCAAACTAAAGAAATCCCTGTATGGTTTAAAACAAGCCCCCAGAGCTTGGTATGAGAGATTGAGCAATTTTCTTCTGGAGAAAAATTTCATCAGAGGCAAAGTGGACACGACACTCTTTTGTAAATCATTTAAGAAAGATCTTCTAATTTGTCAAATATATGTGGATGATATCATATTTGGATCTACCAATACTATGTTGGGAAAGGAGTTTGCTCAATGTATGCAGGCAGAATTTGAAATGAGCGTGATGGGAGAACTGAGATTCTTTCTGGGAATTCAAGTCAACCAAACTCCAGAGTGCACTTACATACATCAGACCAAATATGTTAAAGAACTTCTGAAGAAATTTAACATGACTGATAGTAAGCTGGCAAAGACTCCCATGCATCCAACTAGTTCACTAGGCAAGGAAGAGGTAAGTAAGAAAGTAGATCAGAAACTCTACAGAGGTATGATAGGATCTCTTCTTTACTTAACTGCTTCTAGACCTGACATATTGTTCAGTGTATGCTTGTGTGCTAGATTCCAATCAGATCCTAGAGAATCACACTTGACAGCTGTCAAGAGGATTCTAAGGTATCTAAAAGGTACTTCTAATGTGGGTTTGTGTTACAGAAAATCTGATGATTTCAAATTAGTTGGATTCTGTGATGCTGACTACGCTGGAGACAGAGTGGAAAGAAAAAGTACTTCTGGAAGTTGTCAATTTCTAGGAAGAAATCTAATCTCTTGATACAGCAAGAAGCAACCCACAATTGCACTATCAACCACAGAGGCAGAATATATTGTTGCTGCTGGATGTAGCACGCAGATGCTCTGGATGAAAAGTCAGCTAGAAGACTATCAAATATTTGAAAGTAACATTTCTATATTCTGTGATAATACTTCTGCTATATGTTTGTCTAAAAACCCCTATTACATTCTAAGGCAAAACATATAGAAATTAAGCATCATTTCATCAGAGACTATGTTCAGAAGGGAATTATAAATTTAGCCTTTGTTGATACAGATCATCAATGGGCAGATATTTTCACAAAACCCCTTGTTGAAGATAGATTCAAATTTATTCTGAAAAATATTGGTATGGACTTTTGTCCAGAATAATATTTGTAAGAAGCAAATTTTATAGATGCAAAAATGTTTAATGCTCTGAAGTATTTCTTCTGATTACTTATTCATTTCCTTAAATTACTTTTTTTTGTGTGAAACACTGAACTAACAATACTCAGAGGATCTGAACGTTGGTTAACGTTTCATTTCTCAAGAGAATTCAGAAGCACATGCAAGCAAACACGTGTCACTCTGAATCTGCAACGGTGGCGTGTACACTACTGAAGAGACGTTTGAGGTGAAGTTTGAATAGTGAAAATCTTGATTTTCCCCCCAATTTGTCAGAATCAATTAATGCTTGAAATGATTTTTATTCTTTTTCATTAAATGCTATGTGTGAACGTGCCATTATCTGACTGTTTGTATGCCTAAGTGTTTACTATAAATATATCATTTCTCACCACTTTGACACTTTTCACATCTCAAAACGTTTATGCATTTCTGTCTTCTTTTCTCTCTTCACAAAAACCCTAAACGTTTGACAAACTCATCTTCAATGGCAACTTCATCATCCACTGCTGCACAGTTTCAATCAACCATGGCTGCAGTTACTTCTGCAAATATGGGTGTGACTCCATATACGACACTAAAGAGAACTTTGTTGACACATGTTGACAAACTGGAAGTTCTCTGTGAATCAATGGTGGAATTTGATTCACTGGCTGAAAATGGATTTGAGTTTCGCTCCATAATTGATGCTCAAGGATGGGTAAAATACTTTGACAGACTTTTTGGACCAGTCTACCCCCTTCTGGTGAAAGAATTCTGGATTCATGCTGCTGTATACCCTAAGTTTATCTTGTCTTCTGTTCTGGGTAAAGAGATAATCATCACAGAAGATCTGATCAGGAAACTCATTAGATATGAGGAGACAAATGGAGTATCTCATCTGCCAGCTGGGCGTGTAGATATGGAAGAAGTATATGAGGAAGTGATGACTGCTGGACAGGCCTCTAATAAGTTCAAAGATCTGAAGCCTGACTATAAGATCTGGGCAAAGATTTTCATGGGATGCATTCATCACAGAAAGTCTACAAACTCTCCAGACTACGTAAATAATGAACAACTCTACTTTATGTACTGCTTAAGTCAGAGCACCAAGGTAGATCTTCCCTACATTCTGTTTATGCACTTATGGAATCATATAAATGCCTCCAGAGAATCTGTGAAAGAAAAAGGTCAGAAGATCAGAACATGGATTCCCTTTGGAAGGTTAATTTCAGATTTTCTGACAGAAAATGGACTGGTAACTGCTCTATATGCTGCTGGAGTCACAGATGAACTTGAATTCATTCTTGGAAAACCTCTGAATGCAAAGAGTCTTCAGAGACTAAAAATTGTAGAGGAACTCACATCTGCACCCAAGAAGCTGAATATCAATGAACTCAATCAGAAGAGAATCCCAGTAGATGACTACCCTCTGTTCTTTGCTGAAGAACCAAGGGAAATAATAGTGCGTTATATTGATGCTTGCAAGGCAGATGGAACACCCATTCCTACAAATATTCTGAAAAGAGCAAGGGAACCATTGCCTGTTGGAGGAGAAGAGATCACAAGAAAAAGAAGTCAATCAGAAGCAGAAGCTGCGCCTGTTCAGAAGAAGCCCA
Organism: Lathyrus sativus; assembly: GCA_963859935.3. Taxonomy (NCBI): domain Eukaryota; kingdom Viridiplantae; phylum Streptophyta; class Magnoliopsida; order Fabales; family Fabaceae; genus Lathyrus; species Lathyrus sativus. Next base: position 363,237,488 of record OZ012739.1, read on the forward strand.
AAGTTGCTGAGAAGCCTCTGAAGCTGATAAAGAGGAAATCATCTGGAGACACTCCTTCTGTTCCTACAAAACGTATCAAGATTAAAGGTACCAAATCATCTGTATCTTCTGTAAATAATACTGTTGTAAATGATTCAACATTTAAGTCTATTCCAAAACCACCTTCTACCCAAAAACAATCTGTTCCTGCTCCACCTCATATATTTGTTCCATCCCCACAAAAATCATCTAATCATGTTTCCATCTCACCTGTAAAACCTTCTACTACACAATCACCTGTACCAAAACCAACAACAACAAAACCACAAAATCAGACTCCACAACCAGAAAAATCAACAAAACAATTTGTACCACAACAACAACAATCAGAAAAACAACTTACAAAACAACCCCAAACAGAAAAACCTACAGAACAATCTGAACCACAACAAGAAAAAGAATCTGAACATCAACAACAAAAACAATCTGAACCACAACCACAACAACAACAAAAACAACCACAACCACAACAACAAGAAAAACAACCACAACCAAAAAAATCACCATCAACCACATCTGATCCTATTACATCAGAACCACCTACAACTGCACCACCATTAAAACCCTCTGAAAATCCATCAGAAACAGCTAACCCATCTGAAACCCATATTCTTGAGACAGAGGTTCTAAACATTACACCTCTCAAAACTGTTTTTGAAGTGTCCTCTACCTCTTACACTCCAACCTCATTGTCCTATTCCTCAGAATCTGATATACACCCAGATTTTCTGGTATCCCCCTCTCACAGAAATTCTGAAGTAAACCAACCAGAACCCCCTGTTTCTTCTGAAATTATTATTCCAGATCCTATTCCAACACCTAAACCATATTCTGAAATTACCATTCCAAATCCTACCCCTACACCCAAGCCAAGAACATCTGAGCATGTACCTTCTGCTTCGTGCAAACTATCTTCTTCTAACAAACTTCCTTCTGGTTTCAATTTGAAAATTTTCTACACCAGAATTGAACCCTCTGACACTATCACTCCTCTCAAACCCAAACTTACCATCATTCTACCATCTGTGCTTCAAACATATATTAAAACAATGTCAGCAGTACCTTCATCAGATCCAAAACCATCCTCTGCTATATCTGCAAAATCTGATAAACCTGCTAAATCTGCTTTCCAACCTTACTCTGATAAACCATTTGATGTGGTTTCCTATCAAACTAAAGCAAAACCAAATCTGTTGAATGCTTTAACCAGATCAAAGCCTGACAAATCATCTGATATTCCATTCATACCCTACTACCCTCCTCCTCCGATCTCCATTCATAAATCCATATTTCCACCTACTCCCCAACCCAAGCCAATAACCTTGGAAACTCTGTTACACCCCAGACCTAGACTGAATGTTGATCATTTATTTACAAGTTTTTTTACAAGAAATACAGATGTATTTAGGTTCTATACAGAGGAAGTGTTCATCAACAGTGGATGCAAAGGAATCTGATGCCATTTGGAATGGCTTCATAAATAGATTCAACATTGTAGCATCAAATCTGAAGAACGTATGTTCTGATGATGCGAAGCTCAAATTTGCTGAAGCTGCTAAAAGTCTATTCTGAACTGTTAAGAGATCTGGACCATTACTTCTTACAGATGCTCCTTCATCATCAGAAGAGAATATTGAATCTGCATCTGAAGACAACTCCCTAGTGCCCCTGTTCAATTTTCTGAAACCTGAGGGGTTAGATTGGTATATTTGCCAGTCGTAACCTGGAAGGTTGAAGGGGATTGAATACAAAAGCCCAAAAATTTGCACTCACCAGTGCATGGAGTGATATTGATGGTTGGTTGAACATGATTGAGTGGGCTTAAAGATGCCACTAGGGGAAAGTTCTTCAGTAGTATAATGAGAACTGTCAGGAGTCTGGAGTAATACTGATGTAACAGCATGTCTTCATGAGGATAGAGCAATCAATAATGATAACCCTAAAGCAGTCTTGAAGTGATAAATCTGACCTCAGGAGGATAGAGCAATCAATAGCTCTAAAGCAGTCTTGAAGTAATAATGGCTTCAGGAGGATAGAGCAATCAATAGCTCTAAAGCAATCTTGAAGTAATAATGTGATATGTCTTCAGGAGGATAGAGCAATCAATAGCTCTAAAGCAGTCTTGAAGTAATGATTTCAGGAGGATAGAGCAATGGATAGCTCTAAAGCAGTCTTGAAATAATAATGTGATATGTCTTCAGGAGGATAGAGCAATCAATAGCTCTAAAGCAGTCTTGAAGTAATAATGTAATTTCAGGAGGATAGAGCAACGGATAACTCCAAAGCAGTCTTGAAATAATTAGATGGCTTCAGGAGGATAGAGCAATCAATAGCTCTAAAGCAGTCTTGAAGTAATAGGATGATTTCAGGAGGATAGAGCAATCAGTAGCTCTAAAGCAGTCTTGAAGTCATGAGAGGCTATCAGGAGGATAAAATAACCCTGAGGTTACAATAAAGCAGTCCCAAAGTAATAAGAAGCTCATCAGGAGGATAAAGTAACCCTGAGGTTACAATAAAGCAGTCCCAAAGATCATAAGCTTGTTTGTTGGATAATTAACCTGAAAACAAGGTAGCATTCTGTATAACAACATTAGTTTACGCTTTATGTATGCATGTATGACATGATGCACTTAGGTAATGTACTATAGACATATATGTTATGGTATGATGTAAATGTTGTATGTATGCTATGACACTGCTGGAAGTGTCTGGATATCCTTGTATAACAACTGCTGGCCAAGGAAAATAAATCCCGATTCGTTGTTGAAGAATATATAACCCTCCGTCTGCTGGGGATAACAAGGTATAGATAACCTCCCGTTGTTGGGGATAACAAGGTATAGATAACCTCCCGTTGTTGGGGATAGTAGGGTATAGATAACCTTCGTTTTCGTTTGATAGTAGGATAAGTATAACATCCCGTCTTCGTTCATCGTGCCCTTATTGGAAAGTAATTTCCCGTATATCCGTATGAGGATAAAAGAGATGGATATAAATTCCAGGGGAGATTAGACTTTGTGAAAATGGATTAGTCCTACTGATGGTTTGTAACTGTCTTGTAAAGATGAACCGGCGAAGCTTCGTTGAAATCCTTCCCTCGTTCGTCCTTAGTAAATACTATTACTGCATTTTCATGCATTTCTGGTAAACATCAATCATATTAAAAGCATACATGCGTTTCTGGTAAACATCAATCATATTCAAAGGCATACATACATTCAAACACAACCAATGGACGTTTCGCTTATGTAAATAGGGTAAAAGTGAATCTGGATTCAAAAGATGGAATTTATTTATATCAAAAGTGACCCATACACGGGTAAGTTTGTACAAGGAGACATAAACCCTAGTAAGAGAATTTTGTCATGAAGTTTTACAAAAAGAATCAGCTATGTGGGAAATAATCCTATTGAGTTTCAATTCTACTATTGCCACTCAAGTATCTCATCTTCTTGCTGTTGAGACGGAAACGATTGGATTGAGCTTTATCTGTTTGAGCTTGAGTAAGTAGTACAACTGGTTGCAGTTTCATGAGTGATCCAAACGAGACATAGTCATACGCTTTAATCCCTAACTTTTGCCTGGATTGCCCTTTCAGGTTTTCAATCCACCGGGATACCCTTTTTTGCCCAAGCCGCCTTTTCAGGTTTTCGACTTGTCGGGTGTACATCTTTTTATATATATATCCCTAATTTTTGCCCAAACCCTTTTGGTTTGCCGGGATGCCCTTATTTTTGCCTAGGCCTGTCAACCTAGCGGGTCTCTTTTTATGCGTAGTATTTTTTAACTATGTCTGCGTTTACAGGTTGTGGGAAGTCTTCACCATCCATTGTAGTCAGTATCATGGCACCTCCTGAGAACACTGTCTTGACTACAAATGGTCCCTCATATGTTGGAGTCCACTTGCCCCTAGGATCACCCTGTGGTAATATGATACGCTTGATTACCAAGTCACCAGCCTGATATACCTTTGGCTTAACCTTCTTGTTAAAAGCTTTGATCATCCGTTTCTGGTACATCTGGCCATGACAAACTGCTGCTAACCTTTTCTCATCAATCAAATTTATCTGGTCAAGTCGAGTCTGAATCCACTCATCTTCATCCAAGCCTGCATCCTTCATAATTCTCAAGGAGGGGATCTGAACTTCAATAGGCAGAACTGCTTCCATACCATAGACTAAGGAGAATGGGGTTGCCCCTGTTGAAGTACGTATTGTAGTACAATAACCATGCAGAGCAAATGGTAACATCTCGTGCCAATCCTTGTAAGTAATAGTCATCTTCTGTACAATCTTCTTAATGCTCTTATTAGCAGCTTCAACTGCCCCATTCATCTTTGGACGATACGGAGAAGAGTTGTGATGCTTAATCTTGAACTGCGTACAGAGATCAGTAATCATAGTGTTGTTCAGATTAGAGCCATTGTCAGTAATAATCCTTTCAGGGGAACTAATCACAACACCAACACCATTACCATGTGCATTGGAGGCACCATCAAAAACCATAGTCCATCAGGATCCTTGTTCAGGTCCGTCATATTGTCCAGGTTCTTTGGTAACAGACATAATGTCTTCATCAGGGAACTCAAAATTCATTGACTGGTAATCATCTACTGCTTGATGAGCCAAATGATCAGCAACAACACTCCCCTTAATGGCCTTCTGAGTAGTATACTGTATATCATATTCCGTCAAGATCATTTGCCATCTTGCAATTCTTCCGGAGAGAGCAGGTTTCTCAAATATGTACTTGATTGGATCCATCTTCGAAATCAACAAGGTAGTATGGGTCAACATATACTGTCTTAGTCGGCGAGCAGCCCATGCCAAAGCGCAGCAAGTTTTCTCGAGCAGTGAGTATCTTGTTTCACAGTCGGTAAACTTTTTGCTAAGGTAGTATATTGCCTGCTCTTTTCGACCAGACTCGTCATGTTGCCCCAATACACACCCCATTGAGTTGTCTAATACTGTTAAATACATAATCAAGGGTCTTCCGTCAACTGGTGGCATTAAAATTGGAGGTTCTAGCAAATATCTCTTGATTTCATCAAAGGCAGTCTGGCACTCATCATTCCATTCCATCACCTGATCTTTCTTCAACAACTTGAAGATTGGCTCACAGATGGTAGTTAATTGGGAAATAAATCTTGCAATGTAGTTCAATCGTCCCAAGAAACCTCTAACCTCCTTCTCAGTACGGGGAGCTGGCATCTCTCGTATAGCTTTCACTTTTGCAGGATCCACTTCAATACCTTTTCCACTGACAATGAAACCCAGGAGCTTTCCAGATCTAACTCCAAAAGTACACTTGTTTGGATTTAATCTCAACCTGTATTTCTTCAACCTCTCAAACAACTTGTGCAGATGATCAAGATGTTGTTCTTCATTCTGAGACCTGGCTATCATATCATCCACATATACCTCTATCTCATGATGAATCATATCATGAAACAAAGCCACCATAGCACGCTGATATGTTGCCCCTGCATTCTTCAAACCAAATGGCATTACCTTATAGCAAAAGGTGCCCCACTGTGTCACAAATGTAGTCTTCTCCATATCTTCAGGTGCCATCTTGATTTGATTGTAACCAGAGAAACCATCCATAAAAGAGAATGCCTTATGCTGAGCAGTGTTGTCTACCAGAATATCAATATGAGGAAGTGGAAAGTCATCTTTAGGGCTAGCCTTGTTCAGATCTCTGTAGTCTACACACATACGTACCTTACCATCTTTCTTAGGAACTGGTACCACATTTGCAACCCACTGAGGATAAGAAGTTACGGCCAAGAACCCTGCATTGAACTGTTTCATTACCTCTGCTTTGATCTTTTCTGACATTTCAGGACGCATACGACGAACCTTCTGCTTCTTTGGACGACAATCTTCTTTCACTGGCAAACGGTGAACCACAATGTCTGTATCCAACCCTGGCATATCTTCATAAGACCAAGCAAAGATCTCCACATAGTCACGTAGCATCTGAATCAACCTGCTCTTGACACTGTCCTCTAAATCAGCCCCTATCTTGACCTCTTTTCTGTTTTCTTCAGTTCCCAGATTCACAACTTCGACTGGCTCTTCATGTGGCTGTATAGCTTTCTCTTCTTGTTGTAACAACCTAGCAAGCTCTACAGGTATTTCACAATCGTCCTCGTTTCCGTCTTCAGTTTGATAGATCGGATTCTCGAAATTGTAATTGGCAATAGTAGAACTGTTATCAACTGGATCCAGAGTGGATGAGGATCTGCATTTTAGTGACGTGGGTGTGTGTAAGAACACATAGCTGATAAAGCAAAAATAAAAGAAAAAGAAAGACAAGGAACACAATGTTTACGAAAACGAAACGTCCACTGATTTTATTGAATGAAGTATGCAAATGAAATGACAACCCGTAACAAGCACACCATTGTGCCCCGGGTAAGGCACATGGCTTGAAAGTTTTTATTGTTCCAGAAATTATAAATTTAAAAACATAACACAGTAATAGTATTTACTCCTGACTAAAGGAGATAGGGATAACATCTTCAGCTGTCCAATTATTGAGTCCAGCACCCACAGTAGGAAAAATCCATGCCTCCAAGTTGTGGTCTTTATCTTGATCTCCCACAACATTGATAACCCCTTGATTGGTGATACGAACAGCACGAGCACGACGAACAGCCTTCTGGGACTCTGCAGTGAAACCCAAACCAAACTTGTCAGACTTGTATGGAATATCAGGAAGCTGACCCCAAATAGTACAACCACCTTCTTCCACCATAGCTTTTGCATCATTGAGGGAGGCCATTGCCATTGTTGGAGGGTTTCTGATGACCACAGGAACCTTCTTCACAGCAGGAGGAGTCACACAATCCTTAACAGCCCAGGGAACCACTTCAAATGACTGACATGGAGTTTCAATGTATTCACCTTCTACTTCCAGATACTTGAAAGTGTTTACATGGCTGACAAAGTATTCTTCCTCTCCAAAGACAGTAACAACTTTTCCATTCACCGGATATCTCAACTTTTGATGTAATGTGGAGGTCACCGCACCTGCCCCATGGATCCAGGGACGACCAAGCAGACATGAGTACGAAGGACGAATATCCATCACATAGAATGTAGCGGTAAACACCTGAGAGCCAACCTTGATTGGAAGATCAATTTCCCCATGCACTACTCTTCTAGAACCATCAAAAGCCTTTACCACAATATTACTGGGCTTCAATACCGTATCTTTAGGACTCAGCTTGTTCAGGACTTCCTTAGGCAACACATTCAGAGAGGAACCATTGTCTATCAGCACATGAGACAGGGTAGTTCCCCTGCATTCAATTGAAATATGCAAGGCCCTGTTATGATCCCTCTTGGCAGGGGTCAAGTCAGCATCAGAAAATCCTAACCCGTTGTCATAGGTCAGGTGAGCAACACAATTCTCAAACTGGTCCACAGAAATTGCACTGGGTACATGAGCCATCTTTAGAAACTTGATCAATGACTTGGCATGAGCCTCAGAACATAATAACAGGGAGAGCATAGAAATCTTTGAGGGAGTATGCCCCAGCTGATCAACAATATCATAATCACTCTTGCGAATGATTTTCAATACTTCTTCCATCTGCTTAGAGAGGTCATCAGCAGCTGGCACATCAGTAGATACAGGCTCAATAACAGGACCCTTGCCCCGAGCATCAGTGGTGGAAGTAACAGCAGGAGTAACCATACTCTTAGAAGCAACTGGAGGAGAGAAGACTCTTCCACTACGAGTGATCTTGCTAGATCCGGCAATATTATCAATGTCAACAGGCATATCAGGTAAAGGCTCCTGTTTGACACCATGGATGTAAACATCAGACCCATAGTGCCAAGGCACAGCTTTGTCAGATGTATAAGGAATAGGACCAGGAGTGGTAATGATCAGAGGAGCTACTCTGGCTTCAGTGACAACTTTCACAGGACCTTCAGCAGTAATCTTGATTGGGCCCTGATGAGTGATTTTAATGGGACCCTTTGAAGTGATTCTTAGTGGTACTTTGTCAACCATATCAACCTCTTCAATCTTCTTACCCTGAGTCAGATGATCTACCATACTTTCTACAGATGCTGGTCTTCTTTCAAACACTATAGTATACTTATCCATGAGACGTTGAATCCCATCTCTCAAAATGAAGCAACTATCCGGCTTATAGGTACAATACAAACAATCTTCACGACAACCTGGAAAGATCCCAGCTTGTACTAACCTCTTTTTGATAACAGACAATGGTGTGCTCAACTCCATAACCGAATAGACATGCAGATCTTCATCAATATCTTCATCAATGGCGTTGACAGTCTTCTCGTGATTTGGCATTGGAGCTGTAATCACATTTGGAGTACCTGGTGGATCAAACTCAATTTCTCCAGCATCAATCATATCTTGAATTTTGTTCTTCAAGACCCAGCAGTTATTAGTATCATGTCCTGGACAGTTTGAATGATATGCACATCGTGCATTGGGATTGTACTTGGGAGAGGTAACATTGGGATTCTGAGGGGCCTCCCTCAGGGTAATAAGTTCAGCTTTCAACAAGTGTTGCAATGCCTGAGCCATTGACATGTTGATCTTCGTGAACTGTCTTCTAGCCCTCTGTTGGTTGCCTTGAGGCTGCTCTGTTGTTGCAGGAGTTGGATTTGAAATATGAACTGCACTAACAGACTGATGCCTTCTGTTACGATCAGGCTGACCATACACAACATTAGATTCTCTCTTCCCAGTGGGAGGCTTCTTTGCAACACCTGATGAAGAAGTGCCCACTTGGATCTTACCACTCTTGATACCATTCTCTACTCGCTCTCCTGTCATGATCAACTCAGTGAAGCCAGATGATGAGCTTCCAATGAGATGACTGTAAAACGGACCATTCAGCGTACACATGAACATATCAACCAACTCCCTATCAGTCAAAGGGGGTTGAACTCTTCCAGCTAAGTCTCTCCACTTCTGAGCATACTCCTTAAAGCTTTCTTTGGCACCCATAGACATGCTCTGAAGCTGCATGCGAGTGGGGGCTAAGTCAGCATTGTATTGATACTGCTTGTAGAAAGCTTCAGCAAGGTCATTCCAATCTCTGATGTTGACACTCTCCAACTGATAATACCACTCTAGCTGAGCTCCAGATAAACTCTCTTGAAAGAAATGGATCCACAACTTTTTATCAGCAGTGTGGGGTTGAATTCTTCTGACATAAGACCTCAGATGCAATTTGGGACAAGAGACCCCATCATAGACAACAAATGTAGGAACTTTGAACCCAATGGGTATGACCACCTCAGATATCAAGCTCAAATCCTCAAAATCCAGCCCAGATGATTTCTGTAATTCCATAGCATCCATTCTATCCACCAGCATCTTGAATTTGTCTTCGTTAGGCTCATGGTAGTAGTTAGCCTCAGAATCAGAGTCCCCCATAGTGTTGTGGAGACTGCCTCTCTCCTGCTCAGATTCTTCAGATTCATAGTCTTCAACCTGTTCCTTGGTCTTGGCAGGACCTTTGAACCTTCTTCCCATGTTGAGAAACCCAGCAGACCTTCTAGCCTTCTTAGTCTTCTTGGCCAGCAGTGTCTTCAATTCATCCTGCCCCTTAGATAGGTTCAGGATCAGCTCTTGGAACTGTGCATTCTGTGCCTGGAGATCCTTAACTGATTGTTCAAGAGCCATTGCTGAAATAAACAGCGAGAAGATGAGAAACCTGTACACAATTATAAACCTGTGATGCAATGATATGGGAATGCATATGCAATGTTTTCAAGGACCGCAGGATTTAAATTTGCTTAAACAAACAAGAAAGTAACTTTTTATTAGTAATAACTTGTTTTGCCTTTTAGGCTTGCAAAAAAAATGAAAACGAAATAAGTACAAAAGATGGGGTTTTAAGTCTCCCATGGACGCTTCCTCTTTGTGTTGAGGTATGAGTTGAGGTTTCGTTCCTCATGAAGTAGCTTTGTTAGCTCTAGGATCCTTGCTTGGCTTGCTTTGTAATGAGCCTCGAAAGTATCCCTTTGCTCTTTCAGTTGGATCCATGATCTCTGCAAGTCTTCCATATCAGTAGGCATGTCTGGGTGAAGGATGGTATAAGCTGTGTCTCCTTCAGCAACAGGTTCCATGGTAACTGGTAGGACGGTAGGATATGGCATCATGAGTGTCTGAGCACGAAATCGTACCCATCTGAGATAAGCCTCCATAGGAATGGTGTACTTAGGCTCCAGTGTCTTGCTGTCAATCCTGTTTACCTTTCCCCAAGCTCGGATGAATCTCTGACGGTAACCCTGAAGATCGTTGTCGTAATCAAACACAATGCCCTGAATCAACATGTCATGTGGACCATCGCTCCGGGCGTAACCAAACTGTCGTAAAGCTAGAGATGGGTTGTAGGTGATGCCTCCTCTTATGCCTAGAAGTGGCACATTAGGAAACTCCCCACAACGGTCAATGATGGTGACATTCTCCATAGATCTGGAGCACCAATGGATGTCTGAGTGAGAAAGTGACATGATCCTCTTGGACCATCTGAACCCTTGCTCATTCTTCATTACTGAGCGAGGAAGGTGAGAAATAAACCACCTAGAAAGTAAAGGTATGCAGCACATCAAAGTTCCTCTTGCCCTTGTAGTACGGGTGTGAAGAGAATGTAGGATGTCTCCAAGTAAGGTAGGCACTGGATTGTGACTCAGGAATATGTTGATGGCATGAACGTCTATGAACTGATCAGGATTGGGGAACAACACTAAGCCATAAATCAATAAGGCTAAGATCTCCTCAAAAGCATCGTAGCTCATAGCCTTCAAGAACATTTGAGCTTTATCCACTAATACCTTGGCAAGAATACCTTTAACTCCACTTCTCGTCTCTAGAACAATGTCAGACTTCTTCAGATGTAGAGCTGCAGCAATAACTTCTGGTTTAAGCTCCTTCTCTAAGCCTGTGAACGGCTTCTGATCAAGAACAGGTATACCCAGAAGTTTAGAGAACTCCTCCATGGTTGGAACCAGCTGATAATCAGGAAATGTAAAGCAATGGTGCTTAGGGTCAAAGAACTGAAACAACACACTCATCATGTCTTCACTGAACCCTGAAGTAACTAGATCCAATAAGTGACCATGTCTCTTGTTGAACTGGGAATGATCAGGCACTAGGGAAACCAACTCCTTGAGCTTAGCAGGTATCCCTACAAAGTTGATCCTGATGGTGTTTCTACGAGCAGAAGCCATGACCTGCAACAAAGAACAAAGATAAATCCTTTGGTCCTTGAAATGGTTAGGGAAAATGATATGCTTATGATGCATGATGATGTCATGATGTCATGCTCAATCACAAACATGTGGCACACACAAACAAGTCACACCATAGCCCTAGGTTTAAAGGCTTGCATGAGGTTCAAAGGCAAGTACCCTCCCCTGAAGTTAGATGGTTCATCCTGTCCTACAAAAGTAACCAGGTTCTAAGGGATCTCAATATCATTGATCCTTCACAAGGGTGGTTGTTCAGAAGGCAACTTACTTGCCAACCAAAACCCTCCAAGTTTAAGATCTCAATGAGCGTAGTATCGAGTGTCAACCAACTTCAGTCTGCACCAAAGCCGGTTACCTCACTACTTTCTAAAGGCCAAGATGAGTTAACTAGGGTTCTAAAAGTCAGTTAGTGCATTGACAACATATGGCAGCCTCAATATTATCCTCAACTTGACTTAAGGAATATAAGCACCAACCAAGAAGTCGCACTAACTATGGCCACCAGATCAACCGTATCGATATACGTCGTACAGTTTCCTTGGTCTATTGCCATTTACCTAAGGTACACTAGATCCGGGTTAGGACCTTTCACACATAAGAGCACCCCAACAATATAATAATAAAGCAAACAAGGCAAACAATTTAAAGTGATCTTAATTCCTAAGGGTACCCCTCTTAAATAGATCCCCAGCAGAGTCGCCAGTTCTGTAACACGGTGGGAGAACTGACTTTAAACAATGTTGCGGATAGCAAGAGTCGCCACCGACTTTTATTTTATCCATAAGGAAAGGTTATAAAAGAACAGGAAAGACCTTAGAGAATATTTTGGGTCCGGGGGGTAGGTTATGAAAAGGGAAGGTGTTAGCACCCTTTTCATCCATGGTTATCCATGGGCTCTTAGGTACTTAAGCGCACTTTTGAATTGTTTTGAAAGTGTAGTGTGTGAATAGAAAATTTTCAGAATAGTTAATAAATAATCCATGTAAGGATGTGTTAAGAACTTGTTTGAAAACTTGTTGAAAATTTGTTTAAGTGTGAAACAGTTTTGAAGTGAGCAAGCACCTAGGAGTAACCTACCCTAATGTTTAAAGGTCTTTCTTATTCTTTATTCTTTCCTTTAGTAAGACTATCCCTACTATAATGGAGTAGGTAGTCCTTACTTTGGATGTTTAAGGGACATGTGAGGGACAATTTGACTTTGAAGGCCATTGTGGGATGTAATAAGCACATATAAGGGACCATCATCATTTTTCGAAAGGGACTTGATTCGTAAAGGCAACCATAAGGGACTTTGATGATTTTTTTATTTGAGGGACTTGCTTTATACACCCCACTTAACCATTATTCGTAGGCAACTTGAGGGATATCCTTAGGAAGTGAGACGGCGATTAAAATCGACTTACGTGTGCGACGTGTTTATTTTAATTATCTTTATTTAAAAGTGATCTAAATTTATTTTAATATTACATACATGTTGTTACACTCCCTAATTACTAACCATAATAATTAAATAATTAAACAACTTTACATCCAAGAAACAATTACAAAATAATAAGCAAAATAATTAAATAGCAAAGATAAATAAAATATAAATAAGCAATAATAAATAATAAAGGGGGTTAATTCTAAGTTTACTCGGCAAGACATCGCATCTTGTGCCTACGTATCCTTACGGGAGTGGAATCAGAGTAATCGTAGTTCCCCTCAATAGGGAGGTTAGAAACTTCTTGACTGTGGTCAAGGTCTCAAGGGGAATAAACGCATCTTAAGGACACGCTTACGTGGAGTGTAGAAACTCCAAATCTCTACGTTGAAATGTTAAGTTGTAATTAGGGTTAAATTAGGGATTCCACGGCGGGAAACCCTAAAATGAGCGCGGCGGCTCTTTGACCTAATGCTAAGGGTAAAATTGTAATTTTGCCTGCGGCGAGGCATTTGTGAAAATTAGGGTTTGTAGTTTGTAGTTTTGAGGATTTGAAATTGAATGTGTGAAGTTTTACGGACTATTGGCGCGGCGGCCAAACAGTTAGACCTAACCTTCGGATGTGTGCAATGTGACAGAAATAATAGTAAACGCGTGAGATAATTGAATCATGCAAACAGAGAGATAATGTCATAATTTAAACCATGCAAGCAGAAATTTAAAGGCAGAATTTAAAGAGCGATTGTTAAGTTCGCGAGGTTACATGAGAGGAGCAGATACAATATGATAATGAAATTTGAATTGAACAATAATAAAATAAAATAAATAACGGTTCTAGTTATTATTTTAAAAAAAAGATTTTAGTTATTATTTTAAATTTATCTAAAAAAGTTTTTCTTAAAAATAATAGGTTTTCATATTAATTTGGAAAAGATGTTAATGTTATTTATTTTAAAAAAACAGATTTTTATATTATAACAAATTTTAATAAATTAATGATAACAATAATAATAATAATGGTAATAATAATGATAATAATGATAATAATAATAAATAATGATAATAATAATAATAATAATAATAATAATAATAATAATAATAATAATAATAATAATAAAGCAATAATGAATTTTAAATGTGCCAAATAACCCAACAATGTTGCTAACGCAGAAATGCGCTCATCGCAACCAGATCTAAATCGGACGAAACAAAATTTATCGCAAAGAAAAAGAAATTAAGCAAAAAATAGTATTATTGCTCACACAAAAATGCGATCATCGCAACCAGATCGAACTAACACAAATGTCACGCGTCATGCACACAAATGTGCAAACATCGTATCGACATAATTCGATCAAAAATCTTATATATATAAACTCTAACAATTTAAAAATTATATATATATAAACGTAACAGTAATAGATAAAGAAAAAGAAATAACGGTAATAGATGAAGAAAAAGAAATAACGGTAAAAGATGAAGAAAAAGAAACAACAGTAATAGATGAAGGAAAAGAAATAACGGTAAACGATGAAGAAAAAGAAACAATAGTAATGGATGAAGAAGAAAACTAAATAACGGCAAACGGCACTCACTCCTCTTAGGTTTTTTTCAATCTCCCCCTCCCCTTTTTTCCAACAAGGCAACACATGTATATATAGGGAATAAATTAGGGTTAACACCAAATTGTCAATAATGTCCCTAAAGCCCATTTTAAAGCCCAAACTAAATAATTAGTTAAGAAAAAATAAAATTTAAATAATTTAAAATAATTAAAATAAACTTAAAATAAAAACTAATAATCCTATTGATTCCTAAAATAAAAAATATTATAAAAAGAACAAAATTTTTTCAATATTTTTTTATTTTATGATTTTTTGGATATTTTTATGAATAATTTAGAAAAAAGTGAAAAAAATAATATTTTAAAAAATGATTTAATTAAAATACGAAAATAATAATTAAATAATAATAAAAAACTATTTTTGTTATTTTTTTAATGAAAGATAGAAAAATTTAGAGTAAAAATAATAAAAAACAAAGAAAAATGACAAAGGTGAGATTCGAACTCTCAACCTCTCACACTCATAACTCCTTACACATGTCCTCCTGCCAATTGTGCCATTTTTACTTTTTAGAAAAAAAATGCATGCCATATGATATTTACCTGCAAAAAGTCAAACGACTACACAAATTTGTTAGTAATTGATTAAATGCAATGAAATGCGACGACAAATCTTAGGGCAAAATTTGGGGTATTACAGTTATTATGATAATATTTCTCACCCAACCTCTCTTTGATGTTGGCAAAAAAAATCATGAAGTTTGACTTTGGTTTGACCACAGTTGACCTCAGTTTGACCTTTTAACTGCATTGACTGCTTTTGACTTATCTGATCATCTGACTGAGCAAACTTTTGAGAAAAGTCTTGAAACTTGACATGGGGGTTCTTATACACATATAAGATGTTATGAAGCTCACTTGAAGTCTTGGAAGTCCATTTAGCCTGATTAAAGTCAAAACCCTAGTTTTGGATGCACTGCTTAGGAGGTGCATTGTCTGAGGGAATTGTCAACTCTTCTGACCAATTGTGAATTTTGTGAACCTTGTGAACCTTCTTGGAACACAAAGTCTTGTATTGTGAGGGCAAATTTTGGGGTGCAACACCTAGCTATGACTCTGATAGAACATCCTTCTGGCTCTACTGCTCCTAGCTCCAAAGCCCCTATGGAAATTGACTCTGCTCAAGCTTCAGAAACTGTTCCACCTTATTCATCTGAGATCAAGAAAGAATCTCCAGATCTTGAAGATAAGATTGCTGTTCTGGAAGCTGGTCAATCAGAAATTAAGTCATGGATGGCTAAACAAGATAAGAAGTCTGAAGACATGACTCAGTGGATGTCCAAATAGGATCAGAAGAATGAAACCATGGCTAAGTGGATGTCAAAACAAGAACAGTCTTCTTCTGAGATCACGGATCTGTTGAAGATGCTTTTGTCAAAACACTCTTAGTTTATTTATTTTTTTTCTTCTGATGTTTGCATCTAATGTTTGCATATGTATTTGAATATCTTCTGATGTGTGTACTTTTGCTCTGAATGAATGAATGAATGTTTCAAAGTTTTCTCCACATGATTTATCTCATTTATTGTTTCCTTTTCTTTGTCTTTTCAAAATTATTACTTTTTGATTATGACAAAAAAGGGGGAGAAAATAGATCTGATCTGTTTAATTAAACTTCACCAGAATGAAACTTCAAACATATCAATTTTATCTAACATAAAATCTGAGTATTTCAGAACATTTGATAAGTACACTCTGTAAAAGAAACTCTGAGACTCTCAGATCATTTGACAATTATCAGACTCTGACTCTGAAATATGCAAGACACTCTGACTCTCAAATGTTAAAGAACAATCAAGCTCTAACTCTGAAAAATACTCAAGACAAAAGGGAAGTTTCTATTCCTTATTTATATTTAATTCAGGGGGAGATTCATCATCTCAGGGGGAGTTATATTTATTCTATTTTCAATTAAACAAAATTTCTGATGTTTTTGTCATCATCAAAAAGGGGGAGATTGTTAGAACACAGATTGGTTCTTAATAATATCTCTATGTTTTGATGATAACTATTATGAAATTTTGTAATTAAGAATTATATACTCTAAAATTTGCTTAAGAGTGTTTGCTGCAGATATTAAAGTAATTATCACTCCAGAAGCAAATCAGAACTGAACATAAGAAATATGCTAGAAACTGAAGCGCCAGATGCATCCATTAGAAGATTTTGAATGCTGCCAACAGAAGATCCTGAGCGTAGCCTCCAGAAGGATCTGAAGCAAAAGCTCCAGAAGAATCTGAAGCAAGTCAGAAGCATCTGAACCAAAGAAGAATTTTGTATAAAGAGTTTACAAGCATAGTTACTACAGAAGATTCTGAGAGTACTAAAGCTGCCAGTACTGAGGATCTGACTCAAATATGCTCTGAACTTATACACGCTAAAAGCACACCTGCTGCAAAGACTCTGATTCAGCAAACTCTGATCAACATCAGAAGGCTCTAATCAAATTAGACTCTAATGGTTCTTGCTGAAAATTGATGAAGAAGAATTCAAAGATTATGTCCGTTGGAATATCCAAACGACTCTTTCCTTATTTATGCTAGACACAAGAACACAGACAAAAAGGATTTCTATGTGCTTTCTTCTTCTAGGAAAGGTCACTTGATGTGAAGACAAAAAGGCTCAGACCTTTTGGTACACTCTTCTCAACGTGAAATACTCTTGGATCAATGTGCCTATAAAAGCAAGTCTCCAACCATGTTCTTCAGTTGACGTTTTACCTGAAAAGAAATCAATATCCAAAGCTCTCATACAATTCACATTCTTTCTAGAATTAATTTCTTTTTTCTTAATATTAAGTGAAAAATCACAGTTGTGATAAAGCTTTATTAGAAGCAATTTAAACACTTGTATTTGTTATTACATTTGATTGTAAGAAAACCTTAAGAAGATCCAGTTAGGATCAGTAGTTCTTGAGAAGACTTTGAACAGTTGTTCTTAGTGCTTACTATTGTAATCAGTTGATTAAATAGTGGATTAAGTCCTTGATTGAGAAAGGAAAATCACTCTAGGAAGGGTGGACTGGAGTAGTTGAGTTCAACGAACCAGGATAAAAATACTTGAGTTTTTATTTCTAAGTTTTCATCTTCATACTTATTCAACCCCCCCCCCCCCCCCCTTCTAAGTATTTTCTCACCTTCAAGGAGTAAGTGTAGACTTCTTCCTTTCCGAGTGTCGAGACGCTCACTGTATTGTGGGTGGTTTAGACACTCGTCTTTCAATATGAAGACGCGTTCGTATTCACCACACCACCTTTCCCACCTAAAACCTCGGTCCCGTAATGAGTGCATTTTCAAACTTATTTTCATAACAAAAACTTGAATGGTCATGGAGTGGTTAGACGTAGGCCTTCTCCTATCCCGAGTGCTGAGATTTACCGTAGGGTTTACAGTCGTAAAAGCACTTACCATTCAAAACCAAAAACACTTTAATAAGAGAACAAAGTTCTCCTTGCATTGAATTAAAAAGAGAGGATTTAGTGTAGTCTTCTTCCTCTACGAGTGTCAGGATACTCATTGTAGTGTGTGTGGTCTTGATACTCGTGTTTCAATACAAAGACGCTATGTTCGACACACCTTTTCATAACAAAGACTTTGAGATAAAGAATTGGGTGCTACACGCAAGGGGTTACTATCCGAGGACCTATCTCGCCCCTAAAAAACTCTCACCAATCAAACGTGACACCTTTCCTCACATGGCGAAAACCAGTCTCTCAAAAAGGATATGTTACGTTCTTTCTATCGCAAACAGGTAACGCATAAGTCTCCTCACATGCGAGCAACAAAACACCTAAACTGCTAGAATGCGTACGATAACATCATCCACAAAATATCCGGTTACCCGTAGTAGCACGAACTACGTTGCTCTGATTTCTCTTGCATGTTGAGAATACGTAGGCATAGGATTCCGACAATCCTAGCGAGTACCCTTATATCTTTTCCACCCTTTCCCAGAAAGACATGCTACGTGCGTTCTACCGCAAACAGATAACTCTTAAGTCTCCTCACATGCGAGCAGCAAAACACCTAAACTGCTAGAATGCGCATGATAGCATTTTCTACCAGACTTCCCCACAAACCGTAGGTCGGACTACGGCTGCTCTGATTCTTTACTTCTTTTGAGTAAAGATACGTAGGCACAAGGGCCACAATCCTTGCCGAGCATATTCCCCCTATATCCGTAGCCCCGAACTACGTCGACTCTGATTTTCTCACATCCGTTGAGAATACATAGGCCTAGGACCGCGAAGTCCTACCGAGTTTGTTCTTTCTCCCTTCTTCCTCGGTACCTCTCTTTCCCCTGTTTCTAACCCTTTTCTCCCTATCTTTTGGAACACTTTTTATAGCATAATATTTAAGCAAATAAATTCACACATCGACAAACAAATGGTTCCCATCGAGTACGATGGATGCGAGGGGTGCTAATACCTTCCCTTCGCATAACCGGCTTCCGAACCCGTTCTTGGTTGCGAGACCATCTTATCCATTTCTTTCTTAAGGTTTTCTCGATATTTTCCTTTCCCCTCATGGGATAAATAAAGTCGGGTGGCGACTCTTCTGTTTATCTTTTTCGCCTCCCTGTCGTTGCACGATGCATTTTTCGAGTAGCGACAGCTGGCGACTCTGCTGGGGACTCCTAGCAAGCCAAGCCTAATTTGTTTGTCGTGTTTGTGTTTTTATTTACTTTATTTGTTTGTGCTTTATTTTCTAACCTGTTGGGTTTATTTGGGTTGGTTTGTAAGAACAAAAGTTTTCTACCCGAGCTTTTCAAGTATACATTAAGATTAGGAGGTGGTTTCTTTCTGATTTGCGAGACTTAGGACTCATTTAGTTGGATCGAATTTCACCGCTCAGATGAGACCCCTTTGGGATGATTATGTCTTACGTGTAGTCGTAATGGCGTCTTTATTTCCAACCTGGGAGTCCATGACTCTGAGGACCTTTTGTAGAACCTTACTCCGAAGGTTTCTAAAACACAACTCTGTGTTCATCCTTTGAAAGGATTACCGTCTTACGAGTAGTCCTTCTGATGGAAAAATTTTGAGGGTTAGTGCATGGGACTTTGTTTGAAAGCCTTTGGGATACCCTCTTATAAACCAATAGATTGCCCACCCGATGGGAGAGATACCTTTTGTTGTTGTCTTGCAGGATCTGTGACTTTAATCCTTGATATGGATCTGTTCTCGTGTGCACTCATTGCATTGCATTTGCATAAGCATCTCTGCATCATTTTGCATTTTCTTCCCTAACCAGATATTGAAAGCTTACCCATCCTCCGTTCACAACCTGTAGTTGATTTCTCAACACTCCTACTAAACTTGTGAGAGTTGTGAAGCATTTGAAGCAAGAGGAGCATAAACGCCTCGAAAGGCCAGTCAAACGAAGCAAGCTGAAGCAACTATGTCCGAGAGCAACCTCTCGGTTGTCTAAGCTCGAAGATTTCAAGGGTCATTTCCAGAAGCCAGTGGTCCAGACAGGCAGACGTCCTCAACATTGGCAGTCCTAGGGCGCTTTTATCATTTGCATCTTGTAGTTTTATTTTCCTGTTAATTGCTACTTGTTTTTTAAAACATTATTGTTCTGAATGGTGATATTAAGGAGATGATTATGCATTTTCCGAGTTAATCACGTCGTATTCACTCATTATTTCCACTTATCACATACACATACACCTCTAATCCACCCCACTTTATCATTGTTGTTTTAGCAAAGATTGGAGGGAGGATGACGAAAATTGAATACCCATAATTGCAAACTATATGCTTTCGGATAAAATCTTGCCGATGATGTACAGACATTGTTTCAAATCCCCTAAACACCGGAGATATAAGGAGATAATCCCTAGTCAACCACTTCGAGCCTAGAAGTAGGATTTTCCTTCGGATATTCAAACCCTTACACTCAACCTGGGGCAGGGTAGTTGTTCAGTTAATCCAATCCCGCACTCAAATCAACAAAGCAAAATTCAAATCCAAAAGACGGTTGTTCATCAATGACCCATGATGTGGCAGTCATAATCCTCCAACAAATTCAAAAAAATTGAAAGCCTGCTAAGTCAAGTACCTCAAAGGAGACTTAGGCAAAATCAAGGCAATCCCGATGGATCTGATAAGCAAATCAGTCCATGCAAAAGTTAGGGATCAAAAACAAAATCAAAAGAGGCCCTTAAACCCTCAGCAAAAACAAAATAAGACTCAGTGGCCACCCAAATCAAGGGGCTACTGGCATCCATCAAAATAAGGTGATTGCCGTCTCGAGCAAACCTTGAACCATCAAGCTTACACCGTCAAGGTAAACGTGCAGAGTTAATTGAACGTAGGACCGGAGATCATTACGAAGAAGGGGTGGGTACAAATAATACTTTGAGCCTAATATCCTTTGTTTTATAACCGTGAACCAGACCATGTTACAACCCTCGAAAGACCTAATTGAGGCGAGGTTTATTCTGAAAGCATATTATCGCAAGGTTGCATAAACTGACTCCCCACATATTTGCTAATCATCAGCGTTGGTGTCAATATCCATGTTGTATCTTTCACACCAATCAAGTTAGCACAACGTTTGGACTAACAGTCCATTCGTCTCACTATCACGACACGTAATAAATGACATTTCTTTCAAAATTGCATGAACGTCGCATTAAAACTACCATTCGTGAACGAAACAATTTTAATTGCAAGTCAGTAGTTGACGTCAAGGAAATTCCAACACAAAGCAATCAAACAGGACTAGATCATTCAGCTGTCTGGATCAGAATCGAATATACCATGGAGCCTTATGGATCTAGGGCATTGTCATCCCACGAAGTTGGAATCAATCAATCTGAGGCTAATCCCTAAGCACCAGTTGATCATGGGGCAAATCATTCAATAAGCGGTTGATCAAAAGTGAATCACACCAATAAGGGGCAGACCATCCAGAGTTTCTTTGACTTAAGGATAGATCCCTCCAATGTTCAATCAGGATAAGTCAAGTCGCTTCAACGCTCTTTCAAGGGCAAGCTACTCCAAAAGTATGTTGAAGCCAACCACAAGAATTAGTTAAACAATGATGAATCTATTCGTGGTACAAACTCTGGGGCAAGCCATCTTGAGGTCATCTCATGGCAAGCTACTCGAGCAAGTTCATCCTCATCGATAATTGTTGAGTTTAAAACGAGTGTCGGGGAATTGTACCGTCACCTCACTCAATAACCATAACCTTCCGAAAAGGCCTTGCTGTCATTGGATCCGTCATTCCACAGCCTAAACCTGTCACCCATCAAAACAAACCGAAACCTCCAAAGTCCAGTCCTTACCTGTCAAAACCTTGTAACCTTCAAACCAGTCTCATCTGGTCAACCCTTCACTAAACACCAATTCCCTTCTAATACATGTCAACCCTTAAACCAACTCCCATCTGGCCACCCTTCCTTTAGCCTTCCGTTTAACCAGTCCTCGTCTGGCAAACATAATTTCAAAGTCTAGTCCTCGTCTGGAAAACCATAAAGTTAGTTCCCGTCTGACACCAAACCTAGAAGTCAGTTCTCGTCTGACAACTTAACCTTTTGCCACCAGTTCTTGTCTGGTAAACCTCATCCCAAAGTCCATCTCCCATCTGGAAAACCACAAAATCAACCCTCTTTTGACAGCTTAACTTTTCACCAACCAGTCTCATCTAGCCTACCCTTTGAATACCAGCCCTCATCCGGTACTTCCAACCCAAAGTCCAACCTGTATTTCCAATCACCTGCATTTCCAATCATCCATCTGCAATCATATGCATCATACGCATCGCATTCGGCATCATAATCATCTTGCATCATATACATACCTAAAATCATACCATATCTTCCACAGCTCTTGCATCTCCGCGTGTAAGCATTTGCATTTGCATTTCCATTTATGGAACATCATTATCATTAAGCATTCGCATACGCGAGCTCAGATCCAGGATCAATCACGAAGATTTCCAAGATCATATTCAGCCCAGTCAGGGGCATTTCCGCAAGACTGTGGGCGTTCCCCACGAAGTTGTGCAACTTTTGTTGGGCAAACTCAGGAGCTTCAAAGTAATCATCAGCCCAGGCAGGGGCATTATCTGCAAGACCATGGGTCCTCCCACAAAATTCAAGATCACCAAAGCAAAATCCAGCCCAGTCAGGGGCATCTTTTCAAGACCATGGGTGTATTGCATGACGTATTTCAACCCCGTGGTTAATCAGATCTTCAAATCAACATTTAGCCCATACATGGGCATCTTCAGTAAAGCCATGAACGATCCCCAGTGATTTGTCTCCAGCAGACTTGACTATCTGTCCTCGGCAATAAGTGGCAATCTCTTCAGAGAAGCTTATCCTTCATCAACGATAAGTGGCAATCTCTTGGGAGAAGCTTATCCGTCTTCGGCGATAAGTGGCAATCTCTTCAGAGAAGCTTATCCTTCATCAACGATAAGTGGCAATCTCTTGGGAGAAGCTTATCCCTCTTCGGCGATAAGTGGCAATCTCTTCAGAGAAGCTTATCCTTCATCAACAATAAATGGCAATCTCTTGGGAGAAGCTTATTCGTCTTCGGCGATAAGTGGCAATCTCTTCAGAGAAGTTTATCCTTCATCAACGATAAGTGGCAATCTCTTTAGAGAAGCTTATCCCCCTACATCCTTTTGGGTGCCAGGTTTGTTTGTATTTCACTTCTCAAACTTCTATTTTTATTTTTTCGGACAAATTCAGGGTCTTCTATATTTAATCATCTTCTACCTCGAAAGAATGAATGACATGGCATTTAGTCTTACTAAGTTTAAGCCGATTAAATAGGGGCATCTGTCATACCCTAATTTTGCCCGCTAACTTTTGTAAATATTTTCACATTTTATTTTTGCATTTTTTTACTTAATTTCATGCCATTTAAGACACGTGTCCGCCCCCGATTGGGCGTTTCTCAAATCTCGACTTTTTTGTCCAATAGGAGCAAGACACGTGGCCTAAGGGTATTTTCGTAGATTTCAATCCTTTTTAATTTATCTTTTTTTCCTTGTAAATATCAATTTGTTTATTATTTTTGTTTTAACATTTATTTAATTTAAATAGTTTGTTTTATTATATTTTTAGAATTAAATTAGTTATTTATTTTTCCTTTAGAATATATTTTATAGTTTTTAAATAGTTTTTTTTAATAAGTTGTTTAAGAGAAATATTCATTACAAGCTTGAAGTCCATTACATGTTATGAGATTTCCACAAGAAATAATATGAAGAAAAAAAGAACTCATTGTTCTTTATTCCAAAACCCACCCATTACATTTGTGTTATAGCCAAAAAAGAAAAAGAAAATGTATGGCAGACACAGCCAGAAAGTGGGACGCATATCATACAAGCCTTCACCTCCCATCAAACCATATAAAAAAAAAGGGTATCGCCATTTCCTCACATTCTGCTACAGACAAAAACATACAGCCACTTAAAAGAAACAGGGCCTGCATAACCAACACCCTAACAAGGATTCTTCAGGTCACGTACAAGCTTCATTGGCAGCAAAACGTGTAATTCACAAAAACCCATACCACAGTGTACAACCTTGCCAAAACAAGGACGACAAAAAAAACTGTCAACACGCAACAGTAGCGACAAGTTTTTCTTTGAGACTGCTCACTCTCGTTTTTTCTTGATATAGCCAAACACACCCCACAAAAACTATAACGCAGCAACAAACACGCACCAGCTTGCATTTGAAACCATACCATCACTCCCAGCTACAACCACTACTGCTACCAGCAAAAGTAAAGCCATACAGGACCTGCTACAAACCGTACAAGAACCCACGGCGGACCAAATCAGCTACTCCACAACACACAAATGACAAACATTGACACCAGCACATAAAGAGAAAAGGGAGAGGAGGACCAAGGGGGAAATATACCTTTGTCTTTAATCAATAAGTTTCTCCCTTCATAACCTCAATCTGGAAAAAAAAATCTGGAACCTTTCCTCCAAACTTCCTTCCAATCCTCATCACTCTCACCCACTTCATAAGCCATCAGCCTCTCGCACATCTACTACCGAACCATCTAGTAACACAAACTCGTAAGAAATTGAAGAGGAAGATCTTCTCCTTCCGTCCTCACCGACTTCATCCACCAATATGCAACGACCTTCATCGCGACTCACACAACATCTCACACATTGAAATGAGACACAGCAAGAATAGAGGGAGAGTTTTTTTAAATCAAACTCAAAGCCAAACCATGGCAGTGTCGAAAACAATCTCAGCAGCCCTTGAACTCTCAGTAGCAACAACACTATGTCGGTAATGGAGCTTCCGTTCTCGCTTCTGAAAATACCGCTGTGTTTCCATCTTCCGTTGCTGAAGTTTTGGTTCTTCAAATCCAACCTCAATCTCACCCACTTCGTAAGCCATCACCACCGCAATAGAAACCATCGAAACTCAACAACAACACTACAACTACAACCCAGAAAAGATGCATTCGTATCCACCCATCATTTTTTCTCACCGTGAAAACCACCCCGATCGTTTTTTTCCAGAAAATAACACAAACACCTTCACCTCAAATCAAAACGAACCAGAACATCAACCAACCCTCAACCCAGATTTAACTTCAAAACCCCTTTTACCGAACAACACCGTCAACCATCCCAAAATCCTTTGCCGAAAATCGGAACCCTCCGAAACTTCCCTCCGTCTTCTCATCAGCCATGTCGTCACCATCAACCTTCGTTTACGTCAACCCACGAACTTCCATCAACCCAGAACCAAAACCGCCAAATACTGCTCTCTCCATCCACCATAACCACTCATCAACCTCACCTTCCATCAACGGTTGTGTCGCTGTCATACTCTTTAAGGCAAGGCTTTCGAAACCACCATAAACCCTTCATGCCGCGATGGACCAAGATCGAAGACGAAGGTAATAAAGTCGCGCGAGTATAGGTGAGTGAAGAGAAATAAATTGAGAGAGAGTTACAATTGAGTGAAGATGACGAGGATTTCAAAGTATCTGTCATTTTCTTCCTCGTTCAGAATCGGTTTGTTGGAGTATAAGTTTGCTTCTTTCAATTTCAATTTTTATTCTAAGTATTTGTGAATTTCAATGGTTGTGAGGATAGTAGGGTTTCACTCAACAAAGGGATTTCAATTGAACCGCATTGTAGATCCGACCCGCCATCTTAGTTGGGGCGCCCCAATCTGATGGGCTTGATATATTCATCTTCAGACACCCCTGGCCCAGTCCCTTCCTTTTAGTTTCCTTGTTTTCTTTTTTTTTCTTCTTAAAAATCATTTTAATATCTTATAATATTATTTTCAATATGTTGTTAATATTAGATTTTGTCTTAATTAGTAAACTTTAATTTATAAATATATATTTTTATTTTTCTAAATTAGTTTTCTTAAGCTTTGTAAATAATATGGTTTTTTTTATTATCTAATAGTTTTTTTTAGATTATATATATTCATAATTTTTATTTTATTTAGACTTTTTATCTTCTTTTAGAACTCTTATATTTTCTATTTTAGAGGTAATCTTATTTCTCATTTGTTATTGGACATTTTGTTCCATTATTGCCTTGTTAGTCTATGAAGAGACTTCAGTAATTCATTATCAGTCAAATTATTGATGAATAATGTTGGATCTGAGACCACTTCTTTTCTCTCCTCATTTATTTTCATCTTTCCGATTCTATTTTGACTTGTTGTGATCGATGAGGTCTTGTATCCGCAAGACGAGATCCCACTATTTTTGGTCCGTGCGACACGATTCAATTAGAGAATGACCCTCAATGTCATTTCTCTATCTTGTCCTTAGCACGAAAATTAATATGTGACCTCTTATAGTTTGGCTTCTCTTATAAATCGAGCTAAGACGGTTTAACGTTACATTGGCCCCGATTCGATTCATTGACGCTATCAAACCATTGCCATCTAAGAAAATCAAATTCTCTTTGTATTGAATTAAAAAGAGAGGATTAAGTGTAGTCTTCTTCCTCTCCGAGTGTCGAGATGCTCACTATAGTGTGGGTGATTTTGATACTCGTCTTTTAATACGAAGACGCTTTCCATCCACCTTTTCTCCTAAAAACCTCGGCCCCATACCGAGTGCATTTTCAAACCATTTTTCTTCTAAAACCTCGGCCCCGTACCGAGTGCATTTTCAAACCATTTTTCTTCTAAAACCTCGGCCCCGTACCGAGTCCATTTTCAAATCTATTCAATAAGAAAATCAAATTCTCTTTGTATTAAATTAAAGAGATAGGATTGGGTGTAGTCTTCTTCCTCTCCGAGTGTCGAGATGCTCACTGTAGTGTGGGTGGTTTTGATACTCGTCTTTCAATACGAAGACGCTTCCATCCTTTTCTCCTAAAAAACATCGGTCCCGTACCGAGTGCATTTTTCAAAAACATCTTTCAAAAAGAAAATAGAGTTCTCTTTGTATTGAACTAAAGAGAAAGGATTAAGTATAGTCTTCTTCCTCTCCGAGTGTCGAGATGCTCACTGTAGTGTGGGTGGTTTTGATACTCGTCTTTCAATACGAAGACGCTTTCCATCCACCTTTTCTCCTAAAAACCTCGGCCCCGTACCGAGTGCACTTTCAAACCATTTTTCTTCTAAAACCTCGGCCCCATACCGAGTCCATTTTCAAATCTCTTTAATAAGAAAATCAAAATTCTCTTTGTATTGAATTAAAAAGAGAGGATTAAGTGTAGTTTTCTTCCTCTCCGAGTGTCGAGATGCTCACTGTAGTGTGGGTGGTTTCGATACTCGTCTTTCAATACGAAGACGCTTTCCATCCACCTTTTCTCCTTAAAACCTCGGCCCCGTACCGAGTGCATTTTCAAACCATTTTTCTTCTAAAACCTCGGCCCAGTACCGAGTCCATTTTCAAATTTCTTCAATAAGAAAATCAAATTCTCTTCGTATTGAACTAAAAAGAGAGGATTAAGTGTAGTCTTCGTCCTCTCCGAGTGTCGAGATGCTCACTGTAGTGTCGGTGGTTTCGATACTCATCTTTCAATACAAAGATGCTTTCCATCCACCTTTTCTCCTAAAAACCTCGGCCCCGTACCGAGTGCATTTTCAAACCATTTTTCTTCTAAAACCTCGGCCCCGTACCGAGTCCATTTTCAAATCTCTTCAATAAGAAAATCAAATTCTCTTTGTATTGAATTAAAGAGAGAGGATTGGGTGTAGTCTTCTTTCTCTCCGAGTGTCGAGATGCTCACTGTAGTGTGGGTGGTTTTGATACTCGTCTTTCAATACGAAGACGCTTCCATCCTTTTCTCCTAAAAAACCTCGGTCCCGTACCGAGTGCATTTTTCAAAAACATCTTTCAAAAAGAAAATCGAGTTCTCTTTGTATTGAACTAAAGAGAAAGGATTTAGTATAGTCTTCTTCCTCTCCAAGTGTCGAGATGCTCACTGTAGTGTGGGTGGTTTCGATACTCGTCTTTCAATACGAAGACGCTTTCCATCCACCTTTTCTCCTAAAAACCTCGGCCCTGTACCGAGTGCATTTTCAAACCATTTTTCTTCTAAAACCTCGGCCCCATACCGAGTCCATTTTCAAATCTCTTCAATAAGAAAATCAGAATTCTCTTTGTATTGAATTAAAAAGCGAGGATTAAGTGTAGTTTTCTTCCTCTCCGAGTGTCGAGATGCTCACTGTAGTGTAGGTGGTTTCGATACTCGTCTTTCAATACGAAGACGCTTTCCATCCACCTTTTCTCCTAAAAACCTCGGCCCCGTACCGAGTGCATTTTCAAACCATTTTTCTTCTAAAACCTCGGCCCAGTACCGAATCCATTTTCAAATCTCTTCAATAAGAAAATCAAATTCTCTTTGTATTGAACTAAAAAGAGAGGATTAAATGTAGTATTCTTCCTCTCCGAGTGTCGAGATGCTCACTATTGTGTCGGTGGTTTCGATACTCGTCTTTCAATACAAAGATGCTTTCCATCCACCTTTTCTCCTAAAAACCTCGGCCCCGTACCGAGTGCATTTTCAAACCATTTTTCTTCTAAAACCTCGGCCCCGTACCGAGTCCATTTTCAAATCTCTTCAATAAGAAAATCAAATTCTCTTTGTATTGAATTAAAGAGAAAGGATTGGGTGTAGTCTTATTCCTCTCCGAGTGTCGAGATGCTCACTGTAGTGTGGGTGGTTTTGATACTCGTCTTTCAATACGAAGACGCTTCCATCCTTTTCTCCTAAAAAACCTCGGTCCCGTACCGAGTGCATTTTTCAAAAACATATTTCAAAAAGAAAATCGAGTTCTCTTTGTATTGAACTAAAGAGAAAGGATTAAGTGTAGACTTCTTCCTTTCCGAGTGTCGAGACGCTCACTGTAGTGTGGGTGGTTTAGACACTCGTCTTTCAATACGAAGACACGTTCATATTCACCACACCACCTTTCCCACCTAAAACCTCGGTCCCGTAATGAGTGCATTTTCAAACTTATTTTCATAACAAAAAATTGAATGGTCGTGGAGTGGTTAGACGTAGGCCTTCTCCTATCCCGAGTGCTGACATTTACCGTAGGGTTTACAGTCGCAAAAGCACTTACCATTCAAAACCAAAAACACTTTAATAAGAGAACGAAGTTCTCTTTGCATTGAATTAAAAAGAGAGGATTTAGTGTAGTCTTCTTCCTCTCCGAGTGTCAGTATACTCACTGTAGTGTGTGTGGTCTTGATACTCGTCTTTCAATACAAAGACGCTACGTTCGCCACACCGTTTCATAACAAAAACTTTGAGATAAAGAATTGGGTGCTACCCGCAAGGGGTTACTATCCGAGGACCTATCTCGCCCCTAAAAAAGTCTCACCAATCAAACGTGACACCTTGCCTCGCATGGCGAAAACCAGTCTCTAAAAAAGGATATGTTACGTCCGTTCTACTGCAAACAGGTAACACATAAGTCTCCTCACATGCGAGCAGCAAAACACCTAAACTGCTAGAATGCGCACGATAACATCATCCACAAAACACCGGTTACCCGTAGTAGCACGAACTACGTTGCTCTGATTTCTCTTGCATGTTGAGAATATGTAGGCATAGGATTGCGACAATCCTAGCGAGCACCCTTATATCTTTTCGACCCTTTCCCAGAAAGACATGCTACGTCCGTTCTACCGCAAACAGGTAACTCTTAAGTATCCACACATATGAGCAGTAAAATACCTAAACTGCTAGAATGCGTACGATAGCATTGTCTACCAGACTTCCCCGCAAACCGTAGGCCGAACTATGGCTGCTCTGATTCTTTACTTCTTTTGAGTAAAGATACGTAGGCACAAGGGCCACAATCCTTGACGAGCACATTCCCCCTATATCTGTATCCCCGAACTACGTTGACTCTGATTTTTTGACATCCGTTGAGAATACGTAGGCCTAGGACCGCGAAGTCCTACCGAGTTTGTTCTTTCTCCCTTCTTTCCCGGTACCTCTCTTTCCCCTGTTTCTAACCCTTTTCTCCCTATCTTTTGGAACACTTTTTATAGCATAATATTTAAGCAAATAAATTCACACATCGACAAACAAATGGTTCCCATCGAGTACGATGGATGCGAGGGGTGCTAATACCTTCCCTTCGCATAACCGGCTTCCGAACCCGTTCTTGGTCGCAAGACCATCTTATCCATTTCTTTCTTAAGGTTTTCTCGATATTTTCCTTTCCCCTCATGGGATAAATAAAGTTCGGTGGTGACTCTTCTGTTTATCTTTTCGCCTCCCCGTCGTTGCACGATGCATTTTCGAGTAGCGACACATATACCCGAGGAACAAGTCCTTTCTTTTTGGGTAATACTCATCTATTTTCTTTTTCCATTATTCCTTGGGCTACACTTTATTTTCCTAACCCATTTCTTATCCTTTTTGCAGACAAAATGAATGACTTGTCTGTGAAGGAGAAGAAAAAGTTGTGTTGGAAGCTCGGGCGACGAGAAGAGGAGCTGGCCAATCCGCAGCTAAGTTGGACTTGTCCGGTTTAGAAATCTAAACATTAAAGAAGAGAAAGGTAGCACTAATTAAAACAGACCCAAGAGTTTCTGAGCCCCAAGTCTCAACCATCCCGCCACCGGAGGACTCTCGTCTGAACTCCCCAAAGAAGATGAAAGCTTTGATGAGTGACGAGATTTGCAGAGCTGATTGGGAAATTTCTTCTTTAATGTAAGAGGTCGGTAGAAGCGACCAAACCAAACCATCCAATGATTTTAAACTCTGGGTTAACAACTTTGATGGATTGAAATTCCTCTACGACCATTTGAATGTCACGGAAGATGTGAACAAGGTGAAGACAATAGGTCAGGAAAAACTTACCCAAAACATCAGCTCCTATCTGATGAGATACAATGTCCTGACTCGAGGCCTGTTTAAATCCAGGGACAATTATGAGTAGAATGAGATCATGTTCAACCAAGAGATCAATCAACTGAAGGAGCAACAAAAGATGCATGTGGATAAAATATCCGACCTGGAGAAGTGATTGCTAGAGGAGAAGACAAAGAGGGAAAAGTCAGAGGCTAAGAGCCAAGAATTGCATTACATTGTCACCAAGCAATTAGAGGAAATGAAATCAATCTTGGAATCAAATGACCAAATGCAGAAAGCTCAAATCGACGTTTTTGATGCAGGCGATGATGCTTTTGACAAGGGAAAGGCTCAAATCTTGTGCCTCCACCCTGGGCTTGATTTGTCCGAGATGGACTTTTTCAAAGTTTTGGTGGATGGCAGCCTCGTGGGTATGGAAGAAACTGATCTTTCTCCCACTGATGATCTGACAAGGAAGACCGTGCTGATGACACCAACCTCAGAGTTGTTGATGGAGATAAGAATGAAGAATAATCTTGTTTCTATTCCCTTTTTTGTTAGTCATCCATTAGGATAGGATTTGTAATATTTTAAAGAAGGTTGTCCTCTTTTCCTTTCTGTTTTGTATTCGGATCCTGCTGTGATTTGTAACATCTATGACAATATCATATCTATGTTTCATGTTATTGGTTATCTTCTTTTATAATTTATCTTTATAGTTGGTTTTCTGAAGTGGTTCCTTATAGAAGCCCCAAGTGCTAAAAAAAATTTAAACATAAGTGGCTCTGTTAAACCCAGTCCCCAACTAGGGGTAAAGCCATGGGAAGTCAATTCAGATATTTCTACTTTGATATACCACTCGAGTCTCTACAAGGTATGGTCACAATGATAACATATTTCAGAGCACTTATAAAACCCTTGTTAATTAACAAACCAAAGACCCCAGCCGTGATAAGCATATCCCGACCAAGGGTTTCTCTTTATAATTCAGTCAGACCCAATTTCCCCAAAGGTTTCTATTAACTTGGACTTCAGTTAGGCCATAGGTTTCAATTAACTTAGCTCGGTCGCGGATGATTGTGCCAGAGGTTTTAATTAAGTTGGAATTCAGTTAGGCCAGAGGTTTCAATTAACTTAGCCCGACCGCAACCGATTATGCATGAGGTTTTAATCAACTTGGACTTACGTTAGGCTAGAGGTTTCAATTAACTTAGCTTGGTCGCGACCGATTATGTCAATGGTGTTAATTAACTTGAACTTTAGTTATGCCATAGGTTTCAATTAACTTAGCTTGACCACAACCGATTATGCAGAAAGTTCCTGACCTCTGGATGATTACTCACCGGCTTCAGGCTTAATCCTGGATCATGTTCTAGGACTTTTTTTTCCTGCTTTATAAATTTACAATACAATTGTTTTAACTATGGGTGCCTCATTAAAAACTCTTGCCCTTGTAAGGAAAGAAATGCATTCCTAATAATTTTACTCATTATGTTTATTACATAGTTTAGCTAAAATAAAACTTAAGGTTGTTTACATTCCAAGCCCTAGGTATTTCAACACCCTCTAAACTTTCTAACTTATAAGCCCCACTATTCTATTTCTGACAGATGCGAAAAGGTCCTTCCTAATTCGGAGCTAGCTTGCCTTTCTTCTTAGGGTCAGTCACTTTTTTCAACACCAGATCTCCTTTGTAAAATCCTATTTGCCTTACTTTGATATTAAATCTCCTGGAACTTCTTTTTTTAGTCGGGAACTCTCTTCTGTGGGAGTTTTCCCTTACTTCATCCAACAAATCTGCAGAATTGTCCAGACTGTCTGAGTTTACATTCTCATCAAAAGAAATAAGCCTCCAAGTCAGAGTATTGATTTCTACCGATATCATTGCATCAAATCCATAAGCCATCCTGAAAGGAGTATCCTGAGTAATCGAATGAGGTGTAGTATGATAAGACCATAAGATCTTGTGTAAGTACTCGACCCATAACCCCTTAGCTTTATCTAATTCCTTTTTCATCCTAGATAGAATGATCTTGTTTGCTTCCTGACCATTTTCTTGAGGATGATCCACCAAAATAAATCGGTTTTATATCCCTAAATCCTTACAAAACTCTACTACTGACAAACTAGCAAATTGCATGCCATTGTATGAAACAATGACCCCGAGAAGGTTGAAACGATATATTATGTTCCTCCAGTAGAATTGGCGTACCCTCTTTGGTGTGATTCACGCCATTGCTTCTGCCTCAACCCATTTAGTGAAGTAATAAAAAACTACTATCAAGAACTTAAGTTGTCCAGCTGCAATAGAAAATGGGCCCAAAATGTCCGACCCCTACTGATAAAATGAACAGGGTGAAAATACATAATGCAATTATTCTACAAGAGAGTGGATGAAGGGAATGAACACTTGACATTTCTCACATCAACTTACAAAGTTTTCATAATCTTGAAGCGTGATCGGGGCTTCTTTGATGACCACTACAATATCTTCTTCTGAATGCATCTTAACATTGGAGCTGATCATCCCATCTTATATAATTGATCAGCAACAATGAGATAACTAGATGATATCCTTTTAATGCGCCTAGCCTCAATCTCTTCTTCTGGTAGCACATTCTGGGTCAAATACCGAATTATAGGTACTGTCCATCCCATTGCATTATCTAATGTCATAACTTCCTCAACCTCTGTACTCTGTTTTCTAGGGTCTCTTAAATTACCGTCTTATTTAATCCAGAATGTTTGGTGATTGCTAACCAGGTTAAGAGGTCGACTCTGGCGTTCTCCTCCATGGCAATGTGGTTTATCTCAAATTCCACAAATGTTTAAGACATCTTGAGATCTTTTTGCAAGTATCTGACTAACGATGGGTCCTTCGTCTGAAACTCTCCTCTGACCTGGATGGAGATTAATTGAGAGTCAGTTTGAACAAACAAGTGTGTTACTCAAACCTCCTTTACCAACTTCATTCCTGCAATCAAAGCTTCATGTTATGTCTGGTTATTGCTAGCTTGAAAATTAAAACACAAAGAATATTCTAAGATTATGTCACTCGGGCCCTCCAATACTATCCCGACTCCACTTCCTTTAATATTAGAGGATCCATCCACAGATAGAGTCCCATCTGTATGATGATTCTTTCAAGACCGAAGCACTCAATTTAACCAGGAAATCAACAAGCACTTGAGATTTGATGCTACTCCAAGGCACAAACTCTATATCATACTCTTACAATTCTACTGCATGTACCACCATTATTCCTGCTAAGTCTGATTTCTTCAAGACCTTCTTGATATGGTAATATGTTTTGACAATGATATGGTGTTCTTGGAAGTAGTGTCTCAACTTTTGAGTTGTAGTCACTACTACAAACACAAGATGCTCAATCTTCCGATAACATAATTCTTCTCCTCTTAGCAATTTACTAACAAAATAAACCAGTTTCTCTCCTTCCTCCGTCTCCTATACTAACATGAAACTCGTAGCCTTATCTAAAACAACCAGGTACATAATGAGAGGCTAGTTCACCTTCGGTCATATTAGGATGTGAGGTGTAGACAAGAACAGTTTTACTACTTTAAAAGCATTTTAACATTCTTTTATCTAATGGAACTTCGTCGGCTTCTTCAGCACAGCGAGGAAATAAATCAACTTGTCTCCTTCACAAGTGTGAAGGTAAGAAAAAGACACAAGAAGGGGGGGGGGGGTTGAATTGTGTTTTCCATTTTCTTTTGATTGTATCTGATCAGAGTTCAGAATCTAAACTGGTGTTTAAATTCTGATTATACATTCCAGCAGATGTTAACAGAAGAAAATAAATAATAACAGAACACACAGCGATTTATATTAGTTCCTTCCAAATGAGAGTAGTCCAGTCCCCTTGCAACACAAGAGATTTTCACTATAATCAAAACATGATTATAATTGCTTATGAACTTAAGCATAAGACTTTTCTTTGCTCATACCTTCAGCCTGAGACTTTCTGCTTAAACCCCTTAGGTCCAAGACTTCTGCTCAGGTTCAACGAACCCAAGACTTCCTTGCTCAAGTACCTCAAAATTAAGACTTCTGCTCAGACTCTCGATCCAAGACTTCCCTGCTCAGGTTCCACGAACCCAAGACTTCCTTGCATAAGTCTCTCACACTCAATACTTCTACTCATAACCTCGGTCCAAAACTTCACTGTTGAGGTTCCACGAACCCAAGATTTCTACTCAAGCCCCTCAGGCCCAAGACATCCTTTCTTAGATTCACAGTCCAAGACTTTCTTGCTTAAACCCCACGGATTCAAGACTTCTACTCAATAAAAAATTGATCAATACTTTTAATGCTCTAGCACATAGCAGAAGATTTACTTGGCTCAAGCTTATTAGCAAGAGACTTTTCTACTTAAGCACATAGCAAGAAACTTTATCTAAACTGTTAAACACCATGTTTAGCATAATAGGGAACAAGGTGTACTTGATACTATTATCAGAGGTACAAGGTAATCACCTTAACAAATACCTTTAAGCACATAGGATTTATAAGATATTTAATGTTTAAGAAATCTTAAGGTTTATTACAATTTACAATATATAGCACGAAATCTGCATACTCGATTGTGTTGCTCATTGTATGACCTTGTTATTCTTCCATCCAAACAGAAGTGAAGAACACTTCTATCCTTCTTGGCCTTCCTTCTATATTTTCTCTTTTAATTGCTCCTTTGTTCGAAGACTTCAGTTTGAATCTTCAGTAGCTTATATAGCAGTTATAGAAGACTATTCGTTGGAAGAGATAACTTGAACAAGTATCTTTGTTTCTCTATAGTACAAGAGACGTTAAAGAGAGATACACCAAAAGATCTTAATCCATTGTATAATATGTTTCACCACGACGTCTTCCATGTAATCTTGTACTATAGAGGCGTTGATAGTAGATATCTGTAAAGCATGTTAACTCTTCTTGAGCCTTGTGAACTTAGACTCTAGCTGACAAACTGATTTGATAACGCAACTTGCTTTCTGTGGTACAGATAGCTTTAGCTTTATCACTAGTTCTGAATGATCACCAGAAGCTTTATAAATATGTTGCTTCTTCTGATTCTGAGGCCTTTAGCTTCAAAGTCCATGTCAGACATCACTTAGAGAGTGTTCTTTAGATTCTGCACCACCAGAAGCTAGTAATTCAGCTTCTCTCAAGTGCATCCTTATATATCAGATTCTGAATAAATAACTTTAAGCATTAGAACCTGCATAATTGGAACGCATATTAGATAACACCATTGTTCTTTTAAGACACACAAGAGCATGAACAAAATTGGATAACAAGATTTCTTAATACACGAAGTTTTAACAAATAGAAGGCATAAATCTGCAAAAGTCTAACATCAGAAACTCTCATAGATAGCTTCAAACTTTTCTCTTCAAATTTTAGAAAAAGCATCCTTTGAATTTATGATAACTCCCTGTTGGACCAATAGTTTTAAAAGAACTCGTCCATAAGGAATAAATAATTTCTTTCCCTTATGAAAGGATGAAAGAGTCTCTTTGAGATAGTCAAACATAACTTGAGGAACATCAATCTGCAAGTCTGAATTAAGAAGCAGTAGCCAATGTTTTTTAATAGGGCCCACAAGGTCTAGATTCTCGTCCTTAGGAAGCAAGTTTGAGTTCACAATATAATTCCAAACAACTGCATTAGGACAAAGATTTGAGACCAGAGATGTGTTAGAAGGGTCTATAAAAGTGAGCCAAGTAGGAAGATAGCGTTCCCAAATAAGAGTTCCTAGGATTTCTTCAATCTCCTCACAATTGATCACATTAGCAATCGCTTTAGAGGTTACTGTTATAGAAACATCAGACACCTTAGAAAGAATAACACACTCAAAATTCAACTCAACAATGGAAGCATTAATCTAAAACTCTTTGACAAGCCTTGGATAAGTGAAACCACAGAGCATCCCAAAGTATCAATTCCATCTTTGTTCATACACAGTCTTCAAGAAGTTAAAACCTAACTTAAGCAATTATTTAAAATCTACAAACTTTTCATTGATGAAAACTAGTTGATTCAAAGGAGAATTAACTAGAGAATTCATCTCAGATTTGGTTTGATTAGCACACAAACCACCAAAGAAAATAAAAAAGAAATGAACTGAATATGATTCCAGATGAATAAGAATCTTGTCAGAAAAAGGACACAAAATGATGTTTCATAAGACAGGGGATAGAGATAATAATAGTATATGAAAAAAACATCATTATCCAAAGGTTCTTACCCAGCTGATTTCCTTAACCCACTAGATGATTTTCAAATTTATGAAATTTAAGTAATATAAAAGTTTAGAGGAACTTTTTACTTAAACTGCTTAATCAGAAGTAAGGAATCCTTTTCAGAATCTCAGAGACTGATAATTTTCAGAGGCTATCATTCATCAGAGTCTAGTAGATCTAGACTACGAGAGAGATACGTTCTGTCAGTCATCAGTCTTTGATATTCTACTTAGAATCAAGCTTTTTTCTCTTGAAACTAGAGTCATGCTTAATTAATTAATATTGAATTGGTTTTTTTAACAACTAACAAGCAGTAATATCATCACAAAAAATGAGGAAACTATTTCCATAAATATGACCATCATCTAGCTAATGATATATTCAATATAGAAAAATACAACATAGTTTCTTCTTAAAGATTTTTGAAGATTATTTTAACAAAAGAATATATTTAGAGATCTAACAGAGACTTTGTATTTATTAGTACATAAATATCTCATTGAATCAAGAAATAAGCCAGGAATGAACAAACATGCCTTTTTATTTATTTTCTTGGTCAGACTCCAGATGAATATTCAGATTTGACCATAGAATTTGAATAATGTATTGGGTAAATTCTGATTCAATGGTTGTTAAACCATTGACTCCCCTTCCTTCACCAAACTCAGTTCCTTTAGCTCTTGAGTCTATGATGTAGGTTTTTCTTCCATTAAATGTTGTAAACAACCTTTGATCAAGTACTATAGAAGATGTCTTTGCTTCTTTCTTCAATATCTACAACAAATACATTTTGAGTAATGGTACTCATATTTCTATGAGTCCATAAATGTTAGTCCTGATAGGCTTTTCTTTGCTATATGCCATAATTTGATAGCAGTACAATGATTCATTCCAGAGTATAAATCTAGGATTAGTTATGGTATGAACAAGATATTGTTCTTAGCATAGTCACTGATTTCATTGTCTTGGATTAAATCTTTTGACTTTGAAATCTTTGACAAGCATAGAATTAGATAGTGTTTGCTATCAGAGATTTGCATATAACAAATTTAAAGCACTGTCATAGTATTGATGGCAGAACACGAAGAATTGAAGGTTTCTCATAGAGTTGTCCTTTTTAACATGAATTCAATGATGACCTTCAATTTTTAGGAGCAATGGAGTCACTTAATATATTATCTTGAAGAGCAGACTACTTATTATCAATATTTAAGCAAGATAGATATGACATTATCTCTTTCTCTTCAATAATTGATTTTTATTCCAGGATTCAGATGCTTCTTCAAAAGCAGTAATGACAAGCAGAGCCAGATTACTTTATCTTCTGAATCCTGCCATATGTTAGTTTCATTTGAATCAACAGTGAAGATCTCTGACATTTTGGGTTTTTCTGGTAGTATTTCTCCTTGTTCTTAAGATTTGGGAAATCATTTGAAATATGAATATTTCATAAGTTACTCTTCTATTAACAGATATCACATTCCTTTGGCCAGTTGACGAAATATTTTGCTAAGAAAGATTAATTCCCATCATCAGACATTCCATAGGAATTTTCTTCACCGGACTTAAGAAGGGTTAATCTGTTAGATAGATTTTCATCATCTAATTCCATTTCTTTACATCGAAGACTGCTAGATAAACCTTCAAGATACAACATACACAAGTTTTATGACAACTTAAATAATTGTCTCTTTAGGTTTGAATCCATTACGCAATCTTCTCAGAATTTGCTTAGAAAGATTAGATGAAGTGTAACTGGACAAGCTTCTTTACCGACTCCCACAAATTTGAACACAAGGATTCAATGAAAGTCTGAGCATTAGACATATCAATGAAGTTGATATACTCAGAATTGAGATAGAGTACATACCAGAATGCATCTAACTCTAAAGATATTCTTAATGAGCTTCTTCTGAGCTGGTGTGATGAACTTTCAAACTTTGATCATCCCTACTGTTGCACCCCAAATTTGTCCTACCTTTACATAGTTTCTAGTGCCACTTTATCTTGAATGAATAAAATGGCACAATTGGCAAGAGACCGTGTGTAAGGAGTTGTGAGTGTGAGAGGTAGAGAGTTCGAATCCCACCTTCTTCAATTTTTGTTTTTCTTTTATTTTTATTCTAACTTTTCTATTTTCATAAAAAAAAAATAACAAAAATAGTTTTTTTTTATTATTTAATTATTATTTTCGTATTTTATTTAAATTATTTTTTAAAAAATATTATTTTTTCACTTTTTTTCATATTATTCATAAAAACATCCAAAAATTATAAAATTATAAATATTAGAAAAGATTTTATTCTTTTTATAGTATTTTTAATGTTTAGTAAATAAATAGGGTTTTAAGTTTGTTTTAATTTGTTTAAATTTTAGTTAGTTTTGACTAATTCTTTAAGTTGGGCTTTAAAGTGGGCATTAGGTTAGAGTTAACCCTAATTTGTTACCTATATAAACATGAGTTGTATTTGAGAAAAGGGGAGAAGGAGACAAAAGAAAAAACGGCGGTCGTTCTCACGATTTATCAGAAGCGGGGAGATTTTTGAAAAAACCTTCAAGGCTTCATCATCAAGATCAAAGATTCACCACCATCGTCCGATAGAAACTTCGAATCCGGCCGTTATTTCGTAAGAAATTTATCAAAATTGATTTATGATTTTGTTTTCATGTTTTTTTTCAGGGACACATTCAGCGGGATAGGAACCGCACATGCAACACGAAAGAGATGAGAGAAGCTTTGGAAAAATGGAGCGAAAAGCTCTTTGGAGCTTTAATGGCCGCCGCGTGGGACAAAGAGAATGAAGAAGATGAGAAACCTCTTATAATAACAAATGATTCGTTTCTCCCTCCCCTTTTAATTAGGTTCCTTTTCTTTTTTTCTTTATTTTTATTAATTATTAATTATTTTATTATTTTATTATTTTATGATTTAATAATAGTAATAATTAATATAACATGTTTCTTAATTAATCTTTTTCCTTTAATAAATCTAAAATAAAAACTCTGTTTTTCATTTAAAAAAAATTTATTTTTCTCATAATAAAATAAAAACTATGTTTTCATAATAAAAAATCTTTATTTTTTCTCATAATAAAAATTTAAACTCATTTTTTTTATAATAAAATTTAAGACTCTATTTTTCACAAAAAATTATGAACTCTTCTAAATTTAGATCTTAAAATAGCCATGAAATTAACACATTTGTTATTAGTAAAAATTCGAAATCCATTATTCTCTTTTAAATAAATAAATAAAAAGTTCCTAAAGTTCCCGTCCTTTTTCTTTTTCGTCTAAC
The DNA here is from genome assembly GCA_963859935.3 of Lathyrus sativus. Lineage (NCBI taxonomy): Eukaryota > Viridiplantae > Streptophyta > Magnoliopsida > Fabales > Fabaceae > Lathyrus > Lathyrus sativus. The sequence goes on from OZ012739.1 coordinate 363,277,679, forward strand.
ACTCCTTAATTTGTTTGTTTCAGCTTATTATTATTTTATTTGTTCGTCTTTGTCCCATGGATGTAATTTACGCGAGGCCATGGTCGCGGTTTATTTTTTATTTCGCATTTTTTGGGGATTTGTAATTTACGCGAGTGATCGTCGCGATGCTTTCTTTATCGCTTTCATTATTTTCCGTACTTTATTTCTGCCGTATAATAATTTGCTATATCTTGCATGATTTGCCGTTAAAATCCCCTCCGAAGGATTAGGTATAATAGTTTGACCGCCGAGTCAATAACCCTAATCTTTGACCATTTCAAAACCCTATTTGACTAGGTGTCCCGCCGTGGACAAGTTTACCCTTTTACCCTAGCATTAGGTTAAAGAGTCGCCGTACTCTGTTTAGGGTTTCCTGCCGTGGAATCCCTAATTTCAACCCTAATTTCAATTAACAAATTCAACCTAGAAATAGGAGTTTTAAGACTCCACGTAAGCGTATCCTTAAGAGACGTTTTCACCCCTTGAAACCTTGACCACAGTCAAGACGTTTCTAACCTCCCTTTCGAGGGGAACTACAATTACTCTGATTCCATTCCCGTCAGGATATGTAGGCACAAGATGCGACGTCTTGCCGAGTAAACTTAGGACTAACCCTTAGGTCTTTAGGTCACTCTATCCCTTAGCTCAATATATATTAAAACAGATGATAAAATATAAAAAAAGCATACAATAAACAAAAGGTTCCTGTAGAGTACTACAGAAGTTTAGGGTGCTAGTACCTTCCCTAAGCTTAACCAACCCCTTACCTAGATCTCTCCCCGCATTGTCTTTACGATACAAAATTAGGTTTTCCTCTTTTGACCTTTTCCTTCGGATAAATCAAAGAGCGGTTGTGAACTAAAGATGTGATTCAAATTAATTAATAATTTGATATCATATTCTAACCGCAACAGAAAATGGCGACTTCACTGGGGACGCTCCTAATTTTTAAGGGTTACCCCTATTTTGTTTATTGTATGATATTTTATTAATTATTTTTATATATCATTGTACCTTGTGGGGATACCTGTTATTGTGAGATAAGTCCTAACCCGGACTTGAGTGACCTTATTATAGGAAGGTGAGATATTCGACGAGGCTTGCTGGGAGTGAGTCCCGACCAAGTCGACTCGAGAATCACCGCTCAGTTGAGACCCTTTCGAAAATGGTTCGGTTGATCGAGTGCAGTCGTGAAAACTTTTACTATTTTCAATTGGAGTCTATGATACTGGGGACCGTAGTACCTTAACACCATCTTGGCCTTATATAGGACGTAGTGCGGGAACTAGGTGGGAGTAGTCCTACAATGGTTTCTATGCGATACTACACTGAAATGAGGTTCTCTTGAGGATATTATCGACCCCCGAGTCAGTCGAAAAGTTGATAATATCCGAAAGATGGATTGGTGACTTTGGGCACCGCTTTAGAACCTTGTTCTGCAGGTACAACTACCCCATAGTACATACCTTTTGGGAAGGGTAGACCTTAACTCCATTCATTGTTCCTCTAACCTAGGACTTTGTTGTTTGTGTGTATTTGTGCATGACATTCATAAAACATCATTCCTAGTTTCAAGGAATTCAACCGTCCTTTGCGAATTCAAAAGTCCTACATTTCAAAGTTTAAAACCGTTTCCAACTTTCCTAAAAAAGAAATGTTTGCAATCGACCGTTGAAATTTTTGAAACCATTACATGACATTAGAATCACATTTTTGCATTGCATTTTTCCCCCGGTTTCTCATTCTCGGTCCTCTCGTCTTCCAGTGTTTCTTTAAGTCGTCAAGCTGATTCCTCGACACAGATATCAGACCAGGGCTAACTATAGACATTAAGATGTCAGAGCAAGAGACATACAATGCAGAGATCCGAATGGAAATCGATGATTTAAAGTCAGACATGACTAAGCTCACTGAAATGCTTCAAATACTGATTGCCAGAGGACAGCCAGCTCAGACTCCTCAACGCCCAGTTATCAGACAAAACATGAAATGGAACAGAAGCCACTTTGATCCTATTCCCATGACTTACACCGAGCTATATCTTGACTTGGTTCGACGAGGACTGATCACCATAAAGGCTTCGCCGCCTCCTCCTAATCCCCCTCCGGTTGGGTTCAGGACCGATCTCCATTGTGCTTTTATGAGGGTGCCCCAGGCCACGACTTGGAACATTGTTTTACGCTGAGGGCTAGAGTGCGTGAATTGGTTAGAACCGGAATACTTGATTTTACATACGGTCATCCGAGTGTTCAGAAGGATCCCTTGCCAGTGCATCAGAAATGAAGTTTTATCACTAGGCCTTTTATTCCTTGTTGTTTGCATTTTCCTTATTTCGTATTAGTTTGTTTGCTTTCAAATTATGTTTGTACTTTTACATTAATGAAATGAGCATTGCGACTTTTGATTCAATTCATTTTGCCTACTATTTGCATCTTTATGCTTTATTTTTAAATATTTACTTTTTGTCCAAATTTTTGATATGCTAAGATTGGAGGGAGGATGACGAAAACGTTATACCCATAACTGCTGTCAGTATGCTTTCAATCAAACTTTGTTGACGATGTAAGGCATTGTTTCGATCCCCAAACACTGGAGAAATAAGGACGTTATCCCCTTGTTATCCCATTCGAGCTTAGAAGTTGGAGTTCCTTTCTTTACAAAAAAAAAAACCCGCAATTTTAACCTGGGGATGGGCAGTTCTCAGTTAACTCGGTTATGTGTTCATGCAATATACCTTTCATATAAAGGTCGCACTTACAATTTTCCTTCACACACAACAAACAAGTGTCGAAGATTATTTTTAAGTCAAAAACACCGATGATGGTTCACCGTAATCATTAAACCAGGCAGTCATGTTTCAAAAAAAAAATCAAAAGAAAAATCCCGCTAAGTCAAAACCTATGAAGGAGACTTAGGCAAAACTAGGGCATCCCGCTTACTGTAAAACAGTTCAGGCAAAATTTAGGGATAATACAAAGAGGAGTTTTAAATCTTTACCCTGAAAATCCTCAATGTCAAAATGACCAAATATCATAAGGAAGTAGTGGTTGCTTTTCATAGGTCCATTGACTTCTGAACCATCATTGCTACCATCAGTGCAATTCCTAACCTATAGGAACCTGAATGCATAATAGGAGTTAACTGAGCGTAGGACTGGAGATCATCATATAGATTGGGTGGGTATAAATAAATTTTGAGTATTTATCCTTTGTTTCATAAACCGTGAACCAGGCCACGTTACAACCCTCAAAAGACCTAATTGAAGCAAGGTTATTTTGAAAGTATACTACAACAAGGTTGTGTAACCTGACTCCAAAAGATCTTTGTGAATCATTTATTTTTGCAATACACTTTTGTTTTAAATTTTGAGCGTCTTGAACCACCGTGTTCTGACCAACGACTTATTTTTCATTTTTCAAAAATAATTTTGATTTCAAAGGTCGCATGAACTTTGCATTACCATATTTGTATGAATATTTTTGTTTGCAAAATGGCTTTCCTCTAAGGAATTTTCAAACAATGAGAAACTTGGTCAAGTGATCCTATCAGGGGCAAGTTCCGCTTACATCCTGTCTAAGAATCAGTTCAAGATTGGCTCAAGGCAAGATCTTCTCAGATTTGGTTTATCCATAAAATTTTCAAGACTCATACTGGGGCAAACCTTCCGAGGATACAGTAAAACAGTCCTATTCACGAATCAGATAAGCTGAAGCAATTATCAGTTTGTCTAATCTAGGGCAGTGTACTGGAAAAATCCCCAAGCAGCTCTTCATCCTTCCTACAAGGACTATCAACTTGATACACTTTAATAGAATGACAATGATGTATGGGTTGAGGAATCAGTCGTCCAGTTTTGTCATCTCACCAACAGAGTCGGGCCTTGTCATCGACATCTGCATTTGCATGTGATCATATATCATAGCATAATTCTTATACATGTGCATATCATGGGTGTTTTATCCCCATTTGCATTCTTCTTCCGAGGTCGTGTTTTACCCGCGTCTTACCTCGTGAACGAATTCCAATCTACTTAGCATCATGAGTGTTTTATCCCCATTCGCATTCTTCTCCCGAGGTTGTGTTTTACTCGCGTCTTACCTCGTAGACGAAGTCCAATTTACCTGGAATCATGGGTGTTTTATCCCCATTTGCATTCTTCTCCCGAGGTCGTGTTTTACTCGCGTCTTACCTCGTGGACGAAGTCCAATTTACCTGGCATCATGGGTGTTTTATCCCCATTTGCTTCTTCTCCCGAGGTCGTGTTTTACCTGCGTCTTACCTCGTGGACGAAGTCCAATTTACCTGGCATCATGGGTGCTTTATCCCCATTTGCATTTTTCTCCCTGAGGTCGTGTTTTATCCGCGTCTTACCTTGTGGACGAATTTATTTACTTGGCATCATGGGTGCTTTATCCCCATTTGCATTTTTCTCTCTGAGGTCGTGTTTTACCCGCGTATTACCTCGTGGACGAATTTATTTACTTGGCATCATGGGTGCTTTATCCCCATTTGTATTTTTCTCCCCGAGGTCGTGTTTTATCCGCGTCTTACCTTGTGGACGAATTTAGTTACTTGGCAGCATGGGTGTTTTATCCCCATTTGCATTTTTCTCCCCGAGGTCGTGTTTTATCCACGTCTTACCTTGTGGACAAAGTCCAGTTTACTTGGCACCCATCGACTATTTCGTGTCATGTCTATCTGACGTTCTTCCAGATACGACGTGTCTCCTTTTCGATGTTCTTCCGAAATGTTCTGATGTTTGTCTCTCCCTATATGTTTTCCGGTGAGTCCTGAAGATCCCGCTCGATCTCTTCAAGGAATGTCCCGAAAACTCTAGCGTCTGTCGTTTACCTGGTCCTGCCTCCGTGTGGATCCTATGTTACCTTGTCACCATCGCGTGTCTTCTTCCCCAGTGCAATTCTTCACTGCGTTGTCCCCTATGACGTCGTGTCGTCTGCATCCTTGCATTCATCATTCCATCATACGCATCATATTAGATTCATGGCATTGTCAGCATTATAGTTCGTGTTATTTTGTCCATATCATTGCATATCACTGCATCTAGGGGACAAATTTCCGGTTATCTGTATTTAAATTCCTTTCACCGCGATTTCTCGAGTCTCCGCTGCTCAAATCATCCGGTGAAGCTATTTAAATAGGGGCATCTGTTGCACCCCAAATTTGTCCTACCTTTACATAGTTTCTAATGCCACTTTATTTTGAATGAATAAAATGGCACAATTGGCAAGATATCGTGTGTAAGGAGTTGTGAGTGTGATAGGTCGAGAGTTCGAATCCCACCTTCTTCACTTTTTGTTTTTCTTTTATTTTTATTCTAACTTTTCTATTTTCATAAAAAAAAATAACAAAAATAGTTTTTTTTTATTATTTAATTATTATTTTCGTATTTTATTTAAATTATTTTTTAAAAAATATTATTTTTTCACTTTTTTTCATATTATTCATAAAAACATCCAAAAATTATAAAATTATAAATATTAGAAAATATTTTATTCTTTTTATAGTATTTTTAATGTTTAGTAAATAAATAGGGTTTTAAGTTTGTTTTAATTTGTTTAAATTTTAGTTAGTTTTGACTAATTCTTTGGGCTTTAAAGTGGGCATTAGGTTAGAGTTAACCCTAATTTGTTACCTATATAAACATGAGTTGCATTTGAGAAAAGGGGAGAAGGAGACAAAAGAAAAAACGGCGGCCGTTCTCACGATTTATCAGAAGCGGAGAGATTTTTGAAAAAAACTTCAAGGCTTCATCATCAAGATCAAAGATTCACCACCATCGTTCGATAGAAGCTTCAAACCCGACCGTTATTCCGTAAGAAATTTATCAAAATTGATTTATGGTTTTGTTTTCATGGTTTTTTTTTCAGGGACACATTCAGCGGGAGAGGAACCGCACATGCAACACGAAAGAGATGAGAGAAACTTTGGAAAAATGGAGCGAAAAGCTCTTTGGAGCTTTAATGGCCGCCGCGTGGGACAAAGAGAATGAAGAAGATGAGAAACCTCTTATAATGACAAATGATTTGTTTCCCCCTCCCCTTTTAATTAGGTTCCTTTTCTTTTTTTTCTTTATTTTTATTAATTATTAATTATTTCATTATTTTATTAGTTTATGATTTAATAATAGTAATAAATAATATAACATTTTTCTTAATTAATCTTTTTCTTTTAATAAATCTAAAATAAAAACTCTGTTTTTCATTAAAAAAAACTTTATTTTTTCTCATAATAAAATAAAAACTATATTTTCATAATAAAACTTTTTTATTTTTTCTCATAATAAAAATTTAAACTCATTTTTTTTATAATAAAATTTAAGACTCTATTTTTCACAAAAAGTTATGAACTCTTCTAAATTTAGATCTTAAAATAGCCATGAAATTAACACATTTGTTTTTAGTAAAAATTCGAAATCCATTATTCTCTTTTAAATAAATAAATAAAAAAAAGAAGTTCCTAACGTTCCCGTCCTTTTTCTTTTTCGTCTAACACTCCTTAATTTGTTTGTTTCAGCTTATTATTATTTTATTTGTTCGTCTTTGTCCCATGGATGTAATTTACGCGAGGCCATGGTCGCGGTTTATTTTTTATTTCGCATTTTTTGGGGATTTATAATTTACGTGAGTGATCGTCACGATGCTTTCTTTATCGCTTTCATTATTTTCCGTACTTTATTTCTGCCGTATAATAATTTGCTATATCTTGCATGATTTGCCGTTAAAATCCCCTCCGAAGGATTAGGTATAATATTTTGACCGCCGAGCCAATAACCCTAATCTTTGACCATTTCAAAACCCTATTTGACTAGGTGTCCCGCCGTGGACAAGTTTACCCTTTTACCCTAGCATTAGGTCAAAGAGTCGCCGTACTCTGTTAGGGTTTTCTGCCGTGGAATCCCTAATTTCAACCCTAATTTCAATTAACAAATTCAACCTACAAATAGGAGTTTTAAGACTCCACGTAAGCGTATCCTTAAGAGACGTTTACACCCCTTGAAACCTTGACCACAATCAAGACGTTTCTAACCTCCCTTTCGAGGGGAACTACAATTACTCTGATTCCATTCCCGTCAGGATATGTAGGCACAAGATGCGACGTCTTGCCGAGTAAACTTAGGACTAACCCTTAGGTCTTTAGGTCACTCTATCCCTTAGCTCAATATATATTAAAACAGATGATAAAATATAAAAAAAGCATACAATAAACAAAAGGTTCCTGTAGAGTACTACAGAAGTTTAGGGTGTTAGTACCTTCCCTAAGCTTAACCAACCACTTACCTAGATCTCTCCCCGCATTGTCTTTACGATGCAAAATTAGGTTTTCCTCTTTTGACCTTTTCCTTCGGATAAATCAAAGAGCGGTTGTGAACTAAAGATGCGATTCAAATTAATTAATAATTTGATATCATACTCTAACCGCAACACCTACATTATCAACTTCTATATTAATACCTTTCTCAAGGGTATTCTATAGACCTTCATCAAAACCCTTTATCAAGACTAATGAATTAATAATACATTTTGCTCTTCCATCATTTAAATTCACCGGAATCACCCTTTGAATATGGTAGAAAAAGCAATGTAATATTTTCCATGTGGCACTTGACTCCTTCTTAAAGGAAGGTCTTTAACATACATATTTTTCTCATTCGATCATTATATGCATCATTGTTAAGTGTTATGCACAAACCATACTCTGATACCATTTGAAGGTGAGAAAAATACGCAAGAAGGGGAGGGGGTTGAATTATGTTTTCCATTTTCTTTTGTTTGCATCTGATCAGAGTTTAGAATCTAGATTAGTGTTCATATTTTGATTATACGTTGCAGCGAATGTTAACAGAAGTAGATAAATAATAACATAACACACAGAGATTTATACTGGTTCCTCCCAAATGAGAGTAATCCAGTCCCCTTGCAGCATAAGAAATTTTCACTATAGTAAAAACATGATTACAAACGCTTACACACTTAAGCATAAGACTTTTCTTTGCTCAGACCCTCAGCCCAAGACTTCCTGCTTAAACCCGTTAGGTCCAAGACTTTTGCTCAGGTTCGACGAACCCAAGACTTCCTTGCTCAAGTCCCTCAGACTCAATACTTTTGTTCAGACCCTTGGTCCAAGACTTCCCTGCTCAAGTTCCACGAACCCAAGGCTTCCTTGCTTAAGTCCCTCATACTCAAGAATTCTGCTCATACCCTCAGTCCAAGACTTTCCTGCTCAAGTTCCACGAACCCAAGATTTCTACTCAAGCCCCTCAGGCCCAAGACTTCTTTTCTTAGACTCACAGTCCAAGACTTCCTTGCTTAAATCCCACAGATTCAAGACTTCTGCACAATCAACAATTGGTCAAGAATTTTAATGGTCTAACACATAGCAGAAGACTTACTTGGCTCAAGCTTATTATTAAGAGACTTTGCTGCTCAAGCACATAGTAAGAGACTTTATCTAAACTGCTAAACAACATGTTCAGCAGAATAGGGAACAAGGTGTACTTTATACAATTATCAGAGGTGCATGGTAATCACCTTAACAAAGACCTCTAAGCACTTACGATTTATAAGATATTCAATGTTTAAGAATTCTTAAGGCTTATTACAATTTACAAAATATAACAGAAAATCTGCATACTCGATTGTGTTGCTCATTGTATGATCTTGTTATTCTTCCATCCAGGCAGAAGTGTAGAACACTTCTATCCTTTTTAGCTTTCCTTCTAAATTTTCCCTTTTAATTTCTCCCTTGTTTGAAGACTTCAGTTTGAATATTCAATAGCTTATATAGCAGTTGCAGAAAATTAGCCGTTGGAAGAGATAACTTTAACAAGTATCTTTGTTTCTTCATAGTACAAGAGACGTTGAAGAGAGATACATCAAAAGATTTTGATCCATTGTGTAATATGTTTCACTATTGTGTCTTCCATGTAATCTTGTACTATATAGCCGTTGAGAATAGATATATGTAAAACATATTAACTCTTCTTGAACCTTATGAACTTAGACTTTATGCAACTTACTTTCTGTGGTATGGATAGCTTTACCTTTATCACAATAAAGTACAAATTAAAGGCACCCTCACTTTTTACATATCTAAACACAAAAGCCTCGTTGGCCGTTGCACATCTCATCGCCAGCAGGACACCATTATTGTACTCATCTGAAGACAAGATTCAAGTACAAGATTATTAGTTTTCTTTTCAATGCCGCACCACGGAAGATGGTATCCTATGTAGTCACATCTACCCCATAGTCCATAGACATTAACCTCAAACCTAACCCTAGACATTTGCAGTAGTGATTCCATGCGATTTCACGTTGATTATAATGTTGGTAGTTAATTTCAGATTGAATGACATAGATTACACAATAATAAAATACATTGAAGATGATCTCAACCGTTCATTTGAGATGTAAAAAAAATGCATGTAGTCAATTTCACAATCACACTGGATTATATCAAATGGTGGTCCATACTAAATTTATCCATGTTGAGAAATTATGTCACATGTACTTTCAATATCAATCAAAGTATATTTTGGAAAGTTCTCTCAAAAAATATGCTTTTAGATATGTACCCAACTTCGTTTTTATTCATACATGTGCAATAAGACAAAAGTAGATAGATATAACGTGACATGTAATAGGAAAAAAGCCATATGAATTGTAAGTTAAAATGCAAGAAAATTCAATGGTTACAATTCTAATATGGCATGCCAAACTAAGAAATGTTAACTGCTGAATGATGGTTAACAATACATTACAATCACATGTCTGTTTAACTGTTTAACTGTTAACAAGACAAACTAAAAAAACATTTTCTAACTAAATTGGAACAAATTCCTATGATTACAATATGATCTATATCAGAAGATCATGCTTCCTACCAATATGGAAGTGAGTGGAACTGTGAGATTGTCATCAAGATCTGTGCTGATAGGAAGGGACTCCACAATTGCCGTGATCACAGACACAACTAAGAAACCTATAACCATGTTCCAGCTTCCCTCCATGTATCCAAATGACGAAAAATACCACATATACCTGACAAACCACTGACTGTTAATAAGGAAATAGATTGCGGGTATGTTTGGTTTCACTTTATTCCGTGTTGTTAATGGCCGATAGCAGAATATGGCGGAAGGACAAAGATCCGCCTTATAAACACATGCCATTGCAGCCTATGACAGCGTCAATGGCGGGCATCCCACCACGCCATGGTCTGACCATGACCGCCATTTAACAACACTACTTTTGAATAAGGTCAAATTTGAAGCTTTTGTCTGTAAAATTGATTTTCGCTCATTAATGTATAGTTTGACTCACTTTTAAGTGAATGTGTTCAAACACAAATCACTTTTAATCAAAATTAATTTTCACGGATGCAGAACCAAATACACACATAGTAGGCTATCACGTGGAAGGGAAATTCGAAAGAAAGCAATAGAGGTTCACATATAGTTACCCAATAGAAGCCAAGAACCCAGCAGATGCCATTGCAATCGATCCAGCATAGGATTTGTTTTGGTTGTAAGGTATCTTTTTACCACCAAATCTCCTTCCAACGACGTCTGCCATACCTGAAATATTAAATTAACAACAACCATAAAATCATGTCCGTCTGGGGAATCACAAGATAAGGCTTTTGTACTCAATCGTTTATGTATTTTCACCCAACAGCTAAATAATTTGGAATATTTAACTTATGTCACAACTAAAAAAATGTGTAAAACATTGCCTAATTGCAGTCAATGGGACTAAAAGTAATTGGCTGAGAAGCATTATTACCATCTCCTGCACACAGATTACAAATTGCAGCAATGGAAACCGGGGAAGTTCTCCAGTATATTATGCATGCGAAAGTAATAGCTGCAGCATAATACAGTGGTCCTTTAAGAAGTTCCCTGGCGCGAAGAAAACGTGAGATGAGACCAAGTGAAGAATTAATGTCAAGACATGTAATCAATTATCAGTCAGTAGCAAGAATTGATACTATTATAGTTTCATGACTTTCATCACATGTTCAAATATTCTCACTGGCATTAATGTATTCATTTTCGCAACCTATAATCTCCAAATCTGCTCATTGATTTCACAGTGCCCTCATCTTTCCAAACTCCAAGTCCAATAGCAAGCATCCGAAGTATATTCACTCCCGGAATAAAAGCCGCGAAGTAAGGTCCCCATTCACTAGTACTGCAATAATACAAGAAAGGGCATTCAACAAAAAGACATTGTAAGAGAACTTTGAAAGGCTTGTAAATTTATAAACTACACAATTACCCGTATAGTGGCCAACAGAACATGAATACCAGCCCAATGGATATGTGCACAAGTTTCCTATTCAATTTCTAAACACAAGGAAAAGCTAATGAGCATTCTGCATACGTGAACAAGATATACACTTAGAAAAACAGAAAATCAGTAACTATATAATTGTAACATACAAAAAACAATGCACTAAGGGCCTGTTTGGATGGGCTTATTTGAGCTTATCTACTGCCATAAGTTTTGTGACACTGTTTGGGAGACTTAATCAAAGCGGCTTACGACATTTTTCATAAATGTTTTTGAACTTGTTTTTAAAAAATCTTCTTTAGATATCTAATGAAAATAACTTATAACGTATATAAAAACAATTTAAATTTATTTTATCTTTTGTTATAAAAATAGCTTATGCGAGCTTATGATAAGTGCTTATTTTGATAAGCACTTTTGCTATAAGCTGTAAATTGGTTCCACCAAACTCTCCGTCAATGACATAACCTAAACAACAAATTCAAATTACCAATTCCAACAACCCCATAAAAAAACACAAGCTTTCACAGTTCACCTCCATGTTGAGCTAAATCAAAACAACCCCTCATAACAGAAACAACAAAAGCAAACAATCAAAACCTACCTGATCAAAAAGTCCACGTTTTGCGGTTTCTTCCCACAATCTAAGAAAAGAGGTGGCAACAACACCGGAGATAGCAGTTGCAATGAAATCAGAGACAACAGGGTCATGGTGGAGCATGGTGGCAGACGGAAGTTTCCGGCGAGACGGAGAGCGTAATGAGAAAATGGGTTTGAGATTGAGTTTGAGTTTGGGGAGAAGAAAAGGAGAAGAATGGGAAATGGGTGGGAAGTGTGTGAGGTGAGGAGGAAGAGGGAGAGAAGAAAGACGGGTAGTTGGGTGAAGTGTGACAGTGTTAATCATGTTTGAATTGTTGAAATTTTGCAGAGAAGATAACTAACCCATTTCACTGCTCACTATTTTGTCAACGTTCATTGATTGATTATTACAATGAAATGAAAAAGGTTAATTTGTTTGTTTTGTGTTACTACTATTTCTATTAGGATTTGGTATTTAGGCACAAGTCTACAAAGTCTACATTCTGGTTTGGGAAATTCCAAATTCTCCAAATATTTTATGTGGAAAGACGTGTATTCTTGATTTTTTTTTTTAATTTTAAAATAAGATGTCATAAAGTTATAACAATATGAACCAAAATAAATCTTTTTTTCTACCTCTTAAGTTTAATTTGAAACCTCCATATATTTTAAAAATGATTAAATATGTTATAGGTCTTTATAAATATCTCAAAATCTAATTTTAGTCTTTAGAATATTTTTGTTTAAAAAATCGTTCTGTTAAAGTTTTTTATTTCTATTTTTCGTCTCTGTCGTCTATTTCACTTAAGAAAATTATACGTGGATGTTGATTTGAAATATTTTTTAATTAACTGGACAATTAGTGATTACCACGTGTGTAAATGGATTACAAGTCAGCAGATTGATCTTGTCACACCTTTGTGTAATTAGAATTGTAACTTAATTCCCTTTCGTCTTCATCCTCTTTCCATTCCCCCTTTTAATTTTATGACGTCTTTCTTCTTCTTCTTCGTTTGTGATCTAATTGCAGACAAAACTTTATCATCAAAGAAAGATTGATGTCATATTCGAGAACAAGTGCTACGAAATCCAAGAGCATTTCTTCGTCCTCGGTGAGATGTCGTCGAGGAAGAAATTGCGGTTGTGAAACTCGTATGGTTTCATACGTCTGCAAGAACGGTTGCAATAAAGGCAGACTTTTCTAGAGATGCCTATTTTTGCAGAGTGAAGAAACATGTGATTTATTTATATGGGATGAAGTTTGGCTGAAGAAGATGTTAATGGTGTTGAACAGGTAGAAAATTACAAGCTGAAGGAATTGGAGACGGTTGAACTGCTGAGGGAGTTGTACGAAGGTTCCAAGAAGAAGAATATGAAGCTGCAAGCAAAATTGAGATAAGAGGCATGTGCTGGAAAAATCAAGCTTTTCTGTTTTGTAGTTTCTTTTATGATAATGTATACCTAATAACGAAATGTAATAGTTGAAGTAAGGTTGTTTGATCAATGTAATGACTGTGTTTCAAATTGCTTCTAATGGAATTGTGTTTCCAAAATTTGGTACAATGTATTTGTGTTTGATCAATGTAATAAATGTGTTTCAACTTGTTTCTAATGTAATTGTGTTTGATGAATGTAATGAATCTCTTTCAAACTGTTTCTAATTGAATTGTGTTACATCAATGTAATGGAATTGTGTTTGATCACTATGATTAATGACTAAATTTTGGCATAGTGACTTCTAAAATTTGACATACTTTGCCTCAATTTTGGCATACTATAGCCAACAACATTGGCATATTAACAAACAATCTGACAGCAAACTGGCATGAAATAGATTCTTTAAAATAACATACCTAAAATGATCCAATACATGGTCTTAGATTGTAGTCTAAACAAAATGACAAGTCAATATGCTCATACATTACAGAATAACTCTAAAACATAGTAATTCAAAGTCTTCAAAATACACTTATGGATACAACTTAAAGTTTGCAAAAATAGAAGTCACTACTAAGAAATACAACATAAAATTCAAAGTCTTCAAATTCCATCCTCATTAAGTCAAGCCTTTTTAAACTTCGTCCCTACTTTTTCTACCCCTCTTGATTGGTTCTTTTGAGGTATCCTCTTCAGTGAGTATAATTGAATCTTCAAGGTGTCTTCCAGGCCCCTTGATGTCCTTTGTTTTTATAGTCATGAGTCCACCCATAAGATAAGACCTAATCCACTCAAACATAGTTATAATTGGTTTGTCCCTTTGAAGCACGATAGTTGCATTAAAGGATTCACTTAAATTATTCATCAACACACCACACTTAGAATACAAAGGAAATGCATGCTTACACCACTTTGTTTTTGGAATTGCCTCTAACCATTCATAAGCATCATTGCTGACCTTCTTAATTTTCTACATGTATTGTTCATGAGCCTCAAGATGTGTTGCCTTTTCTACAGCCATCATGAGATCCTTATATAGGGTACCACCTCCAAACCTCTTCTTAAAGTTATCATACAAATGTCTCACACAAAACCTATGTTCAAAATGTTGGGTATTGCTCCTTAAACACCTGCACAAGACCCTGAAAAAAATAGTAAATCAGTTCATTTTGCAAGCAATGAATATAACATCTAATAAACCAAATAGAACAAGAAGTTTACATTCCTTTTGTTGGTCAGATATGAAACACCACATTCTTTCACCAATGTCTTCAAGAAGTAGCTGCATAAACCAACTCCAAGTGTAATTTGACTCAGTTTCTACAAATCCAACTGCAATAGGTAAATACTGGTCATTGGGATCTCTTCCCACAACTATTAATAATACCCCATCATACATGTGTTTTAGATGACATCCATCTAGTCCAATAAATGGCCTACAACCATATTTCAAAGCTTTCTTTGTTCCATCAAAGGACATATAACACCTTTCAAACCTTGGTAATAAACTTGGACTTGGAGATTGAATGTTCATCTTGAAGGTATTTCACGGTGAGGCCCTTCTCATTCAGCCCCATATGACCATAACAGACTGTATTATTTGCTAGAGTCTCCCTCCACTATCCTTTTGGCAATCTGTCTTGCCTTAAATGCCCTACAACCAGACATTTTAGTAGCATACCTCACCCTAACATCTACAATTACATCATTCAACTTCTTTTTGTTATTGTTCTTCATCATATCAACAATTACTTTTGCAACCCAATCAGCTTTGACACTCTTGTTCAAAAATTGTCTTCCACACTTATGTTTAGCATATAAGGTTTTAATTCTAAATGTTGTTGATGTTAAGACTTTACTACACAACACAATGTAATTACATTGTGATTTTTCCTTGCAGACCACCCTACATCTCACTGTATCATTTTTCTCAAATATGACATCCCTCTCATTCAATACATTATGTTCCAAAATAGCACTCTTGAACTACTTTAATGAAGAAAATTCCATTCCCATATTGAACTTACATTCCTTTGTATTCCCACCTTCCTCATTGAACATATCAACATTTAGCCTATTATCACCACTGTCATCTTCAGCACCACTATCAAGCTCATCATTCATATACTCATCTTCAATTACATGTTCCTTACTCATCTCTGGTGTAATAAAAATTTGTTTCACTGCCTCACTAGAGCCTACAACATTTGCAGCAGGTATGTTTGTGGGCTGACCACCAAAAGCTTCATCAAAACCCTCATCGAAACCATTCATCCTTTCTTCTTCACTATCTTCAAAGTTGATATCATTCACTAACTCATCACTAGAATCCTAACCAGTACATGACTCAACATCATCTTCACATATTATCCCCTTATTCCTCTTTCTTGCATTCTCCATAAATGTTGCATTCCCTATAGTTAGTTTAGGCTCAGTGTATATTTCAACATCACCTTTACATTCTTGAACAAAGACAGCTAGCTCAAATGCATCACCATCATCCCTAAATGGTTTTAGATCAGTTTCTAAAGTACCATCACCATGTTTCCACTACATTCTAACATTATTGTATTCAAACCCAGAATCCTTTCCCTTAATTAAATCACACACCTCAAAAAAGGACTAACAATCACAATCTTGACCATTAAATGCGTAAACTTCCCCATCCTCATACTTTAACATTGAGTATTTTACAAAATATCCCTTTGTATAAAATACTACCTTAAAGACACTCATGTCTACATAATTGATGGAAAAGGATGGTCAACAATGGACCCACAAAACACACTTGTATGCAGAAAACCCTATTAACTAAATACATTGCAAGTAAAAGACAAGCCCTAGACCAAAACTCAATAAAAAAGAATGTAAAGTTAAAACATGTGGACCTACCTATGTAGTTTCAATGTCGAGGGACCACAACTATGAAAATACACAATGTGTTACTGCTACTATGTTGAACAAACTATAAGAAATTAGCATTAGCTTGAATAAGAAAGGGAAACTTTTTTGAGAAAGGACCTCTACTTGAACACGAAAAAGTGAAAGTTTAATTTATGGTTTTCAAATTTACCTATTTATTTAGCATACCATAAATATGTGGCATCTTCTTAATCAACAACACATATTTTTAAAATTAAAAAAAAATTTCCAAATCAGCGTCCACATAGGATTCTGTTAAGTGGAATAGACGACAAAGACTAAAAATATAGACGAAAAACTTAATGAGAACGATTCTTTGAATGAAAAAGTTCTAGGGGCTAAAACTAGATTTTGAGATATTTACAGGGACTAAAAACATATTTAATCCTTTTTAAAATGGTAAAAATACTCTTGTCAAAGTTTAACTAAAAATAGTGAACGAAAAATTCAGTAATGCAATTAAAAAGTCGATATATTTTGTAATTTTCTGATTCATTTGAAAAATCTAATAGTTCAACTTGATAGCAAGAAAAAAAGAATTAATACTACCAAGTTTTTCAAAAAAATTCAGTATAAACTCATATTTTTGAAAAATATGGTATTGTATTTTAAAAATTATGATAAAAATTCATACTTTTTTGAAAAATTCGGTAGTGTATGTTAAATATAATGTAATTCAAATTCAAGTATGTTGCATTTAAGTTTCATTTCAGTTTCATTTAGCATGGTTGAGCTTATATATAAATTGAAACTAGCAAGATTTATAATTTGATAATTTAAGTTGAAAAGTTAGTTTCAGGTTTTCTTCTCTTTCTCTCTGTAATTGTTCATCATCATCTTCCTCTTGGAGGCGTAAGGAGCTCACTGTAGCGTGAGGTTTGGAGAGGAAGTTGAGTTGTTATTTGATGAGGAATCTGGCATGAACAGTGTTATTTGATGAGAGTTTTTTGAGGGAGTAAAACATGAAAGAGAAGGATGAATGCAGTGAAGAGATATGGTTGTTTGTAGTGGTTAGGATGGTGGACGGAAGTAGGAGATATGGCAGAGTGTTGGTGGTACACGATGGTTGAGATGGTGAGCAAGGTTTTAGTTGGTGTGTTTTTTGAAGTTTGAAGGAGGGTGTAGGTTTTATGAAGAATTGAAAAATGGAGGAGTTGGTTTCATCTTTGTGTATGTATGGTAGTTAGTGAGAGATGGATAAGAAGATTATAAGGCGAAAAAGTGATAGTAAAAAAAAGAAAAAAGAAAGAAGGAGAGAACGTGATCTCAGATGATGGTTCAACTTCTCCATGTAAAGGGGGTGTTTGGCTTCTGGGATGAAAGGAAAATCATTTTTCTTTTTTCTCCTCCCCTTTCCCCTTTTTTCCGTTTTTGTTTTTTTTATGAGAGAGAGATAGAGGTTTTAACGTTTTAGAATGAAGGGCCCCCTTGTGTGTACCCTTCACGTGAATCATCCCAAGGATCAGGTGCCATCTTTCTGTCTTATTTTTTTTTTTTACAAAATAAAAACAAGAGCCCCCAATTGGATGCCACGTGTCCATTTATATGAATGGATCCCTAGGCTACACGTTGTTTCTCCACCCTTATTATCTCTTGTTTCTATTTTTTTTATTTATCTATTTAATATGAAAATAAGAGAATTCAAGTGAATTGATGAATATTAATTGGGACCTTTGATAACTTCAATCTAATTGCTAGAAGTTGATGTGGAGTAACAACTAGAACTTTCGCAATTAAATGCATTCTCAAAATTACCCTTGGATATTCTTAGAATTAAAAATGATTTTTTAAAGATTAAAATGAAATGAAATATTTTTTAATAAAGTGAATAAAAATCAAATGATTATTTAGTTGTCTCTATTTATTTTTAATTGATATTTTGAAGAGAAAAAAAACAAAAAAAAAGGAATCAAAATGAATTAAAAACATGCATGAAAATGTGCGAAAAAATAAAATGAACGCATTGAAATGATATGTGAAATAAAGTTATGGAAAACAGACAAATAAAGATCAGATTTTGCAATAAAAATGCTCAGTTGAAAAGACCCATGCTGATCAAAATACGACTGCAAATGGGATCAAAAAAAATAAAACGAGCATGCCAGGTTGAACTACGCAAATCGTAGATCAACAAAACTGACACATGCAAGCCCGATCTTAAAATTTTTCTCTAGCTAAGTTTACTCCCATTTGAGAATCGATTCAATTGGGTTTTCTATAAATCCAAAATTTTATTATAAGCAAATCAAAGTAAAGTTGGATGCATGAAAGTTTGAAATTCTCGGACAAAATTACGGTATGACAACTACCCCTATTTAATTACCTTGAACCTGAAGGTATGGATGACAACGGTCTTCATGCATTCATGGTGGAAGATAATTAAATAAATAAAAGATCCCAAATTTTGTCCTTTAAAATGCAGAGATCCCAAATTCATTATGGAACATCATCATCAAAGGTTTTATGGAAAATGATTCATTATGGACTGACATCATCAAATGGTTGATGGAAAATGATTAACTATGGAACATCATCAGGGTTGATGGAAAAAGGTTCATTAGGTAATGTCATCATCAAAGGGTTAATGGAAAAAGGTTCATTAGGTAATGTCATCACCAAAGGGTTGATGGAAAAAGGTTCATTAGGTAATGTCATCATCAAAGGGTTGATGGAAAATGATTAATTATGGAACATAATCAATAAAAGGTCGATGGAAAAGGGTTCATTGGGGATACAACGAGAATATGATACCAATACATGTGATTAGAAAATCTTTATAAGTCAGTTTACACAACCTTGTTGTAGTATATTTCAGAATAAACTTTGCTTCAATTAAGTCTTTTGAGGATTATACTATGGTCTGATTCATGGTTTTCAAAATAAAAGGATATAAGGCTCAAAATTTATTTTAACCCACCCCTTCATAACTCATTTTTGTCTATCACTATTTTTCTTCCAAGCAAGCATTCTCTTTCTCTTTTTTTCTTTTACACATCATATTCACAAAACAAATGTTTCTCTTAAAAAAAAATTTTCAATGCTTGCTCGGTTTTTCAAGAGTTGTGGCAACCTACCGAATTTCATTTTCGTTCTCCCCAACTTATCTTTTACTCAACCCTCAAGTGAATGCTCTTGACTTTTTACGGCAAAAAGAATAATTAACATAAAATTCCAGGGTTTCAAGAAAAAATATTTTGAAATCTAGCATTATTTCAAGCTGAGATTCAACTGTTTAAGCTCAAGGGGATTCACAAATACTCTCTGCTCACGGGCAAGTTGTATTTGGAACTGGTTGTGCTCGAAAGAAAATAAGCACCTTGATCATTCCTAATTGCTTCCATAAATTCACAATAATAAAAGACAAAGCATGAATCAAATGAATCAACACAGTTTATTAGAATCCAACATTTAGTGTACAATTGAGGTTTCCTCACAATTTGTGATTCTAAGTCCTAGGTGAATCATTCATTCAACAATGTTGCCAAAAGAACAATATTCAATTACGACAAGAGTAAAGTTCTTAATGCATTCTAAAATTCTAACCGAAAGTAACCATGTACCTTAGCATTATTTGCTTGTTTATTTTTATCATTTCCATCCAAGCTCGGAAGCACCTTCATTGGATACTTCTTTTTAGAGAGCAACCAATCTAGAAGGTTTGACAACTCAACAACCAGAAAAATATTAAAAAAGAAACTTAAACCAAACAAAATAATTTAAACATAAAAATTAAACATTACTTCAAATAAAAAAAATGTGTGTGGAAAAAAAAAAACACCCCAAAATAGTATATAACCAAAATAACAAAATATCTGAGAATACAAAATAATAAACCATACAGTAAAAAAAACTAGTCCTCATCATTGGACTCAGTCCCCTCTACACTACCAGATTCAGAACCAGAGCCATCCTCATCATCATCATCAACATCATCAGCGCCACCAGAACCAAAAACACCCACCCCCTCTCGGAAAACAGGCCTGTCCACAGGCCAGCTCACGTTTTGCAAAAACTGCTCACGTGTCATCATACTTCGCTCTACAGAAGGGTCGCGGCACTACAACTGGAGTACCTGTATGGAATCATGAATGTCAATCATGGCGTGCTGAGTAAACGCCATCCAATCATAATTATAGTTGCAGACAGCCTGCTGAAATGGATCGAATCCCTGAGAAAAAGCACCACCAGGACCATCAGTAGTCCTGGTATCACCGACAGCTGCACTTGCATGAATGTTCTTCGGCCTACAGTACTTGTCCACACAACGATCATCGATCGCGGATGGAATCGTCACTTTCCTGCGGGAGGGTAACTTCACCCTCGACTGAACACACAAGGCCATGATGAGACATGGGAAAGCAAGGGGGCGACTAATTCGCGCCCCCGCTTTCAGCCCACTTTCAACCACAGACTTCAGTTCATCAGAAATGATTCTCACCACGTCGATCTGCATATTTGTCAAGATATAATGGATCAAGTGTGCCACTGGAATCAGCACGGTAGAAGTGTGTGACTTTGGCTTGATGTTGGTCAAGATCAGCAACAAGATCAACTGAGCTAGGGGTATCATATCCTCACGGTGGTACCTCATTGGAACCCCAGATGGGTTCAGCTCCACAGTCTTTCCACCCAACAATAGGGCCTCAGAAATAGCATTGATATTCCTATGGAGCCTCAAATCTCTGTGATAAGCATCAATCTCATCAGCTCCCAAATTTAGCGGTCCTCCGAGCACCCTATTTATAGCATCACGATCAAATACAACCTGATGTCCTGACACCTTTGTAGTCCAGGTGAAAGGTTCGTCATCGTCCGGAAGTGCGTTTGTGTAGAACTCACGCATGATCTCGATATTGTAGCTATCTGGTGGAGTGATCAATGTACACCCATTTCTTGTTGTTGATCAATCCTGCAAATGTCCTATACTCGCCTTGTGGATTGATTAGGAACCTCTTCTCTGGAAAAAAATTTCTTTTTTCTAAAGCCACATAGCGCGCGGCTTATTTGGGACCAACGAATCTCTCGGTGTCATACTGAACCAGTGGAGGATGGGAAGTGCTTTCGACCTTTCTTTTTTTTGCAACCTCAGACCTGGATGCCATCTGCACAAATCACATAAGAGAAACAACAAAAATTTGCAAACAGATTAGCAATCAGCATAAAAAAACATTTATGTCATGTTCGCTGAGAGCTTCGCTTAACGAAGAACCAGCGAATACTCGCTACAGGTTCGCATAGCGAAGTTCCAGCGAATTTTCGCCCCAGATTCGCCTAGCGAAGGCTGCGGGTTTTGATTTTTCTCCACTGTTATCCAACCAAAATCAGAGATTCCAAACGCTTACCACCACCAATCAAGAAACAACAATATTTGGCATGTTAAGAATCATTCTAGACGCACATGCAACCCTAATTTTTTCAAATCCCCAATTTCCCAACTACAACCCAAATGATCCAAACTTCTGAAAATTAAAGCATTGAAAACAAAAAGAAATGGAAACCGAGACAAACCTGATTGCAGAGGGTGATAGAGATTGAGACATAAATGTTAAGGCTTGCACAGAGAGAAACTTTCAAGTTTGAGTGATGTGAGAGTGAAATGTGATTATGTGAGAGTGGGAAGAGTAACCCTAAGTTTTCAGACTAAAGCAAAACAAACTGAAACGGTTATGGGACCAAATAGGTGGCCCACTGAATTAAAATAATTCCCCTGTTTCGCTCAGCTCGCCTAGCGAATAGCTAGCGAACATGCTCGCTACTGTCTTCGCCTAGCGAAGGAGCTGGCGAACATGACAGGTTTTGGTTTTTAAAAACAACACTACACAGCAAAATTCAGCAAGGGTCCACCATTATAGGTACCAAATCCATACAACAAAAAAGCTATAAATACTTACAATGTTGGGGTGCCTCCCAACAAGCGCTTTGTTTAACATCGTTGGAGCTCAACGGTCAAACGTGATCACTGATCACCGAAATGCACGGAAGTGGTGTCCCGCTCGAAATTACCACCCAAGTATACTTTCAACCATTGGTCATTTACCGTCCAAGTCTCTTTGGTCTTGATATTTTCAATGATAATAGCCCTGTAACTTAAAATCTCGCGAATCTGAAACGGACCCGACCACTTGGATTTCAATTTTTCGGGAAATAATCTTAACCTTGAATTGAATAGTAACACCATCTGCCCCACTTCAAATGTCTTAGTCACAAGATTTTTGTCATGATACATCTTCACGCGGTCCTTGTAAATCTTGTTTGAATCATACGCTTGAAGGCGGATTTCGTCTAACTCATGAAGTTGGCATTTCCTTTTTTCACCACTCAAGTGTTGATTAAAATTCAGCAACTTCAAAGCCCAAAGCCTTGTGTTCCAACTCCACTGGAAGATGACAATTTTTCCCATAAACCATTTTGAAAGGCGTGAGACCAATCAGAGCTTTGAAAGCGGTCTGATAGACCCACAATGCATCATCTAGCTTGCTCGCCCAATCTTTTTGTGAGGTAGACACAGTTTTTTCAAAACAAATTTAATCTCTCGGTTTGATACCTCCACTTGTCCGTTAGCTTGCAGATGGTATGGTGTTGTAACTTTGTGTCGCACACCATACTGCCCTAAAGCTTTGGCTAACTGAGTGTTACAAAAGTGTGAACCACTGTCACTTATTAACACTCTCGGAGTACCGAAACGAGAAAAAATGTTCTTTTTCAAAACATTTATTACGATTTTCCCGTCTGCCTTAGCACTAGCTATGGCTTCCACCCATTTGGAGACGTAGTCCACCGCAACAAGAATGTTTTCATTTCCAAATGATGGTGGAAATGGACCAATAAAATCAATGCCTCAACAATCGAAAACTTCGACTTCTATCATGTTTTGCAGTGGCATTTCATTTTGTTGCGTTATTCCACCGATCCTCTGACATTTGTCTCAACTTTTTGTGTACGCGTACGCATCTTTGAACAAGGACGACCAATAAAATCCCGATTGAAGGATTTTAGCAGCCGTTCTCGTATTGTTAAAATGACCTCCATACGGAGAGTTGTGACAATGCCATATGATATCTTTGGCTTCCTCTTCTGAAACATATCTTCGCAAAATGTTATCGACGCCAAGTTTAAAAAGATGTGGTTCGTCCCAAACAAAATACTTGGCATCAGACAAAATTTTTTCTTTTGGTGACTAGTTAGACCTTCGGGTATCAATCCGGTGGCTTTGTGGTTAGCCATATCGGCGAACCAAGGTCTAACTGTTACCATATACACTTTTTCATCGGGGAACTCCTCCCTCACCTCTTTCTCATGTTTTGTGACTTCATCATTCAAAAGTGGGGACGAGTGATCTGCTACCAAATTCTCGGGTCCCTTTTTATCACGAATTTCAAGATCAAATTCTTGCAGTAAATGAATCCAACGAATTAACCGTTGCTTGGAATCCGGTTTGGTAAGCAGATACTTGATCACCGCATGATCGGTGTAAACAACAACTTTGGATCCAATCAAATAAGACCTAAACTTTTCTAATGCATACACTATAGCAAGAAATTCTTTTTTCATTGTCACATAATTGATTTGAGCTTTGTTAAGAACCTTTCTTGCATAATGTATCGCATGGAAAATTTTAGTCTTCCTTTGGCCTAAAACTGCACCAACCGCATAATCGCTCGCATCGCACATTAGTTCAAAATCACTTTTCCAGTTCGATGCGACAACTATGGGTGCAATTACGAGGCTTTGTTTCAAAGAATCAAAAGTTGTCATGCAAGAATCATAAAAAAGAAAAGACTTATCTTTGTTGAACAGGTTGCTCAATGGCTTTGCTATCTTCGTGAAGTCTTTGATGAATCTTCGATAAAATCCCGCATGACCTAGAAAGCTTCAAATTCCTTTTACATTCAGAGGTGGCAGTAGCTTTTCAATCAATTCCACTTTAGCTTTATCAACTTCAAGTTCCTTTGAAGAAACCTTGTGACCGAGCACAATGCCTTCCGTGACCATGAAGTTGCACTTCTCCCAATTAAGCACTAGATTGGTATCCACACACCTCTCCAAGAAAACATCAAGATTTTTTAAACAAAGGTCAAATGACGGCCCAAAAATCAGAAATCATCCATAAACACCTCGATCGTCTTCTCAATCAAGTCCGAGAATATCACTTGCATACACCGTTGAAAAGTCGCCGGTGTATTACACAAACCAAACGGCATCCTCCGATAAGCAAAGATTCCGAAAGGACAAGTGAAAGCTATTTTTCGTGATCTTCCGGGTTGACAATAATTTGGTTGTACCCAGAATATTCATCCAAAAAGCAATAATACTCTTGACTGGAGAGCCTCTCGAGCATTTGATCCATGAACGGAAGAGGAAAATGATATTTTCTTGTAGCTTGATTTAGCCTACGGTAATCAATGTACATTCTCCATCCCGTTACGATTTTTATTGGAATCAACTCATTCTTTTCATTGCGGACAACTACCATTCCACCCTTCTTCGGCACCACTTGAACTGGACTCACCCATGGACTATCAGAAATAGGATAAATCATGCCGGCATCCAACATTTTCACAATCTCTTTCCTCACTACTTCTTTCATAGTAGGATTAAATCTTCTTTGCGGTTGAGCTACCGACTTGAAATATTCCTCTATAAAGATACCACTACTAGAAATAATGTATTTAGCCTCGGCCTTTTTTCGACGCTATAAGGAAAAAAAACCAAGGCTACTAAACAATTAGCCTTGGTGTCGGGGGAAGTCTAAAACAATCGAAGCTAATATTTAGCTTCGGCCAAAATGTGCCGTGTCTAATTTAGCCTCGGTTTAACCGAGTCTAAATCGAGGCTACCACTTAAAAGTCAAGATAAAGAAGTCAACAAAAAAAAGCCTAGGTCTGGCCGAGGCTAAAGTCAAACTTCATAAGTCAACAAAATATTTAGCCATGGGCCTGGTCGAGGCTTAAAAAAATGTTTAGCCTCAGATACTTCAAGGCTAAGGCCATCAATAAAATATTTAGTCTCGACTTGGCCGAGGCTAAAGTCAAACACCAGAAGTCAACAAGATAATTAACTTCAGCCTAACTGAGGCTAAATTCAAATTATAGAAGTCAACAAAATTAAATAGCCTGAACCCTGTTGATTCTTGGTAATTTTAATAGTCCTACACAAATAAAATGATGTAACTAGATAACCAGGGCTCATACCATAATAAAACTTACTATAGTTTCATTGTCAACATCTTTAACAGAACACAATATAAGTGTTCCAACAACTGCATCGACCGAAGCGTCACTTAATGGTATAACCTCCCCAACCTAAATAGAACAAAATTTAAAGATCAATTAACACAAATCAAGTAATAATCACTTAGACCACAAATTCTCTATACCATGGTTCCTCAAAATCCTCATTCTAAAGAAAGGATTATAATTTATATAGCTTAAAAACCAGTGAGAATAAGAAACATTACATACAACATGTATAAATTCAAAATTTGAGAGTGGGAATCCAGCCGATGTAGCAGAAGACCGAGCATACTTCTCCATCTCTGGATTAGGATCAATGCCAACAACATGCACATTTGAATCACTTGCATAATAACTGAGGTTAGGACCAGTTCCAATGCCAATCTCCAAGATTTTGTTAGCCTTCTTCTCCTTCAAGATACTGAAGATTTGAGACTTGTACCGAGCAACCTTACATAAAAACATAGCAAACCTCACTTCAATGCAATGATGAGAAAAAGCACAAAACCACCCAAAAAGAGAGTTCAGAGAACAAAAACAAAAAGTGAATAAGTCTAGTCCTTTAAATTTTAAAGGTCGAATAATTAACGTATGCTTGGTAATTCATCCAACCAACAAGCTACAAAGTGTAGTTTCTCATCGAACGTGCGTACATATGCTTGCAAACGCAAAAACAAACAGGCCATATGTTCTTGAAAATAACGAAAATTTGAAACAAAATCCACCCCATATGGATGAAAAGAATGAAGAACAAACCTCAGCTTCATAAAATTTAGTAAATGAATTCAGAACCTAAGCAAATAACTTTTGATACCAATCAGGTTTAGGAGGGTGAAACTTGTTAACCAAAGCCTACAAGAAAAGAAAGCATTTCCAGTGTCAGCAAAACTCAACTTGTGTTCATTCAATCAACACTGATAAATAAAAAACTTTGAAATATATTTTACTGTTACAAATAAAAAGAATTACTGTGTACTCAGAATCTGAATTTGTGGTTGTGGCAAATTGTGTGGTTGCTGTGAGTGTTGAGTTTGTTTAGGGAAACCAGCACCATTATAGTACATTACACACCTTTCATTCCTGGTGCACAAACTTTGTTAACAGTAGTGCAGACTGCAGATTTGGATAGTCCAGCTCCAAGAGCATCTCCAAGAGACTTTCTATAATAGACAATACATGTTATTGAACTTCAACTCAAATCTAGATTTTTGTTTTTTTATATAGCTAATACTTAATATCATGTCTATAACTTAGAAATTAAGCAACAAAATTTCAAACATTCACATAAAACATATGGGGCCATGTCGCCATGGTGTGCCAGTGTCATCGACTGCAGGTGGCAGAAAGCAAAAGATCCACCATTATAAACGACCATATCCGCCGTAAAACACAGAACCACCATCTTTCACAAAATTGCCATCAGATTAAAACCTTCACATGATGACAAGGGATAAAACTCACCGAGTCTAATCCGAGAAGTTTCTGATTTGTAAGAGCCACAACCTAGAGAGAAAAATCAAGGAATTAACATTCACGACATCATAATTTGACAAAAACTACTACGATTAAAAGTTTAGCATGAAATCCTACCGCGAAGGCTTCATTAATTTCATAGAAATCAATTTGTGAAATCTCCAACCATGCTTTGGGGATGGCAATGGCTGGAGCTGTTGTAAATAACTCTGGTTCCTGTACAGATCACATGATACAAACATAAAGTAATACTACCAATAGATACAACGCTACAAATAATGTGAATACTAATATCGTTCCTGTACATATTTAAATGTTTTATGTACCTGAGCAGCATCAGCATATCCAATAATTTTTGCAATGACCTGAAGACCAAGCTTTAATTCCTTCTCTCCATTCACCAAAACTAACACACCAGCACCATCACTGTCATTGATAATAGTTTCACTTTCATAAGAAACCATGGCTCATACCATAATAAAACTTACTAGAACATATATCAGATAATAGCATTTAAGCATATAAACTAATGGAAACTCGAGATTCAGCACTATGAATACAATAAATTGATAAGTTGTGAATATAACTGACTTCATGCTTCAAACAGTAATCCCATAAAACCACTCGTGGCTTAAGGATATAGGCAAAAACTTGTCTTCTAGATGGTATTCTCTAATTTCTGTGTTTCTTAGAAGTGATAGCAGCAGCTTAACATCAAACTATGTGATTGATCATTCAATCAAACTGATAAATTACTCTAAATTGATACTGAAATAGTTTATGATCTCCCTCTTTCCCAACTAAATCACTTACTCTCAATAAGTCCAGATTAAACTACTCCAGTAAATCATGTTAAAGACCATGTAATTTATTACATTCTTTTTTTGGCAAGAGCATCCAAATACAAACAGTTAAGCATAATACGACACATAGGAAAAAAATTAAGGTTGTTAAGAAAATTTGACAATATATCAACCTTACGCTAGAAGCATTGCCAGCAGTAACATAGGCTCCAGTCTCCTTGAAGCTTGGTCGAAGTTTGCGTAACTTGGCAGCATCAAATTAGGATGGCAAAAGAAAAAAAATATATAACAATATATTGTATAAATTCTACCACAATTAAAAAAATGATTATAATAAGTTAATTAATTAGCAAATAGAAGTACCATAGATGTAAAATTTCAATTTCCCCTTAGATAGACCAATCATACACCAGCAAAGTGCTATTCTTCCACTAGTTCCCATTTTCAATTTGCACTGCTTGCTGCAATATTCCACACAAAAAAATTTAACAGTAAAGCTTAAAGTAAAGTATATTCTTTGGATTTTAAAAACAACAAATCATATAGAATTTGAATTCATCATTCAATGAATTTGTTATCGAACCTGAAAGCATGACAGGGTGTACTGCACATCACTCGCTGAAATTTGGTGGTGGAGAACAACTCTCAACCTGTATTATGTAATAGGCAGACACTCTCATTAGCCTCTTTCTTTGTAATAGGCAGACACTCTTATGAAATCTTGACAAGACACACTGAAACTAGATATGACGTGAATATCACTGGACACATCTTTGTTCTAAGGTGTTGCTGCTATAGAAGTTATATATGATTTTGTTGGCACTTATCACTATTGGCCTAGTATATTGGGACATAATAAACTAATCAATAACATCTTAAGACCATGGAAAATTTGATCAAAAGACAAACAAGTTACAATATACTTACCACATTGGTCTCCACAGAACTGGGATTAATTCTGATCCCTTTAATTTCATTCAATCCATATGAAATGAGGGGAACAAACTATAAGAATCAGAAAAGTAAGATTGAACAGAAAAAAAAAAGAAAAAGGATTTTGATTCCTTAAAAACGGATAGTTTCTCGTGCAGACTTGTCGTACCTCGAAAAATACGATCCTCGCGATGGACGCGGAAAATACGTTCGAAACAGAGTCGTCACCGAACTTTATTCATTCCAAGGATGGAATAGGAAAATATCGATAAAACCTTAAAAGGGATAAGAACATGGTTATCGCAACCAATATTCTAGGTTCGAGAGTCGGTTACGCAGAGGGAAGGTATTAGCACCCTCTACGTCCGTTGTACTCAACGGGAACCTCTTGATTCGATTCGAGAGTAAAGTTAGCTAGCTTGTTAGTTTTCTTCTAAGGTTTCTCCTATAGGGGGAATGAGTGTTTTTAAGATAGGGTGCTCGCCAAGGATTGGGGCCCTTGTGCCTACGTATCTTCACTTGTAAGAAGTGGAAAATCAGAGCATTCGTAGTTCGTGGGACTACGGGAAAAAGAGGGGATTGTGCTCGCCATGATCATCGCAATCTTGTGCCTACGTATTCTCATTGGGGAATGAGAAATCAGAGCAGCCGTTGTTCGGCCTACGGTTTGCTAAAAGGTTTGTGTTTGGAATGAACGAGAGTTTAGGTCGCATTCTAACTGCTAAACATTGGCTTGTCTGCTCGCTAGGGGAGGCTGAAGCACGAGTTTGTTATGCGCGGAAGAAGGGACTAAACAATGTTTTTGGTAAAATGTGTATTTGAGTCGAACGAGAGTTTAGGTCGCATTCTAACTGCTAAACAATGGCTTGTCTGCTTGCTAGGGGAGGCTGAAGCACGAGTTTGTTATGCGCGAAAGAATGGGCTAAATGATGTTCTTGGTAAAGTATTTAGGTTGGAGATTGCACGTGGGCGAGGAAAGAGTTGGAATGGTTGGATATTTTAAGAGAGAATGACGACTACTCGATAAACGAGACGTCAGCCTCGCAATCAATTAATCGGGATATTATTGGAATGCTAGATCCCAACAACACCTTTTTCATTCAAACAATTACGGAATATGTTTGAGAAAATTTCAATCGCACGAGGGCGAGAGAAGAGAGTTGGATTGAATATTTTAAGGGAGAATGACGACTACTCGATAAACGAGACGTCAGTCTCACAATCAATTAATCGGGATATTATTGGAATGCTAGATCCCAACAACACCTTTTTCATTCGAATAATTATGAAATTGTGTTTGAATGGACAATGTCGATATTTGTCCAAATAGTTAGGGCATGTGTTTTATAGACGAAAGGTTGAGTAATCCACAACCTAAAGCGTACGCCCCAAGAGTGATTACTCAAGAATTCAAGGAATGCGAGACTCCAAGAACTCCATTCTTTCGTAATTTTAATTAAGAAAATAATTTGAATTTGGCGCATGGTTTAGAAACATACTAGGGTTTAGACTCGATCGCACGGAGGCGAGGAACGAGGTTAGATGGGTTGAAAATTTAGGAGGAATGACGACTATTCAATAAACGAGACGTCGGCCTCGTAACCAATTAGTCGGGATATCGTTGGAATGCTATATCTCAACGACATCTTTTTCATCCCATTAATTATGAAATAGTGTTTGTTGGACAGTAAGTACTTGTCCAAATAATTAAAGGAGGTATTTTAGAAACGAAAGTTCGAACGACACACCATTCAAGGCGTACGCCTCAATAGTAGTCACTCTCGAATTCGAGGAATGCGCGACTCCAAGAACTCGATTTTTTCGTGATTTAATTATGAAAACAATTTGAAAATATTAGCGTACTCGGACTAGACGCGCTAGGTATTCTAGAAAATAAGATCGGAAGGATCACAACTCGAGGTGTGCACCTTGAGAGCGGTCGTTTAAAAATTCAAGGAAGGCGAGATCCAAGAATTTAATTATTTTGAAATTTGATTAAGAAAAATAGTTTAATTTAATAAAAAAAATAGCTTTAATTTTCATATAAAATAAATTAATCAATTGCTTATAAAAAAGATTTTAAGAAAAGCCAATTATAATTAATTGTCTTGAAAAAAAGTTTAATATCCTAAAAAAGATTTTAACTTAATTAATGAAATATAATTTTCTAATATTCAAAATATTATTTGATAATAATTTTGAAATATATATATTTTAAACGAATAATAATTGGAACTTATTATAAAAATATCTAATTAATAAAATTGATTTAAAAATATCTTTTAGAAATCTCAATTGAATTGAGTGGAAAAAAACAGTTTGAAAACCGAAAGACGGAACAACCACAACTCAAGGCGTACACCTCGAGAGCGGTTGTCCAAGAGTCCAAGGAGTGCTAGACTCCAAAAACTCACTACTTTCGTTACTAATTAGAAAAATAATAAGTTATTTCTTATTAAAAATTGATTGGTTAATTAAAGCTTACTTAAAAGAAATAAGTGTTGAAAAATAAATTGAATTGATATACTTTGGCAATTAACCGGAATTAAGAAAATTTAGAGTAAAGTCAAAATTATGTGTTTAGTTATCTAATTAGCATAAGATACATTATCAATTAGTCTAATAGTACTTAAAACAATAATTCAAAGACAATAATATGATTAATCCTTTAATTAACTATTGGATTCTAAACGGAAAAAAAACAGCAATTCCCTCTCCATTATGAAAAGTGAAAGCTAAAGTTGCAGGACTAGCAACATTCAACTCTTGCGAAACCGGTGTCGACGTAAATTGAAAGCTAAAGTTGCAGCGAGTGTATTTACTAATTCCAACAAACTATTCAAACCAAATGTCATGAACTGTGTGAATTCATAGTATTGTATAATGCTGAAATTGGATAACATTTCATAAACTTAATACAATTCCATGCATATGAAAAGAATACCTACAGAACATGAAACCATTATAGTTGCATCAGTAACCACAAGCCGATACACATCAGTACCAATGCCTTAACAAAATCAAACACCGAAAATTGAAACGGAAATAAGCAATATCGAAATCGCTATCAAAATGGCAACACACAAACACAAAATTGAATAACAAACATTGAACCACAAGCCCTAAGATATTTCATGTCATCCATTCTCACCAAAATACGCAGAGCCAAGCATGCACAACATAGTATTCAAACATAGCAGCAACAACATCATCTGCAACTAACAGCAGGACAAAACCATAAAAAGCTACAACTTAACTCTAACATTGTACGACTGTAATCAAACTGAAAACACATCATTGTTCAATGACAATATAATGACAATATCATACCAAAGAGAAATTCTAAAATAAAAAAATTACCGCAATGCAGGACTTGTCGACACAAACCTTTACAGCAGCAGCACATTGTCCACAAAATTATGTTTATAACATGATTGGAGCCTACACATATAGATACGGTTGTGCTGTGAAGTTGGACCTCCGGAGCTTCTGTTGGCGGAGTTGTCGCGAGCTGGGATGTTATGGCTGAACTTGTAATGTTGTCGTTCTTGAAACGGTGTTTTTAAGGTTATGTTGAACATTGCCATCTCGACGCCGAGTGGTCAATACAGCCACCTCCTATTGAGTCAACATTTCAAACTCAGATTTTTTAAAGCTACCGTTCGCTGAAACATGTTATCGAATGCGTTGTGCTGTTGTTGTTGGAGAATGCTGCTTGAAAAGCAATTTGGCATCGCTGTTGTGGAATTGTTGGTGAGGGGCGGCAACTGCAAATTGCGACTCTGTTGTGAGTTTGTTATGTTGTGTTGAAATTGAATCGAACCAATATCGTTAATCCCCTCTCAACCTGCACATAAATATTCATACAAATAAGCAGTATGGGGTGTACACAAAATATAGAAGCCAAAAGTACCACATCCCGAAGAACACATCAAACCCATCGCAGATGAATGACCCGAAGTTTGCTGTTGCGCGGCTGCTGCATTCGCGATAACTAACTCTTATCTATAATCCTCGTCAATCGATGTCTCAGAATCCAAGTCTCAAAGAATACCACCGCAGTTGAATACCGATTTGTTGTTCCTAGATTATCAGCATCACAATGCTTCAAGCTCTTTTCATACAACAGACGACTCGGCAATACCGCAACAACTTCGAAACGGCGATGATTTGTGTGAGTTGTTGTTTGAGCAATGAAGGGCTTCCGCTTGAACTGGATTCAATGTTTAGCTGTGGTTCTGCTGTGTTTGAACCCTGTTCGCAACCTATATATATATATATTCCTTGCACTCATTTCTGTCCCCAAAAGTTTGTCACAATCTTGTCTCAAGACGTGACAAACCGCCGAGTCTTTCGTCGCTTAGTAGTGTCATGGTGTTGCCGGATTAGTGTCGCAGTTGTTGTGGTGATTCTTGTTAGTGACATGCTGAGACTGGCGTATTTGTGTAGTGGCCAAACTTGTTATTCCTGCTGTAAAACTCGACAGTGGCCTTACTGCGTTGAACCAACATGCTCCGTAGTGTTCCAATTGCGCACATGAATCAACCTTAAACCTGCATAGAAATGGACAACATCCAAACATACTAGGAAAACATATTTTGAGAGTTTAAAATCAAACAAATAGAGTTGTATTAGAAATGAGAATTCAAAAGCACTCCTTTCTAGTTCTAAAAAAATGCGGATTCGAACAAAACACAACATTTTAAGCACAAGCATACCAGCATCAACATACTGCCGTTTTATATTAGTTTACTTCAGAAAAATATTCACAAAATCAGACTGAGAAGCAAATATAAGCAAAACAAACTTGGGTCAAAATTTAACCAACAGTAATATTAACATGGCCTTAAACTAGTATCGACCATAGGATAGTTATCAAAATAGACAGTGCCCTATTGAAATCGAAGCAACTCGCAAAAGTCAGCCAACAAGCACCAAGAACACTGTTATGTACCCGCAAGTTACAATCTAATGAGTTTGAAGAAACACTTACTAATCTTGTTGAAATGTTGGTGTCAAGCTTTTAGTCTCCCACTCGATAGCGTTGAAGCTGTGGAATCGATGACATAATGAACATAAGAACAAATTCATTCGCGACGAGACCGCGATGTAGTCAGAGCTAAACTCAATGATGAATACTCAGTGGATCTTGCCGGCAACTTCAGTTTGCGCAACCCCACAGTAAGCACAATTTTGTCGTGTTGTTAACGTCGTTGGTGTCGAAAACCATCAAATCCATGCGCTGTTAATATTGAACAACGAACCAATGCTTATCCTTACGTGTCGTCGGTGAACTACGATGTTGAAGATAGTGGAAGAAAACAAGGGATAGACGGTGGAAATGGCGAATGTATGGGCTTCATAATGAAGGGTGGTGTTGCGGTGAAAATTTGATATCAAGATATTAATTAACTTGAATCTTATTTCTTTTACAACCGGTCTTTAATTTATCCAAAGGATAGGTCTAAAGAAAGAAATAACCTTTTGCGCGATGTGACAACAACGCTTTAAGAGATTCGGGGATTCGGGGGTTGGTTATATCTAGGGAAGGTATTAGCACCCTAAATATCTGTAGTACTCTACAGGAACCTTTTGTTTAATTACTTTCTAAGTTTGTGAATTGTGCACTATGGTTTAAGGATAGGGAATTGAGATAAAATAAATAAAAATGCCTAAGTGGTTTTCTAAGTTTGCTCGCAAAGGCATCACACCTTCTGCCTACGTATCCTGACTAGGACAGAATCAGAGCAATCGTAGTTCACCTCACAAGGGGAAAGAACACTTGATGACGATCAAGGTTCAAAGGGGAACAAACATGACAATGTTTGTGTGGAGTTTGACAAAACTCCCTAAGCTAAGTTGAAAAGGAAGTAAGAGATCATGACGATGATTCTTACACAGAGTTGACGAACTCTTTCCTAGGGTTCTAGTTGAAGAACACTCCTAGTATGGGTAGGTTTCTTAGACTTCAAGCAAAGTCTAAAGGCTTCTAAATTAGGATTAAAATGACTTAACAAAGTCAAGGGATAGCATAGGTTTTGGTCCAAGACATTGACAGTCAAGTGGACAGACCTTCCTTTGGAGGAACAGTATTATTGGCAACTGGACGAAAGCTAACGAGCTTCGTCGCTTGGGGATAAAATAAAATACAAACATTAACAAGCATAATCATGGTGACAACCAATGAAAACATTAAAAATGAAAAGCAATGATGACAATCAAAGCAGTTGTTTCGGTACGAGAACCGTGACGACAGTTCGCACCTGGAATACTGTTAACAAACAGATGAGGTAAACATGATAATAATTCAAGGTAAAAATTCTAACATGTTGACAAACATGTATGGATACGATAACAATCAAATTTCCACAAAGAAAATAATGGGAACCCTTTTAACTTTCATCTGCAACCGATTAGGGTTAGTACTGTCAACGCGCGGATCGCGCATAATCAAACACGGTGAAAAAATAATCAAACATGGGAAATAATTACATGGCATGAAAGTACATATAAAAACAAACACAATGAAAAAAGAACGGACGAAAAACGATAAAATATGAGAGAGTTACGATTTTTTGAAGTTTTATGTAAAAAATGAGAAAAAGTGGCAGCAAGGGTTATCACAAGGGATCGAACCCATGCCAAGACTGATACGCGCGCAAGTCTCTACTGCTGGGGCGGCTGTTACATCCATTAACAAATGTGAAACAATAAACATATAAAGCTTGCTTGGTTCCATGGCTGGGCAAACACATAATCAAAACCAAATACGATTTATACCGTATCTCACTAACCGCTTATCGGATCGAGGCAAATTTTATATGGAAATGGGGTAGAAAAATGAGAGGAAGAGGATGGTGGTGTTGGTTTGCTGAAATTCACTTCCTATTTGAAAACCCGATAGGGTACATGATTTGGCTTAAAAATTGCAATTTGTCATGCACAGCTTGATACACTCACTCTCAATTCCAACTAATCATCCACACACAACACTTAGATGATATGTAAGCAAGTATGAATACTTTCAAGGCCAGGAGATGCAGATGTTAGAATATCACATACAAGTTGCAAAAACACATAAAGATAACAATGCAAGACAAGGTGGTTTTTGATTTCAAGGCATTGAAGAGTCACACCAATCATTGAAACATCTTTAATATGTGATTTAGAGTGTGTGTAAGTGAAGAGATTAGATCTGTAATGAGTGTGTGAGAACTTAGTGTTCAATTTGCATTTTTTGTGTGATAATGCATGAAGTGGTGTAACTCAATGTACAGGTTATTTTCAATGTTTTAGCTCATTCAAACATGTCACATATGGTCATATTGATCTGTTATAACACAAAGATATCAAGAAAAATCCAGCATTCTCAAACTGATATGTGATGGTATGGCAATTTGCAAAAGGATGACCAATGATGCATGATGATAAGCAGATGCAATTCAAGACCAATTCATGTTATTCTAATCATTTACACAGCATATATGCATGATAATAAGATGATTTAAGCATTAGGATCTCAAGGAAACCACCTGTTATGAAGAATGACATGTTACATGCAAATTGTCCAAGTAAGGATGCATAATGGTACTCAAATTTCATTTCACACATAAACTGGTTGGTTTGAATGTGTAGACATCTCATACATGTGATTTTAGTCATGTTTAATCAGGCAAGACAGTTCAAAACAACTTGGTTCAAAATGTGGTATGTGTGATGCAAGTGTGATGTGTGAAAAATGTGAAAATTTGCAAATCTGAATTACAACTCAATTTAAACTAGACCAATCATTGATACATGTCATAAATGATCATATTAGTCTATCCTATCACAAAAATCTTAAAGAAAGACAATGGTTCACAAGTTGGTGTAGCATATGCAAGCTTGTCAACAAAAAAAAAGCAATTGGTGAGTGAAATCTTGATGCAGTGCTTTCCTTCATCAAATCAATGCTCTAACATGTTACAAATGAACCATATAAGGTGTATGTGGTGTTTGTTCTGGTGAAAAACAAGTAGAGGCAAAAAACCACATTTGAGGCTTGGTGTATTTTGAAACTTGGTGTCAACACATGAATCTTGGTGTAAGGTAATAAAGCAGCAAAGCAAACACATAAGCATGCTCAAAATGATCAAACAAGTATGTTGAAATGAGAAAACAAGCCATATCATGTGTTATGCAAAGAATGAGGATGTTTGTGGATTGTGTGCATTATGAAATTTGGTGTCAACAAGTGAGTCTTTGATGCTATGTTCAAAACAGTAGGGTGAGCATACAAACACACTTAGAATACTCATTTAGACATGTTGAAAGCAGGTTTGGCATGCTCTATGCCAAAAGTGATGGAGTGAGTGGTTTATGTGGCTTTAAGTGTTCATGTCAAGTGAAGATGTGAAATGGTATGTTGAGTGTGAAATGAGCAAAGCAAGGACTTAGACATCCTTTAAATGTCTAAACAATCATGCACCAATGATTAAGACTTAAGTTCTACAACTTATGCCAAAAACTGGTTTCGAGCACAATTTAGCTTTTTTCTTGGACAGTAAAAAACTAACAGCAGCCACAACATTCATGAAACTGGTTTGATATTTGTGAAAATCTTACCTACATCAGCTTTAAAACACAACACATACTATTCAAACCTGAAACTCATATGCCTCATGTTTAAAGTTTAGCCTACCACAACTGGTGTCCAAGTGCTGTTTTCAAAAAAACTGTATTCTTTTAACTGCGTGGGATCAAAATAAGTGTGTCCTGGTGTGTGGCTGCTGACTGAGATTTTTATGTTCATCAATTCAGTTTCAAAAGGACATAATGTAACTATGTGCCCAAGCATTAAACCAGAATTGCCCCAACTCCAAGTACTTCAAATATGACATACTCACAATTAATAATAAGAAGCAAATCAAACTAGGATCAAGGACAATCATGAGCTTCAAAACAGGATCCTATCTATTATTAACCAAAAAGGCTCAAAATGACATTCTACTATAACTCACAAACCTGGAACAGTTCTTGGCAAGGGTCCTCACAGTACTAAGACTCAATCATGAGATAAATACACAACAAAAAAGGGGGGGTATTCATTTATTTCCTGTCATGCTTGACTCAAACAGTACATACAAGTTTTACTGCTCAAAGGATGGTCATAAATCCAGCTGCCAACCAAACTCATCCTCTTGGCCAGAAATATCATGCAAAATATGGTGCTTCATAACAGGGTTCAGTTTCATGACAGCAGGTGGGGGGTTTAAGCAATTCTCTCATACTGTGCAAACATATTTCAAAGTTTAAAAACAAAACCTACAACCTAGGCCAATATAATCTCCTACTGTTATGAACAAAAACTAAAACAGAATTTAATCAACTCAACATTTTGGCCATATAGCATGTAATCCAAAATCATTCATCATGACAGAAACAGAAACACTTAGCATGGTCAAATATATTTCTTAACATCAATCAAATACAAGCTAATGAACCCCCTCCCAACCAGGTTCTCATTCTAACTGCTATAGCCAAAACAAGACTGATAATCTTACCAAAGTTCTTAACCTCAGGCCTAAACCAAAACTAAATTTGTGGCCTCAATCAAGTCACAAACAGCATGAAAAGTAACCACGCATAACTGATACAAATACCACACACAACAATGACCTACCAACTCAAAAATCAAACAAGTCACAAATAATTTAGCCAACAATTTCCAGCAAACCATCATAAAACTTCTATCAGTTTAAAACTTGTTTTGACAGTAAAAACACATAGCAATGAAATTTTAACAATAACAGCTTGAATACACATGATGGCACTCATGATAACCCTGCCATTCATCAACACCATAGTCCAAATTTTCAATAAAACATACTCAAGAGATGCAAATTCAATGGTAGGTGATGCAATAAGCAAGGTATACATATTACATACCTGTTGGAGATCCTGTTTAAACAATCAAAAGTTGTTGAGAAAACCAGAGGTGCTGAATCCTAGTCCTTGCTTTACTTGAAGCTTAAGAATCAAGCCACTTGAGATGCCAAAATGAGATTTATGAGTTTCTGATGATAGATGAAGGTTTGGACAGTTGAGGTATATGATATGTGAGGTGTATGAGTGGTCACAACCTCAAGAAAATGTTTAGAGATCAGTTTGGTGTTTTTTATGGACTTTGGTCAAAGTAAGCCAAGTGAAATGTTGACTTTTTGATTTCTTGTGATTTTTGGTGGTTCAATGGTTTGTACACCTTCTATATGTTATTTAGAAGGTGTATGGATGATAGTTTGGGTGCTGGAACATGTAGAGCTTGATATGGTAGAGAAATTGCAAATGCTGAATTTTGGCTATTTTGGACACTTTGGTGGATTTTGCAAAATGCAAGTATGAGAGAGATGTGATAAGGGAGCTTGGTTTAGAAGGTTTTTAGAATGAAGTTGATGTCTTGAATGAGGGGTATGAGGTCCCTATTTATAGCAAAAAGCAAGGAGGTGCTTGCTTGAGAACCTTACTTACAAATGAAGTTATCCTTGATATTTCCATCCATTTGCCAACTTGCTTTGCTTTTTCTGATCTTTGGCTGTCTCCTTAACCCAATGGGCAAGTTTAAATGATGTTTCTACTGATAAATTGCAGCCTAGATGCTTGGTAGAGTGGCTGGAGCAGAATCACTTTCCACCTCATGCTTGGAAAATTCAAAAATGGCAACTTAGGCAATGAACTTCCAATCTTTAATTCTATGCTATCTCCATGCAATTTCTTTGCTTCAACCTGCTTGAGATGTTAAATATATCAGATAGTATGAGTTTGACAAGTTAGAATTGGCCCACTTGAGTGATAGAGGTGCTTTTGCAAAATTTGTCAATGTGGGACTAGAATGACAAAATACCAACTTTGAACACATGTATCTCTCAGCTCATAAATCACCTTGAGATGTACTTGTACTTTTTAGAAAG
Source organism: Lathyrus sativus (assembly GCA_963859935.3). Classification (NCBI taxonomy): domain Eukaryota; kingdom Viridiplantae; phylum Streptophyta; class Magnoliopsida; order Fabales; family Fabaceae; genus Lathyrus; species Lathyrus sativus. The sequence goes on from OZ012739.1 coordinate 363,317,341, forward strand.
CCCTCACATAGTACTAAAACTTTCATGTTGTCCAGAAGTCTTGATTATATTTGAAACTAGTTGAAAAATCCCCTTGAAGTTGGCTGCACACAAGTTTTTAAAGTGAAAATAACTTAGAAATTTTCTAAGTTATTTTCCCTTCTAGGAATGTTTTTGCTTCTATCTCAAAAAGTATGCATTTTATGGTTGTGGACTAGTATGGGACTTTTGTAGGACTTATCAAGAGCTTTCAAATGAGACTAGAACCAACTCAATTGGATGTGTGGTTAAGGAGATACGGTTTAGCCCTTTTCAAAACCCTAATTTCCCGATTTCTCGATTACTCTCTCATCCTTGATCCAATGATCATGAAAATTGATATGCAAGTCCATTATGACATAAGGAACAACTTTGATTCACAACTTGGATTCCAATTCTCAAAATTTGAGGAGTTTACTTTTCGGTCAACCGTACGATCGATCGGTGCCGATTGAGTTGCCTGTTGACATTCTGGACATCCTGAGACTTTGATACTTCTTGAATAGTCTTTAATAGTCTATATGAACTTCATGGAACTCAATCCCACCATTAAAACATCTTCCAACATCAAAGTCAAACCACAGTTGACTTTTCACTAGTTAAAAACCCTAATCGGGGCCTCCTGACTGCACTGTTCTTGATTCTGAAATGATTTCTTCAAATTGACTTCTCATTTGACTTTGATATTATCTTTGATTTCATTCCATGATTAACTTGGCCCAAATCATTGGTTGATCATTCCTTGGTTGTTTTGAATTTGTCGGTGCGAGAACCCTGATTCATCTGTAACTTGACAATAATGAACTTGCACTGATTTAGGGTTAGATAATTCATGATCATGCTTTTAAAAATGATAATGAGAATCTAAGGGGTCAAAATTTGGGGTAAAACAGTTGCCCCTATTTAAATATCTTCACTAGATGGGGAACGAGAGATGACAATCTTTGTTAAATCGTAGTGAAAGGTATTTAAATATAGATAACCGAAAATTTTGTCCCTTAGATCTGATGCCATGCTAAAGGACAAGCTATGATATGCCATGCACTCTAAATGATGCTTTATGATGCTTGAATGCAAATAACATAGACGCAACGATAATAATAAAAGAAACAGTAAAACAAACGATGACAAATACAAGGACTCGACACTGGGGACTCGTACTGAGAAACTAAATTAACAGTTCAGACATGACTGATAGCGCAAGAAGGAAAACTTCACATGGGGAAAAGACAAATCCAATAAAGATGACAATCTTATTGGAACAGAAGTACTCCACCGGGGAGAAGAATTGACTTCTACTGGGGGAAAAGGATATACTTTTACTGGGGAAATGGAAAATTAATTCCATCGGGAAAAGAGAATCAAACTTCACCGGGGAAGCGAAAGACTGGATACAACCTCACTGGGGATGATCAGATGAGGAACTTCCTATAGCGAAGAGTTCAAACGGGATCTTCAGGAATGGACTAGAAACAAGACTAATCACACACGGAGGATACTAATGACGACTAGATCTCCGAGACTTGACTGGGAACATGGATCACTGGGGATACACCCTCAGCTTCTGCAAATAGTTCACACAGTGCTGGTAATCAATAGACTTCCTGGGGAATTGGTAACGACCAGAATTCCAAGCGATGCCAGTGACGACTGGTCTTTTAATGGTGATTGGTGATGACCAAATCAGGGTACCAATAACGATTGGTTTTAAACAATGCCAGTTACGACCGGATTTTTAATGAAGATGGTGACGACCATACTGGGGAATACCAATGACAATTGGTTATACAAAAATGATAGGGATTACTAGATCTTCTAGCTGGAGATTGGTGACAACCAAACTGAAATAGACTCCAAGTAACGATTGGACTCTAGACGATGATACCAGTTACGACTGGGTTTCAAAGGAAAAATTGGTTAAAACCTCAAGATACCAATGATGATTGGATTTAGGCAGCGTCAGTGATGACTGGACTTCATGGGGAGAGTTAGTAACAACTAACAAGATACCAGTAATAATTGGAACAATACCAGTGACGACTGGATTCCCCGGGGAAAGGTTGGTAACGACCAAACCAAGAGGTGCAAATGACAATTGGACTTTTATTTAGTGCCAGTGACGACTGGACTTATACGTGGATTTGTTAGTGACGACTAACGAGATACGAATGACGATTGGATTTAGACAATGCCAGTGACGACTGGGCTTTAAAAGGACATGGATGGTGACGACCAAATGAATATCAACAACAATTGGTTTGAACAAAATGCCAGTTACTACTGGGCTTGTACTTGGAAACGAAGTGCGTAATAACTTTAGACTTCGCGGGGATTTATAGATGTCACCGACTCGGGGAACAACCGAATCACACTGATCCCATGATGAGGGGTGTACGTAGACTTGGGAAAATAAACCCGAAGACCTACTGAGGAATAGAGCCTGTAGGTAGATTTTTGCTGAGGTGAATTCAGACGTCCAGAAATACTTTGCTGGGGAAAGAACCTTCATATCATCGTAAGAAATTCTGAGGGTTAATCTTCAATCTTGGTAACCATACATGGCCAAAGGACTCTTTGTCGCTCAACTTGCTAGCATTTCATTGGGGAATGTAAATTCTGACTGTGCATCAAGACTCCTGCTACCCTGAAGTTTCGGGGAAGTATGATTTTCCTCGAGTCTTTTCACAAGTTAAAACATTTTGTAAAATCTTTCCAAGTTATTTTTTCAAAAATTTGGATCTTAATGCTTTCAAAAACAATCGAACGGTATTTTGCATAACACAGAAAATAAGGAACTGATAATTTGCACAAGAAAGAAAGGCTCAAAAGGCTGATTTTATTTAAAGGATGAAATCTTGCCAATGACAATATTCCATGGAAATTTTTACAAGTAAAATGGCAAAAGTGGATAAGGTTACATTGAATCCTGTGACCTAACTATCCCTAAAGACTAGAATTCTCCAAGATCCTTGCCTCTGACGAGAGCTGTTGAGATGAATCTTTGTTGAGTCTGCAGTGTTGATGCCTTCGTCTGATGCAGCGAAACGCTTTTGTCCCTAATTTTTGCCTGGATCTCCCTTTCGGGTTTTCAATCCACTGGGACGCTTATTTTTGCCTAAGCCGCCCTTTCGGGTTTTCAACTTAGCGAGCTTTTTGATTTCTTTTCTCTTTTTTCTTTTTTTTTTACCCTAACTTTTGCATAAACCGTTCTTTTGGACTTTCCGGTTTATCGGGTACTTTTTAGGCGTAATATTTCCGAACTGCGTCAGAGTTTATCGGGTGTGTGATTTGTTCCCCGTCCATGGTAGTAAGGATCAGTGAACCTCCGGAGAATACTGTCTTCACAATAAAGGGGCCATCATAATTAGGCATCCACTTCCCTCTTGCGTCTTTGTGAACTGGTAAGATCTTCTTGAGCACAAGTTCTCCTTCGCGGAACTCTCTGATACGGACCTTTTTATCGAACGCCCTCTTGATTTTTTTTTGATACAACTGGCCGTGACACATCGCAGACATGCGCTTTTCATCGATGAGATTCAGCTGATCAAATCTTTCTTTAATCCATTCTGCCTCTTCTAACTTGGTTTCCATGATGACTCTGAGGGATGGTATCTCGACCTCGATGGGAAGAACTGCGTCCATTCCATATACCAGAGAAAAGGGGGTTGCCCCTGTGGAAGTGCGGACGGAGGTTCTGTATCCGTGCAGGGCAAATGGTAGCATTTCATGCCAATCTTTGTAGGTTTTAACCATTTTCTGCAAGATCTTCTTGATGTTTTTATTTGCAGCTTCCACAGTTCCATTCATCTTTGGACGGTAAGGGGAAGAGTTGTGGTGTTCGATTTTGAAGTCATCACATAATTCTTTCATAACTTTGTTGTTCAGATTGGTGCCGTTGTCTGTTATAATTCTGCTTGGGATCCCGTAGCGACAGATGATCTCCTTTTTAATGAAACGAGCCACCACTTGACGTGTAACATTGGTGTAGGATGCAGCTTCAACCCATTTTGTGAAATAGTCGATGGCAACCAGAATGAAACGGTGTCCATTTGAAGCTTTCGGTTCAATTGCTCCAATCATGTCGATGCCCCACATAGAGAAAGGCCATGGTGAAGACAGTACATTCAACAGTGTCGGAGGCACATGCATTTTGTCCGCGTAGATCTGACATTTGTGACATTTTCTGGCGTACTGAATGCAGTCGGTTTCTAAAATTAACCAATAGTAACCATCTCTCAAGATCTTTTTGGACATGGCGTATCCGTTGGCGTGAGTACCAAACATTCCTTCATGAACATCTTTCATTAACAAGTCCGCTTCTCTTTTGTCAACACATCTGAGTAAGACCATATCATGATTTCTTTTGTAAAGTACACCATTGCTGAGGAAGAATTTGGATGCTAATCGTCTCAGTGTTTTCTTGTCAAGTGCCGTAGCATCTGTGGGATATTCTTGTTTCAACAGATAATTCTTTATATCATGATACCAGGGTTTGCCATCGGTTTCTTCTTCAATCATTTGACAGTAAGCAGGCTCTGTCTTGCGTTCAATTTTGATAAGTGTGCCATCATTGACATCTCTAGTTTTCCACATCGAGGCCAGCATGGCTAAGGCGTCGGCGATGTGATTCTCTGCTCTTGGAACATGTTTAAAGGTGATTTCGTCAAAATACTTGATCGTTTCAACGATATAAGCTCTGTAAGGGATCAGGTTTTCATGTCTTGTCTCCCATTCACCCGTGACTTGGTAGATAACCAATACTGAGTCTCCACTGACTTCGAGATTTTTGATTTGGAGATCAATGGCTTCTTCGAGACCAAGGATACATGCTTCGTATTCAGCAATGTTGTTTGTACAATCAAAGTCTAGTCTGGCTGTAAACGGAGTGTAACCACCTTCAGGATTCATTAAAACTGCACCTACGCCATGTCCGCTATAATTGGAGGAACCGCCGAACATCATTTTCCACCAATTCTCTGTCTGTTGACCTTTGTCAGAACTTGTTTCTTCACAATCTTTTACTAACATGATATCTTCATCCGGAAAATCAAACTTCAGAGGTTCATAATCTTCGACAGGTTGATCTGCAAGATATTCTGATAACACACTGCCTTTGATAGATTTCTAAGCCACATATTGAATATCATATTCTGATAGTAGCATATGCCACCGGGCGAGTCTTCCGGTTTGTGCAGGTTTCTCAAAGATGTACTTTATTGGATCCATTTTCGAGATCAATAAAGTGGTGTGACAAATCATATACTGCCTCGAACGCTTAGCGGCCCATGCTAAAGCACAACAAGTCTTTTCTAGGAGTGAGTATCTGCTTTCACAATCAGTAAATTTCTTGCTCAGATAATAAATGGCATGTTCTTTCCGTCCGGATTTGTCTTGTTGACCCAGAACGCAACCCATTGAGTTTTCAAGCACTGTCAAATACATAAAGAGAGGCTTTCCCGGAACGGGTGGTATCAAAATTGGAGGTTCTTGGAGATAACCTTTGATTTTATCGAACGCTGTTTGACAATCAGAATTCCATACAACCGTTTGATCCTTTCGTAACAACTTGAAGATCGGTTCACAGGTGGGGGTCATATTGGAAATGAACCTGGATATGTAATTCAACCTTCCAAGGAAGCTTCTAACCTGATTTTCGGTCCGCGGAGCTGGCATGTCTTGGATGGCACGGACTTTGTCTGGATCCACTTCAATCCCCTTGAGGCTGACAATAAAACCGAGTAATTTTCCTGATCTGACTCCGAAAGTGCACTTTGCGGGATTCAACCTCAACTGATATTTCCAGAGTCTTTTGAATAACTTCAACAAATGTTCTAGATGGTCTTCTTCATTTTGAGACTTGGCGATCATGTCATCCACATATACTTCTATTTCTTTGTGCATCATGTCGTGGAACAAAGCCACCATAGCTCTTTGATAAGTTGCGCCTGCATTTCTTAAACCGAATGGCATAACCTTATAACAATAGGTGCCCCATGGAGTGATGAAGGTTGTTTTTTCCATGTCGTCAGGATCCATTTTGATTTGATTGTAACCAGAGAAACCGTCCATAAAGGAAAACACTGCAAACCTAGCTGCATTATCTACCAAAGTATCAATATGTGGTAGAGGGAAGTCGTCTTTTGGACTGGCTTTGTTTAAATCTCGATAATCCACACATATCCTTACCTTTCCATCTTTCTTTGGTACAGGAACAATGTTGGCTACCCATTCTGGATACTTGGCCACTGCTAGGAAGCCTGTATCAATCTGCTTTTTTACCTCATCTCTGATTTTAAGAGCCATGTCGGGTCTGGTTCTTCTGAGTTTCTGTTTAACCGGCGGGCATTCAGGTCGGAGTGGTAACTTGTGAACCACTATGTCTGTATCCAAACCAGGCATATCCTGATAAGACCAAGCAAACACATCTACATATTCTCTTAAGAGTTCCTTTAACTGCTGTTTTACTTCTGCCCCTAGGGCTGCCCCAATTTTGACTTCTTTTTTGTCTCCTTCTGTGCCAAGGTTGATAACTTCCAGATGTTCCTTGTGCGGTTGAAGCTCTGCATCCTCTTTTTGGGGCAATCTTACCAGTTCATCAGGAATTTCACAGTCCTCATCCTCGTCTTCAGCTTGGTAAATTGGTGAATCAAGGTCAGGAGGAGATGTTTGGTCACAGGATTCAATGGGGTTATGGTCATCACTGCATGTTTGAAGGGTTTATTTTATTAAAACACACAATCAACAAATGCAACACACACAGAGAAAGAGAAAATTGTTTTTGTTTTGGTTTTTTGTATTGCCATTTTTCTTTCAAAGTAAAAGCAAGAAAGACGGTAAAGAAACAACACGAGGATTTTTAACAAAATAGTCCATTCTCATTGATATTTCTTTGAAAGCATGGGGCCCTTACAAAACATTCCTACAGCCTTGGGCACGGCTATGGAGATTTTAAAATAAAATAAAAAAGAAAGAAAACAACAAATTACTTTAACTCGGGAAAAACTACAGGAACTTCGATAGCCTCCCAGTTGTTCAGAGTAGCTTCGTCATGATACACTAGCGCTCCTATGTCTTCTCTTTCAAGATTTTCTTCCACGGCGTTAATTTGAAAACCGCCACTGATAAATATTTCTTGAATAGCCTTTGGCCGGCTGTTGTCATGCCTTGGTTCTTCACTTTGAGTTGGTTTGTAACCCAACCTCTGGCGGTTCATCTTTGGCTTTACCTCAATGACTTCTCCCCATCCTGCGGGAGTGCCTTCTTCCATTGTAGCTTTGGCGCCTTGAGCAGATGCGAAAGTTGGACCACTTTTTGCCACCGTCTCCTCTATCATCACTGTGTTTGCTATTTCTAGTGCTTGGAATGATGTCTCTAGCGCATCCTCTTTTGCTTCAATGTACCGGAATGATGAGAGATTACTGACCATTAATTCCTCTTCACCATGAACAATCACCAGCTTATCATTTACCACAAACTTCATTCTTTGGTGCAGGGTAGAAGTTACCGCCCCTGCTTCATGGATCCAGGGACGTCCCAGTAAGCAGCTATAAGCTGGATTTATGTCCATCACCGGAAATACAATGTTAAATTCATGGGGTCCCACCAAAATTGGTAATTTTACTTCTCCGATGATCGTCCTCCTCGAACCATCAAAAGCTTTTACAATTAATGAGGTTGGTTTCATCTCTGCTCCGGCATAGGCTAGTCTGGCCAGTGATCTTGCGGGTAGTACGTTTAACGAGGATCCTGTGTCGACCAGTACTCGTGCCAAAGTATCTTCCTGGCATTTGATGGATATGTGTAGTGCACGATTGTGATCACGTTTTTCCTTCGGTAACTCGGCGTCGCTGAAACTTAAAGTATTGCATGCCGTGATGTTAGCCACTACTGAATCAAACTGCCCAAGTGAAATATCCTTGGTTACGTGTGCTTGTCTCAATATTTTCTGTAATGCTTCCCTGTGAGCTGGAGAATTTATCAAGAGTGACAAGATTGATATTTTTGATGGTGTCTGATGAAGCTGATCTATCACCTTGTAATCACTTCTTCGGATAATCCTCAAAAATTCATCATTTTCTTCTTCTGTGTTTGGAGCTTCTTTTTCTTTGATTACCACAGCAGGAATGACTTCCTTTGGAATAGCTACTGATTCTTTTGGCTGATAGATCCGACCGCTGCGGGTCATCTTGCTAGTGCCGACAATGTTGGTCACATCTTTCTGATTATCTGTCTGAACAACCTTTCTCGTTTCTTTGTCTACCACGGTCACCTCGTACTTCCACGGAACGGATTTTCTATTGTCATAATGGAACAGTCTCGGTTTTTGAACTACGATTGATCGCGGTTGACCAATAGCGGCTCTGTTGAAAACTGGCCTTGCACCCCTATTAAACACTGGAACTTTCTCTCTTTTCCTGGATAGGTCGAAAACTGGCTCTATTACAGAAACCTCTCCTTTCCTTTCCTTACCACATACTTGTAACATCCCCTCATTTATCAATCTTTGTATATCTTCCTGCATCGCATTACATCTGCTGGAACCTACGGTACATTTTTCACATTTGCCATGAACACTTTCCAACAACCCTGCTTCTGTCAGCTTATCATGCAATGTCTTCAATGGCGTTCTGATTTTTGACACATCATTAATTATCTCTTCATCTGACTTTTCAATGGCATTGATCCCTCCGTGGTTTGGCAGTGGGTTACTTTTGACGTTAGGTGGTACATCATCAAAGGACATGATTTTCTTCTCCATCAACTCTCTAACCAGATGTTTTAAGGCAAAGCATCCTTCTAAGTCGTGGCCGACAGCACCTTCATGGAAAGCACAATGGGCATTTGGGTTATAATGTGGAGACGTGGTATCCGGATTAAGTGGTCTTGTCGTGATCAACCCTTGCTGGACCAAAGATGGATATAACTCAGTGTACGTCATTGGTATTTGTGGGAGTGGAGGTTTTGTGGTTGGCCTCCGGTTCTGGTATTGTTGCCTGGGCTGTGGTACCCTCTGCTGCTGATTTTGTTGAAAGGGCGGAGCGTTGGGCGCTCGTTGATGCCCTTGCTGGTTTTGCTGATACATGGGCGCTGGTCGCCCTGGTTGATAGTTTGAAGTGGAATGGTAGAATGTTGGGGTCACAGCTGCCACATATTGCTGAGGGGCATACTGTACCGGGTACACGGGTCTTTGTTGATGAAACTGTCGAACATAGTTAGGCTGGATTGGGTGGAAGAAACTTTGTTGAGGCGGCTGATATTGCTGATATGGAGGTCTCATGGTATGATTTCTTCTTCCCATTACGGCATTTGTTTCACCTTCTCTCTTCTTGTGAAACCCACCGCTGGCCTTTTTAACACTGCTGTTGTTAGAACTGCTGGAGCTGCTGGCTACCTTTCCACTTTTCATTCCCAATTCTACCCTCACTCCCACGGCCACAATGTCTGAAAAACTTGCAGACACACTGCTGATCATTTTCTCATAGAATTCCGGTCTTACTGTGTCAACAAACCAGTCTGCCAGTTCTTTCTCACTTAGAGGTGGTTCTACCTGGGACGCTGTTTCTCTCCACCGCTGAGCGTATTCTTTGAATGACTCTGTGCTTTTCTGGGACATGTTCAACAACTGCCTTCGGTCAGGTACCATATCCATATTATATTTGTAATGTTTCATGAATGCATCAGCCAAATCTTGAAAACTGTGGATTCTGGACTGATCTAGACTTAGATACCATTTTGCTGGAGCTCCTTTCAGACTTTCTTGGAAGCAATGGATCATTAACTTGTCGTCTTCGACGTGTGCTGCCATTCTTCTATAGTACATGATTAAGTGAGTTCGTGGGCAAGTAGCTCCTGAGTACTGATCGAAATTTGGGATTTTGAACTTTGGTGGTATTACTAGTCCAGATACCAAGCACATTTCTCTGGCGTCAGTGCCAAAGGTATCGTTTCCTTCCATCGCTCGGATCTTCCTCCCTATAGTTTCAACGCTTTCCCTTAACTTCTCATGTGATTCATTCTCCTCTTCATACCCTTCGGGTCCTTCGTATACTGGTGGTGGATTATGAAAGATGGGGCGTGCTTGAACCTGAACTGTAGCTGGAGTGTAGGTGGGAATAACTTGCGGAATCTCACCTCCCAAGGGAATTGTCTGTTGAGTGACTCTCGGAGGTGGCACAAAGCCTGGAGGTAACCCATAGGTTGGCACATTTGCAATAGTAACAGCCGTCGGGATTGGATCTGCAGTGACTTCAGAGACAACGGTGGCTTGAGTGTCCAACATTACGCGGATGACTTGTAGGGCTTCTTTGATCTGTCCCATGCCTCCTCGGAGCTCTCCGAGTTCATTGTCGATTCTGTTTACATCCAAGTTCTGCTCTTCCATCCTTAAGCGAGCTTGGGCTTGGGTGTTGTACTGATGGTGAGGTTTCAGTGTGATTCTGTTGGGAAGACAGAGGGATGAGACTCAACTCAGGAACATGTATATGAAATGTTTATGAAATGCAGACATGCAAAAATGCAGATTTTAAACATTCAAGGGAATAAAAGCGTTATTTGCGAATATTATAACAATAAATAGGAAAAACAGCCAAATCTTCATTGATTATATCTGGAGAGTTTACAACATCAAACGGGAAATGAAAATACAAGCTTCTACAAAATACGAAAAACAACAACAATAGATTCTAGATTCTTCTGCTGGATGGTCCTTCAGCTTCAGACTGATTCTTTCTTCCACCTTGACGTACCAATTCTTGAAGTTCTTCTTTCTCTTGCATAGCCTTGAAATACTTATCTCTCCACATTTTCCCTTCTTTCTCAGCTTTTGCCAAGGCGGCTTTCAACTCTTCTACGAGGGTAGGCTTGGGCGAGTCAGGCTCAAAGCGGGTATAGAACATCTTCATTGCCGCTTCTCTTACCCATGATAGGTAAGATTCTGAAACAGTAGCATTGTGGGGGCATAGGGCAGTTACTCCTCTTGTGTGGACATAACGCCAAGCGTACGCGATTCGAGCCCTGTAAGCAGGATTCTTCCTTTCCTCCAAGTAAAATTTCCTCAAATAGTCTGGATCTGGTTCATCTTCCATGGGGTGCCCCAACTGTCGACGGGCCATAATAGGATTATAGCTGATGCAACCATTGACGCTGATGAGCGGTACATTCGGGAAATCTCCACAGCTTTGGATCATGGAAATTCCTCCATACATAGGATCATACCATTTGATGTCTGAGTGTTTGAGCAACAACAGCTTTTCTGTCCATGAGAGTCCATTTTGCTTATCCCAAATGGCTGGAATTTCTGACAAGTGTGAAATAAACCACTTGTGCAGGAGAACGGTGCAACATTCAATTCGTCCAACCCCATAGCGGTTCCTTCAGTGGAGGGTAAAATAAGTGTCGGCCAGCAAGGTGGGTACAAGATTTTTGATCAAGAAAAGATTGATCGCATCTGCGTCCACAAAATCACTGGCAGTTGGGAACAGGAATAGTCCGTAAATGAGTAACACCAGGATGGCTTCAAATGCTTCAGTATTTTGTGACAAGGCATAGCTCTGAGCTTTTTCATATAGGAACATGGCTGAAATTCCGTACAATCCTCCCTTAGCACCCATATGAGATCGCACTTCGTCCAATTCCAAATACGCGGCCTCTGCAATTGCTCTTTCATTAGGAGTCCCTTCCCTTCCAGAAAAGGGACTGGGGGTAACACCTACCCCCATTAGGGCGGAATACTCCTCCAAAGTTGGTAGCAACTGATAATCTGGAAACGTGAAACAATGATAGGTTGAATCATAGAATTGCACGAGTGCGGATAACATTTCTTCGTACACTCGAACTTCCAGCAATGACAACATATTCCCATGTCTTTCTCTGAACGCCTCGGGGTCTTCTACCAAACTCACCAACTTCTTCAAGTTCTCTAATCTCGGTCTTCGGAACACAACCTCTTCTTTCTTTCCGGAATCCATCTTATAATATCTGCAAAATAATCTTTTAGTTCCTTGAATGTTTAAAATAACAAGAATGCAACTTTAAATGCAAAAGTTTTATGGAACTCAAATTTACCAAAATATCCTTTCATTTCATTGATTTTTCAAAGGGGTATTACAAAAGATTTTAGTACGTCTTACAAAAGCCCTAACATTACAACTTAATATGCTCTAAAAGAAAATCCTCTCTCTTCTTGATTCTTCTGAGCTCTTCTTCCACCTGTGCTTTCTCAAGGATAAGTTTGTCTACCATAGCTTTCCAAGGAGTTGATTGATGGTTGGAATAAAATGCATCTTCCCGTGCCTTCCTCTTCTTGCTTGCAACTGCTTCCTCTTCCTTCAACTGAAGTTGTTTGCGGAGTTCCTCGTTCTCTTCCATAGCCACTTGATATTTGTACCTCCAGGATACCTCAGTCTGCTATGACTTCCTCAGAGCAATCTTCAGCTTCTCTTCCTCAGACATGAAAATCAACGGTTGTTCTTCTATTAATACCATAGGCTTTTGTGGAGGATAAGGCATTTTCAACTGAATGGCCCTCTTTCGTACCCATTGGAGATAAGGTTCAAAAGAGATACAATTAGGTCTTCCCAAGTCCTCTTTTCCTTTTCTGTGTATATGCCCCCATGCTTTGAGAATTTCATCTTTTAATTCTGAAACTCCTATGAAGAAGATACCTTCTACGTGAGCGCTGCAAGGTTTGTCTTTCAGTGGATAACCAAATTGTCGACGAGCAATCACAGGGTTATAGCTGATTCCCCCATTTGTACCAAGGAGAGGTATATTCCCGAAGCTTCCACAACTATCAATGATTTTGATTCCATCATAACTACGGCTGTACCAGTCAATATCGGAGTGAGTAAGAGCCATAATCTTTTCAGACCACCATCCTTTGCTCCAAAAAGTATGGGCTTTGGGTAGATGAGAAACAAACCATTTATACAACAACGGAACACAACAGACGATCATTCCTCCTTTGTGAATATTTCTTTAATGAACAGAGTGGTAAGCATCAGCTAGTAGAGTAGGTACTGGATTCTTCTTCAAGAATATTTTGATGGCATTGAGATCCACAAAGTTGTCAAAGCTCGGAAAAAGAAAGATCCCATAAATAAGCAAGGCTAGAATAGCCTCAAAAGCATCCATACTCAAGTGATCGGCATAATACTGAGCCTTCCCAATCAAGAATTTTGCAGTCAGCCCAAAGATCCCTCCTTTAGTAACCATGTTCTTCTGAATGTCTACCAACCCGATGCGGGTGGCTTTAGCAATCTCTTCCTCTTTAGGGTCTTTCTCCATGACGGGAAAAGGAGATGCATCAAGGATGGGTAACCCAATCAGACAGGAATACTCTTCAAGTGTCGGCACTAACTGATAGTCCGGAAATGTGAAGCAGTGATAAAATGGATCATAGAACTGGAGTAACGTGGAAAGGAGTCCCAAATCCATTTTCTTCCTTGTTTTCAGTAGAGACAACAAATTCCCGTACCTGCTTTTGAACCCTTCTACATCTGTGATCAGAGTGCTTAACCTTTCAATCTCATCTATATTAGGGATTTTGTAAGTGTACTTTATAGTTTTCTTTTTTCCATTATCCATGATGTTCCTGATATTTTATAAATAAACGACTCTGAGTTCCATAAAACTTTTATGACATGATGTTTATGGATGCATGAATGCACAAACACAGGTAATCACATATTCACAGATTTACATAAGTAAACAGACAAGGTTTTGGGTTTGGAGAATATGAGCAAGGAGTCAAGGTCTACCCTCCCCAAAGGTATGTACTAAGGTTCCCACAACTGCAGAACAAGGTTCTAAAAAAGTTCCTGGAGTCCTCGACCCCTCTTTCGGATATTATCAATTTCCCAAATACTTGGTGGTCGATAATATTCTCAAGAGAGTCTCGTCCAAGTGTAGTGTCGCGTATCAACTACTTTGGAATTACTTCCTTATAGTCACCGCACTACATCCTAAGAAAGCCATAGTGGGGAAAAGGTATCTAAGGTCCTCAGTGTCATGGGCACCTATGTAGAAAGTAGCATTGTTTTCACGAATACTCGATCAACAATACTAGCTCTCTAAAGGGCCTCCACTGAGCGGTGATTTTCTCAAGTCAGCTTGGTCGGGAATCTACTCCCTATAAGCCTTCTTGAATATATCACCTTCCTATCATAAGTACGCTTGAGCACGGGTGTAGTGCTGTCTCACCATTTCAAGTTTCCCAAACCATCAGAGCACAAATATATACAAGTATTCACAGATAGCAATTAGTTAAACAAAATAGGTTGAACCCTCAAAATAAAAGCAAAGAGTAACAAATCCCCAGTGAAGTCGCCATTTCTGTTGCGGTGAAAATTTGATATCAAGCTATTAATTAACTTGAATCTTATTTCTTTTACAACCGGTCTTTAATTTATCCAAAGGATAGGTCTAAAGAAAGAAATAACCTTTTGCGCGATGTGACAATAATGCTTTAAGAGATTCGGGGATTCGGGGGTTGGTTATATCTAGGGAAGGTATTAGCACCCTAAATATCTGTAGTACTCTACAGGAACCTTTTGTTTAATTACTTGCTAAGTTTGTGAATTGTGCACTATGGTTTAAGGATAGGGAATTGAGATAAAATAAATAAAAAGGCCTAAGTGGTTTTCTAAGTTTGCTCGCAAAGGCATCGCACCTTCTGCCTACGTATCCTGACTAGGATAGAATCAGAGCAATCGTAGTTCACCTCACAAGGGGAAAGAACACTTGATGATGATCAAGGTTCAAAGGGGAACAAACATGACAATGTTTGTGTGGAGTTTGACAAAACTCCCTAAGCTAAGTTGAAAAGGAAGTAAGAGATCATGACGATGATTCTTACACAGAGTTGACGAACTCTTTCCTAGGGTTCTAGTTGAAGAACACTCCTAGTATGGGTAGGTTTCTTAGACTTCAAGCAAAGTCTAAAGGCTTCTAAATTAGGATTAAAATGACTTAACAAAGTCAAGGGATAGCAGAGGTTTTGGTCCAAGACATTGACAGTCAAGTGGACAGACCTTCCTTTGGAGGAACAGTACTATTGGCAACTGGATGAAATCTAACGAGCTTCGTCGCTTGGGGATAAAATAAAATACAAACATTAACAAGCATAATCATGGTGACAACCAATGAAAACATTAAAAATGAAAAGCAATGATGACAATCAAAGCAGCTGTTTCGGTACGAGAACCGTGACGACAGTTCGCACCTGGAATACTGTTAACAAACAGATAAGGTAAACATGATAATAATTCAAGGTAAAAATTCTAACATGTTGACAAACATGTATGGATACGATAAAAATCAAATTTCCACAAAGAAAATAATGGGAACCCTTTTAACTTTCATCTGCAACCGATTAGGGTTACTACTGTCAACGCGCGGATCGCGCACAATCAAACATGGTGAAAAAATAATCAAACATGGGAAATAATTACATGGCATGAAAGTACATATAAAAACAAACACAATGAAAAAAGAACGGACGAAAAACGATAAAATATGAGAGAGTTACGATTTTTTGAAGTTTTATGTAAAAAATGAGAAAAAGTGGCAGCAAGGGTTATCACAAGGGATCGAACCCATGCCAAGACTGATACGCGCGCAAGTCTCTACCGCCGGGGCGGCTGTTACATCCATTAACAAATGTGAAACAATAAACATATAAAGCTTGCTTGGTTCCATGGCTGGGCAAACACATAATCAAAACCAAATACGATTTATACCGTATCTCACTAACCGCTTATCGGATCGAGGCAAATTTTATATGGAAGTGGGGTAGAAAAATGAGAGGAAGAGGATGGTGGTGTTGGTTTGCTGAAATTCACTTCCTATTTGAAAACCCGATAGGGTACATGATTTGGCTTAAAAATTGCAATTTGTCATGCAAAGCTTGATACACTCACTCTCAATTCCAACTAATCATCCACACACAACACTTAGATGATATGTAAGCAAATATGAATACTTTCAAGGCCAGGAGATGCAGATGTTAGAATATCACATACAAGTTGCAAAAACACATAAAGATAACAATGCAAGACAAGGTGGTTTTTGATTTCAAGGCATTCAAGAGTCACACCAATCATTGAAACATCTTTAATATGTGATTTAGAGTGTGTGTAAGTGAAGAGATTAGATCTGTAATGAGTGTGTGAGAACTTAGTGTTCAATTTGCATTTTTTGTGTGATAATGCATGAAGTGGTGTAACTCAATGTACAGGTTATTTTCAATGTTTTTAGCTCATTCAAACATGTCACATATGGTCATATTGATCTGTTATAACACAAAGATATCAAGAAAAATCCAGCATTCTCAAACTGATATGTGATGGTATGGCAATTTGCAAAAGGATGACCAATGATGCATGATGATAAGCAGATGCAATTCAAGACCAATTCAGGTTATTCTAATCATTTACACAGCATATATGCATGATAATAAGATGATTTAAGCATTAGGATCTCAAGGAAACCACCTGTTATGAAGAATGACATGTTACATGCAAATTGTCCAAGTAAGGATGCATAATGGTACTCAAATTTCATTTCACACATAAACTGGTTGGTTTGAATGTGTAGACATCTCATACATGTGATTTTAGTCATGTTTAATCAGGCAAGACAGTTCAAAACAACTTGGTTCAAAATGTGGTATGTGTGATGCAAGTGTGATGTGTGAAAAATGTGAAAATTTGCAAATCTGAATTACAACTCAATTTAAACCAGACCAATCATTGATACATGTCATAAATGATCATATTAGTCTATCCTATCACAAAAATCTTAAAGAAAGACAATGGTTCACAAGTTGGTGTAGCATATGCAAGCTTGTCAACAAAAAAAAAAGCAATTGGTGAGTGAAATCTTGATGCAGTGCTTTCCTTCATCAAATCAATGCTCTAACATGTTAAAAATGAACCATATAAGGTGTATGTGGTGTTTGTTCTGGTGAAAAACAAGTAGAGGCAAAAAACCACATTTGAGGCTTGGTGTATTTTGAAACTTGGTGTCAACACATGAATCTTGGTGTAAGGTAATAAAGCAGCAAAGCAAACACATAAGCATGCTCAAAATGATCAAACAAGTATGTTGAAATGAGAAAACAAGCCATATCATGTGTTATGCAAAGAATGAGGATGTTTGTGGATTGTGTGCATTATGAAATTTGGTGTCAACAAGTGAGTCTTTGATGCTATGTTCAAAACAGTAGGGTGAGCATACAAACACACTTAGAATACTCATTTAGACATGTTGAAAGTAGGTTTGTCATGCTCTATGCCAAAACTGATGGAGTGAGTGGTTTATGTGGCTTTAAGTGTTCATGTCAAGTGAAGATGTGAAATGGTATGTTGAGTGTGAAATGAGCAAAGCAAGGACTTAGACATCCTTTAAATGTCTAAACAATCATGCACCAATGATTAAGACTTAAGTTCTACAACTTATGCCAAAAACTGGTTTCGAGCACAATTTAGCTTTTTTCTTGGACAGTAAAAAACTAACAGCAGCCACAACATTCATGAAACTGGTTTGATATTTGTGAAAATCTTATCTACATCAGCTTTAAAACACAACACATACTATTCAAACCTGAAACTCATATGCCTCATGTTTAAAGTTTAGCCTACCACAACTGGTGTCCAAGTGCTGTTTTCAAAAAAACTGTATTCTTTTGACTGCGTGGGATCAAAATAAGTGTGTCCTGGTGTGTGGCTGCTGACTGAGATTTTTATGTTCATCAATTCAGTTTCAAAAGGACATAATGTAACTATGTGCCCAAGCATTAAACCAGAATTGCCCCAACTCCAAGTACTTCAAATATGACATACTCACAATTAACAATAAGAAGCAAATCAAACTAGGATCAAGGACAATCATGAGCTTCAAAACAGGATCCTATCTATTATTAACCAAAAAGGCTCAAAATGACATTCTACTATAACTCACAAACCTGGAACAGTTCTTGGCAAGGGTCCTCACAGTACTAAGACTCAATCATGAGATAAATACACAGCAAAAAAGGGGGGGTGTTCATTTATTTCCTGTCATGCTTGACTCAAACAGTACATACAAGTTTTACTGCTCAAAGGATGGTCATAAATCCAGCTGCCAACCAAACTCATCCTCTTGGCCAGAAATATCATGCAAAATATGGTGCTTCATAACAGGGTTCAGTTTCATGACAGCAGGTGGGGGGTTTAAGCAATTCTCTCATACTGTGCAAACATATTTCAAAGTTTAAAAACAAAACCTACAGCCTAGGCCAATATAATCTCCTACTGTTATGAACAAAACCTAAAATAGAATTTAATCAACTCAACATTTTGGCCATATAGCATGTAATCCAAAATCATTCATCATGACAGAAACAGAAACACTTAGCATGGTCAAATATATTTCTTAACATCAATCAAATACAAGCTAATGAACCCCCTCCCAACCAGGTTCTCATTCTAACTGCTATAGCCAAAACAAGACTGATAATCTTACCAAAGTTCTTAACCTCAGGCCTAAACCAAAACTAAATTTGTGGCCTCAATCAAGTCACAAACAGCAGGAAAAGTAACCACGCATAACTGATACAAATACCACACACAACAATGACCTACCAACTCAAAAATCAAACAAGTCACAAATAATTTAGCCAACAATTTCCAGCAAACCATCATAAAACTTCTATCAGTTTAAAACTTGTTTTGACAGTAAAAACACATAGCAATGAAATTTTAACAATAACAACTTGAATACACATGATGGCACTCATGATAACCCTGTCATTCATCAACACCATAGTCCAAATTTTCAATAAAACATACTCAAGAGATGCAAATTCAATGGTAGGTGATGCAATAAGCAAGGTATACATATTACATACCTGTTGGAGATCCTGTTTAAACAATCAAAAGCTGTTGAGAAAACCAGAGGTGCTGAATCCTAGTCCTTGCTTTACTTGAAGCTTAAGAATCAAGCCACTTGAGATGTCAAAATGAGATTTATGAGTTTCTGATGATAGATGAAGGTTTGGACAGTTGAGGTATATGATATGTGAGGTGTATGAGTGGTCACAACCTCAAGAAAATGTTTAGAGATCAGTTTGGTGTTTTTTATGGACTTTGGTCAAAGTAAGCCAAGTGAAATGTTGACTTTTTGATTTCTTGTGATTTTTGGTGGTTCAATGGTTTGTACACCTTCTATATGTTATTTAGAAGGTGTATGGATGATAGTTTGGGTGCTGGAACATGTAGAGCTTGATATGGTAGAGAAATTGCAAATGCTGAATTTTGGCTATTTTGGACACTTTGGTGGATTTTGCAAAATGAAAGTATGAGAGAGATGTGATGAGGGAGCTTGGTTTAGCAGGTTTTTAGAATTAAGTTGATGTCTTGAATGAGGGGTATGAGGTCCCTATTTATAGCAAAAAGCAAGGAGGTGCTTGCTTGAGAACCTTACTTACAAATGAAGTTATCCTTGATATTTCCATCCATTTGCCAACTTGCTTTGCTTTTTCTGATCTTTGGCTGTCTCCTTAACCCAATGGGCAAGTTTAAATGATGTTTCTACTGATAAATTGCAGCCTAGATGCTTGGTAGAGTGGCTGGAGCAGAATCACTTTCCACCTCATGCTTGGAAAAGTCAAAAATGGCAACTTAGGCAATGAACTTCCAATCTTTAATTCTATGCTATCTCCATGCAATTTATTTGCTTCAACCTGCTTGAGATGTTCAATATATCAGATAGTATGAGTTTGACAAGTTAGAATTGGCCCACTTGAGTGATAGAGGTCCTTTTGCAAAATTTGTCAATGTGGGACTAGAATGACAAAATACCAACTTTGAACACATGTATCTCTCAGCTCATAAATCACCTTGAGATGTACTTGTACTTTTTAGAAAGCCCTCACATAGTACTAAAACTTTCATGTTGGCCAGAAGTCTTGATTCTATTTGAAACTAGTTGAAATATCCCCTTGAAGTTGGCTGCACACAAGTTTTTAAAGTGAAAATAACTTAGAAATTTTCTAAGTTATTTTCCCTTCTAGGAATGTTTTTGCTTCTATCTCAAAAAGTATGCATTTTCTGGCTGTGGACTAGTATGGGACTTTTGTAGGACTTGTCAAGAGCTTTCAAATGATACTAGAACCAACTCAATTGGATGTGTGGTTAAGGAGATACGGTTTAGCCCTTTTCAAAACCCTAATTTCCCGATTTCTCGATTACTCTCTCATCCTTGATCCAATGATCATGAAAATTGATATGCAAGTCCATTATGACATAAGGAACAACTTTGATTCACAACTTGGATTCCAATTCTCAAAATTTGAGGAGTTGACTTTTCGGTCAACCGTACGATCGATCGGTGCCGATTGAGTTGCCTGTTGACCTTCTGGATATCCTGAGACTTTGATACTTATTGAATAGTCTTTAATAGTCTATATGAACTTCATGGACCTCAATCCCACCATTAAAACATCTTCCAACATCAAAGTCAAACCACAGTTGACTTTTCACTAGTTAAAAACCCTAATCGGGGCCTCCTGACTGCACTGTTCTTGATTCTGAAATGATTTCTTCAAATTGACTTCTCATTTGACTTTGATATTATCTTTGATTTCATTCCATGATTAACTTGTCCCAAATCATTGGTTGATCATTCCTTGGTTGTTTTGAATTTGTCGGTGCGAGAACCCTGATTCATCTGTAACTTGACAATAATGAACTTGCACTGATTTAGGGTTAGATAATTCATGATCATGCTTTTAAAAATGATAATGAGAATCTAAGGGGTCAAAATTTGGGGTACAACAGGTGGGATTCCGATTTGGGGAATGTTTTTTCGGATGAGGGTTTTTTTTCACATGAAGGAAGGAGATGATTGAGATGAAGAAGGTTGGTGAAGGGAACATGGTGACGGCGGAAGAAGACCCTTTATCTAGGATTTTGTGGACGGCGGCGGATAATTTTGAGGGGAAGAAGTGAGGTGGATTGGCGGCCGTGAGGAAAAGAGAAAGGGTTCCGGCGAGAAACAAAAGGTTGAGGGAGTTGGGAAGGAGATTGAATGAGGGAGTTAGAGTGAGAAGGAGGGGCGGCGATTTAGGGTTCAGTGAACAGTGATCTCCCTTTTTTTTTAGGGTTCTCCCTTTTCTTTTTTTTAGGGTCCCCGTGAACAGTAACTGATCCTTCCCTTATAACAAGAAAGCTCAGCATAGGCCCAATGGGCCTCATTCATTTCCACTTCCAATTCTTTCTCTTTTTTTTTTTAATTTTTCTTTTCTTAATTTTACTAATCACTTAATCCATGACTATTAATAATTAATAATAATGCTAATAAAAACTATTAATATAAACATGAAAAATATATATAAACTAACATTAGTATAAATATAGAAAATATTAACAATAATTATTAAAATAAGTATTAACAATTAACAATTAAGTAAATGTTAAAAATATGAAAACAAGCTAAAATTTATAAAAACGAAAAAGATAATTACTAAAATATTATTAATAAAAAATTTAAGAAAATAATATTCACAAAAATGTTCTTAGGCCACGTGTCATGTCTTTATTGGTTAAAAATTTAAAAATCAACCAATTGCAAGCAGACACGTGTCTAAATAACCAAAAAATAAGCGGGCAATGTAAAACAGAAAATAAAATCGAAAAAGGTGAAAATAAATAAAAAATGGGTAGGACAGATTTAGGGTATGACAAGACTTACCGGCCAAAAATTAAGTTTTCTTGTGATCACTTTCAATTTTTCCAACATTTTCCTCTAAGGCAACAAGTGCAACAGTACAAAGGATGCCAATCTGTCTCATTCCACCACCTAAGGTTTTCCAGAGTCGCTTAGCCTAACATTCAACATAGAAGCTAGACTTAAATATCATTTGTTGAGAAAGATTTTACGTGCTAACCAAAATTTTGACCTACCTTAGCAATGAAGTCCTTGGACCCAACTATAACAGATCCAACTGGAGCGCCTATGCCTTTAGAGAGGCAAACCTAATGAATATTGTCAAAACGAATCATATGTATGTTAGCATGATTGAATCAATATTGAATCACAGTCAAAAACGAAAAGAAAGGAATAACATACTGAAACCGAATCAGCTGCTTCGACAAGCCTATCCACAGGAACACCTAGCGCCTGAAAAACCAACAAAAAGCAACTTTTGTTTGCATATAACATTTGGGAACTTATGAAAAAATGATGTGTTCGAAGTTGATTTCAGCTTATGCGTGAAACTATAGTTTAGGAGACAGAGAAAATGCAAGTTCATTTCATCTTATTGTTCTATCACTATGTACAAATGAGCAAAAAAATATCACTATTATAGCATCAAAGAAAAAACAAGTGATTCAGTTCAACATAAAACTTTTGGTGAAATCGGTAAAACGCAAATTTACTTACAACTGATGCATTAAATAGTCGGACTCCATCAATTTGAAGCATCACTCCATGCTTCTTAGCAACCTCTCCAACTCTATCAGTATATTCAACAGTGAGACATCTTCCACCCGAGCTACATCGAGAAAGTATATCAGCCATAATTCATCAAAATAATTCATGTACAACGCAGAAAACGGACAACAAAAATCACTCACTTTGCATGACTGTTTTCCAAGCAAATAAGCCTAGTGCTCGGAAACATTAACTCCCCCCTCAGATCTCTAATAGCAGACTCAATCAAATCAATGTCGATTGTTCCATCATCGTTATTTTTAAGCTGTCTCAAATGCACTCCTCCAATGGTTGAAATACCACCATTCTCGTAAATATTGATATGACAAG
Source organism: Lathyrus sativus (assembly GCA_963859935.3). Taxonomy (NCBI): domain Eukaryota; kingdom Viridiplantae; phylum Streptophyta; class Magnoliopsida; order Fabales; family Fabaceae; genus Lathyrus; species Lathyrus sativus. Next base: position 363,340,162 of record OZ012739.1, read on the forward strand.
TGTCTCAGAGAATAACTTCACTTCCCCTAACCTCACAATGAACAAGTACAACGATAAGGTTGGCTATAGTCCCTGATGGAACAAAAAGAGCTGCCTCATTTCTCATTAACTTCACCATCTAGATCTCTAAGAGTAAAGCCGTTGGATCATAGCCAAGAACAACAATTGATCTAAACCTAGGAATTGGAAAGGAAAAATAATAACATGATGAGAAATGAATTATTCACCTTGTGATAGAGGGATTTCTAGGAATTATCATCATTAGAAGCCTTCCGCATCAAAGATTAGTCATCGAAAGATGAAACAAACTCGGATAATATAAATAACTAAGCGTGTGCATCGTAATCTCAGGAACAAGCTACTCCATCATAGAACAACCACTTCGAGGATCCGCCAACACAATCGACGCATGAGGAGGACTGGTCTCCATCATTTTCGCAACACTTCTGTTCAAGTAAGGCACAAAATCTTGAGAATTAGAGGAAGCGCGGTTGCAGTGGTTGAATGACGGCATGAATCTGGTGAGTGAAAACCAAACAAAAATGGGCGGCATGAATCTTGAGAACCAGAGGAATCTATTTGTTTAATTTTAGGGTTCTTCATTCTGAACATTTGGTATAATAGAGAGAAAGGGGATAAAGGAATTATTAAGAGGGAAACATGAAAAATAATAGTGAGAAAGTGAATTTTGAGATATTATTTAGCCTCAACAAAATCGTGTCTATTATATAATAAAAATAATTATAAATTATTAGACTCAGTTAATCCCTGTCTATCAGATAAAATAAATATATTTGAAAAAAATAAAAATAGTTAGCCTCGGCTCATCCGTGTCTAATATTTAAAAAAAATTCAAAAATTCAAAAATATCTAGCATCGGCCTAGCCATGTCTAATGAATTAAATAAAAATAATTGTAAAAGGTAATTTTAAAATGGCTTTTTTTGCGTTTGAATATCTTGGGTATTGTCAAGGCTAGTTAGCCTCGGTGTCGGTGGCCGAGGCTAAATTCGCAGCTAAAATGAAGTTTTCTAGTAGTGTACGACGCATACAATAAGAAGGACTTATACCTTTTAAGTCGGAAAGAGTCCAACCCATTGCCTCTTGATTTTTCTTCAACACCACAATTAATTTTCTTTCTTCATCCATGGTTAACTCCGAACTTATGATCACCGACTTGTTCTTTTCTTTATCAAGGAAAACATACTTTAGATGAGATGGTAACAACTTCAAATCAAGCTTGCCTTCCTCATTGTTCTCTCTTTTTAAATCTTCCACCTTTTCTTTCGAAGGTGGGATTTCCTCTAACTCTTCGAGTTCACGCAAACATTTTTCGATTTCTCGTTCTTCTTCTTCATTGATCTTTGAAAGAGCATTGGTTAGAACTTGTTGTAACAGTGTGGACACTTGTAATAACTCTTTAACTTATTCAATTTCCACTTCCGTTGCATCAATCCTAAAACAATCGGTTTTATCTTTAGAAAGCTTCATGACTTCAAAAAGATTGAAGCAAATCTCCTCATCAAGAACTCTTACTTTCATGAGACCATCATCCATATCAATCACCATACGTGCGGTTTTCATAAAAGGTCGACCAAGAATCAATGGAGAGTCTTCATCTTCTTCCATATCAATTACCACAAAGTCGACTGGGAACAAAAATTTATCAACCTTTACCAACACATCTTCGGCTACACCATGAGGGTGAGTCATAGATTTGTCGGCGAGTTACAACGTCATTTGAGTAGATTTCAATTCCATGTAACCCAAACGTTTCATAATAGATAAGGGTATCAAATTTATGCTAGATCACAAATCAATCAACCCCTTGCCCACATAAGTATTTCCAATTGTAATAGGTAAAGTGACTAGTCCCGGATCACTTTCTTTCCTCGGGAGAGTTTGTTGAATAATTGCACTACAACTAGCATCCATTATGATTGTCTCTTGATCTGTGTACCTCTTTTTCTTAGTGAGAATGTCCTTCATAAATTTAGCATACTTCGGCATTTGCTCCAATGCTTCGGAAAATGGAATATTAATTTGCAATTGTTTGAATATGTCCATAAACCGAGCATAATGTCTAGCATTATCTTTTCTTATCGGAGCATGTGGATAAGGAAAATTTTGAATAGGAATAGGGCTCATTTGCTCTTTTCCTTTCCTAGACCTCTTTACTCTTTCATCTCTCTTACTTTTCTCTCCTTCCTCATTTTTTTCACTTTCTCATTTTCAACTAATTCTCCCTCAACATTCTTTTCTACTTCATCACCAACATTTTCAATTTCTTTTTCAACTACAACTTCCTCCGCCACTACTTCCTCACCTACGCCCATGTCAATTTCTCTTCCGCTCCTTGTAAGAATTACCTTGCAATGCTCCTTCGGATTTGGAGTAGCAGTAGCCGTGAAAGGCCCTTTTTGTTGGTCGACCAATTGTTTTGATAATTGGCCAACTTGTGTTTCTAAATTCTTAATAGCCGCATCGGTGTTCTTTTGGTTAGACATTGACATTTGCATGAATTGGATAAGAGTTTCCTCCATCTTTGATGGTGCATTTTGATTTTGAGGAGGTTGAGTGTAGTTTTGATATTGTTGACGATTCAAAGTTCCAGCTTCCTGCGGCCTCCAAGGTTGTTGGTACCCTTGATTAGGTCTTTGATAACCTTGGTTTTGTTGTTGATAAGATGGTCTTTATTATATTCTTGATTTTGGTTTCCGATATAATCGACTTCTTCCAAGACAGGAGGGCAATATCCTGTAGGATGGTCACCTTTGCATAACTCACAACTTGCCACTTGAAGTTGAGTAGGAACTTCTTGCATTTCTTTGATTTGTTGTGGAAGCTTTGACATTTGTTGAGTCAAGAGCTCCACTTGTTGTGTAAGAAGTTTGTTTTGGGCAAGAATAGCGTCATTTGTACCTAACTCGAGTACGTCTGGTTTTCTTTGAGCTACCCCACGGTTATGATTCCCTTGATGATCATTAAGTGCCATCTTCTCAATAATTGCAATTGCATCATCGGCGCTTTTAGACATCAAATAACCTCCCGCCGTAGCATCTAATAAGGTCTTGTGGACCGAAAGGAGACCATTGCGGAAAATATGAACTTGAGTGAGTTCCTCAAAACCGTGTCCTTTGCATTTTCTTAACATAGACTTGAATCTCTCCCAAGCTTCGTTGAGTGATTCACTTGCTCCTTGCGGAAACACAGCTATCACAGTTTTAGCTTCCATGAAACGGTCATGTGGAAAGAACCATTTAAGGAACTTCTCTTCTAAAAGATTCCAATCCATCATGATTGTTGTAGGTTGATCAAGATACCATTCCTTCACTTTACCAATCAAGGAGTGAGGAAATAGTCTCCTGAACAATGACTCTTCGTCAGCTTCGGTTGCTCCCGTTACACCCGCAATCTCATAGAATTTTGTAAGATGTGTGAACGGATCCTCATGGTCTAATCCCGTGAAAGGATTTTGATAGACAAGTGCTAGGATTCCCGTTTTCATCTCGGCTTGTCTTCCATTTTGAAGATTACGTGCGAACTAAGCGGTGCATCTTGGACTGTTCGTACAAGGAGTAGAAACTGGAGGTGGAGGTGGAGGTGCTGCCATAATTGGTGAATTAGGTGGAGTGGATGAAGAAGATTCTCCGAGCTCTTGTATTGCAATAACTTGTTGCCGTCTTCGCCTTGTGCGACTATTGGTACGCCAAGCGGTTCTCTCAATCTCAGGATCGAAAAGAAGGTTTTCCGACCGAACTTGTCTGCACATAAACGAATTCTGCACACGAGCTTAAACAAATTAAGAAGCACAAATAATTACAAAGATAAGAGATTCGCAATACAAAAATCTTAATATCACTAAACTATTGCAATGCTTGTAATATTCAACTAACAATCCCCGGCAACGGCGCCATTTTGCTAGAAAGTATTTGCGGTAGTTTTATTTCGTATCCACAGGGGTTGAAGAGAATAGAGATGCTTTTCGTTCAATGGTTTAATGACTTAAGAGTAAGGGTTTTTTTTAAAGTGGTTTCAATGTTTGTAACAAAAGTTTACAATAAATAAAGCGGAATAAAAGTCGGTCTTTAAGTTTGATAAAAGCATGTCAAGATTAGGGTTTGCTAGTCCATCCTAAATGTATCTAACCAATCAAATATGTGAACGAAGTTCTAACCAACATAACCGCGTATCCTCGCAAAAACGGTCATCTCTAAATCATTTTCGTGAATGTTATTGTTTTGATAGTTAAATGATCTCTCTAAATAACAGATCAAAACAATAAGCATTAAGAACGATACAAAGCGGATATCAACTTTCAAACCCATCTCTAGCATTTGTATAGTTGATAGATGAAGATATTAGGTCAAGACTTAGAAAGTTTATCTCTAATACAAACCAAACCATAAATGTACAAAAAGTAGCAAATAACTTCATCTATATTGATTAACAACTTGTTCACATACAAGAGATTAAGAAGAATACATAAAATCTGAACTAACTACTTCTAACCTTGACAAGAGAGGGATTTAGCTACTCATTTCCATGACAGCTTGAACAATAAGTTTCGGGAGAAGGTTGATCAACATCCGAGTCGAATAATCAAGATTGGATGGGAATCCACCTTCTTTTTGGAAACTATTGTCAAGAGATGATGAGAAATGAAAGAAAGGGTTTTTAGGTTAGAAAAATCACCTCTAATGCAAAAACAAGAAAAAAGATCTTTTTACAAAAAGTAGCCCATGCTACTTATAGAAGTCTTGCTGAGTTGTCATGCTCGCTAGGCGAGTAAAGTGGTTCGCCTAGCGAACCCGAAAATGTGCCACCAGAAGTGCCTGTGTCCTGAGGACTCTCCATAGAACAGTTTGCACATGTTCGCTAGGCGAAGCCTTCGCTGTGAACCTCGCCTAGCGAATTTATAGTCCTTTCGCCTATGTTCCAAGTCTGGAGGTGTTCACTACCTGCTCTCTGGTGCTTCACCTAGCGAGCTCTTCGCTACCTCCCTTGCCTAGCGAGTTTATGCTCCTTTTGCCTCTGCTCAAAGTCTGGGAGTGCTCGCTGGCATCTTGCTGCTTCTTCGCCTAGCGAGTACTTCGCTGCCTCCTTCGCCTAGCGAGTTTAAGGCCCTTTCCATTATGTCATGAACAGTGTCAAGATTTCTGGCCTTCGCTACATAGTTAGCCTAGCGAACTTTGTGAAGTTTTAGAGGGAGCTTCACTTGCAGTTCGCCTAGCGAACTTGCTGTTGTTTGCTTGCTTTCTTGGTTTCTTTGCCATCTTTCTTGTGTCTTAATTTCCTACTCTTTCATGCCTAATTCCTGCACAATAATACACAAATTAAAGGTACCAAAATCCTTCCTATAATGTTGCAAACCAACCAAAGCAAGAGCGATTTTGAAAACTTTCTCGACAAAAAGGAGTGAAAGATGCCCACATTCGATAGCTCAAATAAGAAAAATTGGGCATCTAACAATGCCTCATGTTTCCTAGAAGTTCTAACACGTTATATAAATGCATACTAGGTAGGATGTTCTGATTTAAGAAGATCAATCACTAGTTTTATTTTCTTTCTAGGAATTTCACTTATGTCATGGAGAGCAAAGTGACAACCAACCATCTCAAGGTCATTCTCAGAGGATGAGTATCGAGATCTTTCAACTGTCACATGTGACCTATACTGACTTTTGTATTTCTTAGAAGATTTAAATATCACATGTGACAAACATACTGTATTATATTGTGATTCTCAAAGCGCCATCCACAATGCTTCAAATCTAGTTTTTCATGAGAGGACTAAGCACTTGGAGATCGATTGCAATTTTGTAAGAGAAAATGTCCAAAGAAATGTTCTTAAGTTCTTGCCAATATCCACTCAAAAACAACTTGCGGATTTATTGACAAAAGCATTGACTCCATCAAAATTCAAAATATTTGTATCCAAATTTAGAATGATAAATATTTATGTCCCTTGACATTATACATATAGAAATTACCATATGCGGGAAAGTAGTGTGCAAAATAGCATGACACACATCTTAAAATTTTGACCAAAATATGCATCATCAATATCAACATCTTCCTCTAACAAAAATATTAAATCTACAATCAACGGACTTAAATAAACTTCAATGTAGTTTTTTGGTCCCGGGATCAACTACATGGAGAATTTTCTCATTACATTTTTTTTCATCTGCATGCCATCTAATACTCTTTGCATCATTTAAATTAGTAAAAAGTTTCTTGAACCTTGGAATTATTGATACCACAATACTTTGGTAAGAGGATGTTTCTTGCTTACACCGTCATTATCATTAACACCACTGTCCTTTAACTTGTAACTAAATTCTCAACATGGATACTCGTTCAACTTTTCATACTCCTTTATGTATAATATGCAATCATTATGAAATACATGTATTTTGATATAATCCAATCTAATGTACACAATATCTTATTGGCCTCATAATTACAATTCCATAACATGTTACATTTTGAAAGCATTTCTTTCAACAATTCTAGAAATTTAGTGAAACTTTTATGCGTCCACTCGATTTTTTTCCTTCAAATTGAATAATATTAACACCGCTTACAATCGTGTAAAATTTCTGCACCCCAAATATAACAGCTATTCCTTGTTACTATATAAAGTATCATATTCATTGGTTTTCCTAAAAGAATCTTCTCACATATCACAGATCATATCTTCTAGTTGATCATCCTTATCTACATCAACTTCATCTCTATGTGACGTAGTTGAGTTTTTATCCACTTCACTATCTCATATCCATATTGTATACTGTAAACTAATTCCATCACAACATAGATGATTGGATATTACTTTTTTTTTTTCGTATTCCTGCATACAACACAAGGAAAATAAAAATTACAACATTTTCATGAAGTTTTCTTTCCGCAAATTCAAGAAATTCAACCATTCCTTTCTCATACTCAGGACTTAATATATTAGCTTTCATCTAACTACAATCCATAAATACTTTTTAAAAATAAAATCAAAATGATTATAAAATCATGCATTTTTAATGAAAACTTTGTTAAGTTGACAATTTTGCAAAGTCACATTTTAAAATCAAAACATTGATAAGTCACGTTGTAAGAATTCTACACCTTTATTAAATTAGACACGCATTAAACCTTCAATCTCAATAATGAAAAAAATATAAAGCTTTCAATATCAGTAACAACAATAAAACAATACATTTTTTACTTATCTCAACAAATTATCACAACAATATAAAAGCTTCAATCTCAATAACAACAACCACAACATCAATAATAAACCTTTTACTTATCTCAATAAAATACAACTACATAAAAACTTCAATTCTCAATACCAACAACAACAACATAACTAGTAAACTTTTTACTTATCTCAACAAAAATAAAACCATATAAAATTGAATCTCAATCTAAACAACAACATAAAAACTTCAATCTAAAGCTCAACAACAACAATATTTAAACTTTTACGATTTAGGATCTCAACAACCACAACAACATTATTTTAACATGAATGGTTGAAATGTTTCATGTACCAAAATTGTGATTAAGAACTTAAGTAAATGAGTTTTGTGTTTCCTTCTTGCGAGTTTCATGTTTCCATCTTGTGATTTCATGTTTTCTTTCCTTGCTTTGTTCAAGTTGGAGAAAATATGATGGATGTTAGTGAAAAATGGTGTTTTGTACGTTTGTGGAGATGGATTTTTCTATGATGTTGTTCTGTTTTAAAGGTAAATAAGCTTTTGCTTTATTTATGTAAATTTTATTAGTTTAAAATAAAAAAAAAAGAGTGAAACTTTTCACCTCATCTGTGTAACCAACCTAGAAAAAATGACTTAAAAATAAATAAAAAATCTTTGTGATGGGTTTTGAAGTGTGTCCTTAAAGAAATTTACTCACGATTGTAAATGATGACCGAGGAAAAAAGTAATTAATTTTAATTAAAAATAAAATAAAAGAATCATTCACATTTCTCTACTATTGACAACATTGACCGATGGAAAAAGTTACTTAAAAATTAAAATGAAAGAAATGCGCGTTTGAAACATATTTTACTTTGGTGGATTTATTGGCCAAGGTAAAATTTCGTTATAAAATCTACTAGTAGTGTTGCTATTAAATATTCTAAGAAGAGAAAATGATGAATATTTGACTTAAAACTAACTCAATATTGATCATTATATATTTTATTCATTAAATATTATTTATTGACATTTTTTAATTAAATAAAATAATATTTTGTACGCTATATATTCAAGATATTACCTTTTCAAAGTGGTATAGATTAAATTTTAATTATACAAATTAGTAAAATTCACTTTTTATTTGTGTGTTTGAATTTTTTTTAAAATAGATTGGTCATGTACAAATATCATATTTGCTATATGTTTGATTGGTTTCATCGTTTTTTGTTTTTTATTTAATAATTTTTTTTATTAAAAAAAATTAAAAACAAATTAGTCATTAATAATATTTAATATTTTAAAGGTCAACTTTTGATAAAGCAATAAAATAGTGATGAATTAGTATTTAAAATTAATATTATTTATTGATTTGGGTTAGAAATGAGAAGATATGGTAAGAAATTAATTAATCCCTTTATTCATATAAAATATAATTTAAATTATTATAAAATTAGATATAACAAAATCAAATACGAAAAATAATTATATAATATTAAATAAAAATTATTAAAATTAATAGTAAATTTTAAAAATTTATATGATTTCTCACAAGGGTAGTTTTTTCATTTACATATTCTAGAAAATATAAAATCTAATTTAGTGAGAATATATATAAAAAAATGAATATGATTATTATTATTTACATATTATATTAAAATATTATCACAAGTCTAGTTTTGTTTACATAGGTTATACAACATCATATCTTTTTGTTACAAAAAATAATTTTAAAACTATGTTATATAAAATTACTTTATACTTATTCAATATTTTAAGTATTTTTTTTTAACTTTTAAGTTTAAAAATATAACATGTTAATTTGAAAAAAAATGCAATTGTTCATAAAGTAATACTTTTATTTAAATATCATTAATTGTTTTTTATTAAGTTAATAAAGTAAAGGGAGGGATGTATTTGGTACAAAATTATATATTTTTCTTAGCAGTAACATACAACATCTTGCACTCTCATTATATATGAGAACATTGTGCAAGGTTAATTGTGTGAAACAGTGTTGGTGAGTAGAATTTTTCTATATATTTTTCGATATAAAAATTTGACTGTGTCTGAATTAATATCCTTTTTATGCAGGAAAATATCAGGGAGAGAGAACATTTTGAGTGATATGAAAGACAACACACAAGAAAATAACATCAATGCCCCTTCCTTTGTCCCCTTCTCTCAAATGAGTTTATTAAAACCTCCTTTGTGTCCTAGTTCACCATTTAAAGCACACATCAGCTCTACTGCAATGTTAAGAGCCAATCCTAAGAAGAACACACGGTATTATTAACTTCCTTTGATTCTTATTTTATTTTAAATTATAGTTGTGATTATATTAGGATCGCAAATAATTTTATGACTCAAACTTTTATCTATTTAATTTAGAATTTAATTGAAATTCACTAACAGTGTAAAATAATTTTATATTGTCAGTTAATTATAAACGTTAGATGATGAAAAAAGTTTGACTTTTATTTAACAATTTATAAAGTAATGTAAACGGATCATAAGGATGAATTGATAGTGTAAAACTTTTTACTTTGTCAATGCATAGTAATTAATCTCTTTAATTTATTAGTATTTTTTTTATTCTTTCTAATGTAATTTCATTCACTAATTTTGTCAATTCTATATATATATATATATATATATATATATATATATATATATATATATATATATATATATATATATATATATATATATATATATATATATATATATATATATATATATATATATATATATATATATATATATATATATATATATATATATATTATTGTAGTGTAACGGATTTTGTGTTGTTGTTTTTTTTTCTCTTGGTTGTTTGTTGTCTCTGGATTATTTTTTGTGTTATTTGCCCAGTGTTTTGGAATATCATATCAATTTTGGTTGATGGGTGTCCATCATAGGAGATACGTGTTTAAAGGGATCTCAAGTAAGGAGACCGTTTTGAGTCTTTTCACTTCTTTTTAGTGGAAAAGGGTCTCAATGCTTATTTGAAGAAGGCAATTTCGGTTAGCGTGTTCTTGAGTTTTAAGGACGACTTGGAAGATATAGAAGTGTCTCACCTTCAGTACGTTGATGATACTCTAATTGTTCTAGTTTAATCGATGGATAATCTTTTGACTATTAATAAGATTCTTAAAAGTTTTGAGCTTGCATCTAACCTTAGAGTCAATTTCTCTAAGAGTTGTATTTATAAGGTTAATGTTGGGAGAATATTTTTGCACCTGGATGAGGATTTATTGCATTGTAAATCAAGTAACATTCTTTTAAGTATTTAGGATTTTTAGTGGGTGATAAACCTAGGAAGGAAGGGAGATGACCTATGGCTAAGGTTGTGTCCAAGATACTTGCTTCTTGGATAAATATATTTGTGAGTCTATGAGGGAGGTTTTCATGCGAATTATATAGAAAAATTGATCTATATTTCTTTCCTTTCTTTCATGAAGTTCCTAATTAAAATATGGAAGAAGCTAATTGAGATGCTAATGAGGTTCCTGTGAGAAAGCTCAAAAGGGGGAAAGGGACTACCGTAGATTGGGTGAAATGGGGATGAGTGCAATCATAAGCAGAAAAATGGTTTAGAGGTTAAGAATCTAAGTCTAGTGAATTTGGCGATGTTAAGTAAATGGAGGTGAAAGGTTCTTGGTGATAGTCAGACCACATGGAAGAATATTATTTCTTCAAGATATGAAGCTTGAGTGTGTGATTCTTCAATGGGTAGTATTATGTTCGGCTTAAGCAAGGCTTCCTACTGGTAGAGAGGGGTTTCCCTTCTGGATTCTATATCTGATTAGCGGGTAGATTGGTTTGTCTCTTCTTATTTCAAGGTGGTTGAGGATGGATTGAAAACCAACTATTGACATGATGTTTGAGTAGGAAGAGCCTGTTGTGTGTCTCCTTTGGGAAGATATTCCTCATCTCAGAGTAAAATTCAATAATATTGAGGTTGATGGGGAATTGTGAAGAACATAGTTGAGTTTGAGACTTTTGGTGGAGACATTCACTTCTTGTATTAGAGGAAGAGCTTCTGGTGGAGTTACTTAGTTTTATCGCTGCAGTGGTTAAGTAGGGTCGGTCGGATGCTTGGGGGCGTGGATCCCATATCCTCTGAGAGGCTTTTTCGGTAAGGTATGCCTATTTGAGGTTTTTTCTGTGGCAGTTGGTAAGGAAGGTAAGTCGGACCAGGTGGTATGACGGTTGGATAGGGTTTAGAAAAGTTAGGGTCCTTTTAAAGGGGTGGTTTTTTTGAAGCTGCTATAAGATAGATTGTCGACCTTGTAAAATCTTTTTAGAAGCAAAATTGTGTCTAGTAATAATGATGAAGGGCGTGTGGTTTGTCTATGTCATGTGGGTATGTTGATCACTTGTTTGTCCATGGTGAGGTTGCTTTCTCGCCTTGGTACATGGTGTTTAAATAAGTAGGTATGCTTACACCTCTCCCGCACTCGATCTTAAGGGTTTTTGAGATTTTTCAAGGTCTTAAATACAGTAAGAAGTTACGTCTAGGTTTGGGTTTGATCTGACATTCATTAGGTTGGATTATTTGGAAAATGCATATTAAAGTTATCTTTTGCAACATAAAAACCAGGATGATTAATCATTGGACGACTTCGATTATTGATTTGACGTAAAAGTGAGTTCATGCTCAAGTTATGGGTTCAACATTTTCATTGCTTGATAAGGAGCCAAACTCACCCTGATGCCTTCATTTTTACGGGTGTGTTATATGACCAACTGCACTCTTTTGTTTTTTTAGATGGTTGCATTTACTTCCATTCAAGTTGCTCTTTTTAGAGGTGATGTGTTGAGTGTCTCATTGTAAGCTTTTTTTTTTAGAGTGGATTGGTTGATTATTTATTTTTTATGATTTAAGTTAACTGACCATCCCTTTTCCTGACTTTTGTTTTATCGACTTTTATTTTTTTAGTGCACGACTTATACTTTTGATTGTATTTTTTAAAATTTTCTTATCTTTAATATATTTTAATCTATTTTACATTTAAAAAAAATATTTCTTATGCTATTTGTTTATTGATATTGTTTTTTATTTTTTTTTCTTTCTTTATCATATATATATATATATATATATATATATATATATATATATATATATATATATATATATATATATATATATATATATATATATATATATATATATATATATATATATATATATATATATATATATATATATATATATATATATATATATATATATATATATATATATATATATATATATATATATATATATATATATATATATATATATATATATATATATATATATATATATATATATATATATATATATATATATATATATATATATATATATATATATATATATATATATATATATATATATATATATATATATATATATATATATATATATATATATATATATATATATATATATATATATATATATATATATATATATATATATATATATATATATATATATAAAAGTACAATTATAGTTATTATGCCTGCCCTAAATCATGAAGAATGTTATATTTAATTTTGATGAGTATGATGAATCTATGAGAAATCTAGATTGTGTTGAACCATTAAAAAAATTCCATGAAAGTTACATTGACAAACTAAATATAATCGGCAATGGGTTTAATTCAATTTTTTTTTCCAGAGTTGTAGCTAATGGAGTCTCAGGTAATGTACCAAGGCGAAAGCAAGTGCAGTATATAAATGATTTGGAAATAAAAGTTAGAGAATTTGAGGTAATCGGTGGCATTAATTTTTTATATAATATAGTCTATTATTTATTTTTCTTGAATATATTATAAGATAATATTTTGATATTACTTACCATACATACATTGAAATATGCAGGCTCAAATAGCTAATATGAAGCCACAAGTTGAGTTAAAACTGAATGAGAAACACTCTTTGTTGATGGAACGTGAGTCATTGATGGGTCAAGTGGCCATTTTTCAAGAGAAAATACTTGTTAATGATGGTAAGTAATGTTTTCAATAATATTTGATTCAATTGAATGAAGGTATATAAGGTTAGATATGTTATTTTCTGTTCCATTAATTACCAGCTGAGCTTGAGGAACGCAAAATCGAAGTGAATAAATTGAGGGAACAAGAGCTACAGATGCTTACTAATAATCATCAAGGTAAACAACATGTTACTAAGTGTGTGAAATTAATGGTAGAAATTTTTGTTGTTGTTGTTTTTTTTTTTTCAGTCTATTTAATAATTATTTGTTTTATTTTTTCTGATATAGAACCAAGCCAAATATGGACACCTACTGCAGTTGTGCCAGATGAGGAAGAAATGGAAGCAAACATCATGGAATTGATGAAGATGCCTGAGAATCCTAATCTTAACGATTTGTTTCCATGAAATCCATAAATGAATTGGATTTTGATGATGGATGCTTTATATTTTGTTTCTAAATAATGTGTATGCTCTAAAATGTTTCGGCTATTTATTTTTATTATGACTTCTGAGTTGCTTGAATATTAGATTTGAAATTTAAATCGATTGTTTTTATATTGTGTGACTTTAATATGTGTTTTGACACCCTCGTATGGTTATACTTATATAGAGGAAATTGTTATAATTGTCTCACGAACTCCAAATCATTCTCATCCTTTTTATCATAATCATCTTTCTCAAATGAACCTTTTTCATAGGAAAATCTCAATTCATTGGACCCTTTGTCAAAGAGAAAGTACTAAGGGGGCCACAGTCTATAAGCCCAAAGTATGTTTTCCAATAGTTTCTCCATTAGGTCTAGCTCTAACGGTTTCGAGTCGTAGACTCCAACTCCTTCCCCTTCTTCGAATCACGGTTCATATTTTTTATAGAGAAATCGTTCACTATTATAAATGATACAAGAAAACCCATTTTGAAGCATCTTTAAGGGATTTCTTTCGTGCCGAAAAGCAACAACACTCCATCATTATCGGTTGGATCCAGAACTTTTTTTAATTGGGGAAAAATAATAATAATAATAATAATAATAATAATAATAATAATAATAATAATAAAATTAAGATAATCCCATATAGTTCAAATTGATGTGCTAGTTGAATTAAATGTGTAATTTGGTTAGAGTTTAATTATTTGTGATTGAAAAACAAATTGTTGATATTTATAAATCAACAACTTTAATAATAATAATAATAATAATAATAATAATAATAATAATAATAATAATAATAATAATAATAATAATAATAATAGAGTTAATAATTGAAGAATAGAAAAAATATATTATTTTATATCTTAAAAAATAAAGATAGCTCCATATCTGCTATTTAAATATGTTTATATTTAAGTATGAAATATTTTTATTTTCCAGTTACGGAATATATATTTTCATGTTTATGTGTTCAATAATCATATATAATTTATTTCTCATGTCATTGTACATTTTTTTGATTATATATATCATTGTATTTTTATTTTACACAGATGAAATAATTTAATATTTTTAGTGGGGATAATAGTGAATTTTTAGTAGAAATAAATATAAAAAATATTTTAATTCAATAAAATATAATAAGTTGGTAGTATATGTTAGTGGGGGCAAGTGTCCTCAATTTAATACAAGTGGATACGTGCCTGAATGGAATGCAAGTGAGTGTTGTATGTAGATCAAACAATTATTATGGAAAGGTTGTTAGAACATAAATATCGGTGTTATATGATCGTTCCTTTACGGAATACAAAACTATTTTGTGAGAAATTGATCGATGTTTGGAAAATTTGACCGTCCTTTAATTTACCAATGTTGGTCTGCATGGGAGCGTTTCTCACCACTTCTTAACCATTAAAGTTGAATTAAAAATTATATATAGTTAAATGTAAAGTATATTGTGATATTTAATGGGTCTCATTTTAGAGTATTTGATTAATTGTATGGATATTTAAAAAATATAAATGAGTTGTTTATATAATTGAAAAATTTGTAATACTATAAAAAAAATTAAGTAAAATTCATTTAAATAACTTAAGTGAATGTAATGGATGTGGATGCTCTTATGCTCCTATGTGATATCAAGAGTGAGGATCCACTTGTATGTCAGTGACGCTTCTTTATTGGATTGAGATTATGGATTATTTATTGGGTTGAGGTTATGGACTAAACTACTCTTCACAGATCATTAGCTTGCATAATTTCTCCCCTAAGTCCTTGCTATCAACTATAAAGTGAGGAGTTTGATATAAAAAATAGCAAGAATGTGGACCAATGAGAAGGAATTTTGTGGTATCTTTGAGTAGGATTAGTTGGACTACGGAACAAACAAACTAAATGCACATCGTGCTGGAGGAACATTATTGCAGCGATGGCATCCACGTGCCCACACACATAGGGTTGGAAGGTGATGCGCTTATGACTAATTTAGTGCACTCAAGTGCAATTACTATTTCAAAAATTTGTCTTAACTGTTGGCCGTGAACTTTGACCTTCTAATGAATCATAAGTGGGTAACTTGGAAATCTATTTCATTTTTTGTCTTCTTCTTCATTTCGCAAGTGTAATAATAGAGATAGCTCTATGGGTTAGTCACTTTCGTGTTGTTGAAATTTTTGGAATTTGGATTGCTTGAACTAATCATCATGCATTTCTCTAGAGTTCTTCTGACACTTGCATTAAAACGCAAGGTATTTTTTCTTACTACGTGTTCATTTATGAGTTTTCAATCTTGTTTGATTATGGAGAACCAATGAAACCCAAATTTAGGTATTCCTTTTATAGACATAAGTAATGTAAACATTAGTGACGCTGATTGTAGTACTGAATCAGTGGTGGTAAATCATGGTGATAAGGAGTCTGCCTCTCTAATAAAGGCATTAAATAAGTTGGAGCTGGATTTAATTTGGGAGAAATCTAGATATCTAACCCAACTCCCATAAAAAAATCACATGATTAATCGTGTGACACAGAGCATTGCTATGAGTTTAGAGCATACACTAAAGCGTAAGGTGACTAAAGGTGAAGTGAGATATGGTTTGAAGAATAATTCAGATATTTGACTTACGGTAGCCAATTTTTGTCTTTGAACAATAAAGAAGAAGTGGGGAAGAAGGCATTGCCACTAACTCTATAAGTTCCTCCTAATGCGAAGGGTTATTCTTGGGTAGATTATGAGGTCCTATGAATCCGGACCTTTTACTCATATGATGGTATAATGGAACTTGCATACCATTATACAGAATATCATCAGACTCATATGTGATGCTCCTTGCAATTAATAAGTGCATTTATTTCCAATTTGAGATGTATAAATTGCCTGGGTAAGTGTGATTTTTCTTGTGGATGGGGTTCCCTATTCCTTTTTAACAAATTTTAAGTTGAAATTCTTGATCATTCGGGAGTTTCCACTTTAGAACAACATCCCATAAGTTGGGTGTATACGAAGGTATTTTTGTATTGGTGTGAGTACAAGAACAACTTTGTTGAAAGATTAAACTTGATTTGGGCCTAAACATATTATTTGGATTTTTAGGCTTAGTTATTTTGGGCTTAGGTAATTTTAATTAATGTTTCTAGAAAACTCTTGTAATGTTTGGAGTGTCTAGATATTTCTCAGGGTTGTAATATTTTCTAGAATGCTCTTGAAATTCCTAGAGTTGAGAACTCTCTAGAATTAGTGTGTCTAGAGTTCTCCTTAGAGTACTATAAATAGAGATGTAATTCTACACTTTTGTATCAAGCAAAATACAAAGTTCTATCTTCCATAAATAATTATCCTATCTATCAAGTTTCTATTCAAGACTCTAATATTCTCACACACTTTCACTAAACACAAAAGGCTTTATTTCCAACAAAGTGGCATCAAAGCTTGAAGGTCCTCAAAAGATGGCGAATAAAGGTTTCCCTTTTCAAATGCTGATGCTCGCAAAGAACAACTATGACAATTGGAGTATCAAGATGAAGGTGCTACTAGGAGCTCAAGATGTGTGGGATATCATTGAGAAAGGCTTCAAGGAGCAAGATGAAACCTCACTAAGTCAAGGTGTTAAGGAGACATTAAAGGAGTCAAGAAAGAGAGACAAGAAAGCTTTCTTCCTTATTTATCAATCGGTGGATGAAGATACATTTGAGAAGATCTCCAATGCAACGACAGCCAAAGAAGCATGGGACAAGCTTCAAACTTGCAACAAAGGAGTGGAGCATGTGAAAAAGATTCGTCTTCAAACTCTTAGAGGTGAGTTTGAACATTTATTTATGAAAGAGTCCGAGTCAATTTCTGATTCTTTTTCTCGAGTATTGTCCGTAGTCAATCAACTTAAAAGAAATGGTGAAGATGTTGATGAGGTGAAAGTCGTGGAGAAAATACTTCGCACTTTAAATCCAAGTTTTAACTTCATTGTTACCAACATTGAAGAAAACAAGGATTTAAACACCATGACTATTGAGCAACTTATGGGTTCCTTACAAGCATACAAAGAAAAAAAAAAGAGAAAAACTAAACAAAAGAAGACTATGGAGCAACTAATACAACTCAACACAAAGGAAACACACTATGCAAATTACAATAGCCAAAGAGGACGAGGTCATGGCCAAGATTGTGGACGTGGAAGAGGACATGAAGGAGAAAGAAGAGGAAGTTACAACAACTACTCCAACAACTTCAGCAATGGAGAAAGAAGTTGGAATCCACAAGCAACAAGAGGTCGTGGAAATGGAAACTCATGGTCGAGGTGCAACAAGTCATAAATCAAGTGCGTTAATTACAACAAAATCGGTCACTACGCATCTGAGTGTAGATTCTCAAAGAAGCTTGTGGAGAAAGCTAACTTTGTAGAGGAAAAAGGTGGAAAAGAAGAAAATTTGATGCTTCTGTGCCAAAAATAATTTGAAGAGAAAAGAAACAAGTGGTACCTCGACACCGACGCAAGCAACCACATGTGTGGCGATTGAAGCATGTTCGTAGAGATCAATGAAGCGACAACTGACAATGTCTCATTTGGAGATGACTCAAAGATACTGGTCAAAGGCAAAGGTAAAATTCTCATACGCTTGAAGAATGGGAGTCATCAATTCATATCCAATGTCTACTATGTTCCTAACATGAAAAATAATATTTTGAGCTTGGGACAATTATTAGAGAAAGGCTATGACATCCACTTGAAAGAACATAGTCTTTTCTTAAGAGATTATGGGCATAACTTGATTGCTAAAGTGCCTATGTCAAAGAATAGAATGTTCCTCTTGAACATTCAAAATGATGTAGAAAAGTGTGTCGCTACCGCGAAAATAAGGTGCTGGCAAAACAGAAGAGTCGCCACCTTTCGTTATTTATCCCTTAGAATGGGAAAGGAAACGATCGGAAAAAACCTGACGAAAAGGTATAAGACAAGGTCATCACAACCGTGTCTGGGTTCGGGAGTCAGTTACGCAAGGGGAAGGTATTAGAACCCCTCACTCCCATCGTACTCGATGAGATCCATGCTTGTTGTGTTTAGTCTATGGGTGAAAAACAATCTATCTACGGCTGCTAAAGCTAAACGGAAAGAACTGACTCGATAGAGCATCGCGCTCTATGCCTACGTATTCCCGTCTGGAACGAGAAATCAGAGTCAACGTAGTTCGCCTAACTACGGGTTACGGGGGAAGGTCGCTCGCCGAGATATCGCATCTCGTGCCTACGTACTTTCACACGGCACGAAAGATCAGAGCAAACGTAGTTCGGGATACTACGGGTAAACAGGGTGTTCTCGATCACACAGGGGTGAGAGAAAGGATTGACGATACTAGCGTACGCATTCTAGCAGTTAGATGTATGCTGCTCGACCATTGGAGACTTAGGCGTTACCTGTTTGCGGTAGAACGGACGTAGTATGTCGTTGGTTTAAAGGTATGGGAACCTACGGGTTCTAAAAGTACGGTCTGGTCTCGATTGCGCGAGGGCAAGAGAAAGGGATATTAGTCGTCAGCGGGAAAGTCTCAATCGCACGGCAGCGAGAGAACAAAGAAGTTAGTTGTTAGTGTGCTCTCTAGGATATCGCATCCTATGCCTACATATTCTCGTCGGGTACGAGAAATCAGAGCAGCTGTAGTTTAGCTAACTACAGGAAAGGGGAAAAGGGAGCTCGCTAGGATCATCGCAATCCTATGCCTACGTACTCTTGTCTGATACGAGAGATCAGAGCAAACGTAGTTCGGCGCACGTGGAAAACGAGTCTCGATTGCGCAGAGGCAAGATAAGGGGTCTCAATCGCCTAAATGCGAGAGAAAAGGGTTTCGATCGCGCGGGGGTGAGAACAAAGAGGAAGCAGGCATAACACGCCTAAACGGGAAGGAACTCGGGACACACACGCAAGAACCTAAGGCGTATGAGCGAATGCGTCGTATATCACCCAAAGGGTGCTACACTAAACACTCTAAACGATTGAGGGGAGACCGCTCAATTGTCATTTCCTACGTATCTAACGCTACAACTCACAACACTCGACGGTTGCACGAAGACTTGAATAAGAAGGATGTAATCGAACGAAGCGGCTCCGTTGGCCCTCGACACTGTGCGCAAACTCCATTCTAATCTTCTCCTCTTTGGATCCTTGATGATGACGTTTCGAATTAGAACCAATGTAACGCTAAACCATCATGATTTGACTTATACGAGAAATCAAACTCTAAGAGGTAGCGTATTGATATCCGTGTCAAAGACAAGATAGATAAATGATATTGAAAGTCATTCTCCAATTGAATCATGTCACACGGCCAACACGGAATAATATCAAAGTAAAATCGGATAACAGAACAGAAATGAGGAGGGAAATCCAATAACAAATGGAAATAAAATTCTACTCCTAAAATAGGCAATAAATCCTAATAGAATAAAATCCCTAAAGAACTATTAAAAGGAAATTGCATACAAAAACAGAATATAAAATCCTATGTAACACTCTATAATATTCTATAATTTCCTAAAAAAGAAAATAGTACTTAAAAAATAGAATATAAATTCTAGAATATAAAATCTATACTAAAAAATATGTAATAATATTCTAAAGGAAAATAAAACTATAAGTCCTAAAAGAAAATAGAAAATAAAACTAAAATCTATTACAAACAAATATCCAATACAAGCAAAAAATAAAAGGGAAGGGGGGTACATCAGCAGAACATGGGTGGAATTCAGGAAAACACAATTGGGCTTGAGCCCACAATACATCAGCCAGAAAAATAAGCCAAAACAAAAAAGGGACGGGGGGTGCGTTCGGAACAGAGGGATGTGCAGTCAGCAAACTCGTTGGGCTCATTGGCTTGTAGGCCCAAATCAAAACACAGCCAGCAATCCCAGGGGGTGTAACAAGCAGAAACGGAGGTGTGGATCAAAAAACGGGCCAAAGCCCAATGACCCACTCCGGTCCATGAAACCTTTCCTCTCCCAACTCCAATCAGAAACCCTAAGTCTTTCTCTTTCATTTTTTCAAAACCCTAGTCTCCTCTTTTCCTCAACCTCCGCCACCGGTGGCCACAAAACAACCGTCTTCCACTCTACTATCTCCATCTCAGCACACGAAACCTCTCAAGATCCCAACATGTTCGTTCTTTACACATGACTTCTTACCTCCAACCTCCAAACACTCTCTCCAATCCTCAAGCTTCCCTCTCTCCTACTTTGCTTGCCGTTTCTTTCTCTCCGACACCCACTACCACTTGCATGCATCGATGGTGGACTACGAAAAGAGTTGTTCGCTGAATTGATGGTGGTGACATCTCAAAGTGTGCGAAGGTTTCTTATTCATGGAGATTGTTGTACGAATTCTGGAAGATGTTTGAAGGTGATAGCTCGCGAAACCGACTAAGAGTCTTGGAGGTTTGTTTGTTGTAGAGTTCCAGATCGGGATCTTTGCGCTTAGATCTTGAAGTGATGGTGAAGATCTGGTGAAGGGAGGATCTTGAAGTGATGGTGAACGGGTGAAGATCGTGAACACTTCTGGAAACTCGTTGAAGATGCGATGAAGAAATCTGGAAACTATTTTGAAGATCTATGAAGGTTGATAAAGGTTTATGGAAAACTGAAAACGGAGAAGACACGGGGAACACGAAGAGTTTTTGAAG
The DNA here is from genome assembly GCA_963859935.3 of Lathyrus sativus. Taxonomy (NCBI): domain Eukaryota; kingdom Viridiplantae; phylum Streptophyta; class Magnoliopsida; order Fabales; family Fabaceae; genus Lathyrus; species Lathyrus sativus. The sequence goes on from OZ012739.1 coordinate 363,361,442, forward strand.
ATCTCGGAAGAACGGAGGTAGTTGAATCACATGAAGATTCTGGAAAATCTGTTGAAAGTTGGTTAATGGAAGATCTGAAGCTACTGATCATGATGTTAATGATGTAGGTTAAAGGAATGATGAAGACGATGAAGGTTCTGGTGGATTGTTGAGTTCTCCGGCGACAGTTACAAGTTCCGGTGATGGTTACCGGTGAGATTTGGCCGTGGTGATTTCTCTGGCGAGTTCCTGGTGTGTTTGCATGGCCGGAGAGATAGGGGTGAAGTGGGACGCGTGGCACGCTGCATGGGAGAGAGAGGGGATGAGGTGGCATGCGTGTGGGGTTTGTGAGGTGGATGAGGTGTCATCCATGCAGATAGTGAGTGGCTTGATGTGGCGGAAAGAGAGAGAGAGACATGGAGGGCTTATATATTGACAAGTGGCACGAAATGGATTGGTGGGCCTCCAGAAAATGGACATCTGGCCCACAAACGGACGAAAAAAGATTAAAACCCTGATTAAAAAACTGACTCAATTAAAAGCTAATTAATGACTATTAGACTCAATTAATGCTAAATCAACTCAGACTTAAAAATCTGACTCCAATTAAAGATGATTAAAAACTCAATTAAAATGCTAATTAAAACTGAACGAAAATTAAGGCTAATGTTATTGAAAAACTGCTAATTAATACCCTAATTAAAATTGATTAATATCCAAATTAACATCTAATTAAAATCTATTAAACTCTAAACCAAATTAAATCTAAAAAGAGATTAAACCTATTAATTTCTAAAGCAAATTAAATCTAAAAAGAGATTAAACCTATTAATTTCTAAAAGAAATTAAATCTAGAAAAGAACTAAACCTATTAAAAATAGAAAAAACTATTAATATTCTAGAAAAACAATTAATCTATTTAAAATCTATTGTCTAAAGTTAAAAATTAAGGAAAACATCTAGAAAATGTAATGAAAATCAATTAACTCGATTAAAAAAGGATGCGAGAATATAGCGAAATAAACGGTAAAAACCGGACACCGAGATGTCTTCAAAAACAACAGCAAAAGCTGAAAACACTGGGAAGAGCACAACTCCCAAAATAAATCTCCGCACTCGAACTGGTTTGAACTGCCTGAAACGTGAGAAGAGGGTTGTAATCCCGATAAAATCAATCTGGCTGTAAAAATGCGCAGAATGCGATATGCGGATGCAAAATGCAAAAATGAGTCGAAACATAAGCCAAATAACGAGAAATGGTTGGTCAAATTTTGGGGTGCAACAAAGTGTTTCAAGGTTTGGTATACCGACTCTTCATGGCTATGGCATCTACGATTTGGACACCTCAACTTTGATAGTCTAGAATGTTTGTCAAAGGAGGAGATGGTAAAAGGCTTGCCTAATATAAACCATCCAGACCAACAATGTGAAGGATGTCTAATTGGAAAGTAATTTTGAAAAAGCTTTCCAAAGGAATCAACATCAAGAGCGACAAAACCGCTAGAGCTCATACATACTGATGTCTATGGACCAATCAATCCAAACTCTTTTGGTAAGAGTAAATACTTTATGCTCTTTATTGATGATTATTCCAGAAAAACATGGGTTTATTTCTTGAAGGAGAAGTCAGAAGTGTTTGAAAACTTTAAGAAGTTCAAAGCCCTTGTGGAGAAAGAAAATGGTCTTTCCATTAAGGCCATGAGATCTGATCGAGGAGGAGAGTTTACTTCAAATGAGTTCAACAAATATTGTGAAGCATGCAATGGAGTAGTGGAGAGAAAGACCAGACCCTACTTAATACGGTGTGAAGCATGCTTAAGAGTAAGAAGATGTCGAAAGAGTTTTGGGCTGAAGCAGTGGCATGTGCGATTTACCTGACAAACCGTTCCCCAAAAATAAGTGTGCATGAGAAGACACCACAAGAAGCATGGAGTGGAAGGAAGCCAAGGATCTCTCACCTTAAAGTGTTTGGAAGCATTGCCTATACCCATGTTCCAGATGAAAGGAGAACAAAGCTTGATGATAAAAGTGAGAAGTATGTATTTGTGTGTTACGACTCAAGCTCCAAAGGGTACAAGCTCTATAATCCAAATAGTGGAAAGATTTTCATAATTCGTGACGTGGAGTTCGAAGAAAAAGATTGTTGGGATTGGAGTGTTCAAGAAGACAAGTACGATTTTCTTCCTTATTTTGAAGAAGAAGAAGATGATGAAATGGAACAACCAATGATAGAAGAACATATTACACCACCCGCCTTACTGACACCAAGGTTGGATGAAACAATCTCAAGTGAGAGGACACAACGACTAAGGAGCATTGAAGAGCTTTATGAGGTAACCGAAAACCAAAATAACATTAACCTCTTTTGTCTTTTTGGTGATTGCAAGCCTCTAAGCTATCAAGAAGTTGTTGAAAACGTAAAATGGAGAGACATCATGGATGAAGAAATAAAGTCAATCACAAATAATGATACGTGGGAACTTATAAAACTTCCACGAGGACACAAAGCAATCAGAGTAAGATGGGTGTACAAGGCGAAAAAGAATGCAAAAGGAGACGTGGAGAGATACAAAGCAAAACTAGTGGCAAAAGGTTATAGTCAAAGACAAGGAATTGATTATGATGAGATATTTGCCCCTGTTGCTCGTCTTGAAACTATTAGAATGATCATTTCTTTGGCAACCCAAAATGAATGGAAGATCTATCAAATGGATGTGAAGTCGGCCTTCTTGAATGGTTTTCTCGAAGAAGAAGTTTTTATCGAGCAACCACAGGGATATGAAGTAAAAAGGAAAGAATAAAAAGTCTTGAAGTTGAAAAAGGCATTGTACGGAATTAAGCAAGCACCGAGAGCTTGGAATGTTCGAATCGACAAGTACTTTTGAGATGAGAACTTCATCAAGTGTCCATATGAGCATGAACTCTATGTGTGCTTATATGTTGATGACTTGATCTTCACTAGGAACAATCTAAGCATGTTCGAAGAGTTCAAGAAAGATATGTCAAATGAATTTGAGATGATGGATATGAGGCTCATGGCATATTATCTTGGCATTGAAGTAAAGCAAGAAGACAAAGGAATTTTTATCACCCAAGAAGGCTATGCAAAAGAAGTCCTTAAGAAGTTCAAGAGGGATGATGTCAATCCTGTTGGCACCCCAATGTAATGTGGCAGCAAGTTAAGTAAGCATGAAAATGGAGAGATTATGGATCCAAATCTTTACAAAAGTTTGGTTGGAAGTCTATGTTACTTAACAAGTACAAGGCCAAATATTCTCTATGCTGTAGCAGTCATAAGTCGCTACATGGAAGCTCTAACAACAACTCACTTTAAGGCGACAAAGAGAATCCTTCGATACATCAAAGGTACAACAAACTTGGGCTTGCACTATTACTCTTCTAAAAATTATGATATTGTTGGCTATAGTGATAGCGATTGGAGTGGAGACTTGGATGATAGAAACAACATTACTTGTTTTGTGTTCTTTATGGGAGATATTACTTTCACTTAGATGTCAAAGAAGCAACCTATCATCACACTGTCAACTTGTGAAGCTGAATATGTTGCCGCTACATCATGCATTTGCCATGCAATTTGGCTAAGGAACTTGTTGAAAGAGTTAAAATTGCCACAAGAAGATCCTATAGAAATATGTGTTGACAATAAATCAACACTTTCTTTGGCAAAGAATCTTGTATTTCATGAAAGAAGTAAGCACATCGATTAAGATGCCTAGAAAAATTTAGGAAATGGTGGTATCATAACCACTTTGTTGTTGACACTAGATAAAATGAACATGATATTGTCCATGAAGAAGGGGGAAAGGGCCAATTTGTCTCCATGTGTGATAGTGGCAACATCCGTAGACACTATTTTCAGAGACACCCTAAAGAAAGAGGTTTGCATGGAGGTGAAAGTTATTGTAGAAGAAAAAGGTACCAGACAAATGATACAGGGTTTGAAGAAGGTGGATATTGAGAAAAAGGTTGATTCCATAGTAGTTTTCAAAAAAATTTAGACGAAGTCTTATGCTTCAAAGACCTAGAATAATTCTTCATGTAGATAAATATCAAATAATGGCCTCGATACCAGTGTTCATGCACACAAAAAACATAAAGAAGAATCAAACCCATATATACTAGTTATAAGGGGAAATAAATGATATTTTTATTTATCAACTCTCACCTCATTCCATCTTTCTCCCGTCTTCGTGAACAAGGGGCCCATGGCTAGCAATGAATTCCAGCATGACGTCCTTCTATGTGAGTATGAAAATTTGTTTAAGTTGAGCAGGACCGCTACCCATGATATTTTCACGAAGGCACTTTATCACATGCCTTCATTTCCTAATTTTTTTGATAAGAAGTCTATGCCACATGTAAGTTTCTAAATGCATCTCATGATCATAGTGATCCATGACGGCTTGTTGTTCCTATTGTTATAGTGGCCCCCAATGACCTATTTGAAGAGACTAGGACTCTTAAGTATTTCTTGAATGATTGATATTTGTCATTATTGTGATTTCTTTCTCTGATAGGACATTTTCCTTTCTATTTATCTCTTTTGGGACACATGTAATCTGATATGTTTTTAATGATCTTATTCTCTCTTTGACCATGGCCATAAAGTTATGTAGTAATGATTCATTAGCTTACCTATCCCCTTTGAATTTAGAAACCATTGGCCGAGAATTTATACATATTTTGGCTTTTTTTTTGCCCCGATATAAGATTCTAAAGTGAGAATGACATTAAAACCTTTTTATTCAACTTGATTGTTCATGGTGGAGAAGTTAGAGCGCATAGAAACTTTCATTATGAGCCCCTAGCCGCTTTCGATGATGAGTTCGACTCTAATTCATTTTGAGAATTTATTTTTCCACCCTATGTGTTTCTAGCGCACCATGTGATTTTTTAAATATGCTTTCTGTTTTTGGAGATATATCTCCAGACACATTTTTTATACACTCAAGAGATACTATTCTGAATGGCGCCCTATATATTGTGTTTGATATGTTCCGGAGATGCATTTTTGGAGCAAATTCGTTGTTACATTTTCGAAAAAAATACCAGAAATAGGAAAATGAACTTTCCAAAATGCAATTGACATTCATAACATAAAATGAGCATTACAATGATGATTTCAACAGAAAATTCAATATTACATTTCAATATCCTGGTGGACGCTTGCACATCTTCAGGATATCTTCGACCGATCTTCGTAGCATCGCTTCCAACTTGAGCGAAACTTTTTCTTCGAAACCAAAATACTTATCCCACATAGCCCTAACATTCGCTCGAGTCATGAGCTCAAATTTTTTAAACACAATGTTCCTTTTGTTGTCAACCAAAGGTGAACGATACTCGAGCTTCACAACTCTTTGTTTATCTCCTTAAGGTAGGAGATAATGGATTTTGTCTAGGATATCTTTGAGGGAGGTGAGATCGGTGAGCTTAAACGTCTTCTCGGGTGTAGAGCCGCCATAGTAGGAGACACTTGGGACATACCAACAGATGTTTATTTGTGACATTTGAGACATTTTAAGTTTGTATGAAATATAACACAAGAATGCCTAAATTTATAAAAGACCTAGTTCAATATGGACCACTCATTGACTGTCATATTGATTCCAGATATATATCTTCGGAAACGCACCCTATTATCTTGTTCCGAAGATGAATCTCCAAAACTTTCACTGAACAATTTCAAAATAAAATAAATAAACTAACCTTCCAGAGATGTATCTCCGAAACTTTTCCTACAACATTTCCAAAACAGAACCATATAACAAACATTCACATTAAGAAGAAATAAGAGTCAAATATGCATAAAGACCAAATATGAAGAAAAAGTAAATATGCAACACTTCATTTATATTGAGATACAAATTTATACAAATATTTGTCTGGTTAAATAAGAAATCAAAATGAATCAAAACAAGTGTTAGAACACAAATTGGTTCTTAGTTATATCTCTATGTTTTGATGATAACACTAATGAAATTTTGTATTAAGAAATTATATACTCTAAATTTGTTCAAGTATTTTTGCTGCGGATATTAAATTTAATATCCTTCTGAAAGAAAAAATGGATCTGAACATTGAACTACGCAAGGCTCTGAGCGTCAGAAGCATCTCGTTAGAAGACTCTGAGCACTGCCTACAGAAGACTCTGAGCGCTGTCTACAGAAGACTCTAAGCGCTGCCTACAGAAGACTCTGAAGCAGAAGCTACAGAAGCATCTGAAGCGTAGACTGAAGACTTTGTATGAAGAGTTTCAAGCACTGTTTTTCAGAAGAATCTGATAGTACTGTTCGCTGCAAGTACTGAGGATATGATTTCCAAACTCTGCTCTGATTGATTTCACGCTGAAGCACACTTGCTGTAACACTCTGATACAGCAAACTCTGATGACATCAAGACTCTGATCACTCAAGGCTCTGATGTTGATTGCTGTGAAATAGAAACTTGTTGAAGAAGATTATTCAAAGTTATATCTGTTGGTTATGCCAAACGACTCTTTCCTCTTTCATGCTAGACACAAGAACTCAGGCAAAAAGGATTTCTCTAAACGTTCTACTTCTAGGAAAGGTCAAGTGATGTGAAGACAAAAGGCTATAGCTACTTTGCAGTACACGTTCTTCAAGCTTGCAACGTCTTGGACTTCTTTGTCTATATAAGCAAGCATTCGACAACTTTCTATAGTTGACGTATTTTGACAAATCCATTGAAAACTCTCTCAAAGCTCTCATACAAATTATTATTCTTTGTTGAATAGTTTCATATGTTCTTTAACTTAAGTGTAAATCACATTTGTGATATAGCTTTCTTAGAAGCATTTAAACACTTGTTTAGTTTACATTTGATTGTAAAAGTTCCTTAAGAAGACCAAGTTGTGGTCAGTAGTTCTTGAGAAGACTAAGACAGTTGTTCTTAGTGGTTGATATTGTAATCAGTTTGATTATAGTGGATTAAGTCCTTGTGGAGAAAGGCAAATTACTCTTGATAGGGTGGACTGGATTAGTTGAATTCAACAAACCAGGATAAAAATCTTTGTGTTTTATTGCCATAATATTTTTTAAATCCTTATTCAACCCCCCCCCCCCCCCCCCCCCCTTCTAAGTATTTTCTCACCTTCAGTTGGCATCAGAGCTCCCGTTCTGTGTGTGCTATCACTTCACAGTGTACAAAAAAGATCCAGTTGAGAAAACTCTTGATATATTTCTTGGTTGATATTATGGCTGAAGCTTCAACATCCAACAACAACAACTGATATGAAGAAAGGGATAGAATCAACACAAAACCCCCTATGATTGATGGGGAGAAGTTTGACTATTGGAAGGACAGAATATAAAGTTTCTTCCTTGGTTATGATGCTGATCTTTGGGACTTAGTCATTGATGGTTATCTTCACCCCACTGATGGGGATGGCAAGAAAATTGATAGAAAATCTATGATTGAAGCTTAGAAGAAGGAGTTCAGAAATAATCACAAAGCTAGAACAATCTTATTAAATGCTATATCTCATACTGAGTATGAGAAGATTACCCATAGAGAAACAACATTTGATTTGTTTAAGTCTTTGAAGATGACTCATGAAGGGAACTCACAAGTTAAAGAGACCAAGGCTCTGGCGCTGATCCAGAAATATGAAGCCTTTAAAATGGAAGAACCTGAATCTATAGAAGCTATGTTCTCTAGATTCCAGATCCTCACAGCTAGATTAAAAGTGTTGGACAAAGGCTATTCAACTGTTGATCATGTGAAGAAGATCATCAGAAGTTTGCCCATCAGATGGAGACCAATGGTCACTGCTCTGAATCTAGCTAAGGATCTGAACAAGATCACATTGGAGGAACTAATCAGCTCTCTGAGGAGCCATGAGATTGAACTTGAAGAAGACGAGCCTTAAAAGAAAGGTAAGTCAATTGCTTTAAAGTCTAACAAATCTGTTAAAGCGTTGCAGGTGTTAGAAGAAAGTTCTGAAGAGTCTTCTTCTTCTGAAGAAGATGAACTGTCCCTGCTGTCCAGAAGGATCAACAAACTCTAGAAGCATAAATAGAGGAAGTTCAAGAACTTCAAGAAGCTAGATCAATGCAAAGAGTCCTCTGGACACAAAAGATCTGGAAAGAAGGAGGTTGTTTGCTATGAATGCAAGGAACCTGAGCAGTACAAGAATGAATGCCCAAAGCTTCAGAAGGAGAAGCCAAGAAGGAAGCCTGAGCATAAAAAGAAAGTTATGATGGCTACATGGGATGATTCAGATGCATCTGAATCTTCATCAGAGTCAGAAGAAGAATGTGCCAACATGACACTGATGGCTGACATGGAAGATTAGGATGAAGGAACATCTGGATCTGAATCTGATTCTGAATCTGACTCAGAAGAGATACTTTCTGATCTCTCTAGGGAAGAACTTATTAAGGTTTTATCAGAAGTCCTGAAAAAATATAACCAGATTAAGCTCAAATGCAAGAAGCTTAAATGCAATCTTGAATCTAAGAATAGTCTATTAAATTCAGAAGTTGTTGAGCTCAAAGAAAACAATTTGAAAATGAAAAACAATTTTGAAAAAGCTCAACAAGACTCTAAATCTGAAACTAAGTCAAAATGCAAAAATATTTTAGAAGAATATGACTATAGTTTTCAGAAGTTTCTAGCTAAAAGCATATATAGAAGCAAGATGGCTTCAATGATCTATGGAGTTAGCAGAAACAACAGGAAAGGAATTGGATATGAATCTTCCTCTGGAAAGGATTTAAATCCAATGCCTGCTGATAAACTTATCATTAAGAAGACTCCCTTATATTCTCATTTTAAGTTTGGCCATCTGAATGATATTAAACACGCACGTTCTGATCAGAACGTTCCTGTGTTTAAACTAAAAGTTAGTCAGAACAAACCTGTTGTAAAAAGACAGAAGTTCAGACAAACGTTTAAGGCAACTAACCCAAAAGGACCCAAAAAGATCTGGGTACCTAAGGATAAGATAATACCTGTCGCAGATGTATTTAGCAGCAAAGTCAAGACGCCAATCATGGTACCTGGACTCTGGCTGCTCACGTCACATGACGGGAGAAAGGTTTATGTTCCAAAGCCTGGAGCTTAAATCTGGAGGAGACGTCAAGTTTGGAGGGAATCAGAAGGGCAAGATTATTGGCTCTGGTACTATTTGCAATGGTAACCTTCCCTCTATATCTAATGTTTTACTTGTAGAAGGATTAAAACATAATCTATTGTCCATAAGTCAATTAAGTGACAATGGTTATGATATAATATTTAATCAAAAATGTTGCAAGGCTGTTAGTCAGAAGGATGGCTCAATCCTATTTAATGGAAAGAGGAAGAACAACATTTATAAAATCAATCTTTCAGAACTTAAGGTTCAGAATGTAAAATGCCTTATGTCTGTTAATGATGAGCAATGGGTCTGGCACAGAAGATTGGGGAATATTAATATGAGACGTATATCTCAGATTAATAAACTCAATCTGGTCAGAGGACTTCCTAAGTTGAAGTTCAACTCAGATGCTTTTTATGAAGCATGTCAAAAAGGAAAATTTTCAAAATCTTCTTTTAAAACTAAAAATGTTGTTTCAACTTCAAGACCATTAGAGTTGCTTCACATTGATCTGTTTGGACTAGTGAAAACTGCATCCATCAGAGGCAAGAAGTATGGATTAGTCATTGTTGATGACTACAGCAGATGGACATGGGTGAAATTCCTAAAACACAAGGATGAGTCACATTCTGTGTTCTTTGACTTCTGCAAACAAGTCCAGAATGAAAAATATTTTAAAATTGTTAAAGTCAGAAGTGATCATGGTGGCGAATTTGAAAACAAATATTTTGAAAAATATTTTAATGAAAATGGCATTGCTCATGATTTCTCCTGCCCTAGAACTCTACAACAGAATGGAGTTGTAGAGAGGAAACATAGAACTTTGCAAGAAATGGCCAGAACCATGATCAATGAGACTAATCTGGCAAAGCATTTTTGGGCAGAAGTAATAAACACAGCTTGTTATATTCAAAACAAAGTGTCTGTAAGACCTCTTCTAGAAAAGACTCCCTATGAATTGTGGAGGAACAAAAAACTCAACATTTCTTATTTTCATCCTTTTGGATGTATATGTTATATGTTGAACACTAAAGAGAATCTAAACAAGTTTGATTCTAAAGGACAGAAGTGTTTCATGCTTGGGTATTCTGAACGCTCTAAAGGCTACAGAGTATACAATACTGAAACAAGATTGTGGAGGAATCTATACATGTTAGATTTGATGATAAGCTTGGCATTCAAAAGCCAAAGCAGTTTGAAAGTTCTGCAGATAGAGAAGTAATTCTCACAGACTCTGAAGGCTCAGAGGCAGAAAAGGTTCAAGTGAAAGAGCCAGAAGCAACGCTAGATGCAACTCCTTTAGCTTCTCAAATGAACAACTTGAATATTTCTGAAGAATCAAATGTTAGAGGATCATCTTCTAGAATCAAGGCCTCTCACCCAGAGGATGTGATAATTGGAAAGAAGGATGACCCTATAAGAACAAGATCCTACCTCAGATCATCTGAAGCATCATTATTCGGTTTGGTGTCAGTTATTGAACTAACTACTGTGGATGAAGCTCTGCAAGACAATAACTGGATAATTGCCATGCAAGAAGAGCTCAATCAATTCACAAGAAATGAAGTTTGGGATTTGTTTCCAAGACCAAAAGGATTCAACATTATTGGAACTAAATGGGTCTTCAGAAACAAGTTGAATGAAAAAGGAGAAGTTGAAAGAAACAAAGCAAGGCTTGTTGCTCAAGGTTATAGCCAGCAAGAAGGAATTGATTACACAGAGACGTATGCCCCTGTGGCCAGGTTAGAGTCTATTCGTTTACTCATTTCTTTTGCTGCACGAAATAACATCACTCTATATCAGATGGATGTTAAGAGTGCATTCTTAAATGGGATTATAGAAGAGGAAGTCTATGTTCACCAACCTCCTGGTTTTGAAAGTGATAAATTTCCAGAACATGTTTTTAAACTTAAGAAATCTCTTTATGGTTTAAAACAAGCTCCCAGAGCTTGGTATGAGAGATTAAGTAATTTTCTTCTGGAGAAAATTTTTATCAGAGGCAAAGTGGACACAACTCTCTCCTGTAAAACATTTAAGAAAGATCTATTAATTTGTCAAATATATGTAGATGATATTATATTTGGATCTACCAATGTTACGCTGGGAAAGGAGTTTGCTCAATGTATGCAGGATGAATTTGAGATGAGCATGATGGGAGAATTGAGATTCTTTCTGGGAATTCTAGTCAATCAGACTCCAGAGTGCACTTACATTCATCAGACTAAATATGTAAAAGAGCTTCTGAAGAAGTTCAACATGACTGATAGTAAGATGGCAAAGACTCCTATGCATCCAACAAGCACTCTTGGTAAGGAAGAGGTAAGTAAGAAAGTAGATCAGAAACTCTACAGAGGTATGATTGGATCTCTTCTATACTTAACTGCTTCTAGACCTGACATTTTATTCAGTGTATGCTTGTGTGCAAGATTCCAATAAGATCCTAGAGAATCACATTTAACAGCTGTTAAGAGGATTCTAAGGTGTCTGAAAGGTACTTCTAATGTGGGTTTGTGTTACAGAAAATCGGATGAATTTAAACTAGTTGGATTCTGTGATGTTGATTACGCTGGAGACAGAGTTGAAAGAAAAAGTACTTCTGGAAGTTGCCAATTTCTGGGAAGTAATTTAATCTCCTGGTACAACAAGAAACAACCTACAATTGCTCTATCAACTACAGAAGCAGAATATATTGCTGCTGCTGGATGTAGCACACAGATGCTCTGGATGAAAAGTCAGCTAGAAGACTATCAGATCTTTGAAAGTAATATTTCTATATTCTGTGATAATACTTCTGCTATATGCTTATCTAAAAATCCTATTTTACACTCTAAAGCTAAGCATATAGAAATTAAGCATCACTTCTGTTGCACCCCAAAATTTGACCAACAATTATTTGTTCATTGAGTGTTTGGAAGTGGATACCTTCATCAGAAAGTTCAAGAGATCCTCAGAAGAAATGGGTTGAGAACCAGGGTTGTGTGCTTCACAGTTTGAAAGTTGTGGGTGCCCCTCAGATGATTATGAGACTTTGAGAATGAATTTGATGTTTTGGGAAAGCCTATGAGATGTCCTGAAAGACATCAGGGGGTCCAGAGAAGTCATTATGCAAGAACTCAGAAGATTCAACCATGAATGATAGAATTAGGGTTTTGACTGGGTCGACCCTAGGATAACTGAAGATTTGGGAAAGGTTGAGACCAATCCAAGGGCCATGAGATCATGGAATGATGCATAGAGATGATATAAAGATGATTCCTAGGCCAACTCATCATGAGTGAGGAGTTTGAGAAGTTTCAAGTCAGGGTCCCCAAGGATTGTCAGTGAAAAACCCTAATTTGATCCCTATTTTCCAGGCAGTTTTAGCTCTAGATGTGATTGATATCTCATCCTCCCCACAACATGAATGTTGTGGAGCTTGTCCTAAGCTTTAATTTGAGTGGTGGAAGTCCTTGATAGGAGTTACAGAGCTCAAGTTATGGTTTTGACAAATTGCAGGTCAGCAGAGGTGTGTGAATCTGGGTCCTTGAAAGTCACCCAACTTGCAGACAACTTTTGCCTTAGTAGGAGGATTCCTATGATTTCTTGGTCAACATGAATGTTGAAGAGCATCTTCTTAGCTTTAATTTGAGTGGTAGAATTCCTTGATTGGATTTGTGGAACTCAACTTATGGTTTGAACAAGGCAGGGGTATTTTGGTCATTTGTCAGTTATAGGTCATTTTAGCCAATGCCTAAAACTCCTATTTCCAAGCCTCAAATGGAAAAACTCAAAACATGAAAGTTGCTCAAAATGTGATTTTAAGTCTAGAAAGAAGGTCACAAATTGTTGGAAAAGCTCATAGCATGAGATTACATGATTGGTCCAAAATGAACTAAAAATGGCTTATAACTTAAATAAAGTCAAAAGGAAAAATGGTTTGAGAGATTTACAAGTCCAAATGGAGACTTCCCATATATGATTTTGGGTCCAAAAGACATTTTAGAAACAATGGTTCACACACTTTTTTGAGCTTAGTTGGAAAAAAGAAAGATATCCATGGTTACTTGCATTTTAAGAAACATTTCAAAAAATCAATCAAAGTTGGAAGGCAAGGGAAGTTGTAAGATGGATCTAGAAGCACCCATTTGAGCCCTATAAGTTCATAAAATCAGATTGGTGCAAGGGGGAATCTTCATTATTGCAAAATCACCATAGAATTCTCTCACTTTTCTCTCATTCTTCAAACTTGCAAAATCATTTCCATTCACCAATTTCTTCATCAATTCACATTAATTTTCATTTCTTCATACTGGATCATCATCATTAAGGGGAATTCAAGCAAGTTTGTGGTGCAAAGTGATCAATTTCGTGTGCTTCATCAAGAATACACCAAAGTGCAAATTGATTTGAAGATCAAGATTCAAGAGGAAATTCAACAAACTCGTGCATACAGAATCATCTAGAGCAAAAGGAGAGCAAGATCCAAGCCTCACAAGATCAAGATCCAAGAGATTCCTCATCATCCATCACATTTTGCTCAAGGTGCATTTTGCTTCCACTTGCTTAATTTAGGTAGATTCGTGTAGATTCATTAGCATAATCTTGATCTAGGATGTTAGGAGGTTAGTTTAGATAACTTTGGTGCTGTTTAGAGACAACTTAGTGCAGGTGCTTGAATCTTGATTGACATAGAACTCCATGATTAGGGCGTTAGAAGCTTAGGTTTATAGTTCAGAATCATCACCATGGAGTGTAGTTTAGTTTGATGTAAGTTTGAGTGAGAATCTTGATGAAAAGTTTCAGAGCATTTCCATGGCTTCAAGATGTTGTTGCTCGCGGTTTTAATGATAGAGTGAGTTTCAAAGTAAACCAACGGCGTACATGTGTAGAGGGAGAAAAATGGCACAAGTTTGGTTTTGGAATGATGGAGTTTCATTGAGATTTGAGTGAGAACCGCGAGCTTGAAAGTACCACGTGAAAAGCTGCATGTTAATGGAAGTTTTAAACCCTAACTACATGGCCAAGGAAGAAGACACGTGCTAACCGTTGGATCTAGCCAGAAGCATTGACCCAAGACTCGATCGGGCGGCCCACGTTGAATTAACGAAAACGGAGGGAATTGAAACGCACATAGTATGCTGCGTTTAGATTAGTGGCCCCTCATGGGCTTAGCGCTATCCGCACCCCCCCCTGTTGCTGGCCCAGCTGATTTTAACTAGCGAGAGTTGCTGTTCATACCCCCCCTCCCTTTAATTGATTTAAATTCTTTTATTTTCTTCTTTTATTTTTTCTGTTTTGTTTAATTCATTAAAAATTGATAAAAAATGATTTTTTAATTCTTCTTTTTTCTATGATTAGATGATAATGTGTAGAAAATATTAAAAATAAAAATGGGATTTTATTTTTAAGTCTAGTATTTTTAATAGATTTTCCTTTTAAATAGCTTTTATATTGTTTAGTTTTATATCATGATTTTGTAGGAATTGTTTTAGAACCTTCCCTTAGGGTTTTTAATCCATTCTTTTTTGTGCAATTAGATGATGAATCATAGTTCCCCATAGGATTTTTTCTAGAATTTTAGAATTAAATTTTGATTAGTTTAATTAGGGTAGATGTAGGGTATCCTAATTAGGGTTTAGATTGTGTTTAGGTGATGAATTCCTTTCTTTGATTAAGTTTTGTCTTGATTTTTAGGTAGAGGCCCATGTAGATGTTATGAGTAGGTGTTGAGGACCCTTGTGAGTAATTGTTAGATTTTTCCCCATTAGTTTAGTATTTTTAGGTATTTTCTGAAGTTGCCTGTTGATTCTGTCTCCCCTGTGGTTATCTGTTCATCTTTGGGGTTCATTGTGGGGAATCTGTTGAGGGGCTTGTGTTGCCTTGAAGAGATTTGATGGAGAGCATCATGAAGAGAAGATTGTAGGTCAAGACTTAGAGGCCCAGAGCTTGGCTTGTCCCCTGTCTGTGAGGTTCGAGATCCTGAAGTTTGAAGGAAGTTCATGGTACTTTCCTGAGGAAGGCACTATGAATGACTTTCATTCTTTCTTCTCACCTCTTTCTTAAGTATCCAATGATGTTGGAGCCAACTTGTGAGTTTAATTTCTCCTGAGGAGGAATGTAAACTGATCACATGTTGTTGAGCCACATGGGATACAACTCCTAAGTGAAAGCTTCCTAGTACTTTCCTGAGGAAGGTCCTATGAGTCTATTCACTTAGTTCCATTAGTTTATCTAGGATTTCTCAAGTATCCAATGATGTTGGAGCCAACTTGTGAGTTTAATTTCTCCTGAGGAGGAATGTAAACTGATCACAGTTGTTGAGCCACATAGGATACAACTCCTAAGTGGAAGCCTCCTAGTACTTTCCTGAGGAAGGTCCTATGAGTCTATTCACTTAGTTCCACTAGTTCAGATAGGATTTCCTAAATATCCAGTGATGTTGGAGCCTGCTTGTGAGTTTAATTTCTCCTGAGGAGGAATGTAAACTGATCACAGTGGTTGAGCCACATAGGGTATGACTCCTGAGTATACACCTCATAGTGCTTTCCTGAGGAAGACACTGTGAGCCTGCTTGCTTAGCTCCCTTTCTTTGGTAAGCTTGTTCTGAAGCTTGAAGACTGGGATTGAATTCTCTTGTTAGGGTCTTGCTTTAGTGCTTAGATTTGTTCAGATTCTGTGATTAGGGTTAGGATTAGAGAGTAGATGATTCTTTCTTAAGCATGTGTTTTGTTTGCCTGATGGTACTTCATTTCTTTTATCTGTAGATTGCTTGATAGCATGTTGTTTATTTTCAGTATGATTACTGTTATTTCATGACTGGCTTGAGGTCGAGACGAGCTTGTGGAGGCTGAAGCCCCACACACATTTCCTCCCTCACTTGCATTGCATGCATTTTACCGTTAAAGCTGATGCTTTTGTCTGTTTTGGTGTATCATTGACATGATCCCTTAGGACTCTCATTTCCTCTGATGAGGATTTGATGATAGACTTTAAGGTTGAAACCTATGCATGACAACATCTAGGAGTTCCCTGTTCAAACCTCAACCATAGGATGAATCCATGGCATGATAACAGTAGGACTTGATAGTCTCCCTCCTAGTTGAGCCATTTTAATCCGTAGTTTCCCGAACTACGTTTGCTCTGATCTTTCATATCAGACGAAAGTACGTAGGCATAGGATGCGACATCCTAGCGAGCAACCTTCCCCATCTTCACCCGTAGTTAGTCGAACTACGTTGACTCTGATTTCTCATTCTCTGATGAGAATACGTAGGCATAAAGCGCGACGCTTTGCCGAGTCATTTTCTTTTCTTTTTTTTTCCAGCCAGCCTTGATAGGTAGATAGATTATAACCAACCCGTCCAAGTAAACAAACAAGCGAGGATCCCGTCGAGTACGACGGACGTGAGGGGTGTTAATACCTTCCTCTTGCGTAACCGACTCCCGAACCCAGACAATGGTTGCGATGACCTTGTCTTACCCTTATTCGTCAGGTTTTTCCGATCGTTTCCTTTCCCGCTCTGAGGGATAAATAACGAAAGGTGGCGACTCTTCTGTCATGCCGGCACCTTATTTTTCGCGCAAGCGACAGCTGGCGACTCTGCTGGGGACGTATGGCATCTAGGGACTTTTCCCATCCCTTATGCTGGGACCGTTTCCCATCCCCTACGCGAGTCAATCCTATCGTTTGTGTGTTTGCTTGTTGGGTTGCGTTTATTTATCGCATTTTTACTTCCCGCATTTTATTTCCCGCATTTTATTTCCAGTTTGATATGATTATCTGTGCTGCTGTGGGAGAGGGATGTTACTGTGAGTGAAAAGCCGGACCTGGGCTTGAGTACACACCTAGATATAGTTGCGGAGAAGTAGTAGACGAACCTGTCTGCTGAGCAGGCACAGTTCCCTACGAAAATCTGCGCTCAGACGAGATTCTTGCAGAGGTGCTCCTTTCCGGTCCTGAGGATCTGAAGGGAGTCCAGACGTGAGGATTGTCGACTCTGGGGACCGATCATTTGGAAGTCAGCTAAGAGAGGCCTCTTCATGACTTGACGATGCCACTCCTTCTGGGAATCGCATTGTCACTCATGAAAGTCTGTGACGCTGACAACCGCATAGGATGCCGTACCTTTGTCCGTGGATTAGGTCCATCATACCTGTGAGTGGGGTTGGGATATTGCAGGGAACTTTGACCTCCAGACTACCTGGTTTTCTTGACAGTGAATCAGTTATGTTGGGTTCTCAGTTGCAGATATGTTCTTGATAGAGCAAGGGTTTTGATCAGAGGATTTTATCATCGGGTGTTTGTTTGTTCTTGATAGAGCAGGCTTTGATCAGTGTATTATCGTCAGAGGTTTGTTCTGGATGGAGCAGATTTTTGAGTGGGGTCTGAGGATCTCATCAGCGGTTGTTATTTGTTCTTGATAGGGCAGATTTTGAGTGGGGTTTGAAGATCTCATCAGCAGCTGTGTATTTGTTCTAGAGAGGGCAGATCTCTGATTTGGGGTCTGAAGACTTCATCAACAGATATTCCTTGATCTTGCACCCGGGGTCTTTATTATCAGGCCTTCGTTCTTGTCAGAGCAGAATGTTGATCTCGATCCTACCAGATGGTTATTCACAGCAGATCAGATCAGTGGTTTTACACCGGGGTTTCCTTCTCATCAGTGACTGTTGACATCGAATCTCCACAGCAGCCGCCCGGATATATTGTTGCATGCCTGCATTTTGCATTAGCTTGCATAATCATTCCATTAGCGTGTGTCTGTGACAGGTACCATTTCCCCGATCCAGGATCTCTCGCCTCTTATTGTGTTACTGCAGCCGTTCTCAGAAAGACTGTTGCGTACGAGTTCTCGGTCCTTGATGTGTCGAATCTGACTATTGCTATGTGAGGTTGCTGTTTCCATGATTGGGCCCAGATTCCTCTCCTTATTATTGTCAGCAGATGCCAGGATCGGGGGAAATCTCTCAAGCACACAGACTCACGCATGCATCTGCATAAAGCATTCTTGCATGACATACATTCTGTTACCTTTTCCTAACCTTTGATCTTGACAGGTTTTACAGATACTCAGGTTCCGAGCTGCTTTCGATCTCCAGGATTGATCAAAGACTCATCCACCGCTACTCAACTCGCGCCAATCAAACGAGAATCATGGATCAGGTACAGTCAGATGTTCAGGAGCTTCGTGAACGGATGGATCGTTTTATGGAGCTGATGCAAGTAGTTGCGAATGGGCAAGATCAGCTTCGTACTTTGGTTCAACCTCTCATCTCCAGGGTTGACAGTAATGGAATACTTCACGGCGGGGCCGTACCCACTCCTCCTCAAGGGGATACTCCACAGAACGTTGTTCCTACTGCCGGAGGCAACGGTAGTGCTAACGGCAATCTTATGACTAATCTCGGACTTAACGCGGCGGGCGCCGTCAATGGTGGTTTGGGAGCCAATGTTACCGTGGGGCCGGTCAACGGCAATGTTGGTGCAGGAAATATGGTGGTGCCTCAACCGTGGCTGGAGGACCATCAGGATGACATTTTCTCTCAGAGAGGTGTAGAGGCTGAGTTGACTGCTGAGGCTCGACTCAGGTTCAAGGCGCTGGAAGATAAAATGAGAGACATAGAAAATCAGAACACATTGGGCGTTGACATGTCCAAACTCGGGTTGATTGCTGACTTTAAAGTACCTCACAAGTTCAAGGTGCCTATCTTTGAGAAGTATAGGGGCACTACTTGTCCCCGTGTTCACCTCCGATCTTATTACAGAAAGATGTCCGCTTATTCTGATGATGAGAAGTTGCTGATGCACTTCTTTCAGGATAGTCTTTCTGGTCCATCGCTCGAATGGTATATGGGTTTGGAGCCCGCTGCTGTGCGCACGTGGAAAGATCTCGCTGAAGCGTTTGTTCTCCACTATCAATATAATAGCGACTTGGCTCCCAACCGAGTTCAGCTTCAGAATCTCTCGCAACGGAGCAATGAAAGCTTCAAGGAGTACGCCCAGCGGTGGCGTGAATTGGCTGCTCGGGTTCAACCGCCGATGGTTGAGCGTGAGTTGGTACAAATGTTCGTGGCTACCCTTCCCGGAGTCTATTATGAGAAGCTGATCAGTGGCATGTCCGGAACATTCTCGGCCCTCATCACTTTGGGCGAGCATGTTGAAAATGGTATAAAGATCGGAAAGATTCAGGGCGAATCATCCTCAGCTGGAGGAGCTAGCAAGAAACCCTATACTGGCAAGCGTCGGGAGGGAGATGCCAGTGCTGTCACTAATGCTAGGAGAAAGGGCAAGGGCCCTCAGTCTCAGATCGCTAGCATAAACATCCCAGCTGCTCCCCCGCAGCCGCAGCAGCAGCCCCAGCAACAGAATAATCCGGGATATAAGAGATATCAGAATCGGGGTCCCCTCGCAAACCGTCATTTGGAAACTCCTCCTATGTCATATGCACAGCTTCTGCAAACGCTGCTTCAGCTCCAATTAGTTCAAAAGAGGACGTTGGCTCCCTTGACAGGGGCACCACCACCGGGGTACGATGCTAATGCTACTTGTGAATTTCATTCTGGGGCGCCTGGCCATACGGTTGAGAATTGCAAAGCATTTAAGCACAAAGTCCAGGACTTGGTCGACGCCAAGGTCATCAACTTTTCCGACAGCGTGCCCAACGTCACCAAAAATCCAATGCCTCATCATAGGGGGGGCGGAGTAAATGCTGTTATCACTGAAGAGAATTCAGACTTGCTGACTGATGTCAAAGATCTGAAGACGCCGTTGAGTTTTGTTAAAGCCAAGTTGCTGAAGAAAGGCTTCTTTCCCGGATGTGGAGAGTTTTGCATGGCTTGTGCTACACTTCCTGATGGGTGTGAGCAGTTGATCGAAGGTATCCAAAGTCTGATGACCGAGGGTATTTTGCAATTCAGTCGAAGCGTTGAGAATGCGTCAGGGGAAGTCGTGCTGAAGCAGGCGGACGAAGTTGCTACCATTACCATTCCTCGCCACCCTATCACTATTTCTGCGCCCCGACCGCCTACTATCACCATCACCAGGGCCGGACCAATCCCATTCGAGAGCACTAATGCCGTCCCGTGGCATTATGGCGCCGAAGTTTATTGTAACGGTCAGAAGATAGAGCTTGAGCCGTCCAGATCGACTGCGCAGAATCTTGCTGAGGTCAGTGGTATCACTAGAAGTGGTAGAGTGTTCGCGCCGGCAGAGGTCGCAGCAGAGAAGGTAGTCCGAGCTGACGCTGTGGATAAGGGCAAAGGTAAAGCTGTTGAAGAGGTTCCTGCAGGGGCAGAGAAAGACTTGTTGGTTAAAGATGCTGAAGAGTTCATGCGACTGATCAGGAAGAGTGACTACAAGATTGTAGATCATCTTCACCAGACTCCGTCGAAGATCTCGATTCTTAACCTGTTGCTGTGTTCTGAAGCGCACCGCAACGCGTTGCTGAAAGTATTGAATGCTGCATACGTGCCGCAGGAGATATCAGTTAATCAACTCGAGGAAGTAGTAGCCCATGTCAACGCTGGTAATGGGCTGGGTTTTACAGATCTGGAGCTGACTCCCAAGGGAAGAGATCACAACAATGCCTTGCACGTCTCGATAGAGTGCAGAGGCACGATTATGTCACATGTCCTAGTAGATACGGGCTCCTCGCTTAACGTGCTTCCGAAGAAGGCACTGATGAAGTTGGATACCCGTGGACTGCTGTGCACGCCCAGTGATCTGGTCGTGAAGGCCTTTGACGGAACCAAGCGCCACGTCTTCGGAGAATTGACCCTGCCAATTCAAGTTGGTCCAGAGACGTTCAATGCGGTGTTCTATATCATGGATATCATGCCCGCCTATAGTTGTCTCTTAGGTCGGCCGTGGATCCATTCTGCTGGTGCCGTAACATCCACGCTGCATCAGAAGCTTAAATATGCTGTTGGGGGCAGCATAGTGACAGTCTGTGGAGAGGAGGACATCATGGTAAGCCACCTGTCGTCCTTTAAGTATGTCGAAATGGATGGTGAGATCCATGAGACTCTTTGCCAAGCGTTTGAAACCGTCAGGGTGAAGGAGGTAGCTCCCGTTGTTGCAGAGAAGCAAGAGTTGAACCTCTCCTCGTTTAAGGAAGCTAGAGCTGTTGTCGAAGCTGGTTCCACCCCAGGCTGGGGGCATGTCTTGGATATACCAATCAAACAGGATAAGTTTGGATTAGGGTATTCTCCTGAAGCTGAAGCTTCATCTTCTTCTGGCAGTTCATCTCGGGGGAAAGGGCCGATCTTATTCACCAAGGGGGGAGTAATCTTCGAGAGTATCAACGCCACGTCGGAGGACAGCGGGGACAGTGATTGTGATCTTGATACCTGGATTCAACCGAGCAAGCCAGGCGAGCGCCTCCACAATTGGACCATCAAGGAGATTATCAAGCTGACAAGTGAAGAGTAATAATTTGCTTTTTACAATCTTTGTACAACCCTATGTCCTGCCCGGGGCATAGTGGTTTTACTGTCAGGGCCTTGTTGGATTATGTGTATGCATTTTGTTAATAAATAAAAGGCGTTTTCTTCGTGATCAAATATTGTGTTCTCTGTTATTCATGCTTTATGTTTGTTTCGAAAAAACAGCAAAATGGCAACGAGGTTCGTGCTAACCTGCATATTCTTGCTTTAAACTTAACCCTTGTTATTGCAGGATCCACGTAACAGATGACATCGACTCTGGACCCTCTACGGCTCACTACGACTTTGATTGCCCGATCTATCAAGCCGAGGATGGGATTGATGAAGACGAAGACCTTCCGGAAGAGTTGGCCCGCTTGTTGAGACAAGAGGAGAAGGTTATTCTGCCTCACGAGGAGGATATTGAGATCATAAATCTGGGTTCTGAGGAGCTTATCAGGAATGTCAGAGTTGGGGCTGCGCTGCAGAATGATGTCAAGCACAGACTGGTCGAGATGCTTCGAGAGTATAGTGACGTCTTTGCTTGGTCATATGAGGATATGCCCGGACTTGACACAGATATCGTGGTTCATCGCTTGCCGTTGCGAGAAGATTGCCCTCCAGTCAAGCAGAAGCTCAGGAGGACAAGACCAGACATGGCTGTAAAAATCAAAGAAGAAGTCCAGAAGCAGTTGGACGCAGGATTTCTAGCTGTTACCACCTACCCTCCGTGGGTCGCCAACATAGTGCCTGTACCGAAGAAGGACGGTAAGGTACGCATGTGCGTCGATTATCGGGATTTGAATAGGGCGAGCCCTAAGGATGATTTCCCGTTGCCTCATATCGATGTGTTGGTCGACAATACAGCCCAGTTTTCCGTGTTTTCGTTCATGGATGGCTTCTCCGGTTACAATCAGATTAAGATGGCGCCGGAGGACATGGAGAAAACGACGTTTATTACCCCCTGGGGCACGTTTTGCTACAAGGTAATGCCCTTCGGTCTGAAGAACGCAGGGGCCACTTACCAGCGAGCAATGGTAACTTTGTTTCATGATATGATTCATCATGAGATCGAGGTCTATGTTGATGACATGATTGCAAAATCCCAAACGGAGGAGGAGCATCTGGTCAATCTATTGAAGCTGTTTGAAAGGCTTAGGAAGTTCAAGCTGAGGCTGAATCCTAACAAGTGCACTTTCGGAGTGCGGTCCGGAAAGTTATTGGGGTTTATCGTTAGTGAACGAGGTATTGAAGTTGATCCTGCGAAGATAAAAGCTATCCAAGAGATGCCAGCGCCGAAAACAGAAA
This sequence comes from Lathyrus sativus, assembly GCA_963859935.3. Taxonomy (NCBI): domain Eukaryota; kingdom Viridiplantae; phylum Streptophyta; class Magnoliopsida; order Fabales; family Fabaceae; genus Lathyrus; species Lathyrus sativus. The sequence goes on from OZ012739.1 coordinate 363,384,252, forward strand.
AAGAAGTTTGTGGTTTCTTGGGCCGAATAAACTACATTGCAAGGTTTATCTCTCAGCTCACGGCCACTTGTGAACCGATGTTCAAGTTGTTAAAGAAAAATCAGGCGATTACTTGGAATGAGGATTGCCAGAAGGCATTCGATAAGATAAAGCAGTATCTTCAAGAACCTCCAATCTTGATACCCCCAGTGGCTGGACGGCCATTAATCATGTACTTGACAGTTCTGGAGAATAGTATGGGGTGTGTTCTCGGTCAGCACGACGAGACGGGCAGAAAAGAGCATGCCATTTATTATTTGAGTAAAAAGTTCACTGAGTGTGAATCTCGATACTCGATGCTGGAGAAGACGTGTTGTGCATTAGCTTGGGCTGCCAAACGTCTACGACAGTATATGCTCAATCACACCACTATGCTAATTTCGAAGATGGATCCGATCAAGTACGTCTTCGAGAAGCAGGCTCTTTCGGGCAGGATTGCCAGATGGCAGATGGTGTTAACGGAATATGATATTCAGTACGTTTCTCAGAAAGCCATTAAGGGAAGCGTATTGTCTGATTACCTTGCCGAACAGCCGATCGAAGACTATCAGCCGATGAAGTTCGAATTCCCTGACGAGGACATTATGTTTCTCAAAGCGAAGGATTGCGATGAGCCATTGCCCGATGAGGGGCCGGATAGGAAGTCTCAGTGGAAGTTGATATTCGACGGAGCGGTTAATTCCTATGGAAGCGGTATCGGGGCTATCATCATGACTCCTCACGGATCCCACATCCCGTTTACTGCGAGACTGACGTTTCCAGTTACCAACAACGAAGCCGAGTACGAAGCATGTATTATGGGTCTAGAAGAGGCAATTGATTTGAGAATCAAGAATCTAGACATATATGGTGACTCAGCGCTTGTAATCAATCAGATCAAAGGGGAGTGGGAAACTCGTCAAGCGAATCTAGTGCCGTACATGAATTATGCCAGAAGGCTGCTTCCGTTCTTTGACCGAGTAGAACTTCATCATGTACCCCGGGCTGAAAATCAAATGGCTGATGCTTTAGCCACGTTGGCTTCAATGTATAAGGTCAATCTTTGGAATGAAGCTCCAAGCATTGTTCTTTCGCGTCATGACAGACCAACATATGTGTTCGCAATCGAGGATGCCACTGACGGCAAGCCATGGTTCCACGACATCCAGACCTTCCTTATGACTAAGGAGTATCCGGCGGGTGCGTCAACCCAGGATAAGAAGACTCTGAGGAGGCTATCTGGAAACTTTTACCTCAATCCTGATGGAGTGCTGTATAAGAGAAATCACGATCTCGTGCTACTCAGATGTGTAGATGAGAAAGAAGCAAGTATGCTCATGGAGGAAGTCCATGAGGGCACATTTGGTACGCACGCCGGCGGGCATGCCATGACAAGAAAGATCCTGAGAGCAGGATATTACTGGTTGACTATGGAGTCGGATTGCTTCAGATTCGCGAAGAAATGTCACAAATGCCAGATTTATGCTGATAAAGTTCATGTGCCGCCGTGCCCATTGAATGTCATGTCCTCCCCTTGGCCGTTCTCCATGTGGGGCATCGACATGATAGGCAAGATCGAGCCCACCGCATCCAATGGTCATCGTTTTATTCTGGTAGCTATCGACTACTTCACCAAGTGGGTGGAGGCAGCCTCGTACGCTAATGTGACCAAGCAGGTGGTAGCTAAGTTCATAAAGAGGGACATCATCTGTCGCTATGGAATTCCCGAGCGGATCATTACTGATAATGGTTCGAATTTGAATAATAAGATGATGAAGGAGCTGTGCCAGAGCTTCAAGATCGAACACCACAACTCATCTCCTTATCGGCCGAAGATGAATGGCGCTGTTGAAGCGGCCAACAAGAACATCAAGAAGATTGTTCAGAAGATGGTTGTGACGTATAAAGATTGGCACGAGATGCTGCCATTTGCCTTGCACGGTTATCGTACGACGGTGCGTACGTCGACCGGGGCAACTCCTTTCTCCTTGGTGTACGGTATGGAAGCTGTCCTACCGCTAGAAGTGGAGATTCCCTCTTTGCGAGTTTTGGTTGATGTGAAACTTGATGAGGCAGAATGGATTACGAATCGTTTGAACCAGCTCAGCCTGATGGACGAGAAGAGGTTAGCATCGATTGCATTTGGTCGCCTGTACCAAAGCCGAATGAAGAAAGCTTATGATAAGAAGGTGCGTCCTAGAAGCTTTCAGACGGGTGATCTCGTCCTGAAGAAGATTCTTCCGCCACACTCCGATCACCGGGGCAAGTGGACTCCGAATTACGAAGGGCCGTATGTCGTCAGCAAGGTCTTCTCAGGAGGAGCTTTGTTGTTATCCACGATGGATGGTGAAGATTTTGCATCCCCGGTGAACGCGGACGCAGTTAAAAAATACTTTGCTTGAAAGCGACCCGCTGGACAAAAAAAGAAAGAGTCCAGGCAAAAAAGGGGCATCCCGGCGAACCAAAAACAGAATAAAAGGTTCGGGCAAAAATTAGGGATATATTGAAAAAATGTACACCCGCGAAGTCGAAAACCTACACTGGGCGGCTTCGGCAAAAAAGGGTATCCCGGTGAACTGAAAACCCTGAAGGGCGGTTCACGCAAAAGTTAGGGATTTGAATAAGCAAATGACTGCGTTCCACGTATGGACTTTCATTGTTTAGTGGTTCGGAAGACCCGAGGGCCATTTATCTGAATCAATCTCTTCCAAAGCTGAAGCATCGGAGAAGTATCGAAGTCGAGTGGGTCTTAGAGGGATCAACTCATGGTGTTCGTCTACGCCTCGATTGCCGACATTTGTATATACTGATGTATATTTATGTTTTCTTTTTGCGCGGCTTCCTCATTCCAGGAGCTTGCCTCTGTTGTAAAACATTTTTGCCCATTCAGGGGTTCATCATCAATAAAATGCACATTATTCAGCAATTCTACTTGTCTGTTTAGCATTTATCTGTTTTGTTTGCGAATGATAACGCCGATGTGTTTTTGATAAAATGCGCATACATAAACTTGCGGGCCTAAGCCCATTGATTGTTGAAACAACTAACTAACTGAACATTGTCACGAGATAATAACCTGGATAGGCCCCTTTGAGAAGGGTATCTTGTCTGTTTGTTTGTGTTGTTGCAGGTGTAGCACCCCGCCAGAAGATGTGTCGTGCGCATCCCCGAAGCAGGATGATTCCTCCTTCTCCAGCAAAGTTCAGTAGTCTCTCCTCTGCAGAAGCTGAACGCAAGATAGTGAGCATTGATATGTCTCCCCGCGCAGAGATGATTCTCTTTCCCAAGCAGACGCATCCTGAAGGAATGTCACCTCATCAGCTGAGTCAAGCACCGAAGAATGATGTCGTCTTTCCCCAGCACCGGGTCACAAGTGCAGATTCCAGAGAAATGTTCGGGTGCCGAAGCTCGTGTTTTCCCAGTAAAGTCACCGAAGCAGGTGTCTCCCCCGCACCGGGTCACAAGTGCAGGTTTCGTAGGAGGCTGTTCGTATGCCGAAGGATGCAGTAACTGATGGCGCCAGACTGAAGTCTCCAGCGGAATTGAGATTCCTCACCAGAGTCAGGCTCTCTCCTGAAGTTCGATGATTCCTTCTTCCCCAGTAGAGTGTTGGAACAGCTGATGTTGTATTCCCCTGCAGAGGCAGATGATCCTTTCTTCCCCAGTGGAATCGAATTCCCCACCAGGGTCGTACTCTCCAGTGAAGCAGAATGACTTCTCCTTCCCCGGCTGAGTCCGCAGAAAAGCAGAATCCTTGGAAGTTGATCAGATCATGATCAATTTTCCCCAGCAGAGCGTAGGGCAGCTAATGCTGTGTTTCCCCAGAGTCGCACTCTCTCCAGTGAAGCAGAATGACTTCTCCTTCCGCAGCCGAGTTTGCAGATGTCCAAGAGATCCGAATCCTTGGAAGTTGATCAGATCATGATTGGTTTTTCCCCAGTGGAGTGTTGAGCGGATGAAGTTGGTTCCCCACAGAGTGGTCATCCCCAGAAGAGTAGCCGAGACGGCCGCGCAGTTCATTCTCGCGATTGATATCAGCAGATCCAAGTTCTCGTAGAGCTTCGTCCCCTGCAGCAGTCAGCTGAAGTTGTTCCCCTGCAGCAGTTCGCGGAAGATCAATTCCCCGGATAGAGCCTGATTGCTATTGGCGTGTTCACGTTCCCCTCAGCAGGATGATTCCTCTATCTGAGTAGTTCTTTCTCCTTGACAGGAGAATTCCCCTTCGGCATTTATTTTGCTGACGGGATCGCATCATTGTGCATGATTGCATAGCATTGTGCATGACTGCATAGCATTTAAACGTTGCAATAGCATTGTGCATGATTGCATGGCATTTAGCATAACCGCATATCATTCCCATGTGGGGCATGACGCCGAAGCATACGCATCATAAGCATGACCTAGGTCATTATCATCCTTGTTGTACAGGTGTACCACCAAAAGACCGGTCGCTCAGGACGATCCTTGATGTTCTCCCCAGCAAGGTTGTTTTCTTAGATGATTCTAAAAGACCCCGGTGTGATCCCCGCAGCTGCTCGCTCAAGATGATTTTTGAGATCCCCAGCGAAGTCTTCAGTTCAAGATGATTCTCGAATTCCTCAGCAGGGCCATTCGCTTAAGACGATTCTTAAGACCCCAGTACAGCTTCCCGAGTTGTTTGCTTAGTATGATACTTGAGCTCCCCAATAGCACCTCCAACAAGAGTTGCCCAGGAAGATTTCTGGAATACCCAACAGAATGTTTGCTCCAGAAAGGTTATTAGTTCAGGACGATTCTTGAAGATGCCCGAGGGATCTGTTTGGTCAAGATGATTCTTGAAGCCCTGAGCAACATGATATGTCTGCTCCAACAATGATGTCTAATCTGAAGATGGATTTCATAAGCGCCTGAAAGCGATATCAGAAGGTCCCCGTGAGCTCAGATGTCCTTGTTGATGAATCAACGTGTGGTTGAAGACAAGGTTCCAAATTTTGTATTCAAGATGATCCGTGTTGGTCTAAAGACCAAGTCAGTTGTCCTGAGAAGATGATTGATTGCGATCAAGTGGATAGTTTTTCTTCTGACTGAAGTCAAAGGTGTTTCTCCAGCTGAAGCGGAGTTTTGCCTAAAGGCAAAGTGTTTGAATCCCCATAGAGTCATGAATGGCTCAGGATACCATTTCTTTGACTGAAGTCACAGATTTCCCAAGCTGAAGCGAAGGTGCCTAAGGGCAAGGTTATCCCCAAGGTCATGAATGACCTAGGATTCATTTTTCGGACTGAAGGCCGAAGTATATCCCTGACTGAAGTCACGGATGCTCTATAGCAGAGGCGGAGTTGCCTGAAGGCAGATCCATGTATCCTTGAAGGCCAAGGATGTTTTTCTAGCTGAGGCTGGAATAGCCGACGGGCAGGGTTTCATCTTTCTTCATAAATACTTAAAGATTCTCCAGCGGATCTGGAGTGGCCAGGGGCCAGGGTTCCATCTATCTTTAGAAATACTTGAAGATTTTTTCTAGCTGAAGCTGGGAGTGGCCAGGGGCCAGGGTTTCATATATCTTTAGTGTTGAAATTCTACGGCGGGCAGTGTGCAGCAGTATTCCGATGTTCGTTATGGTTCTGAGGGTGAACCCCAGATCAGAGTGTGCTCGGTTAAGTCTCTCATTCCCAGCGGAGTAGTTTCAAATACACAAATGTACCTTTTGTTCCATTCACCAGGGGTGAACCCCAGGTCAGAGTTGTTCAAGATCATCATTTGTCCGACGGCGAAGCTGGATATTTGTTTGACGGCAAGGTCAGACTCTTTAAATCCCCAACAGAGATGATGTTTGTACGACGGTGATGTCGAGTGTCTCTCAGAGCGATGTTTGTTTCAGACGGCGATGTCAGATTCAGCTTTCCAGCGACGATGCGTGGTATTCTGTCAGATGTGTTTCTCCAGCGGCGATGTTGGGTGTTGTGGTTGTCTGAAGGCAATGTCAGAAGAATTTAATGTGGATAACTGACGGTGACGTCAGATCAGTATTTCTCCAGCTAGTTGTTGAGCAGCTAGTGTTGCAGTATTCAAAGATTTGTTCCCCGCAGAGTACCGTGTGCTCGTGCAGTTGGCAAATTTTCGGGTTTACCGATATTCAACCGTCTCGTACCTTGATTGGTTGAGGGTCGTTCGCTTCTCACCCAGTCAGGTTCAAGCCGTTTGAATAGGGGCAGCTGTTGCACCCCAAAATTTGACCAACAATTATTTGTTCATTGAGTGTTTGGAAGTGGATACCTTCATCAGAAAGTTCAAGAGATCCTCAGAAGAAATGGGTTGAGAACCAGGGTTGTGTGCTTCACAGTTTGAAAGTTGTGGGTGCCCCTCAGATGATTATGAGACTTTGAGAATGAATTTGATGTTTTGGGAAAGCCTATGAGATGTCCTGAAAGACATCAGGGGGTCCAGAGAAGTCATTATGCAAGAACTCAGAAGATTCAACCATGAATGATAGAATTAGGGTTTTGACTGGGTCGACCCTAGGATAACTGAAGATTTGGGAAAGGTTGAGACCAATCCAAGGGCCATGAGATCATGGAATGATGCATAGAGATGATATAAAGATGATTCCTAGGCCAACTCATCATGAGTGAGGAGTTTGAGAAGTTTCAAGTCAGGGTCCCCAAGGATTGTCAGTGAAAAACCCTAATTTGATCCCTATTTTCCAGGCAGTTTTAGCTCTAGATGTGATTGATATTTCATCCTCCCCACAACATGAATGTTGTGGAGCTTGTCCTAAGCTTTAATTTGAGTGGTGGAAGTCCTTGATAGGAGTTACAGAGCTCAAGTTATGGTTTTGACAAATTGCAGGTCAGCAGAGGTGTGTGAATCTGGGTCCTTGAAAGTCACCCAACTTGCAGACAACTTTTGCCTTAGTAGGAGGATTCCTATGATTTCTTGGTCAACATGAATGTTGAAGAGCATCTTCTTAGCTTTAATTTGAGTGGTAGAAGTCCTTGATTGGATTTGTGGAACTCAACTTATGGTTTGAACAAGGCAGGGGTATTTTGGTCATTTGTCAGTTATAGGTCATTTTAGCCAATGCCTAAAACTCCTATTTCCAAGCCTCAAATGGAAAAACTCAAAACATGAAAGTTGCTCAAAATGTGATTTTAAGTCTAGAAAGAAGGTCACAAATTGTTGGAAAAGCTCATAGCATGAGATTACATGATTGGTCCAAAATGAACTAAAAATGGCTTATAACTTAAATAAAGTCAAAAGGAAAAATGGTTTGAGAGATTTACAAGTCCAAATGGAGACTTCCCATATATGATTTTGGGTCCAAAAGACATTTTAGAAACAATGGTTCACACACTTTTTTGAGCTTAGTTGGAAAAAAGAAAGATATCCATGGTTACTTGCATTTTAAGAAACATTTCAAAAAATCAATCAAAGTTGGAAGGCAAGGGAAGTTGTAAGATGGATCTAGAAGCACCCATTTGAGCCCTATAAGTTCATAAAATCAGATTGGTGCAAGGGGGAATCTTCATTATTGCAAAATCACCATAGAATTCTCTCACTTTTCTCTCATTCTTCAAACTTGCAAAATCATTTCCATTCACCAATTTCTTCATCAATTCACATTAATTTTCATTTCTTCATACTGGATCATCATCATTAAGGGGAATTCAAGCAAGTTTGTGGTGCAAAGTGATCAATTTCGTGTGCTTCATCAAGAATACACCAAAGTGCAAATTGATTTGAAGATCAAGATTCAAGAGGAAATTCAACAAACTCGTGCATACAGAATCATCTAGAGCAAAAGGAGAGCAAGATCCAAGCCTCACAAGATCAAGATCCAAGAGATTCCTCATCATCCATCACATTTTGCTCAAGGTGCATTTTGCTTCCACTTGCTTAATTTAGGTAGATTCGTGTAGATTCATTAGCATAATCTTGATCTAGGATGTTAGGAGGTTAGTTTAGATAACTTTGGTGCTGTTTAGAGACAACTTAGTGCAGGTGCTTGAATCTTGATTGACATAGAACTCCATGATTAGGGCGTTAGAAGCTTAGGTTTATAGTTCAGAATCATCACCATGGAGTGTAGTTTAGTTTGATGTAAGTTTGAGTGAGAATCTTGATGAAAAGTTTCAGAGCATTTCCATGGCTTCAAGATGTTGTTGCTCGCGGTTTTAATGATAGAGTGAGTTTCAAAGTAAACCAACGGCGTACATGTGTAGAGGGAGAAAAATGGCACAAGTTTGGTTTTGGAATGATGGAGTTTCATTGAGATTTGAGTGAGAACCGCGAGCTTGAAAGTACCACGTGAAAAGCTGCATGTTAATGGAAGTTTTAAACCCTAACTACATGGCCAAGGAAGAAGACGCGTGCTAACCGTTGGATCTAGCCAGAAGCATTGACCCAAGACTCGATCGGGCGGCCCACGTTGAATTAACGAAAACGGAGGGAATTGAAACGCACATAGTATGCTGCGTTTAGATTAGTGGCCCCTCATGGGCTTAGCGCTATCCGCACCCCCCCCTGTTGCTGGCCCAGCTGATTTTAACTAGCGAGAGTTGCTGTTCATACCCCCCCTCCCTTTAATTGATTTAAATTCTTTTATTTTCTTCTTTTATTTTTTCTGTTTTGTTTAATTCATTAAAAATTGATAAAAAATGATTTTTTAATTCTTCTTTTTTCTATGATTAGATGATAATGTGTAGAAAATATTAAAAATAAAAATGGGATTTTATTTTTAAGTCTAGTATTTTTAATAGATTTTCCTTTTAAATAGCTTTTATATTGTTTAGTTTTATATCATGATTTTGTAGGAATTGTTTTAGAACCTTCCCTTAGGGTTTTTAATCCATTCTTTTTTGTGCAATTAGATGATGAATCATAGTTCCCCATAGGATTTTTTCTAGAATTTTAGAATTAAATTTTGAATAGTTTAATTAGGGTAGATGTAGGGTATCCTAATTAGGGTTTAGATTGTGTTTAGGTGATGAATTCCTTTCTTTGATTAAGTTTTGTCTTGATTTTTAGGTAGAGGCCCATGTAGATGTTATGAGTAGGTGTTGAGGACCCTTGTGAGTAATTGTTAGATTTTTCCCCATTAGTTTAGTATTTTTAGGTATTTTCTGAAGTTGCCTGTTGATTCTGTCTCCCCTGTGGTTATCTGTTCATCTTTGGGGTTCATTGTGGGGAATCTGTTGAGGGGCTTGTGTTGCCTTGAAGAGCTTTGATGGAGAGCATCATGAAGAGAAGATTGTAGGTCAAGACTTAGAGGCCCAGAGCTTGGCTTGTCCCCTGTCTGTGAGGTTCGAGATCCTGAAGTTTGAAGGAAGTTCATGGTACTTTCCTGAGGAAGGCACTATGAATGACTTTCATTCTTTCTTCTCACCTCTTTCTTAAGTATCCAATGATGTTGGAGCCAACTTGTGAGTTTAATTTCTCCTGAGGAGGAATGTAAACTGATCACATGTTGTTGAGCCACATGGGATACAACTCCTAAGTGAAAGCTTCCTAGTACTTTCCTGAGGAAGGTCCTATGAGTCTATTCACTTAGTTCCATTAGTTTATCTAGGATTTCTCAAGTATCCAATGATGTTGGAGCCAACTTGTGAGTTTAATTTCTCCTGAGGAGGAATGTAAACTGATCACAGTTGTTGAGCCACATAGGATACAACTCCTAAGTGGAAGCCTCCTAGTACTTTCCTGAGGAAGGTCCTATGAGTCTATTCACTTAGTTCCACTAGTTCAGATAGGATTTCCTAAATATCCAGTGATGTTGGAGCCTGCTTGTGAGTTTAATTTCTCCTGAGGAGGAATGTAAACTGATCACAGTGGTTGAGCCACATAGGGTATGACTCCTGAGTATACACCTCATAGTGCTTTCCTGAGGAAGACACTGTGAGCCTGCTTGCTTAGCTCCCTTTCTTTGGTAAGCTTGTTCTGAAGCTTGAAGACTGGGATTGAATTCTCTTGTTAGGGTCTTGCTTTAGTGCTTAGATTTGTTCAGATTCTGTGATTAGGGTTAGGATTAGAGAGTAGATGATTCTTTCTCAAGCATGTGTTTTGTTTGCCTGATGGTACTTCATTTCTTTTATCTGTAGATTGCTTGATAGCATGTTGTTTATTTTCAGTATGATTACTGTTATTTCATGACTGGCTTGAGGTCGAGACGAGCTTGTGGAGGCTGAAGCCCCACACACATTTCCTCCCTCACTTGCATTGCATGCATTTTACCGTTAAAGCTGATGCTTTTGTCTGTTTTGGTGTATCATTGACATGATCCCTTAGGACTCTCATTTCCTCTGATGAGGATTTGATGATAGACTTTAAGGTTGAAACCTATGCATGACAACATCTAGGAGTTCCCTGTTCAAACCTCAACCATAGGATGAATCCATGGCATGATAACAGTAGGACTTGATAGTCTCCCTCCTAGTTGAGCCATTTTAATCCGTAGTTTCCCGAACTACGTTTGCTCTGATCTTTCATATCAGACGAAAGTACGTAGGCATAGGATGCGACATCCTAGCGAGCAACCTTCCCCATCTTCACCCGTAGTTAGTCGAACTACGTTGACTCTGATTTCTCATTCTCTGATGAGAATACGTAGGCATAAAGCGCGACGCTTTGCCGAGTCATTTTCTTTTCTTTTTTTTTCAGCCAGCCTTGATAGGTAGATAGATTATAACCAACCCGTCCAAGTAAACAAACAAGCGAGGATCCCGTCGAGTACGACGGACGTGAGGGGTGTTAATACCTTCCTCTTGCGTAACCGACTCCCGAACCCAGACAATGGTTGCGATGACCTTGTCTTACCCTTATTCGTCAGGTTTTTCCGATCGTTTCCTTTCCCGCTCTGAGGGATAAATAACGAAAGGTGGCGACTCTTCTGTCATGCCGGCACCTTATTTTTCGCGCAAGCGACAACTTCATCAGAGACTATGTTCAGAAGGGTATTATAAACTTAGACTTTGTTGATATAGATCATCAATGGGATGATATTTTCACAAAACCCCTTGCTGAAGATAGGTTTAAGTTTATTCTGAAAAATATTGGTATGGAATTTTGTCCAGAATAATATTTATCAGAAGCAACTTTCTCAGATGCAAAATGTTTAAACTCTAAAGTATTTCATCTGTCATTTATTTAATTTCTTGAATTATTATTTCTGTGTGTATCTGAACTGACAAGTCTCATAGGATCTGAACGTATGCTAACGTTTCATTTCTCAAAGAGTTTTCAGAAGCACATGCAAGCAAACACGTGTAACTCAGAATCTGAAAAGATGGAGTGCACAATACTGAAGAGACGTTTGAGGTACTGTTTGAATAGTTAGTTTCTCGTTTTCCTCCCCAATTTTCAGAATCATTAATGCTTTGAAATGATTATATTCTTTTCATTAAATGCTAATTGCAAGCGTGCTGATTGTGTGACCTCTTGTTTGCCCTAATTTTCTCTATAAATGCCACACATTTACACACTTCACACTTTTCACTCTCACGAACACCTTGTATGCATTTCTTCTTGATTAATTGCTTCCATCTTTCTCTCAAACCCAAACATCTCAGAAACCCTAATTCTTCAAGAACTTCCATGGCTACTTCATCTTCAACATCAGCTCAGTTCCAATCTACAATGGTTGTTGTTTCTTCATCAAACATGGGTGCTGTTGCATTTAAGGAACCTATCAGAACATTACTCACACCTGTTGACAAGTTGGAAGTTTTGTGTGAATCCATTGTCAACTTTGAATCGTTTGCAGAAAATGGGTATGATCTTCGTCCCATTGTTGATGCACAGTGTTGGACCAAGTTTTTTGACAGGCTAATGGGACCAGTTTACCCTCGTCCGGTAAAGGAATTTTGGATACATGCTTCTTGTTGCCCTAAATTCATAGTCTCATTTGTTCTGGGCAAAGAAATTATCATTACTGAAGATTTGATAAGGAAACTCATTTGATATGAGGAAATTGATGGAGTCACTAATCTACCTTCTGGGCGTGTGGATATGACTGACGTGTATAAAGAAGTTTGCTCATCTGGAGTAACTTCTAACAAGGTTAAGGATCTGAAGCCAGTTTATAGGATCTGGGCTAAGATTTTCATGAGTTGCATTCATCACAGAAAATCTTCCAATTCTCCAGATTATGTTAACACTGATCAGCTATACTTCATGTATTGTCTGAGTCAGAGCACCAAGGTGGATCTGCCATATCTTCTGTTTAATCATCTGTGGACACATGTTAAACAATCAAGGGAAGAGGTCAGAACCAAACACCAGAAGCTTAGAAACTGGATTCCAATGGGAAGACTTATCTCAAACATTCTGACTGAGAATGACCTTGTTGGTCATCTGGTTGAAGCTGGAATGAAGGAAGAATTAGCCTCTGCAATTGGAAAACCTCTGAATGGGAAGAGTCTTCAGAGGGTGAAAGTTATAGAAGAAGTTACTTCTGCTCCAAAGAAATTCAACGCTGAAGAGGTCACTCAAAGAAGAGTTCCAGTTGCAAATTTTTCTATGTTCTTTGCTAATGAACCAAGAGAGATTGTTTTGGATTACATCATAGAGTGTCTGAATGAAGGAACTCCTCTACCAGCAAATCTAGTTCAGAAGGCAGGTGAACCTGCTCCAGATCTTTATGAGGCCAGGCACAAGAAGAAGAAAAAGGTTGCTGCAGAAGAACCTTCTAAACCCAAGAGGAAGGCTACTGGCGAAGCTGCTGCTGTCAAGCCTAAAAGGGTCAAGAAGCAAGAGATCAATCCTCCAGAGGCAAGTCTAAACAAGATTCTGGAAACTGTCAAAGAGGTATTAACATCTGATCAAACTTTTCATGAACCTATACCTTCACCTTCACCCTCTCCTCCTCGTGTTTCTAAACCTAAGAAACCTTCTGCTAGACCATCTGTACCCCAACCTCTGGTAACTCCATCTGAAAAGTATACATCTGAACCAACACCTTCTAAACAATCTGATATTCCCCCATCCGACAAACAAACTCCTGCACCACAATCATCTGAAATTCCCCCACCAGAACCACAAACTTATAATCCACCAGAACCAACACCAGCATAACTAAACCAACCAGAACCAACTCCACAAGAACCTGAACAACAACAACCACAACCAGAATCTATCCAACCATTTGAACCTTTAATACCTAATTTTGTAGTCCTAGATATTCAACCCTTAACTACTTTGGTTGAACTCTCTTCTACATCCTGTCATTCATCTGAATCATCTGATTCATCTGAATCTGACCTACCACCAGAAGTTTATTCACCACCCTCTCTCCGTGGCTATGAACCCAGAACTTCTGAGTTTATATCTTTTACTTCTTTTAAACCATATCCCTATGATCCCCTTCCTTCTGGTCTAAAACTTAAAAACTTTTACACCAGAATAGAAGCATCTGACCCTACCACTCCATTTAAACCTATGTCTTCAATAATCCTTCCATCTGTTCTTCAAACCTATCTTAAACAACAACTAGATATCATTCCATCAGAACCTCTGATTTCTCATAACTCTGTTTTTACCCCCTACTCTTCTACACCTTTTGATGTCATTCCCTCTGCATCAAATTTCAAATCATTTCTGTTTCCCACTTCATCTTCATCCAGACTCAGAAATTTCACTTCATCATCTGAACATCCCTCTGTTCCATCTTATCCTCGTCCTCTGTTCATCATCCCAACTTTCACCATACCACCTCCACCAGAACAACCAAAACCAACACCTCTGGAAGCCTACCTTAAACCCAAATCCAGATTAGATGTTGATGCCTTATTTGCTAGTTTCAAGAAAGAAATAAGGATGAGTTTGAATTCTATTCAAGAGGAATGTCTCTCAAGCATTAATCCAGAAGCTTCTGAAGAATGCTGGGATAAGTTCATTGCCAGATTCAACACTGCTTCTTCAAATCTAAAGAGTGTCTGCTCTGATGATGCGAAGATCAGATTCGTTGAGATTACCAGAACAATGCTTTGGAATGTTACCAGATCTCCTACATTTCTTCTTGAGGATGCACCTTCATCTTCTGGAGTGTCTGCTACTTCTGAAACTATTGAAGGATCTGCTTCTGAAGTCATTATGGAAGAAAATCCTTTAGCTCTGATGATTGTGGACAAATCATCTGAATTTGTGCCTCCAGAATCTACATCTGGAATGGTAATTGACTCTGCTCCTACTCCTGCATCAGAATCTGCTCTGTCTACTTCTTCTGAGATTAAGAAAGAGAACCCAGATTTAAAAGATAAGATTGCTGTGCTGGAAGCTGGCCAATCTAAGATAAAGTCCTGGATGGCAAGGCAAGACCAGAAGACTGACAACATTGAGAAATGGATGTCCAAGAAAGAAGAATCTTCTTCTGAGATCACCCACCTTCTAAAGATGCTTCTTTCCAAACAATCTTAGATTTATGTTTTCTTTATCTGATGTTTGAGCACTTGTTTTGCATTTCTCATCTGATGTTTTCTTATCTGAATATTTGAATGAATGAATATGAATGTTTTCTCTATATGATTGTATCTTTTCTCTCTGTTTCCTTTTAATTGTCTTTAAATAGTTTGTTTTTGATTATGACAAAAAGGGGGAGAAAATGAAATTCTGAATGTTCAAATAAACTTTACCTGAACGGAATTCAGACATATCAAATCTTAACTAACGTGAATTTTTAGTCTTTCAGAACTATAATGATAAATCTGACAAAATTCATTAAAGTATCTCTAAGATCCCCAGATCAAGTTTTAACCAATCAGGCTTTGATTTTGAAACGTTCATCCAAATCAAGCTCTGATTCTGAAAAGAATACTCATGCAAAAAGGGAAGTTTCTATTCTTTCTTAGTATTCAATTCAGGGGGAGATTCATAATATCAGGGAGAGTTTTATTTATCTCTTTATCGAACAAAATTTCCTATGTTTTTGTCATCATCAAAAAGGGGGAGATTGTTAGAACACAGATTGGTTCTTAGTTATATCTCTATGTTTTGATGGTAACACTAATGAAATTTTGTATTAAGAAATTATATACTCTAAATTTGTTCAAGTATTTTTGCTGCATATATTAAATTTAATATCCTTCTGAAAGCAAAAATGGATCTGAACGTTGAACTACGCAAGGCTCTGAGCGTCAGAAGCATCTCGTTAGAAGACTCTGAGCACTGCCTACAAAAGACTCTGAGTGCTGTCTACAGAAGACTCTGAGCGCTGCCTACAGAAGACTCTGAAGCAGAAGCTACAGAAGCATATGAAGCATAGACTGAAGACTTTGTATGAAGAGTTTCAAGCACTATTTTTCAAAAGACTCTGATAGTACTGTTCACTGCAAGTACTAAGGATCTGATTTCTAAACTCTGCTCTGATTGATTTCACACTGAAGCACACTTGCTGCAACACTCTGATACAACAAACTCTGATGACATCAAGACTCTGATCACTCAAGGCTCTGATGTTAATTGCTGTGAAATAGAAACTTGTTGAAGAAGATTATTCAAAGTTATATCCGTTGGTTATGCCAAACGACTCTTTCCTCTTTCATGCTAGACACAAGAACTCAGGCAAAAAACATTTCTCTGAACGTTCTACTTCTAGGAAAGGTCAAGTGATATGAAGACAAAAGGCTACATCTACTTTGCAGTACATGTTCTTCAAGCTTGCAACGTCTTGGACTTCTTTGTCTATATAAGCAAGCATTCAACAACTTCAATAGTTGACGTATTTTGACAAATCCATTGAAAACTCTCTCAAAGCTCTCATACAAATTATTATTCTTTGTTGAATAGTTTCATACGTTCTTTAACTTAAGTGTAAATCACAGTTGTGATATAGCTTTCTTAGAAGCATTTAAACACTTGTTTAGTTTACATTTGATTGTAAAAGTTCCTTAAGAAGACCAAGTTGTGGTCAGTAGTTCTTGAGAAGACTAAGACAGTTGATCTTAGTGGTTGATATTGTAATCAGTTTGATTATAGTGGATTAAGTCCTTGTGGAGAAAGGAAAATCACTCTTGATAGGGTGGACTGGATTAGTTGAGTTCAACGAACCAGGATAAAAATCTTTGTGTTTTATTGCCATAATATTTTCTAAATCCTTACTCACCCCCCCCCCCCCTTCTAAGTATTTTCTCACCTTCAACAAGTGTCTCCGCCCTTGGACTTTTGTGCATTCGATTCTTTTTTAATGTTGTTCAATCTCTTAAATTCTTGCATCCTTTCCATGAAATGATCTGGCCACGTCTTGACTTTTGTGGTTGAATGAGTTGTCCATTTCGGTGATGTAGGTGGTATGGGGCAACCCAATTTTAAGTAAACTTGAAGAAAATGATTTTATTTTAAAAGTCATCCAATACACATGATGTGATCATTTGGGTTTTAGTGTGGTGCGGTGCGTATTGGGAAAAAGGTTTTTGAAAAAATGTAGCGTGTCAGGTCTATGCACACTCTACCATATGCACATGCAATTAGGTGACCTATATCCTGGAATCTCATTAATTTTGACTCTGGTGCCGGACCGCTCAAGCAAGGAACAAAAGACTCATAAACCAGATCAATTTTTTTATTTTATTTTTGTACAACTACATGTGATATTCTTTATATGTCTTCAACTCTTGGATATGTTGATGACGGAGAAACACATGACTATCTTCTCATTTACCGAGTAAAGCCGAAATGGCTCGGTAACCACAATTACCGTCCCCTTCAACATTGCCGATATGTTGATATGTTTTTGCATAAAAACCGACATCTTGTCAATAAATTGAATCTTCAGTGGAAGTAGCGCTGGAGGTGGCTTTCTAATGCAGGCTCCTTTCATAACACTTTGTTTTTGTTGAGATTTTAGAGTCGGCGAGTCGGGAAAAACTTTGTCAATATGTTCAAAGTATGAAGGAGATTCTGTAGTCGAGTTGCCATTCGGCATAGGCTTCATTTTCTTTGGAGAACCTTTTATTTATACCGGTTGAGAAGGCAGTTTCATGTCGGTGGTTTTAGGATAGACAATCTTCCTCAATTGTTCTTTGATCTGTAGTTTCATGTTGTCACAGACCTTCAAAAATATCTCTTGTATCGCTTCCTGTTTGGTCAAAATTGAGATATTCGATTTCTCGTCATCCATACATCCATCATCATCAAACCTAATTATATTCCAATGAGAGCAAACCTCGGTCATTCTTATTGGTTCACTAAGTTTCACCTTTTTAGCAAGAGTACAAGCATACGAGAGACCATATTTTTTCACAATAGTGCAACCACACTTTGTGCTATAGGAGCCTACATTATCAGCTCGTTTAGCTTCATGAAAAATATAGTTCAAACTCGCCCGACAAATGTTACACCAATTGAGAATATAAAGTGTTATCTTTAAATCGGTGCTCCAAAACCGCAATAGTCCAACCAAATGATTTTTGTATCTCATTATGTTGGTTATGACTCATGTAGTTCACGAAGTCCAATTATCGACACAAATCCCTCTTTCTATTTCCCAACCAAATTTTCAAAGTAACATGGGTCGATTCAACTCTTTTAGTAGTTGTATTACTAAGGTATTTAACATTATTAGTCCACGCGCAAACTATCTTTTCCTTCACCTGATCAAGAATGGTGCTTTCAACATATTTCAACAAATAAGGATACTTTTAACACACTTTCCGAAAATGAATGACGAAATCAGAATGTAATTCTTTTGTGGAACAATTTATCATATGATTCCATGCATCCATAATTTTTTCCACAATCACACCCGACTTCACCAATTTTCCACCTTCGCACTCTACTTGTTTCGTCCCTACCGCATGTTTAACCCGGATTCTCACATTCTTTTTTATGTGATACTTATAAAGTAATGCATAAGAATAAGGAAATACCTTTGCGTCGCTACTACGAAAATAAGGTGCCGGCAAAACAGAAGAGTCGCCACCTTTCTTTATTTATCCCACAGAAAGGGAAAGGAAACGATTGGAAAAACCTGACGAAAAGGTAAAAGACAAGGTCATCGCAACCATGTTTGGGTTCGGGAGTCGGTTACGCAAGGGGAAGGTATTGGCACCCCTCACGTCCGTTGTACTCAACGGGATCCATGCTTGTTGTGTTTATCTGACGGGTTGGTTTAACTATCTACCTATCAAGGCTGGTCTGAAAAGAAAAGAAAAATGACTTGGCAAAGCGTCGCGCTTCGTGCCTATGTATTCTCGTCAGAGAACGAGAAATCAGAGTCAACGTAGTTCGGATGACTACGGGTAACGAATGGGGGAAGGTGGCTCGCCAATACGTCAGTATTGTGCCTACATAATCTCAACAGATATGAGAGATCAGAGTTTACGTAGTTCGGGATACTACGGATTACGGGGGTTCAGATTCATCTGCTTTTCCGAGTAGGGTTAACAAACAGTTCCAGCAGTTCGGTGTATGCAGCTTGCTCATCAGAGACTCGTGCGTTACCGTTTGCGGTAGAACTGGGAGTTAAAGACACTCTTTTCTTCAGAAAAGTTTTCCATGAATTAAGGGCCAACGGGGCAAAAGAGGTTTGAGATTTGTTTTCTGTCTTTTACGGAAGAAGTGTTTTTTTATGAATGCCTGTAGTTTGTACAACACTAAAGAATATGACTTAGGAGCGAATGCATCGCATATCGTCCAAAGGACATATACTAAACACTCTAGATGATTGAGAGGAGACTGCTCAATTATCATTTCCCAAGTAGCTTAAGGCTCATAACGCACTGTACCAACTTGCCTTTATTACGTTTTTTTTACTGTTGTTTTGGAGATGAGAAGAGAACGAACTCTACGGGAAAATTATCAAGCCCTAACGTTGTCATGCCAAGGATTCATCCTATGGTTGAGTTTGAAACGGGGAACTCCTAGACGTTATCATGCATAGGTTTCAACCTAAAGTTCTATCATCACTTCCTTATCAAAGGAAGTGAGAGTCCTAGGGGATCATGTCAATGGGATACAGAAAACAGACAAAGCATCAGCTAAACATCAGTAAAACAGATAAACAGAAAAGAAAACAGTAAAGATGCAAATGCAATGCAGCAATACAAGTAGAGGGAGACTCATTCAACCTCTTAGCACTCAAGCAAAGAAAACAGGCAGAAACAGACAAGCAAAGGGAGGGTCACCCCAACCTTTATATGCAAATACATCAGTTAAAAAAAATAAAAACAACACACAAGCAAGGGGAGGATCACCTCAACCCTTAAGGCAAACAAGCAGAGGGAGACCCACTCAACCTCTTAATACAGTCATGCACCTACACTTAGACTATCCTAAACATGAACTACCCTAATGCAACACACCACTCAATCATGAATGAAGGGAAGGAATTATGACAAATAAGGAATTCATTCCATAAGTAATCAAACAAGGCATCTATCCTAAGGAAAGGAATTGAATGTTGGGAAGCAAGGGTAAGGTCCAAAGGAACTTACCACAGGCACTCAACCAACTCAAAGGGATTTGGAAATTCTTAGAGGTTTGACTCCTTCAGGAGATGTGCAAAGTTCCCCCTACAGGAGGGACTATGCTACCCCAAGAAGGTTCCTAGGATGGTTGGATAAGAGAAGATTAGGAGAATGAAGATGGGAAGCAGGGTAAGGTCCACATGAACTTACCACAGGCACTCAACCAACTCCATTTCCTTAGAAAGCTTGCATAGATTCAACTCCTTTATGAAAGGAATATTTTGAGGGAAGCTAAACTTATAGGAAGAATCCTAGTTAAGCAAGGAAGATTTTGAGGGAAGCTAAACTTATAGGAGGATCATCCACCTAATTTGAACTTCTAAAAAACCTTAATGATTACCTTCTAAGGATCACCTAAACTAAGGATTCAAAGGCTCTGTTAAGGTCTAAACAAGGTTCTAAAGAGATATCTACCTAAGTTCTATCCTAAAGGAGGGGATTTGAAACTTAGAATTAGTTAAAGTTCACTCTAAGGAATAATATATGAAGTAATGCTAGTTAGGGTCACCTAAACCATAATCAACTTGTAAAATGGGGGAATAATAGAAAATCAATTATAAAAATCTTAAGGAAAATCCTAGATGATCCTAAATGTGTTAGGGAATCATAGTACAAAAACCAAGGGCAAAACCTAATCCTAAATGTTCTAATAAAATCTAAATTCCAAGGGTGTGCTAAAGTGGATCCATCAAGGAAAGCTCCTAAAGATCTATCTTAAACTCCTACTTAGAATCATCTAAAAAATACAACAAAAATCATACAAACCTATCAAGGAGTCTATAACAAGCATGCAAAATTTCAACACCAAATTCCAATCTAAGAAATAGTACTAAAATCAGCAAGTGAACTAGTCAAGTTATGCATTTTTAATCAACTATTAAAAATAGAAAAATGCTAAATTAATGAAAAATTATCCAAAAATGAAAATAAATGCCATACCAAAATCAGAAACAAGGTAGGAATCATCCACAATTTTTCTCATATTTTTCTGATCAAGAAAACTATTTTTTATGCATTTTATATGGCAAATGAAATAAAAGAAATAAAGAAAATCAATTAACTAAATTCAGAAAATAACAAAAAAAAACGTGGCCACTGGATCTAATGACTAGTCCACTGATCCAAAGGGGGGAACGCGCGCCACGTAGCCTTCAGGCTACTTAAATGAAACAGCGCGTTTTGATGTGTACAACATGCTACACGTTTGAGTTGGATACACGGTGGTCCCTAATCTCAGCATTGCAATACAAAAGTAATCTCATCCAATGTTCAATATCTTGCCACATCACGAGTCAGCAAGTCAACACTCTTCAGATTGATTCTCATATGCTAGATCAACATACCTAGTCAATTATTTCAAACCAATCTAACAGGGCTTGTATGTTCTTCTTCGTTTGAACTGAATATTGGAGGGGGGAAATCCAGGGTGGCCGGAGAAGACTCCGGTCATCTTCTTCGGCGGGTTCACGGTGGGTAGGTCATCAGACACCACCAAACTCCACCAAAAACTCAAGATCCACTCGTTTTCTCTCAAGGAATAACATGACACTCTCCATTTTTTCAACTTCTCAAAGAATAACTCTATATGATCTTGAACAGAAAATACGCATCTTGAAAAATCATCACCAAATGCCAAACTCTCTCCATCAATCTATTCTACTCTCCTCGTTGATCAAAAACATGTATCCAATTCTTGAAATCCTTCAAGATTCAACCCTAACCGAGCCTCTAAACATTTCACTCATCATCAAGAATCATCTCAAAACCTCTCCAAATCATACCTAAATCCATCTATGGTTCAAGAATTACCTAACCACATGCAAATTCTATCTTAATTCAATCTCATCAGAGCATAATAATGAAAGGATGAAAACCTATTTTGAGCTTTCACAGAGAATGCCACAACCTCCAAACCTTGATCAAACTTGCTCAGAATCGTTCAGTGATGCTTGCTGAAGAATCTTTGAGCTTCAATTTCCTCTGCAATGGCCTCTAAGATGGAAAACTATTTTCACCTTGTAACTAACTTTTTCAAGTGCTCCTTACCTCATTCAAGCTTCTCCAATCACCAACCATGCTATGAATTCATCCAGAAACTTATATAGACTTGTTTTGGATCCTTACTTGGCCCAATTCAATCAATCCAATTTTCAATTTTTCTTCCAAACTCTTCCATGACAGTCATGTATTTTGGCTCTGTTTCAGCTTCATTCTCACTCAAATGGCTTGCATAATACCTCATGAACATGGATGGATTAGATTGAATGCTTAATTTGATCCTATGGTATAGATTGGTGGTGTTACTTCAATTCCAAGTAACCTTTGAAATGTCCATGAAATCAACCTTAACTCAAAAATGTAACAATGCCAAAGTGCTCCAAATGCTTTCTACCTTCAAAAAATGCACAAACTTGCCAAGTTTTGCACAAGAATGAATTGTTTATGAATTTTCTCTTTTTTATGCCTTTTATTATCCATCCATGGAAATTCCTTCATACACTTCCATATTTAATCCATATCAATGAATGTTTGGGTCATGGTTGGACAAATAACACCATTTTGAACAACTTTCAAGTTGATCAAAAGTCCACTTGAGGTGTCTAAGTTGATGAAATTGACCCATAACCAAAAATGACCTATAATTCCAAATTCCCAAAATACCCTTATCTTGTAAAGCTCATAACTTGAGTTCTACAAATCCAATAATGGACTTCTAGTACTTTCTAGAAAGCTAAGAAGATAAGGATTCATGTTGACCAAAATTTCATGAGAATCATCCTTCTAGGGCAAAGGTATCATGCAAGCTGGTTGACTTTCAAGCTCCAAATTCACATTCCTCTAATGACCTGTAACTTGTCTGATTCATAACTTGAGTTATATAAACCCTATCGAGGACTTCTATTACTCAAATTAAAGCTATGCTCATTATCTACAACAATCATGTTGGGGTTAAGGTGAGATGAAAATCACATCTTGAGTTATGTGGTCTTGAAGTTAGGCACTAAACCAAAGGATTTTACATTGTCAAGCATAACAACCCTAGCCTAGAAACTCCTCACAATCTTGATTCATGATGAGTTCACCTTGAAATAATCCCTTGGGCAACTTAAGACATAAATCCATGATCACATGGCTTTGCACCTAGGTCTCAACCTTCTTCAAATCTTCTGTTAACTCAGGGTTGACCAAATGAAACCCTAATTGCACCCATCTTGGTTGTGGCTTCTTATCTTTCACATGATGACATGTCTAGGCTTCAAAATGATCTTCAATACTTCTCAGGAGCTCTCTTAAGGTCTCAAGTCCAACTTAATGGCTTCAGAATCACCTGAGGACTTCCCACAACTCTCAAGTTAGGAGATGTACACATTTGGCTTCAATCCACTCTCTCTGAGGATTTTTTGAATTCATTGATGAGGATATCAACCCTTGAACACTTGGATAAGGCTCTCAACTAGCTTCATAACCTTGTGTAGCCCTTTGTTGGTAGTCATACCTCTTGATCTCCTGCACACATGTCAATGCAATGCAGATGAAAATGCTAAAATGAATGCAATGAAACATAAGCTAGGTAAAGAAAGGTTAGGCAAATTTTGGGGGTTCAACAGCTGCCCCTATTCAAACGGCTTGGACCTTACTGGGTGAGAAGCGAACGACTCTCAGACAATCAAGGTAAAAGACGGTTGAATACCAATAAACCCGGAAATTTACCGACCGCACAAGTAAACGATACTCTGATGAGGACAAATCCTTCAAAAACTGAAATGATAGTTGCACGGCAACTAGCTGGAGAATTACTGATCTGAAAATCTAATTGCACTGTAGCACTTCATCCTCAAGTCATCAAGGGATCACCAGTTACACGGTAACTGGTGAGGGATAGCTGATATTGATAGTTGCACGACAACTCGCTGGTGAATGATCAACTTCAAATCTCCGTCAGGATGATCATCTATGCCCTCAAGTCATCAAGGGATTACCAGTTACACGGTAACTGGTGATGGATGGTCGATTATGTCGTCAGGCATTCTGCGCCACAGCAGGAGAATTCCTTATCGTCACCTATGGACACGTCAGGTCGCTAGGAACGTCGACAACATCTTCGTCGGACTCCATCAATAAGTCAATAAGGGATCACTAGTTGCACGGCAACTGGTGACTTTCCAACCGCACAGGTAAACAATACTCTGACTGGTAGGACAATCTTCGAAATCGGAAATGACAGTTGCACGGCAATTGGCCGATGAGCGACTAATCTCAAATCTCCGTCAGGATGATCATCATATTTCGCTGCAGCTTCTTCCTCAAGTCATCAAGGGATCACTGGTTACAAGGTAACTGGTGATACATAGCTGATACTGCCGTCAGGCATTCTGCGGCACGACAACAGAAGAATTCCTCGAGACTCATCGTGTCATTAGGAACTTTTGACAATCTCTATAATTATGCCGTCGGGCATTCAAAGAAATTCTCGGGCGTCAGCCGGGACAGAATCCTTAGTCAATCATAAACCAATAAGGATATTTAAACTTCTACCATCAGGCACCCCGCGTCAGCTAGGGGAACTGCTTCGACATCGCAGTCGGACTTCATCAGAAAGTCTATGGAGTTAGGCACTACTGCCGGTCTTCAATCATCAAGTCTTCAAGGGAAATTTCAACTTCTCTGTCTGAAACCTGCTGGGGATGACACATCTCCGCTGGGGATTCTGGAGAACTATCAAGTAACTCTGCTTTGGGGATTCAGAAATCATTCTGGACGAATAAACGCTGCCGAGGAAGTCAAGAATCGTCCTGATCAAGTAACTTCGCTGGGGATTTCAAGAATCATCTTGAGCAAACAAACTCTGCTAAGGAACACCTGCAAAACAAGAATGGTAATGACCTAGCTCATGTTTCATATACATATGTTTGACAATGGCGTAATGCTCCACATAGTGGAAATGCTACGTGTCGCTACTGTGAAAATCGGCGCCGGCTATGACAGAAGAGTCGCCACCGTGCGTTATTTATCCCAACGGAGGGAAAGGAAACGCTCAGAGTAAACCTAATGCAAAACGGGAAAGGAATGGTCATCGCAACCAAATTCCTGGATTCGGGAGTCGATTACGCACGGGGAAGGTATTAGCACCCCTCACGTCCGCCGTACTCGACGGGATCCACGCTTGTTTTCTGGTACGGATTGTTATTCTATCTACTCTACAGGTCTGGGTTAAAAAGAAAATAAAATGACTTGGCAAAGTATCGCACTTTATGCCTACGTATTCCCGTACGTAGTTCGCCTACCTACGGGAAAGGAGGGGAAGGTTGCTCGATAGGATACGGCATCCTATGCCTACGTACTTTCATACAGCATGAAATATCAGAGCAAACGTAGTTTGGGCTACGGAAGACACAAGCTTGTCTGACTGTTTTTATTACCTTAAAAAAGGGTTTTTCTTGATTAAGAGTCCAAGCGGACAAAAATGACACTTTGATGTTTGTTTTGAATCTTTTACGAAAGAAGTGTTTTTTAGTTGGTTTGCAATCTCTGACGCACTAGAGACTATGATTTGAGAGTGACTACGTCGCGTGTCACCCAAAGGGTACCACACTAAGCAGCCAGACTACTGGAAAGAAGCTCTCCAGCAACCCTTTCTCAAATAGCTTAAGGCTCGTATCGTACGACATTGATTAACCTTATTACTGTGTTTTTGAGTTGTTTTAAGATAAGAAGAGAAAGAAGCTCTAAAAAGCCTAGGGTTGAAAAGGGAATAAAAACTAACCTAATGTTGTCATGCATGGATAAGAATCCTAATGTCTGTCATAATTCCCTCCTGCACAGAGGAAATCAGAGATCCTAGGGGATAAACAGAAAAGGAAGCAAGCAAGTACAGTAAAATGCATGCAATGCAGCAATACAAGCGAGGCAAGGGAGTCCTGCTCAACCTCGAACCTGGGAAAACAACAGGCAAAGTGAATCAACATTCACCTCAAACCTAGGGGCAAGCTACACAAGCCAACAAACAATACAGAAAACAAAACTCCAAAGCAGAGGAGGCAGCCCAAGCAGCAGCACCAAACTCCTACAGCAAACAGCAACTCTGACAGCAACAGATGATTAACCAGCAAAAGTTGACAGCGACAACCTTCATCTTCATGAATAACTCCTATCTTCAAGCTTCAATAAACTTTCAATCTTCAACAAGCACCAGGCTTCAACAAGCTCCCAGCTTAAGCAAGCTCCAACCCTGTAAACAGCCTCAACAAGCTCCTAACTTCATCTTCAACAAGCAGCAAAACCCTAGCTTCAACAAGCAACCAGCTTCAACAAGCACAAACTTTCTCTTTACCAAGCTTCAACAAGCACCTCCAAGGGAGAATCATTCAACAAGATCAGGTTATAATGTTAAGAAACTTAATGACAACCAAAGGAAATCACTAAGAACTTAACATTGCAAATTGAAAGACATCCTCAAGGTTCTACTCAACCAAAGCATGCTCTACATCCCTCCTAAGGAGAGACGGGACTTCTTTGGGAGGACCTTGTGTCATAGGATTGAATAGAGGCACAAGAAGCTCTCTATGTTTGAAAGAAGAAACAAAACTATTCTAATGTTCTTCCTACATATCTTAATTCCCTAAGCCCCTGACAAGCACTCCAACAGATGAGAAATCCTCAACTCCAAGCTCCTTCAAGCTCTCCAAAGCATATTCAATGTTTCCAGCAGCTCCACCAAGAAGAATCCAAGCCAAAAGCCAAAGCAAAATGGCCAACCAAAATGAACAAGCCAAACACTCAAGGGAGAAATCCACAAACAACACACAAGTTGTAAAATCCAAATAAAATGCTAAACTGAATCATAAAATCCTAATTAAATTTCTAAGGGAACCTAAACCTATACCCATTATCCCATATAAATACCAGGACCTAAATCAATCACTAAGTTCTCAAACTATGCTCTAAACTAAAGATAGTTGTATTGAAACCCTAAATCTAACACCTATAATGTCCTATGCTCAAACTAGCCTAAAATTCTCTCACAAAAATATGATAAAATTACTGTGGGTACATGCATATCTAAGCTAACTATCCCAAAAAGAATCAACTCAAAATTCATCACCAATCATCCACAATAAAATCAACAAGAATACATGTCAAACAAAATTAAAATAAAACCAATAAAAATGCAAAAAATACAATTAAATTCCAAAATGCATGAATTATGAATTTCTTAATTTCCTAAAATTCTATATTCTCTAAAGAGTCAGGGGAAAAAAATTGAATTAAAAAGACTAATTTTTCTATTTTTTATGGATTTATTTCTATACTATAAGAAAAAATATGAAATTAAAAGAAATAATGAAAAAAGACAAAATTGTGTGCTGAATAGCAATTAACTCATGCTAATTCCCTAGACTGGGCCCAAAGGGGGGTGCGCCCAGCAAGGCGTGACCCAGGCCCACGTGAGAGAGAAAAAAAAACCATAGTAACACAAAACGAAAAAAAGAAAAGAAATGGAAAAGAAAAATGTACACTTCCAGGATTCGAACACCTGCACCTGGGGTCATTCACGCAAGGCAAAGAAAAAATCAACGAAAATAAAGGAAAATGCGTGCTGCAAGGATCGAACCTGCGCGCGGACGGTCACTCACACAAGGAAAAAACGAAAATCAAAAGAAATAAAAGGAAATGCGGAACAGCGGGATCGAACCCGCGCACCTGAAGCCCCCCATTCGCCATCAAAATGACGTCGTTTTGACGTCCAGCCGCGTGGCTCCTTCTCATTCGTCCGATTGGGACTCTCCCTCACGATCCAATGGCTGCTGCTCTTCTTCCCCAATTGAATTTTCTGCACTTCATGAACAGTACCCGCGACCATGTATATGAAGCTTTTTTCCGGCAAACTTTAAACAACCATAACTCCTTCAATATTTATCCGTTTGCAACGATTCTTGAACCAATTTTGCATGAGATTTTGAGAGGAATCCAAATATGCTACTTAAATATCCTAAAAATCCACGAATCAAAAACTCCATATTTCAACCGAAAACGAATTTAATCCTAAAATCTCACTAAACACCAAGTTCTTCGCCCAGAAATCATCTACAACTTAAGGTGAACCTAACCACATGATTCTAATGCATTGAAACCACATAAATTAGGAGAAAATTCAATAAGTAAGAACCTATGTTCGAGCTTCAATCGGAGTCGCTTTCGTCTTGATTCTTGATCCAAAATGTTCCAGATCCAATGAGTGATGATGTTAAAAGAAGATTGAATCCTCAATGGTGCTTGAAACGGCCTCTAACAGAAATTCACTCTTTCACTTTTCTTCTTCAAGCTTCAATGGTGATATTTGCTTCCAAGGTAGGCTTTGATGTTTTCCAATTCATGCATCCCATGACCTCAAGGTAGGCTTTGATGTTTTCCCACTACTCAATTGAACTAGGGTTGACCCAGATGAAACCCTAGTTAACTGCACTTCAAATGTGGCTCTCGTACTTGAATCAATGACTTGTCTCAGCTTCAATAAGGCCCTCTAGACATCCCATGAGATCCATACACACCTCACATTCCCATTCCATGCTTCTCATCCCCCTAATGATTCTCAACATTCCTCAAGATAGGAGCAAAACCCACATGTAGGCACTCAAGCTTCTCCAGACTTCAAACCTCTTCTTGATGACTTGAATGACTTCTCAATCTTAGATAACACCTCTTGCTAGGCTCTTCTCTTGATAGACACCTTTGATCCCCTGTTGGAGGCATACTATGCTATGATATGCAAATGATTAAACTGTGTACATGATGTAACTATGCAAATGAAATGCAATGAAACACAAATCAGGCAAGAAAAGGTTGAGCAAATTTTGGGGTGCAACACTAAGCGTTTTATGGTGAATGCTATGCAATCATGCAAAATTTTATGACCCCATCAGCAAAATAAATGCTGAAGGGAAAATCCTCCTATCAAGGAGAAAGAACCATTCTGGTGGGGAGAAGGAATCATCCTGCCGAGGAGAAGAAGTCACACCAATCTCAATTGGACTCATCCTGGGGAACCGAAGCCTCAGACGACTTTCTGCAGGGGATAAAAGTTCTACGGGAACCTATACTCGCTCAACTGGGTACACAAACTACAAAATGCTGAGGAGACGATGTCAATCGCATGAATAAAATGCACGGCCTTCGCAGATAGAATCTTCCTGGAGGCACGGACTCCGATGGGGAAGTATAGCCACAGCTATTCAACACTCTACTAGGGAAAATCAATAATGCCCTGAACGGCTTCCAAAGACTCGGCTCTCTTGGAGGACTGCAAACTCGACTGAGGATAGGTAAACAGACGCTGGAATAACTCCTACCTATCGGGGAGAGTACAACTATGTGGGGAATTTCAATTCTTTCAGAGACTTCAGTCTGAACTATCGAGAGATGAACACTTACGAATAGTCTTCTACGAGAAAACTGCATCTTGACCCGCTGCTGGGAATGAGTATACACCTCTGCGCATGACTCAGCTAGGGAAATGATGATCCTTCCTAGGATGCATTTGGTTGGGGAGAATCTATCTCCATTCGGGGAGACACATCAATGCTCACAGTCTCATGTTCAGACTCCGTGGGGAAACATTGCTGAACTCGCTGGGGAAGAAGGAATCATCCTGCTTGGAAAACATCTGGTATACTTCCTGGAGGGTGACATCCCTGCAACAAAATGAACAAACAAACAAGATACCCTTCACAAAGGGACCTATCAAGGTTATCATCCTGTGACAATGTTCAGGTAATTCTATGTTTCAACAATTATCGGCCTAGGCCAGCAAGTTTATGTATGCACATTTTATCAAAAATATCAGGCGTTTTTTTCGCAAACAAAACAGATAACAGCTAAACAAACCAAACAAAAATACTGAATATCATATGTTTATTGATAACGATCCCCTGAATAGGCAAAATGTTTTACAACAGATGCAAGCTCCTGAAATGAGGAAGCTGCGCAAGCATAAACATAAATATACATCAGTATACACAAATGTCGGCAATGCGGCGTAGACGAACACCATGAGTTGATCCCTCTATGGCCCACTCGACTTCGATACTTCTCTGACGCTTCAGCTTTAGAAGATATTGATTCGGATAAACGGCCCTGAAGTCTTCCCAAACTACTAAACAATGAAAGTTCACACGTGGAACGCAGTCATTTGCTTTTCTTTTTTCCCTAACTTTTGCCTGAACCGCCCTTTCGGGTTTTCGATTCACCAGGATACCCTTTTTTGCCAAAGCCGCCCTTTCAGGTTTTCGACTTTGCGGGTATACATTTTCGTTTATATCCCTAATTTTTGCCTGAACCTTTTTCTTTTTTATGGTTCGCCGGGATTCCCCATTTTTTCCTGGATATTCTTTTTTCTTTCCAGCGGGTCATTTTTTAAGCAAAGTATTTTTTAACTGCGTCCGCGTTCACAGGTGATGCAAAATCTTCGCCATCCATCATGGATAACAATAAGGCTCCTCCCGAGAAGACCTTGCTGGCGACATATGGACCTTCGTAGTTAGGAGTCCACTTGCCCCTGTGATCAGAATGTGGTGGAAGAATCTTCTTCAGGACGAGATCACCCGTTTGAAAGCTTCTAGGACGCACCTTCTTATCATAAGCTTTCTTCATTCGACTTTGGTACAGACGACCATATGCAATCGATGCTAATCTCTTCTCATCCATCAGACTGAGTTGATTCAATCGGTTCTTAATCCATTCTGCCTCATCGAGTTTCACGTCAACCAAAACTCGTAAAGAAGGAATCTCAACTTCCAACGGTAGGACAACCTCCATACCGTATACTAGTGAGAAAGCAGTTGCCCCGGTTGATGTGTGTGCCGTTGTATGATAACCGTGCAATGCAAATGGCAACATCTCATGCCAATCTTTGTAGGTCACAACCATCTTTTGTATTATCTTCTTAATGTTCTTGTTGGCCGCTTCAACCGCACCATTCATCTTCGGTCGGTAAGGTGATGAGTTGTGATGTTCAATCTTGAAGTTCTGGCATATTTCCTTCATCATCTTATTATTCAGATTCGAACCATTGTCAGTAATGATCCGCTCGAGAATTCCATATCGACAGATGATGTCCATCTTTATGAATCTAGCTACCACTTGCTTGGTCACGTTAGCGTACGAGGCTGCCTCCACCCACTTGGTGAAGTAGTCGATGGCTACCAAGATGAAGCGGTGACCGTTAGATGCAGTGGGCTCGATCTTGCCTATCATATCAATGCCCCACATGGAGAACGGCCACGGGGATGACATACATTCAATGGGCACGACGGCAAATGAATTTTATTAGCATAAATCTGGCATTTATGACATCTCTTCGCGAATTTGAAATAATCTGACTCCATCGTCAGCCAGTAATATCCTGCTCGTAGTATTTTACGCATCATAGCATGTCCGCCGGCGTGCGTACCAAATGTGCCTTCATGGACCTCTTCCATAAGCAAACGAGCTTCTCTTTCGTCCACACATCTGAGTAGCACGAGATCGTGATTTCTCTTATACAGAACTCCATCAGGATTGAGATAGAAATTTCCGGACAGCCTCCTCAGAGTCTTCTTATCCTGGGTTGACGCTCCCGCAGGATACTCCTTAGTCATAAGGAAGTTCTGAATATCATGGAACCATGGCTTGCCGTCAGAGGCTTCCTCAATTGCAAAAACGAATGCAGGTCTGTCAAGACGGGAAATGACAATTCTTGGGGATTCATTCCAAAAATTGACCTTGTACATCGAAGCCAACGTGGCTAAGGCATCAGCCATCTGATATTCATCTCTAGGCACATGATAGAGTTCCACTCGATCAAAGAACGGAAGCAGCCTTCTGGCATAATTCATGTACGGGACCAAATTCGACTGACGAGTCTCCCACTCCCCTTTAATCTGATTAACAACGAGTGTCGAGTCACCGTATACATCCAGGTTTTTGATTCTCAAATCAATGGCTTCTTCTAAACCCATGATGCATGCCTCATATTCTGCTTCATTGTTGGTGACTGGAAAAGTCAATCTGGCAGTGAACGGGATGTGGGATCCTTGGGGAGTCGTAATGATTGCCCCAATACCACTTCGTAGGAGTTAACGGCGCCGTCAAATATCAATTTCCACTGGGACTTCCTATCTGGCCCCTCGTCGGGCAACGGTTCATCACAATCTGTCACTTTTAGAAACATGATATCCTCGTCAGGGAATTCAAATTTCATTGGCTGAGAATCTCCGATAGGCTGTTCGGCAAGGTATTCAGACAATACACTTCCCTTGATGGCCTTCTGGGAAACATATTGAATGTCATACTCCGTCAACACCATTTGCCACCTGGCAATCCTGCCTGAAAGCGCTTGCTTCTCGAAGACGTACTTGATCGGATCCATCTTCGAAATTAGCATGGTCGTGTGGTTGAGCATATATTGTCGTAAACGTTTGGCAACCCACGCGAGTGCGCAACACGTTTTTTCCAGCATTGAGTAACAAGACTCACAATATGTGAACTTTTTACTCAAGTAATAAATGGCATGCTCCTTTCTGTCAGTCTCGTCGTGCTGACCGAGAACGTAACCCATGCTATTCTCAAGAACTGTCAAGTACATGATTAAGGGTCTTCCGGCCACTGGGGGTATCAAAATTGGAGGTTCCTGCAGATAATGTTTTATTTTATCAAATGCCTTCTGGAAATCCTCGTTCCAAACAATCTCCTGATCTTTTTTCAATAGCTTGAACATTGGTTCACACGTGGCTGTGAGCTGAGATATAAACCTAGCAATGTAGTTTATTCTGCCCAGGAAACAACAAACTTATTTTTCAGTCTTTGGCGCTGGCATGTCTTGTATTACTTTTATCTTAGCAGGATCAACCTCAATGCCTTTTTCACTCACAATAAACCCCAGTAGTTTTCTAGACCATACTCCGAAATTACATTTGTTAGGATTCAGCCTCAACCTGAACTTCCTAAGCCTCTCAAAAAGCTTCAGCAAATTGACCAGATGTCCCTCCTCCGTTTGGGACTTCGCAATCATGTCATCAACATAGACTTCAATCTCATGGTGAATCATGTCATGAAACAAAGTGACCATCGCCCGCTGGTAAGTGGCCCCTGCGTTCTTCAGACTGAAGGGCATTACCTTGTAGCAGAACATCCCCCAAGGTGTAATGAACATGGTTTTCTCCATGTCTTCCGGCGCCATCTTGATTTGATTATAGCCGGAGAAGCCATCCATGAACGAAAACACGGAAAATTGAGCTGTATTGTCGACCAACACATCAATATGAGGGAGCGGGAAATCATCTTTAGAGCTCGCCTTATTCAAATCCCGATAATCAATGCACATCCGTACCTTACCGTCCTTCTTTGGTACAGGTACTATGTTGGCGACCCACGGAGGGTATGTAGTGACTGCTAAAAAGCCAGCATCCAGCTGCTTTTGTACTTCTTCTTTGATCTTAACAGCCATATCTGGACGTGTTCTTCTAAGCTTCTGCTTAACGGGAGGACAATCTTCTCGCAGTGGTAGATGATGGACCACTATGTCAGTATCGAGCCCAGGCATATCTTCATACGACCAAGCAAAGATGTCACTATACTCTCGAAGCATCTCGACCAGTCTTTGCTTAACATCACTCTGCAACGCGGCCCCTACTCGGACATTTCTGACAAGTTCCTCAGAACCCATATTAACAATCTCAATCTCTTCCTCGTGAGGCAGATTGATCTTATCTTCTTGTTTCAACAATCGGGCCAACTCTTCTGGAAGGTCTTCATCTTCATCAATCTCTTCTTCAGCTTGATATATCGGGCAATCAAAGTCGAAGTGAGTCGTAGAAGGTTCAAAGTCGATGTCATATGTAGTGTGAATCCTGCAATAACAAGGGTTAAACTTAAGAAGAGGATATGCAGGTTAGCACAAACTGTATTGCCATTTTATTGTTTTTCGAAACAAAAGTAAAACAGGAATAACAGAGATCACAAAATTTGAATGCATAGAAAACGCCCTTTGATTTATTGATAATATGTACATGCATAAGCAATCAAGGCCCTGACAATAAAACCGTTATGCCCCGGGTAGAGCATAAGGTTGTACAATAATTGGAAAAGACAAAGCATTACTCTTTACGCGTCACTTGGATGACATCCTGGACGGACCAGTTGTTGAGGCTCTGGCCTGGTTTGCACGGCTGAATCCAGGAGTCCAAGTCACAGTCACTATCTTCGTCGTCTTCAGACACGGCGTTGACATTCTCAAATATCACCCCACCTTTTGTGAATTGAATCGGCCCTTTGACGCACGGTGCACTGCGAGAGGAGGAAGCATCAGCAGAAGGAGAATACCCTAACCCGAACTTATCCTGCTTGTTAGGGATTTCTAGAACTTTCCCCCAGCCTGGGGCAGAGCCAGTTGAATAATAGCTTGAGCTTCCTTGAAGGAAGAGAGATTCATCTCAGGTTTCTCGATCATCACTGGTGTAATACCCCAAATTTTACCCTTACATTTAGTCAGTAATTTCGCATAGCATTTCATTTTGCATCCATTAACCACTAACCAGTCATATAAGTGCGTTTTGTTTCAGGAATCACCACAGAGGCGTTTTGGTCATTTCAAGCAAAGTTCATAATTTTGGGACAAATGAGACATTATTCCTGAGACATTTATTTGCATGTATTGATTATGTCAAGGACATTTGACAAGTAGTTTAGGCCCTCATAACAAGTTAAGATTGAATTGAAAATGAGAGGAAGGTTGTTAGACATGGTTTGAGAAATCACGTGACCAAAAGGATTTTAGTTTGGATTTGTTTATGTTACGGGATATCGTTTACTTGATCAAGGCAAAGAAGAAGTGAGTTTTAGATATTTTGGAATTTTTTATCCACAAGTACTCATGAGTTACGACTTAAAAGTGAATCTAAATAACTCGTGATTTATTGTTCATGGAGATTTCAATCTACAGTTGAGAAAGTAAATATGAGTATTTATTGGAATTTTATTTCATAAATATTGAAACACAATGGAATCGGAAGAACATTTTTATTCTTGGATAATCATTCATTTACAAAAGGATTACATGTTACAATGAATATCTATTCTAGGTCCCAAAGTCCTAAAAAAGAAAAACTCTAAGTGTTCTTCATTGGCCTTCCTTTGAATCATGTCGCGAAGCTCCCGTTTTACCTGGAAAAAAACTAGACAAAGAAAATAGAAAAGTGTTAGAGGTTGTTCGACACTCTCAGAACAATGGTCATCATCGAGTGCCGGGAGTGGCACGACCGAAGTCGCATCCTACCCCCGTTACCGATCCACGCCATTGGCGTCAGATCAGGTAATATCTGTTCTTATCATACGGGACAGCCGAGAAAGAGTGAGAGAAAAAGAAGTTTGGGCCGATAAAAGATTTTCGCCGAAAGGATTGTTTAAGCCAAATGGACTGTTCTATCAAGTAAATATTCAGACATCCATCTCCATCAAGTGAATTTGTGGATATCCAATGATAAGACTGAATCCGAATTGGAACAGCAGCAAACAGATTCGGAATGAATCCACCTCAAAAAACTGAATATCGGAACATCATCCGAAAAACCAAACTGACAACCAGAGCATAAGCTGCTACTAATCCTTATCAGAAAAAACAGGTTAGAAACTAACTGGATCACAAACTGCTACCAAGAGGCAGGCTACACCAGTCCATAGCAGAAGAATCAAGTCCAAATCCGAAACTGGTTCCGAAAGTCCGAAGCACCGTCAAGATCACAAAAAAGAATCAGCTCAGTGCTATGGCAATCCAACACATAGGCTCAGTTCGGAAACATCACAGCCAATTTGGATTCAGACCCAGATGCCGGTAGGTCTGAACCGCTTTTCTTCCGAATATCCCAGCCCTGAAACACGAAAGCCAAACAACATCAGCAGTCCAAACTCATAGCAGAACTTAAGACTAAAGCAGTTCAATTGCACAAAATTGGAGCAGAAAAATCAATCCTTAAAACAGCTCAGATTCATAAGAAAAGAAGCCAATTCAGTTCACATTCATAAAACAGAGAACCCAGTTCAACTGCACTGAAATTGAATTACAAACAGGTCAACTGAGCTTGCCTCGAATAAGATCCCAACGGGCCAAATTCTGAAAAATCAACAAGTGAAATAACATCAGAAAAAGTTTGTCTCAAACCCTAAACAGAGCATTTGAGTTTCAACACCTGCGAGCGAAATTACACCAGAAAGATCATCATGTATCAGTTCAGGGTGAGGCACGGCCAAATGAGCAAAGCATATTGGAAAGGTAAAACACCAAGTGTAAGGGCTCAGTTCACACATCATAGCCCTAACATTCACAATCAAACCAGTTTGAAATCAGGAGGCAAGCCAACAATTCAGAAAAAAACAGGTATCTGTGAAAGCCATCAATCGAAGCAAACCCAATTCGTATCAGTTCGCGATTTGAAACAAAACCTTGGCTCCAAAGTCTGGAACCACATCGGAAAGACCATGAAACACAAGTCAATACGGGCTATCTAAACTAAAGTGGATTCGGTTACCCAAATGAAATCCAAAACACATCAGCAAAATCCAAAAGACGGAGTCCGAATGAAGTCAGAAAAAGGAAAGTTGAGCCAAATAAACCATATCCCAATCAAATCTGAAAAAGGAAAAGAAATCAAATCAGATCGGAAATAGGTTCAATCAAAAAAGGAATCCAAAACGAAAACAAAATCAGATTTCCTCAAATCAATTTCAATCAGAAAATCAATCCAAAGCCCACAAAATAAAGATTGAAAAGATATATAAAGGAAAAATACCACCTGAGGAAAGGCCGAAAAAATCACTGAGCGAAGAAACCCTAGAGAAGACGGAGGAACCAGAGTGAAAAACGGCGTGAACCTTAGACGACCACCATCAAGGCAAATCGCACGACCGCCTTCGTCTCTCGACGGGAAATCGTGCCTTGAAGCTCAGGCTTGCATCATCGCCCCCTTCGCGACCTCAATTGGAATCATCATCATCAGTCACCGCCGATTTAGGGTAGGGAATCTGTTGAAACTAACGTATTTGGTTGTATTGCGTATTTTTTCAGGAATTTCGGAGGAGAAGGATTCCATCAATGACGAAGACGATGAGGAAGAAAATCGAGGGAGATGAAGAGAATGGAAAGTCGTCGTTTTGGGCCTCTCTTCTGTCTTAGGGTTTCAGCATAACCCTCCCCCTTTGGGGTTTTGTCTCGCGGGCCGGGTTGGGTCCGGAGATGATGACCGGCCCAACCCATGTGTTTTTAAGTTGATGTTTTGTTTTTCTTTATTATTTATTTTCCGTCTCTTATTTAAAACAATAAAAAATTTTAAAGCTAATTTCTGCTTTTTTAAATAAATAACATTTAAATTTTTTTTATAAATTAAGCATTTTTAAAGAAAAATAAACATTAAACCTTTTAAAAAATAATAATGTGGAGTTTTGTTAGATAATTAGGTTTAAATAATTTTTGAGAATTTAAGTAAATTAATTTATCAATATTAAAAATCCCATTTTAATTTAAATTGAAGTTTATATCATAAAATACAAACCACAAAAATATGCATAATTTCACTTCCTGGCGTGTCTGATAATTCATCTAATTCTGCCCACTAACGTTGTTTGTTCGTTTTGCAGCTTATTATGTTTACTGTTATTTATTTATAATTATAACTGTTTCCTGGTTGTAATCTCACGAACCAATAATCGCATTTACTTTCCGCATTTTATTTCCACTTGTATGATTTAAATTTCTCACACTTTCATCACTATTATTTCTGTCACATTGCACACATCCGAAGGTTAGGTCTAACTGTTTGGCCGCCGCGCCAATAGTCCGTAAAACTTCACACATTCAATTTCAAGTCCTCAAAACTACAAATTACAAACCCTAATTCTCACAAATGCCTCGCCGCAGGCAAAATTACCATTTTACCCCTAGCATTAGGTCAAAGAGCCGCCGCGCTCATTTTAGGGTTTCCCGCCGTGGAATCCCTAACCTAACCCTAATTCACTTAACAATTCAACGTAGAGATTTGGAGTTTCTACACTCCACGTAAGCGTGTCCTTAAGATGCGTTTATTCCCCTTGAGACCTTGACCACAGTCAAGAAGTCTCTAACCTCCCTTTTGAGGGGAACTACGATTACTCTGATTCCACTCCCGTAAGGATACGTAGGCACAAGATGCGATGTCTTGCCGAGTAAACTTAGAATTAACCCCTTAGGTCTACTTTCTCACTTTTAATCCCTTTGTACGTATACCTTAAGAATAATAAAGCAAAGTAGTAAACATCTGAACAAAAGGTTCCTGTAGAGTACTGCAGAAGTTTAGGGTGCTAATACCTTCCCTAAATTTAACCAACCCCCGAACCCTAGATCTTTCCCCGCATTGTGTTTACGATGCAAAATAGGTTTTCCTTCTTTTTACCTTTTCCTTCGGATAAATCAAAGAGCGGTTGTGAATTGAATTGCGATTCAAACTCATTAATAGTTTGCGATCCTATTTCCACCGCAACAACTGGAATCGCATTCTTGACTTTAACGGCTTCGAATGCTTGGCACAAAGTTTCGTGGATCTCGCCATCCACCTCGACATACTTAAAAAATGACAAATGGCTCACCATTATGTCCTCTTCTCCACAGACGGTCACGATGTTGCCCCCCACAACATACTTCAGTTTCTGGTGCAATGTGGAAGTTACTGCGCCCACAGAATGGATCCATGGCCGGCCAAACAGGCAGCTATAGGCAGGCATGATATCCATGATATAGAAAACCGCGTCAAAGTTCTCTGGCCCAACTTGAATAGGTAGAGTTACCTCTCCAAAGACAATTTGCTTAGTCCCATCGAAAGCTTTTACCACCAGATCACTGGGCGTATATATCAACCCTCTCGTATCCAACCTCATCAAAGCTTTCTTAGGGAGAACGTTCAGAGATGATCCCGTGTCCACAAGCACATGGGACATGACCATTCCTCGACATTCTATCGAGATATGCAAGGCGTTATTATGGTTCCTTCCTTTCGACGTCAGCTCTAGGTCAGTAAACCCTAATCCATTCCCAGCATTCACATGAGCAACTACTCCCTCTAGCTGGTTGACGAAGATCTCTTGCGGTACATATGTTGCATTCAGAACCTTCAGCAGAGCATTGCGATGTGCCTCAAAACACAACAACAGATTCAGAATAGAGATCTTAGATGGCGTCTGATGAAGATGATCAACGATCTTATAATCACTTTTCTTGATCAGTCTCATAAATTCTTCAGCGTCTTTCACAAGCAGGTCTTTCCCTACCTCGCTGGAGGTTTCTTCAACGACCTTACTTTTACCTCTGTCAGTCCTCTCAGCCTTGTCAGCCTTGTCAACCACAACCTCTGGTGGAGCGAACACTCTTCCGCTACGTGTTATTCCGCCAGTCCCGACTAGGTTGTCAACAGATTTCCCGGATGGCTCCAACTCCAACTTCTGTCCATTACAATAGACATCTGCCCCATAGTGCCATGGAACAACATTAGTGCTCTCAAATGGTATAGGCCCAGCCTTTGTTATGGTGATCGTAGGTGGCCTTGATGTAGAAATGGTGATTGTTTTACGAGGGATGGTGATAGTGGCAATCTCATCCTTCTGCCTCAGTATTACTTCCCCTGATCTGTTCTCAGCCCTCCGACTAAACTGCAGAATTCCTTCGTTCATCAAACTCTGGATCCCTGCTACCAACTGATCACAGCCGTCTGAATGATTTGCACAATCCATACATAACTTTCCACAGCCTGGGAAAATACCTTTCTTCATCAACTTAGCTTTAACGAACCCAAGTGGTGTTTTCAGGTCTTTGACATCAGTCAGTAAATCCGAATCTTCCTCTTCAATGATGGCGCTAACCCCGTCC
Source organism: Lathyrus sativus (assembly GCA_963859935.3). Classification (NCBI taxonomy): domain Eukaryota; kingdom Viridiplantae; phylum Streptophyta; class Magnoliopsida; order Fabales; family Fabaceae; genus Lathyrus; species Lathyrus sativus. The sequence goes on from OZ012739.1 coordinate 363,423,615, forward strand.
CCCCATGGTTGGGCATATGGTTCTTTGTAACATTCGGAGCATTATCAGAAAAGTTGATTATCTAGGCGTCAACCATATCTTGTACTTTGTGCTTGAATGCCTTACAGTTGTCAATCGAGTGGCCAGGTGCCCCCGAATGAAACTCACATCTCGCATTCGCATCGTAGCCCGGTGGAGGTGTCCCTGTCAAGGGGGCCAAAGTTCTCTTCTGAACTAGCTGTAACTGAAGCAAAGTCTGCAAAAGCTGAGCATATGACATAGGTGGGGTTTCAAGATGACGATTTGATAATGGTGCTTTATTCTGGTACCTCCGGTACCCTTGCTGGTTCTACTGTTGCTGCTGCTGAGGTTGCTGGACAACAGGAATAGTAATGCTAGTGACCTGCTGGCGCTGGCCTTTTCCTTTTCCCCGAGCATTAGACATTGAGCTCGCCTCACCTTCACGTCTCTTACCGCTGTAAGGTTTCTTCCCCCCTCCAGCTGAGGATACATCTACACCCTGAATCTTTCCGAGTTTGATGCCATTCTTTACATGTTCTCCAGTGATTATGAGGTCGGAGAAGCTTCCCGACATACCACTGACAAGCTTCTCATAATAAATTCCTGGAAGAGTAGCCACGAACATCTCAACAAGTTCCCGCTCAACCATCGGTGGCTGAACTCTTGCTGCCAGTTCACGCCACCTCTGAGCGTACTCTTTAAATCCTTCGTTGTTCTTCTGAGACAAATTTTGTAGCTGAACCCGGTTGGGAGCCAGATCGCTGTTGTACTGATAATGGCATACGAATGCTTCAACAAGGTCTTTCCATGTATGTACATTGGTGGGTTCCAAACCCATATACCACTCCAACGAGGGGCCTGCCAGGCTGTCTTGGAAGAAGTGCATCAATAACTTCTCATTTTCAGAATGTGCAGACATCTTTCGATAGTATGACCTCAGATGGACACAGGGGCAAGTGGTGCCCTTATAATTCTCGAAGTCGGGTACCTTAAACTTGGGTGACACCTTAAAGTCTGAGATCAGTCCCAGTTTGGTCATGTCAACGCCCATGGTATTCAAGTTCTCAAAACTCTTCATCTTATCTTCGAGTGCTTTGAACCTTAAGCGGGCTTCAGAATTCAGTTCGCCCTTAGCTCCTTTCATTGAGAATAAGTCCTCTTGACGATCCTCATGCCATGGTTGATGGCCATTACCCTGAGCAAACCCAACAGCATCAAGACCATACAGATTACCAGCCCCAACGTTCCCAGCATTACCCGTTCCTCCAGTATTACCATTGCCTATACTAGCATTACCATTGGCCTCAAAGTTGCCATTTCCGGCTCCAGTCGTATTCCCATTAGCTCCAATATTAGTGACAACATTACCATTTCCACTTCCGCTCCAGTCACAGGGATGTTAGCATGAGGGGTCTCAACAAGCGGGGGGTTCACCACATTCCCACCGTGCAGCACGCCGTTGCTGTTGACGCGTGCAATCAGAGGTTGCACCAGAGTTCTGAGCTGGTCCTGGCCATTAGCGACCACTTGCATGAGATCTATAAAACGATCCATCCTCTCCCTGAGCTCTTGAATGTCAGTCTGAACCTGTTCCATTACTCTGGCTTGATTTGCTCTGGTAGAATACCGGTGAATCTTCCTTCGTTCAATTCTGAAATAACCTGCAAGCACAAAAGGTTAGGAAAACAGCTCGAGGTACTTGTTATGCAAATGATTCATGCAAATGCAAACACGTATCTATGCATTAGGAGAAACCCCCCTCAATTCTAGCTCCAAGACAAAGAAAGTCTACCATCCAATCATGGAAAGAAATCCTCATATATATCTGAAAAACCCACGCGGGCAGCGTACAACTGTACTCGAATACAACTGAAGCCAAAGGCATGACCCCAACCAACAAGCCTGGTGGTGATCAGCATATCAATGCATAAAAGAAACAAAAAAATACAAAGAAATCAAGTGCGGCTACGGGCACGGAAATCCTCCAGTAACTTCTTCGTAGTGGGATGGTCAGGCTGGGTGAGCAGACTTCAGATCAACAGATTCCTCTGCCTGATGGTATCCTGGAGACCCTCGGCAATGTCCTCACAAACACCTTCTCCAGATCGGTCTTTCACTCTACACATCTTAGCATCAGCTCTGAGTTAACAATCCAGTAGGTTTGCCTTGGTCTCAACCAACCTGTACTGTCTCGTCGAAGTGAGGCTTCGGCCTCTATCTTCTTGTCTTTGATCTCAACTTGAGCCTCCAACAGGGCTATTTGTTGCTTCAGCTTTTCTTCTCGCTCTTGTTGCACCCTAAATTTTGACCCCTTAGATCCTCATCATCATTTTTAGATCATACTCATTTGATTAACTAACCTTAATCCATTTCAAGTCTATCTTTGTCAAGATGCAGATGAATCAGGGTTCCGTACTGTCAAAATCGAGGCTTCGATGGTTTGATCAATCAATGTTTTGGATTAATTCAACTTCAAACAAGATCAAGGATACTACATTGGGTCAAGTATGAATGCAATTTGGGGTGATCACCCGGGAATTGAGAACAGTGCAGTTCAAGACACCCGATTAGGGTTTTCGATCAGGAAAAGTCAATTGTAGTTTGACTTTTGATTTAAAGAGTGTTTCAATGGTGGGATCAAGGTCCATTAGGCTCATATGGCTTATTAAAGTCCATCCAAAGAGTTTCAAGTCCTCAGAATATCCGGATCATTGGCAGTCGACTCGGTAGTCACCGATTGATCGAACGGTTGACCGAAAAGTCAACTCTTCAACAACAAGGAATTTGACTTCAAGACGTGAATCAAAAATGTTCCTTATGTCATATTACACCTTCCCATAAAATTTCATGACCATTGGATCAAGGGTTAAGAAGTAATTGCAAAAATTGGGAATTAGGGTTTCAAAAGGGGCAAGACCATAACTCCTCAACCACACATCCAAATGAAGTGGTTCAAAGCTCATTAGAAAGCTCTTGACAAATCCTACAAAAGACTCAAAGTGGTCCATGATAAAAAATTCATAGATTTTTAGATATGACAAGATTCATTTTAAGAAGGGAAATAACTTAGAAAAATTCTAAGTTATTTAGCCTTTTTAAGTGATTTTTTCAGCAACTTGGAAGGGTTTTTCAACCTAGTTCCATCTAGAATTCGGAAATCTACAAAACATGAAAGTTATAGAGCTACTTGAGGGCTTTCTAAATTATGGTAGAACACCTCAATAGCATGTGTGAGCAGGGAGTTATGAACCATGGAAGTTAGGGCTGCCAACACTTGAGATTACCAATCCAACACTTCTCAAAATTCAGATTTCCACAACTTGAGCTATCCTTGACCCTTGGATCATGATACAATCTGATAATTAGATGTGTGGATGAAGGAAAATGCAGAGAAATGAGAGATGTGAAGAGAGAGAGGCAAGTTGCAAGCATTTTGTAATAAAATAATCAAATGTGTAAGAGGAAAGAGAAACTTTTCACTCAAGGATTGTTGCAGCTGCTCACTCTACACCCTAAGCTTACCTCAGTCACTTCATGTCCATCATTCCATTTAATTTTCTGACCTTCTTTGAGCCATGGAACTGATATGTGGAGATCTTGGCAAGATTCACTTCAAAAGCTTCATAAACTCCCTCCAAAAGTTGTAAAATCCAAACATGCCCTCGCCCTTGCTTTCACTATAAATAGAGGCACTCTCATTGATGTTAGACACACCAGAGCACTCTCCAAACCAAGAGAAACAATAGCTCTCAACTCTCTTTCATTTCCTCAAGAATCTCATTTTTCAAAAACTTCCATTTTCACTAAAAAGTTGTCTTGAGCAAAACTCTACTCAAACTCAGTTCTACCATTTCCAAGCCACCTAAAACCATTTACAAAATCCATAAACATTTTTTAGAAGGTGTCCATACACTCAAACCACCTAAAAACATCATTCTCCCAAAAGTCAACCTTCACACCTTAGTATATTGACTTTCTTGCACTTTGGAAGCCAAATCCTTACTTGAGGCACTTCCTACCATTCCAACACTATCAACACCTCATATATATCATACCTCAACTGTCCAAACTCTAAAAAAAAACCAGCTGGAAACTTCACAACTATAACTGTCTTGAAAAGTGGTTTATTGCTTCAAGAGGAAGCAAGCTTCAAATCTTTGCCAAGGAAGAAAGTCTATGGGTTTCTCAGCTTCTTAGCTTACTCAAGACTTGTCTACAAGAGGTATGTGATATTCAAACTCTTTATTGATCATACATTGTCATGTTTTATCATTTTCAAGTGATTTTGTGGAAATGGAGTCTTGCTGCCCCATTTTAGTTCTTTGTCAAGAACTCATGTCTTATGGTTATGATACTTGCTTTTGTTAAAGTGTTTCATTTGTGAATGACATGTTGATGATGTGTTACCAATATGGTACTTTGATATTATGTTTAACTTGTCTTTGAAGATTTTGCCTATATGGTAGTTTTAGGAATCCCAAACATTGAAATGTGGTGTGCCTGCCCTAGAACTGTCAGACTTTGTTCATTGGTGATATTTGGATAATTTGTAAGTTGTTCATGAGATTCCCCTACCCCCTAGATCATGTATGAATCTAGTGTAACTTTGTTCAAAGTTGTGATTTATTTGCCTTACATTTGATATGCCATTATCATGAGTCTTGGTGTTGATTTGTTTATGCTTGCCATGTTTCACCTCAAAGTGTTTAAATGTTGGTTTGATATGTTTTGGTGATGTTTATACCATTTGAGACTTGTTGAAAGTTTTGAAAGCATGAAGTTTGGTTGTTAGGGCTAGTTATGAGATTTTGTGGTTTTGCTGTCAAGTTTGGATAGGTATACCAGTTCTGGTTTGGAGCAGTTGTTGTTTGTTTTTAAGTAGTAGACTCATTTGTTAATATGTTTTGAGATTGTGTGTTGTACTTGTAAGTTCAAAATCTCCCTATTTGCTCAAAAGCTGTTTTGTCATTCTCATCTTGCATTTTCAAAACCTCATTGATACCAATCACATGTCATTCCCTGCTCCAACTGATTTTTGCTATATCAATGTGCCTAGAATCATTATTCTGCATATTTTTAACTTGTATGTACTGCCAAACTGCCTCAACTGCTATAAACTTGTCAGCTGCCTGTTTGAGTATGTTTCTTTACATTTCATAAGCTTCAATATTGCCATATGTTGTTTGATGTTGATTTGGTATGACTTTGAGGCATGAGTATTTCCCTTTGCATATGTGTGGTATGTGTGCATCATGGTTATGACATGTTTCCCTTCATTTTAAAAATTGCCCTGCTGTGCCAAGTTGGTGTCAAGACAGTTGTTTGCATTTCTTACCATTAGCATATCAAATTCTGTTCCCATGTGCATAAGCCTGATGTCTAAGCATGAACTCATTCCTCCTCATGATTTTGATGTGTGTATGTTGTTTATTTGATCTATCCTTACTTGGTTAATCATCTCATTTTCAAAATGCACTTTTCAAGCCAAAACACACCACGACCATACCAGATTTTATTCCAAATGCAATATGCTGGTTTTCTGAGTTGAAACTCATTTGTCTTCACATTTTTGATATGTATGAGCTATCCTTTTAATGTGAGACCACTCATTTATGGCTAGACCATTATGTACCCTTTGTGCTGCCAAACAGCTCTTTTTCATCTACACCAAGTATACCAATTTCTGTTTTAAGTGGAATGTACTTAATTTCTGGAATCAATATCATCTATTATCATGTTTGAGATGTGAGTGTGTGTCATTGTTTTGGCTTGAAAACCTCACCTTTTGAAAACACACCTGCTGCCTCATCAATTTACCAAGACTGTTTTGCATTTCAACCAACATGCCAAATTCTGATTTGATTGAAGTATGCCTGAACTTTGAGTTTGATCTCATCTTTTATCATGTTTATGATGTGTGTGCATTGGTTTCATGATCTGTTTCCACCTGACCTGATACTTCCCTCCCATGATGCATTATCAATGTACAACCTTTGCATTCCATACCAAGTTTGCTGTCATGTGTGGCAAGACTAGATTTGGATAACACTATGCTTGGCTGTTTACTTAGATTTGATGAAGGGTAAACAATTCTTGATCTGTGCAAGTTGGTTATGTTGATTAGGGTAGAGTGTGCTCAGACCTGTTGCACTGTTGTTTTGCCTGCTGTCACAGGTTTGTAAACCTGCATTTGAGATGATTTTGGATTGATGTTGGATTTAGACATTATCATGTTAAGAAATCATTTTGAGTTTGTAAACTCATCTTTGCCTTAGGTTGGTGAGCTTGTTTTTGTGAATTAAGTTGGACTGAGGTTTAGGCAGTACCATTTATACCAAGACTGCTAGTATGCAATGCTTCCTGGTCAGATTATGTATTTGCTGCTATGCACCAGATGTTACTCTTGTTGGATAAACTTTGTAAGGCCAGTTAAGTCTAGTTCCCTTGAAAAGTGATGAATTGGTGAATTCATGATTTCAGTTCTATTTTTCTTTGGCAAATGCTTAGGTGATGGATGTATGATCCTAGGACTGCCTTTGTCAAGGAGAGTACAGTTGTGTTTAAGTTTGCTTTATTTCATTTGAGATTTTTGGCAAGGTTGGAGTTAATGTTGGTTGATATGGTGTGGTTCTGTTCAGACCTGCTGTTATAAGTAGTGTTAAGCCTGTCAGCTCATGTTTAGGATGTATATGCCTCATTATCATTGTGATGACAGTTTGGTATTGCTGGACCTCTATGTGCCTGTTGTCCTTTTGTCAAACATACATGTTTTATCAGAATTTCAATAGATGTAGGATCCATATGAGTTGAGTTTTTGAACTGTTTGTCTCATGTTTGCATTGTCACAAGCTGGTAAGTTGTCATGTGCATAGGACTAATTTTTGAATGTTGTTAACACTGTCATGATAGGATTCACAGTAGTAGCTGTCTAACTGCCATCTAATACTGCTGTCCTTGATTTTCAACCCCTGTCAAGTTTGTGTTTGCTGTTTGGTAACATGATTGCAACTGTTGTTGATCAGAACAGGTGGTAACATGTGGTGTTTAAACATTGTCATGCTAATGCTTATCTCTTCATGTCTACCAAAAGTTGTTTTGACACACTATTTTAATATTGCAATTTTCAAACCATGTGCATTTCTTCCAGCCCACATACCATTTTGTGTGGTCTGAATGCCCTTTGAGCAAGTTTTGTGTTGAAACTTGATTTGGTAAAGCTTTAACTAGCTTGACAGTTTCTGTTTTGAAAGTGTCCTTTGCATGCAATCTCTATGTGTATGTTTTGAACTTTGTAAAGGCACCACTGTTAGAGTTCTATCCTTGGCTGAGATGTTAGAGCTTGATGCATTGATGACTGTGTTTAAAGTGTAGTTTCTGTGAATTTTGAAGCTTGTGTGTCTTGCTTTGGATTGGTTGATAGAATCTGAAGGCTTCTACATGAGTTTATTGCTGTCAACTGTTGTTGAAAAGTGTAGTATACCACTTCTGTCAGTTTCACTACTCTGAGGTTCAATGACCTCTGATTCAACTGTTTTTTTTTGTTGCAAAGAGCTTTGGTTTGCTCCCAGTTTGGATTAGTAAGTTAGCTTTGCTTTTGAAGGTTTTGCTGGGGCATTGCCTATGGCAAGTTTATTCCATATTCACCATTTTGCAACTGGCCATTCACTTTTGGTTTCAATGAGTAAACTGAGTTTTTTCCTTTTGGATTTAATCATTAAGAAATGCCTTTAAAATTCAAACAGACCCTCATCTATATCTAATTACATCTGGTTTGCTCTGTGTTTTCTCAAATGCACCTCAAAAACATCCATTTGCGTGTTCATTCTAATTCGGTGATGTGTGTATTACTTTAAAACATGATTTATATCATTGTGTTCTTCATCAAATTTTAGGTATGTTAGACTTTTGTTTGGTAAATTTTGGTTTTGTTTTGAACTGGTTTGAGACCAATTCATTTAGCCATTTGTGTTTGAATTTTTGGGCCCAGAATTGCACGCATGTACAGCCACCCCAGTGGTAATCAACTTGCGCGCATATCACCCTTTCACTTGCCAACCATGAGTTCGATCCTTGGGATTAACTCTTTTTGGGCATTTTATTTTCCAATTGCTTAATTGTTCCTCATATTGCTTAATTGTTCATTTGCTTTGTTAAGCATTTCTTCCCCAAGTGATGGAACTTTTTAGTTCTCATCCAAGTTGCCTCTCTCTCTCTCTCTCTCCTTCCAAAGGAAAAGTCTCTCCCTTGACCCTTGTGTCATTGGATAGTTCATTACCCTGCCTTGACTTTGTGAAGTCATATTTAACCCTAGCTTAGTTAAGTTAGAACATATGAGCCATTAGACTTTGCATAAAGTCTAGAAAGCCTTACCTACACTAGGAGTGTTCTTCAACTAGAAACCTAGGATAGAGTTTGTAAACTCTATGTAAGAATCATAATAATGATTACTTACTCCCCTCTTGAGTGTTTTAACATAGATCTAGAGAGTTTTGCTAAACTCTATACAAGCATTGTTATGTTTGTTCCTCTTTGAACCTTGATCATAATCAAGTGTTCTTCAACCCTAGTGAGGTGAACTACGATTACTCTGATTCTATCCTAGTAAGGATACGTAGGCAGAAGACACGACGTCTTTGCGAGAAAACTTAGAAACTATCTTTAGGTTTTAACCTATACTTTTACCCAATCCCAACTCATAGCAAACATTTATCAAACTTAGCACGCAAACAAACAAAAGGTTCCTGTAGGGTACTACAGATGTTTAGGATGTGAAATACCTACCCTATGCATAACCAACCCCCGATCCCCGAATCTCTTAGCGTTATTGTAACATCACACAAAAGGTTCTTTCTTTCTTTAGACCTTTCCTTTGGATAAATTAAAGTCCAGTTGTAATTTAAGAATTAAAGATTCAAGTTAACTAATGGCTTGGTATCACGATTCTCACTGCAACAGAAATGGCGACTTCACTGGGGATAGAACTTACTTAACTTGAGGGTTTAGCCTAATTTGTTTAAATTGCATGTTATATTTGTAAATATTTGCTTAACATGTATATTTGTCAATATATTTGTTTAACTGTTGGGTATTGGGTGCTTTGAATGGTGAGACGGTCCTATACCCGGACTTGAGTGCAATTATGATAGGATGGTGGTATATTCAAGAAGGCTTATATGGAGTTGATTCCTGACCAAGCTAACTTGAGAAACCACCGCTCAGTGTAGGCCCTCTTGAAAGTTTAGTATTGTTGTTCGAGTATTCGTGAAAACAATGCTAATTTCAACGAAGGAGCCCATGACACTGTGGACTTTTAGAATACATTCTACCCCACTTTGGCCTTATTAGGACGTAGTGCAATGACTATAAGGAAGTATTTTCGAAATAGTTGATACGCGATACTACACTCAGACGAGATTCTCTTGAGAATATTATCAATTACCAAGTGATTTGGGAGGTTGATAATATCCGAAAGATGGGTTGATGACTCTGGGAACTTTGTAGAACCCGTTCGGCAGGTACAAATCAATCCATAGTACAATCCTTGGGGGTGGGTAGACCTTGGATCCGCGTTCTCCCTTTAAACCTAAGCTTGTGTTGTGTGCATATGTGTGATCTTTGCATTTGCCTGTGTTTGTGCATTTTGCATTCATAACATCATATCATCATATGGTTTCATGGAACTCAGACTTTGTTGTTTGTAAACATCAGAGGTCGTTATGAACATTGGGAGAAAGAAAACTTTGAAGTACACTTACAAGGGTTTTAACCTAGATGACTTGAAAAGGTTGAGCACCTTAGTGACAGATCCAGAAGGATTTCAAAGCAGATATGGGAAGCTGTTGTTACTGTTGAAAATAAAGATGGATAGTGGACTCCTTTCTACACTTCTCCAGTTTTATGATCCGCTCTACCACTGTTTCACATTTCCCAATTATCAGCTAGTGCCCACACTAGAAGAATATTCTCAGTTGGTTGGATTTCCCATTCTTGAAGAGTCTCCTTTTCCGATCATGGAGGAGGACCCTAAAGAACAAGATATTGCCAAGGCCACACGTTTGGGATTGGTGGATATTAAAAAGAATCTGATTACAAAAGGGGGAGTTTTTGGGTTAAAAGCAGAGTTCTTGGTTGAGAAAGCTCAGTATTATACGGATCATTTAAGCATGGATGCATTCGAGGCTATCCTCTCCTTGCTCATCTATGGCATATTTTTGTTCCCTAACTTCGAGAATTTTGTGGACCTCAATGCCATTAAAATTTTCTTGAAGAAGAATCCTGTGCCAACCTTGCTAGCAGAGACATATCATTTTGTTCATCTGAGGAACTTTCACAATGGAGGGATGATTACTTGCTGCGCTCCTTTGTTATACAAATGGTTCACTTCACACTTACCCAAAGCTAACGCTTTTTGGGATCCAAAGAAAGGATGGTGGTCACAAAAGATCATGGCTCTCACCCACTCCGATATTGATTGGTATAGTCGTGACTATGATGGGACAATGATCATTGACAATTGTGGGGATTTTGGCAATATACCTCTTCTCAGTGCTAATGGAGGAATCAATTATAATCCAATACTCGCCCGTCGACAATTGGGATACCCTTTGAAGGATAAGCCTAATAGTGTTCAAGTGGAAAACATTTTCTTCAAAGAAGAAAAAGATAGTCAAGAACTAAAAGGAAAGATTCTAGAGGCTTGGAAGCATCTACACAAGAAAGGGAAAAAGGATCTTGGAAGACTCAACTGTGTCTCTTTGGAACCTTACCTCCAATGGGTTTGAAAGAGAGCCATCACACTAAGGATGCCTTATCCTAAGCAAGAGCCTATGGCTTTGAAGGAAGAACGCCCTTTGGTCTCCATGTCTGAAGAAGAAAAGTTGAAGATTGCTTTAGTTAAAGCCCAACAAACCAAAGAACCTCGGAAGCACAAGTATCAAGTAGTCGTCGAAGAGAATGCGGAGCTCCAGAAGTAACTCCAGTTGAAAGACAAAGAATTACTCTCTTGTAAGAAGAGGAAAGCACAAGAAGAACCTTATGAGCCCCAGTATACTCCATGGAAGTTAATTATGGACAAGCTCATTTTTGAGAAGGCTCAGATGGGAAGAGAAATCGAGAAGCTCAACTTGAGGCTGCTAGGGGAACCTTGTCAGGATACATTTAGTTGGTGTTTATGTTTAAAACTCTTGTAAGAAGAAACAATATTTTGTAATCCTATTTTGTTGATCAATGAAATGGAGACTTTTGATGTTTGTAAATATCTGAGTTTCATGACACTATTTGCATTTGCATTTGCATTTTTTCTAACCATTCAAGGAAATTCAAACTTTTCTTTTTGCAAACAATAACATGGTTAGAAGAGACATGCTTCCTCTCCCGGATTTGAGATTGGGCCGTCTTAGGATGTTGGCAAGACTTGTCAGAAACCCCGCTGCTTTCATTGCCAAATATGGAGACCTCCTACCACTAATAAGTGCTCAAGTCAACGAGCCCATGCTGCAGGCTTTGTTTGAGTTTTACTCTACAGCCTACCACTGCTTCCTATTCCCAGACTTTCAGCTACTCCAGACCATAGAGGAGTACACCAACTATTTGAAGATTCCATGGACTTTCACACTTCCTTATGGAAAATCGAAGAGGAGGGATTTGGCTAAAGCCCTACATATCAAGCAAGAGGATTTACCACCAATGAAAGCGAAAGGAGGATGGTATGGAATGGAGGCAGGACCTCTAATGGAGATGGCTGAATATCATTATGAAAATAGAAATTTGGGCATCTTTGAAGCAATTCTGGCATTTCTAATATATGGGTTGTATCTCTTCCCAAGCCGTTATGACTTCATCAGTGAGGAGGTGATCCGTCTCTTCATCATCAAAAATCCAGTAAACGAGATACTAGCTGATACTTATGTGGTCATCCACCGCTTCATCTTGTACGATCTCGGGCAGTTCTCGTGCTGCCTTGCACTGCTTGACAGGTGGTTTACCTCTCATCTACCCAGGACTCATATCCTTTGGATGCTTCCCAGCAAAAGCGCATGGATTTTTAAGCTCATCACTCTCAGGCACTATGACATCACATGGTATGACATCAGCCTTGGGGATCTAGTCATGATTCCCAGTTATGGAGAGTTCCCCAATGTGCCTCTCATTGGGACGAAGGGGGTTATCACCTACAATCCTGTTCTTGCCCGGCGTCAATATGGGTATCCCATCGGGCCAGAGCCTGAACCAGAACTGTTGAGACCCTGCTTCTGCGAAACTGGTCACAACCCTGAATCAGAAGCCCGTGCTCAATACGCTCAGAGAGATCCTCACCTCTTGGGTATAACTCCAATGGAGAATGCAAGTTGTTTAACTTCCAGAGGGTACTTGCTTTGGTCGAAAGAAATAGCCTTGACCATGTTCTATACTCATGATTATGAGATAACTATGGAACCTGAGGTCCCCACGACTAGGAAAGAGCTGAAAGACGCTTTGATCAAAGCGCAACGAGAGAACGAAGACCTTTGGGAAATCATCCACCAGGACCAAGCTCATGTTGAAGTCCAAGAAGGAGAAGGATCATCTAGTTAGAATGATCATTGTTTCACCATTTCCCTGTTTTCCCTAAAAAGATTGTAATCCTAATGTTGCATTTACTTTCACTTAAGAAAGGTCTTAATTTTCAGCAAGAGCCATCTATTGTAATAGACTTCCAGCTATCAATGAAAAAAAAACGCTTTTTAAGCATGTCGTTACATGTTGTTCCAACCTTTTTTGTTTGTAAACAAAAATTTGTTTTTCCTTGAATGGTTTATGCATTTGCATTTGCATTTGCATTTGCATTTCATCCTGCATTGGTCTGGAATCCGAGTTCTGCAGCTCATCCTTTGTTCTTGTTCAGAGAAAAGAGAGAAGGAGTCACGCTGAATACTCACAGATACAACACTCGATCCAGAGCTCAGAAGAAGATGGCAGATAATGAACAGAGGTTCGATCAGATGGACAATGACATTGAAGGAATCAAGGGTGACGTCAGCCAGATTATGGAAGTTTTCAATATAATCAAGGCAAAGATGGACACACAGTCTACGGTAATCTCCGAAGTCGTCACGGCAGCGGCCAACGTCACAGTAGCTCCGGTTACCACTGCAGAATTTCCCTATGGCATGTCTCGGGATTTTGTGCCACCATTCAACAATATGCAATCTTCAAGTCTTAATCCACTGTTTGACTCAACAATCAGAAATCCCATTTTCACCCAGGAGGGTGGACCAACTACAGTGTGACCTGTCTTCAACAATCAACAACTGATCTTTGACATACCTGACAGTTCTGAAGCCGAGGATGAAAAGCACGAAAAATTGAGGGTAGAGATGGACATTATGGCTAAAAGAATGAGGGCCATCGAAGGAAGCCATGTTTTTGGGTCTGACGCCAAAGACCTGTGTCTGGTGTCTGGTTTGGTATTTCCTCAGAAATTCAAGATGCCAGTGTTCGACAAATATGAGGGGACTACTTATCCCAAAGTGCACCTAATCATGTACTGCAGGCGGATGGCTCCGCATATTGAAAACGACAAGCTGTTAGTGCACTGTTTTCAAGACAGTCTTAAAGGAGCATCGGCTAAATAGTATCTCAGCTTGGATCAAGCAAAGATCCACGGTTTCCAAGATCTTTCAGATGCCTTTATTCAACAATATAAATACAACATGGACTTAGCTCCAGACCGTCGTCAGCTCCTCAGCATGACACAGAAGAGCACTGAAACCTTTAAGGAATACGCGCAAAGATGGCGTGGAACTGCAACTCAAGTGGAGCCACACCTTACTGAAAAGGAATTGGAAGACTGGTCCGTAGATACAGTCAGGCCAGAATTCTATGAACGACTAATCAGCAGCGTCATAACCAACTTCTCTGACATCGTGGCAGTAGGGGTCAAGGTTGAAGCAGGCTTAAAGAGTGGGAAAGTGGTTACTCCAAATATTAATTCAAGCACCAGTGCAGCAAAAAAGCCGGTAAGCAATTTTCACAAAAAGAAAGAGGGGGATGTAAGTGCGATCACATATGGGAAAAAGGCGTAAAATTCTAGAAGCCATCGCCAGCAATACCATCCATCATCATATATAGCAGTTGTGACTCCAGTTTTTCAAGAGTCATCACAGCAGGGTCCCTAGCCTGGGGCATCCAGTAATCATCACCAGTATCATTCTAGCAATCAGCAACAATATCACTCCAACAATCAACAACAATACCATCAGCCGCAAGGTCAACAACCTCAAAACAGGGCTCCAAGGGCAAATTACCAGGCAAATAGGCCAAAAATACAGCTTATTCCCATGAGTTACACTGATCTGTTCCCCATGTTGATAGAAAGAGGGTTGGTCAAAACAAGAAAATTAGGTGCTCCACCTAATCCACTCCCATTCTACTACAATGCCAACGCTCGCTGCTTATTTCCCGAGAACGCTCTAGGCCATGATCTTGAAGGTTGCTTCGCACTTCAGCACCTCATTCGTGAATTAATTGAAAAAAGAATTTTGTCCTTTGAAGATAATCATCCAAACGTAAAGAACAACCCTCAGCCAAATCATGGTGGAGTCAATGCCATTACTGAAGAAGGTGAGGGGTCAGAAGATAAGACAGTCACTACTATCGATGAGATCAAGGTGCCATTGGCGGACCTACACAAACGTCTTGCTCAGGCATGGGTGCTTAAGACATCTCACGAAGACTGCGAATAATGCATGTCGAACCCAGAAGGTTGTGACGCTGTGAAAAAAGACATTCGAGCAATGATCGAACAAGGGATGATAGAGATTGGTCGCAGGAAGAAAGGGGAAGATGTGGCAGTCATCGAACCTGTGTTTAACATGCCAGAAGAGCCCAACAAAAGAGCTGTGTTCAGAAATAATAACAACAACAACAACTACAAAAATGTCCGACCGGTATTCCGCAACGATGCACCCCCGAAATTTGGGAGGGGACAAGCCAGGTTTGAACCAAGGGGAGGATCCAAACCTCACCCAAGGGTTGTAACACCAAAGCAGGACCATTCGTGGTGCGAAGAAATCTTCAAAGAAAGGAAGCCAGCAAACGTAGCTAACATTGCCGGTGGGAGCAAGATGACCCAGAGTGGTCGCATTTACCAACCGCTGACATACAATGTGGCTCCTCTGCCAACAATTCCCGTTCCAAAAGCTGTTGTTCCTCCGAAACCCGTTCCAGAGGTAGTCGTCACTAAGGAGCCTTTAGTCAAAGGAAAAGAAAGCATCAAAAGTGATGAAGTAGAGTTCCTGAGAATTATCAGACGAAGTGATTACAGGGTGGTAGACCAACTAAATCAGACACCATCTAAGATCTCGGTCATGGCCTTACTCTTAAGCTCTCCGGCGCATCGCCAGGCTTTGCTCAAAATCTTGACACAAGCCTATGTTACCAAAGATATTACAGTGGGGCAATTTGACTCCATTGTAGCAAACATCACGACCTGCAACACGCTAAGCTTTGACGATAACGATCTGACAGCTGAGAAACGTAAGCATAATCGTGCTCTACATGTGTCGATCAAATGTGAAGAAGATACATTGTCCAGGGTTCTTGTTGACACAGGATCAATGCTCAATGTAATGCCAAAAAGGACACTAGCCAAGCTGGCTTACCAGGGCGCTACCATGAGGCCAACTTCTCTCATAGTGAAGGAATTTGATGGATCTAGGAGAGCTGTGATAGGGGAGGTTGATCTTCCTATCATGATCGGACCACAAATCTTTGAAGTCACATTTCAGGTGATGGATATCAATCCGATCTACAGTTGTTTACTGGGAAGACCATGGATCTACGCAGCTGGCGTTGTTACTTCTACTCTCCACCAGAAGATGAAGTTTGTTGTGGATGACCAGTTGGTCATTGTTCATGGAGAAGAGGATTTAATGGTAAGCAACTTGTCCTCATTCCGATATATCAAAGATGACGAAGATTCCCTTGAGACAGCCTTTCAAGCACTAGAAATAGCTCACGCTGTTCTAGTTGACGAATCTGACATAACTCGCGGCCCATCATTCACCTCTGTTTAGAGTATCAAGGCGGCACTAAAAGATGGAGTCCCATTGGGATGGGGGGAGATCATCGAAGTCAACGCTCGAGCCAAAAACGATCGACAGGGGTTGGGTTACAAACCAACTCTAGAAGGCGAGCCAGAGGAAAGCATCATGAAGAAGAAGTCTTTGAAGGAAATATTTACCAGTGGCGGAATACAAATCAACGCCATCATTGGTGAAGATGAAGATGGTAATCTAGATCATCTAATAACTCGAGGAGGAGCAGCTTTGTGCAACTGGGAGGCTGTGAAAATTCCCGTCTTTTTGCCTTTAGAGTAATTCATTTTACTTGTTAGCTTTATATTTTCTTTAAAATTCCTGGTCTTGCCCAAGGCTTGCGAATTATTTTGTATTGGGCCACTTTGCAATTTGAAAGTCCATTAATGAAAAAGTGTTTTTGTTAAAACTCTTGTTTATTATTCTGCACATCATTTTCACTCTTTTGTTAAAAGGAAAAATGGCAATCTTTTTGAAAAAATAAAAACAACCCTTCATCTGCATGTCTGTGTGTGTGTGTCTAATTGTTCCCAAAAATAAAACATGCAGAATACCTCCATCCACCACAGAATCCTATGATCCTTTGCCTCCTTCTACTTGTGGTTCATCTGTCTTTCAAGCTGAAGAAGAGAATGATGAAGAGTTAGAAGTCCCAGAAGAGTTAAAGAGAATGACTGAGTATGAAGATGTGTATCTCTAGCCATACAAAGAGCAGACTGAGGTCATCAACTTGGGATCAGAAGAAGAAAAAAGAGAAGTCAAGATTGGGGCATCATTGGGGCCAGAGATCAAAAGCGGGATGATAGCACTCCTCCGAGATTATGTCGACATATTTGCTTTGTCTTACCAAGACATGCCAGGGTTGGATACTGACATTGTTATGCACAAGCTCCCCCTGAAGCCAGAGTGTCCTCCGGTCAAACAAAAACTTCACAGGTCAAGACCCGACATGGCTCTTAAAATCCGAGACGAAGTCAAGAAACAAATTGATGCAGGCTTTTTAGCGGTATCCAAATATCTAGAATGGGTGGCAAACAGCGTACCAGTCCCAAAGAAGGATGGCAAAGTCAGAATGTGCGTCGATTACAGGGATTTAAACAAAGCAAGTCTGAAGGACGATTTCCCTCTACCACATATTGACACTTTGGTGGATAATACAGCCAGCTTCGTAGTATTCTCATTCATGGATGGATTTTCTGGTTATAATCAGATAAAAATGGATCCAGCCGACATGGAGAAGACAACCTTCGTCACACCCTAGGGCACCTATTGTTATAAGGTCATGCCTTTCGGTTTGAAGAATGTAGGGGCAACGTATCAGAGAGTCATGGTCACACTCTT
The DNA here is from genome assembly GCA_963859935.3 of Lathyrus sativus. Lineage (NCBI taxonomy): Eukaryota > Viridiplantae > Streptophyta > Magnoliopsida > Fabales > Fabaceae > Lathyrus > Lathyrus sativus. Next base: position 363,441,032 of record OZ012739.1, read on the forward strand.
CCACGATATGATGCACAAAGAAATTGAAGTATATGTGGATGACATGATTGCAAAATATCAAAGCTAAGAAGACCACTTGGATCATCTGTTGAAGCTATTTGAAAGACTCCAAAAGTATCAACTGAGGTTAAATCTAGCAAAGTGCACATTTGGGGTTCACTCAGGGAAATTACTTGGCTTCATCGTTAGGCAACGAGGAATTAAAGTAGACCCCGAAAAAGTTAAAGCAATCCAGGAGATGCCTGTTCCTAAAACAGAGAAACAAGTCAGAGGCTTCCTCGGACGTCTGAATTACATCTCCAGGTTCATCTCCAATCTGACTCCTACTTGCACGTTGATCTTCAAGTTGTTACGAAAAGATCAGACGGTGGTATGGAACGAGAACTATCAGGCTGCATTTGAGAAAATCAAGCAATACTTACAAGAACCACCGGTGTTGATTCCTCATGTACCCGGAAGACCTTTGTTCATGTATATGACAGTTCTAGAAGATTCAATGGGCTGTGTCTTAGGCCAGACAGACTAGTCAGGAAAGAAGGAACACGCAATCTACTACCTAAGCAAGAAGTTCACCGATTGCGAGAGTCGTTACTCTCCCCTGGAAAAAGCCTGTTGTGCCTTAGCATGGGCCTCCAAGCGTCTGAGAGAGTACATGATTTGTCACACCACAATGCTGATTTCTAAGATGGACCCCATCAAGTACATCTTTGAAAAGCCAGCTCAAACAGGAAGACTGGCCAGATGGCATATGCTCTTATCAGAGTACGATATTCAGTATGCTGCTCAAAAATCTATCAAGGGAAGTGTCTTGTCAGAACACCTCGCAGAGCACCCCATGGAGGATTATCAACCACTCAAATTTGATTTTCCTGATGAAGATGTGATGTATATTCAACGGACAAAACCAGAGCCTGGTCCGGAAGAAGGTTTCGAGCCTGGATATCGGTGGCAAATGATGTTCGATGGAGCATCAAACAAGAATGGACATGGTGTGGGAGCTGTTTTGAAAAATCCAACTGGAGGGTATACTGCCGTCACAGCCCGACTTTGTTTCTCGTGTACAAACAAGATAGTCGAGTATGAAGCATGCATCTTAGGTTTGGAAGCTGCTATCGATCTTCGCATCAAAATCTTGGAAGTGATCGGTGATTCTGCTTTAGTGATCTACCAACTCAAAGGAGAATGGGAAACTAGGGATGAAAAATTGATCCCTTACAAAACTCATATCTTGGAGATGGCTGAATATTTTGATGAAATCACCTACAAGCATGTACCGAGAGCGGAAAATCACATTGCCGATGCATTAGCCATGATGGCATCAATGTGGAAGGTCCAATTTGTTAACGAGGCACCTCTGATTCGCATTGAAAGAAGGACAGTATCTGCATATGTCATGACGATAGATGAAGAAACTGATGAGAAACCGTGGTTCCACGACATTAAAAACTTTCTTCAAAATCAAGAATATCCAGCTGACGCATCCAGAATTGACAAAAGAGTCATACGAAGATTATCGGCTAAATTCTTCATCAGCAATGGTACCTTGTACAAAAGAAACCACGAAACGGTTCTACTTCGATGTGTCGATGAAAACGAGGCGAATCTCATAATGACTGAAGTACATGAGGGAACATTCGGTACCCATGCCAACGGCCGTGCCATGGCTAAGAGAATTTTAAGAGCCAGCTACTTTTGGTTAACTTTGGAGACGGACTGTATACTCTTCGCTCGAAAGTGTCATAAATGCCAAGTCTATGCCGACAAAGTGCATGTCCCTCCACATCCTCTCAATGTGATGACGTCACCATGGCCTTTTGCAATGTGGGGCATAGACATGATTGGGGCAATAGAGCCAAAAGCTTCCAACGGCCATCGCTTCATCCTTGTCGCAATTGATTACTTCACCAAATGGGTGGAAGCAGCGTCGTATGTGAACGTGACAAGACAAGTGGTTGCTCGCTTCATCAAAAAGGAAATCATCTGTCGATACGGTATTCCTAACCAGATCATTACTGATAATGGGTCAAATCTAAACAACAAAATGATGAAGGAACTCTGTAACGATTTCAAGATCAAACATCACAATTCGTGGCGCAGTTGAGGCTGCAAACAAAAATATCAAGAAAATAGTATAAAAGATGCTCATAACCTACAAGGATTGGCACGTGATGTTACCTTTTTCTCTACATGGATGCCAAACATCCGTGCGGACTTCAATAGGGGCAACTCCATTTTCCTTAGTATATGGGATGGGCGATGTGATACCCATTGAAGTCAAAATACCTTCTTTAAAAATCTTGACGGAAGCAAAGCTCGATGAAGACGAATGGATAAAGGAAAGGTTTGACTCATTGAATCTCATTGATGAGAAAAGAATGACGACCATGTGTCATAGTCAGATCTATCAACAAAGAATGATAAGAGCGTTCAACAAGAAGGTTCGTCCCAAAGAGTATAGGGAAGGAGAGCTTGTGCTTAGAAAAATCCTACCAACTCAAAAGGATATGCGCGGAAAATGGATGCCCAACTACGATGGCCCCTTCGTTGTAAAAACTGTCTTCTCCGGAGGATCTCTAATTCTTGAGACCATGGATGGCGAACAACTCAAGTATCCCATCAACTCAGATGCAGTGAGAAAGTACTATGCCTAAAGTAGAAGACCTAGAAAAGAGATTCTGGTGCTTCAAAAAGATGGAAGCCTAATGATTAAAAGCTGATCAATGTCAGGGCAAAGTCTTGTGCAAGGTGTTAGAAGAAAGATCAACGTCTGTCATTCTCGTCAGAAGCAGCGAAACAAGTGAACTGACAGTTAAAATGACCGGATTATTATGGGATTCTATAACCTTTTCTGTTTGCCATTTTTTCAAATGTATAAAGTTCCCGAGGCTTTGTCCTTTGTAAAGTTCTTGTCTATCAATAAAATCAGATTTTGGCCAATCATTGTTATGATCTTCTGTTTTTGTTATGCAATTTCACTTATTCATTAATAAGAATTTTCTTGAAAGCAAAGCGTTTGAAAATTTTAAAATTTTGATTTTAAAGAGAAAACACAATTTGACAAAATGATTGAAGAACTCTAGAGGTAATCTGATAACACTACGCAGTTCTCAAAGTTGTGAAAGTTTGCTATCACCTTTGACCAAACTAGATGCGTCTGACAGCAATTCCGGCTCTTAAGCTAAGACTTCTCCTCTGAAAAATTACGAGGATATTATCCGGAAAGATCGTTATCTACGCCAAAAAAAGGAAGTGTCGCCTGACTTGAAGCTTTGAGACTCAGCGTGACGAGTTCCCTCTGTGTTTTCCTTGTTTTGCTTTCCTTTGTTCCTGCGGGACGGTCTGCATTTTACATACAGCATCATACTAGCATACACATTTGTTTGCATTTTGGTGTTGGTCTTTGTTTGTCTGGCTGTTGCCTTTGAGATCCTTTGGTCGTTACCTTTATCTTTGACCTGTTGCTACAAGTTTCGCTTCAAAGTTGACATCCTGGAATTACTTACCTTCTCTGGGAAGCTAGTGGTGACTAGCAGTATCCGATTTACACAGATGGGTGGTTGTTACCAATATTTATTTCTGATTTGGTCGTCACCAGTAATCTTTGAAGGACTAGTAGTCACTAGCATTTGTTCAGAACCAATTATGTTCGGTGTCTTGTTTTGGTCGTTACCAACAACTTTCCAAACCCAGTTGTTACTGATCCAGTTAGTAAAGCCAACCAATTGTTATTGGAGTCCGTTTGATTCGATTTTTACCAATCTTTGCTAAAATCTAATGGTCACTGGTATTTGCCTCTTAAAACCAATGGTCATTGGTACTTGAGTTGGTCGTCACCAAAATTCCCTAAAAGTCCAATAATTATTGGCATCACCTTCAAATCCAGTTGTTATTGGTACCTATTGATTTGGTTATTACCAGTCTTTCTGAATCTAGTAGTTACTAGTATTACCTTCAGATCCAATTGTTATTGGTGCCTTTTGATTCGGTTATTACCAATCTTTCAAAGTCTAGTGGTCACTAGCATTGTTTGGAAAATCTAGTGTTTACGAGCATTATCCTGAGCCAATTGTCATTAGTATACCTGACTTGGTCGTCACCAATAGGCCTAAGTTCAATAGTTATTGGCATCGCTTAAAGCAGATTGTTATCATCACTTTGGTCTGGTCGTTACCAAACTCTTTATCCAATGGTCATTGGTCTCCTTGGACTCGGTCGTTACCAATTTCTCCAGTTAAGTCTAGTGGTTACTAGCATTATCCAGAACCAATTGTTATTGGTATATCTTGATTTGGTCATCACCAGTCTCCTATAAGTCCAGTAGTTACTGGCATTGTTCGAAAACTAATCGTTATTAGTATCGAAAGTTGATTGTTACCAACTTCCCTAGCTGAAGTCCTGTGTTTTATCAATATTGTTTGGAAATTCCCAATTGAAATTGGAACTTCGATTTGGTTGTCACCATATCCCCAGGAAGTCTAGTAGTATTTAGCACTTCTTGGGAACCGAACTTTGGATTGGTCATCACCATCCTCCCTAGTAAGTCTAGTAGAAACTAGCACTGTGCGAAGCTATTTGTTATTCTGGTCGTCACCGGTCTCCCCAATTGAAGCTTTTGTTTTCCCAGTCAAGTCTCGAAGATTTAATGGATACTAACCTCCCCGACACGTCCGGTCTTGTTTCTAACCTTTTCCTGAAGATCCCGTTTGAACTCTTCATTATAGGAAATTTTCTCATCTGGTTATCCCCAGTGAGATTCGTGTCTTCGTTCCGTCTTTTCCCCGGTGAAGCTTCGCTTCCCCAATGATTTTGTTCCCCAGCAAAGTTTTCCTTAGTGGGTTTCTTCCCCAGGTTGGTTTGCATTTCTTTTCTTCCATTTCCCCAGTGAAGAATTTTTATCTTCCCCAGTGGGCTTCCTCATCTGGTTATCCCCAGTGAGGTTTGTATCTCCTTTCCCCAATGAAGATGTGTCTTCCCTGGTGGAATTTGTGTCCCCTGTGTGAAAGATTTCCTTGAACAACATCTTTAGTGATGTTTGAACTATCTTGCTTACTTAGTCTTGAATCTTTCCCCTGTGTGTTGGGACCTCGTGAGTGGTTACTCGTGGTTTTACCGTTCTTTTATATTTGCTCGTGTGTCTGCATCTGTCTTGCATTCAAGCATCATAACACCATTTAGATTCATGGCATATTTGCATTCGTCCTTTTTCATACCATCGGATCTAAGGGACAAAATTTCTGGTTTGCTATATTTAAATACCTTCCACTATGATTCTATGAGGATTGTCATCTCTCATTACCATCTAGTGAAGATATTTAAATAGGGGCATCTGTTGATTAACTAACCTTAATCCATTTCAAGTCTATCTTTGTCAAGATGCAGATGAATCAGGGTTCCGTACTGTCAAAATTGAGGCTTCGATGGTTTGATCAATCAGTTTTGGATTAATTCAACTTCAAACAAGATCAAGGATACTACATTAGGTCAAGTATGAATGCAATTTGGGGTGATCACTCGGGAATTGAGAACAATGCAGTTCAAGACACCCGATTAGGGTTTTCGATCAGGAAAAGTCAACTGTAGTTTGACTTTTGATTTAAAGAGTGTTTCAATGGTGGGATCAAGGTCCATTAGGCTCATACGGCTTAGTAAAGTCCATCCAAAGAGTTTCAAGTCCTCAAAATATCTGGATCATCGGCAGTCGACTCGGTAGCATGTGTGAGCGGGGAGTTATAAACCATGGAAGTTAGGGCCGCCAACACTTGAGATTACCAATCCAACACTTCTCAAAATTCAGATTTCCACAACTTGAGTTATCCTTGACCCTTGGATCATGATACAATCTGATAATTAGATGTGTGGATGAAGGAAAATGCAGAGAAATGAGAGATGTGAAGAGAGAGAGAGAGAGAGAGAGAGAGAGAGAGGCAAGTTGCAAGCATTTTGTAATAAAATAATCAAATGTGTAAGAGGAAAGAGAAACTTTTCACTCAAGGACTGTTGCAGCTGCTCACTCTACACCCTAATCTCACCTCAGTCACTTCATGTCCATCATTCCATTTAATTTTCGGACCTTCTTTGAGCCATGGAACTGATATGTGGAGATCTTGGCAAGATTCACTTCAAAAGCTTCAAAAACTCCCTCCAAAAGTGGTAAAATCCAAACATGCCCTCACCCTTGCTTTCACTATAAATAGAGGCACTCTCATTGATGTTAGACACACCAGAGCACTCTCTAAAACCAAGAGAAACAATAGCTCTCAACTCTCTTTCATTTCCTCAAGAATCTCATTTTTCAAAAACTTCCACTTTCACTAAAAAGCTGTCTTGAGCAAAACTCTGCTCAAACTCAATTCTACCATTTTTCAAGCCACCCAAAACCATTTACATAATCCATAAACATTGTGTAGAAGGTGTCCATACACTCAAACCACCTAAAAACATCATTCTCCCAAAAGTCAACCTTCACACCTTAGTATATTGACTTTCTTGCACTTTGGAAGCCAAATCCTTACTTGAGGCAATTCCTACCATTCCAACACTATCAACACCTCATATATATCATACCTCAACTGTCCAAACTCTAAAAAAAACCAGCTGGAAACATCACAACTCTAACTGTCTTGAAAAGTGGTTTATTGCTTTAAGAGGAAGCAAGCTTCAAATCTTTGCCAAGGAAGAAAGTCTCTGGGTTTCTCAGCTTCTTAGCTTACTCAAGACTTGTCTACAAGAGGTATGTGATATTCAAACTCTTTATTGATCATACATTGTCATGTTTTATCATTTTGAAGTGATTTTGTAGAAATGTAGTCTTGCTGCCCCATTTTAGTTCTTTGTCAAAAACTCATGTCTTATGGTTATGATACTTGCTTTTGTTAAAGTGTTTCATTTGTGAATGACATGTTGATGATGTGTTACCAATATGGTACTTTGATATTATGTTTAACTTGTCTTTGAAGATTTTGCCTATATGGTAGTTTTAAGAATCCCAAACATTGAAATGTGGTGTGCCTGCCCTAGAATTGTCAGACTTTGTTCATTGGTGATATTTGGATAATTTGTAAGTTGTTCATGAGATTCCTCTACCCCTTAGATCATGTATGAATCTAGTGTAACTTTGTTCAAAGTTGTGATTTATTTGCCTTACATTTGATATGCCATTATCATGATTCTTGGTGTTGATTTGTTTATGCTTGCCATGTTTCACCTCAAAGTGTTTAAATGTTGGTTTGATATGTTTTGGTGATGTTTATACCATTTGAGACTTGTTGAAAGTTTTGAAAGCATGAAGTTTGGTTGTTAGGGCTAGTTATGAGATTTTGTGGTTTTGCTGTCAAGTTTGGATAGGTATACCAGTTCTGATTTGGAGTAGTTGTTGTTTGTTTTTAAGTAGTAGACTCATTTGTTAATATGTTTTGAGATTGTGTGTTGTACTTTGCATATGTGTGCATCATGGTTATGACATGTTTCCCTTCATTTTAAAAATTGCCCTGCTGTGCCAAGTTGGTGTCAAGACAGTTGTTTGCATTTCTTACCATTAGCATATCAAATTCTGTTCCCATGTGCATAAGCCTGATGTCTAAGCATGAACTCATTCCTCCTCATGATTTTGATGTGTGTATGTTGTTTATTTGATCTATCCTTACTTGGTTAATCATCTCATTTTCAAAATGCACTTTTCAAGCCAAAACACACCACGACCATACCAGATTTTATTCCAAATGCAATATGCTGGTTTTCTGAGTTGAAACTCATTTGTCTTCACATTTTTTATATGTATGAGCTATCCTTTTAATGTGAGACCACTCATTTATGGCTAGACCATTTTGTACCCTTTGTGCTGCCAAACAACTCTTTTTCATCTACACCAAGTATACCAATTTCTGTTTTAAGTGGAATGTACTTAATTTTTGGACTCAATATCATCTATTATCATGTTTGAGATGTGTGTGTGTGTGTGTGTGTGTGTGTGTGTGTGTGTGTGTGTGTCATTGTTTTGGCTTGAAAACCTCACCTTTTGAAAACACACCTGCTGCCTCATCAATTTACCAAGACTGTTTTGCATTTCAACCAACATGCCAAATTTTGATTTGATTGAAGTATGCCTGAACTTTGAGTTTCATCTCATCTTTTATCATGTTTATGATGTGTGTGTATTGGTTTCATGATCTGTTTCCACCTGACCTGATACTTCCCTCCCATGATGCATTATCAATATACAACCTTTGCATTCCATACCATGTTTGCTGTCATGTGTTGTAAGACTAGATTTGGATAACACTATGCTTGGCTCTTTACTTAGATTTGATGAGGGGTAAACAATTCTTGATCTGTGCAAGTTGGTTATGTTGATTAGGGTAGAGTGTGCTCAGACCTGTTGCACTGTTGTTTTGCCTGCTGTCACAGGTTTGTAAACCTGCATTTGAGATGATTTTGGATTGATGTTGGATTTAGACATTATCATGTTAAGAAATCATTTTGAGTTTGTAAACTCATATTTGCCTTAGGTTGGTGAGCTTGTTTTTGTGAATTAAGTTGGACTGAGGTTTAGGCAGTACCATTTATGCCAAGACTGCTAGTATGCAATGCTTCCTGGTCAGATTATGTATTTGCTGCTATGCACCAGATGTTACTCTTGTTGGATAAACTTTGTAAGGCCAGTTAAGTCCAGTTCCCTTGAAAAGTGATGAATTGGTGAATTCATGATTTCAGTTCTATTTTTCTTTGGCAAATGCTTAGGTGATGGATGTATGATCTAGGACTGCCTTTGTCAAGGAGAGTACAGTTGTGTTTAAGTTTGCTTTATTTCATTTGAGATTTTTGGCAAGGTTGGAGTTAGTGTTGGTTGATATGGTGTGGTTCTGTTCAGACCTGCTGTTATAAGTAGTGTTAAGCCTGTCAGCTCATGTTTAGGATGTATATGCCTCATTATCATTGTGATGACAGTTTGGTATTGCTGGACCTCTATGTGCCTGTTGTCCTTTTGTCAAACATACATGTTTTATCAGAATTTCAATAGATGTAGGATCCATATGAGTTGAGTTTTTGAACTGTTTGTCTCATGTTTGCTTTGTCACAAGCTGGTAAGTTGTCATGTGCATAGGACTAATTTTTGAATGTTGTTAACACTATTATGATAGGATTCACAGTAGTAGCGGTCTAACTGCCATCTAATACTGCTATCCTTGATTTTCAACCCTGTCAAGTTTGTGTTTGTTGTTTGGTAACATGATTGCAACTGTTGTTGATCAGAACAGGTGGTAACCTGTGGTGTTTAAACATTGTCATGCTAATGCTTATCTCTTCATGTCTACCAAAAGTTATTTTGACACAATATTTTAATATTGCAATTTTCAAACCATGTGCATTTCTTCCAGCCCACATACTATTTTTTGTGCTCTGAATGCCCTTTGAGCAAGTTTTCTGTTGAAACTTGATTTGGTAAAGCTTTAACTGGCTTGACAGTTTCTGTTTTGAAAGTGTCCTTTGCATGAAACTCTATGTGTATGTTTTGAACTTTGTAAGGGCACCACTGTTAGAGTTCTATCCTTGGCTGAGATGTTAGAGCTTGATGCATTGATGATTGTGTTTAAAGTGTAGTTTCTGTGAATTTTGAAGCTTGTGTGTCTTGCTTTGGATTGGTTGATAGAATCTGAAGGCTTCTACATGAGTTTTATTGCTGTCAACTGTTGTTGAAAAGTGTAGTATACCACTTCTGTCAGTTTCACTACTCTGAGGTTCAATGACCTCTGATTCAACTGTTTTTTTTTTTGCAAAGAGCTTTGGTTTGCTCCCAGTTTGGATTAGTAAGTTAGCTTTGCTTTTGAAGGTTTTGCTGGGGCATTGCCTATGGCAAGTTTATTCCATATTCACCATTTTGCAACTGGCCATTCACTTTTGGTTTCAATGAGTAAACTGAGTTTTTTCCTTTTGGATTTAATCATTAAGAAATGCCTTTAAAATTCGAACAGACCCTCATCTATATCTAATTACATCTGGTTTGCTCTGTGTTTTCTCAAATGCACCTCAAAAACATCTATTTGCGTGTTCATTCTAATTTGGTGATGTGTGTATTACTTTAAAACATGATTTATATCATTGTGTTCTTCATCAAATTTTAGGTATGTTAAACTTTTGTTTGGTAAATTTTGGTTTTGTTTTGAACTGGTTTGAGACCAATCCGTTTGGCCATTTGTGTTTGAGTTTTTAGGCCCAGAATTGCACGCATGGAAGCCTTATCTTTTTCTGGGGTGGCTTTGTACTTGGATGTACAGCCACCCCAGTGGTAATCAACTTGCGCGCATATCACCCTTTCACTTGCCAACCATGAGTTCGATCCTTGGGATCAACTCTTTTTGGGCATTTTATTTTCCAATTGTAATTGAATTATTTTCTTCATTTCTTCCACTTTCCTTACAGCACACGCATGGTGCTTTAGTGGCTATTTGTTGTGTTTGTAAACACAAGGGCATGGGTTCAATCCCCACCCATGCCACTTTCCTTTTTTTATACGTGTGTTTGTTATTTTATTGTCATAAAATCAATCAAACTTCATTAATTCATAACTTATTCATAGTTCATCATTTTCAACCCGTTCTTTTTGCAACTCTTTCATTGTGATGTCTAGTTGTATTAAATGGACTGTAATCTCATAGTTTCTTGTTTTTTACAATGCTTTTTGCTTGCTTGTTAGTATATTCGTTCTTAGGTCGTTACCTTACGTCTCGATTAAATTTCCCTTATGCCATGATTATTTTATCTTGTGAGATTTATTGGTATTGGATTTCTTTATGTTTGTTAACATGATTGAGATTTCATTTTCTTGTTGGTTGTTACCATGAATTATTGTTCTTTTCCTAAAATCTTGAGTTTAACTGTTGTGATCAGTCCTTGTGTATTTGATTGTCATCAATGCCTAAATGTTGTTACCTTTGATACACTTTGAATTTATAACATGATCCTTTTAAGTTGTTACTTACTTGCATAATTATTGCTTCCATCTTTGTTAAGATATATGATTATCGGTTGTAACCATTTGTATTATTTGATCCTTGCCTATTGTGATATGCATGCTTACTTGATTGTAATCTTATTCATCTTGCTTAATTGTTCATTTGCTTTGTTAAGTATTTCTTCCCTAAGTGATGGAACTTTTTAGTTCTCATCCAAGTTGCCTCTCTCTATCTCTCTCTCTCCTTCCAAAGGAAAAGTCTCTCCCTTGACCCTTGTGTCATTGGATAGTTCATTACCCTGCCTTGACTTTGTGAAGTCATCTTCAACCCTAGCTTAGTTAAGTTAGAACATATGAGCCATTAGACTTTGCATAAAGTCTAGAAAGCCTTACCTACACTAGGAGTGTTCTTCAACTAGAACCCTAGGATAGAGTTTGTAAACTCTATGTAAGAATCATAGTAATAATTACTTACTCCCCTCTTGAATGTTTTAACATAGATCTAGAGAGTTTTGCTAAACTCTATACAAGCATTGTTATGTTTGTTACCCTTTGAACCTTGATCATAATCAAGTGTTCTTCAACCCTAGTAAGGTGAACTACGATTGCTCTGATTCTATCCTAGTTAGGATACGTAGGCAGAGGACGCGACGTCTTTGCGAGCAAACTTAGAAACTATCTTTAGGTTTTAACCTGTACTTTTACCCAATCCCAACTCATAGCAAACATTTATCAAACTTATCATGCAAACAAACAAAAGGTTCATGTAGGGTACTACAGATGTTTAGGATGTGAAATACCTACCCTATGCATAAACAACCCCCGATCCCCGAATCTCTAAGCGTTGTTGTAACATCGCGCAAAAGGTTCTTTCTTTCTTTAGACCTTTCCTTTGGATAAATTAATGTTCGGTTGTAATTTAAGAATTAAAGATTCAAGTTAACTAATGGCTTGGTATCACGATTCTCACCGCAACAGGTCTTTGTGGCTAGTCAAAGTGTTGTTCCACAATTTCTCGTACTTGGATAACTTCAGATACACTCTATCCAGGTCTTGCTTCTTAGTGGTCAATACACTATGCACAACCTTCAGGTCCAATCCAAGACGTTCTCTAGAATCAGTCCACTTGGTAAAATTTGCGCCCAAGTGATTTATCAATTCTGTCTGCTTCTTGCAGGTGTATACGGCTTCGTTCTTCTCGCTTCGGAGTTGAGCGATTTCTTTTTCCAGTTCTTCGTTGGCTTTGATCAGCTCTTCATTCTTAGCATAAAGCTGATTATACTTCTGGATTTCAATCATGGTAGGCTCTGAATGGCAGTCCTGCTTGACGGGAGGAAAGGGCATCATCACCTTTTCTGCCCTGCTATGAATCCAGGCCACATAAGGAGCATAAGCCTGACTATTGCTCTTCCCCAATGAGGTCTTTCCTTTTTGGTGAACATTATTTCAGGCATGTTCAAACCTGGCCAAATCATACCCTTCCAATGTGCCAGTGAGGTACAGAGATTCCTGTACCTCTTCGTCCTTAGGAGGGCCCCTCAAGGCATACCCAAACTATCTGATAGCGATAGATGGATTGTAATTGATGTAGCCTTTCCTACCCACCAGAGGGACGTTAGGAAAGTTCCCACAGTTCTAAATGATTTCTGTCCCCAGGCGATCTATTTCAAACCAATCAATGTCTTTGGCAGACAAACTCATCAGGCGGTCAGACCACTCCTTCATCTCTGCAGTCTCTAAAAAGGAACTAGCCTTAGGTAAATGAGTGACAAACTATCTGTAAAACAGTGAACACAGCAGGACACACTCTTGCCTCTTCTATTCTCGTTCTTATAGTGCACCGAATGATACACGTCTCCGAGCAAGGTAGAGATGGGATTCCTTGAAACGAAAATACGAAGAGCGTCCACATCCACAAAATCTGGGATATTGGGGAATAACATGATACCATATATGCATAGTGCCAAAATAGCTTTGAATGCCACCCAACATTCCTTCTTGGAGAAGTGTCGGGCTTTATCAGCCAGAAAAGGTAATGGGAATCCATAAGCTCCATTTCTCCTGGTTGTTCTTCCTTTCAACTCAGAAACCTCCATATGCAAAGCTGTAGCAATACTAGCCAGATATGGCTCCTTGTCAATAGGATAAAAGGGCACCTGAGCAAGAATGGGTACTTCCAATATGGCAGAAAACTCTTCCAAAGTAGGGACCAGCACATAACTCGGAAACGTGAAGCAACGCAACTGAGGATCATAAAACTAAAGCAGAGTCTGAAGTCCATTCAATTCATACACAGATGGCTTGCACATAACACTTAGCAGCTTCCCGTAGGTTCCCCTGAAATCCTTCATCACTTCCTTACTAGCCAAATAGATCAAACCTCTCAACTTAGTAATATCTAGTGTAGGAAACTTGTAAGCCAAAGTTCTTCTCAAGTTGGGTTCCATGTCAGACAAAGAGGGAACAAGATTGCTAGAATCGAGAAGGAACTGCACACCTGCAACATAGATACATGTTAAATGTAATGCAACATGAAAATGTAAATGCAAATGCAAGATGCAGCAGGAGATCAAGAGTGTTGTGCTGTGAAGTGGCAAGTCATAATTCTGCTTCGGCAAGAATACAACACAACTCTGATAATAAGGGCCTACTGATACCAACAATACTGATTCACTGTCAAGAAAACCAGGTTGTCTGAAGGTCAAAGTTTCCTGCAATAACCCGACCCCGCTCATAGGTATGGACCTAATCACTGATAAGGGTACGACATCCTATGCGTTTCCCAGTGTCACAGACTTTCACGAAATGACGATACATTCACCATTCCTGGTTTGGAATCATCACTCCTTGAAGAGGCCTCACTTAGCTGAGTCACAAATGATTGATCCCCAGAGTTGACAACCCTTAGATCTGAAATCCTTTCAACGGCCCACTGGGCTGGAAATGGAAATCATCTCAAAGAATCTCGTCTGAGCGCAGATTTCGTGGGAACTAGTGCATGCCTAACATACAGGTTCACCACTAATCTGCTTCTAGTGCTATGTACATACTCAAGCCTGGGTCTGGCTTATCACTCATCATAGCACCCTTCCCACAACAGCACACCAACAATAATATTATACTGAAAGTAAAATGCAGGAAAGTAAATGCGATAAATAAATGCAAACCCAACAGATAAACATGAAAGCGCTAGGATTGACTCGCATAGGGGACGTTGGATCCCCAGCAGAGTCGCCAGCTGTCGCTACTTCGAAAATAAGGTGCCAGCAAAACAGAAGAGTTGCCACCTTTCGTTATTTATCCCACAGAAAGGGAAAGGAAATGATCGGAAAAACCTGACGAAAAGGTATAAGACAAGGTCATCGCAACCATGTTGGGTTCGGGAGTCGGTTACGCAAGGGGAAGGTATTAGCACCCCTCACATCCGTTGTACTCAACGGGATCCACGCTTGTTGTGTTTATCTGATGGGTTAGTTTAACTATCTACCTATCAAGGCTGGCCTGAAAAGAAAAGAAAAATGACTCGGCAAAGCGTCGCGCTTCGTGCCTACGTATTCTCGTCAGAGAATGAGAAATCAGAGTCAACGTAGTTCGGCTAACTACGGGTAACAGATGGGGGAAGGTGGCTCGCCAATACGTCAGTATTGTGCCTACATACTATCAACAGATATGAGAGATTAGAGCTTACGTAGTTCAGGATACTACAGATTACAGGGGTTCAGATTCATCTGCTTTTCCGAGTAGGGTTAACAAACAGTTCCAGCAGTTTGGTGTATGCAGCTTGCTCATCAGAGACTCGTGCGTTACCGTTTGCGGTAGAACTGAGAGTTAACGACACTCTTTTCTTCAGAAAGGTTTTCCTTGAATTAAGGGCCCACGGGGCAAAAGAGGTTTGAGATTTGTTTTCTGTCTTTTATGGAAGAAGTGTTTTTTATGAATGTCTGTAGTTTGTACATCACTAAAGACTATGACTTAGGAGCGAATGTGTCGCATATCATCCAAAGGACATATACTAAACACTCTAGATGATTGAGAGGAGACCGCTCAATTATCATTTCCCAAGTAGCTTAAGGCTCGTAACGCACTGTACCAACTTGCCTTTATTACGTTTTTTACTGTTGTTTTGGAGATGAGAAGAGAATGAACTCTACAGGGAAACTGTCAAGCCCTAATGTTATCATGCCAAGGATTCATCCTATGGTTGAGTTTGAAACGGGGAACTCCTAGACGTTATTATGCATAGGTTTCAACCTAAAGTTCTATCATCACTTCCTTATCAAAGGAAGTGAGAGTCCTAGGGGATCATGTCAATGGGATACAGAAAACAGACAAAGCATCAGCTAAACATCAGTAAAACAGATAAACAGAAAAGAAAACAGTAAAGATGCAAATGCAATGCAGCAATACAAGCAGAGGGAGACTCACTCAACCTCTTAGCACTCAAGCTAAGAAAACAGGCAGAAACAGACAAGCAAATGGAGGGTCACTTCAACCTTTATATGCAAATACATCAGTTAAAAAAAAGAAAAACAACACACAAGCAAGGGGAGGATCACCTCAACCCTTAAGGCAAACAAGCAGAGGGAGACCCACTCAACCTCTTAATGCAGTCATGCACCTACACTTAGACTATCCTAAACATGAACTACCCTAATGCAACACACCATTCAATCATGAATGAAGGGAAGGAATTATGACAAATAAGGAATTTATTCCACAAGTAATCAAACAAGGCATCTATCCTAAGGAAAGGAATTCAATGTTGGGAAGCAAGGGACAGGTCCACAGGAACTTACCACAGGCACTCAACCAACTCAAAGGGATTTGGAAAGTCTTAGAGGTTTGACTCCTTCAGGAGATGTGCAAAGTTCCCCCTACAGGAGGGACTATGCTACCCTAAGAAGGTTCCTAGGATGGTTGGGTAAGAGAAGATTAGGAGAATGAAGATGGGAAGCAGGGTAAGGTCCACAGGAACTTACCACAGGCACTCAACAAACTCCATTTCCTTAGAAAGCTTGCATAGATTCAACTCCTTTATGAAAATGCAATGAATTCCTCCACAAGAGGAAACATGCTCACAAGGAGGATCCTAGTTAAGCAAGGAAGATTTTGAGGGAAGCTAAACTTATAGAAAGAATCATCCACCTAATTTGAACTTCTAAAGATCCTTAATGATTACCTTCTAAGAATCACCTAAACTAAGGATTCAAAGGCTCTATCAAGGCCTAAACAAGGTTCTAAAGAGGTATCTACCTAAGTTCTATCCTAAAGGAGGGGATTTAAAACTTAGAATTAGTTAAAGTTCACTCTAAGGACTAATCTATGAAGTAATGCTAGTTAGGGTCACCTAAATCATAATCAACTTGTAAAATGAGAGAATAATAGAAAATCAATTCTAAAAATCTTAAGGAAAATCCTAGATGATCCTAAATGTGTTAGGGAATCATAGTACAAAAACCAGGGGCAAAACCTAATCCTAAAGGTTCTAATAAAATCTAAATTCCAAGGGTGTGCTAAAGGGGATCCATCAAGGAAAACTCCTAAAGATCTATCTCAAACTCCTACTTAGAATAATCTAAAAAATACAACAAAAATCACACAAACCTATCAATGAGTCTATAACAAGCATGCAAAATTTCAACACCAAATTCCAATCCAAGAAATAGTACTAAAATCAGCAAGTGAACTAGTCAAGTTATGCATTTTTAATCAACTATTAAAAATAGAAAAATGCCAAATTAATGGAAAATTATCCAAAAATGAAAATAAAGGCCATACAAAAATCAGGAACAGGGTAGGAATCATCCACAATTTTTCTTATATTTTTTTAATCAATAAAACTATTTTTTATGCATTTTATATGGCAAATGAAATAAAAGAAATAAAGAAAATCAATTAACTAAATTCAGAAAATAACAAAAAAACGTGGCCACTGGATCTAATGACTAGTCCACTGATCCAAGGGGGGAACGCGTGCAACGTAGCCTTCAGGCTATTTAAATGAAACGGCGCGTTTTGATGTGTACAACATGCAACACATTTGACTTGGATACACGGTAGTCCTTAATCTCAGCCTTGCAATACAAAAATAATCTCATCCAATGTTTAACATCTTGCCACATCACGAGTCAACAAGTCAACACACTTCAGATTGATTCTCATACGCTAGATCAACATACCTAGTCAATTATTTCAAACCAATCCAACGGTGGTTGTATCTTCTTCTTCGTTTGAACTGAATATTGGAGGGGGGAAATCCAGGGTGGCCGGAGAAGACTCTGGTCGTCTTCTCCGGCGGGTTCACGGTGGCTAGGTCATCAGACACCACCAAACTCCACCAAAAACTCAAGATCCACTCATTTTCTCTCAAGGAATAACATGACACTCTCCATTTTTTCAACTTCTCAAAGAATAACTCTATATGATCTTGAACAGAAAATACGCATCTTGGAAAATCATCACCAAATGCCAAACTCTCTCCATCAATCTATTCTACTCTCCTCACTGATGAAAAACATGTATCCAATTCTTGAAATCCTTCAAGATTCAACCCTAACCGAGCCTCTAAACATTTCACTCATCATCAAGAATCATCTCAAAACCTCTCCAAATCATACCTAAATCCATCTATGGTTCAAGAATTACCTAACCAGATGCAATTTCTATCTTAATTCAATCTCATCAGAGCACAATAATGAAAAGATGAAAACCTGTTTTGAGCTTTCACAGAGAATGCCACAGCCTCCAAACCTTGATCGAACTTGCTCAGAATCGTTCAATGATGCTTGCTGAAGAATCTTGGAGCTTCAATTTCCTCTACAATGGCCTCTAAGATGGAAAACGATTTTCATCTTGTAACTAACTTTTTCAAGTGCTCCTTACCTCATTCAAGCTTCTCCAATCACCAACCATGCTATGAATTCATCCAGAAACTTATATAGACTTGTTTTGGATCCTTGGCCCAATTATGGCCCAATTCAATCAATTCAATTTTCAATTTTTCTTCCAAACTCTTCCATGACAGTCGTGTATTTTGGCTCTGTTTCAGCTTCATTCTCACTCAAATGGCTTGCAGGGGAAGAAAGGTGACAAACACAATTGGGTTTAGGCGATGCTAGTAACTACTGGACTTACAAAGATTAGTACTAAACAAATCCAGGATGCCAAAGGCAATTGGGTTTTCTAACGATGCCAGTAACCACTGGAATTCAATTGGGGAGAAGTTGATAACAACCGAACTTTATACCAATAACAATTGGTTTTTAAACAAATTCTAGTAACCACCGATCTTAACTGGGAAAACTGGTAACAATCAGCTCATGGTACCAATAACAATTGGGCTTTTAAGCAATGCCAGTGTTTATTGGACTTGGAAAGAACTGGTGACAACCAAATCAAGTCATAAAAATAACCATTGGATTTAAACGGTGCTAGTGACCACTAGACTTCAGTTGGGGAGGAGTGGATAACAATCGAACTTCATATCAATAACAATTGGTTTTAAGCAATGCCAGTAACTACTGGACTTATGATGACGGATTGGTGACCACCAAATCAAAGTACCAATAACAATTATATTTTCAAGCGATACTAGTGACCACTGAACTTACTAGGGAAATTGGTAACGACCAAATCAAATACTAATAACAATTGGATTTAAACAATGCCAGTAATCGCTGGACCTTCAAAGATCGGTAACAACCAAATCAAATACCAATAACAATTGGGTTTAAGCAATGCTAGTAACAACTGGACTTACAAAGATCGGTAACAACCAAATCATGATACCAATAACAATTGGATTTAAGCAATGCCAGTAACCACTGGACTTACAAAGATCGGTAAAAATCAAATCAAGATACCAATAACAATTGGATTTTAGAAATGCCAGTAACCACTGGACTTACAAAGATCGGTAACAACCAAATTAAGATACCAATAACAATTGGATTTAAGAAATGCCATTAACCACTGGACTTGCAAAGATTGGTAACAACCAAATCAAGATACCAATAACAATTGGATTTAAGCAATGCTAGTAACCACTGGACTTGCAAAGATTGGTAACAACCAAATCAAGATACCAATAATAATTGGATTTAAGCAATGCTAGTAACCACTGGACTTGCACGGGGAATTGGTGACAACCAAATCAAAGATACCAATGAAAATTGTATTTTCAAACAATGCCAGTAACCACGGTCTTTGGAATGATTAGTGATAACCAAATCAAAGGATACCACTAATAATTGGATTTCAATG
Organism: Lathyrus sativus; assembly: GCA_963859935.3. NCBI lineage: Eukaryota > Viridiplantae > Streptophyta > Magnoliopsida > Fabales > Fabaceae > Lathyrus > Lathyrus sativus. The sequence goes on from OZ012739.1 coordinate 363,460,242, forward strand.
GTAATGCTAGTAACCACTGGACTTACTGAACAAAGCTGGGTGGCGACCTGATCTAAAATATAAGCGTTAGTAACAACTAACCATCTTGGTAATCATCAGGTAGTATCAGATATTGTTAGTCACAACTAGCCTCCCGGGATAAAACATCTATCACAAAGTTGGCAAGGTTGGGGTAACAAATGCAAAGCGAGCCCGTGGCAAACAGGATAGAGCAAGAAGATTGGTAACGACCAAAGGATCTCAAAAGCAAGAGCCAGAATAAACAGAGACCAAAGTAATGCAATCAAATGCGCATGCTAATGATATGATGCGAATGCATACGCAGACCGACCCACGAGGGAGAAGGAAGAAGCAAAGTAAGAAACACAAGGAGGAAGCCCATCACACTGAGTCCTGATGTCACTAATCCAAATGAAACTTCTTTTCGGGGGAAGAAAGAAACGATTCTCTAGAAGTAAACACTGCTCTTACAAACCTGCGAAAGAGGAATCTCGACTTAGCAGCGGGGCGACTGTCGGGCACGACCTTGGTCTGAGACGACAGCAAGCTCTTTACTATTTCTGAGAGTAGTGTAATACTGTCATGTCACCTTTAAGAGTTTTGACGTGCTTTGTTAAATTACTTTTCTTAAACCAAAATTTTTAAATTTTCAAAACACTTCGCTTTTCAAAAAATCATTATTAACGAATAAGTGAAATTTGCATAAGAAAACATATATCATAACAATGATTGGTCTGAAATTTGATTTCATTAATAGACGAGAACTTTTACAAATGGTAAAGCCTCGGGAACAAATACAATTTTTTTTAAATGACAAATAGAAAGGGATTACAAAATCCACCAATGATCCGACCCTACTAACTAGTAGTCCATATGTTTCGCTGCTTCTGACGAGAATGGCGTACGAAGATCTTTTTCAACATCCTTTTGACGGTGCTTTGCCCCTGCATCTGCCAGTACTGTTCTTTCAGACTCCCAACTGGCCGAGGCACTTTTTGGCTTGAGTCGCCTTTCTAGGTTTTCCATTCAGGCGTAGTACTTTCTCACTGTGTCCGAAATGATGGGGTACTTGAGTTGCTCACCATCCATCGTTTCAAGAATCAAAGACCCTCTAGAGAAGACGGTTTTCACGATGAAAGGGCCATCATAGTTGGGCATCCATTTTCCACGCATATCCTTCTGTGTTAGTAGGATTTTTCTGAGCACAAGCTCTCCTTCCTTATATTCCTTAAGGTGGACCTTCTTGTCAAAAGCTCTTTTCATCCTTTGTTGATAAATCTAGCTATGACACATGGCAGTCATCCTTTTTTCGTCGATGAAATTCAATGAATCAAATCTCTCTTTTATCCACTCAGCTTCCTCGAGCTCGCCTTTCATTAAGATCCTTAACGAAGGTATCTTGACCTCGACGGGTAGTATGACGTCCATTCCGTAAACCAAGGGAAAGGGGGTTGCCCTTGTCAAAGTGCGTACATACGTTATGTACCCATGTCAAGTGAATGGTAGCATTTTGTGCCAATCCTTGTAGGTTACAACCATCTTCTGTACTATTTTCTTGATGTTCTTATTTGCGGCTTCGACAATGCCATTCATTTTTGGTCTGTACAGAGAAGAATTTTGATGTTTGATTTTGAAGTGATCACAAAGTTCTTTCATCGTCTTATTATTCAGGTTTAATCCATTGTCGGTGATGATTTGGTCAGGGATGCCGTATCAATAGATAATCTCTTTCTTGATGAAGCGGGCGACTACTTGCTTGGTTACGTTCACATACGATGCTGCTTCTACCCACTTGGTGAAGTAATCAATTGCGACGAGGATGAATCGATGGCCGTTGGAAGCTTTTGGCTCTATTTCCCCAATCATGTCTATACCCCACATCACGAATGGCCATGGTGATGTTATTACGTTGAGAGGATGTGGAGGAACATGCACTTTGTCAGAATAGACTTGACATTTGTGGCATTTTCGAGCAAAGAGGATACAATCTGTCTCTAAGGTTAACCAAAAATATCCGGCCCTCAAAATCGTTTTCGCCATGGCGTGGCCACCGACATGAGTGTCGAACGTCCCTTCATGCACTTCAGTCATTAGTAGATCTGCTTCTTTCCCGTCAACACATCTAAGTAGAACCATATCGTGGTTTCTCTTGTACAGGATGCCATTGCTGATGAAAAATTTGGATGATAATCTCCGTATAGCTCTTTTGTCGATTCTGGATGCGTCAGGCGGATATTCTTGATTTTGAAGAAAATTCTTAATGTCGTGAAACCAAGGCTTCTTATCAGACTCTTCTTCTACCATCATGACATATACTGGCACAGTCCTCCTTTCGATGCAAATCAGAGGCGCCTCGTTAACAAACTGGACCTTCCACATTGATGCTAGCATGGCTAAAGCATCTGCAATGTGATTCTCTGCTCTCGGCATGTGCTTGAAAGTAATTTCATCAAAGTATTAAATCATCTCCATAATATGATCTTTGTAGGGGATCAATTTTTCATCTTGAGTCTCTCACTCTTCTCTGAGTTGGTAGATCACTAAAGTAGAGTCGCTGATCACTTCCAAGACTTTGACACGGAGGTCAATAGAAGTCTCTAGTCCCAGGATGCAAGCTTCATACTCGGCTTTATTATTGTTACAGGAGAAACAAAGTCGGGCGGTGACGGCAGCATACCCTCCGGTTGGATTTTTTAAGATAGCTCCAATACCATGTCCATTCTTGTTAGAAGCTCCATCAAACATCATTTCCCAACGGGATCCAGGTTCGGGACCTTCTTCAGGACCGGGTTCTGGCTTCTGACATTGAATGTACATTACATCTTCATTGGGAAACTCAAACTTTAGCGGTTGATAATCATTCACAGGATGCTCAGGAAGGTGTTCTAACAAGACACTGCCTTTGACAGATTTTTGAGCGACGTATTGAATATCATACTCTGACAAGAGCATGTGCCACCTGGCCAACCTTCCAGTTTAAGTTGGCTTTTCGAAGATGTACTTTATTGGGTCCATCTTGGAGATCAGCAGCGTAGTGTGGCAAGTAATATATTGTCTCAGACGCTTGGCTTCCCAGGCTAGGGCGCAACAGGCTTTCTCTAGAGGTGAGTAACAACTCTCACAATCTATGAACTTCTTGCTCAGATAGTAGATTGCATGCTCTTTCTTTCCGGACTCTTCAGTTTGACCTAGGACACAACCCATTGAATCTTCTAATACCGTCATGTACATGAACAACGGCTTTCCTGGAATCGGAGGAATCAATACTGGAGGCTCTTGCAGATACTTCTTGATCTTATCAAATGCTGACTGGAAGTTTTCATTCCATACCACCGTTTGATCTTTTCATAACAACTTAAAGACTGGTGTGCAGGTAGGCGTCAGATTAGAAATGAACCTAGAGATGTAGTTTTGCCGTCTAAGGAAGCCTGTGACCTGTTTTTCTGTTTGAGGAGCGGGAATTTCTTGAATTGCTCTGACTTTGTCATGATCTAATTCAATTCCTCGTTGACTAACGATGAATCTGAGTAGTTTACCATAATGAACCCCAAATGTGCACTTAGCCGGATTTAGCCTCAACTGATACTTTCGGAGTCTCTCAAATAACTTAAGTAGATGATCCATGTGTTCTTCTTCATTTCGAGACTTGGTAATCATATCGTCTACATACACTCCAATATCCTGATGCATCATATCATGGAAGAGTGCGACCATAGATCATTGATATGTTGCTCCCGCGTTCTTCAAACCGAAAGACATGACCTTATAATAATAGGTGACCCAGGGTGTAATAAAGGTTTTATTTTCCATGTCGGCTGGATGCATCTTTATTTGATTGTAGCCGGAGAATCCATCCCTGAAAGAAAATACTGCAAAACTGGTCGTGTTATCCACCAAGGTATCAATATGTGGGAGAGGGAAATCGTCCTTCAGACTAGCTTTGTTTAGATCCATGTAGTCTACACGCATTCTGACTTTTCCATCCTTCTTTGGAACAGGTACAATGTTGGCCACCCATTCTGGGTATTTCAATACTGCTAAAAAGCCTGCACCAATTTGCTTCTTGACTTCGTCTCTGATTTTGAGAGCCATGTCGGGTCTGGATCTTCGAAGCTTCTGCTTGAATGGAGGACAATCTGGCTTTAAAGGGAGCTTGTGAATAACAATGTCGGTGTCCAACCCTGACATGTCTTGATAAGACCAAGCGAATACATCGACATAATCTTTGAGGAATGCTATCAGTATTCTCCTGATTTCTGACCCTAACGATGCTCCAATCTTGACTTCTCTCTTTTCTTCTTTAGAGCTCAAGTTGACGATGTCGATCTGTTCTTTGTATGGCTGAAGATAGGCATCTTCGCATTTAATCATCCTCCTCAATTCTTCAGGGACCTCTGAATCTTCATCACTCTCTTCTTCGGCTTGAAAGACAAATGGACCACTACCAGAAAGAACCGAATGACCAATGGATTTTGTGGGTGATGGAGGTGTTTTGCATGGTTTTACAAGTTTGAGAATGATCATACACATACACAGAGACATGCAGATGATGGGTTGTTTTTATGTTTTCAAAAAGAGTTGCCATTTTTCCTTTTAACAAAAAGTGAAAATGATAAAAAGAAAATAAAACAAGAGTTTTAACAAAAACACTTTTTCATTCATAGATCTTTTCAAATTTCAAAGTGGCCCATACAAAATGATTCACTGCTCTTGGGCAAGACCAAGAATTTTAAAGAAAACAAAGCTAACAAGCAAATGAATTACTCTAAAGGTAAAAAGATAGGGATTTCCACAGTTTCCCAGTTGCGCAAAGCTGCTCCGCCTCGGATCACCAGGTTGTCAAGGTTGCTTTCTTCGTCTTCAGCTAAGATGACATTCACTTGCATTCTGTCGCTTGTAAATATTTCATTCAAGGACTTCTTCTTCATGACACTTTCTTCAGGTGCGTCTTCTAGAGTTTGTTTGTAACCTAACCCTTGTCTGTCATTTATTGCACGAACATTGACTTCTATGACTTTCCCCCATCCCAATGGGAGTCCTGTCTTCATTGCAGCCCTGATGCTCTAAACGGAAGCAAAAGATGGACCCCGGGTTATTGCTGACTCGTCAACCAACACATCATGGGCAATTTCCAGGGCTTGGAAATCGGTTTCAAGTGCGTCTTCATCAGCTTTTATTATCTGAAGGAGGACAAGTTACTCACCATCAGATCCTCTTCTCCATGAATTATGACCAACTGGTCATTAACGACGAACTTCATTTTTGGTGTAGAGTGGATGTGGCAGCGCCTGCTGTGTGTATCCATGGTCTTCCTAGTAGACAACTGTAAGCCGAATTGATATCCATCACTTGAAAAGTAATTTCGAAGATCTGAGGGCCTACCATGATTGGCAAGTTGACTTCTCCTATCACAGTTCTTCTTGACCCATCAAAAGCTTTTACGACTAGGGAGGTAAGCCTCATTTTAGCTCCTTGGTAGGCCAATTTGGCTAAATTCCTCTTAGGCGTCACGTTGAGTGCAAATCCTGTATCAATAAGCACTCTGGCTAGTGTGTCCTCTTCACATTTGTTGGATACATGCAAGGCACAGTTGTGCTTGCATTTTTCAGCTGTCAGATCACTATCGTCAAAGCTCAATGTGTTGAATGTTGTGATGTTCGCAACGAATGAGTCAAATTGTCCCACTGTGATATGCTTTGTCACATGAGCTTGCGTCAATATCTTCATCAAGGCTTGACAATGTGCAGGGGAGCTCCTCAACAGTGACATGATGGAAATTTTAGATGGCGTTTGGTTAAGTTTATCCACCACTCGGTAGTCACTTCGGCGAATGATTCTCAAGAATTCTTCCGCGTCGTCTTTGAGGATCTCTTTCCCTTTGCTGGAGGGTTCCTTAGAAATTATTTCTTTCGGAACGGCTTCCTTAGGTACAGCAGTAGCAGCTTTAGGAATGGCGGCAGTTGATCGAGGAACTATAGGACTTGCTCGAGGCTGATATACTCGACCACTTCGGGTCATTCTGCTTGCCCTAACAATGTTGGTGATGTTTTCCTGCTTCTTTCCCATAATTTCATTACACCATGAAGAATCATATTTAGGCATTATAGCTCTTGGGTGAGGACCAGGTCCTCTTCTTGGATCGAACCTGGGTTGGTCCTTTCCAAACTTTGGTGCAGGATCATCGTGGAACACCGATCGGACAACTTTGTGCCTGGTTGCATGGTTGTTGTTATTTCTGAAGACTGTTTTTTTGTTCGATCCTTCAGGCATATTGAATACTGGCTCAATTACTGCCACCTCTTCTTTCTTCTTTCTGCTACTGACCTGCAACATTCCTTGATCGATTAATGATCGAATATCCTTTTGCACAAGGTCACAACCATGTGGATTCAGTCTGCATTCCTCACAGTCTTCATGAGAACCTTTGAGCACCCATGCTCGAGCAAGCCTTTTATGCAATTCTACCCATGATATCTTTCCTTCAGAGGCCGTTGTGACGGTCTTCATTTCAGACTCTTCCCCTTCTTCGGTTATGGCATTTACCCCACCATGACTAGGTAGAGGATTCTCCTTTATGTTTGGGTGATTGTCCTCGAATGTCAATATCTTCTTCTCTATTAATTCTCGGACAATATGCTAAAGTGTGAAGCAACCTTCCAGATCATGTCCCGCAGTGTTTTCATGAAAAGAATAATGTGTGTTTGGATTGTAGTAGTGGGGTAGAGGATTAGGCAGAACACCTAATTTCCTTATCTCGACGAGCCCTCTTTCTACCAGCATAGGGAACAATTCTGTATAACTCATGGGTATGGGTTGTATCCTTGGCTTCCCACTTCGATAGTTTGATCTAGAAGCCCGAGCTTGAGGTGGCTGTGTTTGTTGATTGTTGTATGATTGCCGATTGTATTGCTGATACTGATTTGGTGCCCATTGCTGAGGACCTTGCTGAACTTGTTTTTGTTGGAAGACTGGTGTCACCTCTGCTACGTACGGTGGTTGTTGATACTGTTGTTGCTGATTCCTTTGATTTTGTGCTCTTTTTTCATGTGTCACGATGCTCACTTCACCTTCTTTCTTTTTATGAAAGTTGTTGGTTGTCTTTTTGGTAGCACCGGTGTTGGAGCTAGCAGTTGAATTTGATACTTGCCACTTTTCAGCCATGCCTCGACCTTTACTCCCATGGCCATAATGTCAGAGAAGTCTGTTGTGACACTGCTGATTAGTCTCTCATAGAATTCAGGTCTGACTGTATCTACAAACCAGTCGGCTAACTCTTTTTCAGTAAGGGGTGGCTCAACTTGAGCAGTTGTCCCACGCCATCTTTGCGCATATTCCTTAAAGGATTCAGTACTCTTTTGCGTCATGCTAAGGAGCTGACGACGATCTGGGGCCAGATCCATGTTATACTTATACTGCTGGATAAATGCATCAGACAAATCCTGAAAGCAATGTATCTTTGCTTGGTCTAAACTTAGATACCACTTAGCAGATGCCCCCTTGAGGCTATCCTGAAAGCAGTGTATCAGTAGCTTATCATTTTCGATGTGCGGAGCCATCCGTCTGCAATACATAATTAAATGAACTTTCGGACAAGTGGATCCCTCGTACTTGTCGAACATTGGCATCTTAAACTTCGGTAGAAACACTAAACCTGACACTAGACACATGTCTTTGGCGTCTGATCCAAAGACATTGCTTCCTTCAATAGCTCTCATCCTCTTAGCCATGATGTCCATCTCTACCCTCAACTTCTCGTGTTTTTCATCTTCGATTTCGGAGCTATCGGGTACATCAAAGACTGGTTGATGTTTGTTGAAGATAGGTCGAGCATGTGTCGGACCTTCCGCCTGGGTGAAAAGAGGATTTGTCGTTATCAGAATAACTTGTGGTTGAAAATTGAATGGTTGAGGATTGTTGAGCGGAGGCAGAAAATCCCTGGATATGCCGAACGAAAACTCAGTTGTTGAAGCTGGAACTGTTGAAGGATTTACCTCTAATTTAGTGATTTCAGATATCACAATAGCCTGTGAATCCATCTTTGCTTTTATCCCGTTGAGAACTTCCATAATTTGGCTGACGTTGTCTTTGATTCCTTCAATATCATTGTTGATCTGGTCGATTCTCTGATCGTGATCAGCCATCTTCCTTTGAGCTCTGGCTCGAATTTTGTATTTATAGAAACTCAGCGTGGCTTCTTTCCTCCTATGTCTCTCTCTGGCAGAAAAGAACAACAGATGAGTTACGTAACCCATGCAAGAGTATGCATAATGATATGCAAATGCAAATGCAAAACTAACCATTGGAGGAAAAACAGCAATCTTGTTTACAAACAAAATCAGGAACACACGTAACGACGTGCTTTAAAAGAATATTTTCATTGATAAGTTGAGATCCATTAAAACAGATGGCTCCTGCTAACAAGCAAGACCTTTCTTACAACAAAAGCAAATACAATAAAAGATTACTATCTTTGAAGAAAAAGCAGGAAATGGCGAAGTTTTGATCGTTTTAACTAAATGATCCTTCTCCTTCTTGAGACTTGAGCTGGAGTTGATTCTGACAAATTATCTCCCGCAGTTCAGTATTTTCACGTTCTGCTTTGACCAAAGCATACTTCAATTCCTCCCTAGATATAAGAATCTCGGGCTCCATGGTGATCTCATAGGTACGAGTATAAAACATCCTCAAATCTATCCTTTAACCAAAGTAGATAGGCTCTGGTGGTCAAACATCTCACATTTTCCTTTAGGGTCATTCCTTATAGATGACCATGACGCCAAGCAAAACTAGCTTGAGTTTCAAGTTCTTCATTGTGGCCTTTTTCACAAAAACAGGCTCTTAGCATTTCTGGCTCTGGCCCTGTTGAATATCCATGCTGACGGCGAGCAAGGATTGCATTGTAGCTGATAACTTCTTTAGTACCAATGAGGGGTATATTCGAGAAGTCTCCACAGCTCGGGATCATAGCAACACCGCTGATCTTGGTATCATACCAGTTGATATCATAGTGTCTGAGGGTTATTAATTTTTCAACCCATGCCTCTTTGTTGGGGAGGTTCCAAAGGACTTGAGTTCTAGGCAAGTGAGAAATAAACCACTTGCTAAGCAAAGTTGTACAACATGAGAACTGCCCAAGGTCGTATGTCTTTCGATGATGGATGGTGACATATGTATCTGCCAATAGAGTGTTCACAGGATTCTTGATGATGAAGAGCCGAATGGCCTCTTCACTGATGAATTTGTCACAACATGGAAAAAGGTACAAACCATAGATTAAGAATGCTAGGACTGCCTCAAAGATTCCCAGATTCCTGTTATCGTAATAAAATCCAGCCATCTCCATTAATGGTCTTGCTTCCATTCCAAAGAAACCACTCCTAGTTACCAATTCAGCAGGCAGCTCTATTGGCCTGACGTGCAGTGCCTTGGCAAGGTCTCTTCTTCTTGGTTTCCCATAAGAAGCTTTGAAGGTAAAAGGAATCCTCAAATAAGTAGAGTACTCTTCTATTGTTCGGAGCAACTGGAAGTCTGGGAAGATAAAACAATGATATACCGGGTCATAGAACTCGACGAGTGCTTGCAGCATGTCCTCATTGACTCGAATGTTGAGTAGCGGAAGAAGATCCCCATACTTTGTGATGAAAGCAGCGGGGTTCCTGACAAGGCCTGCTAAGATCCTGAGGTTACCCAGTCTTAGGTTTGGGAACGGAAACCTGCTCCGTCGTTCCATATCAATGTCTGCAAAAGAAATTTTTTGAATTTCCTTGAATGGTTAGTAAAATGAAAAGATGCAAATGCAAATACAAATGCAACTGGTTTTACAAAACTCAGAAGATCAATTGTGTCAAACCCTCATTTCTTTCATTACTAGAAAAATTTATGACTTTTGAGACACAATACAAGAAGCCTAAGTTACATCAAGACACTAGGTTCCACAGTCTAAACTAAGTACTTCAGACGCGAGGCTTCTTCAACTTCTTCAGAATTGCATTCTCCATCACCAATTTATCCACTATTCCTTTCCAGGCTCCAGAGGTTGGAGGGATATTCGAGTATTCATGAATGCTTTGAGTGGGCTTGATACTAGAGAAAAATAAATTATCCTTTGTTTCTTCCCCATCGATCACTCGTTGTTCGAGCCAATATATCAATTCATCTTTTTCTTGTACTTTTATGATGAGCCTTATTGTCTCGGAGGAAAGCACATGATACTTTCCTTCCCAAGTGTCCCTCTCAAGTTGAGCTCGTGCTAGCAACTCTTGGTATTCTTCCATCTTCTCAATAGGAATGGTAGAGGATGACGACGTGATGACAATCTGCGTGTTCTTTTCTGGTAGGTATGGTATTTTCAAATCCCTTGCTCTAGACTGGACCCATTGAGTGAATGGTTCAAAAGCTACACAGTTTCTTTTCCCTAAGTCATCTTTTGTCTTTTTCTGGATGTCCTCCTAAGCATCAATTGTGTTGTTTATCATATTTTCTGCTACTTCAGTGCTGAGATAAAAGAAACCTGATAAGAGCACATTGGTGGGTTTATCCTTCATCGGAAAACCAAATTGACGTCTAGCCAAGGTTGGGTTGTAGCTAATCCCTCCTCTTACTCCTTTGAGTGGTATGTTTGGGAAGCTTCCGCACCGATCAAAATAAACTCCTCGGTCATAGGCAGGATTGTACCAATGAATATAAGCTTGTGTTAAGGATATTATCCTTTGAGACCATCTCCATCCATTGGGATTCTCTTTGAAAGTGTCGGTTTTCGGCAAATGATTGAAAAACCATTTGTACAATAGAGGTGCACAACAAATAATAGTTCATTTTCCTTGAAGCGTCTGATGATGAATTGAGTGATAAGTATCTCCTAACAAGGTAGGCACAGGGTTGCCACTTTAAAATATGGTAATAGAAGAGAAATTGACAAATTCCTCAACTTTGGGAAACAATACTAATCCATAGATCAACAGAGCTAATATTGCTTTATATGTATCCATGCTTCCTTCTTTGGCAAGGTAGGCAGCTTTCTTGACTAAGAAATTTGAATGGAAACCTTCAACTCCTCCTTTGATGGCACAGTTAGCTTTAATTTCAGATACTTCAAGGTGAAGAGCATCTTCTATTTCTTTTGGTGAAGGTAAGCTTTTCAATCCACTGTATGGTTTTTGATCCTTCATAGGGACTCCCACATAATAGGCATACTCTTCCAAGGTCGGCATCAATTGATAGTCGGGAAAAGTAAAGCAATGATACAATGGATCATATAACTGAACCAAAGTGTTGAGGATCCTTTCTTCCATCCCTGTCCTGACTAGGCTCAAAATCTTTCCATATCTCTTTCCAAACTCTTCAGACACCATGGTCCCTAGTTTTCTCAACTCGGATGTATCAGGCTTCTTGGAATTGTATCTCTTGGTGTTCTTTGTTCCAATATCCATGATATAGCTCAAGTTTTACACAAAGAGATCAACTGAGTTTTACAAAACCAGTTGCAACATGAAATGCCATGATAGGATGATGAGATGATACACACACAAAACAAAGGAAAATATTCACAAATAATGCACATGTACACACAAGGCTTTCCTAAGCTCAAGGTCAAAGCATGGAGTCAAAAGGTCTACCCATCCCCCAGGATTTGTACTATGAGTTAATTGTACCTGTCAAACGGGTTCTATCAAAGTTTCCAGAGTCATAGTAAATCCTTCGGATATTTTCAACCAACAAAACTACTTATGTGAGTCGACAATATTCTCAAGATAAACTCGTCTGAGTGTAGTATCACGTGACAACTGTTGAGGGAATACTCCCTAACAGTTTCCGCATTACGCCCTAAAAAGGCCAAGTGGGGTAAAAGTGTTACTAAAGGTCCCCAGCTTCACAGACTCTCAGGTTGAAACAACTAACGAATACACGACTACTCATGCATCACTAATTATCTCAAGGAGGTCTCCACTGAGCGTGATTACATCATATGTCAGACTTGTTAGAACTACTCCCAACATCCAACTATTGATCCTATCACAATCCTATCTCATGTGTCACTCAAATCTGGGTTAAGATTTATCTCACCACTCAAAGCACCCAATGTCCATAACATACAAACAGATATATTGACAAATATACATGTAACCAAATATTCACAAATATAGCATGTAATTACACAAAATAGGCTAAACTCTCAAGTTTAAGTACTCCTCCCCAGTGAAGTCGCCATTTCTATTACGGTGAGAATCGTGATACCAAGCTATTGATTAACTTGATATCTTAATTCGTTAAATTCATAACCGGACTTTGATTTATCCAAAGGAAAGGTTAAAGAAATAAAGACCTTTTGCACAATGTAACAACAACGCTAAGAGATCGGGGATCGGGGGTTAGTTATGTCTAGGGTAGGTATTTCACATCCTAAACATCTGTAGTACTCTACAAGAACCTTTTGTATGTTTGTATGCAATACTTGCTAAATGTTTGCTATGTGTCATACCCTAAATTTGTCCTACCCCTTTCAAAAATTTTTTTTTCACTTTTTGTTTCGTACCATTCAGACACATGTCCGCTTGCAATTGGTCGATTTTTTGTAGAAATTTTCTTTCTGACCAACTAAGACGTGACACGTGGCTTAATGACTTTTCTTTGTAAATATTATTTTCTTAAAGTTTTTATTTTAAGATATTATTAATGTCTTTAGTATTTATTTCCTCAATTCTTTATATATATATATATATATATATATTTCTCTTTTATTATTATTTATTCATTTGTTTTTGTTTATTTATTTATTTAGTAAAGTTGATAGTTTTTATTCTTAGTCTCAATGCTGATATATTAAAAAGATAATAAAAAGGAAATTAATTAAGAAAAGAGAAAGAAATGGATTTTCGAAGGCCTGTGTTTCGGCCCAATTCATTGGCAGTCCCTTGGAGAGGCTAAGGGAGAGTCTGCGTTATAAAAAGAGGAGGGGAATCTGATTGAAGAAAACCCTAAATCACGGTTCACCATCCCCTCTAGTGATCTAAATCGGCGCATCCCTGATCCCAAAAGGTGAAACCCTAAGGCTTCGGCTCCCACAAAACCAAATCGGCGCCGCCGCCACCCTTCTTCTTTCCCAAACCCGGCCGCTCCAACTTCTCTTTCACTATTATTCTCGCCATCGACACCATTACCAACCGCTTTCAAGTTTCGCAGAAGAAAAAAACTTTTGTCTCGGCCGCTTTCTCGCATCAAGTTCCGCAAAGTCGATTCCGTTGTGAAACATTCAAATTCAATGGCCTCCGTGAGAAAAATTTGGTCCTCTTCCATGATTCAGAGTTCGAAACGTTTGTTGGATAAAAAGATAGTTTCTGTGTAGATTGCGACCACCGAGCGAGGATTGGAGCCACATCTTAGCCATAACGACATCACCTCTGAAGTATTTCGCACAAAAGTTATGTTGAAGCAGCTTTTGAGATTGCTTCTGCGACAACCTTCACACCAGTCAAAGCACAACGCACAGCGTAGCCGACAATGAAGCATCCACGAGGTTCTTGACAAATACGCGACGGCAAGTTCCAGATCGCAGTTTCGGTTGGTCTTTTGTTTTATCTTTTGATTATACCTCTGTTCTTATGACTTGCTGCATATTTAATAGATGGATTAATCTTTATTAATGTACTGGTTGGTTGTGAAGAATTGTGGTTCATCCGAATCATGTTTATTTTATTTTAGTGTCTGGAAATGTTGGATATTGTAAATGTTTTTTTCTCTCGATTAAGTTTCGATATTGTGATGGCAATGTTTTGTGTAGCAGCTTCCATTATCTAACAGACACCAACTCAATTTAGTAATGATTGTGACCACCACTTCGGCCGGTAACGATATCCAGTTATTTGAGTAACCTTATTTTATTGTGATGAGTTTGAAGTTGTGATTGATTGTGAATTATTGCTGCGCCCTTTTGAGACTTCTCCCCTGGATTTGTTTAAGGCATGTATAAAGTATTATTTGTTCTTGCTGTTGGTTCTATTTTCTATCGTGTTTCCGTGTCCGTTTTAACTCTGCGACAATGTTTGTTTATGGTTGTTTATGGTTGGCCTTCATTTTTGTGTGTTTTCTCTCTCGGAGAATGACAATTCGTAGCATATATTATGTGTTCGTGTGGTGAGGACTGGTTTCGACTAGGGCTTCTTTTCTAAACCATTTGCTGCCATTGTAAGTATTGTTAGACCTCACGCATAGTTGTTGATGTTCTGCTGTTGTTTTTTGTCTCCCCATGTGTGTGTTTTCTCGTTTATAACTCTAAAATCATTTCAAATAATACAGGACGGTAGGACTATTGTGTTTTCTTGTTGCGATTAGGTTCTGTCATCAACATTTTATTGTAAATAGCATTATTAATATTGTTTTTTTTTATTTTTAGCAAGGTATCATAGAACTTGCTGCAAGTTAGATCTGTTTTTTTTCATCCTGGTTTTAGGAGTTTGTGATGCTAGCAGTGTCCGTGTCATCGCGTATCGACCTTAATGTTTCATTTGAGTCATAGGGATGGTTGCTATCAAGTTTGTTTGTTTTTTATATATGCCGTTGTTGTTGTTAGTTGGGTATAACTGATCTTTTGATGGATTTATGGTGTGACTAATTCATACTGATATTTAAACTTGTATATAGATATGAGTGATTTTTTTTCTTGTGATTGAAGGTGATAACAGCCTATAGCAGCAGTTAGTTTATATCAGTTGGGTTTTGTCTTCATTAATTTGATGGTGTTCATGATTCTAATCTTATTATATGCTCTTATGGAGTCTTTTGTTTCACGGTGCAGCTTAATGTTCTTTGCCGTTGGTTGTATGATGGTGTATCGACTTGCTATTTCATGGTTGTTTTTTGTTTATTGAATTTTATTACGTAGTTTGTGCCTCTCTCGTTTCAATTACGGATAGGGTTGCGTTTTGAGTTTTCAAACCAATTCTGTTATAGGATGTAAATAAGCTGTAAATAATAGTGTTAAAAGCAACTGCCATGTTATCCGTTCTTTTTTGTGCAGATATGTATTTAGAATTTTTGGATTGAAACAAATTGATTCTCATGGATGGACATCCTGATTAATATTGGTAACACTAGTAGGATTTCTCTAAATTAATGGTGGTACAATGTCATGTTTAGTTTGTTATTGTTTCATAATAAATAGCTGGTGTTAACTTAGAGTTTATTTGTAATATAGTTATGAGAGATGCCACCTTTTTTATAATTTATAGTAAAATACTGTTAAATTTTTCAGCAATTGTGACATATTCAAACTTATCATGGCAATGATTTTCCTGGACATTATCAAAACAAATGCTTATCTATTATTTGTTATCTTACAGTAGGGTAAAAAAAAAAGTAGTAGCCTTCAATGGATATTGAATTTAATTTATAATTACGCTATTATGCTTTGAATGAAGGTTGAATACAATTTGTTCATACGGTGAGTGAATATAAATATACAATGATTCTCCCTTTGCAAAAATAGATTTTTTTTATGGTAGATGGTATTATGTCAACGCCAATTCTCTGGTGCATCAAAATATTTTTCTAAGTAAATTATGAAAATTAAATCTTGGAGGTCTAGCACCTCTTGGGTTTTTTGAGTAATCATTATCGGGGCGTACGCCTTGGATAATATTGTTTTTTTATCATTTTAAAATATGCTTTTAATTATTCGAGCAAAAATATATTATAGGAGTCTAGCACTCTGTGTAATATATTCATTGTTTATTCAAACAATATTTCTTAAATTAAATCAAAACCATCCTCAAAAAATAATTTTCCTAATTTTCATTCAAATTATTTTCTAATCAAATCGTGAGAAACTAAGTTCTTGAAGTCTAGCACTTCTTGAATTTTTGGATAGTCATTACTAAGGTGTACACCTTAAGTAGTGTATTATTCGACCTCTCATTTTCAAAAATTATTTTTTTTCTAACAAAGAAATGTCATAAGAATTTAGCATTCTTTGTGATATTTCTTTTGTTCATCCAAGCATTTTTCCAAATGAAAAAGGTGTCGTCGAGATCTAGCATTTCGATAATACCCCAATTAATTGGTTGTGAGGCCCGCGTCTCATTTACCAAATAATTGTCATTTCTCTCATTCTCAAATCCAATCTCACATCTCGTACCTTAAACTATTTTCTACCTCATTTCACTTCAAATCTTTTTCAAACATTTTTTTCTCGATCAAACTTCGAAAGAAGGAGGTTCTTGGAGTCTAGCATTCCTTGAATTTTCGAGTGAATAGCTCTCGAAGCACGCCCTTTGGGTTGTTATTCACTCAACCTTTCGACTTTTTCAAACTCAATCATTCCCAACGTTCTCCTAAGTCGAGTGCTCGTCCGCATTCGCAACCCATTTCTTTCACAATTCCTCGTGGTCTCGATATTAGGAGCACCCTCAGGGACTAATATCGTTTCTCACAACCTTAACCCTTGACACGTCGTCAAGCCGGTTCCATCTTTAATCAAATCTTTGACACGTCGTCGAACCAGTTCAAAACAATTCCCTTTTGGCCTCGCATGCCATTCTTCGATTCGATCCTTTCGCAAACACATTTTTTTAAAAACTTACGAAAGAGGGATATTCTTAGAATCTAGCATTCTTTGAATATTCGAACGAGTAACTCTTGGGCGCGCCCCAGAGTTGTTATTAGTTCATTCTTTCGTTTTCAAAATATCCAACTCTTATTTTTAACTCATTCAACTCAATTTCCGAAAGAACTGAGTTCTTGGGATCTCGCATTCCTTGAATTCTTGAATGACAAGCTCTTGAGGCACGCCCTTAGGTTGTTTGTCAGTCACTCTTTCGTCTTTTTTCTCAAACTTCCAACCCATTCGACCTCATATTTTCGTGGTTGTTACCACGAACTACGGACGCTCTGATTCTTTATTCATTCTTGAATATAAGATACGTAGGCACAAGATTGCGATGATCTTGGCGAGCACACTTCTATCCATCTTCCGTTTTCCCCCATCCTTTCCCGTAGTCGAACTACGACGCTCTGATTTCTCATTCTCGTCCGAATGAGCATACGTAGGCACAAGGGCCCCAATCCTTGGCGAGCACCCTATCTTCTAACCACCCATCTCTCCTTAGCGTCTGTAACCTTTTACCCTACCAATTCTACTTTATCAACGAGAAAACAAGTAAACCTAAACAACACTCCCCACATTACCTTAAGAGGTTCCCGTCGAGTACGACGGACGTGAGGGGTGCTAATACCTTCCCCTCACGTAACCGACTCCCGAACCCGGAACATGGTTGCGACAGCCCTGTTCCTATCCCTTTCGTTTTTAAGAGGTTTTCTCGATATTTTCCTCTCCCGTTTATTCGGGAAAAATAAAGTTCGGTGGCGACTCTGTCAAACCGCATTTTCCGCGCCTTTCGCGCGAGGGTCGTATTTCCGAAATATCTCCGTGATTTTTCGAGGTGCGACAGGTGGCGACTCTGCTGGGGACTCATTGCTCCATGCAAAGAGAGAGTCGAGCCTATCTTTTGGTTTGTGAGGAGTGTTTGTTTTTATTTGTTGTCTTTTTGTATTTGTTCTCTTATAGATCTTATTTGCGCTTGTTATCTTGGTGGCTTGTTGGTTACTGGGATGACATCATGAGTAAAGCTCTACACCCGAGCTTTGGTAAAAGCAGAGAGAACACATAGTTTAGAATTGGTAGTCGAGTAGTGTTAGTCTCCAAGGACTCGCTCCTTATGGGCCTAGCATGAAAGCTCCTCCAGAGGAGACCTATTCGTAGATCTCGTTGTAACACAGCTAGCCTGTCGCACGACTTGATTAATGAAGGGTCCGCGATTCTGGGAACCTTTTGTTAGCACCAGTTCCGATATTGGTGGTCGTGTAGTGTTAGTCTCCAAGGACTCGCTCCTTGTGCGCCTAGCATGAGGACCCCGCTCAGGAGAGACCTTATCGTCATTATCGTCGTAATGCAGCCAGCCTGTTGCGTGACGCTAATACGACTAGTGTCCGTGATCCTGGGAACCAAACATAGAAACCATCCCGTGAGAGGGTTTATGGGTAGAATGTTTAGACCTTCCCATATAGGTTGTACCTGTCACTTTTCTTTGAGCAGGAACTATGGTTACTTACCTATTACGATTACCAGCTTCAGGAGTCGTTGGAGTTGTGATCCGGTGATCCTGGATCTTGTATCTTGCATTGCATCTTGCATATCATTTGCATTGCATTTCATATGTTGTGCATCTTGCATTTCCAGTCCTCCAACAGAATCTTATGTCTCCGTTCCTTCTTCTCCAGTAAATCAAGCTGATTCCTCGACACCAATACGCAACTAGAGCCAATACCAGACGAGTGATGGAGCAGATTCAACAGGAGCAAGTCGCCTTCAGGGAAGAGTTGGATTCCATGAAAGGAAAGATCGACCAGATCCTCGAAGCCATCCTCACAGCCAGGAGAGAGGAAGAACAGCGTGAAGCCGCCGCTGTCGTCAACCACAATGGACAAGGGTCTACTGCCATCCCTTTGGTTCAAATTCCAAGTTCTCATGGGATGCCGCTGAACTTCAACAACGCAGTCGAAAGAAATACTTCTCAGCCAATCCCAGCACCTGGAGTTACCGTTGGAGTTATCCCGCACGCCCAGCCTGCTGCTGTGCAAATCCCGGTTCCTCATATCGAAGATACTTTGATGGATCAGTATGACGACGTTCAGAACTATCATGCTGCTATCCCCATTGCCAGTCCTGTCGCTGCTCAGGATTCTGAAGCCATGAAGATGTGCCGAGATCTAGCCGAGAAACTCCGCGCCATGGAGGGGCATAATTCAAATTCTTTCAGTGCTCTGGAATTGTGCTTGGTGCCTGATGTTGTCATTCCTCCAAAGTTCAAGGTGCCCGAATTTTCAAAGTACAAAGGCCTCAGCTGCCCAAACATTCATCTGAAGATGAACTGTCGCAAGATGGCTGCTTATGCCAGAGATGAAAAGCTCATGATCCATTGCTTCCAGGACAGCCTGTCTGGGGCATCACTTGAATGGTATATGCAGCTGGAGCGTAATAGTGTGCGCACTTGGGCCGAGCTAGCTGATGCATTTGTCAAGCAGTACAAGTACAATACCGACTTTGCTCCTAACCGTACTCAGCTTCAGAGTATGACTCAGAAGGACAACGAATCCTTCAAGGAGTACGCGCAACGATGGAGAGAGCTAGCCGCAAGGGTGCATCCATCTCTTGTTGACCGTGAATTGATTGACATCTTCATGGGCACTTTGCAAGGCCAGTACTACGAAAAGCTGATCG
Source organism: Lathyrus sativus (assembly GCA_963859935.3). NCBI lineage: Eukaryota > Viridiplantae > Streptophyta > Magnoliopsida > Fabales > Fabaceae > Lathyrus > Lathyrus sativus. Next base: position 363,479,512 of record OZ012739.1, read on the forward strand.
GTAGTGTCTCCGCTGGATTTTCTGACTTGGTGATCGTCGGTGAGAGAATTGAAGAAGGGTTGAAGAGTGGGAAGATCCCAGGGGGTTCTAACAGCCAGGCTAATGCCAAAAGGCCTTTCAATGGATACAAGAAGAAGGAGGGTGAAACAAATGCCATCTTTGTGCAGAAGGGGCAAGCTTCTCAACAAGCTCCTCCTCCTATGCCTTATCAAGTCCCCTACTATCAGTATCCATATGTTGCTGCTGCGCAATATGCTCCAATGCCTTATCAGCCAGCTGTTCAAGCAGTGCAAGCTCAGATGCCACGGCAACAGGCTCCTCAGCAACAAGCCTACAACCAGCAAGGATACCAGTATCCTCCTCAGCAACAGCAGATGCAAGCAACTCAGCAACGACAAGGTGCTCGCCCACAGCGTCCGCAGAGAACATGGAGACCAGATAGAGTCTTTGATCGTCTACCAATGCCATATGCCAAAATCTTTGCTCAGTTGATGGAGAAGAAAGCTATCGTTCCGAGAGATTTAGCTCCTCCAACCATCCTTCCTGCCGATTACGATGCAAATGCCCATTGTGAGTTTCATAAGGGCGCTCCAGGTCACACCATTGAGGACTGCAGGGCTTTCAAGCATATAATTCAAGACATGATTGATAGGGATGCTATCAACTTCAATGGGAAGTCTCCAAACATCATCAACAACCCGATGCCACCAGTCAACTAGTGCCAACAATCACTTCCCGTCAAGTTCATTCCCCGAAGAAGGCAGTCATATTGCCATTTCATTATTCGCAGTTTCTTATGTTTTGTCTTTGTTTGTTTAAGTATTGTATGCTTTGAACAATTGCCATTCGTATTTGGTTTTCATTAATGTATCGTTTATGCCTGTTATGTCGTATTCACTCATTTTTCACTTATCACCGACACATCTCTTTACTCCACTCTATTCACTGTTGTTTAGCATGATTTGAGGGAGGATGATGAATACAAGATACCCATAATTGCAAACCGTATGCTTTCAGACCGAATCTCGTCAATGATGTACAGGCATTGCTTCAATTCCCCAAACACCGGAGATATAAGGAGTTAATCCCTAGTAAACCACTTCGAGCCTAGAAGTAGCAGTTTCCTTCGGATATTCAAACCCTTACGCTCAACCTGGGGCAGGGTAGTGTTCAGTTAATCCAATCCCACACTCGAATCAACGAGCAAAATTCAGAAGACGGTTGTTCATCAATGACCCATGCTATGGCAGTCACAACAAAATCAAAAAAATCAAAAGCCTGCTAAGTCAGACACCTTAGAGGGGACTTAGGCAAAATCAAGGCAATCCCGATGGATTTGACAAACGAAGTCAATCCATGCAAAAGTTAGGGATCAAAAACAAAGCAAAAGAGGACCCCGAAACCCTCGACAAAAAACAAAATAGGATTCAGTGGCCACCCAAGTCAAAGGGGCACTAACATCCATCCAAAACGGAAATAAGGTGACTGCCACGTCGATCAGACCTTGAACCATCAAGCTTACACCGTCCAGACAAGTGTAGGATTAACTGAGCGTAGGACTGGAGATCATTAAAAAGAAGGGTGGGTACAAATCATACTTTGAGCCTAATAACCTTTTGTTTCATAACCGTAAGCCAGACCACGTTACAACCCTTGAAAGACCTAATTGAGACGAGGTCTCTTCTGAAAGCATACTATCGCAAGGTTGCGTAACCTGACTCCTCACATGATTTCTAATCATCAGCATTGGTGTCATTTCTCTTGATACCAATCAAATTAGCACAACATCTGGGCTAGTAGTCCATTTGTCTCACTATCACGACACCTCCAAATAAACAATACTTTTTCAACTTACAGCGAACTTTGCATTAATTATTACCATTTGTGAATGCACAATTATATCTGCAAATCAGTGCTAGGTATTCAAAGACACTCCAGCGAGGGGCAATCGAGGAGAAACTTGACTTTCAGTGGCGTACACGTGGCAAGATAATTTCAGAACCCACGGGCTGGGGCAAATCACTCAACAGCTCGAGCAAGGGCAGGTTATCCGAGTTCAGCTTCCATATGTCAGAACTGGTCAATCTGGGGCAGACCATAGCAAGTTTAGACTGGGGAAAGACCATGTCGCCCTGACCAACAAGCAGAGTTGCGATCTTCTCTGAAGGAAATTGACAACAAATCACCAAGTACCCAGACTTGAGGCATCCAGAGCATCATCTTCTGCTTCGATCGTGACGTCTTCAACAAACTGCGTGTCGGGGAAATCAATCTCTCCCACCACCCAAAGTCCAACTCACATTGGCAACTACCAGAGGCCACTACGCTAGCACCTGCATTTCCAATTACCTGTCTGCAATCATATACATCATACGTATCGCATTCGACTTCATACGCATCTTGCATCATACGCATACTCCAATCATACCATACTTCCCCAGCTCTTGCATCTCCGCACGACAGCATTTGCATCTGCACTTCCATTCGTTATGGAATGTCATTTATCATCCAGCATTCATATGCAAGTCAAGGTCCAGGATCAATCTCGAAGATTTCCAAGACCGTCGACCGCCCAGTCAGGGGCAACCTTCTGCAATTGTGGGTTTCTCCCACAAAATTTGAAGTTATTCAAGGCAAGATTCAGCCCAATCAGGGGCGTCTTTTTCAAGACCATGGGCGTCTCCCATGACGAATATCAACCTTGTGGTTGATCAGATATGCAAATCAACATTCACCCGAGCAGGGACATCTTCAGCAAAACCGTGAGCGTTCCTCATGAAGTTGTTCAACCTTTTGTTGGGCAAATCCAAGAAGTTCAGTGCAAGATCCAACCCGAACAGGGGCATCTTCAGCAAGACCGTGAGCGTCCCTCACAAAGTTGTTCAGCCTTTGTTAAGCAAGACAAGGCATCAAGACAAATTCAGCCCAGTCAGGGGCATCCCCTTCAGAACTCATGGGCGTAACCATGAAATCATTTCAGCAAATTATGATTTCCAAGCAAAGACGGCGGGCGTACCCCGTCGACTCATTTCAAATTCAATCTTCCTCTCAGGGGTTCCCCAATGAGTTGTACCCAGCAAGCGTGACCGTTGTCAATCGCCTTACTATCATCCTTTTGGTGATAGTCGAACTTCGTCAGTTCAACTTAGCCTGCATCCTTTTGATGTTGGTAAACTTCAAATCTGTGTTGTCCTATCATCCTTTTGGTGATAACGACTTGTTTTGTTTGTGTTTTCGCTCTACCATCCTTTTGGTGGTAGGTCTGATACTTCGTCGGTATCAGATTGTGCGATGTTTTCTTTTATGTTTTCGCTCTACCATCCTTTTGGTGGTGGGTCTGGTACTTCGTCGGTATCAGATTGCGCGATGTTTTCATGTTTTTGCTCTATCATCCTTTTGGTGATAACGACTTGTTTTGTTTGTGTTTTCGCTCTACCATCCTTTTGGTGGTAGGTCTGGTACTTCGTCGGTATCAGATTGTGCGTTTTATTTGTGTTTTCGCTCTACCACCCTTTTGGTGGTAGGTCTGGTACTTCGTCGGTATCAGATTGTGCGTTTTATTTGTGTTTCCGCTCTACCATCCTTTTGGTGGTAGGTCCGGTACTTCGTCGGTATCAGATTGCGCGTGTTTTATTTGTGTTTTTGCTCTACCATCCTTTTGGTGGTAGGTCTGGTACTTCGTCGGTATCAGATTGCGTGTTTTATTTGTGTTTTCGCTCTACCATCCTTTTGGTGGTAGGTCTGGTACTTCGTCGGTATCAGATTGCGCGTTTTATTTGTGTTTCCGCTCTACCATCCTTTTGGTGGTAGGTCTGGTACTTCGTCGGTATCAGGTTGCGCGATGTTTTCTTTTGTGTTTTCGCTCTATCATCCTTTTGGTGGTAGGTCTGATACTTCGTCGGTATCAGATGGCGCGATGTTTTATTTGTGTTTTCGCTCTACCATCCTTTTGGTGATAGGTCTGGTACTTCGTCGGTATCAGATTGTGCGATCGTTTATTTGTGTTTCTCGCTCCGTCATCCTTTTGGTGGGGGGTCTATCATGGTCATTAATGATAGATTGTGCGATATTGTTTGGCGTGTGTTTCGCCCCGTCATCCTTGTGGTGAGGGTCTATCATGGTCATTAATGATAGATTGTGCGATATTGTTTGGCGTGTGTTTCGCTCCGTCATTCTTGTGGTGGGGGGTCTATCATGGTCATTGATGATAGATTGTGCGATAGTGTTTGAGCTTCGCTCCGTCATCCTTTTGATGAGGGGTCTGTCATAGTCATTAATGTCAGATTTTGCGAGTATGCTTTGCTTTACCATCCTTTTGGTGGTAATAGCTGTGTGTGTTTCATCCCATCATCCAGCATTTTCAATTCTCAAGCATCTCTCTTTCTGTCGGACAAATTTAGGGTTTTTTTTTATATCTAATAGACTTCTACTTCAGGAATATGAACGCTAATGCAGTTCATTTTCCTATGTTTAAGCCGATTAGATAGGGGCATCTGTCATACCCTAAATTTGTCCTACCCCTTTCAAAAAAAATTTTTTCACTTTTTGTTTCGTACCATTCAGACACATGTCCGCTTGCAATTGGTCGATTTTTTGTAGAAATTTTCTTTCTGACCAACTAAGACGTGACACGTGGCTTAATGACTTTTCTTTGTAAATATTATTTTCTTAAAGTTTTTATTTTAAGATATTATTAATGTCTTTAGTATTTATTTCCTCAATTCTTTTTATATATATATATATATATATATATATATATATATATATATTTCTCTTTTATTATTATTTATTCATTTGTTTTTGTTTATTTATTTATTTAGTAAAGTTGATAGTTTTTATTCTTAGTCTCAATGCTGATATATTAAAAAGATAATAAAAAGGAAATTAATTAAGAAAAGAGAAAGAAGTGGATTTTCGAAGGCCTGTGTTTCGGCCCAATTCATTGGCAGTCCCTTGGAGAGGCTAAGGGAGAGTCTGCGTTATAAAAAGAGGAGGGGAATCTGATTGAAGAAAACCCTAAATCACTGTTCACCATCCCCTCTAGTGATCTAAATCGGCGCATCCCTGATCCCAAAAGGTGAAACCCTAAGGCTTCGGCTCCCACAAAACCAAATCGGCGCCGCCGCCACCCTTCTTCTTTCCCAAACCCGGCCGCTCCAACTTCTCTTTCACTATTATTCTCGCCATCGACACCATTATCAACCGCTTTCAAGTTTCGCAGAAGAAAAAAACTTTTGTCTCGGCCGCTTTCTCGCATCAAGTTCCGCAAAGTCGATTCCGTTGTGAAACATTCAAATTCAATGGCCTCCGTGAGAAAAATTTGGTCCTCTTCCATGATTTAGAGTTCGAAACGTTTGTTAGATAAAAAGATAGTTTCTGTGTAGATTGCGACCACCGAGCGAGGATTGGAGCCACATCTTAGCCATAACGACATCACCTCTGAAGTATTTCGCACAAAAGTTATGTTGAAGCAGCTTTTGAGATTGCTTCTGCGACAACCTTCACACCAGTCAAAGCACAACGCACAGCGTAGCCGACAATGAAGCATCCACGAGGTTCTTGACAAATACGCGACGGCAAGTTCCAGATCGCAGTTTCGGTTGGTCTTTTGTTTTATCTTTTGATTATACCTCTGTTCTTATGACTTGCTGCATATTTAATAGATGGATTAATCTTTATTAATGTACTGGTTGGTTGTGAAGAATTGTGGTTCATCCGAATCATGTTTATTTTATTTTAGTGTCTGGAAATGTTGGATATTGTAAATGTTTTTTTCTCTCGATTAAGTTTCGATATTGTGATGGCAATGTTTTGTGTAGCAGCTTCCATTATCTAACAGACACCAACTCAATTTAGTAATGATTGTGACCACCACTTCGGCCGGTAACGATATCCAGTTATTTTAGTAACCTTATTTTATTGTGATGAGTTTGAAGTTGTGATTGATTGTGAATTATTGCTGCGCCCTTTTGAGACTTCTCCCCTGGATTTGTTTAAGGCATGTATAAAGTATTATTTGTTCTTGCTGTTGGTTCTATTTTCTATCGTGTTTCCGTGTCCGTTTTAACTCTGCGACAATGTTTGTTTATGGTTGTTTATGGTTGGCCTTCATTTTTGTGTGTTTTCTCTCTCGGAGAATGACAATTCGTAGCATATATTATGTGTTCGTGTGGTGAGGACTGGTTTCGACTAGGGCTTCTTTTCTAAATCATTTGCTGCCATTGTAAGTATTGTTAGACCTCACGCATAGTTGTTGATGTTCTGCTGTTGTTTTTTGTCTCCCCATGTGTGTGTTTTCTCGTTTATAACTCTAAAATCATTTCAAATAATACAGGACGGTAGGACTATTGTGTTTTCTTGTTGCGATTAGGTTCTGTCATCAACATTTTATTGTAAATAGCATTATTAATATTGTTTTTTTTTATTTTTAGCAAGGTATCATAGAACTTGCTGCAAGTTAGATCTGTTTTTTTTCATCCTGGTTTTAGGAGTTTGTGATGCTAGCAGTGTCCGTGTCATCGCGTATCGACCTTAATGTTTCATTTGAGTCATAAGGATGGTTGCTATCAAGTTTGTTTGTTTTTTATATATGCCGTTGTTGTTGTTAGTTGGGTATAACTGATCTTTTGATGGATTTATGGTGTGACTAATTCATACTGATATTTAAACTTGTATATAGATATGAGTGATTTTTTTTCTTGTGATTGAAGGTGATAACAGCCTATAGCAGCAGTTAGTTTATATCAGTTGGGTTTTGTCTTCATTAATTTGATGGTGTTCATGATTCTAATCTTATTATATGCTCTTATGGAGTCTTTTGTTTCACGGTGCAGCTTAATGTTCTTTGCCGTTGGTTGTATGATGGTGTATCGACTTGCTATTTCATGGTTGTTTTTTGTTTATTGAATTTTATTACGTAGTTTGTGCCTCTCTCGTTTCAATTACGGATAGGGTTGCGTTTTGAGTTTTCAAACCAATTCTGTTATAGGATGTAAATAAGCTGTAAATAATAGTGTTAAAAGCAACTGCCATGTTATCCGTTCTTTTTTGTGCAGATATGTATTTAGAATTTTTGGATTGAAACAAATTGATTCTCATGGATGGACATCCTGATTAATATTGGTAACACTAGTAGGATTTCTCTAAATTAATGGTGGTACAATGTCATGTTTAGTTTGTTATTGTTTCATAATAAATAGCTGGTGTTAACTTAGAGTTTATTTGTAATATAGTTATGAGAGATGCCACCTTTTTTATAATTTATAGTAAAATACTATTAAATTTTTCAGCAATTGTGACATATTCAAACTTATCATGGCAATGATTTTCCTGGACATTATCAAAACAAATGCTTATCTATTATTTGTTATCTTACAGTAGGGTAAAAAAAAAGTAGTAGCCTTCAATGGATATTGAATTTAATTTATAATTACGCTATTATGCTTTGAATGAAGGTTGAATACAATTTGTTCATACGGTGAGTGAATATAAATATACAATGATTCTCCCTTTGCAAAAATAGATTTTTTTTATGGTAGATGGTATTATGTCAACGCCAATTCTCTGGTGCATCAAAATATTTTTCTAAGTAAATTATGAAAATTAAATCTTGGAGGTCTAGCACCTCTTGGGTTTTTTGAGTAATCATTATCGGGGCGTACGCCTTGGATAATATTGTTTTTTTATCATTTTAAAATATGCTTTTAATTATTCGAGCAAAAATATATTATAGGAGTCTAGCACTCTGTGTAATATATTCATTGTTTATTCAAACAATATTTCTTAAATTAAATCAAAACCATCCTCAAAAAATAATTTTCCTAATTTTCATTCAAATTATTTTCTAATCAAATCGTGAGAAACTAAGTTCTTGAAGTCTAGCACTTCTTGAATTTTTGGATAGTCATTACTAAGGTGTACACCTTAAGTAGTGTATTATTCGACCTCTCATTTTCAAAAATTATTTTTTTTCTAACAAAGAAATGTCATAAGAATTTAGCATTCTTTGTGATATTTCTTTTGTTCATCCAAGCATTTTTCCAAATGAAAAAGGTGTCGTCGAGATCTAGCATTTCGATAATACCCCAATTAATTGGTTGTGAGGCCCGCGTCTCATTTACCAAATAATTGTCATTTCTCTCATTCTCAAATCCAATCTCACATCTCGTACCTTAAACTATTTTCTACCTCATTTCACTTCAAATCTTTTTCAAACATTTTTTTCTCGATCAAACTTCGAAAGAAGGAGGTTCTTGGAGTCTAGCATTCCTTGAATTTTTGAGTGAATAGCTCTCGAAGCACGCCCTTTGGGTTGTTATTCACTCAACCTTTCGACTTTTTCAAACTCAATCATTCCCAACGTTCTCCTAAGTCGAGTGCTCGTCCGCATTCGCAACCCATTTCTTTCACAATTCCTCGTGGTCTCGATATTAGGAGCACCCTCAGGGACTAATATCGTTACTCACAACCTTAACCCTTGACACGTCGTCAAGCCGGTTCCATCTTCAATCAAATCTTCGACACGTCGTCGAACCAGTTCAAAACAATTCCCTTTTGGCCTCGCATGCCATTCTTCGATTCGATCCTTTCGCAAACACATTTTTTTAAAAACTTACGAAAGAGGGATATTCTTAGAATCTAGCATTCTTTGAATATTCGAACGAGTAACTCTTGGGCGCGCCCCAGAGTTGTTATTAGTTCATTCTTTCGTTTTCAAAATATCCAACTCTTATCTTTAACTCATTCAACTCAATTTCCGAAAGAACTGAGTTCTTGGGATCTCGCATTCCTTGAATTCTTGAATGACAAGCTCTTGAGGCACGCCCTTAGGTTGTTTGTCAGTCACTCTTTCGTCTTTTTTCTCAAACTTCCAACCCATTCGACCTCATATTTTCGTGGTTGTTACCATGAACTACGGACGCTCTGATTCTTTATTCATTCTTGAATATAAGATACGTAGGCACAAGATTGCGATGATCTTGGCGAGCACACTTCTATCCATCTTCCGTTTTCCCCCATCCTTTCCCGTAGTCGAACTACGACGCTCTGATTTCTCATTCTCGTCCGAATGAGCATACGTAGGCACAAGGGCCCCAATCCTTGGCGAGCACCCTATCTTCTAACCACCCATCTCTCCTTAGCGTCTGTAACCTTTTACCCTACCAATTCTACTTTATCAACGAGAAAACAAGTAAACCTAAACAACACTCCCCACATTACCTTAAGAGGTTCCCGTCGAGTACGACGGACGTGAGGGGTGCTAATACCTTCCCCTCACGTAACCGACTCCCGAACCCGGAACATGGTTGCGACAGCCCTGTTCCTATCCCTTTCGTTTTTAAGAGGTTTTCTCGATATTTTCCTCTCCCGTTTATTCGGGAAAAATAAAGTTCGGTGGCGACTCTGTCGAACCGCATTTTCCGCGCCTTTCGCGCGAGGGTCGTAGTTCCGAAATATCTCCGTGATTTTTCGAGGTGCGACACTATGGTTTGGGATTGGGTACAAGGTTAGCTAAAGACCGAAGGATATTTTCTAAATTTGCTCGCAAAGATATCGCATCCTCTACCTACGTATCCTAACTAGGATAGAATTAGAGCAATCATAGTTCACCTTACTAGGATAGAGAACTCTTGATTATGATTAAGGTTCAAAGGGGGACAAACATAACAATGCTTTTATAGAGTTTAACAAAACTATCTAATCTAAATTTTTCACTCAAGGGAATTTGACTTTCATAAAAACCAAGGGGGGAGTAAGTAATCATTGACAATGATTCTTACATAGAGTTAACAAACTATATCTTAAAGTTCTAATTGGGAGATACTCCTAACAAAGGGTAGGTCTTTTAGACTTAAAGCAAAAGTCTAATGGATACGGGTTCTAACTTAACTAAGTTAGGGTTCAAGATGACTTAACAAAGTCAAAGAAAGGGTATTGAGCTATATATGACCCAAGGGTAAATAAAGACTTTCCTTTGGAATGGGGAAAGATGAGGCAACTGGATGAGAACTAACAAGTTCCATCACTTGAGAAATGACCAAGCATATAAGGTAAAATTAATTTGAAGTATCTTAACAAAGATGAAGGGAAATGAGGTAACAACCATCAAGGAAACCACATGTAGTTCAAACAAGTTTAAGTGAAAGCAAGTAATAACTTGAGGCAAGCATGTCATAGGGTTCAAATAATTTCAAATGTAACAACATAAGACTAACAAATTATGCATTGATGACAATTAAATACAAGTAATCATACAAGAAGTGTTACAACAGTTCAAGTAAGAAGTTCAAAGTTCATGGGGAAACACATACAAGTTTATGGTAACAACCAAAACAAAGCAAGTCCTAGAATGTTATGGTTCTAACAAGACACCTAAACAAGTAGAGAAAGGCATAAAGAATATACTTAAGAGGTTACAACATCAAGAGATATAACATGGTTTACCAACACAGTCAATAGTATTAATCAAATTAGATGCATCAAAAGCATATATCAAATATGACAAGACTTTGAGTTAAACAAAACTAAAACACTTAAACAAGTTAACAAACATGTATAAATTAAGTACAAGACAAATCTCATAAGATTAAATCAAGAAGAGGTTTAGGTAAACTCAAAAAGACGCACAATAAACCCTAAAAGCAACATAACTTTCAAGTGGTACAAAGTGTTTCTAGGATGAATATCCTTAAATTCTCTTCTCACTATGTGAAAGTAGACATGATAAGGATCATTTTGAAAAAAGAATGAATAAAAAATGTTGAAAAATAAAGAAGTTATGAAAATTTTAAATTTGTGAAAAATCAAGTAATTAAAAAGAAGGGGTGCACTTGGTGGGTGTTGAACCCACCACCTTTGGATCACAAGTGTAAAACTTCACCAATCCAGTCAAATGCGCACGTGTGACAATCAATGGAAGGATAGGGAAATATGTGAAAACAGGGAAAATAATGGAAAATGACAAAAGAGTTGATCTCCACACGGATCGAACTCAGGTTAAGAGGCAAGGCAAGATACGTGAGCGCATAGGTCACGACCACTGGGGTGGTGATACATCCATTGTATCAAGCCACCCCAGAAATAGATAAGCCTCAAGGTTTAAAATTCTGGGCAAAAATCAACATAGCAAAACAAGCAACATGGCCAAAAATGTGAAGACCCAAACTGAGCCAAAACTCCATCAATTTTAACAAACCAAGAGCCTAACTTGCGTAATTTTTAACAAGGAACAAGATGGAATTATTAGTTTTCTCAGATTTTGCTTACAAATTGAAACCCAATAGCAAATGCAAGAATGGTGTTTGAGATGCATTTTGGAAATATGAGTGAAACATGAACATTCTTATCTTGATTTGAGGTCATGCACACATCAAAAACATGCTATAGACAAGGTCTGGACAGAAGAATGGTTCAAATTTGTGCTAGAGTTGAAAGTAGTGTGTGATTGCAAAGTGGAACATGAGTTGAAGGTAGCCAAAAAAGATCGTAACAGATCCCAAAATTAAAACAAAATTTCAATCAATATTCATTCAAGATACACTGCATCATGGATTAAACATAAACGAGAACTCTAACGTAAGAATATCAGCACCAAGAATCTTAAAGTCTAGGAGGTTGTTATGACATGTTCCAATAAAATCAGAACATGATTTTATCTTAACAAATTCAGAATGGTTTATGGATTAAGGAATATGATAACAATCAACAACACCTATGGCAGAAATTCATCCCTCACACTCAACACATCATAGCATGGCATGTACAAAACACAAGCATATCCAAAATAACTCTTAAATCCACATAATAGCTGGTCTGAATAGACCCTTTACAAACTGCTCATGTCATGCCATCTCAATTCATCAAGGTTTTTAAATGCAAAAACTGCTCTATTACTAAATCTAAGCCTCACACCTAGACTTCAATAGAACTAACAACATTATTCACAAATAATGGAACAACTTGACATTCAAATCCAACATCCATCTAAAAACAGTAACAAGAAATCTTTTATATGTTCAAACATGACATGGAGCAAATCTCACACAACAGAATCACACTATATGATGATTAACAAGATGTTTAAACATGATGAGTAAAGCAAACAAAGCAAAAACAGATTGACACATGAGTGTATTCATTTTAAAACTCATTTCAAGCAAAGCATACCAATATGTTATGACAGTCCATGAAGATAGTGAATATTAACCTCTTGTAGACTTCCAAGCAAGCTTATCTAGTAGGGAAAACCTTGAAGAGCTCCAGTTGATATCCAACTAATTCCTTGATTAGAACACAGTTTTCTTGCACTTGAAGTAAATGAGGGAAATTTGGGACAGATCTCAAATCAAGCGATGCAAAGAGTATTGGATGTTTTGATCAGTTGATACACCTAAAACCAAAGGTGTTTAGAGGGTTGAGGTGATTGAAACAGGCCTGAGCAAGGTTTTGTCTGATTTTGTGTGGAAAGCCAAAGTTTGCTTGGTTGAGAGTTGACTTTTGAGAAAAAGGAGTTCTTGACTGGTTTAAGAGATTGAACATACTCTACACATCATTTGTGGATTGTGCAGATGGTTTTTAATAAATCTTAGTGTATAGAAATGGTTTTGGAAGGCCAACTGCTCAAGGCATATTTTTAGGAATTTTGGTGAACTTGCTTCAACTATAAGAAAAGTAGAAGGCAAGTTTCTTGAGGATTTTTCTTTGGTTTTTTGAGATTTCTCTTGTGTTTATGATGTATAGAGGAAGCCTCTATTTATAGAGGAGTTGGTGCTTGGTAGATTTTGCAAAACATGAGGTGGCTTTGGCTTTTTGAGGGAGAATGGAGCAAATCTGCCCAAGATCTTGATGCAGCTGGTTTTACAAGTTCTTGATGTATTGTGATGCACAAGACAAGATCTTTGCAGGCCAATGGAAGTGATTGAAGTATGGCTATGGACTAGGGGGACTGCTGTTGCAGATTTCCTCGAAGAAAAGTTTCTCTTTCCTCTTGATTTCTTTGAATTAAATAATGCAACTGCCTTGACAACTTGCCAAACTCTTAAAACCTTCAATCCTTCTACATTTCTACTCATCAAACACTCTATAAATAATATCAAGGGTTAATCAATGGTTGGAAATGACTTAGATGGTTAGCAAGTTGGTTTATGACAAATTTGAAATGGTTCATTCAAGTGTTTGGACCCCAACTTGCCTCCTTCGAAACTCCTAGATCATAAATGCTATGGAGGATTTCTTGTACTTTTTGGAAAGCCCTCATCATGTATAAAAATTTCATGTTTTGGGATTTTTCAAATTCCAAGTGGAACTAGGTCAAAAACACCCTTGAAGTTGGCAGAAAACATGACTTGAAAAGTGTTAAAACCATGAAGTTTTACTAAGTGTTTTTCCCTCTTGCATTGATTTTGATGATAACTCCAAATTTATTCATTTTTTTCATATATTTCACTTTTTCAATTTTGTAGAACTTGTCAAGAAATTTCCAACAAGCATTGAACCACTCCAATTGGATGTGTGGTTAAGAAGTTATGGTTTTGCCCCTTTCAAAACCCTAATTTCCCGATTTTTAGATTACTCTTCAATCCTTGATCCAATGGTCACAAAAAATCATGACTAGATGTGATACAATATTAGGAATATGATTTCCTTCAATTTTTTGTCAAAACCCTATTGGTTAATGACTTGACTTTTCAGTCAGACGAACCGATCGATCGGAAAACCTCAAATCGACCGTTGGTGTTCTGGGTCCCTTGAGGTCTTGAAACTTCTTGAGTGGACTTCAATAAGTCATATAAGCTTCATGGACCATGATTCCACCTTTGAAGTATCATTTAAATCAAAATTCAAACCACAGTTGACTTTTTCTTATCAGAAACCCTAATCGAGAGTCCTGGACAGTGCTGCTCCTCTTCTTTGGGTGACAACCTCAAATTGGATTCATACTTGACCCAATGTAGCATCTTTAATTGTGTGAGGAGTTGCTTCATGGAGAATAAATCCAAGACCTTGACTGGTCAAACCATCGAAACCCCGACTCCTGACTATATGGAACCCTAATTCACCTGTATCTTGATGAAGATAAACTTGAAATAGGTTATGGTTAGATATACAAATGATGATAATCCTAGAATGATCATGAAGATATAGGGGCCAAAATTTTGGTATAACAAATGGGAAGACTCCAAATTTCATCAACAATCCTATGCCGCCATCAAGTTAGTACCAGCGTCAGATCAAGTCAAATTTCCCCGAAGAAGGAAGTCATATTTCCATTTCGTCTTTTGCTTTCTTGTATTTTGTCCCTGTTTTTTTAAGTACTGTACGCTTTAAACATTGTCATTTCGTATTTGGTTTTATTAATGTATTGATAATGCATGCTTTGAATCAGTTATGTCGTATTCACTCATTATTTTCACTTATCACAATCACTGACACATACTTTGCTCACTTCACTCTTTATCAATTATTGTTTAGCATGATTGGGGGGAGGATGACGACAACGAGATACCCATAATTGCAAACTGTATACTTTCAGGAAGAATCTCGTTGATGATGTACATGCATTGTTTCAATTCCCCAAATACTGGAGATACAAGGAGATAATCATTGGTTAACCACTTCGAGCCAAGAAGTAGCAGTTTCCTTTGGATCTTTAAACCGTTACACTCAACCTGGGGTAGGGTAGTGTTCAGTTAATCCAATTTTGCACTCGAATCACAAAGAGAAAAATCTAAAGACATGATGGTTGTTCATCAAAGACCCATGACTTGGCAGTCACAATTCTCAAACAAAAATTCAAAAAAATCAAAAGCCTGCTAAGTCAAGCACCTTAAAGGGGAGTTAGGAAAAAATCAAGGCAATCCCGATGGATCTGAAAGGCAAAATCAGTCCATGCAAAAGTTAGGGATCAAAAAACAAAAACAAAAAAGGGCCTCAAAACCCTCAACAAAAAATAGAATTCAGTGACCACCAAATCAAATCAAAAGGGGTCACTGACATTCATAAAAAAAGGTGACTGCCATTTTGAGCAAACCTTGAATTTTCAAGCTTACACCATCAAGATATACATGTGTAGAATTAACTGAATGTAGGACTGGAGATCCTTATGAAGAAGGGGTTGGTACATATCATACTTCGAGCCTAATATCCTTTGTTTCATAAATTGTGAACAAGACGATGTTACAACCCTCAAAAGTCCTAATTGAGGCGGGAGTATTCTAAAAGCATACTATTGCAAGGTTGCGTAAACTGATTCCTCACATATTTGCTAATCATCAACATTGGTGTAATTATCCTTGCTATATCTTTCTCACACTGAAAAATCAGCACAACGTCTGGACTAACGGTCCATTCGCCTCACACTATCACGACACTTTAATAAACAACTCTTTCACAACATGCATGAGCTTTGCATTAAGATTACCATTTGTGAATGTACAATTTTAACTAGAAATCAGTGCTAGATATTCAAGACACTCCAACAATGGGCAATCAAAGAAGAACTTGACTTTCTGTGGCGGACACGAAGTGAGACTACCTCAAAACCCACAGGCTAGGGCAAATCCTCCAAATGCTTGATCAGGGGCAAGCATTTCCAAAGCACCAAAGTCCAACGTCAACGTCAAAACTGGTTAATCTAGGACAGACCATTGCCATATTCCGACTAGGGCAAGACCAATTCATCTTGACTATCTAGCAGAGTTGTTGTTCTCTTAAAACAGCCACAACAAACCACCAAGTGCTCAGACTTGGGGCATCAAGAACATCTTCATCTACTTCAACCATGGCATCTTCAACAAACTGCGTGTCGAGGAATTCAATCCCTTCCACTACCCAAAGTCCAAATCCTCGTTGGCAACTGCCAAAAGTCCACCATGCTGGCACCTCTCACTGGCATTTCCAATCACCTTTCTGCAATCATACGCATCACATTCGATATCATAAGCATCTTGCATCATATGCATATCAAACCATATCAGACTTCCCCAAATCTTGCACCTCCACGCGTCAGCATTTTCATTTGCATTTCCATTTTATATGGAGCATCGTTCTTAATATCAAGCATTCGCGTATGCAAGCCAAGGTCCAGGATCAAACTCAAGATTCCTAAGACCGTTTAAGCCCATTCAGGGGCATTTTCTTCAAGACCATAGGTACTCCCCACGAAGTTGGTTCAACCTTTGTGGTTGATGAGAATTTCACAAGCAAACATTCAGCCCAGCCAGGGGCATCTTTTTCAAATTCGTGGGCATTCCTCATGAAGTGGTATCAACCTTTTGTTGATCAAGACAAGATATCAAGCAAAACCCAGCCCAGTCAGGGGTATCTCCTTCAAGTTCACGGGCATTCCTCATGAAGTTATTTTGATCTTTTATGGTCAAAGTTGTGATCTCCAAGCAAGTCAATGGGCGTTCCTCATCAATTTGTGTTCTCAACTTTTTGTTGTTGAAGTTGGCATCCCCAGCTCAACCAGTGGCATTTCTCCAAGTCAGTGGATGTTCCCCATTAATTGGTTTCAATCCAACCTTTCTCTTGGGCGTTCTCCAGTGGGTTTATATTCCTTTCAACCTTTTATTGACAAGGATTGTGTTTCTCAAGGACTTCTTTGCTTCAACCTTTTGTTGATGTCCTCAAATAAGCATCATGTATCATATCTCCAGAAAAGTTGACCTTTTGTCAATTACTTGACTATCATCCTTTTGGTGATAGCCAAACCTCGTCGGTTCAACCTAGCCTGCATCCTTTTGGTGTTGGTGACCTTCAAATTTGGGAAGTTCCTATAATTCTTTTAGTGGTAGAAACTTGTAAGTGTGTGTCGCTCCGTCATCCTTTTGGTGATGTGTGTGTCATCCTATTGGTGCCAGATTGTGAGAGTGTTCCCTACATCCTTTTGGTGTCAGGGTTGTGTGTGTTTCGCTCTATCATCCTTTTGGTGCCAGATTGTGCGAGTGTTCCCTACATCCTTTTGGTGTTAGGGTTGTGTGTGTTTTGCTCTTTTGGTGAAGGGTTTGTCATCCTTTTAGTGCCAGATTGTGCGAGTGTTCCCTACATTCTTTTGGTGTCAGGGTTGTGTGTGTTTCACTCTATCATCCTTTTGGTGATGGGTATGTCAACCTTTTGGTGTTAGATTGTGCGAGTGTTCCCTACATCCTTTTGGTGTCAGGGCTGTGTGTGTTTCGCTCTATCACCCTTTTGGTGATGGGTCTGTCATCCTTTTGGTACCGGATTGTGCGAGTGTTCCCTACATCCATTTGGTGTTAGGTCTGTGTGTGTTTTGCTCTATCATCCTTTTGGTGATGGGTCTTGTTGCACCCCAAAATTTGACCAACATTTATTTACCTAGCTTGTGTTCACTAGCATTATCATCTGCATTTCATTCATATGTATGCAGTAGATCAAGAGTTATGATTACCAATCAAGAGCTATACAAGACTTAAAGCTATCCAAGAAGGTTATTCAAATGTCAAAGGTTGATACCTTTGTCAGAGAAGTTAAGAGATCCTCAGAGAGATTGGTTGAAACCAAGGTTGTGTGCCTCATAACTTGAGAGTTATGGGGGCTCCTCAGATGATTCTAAGGCTATGAGGATGGACTTGAAGCTTTTAGAGAGCTTATAAGATGTCTTGAAAGCCATCATGAGGCCTATAGAGGTCATTGTACAAGAATAAGAAGACTCAGCCATGAGTGGTATAATTAGGGTTTGACTGGGTCAACCCTAGGTCAACTGATGATTTGGAGAGGGTTGAGACCTAATCCAAGAGCCATGTGATCATGGATTTATGCATTGAGATGCTATAAGGATGATTCCAAGGTCAACTCATCATGATTGAAGAGTTGGAGAAGTTTCAAGCTAGGGTTTCTAAGGCTTGACAGTGTAAAATCCCCTAGTTTGATCCCTATCTTCAAGGCAGTTTAGCTCAAGATGTGATTATAATATCATCTTACCCCCCAACATGAATTTTGTAGAGCTTGTTCTTAGCTTTAATTTGAGTACTAGAAGTCCTTGATAGGATTTGTAGAGCTCAAGTTATGACTTTGACAAGTTACAGGTCATCTGAGGTATGTGAATCTGGGGCCTTGAAAGTCACCCAACTTGCATCCAAGTTTTGCCCAAGAAGGATGATTCCTATGAACTTTTGGTCAACATGAATGTTTTTCCTCATCTCCTTAGATTTCTAGAGAGTACTAGAAGTCCTTGATAGGATTTGTAGAGCTCAAGTTATGGCTTTGACAAGTCAAGGGCATTTTGGTCATTTGGAGATTACAGGTCATTTCAAGCATAAGGCCATAACTCCTATTTCCAAGCCTCAAATGGAAAAATCTTCAACATCAAACTTTCTTAAAATGATGTTTTAAGGCTAGTAGGGAGTTCATGAGATGTTGAAAAGGCTTGTAGCAAAAAGTGATAAAAATGACCTAAAATGGAGGCATAAGTTAAATAAGTTCAAGTTGGAAATTGAAATTTCCAAGTTACACATCCAAACCATGGCATATAATAGGTCATTTTGACTCTAAAGAACATTTTAGAAACAATGGTTCAACCACTTTTTTGAATTGAGGCCTAGATCATGGGGTTGCTTTGGAAAATGCTTGCTTGCATAATAAGGTACAAATGCAAAACTCAAGGAAAGGCAATGAACAAGCTAGTAAAGTGTTTTAACACATACCATATCTCATCTAAGGAGAATTTCAGGTCAAGGCAAGTTGCTGCAAGAGGCTTGGCATGAGATGAGGCATGAGATGAGATGAATCCATAAACTCATGGCATGAGAATCCCAATTTCTCATTGGATGATTCCAGATGGTTCTAGAGAGGTCCAATGCATTCTATATAAGGTTTAGAACTTGCTCAGATGCAAGGTTGGTGAGAGATTTGAGAGAAGAGGGAGATAGCCATTTCACTTGCTTCCATTGCAAGTTGAAATCAAATTCTACATTCTGATTCATTTCCATTTCTTTTTTCAATCCAAACACATTCCCTTGATCACACTGAAGCTGTGCAGACCAAATTGAAGGCAAAACCATGGAGAATTGAGGAGATAGCTTTTGGATTTTGAAGGTTGCAAGTCACCATCGGGTTTGGAGATTCAAGCTTTCTTGGTCCAATCTTTTACAAACAGAAGCCTTATCATCATTCAAGGATTGATTCTGAAGAGTTTGGGAGCTTGAAGTGGAGGATTACCCTATCTGGTGTTCAAGATTTGACAGGTTAGTAAAATTTCTTCTACATCATGATTTAAGCATAATTAGGTAGAATTGTTAGGTTAGAACGGTTAGAGACAATTAGGTGATGGATTCTGGGAAGTTTGGGATCAATTGGTGAGGTTTCAGTTGGTGACACCATTTTTGTCTTGACCAAGAACATGAGATATAGTGAGCTATAACATGAATTAGATATCAAGAATTAACCAGTGTGAAGTGGTGATCATTCTGAGGTAATCAATTTCAAGAATGGTGAACTTTGATTCCTGAGAATATTTGGAGGTTTGATTCGTGTTTTAGGTTTGAGGAGGTTTCAGTTGATTTTGATATCATGGTTAGATTCAGGGTGAAATTCTGGATAGATTAGGGTTTTGAATTTCAGTTTTTCATGGAGAATTGATGAGGTTCGAGTTGGAGAAGGTGAGCTTGAAGCTCTGAGCTTCCATGGTTGTTCTTCCCTCCAAGCCCTATTCAAATGAAGAAGACAATGCCATGGCCGTTTGATCATGCGTAGACCTTTGACTGAGTGAGGATCGTGTGGCTGAGATTCCATATCATGTGTGAAGAGAAGTCTGAACACATCCATGAAACGCAGCGTTTCATTTAACTGTGGTATTGGGCTCATTTGATATTCACACCCCAAGTCATGGCCCATTGAGATTTTTAACTGACTTTTGTTACTAACTGCACCGTTCATTTTTCTTTTTCTTTGTGATTTTTAATTGATTTTCTGATGGAAATTGGGCCTGGCGCGCATTGATATCCCCACCCCCATTTTAAGCCCATCTGGAATTTGTACTGAATATAGTTGCTATTCATACCAAGCATTTCTCATTTTAATTTCTTTTTCTCCATTTTTCATTAACCTTTGAAAAATCATAATAAATAGAAAATTAATGATTTTTGCATGGGGATTTTTTCTCCCATTTCACGTTAATGTCTAGAAAATTATAAAATCAAAATATTTGTATTTCATGCATTTTTAATATTTTTTGTGTATTTTCTCTTTTAATAGCTTTTTAATTCTTTTATGTTGATGCATAGATTTGTAGAATTTTGTTAAGCTAGTTCCCTTTGAATTTTTAGGCCATTCATTTTAGGATAGTTAGATTAGGACTTTAGCTCCCCTCTGGATTTATTCCATAATTTTGTGATTAATTTTTGATTAGTTTTGCTTAGATGATTTTAAGTTGTGTAGATTTAGGTCAATCCTTAACATAGGTCCACAATAACACTAGAATTTTGGGTTTCTAGGTCAAGATAAGCATTGGGACATATAGGGTATTAAGGGTAGGTATATAGGATCCCCTAGAAATTATATTAGATTTTAATATAATAGTATACTATTTTTAGGTGATTTTTGTAGTTGATGGTTGTTTGTGTTGCCCTTGTGGGCTTGTATTTTTGTTTGCCTTGCTGTGAGGGTTTGTGCTTGGCTTGGTGGGCTTGGTCTTGCTTTGAGGAGCATGGAGGAGCATAGTAGAAGACTTGAAGATTGATTTAGGAGCTTGAGAGCTTGAGAATCTCATTTGTTTTGTTGTTGTCTTAGGGTTAGGGATTAAGAAGAGCTTAGACCTAGTTAACTCCTTTCTCAAACATGGATGGTATCTTTCACCTCCATTCCTCCCAAGGATTCAAAGTCCTTCCATGGTATTCGCCTCTATCCTTAGGAGGGATAAGTGATGGTACCTAGGAAGTAGAACCTTTGAGGGAACCATTCCTCTGATGTTAAACCCTTATAGGTCACCTTTGGTGGTCAATAAGCAGTTTAACACCCCAGCTTATCCAGTTAAGTGATTTCCTCTGGTTTGAGTATCTTGATAGATGTTGGACTTGAAGATGAGGACTTCATTGAAGACTGTAAGAGGATGATTCCTTGAGCATTGCCATTCCAGCTGAAGCTTGAAGAGCAACAAGAGCAAGTTGATACTTGAAGACCCAATGAAGATCCAGTAAAGAATGAATGAAGAATTGAGGCTTAAAGATTGAAGGATGAAGTTGATACTTCTAAGTGATTGAAGATTACTCTGAGAAGCTGAAGCTTGCAGGAAGAGAAGACCAAGTTGAGACTGGTGAAGCAAAGAGAGCTTGAGATCTTGAAGACCAAGTTGATACTCAGGAAGAGGATTCAATTGAGATTGACTGAAGAGCTGAAGCTTGAAGAACAAAGGATAAGTTGATACTTACTTTGATGTTTGGAGATCCTGAAGGAATCAAGTTGGTACTTGTGGTTAATAGTGAAGCCTGAAGGTGGAACTGATTAAGGAGCTGAAGCTTAGAGAAGAGACGATAAGTTGAAACTTATGTATAAGGGTTGAAACCTGGGGAAGCAAATTGGTATTTTTTAAGAGTGATGGAAGTCTGAAGACTGAGTTGTTGTTGGAAGAGCTGAGGCTTGGGGAGAGAGGAGTTGATCTACTTTCTTTGTTTTCTTTGCTGTATTGATGTGCCTTGTTCGACTTGCTTGATGCATTAGAATAAGTTCATATCTAGACTAGGTAGAATCTAGGAGCATGATTGCACTAGAGGTTGAGTTGCTCCCTCTGCTTGTATTGTTACTGTATGGCTTTGCTTGCGGGTATTCGGTAGAGCCCAGCTCCCTTGCCCATGTGGTTTGTTTTGCTTGACAGCATGACTTTATTTCTTCTGTATGATTGCAGTTTACTGTATCTTGCTTGATAGCATGTTTTATGTTTCTGTATGATTTCATTCTAGCTTGAGGTTGAGATGAGCTTGTGGAGGCTGATGCCCCACACACATTTCCTCCCTCACTTGCATTGCATGCATTTTACAGTCGTTTACTGTTTACTGTTTGAGCTGATGCTTTATCTGTTTCTGTGTATCATTGACATGATCCCTTAGGACTCTCATTTCCTTTGATAAGGAATTGATGATAGAACTTTAGGTTGAAACCTATGCATGATAACTTCTAGGAGTTCCCTGTTCAAACCTCAACTATAGGATGAATCCTTGGCATGACAACAGTAAGACTTGACAGTCTCCCCGTAGTTGAGCCTGTTCTCTTCTCATCTCAAAACAGTTTAAGATACAGTAATCATGAATGATTTCTTTCGTACGGTACGAGCCTTAAGCTATCTGAGAAAGGATTGTTGGAGAGCTTCTTTTCAACAGTCTGGATGTTTAGTATGGTACCCTTTGGGTGACATGCGACGCATTCACTCTCAGGTCATAGTCTCTAGTGCGATTGAAATTGCAAACACAATAAAAGACACTTCTTCCGTAAAAGACAGAAAACAAACTTCAAACCTTTTTGCCCCGTGGGCCCATAATTCAAAGGAAAGCTTTTCTGAAGAAAAGAGTGTCGTTAAACTTCAGCGCCACCGTAAACAGGCTTTGTCCCTAACTGCTGGAACTGTTGTTTAACCCTACTCGATAAAACAAATGAATCTGAATTCCCGTAATCCGTATTATCCCGAACTACGTAAGCTCTAATCTCTCATGCCTGTTGAGAGTATGTAGGCACAATACTGATGTATTGGCGAGCCACCTTCCCCGATAACCCGTAGTTAGTCGAACTACGTTGACTCTGATTTCTCATTCTCTGATGAGAATACGTAGGCATAAAGCGCGATGCTTTGCCGAGTCATTTTCTTTTCTGTTTAAGCCAGCCTTGATAGGTAGATAGATAAACCAACTCGTCCAGTAAACACAACAAGCGTGGATCCCGTTGAGTACGACGGGCGTAAGGGGTGCTAATACCTTCCCCTTGCGTAACCGACTCCCGAACCCAGACAACGGTTGCGACGACCTTGTCTTACCATTTTCTTCAGGTTTTTCCGATCGTTTCCTTTCCCGCTCCGAGGGATAAATAACGAAAGGTGGCGACTCTTCTGTTCTGCCGGCACCTTATTTTCGCGGAAGCGACAGCTGGCGACTCTGCTGGGGACCGAACCCAGAATCTCTGGTTCTCCGGTTCCCCTATGCGAGTCAATCCTAGCGCTTGTATGATTACTTGTGGGGTTGTGTTTATTTATCGCATTTTTATTTCCCGCACTTTATTTTCAGTATGATATAATTATCTGTGTTGTTGTGGGAGGGGCATTCTGATGAGTGAGAAGCCAGACCCAGGCTTGAGTGAACATAGCATTAGTTGTGGAAATTAGTGGGCGCGTGCTTGCTTTGCAGGCACTAGTGTCTCATGAAATCCACGCTCAGACGAGGTTCTCCCGGTTGGCTTCTCTTTCAACCCTTTGGGTTGAGACGGTTGCTGGTTTGATGGATTATCGACTCTGGGGACCGATCATTTGTGATTCAGCCGAGTGAGGCCGCTTCATGAGCTGGTGATGCCACACCTTCTGGGTATCGTATCACCCCTCTTGAATGTCTGTGACGCTGATGAACGCATAGGATGCCGAACTTGAGTCAGTTTAGGGCCATACCTGTGAGCAAGGTTGGGTTTATTGCAGGAAACTTTGACCTTCAGACCACCTGGTTTTCTTGACAGTGGATCAGTTTTATTGGGATCTGAGGATCTCATCTGCAGATATGATTGTTCTTGATAGAGCAGGTTTTGATCAGAGGATCTTATCATCAGATATGTATTTGTTCTTGACAGAGCAGGTTTATGACTGGGGTCTGAGGATCTCATTATCAGGTGTCTGTTCTTGATAGAACAGAGTTTTATTATCAGATGTTTGTTCTTGATAGAGCAGAGTTTTGGTCATCAGTTGGTTGTTCTTGATAGAGCAGAGTTATGATTGAGGTTTGAAGATCTCATCAGCAGATGTATGTGTGTTCTTGATAGAGCAGTTTTTTTGGCCCTGTATCAGAGGTCCTTATTATCAGACGTTTGTTCTTGACAGAGCAGAATTATGATCTTGTGCATATGGCCCTATCAGATGGTTGTTCTTGACAGAGCAGATTTGTGGTCCGATACCGGGGTTATCTTATTATCAGATGCAGTGATTGTTCTTGATAGAGCAGGATTATGGTTTTGTTGATACAGAATCTCCACAGCACAGTTGCCTTGATCTCCTACTGCATGATTGCATTTTACATTATTTTGCATACATTTGCATTTCATTAACGTGTGTCTGTGTTGCAGGTACCGTTTTCCCCGATCCAGGATTTCTTGCCTCCTATTGTATTGTTATGGGTTCTCTGAGGAAGACCGTGGCTTACAAGTTCCCTGCCCCTGATGTGGTTAAGTTGACTGGTTTGATAGCTTTAGCAGATGATTCTGTGAGGGATGAGTTCAGAAAATCTTACGGCAGGTTGCTCAGTTTGGTTCATAAACCTTCTGCGTTCGAGGTGAATGGGTTGCACGCTCTGCTGCAGTTCTACGACCCTCCGTTGAGATGTTTCACTTTCCAGGATTTTGTTCTCGCGCCCACGCTGGAAGAGTATGCTGATTTGCTAGGTGTGCCTATCAAGAGGCAGATGCCTTTTGTTCATATGGATGATGAGCCTGATCTGGCTGGTTTAGCTCCTTCGCTTCATCTGGATGCCTCCGAGTTGGTATTGACTAGTTGGAACAAGGTTCCTGGTTTCTCCTTGCAGTTTCTAGTGGGTAAGGCCCAGCAGTGCGCCAAGGACGGATGTTGGGTCGCATTCAACGCCATTCTCGTGCTGTGCATATATGGCATCATTCTGTTCCCTAATATGCCCGATTTTGTAGACTTGGATGCATTTCATATCTTTGCTTCAGGGAATCCAATCCCTACCTTGATAGGAGATGTTTACCATTCTATCCACTACAAAAACGAGAACAGGAGGGGCAAGAATGTCTCATGCTGTGTACCCTTGCTTTATAAATGGCTTGATAGTCATCTGCCCAAGAGGGGTCCTTTTGCCTCGTCTGTAGCCACAGCTGAGTGGTCCGAGCGTCTGATGAGTTTATCTACAGAGGATATTGACTGGTTTGACAGAGATAGGTTGGGTACCGAGGTTATCTTCAGCTGCAGCGGGTTTCCAAACGTGCCTTTGATAGGCAGGAAGGGTTGTATAAACTACAATCCGTCGTTGTTGGTCCGACAGTTCGCGTATGCTTTGAGAGCTCCGCCGAAGGATGAAGAGGTGCAGGAATCTCTGTACCTCACTGGTCTTCTAGAGGGGGATCTGTTATCCAAGCTTCAGCGCGCGTGGAATGGTATCAGTAAGCGAGGAAAACCATTGCTGGGAAGAAGCAACAATCAAGCCTACCCTCCGTATGCGACTTGGATCAGAGCCAGGGCAGATGCTATAGGGATGCCGTTTCCTCGTGCCAAGCCAGAAAGCCCTCCAATGATTGAAGAGCCTACTACTGTGCCCATTCAGCAACATAATCAGGTGTTGGCTGAGCGAGATGAATTGAAGAGGGCAAATGAGGAACTGGAGAAAGAATTGGCTCAGCTCCGAAGCGAGAGGAACGAAACCGTTCATTCCTTCAAAAGGCAAACAGAGCTGGTGAACCGGCTGGGGACAGACCTGACTAAGCAGATAGCCGAGCGTGAGCGCATGGGTCAGGACTTCAAAGCTGTCAACGACGTACTGGCTACGAAGAAGAAGCACTTGGACGACACGTATCGGAGGATATCCAAGTTCAACCAGCACTGGAAGGCTTCCCTGGCCACCAGAAAAGAGCGGGAGGATAAGCTGATGCTACAGATCTCCAAGCTGGAAGCCCAGGTGAAGGATAGTGAGAAGAGGTTTGATGAAGAAACCGCTCGCAGATACGCCGCCGAAGGCCAGCTCAACAGGGCTCTCGCTAACCTGAAGGAGCGCAAACTGACGTTTGAGTCCATGAAACGGAAGTTAGAAGATTGTTTCGGCGAAGGAGCATGGGAAGGTTCGGTCGAAGGACTTCAGTACACCATTGTGCAAAGGGAGTTACTCGTCAAGGGGTTACTCACTCTGCCAGATCATCCAGAAACGAAGGAGTTGTTGGAAGAGTATCGCGCCCGTGGCCGTACTTGACTATTTGTATTCCTTTTGTTTTGATCATTGTTGTATGCTGACCATCACCAGGCTTGTTGGCTGAGGTCACACTATTGATTCATCTTGTACTCGCTGATGCTATGTACTACCTTGATGGGCTTTCTTTATATATGAGATTGTTATTTCCATGATTGGACTCGGACTTCTCCTTATTATCAGCACTGGCACTCAGGCACTAGGATCGGGGGAGATCCCCCTAACGCACAGACACACGTTCGCATTTGCATAACGAGCATTTTGTTGTTTTTCCTAACCCTTTTGTGTTTCCAGGCTTTTCAGGTTGTTTCAGGTTGTTTCAGGTGGTTCCAGGATTGATCAGAGACCTATTCACCGCTATCCGACTAGAGCTAATCAGACCAGGATCATGGAGCAAGTGCAAACTGATGTTCAGGAACTCCGTGAGAGAATGGATCGCTTCATGGAGCTCATGCAAGCGGTCGCCAATGGCCAGGATCAGCTCAGAACTTTGGTTCAACCTTTGATTTCCAGGGTTGATAGCAATGGCGTACTCCATGGTGGGACTGTGCCTACTCCCCCACCAGTTGAAACTCCGCAGAATGGTGTCCCCGTGACCGGGGGAAACGGCAGTGCTAATGGCAATGCGATGGCCAACATCGGACTCAATACGACGGGCGTCGGTAATGGGAGTCTGGGAGCTAATGTCAATATCGGGTCGGGCAACGACAATGCAGGCGTCGGGAATCTGTTTGGGCCTCAGCCATGGCTAGAGGATCGTCAGGACGACGTGTTCTCTCAGAGTGGTGCTGAAGGGGAGCTGAATGTTGAAGCACGGCTTAGATTCAAGGCACTTGAAGATAAAATGAGAGATATCGAGAATCAGAATACTTTGGGCGTTGATATGTCCAAGCTAGGATTAATTGCTGATTTCAAGGTGCCTCCTAAGTTCAAGGTACCTGATTTTGAGAAGTATAAGGGCACCACTTGCCCTCGTGTCCACCTGAGATCGTACTACAGGAAGATGTCTGCTCATTCCGAAGACGAGAAGTTGTTGATGCACTTCTTCCAAGACAGTCCTTCCGGGCCATCCCTCGAATGGTACATGAGTCTGGAGCCTACTAGTGTGCGCACATGGAAGGATCTTGCTGAAGCATTTGTGCACCACTACCAATACAATAGCGACTTGGCCCCGAACTGAGTTCAGCTGCAAAATCTGTCGCAGAGGAACAATGAAGGGTTTAAGGAATACGCCCAGCGGTGGCGTGAGTTGGCAGCCAGGGTTCAGCCGCCGATGGTTGAACGAGAGCTCGTGCAGATGTTTGTAGCCACCCTCCCAGGGGTTTACTATGAAAAGTTAGTCACCGGTATGTCTGGGATGTTCTCAGATCTCATTATCACGGGTGAGCACGTCGAAAACGGGATCAAGATCGGGAAAATTCAAGGTGAGTCATCCTCAGCTGGGGGAGGCAGAAAGAAACCTTATGCTGGCAAAAGACGAGAAGGAGAAGCGAGCGTTGTGTCCAACGCTCGAAGGAAGGGTAAAGGCCCTCACCAGCAGGTGGCCAGTATAAATATCCCGACAGCTCCGCAGCAGCAGCAGCAACAGCAGCAACCGAATCAACAGGGATACAGGAAGTATCAGAATCGGGCACCTTTGGCGAACCGTCACTTCGAGACACCGCCCATGTCGTACGCGCAACTGTTACAGACTTTGCTTCAGCTACAGTTGATCCAGAAGAGGATGATGGCTCCCTTGACAGGGGCACCTCCGCCAGGGTACGACGCGAATGCCACTTGTGAGTTCCACTCAGGGGCACCAGGCCACACAATCGAGAACTGCAAAGCCTTCAAGCATAAGGTGCAGGACATGGTGGATGCCAAGATCATCAACTTCTCCGATAATGTGCCTAATGTCACGAAGAATCCTATGCCGAATCATAGGGGATGCGGAGTGAACGCCATTATCGAAGACGAGAGTGCGGATTTGTTGACTGACGTCAGAGATCTAAAGACGCCGCTTAGCTTCGTTAAAGCTAAGTTGCTGAAAAGAGGGTTCTTTCCAGGTTGCGGAGAGCTGTGTATGGACTGTGCCACACGTTCTGATGGATGTGAGCAGTTGGTAGAAGGAATTCAAAGTCTGATGATTGAAGGGATTCTGCAGTTTAGCCGGAGGGATGAAAGTGGGTCAGGAGAGGTAGTGCTGAAGCAAGCCGATGAGGTCGCCACCATCACCATCCCTCGCCGGCCGATAACTATTTCTGCGCCCAGACCGCCCACAATTACTATCACCAAAGCTGGGCCGATACCCTTCGAAAGCACTAACGCTGTCCCGTGGCATTATGGGGTTGAAGTCTACTGCAACGGGCAGAAGTTGGAGCTAGAACCGTTTGGGTCGACTATGGAGAACCTTGCGGGAATCAGTGGCATTACTCGCAGCGGAAGAGTGTTTGCACCACTAGAGGTCGTGGCGGATAAAGTGTAAAAGCCCAATTTTTCAATAAGTGATTAATTATGCTAATTAATTGGTTTATGTGATTTATCTGATTTAAATAAATTATTGGATTTATTTAAATGAGTTAATGGATTTAATTAATTTATTCTACTTAGTAGAATAATGTGGATTTATTAGATATTCTCTAATTAATGATAAGATGAGATATTTTGTGAGAAATGAATTGATAGGTATTTTTTAGAGAAGAATTATGATGGAAAGAAAATAGAAGGATATATAAGGGAAATTGGAGAGAAAAGAAAAGAGATAGAAACATAAGAGAAAGAAAGAAAGAAAAGGAGAGAAAGAATAGAGAAAGAGGAGAAAAGAGAAGAGAAGAGGGAAACTTGGAGAAATCATCAAGAATCAACTTCAAGCTTCAATCCAATCAAGGTAAGAGTGAGAAACATTATTATTTGATCAATGTGTATGATTATGTATGAGTTGTGTTGGATTTGTTGGGTGTTTTTCTCTATTTTTCATTTCTAGGGCAAATGAGTTAAATCGATAGAATTGAGTTTTGAACGGTTAGAATTCAAAATAAATTGCATAGTTTAGTCGGGTAATATTTAGCCGTGATTATTGGATTTCGTTTGATTGAATTTGGTTGAGTTTGTGAGTTTTGACATTTTTGGATAATTGAGGGTTTGAGATTTGAGTGAAAATCGGACGTCGTAGAAATCGTGTTTAATGGTTCTAATTCATTGCTATATGTTAGGTGAGTATGAGTATGTGTTTGTTTCAAAAAAAAGAATTGAATCGGTCGGATTTTCGGGCGAAAATGCAAAATCCCGTAGCCGTGTTTAGGCAAAATTCTGTTTTTCGGAAAACTTCAAAAATTCATAACTCTTGAACCGTAAGTCGGTTTTGACCCCCGTTCGAAGCGTTGGTAAGTTAACGAGATTATCTTTCTAGAAAAAATGGATTTGAGACCTGTACCTGGTTCAATTATAGCAGAAAATTGAAAACATATTGTTGTGTTGATTTTTACCGTCGCGAATGTGTGTGATTGATGTGTTATTGTGCAGAATACTTTTGTTATATAACGTATAGCTTGTGCATGTTGTGATATGATATGATGTGAGTAGCCGTATGGCGTGAATCCTAGATGGTGGAATCGATTATGAAATATAGTCTTTTGACAAATATATGCATATTGTTTGTATGTGAAGAATGCATGAGAACATATTGTGAATATGTGTGCATTGCTTGATAAATGTGGTAATGATATTGAAGTGTAAATGCATATTGATTGTATGCGATATTGTGAATGCATGAGAACATATTGTGAATATGTGTGCATTGTTTGAAAAGGTAATGAGGTTGAATTATGAATGCATATTTGTTGTATCCGATTATTGTGAATTAATGCATGGGAGCATATTGTAAGATATGCGTGCATTGTTTGACAAATATGTTGATGAAAAGTATGAATACTTGATTATATGATATATTGTGTGTGCAATCTTGTTTAATTCTTGAAGGGAGGAATTATGTGAATGCATGGGATTAAGACGTGTGATCGGTCTTAAGTGCATTTTGTTGTTGATTGCATATGCATCATTTAGTCAAGAGGCAATGTTTGCTAGTTTCGTGGAGGCTAGTGACTTGTCCCAAACCTAGAGCGGAGTTTGAAAGCTTAGGGAACGGGCTTTTGTTGTTATCGGTCTAGGGAACGGACCCGGTTTAAGTGTAAAAACCGAAAAATGATAACAAGTGTTGGTACCACATGGCATGAGTTGCATTGAGTCTCATGGAATGAATATATGATTGTTGTATGAAGTTATGCATAGGTGTATGTGCATGACTTGTGTAATTGTGAACTATGGATATGTTTGATGATTGTCCATATTTGCCTATATATATATATATATATATATATATATATATATATATATATATATATATATATATATATATATATATATATATATATATATATATATATATATATATATATATATATATATATATATATATATATATGTTTTGTGAAGTATATGATGAGTTATGATGAAGTATGGTGAGAATGGTGGAATATGCGTATGTGCATTACTTGTGTAATTGAGAGTTGTGAATATGTGATCATTGTATGAAAGTATGCTTATGAACATGAATTGTTGATTTGAGAATTGTGAATGTGTAATTGAGAATTAGTGAGTAAACATAATATGTGTATGTTCATGTGGAATGTTGAGATTTATGGATACGTGCATGATGAATATGCTTGGTGACTATCTATATTTGATTATATATATATATATATGTTGTATTGTACATGATGAGTTATAATGAATTGTGGTGAGAAAATATGAAATATATGTATTTTGTGCTTGTGTATTTGTGTATATATAATTATATGCATTATTATTATGATAATATTTCTCACCCTTCTGCTGGAATGATGTCCTACATGACATCGTGCAGGCATCAAGGAGTAGTATTGCTCGTAGTTACGAGGTCGCTTTTGGTGTAGCCGTTTAGTGATTTAATTATGTTGGGTCGAGTCATGCTCTGGTCATGTAACACTGGGATCGCTTCGGTTGTGTTTAAGATATACATTGTGTACTCTATAAACGTGTTTATATCCATTGGAATATTATGATGTTGGCCTTAGTGCCTAAGTGATGTTGTTTTATGTGATAAAAACAAATGTTTCTTTTATGAAAATTGTGGTATAATTGAATCCGCTGCTACATGCAAAGTGAAGTTTTGTAAAGCATAATTTTATATTGAAATAGTAATGAGCATGACAGGTGGTTTTGATATTTTAAAAGTTATGTGTAATGCCCTTTTGTAATTGCATGAAAATTTACTCTGATTATTCATATATTATCCGTGAGGTTTAGAAGGGTGTTACATTAGTGGTATCAGAGCAGGTCGGTCCGTCCGGCCAAGTTGTCTAATGTTGTTTGTTCCCTGGTATACGACATGTGTGTGAAAACACTGTCGATACATGTTTGTTGTCTAACCTTTGTCTGCAAGAGTGAGAATGATTCAAGTGGGGGAGAAACGGGTGCTTCTCCAAGATGCTGCAAGTGCGGAGTTGTAGCATAGTGTATGGTTGAACGCTCTTATAGTTTAGTAAAGACGGTTTATGCCCCATTATGATTGTCGACTGCCTATTAACAAATTGAGGAACTGATCACCCTTAATCTCTTGTTGATAGTAGTTGGGATTGTGTTGGATGGGATAGATGTGTCTTGCAAGCTTAAATGGCGTGAGCAGTGAATTGTTTGGAATTAAGCCAAATGCTTAAGAATTGTTTTGATGAGTCGGCGCAGGACAGTGTTGAGATGTTTAATTTTGATGGGAATTTTGAGTGTTAATGAAGGTAGTGATAGCCAAGACGTGAAGTGGGGTTGTGATCGACTTAGTTGCGGAAACTAGTCTGATATTGAGAGCTCCATGTTATATGTCTATTTGGATAGTCAAAGAATTAAATTGATTGAGTAGTTTTGAGACTTGTGTCTGGTGTGTGTGCTACGGTAATAGATTATGAGGTCGAGTATATAAAGGGTGGATAGTGACTTCTGGTGATTATTAAAGGAAGTAAGATGTGGGATACTATATCGGTAATTGGACTTTAAACATTTTAAGAGTTGGAGATGTGTTGAATGACCTTCTAATGGTGACGACGTTGTTTTTGTATTTTGTCCTAATGGGAGAACCGTAACTCAGAATGACGTCAGATGAGAAGCGTTGGAAGTTATTACAATACTCTATATGATGGTGAAGTAGTGACATGGAATTAAGTTATTTACTGATGGAATATGTTTGGATGTTGTAGTAAGTGCGGAAAGTGCGGTTCATGTTTTCGCCATAACTCACAGATTGAGTGTCTGTTTGGCATGGGATTCTCCATACTTAATTGAGTGAGTCAATGGTTGGGTAACCGATGATATTTGGATATACTCGAAGAGTATAGAGAATCATGTTGAGCATCGAGAACTTAAGTTATCAGTGTTGGAGAAGAAGTAGTAATATTCTACTGTGAAGAAAGTTTAAGGAATTGTTAGGAAAGCTGTCAACAGCTCGTGTATTGGTTTTGCCGAATCCGACAGAACAAATTGTTGTGTTTTGTGATGTTTAGTTGATATGATTGGGGGATATGTTAAGTACAACATCAGCGAGTTTTGGTTATGCTTTAAGGCAACTTAAAGTACATAAGGGAATTATCTGACAAGTAATTGGAGTTGGTTGTTGTTGCGTGTTTGTGTCGGAGTTTGGAAGCCTCAATTGTTTAGTTGAGATTTGAGATGGTTGGTGATCTTAAGAACTTAAGGTATTTGTTGATTTGAAAAAGAGTTGAATATGGTGCAGAGGAAATAAATAGGGACTTCTGAAGGAGTATGGTTTTGGGTTGAATTACCATTCGAGTGAGACCAAGTGGTAGCAGAGGTATCGAATTGGAAATTTCTGTATATACCAATGATGGTGGTAATGAGTTAGAACTGATGAAGCAAATTCGGGATATGAGTTTGGTCTGTGAAGAAAATATCTTAGGGAGTTGAGCTTTGTATCTTGAGACTGACTATAGGTATTCTTGATAAGATTCGAAGAAGTCGAAGTTCTAATTTGAGTTAATAGATTGATTGAATTTAATGAATTGGAGTCGAAGAGCTGATTTTCGGATTAATGAGAATGGTACCATGAGATGTCGTGATGGAGTGTGTGTTCCAAATAGTGTGAGTTGGATAAGAGTACTCTGGAAGAAGAACATTGAGATAGATGGAGAGAGAAGTGGTTGAAGTGGTATGTGCTGGTTTGACTTATCGGAAGTCGAAGTGTGAACATCAGAGGTTGTTGAACCTGATACAACTATTGAATATTTCTAAATGGTATGGGATAGTATTCCCATGGATTTTGTGTCGGGTTTTCCGAAGAAATGTGGAGGGATATGATTCGACTTGGGTGGTTATGAATGGATTGGCAAGATTAACTCATTTCTTACTAATGAGGATGAATCATTCTATGTTGAAGCTAGCTAAGAGGTATAGTGAGGAAGTTGCGGGGTAGTATGGGTTACCGTCGAATATTGTGTCAGATGAGAATCTGAATTTTCGTTGAGATTTTGAGAAAGTTGTAGGCGCTTTGGGTGTCATGTTGAAGTTGAACTCTGTCTAGCATCCGTGGACGGACTGGACAGACAAAGAGAACTATCTAGTATGTAGGGGATTTGTGGAGAGCTTGTGTGTTGGATCAAGGTGGATCGTGGGATAGTTAACTAATTACCTACAATGACAATGATCATTCTAGTATCGGAATGACATTGTATGAGGCTTTGTACAGTAAGAGGTGTAGGAATCCTTTGTGTTGATGTGTGCCAGGCGAGAATGTTGTACTCGGACCTGATATTGTGCAAGAGACGACTAGAAAGATTAAAAGGACCCAAGAAGAGACGTGTTTCGAGAATTACAATAGTAACTGGTGTCGGTCGAGCTAGAGTTCTCGGAAGGACCCACTGTGTTTTGTTGATCTGTATCAGAGTGGCGCAGCGGAAGCATGGAGAAAATAGCATGTTAGATTGTTTTACCGCTATCGCTTGTGGGAATTGCATAATGTGTTCATGTGTCTAAGTTGAGGAAGTGCAGTGATTCAGATGGATAGTGTACGAGTAAGAGAGGATTTGATTGTTGAGACATTGCCAGTTCAGGTTGATGAACGAGAAGCAACTTCGAGGTATAGAGATTCCTTTGGTGGAGGTAGTTGGGAGATTAGGATGCGAGAGTCGTATCCAGAGTTATTTGAATCAGGTAACATTTTCGAGGACGAAAATTCCTAAAGTCGGGGAGGGTTGTAACAGCCCAATTTTTCAATAAGTGATTAATTATGCTAATTAATTGGTTTATGTGATTTATCTGATTTAAATAAATTATTGGATTTATTTAAATGAGTTAATGGATTTAATTAATTTATTCTACTTGGTAGAATAATGTGGATTTATTAGATATTCTCTAATTAATGATAAGATGAGATATTTTGTGAGAAATGAATTGATAGGTATTTTTTAGAGAAGAATTATGATGGAAAGAAAATAGAAGGATATATAAGGGAAATTGGAGAGAAAAGAAAAGAGATAGAAACATAAGAGAAAGAAAGAAAGAAAAGGAGAGAAAGAATAAAGAAAGAGGAGAAAAGAGAAGAGAAGAGGGAAACTTGGAGAAATCATCAAGAATCAACTTCAAGCTTCAATCCAATCAAGGTAAGGGTGAGAAACATTATTATTTGATCAATGTGTATGATTATGTATGAGTTGTGTTGGATTTGTTGGGTGTTTTTCTCTATTTTCCATTTCTAGGGCAAATGAGTTAAATCGATAGAATTGAGTTTTGAACGGTTAGAATTCAAAATAAATTGCATAGTTTAGTCGGGTAATATTTAGCCGTGATTATTGGATTTCGTTTGATTGAATTTGGTTGAGTTTGTGAGTTTTGACATTTTTGGATAATTGAGGGTTTGAGATTTGAGTGAAAATCGGACGTCGTAGAAATCGTGTTTAATGGTTCTAATTCATTGCTATATGTTAGGTGAGTATGAGTATGTGTTTGTTTCAAAAAAAAAGAATTGAATCGGTCGGATTTTCGGGCGAAAATGCAAAATCCCGTAGCCGTGTTTAGGCAAAATTCTGTTTTTCGGAAAACTTCAAAAATTCATAACTCTTGAACCGTAAGTCGGTTTTGACCCCCGTTCGAAGCGTTGGTAAGTTAACGAGATTATCTTTCTAGAAAAAATGGATTTGAGACCTGTACCTGGTTCAATTATAGCAGAAAATTGAAAACATATTGTTGTGTTGATTTTTACCGTCGCGAATGTGTGTGATTGATGTGTTATTGTGCAGAATACTTTTGTTATATAACGTATAGCTTGTGCATGTTGTGATATGATATGATGTGAGTAGCCGTATGGCGTGAATCCTAGATGGTGGAATCGATTATGAAATATAGTCTTTTGACAAATATATGCATATTGTTTGTATGTGAAGAATGCATGAGAACATATTGTGAATATGTGTGCATTGCTTGATAAATGTGGTAATGATATTGAAGTGTAAATGCATATTGATTGTATGCGATATTGTGAATGCATGAGAACATATTGTGAATATGTGTGCATTGTTTGAAAAGGTAATGAGGTTGAATTATGAATGCATATTTGTTGTATCCGATTATTGTGAATTAATGCATGGGAGCATATTGTAAGATATGCGTGCATTGTTTGACAAATATGTTGATGAAAAGTATGAATACTTGATTATATGATATATTGTGTGTGCAATCTTGTTTAATTCTTGAAGGGAGGAATTATGTAAATGCATGGGATTAAGACGTGTGATCGGTCTTAAGTGCATTTTGTTGTTGATTGCAAATGCATCATTTAGTCAAGAGGCAATGTTTGCTAGTTTCGTGGAGGCTAGTGACTTGTCCTAAACCTAGAGCGGAGTTTGAAAGCTTAGGGAACGGGCTTTTGTTGTTATCGGTCTAGGGAACGGACCCGGTTTAAGTGTAAAAACCGAAAAATGATAACAAGTGTTGGTACCACATGGCATGAGTTGCATTGAGTTGCATTGAGTCTCATGGAATGAATATATGATTGTTGTATGAAGTTATGCATAGGTGTATGTACATGACTTGTGTAATTGTGAACTATGGATATGTTTGATGATTGTCCATATTTGCCTATATATATATATATATATATATATATATATATATATATATATATATATATATATATATATATATATATATATATATATATATATATATATATATATATATATATATATATATATATATATATATATATATATATATATATATATATATATATATATATATATATATATATATATATATATATATATATATATATATATATATATATATATATATATATATATATATATATATATATATATATATATATATATATATATATATATATATATATGCTTTGTGAAGTATATGATGAGTTATGATGAAGTATGGTGAGAATGGTGGAATATGCGTATGTGCATTACTTGTGTAATTGAGAGTTGTGAATATGTGATCATTGTATGAAAGTATGCTTATGAACATGAATTGTTGATTTGAGAATTGTGAATGTGTAATTGAGAATTAGTGAGTAAACATAATATGTGTATGTTCATGTGGAATGTTGAGATTTATGGATACGTGCATGATGAATATGCTTGGTGACTATCCATATTTGATTATATATATATATATATATATATATATATATATATATATATATATATATATATATATATATATATATATATATATATATATATATATATATATATATATATATATATATATATATATATATATATATATATATATATATATATATATATATATATATATATATATATATATATATATATATATATATATATATATATATATATATATATATATATATATATATATATATATATATATATATATATATATATATATATATATATATATATATATATATATATATATATATATATATATATATATATATATATATATATATATGTTGTATTGTACATGATGAGTTATAATGAATTGTGGTGAGAAAATATGGAATATATGTATTTTGTGCTTGTGTATTTGTGTATATATAATTATATGCATTATTATTATGATAATATGTCTCACCCTTCTGCTGGAATGATGTCCTACATGACATCGTGCAGGTATCAAGGAGTAGTATTGCTCGTAGTTACGAGGTCGCTTTTGGTGTAGCCGTTTAGTGATTTAATTATGTTGGGTCGAGTCATGCTCTGGTCATGTAACACTGGGATCGCTTCGGTTGTGTTTAAGATATACATTGTGTACTCTATAAACGTGTTTATATCCATTGGAATATTATGATGTTGGCCTTAGTGCCTAAGTGATGTTGTTTTATGTGATAAAAACAAATGTTTCTTTTATGAAAATTGTGGTATAATTGAATCCGCTGCTACATGCAAAGTGAAGTTTTGTAAAGCATAATTTTATATTGAAATAGTAATGAGCATGACAGGTGGTTTTGATATTTTGAAAGTTATGTGTAATGCCCTTTTGTAAATGCATGAAAATTTACTCTGATTATTCATATATTATCCGTGGGGTTTAGAAGGGTGTTACATAAAGCGGTCAGAGCTGATGCGGCCGATAAAGGCAAAAGTAAAGTCGTTGAAAAGGTCCCATGTGGGGTAGAAAAATACTTGCTTGTTAAAGATGCCGAGGAGTTTATGCGGTTGATTAAAAAGAGTGACTATAAGATTGTAGATCATCTCCATCGGACGCCCTCGAAGATTTCCATTCTAAACCTGTTGCTGTGTTCTGAAGCACACCGCAACGCGCTGCTGAAGGTGTTGAACGCCGCATATGTACCACAAGAAATATCGGTAAATCAGATAGAAGAGGTTGTAGCCCACGTTAATGCTGGAAATGGGCTAGGTTTCACAGACCTGGAGCTGACGCCGAAGGGGAGGAATCACAATAGCGCCCTGCACATCTCGATAGAGTGTAGGGGCACGATTATGTCGCACGTGTTGGTGGACACGGGTTCGCCACTTAATGTTCTTCCGAAGAAGGCATTAATAAAGTTGGATACTCGTGGAGTGATCTGCACACCCAGTGATCTGGTTGTGAAAGCGTTCGATGGGACTAAACGCCACATTTTCGGGGAGGTGACCCTGCCGATCCAAGTCGGGCCGGAAACGTTCGACGCGGTCTTTTATATTATGGACATCATGCCTGCCTACAGTTGTCTCTTGGGCCGGCCGTGGATCCATGCTGCTGGTGCCGTAACCTCCACTTTGCACCAAAAGCTCAAATATGCTGTCGGAGGCAGCATCGTAACCGTTTGCGGCGAGGAAGACATAATGGTGAGCCATTTGTCGTCCTTCAAGTATGTGGAGATGGATGGCGAAATCCATGAGACTCTATGCCAAGCGTTCGAAGCTGTCAAAGTGAAGGACGTAGCTCCTGTAGTCACTAAAAAGCAAGAGATGACTCTCTCCTCGTTCAAGGAAGCTCGGGCCGCTGTCCAAGCCGGACCTACCCCAGGCTGGGGGCGAATTTTGGAGATACCTAACAAGCAAGATAAGTTTGGGTTGGGATATTCTCCTGGAGCTGAAGCTTCTTCTTCT
Organism: Lathyrus sativus; assembly: GCA_963859935.3. Taxonomy (NCBI): domain Eukaryota; kingdom Viridiplantae; phylum Streptophyta; class Magnoliopsida; order Fabales; family Fabaceae; genus Lathyrus; species Lathyrus sativus. The sequence goes on from OZ012739.1 coordinate 363,518,234, forward strand.
TCTAGCAGTGCATCTCGAGGTAAAGGGTCGATCCAGTTTACCAGTGGCGGAGTAATTTTCGAAAGCATCAGCGCGGTGTTTGAAGACAGCGGGGATATCGACTGTGACCTCGACTCTTGGATCCAGCCAAGCAAGCCAGGCGAGGGCCTCAACAATTGGTCCGTCAAGGATATCATCCAGATGACAAGCGAAGAGTAATGATTTACTTTTTCCAATCAGTGTACAACCCTATGTCCTACCCGAGGCATAGTGGTTTTATTGTCAGGGCCTTGTTGGATTATGTACATGCATTTTGTTAATAAATCAAAGGCGTTTTCTTCGTATTCAAATATTGTGATCTCTGTTATTCCTGTTTTATATTTGTTTTGAAAAACAATAAAATGGCAATGGGGTTTGTGCTAACCTGCACATCCTTGTTTTAAACTTAACCTTTGTTATTGCAGGATCCACATAACAGATGACATCGACTCTGGACCTTCCACGGCTCACTTCGACTTCGATTGCCCGATCTATCAAGCCGAAGAAGAGATTGATGAAGACGAAGACCTTCCGGAAGAGTTGGCCCGCTTGTTGAAACAAGAGGAGAAAGTTATTCTGCCTCATGAGGAGGAGACTGAGATCGTGAATCTGGGTTCTGAAGAAATCGTCAGAAATCGTCAGAAATGTCAGGATAGGGGCTGCATTGCAGAGTGATGTCAAGCAGAGATTGGTCGAAATGCTGAGAGAGTATAGTGACGTCTTTGCTTGGTCGTACGAAGATATGCCCGGACTTGACACTGACATCGTGGTCCACCACTTGCCGTTGCGAGAAGATTGCCCTCCCGTCAAGCAGAAGCTTAGGAGGACGAGACCAGATATGGCTGTTAAGATCAAAGAAGAAGTGCAGAAACAGCTTGATGCTGGCTTCTTAGCGGTCACTACTTACCCTCCGTGGGTCGCCAACATAGTGCCTGTACCAAAGAAGGACGGTAAGGTACGCATGTGCGTCGATTATTGGGATTTAAATAGGGCGAGCCCTAAAGACGATTTCCCGCTGCCTCATATTGATGTGTTGGTCGACAACACAGCCCAGTTCTCCGTGTTTTCGTTCATGGATGGCTTCTCCGGTTACAACCAGATTAAGATGGCGCCGGAGGACATGGAGAAAATGACGTTTATCACTCCCTAGGGAACGTTTTGCTATAAGGTAATGCCTTTCGGTCTGAAGAACGCAGGGGCCACTTACCAACGAGCTATGGTAACTTTGTTTCATGACATGATTCATCATGAGATTGAAGTCTATGTTAATGACATGATTGCGAAGTCCCAAACGGAGGAGGGACATCTGGTCAATTTGCTGAAGCTTTTTGAGAGGCTTAGGAAGTTCAGGTTGAGGCTGAATCCTAACAAATGTACTTTCGGAGTACGGTCCGGAAAGTTACTGGGATTTATCGTGAGCGAAAGAGGCATCGAGGTTGATCCTACGAAGATAAAAGCCATACAAGAAATGCCAGTGCCAAAAACAGAAAAAGAAGTTCGTGGTTTCCTGGGCCGAATAAACTACATTGCAAGGTTTATCTCTCAGCTCACGGCCACGTGTGAACCGATGTTCAAGATTTTAAAGAAAGATCAGGCGATTACCTGGAACGAGGATTGCCAGAAGGCATTCGACAAGATAAAGCAGTATCTTCAGGAACCTCCAATCTTGATACCCCCAGTGGCTGGACGGCCACTAATCATGTACTTGACAGTTCTTGAGAATAGTATGGGGTGTGTTCTCGGTCAGCACGACGAGACGGGCAGAAAGGAGCATGCCATTTATTACTTGAGTAAAAAGTTCACTAACTGTGAATCTCGTTACTCGATGCTAGAGAAAACGTGTTGCGCACTAGCCTGGGCTGCCAAACGTTTACGACAGTACATGCTCAATCACACCACCATGCTAATTTCGAAGATGGATCCAATCAAGTACGTCTTCGAGAAGCAGGCTCTTTCGGGCAGGATTGCCAGATGGCAAATGGTGTTGACGGAATATGATATTCAGTACGTGTCCCAGAAGGCCATCAAGGGAAGCGTATTGTCTAATTACCTTGCCGAACAGCCGATCGAAGATTACCAGCCGATGAAATTTGAATTCCCTGATGAGGATATCATGTTTCTCTAAGCGAAAGATTGTGATGAACCGTTGCCCGACGAGGGGCCAGATAGGAAATCCCAGTGGAAATTGATATTCGACGGGGCGGTTAATTCCTATGGAAGTGGCATAGGGGAGATCATCACGACTCCCCACGGATCCCACATCCCGTTCACTGTGAGACTGACGTTTCCAGTCACCAATAATGAAGCGGAGTACGAAGCATGCATTATGGGTCTAGAAGAGGCAATTGATTTGAGAATCAAGAACCTAGACGTATATGGTGACTCGGCGCTTGTGATCAACCAAATTAAAGAGGAGTGGGAGACTCGTCAATTGAATTTGGTGCCGTACATGAACTATGCCAGAAGGCTACTTCCGTTCTTTGATCGAGTGGAACTCCATCATGTGCCCAGAGCATAAAACCAGATGGCTGATGCCTTAGCCACGTTGGCTTCAATGTATAAAGTCAATTTTTGGAATGAGGCTCCAAGAATTGTCCTTTCTCGTCTTGATAGACCTGCATTCGTCTTTGCAATCGAGGAAGCCGCCGACGGCAAGCCATGGTTCCATGACATCCAGACTTTCCTTATGACTAAGGAATATCCTGCGGGTGCGTCAACCCAGGATAAGAAGACTCTGAGGAGGCTGTCTGGAAATTTTTATCTCAATCCTGACGGAGTTCTGTATAAGAGAAACCACGATCTCGTGCTACTCAGATGTGTAGATGAGAAAGAGGCGAGTATGCTCATGGAAGAAGTCCATGAAGGCACATTTGGTACGCACGCCGGCGGGCATGCTATGACGAGAAAGATCCTGAGAGCAGGATATTACTGGCTGACGATGGAATCAGACTGCTTTAAATTCGCGAAGAGATGTCATAAATGCCAGATTTATGCTGATAAAGTTCATGTGTCGCTGTGCCCGTTGAATGCAATGTCCTCCCCGTGGCCATTCTCCATGTGGGGCATCGACATGATAGGCAAGATCGAGCCCACTGCATCTAACGGTCATCGCTTCATTCTAGTAGCTATCGACTACTTCACCAAGTGGGTGGAGGCAGCCTCATATGCTAATGTGACCAAGCAGGTGGTGGCTAAATTCATAAAGAGGGACATCATCTGTCGTTACGGAATTCCCGAGCGGATCATTATTGATAATGGTTCGAATCTGAATAACAAGATGATGAAGGAGCTGTGCCAGAGTTTCAAGATTGAACACCACAACTCATCTCCTTACCGGCCGAAGATGAATGGCGCCGTTGAAGCGGCCAATAAGAACATAAAGAAGATTGTTCAGAAGATGGTTGTGACCTACAAAGATTGGCACGAGATGCTGCCATTTGCACTGCACGGTTATCGTACGATGGTACGTACGTCGACCGGGGCAACTCCTTTCTCCTTAGTGTACGGTATGGAAGATGTCTTACCGTTAGAAGTGGAGATCCCTTCTTTACGAGTTTTGGTTGATGTGAAACTCGACGAGGCAAAATGGATTACGAACCGACTGAACCAACTCAGCCTGATGGACGAGAAGAGGTTAGCATCGATTCCATATGGTCGTCTGTACCAAAGCCGAATGAAGAAAGCATATGAAAATAAGGTGCGTCCTAGAAGCTTTCAGACGGGTGATCTCGTCCTGAAGAGGATTCTTCCTCCACACTCCGATCACCGGGGCAAGTGGACTCCGAATTACGAAGGTCCGTACGTCGTCAGCAAGGTCTTCTCGGGAGGAGCTTTGTTGTTATCCACGATGAATGGTGAAGATTTTGCATCCTTGGTGAACGCGGACGCAGTTAAAAAATACTTTGCTTGAAAGCGACTCGCTGGACAATAAAAAGAGAGTCCAGGCAAAAATGGGGCATCCCGGCGAACCATAAAAAATGAAAAAGGTTCGGGCCAAAATTAGGGATATAAATTGAAAAAATGTACACCCGCAAAGTCGAAAACCCGGATGGGCGACTTTGGCAAGAAAGGGTATCCCGGTGAACTGAAAACCCGCAAAGGGCGGTTCACACAAAAGTTAGGGATTTGAAAAAGCAAATGACTGCGTTCCGCGTGTGGACTTTCTTTGTTTAGTGGTTTGGAAGACCTGAGGTCCGTTTATCTGAATCAATCTCTTCCGAAGCTGAAGCGTCGGAGAAGTATCGAAGTCGAGTGGGTCATAGAAGGATCAACTCATGGTGTTCGTCTACGCCTCGTTGCTGACATTTGTATATACTGATGTATATTTATGTTTTATTTTTGCGTGGCTTCCTCATTCCAGGAGCTTGCATCTGTTGTAAAACATTTTTACCCATTCAGGGGTTCGTTATCAATAAAATGCATACTATTCAGCAATTTTGTTTGTCTGTTTAGCATTTATCTGTTGTGTTTGCGAAAAAGAACGCCGATGTTTTTGATAAAATGCGCATACATAAACTTACTGGCCTAGGCCACTGATTGTTGAAACAATGAATTACTTGAACATTGTCACAAGATGATAACCTTGATAGGTCCCTTTGAGAAGGGTATCTTGTCTGTTTGTTTGTGTTGTTACAGGTGTAGCATATTCCAGACAGTGCGCCGTGCATGTCTCCAAGCAGGATGATTCCTTTTTCTCCAGCAAAGTTCAGCAGCCTCTCCCCACAGAGTCTGAACGCGAGATCGTGAGTATTGATATGTATCCCTAGGCAGAGAAGATTCTCTCCCCAATCAGACGCATCCTGAAGGAACGTCATCTCCTCAGCTGAGTCACACTGAAGTGTGCAGCAACTGATGGTGCCAGACTGAAGTCCCCAGCGGAATTGAGATTCCCCACAGAGTCGTACTCTCCCTAGTAAGCAGAATGATTTCTCCTTCCTCAGCCGAGTTTGCAGACCCCCAAGAGAGCTGAATCCTTGGAAGCTGCTCAGGCCATGATTGGTTTTCCCCAGTAGAGTGTTGAATAGCTGATGCTGTGTTTCCCCGCCAGAGTCATTATCTCCAGGGAAGTAGCCGTGAAGGCCGTGCAGTTTATTCCCGCGATTGACATCGCTTTCCCTCAGCAGGTCCAGGTTCTCATAGAGCTTCGTTCCCTTGTAGCAGTCAACTGAAGTTGTTTCCCCTGCGGAGTTCGATTGAGATTGGCGTGACCGTGTTCTCCTCAGCAGGATGATTCCTCTATCTGAGTAGTTCTTTCTCCTTGACAGGAGGATTCTCCCTTTGGCATTTATTTTGCTGACGAGATCGCATCATTGTGCATGACTGCATAGCATTTATCATAAACGCATAGCATTTCCACCGTGTGGAGCATTGCGTCATTGCCGAAGCATAAACATGCTAAGCATGATCTAGGTTGTTACCGTTCTTGTTTTGTAGGTGTTCCGCCGCATAATTGACTGCTCAAGATGATTCTTGAAGTCCCCAGCGAAGTCTTCTTCCTCAAGATGATTCTTGAATTCCCTAGCGAGGTCGCTTGCTTAAGATGATTCTTAAGTCCCCAGTACAGTCGCCAGAGTTGGTTGCTCAAGTTGATACTTAGAGTCCCCGACAGAGTGTTTGCTCAGGATGACTCCTGAAACCTCCAGCAGGGTTATCGGTTCAAGATGATTCTTGAAGCCCCCGGCGGAGTTATTTGTCCAAGATGATTCTTGAATTCCCCAGCGGAGATGCGTCATCCCCAGCAGGTTTCTGAACAGCGAAGTTGAAACTTCCCTCGAAGACTTCATGATTGAAGTCCGGCCATGTTAACAAAGCGGTTCCCTCAGCTGATGCAGAGTGCCTGATGGCAGAGGTTTGGGTATCCCCAATTGGGTCATGATTGACCGAGAATCCTACTCCCGACTTACTGATGAAGTCTGGCTGATGCCCGAAAGTTTTCTTCGAATGCTCGATGGCATGATCAACATGATTGTGGACCTGATGAGTCCCGAGGAATCGTGATGCCTGATGGCATGGTCGACCATGTATTACCGGTTACCGTGTGACCAATTCTCCAGCTAGTTGCCGTGCAGCTATTATTTTAGTTCTCGAAGATTTGTTCCCAGCAGAGTACCGTGTACTTGTGTAGTTGGCAAATTTCCGGGTTTATCGGTATTCAACCGTCTCGCACCTTGATTGGCTGAGAGTCGTTCGCTCCTCACCCAGTCAGGTTCAAGCCGTTTGAATAGGGGCAGCTGTTGCTCCCCAAAATTTGACCAACATTTATTTACCTAGCTTGTGTTCACTAGCATTATCATCTGCATTTCATTGATATGTGTGCAGTAGATCAAGAGGTATGATTACCAATCAAGATCTATACAAGACTTTGGAGCTAGCCAAGAAGGTTATTCAAATGTTCAAAGGTTGATACCTTTGTCAGAGAAGTTAAGAGATCCTCAGAGAGATTGGTTGAAACCAAGGTTGTGTGCCTCATAACTTGAGAGTTGTGGGGGCTCCTCAGATGATTCTAAGGCTATGAGGATGGACTTGAAGCTTTGAGAGAGCTTATAAGATGTCTTGAAAGCCATCATGAGGCCTAGAGAGGTCATTGTACAAGAATAAGAAGACTCAGCCATGAGTGGTATAATTAGGGTTTGACTGGGTCAACCCTAGGTCAACTGATGATTTGGAGAGGGTTGAGACCTAATCCAAGAGCCATGTGATCATGGATTGATGCATTGAGATGCTATAAGGATGATTCCAAGGTCAACTCATCATGATTGAAGAGTTGGAGAAGTTTCAAGCTAGGGTTTCTAAGGCTTGACAATGTAAAATCCCCTAGTTTGATCCCTATCTTCAAGGCAGTTTAACTCAAGATGTGATTGTTATCTCATCTTACCCCCAACATGAATGTTGTAGAGCTTGTTCTTAGCTTTAACTTGAGTACTAGAAGTCCTTGATAGGATTTGTAGAGCTCAAGTTATGACTTTGACAAGTTATAGGTCATCTGAGGTATGTGAATCTGGGGCCTTGAAAGTCACCCAACTTGCATCCAACTTTTTCCCAAGAAGGATGATTCCTATGAACTTTTGGTCAACATGAATGTTGTTCCTCATCTCCTTATCTTTCTAGATAGTACTAGAAGTCCTTGATAGGATTTGTAGAGCTCAAGTTATGGCTTTGACAAGTCAAGGGCATTTTGGTCATTTGGAGATTACAGGTGATTTCAAGCATAAGGCCATAACTCCTATTTCCAAGCCTCAAATGGAAAAATCTTCAACATCAAACTTGCTTAAAATGATGTTTTAAGGCTATTAGGGAGGTCATGAGATGTTGAAAATGCTTGTAGAAAAAAGTGATAAAAATGACCTAAAATGGAGGCATAAGTTAAATAAGTTCAAGTTGGAAATTGAAATTTCCAAGTTACACATCCAAACCATGGCATATAATAGGTCATTTTGACTCTAAAGAACATTTTAGAAACAATGGTTCAGCCACTTTTTTGAATTGAGGCCTAGATCATGGGGTTGCTTTGGAAAATGCTTGCTTGCATAATAAGGTACAAATGCAAAACTCAAGGAAAGGCAATGAACAAGCTAGTAAAGTGTTTTAACACATCCCATATCTCATCTAAGGAGAATTTCAGGTCAAGGCAAGTTGCTGCAAGAGGCTTGGCATGAGATGAGATGAATCCATAAACTCATGGCATGAGAATCCCAATTTCTCATTGGATGATTCCAGATGGTTCTAGAGAGGTCCAATGCATTCTATATAAGGTTTAGAACTTGCTCAGATGCAAGGTTGGTGAGATATTTGAGAGAAGATGGAGATAGCCATTTCACTTGCTTCCATTGCAAGTTGAAATCAAATTCTACATTCTGATTCATTTCCATTTCTTTTTTCAATCCAAACACATTCCCTTGATCACACTGAAGCTGTGCAGACCAAATTGAAGGCAAAACCATGGAGAATTGAGGAGATAGCTTTTGGATTTTGAAGGTTGCAAGTCACCATCGGGTTTGGAGATTCAAGCTTTCTTGGTCCAATCTTTTGCAAACAGAAGCCTTATCATCATTCAAGGATTGATTCTAAAGAGTTTGGGAGCTTGAAGTGGAGGATTACCCTATCTGGTGTTCAAGATTTGACAGGTTAGTAAACTTTCTTCTACATCATGATTTAAGCATAATTAGGTAGAATTGTTAGGTTAGAACGGTTAGAGACAATTAGGTGATGGATTCTGGGAAGTTTGGGATCAATTGGTGAGGTTTCAATTGGTGACACCATTTTTGTCTTGACCAAGAACATGAGATATAGTGAGATATAGCATGAATTAGATATCAAGAATTAACCAGTGTGAAGTGGTGATCATTCTGAGGTAATCAATTTCAAGAATGGTGAACTTTGATTCTTGAGCATATTTAGAGGTTTGATTCGTGTTTTAGGTTTGAGGAGGTTTCAGTTGATTTTGATACCATGGTTAGATTCAGGGTGAAATTCTGGACAGATTAGGGTTTTGAATTTCAGTTTTTCATGGAGAATTGATGAGGTTCGAGTTGGAGAAGGTGAGCTTGAAGCTCTGAGCTTCCATGGCTGTTCTTCCCTCCAAGCCCTATTCAAATGAAGAAGACAATGCCATGGCTGTTTGATCATGTATAGACCTTTGACTGAGTGAGGATCGTGTGGCTGAGATTCCATATCATGTGTGAAGAGAAGTCTGAAGACATCCATGAAACGCAGCGTTTCATTTAACTGTGGTATTGGGCTCATTTGATATTCACACCCCAAGTCATGGCCCATTGAGATTTTTAACTGACTTTTGTTACTAACTGCACCGTTCATTTTTCTTTTTCTTTGTGATTTTTAATTGATTTTCTGATGGAAACTGGGCCTGGCGCGCATTGATATCCCCACCCCCATTTTAAGCCCATCTGGAATTTGTACTGAATATAGTTGCTATTCATACCAAGCATTTCTCATTTTAATTTCTTTTTCTCCATTTTTCATTAACCTTTGAAAAATCATAATAAATAGAAAATTAATGATTTTTGCATGGAGATTTTTTCTCCCATTTCACGTTAATGTCTAGAAAATTATAAAATCAAAATATTTGCATTTCATGCATTTTTAATATTTTTTGTGTATTTTCTCTTTTAATAGCTTTTTAATTCTTTTATGTTGATGCATAGATTTGTAGAATTATGTTAAGCTAGTTCCCTTTGAATTTTTAGGCCATTCTTTTTAGGATAGTTAGATTAGGACTTTATCTCCCCTCTGGATTTATTCCATAATTTTGTGATTAGTTTTTTATTAGTTTTGCTTAGATGATTTTAGGTTGTGTAGATTTAGGTCAATCCTTAACATAGGTCCACAATAACACTAGAATTTTGGGTTTCTAGGTCAAGATAAGCATTGGGACATATAGTGTATTAAGGGTAGGTATATAGGATCCCCTAGAAATTATATTAGATTTTAATATAATAGTATACTATTTTTAGGTGATTTTTGTAGTTGATGGTTGTTTGTGTTGCCCTTGTGGGCTTGTATTTTTGTTTGCCTTGCTGTGAGGGTTTGTGCTTGGCTTGGTGGGCTTGGTCTTGCTTTGAGGAGCATGGAGGAGCATAGTAGAAGACTTGAAGATTGATTGAGGAGCTTGAGAGCTTGAGAATCTCATTTGTTTTGTTGTTGTCTTAGGGTTAGGGATTAAGAAGAGCTTAGACCTAGTTAACTCCTTTCTCAAACATGGATGGTATCTTTCACCTCCATTCCTCCCTAGGATTAAAAGTCCTTCCATGGTATTCACCTCTCTCCTTAGGAGGGATAAGTGATGGTACCTAGGAAGTAGAACCTTTGAGGGAACCATTCCTCTGATGTTAAACCTAGGGGTGGCAAAATGGATGGATTGGATGGATATGGATTGGATTGTTAATGGATGGATCAAAGCAATCCATTAATCCATTAACAATCCACTAACTCTCTTAAAAAAAATCCAATCCAATCCATCCATTAAGAGATAAAATCCATCCAATCCATCCATTAACATATTTCTAATGGATGGATATCCATCCATCCAAAAAATTAATTTAAAAATTCTTAATTATTTTTTAAATTTCATAGAAACATAATTTAAATATTTTGAATTATTTTTTAAATTTCATAAAAAAAGACTTAAATTTTACAAAAAAAATTAATATTCTTAATTATTTTTTAAATTTCATAAAAAAAAATTAAATTTTACAAAAAAATTCATATTCTGAATTATTTTTTAAATTTCATAAAAACAATTAATATTCTCAATTATTTTTTAAATTTCTTTAAAAAAATTAATATTCTTAATCATTTTTTTAAATATTCTTAACCATTTTTTTAGTTATTCTTAATTGTAAAAAAAATTATTCTCTCTTCACATTCCAATTAAGAATATATATATATATATATATATATATATATATATATATATATATATATATATATATATATATATATATATATATATATATATATATATATATATATATATATATATATATATATATATATATATATATATATATATATATATATATATATATATATATATATATATATATATATATATATATATATATATATATATATATATAAGCAAATCTTTTAAATAATTATTCTTAATTATTTTCAGTAAGACTTTATTATTTTTATAATATATACAAATCTTAAGTAATCATTCTTAATTATTTTTTGAATTCTTCTTAACTATTTAAGAAATTAGTGAAGTCATCCTAAAAATAATTAAGAATATATATATATATATATATATATATATATATATATATATATATATATATATATATATATATATATATATATATATATATATATATATATATATATATATATATATATATATATATATATATATATATATATATATATATATAATTTTTGTTTAACACAAATTTAACAATCTTAATGAATTAGTGTTAATGAAGTCTATAGAAAATGAAACCAAATTTAACAATTGGGTGCTAGAGCAGCACTAATAATAATGCTAAGAGCACCCAGAAGAGTGACTAATATATGCTGCAAAATTAACAATCTCTCCAACAATCATTGTTATCATGCCCACCCACCAAATTTAACTCTCAAACAAGTAACCTCATGTTGTGGAAAAGAAGGTTGAAAGGTCCTCAACAAAATCGGGTCCATCAAAATCAAATGCAGCTACAAAAGAGAATCAAAGTAGAAAACAATTAAACATACATTAATTAAAAAAGAATATAAATGAAAAGAATACAAATGGAAATATTGAGATACTAACCTGGAGTTCCACAAAGCCAATCATGTGTACACAACAATGCTTCAACATTTTCGGGTAAAAGAGCGTTTCGATACTTATCAAGTATACGTCCACCTATACTAAATGCTGATTCTGATGCAACTGTAGTAATTGGAATGCTCAAAAGATCACGTGCCAATATAGAAAGTTTAGGATATTTACCCTCATTTGCTTTCCAATATTGCAAAACATCTAAATCAGCATATTGCTCATGATCAATTTTTTTTTCATTCAAATAAATTTCCAAATCAGACTCATCTTTTGATGGTCCACACAATTTACTTTCGTAACTCCCAAAATCCTGCAAGTCATTTGAGGGAATGTTCGGACTACCTCTAATTGACCTTTGTGAAGATGAAGTGCTTTCTTCATTTGAGGACTTGAGATATTCTTGAAAAAAAACTTTCAACTTATCAAAAATCACCTTTGCAACTTGTACTCCCTCACCACCTAACAACCTCACATAACACCACTCAACAAACTGCAACTTATATCTAGGATCTAAGATGACAGCAAATGATAGCACAACACTATAAGAATTCTAATATTTATTAAATTTTTTCTTCATTCTTCTAGCCATGCAACATAATTGATTTTGTTTCTCAAACTCACTATGATCAACACATGCAACTTCCTTGATTTTCATATGAATTCGCCACACACCACTAAAATAGAGGTTGGCGGTTGGATAAGTGCTACCTGAAAATAACACAGTGATATCATAAAATGGCTTCAAAAAATCAGCTATGATTTTTACCTCATCCCATTCCTCGTTTGATAAGCAACAATCAAAATAGGGATCAATATCGCTTAGGAGGGTAAAGGCTTCTCGTTGACCTATAACAGTCTCAAGCATCAGATAAGTGGAATTCCATCTAGTAGGTAAGTCTTGACGAACTTGCTTAGAAGTCACATTTGAAAGTTGCTCTAAACAAGATGCAAATTTTATCTTTCGAGCTTCTGAGCCTCTTACATATTTCACAGACAACCTAATTTTATCCAAAGATCCATCTATCACCTTTAAACCATCATGAACAATTAAGTTTAAGATGTGTGCTCCACATCTAACATGAAAATAAGTACCGTCAGCTATCAATCCTAATCCTGATAATAAATGTTTCTTCAATATATTCACCATAACATCATTGTTAGATGCGTTGTCTAAAGTAATCGTGAATATTTTTTTCTCAATACCCCACTCCTTTAGCAAATTTATTAACTTCTCAGCCAAATTAAAACCGGTATGAGGTGGTGGACAATGAGTGAAGGATACAACTTTTTTCTCTAATTCCCAATTCCTATTAACAAAATGTGCAGTCAAAACCATATATTGATCTGTATTTATTGCAGACCATAGATCAGATGTTAAACAAATTTTTCCTGGAATCGACTGCAAATAGGATTTTAAGTTTTCCTTTTCTTTTCTAAACACCTTCAGAACATCAGACTTTGCAGTATTTCTAGTAATTGACTTAACATCGGGGTGTAAGAAACAAAGTAAGTCAATTATCCCTTCATGTTCAACAAAAGTAAAAGGATAATTGTGTTTGACAATTACCTTAGAAATCTTTTCCCTATACTTTTCTTGATCCAGTGGCGGATAAGAAGATCCATTCCCTCTTCCAACACATTTCACTGCATGTTTTATCAAATTTGAAGTGCCACCACCCTCCCTAGCCATATAAATTTTATTACAACTTTTGCATTTGGCCTTTGGGAGTCCTTTATCGTCCACAAACTTTTCAAAAAATTCCCAAGCTGTAGAAGTTTTTGTTCTTTTTAAACTAAGGACTGAACTTTCATCAACTTCATCCTGAATTTGAATTACGGGTTCATCGCCATCGGTAGACATATTTCCTATAATTTGACAATAATTGAAGGTGAGTACAAAGGAAATACAAACTGAATTATCCAATTAAAAGCCACTAATAACATTAAGACTTGAAACCATAAAAACACTTCAATAATTTATGTCTAACTTCAAATTTAAAGCACTGACAACAAATTGCATTGCATCATCATATTCCAGAAAACAATAAATGGAAAGGAATATCCACATGTATCTCATAATCTAAGTTTTGGATTTTCTCTGTAATCTCTCCTAAGTGAGTTCTGAATAAAATTCAATGTAGCTATAGCTTGTTGTGTTTGTACAGTATCTTGTACATTAGTGTAGGACTTGTATGCTGACTGTATTAGCAAGAGTGGAGTGGAAGAAAATTAGAAACATTAGTGAATAAATAAATACGGGCTACACAAAGACCCATACCAACATATTTCAATTTCATTACACACACTCAAATTAGATACAAAGAAAAATCAGTCTTGAAACTGCTAGATTGCTATAGCAGCTAGATTCGTAATATGCTTAAATTATCATCCTGCAGCGGCACCAATACACTCATACAAGTTCCCTGAAAGATGCACAACTTAACATACAATGTACATAAGTACAAGTAACAACTAACAAATATACAATAGGATGACAAAATTGTTTTGTTATTATTCTCTTCTACAAATACAGAGAGCATTCTTTCGAGATGCTGTGAAATTAGTAACATCGATGACAAATGCAACAATTACTATCAAACTAAAATCATACATATGAAGACATTTTTATTGAATCTTTTTTCTTATGCACACAAGTGGAAACAATATGCCTAGACATCCATTAATACTATATAAATATACTCAACATCATCATTCAATGTATTCAAATGCATCGGCCGGTAATCTAATCGGACCTTCTCGTTATCTAAATTAGTGCAATTAATTTTCACGCTGTTTATATAACATCAACATCAATTAATGCAATTTTGGACTAAAGTATGACAACAAATCACATAAGCAAACAAACATGTTCAGGATATAAATAGCCTCCTCTAACACCATAGTTACTCAAACTATAAACAACTCAATTTTAGTAACACACTTGATTTAGTGAAAATGGCTAAATTGGCAAATTCAGTTTCTTAATCAACAGTGGAAGATGCTTGTCCTAACATTGTTTCTTGTGCTGATATACTTGAACCACCTAGTAGGTAGTTTTCAATCCATATACAATAAGAACATATACAATAAGAAACTAATACTACAACTCATTTACAATAAGAACATATACAATAAGCTACATTACATCAATAACAGCCCCTTAATGCTACATTACAATAATATACAATAACAACCCCTAAGTTGGATTCAGAAACAGCCCCTTAAGAAACTAATACTACAACTCCAATTTAGTTTATGAATTCCTTAGTTTCTGAATAAAATTATTGTATATGTCCTAACACTGTTGTAGTATTATTTTTCACTAAAATTTAGCCAATGGTTAAAAAACTCCAACTTAAATCAATAACAGCCCCTTAATGCTAAACAGCAACAATTAGCTCCACTTAAATCACACTAATGGCAACTAACAGCCACCCAAAATGGAACTGCCTTTAAGCATCTACACAGCAACAGCTAAACATGAGTTAACAAGCTCATGTCTACAAGAACAGTCATGGATAAAAAAGAAACTAAGTTGGAGTATATCAGCCTCTAAGTATATCAGTCTGTTGTATACAATAACAGCCCCTAAGTTGGAGTTGTAATGTAACTTAAATCAATAACAGCCCCTTAATGCTTAACAGCAACAATTAGCTCCACTTAAATCACACTAATGGCAACTAACAGCCACCCAAAATGGAATTGCCTTTAAGCATCTACACAGCAACAACTAAACATGAGTTAACAAGCTCATGTCTACAAGAACAGTCATGGATAAAAAAGAAATGGTGACAACCTAAAGCACACAACCTGCTCTACACTGTTCTTATTGGTTTAATTTTCGGTTTAATTTAGTTCTATTAGCGATTTTCTATTAGGCCGTTTTAGTTTTGAACAAAGTGTGGGTTGTGTTTCATCCAGCGATGCCAATGGCTGGCATAATGGGATTGCTCTTTCAAAAGGGGAGATTACAAAAAATCAAACTCAAATTCTTTTACTAACTGAGAAGAGAATCATGCTCAAATTCTCTCAAAACCTTATTGATTTTATTGTTTTAGAAAGCTAGTATAATTTTCTTACAAGGGATAAAGACATAGCAAAGAAATTACAATGCAGAAATTCAGTCAAAGAAGCAGTGGCGTGGCATTAAGATTCAAAAGCATGGTTAACAGCACAGCAGTAGGCATATTTGTCTGCAAAAGGATTTCATACTTGCTTGTCTTTGTGAGAGCAACAAGTCAGAAATTTCAGTATAAGGTCTCTAATATTTGCAAACTACTTTTATCATGGACCCCAATGCTTAAAATTGGTTACAACAGAATAGTTAGAACTTAGAACTGGAGAAAATGGGTAAACACTAATTCATATAGCAGAACACAATTCATATAACAGAACACAAAAATATTACCGAATGTCGAGTAAGAAGCCATACTAAATAGCTAAAGAGAGAATATCCAGCCACAACAATTACGAAAACTGGTTGTTTTGTAGCACCGAAACGTTGCAATTGTAGCACCCAATTGTTGAGATGAATGGCGATTGAAGCACCGAAACCGTTGAGATGAATTACTAGTGCTTGATATTAAAACGAAATTGAGAGAAGAAGAAATTGGGGAAGAAGAAATTTGGAGAAGAAATTTGGGGACGAAATTAGGGTTCTTGGTTTAGACAGAAATTTGAAGAAGAAAAAAATTGGGGGAGAAATTAGGGTTCTTAGTTTATAATTTGGGGAAGAAATTTTATAGAATAAGTTGGAGAAGAGGTTTCTAAGTAATGTTTGAGAAGAAGAAGAAATTAGATGTTTTTATTTTTGTGTGTTTAAAATAAAGAAAAATATTTAATTAAAATGTTTAATATTTTTTTTATAAAAATAGTTTATTTAATTAAAATCTATTTCATTGAAATTTATAAAATCTAATGGATTTATAAGATCCATTAACTAATAATATAAGATCCAATGGATTTATAAAATGAGATGGATGGATTGAATCCATCCATATGAGTTAATGGATGGATTGGATCAAATCCATTAAATTATTTTTTGTCTTATGGATGGATTGGATGGATAAATTATTGGATGGATTGGATGGATAATATCTAAATGGATTTTATTGCCACCCCTAGTTAAACCCTTATAGGTCACCTTTGGTGGTCAATAAGCAGTTTAACACCCCAGCTTATCCAGTTAAGTGATTTCCTCTGGTTTGAGTATCTTGAGAGATGTTGGGCTTGAAGATGAGGACTTCATTGAAGAATTTGGAAGAGGATGATTCCTTGAGCATTGCCATTCCAGCTGAAGCTTGAAGAGCAACAAGAGCAAGTTGATACTTGAAGACCCAATGAAGATCCAGTAAAGACTGAATGAAGAGCTGAGGCTTAAAGATTGAAGGATGAAGTTGATACTTCTAAGTGATTGAAGATTACTCTGAGAAGCTGAAGCTTGCAGGAAGAGAAGACCAAGTTGAGACTGGTGAAGCAAAGAGAGCTTGAGATCTTGAAGACCAAGTTGATACTCAGGAAGAGGATTCAATTGAGATTGACTGAAGAGCTGAAGCTTGAAGAACAAAGGATAAGTTGATACTTACTTTGATGTTTGGAGATCCTGAAGGAATCAAGTTGGTACTTGTGGTTAATAGTGAAGCCTGAAGGTGGAACTGATTAAGGAGCTGAAGCTTAGAGAAGAGAAGATAAGTTGAAACTTATGTGGAAGGGTTGAAATCTGGGGAAGCAAATTGGTATTTGTTAAGAGTGATGGAAGTCTGAAGACTGAGTTGTTGTTGGAAGAGCTGAGGCTTGGGGAGAGAGGAGTTGATCTGCTTTCTTTGTTTTCTTTGCTGTATTGATGTGCCTTGTTCGACTTGCTTGATGCATTAGAATAAGTTCATATCTAGACTAGGTAGAATCTAGGAGCATGATTGCACTAGAGGTTGAGTTGCTCCCTCTGCTTGTATTGTTACTGTATGGCTTTGCTTGCGGGTATTCGGTAGAGCCCAGCTCCCTTGCCCATGTGGTTTATTTTGCTTGACAACATGACTTTATTTCTTCTGTATGATTGCAGTTTACTGTATCTTGCTTGATAGCATGTTTTATGTTTCTGTATAATTTCATTCTGGCTTGAGGTTGAGATGAGATTGTGGAGGTTGATGCCCCACACACATTTCCTCCCTCACTTGCATTGCATGCATTTTACAGTCGTTTACTATTTACTGTTTGAGCTGATGCTTTATCTGTTTCTGTGTATCATTGACATGATCCCTTAGGACTCTCATTTCCTTTGATAAGGAATTGATGATAGAACTTTAGGTTGAAACCTATGCATGATAACTTCTAGGAGTTCCCTGTTCAAACCTCAACTATAGGATGAATCCTTGGCATGACAACAGTAGGACTTGATAGTCTCCCCGTAGTTGAGCCTGTTCTCTTCTCATCTCAAAACAGTTTAAGATACAGTAATCATGAATGATTTCTTTCGTACGGTACGAGCCTTAAGCTATCTGAGAAAGGATTGTTGGAGAGCTTCTTTTCAACAGTCTGGATGTTTAGTATGGTACCCTTTGGGTGACATGCGACACATTCACTCTCAGGTCATAGTCTCTAGTGCGATTGAAATTGCAAACACAATAAAAGACACTTCTTCCGTAAAAGACAGAAAACAAACTTCAAACCTTTTTGCCCCGTGGGCCCATAATTCAAAGGAAAGCTTTTCTGAAGAAAAGAGTGTCGTTAAACTTCAGCGCCACCGCAAACAGGCTTTGTCCCTAACTGCTGGAACTATTGTTTAACCCTACTCGATAAAACAGATGAATCTGAATTCCCGTAATCCGTATTATCCCGAACTACGTAAGCTCTGATCTCTCATGCCTTTTGAGAGTATGTAGGCACAATACTAATGTATTGGCGAGCCACCTTCCCCCATAACCCGTAATTAGTCGAACTACGTTGACTCTGATTTCTCATTCTCTGATGAGAATACGTAGGCATAAAGCGCGATGCTTTGCCGAGTCATTTTCTTTTCTGTTTAAGCCAGCCTTGATAGGTAGATAGATAAACCAACTCGTCCAGTAAACACAACAAGTGTGGATCCCGTCGAGTACGACGGACGTAAGGGGTGCTAATACCTTCCCCTTGCGTAACCGACTCCCGAACCCAGACAACGGTTGCGACGACCTTGTCTTACCCTTTTCGTCAGGTTTTTCCGATCGTTTCCTTTCCCGCTCCGAGGGATAAATAACGAAAGATGGCGACTCTTCTGTTCTGCCGGCACCTTATTTTCGCGGAAGCGACAGGTCTGTCATCCTTTTGGTACTAGATTGTGCGAGTGTTCCATGCATCCTTTTGGTGTTAGGGTTGTGTAAGTTCGCTCCATCATCCTTTTTGTGATGGGACTGTCATCCTTTTGGTGCCAAATTATGTGAGTGTTCCCTACATTTCTTTGGTGTCAGGGATGTGTGTGTTTCGCTCTATAATCCTTTTAGTGATGGGTCTGTCAACCTTTTGGTACCACATTGTGCGAGTTTTCTCTGCATCTTTTTGGTGTTAGAGTTGTGTAAGTTTGCTCCATCATCCTTTTGGTGATGGGTCTGTCATCCTTTTGGTGCCAGATTGTGTGAGTGTTCCATACATCCTTTTGGTGTCACGGATGTGTCTGTTTCGCTCAATCATTCTTTTGGTTCCAAATTGTGCGGGTGTTCCCTACATCCTTTTGGTGTCAGGGTTATATGTGTTTCGCTCTATCATCCTTTTGGTGATGGGTTTGTCATCCTTTTGGTGCCAAATTGTGCAAGTGTTCCCTACATCCTTTTGGTGTCAGGGTTGTGTGTGGTTAGCTCCATCATCCTTTTGGTGATGGGTCTGTCATCCTTTTAGTGCCAGATTGTGCGAGTGTTTCCTACATCCTTTTTGTGTCAGGGTTGTGCGTGTGTCGCTCAATCATTCTTTTGGTGATGGGTTTGTCATTCTTTGAGTGTCAGTTTGTGTGTGTGTTCTCCATTATCCTTTTGGTAATGAATCTCTACATCCCTTTGTTGTCAGGCCTGTGTGTGTTTTTCTTTATCATTCTTTTGGTGATGGGTCTATCATCCTTTTGGTTCCAGATTGTGTGAGGGTTCCCTACATCCTTTTGGTGTCAGGGCTATGTGTGTGTCGCTCTATCATCCTTTTGTGGATGGGTCTGTCATCCTTTTGGTGCCAGATTGCGCGATTTTTCCCTACATCCATATGGTGTTAGGGTTGTCTGTGTGTGTGTCGCTCCATCATCCTTTTGAGGATGGGTCTGTCATCCTTTTGGTGCTAGATTGTGCGAGTATTCCCTACATCCTTTTGGTGTTAGGGTTGTCTGTGTGAGTTCACTCTATCATCCTTTTGGTGATGGGTCTATCATCATTTTGGTGCCAGATTGTGCGAGGGTTCCCTACATCCTTTTGGTGTTAGAGCTATGTGTGTGTCGCTCCATCATCCTTTTGTGGATTGGTCTGTCATCCTTTTGGTTCCAGATTGTTTGAGTTTTCCCTACATCCTTTTGGTGTTAGGGTTGTCTGTGTGTGTGTCACTCCATCATCCTTTTGAGGATGGGTCTGTAATCCTTTTGGTTCCAGATTGTGCGAGTGTTCCCTACATCCTTTTGGTGTTAGGGTTGTCTGTGTGAGTTCGCTATATCATCCTTTTGGTGATGGGTCAGGCATCCTTTTGGTGCCAGATTGTGCGAGTGTTCCCTACATTCTTTTGGTGTCGGGATTGTGTGTGTGTGGGTAACTATCATCCTTTTGGTGATAGCAACCTTTGCAAGTTATTTAATGTCCACTCGAGGGTTGACATTGATATGTTTTTACATTTCTTAAGCATCTTCTTTCTTTTCGGACAAATTTGGAGTCTTCTTCATATCTAATCGTCTTCTACCTTGAAAGAATGAACGTCACAGTAGTTCATCTTACTAGGTCCAAGCCAATCAGATAGGGGCATCTGTGATACCCCAAATTTGTCCTACCAGTATATATGACTTTCATCTGTGCATTAGTCTCACCAACAATTATTCAAAAAAATATATTTAGAATGTCAGGTCAAGTGTGTGTGTTAGTAACTGAGGTTCATTGGTTTTGATTAATATCGATTAGGCAAGGATTTGTTTCAAGAACAAGGCCAGGGTTCATAATGATTAAAGTAATGAGGAGTTTCAGAATTAAGTTCTTAGACTGTACCAAGGCAAGTGTGATTGATCTCAGGGGGCTTTTTTTGTGTGGAGTACTAAAGTGCATATTTCAAGTCATAATCTTCTAAGTTTTCAAGGCATAGTTCTGGTTCCTTTGGCTAATGATAAAAGATTCGGTTTAACAGTACAAGTGGAACGTTCAAGAGTGATGGATTCATGTTCTACTCAAGGATTAATTCATTTCAGGAGAAATTTATGAATGGTTTCAAATGTGGACGTGGAGTTAACGTTAAATTTGAATCTTGCTCCAATCGAGGAATCCATTATAATTGCAAATTTTAGGATTAAAGTCGAAGGCATTTGGTTCGTGTTCACATGTGATTTAAAAGAATACTTGGAAAGCTCATAACAATTCCAACAAAAGAAGAGAACTTAAATGGTACAAGTTTTATTTCAAAAGTCATATAAAATGGAGTTAATAGACCTTTTTTTTACAAGCCCATATACAAAGCTTGCCAAAATCCATGAGAAATATTTTACAAAAATCGAAAGCCCACTACATTCAATAAAAAAAATCTAAAAAAAAACCATATTCATTGCACAAAGTCTTCAACCATTTTTACAAGAAATATGAAAAGCCCATTGTACAAAATTCAAGAGTCCATTGACTTTCCAAACCATCAATTAAGACCCCCACACGATATTAACTAGCAGGGACTATTTGGTAAATGGTTACGCCACATCACAAAGAGTAAACACAAAAATCTCATAATTCTTGAAGCTCCCATCCATTGGATTCGTATTCTAAATCACACAAAAATATTGCTATGAAAAAACTACGAAGCACATTAGCTAGCCACCATGATCTTCTTACGTGACCCCACTCCGCACCTGCAACTAAATGCATCCTACAGGCCGTTACCATCGAGAAAGAAAAAAAAAACATCCACAAACGCGGCCAATGTTGTTCGTTCAGTGTTCTCGAATTGTTTATTTGGATTTTGGAAATACTGAGAAGGCTAAAGAGATGTTAGGGGGCTTGAGAATTCTTCACTATCAAAGGCACTTCTTGATGCTTTACTGCATTTTGAGGATATTCAACCTTAGCCAAATAGAGTTGACATTGACTTTCTAGGGTCACTGGTTGTAAAATTCACCATCAGACATGCCAAAATGGAACGTTGATTATGGTAGTTGGAGGATGCATTCTCTTTGTATGAACAAACCGTAGCAGTCATCATCATACCCTGCATCCAGTTCACAAACCATTAGGCACAACCTGTAAACAAAAGCGATAAAATTACAAATCACAACGCATATACAATCCAACGCAACAAACTAATATGACCCCACAAACGCATACGACAAAAAAAGCAGAAACGCACATGATATTGCAGCAAAGATTTCGTGATGGATTCCTGCTTCTACCCTCATCCTCTCATATAAATTGAATGTTCCCCTTAATTCTTCGGGGGATTCTTCCTCTCGAATACTCTTTCAACTCACAACCCACACCCAAAACCATAATATTCAAACAACCTAAACTTTCCTCTTCCACAAAAAACCTCTACACCCAACTTCAAAACCATTTAAACACAAAACCAAAAAAACCAGAACCGAATTAGAATTGATTTCAAATAGAAGAAGAATAAGGAGATGAAGTGAAATTGTGAAACCCCAAATTGAAACAAGAGGTTGAGAGAGATGAACCCATACCTGAAGTGAGGAAACGGCGAGGAAGGAGGTGAAATCGGTTTCTAAACCATAAGTCGTGGGTGAGGTTTGAACGAGAAAGGGAATGAGGCTTCAGTGCATGAAGGTTGAGTACGAAGTTCTTCGTCGATCTTTCTTTTGGTTTTTTTATTCTTGGTGTAGCACGCGATGATGAAGAAGAATTTGTTCTTCCTATGAGCATTTTCTTGTTAAATTTCTCTGTGTTACTTCTCAAAATGTCACGTTCACCCTTTCTTCGTTGTTTTTTTGCTAGTTAATGGTATTGGATTCAAGGTTGATCCACATGGTCTTATTGGTTATATGGGCCATGAAGCCCATGGCAGATATCCATCACCCCCTTTTTATCGTTTTACCCATGCTCTATTTTTGTGGAATGAATGGGCTTAAAAGCCCATGATGATTCTACAAATGTTCACACTCCCCATGTTCTTGTTTCCAACCCCCTCTCTCTTGGTTAATTATTTATTTATTTTATTTTATTTTAAAAACCTTTTATTATTTTATTTCCTAAACTTTTAAATTGTTAGTCTAACTATTTTTAAGTCCTCACAATTATTTTCACTTTCTTTTTCTTATTGCCATTTTCGATTTTATTTTTTATTACTGGTCGATGAACATCTAAGTAGTCGTAGATTATCAATTCATCGAAAAAATCCATAATTAAGGTTAGACTATTTTCTTCCATTTAGACTAATTTCGATTCCATTTTATTTTGACTTCATTTTAGTTTTTGCTTTCCTTTTCAATCTTGGTCGATGACGAAACCTCAAAAGTCGTCACTAGCCAAATTATTGATAAATGGTGACAAATCTGAGACCACTTCTTTTTTCTATTTTCATTTTCTTTGTCATCTCGATTTTATTTTTATATTTCGATTGATAAAGTCTTTGAATTTGTAAACTTCGATTTATCGAAGACGATAGCCTTCATTATGTCAAATCTGTGGAAAATGACCATTAGGGTCATTTTCTATAATTTGGGATCGTGGTAGGTTACCTTCGATTAATTGACACAAGTTTATAATTAAGACGAGTGTCATGGTGAGAATTGGATACCAAGCTATTGATTAACTTGAATCGCAAATCTTAATTCACCACCGATTTTTAATTTATCTGAGGGAAAGGAAAAAGAACGAATAACCCATAAACATGCAATGCAAATGCAAAGTTAGAGAGTCTAAGGTGCGAGGTTAGTTAAGCCTAGGGAAGATGTTAGCATCCTAAGCATCTGTAGTACTCTATAAGAACCTCTTGCTTCATTGTGCTATTGTTGTTTGCTAAGGGTGAAAGACCTAGGGAGTCTATTTCTAAGTAGGCTTGCCAAGACATCGCATCTCGTGCCTACGTATCCTGACGGGAATGGAATCAGAGCATTCGCAGTTTCCCTTTTATTATTATTTTATTTTTATTCTCAAACTTTTTCCTGAACGAAGTCTTTGAATTTGACTTTGAAGTCCAGCGGGATGCCTCAATTTTTCCTAAGTATCCTTCATAGGTTTTGACTTAGCGGGATTTTTATTGTTTCATTGTTTATTTATTTATGAACAAGTCGTGTGACTCTAAGTTATTTTAACCCTTTTGAAAGGATTGTGACTGCCTCACTCTTTAGATAGTCGAGGGATAATCATCGTGGTTTTTTGACTTCCAGCCTCCTAATATGTAAGGAATAGATAAAATGTATTCTCGAGTGCTCCTCCTTTTTGAGAGTCTGGGCGCTCGATCGTTTTAACTGAAAACTACTCTACCCTGGGTAAAATTTGAGGTTTTTTTTTTATTTGAAAAAGAAAACTCCTACTTCAAGGCTCAAAAGCTTAATGATGGTTTATCTCCCTTATATCTCCGGTGTTTTGGGATTTGAAACAATGCCTTACATCATCAGTAAGGTTTTACTCAAAAGCATACGACAAGAGATCTTGCGTTTTTTATTTTGTCATCCTCCTCCCAATTCTCTATCAAAGCAAGAGATTGGGTAAAGTTGGCATTATAAAACATGAAAAAGAATTTTATGAGTGAATACAATGGATTTTTTCAAGACAAACATATTTATTGCATTAATCATTCAAAACAAAAAAGTTCTTACATGCAAATCATGCTTTTATAATCAAAGAAATAATAACAAATGCAAGCATAGAAACAAACAGCCTGATGAGCTCTGCTCTTAATTTCATCAGCTGGAAAAGACTATCTTGAGTCTTCATATCCATCAGCATAAAGGTATTTTGTTCACAATTGGGCTTCCTCCTTTGAAGGTCAGCACCTCATCGTCAATCATCTCTTGGACTTTTTCTTGGTAAACCTTGCACTCTTCAATCGGATGCCCCATTGATTTATCATGAAATTCACAACCGGTATCTGGATTGAACTATAGAGAGTGGAACTTCATGGCTCTGGTCTTTCTGAGTGCCATTACCGAATTTCGGGTAAAATAGGACCACAATTGACTGTAAGTCATTGTGATTGGGTCAAAACTTATTCAAAACCATATGTTCTCTGATAAATCTATGATCGACAATTCGGAATTACCCGAGTGGCAGGAGCAACATCAACAAGAACTTTCTTACCACCTTCTAGCATGGTAGCATCGTATCCATAAGGCACAGGAGAAGGCTTTTTACTGTTGCAAGTAATCACCACTGGCTCTAGCATATTAAAATGCAGAATTATGACATTCACCCTTTCTCTAGCGATATGAAGAAATTTCTGATCCAACATATCTTGGAGATCCATCTTCACCATAGAACATCCGCGAGGATTCTTTGAACAAATTTTTCAAGAAGCGTGATTATGCTCATAATGGGTAAGCCTACATAAATTGACGTGCATATCTACTAAAGATCCTTTCATTGAATTCATGTCAGAGATACAACATTCTCTGAGATATCCTTCCTCAGCACCTCCATGTTTCTCTCGCGAAATAGAATTAGTAGCTTGTTCCTTCTCCTTGGGTAAACCTTCCACAAGCTTCTTAGAGTTGTTAGAAGCACTAATGGGAGTCACAGAAATGGGCATTGACGTGATTTAGAAATCACGATCCTTTGAAGTGGAGTCTGAGAAATATGAGGAGAAGGTTGATTTTGAGTAGCAACCAAAGTTTAAACCAAAGCAGGGAGCCTTTCCACACCATCCCTCAAAGTAGTCACCTCCTTACGAAGTTCATGGTTTTCTTGCTCAATGTTCTTCATTTTCTTTCTTTGACTGGCCCGAGTATCATATTGATGAATTAGCTTGCCTCCTCTTTGAGGGGAAAAGCAAGAGTGAGAACCTGAGATGCAAAGAATGAATTCTAATGACGAATGCAAATGTGCCAATGCATATGGGTTTCAAGGAAATCAAAGGTTATGTTTGCAAACACCACAAAATGGACAATACTTTTGATAACTGAAAATCTCATTTTATTGAAAATAGGGTATAATCTCATAATCCAATGGTAAAACCTATGATGTTTGTAAACAAAATCATTGAATTCCATGAAACTTTTATGAACATGATGTTTATGAATGCATGTATGCTCAAACACATGCAAACACAGATCCACAAATACACATATACATAGTAAAACAGGAAAAGACTTAGGTTTGAAAATCAACGAGCCTGGAGTAATGGTCTACCCATCCCAAATGGTGTGGACTAAAGGTCTATTGTACCTACAGAACAAAGGTTCTAAAAGGTTCCCAAAGTCATCAGTCCATCTTTCGGATATTATCGATTTCCCAAACACTCGGTAGTCAATAATATTCTCAAGAGAACCTCTTTCACATGTAGTATCACATATCAACTATTTTGGAATTACTCCCTCATAGTCATCACATTACGTCCTAAGAAATGCCAAGTTGAGTTAAGGGTGACTAAAGGTTCCCAATATCATAGGCTCCTAGGTCGAAAATAGTAAGTGCTTTCACGAATGCTAGTTCAACAGTACAATTCTCAAGAGGGCCTCAATTGAGTGATGATTCTCAAGTCAGCTTGGTCGGAAATAAACTCCCTATAAGCCTTCTCAAATATATCACCTTCCTATCATAAGTACACTCAAGTCTGGGTGTAGGACTTTTCTCACCACACGAAAGTGACAACTCAAAGCGGAAACATATATATAGATAAACATACATATAGATATATAACAATAAATATAAATAAACAAATTAGGGGGAACCCTCAATCTATCCCCAGTGAAGTCGCCATTTTGGTTGCGGTGAGAAATAGATATCAAGCTATTGGTTAACTTGAATCGCAAATCATTATTCACCGCCGATCTTTAATTTGTCCAAGGGAAGGGAAAAAGATCAAAATAACCCATGAGTATGCAATGCAAATGCAAAGTTAGAGAGTCTAAGGTTCGGGGGTTGGTTATACCTAGGGAAAGTGTTAACATCCTAAGCATCTGTAGTACTCTACAGGAACCTCTTGTTTTAATGTGTTATTTGTTATTTTGTCTGCTAAAGGGTCAAAAGAAAAGGGAGACCTAAGGTGTTATTCCTAAGTATGCTCGCCAAGACATTGCATCTCGTGCCTACGTATCCTAACGGGAATGGAATCAAAGCATTCGTAGTTCCCCTAAAGGGATTGAGGAACTCTTGACTGTAGTCAAGGTTCCAAGGGGGAAGAAGGTTGTTTGATTGATTCTAGGAGAAGAGACAAGTCGTCATCTTTGAGAGAATACTCGACTTTAACCACCACAAGCGTATGGAAGACGGTTTTTGCTTCACATTGAGTGAAGGACTCCAACTCTGATCTATAATCGACGAGTATGCCACATACCTCTCTCAAACAGAAAAGGTTATACGTATTTCTTGACTATGTTATGAGGCAGGAGAATTATATCTCGACTACATACTCTTCTGAGAATAGGGGATTTAATATTTAAGTTGTCTAAGTTGAAAATCTAAGGGAATCTAGCCTGAGGATATGAGGGTGTCTCTTAAGTTGATCAACCTAAAAGGAATCAGGGATCAAACAAAGGGAAAAGATGCAAATGAATAAAATGTTCATGACTATGAAGTCAAGAACAAGATCATTCCTTTGGACATGTAACAATAATCAATTAATTTAAATATTAATATTTATATTAACTAATAATTACAACATATTTTTATATTTTTTTTAATATTCAACAAATAACTAAAAAACGAAAATAAATAATTAAAATATTTTTGGTACTTTTGAAATATTATATGAATTTAATTAAAGAGAAACTAATTAGAGAAAATAATTTCAAAATGTAACAACTAACAAATATCCAAGAAAACAAAGGATCACCAAGAAAAATCCTCAATAAATAACAAAGTCGTGTTATCAAACACCAAAAGCAAAAAGGTGAGTGACTTCCATGTCCAAAGCCTCATTGGTTTCTCAACCATATCAAAACTCCTCTTGACAGATGAGTGCTCGTGTCAGGTTAACTGAAGGTAGGATTGGAGAACACCACGAAGCATGGGTGGGCACAAATAAACTTTGAGCCTTATATCCTTTGTTTCTTAAGTCGTGAACCAAGCCACGATACAATCCTCAAAAGACCTAATTGAAGTAGGGTTTATTTTGAAAGCGTACTCGACAAGATAACGTTTCCTGAATCCTATGAGCTAAGCTCAAAAGTTATGTTGGCTTTGTAAAATTAATTAATTTCCTATCCTAACTAGCGATTCGGTCACAAGTTATTGTGATATATTTTCAATAAATAAATAAAAACTTCAAGACAAGCATGTGCGTTGCATTAGCAGTTTCAGAATTAACATTTTTTTTGTTCGCTAACATTGCTTGACATCATAGAAGCTTGCATACAAACAAAAATGATGAGCTTAATCTTTTAAGACTTGAAACTCTGATAAAAAAGGGTGAAACATTCCAAGAATGACCCTATCTAGGGGCATGTTGCCTGAAGACTCTGTTGATCAGGGGCAAGTTGTTTCTCAATTGTTGTTTCCGCAAACTGACCATCCCTGAAGGGCGAGTTTGGAGATTCAGTTATATAGAATACAGTCAATCTGGGGCAGTTATGTCGAAGTTCGACAAGTCTCTCCAAGAGTTCGATGATATTGAAACATCTTGGATTCCAAGTTTTTTGCAAAATCCTCTTCGAATGACTTTCTTCTCATAAACTATGTGATCTTGGGGCATTTGAGAATTGAAGATTATTTTATCCTTTAGACTTCCATATTTTCTTTCATTTGTAGCAAGTGTGTGGATGGTTAAAGTGCATGTGTAGATGAGTTAACAGCATGTCAAGTGATAATGAGGAAAGTATTTATACAAATATTTTGAATGATATTTATGTTGTATTACATGGTGTGGTTGCTCAAACATTGATTCTTTTTTTAATAATATTTTATTTTCCTTCTTTTCTTTTTTAATTGATTTTTCATAATCTAGAATATTAAAAACATTTTTCTTGGCTATTTGTTAATTGTTACATTTTAAAATTATTTTCTCTAATTAGTTTCTCTTTAATTAAATTCATATAATATTTCAAAAGTACCAAAAATATTTTAATTATTTATTTTCATTTTTTAGTTATTTAGTTATTTGTTGAATATTAAAAAAATATAAAAATATGTTGTAATTATTACTTAATATAAATATTAATAATTAAATTAATTAATTCTTGTTACATGTCCAAAGGAAGGATCTTGTTCTCGACTTCATAGTCATGAACATCTAATTCATTTGCATCTTTTCCCTCTGCTTGATCCCTGATTCCTTTCAGATTGATCAACTTAAGAGACACCCTCGTATCCTCATGCTAGATTCCCTTAGATTTTCAACTTAGACAACGTATAGATTAAATCCCCTATTCTCACAAGAGAGTTAGACATGATTCATCTATGTAATCGAGATATAATTCTCCTACCCCATAACATAGTCGAGAAAGGCGTAGAATCTTTTTCACTTGAGAGAGGTATGTGGCATACTCGTCGATTATAGATCTGAGTTAGAGCCCTTCACTCAATGTGAAGCAAACACCGTCTTCCATACGCTTGTGGTGGTTAAAGTCGAGTATTTTCTCAAAGATAACGACTTGTATCTTCTCCTAGAATCAATCAACCAACCTTCTTCCCCCTTGGAACCTTGACTACAGTCAAGAGTTCCTCAATCCCTTTAAGGGAACTACGAATGCTCTTATTCCATTTCCGCCAGGATACATATGCACGAGATGCGATGTCTTGGCGAGCATCTTAGGAATAACACCTTACGTATCCCTTTTCTTTTTACCCTTTAGTAGAAAAAATAACAAATAACACATTAAAACAAAAGGTTCCTGTAGAGTACTACAGATGCTTAGGATGCTAACATCTTCCCTAGGTATAACCAACCCCCGAACTTTAGACTCTCTAACTTTGCATTTGCATTACATACTCATGGGTTATTTCAATATTTTTCCCTTCCCTTGGAAAAATTAAAGACCGGTGGTGAATAGTGATTTGCAATTAAAGTTAACCAATAGCTTGATATCCGATTTTCACCGCAACAATGAGATCCCCTTCTCTTTAGTCCGTGCGACGCGATTAAATTGGAGAATGATCCTCAATTTCATTTCACTATCTTGTTTTTAACATGAACATCAATTTGCACGACCTCTTATAGTTCGACTTTTGTCATAAGTCGAGCTACAACGATTTAGCGTTACATTTCGTTCCGATTCAATTCACAAATCGACTAACCACTAACTTTACTTTTCATCAATATACAACTGTTTTATTTTCAGTCAAATATACCCTTGATTTAATTTCAGTCAATATTATCTTGATTTATATTATCTTGTTCATATACTTGTTAATATTATCTTGATTATATTATTGTGAATATTATCTCAATTATATTGTTATATATCTTGCCATATTATTCATAATTGTTCATATTCATATTCATCTTGTTCATCTCTTATTCATAATCTATTCGAAAACACTTAACAATTATTGAAACGATAAAAGCCTAAATTGGTGGACTGTTGGATATTTGTCCGAGCAACGGATTATATGACTTTGTCAGAAACCCTAGCTTGGAGTTTTGTCCAACTTTTGTTCAAGGCATAGTATAGGACACCTCGCACACACACGACTTTCTCTTGGGATACCTTACAACAAGATCATTTATTCCGTGCAATCCCGTATAACTCACATGTATCCCTCTCCCATTTCGATGTATGGACGGTTTTTCCGGATATCGTCAGATTAAAATGGCGTCGGAGGATATGGAGAAAACAACTTTTATCACACCGTGGGGCACTTTATGCTATAAGGTAATGCCTTTTGGGTTGAAGAACGCAGAGGCAACCTATCAGCGGGCAATGGTGACGCTCTTTCATGATATGATTCATCATGAGATCAAGGTCTATATTGATGACATGATTGCAAAGTCACAGACGGAGGAGGAACATCTGGTGAATATGTTGAAGCTGTTTGAGAGGCTAAGGAAATTCAGATTGAGATTGAATCCGAACAAGTTCACTTTTGGTGTACGGTCAAGTAAGTTGTTGGGGTTCATTGTTAGTGAAAAAGGAATTGAGGTCGATCCTGCAAAAATAAAAGCAATTCAAGAAATGCCAGCGCCGAAAACAAAGAAAGTGGTTCGTGGTTTCTTAGGTAGATTGAACTACATTGCTAGGTTCATATCTTATCTCACAGCCACGTGTGAACCCATGTTCAAATTGTTAAAGAAAGATCAGGCAGTTGTCTGGAACAAAAATTGCCAAAGGGGATTTGACAAAATAAAATAATATTTGCAGGAGCCTCCGATACTGAAACCTCCAGTAGCTGGAAGACCATTGATAATGTATTTAACGGTTCTTGAGAATAGCATGGGTTGTGTTCTTGGTCAACATGTCGAGACTGGAAGAAAAGAGCATGCCATATAATACTTAAGTAAAAAGTTCACAGATTGTGAGTCCAGGTACTCAATGTTGGAAAAAACGTGTTGCGCACTCGCTTGGGCTGCCAAACGCCTAAGACAGTATATGCTAAATCATACAACCATGCTGATTTCAAAGATGGATCCGATTAAGTACGTCTTTGAAAAACAAGCACTTTTGGGAAGGATTTCCAGGTGGAAGATGGTCCTGACATAATACAATATTCAATACGTCTCCCAGAAGGCTATCAAGGGGAGTGTTCTGTAGGAATATCTGTCCGAATAGCCGATTGATGATTACCAACCGATGAGGTTTGAATTTCCTGATGAAGACATCATGTTCTTGAAAATGAAGGATTGTGATGAGCCACTACCCGATGATGGTCCGGAGAAAAGCTCCCAATGGAAAATGATTTTTGATGGTGCTGTTAACTCTTACGGTAGCGGAATTGGGGCAATCATCACGACTCCCCATGGTTCTCATATACCATTCACTGCCAGGTTGACATTTCCATGCACCAACAATGAGGCCGAATACGAAGTGTGCATTATGGGGTTGGAAGAAGCCATTGATCTGAGGATCAAGATTCTAGATGTATATGGCGATTCCGCACTAGTCGTTAAACAGATCAAAGGAGAGTGGGAGACCCGGTAGCCTAATCTGATTCCTTACATGAACTAAGCAAGGAGGTTGTTATCTTTCTTTGATCGGGTAGAGTTTCACCACGTGCCGAGAGTGGAGAATCAGATGGAAGATGCTCTGGTCATGTTATCCTCAATGTACAAGGTGAACTTTTGGAATGATGCTCCGAGAATTGTCATCTCGCGCCTCGATAGGCCGACATTCGTATTCGCAATAGTGGAATCTTCTGATAGCAAACCATGGTATTACGATATCCAGAATTTCTCAAGAACCAGGAGTATCCGCCAGGGGCGTCGACCCGGGATAAGAAGACCTTGAGGAGGTTAGTTGGAAATTTTTATCTGAACCAAGATGGTGTACTCTATAGGAGGAATTTTGACTTGGTATTGTTGAGATGCGTGGAAGAGAAAGAAGCAAGCTTGCTTATGGAGGAGGTCCACGAAGGTGCCTTTTGGAACGCACACCGGCGGGCATGCCATGTCTCGAAAGCTGTTAAGATCAGGGTATTATTGGTTAACTATGGAGTCCAATTGCTTCAAGTATGCAAAGAAGTGCCATAAATGCCAGATTTATGCTGATAAGATTCATGTGTTGCCAAGTCCTCTGAACGCCATGGCATCGCCTTGGCCCTTTTCCATGTGGGGCATTGATATGATAGGCAAGATTGAGCTGACCGCATCCAACAGACATCACTTCATCTTGGTAGCAATTGACAATTTCACCAATTGGGTCGAAGCAGCTTCCTATGTTAATGTCACCAAACAAGTGGTAGCCCGGTTTATCAAGAATGATATCATTTATCGTTACGGAGTGCCTGAGAGAATCATTACTGATAATGGTCCGAACTTGAATAACAAGATGATGAAGGAACTGTGCCTGAGTTTCAAAATTAAGCATCACAACTCTTCTCCCTATCGTCTGAAGATGAACGACGTTGTTGAAGCGGCCAACAAGAATATAAAGAAGATAATGCAGAAGATGGTTGTGACCTATAAGGATTGGCATGAGATGTTGCCATTTGCATTACACGGATATCGTACCATGGTGCGTACTTCAACTGGGGCAACACCTTTCTCGCTGGTGTATGGTATGGAAGCTGTCCTACCATTAGAAGTCGAGATTCCTTCTTTGAGAGTTCTGGTCGATGTCAAGCTTGATGAGGCAGAATGGGTGAGAAACAGACTGAATCAGCTCAACTTGATAGACGAGAAGAGGTTAGCTTCCATTGCGTATGGTCGGCTGTGTCAGAGCAGGATGAAGAAAGCTTTCGACAAGAAAGTGCGTCCTCGAAGCTTTCAAACAGGCGAGTTAGTGTTAAAGAAGATTCTCCCTCCACAAACAGATCACAGGGGCAAATAGACTCCCAATTACGAAGGGTCATATATCGTGCGAAAGGTTTTCTCCGGAGGAGCCTTACTGTTGTCAACCATGGATGGTGAGGACTTCACATCCCCTGTGAATGCAGACGCAGTTAAAAAATACTTTGCTTAAAGAGACCCGCTGGAAAGAAAAAGAATAGCCAGGAAAAAATGGGGCATCCCGGCGAACCTTAAAAAGAATGGGTTTGGGCAAAAGTTAGGGATAAAAAGAAAAAAATGTAAACCTGCAAAGTTGAAAACCTGGAAAGGCGACTTTAGAAAAAAAGGGTATCCCGGTGAATTGAAAACCCGCAAGGGCAATTCAGGCAAAAGTTAGGGATTTGAAAAGCAAATGATTGCGGTCTGCGTATTGATCTTCAGAGTATAGTGGACTAAGGGAGGACCTGAGGGTCGTCTATCCGAATCAAACTTTGCAGATGACAAAGCATCGGAGAAGCATCGAAGTCAGGCGAGTCATAGATGGGTCAGCACATGGTGTTCGTCTGTGCTATATTGTCGACATTTTGTATATTTCTGTGCATTTATGTGAATTTTTGTGCAGCTTCCTCTTTTCAGGGGTTGCATCTATTCTAAGATCTGTCTATTTACAGGTCATTTGTCAATAAAGTATATACTATTCAGTGATTTGTTGTTTTCGCTTTAGCCTTTACTGTTTTGTTTGCGAAAAAATGCCCAATGTTTTGATAAAATGTTGCATACATAAACATGCAGGATTTGACCATAATCATTAAAAGTTTGATTTATTTGAACAATGTCACGGATGATGACCGAGATAGCTCCCTTTGTGCAGGATATCTTGTTTTTGTTCATGTGCAGGGTCGTTACCCTTGGGGCAAGTTTCCAGAGGTGTATCCCCGGTAGGATCACCATCCCCACAGAAAGAAGACATGTAGTTGAGACTCATTTTCCCCGGCAAGGGTCTGTTTCTACCGGTTGAGTGTGTACATGTATCCCTAGCAGAATGTCTGTATGCACCCATGCCTCGACAGTTCAAGATTGGCTTATTCGGCAGAGTAAGTAATCCCTAGAGGGTCGAGATTGATATACCCCATGTAGGCCAGGTAGGTGCCCGTATCCCCAGCAGATTGTAGGTATACACTTACTCCTCAGCGAGTCAAGGCTGGATTTCTCTCCATTAGGCAAGTTTGGAACTTTTCCCAATGGCGGAGTAAGTTCAGGATTTATTTTCCCCACAGAGTCCAGATTTGTGACTTTGCATCCACTCAGAGCTTAAAGTGGTGATTCTGTTCCTAAGCAGAGGTCGAGGTTGTTTTCCCTCTTGCTTAGTTCCCCAAAGAAGTTAGCAGAGCAGTTATTTCTTCCCCGCAGATTAGGGTTGATTGCTATTCTCTATCCTCAGCAGAAAGAGTTTGGGGATAGTTCCTTGATAAATCTTGTTTGGTTATCCCCGACTGAGTAATCCCTGGTAGGTTGGATTTTTTTAATCTTCAGCAGAGCGGAGTCGCTCCCAGATGCGTGTTTTGTACCCTATAAGGAATTCAATGTTCTAGGAGGCCATTCAGAGCTGATTTCCCTGGTGAAGTGAAATTAATCTCAGTGGTTGATTGTTAACCCCTGCAGAGTCGTTGATTTCCCCAGTCAGGTCGTCTATTCCCCAGAAGAGTTGCACTCTGGAAGGCCGTTCAGAGCGTTTTCCTCAGCAGGTTTTGAGTTAATCCCTAGTGGAGTGGATTTTTGTTCTCGTCAGAACAGTATTACCTCAGAAATTTCTGTTCCAGGAAGCCATCCAGGGCTTGTTTTTCCCAACATAACTCCAATCGTGCTTGGCACGTGTTACTTCTCCCCGACGAAGTTGGCTTTGTCTTTTCAGCATTTATTTTACTGATTCGGTGTCGTTTCATTTTGCATTGTGCATAGCATCCACCAAACGCGTAGCATTTCCATTTCGTATGGAGCATTACGCCATTTTCAAACATATGCATTTGAAACATAAGCCAGGTTGTTATCTCTTGCTTTTAGGTGTATTTCCAGCAGACCAATTTTGTTGGCTCAAGCCCGTGCGGTATCCAGACCCCGGCTTCCTCCGGTTATCTCAAGCCCGTGTGGTATCCAAACCCCGACTTCCTTTGGTTATCTTAAGCCCGTGCGGTATCCAGACCCCGGCTTCCTCCGGTTATCTCAAGCCCGTGCGGTATCCAGACCCCAGCTTTCTCCGATTATCTCAAGCCTGTGCGGTATCCAGACCCCAGCTTCCTCCGGTTTATTTAATTGGAATGTGAGGTATCCAAACCCTGGCTAGTGATGGTTTATTTTCATTAACCTGTGCGGTATCCACACCCCGATTAATGACGTTCTCGAGCCCATATGGTATCCAGACCCCGGCTCGCACCGGTTTATTTTTATTAACTCATGTGGTATCTAGACCCCGGTTAATGACGTTCTCGAGCCCGTGTGGTATCCAAACCCTAGCTCACACCAGTTTATTTTCATTAACCCGCGTGGTATCTAGACCCCAGTTAATGACTTTCTTGAGCCCGTGTGGTATCCAGACCCCGGCTCGCACCGGTTTATTTTTATTAACCCGTGTGGTATCCAGACCCCGATTAATGACTTTCTTGAGACCGTGTGGTATCCAGACCCCAACTCGCACCAATTTATTTTCATTAACCCATGTGGTATCCAAACCCCGGTCAATGATGTTCTCGAGCCCCTGTGGTATCCAGACCCCGGCTCGCACCGGTTTATTTTTATTAACCCGTGGGGTATCCAAACCCTGATTAATGATGTTCTCGAGCCCGTGTGGTATCCAGACCCCGGCTCGCACCGGTTTATTTTCATTAACCCGTGTGGTATCCAGACCCTGGTTAATGACGTTCTCGAGCTTGTGCGGTATCCAGACCCCGGCTCACACCGGTTTATTTTCATTAACCTGTGCGGTATCCAGACCCCGGTTAATGACGTTCTCGAGCCCGTGTGGTGTCCAGACCCCGCTCGCACCGGTTTATTAACCCGTGTGGTATCCAGACCCCAGTTAATGACTTTCTTGAGCCCGTGCAGTATCTAGACCCCAGATTCCTCCGGTTATCTCAAGCCTTTGCGGTATCCAGACCCCGGCTTCCTCCGGTTTATTTCATTGGCATGTGAGGTATCTAAACCCTGGATAGTGATGGTTTATTTTCATTAACCTGTGTGGTATCCAGACCTTGGTTAATGAAATTCTCGAGCCCGTGTGGTATCCAGACCCCGGCTCACACCGGTTTATTTTTATTATCCCGTGTGGTATCTAGACCCTAGTTAATGACGTTCTCGAGCCCGTGTGGTATCCAGACCCTGGCTCACACCAGTTAATTTTTATTAACCTGTGCGGTATCCAGACCCCAGTTAATGACGTTCTTGAGCCCATGTGGTATCCAGACCCCGACTCGCACCAGTTTATTAACCCGTATGGTATCCAGACCCCGATTAATGACTTTCTAGAGCCCGTGTGGTATCCAGACCCCGACTTACATCGGATCATTCCATTAGCATGTGCGGTATCCAGACCCTGGCTGATGTCAGTTATTTCTTGAGCCTGCGTGGTATCCAGACCCTGGCTCACATCGGATTGTTTCGTTAGTATGTGCGGTATCCAGACCCTGGCTGATTTTGGTTATTTCCCGAGCCCGTGTGGTATCTAGACCCCGACTCCCACTAGTTCACTCATTTTTCCTGAAGGGTATCCAGAACTTGGCAGATTATGAAATATTCTCTCGCCCGCGCGGTATCCAGACCCCGACAGATGGTGATTTTGATGGATGCGTCCATTTACCTTTATCTCCCCACAACAGTGTTTTCAGTTACTATTTCTTTTTGCGGTTGGAAAATTTCTGGTTTCTTTGGTATTCAACCGTCTTTTACCTTGAATGTTTGAAATTCGTTCGCTTTTCATCCCTTCAGGTCCAAGTCGCTTGAATAGGGGCAGCTGTTGTACCCCAAAATTCGACCAACCATTTCTTGTACTTGGCTTATGTTTCTTTGCATTTTTGCATTTTGCATAGCATAACATTTGTTCTCGAGGCATGGGATCAAGGCATTTCTGTGACTCAGGGTTCTCTTTCGGTGCAAGAATTTGAACAGCGAGCATCAGAGGCTCTAGCATTTATTTCGTCCAGCAGTCGAGCGGTCGATTTTATTTTATTTTACAAGATATTTTCAGATCAAGAGGCGGCATTCAGGCTATCTCAAGCATTCTCATGGTTATAGTATTCAAGAACAAGTTTCAGAGGCTGAACAGGGCTTAGAACGGAGAAAATGGGCAAATGTGCAGATTTCCCTCCAGAAGGCACCAAAATTCAAATTTTTAAGGTGTTAACCGATTAACCAAGTCAAAATCAGGTCAAATTTGAATTTTTTTGAAGGTGTTAATCGATTAACCCATATGGTTAACCGATTAACCAAGGAAAGTTTTGCCTATGCACGTGAATTTTCAATAAAATTCACTTTGTGGTCCATTTTGATCACTTGAGAAATTGATTTTACACCAAAGGAAGGATCTAGAACCACTTCAAATTTTGGTTAATTTTCAAATTAATTAAAGTTCCCTCCAAATCCCCACTCCTAATCCCATTCCAATTTTCACAAACCACACTCCAAACCACATTTGGATCCTAACCAAGAGCATATTTAAATGATTTGCTCCAAACCTCACACACACAATCCTCATAATTCCATTTCATTTTCAGAATTCATACATTCTTGAATTTTGCTCTCAACTTTTCCATCTCCCAAACTCCATTAAAGCTCTCCTCACCTTGAATTCTTTGATTCTCCATTGGAATCATGGAATTCTAGAGCTAAAATCTTCGTCCTTCATCCATATCATCTCCAATTCTCCATTCAAATTTTGTGCTATTGTGGATCTGAATTTTGAAGTTGATCTAGAGGAGCTTATTTGGATAATTCTTGCTTAATTTTGGTGGATCTTCATTTCTCCTACAAGAAATCACTTGGATCTTGAAGGAATTCCAGATTTCTAGCTCGGATCTGCTCAATTAAAGTTGAATCAACAACTACCAAAGCAAATCTCTGCTTTGTAGGTTGGAAATTCTAGATCCGATTCTGTTTTTGAGCTTATTTGCATAATCATCATGTTGATCTTCATTTTTGATTGATTTTGTTGATGTTTGATCCATGTGATTCATGACATTGCTGTTTGAATGTGTTTACATGTTGTTGGATCACTGTTTTCTGGTGTTAATTTCATGCATAATTGATTATGTGATCATTTAGATTATTGCATAAATGATTAATTGCTGAAAAGTGCTTTTGAGATGCTGTTTTCTGCCTCTGGTATAGTGGTAATCGGTTAACCAGTTGCAGTGCAAACTGGTTAATCGATTAACCAGTGCAAATTTTCAAAATTTCAAACATTTTCAACTGGTTAATCGGTTAACCATATGTGTTAACCGATTAACACTGAACCAGAATGTCATGTTTGTTGTTTTTGAGCTTGTTTTGGGTATCATTTCACTTTGAATCTTCATGGATCAGTATGATGCATTTGAGTGAGATGTTTTGGATATTTTGTTGATGTTCTTGATTATTTAATCATGATTTCTTCGACACACGTGTTCGATTTCCACTTGAATGCATACTTTTGTAGTTGTTGTTCAAAGTGATGAGTGTTCATCTTTTTTTTGCTTGCATTTCTTCTTTTGTTTTACATCTTTTTGCTTGGTCAAGAGGTTGAGATGTGCTTGTGGTGGTTGTTGCCCCACACTTTTTCCTCCCTTTTTTCTTTGTGTTGCATTTCATGTTTGCATCCTTTTTTCCTTTTCACTTGTGATTGAGTTATCTCGTGTTTACTTGGTTTCCTTTGCCATGATCCCTTAGGATTCCTAGTCCTTTGGGAGTAGGAGAGACATTAAGTGTTCAATTCAAGCATGATAACATTAGGGTAGATTTTTCTCTTTTAATCTCAATCATATGAGCACATTTCATGATAACATTGGGGTTGAGTTAGTTTCCCCTTAGTCTTGTGTCCTCTATTCTCATCTCAAAACTTCTTCAAAAAATGTAATAAAGGATAATGAGTGTTGTACGCTACGAGCCTTAAGCATTTGGGAAATGATGATTGGGGGGCCTCCTCTCAATTTTCTAGAGTGTTTAGCGTATGCCCTTTGGGCGATATGCGACGCATTCGCTCCTAAGTCATAGTCTTTAGTGAAACATGAATTACAAACACAATTCAATTCACCTCTTCATAAAAGACTAAAAAACAAACATCAAATTGTTTTATCCCTCAGGATTAATTGAAAATCATTTTTAGAAAAGAGTGTTGTTAACTCTTGGTTCTACCGCAAACAGGTAACGCCTAAGTCTCCAATGGTCGAGCAGCAATACACCTAACTGCTAGAACTAAGGTTTAACCCTACTCGGGTAAAACACTTGAACCAATATGTGGTCGTGTCAACCCGAACTACGTTTGCTCTAATTTCTCATACTAGACGAGGATACGTAAGCACAAGATAGTGATGTCTTGGCGAGCAACCTTCCCCCACCTTTCACCCGTAGTTTTCCGAACTACGTTGACTCTGACTTCCCATTGTGCGAGGGAGTATGTATACATAGAGCGGCGATGCTCTATCGAGTCTCTTTTCTTTTCTTTTGTCCCTGTGGCATGTAGCATAGATAGATTAACACCCTTTTAGATAGATAATAAGTGTGGATCCCGTCGAGTACGACGGACGTGAGGCGTGTTCATACCTTCCCCTTGTGTAACCGACTCCTAAACCCAAGATTTGGTTGCGATGACCTGTCTTTTCCCTTTTTCGTTAGGTTTTCTCTTATCGTTTCCTTTCCCTCTCTTTGGGATAAATAACAAACGGTGGCGACTCTTCTGTCCTTGTCGGCCCCTCTTCGCAGCGATGCGACACCTGTCAAGGGATAGGTGCACACCACTGTTGGGGAATCTCAGTTTCGACCCTTTGGGGATAACTCAGGTTTTAACCTGCTAGGGGATAAGTGCAATCTAAACCTACTAGAGATAAGTGAAATCTCAACCTACTGGGAAAAAACTAGTCCTGACTTGCTGAGGATAAATGTAATTTCAACCTGCTGGAGATGAGGGAACATTATCCCTGGTGAGATACTTCCGATCTGACATCTTTACCTTGTGGAGATAGATATATGGTGACTTCACTGGGGATACACCTCTGAAACAGTCTCAACAACGAGAACCCTGCAAATGACAAACAAGAAAATGTATCCTGTATGCAATAAAGGCTATCTCGGTCATCCTCCATGACATTATTCAAGCAAATCAATGTTTCAATTACGACTAGCAAAGCCTACGAGTTTATGTATGCAAAGTTTTATCAAAAACATCAGGCGTCTTTTGCAAACAAAACAGTAAAAAGTTAAAACAAGAACAAAAACTTTCTGAATAATATACTCATTGATTGAAATGGCCTGTAAATAGGCAGATTTACATCAAATGCAACTCCTGAAAAGATAAAGTTTCGCAAAAAGTATAGAAATGCAATAAATATACAAAATGTCAAGAATGTGGTACAGACAACCACCATGTGTCGATTCGACTATGACTCGCATGACTTTGATGCTTTCTCCAATGTTTTGTCCTCTAAAAAGACTAACTTGTTAACCCTCGGGTCCTCCCAGAATCCACTGTGTTCACGGGATCAGACGCAGACCGCAATCGTTTGCTTTTTAAATCCCTAACTTTTTCCCGAATCCCCCCTACGGGTTTTCGATCCACCGGGATACCCATTTTTGCCAAAGTCACCTTTTCAGGTTTTCAACTTTGCGGGTTTACATTCTTTCTTTTTATCCCTAATTTTTGCCCGAACCCAATCTTTTTATGGTTCGCTGAGATGCCCC
The DNA here is from genome assembly GCA_963859935.3 of Lathyrus sativus. Taxonomy (NCBI): domain Eukaryota; kingdom Viridiplantae; phylum Streptophyta; class Magnoliopsida; order Fabales; family Fabaceae; genus Lathyrus; species Lathyrus sativus. The sequence continues at coordinate 363,559,110 of OZ012739.1, forward strand.
ATTTTTGCCTGGATTTTCTTTTTCTTTCCAGTGAGTCTCTTTTAAGCAAAGTATTTTCTGACTACGTCTGCGTTCACAGGGGACTATAATATTTTCCATCCATAGTTGAAAGTAGTAAGGCTCCTCCGGAGAAGACTTTCCTTACCACGTATGGACCTTCGTAGTTGGGAGTCCCTTTGCCCCTATGATCTGTCTGTGGAAGGAGGATCCGCTTCAACCCACTTAGTGAAATAGTCAATTTCCACTAAGATGAAGCGATGTCCATTGGATGCAGTCGTTTCAATCTTACCGATCATATCAATGCCACACATAGCGAAGGGCCAAGGAGACTCCATGACATTCAGGGGACTTGGCGGTACATGCATTTTATCATCATAAATCTGGAATTTATGGCACTTCTTGGCATACTTGAAACAATCAGATTCCATTGTCATCCAATAGTAGCCTGCCCTCAATAGTTTTCGAGACATCGCATGTCCGCCTGCATGCATACCAAAAGTACTGTAATACCCCAAAATTTGCCCTAAGATTAGTCATTTCATCTTGCATCCCATTTCATTTTGCATTGCGTTTAAACTAACCACTAACAGGTTATGCAGTTGTTTGATTGTTGCAAGAAAATATCATGTGGCGCGCTCTTTTAGTTTACAGGGTTTCTAGTGCCACTTTATTTTGAATGAATAAAATAGCACAATTGGCAAGAGACCCTGTGTAAGGAGTTGTGAGTGTGAGAGGTCGAGAGTTTGAATCCTACCTTCTTCACTTTTTGTTTTGTTTCTTTTATTTTTATTCTAACTTTTCTATTTTCATAAAAAAAAAATAGTTTTTTTTATTATTTAATTATTATTTTCGTATTTTATTTAAATTATTTTTAAAAAAATATTATTTTTTCACTTTTTTCCATATTAGCTTTGACTAATTATTTAAGTTGGGCTTTAAAGTGGGCATTAGGTTAGAGTTAACCCTAATTTGTTACCTATATAAACATGAGTTGCATTTGATAAAAGGGGAAGGAGACAAAAGAGAAAAACGGCGGTCTTTCTCACGATTTATCAGAAGAGGGAAGATAGCTTCATCATGGCCAGAGGACGAGCATGAATACCTCCATCAAATTTCATCACCGCCAATCGGCCGAAAGGTATGGATTTATGAAATCTCATGGTTTTTGTTTGGCAATTATAAAAAAATATAAAAACTGTAAATAATAATTTTTCCTTTTCTTAATATTTCCTTAAAAATAAATAATAATAATAATAACCTTCTTTTATTCATTTAACTCTTTTTATAAATTAATATAACGCTTTTTTAAAAATAAAATAACAAAAACATTTTTTAAATTAAACTAAAACACTTTTTAAACTAAAGAGATTTCTTTTAAATTTAAAAACCAAAACATTTTTTTTAATATAAAACTAAATCCCTTTTTAAAATTTAAGAATAAAATTCTTTTTTTTTGCAAATTTAAAACTAAAAAGCTTTTAAAGTTAAAATCCAACTTCTTTTTCTAATTTTTATTTTATTTATTACTATTATGTTTGTTATCCTAACTTTTTAATTAAAACTCTGCCTTCTTTAAATATAATTTAATTTTTTTTTCTTTTCTTAAAAAATATAACTTAAAACTTTTAAAATATATATATATATATATATATATATATATATATATATATATATATATATATATATATATATATATATATATATATATATATATATATATATATATATATATATATATATATATATATATATATATATATATATATATATATATATATATATATATATATATATATATATATATATATATATATATATATATATATATATATATATATATATATATATATATATATATATATATATATATATATATATATATATATATATATATATATATATATATATATATATATATATATATATATATATATATATATATATATATATATATATATATATATATAATTTAAAACCTTTTAAAATACGAATTAAATTAATTTTTTTTAATATGGATTAAAACTCTCTTTAAAATAGAAAAAACTAAAGATTTCTTCTAAAAATGAAAAACCAAAAAAACCATTAACATTATTGGCCATAATTAACTTTTTTTAATTAAAATTAAAAGAATTTCTTTTTTATAATTAACAATAACTATTTTTTTTAAATATAATGAAAACTAAAAACCTTTTGATATTAACATTAAAATTCGTCTTTTTTTTCTTTTTTTTCAAATATTAAAATTAAGATCTTTTTTAAAAAATTATTAAGAACAATAACAATGTCCAAATTCGTAATTTTTTCTTTTTCACTATTTTGTTATTTGCCATTGAATTCCGTCTAACTTTTCACTAATGTTCTCTGTTTCTCTCCTCAGATTATCCTTAAATTCCGATTAATATTTATTCAGTTTATTTTGTTCCATGGATGTAATTTACGCGAGGCCATGGTCGCGGTTTATTTTATTTTGCATTTTTTGGGGATTTGTAATTTACGCGAGTGATCGTCGCGACGCTTTCTTTACCGTTTTATTTACATCCCGCACTTTAATCTTGCCGTATAATAATTTATCGTATTTTGCACGTTTAGCCGTTAGAATCCCTCCGAAGGAATTAGGTCTAGCCGTTTGATCGCCGAGTCAATAACCCTAATTTTTGACCGTTTCAAAAACCCTAATAGCCTAGGTGTCCCGCCATGGACGAAAATGCCCTTTACCCTAGCATTAGGTCAAAGAGTCGCCGTACTCTGTTTAGGGTTTCCCGCCGTGGAATCCCTAATTTCAACCCTAAATTTTCAATTAACAAATTCAACATAGAGATAGGAGTTTCAAAGACTCCACATAAGCGTGTCCTTAAGATACGTTTATTCCCCATTGAAACCTTGACCATAGTCAATACGTTTCTAACCTCCCTTTCGAGGGGAACTACGATTACTCTGATTCCATTACCTATCTAGGATACGTAGGCACAAGATGAGACGTCTTGCCGAGTAAACTTAGGACTAACCCTTAGGTCTTTAGGTCACTCTATCCCTTAGCTCAATATATATTAAAGCAGATAATGAATAAAAATAAAAAAGCATACAATAAACAAAAGGTTCCTGTAGAGTACTACAGAAGTTTAGGGTGCTAGTACCTTCCCTAAGCTTAACCAACCCCTTACCTAGGTCTCTCCCCGCATTGTGTTTACAATGCAAAAATAGGTTTTCCCTCTTTTGACCTTTTCCTTCGGATAAATCAAAGAGCGGTTGTGAATTAAGAATTGTGATTCAAACTAATTAATAGTTTGATATCCTATTTCCACCGCAACAGAAAATGACGACTTCACTGGGGATCCTCCTAATTTTTAAGGGTTACCCCTATTTTGTTTACTGTATGATATTTTATTAATTATTTATATATATCATTGTACCTTGTGGGGATACCTGTTATTGTGAGATAAGTCCTAACCCGGACTTGAGTGACCTTATTATAGAAAGGTGAGATATTCGACGAGGCTTGCCGGGAGTGAGTCCTAACCAAGTCGACCCGAGAATCACCTCTCAGTTGAGACCCTTTCGAAAATGGTTCGGTTGATCGAGTGCAGTCGTGAAAACTTTTACTATTTTCAATTGGAGTCTGTGATACTAGGGACCGTAGTACCTTAACACCACCTTGGCCTTATATAGGACGTAGTGCGGGAACTATGTGGGAGTAGTCCTACAATAGTTGCTACGCGATGCTACACTCAAAAGAGGTTATCTCGAGAATATTATCAACCCCTGAGTCAGTTGGAAAGTTGATAATATCCGAAGGATAGACCAATGACTTTGGGCACTTCTTAGAACCTTGTTCTGCAGGTACATCTAACCTTAGTACATACCTTATTGGGATGGGTAGACCCTAACTCCTAGTACATACCTTCAACCTAGGACTTGTGTATATATGTGCATTGCATCCATAAAGCATCACATTGCATTACATTTCATGGAATCCAAATCTTATTTATGAATATTGCAGGATACCATGGATTACAAAAAAAAAACACTTTAAGATATTCTTTTAAAGGACTTAAGTTAGATGACCTAAGGAAGCTAGGAGCTTCGGTTCAAGATCAACAAAGGATCCAGAAACAAGTATGGAAGGCCGTTATTTTTGTTGAAACCTCAAGTAGACGAAGGTTTCCTTTCGACTTTGTTACAGTTTTAGGATCCAGATTATCTTTTCCTTACATCCCTCGAGTACCAGCTCTTGCCTACCCTAGAAGAGTACTCTCAATTGGCGGGGTTACCAGTTATGAAGGAGTCTTCATTCCCTTTCTTGGAGAAAGACCCTAAAGGACAAGACCGTTGCTAAAGCCATATGCTCGAAGTTATCCGACACCAAGGGCACTAATCACTAACAATTGTGAAGACTTTTCCAACGTACCCTTGCTTGGTTTTGATGAAGGATTTATTTTCCTCTAACTCTCGATTTACCTTTTGAAGATAAGCTCATCCTCAAAAAGGCCTAGCCCGAAGAGCAGAGCAAGGGGAAAAACAGGAAGCTTCCTTAGGGTCATTATTAGCTTTTATTTAGCTATTATGCCAAGACTTTTATAAGAATATTATTTGTAATCCATTTTCAATTAATAAATAAAATTTCTTTGTTATTCTGCAATATTCGTAAATATTTGAATTCTATGAAATCATTCCATTCGCATTTCACATTTTTTGCATCATATTTTTGCATCACATGTGTCTCCCGGTTTCTTATTCTCGGTTCTCTCGCCTGTCAGTTTCGTCACCCTGGGTCCTCCGCATCAGTACAATACTAGAGCCCAAGCTCGAAAAAGAATGGAAGAACAAGCTCAAGAGATCGACCGTGTCAGCCATGAACTCGAAGATCTTCGAGGAAACGTGGGGAAGATTATGGCGATGCTACAAGCTCTTAATGCAAAGCTAGATTCTCAGCCCACTGTTGTTTCTGAGATCACCCATACTGTTGTGGATCTTCAACCAGCCGTTACTGTTGCGAATGTACCTCCTCATGGTTTTCAATCCAGTTTGGTGCGTCCTACCATCGCTCAACCAGTTCGACGAGTTACTCCTTCGAAGTGCAAAACTCCGAGCTCTGGCCACCATAAAAGAGCTGCACGTCCGAGGAATCGCTTGATGGCTACTCATCAATCATAACAACCTCAGCAGAATTATGTTCAAGGTTATCCAGTTCAGTATGCTCCACAACCCTATGTAGCTACTGTTGCACCTCTCTTCAATCAGCAGGTTCCTACCTATCAGCCTGTGCAACTAGCTCCGGTCTATCAGCATATGGTAAATCAGCAACCTCCTGTTTATCAGCCTGCACAAACTCCTGGAAACTGTCAACAAGCGCCCAACGCTCCTGCCAATCAACAGCCTAAGAGGCAAGCACCTCGTCAGAATGGTCCGAATAAGAGACAGTACAAACCTTGTTCTCCAATTCCGATGACTTTCACTGAGTTGTATCCTTTCTTAGTGCAACGAGGTCTGATTATTACCCGAGCCTTGGGTCCGCCTCCAAATCCGTTGCCAGTAAATTACAATGCCGCCGTTTACTGTTTATTTCATGAGGGTGCGCCTGGTCACAATTTGGAAGGTTGTTACGCGCTTAAGAATATTGTTAGAGATATGTTGGAACAGAAAATTTTGTCTTTTGACGATCCTCAGCCAAAGATCGAGACTCGCCTCAGGGTTTTCAACATATCTCCGCCAGTTACTTCTCATGTGAATTTGCCGAAGCCGATAATTCTTCAGACGCCTAGTCCAGTTCATTTCAGCAGTTCTGAAGATGATGTGACCCCAATCGACCAAGAATCTGAGAAGGTTATTCTGAACGAAGATTTGAACACTGATAAGGAAGTAATGACAGATCTAGCTGGGGCAAGCAAGACAAATCATTCTAGTGAGGCTCCGCCAGAGGAAACCGCCACTATTGTGCCAACCTTGAACACTAAGGCTTCATAAACACCTGTTGAAGGACTTGTCATACAGTTCATCTTGTTTATTTATATTTTGTTTTCTTTGATTGAGCATAATTAGCATGTACGAACTTTGTTTATTTTGATTAATTAATGCAATGCATGTTTGTCTTGAATAAATCCATTCGTTTCACTCACAAAAATATTTTTTCATAAACTTATAATGCCAATTTTACCCAATCTCATGCTTTGATAGAGAATTGGGAGGAGGATGATGAACCAAATACGTCAGGTCTCTTGTCGTATGCTTTCGGTTGAAACCTGCTGAGGATGTAAGGCATTGTTTCAAATCCCAAACACTGGAGATATAAGGATGATAACCCCTCTTTAACCCCTTTGAGCCTTGAAGTAGGAGTTTCCTTCGTTTCCAGATTAAAAACCCTCATTTTAACCGGAGCAGGGTAGTTTTTCATTTAAGCGGAACGAGTGCATAGCCTTTCAAAAATAAGGAGCGAACCGTCGAGGATCTGTCCTTGGCATCGCAAGAAGTCAAAATATCCTCCTATTACCTAAAGAGTGGGGCAGCCACAAGCCTGCAAAAGAGTCACACGACTCGTTTGCAAAAATATAGAACCCGCTAAGTCAAAACCTATGAAGGAGAATTAGGCAAAACTAGGGCATCCCGCTGGACTCCAATGTCAAACCCAAAGACGCCGTCCAGGCAAAAGTTAGGGAATAAAATGAAAAAACAAGGGATTACCTTAAATAATCCCTAATAAAGAACAAAGTCGTGTGACCAATCGCCCATAGAAATAGGTGAGTGACTGCCATGTCCAAAGCCTTGATAATTTTTTGACCATATCAAATTTGGTTGAGGTGTAAGTGCTCGTATCCGATTAACTGAAGTAGGATTGAAGAACATCACAAAGAAAGGGTGGGTACAACACAAACCTTGAGCCTTTAATCCTTTGTTTCTTAAACTGTGAACCAAGCCACGATACAACCCTTAAAAGACCTAATTGAAGTAGGAATTCTTTTGAAAACATACTCGACAAGATAACGTTTCCTGACTCCTATTATCTATGCTCAATTTAACGTTGGCATTATAAATTAAACTTATATCCTGACTAGTGATTTCAGTCACGAGTTTTTGCGATATCTTTTTCAAAACAAAACAAAAAAAATTTCAAGACAAATACATATGTTGCATTGATAGTTTCAGGATTAGCATTTCACGCGTGTTGGTTTTGCCTGATATCTTAGAAACCTACATATGGATGTCGCAAATCCTGCTAAGCAGAGGCAGTTGGCTTCCAAGTCGTTTATTGATGCAAGCCTTACTTTCTTGAGTGCTACTTCTTGAAGACTTAGTCATGACACCGTCGACGTGAGCCAGTTACGTCGAGATCTGACAAATCTCTCCAAGAGTTGGAAAACAGTGGGGCATCTGGACTCCATGTGTCTCTGTAAAATCCTCTTGAGCTGACTTTTCCTCACGAAGCAGGTACTCTGGGGCATGATATTTTCAAAATGGCGACTATGACAAAGTCCATTGAGATAAAAGTTAGCTTCGTTTCACGACATTCTTCGTGCACCCGATGGATTTTACTCTCGGCGGTCTTCATTCCCCAGTAAATCTCATCGTTGCAGAATCTACATCTTAACCATTGCCTCAACACAATCCCCAGAGAGACTTTAAGCCGACACAGTCCCCAGCGAGACTATAAGCTGACAACACTTTGGGCTGAGCCGGTAATCTCCAAGACAGCAGAGATCATACCAGCATCTTCCCAGTAACAGTCCCCAGCGAGACTTTAAGCTGACAACACTTTTGGGATCCATCTGATAAATCCCCAGTGACTCTCAAGACTGCAGAGATATCCCCGGTATCCTCCAAGTGATATATGTTCTTGAACCACATTCTCAGCGGAATTATCTGTTCCTTAGTGAAATTGCCTTACTTTCCTCAGGAAATACTTCCCAGGAGACTGCCATATTCTCCCCAAGAGGTCAAGATACCTTCCCCAGGAATGTCTGTTGATTTCTCCCCAGTAAGTCTGATGAACTCTCCGCCGGGAAGTTTTATATATCTTATCCCTAGTCGGATATACCTTTTCCCCAGGAAGCCGAGGTACTTTTCCCAGGAAGTTGTTACACTATCTCTATGAAGTTGTCTAGCTCCACACCTTCCCCATACAGCGGATATTTATTTTATCCCCGAAAGTCTATGATCCAAGAGTTCTTGAGCTGATTATGGTTCATGATAGCAATCCCTCACGTGAAGTCATGACATCTTATCCCCATGCGGAGGTCATGAATCCCCAGTTGAAGTCAGGGCATCATACTCTCCGGTGAAGTCGTATCGCATCCCCATGTGGAAGTCATAAGATTTTCTCCCCAGGGAAATTTTAACTTTGAAGCCAGATTCGGTCTTACCATCAACTATTCCTATCCTCTAATAGATGTACTGTTGCAGAGGTCACTGGGTATTCCTGTCAAGATGTTTATTTCATCTCATGTCTCATCTCTCATCTGTTTTGTCAGCGTAAGCATAAGCATGAGCATTACATACTCATTTTCATTTCATTGTCATACACATGAGCATGCACATTCGTATACACTTTGGCATACACATTAGCATTTGCATGCTTGCTATTTGTCGTCATCCTTGTCGTTACCGCCGAGTAACTGGGTTTGTCCGCTCTCTCGAAGTAGATCATCAGCCCTAAGCATAAAATACCTACTTGTTTCCAGTTTCCCCACAGAGTTCAACCCTCGTGGACGATGGTTATTTCTGTTACCTTTCCGCGTTAAGATAAGGTAGTCCCCATTCGAGTTCGTTTCCTCAATGGAGTCTTGTTTGACAGTTCTTTCTATCCCAATTCTAGATCGAACTTCGGTCCCGTCGGTCACCGAACATACCTGGATGTGCATTTATTTTGCACTATCTCTCAAGAAAAGCATTTACAATCCTTTGCAGATATGCGACAGTTCTCACCTGAGAAGCTTATCACTACATTGCACAATAGACAAGCCACAGTTCCCAGCCAAGGAGCTTATCTCCTACCTTACACTTTACAATACACTCTACAATTGATCTTCTCATACAAGGAGCTCATTATTACATTACAGTGATCTAGATGTTTGCCATTATCATAAAATTATTGACAATTTACATTACAGTGATCTAGATGTTTGCCATCATCACGACCTTCTTTACAATTTATGTTACCTGCTATCACTCAGTGATTTATATGTTTGCCATCATCACAACTTTCTTTACAATTTACATTACCTGTTACCACCTCTACAAGCAGTTCTCACCCGAGAAGCTTATTATTGCCACTCTTGCGAATAAGCGACATTTCTCGCCCGAGAAGCTTATCCTATCTTCGTTATGACTTGCAGCAAATGGCCATCTCCAGCGAGCAGTTTGGTTTCCATTTCCCGTATCATTTTGAAGAAAGGGGAGGTTTGAGCGGAATCATATTCAGGAGAGCACAAATCTTGAAGTATGAAGAATTTCATTTACCCTTTAGTAAAAGAAGGAGCGGAATCATATTCAGGAGAGCACAGATCTTGAAGTATGAAGAAGTTCGTTTACCCTTTAGTAAAAGAAGGAGCGGAATCATATTCATGAGAGCACATATCTTGAAGTATGAAGAAGTTCGTTTACCCTTTAGTAAAAGAAGGAGCGAAATCATATTCAGGAGAGCACAGATCTTGAAGTATGAAGAAGTTCGTTTACCCTTTAGTAAAAGAAGGAGCGGAATCATATTCAAGAGAGCACAGATCTTGAAGTATGAAGAAGTTCGTTTACCCTTTAGTAAAATAAGGAGCGGAATCATATTCAGGAGAGCACAAATCTTAAAGTATGAAGAAGTTCGTTTACCCTTTAGTAAAAGAAGGAGCCGAATCATATTCGGGAGAGCACCGATCTCGAATTATGAAGACGTTTATTTTATCCAGTTTGGCATATAAGTCCCTTCCAACGATAAGTGGCAGTTCTCTCTCGAGAAAACTTATCAGGGCGTTTCCCATTTAAGACCATTTATTTTGGCATACTGCCGGTTTTACCCTGTATATTTTCTACAGATTCCTAAATTCCGTTTGATCCTGTCACGAGGGAAAGTTTACAGAAGCTCGGATGTTATTCTTTGCTTAATGCTTCAGCATCTTATTAATCGATCATACAGTCGTGCAGATCCAGTTTTATTTTCTTACTCTAGAGTATCAGCCGGTCACGCCTGAACCTGTTGATGATTACTCTTAAATTCCCCCAGTGGAGGCCATCTCACCGGTGCCATCTCCATTGAGGATCCCGTTCTTACCATTCCTTTTCCTAAAGTGATAATTGGTCGTACTCGCACCAGTTGACTATCACTTTAGAATTCCCCAGTGTCGTGCTGTCACCCTGTGCGTCGTATTCCCAGTGTGGTTCGTTCGTCGCGTCTGTCCCCTATGCCGCCGTGTCTCTGCATTTACCATTCCATCATACGCAACATACTAAATTCATGGCATTGTCAACATTATAGTTTATTTTCGTTTTGTCCATAGTATTGCATATCACTGCATCTAAGGGCAAAATTTTCGGTTATCTATATTTAAATCCCTCCACCATGATTTTTCGAGCCTTCGTCACTCAAATCATTTGGTGAAGCTATTTAAATAGGGGCAACTGTAATACCTCAAATTTTACCCTAAGATTAGTCGTTTCATCTTGCATCCCATTTCATTTTGCATTGCGTTTAAACTAACCACTAACGGGTTATGCAATTGTTTGATTGTTGCAAGAAAATATCATGTGGCGCGCTCTTTTAGTTTACAGGGTTTATAGTGCCACTTTATTTTGAATGAATAAAATAGCACAATTGGCAAGAGACCCTGTGTAATGAGTTGTGAGTGTGAGAGGTCGAGAGTTTGAATCCTACCTTCTTCACTTTTTGTTTTGTTTCTTTTATTTTTATTCTAACTTTTCTATTTTCATAAAAAAAATAGTTTTTTTTTATTATTTAATTATTATTTTCGTATTTTATTTAAATTATTTTTAAAAACATATTATTTTTTCACTTTTTTCCATATTAGCTTTCACTAATTATTTAAGTTGGGCTTTAAAGTGGGCATTAGGGTAGAGTTAACCCTAATTTGTTATCTATATCAACATGAGTTGCATTTGATAAAAGGGGAAGGAGACAAAAGAGAAAAACGGCGGCCGTTCTCACTATTTATCAGAAGAGGAAAGATAGCTTCATCATCGCCAGAGGACGAGCATGAATACCTCCATCAAATTTCATCATCGCCAATCGGCCGAAATGTATGGGTTTATGAAATCTCATGGTTTTTGTTTGGCAATTATAATAAAAATATAAAAACTCTAAATAATAATTTTTCCTTTTCTTAATATTTTCTTAAAAATAAATAATAATAATAACCTTCTTTTATTCATTTAACTCTTTTTATAAATTAATATAACGCTTTTTAAAAATAAAATAACAAAAATATTTTTTAAATTAAACTAAAACACTTTTTAAACTAAAGAGATTTCTTTTAAATTTAAAAACCAAAACATTTTTTTTTGAATATAAAACTAAATCCCTTTTTAAAATTTAAGAATAAAATTCTTTTTTTTTGCAAAATTAAAACTAAAAAGCTTTTAAAGTTAAAATCCAACTTCTTTTTCTTATTTTTATTTTATTTATTACTATTATATTTGTTATCCTAACTTTTTAATTAAAACTCTGTTTTCTTTAAATATATTCAATTTTTTTTTCTTTTCTTAAAAAATATAACTTAAAACTTTTTAAATATATATATATATATATATATATATATATATATATATATATATATATATATATATATATATATATATATATATATATATATATATATATATATATATATATATATATATATATATATATATATATATATATATATATATATATATATATATATATATATATATATATATATATATATATATATATATATATATATATATATATATATATATATATATATATATATATATATATATATATATATATATATATATATATATATATATATATATATATATAATTTAAAACCTTTTAAAATACGAATTAAATTTTTTTTTAATATGGATTAAAACTCTCTTTAAAATAGAAAAAACTAAAGATTTCTTTTAAAAATGAAAAACCAAAAAAACCTTTAACATTATTGGCCACAATTAACTTTTTTTAATTAAAATTAAAAGAATTTCTTTTTTATAATTAACACTAACTAATTTTTTAAAATATAGTGAAAACTAAAAACCTTTTGATATTAACATTAAAATTCGTCTTTTTTTTCTTTTTTTTCAAAAATTAAAATTAAGATCTTTTTTCAAAAAGTATTAAGAACAATAACAATGTCCAAATTCGTAATTTTTTCTTTTTCACTATTTTGTTATTTGCCATTGAATTTCGTCTAACTTTTCACTAATGTTCTCTGTTTCTCTCCTCAGATTATCCTTAAATTCCGATTAATATTTATTCAGTTTATTTTGTTCCATGGATGTAATTTACACGAGGCCATGGTCGCGGTTTATTTTATTTTGCATTTTTTGGGGATTTGTAATTTACGCGAGTGATCGTCGCGACGCTTTCTTTACCGTTTTATTTACTTCCCGCACTTTAATCTTGCCGTATAATAATTTGCCGTATTTTGCACTTTTAGCCGTTAAAATCCCTCCGAAGGAATTAGGTCTAGCCGTTTGACCGCCGAGTCAATAACCCTAATTTTTGACCGTTTCAAAAACCCTAATAGCCTAGGTGTCCCGCCATGGACGAAAATGCCCTTTACCCTAGCATTAGGTCAAAGAGTCGTCGTAATCTGTTTAGCGTTTCCCGCCGTGGAATCCCTAACTTCAACCCTAAATTTTCAATTAACAAATTCAACATAGAGATAGGAGTTTCAAAGACTCCACGTAAGCGTGTCCTTAAGATACGTTTATTCCCCATTGAAACCTTGACCATAGTCAAGACGTTTCTAACCTCCCTTTCGAGGGGAACTACGGTTACTCTGATTCCATTACCTATCCAGGATACGTAGGCACAAGATGCGACGTCTTGCCGAGTAAACTTAGGACTAATCCTTAGGTCTTTAGGTCACTCTATCCCTTAGCTCAATATATATTAAAGCAGATAATGAATAAAAAAAAGCATACAATAAACAAAAGGTTCCTGTAGAGTACTACATAAGTTTAGGGTGCTAGTACCTTCCCTAAGCTTAACCAACCCCTTACCTAGGTCTCTCCCCGCATTGTGTTTACAATGCAAAAATAGGTTTTCCCTCTTTTGACCTTTTCCTTCGGATAAATCAAAGAGCGGTTGTGAATTATGAATTGTGATTCAAACTAATTAATAGTTTGATATCCTATTTCCACCGCAACAAGTACCCTCGTGGACCTCTTCCATAGGCAAACCTGCTTCTTTTTCGTGCACACATCTTAACAACACCAAGTCGGAGTTTCTTCGGTAGAGCACATCGTCCTTGTTTAGGTAGATGTTTCCAGACAATCTTCTCAAGGTCTTTTTATCCCGACTCGATGCCCCAGGAGGATATTCCTGATTCTTGAGAAAGTTTCTGATATCATGATACCACGACTTTCCATCTGATGCTTCCTCCACGGCAAATATGAAAGCTGGCCTATCGAGGCGCAAGATGACGATCCTCGGAGCATCATTCCAATAATTCACCTTCTACATCAAGGATAAGGTCGCCAGAGCGTCTGCCATCTGATTCTCGGCCCTTGGCACACGATGAAACTCTACTCTGTCGAAGAAAGGTAACAACCTTTTGGCGTAATTCATGTAAGGAATCAAGTTGGGATGACGAGTCTCCCACTCTCCTTTAATCTGATTAATGACCAAAGCTGAATCACCATATACATCAAGGTTTTTGATTCTCAAATCAATTGTTTCTTCAATGCCCATGATGCATGCTTCATACTCAGCTTCGTTGTTGGTGTAGACAAAAGTTAACCTGGCGGTAAACGGTATGTGGGAACTGTGGGGAGTTGTAATGATTGCCCCAATTCCACTGCCATAAGAGTTAACAGCACTGTCAAAAATCATCTTCCATTGGGAGCCTATCTCAGGACCTTCGTCAGGTAACGGCTCGTCACAATCCTTCATTTTCAGAAACATGATGTCCTCGTCAGGAAATTCAAATTTCATTGGTTGATAATATTCAATCGGTTGCTCTGCGAGATATTCTGATAAAACACTTCCCTTAATGGTCTTTTGGGAAACATACTGGATATCGTATTCTGTCAGGACTATTTGCCACCTAGCAATTCTTCCTGAAAGCGCTTGCTTCTCGAACACATATATGATCGTATCCATCTTTAAAATCAGCATGGTTGTGTTATTCAACATGTACTGCCTTATGCGTTTGGCGGCCCAAGCAAGTGCACATCATGTCTTTTCTAACATTGAGTATCTGGACTCACAAACGGTGAACTTATTACTCAAGTAATAGATAGCATGTTCTTTTCTTCCTGTCTTATCGTGTTGACCGAGAATACAACCCATAGAGCTCTCAAGAACCGTCAAGTACATTATCAAAGGTCTTCCGACCACTAGAGGCATCAGTATCGGAGGCTCCTGCAAATATTCTTTTATATTTTCAAATGCCCTTTGGCAATTTTCATTCTAGACAACCGCCTGATCTTTCTTTAGCAGTTTGAACAATGGTTCACAGGTGGCAGTAAGGTGAGATATGAACCTTGCAATGTAGTTCAACCTCCTCAGAAAACCACGAACCTCTTTTTCTGTTTTCGGTGCTGGAATTTCTTGTATTGCTTTTATTTTTGCAAGATTGACCTCCATTCCTTTTTCACTGAGTATAAACCCCAATAGCTTTCCTTGACCGTACACCAAAAGTGCATTTGTTCGGATTCAACCTCAATCTGAATTTTCTCAACCTTTTAAACAGCTTCAAAAGATTAACCAGATTCTCTTCCTCCATTTGTGACTTTGCGATCATGTCATCAACATAGACCTTGATCTCATGATGAATCATATCATGAAAGAGAGTCACCATCGCCCACTGGTAGGTTGCCCATACATTTTTCAGTCAAAAAGGCATGACCTTGTAGCAAAAAGTCCCCCACGGCGTGATAAAGGTTGTTTTCTCCATGTCTTCCGGGCCATCTTGATTTGGTTGTACCCAAAGAAGCCATCCATGAAGGAAAACACTTAATATTGAGCCGTATTATCCACTAGCACATCAATGTGGGGGAGCGGGATATCGTCTTTCGGGCTCGCTCTATTTATATGACGGTAATCAACATATATCATGACCTTACCGTCCTTCTTAGGTACAGGCACAATGTTAGCGACCCATGGAGGATAGTTTGTAACAGCAAGAAAATCGGCGTCTAACTGCTTCTGGACCGCCTCTTTAATCTTAACTGCCATATCCGGTCTAGTTCTTCTCAATTTCTGCTTTACAGGCAGATACTTTTCTTGAAGAGGTAGGCGATGAACCACTATATTTGTATCCAGTCCTGGCATATCCTTATATGACCAAGAGAAGACGTCCCTATACTCTCGGAGAATCTCTACCAGTCTTCTCTTAACATCATCTTCTAAAGCAGCCCCAATTATGACCTCTTTCTTGTCTTCCTCTGACCCAGGTTGACGACTTCAATCTCTTCTTGATGAGGCAGAATGACCTTCTCTTCTTGTCTCAGCATTCTGGCAAGCTCTTCAGGAAGGTCTTCATCTTCATCAATCTCTTCTTTAGCTTGAAAGATTAGATTGCCAAAGTCATACCGAGTCATAGACGAGTCTGAAGTAGTGGCATCTGGAATGTGAAACCTGCATGATTAATGTTTGATGCTTAAAATGATATGCAAACAAGCACAAACCATATTGTCATTTTACTGTGAAAATAAAATAAGAAAAATAGCGATCAAAACATTTGAATGCATAAAGACGCCTTTTGATTAATGATAAAAGCAAATGTTCAAACATAAACAAGATAAGGCCCTACAAATGAAAACCGCTACGTCCTTGGCAGAACGCATGGCCACACACAATCAAAATTAAAAAAAATTACTCTTCAAAGGACACTTGGACGACTTCCTCGATGGTCCAATTGCACAAGCTTTGGCCAGGAACACACAGCTGAATCCATGCGTCCATGTCACAATCACTGTCCCCTTCATCTTCAGATACGGTGTTGATTCTGTCGAAGATTACTCCGCCACTTGTAAACTACACCGGACCTTGGTACCTTGGTGCATTCTGTGAGGAAGAAGATGACGGGTCGTATCCCAATCCGAATTTATCCTGCTTGTTGGGGATACTAAGCACTTGGCCCCATCCTTGTGAAGAACCAGACTCCACCACAGCTCGAGCTTCTTTGAAAGAAGACATAGAGATCTCGAGAGTCCTGTCCACCATAGAAGACGTCTCTTTGACTTGGACAGCTTCAAATGCCTGGCATAAGGTCTCGTGAATTTCCCCATCTACTTCAACGTACTTGAACGATGATAGTTGGCTGATCATTATGTCTTCTTCACCACAGACGGTGACGATATTTCCCCCAACCATGTACTTCAACTTCTGATGCAAGTTCGATGTGACTGCGCCTGCAGAAAGAATCCAGGGTCGACCTAACAGACAACTGTACGTGGGCTGGATGTCCATTATATAAAAGACAACATTGAAAATTTTAGGACCCACTTGGATGGGGAAGGTTACTTCTCCTAAAACAGATTTCCTCATTCCATCGAACGCCCTCACAACAAGGTCACTAGGAGTACATATCACGCCTTGGGTGTCTAGCTTCATTAAGGCCTTTTTGGGCAACACGTTGAGTGAAGACCTAGTATCCACCAAGACATGCGACAAGACTTCCCCTCTGCACTCAATAGAGATTGCAAGGCATGATTGTGATTCCTTCCTTTAGGAGTCAGGTCCAAATCCGTAAACCCTAAGCCATTACCAGTATTCACCTTGGCTACAACCCCCTCAAGCTGGTTTATGGAAATCTCCTGCGGCACATACGCTGTGTTTAGAATCCTCAAAAGGGCATTCCTGTGTGCCTCTGAGCACAATAACAAAGACATAATTGATATTTTGGAAGGAGTCTATTGCAGATGATCAACAATTTTATAATCGCTTTTTTGAATCAGACGCGTGAACTCTTCAGCGTCTTTAATCAGAGCATCCTTCTCTCCTTGTTATGAACTTTCTTCCATAACAACCTTTCCTTTTCCTTTGTCAGGCCTCTCCACATTAACATCAGGCGGTGAAAACACCCTACCACTTCTTGTCATTCCACTAGTTCCAATCAAATTATCAATAGATGAACCATCAGACGATGTTCCCCTCAACTCTTGTTTATGGCCGTTACAAAAGACCTCCGCCCCATAATTCCAGGGGATGGCTTTAGTACTTTCGTACGGCACTGCTTCTGCTTTGGTGATTATAATAGTCGTTGGCCTTGGCAGCGCAGATATGTTAATAGTTCTAAAAGGGATCGAGATCGTAGCAATCTCATCCTGCTCCTGATTAATCACCTTCACATCTTTCTCTTCTTTAATATTATCAAATTGTAAGACACCTTCATTCATCAAGCACTGAACACGATTCCTTAAATCCTCATAACCTTCGAGATACACTACACACCCTTCACAATCTTCACTACAACCTGGAAAAACTCCGCCTTTCAACAACTTGCTTTTAACAAATCTCAATGGCGTTCTCAATTCGGCTACATCCATTACCAAATTCAGCTCTTCTTCTTCAATAATAGCATTGACACCGGTCGCTCCATGGTTAGGCATCAGGTTCTGAAAAACATTAGGCGCATCATTAGTGAATTTAATTGCCTTGATATCAATAAGGTCTTGCACCTTATGTTTGAAAGTCTTGCAGTTATCTTTATTGTGACCTGGAGCGCCTGAATGGAAGTCATACCTGGCGTTCACGTCATAACCCGAAGGTGGCGCGCCAGTCAGAGGTGTCAATGTTCTCTTTTGAATTAATTGAAATTGAAGTAAATATTGTAAAAGTTGTGAATACGGCATAGGTGGAGCGTCAAAATGCCTATTCATTGTTCTTCCACAGTCTTTAAATTGTCGTGGTGCATAGTTCTGTTGTTGTTGTTGTTGTCGTTGTTGTTGAGGTGCTATAGGAATAGTGATGCTTGCAACCTGTGGTTGTTACTGATATTGTTGTTGGCATGGAGCCTTATTCCTATTCTTATTTTTGTACCCTGACGCTGCATTCGTTTCACCTTCCCTCTTCTTGTTATTGCCAAAAGTTTTTCTTCCCCCATCAGATGTGGATCCTTCTCCTGCTTGAATTTTTCCTAGTTTAATACCATTCTCAACCCTCTCACCAGTAATAATCAGATCTGAGAAACTGCCTGACATGTTTCCAATCAACTTTTCATAATATATCCCTGGCAATGTTGCCACGGACATATCAATGAGTTCTCTTTCAACCATTGGAGGCTGAACTCTCGCAGCTAGCTCACGCCACCTTTTGGCGTACTCTTTGAATCCCTCATTGCTCCTTTAAGAAAGATTTTTCAACTGGACTCGGTTCGGCGCCAAGTCACTATTGTACTGATAGTGATGGAAGAAGGCCTCCCCAAGGTCCCTCCAGCTTCTGATATTGGTCCCCTCAAGGCCCATGTACCATTCCAAAGACGGTCCAGACAAACTATTTTGGAAGAAGTGCATTAACAACTTTTCGTCATCGGAATATGCAGACATTTTGTTGTAGTAATATCGGAGGTGTACTCTGGGACAAGTCTTCCCTTTGTACTTGTGAAAGTCAGGTACTTTGAACTATGGTAGAATCTTCAGACCTGGAATCAGCCCCAAGTTAGACATATCAAGACCTAAAGAATTCTGATTCTCCAGACTCTTCATATTCTCCTCTATCATTCCAAACCTCTTGTCCGTGTCAGACTGCAGTCCTACGCCCAGATCTCCCATAGAAAAGAAATCATCATGTTCATCCTCCTCCCATTGAGGACCTGCTGCCCCATGTGCAACGCCCGCTGCACTTGGAATATGAGCTCCTGGTTGATCACCTCCGCCCGGAGGAATAACAACAGTTGGGATAACATTGGCTTGAGGAGTGCCATTATCAGTCGAAGGAGGAACATCACTGGTTCCACCGTGCAAAACTCCGCTTCTATCCACCATAGAAATCAAAGGCTGGACAAGCGTTCTCAACTGCTCTTGGCTGTTAGCAACCCCTTGCATAAGATCCATGAACTGCACCATGCGATCTTTGGACTCTTGTAACTCAAGTTGAATCTGATCCATTGCTTTCTGTTGATTTCCCCTAGTCGAGTAACGGTGAATTGTCCGATCTGCAATCCTGAAACAATGCTGAGAGAAAAACCACAGAGAGAATAAGGTTAACAGAACCAGAACACCTGCAATGCAATATGAAAAATGATGCAAAATGCAAGCATGTAAACATGTCTCAGGGAAATTCTCCCCTTGATTCTAGTTCCACAGAAGAACAGGTGAATGAAGAGCCAACAGATAGAGCCACAAAATCCCTCTCATAAATAAAATGAGGATCAGTGTCAGCATACAAAGCACCAAGGAATATAACAGAGTCAACAAAAGGACCTCAGCCAACAAGCCTGGTGATGACAACCTTCAAACCTTGAGCATAGTTTTCCCAAGCGCCTTCTCCGAAAGCAACTTCAAGTCCGGGCTTCTTCAACTCTACTCTTAGCTTGTATTCCTCCAAAGTTGCAAGAGCTTCTCGTAGGTTACGGTCGCTTTCGTATCAGCGAGATGATTCACCTGGATCTTTTTCATCTTTGATCCGGGGTTGAGTCTTCAACCTGTCAATCTGTTGACGGAGCTCATCTTCTCTTTCCTTGTTGTTAGTCAAGATGGCATTCCACTGAGCGTTGAAATTTGATATCTCTAGGTGCACTTTCTCTAACTTTTTCTTCTTCCCTTTGAGGGCATTACCCAAGCTCTTGAGATCTTGACCAAGACGTTCTCTGACGCGAATTTCTTCAGCCAGTTCCCTCCCCATCTTGTTCAGAGTCTCCGTCTTCATCTTGGATAGGTATGTGGCTTCATTCTTCTCGTTCCTAAGCTGAATGACCTCCTTTTCTAAATCTTCATTCACTCTACATAGTTCTTCCTTCTCAACCCACAGTTGATTATACTTCTGAATGTCAACTGTTGTCGGTTCTTCAACTACCAAAGGATATAGAGGTTCCCTGGTCGGGAACAGTAACAACAACCTCTCAACCCTCTCTTGGATCCATTCAACATATGGTCTATAAGCTTTGCAATCACCTTTACCCAAGGAAGGCTTTCCTCTCTGATGAATTTTACTCCAAGTTTCAAACTAGTTAGAGTATCACTATCAGCTAACCCTGTGAAATACAGAGATTCCTATATTTCTTCCTCCTTCGGGGGTTCTTTTAAGGCATAGCCAAATTGTCTGACGGTAAGAGCAGGACTATAATTGATGCCACCTCTCCTTCCTATCAAGGGAACATTTGGGAAGCTTCCATAACTGAAGATAACTTCACTGCCAAGAAGATATCTGTTGAACTACACAATATTCTCCGAAGTTAAGCCCATGAGTCTCTTTGACCATCCAACTGTGTTTGTCGTATCAATAAAGGGTCCAAACTTGGGTAGATGTGAAATAAACTATCTGTATAGCAGTGGTACACAACAGGAGATATTTTTCCCTCGTCTATTCTCATTCTTGTAGTGTGTAGAATGGTAGACACCACCTAAAAGAGTTGGCACAAGATTCTTAGAAGCGAAGATGTGGAAAGCATCCAAATCAACAAAGTCAGGTATATTGGGAAACAATATTATCCCATAGGTGCAGAGAGCCAAGATTGTATTGAAAACCACCCAACATCCATCCTTCGCAAAGTACTGAGCTCTACTCACGAAAAATGGTAGTGGGAAGCCAGGTACTCCATTCCTCCGTACCATCTTTCCATCCAATTCAGAAACATTCAAATGAAGAGTATTGGCTAGCTTGGTCAAATCAGGCTCCTCTTCAGAGTGATAGAAAGGCATTTCTTCGAAGACACGAACTCCCACCAATGGAGAAAACTCTTCCAAGGTTGGCAACAAAACATATCTGGGGAATGTGAAGCAACGTAACTGGGGATCATAAAATTGCAGCAGCGTGTGAATACCTTCCAACTCATATTTGGAGACCTTGAAGACGAAGCTCAGAATCTTCCCATATTCCTTTCTGAAGTCTTCCATAACTCCACGATCAACCACATAAATGAAGCCAACCAGAGGTCCTACATCTGGTATCGGGAACTTGTAAACAACAACTTTCTTGAGACCAGACTCCATGATGATGGTGGATTAGATTACTAGAATCAAGAGGAAAATGTGCACCTGAAACACAAATACATGCAAATGTTAAAATTCAAATGAATATGCAAATGCAAATAGGGGATCAAGATTGTTATGCTGCTGACTGAATTGAACCAGAGCTTCGCTTCAGCTAGAAAATACCACAACACTGAGATGATAGGAACCCATGGTATCAAGGATTAAAAGTCTGCACTGATGAGAAGACTGGGTTGGGTGAAGGTCAATTTTTCTGCATAACCCTCCCACTCACAGGTATGGACCTAATCTCTGATAAGGTTCGGCATCCTATGCGGTCGTCAGCATCATAGACTTCCGAGAAATGATGATACGTTCACCATTTCTGGTTTGGTATCATAGTCAAACAAAGAGGCCTCACTTAGATGACTCCCAAATGATTGGTCTCCAGAGTCGACAGTTTCCAGATCCAACACCCCATCCTAACCAATGCACAGGATAGGATGTCTTCAAATAAAATCTCTTCTGAACACGAATTTCATGAGGACTAGTGCGCGCCGAACATGCAGGTCCTCACTACTTTCCACTCTAATGATAGGTATGTACTCAAGCCTGGGTTTTGGCTTATCTCTCAAAGGAACAGTCCCATCCAACAACACAACAATACCATGATAATAATGTGTGGAAAATAAAATGCAAATGCAAAATTGTACAAATGCAACACATATACACACATATACACACTCACAGACAAAAACACACAAGCTCTACGATTGACTCGCATAGGGGATGTGCGTCCCCAGCAGAGTCACCAGTTGTCGCATCACTGCGAAAAAGGGAAAAGCCGGCAAACTAGATAGAAGAGTCGCCACCGTTCGTTATTTATCCCAAAGAGAGGGAAAGGAAATGATCAAAGAAAACCTGACGAAAAAGGAAAAGACAAGGTCATTGCAACCAAATCTTGGGTTCGAGATTCGGTTACACAAGGGGAAGGTATGAGCACCCCTCATGTCTGTTGTACTCAACGGGATCCATGCTTGTTGTCTAATCTACGGGTGTAAAAACTATCTAAAAGGTTGTCTCACAAGGGAAATGAAAAGAAAAGAGACTCGATAGGACATCGCCGTCCTATGCCTACATATTCCCTCGTGCAATGGAAAAGTCAGAGTCAACGTAGTTCGGAAAACTACGGGTGAAGAGGGGGAAGGTTGCTCGCCAAGACATCACCGTCTTGTGCCTACGTATCCTCATCTGGTATGAGAAATCAGAGCAAACGTAGTTCGGGCTGACACGACCACTGGTTGGTTCAAGTGTTTTAATGAGTAGGGTTAAATAATTGTTCTAACAGTTAGGGACGACGCCTGTTTGCGATAGAACAAAGACTTAACACACTCTTTCTGAAAATGTGTTTGAACAATCCCAAAGGATAAAAAGGTTTAATTTTGTTTTTGTGTTTTTTATGAGAAGAAGTGAATTGAGTTAAATTTGAAACTCATGTTGCATTAATGACTATGACTTGAGGGCGAATGCGTCGCATATAGCTCAAAGGGCATACGCTAAACACTCTAGACAAGGTGAGAGGAGGCCCCCCACTCATCATTCCTCAAGTACTTAAGGCTCGTAGCGTACAACAAGTGTTAACCTTTATTAAGCGTCTTATGAAGTTATGAGATGAGAAGAGAAGAAACCAACTCTAAGGGGAACTGATCAACCCTAATGTTATCATGCAATGTATTCCTAAAGTTGGGATTGAAAGGGGAAGATCTATCTTAATGTTATCGTGCAAAGGATTGAAAGCCTAATATCTCTCCTACTCCCATCTTAAACAGAGGGGCTAGGAATCCTAAGGGATCATGGCGAAAGAGCTCAAGTAAACACTTAGCAATTCAATCATAGATGAAATGAGAAATGAAAGATGAAAGTGACTTGCAATAAAAGATAAAGTTCAAACACAAATGATGCAACAGGACTCAACAACACAAGAGACTCAACATAAAAGAAATGACTTAAACAAGTCAAGAGGGATGAGATGAAATGGGAGAAGTAAACTCCTACAACAATGTACCATCAATCATTAAGAGACAATGGTGTTATCCTAAGATGCACACACTAAGAAAAGAGGGAGGAAAAAGTATGGGGCAGCCACCACCACAAGCACATCCCAACCATACAATTCTTAAGACTCAAGCAAAACAAGTGCAAAACAACAATGCAAAACCAATACCAATGTTCATGACAAACTCAAAGTGTACACAATGTCACCAAATCATCATGAACAAGGATCTAAACCACTAGGGAAAAAATGAATCAACAAAAGGAAAACCTCAAATTCAAGGTTGAAACAAGAGGGATGCACAAAGGGGATCATGTACAAGTGAAAGAACCAAAGTTCTAACACAATCTCAACACTTAGAACAAGTGGAGAAGCATGATTCAAAGATGACTTGTGATACAATTTACACATTCAAATGACCCATGACAAGATAAAATAGCACCTCAAGTATGTTAGAATGGTGTAACAAAGCTCATAATATGCATATGGGATCACTCAAGATCATATCCCAAAGTTTTAAGTCAAACTAGCATGTGTAAAAAAACCCTAAAAGGACTTGACTTTAAAGCAATCATGAAAAATAGGAGAAGACCTCAATAAATCTCAAGACAAGATTAAACAATCATCAAACAGAATGCCAAAGTTCAAGTTCAAATTCAACTCAAGGAACCACCAAATAATTCCAAGAAGGTATGGTGTTCCACCTTATCGAGGGTTTGTCGAGGGTCAAACAAAAGCAATTTAAAAACACATGAAAAATGAACATAAATAAACCAAATCAACCCTCAAATATGCTTCAATCCATCACCTAAATAATGGAGAAGAATTGGTCAAAGGGGATGTAGCATCAAGGTTCAAATGATCAAGTTCAAAACTAGGGTAAACCATAACACATCAATTTGTAAATTCCAAATAAAATGAGAAAATAAATGGAAAATAAAAATAAAATATATGAAAAATTCATTAACACATTAAACTGTCAGGAAAATATTTTTTTGGGAATTTTTAGAATTAAGAAAATAATTTAAATCAATTAAAATTGAAAGAGAAATAAAATAAAAGAAAAAGAAATAAACCAGCATGAGGGGTGCATCAGCAATTGCCCAGATGAACTAAATCACGTGTAAACACGCTCATGGGCTAGAAATGGAGGGTGTCAATAGCATTGTGACAAGGCCCAATTACACATGAACTCAAAGTTTAATGAAATTCTGCGTTTCATTAAACCTATGTGGAGTCCAATAACATGTGGACTTGGTCAAGCGAATACAAGCGAGACACCTCACACGGTTAGAGAGTCAAACCAAGCCAAGTCAGCATTGATCAGAGAAATGACTAGACACCAGAGCTAGGGCTCTGGTCGTCTTCTCCGGCCAGCTCGCCGGAGACCAGTCAAAATTTCTCAATAAAAATGGGAAAAGCTGGTACCGTTGAAAGCCCTCTCAACAAGCAACTCAAATCCACCATCTGAAATACAAAAAGGTTCTTAAACAAGCATGAAAATGGGCCATGATTTTTGAACACATGAACTGGAAACGCATCCAACAAATAAGCAATCAATTCAAAGATGCAAGTCATAATGGACCTAATGCAAGTCTAGAATGAGATAAATAAGTTGAAAAAAATACCTAATGGAGAGGTTTTGTTGACTCTTTAAAACTCAATCAAGCTTCTGTTTCAGCCTCCCAATCTCTTCCCTGAGCTTCTGTGAAGAAGACTTGAGTACCAACTTGAATAATAATCCAAGGAAATGTAAGATTAGAAGAATGGAAGTTTGACGAAATTTTTGAAGCTTTTCCTTCTCTCTCACGCAGCTACACCAGTTCTGATGGTTTAGGGCAAACATTTGGCTTTTATATGGCGGGCTTTCAACAACCATGCAGGCCCATGTTGCTTCATTTTAAAGATTTCCAATTTTTCCAAAGATATTCACTTATGCTACACACACAGGTTAGGCACTACTCTTCTTCTTTTTGGTCAGCAAAAGCGCACTTGAGGTGTATGGAAATCAAATGGATAATTTGTGGTCATGTAGAAAAGGTTTGTGTCAAGTTTTAATTCATGATCTTTTATGGTATAAAGTTTGGAAATGTTGCATGAAACATGTACCATTTTTTATCCAAATGAAGTAAACATAGGCAAGACCAAAATTGGTGACATTATGGTGCACAAAATGTTCAAATGGTGACTTGTAAATTAAGATATCCAAACTAAGTCCAAAAGTCAACTTTTCACTTTCAAAATGGTTCTAATGATCACATGATTCATCAAGTGCCCTTGAAATTGAGCTCATTGTGGAGTTAAGGCAATATAACACAACTTTCATGTTCATTGAATTTGGATTAAAGGCCTTGAAGTGCATGAAATTGACCATTGAAGAAAATGACCTATAATGAACTTTCCCAAAATACCCTTTCCTTGTGAAGGCCATAACTTGAGATGTACACATGAGAATGAGGACTTATAGTACTTTTTGGAAAGATAAGATCATGAGGAACAACTTTCATTTTCACTTAAAAGTGAGGAGAAGCTTGATTCCATGTCAAAAATGCCTTTGAAGTCAGTTGACATTGAGTTGACCAAAATTCCCTTCATCTGAGGACACCAACTTGTTGGCATCATAACTTGAGATGTACAAAATCAATGGATGAGTTCTTGTACTCAAAAGAAATATAGAGAGATGATTAACAAGTCCCCTGTTTGTTGGAAAATAAGATCGAGCTTGCATCATATGGAAAATTGTCCTTGAAGTTAGACACCAAAGAAGGGGATTTTACACTAAAATCATCTAAAACCCTAATTTAGTAACTCCTTAAACTCTTGAATATCTTTTATTTGATCTTAACATGACATCTTATATGCTTTGGGATGACTTATCATGGCCTCAATAACCTAGAACCAAGTATTGAACCCTCTCAAATCCACAGTTGAATTTGGGTTGACTAGATGAAACCCTAGCTCCACATCCTTTGACTGAGGCTCTTGCAGATGAAATGTATGACCATACAAACTTCATAAAGACCTCTCAAGACACACATTGAGCTTTTGAACCATGCTTTATCCAAGTAAGTGACCTCATAAATCTCTGATGACCCTCTGATGATCCTCAAGATAGGAGGTGACACCCATACACAAACTTCTCCTCTCAAGGAGCTTTGAAACCCAATTTGATGGTAATGAACATTGATGGCTTGCAAATGATACCCTTGCTTGAGCTTGAGCATGAAGCTCTCCTCTTGAATGGAAAAACAAACCCTCTCTTGATCCCTTATATAAAACCAATGCTATGCAAATGCAAATGCTAAATGAAAAGAAACATAAGTTAAGTTAAAAGAAAAGGTTGGTAAAATTTTGGGGTACAACAAAAGCATACCCCCAGGAGGATGAACTATGCCACCGGGTAGAGGAACTGCGCCAGCAGGAATGGGGATTGCACCACCTGAGGTCGGAATTGCGCAAACAGGAATCGAGATTGCGCCATCTGGGGTTGGGACTGTGCCAACAGGAATATGAGGGTTATTAACATTTCTTTCCGCAACTTGCCTCATTTCCTCTTGCCCTCTAGCCATATTCCGAATCACTTCTATTAGCTGACTGATCTAAGTCTTAATGTTTTGCATCTTCTCTCTCATGGCAGCTTGATTCTGTTCCACCTGGTCCATGATCCTTCTTTGATTATTTCTTGTGTTATATGAATGTCGAGAAGTCAGCTTGTCCTACTGCAGAAGGACAAGTGGTTATGATATCGGATTTCAGGGAATTCAAAATGATGCGTATGTATATACAACGCATCAAATGATGCTCAAGAGACTCTCGAGACCTTTTGATTATCATTGGTATTATAGAAATGTGATCAAACAGTAAAATGCACAGTTTTGAAATCAAAAGCAGCTTTCA
The DNA here is from genome assembly GCA_963859935.3 of Lathyrus sativus. Lineage (NCBI taxonomy): Eukaryota > Viridiplantae > Streptophyta > Magnoliopsida > Fabales > Fabaceae > Lathyrus > Lathyrus sativus. Next base: position 363,586,321 of record OZ012739.1, read on the forward strand.
TTAGTTTAAGGAAAGATCCAATGAAAATGACTTAATCATTGTTCAACAAGCTGAATACAAAAGTTTCTAAAACAAAAGAAAGGGCTAAACAATTAAAAGGTCTTCTTTCGAAGGCGTTCCTCAAGTTTCTTTGACTCAAACATGAATCTGCTAACCATCTGATCACATAGCTGGATGAAGTGATGGCCTGAAGAGGGGATATTGTTTCCATCCATGTCTTGAATTGCGCTTTCCAACCTCCATGGGATATCAAGAATCATGAGATTGTAATGCTCTACCAGATCATTATACCTAGCACGGTACATGTCTACAGTTGGCTGATAATGTCTGAGGGACTCCACATGAGTTTCCAACAACTTGTTGAGCTGAGCTTCTTTCTTAAGCCAATGTGAACTATCCCTCTTCAAAGGCTTCGAAGTGGTCCTTCCAAAGAGTGTCCGTTTCCTGAGAAGTCTCCAACTATAAGCACTTATTGTTCCACATACAAGGAGTGACATATGAAACTCTTAATGCTTATTCTTTGAGTTGACGCTCATCTTCGGCTAACGTCAAGGCACCTCTCAGTTGTTCTTCAAGATCATCAATGTCAGCCCCAAGTTTTTCCCTAGTCCTCTTCTTTTCAGTAGAAGCTAGTTCACAAAAATGCCATGCTCTTTCACAAAATTCTTTGGCCTCCTTCAAGCGCTCTCGAAGAGTCTTCACTGACACATCAGCCCCTTGAAAACCATTTTGATACATGATCCTTAAATTTGTTTCTAGCTTCAATTTCTTGCTACTTTCAGCTACTTGATCTTGCTCAACTTCCATCTTTCTCTTAAATTGGTCATTTTCCACACCAGCTTGGTGGATTTCAGCTTAAAGATCTTGGTTTTCCTTAGTCAACCTTTCCACTACCAACTTTAGCTTCTCATATTCTTCCATGGAAACATGAGTGGGAACAAGAGGTTTCTCTTGCATGGGGGTTCTGGAGGAAACAATAGCAACCTTTCTTCCACTCTAGCCAACAACCATCTATTGTATGGTTCTTTAGCCACACAATTTTTTGCTTCCAGCTCCTTTCTTCCTTTTGTATGGATCTTGGTTCATGCCCTAGCAACTTTCCTGACAAATCCAAGATCTTCTGTTTTGTTGAACAAGAAAAAACTTTGGATCTTCTCTGCCTCAGGCTCATCTTCCATAGCATAACCCAATTGACGCAATGCCATGAATGGGTTGTAATTAATGCATCCAACTCTTCCAATCAGAGGTACATTACCAAATTCCCCGCAACTGAAAATAATCTCCACATCATAGTACTCATGGGAGTACCAAGCAATGTCGTCTACTATCAAAGACATAATGCATCTAGACCACTTTAATTTCTCTTTGTTCTCCATAAATGGTCTTTCCTTTGGAAAATGGGAGACATACCACTTGAACAATAGATGAGAACAACATTGAACCATCCATGCCTTCTTCTCACTCCTCTAATAAATGGAGTGGTAAGTGTCAGCAAGAAAGGTAGGAATAAGGTTCTTCTGAATGAAGAGAGTAATGACAGTGATATATATGACATTGTCTATGTTTGGAAAGAGAACAATCCCATAGATTATCAAAGCAAAAGAGACACAAAAACTTTCCCAATCCTTATTAGTCTTATAATGGATGGCCTTGTAAAGCAGAAATTTCAGAGGGAACCCATGAGTGCCTCCTTTGTTGGTTAAACCAACATCCACCTCTTTTTTAGTCATACGAAGAGTAAGAACAATGACAGTATACTTTGGTTCTTCCTCCAAACCGGTGTAAATGAGTTGGGCCTTAATATTGATATTCAACAGGTGGGAATATTCCTCAAGAATGGGGGTCAACTGGTAATTCTGGAAGGTGAAACATCTGAGCGGAGCATCATAGAATTGGGCTATAGCAAATAGAGCCCAAGTGTCTACTCCAGAATAGAGAAGGTCAAGTAATTTCCCATGTTCTCCTTGAAAGTTGATTTTGATACGTCAATCAGAAGATCTTGGATGACTCTTAATTTTGGCTCTCTAAACTTCAAGGAGTTGGTGCTTCTTTTTCTTTGATCAGTCATTATTCAGCAATACCTGAGATAATCACTATCTTTTAAGTCTCTTGATATGCCAAAAATGTTATGCAATGAAATGCTTATGAATGCACACCAAAATAGTCTCGTAGCACAAGGAATCAATGTCACAACATCTGTAGGAAAACAAAACAAGGTATCTCTCACCTCGGGTAGGCGATCTATTGGTTTACAACAGGGCATCCTAAAAGGCTTTAAACAAAGTCCCATGCACTAACCCTCAAAAGTTTTCCATCATAACGATGATTTGTAAGACGGTAATCCCTTCAAAGGATGAGTGTAGAGTTATGTCTTAGTAACCTTTAGAATAAGGTTCTACAAAAGATCCTCAGAATCACGAACTCCCAAGTTGAAAATAAAGACGCCATTACGACTACTCGTAAGACATAATCATCCTAAAGGGGCTTTATCTGAGCAGTGGAAGTCAAACCAACTCAACGAGTCCTAAGCCTCGCAAATCAGAAAGCAACCACCTTCTAGCTTAGTGTATACTGGAAAAGCTTGGGTAGAAAGCCTTTTCCCTCATAAACCGTCCCCAATAAACTCAACAGATAAAAGAACACAACATAATAGAGCAATAAAAGCAAATAAATCACATATACGACAAACAAACTAGGTTTGGCTTGCTAGGTAGTCCCCAGCAGAGTCGCCAAGTTGTCACTACTCAAAAAAATGCAACGACATTAAAGAGAAAGTGGAAGAACAAAAGAGTCGCCATCAAAATTTATTTCTCCCAAAAGGGGAAACGAAAACATCGAGGAAACCCTAAGAAGGAAACAGATAAGATGGTCTCACAACCAAGAGATGGGTTCAGAAGTCAGTCATGCGAAGGAAAGGTATTAGCACTCCTCGCATCCATCGTACTCGATAGGAACCATTTTCTTGTCTGTGTGTGAGGATATTGCTAAAGGATATTTCTTTCTAATAGTGTTCTAAAGGGGAGAGAGAAAAAGTTGGCAACAAAAAAATGAGAGAAAAAAGGAGGAGAAATGGGGAGGAGACTCGGTAGGACCTTGTGATCCTATGCCTACGTATTCTCAATAGGTATGAGAAATTTAGAGTCAACGTAGTTCGGAGGACTACGAATAAAAGAACATGGAAGTATGCTAGCCAAGGATTGGGGCCCTTGTGCCTAAGTATCTTCACTTAAAAGAAGTAAAGAATCAGAGCGTTTGTAGTTTGGACTACGGTTTGTTGGTGTTTTTTATAGGCGATGCCAACATGCACATTCTAGCAGTTAGGTGTATTGCAACTCGCTTCTGAAGTCTTAGGTGTTACCTATTTGCGATAGAATGGATGTAACATGTCCTTTTTGAAAAGAAATAGTTTTCACCATCAAGGCAAGATGTCACATTTGATTTGTTGACAGTTGGTTTTAAGGGTGAAATAAGTCCTCGGATAGTAACCCCTTGCGGGTAGTACCCAATTCTTTATCTCAAAAGATTTATTGTGAAAATGGTGTGCCAAATATAGTCATGTCTTCATATTGAAAGACGAGTAATGACACCACACATTCTAAAGTGAGTATCCTAATACTCGGAGAGGAAGATGACTTCACTCAATTCTCTCTCTTTAGTTCAATATAAAGAGAACATTATTCTCTTGTTTAAAGTGTTTTATTTTGGATGGTAAGCGCTTTATGATAGTGAACCCTAAAGGTAATGTCAAGCACTCAGGATAGGAAAAGGCCTTCGCCTAACCACTCCACAACCATCGAAGTTTATTGAGAAAAGAGTTTGAAAATGCACTTGGTACTGTCCAAGGTTTTTAGACTCAAAGAGACAAAATAAATAGAGAAAAGGTTTTGAAAAGAAATTTTGGTGAATAGAGCAAGGTAGGCTGATGGCGATGCGTGAAGCAATCAACTTACAAAGGTGGAATACATACAAAGGTTAGTGTGGGGTATAATGGAAGAGAATAAGAAATGAGAATGAGATGAGAGAAACCCTGAGGTGTAAACCAAGTTAATGGATTTTGAAAAATAACTTGACATTAGATCAAGCCTTATTTTTTCTTTATTTTGAAAAGGTGTTCTAGCCTAGTTCATTTTAACTTTCTTAACAAGCAAGCAAGCACAGATACTAAACTAAAAGAACTACACTATTATATTGTAAATGGGGAGAGGGATACATAATTCCCACCAATGGGGGAAATGGGATGCAAAGTGTGAAGGAATAAGAGAAAAGCATCAATTATGGAAGGAAAGGATCATCAAGAATTCATTTCAAGCAACCAAAGCAAAAGACACAATCAAACCAATTAGGATGAAACAAACAAGTATTCAAGATAAAACATGTTTCAAACTTGAATCAAAGCAAACAAGAGGCAGACAAATGAATACTCATGCACATTTAAATAATCCATGCATGCTTAAAGGAGTCACACAACACAACTTAAGCAATTAGGCAAAGTCAAATGGTTAATGCACAAGCATATATGCCTTGAAAAGTTAACCACATATGAACAAACCAAAACAATATGAATCAATCAAGATGAAAGACAAATGAGGTCAGAAGCTACATCATGTCATGATCAACATATCTCAAGGATGAAGGAAGAGGCACCAAAGCATTTAACATGAATCCAAACAAAAACTAGGCATGCATAATTCATAAGCAACCTCAAAAAGATTCAAACATCCACATAGGACATATGAGTTCAAAAGGCAAGCCATACACAATGAGTCAGGAAATCGTAAGCTTAAACATAACCTTTCATGTCAATTAAGATCACCAAGCATGAAATGAAATCATGGAAGAACAATGGTTCAAGAACTAGGTCAAAAGTATCAAAGGAACATGTCAAAACAACATCAACTTAGGAATTCCACAAAAAATAGAAAAAATATTCAAACAAATATGGATCCAAATCTTATAATCAAGTTAAACCTAGCAAGATTCATCATGAAAAATATTCCAAAGGTATTGCATAAATGCACCACTAAATCAAATCAAACAAAGTCAAGTATGAGGTTAATCGGGCACATGTCGAGGACCAATTAAAATCAAATAGAAACCCCTCACAAAAATCATGTCTTATCGTCAAATCAAATCTTAAACAAACCTCAATCAAGTATCGAAGCATGGTAAAAATATTGGGTCAAAAGCCTCAAGGGAAAGTCATGAAACAAGACTATCTTTCAAAACTAAGTCAAATGAAACACCTCACAAAATTAAATTAAAATAAAATAATAAAAATAAATAAAAAATATGAAAAATTAAATAAGATATTAAAGGATCAGAATCATATTTTTCTATATTTTTAAAATAGGTAGAAGTATTTAAAATAAAATAGAATGAAAAAGGAGGAATTAAAATAAAAAATAAAATGATAAATGCAAATGGGGGTGTTGAAGTAAAATAGAAATAACATGAGTTCATGTTGAAGCACATATGGGCTTTGAATCAGGAGGTGCAAGAATCAAAAGGGGAAAAGCGCAATCCAAATCCAAATCAAAAACAAATCAGGGTTGAGCCACACGAGCAGCTCATTAATCCAGTTAGCGCCATATGGCTCCACATGGCTTCCAACTACGTAAGTCAAAGAGTCAGTGCAAGACTCACACGTAGGCGCCGGAGCTAGGGCTCCGGTCGTCTTCTCCAGTCGACCTCACTGGAGCAGAAATAAAACCACGTCAAATCAAATGATATACGACACCAATCTCAAGGATTTTTCACATAGAATCCAAATTTAAACTCAAAAATCATTTATATTCACTCTAACACCACAAAAAATGAACATGAACGTAAGATGAATAAACTGAAACATCAATATACAAGCACAAATCTAACACAAGCATGGTCGACATCCACCCAAAAGATCAAATATGCAAATCACAAAGAAAATGAACGTGTAAAATTAGAGAAATAGGTTGAAGAAAAATTACCTAAAATAAAGCTCTATAGTCTCTGTTTTGAGCTTCAAAACCTCACTAACTTGTTCCTTCTTCTTGCTTGAGCTTTTTAGTTGATGATAGGCACCAAAGAGCACATAAATAAGCCTTAGAGAACTAGATTCGAAGAAAAGGAGAGATTGATAAATGAGAGAGAACTTTGTGTGTTCTGGATGCTGAGAATGGTCTGCCCCTCCTCTAGGGTTTCTTTTTGCATTATATATGAGGTTTTTGGGGTTAAAAGGGGTCAATTACTATGGTTAAATGCTTGTGGTAATAGATATGCAAATTTGAATTTTTGGAGTGAAAATGAGAGTGACACGGGCTAGCAAGACATGAGATAGTGTTGTTATGATTGTGAGTGGAATGAAAGAGGAAACCAGAATAAGTGAGTGGCTCAGTAAACATTCTTATTGAGCAAGTTTTGTTATTTTCTTCTTTTGGCAAAGTTTGTGCAAAATGGTACAAGTGGTACATAAATGTGTTTGGCTAGGTTCGGTAATGTTTTGGTGTTAATTTTTGCGCATGAATATGTTACAAGAGGGTGCGGCAAATGCTGATTCAAGTTATGCACCAAAATGAAAACACATGATGCATGAGAGTCAAGTCCATGATGCCATCTTTGAATCACCACAACTTCATGAATGTTACTCCAATTAGTGTGTTCTTTGGCTCCTGTGGAAGCTTTCATAATGATCAACACATTTCATGTTGATGAAAACTTGAAATAAGGCTTGGAAAGCGATGAATATGTGTCATGAAATTATTCCTAAAATTTTGTCCAAAGTAACTTAGAAATTTTCTAAGTTATGGACATTTTGACATCTTCGAAACACCATCTTTGCAAGACCACATCTTAGAAATATTGAAGAAGGCTATTCAAATTTCATGTTGTGAGAAAATCCAATTGGAGTCAAGAATTTATTGAAAATTGTCATGGAAGTTTGGTTGAAAAATCGGTCTAAACACTTGCTAATTTTGACATCTTTGAAATTCTAATATGGGACCTTCATAACTTGAGCTATACACATTCAATAGAGATGATCTAGTACTCAAAAGAAAGCTTGGAGGATTCTCTACAACATTAATGTTCAAGGAAAAATCATTTGAAGCTTGAATCATCATGTAAAATAGGCTTGAAAGTAGGTATCTCAAACTGATTTTCTATACTTAGAAACTTTCTAAGTGTTGAAATGTCATAACCTCCTTTTTCCAAACTTTGACTCATCATATCTCCTAAATCATGAATCTTTTGGACATGCTTCCTTCCACAAACTTAGATTTCATGACGTCCTCTTTAATTTTATAGCTAGTTTTCCTTCATTGGATCAAAAATGAGAAAGTTATGGAAGTTGCAAGATGGCTAAAATCAGGGTTTTTCACACTTAGAAAATTTTCTATCAAAACCCTAATTTAGTCAAACTCTTGATTTTATGTTTCTCCTTGATTCTTCTTGTTCCAAACTCATGAAATCACTTGAAAACAAATATCATGCCCTTGATTGGCCTTGAAATTCAAGATCTTGACCTAATTGAATCACAGTTGACTTTTGTTGACCATATGAAACCATAAGACCATTTTCACTGGTTGAGGCTCTTGTGATGGCTTGTGATGACACATGATCCATGTAGAGGACCCTTAAGGTGCGTGTTGAGCTTTGGAATCATGTCTTTCCCAAAGAAATAGCCGCAAATCTCCTTTTGAATCAAAACTTTAGACAGTTATCCATGAGATAGGAGGTGGAGAATCAATGCTTGTGTTCTTGATTCAAGTGGTTGAGTGGCATACCTTGATGATGATGGATACAATGTGAATTGAGATTACCATAAATTTGAGATTGATCTCTTGATTGAACTTTGAAGATGAAGCTCTCCTATTGATTGCTGGATAAGATACCTTGATCCTTTGTCTAAGACCAATGCTAGGGGCAAATGCTAATGCAAATGATAATGATATGGAGGTTAAAGGTTAAGGTGAAAAAGTGCGTGTGACAAATGCCCCTATTTAATCTCCTTGGAATTGAAGGTGAGTATGACAAATGCCTTCTCAGAGTCAAAGTACAAGGAAATTAAATACAAGAGTACCCAAAGTTTTAGGCCAACCGGGGTGAAACGCATCAGGGTGGAAAAGTAGGATGGCTTCGAAAAAACTGTAAGTGCTCTTGATTGGCTGCATTTTGTGGCAATACATTAGTGTATGTATGAATGTCATGTCTAATATTGATACATTCATAATATGGATTGTGCAGGGTAAGTTAACTCAGTTAACTATAAGTTAAGTTGGATGTCATACTCAATGTTATGACATAGGTCGTATGACATCAAGCGCATATTTGTTATTCTGGTAGCTAGAACTCAGGAAACAAATCAGAAGCTCAAGCTGGAATGCAGGAGACATTTTAGAAGCCCTAGGGGAACTAATATGTACTTGATTAAAGTGGCAAGCATGCAGAATGCTGAAGAGAGGTTTTATTATGGATAAAGCATAATTTATGCACCAAGGCCCAAAAGACTGAAGCGGCTATAAATATCAGAAGGAGCAATTTTGAAGAGCAGCTCTTCACAGAAGAATAGAGAGTGCAAAGCGGAGAGTCCTAGGAAGTGAGGAAGGCTAGTCTTCACGTATAAAGTCTATTTAGGAATACTTGTACTCCAAGCAATTGTCTGGTGGATGATTGCATTGGATAGGTAGATTCTAGGCTGTTTCTCACTCGAAGCTGTGAAGCAAGGGTGTGTGAGTTCCTTGATCAAAGTTGTGAAGCAAGATCAAGGTGTAGGTTTTGGAGTGTCTCTTCAAAACTGCTTTTGCAATTGTAACTGATATCACAGGTGTGTGATAGTGGGGGAGTGAGTGGGTATACTCAGGTACTAGAGAGTCTCTAGGTTGAAGTGTCATTGGGTAGTGATTAAGTGAGGAGTGTAAACTGGAAGTTTAACTCTGAATTGATACTGTTAATAGTGAATTTCCTCCTTGGCTTGGTAGCCCCCAGATGTAAGTGTTGTTGACACTGAACTGGGTAAACAATTACTGTGTATTTACTGCTTTATAATTACTGCATAATAGTAGGTCTGTAGTGAATGTCACAGTGGATGTTATAACTTCTGTGATAACATCCATCGTGTGCTAGCCAGAATTTTCAATTGGCATCAAAGCAGACACCCTGCCTGTTTGAATCTGGGTGAGATCTAGGGAAGATAAATTCTGGTACTATGGATAGAAATATAGGATTCATAAATAGCCTACCAATTCTGGATGGCTCTAATTATGACTATTGGAAGCCTAGCATGATTGCATTCCTAAGGTCCTTAGATAGCAAAGCTTGGAGAGCTGCAAGCTCTAGCTGGAAACATCCTGTGAAGACTGACAAGGATGGAGTATCTGTGCAAATACCTGAAGAGGAATGGACCAAATAGCAAGAGGCATTAGCTCTTGGAAACTCTAAAGCATTGAATGCACTCTTCAATGGTATAGACAAAAACATCTTTAGACTGGTCCACCACTGTGAGCTAGCAAAGGATGTTTGGGACACTCTCAGAACCACTCATGAGGGAACTTCCAAGGTAAAAATGTCTAGACTTCAAATGCTGACCATAAAATTTGAAAGTCTAAAAATGAAGGAAGATGAGTTCATTCATGAATTTTACATGAATGTTCTTGAACTAGCTAACACCTCAGGAGCTTTGGGAGAAAAGATGGCTGAAGAAAATCTTGTAAGGAAGATTCTAAGGTCATTACCTAAAAGGTTTGCCATGAAGGTAACAGCCATTGAAGAAGCTCAAGACATATGCCACATGAAGGTAGATGAACTCATTGGTTCCCTCCAAACCTTTAAGATGGGAATGTGTGATTAGGTTGTGGAGAAAAAGAACAAAAGCATAGCTCTTATTTTAAACATTGCAGAGAACTCAGGTGAAAACAATGATGGAAGCAAGGAGAATTTATCAGAAGTTGTAGCTATGCTTGGGAGACAATTCAACAGACTCATGAAAAGGGTGGATCAGAAGGGTAGAGATGGTGACAAGTTCATCCCATCTGACATTAGCAGAAGGACTAAATCTAAAGAAAAGTCTAACCAAGGCAAAAAAAGTCAATGTCTTGAATGTGAGGGATATGGACATAGTAGAACTGAATGCCCCACCTATCTAAAGAAACAGAGGAAAAACCTAAATGTAACCTGGTCTGATGGAGACTCTGAAAGTGGGTCAGAAAAGGAGTCTGCCAAGCATATCACTGTTCTAAACAGTGTGTGCACATCTGATGATGACTCAAGTGAGGATGAGCTGACTTTTGATGAGCTTGCAGCTTCATACAAACAGCTATGTTTCAGAAGTGCAGAGGTATGCCAACAAGGAGAAAAGCAAAAGGGGATCATTAAGAAGTTGGAGGTCGAGAAGAAGGAACATCTTGCAACAATAGACTCACTCAACAGTAAGGTCAGCATGTTGAATTGTAAACTTGAGCAGATGTCAAAGTCAATCAGGATGTTAAACCCTGGGACTGACACTCTAGAAGAAATCCTACAGAGTGGTCAGACATCAGGAAATAGGTCTGGACTGGGATTTGTTAGTAAACAGAAACCTATCTTGAATCTCAAGAGGCCAAAACCTGAAACCCAGAAGTCAAAGGGGATGTCACGACCAATGTCACAACATTAGAGGGAAAAAAAACTGGAACCAAGTCAAGAGTAAATTCCAAGGGTATAGGTGTTACCACTGTGGAAGACTTGAACATATTAAATCTGTATGTTTCCGGCTGCATGGATTTCCTAGCCATCTCCATCAAGGAAAATCCAAACAGGGTGCTCATGTCAAGAAACAACATCATGCTAGACCCAAGAAGGAAGTCCCTGTCAAGAAGAAAAAATGGGTTTCCAAGGAGGTTGCTCTAGTAGCTCATACTTCTCTTAGAATGCCAATCAAAGAAGAATGGTATTTTGACAGTGGCTGCTCTAGACATATGACAGGAATAGAGAATCTTGTGTTAAACCTAAAACCTCATTCCCCAAGTCATGTCACATTTGGTGATGGAGCTAGAGGAGAAATCAAAGGTGCTGGAAAACTAGAGTGTCCTGGTGTTCCAAGACTGGATGATGTCTTGTTGGTTAGAGGACTGACTGTCAATCTCATCAGTATCAGTCAGCTCTGTGACCAAGGTTTCAGTGTAAAATTCACTAAGGATGAATGTGCTATCACCAATGAAGAAGGTAAGAAAGTTATGAGGGGATCTAGAGCTAAGAACAACTGCTATCTATGGGAGCCTAGAAGTAACCTCAATGTCTTGGTCAATAAAGAAAAGAAGGATCAACTGTGTGGAGAAAGGTAGACATCTTCAAAGGATGAAGAAGACCATAACCAAGGAATTAGTAAGAGGAATTCCTAAGTTTCCTCTAGATGGAAGAACAGGCTATGGTAAATGTGAGACTGGTAGGCAAGCCAAGGATGGACATCCAAAGAATGGTCATCATAGAAATCTAGATCTACTATACTTGAACCTAATGGAGCCCATGAAAGGTGATCAACATAAAAGAGGCAATGTCACTCAGAATGTCATGACATTATTCTGTGACACTCTGAGAAACTTCAATATGAACTCCATTCAGTTCAAGAGAGCCATGCACAGGGGTGACATGTATCAAGTTAAAAAGGCTTGTGTGAAGTTTGGGGATTTTGACCTACATGGTGCTGACACAGTTACAAGAGGTCTCAAGGCTACTCAATGTGAAAATTCACAAAGTCAGTTGAGGGCCTGTCTTAATATGGAATTATAGCAATTAATGGTAATAGGGAATTGTAATTTTGAAATTAATCATTTGGTGATTGGTCAATACATTAAGTTCCCTCCTATTGTGCAATTCTCACCTGCTGTGATCAACAGATATCTAGGGCGGGCTAATGATGGTGAGACTGAATTGATTGCTTCAGACAACCAGGTTTGCAAGATCATCACTGCAAATCAAGTCAAAACATGTTCATCCAAAGGGAAACATGTCCCTGATATGGTACTCACTCCTGATGAGAAGGCAAACATGTCTAAAGAAATGATAATAGTTGAATTAAAGGAAGCATGTAGGCACTTGGAAGAAACCATTAGTACAACAACTGCAAGAAAGATCAAGCTAGAATCCTTTATTCGAAGCCTTGAACGAAGTAAAGCTGATATTGATGGTGTGGGTATGTCAGGTGAAGATTTTGCAAAGAATGCTTCAACTGGTGCTAACGACATAGGTTCCAGTTCTGCCTCTGAGGAGGAAGAGTAATGAGCTGATAGACTGTTGTGGAGCTCAGGCTGCTAGTTGCTGAGCTAAGGATGGTGTGCCCTCTAATATGATCTATACTATCTTATTAGTTTGATCTTAATTTGTGGCTAAAAAGGGGGAGAGGGAAATATAGATAATAGAATACAACAGGTATTGGCTAGAGCATTTGTACCATTGTGTAGTGCTTGCAGGTGATGTTGAAGATGCATGTGTAATAACAGCTGCTAGTGCTGTTAGTAATGACCTGAGGCTATGTGTGCATGTAGGAGATCTGTGCTGAAGAAGCTAGGAGCTAATCTAGTGTGTGTCTGCAAGTTATGAGCAAAATAGTGTGCATCCCTTCAGGGGGAGTAGCACAGGTGTGGGTACTTCAGGATGTTATCCTGAAGGTCATAACATCCAGAGCAGACTGGATGAATATGTGTGGCTGTAGACTGTGTGCAGGGTATGTGCTCAGCTGGTAAGATGCATCAGTTGAGGGGGAGTAACTATGTGTGTTACTCACTCAGCAAAGAGTGATATCTGTAGTGGGTATTCTACAGATAGCTAACAGGGTGAGTCATAACAGTGAGAGCTAATAGTGAGGACTCAGATAGGCTTGAGAAGCAAGTGACTTACCTGCATGACAGGACCTATGTTAAGTCTTCTACTGTGTGTAAATCTCTGGTGTAAGTATAGAGTGTTTTAGCCAAAAATTTGCCAAAGGGGGAGTTTGTAAGTGCTCTTGATTGGCTACATTTTATGGCAATACATTAGTGTATGTATGAATGTCATGTCTGATATTGATACATTCATAACATGGACTGTGCAGGGTAAGTTAACTCAGCTAACTATAAGTTAAGTTGGATGTCATACTCAATGTTATGACATAGGTCGTATGACATCAAGTGCAGGTTTGTTATTCTGGTAGCTAGAACTCAGGAAACAAATCAGAAGCTCAAGCTGGAATGCAGGAGACATTTTAGAAGCCCTAGGGGAACTAATATGTACCTGATTAAGGTGGCAAACGTGCAGAATACTGAAGAGAGGTTTTATTATGGATAAAACCTAATTTATTCACCAAGGCCCAAAGGACTGAAGCGGCTATAAATATCAGAAGGATCAATTCTGAAGAGCAGCTCTTCACAGAAGAATAGAGAGTGCAAAGCAGAGAGTCCTAGGAAGTGAAGAAGGCTAGTCTTCACGTATAAAGTCTGTTTAGGAATACTTGTACTCCAAGCAATTGTCTGGTGAATGATTGCATTGGATAAGCAGATTCTAGGTTGTGTCTCACTCGAAGCTGTGAAGCAAGGGTGTGTGAGTTCCTTGATCAAAGTTGTGAAGCAAGATCAAGGTGTGGGTTTTGGAGTGTCTCTTCAAAACTGCTTTTGCAATTGTAACTGATATCACAGGTGTGTGATAGTGGGGGAGTTAGTGGGTATACTCAGGTACTAGAGAGTCTCTAGGCTGAAGTGTCATTGGGTAGTGATTAAGTGAGGAGTGTAAACTGGAGGTTTAACTCTGAATTGATACTGCTAATAGTGAATTTCCTCCCTGGCTTGGTAGCCCCCAGATGTAAGTGTTGTTGACACTGAACTGGGTAAACAATTACTGTGTATTTACTGCTTTATAATTACTGCATAATAGTAGGTCTGTAGTGAATGTCACAGTGGATGTTATAACTTCTGTGATAACATCCATCGTGTGCTAGCCAGAATTTTCAAAAACATCTGTTAAAAGGTAAATGGTAATTTGATGAATCGGTTGGTTATGAGGGATATATGATGATATGCTCGAGATGCAATGCAAAAGAACACATGTGTTTTGCCAGTCCTGAAAGTGGTGGTATTTTTGCAGTAGCCGACAATAATTAGGGTTTTAGAAATATTCCTCCTCCAAAAGGTAGGGCGAACTTAAACCGCATATAGTAAGATATTCCTTCCACAAAAAGTAACAAGGACTCAAGGGATAGAATAAAATAACTCTTACCAAAGGTAGAGATCCCATCAATCAAAGAGTGAAATATTCCTCCCACAAAAGGTAGAGAGGACCCCAAAACGAAAGGTTCGAAGAAAAGGTTCCTTATGCAAAAGGCGAAAAGGACTCCAAAACAAAAGGCTTGGAGAAAAGATAAACTTCTTCTATATCATATAGAGGAACTCCTTTCTGGATAATACGATCGAATAAAATTTCTATAAAAACAAAAAAGACTCCTGAAAAAAAAGGTTAAGAGACAATTCCTCCTACAAAAGGTAGCAAGGACTCCAGAACAAAAGGTTTGGAGACAACGGTCCCATAATAAGTAAAAGGTGTTCCGCTGGAGAATAAATGATCGTGAAAATTTTCGCAATAAGCAGAAAAGACTCCTGAGCAAAGGCTAGGAGAAAATTCCTCCTACGAAAGATAGTGAGGACTCCAAAACAAAAGTCTTGGAGATAAATTCCTTCTATAAAAGGTAGAGAGGACTCCGGAACAAAAGGTTTGGGGAAGCATATTTCTTTTACAAAAAGTAGAGGAAGACGCCAGAGAAAAAGGATCGGGGAAACAAATTTTTTTCTACAAAAGGTAGAGAAAGACGCCAACGCAAAAGGTTCGGGGGCAAAGGTCTACTAAAGGTAGAACACTCTGTGGGAAAGAAAACATAATACGTAAAGACGAAAATCTGAGGATGATGTGCGAAAGGCATAGTCGGGGATGGAAAAGGTGAAAATGCACAAGACAAAAGTCTTATGATGAAGGCATGAACAGGACTCACAAAAGGCACTCTGAAAATCCATAAACTCGTACGTACCAAGCATTCCTAAAATACCTCTATAAATAAGCATCCTAACACTAAGAATCATCTTTATAATATGTCAAAAATAACCGTCTTCAACGGATATTCCTCCAAGAATTGACACGTTTTGCTCTACATGTCTTTATTTCACCACAGCTCTCCACACGTCCTCTCTTGAGAAAAAGATAAGGACAAAGACAGTTATTATCCGTATTTTGAATTTCAAACTTCTGTCGAAGGAGAGCCACATACACCCCCCGTCGAAGTTGTTGTCCAAACTTAGAAAATATTTCTAAGTGTCTTCCCAGCATTTCCTCCTTATGAAGACCTTTTCGACTAGGATTCTTGCACAGGCTCCTGTCGAATTCAACAACAACTCAAGAAACACTTGATATTTATTTATTATCTTTAAACAAGTCTTGGTGTCGAAATTTCCAGCCAACAAATATGTATTTCTCTCAATCATTTTTTGACATTATGGTTCACTTACTTATTCATCTAGTCAGAGAAATTTGATTTTATGCTCCATTTTATTTAAGGTGGATGTATCCAATAGAGTGATACATGAAGACTTTTAAAGAATATACGAAGAATCATCACCAACCTGGAGGTTCGATCATTGAAAGATACATCAAAGAAAAAGCTGTTGAGTTTTGTTCAAACTATTTGTCAAAAGCATGATCAATAGGAATTCCAAAGTCTCTTCATGCTAACACATATGAAGGTAGAGGTACTTAAGATTTAAATTTTATTTTAATATCTTAGGATATAGTTCTTCAAGCACATTTATAAATATTGAACAATGTTGACGAAGTTGAACCTTACTTATCTGCTCACAAAAGACTTATCATGGAAAAATATCTCTAAATGAGTAACAAGTGATTATTGAAAGAGAATAACAAGAATTCCATAAGTTGGTTTAATGAAAGGATTTATAATAATGACAATGCCTCTGAGATAATTAAATGGATGTCATACATGCCAAAATTTAATGTAGTAACTTGGACTGCATACGAAATTACTAATTTTTCCTTTTATAGAAAATTAAAAGATGATCGTAGTACAATACAAAATAATAGTGGTATGGTTGAGGCACAAAATCATGTATTTCTCAAGTTCGAAAGATGAGAATCATATATTAGCATATAGAGCGTACTTTGGGGTCATTTAGGAGGTTTGAGATATTGATTGTCTTTATTCAAAGTGCTTTTATTTAAATGCAAGTGGCACTAGTGGAAAAAAATGTTTTTTAAGTCGGTTAAAAATGACTTTTTAAGTCGGGTCCGAGCCTGACCTAAGAATTACCGACATAAGAAGTTTTGACTTCTTAAGTCGGTTGTGGACCTGACTTAACAAACTGTTATTAGGTCGGTTAGACAGAATCCGACTTAATAAGTCTAGCCTGAAGAAACCTTTCGGGCTATTTATACCCGACCTAAGAACTTACTTTCTTAAATCAGATATAACTAACCGACCTAAGAAGTTGTTGTTTTTTTTGGATAATCACACAAATCAGATGCAGCTTTCCCATTTAACAATTTACCCCTAAATCAGACTATCCAACTCAATCAACAAATTACACCCAAAAAAAATCACACAACACAAATCACAGTAAAACACCTAATTATCAAATAAAATAAACCAGCAACTTATAAACACAATTACGTATATTAATAATACTAATACACAAACAAACACGTGCATGTTAATTTTATGCACAATTCAAGTATTTGTAAAAGTAACAAGTTTGCAATGGGATAATAATATTGTTGTACCTAACATAAATTGGACATCCACCGATTGCACG
The DNA here is from genome assembly GCA_963859935.3 of Lathyrus sativus. Taxonomy (NCBI): domain Eukaryota; kingdom Viridiplantae; phylum Streptophyta; class Magnoliopsida; order Fabales; family Fabaceae; genus Lathyrus; species Lathyrus sativus. The sequence continues at coordinate 363,603,111 of OZ012739.1, forward strand.
AGCTGCAGTATGATACTCAGCTGCTGGATGTAAACTCTAAAATCACAAAGATATTTGTTAGAATGAAGAAAAATCAACACCTAAAAAAGAAGGTACTAACTGAATTACAGTTGAAGATCAATTCAGTTTCACTTACATGGAACATGTCCCAATCAGGTTGCATAAACTTTCCAAGGAAAAGTGAATTGTATGCAACAAAAGAAATATGGATTGTGTGGTGTTTCTTCACTCCTTCAACAAGATGTTTAAGACCCATAAACATTTCTGTGATTTATTTGAGAAACAACATCCACCTCATTGATGAATTGTTCGATTTGGCTTTCATCTATTGTTTTGGACTTTTTTATAGCAACAATTCTATTATCTTCTAGTTCCCTTTTGAAAATCGTACCATAACCTCCTCTGCCTTTGATTAAGCTCTCATCAAAGTTGTTTGTGGCTTTCCTTAGTTCATTTTCTTTGAAAATATGAGTTATTTGAGATGATGATGAGTCCACAACATTCAACAGGTCTTGTCTACTTGCACTGTAAGACACCAAAAGGTATTAGAATTTGACTACAAATAAACAGAGATTAGAAAATATAATGTTTGGTGAATAATATGGAATTGTTTTTTGATTAAAAACAGTTTGACTTACTGTTTGCCGCCGAGATCCCAAAACATTGTTCCAAACATCAAGGCTATGAATATGGTGAAGAAAAACCTCACAGTAGTGTATGGTGGATTACGCCAATATGACCAACGTTTCTTCCATAAGCAAGCCTGGCATTGGACCAAGAACGACTATGAGAATTGTGTAAGGAAATGAAGATCATTTGAACCAGGAGCAGGTTGGCCAAGTTCTTGTATAAGTTGTTTATTTCTCCTGAAGAGCCATACATAACCACTTAAGCATGTTACAAACATGATAGGAATAACAACTATAGTTAATAGATTCATATCCATATGCACTAGTGTACCTGTATAGATTTGAATTTTTGTAAAAGTCAGTAAAATCAACACCCAAATTAAATTCTTGTGCTGTAGTTGTAACTTCCAACATCCATGTTGCTGGATTATATCCGTCTTTGATCTTACTCACCCCTTCAATACTCTGGGCAAAGAAACTTATTTGAAAACTTTAGTAACTAATTACAATCAAGAAATGGAGACATTCACTTGAGTAAATTTTATAGTAAAGTGGGATCCTACCTCGAAATACTTGACCAAATGAACAGAATGACGACCAAGTGGTCCAACGTATATTTCTTTCCCTCCACGCTTCATAAGGAATAGCTAGAATTGCATATGAATAATATGTCAGATTCAAGTATAATAGAGAGGAAAACAACTATAAAAGGTAACTTCATTTGTCATTAGTATTTATTTGTTATCACCGTTCACTACATACCTCATCAAATGCTTTAAATATGTCAATACTAGGCTGATGAATGGTACACACGACTGTTCCACCTGTGTCCACTATGTTCCTTACAGTTCTCATAACAATTGCAACAACTCTAGCATCTAAACCAGAAGTAGGCTCATCCATGAAAATTATAGATGGATTAGCCACTAGTTCGACTGCAATAGTAAGTCTCTTGCGTTGTTCAGTTGAGAGACCACTCACACCAGGAAAACCAACCAGGGAGTTCCTCAACGGGTTCAGCTCCACGAGGTCCATGACTTCATTAATAAACATCTGCAATCATTTGTAATGTCCTTAAAGTCAGAACAATCAACCTCAAATAGATTAGGAGAAATGAAACCTAAAATGGCATAGTTTGTATTAACTGACCTTTCTGGTCTTGGAATCAACTCCAGAAGGTAAACGAAGCCATGCTGAGTAAAGTAGGGACTCATAAACTGTTACATGAGGTGAATGGATATCACTCTGCTCATAGTAGCCAGAGATTCTGTAACACCCCCTTTCTATACCCCCAAATAATACAATTAATTATTTAGGCACAAATTCAAAATTTCATCAGAGTAAGTTTATAAAACGGTATAAAAGGGACATGCCACATTATCCGAAAATCACACATATAAAACACCTGCTCATATATAATGATATGCAACAACGGGGTAACACCCACGAGAAAATATCTAGAACAAAGGCGGAACATCCAAATATTTCATAATTCTCTAACACATGTATTCATATATACAAATCATCAACCAACATGGTTACATAACTTTCATCAGCAGATACATATACACATGCATCACAAAAGAAACAAAACAACTCCTAGCTACCCGGTGCTACATATCAGAGCCGACCAACTAAAGGATGAAGCCACGCCTCACAAAAGATCTCCAGTAATCTAATCTGCAATGCCTCATAGAGCATTATAAAACAGCAGAAGGGTGAGAAACAATATCATAACAAATAATGCATAAAGGCATATATACATATATATATATATATATATATATATATATATATCATATCCACAATCATGCATCTTACGCTTTCTCACCACGACTCACATCGTACATCACAATGTATCCACTAAAGTCTATTTACAAATAGAACATCAAGCATAAACAATATGCATCATTAAGTTTTATATCCATTCAGGAACATTCATACATGTTACACACATATACATATATACATATATTCATTCATACATATATATACATATATATATCTTCAAGCATTTCATTATGTCATTCACACCTTTCACATTATTCTAATAAACATACACAACATGATTATTTCGCCATACATCATGCACAAATGTCAACACGCAAATCATAGAGGCCAACTCGCTACTCTACGCGAATGCAACACATTATCGACTTAATCGTCCGTCAGATTCTCCTAAGAATCAATTCACTCCCACCCCTCATGGGTATCCTATAACTCATTAGATCTTCCTAGAAATCACATCACTCATCAGACTCTCCTAGGAATCACACCATTCATCAGATTCTCCGAGGAATCACACCGTTCATCAGATTCTCCAAGGAATCACACCGTTCATCAGATTCTCCGAGGAATCACACCGTTCATCAGATTCTCCGAGGAATCATGTAACACCCATTTTAATTATTTAGTCATTTTATTATTATTTTAAATATTATGTGTTGGTGTGCCCTTTGGTGGGGGTGTATTTGGTGATGTTTGGTGGGTGTCCCTAATGTGGGAGGATTATTGGTGGTGTTTTGGTGAATATAATAATATAGTGTATAATATTAATATTGGTGGGAATATTATTATTATTATTATATTTATTATAGTTACTATTGTTATTAATATTATTATTATTTTGGTGAGATAATATTATTATTTTATTAAGTTATTATTATTATTATTATTAAGTTGTTATTATTATTATTGGGATTAGAGAATTAAAATAGAGAATGTGAGGGGTTAGTAGTTTTTACGATACATTGTGAGAAGTTAGAGAAAGTGGAAAAAGAACGATAGAAAGGAGAGAAGTGAGAAGAACGGAAAAGGGAGTGAAGAACGAAGGAACGGGGGAAAATCAGAATTGGCCAAACCATGGAGGGTTCTTTCATCGATCAACCGATTAACAAGGTAAGGGGGGAGAAACCTGATTGGGAATGGTTTATACATGTATAGGGTAGTGGGGAGTCCTTAACCCCGTAGGAGATTGATCGATATATGATTTTCTGTATTATATGTGGTGATTGTTGTTGATTATTGATGGTTGGATGTTAAACGTTGATGAATTGTTGTTTTTGGCCAATTTGGCATATAGGTGATTTTACGGTTTTTAGGGAAATTCTGTAGGGATTTTGATGTATCAATAAAGTGTCTAGGTGATGATTTTGGGATTGGGATTAGGAATCATTTAGGCTGAATTACGTGTAATGTTGGTACTGATGTTAAGAGGTGAATTGGAAGTAGGAAGTTTAACCCATTTGGCTTAGAAAGCACTCTGCAGAACTGTGAGAAATTGGTGAAATCGCAGCATTCGCTGGGCTTCGCTTGGCGAAGGGAGGCGAGAGTTCACCTGGCGAGCTGAGGCGAATGGCAGCGAATAATTCAGAATTAAATCCCAGACCTAAAGGGTAGGAACTTCGCCTGGCGAGTGTGGCCAGCGAAGGTTCGCCTGGCGAGTGAATGCTTCGCTTGGCGAATGCACGATAGTTGGAAAGGGGGCTTCGCCAGCAGGTTCGCCTGGCGAATGCCAGCGAAGGTTCGCTATAGGGCTTCGCCTGGCGAATGCCAGCGAACGTTGCAGAACCAGAATGTGATTTTTGTGATGTTTTGGCCTTGATGCACTGTAAGGTTGGTGAGTGTGGGATTTAACTTGCGTACTGCTGATAGTACGTGTTTCCTTTGATATTGTCGGTGGACAATTAGTTGAGGTATATGTATGTAGTGATCAGTAGGATCGTGTACCCCCGAGTGGTGGGATATGTTTATATCTTGCTGTTAAAGTATGAACTTGTTTACTATCTGGTTGATTTATATGGTGTTGGTGTATGTTATATCTGTACATATATGCATTGATGTATGATGATATGATCAGGAGGATCGTGTGCACGTTGAGTGCCTAAATATATTAGTTATGCATTGGTGTGTGCATATCATGGTGTTTTGGTGGGATGAATCATGTCTCAGGAGGAGCGTAAGTGATTCATCTGTACTCCTTTGTGGAGAATGGTGGGGGATAGATCATGTCTCAAGAGGAGCGTAAGTCATCTATCCAGGTTCGATTGAATGAACCAACAAGTCGGTACCGCATGTATGGTGTTGAGTTGCATTTTGCATTATAATATGTTATATTGTAATTTGAACAGTAGGTTCGTCATATGGTGTTGTTAGGGGTGAATCTTGGTGTGTTGGTGTGTTGTACTACCTTATTTACATGTATTACATTACCATTATATTTTTGATCATGTTTTCTCACCCCTTTGTTGTTGTTGTGGTCTGTGCTTCTTCGGAAGTACAGATAATCCAGGTGCTTAGCTAGCTTGGATATTGGTGTGATTGTCGAGTCTAGGATGCTCTGATACGTAGCACGGGACTTGGGCGTTTTTATTTGTTTAATGTGGAACTTATATTTTATTTCCCTGTGAACGTATCAAACTTTTATTGAATTTTATTATTTAACATTCCGCTGTATTTGGAGAAAAACCTTTTTATAAGGAAACATTGTTTTTATGTGATATCCCACTTGGGAGAATTGGAACTCTGATTTTGTTTATTTATAATGTTTATTAATTTAGATGATTTTGGGAAGTGGGGTGTTACAATTGGTATCAGAGCAGGTCGGTCCGTCCGGCCAGTGTTGTTGAGTCGAGTTGGGTCTGTCCTTATGGATGGAGTTGAATATCTTTTAAACCTGGTGTTGTTGTTTTGAGCAGTATGGCAGGAAGGAACGATGTTGCATTGGCTGCTGCTATGCAAGTAATGGCACAGGTTGTTGCTAATCAGAATCAAACTGCAGATACCCAATTCAGGAGTTTGGCGCAGTTTCAGAGCAACAAGCCGCCAACATTTGAAGGAGGAATTCTGGACCCTGAAGTTGCTCAGAAGTGGCTGAAGGCAATTGAAAAGATCTTCAGGACTATGGAATGTAGCGATGAACAAAAGGTGAGGTTTGGTACTCACATGCTGGAGGGTGAGGCTGAAGCCTGGTGGGACAATAGTCGCCAAAGGTTGGAAGCTGCTGGAACTACCATTACTTGGGAGGTGGTTCGGAAAGGTTTTCTGGAGAAGTATTTCCCGGAAGATATCCGAAGCGCTAAGGAAATTGAATTCTTAGAGCTGAAACAGGGTAGCATGACTGTAGCAGAATATGCTGCCAAGTTTGAGGAGCTGGTGCAGTATTGTCCCCACTATAATGTGTGTCGCTTGCACGAAAATAAGGTGCCGGAATGACAGAAGAGTCGCCACCTTTCGTTATTTATCCCTCAGAGCGGGAAAGGAAACGATCGGAAAAAACCTGACGAAAAAGGGTAAGACAAGGTCATCGCAACCATTGTCTGGGTTCGGGAGTCGGTTACGCAAGGGGAAGGTATTAGCACCCCTCACGTCCGTCGTACTCGACGGGATCCTCGCTTGTTTGTTTACTTGGACGGGTTGGTTTTATTCTATCTACCTATCAAGGCTGGCTGAAAAAGAAAAGAAAAATGACTTGGCAAAGCGTCGCGCTTTATGCCTACGTATTCTCATCAGAGAATGAGAAATCAGAGTCAACGTAGTTCGGCCTATGAAGGGTTATGGGGGAAGGTAGCTCGCCAAGATTTCGCCATCTTGTGCCTACATACTCTCAACAGGAATGAGAGATCAGGGCTCACGTAGTTCGGGAAACTACGGTTTATTTCTTGTCTTTGAAAGAAGTGTTTTTTATGGTCTTTGCGATTTCAACCGCACTAGAGACTATGACCTGAGAGTGAATGCGTCGCATGTCACCCAAAGGGTACCATACTAAACATCCAGACTATGGAAAAGAAACTCTCCCACAATCCTTTCTCAGATAGCTTAAGGCTCGTAACATACGAAAGAAATCATTCATGATTACTGTATCTTAAACTGTTTTGAGGTGAGAAGAGAACAGGCCCAACTAGGAGGGAGACTATCAAGTCCTACTGTTATCATGCCATGGATTCATCCTATGGTTGAGGTTTGAACAGGGAACTCCTAGGTGTTGTCATGCATAGGTTTCAACCTAAAAGTCTATCATCAAATCCTTATCAAAGGAAATGAGAGTCCTAAGGGATCATGTCAATGATACACCAAAACAGACAAAAGCATCAGCTTTAACAGTAAAGTGCATGCAATGCAAGTGAGGGAGGAAATGTGTGTGGGGCTTCAGCCTCCACAAGCTCATCTCGACCTCAAGCCAGTCATGAAATAACAGTAATCATACTGAAAAATAAACAACATGCTATCAAGCAATAAACAGTAAACTGCAATCATATAGATAAAATGAAAACATGCTATCAAGCAAACAAACCACATGGGCAAGGGAGCTGGGCTCTACCGAATACCCGCAAGCAAAGCCACTCAATAACAATACAAGCAGAGGGAGCAACTCAACCTCTAATGTAATCATGCTCTTAGCCTGCACTTATTCTAGATGGACTTATTCTAATGCAACAGACAAATCAAACAAAACACACAATACAGAAAAGAAAAACAGAAGAAAGCCTCAGCTCCTCCAGCAGCTACCCAGTCTTCAGACTTCAGAGATCACTTGCCTTCCAGGTATCAACCTTACAACATGGGTATCAACTCATCTTCTCCCTTAAGCTTCAGCTTCTTTGATCAGCTCCACCTTCAGGCTTCACTATCTTCAGGGATCTTCAAGTATCAACTTGACCTTCACAAAGTCTTCAGACTTCAACAATCTTCAAGGAATCATCCTCTTCAAAGCTTCAGCTTCTATCTTCAATGGCTTTTAGATCTTCAATCAAGTCTTCAATACTTCCCATTTCTATCTTCAACAACCCAAATGCTCCATCAAACAAGATTCAGTCAATAAGATGAGGTGAGGATGTTAGAGTGCTCACTGACTTCCAAAGGATGCCATTGAGGACTTAACATCAAAGGGAAAGGTTCTCTCAAAGTTCTACCTCAGAGGGCAAGGTCACTAATCCCTCCAAAGGAGAGAGGTGAACACCCTTAAGGGACTTTATGTCATAGAGAAGGAAGGAGGTGAACAAGACACTCCTTGTTTATTGAATGGAATCATTCTATCTAAGGCCCTACCTATGTACTTATGATCCTATAAACAGAACAAACAAAAGCTAACTAAACTCCACTTCAAGGTCTTCAAAGCTTCAATGGTGATTCACAAGGTCTTCAACTCAATCTTCAAAGCTCACACACTCAAAGGAGAAGAAAAGAAAACAAAACAATACAAATTATGCCTTTAAGCAACACACATACTAACCATACATTCAAAAATCAGTTAAAAATACTAAAATACTATATAATACTCTAGCAAAACTCTAGGGGATTCTATACATACTTACCCTTAACCCATATATTCCCCATACACTAATTTGGCCTATAAACCCCAAAACAAAATTGTTCAAATCTACTTATACAACCTAAAACCCTAATTTGAGTACACTAAGTCTATGCTTAACAAACTAATCAAATTTTAATCTACAAATTGTGAATTAAATCCTATAGGAATTATGATTCAATATCTAACTATGCCAAAAGGAATGGCCCAAAAATCCTAAGGGAATGTCCTAAAACAAATCCTACAAAATTGAGTATCAACTAAAAACAATTAAAAAGACTAATTACAAGAATAATATGCTAAAAATATTAAAAGAAAAATAAAATGGAATTTTATTTATTTACATTTTTCTAGACATGATTATGAATATGCGAAAAAAACAAGCATTAAAAAATATTAAGTTTTCTATTTTATATGGATTTTTTAATATGCAAGAAAATTAAAAGAAATTAAAATAAGATAATATAAGAAAAAGGGGTGGGGGGTGAAACAAGAAAAGGTGCCTAGTTGATTATGATAGTGGGCCAAGATACCAGGGGTGCAAATATCAAATCATTAAGGCCCAGCGCTTCAGAAAATGAAAAGAAAAATCACCAGAAAATAAATACGGGCGCGGTGAGAATAACAACATTTTTACGTTAAAATTTGGACTGGGCCCATGGTGGGGGTGTGAGTATCAACGTTTCCATTAAGCCCAGAATCTCCATTTAAATGAAACGGCAGCGTTTTGGTTTTGGACTTTCCCTCCGCTTCTGAGATTCAATTGGAACCATGCGATCAGACTACTGAGTCAAATGAGCCAAGATGATCCAACGGAAGAGAACTCATCTTCTCCAAACACACTCTAGGGTTTTCAGAAACCCTAACTCCATGCCAGAGTTTCAACTCTTTCGTTCTCCTTCCCTGCGCGATGAAAGTCAAAACTTCCAAGAGCAAACTTGTGCTAATGATCACCATGAACACGACTATACCAATAGTTTTCCATGAAACCCGTTAAATCGTTCAAACAGAAAGCTCCAACATTAGGGTTTCAACCTTTTCCTCTGCTATCAACCTTGATGGAACTTCAATCTAATGATCCAAACTTGTTCTACATGTTGCCCTAACCAAACTACACCACATCATATCCATTAAAACTCAGTATACAGCTTGTTGTTGGAAATCAAAGAATTGGTGACCTGCCATGGAACTCCATGGATCCCTCTCAAACTTTCAGAAAACCTTCCTCTAACCTAGCATGCTATCTTTCCACCTAAAATTCTAGCAGAATGCACCTAAATAAGGACCTATGGAGCAAGTTACCAACCTGTCAAGAATCAATGGTGAGTGGTGTTAGAGCTTGATCAGGCACTTGAAATCTTCTCCAAATGCTCCTCCAATGGTGGATACCTTTCTGTTTGCAAGAATGGGGATGGATGAGGCTTGTAGATGAAGAAATGGGAACTTGCTTGATTTTGAAGAAACCTTGAAATGGCACTTTCTCTCTATCTCTCTCCAATGAACTCAGCAACTTTCACCAACCTTGATCTCATGGTGATTCATTCTTTTTATAACAATCAATGGAATAGTCTAGGAACTTCTAGAATGAGCTAGAAAGTTAAGGAATTTCTCATGAAGTGATACTTTGTATAACCCTTATCTCATGCCTTAAGCTTGTCAATTTGGCTTTAAAATCTCCTTACAATAGATATTGAGAAGGAATGAGTGAAAAACATGCCTTGGTTTTGCTTTATGTGAAGTTTCTCAAGTTGCCTTATTATGCAAGAATGAAAATTACAAAGCAACCTCCATTTTAAGACCTCAAATCAAAATTCTACTTGAACCATTGTTTTTAAAATAATGTTTGGAGTCAAAATGACATATTGGATGACCCATTTTGGATTTGTACATCTCCTAAACCAAAATTCCATTTCAACTTTTCAACTTATAAGCCATTTTTAGGTCATTTTTACCCAATCATGAAAATCCTTGCTACAAGCTCTTTCAATAACTCATGACCTCTTTTCTAAGCTTAAAATCCCATTTTTAACAACTTTTATGTTTTGAGTTTTTTCATTTGAGGCTTGGAACTAGGAGATATGGCCTTTGCTTAAAATGACCTATAATCACCAAATGACCAAAATACCCCTGTCTTGTTCAAACCATAAGTTGAGTTCTACAAATCCTATCAAGGACTTATAGTACTCTATAGAAAGCTAAGAAGATTATCTTCAACATTCATGTTGACCAAGAGATCATAGGAATCATCCTACTAGGGAAAAAGTTGTCTGCAAGTTGGGTGACTTTCAAGGACCCAGATTCACACACCTCAGCTGACCTGTAATTTGTCAAAACCATAACTTGAGCTCTGCACCTCCTATCAAGGACTTCTACCACTCAAATTAAAGCTAAGAACAAGCTCTACAACATTCATGTTGTGGGGAATATGAGATATCAATCACATATTGAGCTAAAACTGCCTGGAAGATGGGGATCAAATTAGGGTTTTTCCACTGACAATCCTTAGAAACCCTAACTCAAAACTTCTCAAACTCCTCAATCATGATGAGTTGGTCTAGGAATCATCTTTATGGTATCTCCATGCACCATTCCATGATCTCATGGCCCTTGGATTGGGTCTCAACCTTCTCCAAATCTTCAGCTGATCTAGGGTTGACCCAGTCAAAACCCTAATTCTACCATTCATGGTTAAATCTTCTGAATTCTTGCGCAATGCCTTCTCTGGGCTTCATGATGACTTTCAAGACATATCATAGGCTTTCTCAAAGCTTCAAGTTCATTCTCAAAGTCTCAGAACCATCTGAGGAGCACCCACAACTCTCAAGCTATGAAGCACACAACCTTGGTTTCAACCAATTCTTCTGAGAATCTCCTGAACTTTCTGATGAAGGTATCAACTTTCAAACACTTGATAGGTAAATAAATGTTGGTCAAATTTTGGGGTGCAACAGCTGCCCCTATTCAAACGGCTTGAACCTGACTGGGTGAGAAGCGAACGACTCTCAGCCAATCAAGGTGCGAGACGATTGAATACCGGTAAACCCGAAAATTTGCCAACTGCGCAAGCACACGTCACTCTGCGGGGAACAAATCTTCGAACCCTGCAACACTGGCTGCTCAACAACTAGCTGGAGGAATACTAATATGACATCGCCGTCAGTTATCGACATTAAATTCTTCCGATATTGCCTTCAGACAACCACAACACCCAACCTCGCCGCTGGAAGATTAAACCATCTGACATCGCCGCCGGAAACAAACATCATTCTAAGAGACACTCGACATCGCCGCCGTTCAAACATCATCTCTGCTGGGGATTTAAAGAGCCTGACCTCGCCGTCAAACAAACATCCAACATCGCCGCTGGAAACAAACATGATCTGACCTCGCCGTCAAATCAAACCTTCAACCTTGCCGTCGAACAAAATATAATCTAAAAACGACCATTCAACCTCGCCGTCGAACAAAATACCCAAGACATATGAAACCCTGGCCCCTGGCCGCTTCCAGCTTCAGCTAGAAAAGATCTTCAAGTACTTCTGAAGATAAGCATCCTTGGCCTTCAAGGATGGCAACACTGCAGGAGGTATCTTTGACTTCAATCTAAAGAAATGGTCCTTGGCCCTCAAGGATACATGGATCTGCCTTCAGGCAACTCCGCCTCTGCTATAGAGTATCCGAGACTTCAGTCAGGGATATACTTCGGCCTTCAGTCCGAAAACGAATCCTAGGTCATTCATGACCTTGGGGATAACCTTGCCTTCAGGCACCTTCGCTTCAGCTTGGGAAATCTGCGACTTCAGTCAGAGAAATGGTATCCTGAGCCATTCATGACTCTACGGGGATTCAAACGCTTTGCCCTCAGGCAAAACTCTGCTTCAGCTGGAGAAACATCTTCGACTTCAGTTAGAGGAAACATTATTCACTTGATCGCAATCAATCATCACCTCAGGATAAATGACTTGGTCTTTAGGCCAACACGGATCACTCTGCATACAAAAGTTGTATCTACAAATTTTGAACCTTGTCTTCAGACAAGCGCTGATTCATCAACACGGAAACCTGAATCCACAGGAACCTTCTAATATCGCCTTCAGGCGTTTACGAAGTCAATCTTCAGATTAGACATCACTGTTGGAGCAAACATTTCACGCTGCTAGGGACTTCAAGAATCATCTTGAACAAACAAACTCCGTCGGGCACCTTCAAGAATCATCCTGAACTGATAACCATTCTGGAGCAAACAATCCGCTAGGGATTCCAGGAATCTTCCTGGGTAACTCTCGCTGGGTACGCTAATGGGGAGCTCAAGAATCATCCTAAGCAACCAACTCGGGAGACTGCGCTGAGGTCTTAAGAATCGTCTTAAGCAAACAGTCCTGCTAAGGAATTCAAGAATCGTTTTGAACTGACTTCGCTGGGGATCTCAAAAATCATCTTGAGCGAGCGACCGTGGGAGTTACACCGGGGTCTTCAAGAATCATCTCAAGAAAGCGACCTCGTTGGGGAGAACGTCAGGAATCATCCTGAGCAACTGGTCTTTTGGTGGGACACCTGTAAAACAAGAATGATAATAACCTAGATCATGCGTATGATGCCTATGCTTCGGCGCTATGCCCCACACGGTGGGAATGCTATGCGTAAATGCTATGCAGTCATGCACAATGCTATGCAATCATGCACAATGATGCGATCCCGTCAGCAAAATAAATGCCGAAGGGGAATTCTCCTGTCAAGGAGAAAGAACTACTCAGATAGAGGAATCATCCTGCTGGAGAGAACGTGCACACACCAGTATCAATTGGACTCTGTCTGGGGAAATGATCTTTGGTTGACTGCTGCAGGGAAAACAACTTCAGTTGATTGCTGCAGGGGAACGAAGCTTTACGAGAACTTGGACCTGCTGATATCAATCGCGAGAATGAACTGCGCGGCCGTCTCGGCTACTTTTCTGGGGATAACAGCTCTGCGGGGAAACAACTTCAGCTGCTCCATACTCCACTGGGGAAGAGGGAATCATCCGACTTCGAGAGAGAATACGGTTCTGGTGGGGAATTTCGATTCCGCTGGAGACTTCAGTCTGGCACCATCAGCTACTGCATCCTTCGGCATACGAACAGCTTCCTACAAGACTTGCACTTGTGACCCGGTGCGGGGGGAACACCTGCTGCGGCGACTTTACTGGGGAAAACACGGGCTTCGGCACCCGAACATTCCTCTAAAATCTGCGCTTGTGACCCGGTGCTGGGGAAAGAAGACATCGTTCTTCGGTGCTTGACTCAGTTGATGAGGTGACGTTCCTTCAGGATGCGTCTACTTGGGGAAGAGAGTTATCTCTACCTGGGGAGACATATCAATGCTCACTGTTCTGCGTTCAGATTCTGCGGAGGAGAGACTACTGAACGCTGCTGGAGAAGGAGGGCTCGCCCTGCTTCGGGGATGCGCACGGCACACTGTCTGGAAGGTGCTACACCTGCAACAACACAAACAAACAGACAAGATACCCTCCTCAAAGGGGTTATCAAGGTTATTATCTCGTGACAATATTCAGGTAATTAATTGTTTCAACAATCGATGGGCCTAGGCCCGTAAGTTTATGTATGCGCATTTTATCAAAAACATCGGCGTTTTCATTCGCAAACAAAACAGATAAATGCTAAAATAGGCAAACGGAATTGCTGAATAACATGTATTTTATTGATGGTGAACCCCTGAATGGGCAAAAATGTTTTACAACAGAGGCAAGCTCCTGGAATGAGGAAGCCGCACAAAAATGAAACATACATATATATCAGTATATACAAATGTCGGCAACGAGGCGTAGACGAACACCATGAGTTGATCCCTCTAAGACCCACTCGACCTAGATACTTCTCCGACGCTTCAGATTCGGAAGAGATTGATTCGGATAAATGGCCCTCAGGTCCTCCAAACCACCAAACAATGAAAGTCCACACGCGGAACGCAGTCATTTGCTTATCCAAATCCCTAACTTTTGCGTGAACCGCCCTTTACGGGTTTTCAGTTCACCGGGATACCCTTTTTTGCCGAAGCCGCCCAGTGTAGGTTTTCGACTTCGCGGGTGTACATTTTTCAATATATCCCTAATTTTTGCCCGAACCTTTTATTCTGTTTTTGGTTCGCCGGGATGCCCCTTTTTTGCCTGGACTCTTTCTTTTTTGTCCAGCGGGTCTCTTTCAAGCAAAGTATTTTTTAACTGCGTCCGCGTTCACCGGGGATGCAGAATCTTCACCATCCATCGTGGATAACAACAAAGCTCCTCCCGAGAAGACCTTGCTGACGACATACGGCCCTTCATAATTCGGAGTCCACTTGCCCCGGTGATCGGAGTGTGGCGGAAGAATCTTCTTCAGGACGAGATCACCCGTCTGAAAGCTTCTAGGATGCACCTTCTTATCATAAGCTTTCTTCATTCGGCTTTGGTACAGGCGACCAAATGCAATCGATGCTAACCTCTTCTCGTCCATCAGGCTGAGTTGGTTCAAACGATTCGTAATCCATTCTGCCTCGTCGAGTTTCACATCAACCAAAACTCGCAAAGACGGGATCTCCATTTCTAACGGTAGGACAGCTTCCATACCGTACACCAAGGAGAAAGGAGTTGCCCCGGTCGATGTACGCACCGTCGTACGATAACCGTGCAAGGAAAACAGCAGCATCTCGTGCCAATCTTTGTACGTCACAACCATCTTCTGAACAATCTTCTTTATGTTCTTGTTGGCGGCTTCGACGGCGCCATTCATCTTCGGCCGGTAAGGAGATGAGTTGTGGTGTTCAATCTTGAAGCTCTGGCACAGCTCCTTCATCATCTTGTTATTCAGATTCGAACCATTATCAGTAATGATTCGCTCGGGAATTCCATAGCGACAGATGATGTCCCTCTTTATGAATTTAGCTACCACCTGCTTGGTCACATTAGCGTACGAGGCTGCCTCCACCCATTTGGTGAAGTAGTCGATAGCTACCAGAATGAAACGATGACCATTGGATGCAGTGGGTTCGATCTTGCCTATCATGTCGATGCCCCACATGGAGAACGGCCAAGGGGAGGACATGACATTCAATGGGCACGGCGGCACATGAACTTTATCAGCATAAATCTGGCATTTATGACATCTCTTCGCGAATCTGAAGCAATCCGACTCCATAGTCAGCCAGTAATACCCTGCTCTCAGGATCTTTCTCGTCATGGCATGCCCGCCGGCGTGCGTGCCAAATGTGCCCTCATGAACTTCTTCCATGAGCATATTTGCCTCTTTCTCATCTACACATCTGAGTAGCACGAGATCATGGTTTCTCTTATACAACACTCCATCAGGATTGAGATAAAAGTTTCCAGATAGCCTCCTTAGAGTCTTCTTATCCTGGGTTGACGCACCCGTAGGATACTCCTTAGTCATAAGGAAGGTCTGGATATCGTGGAACCATGGCTTGCCGTCGGCGGCATCCTCGATTGCAAAGACAAATGTCGGTCTGTCAAGACGCGAAAGAACAATTCTTGGAGCCTCATTCCAAAAATTGACCTTATACATTGAAGCCAACGTGGCTAAGGCATCAGCCATCTGATTTTCAGCCCTGGGTACATGATGAAGTTCCACTCGATCGAAGAAAGGAAGGAGCCTCCTGGCATAATTCATGTACGGCACCAAATTCGCTTGACGAGTTTCCCACTCCCCTTTAATTTGATTGATTACCAGCGCTGAGTCACCATATACGTCTAGATTCTTGATTCTCAAATCAATTGCCTCTTCTAGACCCATAATACATGCTTCATACTCTGCTTCATTGTTAGTAACTGGAAACGTCAGTCTCGCAGTAAACGGGATGTGGGATCCGTGAGGAGTCGTGATGATAGCCCCGATACCACTTCCATAGGAATTAACCGCTCCATCGAATATCAACTTCCACTGAGACTTCCTATCTGGTCCCTCATCAGGCAATGGCTCATCGCAATCCTTCGCTTTGAGAAACATAATATCCTCGTCAGGGAATTCAAACTTCATCGGTTGGTAGTCTTCGATTGGCTGTTCGGCAAGGTAATCAGACAATACGCTTCCCTTAATGGCTTTCTGGGAGACGTACTGAATATCATATTCTGTTAACACCATTTGCCATCTGGCAATCCTGCCCGAAAGAGCCTGCTTCTCGAAGACGTACTTGATCGGATCCATCTTCGAAATTAGCATAGTGGTGTGATTGAGCATATACTGTCGTAGACGTTTGGCGGCCCAAGCTAATGCACAACACGTCTTCTCCAGCATCGAGTATCGAGATTCACACTCAGTGAACTTTTTACTCAAATAATAAATGGCATGCTCCTTTCTGCCCGTCTCGTCGTGCTGACCGAGAACACACCCCATACTATTCTCCAGAACCGTCAGGTACATGATTAATGGCCGTCCAGCCACTGGGGGTATCAAGATTGGAGGTTCTTGAAGATACTGCTTTATCTTATCGAATGCCTTCTGGCAATCCTCATTCCAAGTAATCGCCTGATCTTTCTTTAAAAGCTTGAACATCGGTTCACAAGTGGCCGTGAGCTGAGAGATAAACCTCGCAATGTAGTTTATTCGGCCCAAGAAACCACGAACTTCATTTTCTGTTTTCGGCGCTGGCATTTCCTGAATAGCTTTTATTTTCGCAGGATCAACTTCGATACCTCGTTCACTAACGATAAACCCCAATAACTTTCCGGACCGCACTCCAAAAGTGCACTTGTTAGGATTCAGCCTCAGCCTGAATTTCCTAAGCCTCTCAAAAAGCTTCAATAAGTTGACCAGATGCTCTTCCTCCGTTTGGGACTTTGCAATCATGTCATCAACATAGACCTCAATCTCATGATGAATCATATCATGAAACAAAGTTACCATTGCTCGCTGGTAAGTGGCCCCTGCGTTCTTCAGACCGAAAGGCATTACCTTATAGCAGAATGTTCCCCAGGGGGTGATAAACATTGTTTTCTCCATGTCCTCCGGTGCCATCTTAATCTGATTGTAACCGGAGAAGCCATCCATGAACGAAAACACGGAAAACTGGGTTGTGTTGTCGACCAACACATCGATATGAGGCAACGGGAAATCATCCTTAGGGCTCGCCCTATTCAAATCCCGATAATCGACGCACATGCGTACCTTACCGTCCTTCTTCGGTACAGGCACTATGTTGGCGACCCACGGAGGGTAGGTGGTAACAGCTAGAAATCCTGCGTCCAACTGCTTCTGGACTTCTTCTTTGATTTTTACAGCCATATCTGGTCTCGTCCTCCTAAGCTTCTGCTTGACTGGGGGGCAATCTTCTCTCAATGGCAAGCGATGAACCACGATGTCTGTGTCAAGTCCGGGCATATCCTCGTATGACCAAGCAAAGACGTCACTATACTCTCGAAGCATCTCAACCAGTCTATGCTTGACATCACTCTGCAGTGCAGCCCCTATTCAGACATTTCTGACGAGCTCTTCAGAACCCAGATTTATGATCTCAATATCCTCCTCGTGAGGCAGAATAACCTTCTCCTCTTGTCTCAACAAGCGGGCCAACTCTTCCGGAAGGTCTTCGTCTTCATCAATCTCATCCTCGGCTTGATAAATCGGGCAATCGAAGTCGTAGTGAGCCGTAGAAGGTCCAGAGTCGATGTCGTCTGTTATGTGGATCCTGCAATAACAAGGGTTAAGTTTAAAGCAAGCATATGCAGGTTAGCACAAACCTCGTTGCCATTTTGCTGTTTTTCGAAATAAACATAAAACAGGAATAACAGAGAACACAATATTTGAGTACGAAGAAAACGCCTTTTATTTATTAACAAAATGCATGTACATAATCCAACAAGGCCCTGACAATAAAACCGCTATGCCCCGGGCAGGACATAGGGTTGTACAAAGATTGTAAAAAGCAAATCATTACTCTTCACTTGTCAGCTGGATAATCTCCTTGATGGTCCAATTGTTGAGGCGATCGCCCGACTTGCTCGGCTGAATCCAGGCGTCAAGATCACAATCGCTATCCCCGCTGTCCTCAGACGCTGCGTTGATGCTTTCGAAAATTACTCCGCCCTTGGTGAATAGGATCGGCCCCTTCCCACGAGACGAACTGCTAGACGAAGAAGATGGAGCTTCAGCTCCAGGAGAATACCTCAATCCAAACTTATCCTGCTTGATTGGTATCTCCAAAACATGCCCCCAGCCTGGGGTGGAACCGGCTTTGACGACGGCCCGGGCTTCTCTGAACGAGGAGAGATTCATCTCTTGTTTCTCTACGACGGCCAGAGCTACCTCTTTCACCCTGACGGTTTCAAATGCTTGGCAGAGAGTTTCATGGATCTCGCCATCCATCTCAACATATTTAAAGGATGACAAATGGCTCACCATAATGTCCTCCTCACCACAGACAGTTACTATGCTGCCCCCGACAGCATATTTGAGCTTCTGATGCAGCGTGGACGTCACGGCACCAGCAGCATGGATCCATGGCCGACCTAAGAGGCAACTGTAGGCAGGCATGATATCCATGATATAGAAAACCGTATCAAACGTCTCCGGACCAACTTGAATAGGCAGGGTTAACTCTCCGAAGACGTGGCGCTTAGTTCCATCAAATGCTTTCACCACCAGATCACTGGGCGTGCAAAGCAATCCACGAGTGTCCAACTTCATCAGTGCCTTTTTCGGAAGCACATTAAGTGACGAACCCGTATCCACCAGGACATGCGACATGATCATGCCTCTGCACTCTATTGAGACGTGCAAGGCGCTGTTGTGATCTCTCCCTTTAGGAGTCAGCTCTAAATCTGTGAATCCCAGCCCATTACCAGCATTAACATGGGCTACCACCTCCTCTAGCTGATTTACTGATATCTCCTGCGGCACGTATGCAGCGTTCAATACCTTCAGTAATGCGTTGTGGTGCGCTTCAGAACACAGCAACAAGTTAAGAATAGAGATCTTTGACGGAGTCTGATGAAGATGATCTACAATCTTGTAGTCGCTCTTCTTGATTAACCGCATGAATTCTTCAGCATCTTTAACTAGCAAATCTTTCTCTGCCCCAGAAGGGACCTCTTCGACAGCTCTGCTTTTACCCTTTTCCGCAGCGTCAGCTCGGACCACTTTCTCTGCCACAACCTCTGCTGGCGCAAACACTCTACCGCTTCGAGTGATGCCACTGACTCCGGCGAGATTCTGCACAGTCGATCCGTACGGCTCAAGCTCTAACTTCTGACCATTGCAATAGACTTCGGCGCCGTAATGCCATGGAACGGCGTTAGTGCTTTCGAATGGGATTGGCCCAGCCCTGGTGATGGTGATAGTAGGCGGTCGGGGCGCAGAAATAGTAATGGGGTGACGAGGAATAGTAATGGTAGCAACTTCATCTGCCTGCTTCAGCACGACCTCCCCTGATGCACTTTCAACGCTCCGGCTGAACTGCAAAATACCCTCAGACATCAGACTTTGGATACCTTCTACCAGCTGCTCACACCCATCAGGAAGTGTAGCACAAGCCATACATAACTCTCCGCATCCAGGAAAGAAGCCCTTCTTCAGCAACTTAGCCTTGACAAAACTAAGCGGCGTCTTCAAATCTTTGACATCAGTCAGCAAGTCTGCACTCTCCTCAGTGATAACGACGTTCACTCCGCCTCCCCTATGGTGAGGCATAGGGTTTTTGGTGACGTTGGGCACGCTATCGGAAAAGTTAATAACCTTGGCGTCCACCAAGTCCTGCACTTTGTGCTTAAAAGCTTTACAATTTTCAATCGTATGGCCCGGTGCCCCCGTATGGAAATCACAAGTAGCATTTGCATCATACCCAGGTGGTGGTTCCCCTGTCAAGGGAGCCAACGTCCTCTTTTGAACTAGCTGAAGCTGCAGCAAAGTTTGTAGAAGCTGCGCATACGACATAGGTGGAGTTTCAAAATGACGGTTTGCCAGAGGAGCCCGATTCTGATATTTCCTATACCCCTGGTTATTCTGCTGCTGAGGCTGCTGCTGCTGCTGCGGTGAGGCAGCTGGGATATTTATGCTAGCAATCTGCTGCTGTGGGCCCTTGCCCTTTCTCCGAGCATTAGTGACAGCATTTGCATCTCCTTCTCGACGCTTGCCAGCGTAGGGTTTCTTACCACCTCCTCCAGCTGAGGATGATTCGCCCTGAATTTTTCCAATCTTTATACCGTTCTCAACATGCTCGCCCATAGTGATGAGAGTCGAGAATGTCCCAGACATGCCACTGACCAGCTTTTCATAGTAGATTCCAGGAAAGGTAGCCACGAACATTTGCACTAGCTCACGCTCAACCATCGGCGGTTGAACCCGAGCAGCCAATTCACGCCACCGCTGGGCGTACTCTTTAAAGCTTTCATTGTTCTGCTGTGAGAGATTCTGGAGCTGAACTCGGTTGGGAGCCAGGTCGCTATTGTACTGATAGTGGAGGACGAACGCTTCTGCGAGGTCTTTCCAGGTACGCACAGTAGCAGGCTCCAGGCCCATATACCACTCGAGTGATGGACCAGAAAGACTATCTTGGAAGAAGTGCATCAGCAACTTCTCATCATCAGAATAGGCGGACATCTTTCTATAATAAGATCGGAGGTGGACCCGGGGGCAAGTAGTACCCTTATACTTCTTAAAGATAGGCACCTTAAACTTATGAGGTACCTTGAAATCAGCAATCAACCCGAGTTTGGACATATCAACGCCCAACGTATTCTGATTTTCAATGTCTCTCATTTTGTCTTCCAGCGCTTTGAACCTGAGTCGAGCTTCAGCGTTCAGCTCTGCTTCTACACCTCTCTGGGAAAATACGTCATCCTGATGGTCCTCAAGCCACGGTTGAGGCACCAACAGATTTCCGACACCAGCGTTGCCGTTGACCGGCCCTATATTAACATTGGCTCCTAGACTGCCATTGCCGACGCCTGCCGCATTGAGTCCGATATTAGTCATCAGATTGCCGTTAGCACTGCCGTTGCCCCCGGCAACAGGAACAACATTCTGTGGAGCATCCACTGGAGGAGGAGTAGGCACAGCCCCGCCGTGCAGTATGCCATTACTGTCAACCCTGGAGATCAGAGGTTGAACCAAAGTACGAAGCTGGTCCTGACCATTAGCGACCACCTGCATCAGTTCCATAAAACGATCCATCCGTTCACGGAGCTCTTGAACATCTGACTGCACCTGATCCATGATCCTTGTCTGATTAGCGCGAGTTGAGTAGCGGTGGATGAGTCTTTGATCAATCCTGGAGACCGGAGACAGCTTGGAACCTGTGTACCTGAAAAACCTGTCAAAAATAAAGGTTAGGGAAAAACAATAAGATATACGCCATGCAAATATGCTTCATGCAGATGCATGCGTGTGTCTGTGTGCGTGGGAGATTTTCCCCCGATCCTAGTGCCTTAGTGCCAGTGCTGATAATAATAAGAGGAAGAAGAAATCCGAGCCCAATCATGGAAACATCAATCTCATATATATATGGAAAGGCCTGTCAAGGCAGTACACAGTATCAGCGAGTACAAAACAAATCAACAGCATGACCTCAGCCAACAAGTCTGGTGATGGTCAGCATACATCAAAGATCAAAACAACAGGAATACAACTAGTCAAGTACGACCACGGGCGCGGTACTCTGCTAATAACTCCTTCGTCTCTGGATGATCTGGCAAAGTGAGCAACCCCTCGACGAGTAGTTCCCTCTGTATGATGGTATGCTGAAGCCCCTGAATTGAACTTTCCCAAGCTCCTTCGCCAAAGCAATCCTCCAGTTTCCGCTTCTTAGACTCAAACACCAGCTTATGCTCCTTCAGGTTAGCAAGAGCTTTGTTGAGACGGCTTTCGACGACGTATCTGCGGGCGGTCTCTTCATCAAACCTCCGCTCACTGTCCTTTACTTCGGCTTCCAGCTTAGAGATCTGCAGCATCAGCTTGTCCTCTCGCTCCTTCCTGGTGGCCATGGAGGTCTTCCAATGCTGGTCGAACTTAGATATCCTCCGATATGCCTCCTCCAGATGCTGCTTCTTCGTAGCTAGTACATCATTAACAGCCCTGAAGTCTTGACCCAAGCGTTCCCGATCAGCAATCTGCTTTGCCAAGTCTGCACCCAGTTGGTTTACCGACTCTGTTTGCCTTTTGAGAGCATGCACGGCTTCGTTCCTCTCACTTCGAAGCTGAGCTAACTCCTTCTCTAATTCTGCATTCGCCCGCTTCAGTTCATCACGCTCGGCTAATACCTGGTTGTGCTGATGAATGGACACAGTGGTAGGCTCTTCGACTGGTGGAGGACTCTCTGGTCTGACATAAGGGAATGGCATCCCTATAGCGTTGGCTCTGGCTCTGATCCACGCTGAATAGGGAGGGTAGGCTTGGCTGTTGCTCTTTCCTAACAAAGGCTTTCCCCTCTTGCTGATACTGTTCCATGCATGCTGAAGTTTGGACAACAAATCCCCCTCTAGAGTACCCGTGAGGTACAGAGATTCCTGTACCTCCTCCTCCTTCGGTGGAGTCCTCAAAGCATATGCGAACTGACGAACTAGCAATGACGGATTGTAGTTGATGCAACCCTTCCTACCTATCAGAGGTACATTAGGAAACCCACTACAACTGAAGATCACCTCGGTGCCTAACCTGTCTCTGTCAACGAACCAATCAATGTCTTCTGCCGACAAACTCATCAAACGCTCAGGCCACTCAGCTGTGGCTGCAGACAAGACGGAAGAACCCCTCTTGGGAAAATGACTATCAAACCACCTGTACAACAACGGTACGCAGCATGAGACATTCTTCCCTCGCCGGTTCTCATTCTTGTAATGCACTGAATGGTAGACGTCTCCGATCAGAGTAGGGACTGGATTCCCTGAGGCGAAGATGTGGAATGCATCAAAGTCCACGAAATCAGGCATGTTGGGGAACATGATAATGCCATATATGCATAAAGCAAGGATGGCATTGAATGCGTCCCAACATTTATCCTTAGCACACTGCTGAGCCTTAGCTATCCGAAACTGCAGGGAGAACCCGGGAACCTTGTTCCAACTCGTCACCACTAACTCAGAGGCGCTCAAATGGAGTGAAGAAGCTAAACCAGCCAGATCAGGCTCAGCATCCATGTGGACAAAAGGCATCTGTCCTTTGATAGGCACACCCAGCATATCAGCATACTCTTCCAGCGTCGGCGCGAGAACAAAGTCACGAAAAGTGAAGCACCTCAGAGGAGGGTCATAGAACTGCAGAAGAGCATGTAACCCATTCAGCTCGGACGTAGAAGGTTTGCAAACCAGACTGAGTAACCTGCCATAAGACTTCCTGAACCTATCCTTCACAGAATCTCCTGCCAGAGCTATCAAACCAGTCAACTTCGACACATCAGGGGTCGGGAACTTGTACGCAACAGTCTTCCTGAGGGAGGCCATAATAACAGTAGGAGGCGGGAAATCCTGGATCGGGGAAACGGTACCTGCAACACAGACACACGTTAATGGAATGCAAATGAACATGCAAACTAATGCAAAATGCAGGCATGCAATAATATATCCGGATAGTTGCTATGGAGATTCTGTATCAACAATCACTGATGAGAAGAAAACCCCGGTGTAAAACCACTGATCTGATCTGCTGAGAATAACCATCTGATAGGACCAAGATCAAAATTCTGCTCTGTCGAGAACAAATGGCTGATAATAAGGACCCTGGGTGTATGATCAAGAGATATCTGCTGATGAAGTCTTCAGACCCCAAATCAAAAAAATCTGCCCTATCAAGAACAAACACACAGCTGCTGATGAGATCTTCAGATCCCACTCAAAATCTGCCCTATCAAGAACAAATAACATCTGCTGATGAGATCTTCAGACCCCACTCAAAATCTGCCCTATCAAGAACAAATAACATTTGCTGATGAGATCTTCAGACCCCACTCAAAATCTGCCCTATCAAGAACAAACCACTGATAACAATGTTCTGACCAAAACCTGCTCTATCAAGAACAGACAAACACCCGACGATAAGATCCTCTGATCAAAACTTGCTCTATCAAGAACAAACATATCTGCAACTGAGAGCCATGGCGACGACATAACTGATTCACTGTCCGGAAAACCAGGTAGTCTGAAGGTCTAAGTTTCCTGCAATAAACCCGATCCCACTCACAGGTATGGACCTAAACTGACTCAAGGTACAACATCCTATGCGTTCATCAGCGTCACAGACTTTCAAAACTGACGATACGATTCCCAGAAGGAGTGGCATCATCAAGTCTTGAAGAGGCCTCACTTAGCTGAATCACAAATGATCGGTCCCCAGAGTCGACAATCCACCAAACCAGCAACCGTCTCAACCCAAAGGGTTGAAAGTGAAGCCAACCGGATGAACCTCGTCTGAGTGTGGATTTCATGAGACACTAGTGCCTGCAAAGCAAGCACGCGCCCACTAATTTCCACTCTAAATCTATAGTGCACTCAAGCCTGGGTCTGGCTTCTCACTCATCAGAACTCCCATCCCACAACAGCACAAATAATCATATTATACTGAAAATAAAATGCGGGAAATAAAGTGCGAGAAGTAAAAATGCGATAAATAAACGCAACCCAACAGGCAAACACATAAGCGGTAGGATTGACTCTCTTAAGGGACGTTGGATCCCAAAGCTGACTCGCTTTCGGGACGTTGGATCCCTAGGAAACTATGAAGTCCCCAGCAGAGTCGCCAGCTGTCGCTTGCGCGAAAATAAGGTGCCGGCATGACAGAAGAGTCGCCACCTTTCGTTATCTATCCCTCAGAGCGGGAAAGGAAACAATCGGAAAAAACCTGACGAAAAAGGGTAAGACAAGGTCATCGCAACCATTGTCTGGGTTCGGGAGTCGGTTACACAAGGGGAAGGTATTAGCACCCCTCACGTCCGTCGTACTCGACGGGATCCTCGCTTGTTTGTTTACTTGGACGGGTTGGTTTTATTCTATCTACCTATCAAGGCTGGCTGAAAAAGAAAAGAAAAATGACTCGGCAAAGCGTCGCGCTTTATGCCTACGTATTCTCATCAGAGAATGAGAAATCAGAGTCAACGTAGTTCGGCCTACGAAGGGTTATGGGGGAAGGTAGCTCGCCAAGATTTCGCCATCTTGTGCCTACGTACTCTCAACAGGCATGAGAGATCAGAGCTCACGTAGTTCGGGAAACTACAGTTTATTTCCTGTCTTTGAAAGAAGTGTTTTTTATGGTGTTTGCGATTTCAACCGCACTAGAGACTATGACCTGAGAGTGAATGCGTCGCATGTCACTCAAAGGGTACCATACTAAACATCCAGACTATGGAAAAGAAACTCTCCCACAATCCTTTCTCAGATAGCTTAAGGCTCGTAACGTACGAAAGAAATCATTCATGATTACTGTATCTTAAACTGTTTTGAGGTGAGAAGAGAACAGGCCCAACTAGGAGGGAGACTATCAAGTCCTACTGTTATCATGCCATGGATTCATCCTATGGTTGAGGTTTGAACAGGGAACTCCTAGGTGTTGTCATGCATAGGTTTCAACCTAAAAGTCTATCATCAAATCCTTATCAAAGGAAATGAGAGTCCTAAGGGATCATGTCAATGATACACCAAAACAGACAAAAGCATCAGCTTTAACAGTAAAGTGCATGCAATGCAAGTGAGGGAGGAAATGTGTGTGGGGATTCAGCCTCCACAAGCTCGTCTCGACCTCAAGCCAGTCATGAAATAACAGTAATCATACTGAAAAATAAACAACATGCTATCAAGCAATAAACAGTAAACTGCAATCATACAGATAAAATGAAAACATGCTATCAAGCAAACAAACCACATGGGCAAGGGAGCTGGGCTCTACCGAATACCCGCAAGCAAAGCCACTCAATAACAATACAAGCAGAGGGAGCAACTCAACCTCTAATGCAATCATGCTCTTAGCCTGCACTTATTCTAGATGGACTTATTCTAATGCAACAGACAAATCAAACAAAACACACAATACAGAAAAGAAAAACAGAAGAAAGCCTCAGCTCCTCCAGCAGCTACCCAGTCTTCAGACTTCAGAGATCACTTGCCTTCCAGGTATCAACCTTACAACATGGGTATCAACTCATCTTCTCCCTTAAGCTTCAGCTTCTTTGATCAGCTCCACCTTCAGGCTTCACTATCTTCAGGGATCTTCAAGTATCAACTTGACCTTCACAAAGTCTTCAGACTTCAACAATCTTCAAGGAATCATCCTCTTCAAAGCTTCAGCTTCTATCTTCAATGACTTTTAGATCTTCAATCAAGTCTTCAATACTTCCCATTGCTATCTTCAACAACCCAAATGCTCCATCAAACAAGATTCAGTCAATAAGATGAGGTGAGGATGTTAGAGTGCTCACTGACTTCCAAAGGATGCCATTGAGGACTTAACATCAAAGGGAAAGGTTCTCTCAAAGTTCTACCTCAGAGGGCAAGGTCACTAATCCCTCCAAAGGAGAGAGGTGAACACCCTTAAGGGACTTTATGTCATAGACAAGGAAGGAGGTGAACAAGACACTCCTTGTTTATTGAATGGAATCATTCTATCTAAGGCCCTACCTATGTACTTATGATCCTATAAACAGAACAAACAAAAGCTAACTAAACTCCACTTCAAGGTCTTCAAAGCTTCAATGGTGATTCACAAGGTCTTCAACTCAATCTTCAAAGCTCACACACTCAAAGGAGAAGAAAAGAAAACAAAACAATACAAACTATGCCTTTAAGCAACACACATACTAACCATACATTCAAAAATCAGTTAAAAATACTAAAATACTATATAATACTCTAGCAAAACTCTAGGGGATTCTATACATACTTACCCTTAACCCATATATTCCCCATACACTAATTTGGCCTATAAACCCCAAAACAAAATTGTTCAAATCTACTTATACAACCTAAAACCCTAATTTGAGTACACTAAGTCTATGCTTAACAAACTAATCAAATTTTAATCTACAAATTGTGAATTAAATCCTATAGGAATTATGATTCAATATCTAACTATGCCAAAAAGAATGGCCCAAAAATCCTAAGGGAAAGTCCTAAAACAAATCCTACAAAATTGAGTATCAACTAAAAACAATTAAAAAGACTAATTACAAGAATAATATGCTAAAAATATTAAAAGAAAAATAAAATGGAATTTTATTTATTTACATTTTTCTAGACATGATTATGAATATGCGAAAAAAACAAGCATTAAAAAATATTAAGTTTTCTATTTTATATGGATTTTTTAATATGCAAGAAAATTAAAAGAAATTAAAATAAGATAATATAAGAAAAAGGGGTGGGGGTGAAACAAGAAAAGGCGCCCAGTTGATTATGATAGTGGGCCAAGATACCAGGGGTGCAAATATCAAATCATTAAGGCCCAGCGCTTCAGAAAATGAAAAGAAAAATCACCAGAAAATAAATACGGGCGCGGTGAGAATAGCAACATTTTTACGTTAAAATTTAGACTGGGCCCATGGTGGGGGTGTGAGTATCAACGTTTCCATTAAGCCCAGAATCTCCATTTAAATGAAACGGCAGCGTTTTGGTTTTGGACTTTCCCTTCGCTTCTGAGATTCAATTGGAACCGTGCGATCAGACTACTGAGTCAAATGAGCCAAGATGATCCAACGGAAGAGAACTCATCTTCTCCAAACACACTCTAGGGTTTTCAGAAACCCTAACTCCATGCCAGAGTTTCAACTCCTTCGTTCTCCTTCCCTGCGTGATGAAAGTCAAAACTTCCAAGAGCAAACTTGTGCTAATGATCACCATGAACACGACTATACCAATAGTTTTCCATGAAACCCCTTAAATCGTTCAAACAGAAAGCTCCAACATTAGGGTTTCAACCTTTTCCTCTGCTATCAACCTTGATGGAACTTCAATCTAATGATCCAAACTTGTTCTACATGTTGCCCTAACCAAACTACACCACATCATATCCATTAAAACTCAGTATACAGCTTGTTGTTGGAAATCAAAGAATTGGTGACCTGCCATGGAACTCCATGGATCCCTCTCAAACTTTCAGAAAACCTTCCTCTAACCTAGCATGCTATCTTTCCACCTAAAATTCTAGCAGAATGCACCTAAATAAGGACCTATGGAGCAAGTTACCAACCTGTCAAGAATCAATGGTGAGTGGTGTTAGAGCTTGATCAGGCACTTGAAATCTTCTCCAAATGCTCCTCCAATGGTGGATACCTTTCTGTTTGCAAGAATGGGGATGGATGAGGCTTGTAGATGAAGAAATGGGAACTTGCTTGATTTTGAAGAAACCTTGAAATGACACTTTCTCTCTATCTCTCTCCAATGAACTCAACAACTTTCACCAACCTTGATCTCATGGTGATTCATTCTTTTTATAACAATCAATGGAATAGTCTAGGAACTTCTAGAATGAGCTAGAAAGTTAAGGAATTTCTCATGAAGTGATACTTTGTATAACCCTTATCTCATGACTTAAGCTTGTCAATTTGGCTTTAAAATCTCCTTACAAGAGATATTGAGAAGGAATGAGTGAAAAACATGCCTTGGTTTTGCTTTATGTGAAGTTTCTCAAGTTGCCTTATTATGCAAGAATGAAAATTACAAAGCAACCTCCATTTTAAGACCTCAAATCAAAATTCTACTTGAACCATTGTTTTTAAAATAATGTTTGGAGTCAAAATGACATATTGGATGACCCATTTTGGATTTGTACATCTCCTAAACCAAAATTCCATTTCAACTTTTCAACTTATAAGCCATTTTTAGGTCATTTTTACCCAATCATGAAAATCCTTGCTACAAGCTCTTTCAATAACTCATGACCTCTTTTATAAGCTTAAAATCCCATTTTGAACAACTTTGATGTTTTGAGTTTTTTCATTTGAGGCTTAGAACTAGGAGATATGGCCTTTGCTTAAAATGACCTATAATCACCAAATGACCAAAATACCCCTGTCTTGTTCAAACCATAAGTTGAGTTCTACAAATCCTATCAAGGACTTCTAGTACTCTATAGAAATATAAGAAGATGCTCTTCAACATTAATGTTGACCAAGAGATCATAGGAATCATCCTACTAGGGCAAAAGTTGTCTGCAAGTTGGGTGACTTTCAAGGACCCAGATTCACACACCTCAGCTGACCTGTAATTTGTCAAAACCATAACTTGAGCTATGCACCTCCTATCAAGGACTTCTACCACTAAAATTAAAGCTAAGAACAAGCTCTACAACATTCATGTTGTGTGGAAGATGATATATCAATCACATCTTGAGCTAAAACTGCCTGGAAGATGGGGATCAAATTAGGGTTTTTCCACTGACAATCCTTAGAAACCCTAACTCAAAACTTCTCAAACTCCTCAATAATGATGAGTTGGTCTAGGAATCATCTTTATGGTATCTCCATGCATCATTCCATGATCTCATGGCCCTTGGATTGGGTCTCAACCTTCTCCAAATCTTCAGCTGATCTAGGGTTGACCCAGTCAAAACCCTAATTCTACCATTCATGGTTAAATCTTCTGAATTCTTGCACAATGCCTTCTCTGGGCTTCATGATGACTTTCAAGACATCTCATAGGATTTCTCAAAGCTTCAAGTTCATTCTCAAAGTCTCAGAACCATCTGAGGAGCACCCACAACTCTCAAGCTATGAAGCACACAACCTTGGTTTCAACCAATTCTTCTGAGAATCTCCTGAACTTTCTGATGAAGGTATCAACTTTCAAACACTTGATAGGTAAATAAATGTTGGTCAAATTTTGGGGTGCAACAATGTGGAAGGGGCAATGACCTCTAAGTGCTTAAAGTTTGAGAATGGACTGCGTCCAGATATTAAGTTAGGGATTGCTTGTCAGAAGATCAGGAGCTATCCTGAGCTGGTAGGCAGGAGCAGAATCTATGATAATGATAACCGAGCAAGGATTGCGCACTACAAAGCTGTTAATGACCGTAAAGGTAAGCAGAGGTTTAGTGGTACTCCTTATAATGTTGCTGCTGATAAGGGAAAACGTAAAGCTGTTGTTGATAAGAAGCCCAGAGAGGGAAAAACATCTGCTGATGGGAAATGTTTTCGGTGCGGTGGCATGGGACACCGTGCTAATGATTGTCCTAATGAGGCCAAGAAATGTTTTAAGTGTGGGAAACCAGGTCATGTGATAGCTGATTGCAGAGCAACTATGCCGACCTGTTATAACTGTGGTGAGAAGGGTCATATCAGTACACATTGTGAGAAGCCGAAGAAGCCTCAAACGTCTCCGGCTGGTGGAAAAGTGTTTGCCTTGGCAGGAACTCAAGCTGCCAGTGATGAGCGTGTGATTAGAGGTACTTGTATTATCAATAATATTCCTTTGATTGCTATTATTGATACGGGTGCAACGCACTCGTTTATTTCTGTAGATTGTGTGGAGAGGATAGGTTTGGTGCCGTCCACTCTAGAGATACAGATGACTATTGAGACACCCTCTATAGGTTCAGTGACTACATCTTTGGTATGCCTGAAGTGTCCGCTGACTATTTTCGGTAGAGAATTTGGAGTGGATCTGATTTGTCTACCACTTGGTAAGTTGGATGTTATTCTGGGTATGAACTGGTTAGAGTTCAACCGAGTCTACATCGATTGTTTTCGAAAGGAATTGTTGTTCCTGACCCCTGAAGAGGAAGTTGTGGCAAGTTCTTTGTCTAATAAAGAATTGAGGGCCTTGTTGGAAGATGAAACTAGAGTGTTTGCTTTATTTGCAACTTTATCGATGGATAACAAAGTGCCAATGGAGGAATTAGCAGTGGTGAATGAATTTCCAGAAGTGTTTCCTGACGACATTACGGAATTGCCTCCGACGCGAGAAGTAGAATTTGGTATTGATCTTGTTCCTGGTACGAGACCTATTTCTATGGCGCCGTACAGGATGTCTGCAGTGGAATTGGCTGAGTTGAAGTCTCAGATTGGAGAATTGTTGGATAGAAAGTTTATTAGACCAAGTGTATCGCCGTGGGGAGCTCCAGTGTTGTTGGTGAAGAAGAAGGATGGTAGTATGCGTCTGTGCATCGATTACCGTCAATTGAATAAAGTGACTATTAAGAATCAGTATCCTTTACCTAGGATTGATGATTTGATGGACCAGCTGGTGGGAGCTCGTGTATTTAGTAAGATCGACTTAAGATCGGGTTATCATCAGATGAGAGTAAAAGAAGGTGATATTCAGGAGACTGCCTTTAGGACTCGATATGGACATTACGAATATGCTGTAATGCCGTTTGGAGTGACTAATGCACCGGGAGTATTTATGGAGTATATGAACAGAATTTTCCATTCTTACTTGGATCAGTTCATTGTAGTGTTTATTGATGATATATTAATTTATTCTAAATCTGATGAAGAGCATGCAGGACATCTGAGAATTGCCTTGCAAGTGTTGAAGGAAAATAAATTATTTGCTAAACTATCAAAGTGTGACTTTTGGTTGAAGAAAGTAAGTTTCTTGGGGCATGTAATATCTGAAGATGGAATAGCGCTGGATCCGTCAAAAGTAAGTGCAGTATTGCAGTGGGAACCGCCGAAGACAGCGACAGAGATTAGAAGCTTTTTGGGGTTAGCCGGTTATTACCGCAGGTTTATTGAAGGGTTCTCTAATTTGGCGTTGCCATTAACTCAGTTGACGAGAAAGAACCAAGTTTTTGTATAGGATGCTGCTTGTGAAGAAAGTTTTGAAGAGTTGAAAAAGAGATTGACTATGGCACCGGTGTTAGTGTTACCGACTCCGAGTGAACCGTTTGTGGTGTACTGTGATGCGTCTAAGATGGGATTAGGCGGGGTTCTGATGCAGGATGGTAAAGTAGTAGCATATGCATCGCGGCAATTGAGAGTGCATGAGCGAAATTATCCGACTCATGATCTTGAATTAGCTGCGGTTGTTTTTGTGTTGAAAATTTGGAGACACTATTTATATGGTTCAAGATTTGAAGTGTTTAGTGATCATAAGAGTCTGAGATACCTGTTTGATCAGAAAGAGCTGAATATGAGGCAGAGAAGATGGTTGGAATTTTTGAAGGATTATGACTTCAGTTTGAGTTATCATCCAGGAAAGGCCAATGTAGTGGCAGATGCTTTGAGTAGGAAAGCAATTCATATGGCAGCTCTGATGGTGAAAGAAATTGAGTTAATTGAACAGTTTAGAGATTTGAGCATGGTTTGTGAGACTACTGCAGATAGTGTAATGTTGGGTATGTTGCAGGTAAATAATGACTTCTTGAATATGATTAGAGAAAATCAGAACTTGGATGTGAAATTGGTAGATTTGATGCCTGGAGTAGGGAGTGACTCCGATAGTGACTTTAAATTGGATAGTACAGGTGTGTTGAGATTTAGAGGCATGATTTGTGTACCAGATGATGAAGAATTGAAAAAGTCAATTTTGAGCGAAGGACATCGTAGTAGCCTGAGTATTCATCCGGGAGCTACGAAAATGTATCATGATTTGAAGAAATTATTTTGGTGGTCTGGTATGAAAAGAGACATAGCTCAATTTGTGTATGCCTGTTTGACATGTCAGAAGTCGAAGGTGGAACACCAGAGACCTTCTGGATTTATGCAACCATTAGAGATTCCGGTTTGGAAATGGGATTGCATTACTATGGATTTTGTGACAGGTTTGCCGAATATGGCGAGAGGTTTTGATGCTATATGGGTGATTGTGGATCGATTGACGAAGTCTGCACACTTTGTGCCGATCAATATTAGTTTTCCGTTAACGAAGCTGGCGGATATTTACATTCGGGTAATTGTGAAGTTGCATGGTGTTCCGTCCAGTATTGTGTCGGATAGAGATCCACGGTTTACTTCGGAATTTTGGAAGAGCTTGCAGGAAGCTTTGGGAACTAAGTTGAAATTGAGTTCATCTTATCATCCGCAAACTGATGGTCAGTCGGAGAGGACTATTCAGTCGCTTGAAGATTTGTTGAGAGCTTGTGTGTTAGAAAAGGGTGGTGCGTGGGATACTCATTTACCATTGATTGAGTTCACGTACAATAACAGTTACCATTCTAGTATCGGAATGGCACCGTTTGAAGCTTTGTATGGGAGGAGGTGTAGGACTCCTCTGTGTTGGTATGAAACTGGTGAGAATGTGGTGCTTGGACCAGAAATTGTACAGCAGACTACTGAGACAATTCAGATGATTCGTGAGAAAATGAAAGTGTCTCAGAGTAGGCAGAAAAGTTATCATGATAATCGGAGGAAAGAGTTAGAATTCTGTGTAGGTGATCACGTATTCCTAAGAGTTAATCCGATGACCGGTGTGGGTCGTGCGTTGAAGTCCAAGAAGCTGGATCCTAAGTTCATTGGACCTTATGAAATTTTGCAGAGAATTGGTGATGTGGCTTATAGGGTGGCGTTGCCGCCTGAGTTGTCAAACTTACATGATGTGTTTCATGTGTCGCAATTGCGAAAGTATGTTTCTGATCCATCTCATGTGATTCAGAGAGATGATGTTCAGGTTCGGGAGAATCTTACTGTTGATACGATGCCGTTGAGGATCGAGGACCGTAAGATGAAACAACTCCAAGGGAAAGAGATACCTTTGGTGAAGGTAGCTTGGGGAGGTGCTGCAGGAGGCAGTGTGACCTGGGAGTTGGAAAGCAGGATGCGAGAAGCGTATCCGGAGCTATTTCCATCAGGTAATTTTCGAGGACGAAAATAATTAAAGTGGGGGAGAGTTGTAACACCCATTTTAATTATTTAGTCATTTTATTATTATTTTAAATATTATGTGTTGGTGTGCCCTTTGGTGGGGGTGTATTTGGTGATGTTTGGTGGGTGTCCCTAATGTGGGAGGATTATTGGTGGTGTTTTGGTGAATATAATAATATAGTGTATAATATTAATATTGGTGGGAATATTATTATTATTATTATATTTATTATAGTTACTATTGTTATTAATATTATTATTATTTTGGTGAGATATTATTATTATTATTATTATTATTATTATTATTATTATTTTATTAAGTTATTATTATTATTATTAAGTTATTATTATTATTGGGATTAGAGAATTAAAATAGAGAATGTGAGGGGTTAGTAGTTTTTACGATACATTGTGAGAAGTTAGAGAAAGTGGAAAAAGAACGATAGAAAGGAGAGAAGTGAGAAGAACGGAAAAGGGAGCGAAGAACGAAGGAACGGGGGAAAATCAGAATTGGCCAAACCGTGGAGGGTTCTTTCGTCGATCAACCGATTAACAAGGTAAGGGGGGAGAAACCTGATTGGGAATGGTTTATACATGTATAGGATAGTGGGGAGTCCTTAACCCCGTAGGAGATTGATCGATATATGATTTTCTGTATTATATGTGGTGATTGTTGTTGATTATTGATGGTTGGATATTAAACGTTGATGAATTGTTGTTTTTGGCCAATTTGGCATATAGGTGATTTTACGGTTTTTAGGGAAATTCTGTAGGGATTTTGATGTATCAATAAAGTGTCTAGGTGATGATTTTGGGATTGGGATTAAGAATCATTTAGGCTGAATTACGTGTAATGTTGGTACTGATGTTAAGAGGTGAATTGGAAGTAGGAAGTTTAACCCATTTGGCTTAGAAAGCACTCTGCAGAACTGTGAGAAATTGGTGAAATCGCAGCATTCGCTGGGCTTCGCCTGGCGAGTGTTGGCGAAGCTTCGCCTGGCGAAGGGAGGCGAGAGTTTGCCTGGCGAGCTGAGGCGAATGGCAGCGAATAATTCAGAATTAAATCCCAGACCTAAAGGGTAGGAACTTCGCCTGGCGAGTGTGGCCAGTGAAGGTTCGCCTGGCGAGTGAATGCTTCGCCTGGCGAATGCACGATAGTTGGAAAGGGGGCTTCGCTAGCAGGTTCGCCTGGCGAATGCCAGCGAAGGTTCGCTACGGGGCTTCACCTGGCGAATGCCAGCGAACGTCGCAGAACCAGAATGTGATTTTTGTGATGTTTTGGCCTTGATGCACTGTAAGGTTGGTGAGTGTGGGATTTAACTTGCGTACTGGTGATAGTACGTGTTTCCTTTGATATTGTCGGTGGACAATTAGTTGAGGTATATGTATGTAGTGATCAGTAGGATCGTGTACCCCCGAGTGGTGGGATATGTTTATATCTTGGTGTTAAAGTATGAACTTGTTTACTATCTGGTTGATTTATATGGTGTTGGTGTATGTTATATCTGTACACATATGCATTGATGTATGATGATATGATCAGGAGGATCGTGTGCACGTTGAGTGCCTAAATATATTAGTTATGCATTAGTGTGTGCATATCATGGTGTTTTGGTGGGATAAATCATGTCTCAGGAGGAGTGTAAGTGATTCATCCGTACTCCTTTGTGGAGAATGGTGGGGGATAGATCATGTCTCAGGAGGAGCGTAAGTGATCTATCCAGGTTCGATTGAATGAACCAACGAGTCGGTACCGCATGCATGGTGTTAAGTTGCATTTTGCATTATAATATGTTATATTGTAATTTGAACAGTAGGTTCGTCATATGGTGTTGTTAGGGGTGAATCTTGGTGTGTTGGTGTGTTGTACTACCTTATTTACATGTATTACATTACCATTATATTTTTGATCATGTTTTCTCACCCCTTTGTTGTTGTTGTGGTCTGTGCTTCTTCGGAAGTACAGATAATCCAGGTGCTTAGCTAGCTTGGATATTGGTGTGATTGTCGAGTCTAGGATGCTCTGATACGTAGCACGGGACTTGGGCGTTTTTATTTGTTTAATGTGGAACTTATATTTTATTTCCCTGTGAACGTATCAAACTTTTATTGAATTTTATTATTTAACATTCCGCTGTATTTGGAGAAAAACCTTTTTATAAGGAAACGTTGTTTTTATGTGATATCCCACTTGGGAGAATTGGAACTCTGATTTTGTTTATTTATAATGTTTATTAATTTAGATGATTTTGGGAAGTGGGGTGTTACAAATCACACCGTTCATCAAATTCTCCGAGGAATCAAGTCATTTAGCAGATTCTCCGAGGAATCAATTCGTTCATCAGATTCTCCTAGGAATCACTTCATTTATCAGACTCTCCTAAGAGTCACACCACTCATAAGACTCTCCTAAGAGTCAACAGCACAAGAATGTACTTCATACACTTCTTGAAATGCAACCACGTTTGCGAACATGCTCATGCATTCTTCACATTCATTGCATATATTCATTATGCATCCACTATATATACATATCACAATACATACATACAGTCATCATATAATCTCATCAAGCATTTCTATTACATTCAAGTAATGCACCAAAATACCAAACGGCCACATTCCACACTTCACAATTCATAAACTAGGATTCACGCCATACGGCTACCCACAACACACATAACAACATATAATTAATCATCTCAAACAAGGAATGATCGCAACCAAACCACACAACCAATCCACGAATGGAAAACACAAGAAAGAAAAATATGTTGCTGTGC
The DNA here is from genome assembly GCA_963859935.3 of Lathyrus sativus. Lineage (NCBI taxonomy): Eukaryota > Viridiplantae > Streptophyta > Magnoliopsida > Fabales > Fabaceae > Lathyrus > Lathyrus sativus. Next base: position 363,639,533 of record OZ012739.1, read on the forward strand.
TCGCTAACCTTCGCCTGGCGAAGCCTCTGGCGAACCTTCGCTATCTCGTTCGCCTGGCGAACTTGCCAGCGAAGACCACTGGGATTTATTCTGGAATTACTCGCTAGCACTCGCTAGCATACTCGCCTGGCAAACCTTCGCCACTCTCATTCGCCTGGCGAACTTGCCAGCGAAGACAGGGTGGATGCTACTGACTTGGTTCGCTGCTGCTCGCTGGGCTTCGCCCGGCGAAGCTTCGCTGGCATTCGCCTGGCGAACCTGCGAACTCAGAACTCCCATGGCTGTCCAAAAGCCCAAACCTCACAAACCGACCGATTTAATCCAAATCAGTTCCAGTAGTACAACCCACTCATCATCCGACTATACTACACCGTCTATTCCAAATTCTAACCGATAAAACTCAGTTTCTACCGATTAAATCAACTTCCGACCTAGAAATGGAAACATAGAAAATAATCCAACAAATCCAATCTAGCACATACATGATCATACACATTATGAAGATGATAAAACTTCTCACCCTTACCTGATTAATCGCAAGCTTTGGTTGATCTTGAAGAATCTAGGTTTTCTCTTCTTTCTCTTCTCTTTCTCCTCTTCTTCTTTCTTTTTTTTTTCTTTCCTTTCTATTTCCTCTTTTATATCTTTCTCATTATTTTCCAAAACATCAACTAATTCCATATCTCATAAAATATCTCACTTAACATTAAATAGGAAATGTCCAAAATACCCTCCAAACTATTTTCTCCGAAAACTCCCAAAATCGGTTAAAATAGAATAATATGCAAACTTAACATATTTCCACACAATTTCAAAATTCAAATAATATTCGCCCAATTAAACCAAAAAGGACTCAACGAAAAAGGAATAGTCGAAATCGGGGCGTTACAACTCTCCCCCACTTAGGAATTTTCGTCCTCGAAAATATCACCTGGTTCAAACCATACCGGACACGACTTTCACGCCCTCTCTCCATTTTCCAAGTTACACATGATCTCTTACACGCATACTTCCATACCACAATCATAGTCATACCGCATGACTCAAATAAGATCGTCAATCCACGTCAATCTCCATTGGAGGTTACAGGCACACCGCATACCCTCCACCAGGAGCAACATCACGGTTGTTCTACCCCGGCGATCTCTTCACTAGGAACGACACATAGTCATTCTACCCTAGCGAACACAACCCTAACACTTATACCTCATCAGGAATGACATACTAGTCATTCTACCCCAATGAGCTTGAATCTCGGATACAAACTTTCATCCAACATCATCATCTTAAAGTCTTCATTCTCATTCACCATCAAATCAACGGAATTCAATCCAACTCCTCTCTTCGGCGGTACATCCTCAACACCTTCCGGAAATACTTTTGGGAAGTCACGCACCATTGGAAACACGTCCAGTTCAACCTTACCCTCTGCTGATACTGATGCAACCAAATTAAACACTCGAGTCCCGTCCACTAGAAATTTCTCTAACTCTTCCATGGGCAAGAAACTCTCATCCTCTCCAACAGGGGATAACAATCTACTCTAGTTCCATAACAAAGTCCTTACCATACATAGTCAAGAGACAACTTAATCATACCAAAGACGTAGTTACCGACCGTGAAGCGGGCGTCTCAATAACCATATTACCATCACAAGTAAATATACAAAAATCTCAAACACTTAACGTACTCAAAGAATATTGTCAATAAAGCACGTACCTTAAATCAACGATTCGCTTTGGTAGTGTCTGACTTCGCCAACGCAAATACTTTCCCATTTACTGAAGCTTGCTTCGGTTTAGGACACTTAGCACTGATGTGACCTACTTCTCCACAATTGTAGCATTTCACTACATCCATTCTACAATCCTTAGCATCATGCCCAAGAACTCCACAGTTAGAGCACTTGATCTTGGGTTTTCCACACATGAAAGACTTATGACCCATCTCGCCACACTTGTAGCATTTAATGGATCCAGAACCCTCTCCTCCAGATCTCTTAACAAAGTTTTCCCTATGCTTGCCCTTATCAGCTGGCGTCACATAAGGTTCACTCCTTACTTGCCGCTTTTCTTTCTCCTCCTTCAAACTCTTGTAGTGAGTAGAACGAGCTTTAAGATCTTCTTCAAAAATTCGACAACATTCGATCAAGTCCGAAAATCTTCTAATCCTCTGGTAGCCCACCGCTTGCTTGATCTCAGGATGCAAGCTGTTCTCGTACTTAACACACTTAGAAAATTCCGCCGTCACCGCGTCATAGTGAGGATGAAATTTTACTAACTCCATAAACTTAGTCGTGTAATCCACCATGGACATATTGCCTTGTTTCAACTCAAGGAATTCCATTTCTTTCCTTCCCTTCACACTCTTAGGATAATACTTCCTCAAAAATTCAGAACGAAATAAATCCCAAGTTATATCATCGTCATCTACTTCAAGCACTTGTCTCATCCCGATCCACCAGTCATCGGCTTCTTCCCGTAACATGTGAGATCCAAGTCTCACCTTATTGCCTTCAGCACAGTTCATAACTCTAAAGATCCTCTCGATTTCCTTCAACCAAATCTGGGCACCGTCCGGGTCAAACCTTCCTTTGAATACCGGCGGCTGGTTCTTTCTAAACTCATCATTAGCGTTCACATTCGGCGCACCCTGCACCGCTCTAGCCATCGCCTCCAATGCCGCAGCCATAGCATTGTCATTACGACCTGCCATATTCTGATTACTCACAAAATAACAACAAGGTTAAACAACCGTTAACCAATCAAAACAACGAGACAGACACAACTGACTCAACACTGGCTCTGATACCACTTAATGTAACACCCCCTTTCTATACCCCCAAATAATACAATTAATTATTTAGGCACAAATTCAAAATTTCATCAGAGTAAGTTTATAAAACGGTATAAAAGGGACATGCCACATTATCCGAAAATCACACATATAAAACACCTGCTCATATATAATGATATGCAACAACGGGGTAACACCCACGAGAAAATATCTAGAACAAAGGCGTAACATCCAAATATTTCATAATTCTCTAACACATGTATTCATATATACAAATCATCAACCAACATGGTTACATAACTTTCATCAGCAGATACATATACACATGCATCACAAAAGAAACAAAACAACTCCTAGCTACCCGGTGCTACATATCAGAGCCGACCAACTAAAGGATGAAGCCACGCCTCACAAAAGATCTCCAGTAATCTAATCTGCAATGCCTCATAGAGCATTATAAAACAGCAGAAGGGTGAGAAACAATATCATAACAAATAATGCATAAAGGCATATATACATACATATATATATATATATATATATATATATATATATATATATATATATATATATATATATATATCATATCCACAATCATGCATCTTACGCTTTCTCACCACGACTCACATCGTACATCGCAATGTATCCACTAAAGTCTATTTACAAATAGAACATCAAGCATAAACAATATGCATCATTAAGGTTTATATCCATTCAGGAACATTCATACATGTTACACACATATACATATATACATATATTCATTCATACATATATATACATATATATATCTTCAAGCATTTCATTATGTCATTCACACCTTTCACATTATTCTAATAAACATACACAACATGCTTATTTCGCCATACATCATGCACAGATGTCAACACGCAAATCATAGAGGCCAACTCGCTACTCTACGCGAATGCAACACATTATCGACTTAATCGTCCGTCAGATTCTCCTAAGAATCAATTCACTCCCACCCCTCATGGGTATCCTATAACTCATTAGATCTTCCTAGAAATCACATCACTCATCAGACTCTCCTAGGAATCACACCATTCATCAGATTCTCCGAGGAATCACACCGTTCATCAGATTCTCCAAGGAATCACACCGTTAATCAGATTCTCCGAGGAATCACACCGTTCATCAGATTCTCTGAGGAATCACACCGTTCATCAGATTCTCCGAGGAATCAAGTCATTTAGCAGATTCTCCGAGGAATCGCATCTTTCATCAGATTCTCCGAGGAATCAATTCGTGCATCAGATTCTCCTAGGAATCACTTCATTCATCAGACTCTCCTAAGAGTCACACCACTCATCAGACTCTCCTAAGAGTCAACAGCACAAGAATGTACTTCATACACTTCTTGAAATGCAACCACGTTTGCGAACATGCTCATGCATTCTTCACATTCATTGCATATATTCATTATGCATCCACTATATATACATATCACAATACATACATACAGTCATCATATAATCTCATCATGCATTTCTATTACATTCAAGTAATGCACCAAAATACCAAACGACCACATTCCACACTTCACAATTCATAAATTAGGATTCACGCCATGCGGCTACCCACAACACACATAACAACATATAATTAATCATCTCAAACAAGGAATGATCGCAACCAAACCACACAACCAATCCACGAATGGAAAACACAAGAAAGAAAAATATGTTGCTGTGCTCGCTAACCTTCGCCTGGCGAAGCCTCTGGCGAACCTTCGCTATCTCGTTCGCCTGGCGAACTTGCCAGCGAAGACCACTGGGATTTATTCTGGAATTACTCGCTAGCACTCGCTAGCATACTCGCTTGACAAACCTTCGCCACTCTCATTCGCCTGACAAACTTGCCAGCAAAGACAGGGTGGATGCTACTGACTTGGTTCGCTGCTGCTCGCTGGGCTTCGCCCGGTGAAGCTTCGCTGGCATTCGCCTGGCGAACCTGCAAACTCAGAACTCCCATGGCTATCCAAAAGCCCAAACCTCACAAACCGACCGATTTAATCCAAATCAGTTCCAGTAGTACAACCCACTCATCATCCGACTATACTACACCGTCTATTCTAAATTCTAACCGATAAAACTCAGTTTCTACCGATTAAATCAACTTCCGACCTAGAAATGGAAACATAGAAAATAATCCAACAAATCCAATCTAGCACATACATGATCATACACATTATGAAGATGATAAAACTTCTCACCCTTACCTGATTAATCGCAAGCTTTGGTTGATCTTGAAGAATCTAAGTTTTCTCTTCTTTCTCTTCTCTTTCTCCTCTTCTTCTTTCTTTTTTTTTTCTTTCCTTTCTATTTCCTCTTTTATATCTTTCTCATTATTTTCCAAAACATCAACTAATTCCATATCTCATAAAATATCTCACTTAACATTAAATAGGAAATGTCCAAAATACCCTCCAAACTATTTTCTCCGAAAACTCCCAAAATCGGTTAAAATAGAATAATATGCAAACTTAACATATTTCCACACAATTTCCACATTCAAATAATATTCGCCCAATTAAACCAAAAAGGACTCAACGAAAAAGGAATAGTCGAAATCGGGGCGTTACAGATTCTAGCAAATGTTTCCTGCTTTTTTGGGTAACCAGAAACCTTGATGTCCTATCAATATGTCCACATGTTTTCCTACCAGCCAGAACAACCATCAGAGTTGTCTTTCTGGCTCCACTTACACCCATCAAAGCTGTGAGAACACCAGGTCTGAATGCGCCACTAACACCCTTCAAAAGTACTAATCTGTCTGCTGTAACACCTTGTTCCTTCATTTATTGTCAGATGAAATTGGAGTTAAGTTAGAAAAATTCTTTTGGTCTCACTGAACATAAGTCTAGTTAAATATCTAAATGCTGAATATATCACTTTGTGTGAATCTTACCACTGGCATATCAACAGAGTATACAATGTCATCAAAAGTGATAGAATGTGGTTCAAATGGAAGAACCATGTCTTTCTTCTTTCCATGGCTGGACTCTGTAACTGAATCTCCTCTTCTTGAACTTTCTGAAAGACAATAGAAAAAATATTCAGGAACTAAACTATATGACAGACTAACATATGTTTGTTTCAAAAGGGATATGCATATAATCAAGAAAGCTCACCTCTGCGTGGTAATTCAACTTCGTGTACGGTCCTATCATTAGAAGAATCATCTTCTGAATCATCAGGTATTGTTGCTTGAGGCTTATCAAATGGGCCTAGTACAGCGAGAGCCACACCAAACATCAAGTTGAAAAGGAACACAAATCCATCCAATCCCGCGATGGTATCAATCAAAATGCAATCAAAAAATCATGACAAAATCAAATTAAAACTAAAGGGCAAATATTGAAGACAAGTCCATATCCTTCCAAAACAAGTTCCAAACAACATTGAAGCAGGATAATCTGAAAAAGGAAAATCTCACCAACAACGTTTTGACTCGTCTTGAATCGCAGAATATTACCAAACATTTTTTTCGTTAATTATGAAAACAATTCTAATGGACATGGGAGATTCGGAACCGAAACAGGAGCAGTCCAACTTCCTACAGAACAAACAACCATTATAGCAGGACCTTTAGAAGGATTTAATTTGAATACTTGCTTTGAGGATTAGGAGATAATCGCGTAAGGACAACTTCAGGCTCTCTTCCAAAACCTGCGGCAGGGGAAAGATTTTCGGTCTCAACTTTTCGAACTAAGTCAAAGAAGAACAGATAATACAAAAGCGATTACAACATTGCGTACCTGTCAAAGACGCCCAGTTTTCACCGTGAATGATGGCAGAAAGTAGATGCTGAGGGTCGGCACGCTTCCTTTTGAAGGCATTTCAAAGGAGCAACCCTGTCGTCTACGCACACCATCGCGGGAGTATCAACATCCGGTTTTGTTTCCAAAAGCATGTCGCATCTCCAGCACACCTAACTTTCATCAAACCAATGAATTTGAGCTGAACAAAACCTACAAATAGCAGTTATTACCACACGACGGAAGTTCAAAACAGGCAACAGATTTTTAAAAGAATTGTGGAATATGAAGGTCTCTATACCATGTCAGTTTTGCCGGTTTTGCCGTAGAAAGAATTATGTACCTCATGGAAGCTTTAAGGTCAAGCAACTTCTAAATTTCTCTTATTATGTTGAAGATGTGTGGAATAAGCCAAGAAGATTAAACATAGCCACAACTGTAAGTCTAACATCAAGCAACACGAGCCTTCTGACCTGTCAAACACAAACCAAACAACAACTTAACGTATAAATTATTTCTATGACAAAAGATTAAATAAAGTTAAATTGTTTTTATATAAACTTTTCTAGAGAGCTGATGAATATAATCTGAAAATGACTTATGGCCATGTCATAAACTGTTTTCATAATCTCCCCCAAACAGGCTAAACAAACTCAATTTAATCAATTCAAACAGGCCACAATTTTACTTACTTCCTGAGCATTAGGTAAGCAAGAACCAATGTAATGTGCTCCTTCTTTTCCCTTCAAAGCAATGGACTAAAATTTTCTGATCTTTTTGTTCAACACTATCTATAAAATCACAAGCTTCATCAAATGCGATGGTGATGTTAAAATCTTCACTGTCATAGACCTGTTCAAATGAGATTGTAAATAAAACTAATATGAATACATCCCCGAGATAACCTAATGTAACCCCAAACCATGAACCTGTTTCCCAAGTAACCCCAAACTAAGAAAACCACAAACAAGAAGTATATTAACAACACCAACAACATCCGACATCAACCCATAACTCACTGTCATTTCACGAAAAAGCGAAACTACAACTTTCGAAACAAAACAATGTGAATAAGCTGACACAATTGAATTCCACGACACCAAATCACAAGTCCCTCTATGACACAATTCATCAAACACCTTACGCGCGTGAACAAGCGCATTACATTTACCATACATCGAAACAACCGCATTACAAACAAATACATTAGAATCAAAACGCGATCGTAATATGAAAGTATGAATCGAAGCCCAAGATTGAACCGGAAAGAAGATACAGTGTGGTTCAACAACTTTTAGGGTTTGGCTTTAATTGAGAAAAGGGATTGAGGAAGGAGAGAAGACGCAATGGGAATGAAAATGGTGATGAAGCTTTTATCGAAATCTAAAGGACAAGGAACGAAGATGAGATTAACGATATTGAGGTTTAAATTTGGAAAAAGAGAAGACGTGAATGAGGAATGGGAAAAGGAAAAACGTGAATGAGGATATTGAGGATATTGCAACAAAATGTATTATATTATAATTGTTTTATTTTACTAAAATGTATTAAGTAGGAATCGAACTGGGGCCTTGTAAGAACCTCTTAGGTCAGGTAATAAACACGTGACTTAATAAATAAACTTCTTAAGTCATTTCGGTAAAAGAACCGACTTAAGGAATTTAATGTAAATTACATTTTTTTAATTTAATCTTTGTTAGGTCGGTTAAACATAGACACGACATAACAAAGTTTCAAATAATTACGGATTTGCCACCGTGTGGCTTCTTAACTCGGGTTATTGATGAACTGACTTAAAAACCTCTGCTAAGAAAGTATTTTTACACTAGTGTGGGTTAACAATAACATTGATGTATAAACTGTTGAGTTAGGATTCACACGGGTTGACTTTGGCAAGACAACTTATATGACCAAATCATTCATCATGGCTATCTGAGCAAAACAAGTTTTTTATGTGACCGACCCTCTAACAAAGGATGGTCAATTATTCTCTAAGGAAAACACATTTCTCATACTGATTAAAATCATGATTTAAATTTTGATATTCCTTCGACTCCTTCTTACAAAACACAAGTGCTTACTTCATATGAAGAAGTTGATAGAGATGATGTGCATCCTATTCGTAATGATCATGAAGAAAGCATATGATAAAATTAACAAGTAAATATTTTTTATCCTTTATTCATAATATATTGTATGTTACAATTTATAAGGTTATTTACTAACAAGTATTATTATTTGAAATTATAGGTGTTTAAAGTTAAGACACCATGAGACAAAACATGTTCCTCAAATTGTAGATATTATTTTATGTAATGACATGTAAATTGTATGTTCTTTTGTACCATTTTAGTTTTGATGTAATATATAATTTTTTATTTTGATGTAATACAATTTTTTAGCCATTTTAGTTGTTAATTATAGGTGTGGTTCACAAATGGTTTGTGTTGCTGTTTTTTTTTTGTTTATTTACGATTCAAAAAATACAAGTTAAAAAATTAAGAATTTGGTAAAATTAAAAATTTTATATTTAAAAAAACAAATCATTTCACAACAGGGTAGGTTCTTTCAACCGTTGTATGTAAGCGTTTTAATCAGATTAATAAATAACAAAAATGACGTTGATGGATATCGAACCCAAAATCTTAAATCGTTTCACTATGATAGCTTATTACAATTGTAGTTATATATAGTGTATTTGCCAGTTTATTATCACGATTATTATACTATTGTTCTAAGTAAGACACTTACAACCATATGCTACTTCACCACGATTCACCAACCATGATTATATCTCTTTTTCAAGCGCTAGTAAAATATATTATTGGTAACAGTGAACATAAATTTTTAGTGAATGACAAAGGTGATACAATATTAGTTAAAAATATATTAATAATTATGTTAAGTATTTTATATAAAGTTAACAAAATTAAAGGTGTTTTAAAAAGCTTGCTTGTAGTTTGTGGGTGGTGGTTTGTTGAAATATTTGATGGGTGATAAATCAAATCATCTTCAATGACGAAATTAGTGATTAAGAGTTGATTGTTTTTCGAATTAAATATTTCTCTTCGTGGTAGATATTAATATTATCTAATGATAAAATATTTTATAATTTTTATGAATGACATAAACATCCTTAAAAGAAAATTTATAAATGTTGTTATAGTATATACTAGTTGTTGGTTGTATTGAGGATTGGAATATCCCTGATACTTTAATTCCTATTATAAATTTGGCTTATAAAAAAAACAGAAAAATTATTCTTTTATTTATAAGGAAGACCGAAGTAGTATGTTTCCTTTAAGGGCTTGATCTAATAATTTTTTAAATACAATTGCTCACTTCGCAATGCGCGTGTTAGTTAAATAAACATGAAAATTGTTAATCATTGGAATAAATATAAGAGGAATTTTAAATAAAAAAATTAAAAAATTAGTTCACTAAAGAACTATTCATTTTTATTAAAGTAATATCAACATCTCTTTAATTTTAAAATACACGTTAATCTTCTTTAAATTTATTTATATCAATAAAAATATTTAACGAATGACAAAAACTATTTATCTATATCAACGATTTTTTTACTGTTATTAAATGTTAGTTCATGAAACGTTGGTGTATACTTTAAAGTTAAAGGAGATTTCAATGTCATTTTAATATCTCTTAAACAGTAAAATACATTTAAAAAGTTGTTAGATAACTTTGAAAAAATTAGGTAGTAGGAATCTAGAAGCCAGTTGGAGATAGATGGTTGAAATATTTTATTTAACAAAACTCTTTTTTTTTAGACGGACACATGGAGTAATTAATAAAAAAAATGTTACTGTATTAGTTTAGTTGTGCATAATGTTTCAAAAGTCAATGTAAGGATAGTTTAAATGTTACTGTATTAATACGTTAAACATGAAAAATAAAAATGAGCCTTGATTGCACTATGATGGTGTAGTTGTGACAACAAACAAGAAAAATATGCCTTGATTGGAGCATTTGCATACAAAATTAGCCTCGATTGTATCATGCGGAATAGAGGAGTGGCATAAAGAATTAGCGTTGATTGCATCACGCTGATTGGAAAATTGGATTTTCAAGCCACACTGTATAACAAAAGGATATATTGAAGAAGTTGTTTTGTTTTATTAACCAATGTTTGTTTCTATGTTGAGGTTATAATTTTGTGTCAAAGTATGTTGTGTACGATTGTGTTAAAATTTGTAGTGTGTCGAATAATATTAGATGAAGTGTTGAATCAGATTATTTGACACATGATTTCGATTTAGATCAAAACATGTATTTTGAACTTTTGTATTTTTTGCCTTTAGTTTAGAGAGCAAGTTAGGTCAATAATAAATAGAGGAAGTAACCCCTATTTTGAGTAAGAAAGAGAATGATCTTGTAATTATTTGCACTTGCAAAATAAATAAGATTTCCACACTATGTGGGCTGAGTTACTATACAGAAATCATCTTCTTCTTCCCCAATTTCGTAAAACCTTAATCTTTCTTCTTATTCAATTTTTCTTTCTTCTTCCATTAACAATTGATGCGCAAAATCGATATTGCAATCAAGGTGTGATTGATTCACTCGAGTGAAGAGTGAAGAACAAGAGATTTTGATCAGCTGATTGAATCTTGTTCATCAAGATTGATTCAAAATTTTCAAAGTTTTTGGATTAATTCCAACATCTGTTATATAGAGCTCCGATTGTGATCCGTGGAAGCAAAACGCGATGACGATGAATCATCCAAACGGGCATTTTCTGACGAGTCTTCTGATTCTCAAAAATAATAGTTATGAAAATTTGTGCAAACAAATGAAGATGGTTTTTTATTATCAAGATCTTTGAGATCTTGTGAAGAAAAGAGTAACACCGCTTGCAGAAAACGTGACAAATGAAGAAAAGGCTGCACACAAAGTGATTGGCAATCGCAGTGAGTTTCATTCTAGAGTGGAATACATGATTGGATGAGATAAAGGTGGCGCCCATATTATCACAATATATGGCAGGCTGGTGGATCTGCTGGTGGAGCTCTTTGAGAAGAGATATGAGCTGAAGAACTTTGGATGCAATGTCTGCGAGGGCTCAGTACTCGGCTTCCGTGGAGGAATGAGCCATAACTCTCTGCTTTTTGGAGCCCAAAGAGATAGAGGTAGAATCGAGATAAATGATGAACCTAGTTGTGGAGACGTAATTTTCCTTGTCACCAGCTCAGTCAGCATCAGAAAAGGCATTTTGTTGTGGATGGGCTGGGAGAAACGACTATGCCCTTGTCAATAGTTCCAACAAGGTATCAGAGCAGGCGTTTGAGAGTAGCCCAGTGAGATGAGGTGTGATGTTGCATAAATTGGGACAGTGTAGTGATTTCATATGCAACATTGGAACATGTTAAGCTTAGGTATTGCAAGCTACGGACGATACAACGATAATCGGTGGGTGAGGGAAGTGACTCACCTTCTGTTTTGAGCAGGGGAGTTGATGTAGAGAGTGGTGTCGTGACTAGTTTGGCATCCTCCATGTTACTTTGGAGGTAGTGGCTCGACTGACCAACAGAGCCACAGAGGTGTCGAGGGTTTCGACTAGAGCTCCATAAAGGAGTTTATCCTTATGCATCCAAGAAGTGAACGCCGGGTTGGGGTGGTAACGTTGTTCACGATGAGAGTTGTAGGTGGAGCAAGGTGGTCGCCGTTGAGAAACTTGAAAAGTTCATATCCGATGAGAGTGACCCGAATTTGTGACTTTCGGGTTATGTAAATTGAAGTGGTAAGTTTTATGGCATTAGTGAAGTGCACAATGACGAACAAGCGAGCACCGTCGTTTGGGTTAGCTATGGTGGTGGAAAATTTTGCAATCATGGTGTTGGATTTTAGAGAAGACATAGATCAACGGTTGATACCATATAAGAGAAAGATATATTGAATAACTGTTTTCTTTTATTAACTTATGTTTGTTTCTTATACAAAGTGAATGTGACAGTTTTAGATATTTTCTAAAACCTCTCTAGAAGGCCACTATCACGATATAGGCCATGAATTTAGGCATAAATAAAGAAACATCATTCACTAAGTTTATTTGAATAAACAATAATAAATAACAAAGGTAAATAAGATTAATTATATACTCTAACACATTGTATTAAGTAAAATATTACATATACCAACCTCTGATGCGGGACTAAGCACCAAATATCTGTTGGAAATTCAACCAATGAGAATTTCACTCAATCAATTTTGATCTTAAGATTGTTTTAACTCACGTAATGACAATGAAAGAAAAGTTTAGAAAGAAAGAAAGAAAGTAAACGTTGGAGAAGAAGAAGATGAACAACTTTCTGCAGAGAACTCTCTGCCCACAAATTGTGGAAATTCTATTATTTCACTTGCAACTGCAAATTGTGAATTATAAAATATGATGAGATGATATGTTTACAAAATAAGGGTTTCTCCCTATTTATAGATTTACGTTAGCTTGCACCCCAAGTCAAAACCCAAAAATATCTAATCTAATCTTTCTAAATCAAATCTGATCTTTCTAAATCAAATCTAATCTTTCTAAAACAATGAATTACATATTTAACACGCCACCTAATTCATTATGTCTAAACTATCTACATCCATCATAGACCTTAGCTTCTTGAACACTTCGAGTGGCACTCCCTTCGTCATGATGTTTGCAATCTGATTATCAGTTCTGCAGTGTTCCAAGTTCATCTTCCCTTCTGCTACTTGCTCTCGAAGATAATGGAACCTCATTTTGATGTGCTTGCTTCGACCGTGTGCTATTGGATTCTTTGTCAAGTTGATAGTTGGCATGTTGTTGATCTTCATGGTAATTTCTCCATGACTCTTCGCTGTGATCTCTTCGACCAGGTTCACCATCCAGTTTGCTTGACATGCACAAAGATAAGCAGCTATATATTCTGCTTCGCATGATGACAATGCCGCTACTGACTCCTTTCTAGAACTCCAAGCAACTAGTGCACCACCTAGCATAAACGCATAGCAAGTTATGGATTTTCTATCCTCAACATCACTACACCAACTAGAGTCGGTGTATCCCATTAACTTGCATTCTTTTTCTTCATCAACTGCAGGAAACAAAAATGCCATAGTCGAGAGTCCCTTTCAGATACCTCATTATCCTCTTCGTCACTGCTAGATGTGATACCTTTGACTTCTGCATGAATCTACTTACCATATCCATACCATATGCTAAGTCAGGCCTTGTGCAACAAAGGTATCGAAATGACCCAATATGTCTTCTATATTCGTTTGGTTCGAAATCATCTTTATTTGAATCCTTCGACAGTTGCAATCTGGTCTCAGCTGGAGTCGAAGTTGGGTTACAATCTTGCATCTCAAACCTCTTGAGTATTTCACCTGAATATCTTCTTTGGTGCATCATCAAACCTCTACTACTCTTGTAGAATTTGATGCCAAGGAAATATGAGAGATTTCCCAAGTCTGACATTTCAAACTCCTCACTCAAGTTATGTTTGAAGTCTTCGATCTCCTTCTTGCAACTTTCTGTTATCAACAGGTCATCGACATAGAGGCATAGTATAAGTAGTTCACTATTGCTTCTTCTTACGTACACTTCATGCTCAGTCGTACACTTCACAAATTCCTTCTCCCTTAAGAAGCTGTTGATTTTCTTATTACAAGCTCTTGGAGCTTGCTTAAGTCCATACAGGGTTTTATGCAGCTTGTACACCTTTCTTTCTTCGCCTCGTTTCACAAACCCAGCTGGTTGTGCAACATAAACTTCTTCGTCTAAGGGGCCATTAAGGAATGCAAATTTCACGTCCATCTGACATGTGTGCCAATTGTTCATATTTGATAGACCAACAACCAATCTGATTGTTTCGATACTAGCAACAGGTGCAAAAACTTCGTCGAAGTCGATTCCTTCCTTCTGAAGAAATCCTTCTGCCACAAGTCTCGTCTTGTGTCGAGTTACTTCTCTTTTAGGATTCACCTTCACCTTGTAAACCCATTTCACATCAATTGCCTTCTTTCCTTGAGGAAATTCGACAAGTGACTAGGGATGGCAACAGGGCGGGTCGGAGCGGGTTTTACTATACTCGCACCTGCACCCGCCTCCATGTAACACACCCGCCCCCGCCCCCAAACCCAATCGGGGGTAAAAATTTACCGCCCAGACCCGCCCCCAGTAGAGAACTGGTGCACCCGCACCAGCCCCGCCCCCACCCGAAAAAAAATTAATTTCTTTTTAATTGCAATAAAAATTAATAATTTAATTAAAAAATTGATTATTTTAATAAATTAATTAATTATTTAATTAAAAATTTAATTAGTAAATGAATATTAATTTGATAAATTTAATTATTTTAATTGTAATAAAGGTATTAAGAATTTAATTAAAAATATAATTAATAAATGAATATTAAAATAAGTAAAATAAGAGAATTAAACTAAAATGCATTATTCGGGGGCGGGGGCGGGGCCGGGTGCGGGCGGGTCTTAGTGTCTCCCCGCACCCGTAATTAAAAGTCGGGTTTTCCCCGCACCCACACCCGTACCCACTCAAACCGGGTTTTCCCCGCTAATTTCGAGGCGGGTCCGAGTTTTTTTGCCATGCCTACAAGTGACCAGGTGTTGTTGACTTCAACGGAGTCTAACTCCTCATTCATTACTTTCACCCACTTTAAATTTTTCAATGCCACAGCTGCATTGATTGGTTTGACATCTGCATAGAAAGCATAGTGTACTAGCCCACCTTCTTCATCGACTACATCATCTGATGTAATCACACATTCTTGCAATCTTGCAGGCATGTGTCTTGTTCTTCGAGGTCTGCTTAGGCCAGCTTCATCTCTGACTTGTTCCTGTCGAACTTCACTTTCAACTTCTGTGGCTGGTTTTTCGCAAGAGATTCTCACTGAATCCTTCTTGACATTCTCAGTCCAATCCCATTCTTTAGGATCATCTATGATCACGTCCCTGTTGATCACTACCTGCTTATTCACTGGGTCGAACAACTTGTAACCTCCAGTCAAATGATATCTTATCAAGATCATCTGATTTGATTTATAATCAAGCTTCCTTCTCAATTGATCTGGCACATGTCTATATGCGATAGATCTAAACACCTTCAAGTGACTGAGGCTAGGCTTGACATCATACCAACATTCTTCTAGTGTGATTCCTTCAAGCTTCTTCGTCGGACATCTGTTTAATATGTATGTTGTTGTCGAAACCACTTCTCCCTATAATTCTTTGGGTAGATGCTTTCCATTCAACATACTTCTCGCCATGTTCATGATGGTTCAGTTCTTTCTTTCTGCAATTCCATTTTTATGTGGAGTGTAGGGTGGCACCACCTCATGCACAATCCATTCTTTTTCACATAATGCATCAAAATCTTTCGACACATGCTCTCCACCACCATCAGTCCTTAGAATTTTTAGCTTTCGATCACTCTGTCTTTCAACCATAGATTTGAATCTGGAAAATACCTCGATCACATCATTTTTCTTCTTGATGAGGTAAGTCCACAACTTTCGACTACAATCATCTATGAACGTGACAAAGTATTTGTTGCCTGCAATAGAATCCACCTGGATTGGACCATATACATCAGAGTATATGACTTCCAGAATTGCCTTCGACTTCCTTCCTACATCCTTCTTGAAGTTATTCTTATGTTGTTTCGACTGAACACGCTTTTCACAAACTTCACTTGGAATGTCTATTTTAGGTAATCCTGAAGACATATTTCTCCTCTTTAGCTCTCTGATGTCATTGAAGTTGAGATGGCCTAGTCGAAAATGTCATAACCATTCATCTCTGTTGGCTGCAGTTGCTAGGCACTTGTGCTCCATCACATTGTTCAATCTTGAAGGTCTTATTCTGAGACATTGGAGCTTTCAAGATCAACCTACCACCTGCGTCGAGACCTCTCATCATATTGTCTTTGATTGACACCTTGTAGTTCTTTTCGACTAGCTGTCCTATACTGAGAAAATTACTCTTCATATCTGGTATGTACAACACATTAGAAATTGTTGACCTCTTGCCATTTTTCCTCATAATCAAAACATCGCTAATACCTTCAGCTACTAGAGTATTGTCATTTGAAAATTTCACCATGTTCTTCGACGAGGGCTTCATGTTGATAAACCAATCTTTCCTTTCAGTTATGTGTGATGAGCATCCTGAGTCCAAGTATCATTGGTCCTAGAATCTCTCTTCGTCTCTTGTTGTGACCATTAGCAACATCTCTTCTTCTTCATGCTTCGCCATCTTTGCATCAGTTTCTTGACTCTTATTCTTTTCTCAACATTTACTAAAATAGTGACCATACTTCTGACAATTGAAACACTGAATGTAACTTTTGTCAGGCTTTCGTCCACCACCTCTTCCTCTACCTGCAGCACCACCTCTTTGGTTGCCTTAGTTCCAGGGTTTTCTTTGATTCGACCAGTTTCCTTCCTGGTGATTTCGACCAGTCGAATTGTTGTAGCATTTCTCCCTTTGTTGCCATTCCAGCTTCCTTTGCCTTTCCTTTCCTTTTCTGACTGTGCCTGCAAAGCCATATCCCTCTTCGACTTTCCTGCAACTCTCTCATCCATCCTTTGTTCATGAGACTCAAGCATCCTTTGAATGATGAAGGAAGACTTTTGACTCTTTTATGGGTACTACCACGTGGTCGAACTTGGAGCCAACGACCTCAAGATCTTTGCAACAACTGATCTTGATGTCAACACTTCTCCACATACCTTGATTTGATTCACCGGATTTATAACTCTAGTGAAGAAATATGTTATACTTTCACTTTCTTCCATCTTAAGCAATTCATAGGCTCTCTTGTGAGTTTGTAACCTCGTCTCTTTTACAATGAATTACATATTTAACAATATCTACCAGTTATAACCATCATGTATAAACAAACAAGTTTTAACTCAAACATCTCAAGTCTACACCAGATCATGGGCTTCGTCTATGGTAAGCACTAGTAGAAACCAAAACAATTTTCAATGTACACTCCTAGGTAAAGCTCCATTTATTATGGAGGAAGAAAAAAGTCTAAGTCCCACTCGGATCCTTTATCAACAACCTAGTAGATTCTTAAACCAGTGGGACTACATCTCTACGGTAGTTTGCCAATAGGAAGCCATGGTTAGTTGGTAAATATTTCCCATATAATTTCCTCTCAAGGGCTTACATGGTGATCCACCCCGTCTGATGGGAAATAATTTTTTGTCTCGAGGAAATATCTTTGTTAAGGTTTTTTTCTTGAGAAATAGTTATCCTACGAGAGATCTTCATTGTCATTCTACAATGAAAACTTAATCAACAGTGTTCCAAACCACCATGTACCCATCCTCATCAGAATAATTATAGTTGGGCACGGTTTTTTCCATATGTTGGTTGAACAAGGGAGCTCATGTGATGCAATGTACATTGAAATTTACACTAACATAGGCCTACAAATAACACTATAAGAGATTAAGAGTAACTTTCTTCGTATCAAATGTCTTCTTCGAGGTTTATGAATGCTCTTTTCATTAAGAATTCATTGTCCCTAAGTTTTCCTTGACCTCAATAAGCTTATTATTCAAAAGTTATTGGCCTTAAAAAAATTTTAGATTTCATTATTTTGTTCCGGCCATTTTGTCTCCAATGCCTCATATATTGCCTTAAAGTTGTCTCTCAACTAATGAGTTGCTCCTAAATTTTTATCTAAAGCTTTATCCTTGGACTGCTACTTTTCTTCTATAGTTCAAAATTCTTAGTCCATGGTGAACATGGAAATGGTAAGTGTAATCTCTTTGGCCACCTAAGGAACACATTTGAAGAGAGAATTTTGACGTCTTAAAGGACCTATCTCAGCCAACAGGCAATGGTTTGCATCAAGAATTAGTGCGAAAAGATTTTCCAAATAGTCAGGAACTAAAGTAGCTAAAACCAACATATATTTTGATGGGTCATCATGAGGGGGAAGCATACACATTGGGACAAACATTCACCTAAAGATCAAAGACTCACCCAAACAAGTGAGAGAGACACGACATATTCACCCAAAACCTTAAGGTGATAGGTGTATGTGTCCTCTTACTTATAAAGTGTTTAACCTCCACTTTTCTAAGCAATGTGGGACTTAGAACTCACACTTTATTCTCAATAACTCACATTTTCCCCAAGACATTTACCTTCTCCAAATTTGTTAGAGGTTGAGTTATTCCTATTATTAGAAATAAATCGGGATTATAACATCAGTGGAATCAACCATTGAAGAATCTCCCACTACACCAACCATCACAATCATGGGGCTGCCACCATCCTCAACCAAAGGAACACTTTGAAATATTGCATGGGAGCAACCTGGGAAAGAATTTATGTCATAGACCTTTTGTAATCCTTAAGCTTATCATTAATAGTCATGTTCTCTACTAGAAAAAAGAAAGTAAAGAATCCACAATATAGAAAGAAAAAATTAAAGCATTTGAACATTGTCGAACACACCATATAAACATGAGGCATCGTCCCAACTAGGGTCTAGAACCAAAGGTCGTGTATCCATAAATCAATATTTCATATTTTACTCCTTAGAATTACGATCAATCTAAGTAACCCGATCCAAACTCCTAATAAGTCCTTAATAGATAAAAGATATTCTCCTTTCAATTTAGAAAGGTTGTCCATCTTAAAATACAAGCTTTTGGATCAAACACTGAGATTATGGATCTATGTGCTTGCAGATATAATCAAAAAATGATCCAATATGGTAAAGCTTATGGATAGAAAGGATGCAAGTCAACTAGTAGCTCCTTAGTTTTATAATTACAATACTCGAAACTGTCATACCCTAATTTTTTACTCCAAGATTCCACCTCTTTGTGCGTTTCTTACGTTGTTTGGCTTTATACTTTCATAATCATGTTTATTGCGACTAACAAGTTTGTGCAGGTATGCATAATTGATGATATTGTTTATCTCAAATTTAAGCATCTCAGGCTATCTCTGGATCATTTTCAAATGACGCATTCTCATTATCAAAATGGTTTAAGGTCACAGAGCATTATTTCTAAAAGAGGAGCATAATTGATTATACTTTGAATTTTGTGATCTTCCAAGATGTGGCAGTGTTATTTATGGTCCTTGCGCCGGAGGATTGAGTTCTATTTTATTTGAAGTGTTCTGATTATCATTTTCAAGCCGTTTTAATTCGCAAGTCAAAGTCCATGGTGAAATGTGGGGCTTTAAGCGTGTTGGGTTTGACTTCAAGGTTTGGCAAGACGGTTTTCATTTTATTAAAATTTCTTAAGACGCGAAGAGGACCTTTTGGGTTGCAAGCATTCAAGTTCTTTTAAGTCAACCGTGTGCATTGGATTTAAGTTCTTAATCAAGATTGTTTTTTGGATTACAAGACATCAATCTTCATTAATCAGTTGGTTTACATTATTATTACAAGTTGCATTTGGGTTACAAAAGTTACTATTTTTGGTTACAAGTTTTTTTGTTACATCAAGAAGTTTCTAAATGGATCCAAGATCCGAAAACAACACAACCAGCATCAATAAGATCCGAAAATGGAAAATATGCCAACGAACAACACTGATAGAACACGACCATTAAAAAAAATTTGGATGTCATCCTCAACAGCAGATCTGTAAACGAATATTACAACAATGGACAGTAACAACATTAAACGAAATGGCAACTTTCCATCAAACAATCGTTTTTTTTTCCCGAAATCATCAACTTCGAATCAAATGAATAAAGAAGTTTTTAAGATTTTAAGAATCTTCCAAAATAATATCAGACAAGTCAAGAACGAAAATGGAAAATCTTTAAGGATTTTTTTTGAAATCTTTCCAAATCCATATCAGACAATATCAAACGGAAGAGGAAAGTTTTTTTAGAAACTTCATTTCAAATCATTCAAATCCGGGTATATAAAGAAGAAGAAGAAGAACATAGAGGCTCAGAAAATATTCCTCATCACCTTAAGATCGAAACCCACAAAATCGTTTCAAGTCCAAAAAAGCCCAAATTACAGCAAAATCGAAAATGCAGCAACATTATCGTGAAAAGGTTCAAACCCAGCAACCCGCCGTCCAAAACCCAACAACAACAAAACTCAAACAAAAGCAAAACGAACCACAAAACAATCGCAGCGAAGTCAAAGGCGCAACCACACCAGATCGTGGAACTATCCATCGCTAGAACTCAGAGAAAACGAAGAAGCTTCGTTCCTCATCATCGTCCAACAACCAAAACCGTCATATCTTTGGGTAAAAAAATCATTAACCCCTTTATTTATTGTTGTCGCTACTGCGAAAATCGGCGCCGACTATGACAGAAGAGTCGCCACCGTGCGTTATTTATCCCACAAGAGGGAAAGGAAACACTCAGAGTAAACCTTACGCAAAGAGGGAAAGGAATGATCATCGCAACCCAATCCTGGATTCGGGAGTCGGTTACGCAAGGGGAAGGTATTAGCACCCCTCACGTCCATCGTACTCGACGGGATCCACGCTTGTTTTCTATCTAAGGGTGTGTTATTCTATCTAGTCTACAAGTCTGGGTTAAAAAGAAAAGAAAATGACTCGGCAAAGTATCGCACTTTATGCTTACGTATTCCCGTCTGAAACGAGAAATCAGAGTCAACGTAGTTCGCCTACCTACGGGAAAGGAGGGGAAGGTTGCTCGCTAGGATATCGCATCCTATGCCTACGTAATTTCATACATCATGAAAGATCAGAGCAAACGTAGTTCGGGCTACGGAAGACACAAGCTTGTCTGACAGTTTTTTTTATCTCCTTAAGAAAGGGTTTTCCTGATTAAAGGTCCAAGCGGACAAAAACAGAGTTTGAATGTTTGTTTGAGTCTTTTACGAAAGAACTATTTTTTAGTCTGTTTACAACTTGTACTGCACTAAAGACTTATGATCCGAGAGTGACTACGTCGCATGTCACCCTAAGGGTACCATACTAAGCAATCAGATTATTGAAGAGTGACCCTCCAGCAACCTTTTCTCAAATAGCTTAAGGCTCGTAACGTACAACACGCGTTACCCTTATTACTGTGTTTTTGAATTGTTTTGAGATGAGAAAAGAGCCACCCTAAAACTATGGTTGAAAGGGGACTCTACCTATAGTTATCATGCATGGGTCAAAACCTAATGTCTATCATAATTTCCTCCTGCACAGAGGAAATCAGAGATCCTAGGGGATAAACAGCAAAAGACAACAAGCAATTATAGTAAACAGTAAACAGTAAGCATGCAATGCAACAGTACCAGAGAGACAAGAGAGAAAACAAAAGGTGAGAGGAGACAAGCTACACCTCAAACCTAGAGGTAATCAACACAAGCAATCAAATAATACAGAGAAAAAACAAAAGACACAGAGGAGGCAGCCCAAGCAGCAACAAACTCTTACAGCAAACAGCAACAGTAGCTCTGAACAACAAAGTTGAAAAGACAGCAAAGTTGACAGCAAAGGCTTCATCTTCAAGCAAGCTTCTATCTTCAAGCTTCATCAAGCACACTCCAACAAGCACACTCCAAGAGGAGTATTAAACATCAAGATCAAGTTATAATGTTAAGAAACTTAATGACAACCAAAGGAAATCACTAAGAACTCAACATTGCAAATGAAAGGTATCCTCAAAGTTCTACTCACTTGGGCATACCACTCATCCCTCCTAAGGAGAGATGGAGTTTTCCAAGGAGTACTTTATGTCATTGAATGGAATAGAGGCCAACAATGCACTCCATGTTTGAAAAAAGAATCAAAACTAGGTCTAAGGCACTTCCTAAAACCCTAATTTCCTAAGCTCCTAAACAAAAGCTCCACAAGAGGAAAAACCTTCAACTCCAAGCTCCAATCTTCAATCCCAAGCATCTTCAATGAATCCAGAAGCTCCAACAAAAAGAACTCAAACTTAAACCCAATCCAAAGCAACCAACCAAACCAAACAATCCAAAGCACTCAAGAGAGGAATCCACAAACACAAGCCAATTGCAAAATACAACTAAAATAGAAAATGAAGTTGAAAAAATATAATAAAATTCTAAGTTAAAATAGAAAATGAAGTTGAAAAAATATAAACACAAGCCAAAGCAACCTAGTGTAAAAAGATTGAAGCCTAAATCAACTTCTAAGTTATCTAAACAATTCCTACATTGAGATAGGTCAAGGGAATCCACAAGTTTGGGAGGGTCCTAATCTCAACACCTAAAATAGAACCTAATGTTGTTCTAAAAATCCACCAAAAATTATAAGGGAACATACATGTCTACCCTAACACATATTAAAAACTCAAAGCTAAACTCATCACCAATTGGAAGAACAAAATTCAACAAAACAGTTGGTTAATTATGCAAAAATAAAGAACCAAAATAAAATGAGAAAAATCAAATTAAATTGAAAAACGCATGAAATTGTATTTTGTTAATCCCAGAAAATCAGAAATTCCATAAGGATCATGAGGATAGTTTTAAAATATTTTTTGGATCAAAATTGGAATTGATATGATTTTTGGAATCAACAAACAATTAAAATAAAACAAAATGAAATAAAAAAACAATTAAAAGCTGAAATAAAACATGAGCCATAGGATCAGTCAACAAGTCAATCCATCCAAGCGCGCTGGTGATGCCACCTCATTTATTTAAACGCAGCGTTTTGCTATCAGAAATTCAAAAACAACTTTAAATCACACGCGTTGGATCTTCAGGTCAGTCAATGGTCAAGTGATGATCCAAGGGTCCATGACTCATCTTCTCCAAATCTCAGGCAGGCCAGGTGGAGATTCAGGCTGGTGGTTGGTGGTGGCCGGAGAAGACTCCGGTCGTCTTCTCCGGTGAGAGTCCAGGTTCAGGCAACCAAAAATAACAAACTATACACCAAATCAACTCAGTTTTTCACGTATATTCCAAATCTCCACTCAAAATCATCCAATTCTTAACAAGTAAGCAAACACGAATCAAAGTTCAGAAATGGCATCATCCATGACTCTCACTAAACTTGAAATTAAAGGTATAGATCTCTTCATCTTGTTGCGTACATCAACCTAATCTAAACAACTAGCATCGAAACCTTATGAATCAAGAGATTCAAGTCCAAACAGTTATGGCATGTCATCTTCAATCATCATCAATTGAGTCCAAATCAAGTCTAAAACGATCTATGTCATGTCTAGATCCTAACCACAAGTTCAAAACTAACTGAATCATGCTAAATCATGCTGAATTTTGAGAGATGCAAACCTGGTATAGATCTTGAAACAGAGGTACTTAGAACTCGTGGCTTGCTTCCAAATGCTCCAGATAGCTTCAATGATCCACAAGGAAGAAATTGCACACCTCAATTTTGCTTGAATTGGCTCCAAACTTAGAATCCGATTTCAAGTTGCAGCTGAGAAATTTCACTTGCTCTCTCTTGCTCTGGCGCGAAATGATGCTCAAACTTGATCTGAACTCACTCAAATGAATATATAGAAAAGTTTCATGGACTTTTGCAATGTGTTTGAAGCCCAAATCCGTGTATCCAATTTTCTGATTTTTTGCTTGCAAGTTCATACACCAGTCGTGCTTTGCAAGCCTTTCCTTGGTTCTAGAAGGTTCTAACACCTTGCACATGTCATTTAGAATGAGTTTGGATGGAGAAATTGGCCTGAATTGCCTTGTGTATGATTTTGCATATGTAACTTACAAGTGAAGCAACTACATGGTATTTCTCAAAACTTGAACTAAACTCAGAATTATGGTATTGCCAATGCTCTTAGAATGCAATTTCCAATTAGAAAATGTATTATTTGCTTGGTTTTGGTCTTATAACACAAAATCCCATTTTTCCCTCCTTTCCATATTTGAATTTTCTTCATTTCCAAGTCATCTCAAGTGACTTTTTTTATATGAGCCAAACCAAACTCTCATGACCACTTGGTTACACTCAAAACATCATTTTAAACAAGTTACATGTTGAAAAAACTTCCATTTGAAGCTTGCAAGTTAGAGATATGGACCTATGATTGAAAATGACCTATAATCTCACTTTCCCAAAATACCCCTGACTTGTAAACCCCATAACTTGAGTTCCACAAATCAGATGGAGGACTTATAGTACAATTTAGAAAGATAAGATCATGAGGAACAATGTTCATGTTGACCAAAAGTTCAGGTGAAACCTCCTTCTAGGTCAAAAGTAGCCTTGAAGTCAGATGATTTTCACAGACAATTTTCAGAAGCATCTGAGGACTTGTAACTTGTCTGGACCATAACTTGAGTTCTATAAATCCAATGGAGGACTTCTAGTACTAAAATTAAAGGTATTGAGATGCTTTACAAGTTTCATGTTGGCCAAAGATCCATTTGAAACTTGTATCTTGACTTATGTGGCCTTGAAGTTAGGCACTAAACATGGTAATTTGCACTGAAACCCTAATTTAGCAACTTCCCACATTCTTGATTCTTCTTGATTTGATCTTGGCACAACACCACAAATGTCTTATTACATCATTCCATGAACTCCATGACCTCCAAGTAGCTTGGATGCTCTTCAATTGCATAATTGACCTGGGGTTGATCCAGATGAAACCCTAATTGTCTACACTTCAACTGTGGCTCTTGCATTTGACACAATGACTTGATTTAGCTCCAACATGGCTCTCTAGGCACCCCATGAGCTCTATACACATCTCATATTCACACTTCATGCTTCACATCCCATTGATGGTCCTCTGTTGATCCTCAAATTAGGAGAAGATTCCACTCAAACATCTAAACCCTTAGGCACTCATACCACCTTCTGATGACTTGGATAAGATTTCTTGCTAGGCTTCTCTTGATAATAATCACACTTGATCCCCTGTTGAATGAATGATATGCCATGATATGTAAATGATAGAACTATGCAAATGATAATGCAATGAAACATAAACCAGGTAAAAGATTCTGAGCAAATTTTGGGGTGCAACAACTGCCCCTATTCAAACGGCTTGGACCCGACTAGGTGAAGAGCGAACGGTCTTCAAACAATCGAGGTAGAAGACAGTTGAATACCGAGAAACCCGGAAATTTGCCAACTACAGACACGAACTGCAAAAACTGCTTGGTGAACAACATCCGTTGTGCTGAACCCAATTGTTACGACAACAACTAATCAATCTTCTAGCAAAACTTTTGATTTTCAACATTAACTCCCTGTGTGACGCCACAGGCATCGAATTAACTCTACGAGAAACAATTCCGTCCACAACGGGACTAAACTTCGTCATCACGAGGAAGGACTCCATCAACATGGGTACAATTCCGTCTATAATTGGAATAACGATCTCTGTCAGTCACAGGTAACAACCCCACTGGGGATAATCCATCGATTACGGATGATAACTCCGTTCACACGGGTAGCAATCACTGTCAACACAGGTGCAAATCACTGTCAATTACAAATAATAATCCTTTCTGACACTTTTACTGGGGAAACAACTCTACCAACAACACATGGAATAATTTTGGCGACTTCCGCTGAGGAAATAGTTTTATCAACCAATAAGAAATAACTCTGCCGATAATACAGGAACTAACTCTGCCGATAGTACAGGAAAATCACTCTGTCAAATACAAGAAAATAATTCTGCCATCATTACGGGAAATAACTCTGTCCGATACAGGAAAATAACTCCGCCATCATTACAGGAAATAACTCTGTCCGATACAGGAAAATAACTCCGTCACCATTATGGGAAATAACTCTGTCCGATATAGGAAAATAACTCTGTCACCATTACGAGAAATAACTCTGCCAAATACAGGAAAATAACTCCGTCACCATTACGGGAAATAACTCTGTCCGATACAGGAAAATAACTCCGTCACCATTACGAGAAATAACTCTGCCAAATACAGGAAAATAACTCCGTCACCATTACGGGAAATAACTCTGTCCGATACAGGAAAATAACTCTGTCACCATTACGGGAAATAACTCTGCCAAATACAGGAAAATAACTCCATCACTGTTGCGGTGGAAATAGGATCAAAACTATTAATGAGTTTGAATCGCAATTCAATTCACAACCGCTCTTTGATTTATCCGAAGGACAAGGTCAAAAAGGGAAAACCTATTTTGCATCGTAAACACAATGCGGGGAAAGATCTAGGGTTCGGGGGTTGGTTAAATTTAGGGAAGGTATTAGCACCCTAAACTTCTGTAGTACTCTACAGGAACCTTTTGTTCAGATATTTACTATTTGCTTTATTTATTTGCTTAAGGTATATGTACAAAGGGATTACAAGTGAGAAAGAAGAGACCTAAGGGGTTAATTCTAAGTTTACTCGGCAAGACATCGCATCTTGTGCCTACGTATCCTTACGGGAGTGGAATCAGAGTAATCGTAGTTCCCCTCAAAAGGGAGGTTAGAGACTTCTTGACTGTGGTCAAGGTCTCAAGGGGAATAAACGCATCTTAAGGACACGCTTACGCGGAGTGAAAAAAACTCCGAATCTCTACGTTGAATTGTTAAGTTGTAATTAGGGTTAAATTAGGTTAAGTTAGGGATTCCACGGCGGGAAACCCTAAAATGAGCGCGGCGGCTCTTTGACCTAATGCTAAGGGTAAAATTGTAATCTTGCCTGCGGCGAGGCGCTTGTGGAAAATTTAAGGTTTGCAAGGTGAAAGGGTTTGAAGTTGAGGACTATTGGCGCGGCGGCCAAACGGTTAGACCTAACCCTCGGGTGTGTGTAGTGCGACAGAAACAGTGGTAAACGCATGAGATAACTGAATCATGCAAACAGAGAGATAATGTCATAATTTAACCATGTAAGCAGAAATTTAAAGGCAGAAATTAAAGCGCGATTATTAGGATTCGCGAGATTACATGATAGGAGCAGATACAATATGATAATGAAAATTTGAATTAAAAAATACACAAAAATAACTACTGGCAGCGTAACAAGCTGCAAAACGAGGAAACACTGTTAATAAACCGAATCAGACAGTCAATGGATGAATTATGAGACAAAAGTGCAAGATTGGAGAGTTTTTTTTTATTGTTTATACGTAATAAGTTAAAAAAGATGTTTAAATAAAAAAGAGATTAAGTTTAATTTTAAAAAAAAAATAGTTTAATTTAACTATCTAAAAAGCTTTTATTTTTTTTATGTTATCATTTTTTAAAAGGGTTTAAGCTAGATTTTTTTTAAAAAAGGTTTAAATTATATTATTTTTTTTAAAAAAACAAATGTTTAATATTTAGTTAGAAAAAAAGGTTTTAATAAAAATTTAAAAATAATAAAAATTAATAAAACAAATAAAATATAAAATAGATAAAACCAAAAGAGGGTTGGGCCGGGTATCACTTCCGGACCCAACCCAAGCGGATCACAAATTGGAAGGGGATTAGGGTCCCCCCCCCCCCCCAGAACCCTAATGACGCGCATCGTTTCTCTTCTTCTCATATTATCGTTTCTCTTCTCTTTCTTCTTCCTCGATGCTCTCTTCCGGTCCTCTTTGCTACCTTTCTTTCGCCTGAAACAGAAACAAATGCATGAGATGAAACGCACGGTGTCTTACATTTTACGGTGGGGCTTTGATGAGAATTTGAAGGGCGATGATGATGGTAATCTGAGCTCGGAGTGAGTTTGCCCGTCGCGTATTAGGCGGCGCTGGTGAACTCCCCTCGACTGATTATGTATAGGCTTTGATGACTTCGAACTTCTCTTTCGCGGTCGCGTTCTAGGGTTTTCCACCTCCCCCCTGCATCAGGTTGTATTCCCCCTTTTTATAGTTTCTTTTTATCTCTCTTTCTGGGCCTTAAACGGAGATTTGATTCTATAGTGATATTATTTGATTCGATTTTGTTTGGGTTTTTCCAGATTGAATTCAAATATGATACGATTAGGATCTTGTTTCTTCTTTTGGAACCTGATTGGGGTTTTGTGCTGATATGATATTTCATTAATTTGCTTGATTGTTCTATACTGATTCGTTTTTGGCTGACTTGTTTTATTGACTTGTCTGATTGATTCAGATTGACTCAAATTGATTCAGATTGGTTCCAATGGAGATATTTCCTGATGCATTTGACTCGAAACTTTCCATTTCCAGCTTCGGCTTTGTTTGATCATTTGGATTACCTCTGAATTTATTTGATCTGATTGATATCTGGATTAGTTCATTTGTTCTGCTTGAATTCAATCTGGACTATGCTGATGCGCTTTCGATTTGATTCAATTTTAGTAGTCTGTACTGATTTGTTTTGATTTCCTGGTGCAGTTAGCTTTTCCTCTTCTTCTTTCAGAGAGCAGATACTGACGCTTCGACTTAAGTTAGAGTGGCCGAGTGAAGGGTATCGGCGATGATGACCTTAGGGTCTGAGTCATGTGATTTGGATGCTTTAGTGGTAATGACCTTTGGCGTGAACAACAATTACCGTATGTCCCATAGTTCGGTGTTTGGTAGGGAAGTAGTAGCGGCTCCGGCCGTGGCTCTCCCAGCCACGCGAACACTTATGCCCGATGATGATTAGCTGAGGGCTGACGTAACTTTGAACTTCTTCGTTGTCCATTGTTTTTATGCAGTTTGAACTGAGTGGCTGGCCTGGTATCTCATGCGTGATTGTGGCGTGAATCCCTGTATTGTGATTAAACTTGTGGATTCATTTCGACGTTCAGTTTAGTGTGGTCATTCCTGTCTCGCTGCTGATGATTCTTAGCTTGCAAACGTCTGTTTTTCTAGGATGTTTGTGACCCGTCTTGAGGGCTTAGTTTAGATTTCCAGCAGATAGATTTTTCTGTGACATTTTAGCAGTAGTCCCATTCTTATGTTTTTCGTGATGCCTGATGCTGAAACCTTTGGATATTGCTTTGCAGATGTTGATGTTGCTGGTGTACTTCCCTGATGATCGATAGTTTGTGTTGAGACACTAATTGCTTGATGCAGTTTAGCTCTGATTTGGTTGGATTGGCTTTTCTTACTTGTTTGACCTCAGAGCTGCTGCTAACATTATAACTTATCTGCTTTGATCTTGAACCAAGTTTGATGGCCTGACATTCAGATTATTGTTGTTGGCTATTGTTGTCTGATAACAGGGCTTCATGTGTTGCGTGCCGTTGAAACTGGTTCGGACGGGGCCTTACCTTTACTGATGCTGCTGAGACTTTTGATACCTTGTCCTATGTAATTTCGACGTAGCTTGTTTTGTGTCTCATTTCTCTGTTCTGTCTGAACTGATGCAGCTTGATACCATATTTTGGTTTCTCTTGTTCTGCTGTGGACTTGATTTTCATTCTGTTTGGTACAGATTTGTTTCCTTTGGTGGCTATTCATACCTGTATTGGCGTGAGCCCCTTCCTAGTTTTGTTTTAGTTCTGATGATGCTTATGTTTTTTCAGATGTTGGAAGTTTGAAACCAAGGTGACTCAGACCTGCCGGCATCCGGGTCTGAGTCAAAACTTGCCTATGTTGCCTTATTCTCGTATCAGTCTGGAAATCCAATCGCGGCAAAACGAACCAGCCCCACTTCTTTTATTTTCTCTATCTCTCGGATGTCCCTTATGATAAGAACAATAACTACCTGATCTGACGCCGATGGCTCAGATTGGTAACGGGAGTAGGATGCGGCTTTAGTCGTGCCCTCCCGACACTCGATGATGATAATGTTCTGAGAGTGTCAAACTATCTTCTAACCTCTTTTCCTGTGGTTTGTTTTGCTTTGATGTGCAGGTGATCAAGAGTTGCGTGAAGAACTCAAGGGAGGACCAATGAAGAAACTTGTAGTTTTTTCTCTTTTTAGGACTTTAGGACCTAGAGTAGATACTCATTGTAAATGTATAATCCTTTTGTAAATGAAAGATCATCATGAATAAAATCCAAAAATTACTTCCATTTCAACTTGTAATTCTAGATGTTTATGAAATAAAATCCAGTAGATATTCATTTCTATTTTCTCAATCATGAATTTAAATATCCATGAATAATCATCCATAAATTATTTAAATTCAACTTTGATTTGTAGCTTATGAACATTCATGAATAAAAGCTCACAACTATTAAAACTTAACCTCTCCTTGGCCTTTTATAAATGATATCCCGCCATATGGTTATATCCAAACAAATTCACATTAAAACCTCGTTGATCACATCATTTCTCAAAATAACCTTAACAGTATCCACTTCCTTTTCAACCCAACTTTATAAAAGGAAACAAAACTGTTTGGAAATGTTTCAGAATCAAACAAAGCACGGCCCCCGAGTCCAATCATATTTCTGACAAAACATACTGGCACCTTGACCCAAATGGCAAATAAATGCCTCAGAACGTAATAACAGCCCGTTTTCAAGAAATTAGCAGAATTTGCGTGGAACGACCAAAATACCCCTGGGACCAAATCTGCAAAACAGACACCTCCGTGACTTGTTAGTGGTTAGCAAATGTTCATATGAGATGATATGCGAAATGCCTGACTAAATGTAAGGGTAAAATTTGGGGTATTACAGTTGCCCCTATTTAAATAGCTACACCGGACGATTTGAGTGACAGAGACTCGAGGAATCGTGGTGGAGAGATTTAAATATAGATAACCGAAAATTTTGCCCTTATATGCGGCGATATGCAATGCTATGGACAAAACTGGAACGACCTAATGCAGATGATGCCATGACTATGATATGATGCGTATGCTGGAATAATGAATGCGAGAATGCTGACGAACATGACGACACCGGGGCAGGCGCCATGAGAAGAACACACTGGGGACAGTGACGTGCTGAGATAACAGTACAACACTGGGGAAATCTAAAAATGATACTCAACTGGTGCGAATGTCCAATTGTCACTTTTAGAAAAGGGGCGAGATCCTCAAATGGAGATGGTACCTACGAGACGGCCTCCACTGGGGAATCTAAAAAATAAAACTGGATCACGTACGTTTGTAAGATCGATTACAGAATGCTGGAGCATTGAGCAAAGAATAACATCCAAGCTTCTGTAAACTATCTCTCGTGACAAGATCAAACAGACTTTTCGGAACTCCGTAACAAATATACAGGGTACAGACCGGCTGTATGCCAAAATAAATGGACTTTGATGGGAAATGCCCTGATAAGCTTCTCGCGGGAGAACTGTCACTTATCGTTGGAAGGGACTTACATGCCAAAACGGATAAGCACCCAAATAAAGAGGCTGCTGCTTATCTGATAAATAAATCTTCTCGCATTCTAAGGTCGGCGCCTGGAATACGATTTGATTCCTCTCTTACTGAAGGATAAATAAACTGCTTCAAGATCGTGCTCTCTTGAACGTGAAACGGGTAAACTGAACTTCTTCATACTTCAGAATCGTGCTCTCCTGAATATGAAAAGGGCTGACTGAACTTCCTCATACTTCAGAATCGTGCTCTCCTGAATATGATTCGGCTCTTCGGGTAAATGAAATTCTTCATACTTCAGAATCGTGCTCTCCTGAATATGAAAAGGGCTGACTGAACTTCCTCATACTTCAGAATCGTGCTCTCCTGAATATGATTTGGCTCTTTCTTGTAAATGAAATACTTCATACTTCAGAATCGTGCTCTCCTGAATATGAAACTGGATGACTGAATATACTCATACTTCAGAATCGTGCTCTCCTGAATATGATTTGGTTCAAACCTCTCTATACTTCAAGACGACAGGTAAATGGAAGCCCAACTGCTCCATGGAGATGGCCATTTGCTGTGAGTCATAACGAAGATAGGATCGGCTTCTTAGGTGAGAAATGTTGCATACCGATGCTGTAAGATGTAAAGTGTTGTACTGATGTTGTAACATGTAGGATTGTAAAGTGTTGTACTGATAGATTTTCCAGGCGTGAGCTGGCGTGTATTTGTAAAGGATTGTAGTTGATTTTCTTGAAAGATAATGCAAAATAAATGCACGTCCGGGTACAGTGATAAAATTCTCAAGCGAGATAGTCGCGTATCTGTCATGGTATGGTGAAAACCTTTAGATGGTGCAAAATAAATGCACGTCCGGTTGGGATTGACGACCGACAAGACTGAGATTCAATCTAGGATCGAGCTAGAAAGAAGACTGGTAATCAAGACTCCATCGAGGGAATGATCTCGAAGGGTAAATATCTTATCCTAGTGAGGAAAGATAACTGAAGTAACCGTCATCCACGAGGATCGAGCTCCGTAGGGAAACTTGGAAACACATATGTATTTTATGCTTAAGGCTGACAATCTATTTGGAGAGAATGGACGAACCCAGTCACTCGGCGGTAACAACCAATGATGGTGAAACATAATGAACCTGTGAATGCTAACGCATATGTTAATGTGAATGTATGTTAATGTCTATGTATGTTAATGTCTATGTATGCAAGATGTTATGTAATGAGTATGTAATGCATATGTAATGAAATAGGCATGTGATGCTTATGCCCTTGCGTATATTGACGAAACAGACTAGAGACGGGACGAGAGATGAAATAAACATCTCGACGGAGGTACCCTGCGTTCTCTGCAACCAATACGTCAATCATGGGTAAGAAAGATCAATGGGAGAACCAGATCTGGTTCTAAAGTTCTGAATTCTCTGGGGAGAAAGTAATCGGCTTGGGTGTATGGTATCACGTCTTCACCTGGGGAAAAGAAAACCTGAGGAACACTTTTGATTTTCCCAAGATAA
Organism: Lathyrus sativus; assembly: GCA_963859935.3. Classification (NCBI taxonomy): domain Eukaryota; kingdom Viridiplantae; phylum Streptophyta; class Magnoliopsida; order Fabales; family Fabaceae; genus Lathyrus; species Lathyrus sativus. Next base: position 363,672,746 of record OZ012739.1, read on the forward strand.
AGTTGTCAGCTTATAGTCTCTCTGGGGACTATCACTGGGCAATGGTTTGAAAGTGTTTCTGCAATAATGATATTTCCGGGGGATGAAGAGATCCTGTCAGAATTTCCACTAGTCAATGTAATTTATTACATTTCAAATTTGTTTTGTTTTTTTTTTGAAAAACAGTTTTGGAAAATCTACAATGCACCTTTCATTTTCAAATTTTAAGAATAAACGCATTTTGCATAACAATAGAAAATAAAGAGCGATGCACCAAGGAATGTAAGTAAAGAGATGGTATCTTTTATTAAAGGGTGGCTGCTTGCTGAAGGCATAGCTCCACAGATGATTACATTTTGAAATTGGCAACATGGGAAAAAGGTTACATTGAATCCAAACGACACCTACTGACACTAATAACTAAGACTAATCCAGAATCCTGCTTTGGGCAAGGATGAAAGAAACTGAAACATGGCTCTTATGAGATAATCAGTGTCTTCTGATGCAATGAAATGCCTCTGTCCCTAACTTTTGCCTGGACCGCCCTTTCGGGTTTTCAATCCACCGGGACGCTCTTTTTTGCCTAAGCCGCCCTTTCGGGTTTTCAACTTAGCGAGCTTTTGTTATTATTTCTTTTTTCTTTTCAACCCTTGCTTTTGCCTAAGTCGCCTTTTGCAGGTTTTCGACTTAGCGGTTTTTTAGGCATAATATTTTCGGACTGCATCAGAATTCACGGGATGTGCTAGTTCTTAACCGTCCATTGTCGTAAGTATTAGAGACCCTCCGGAGAAGACAGTCTTTACAACGAATGGGCCTTCATAATTGGGCATCCACTTTCCACGCATATCTTTATGTACTGGTAAGATCTTTTTGAGTACGAGCTCTCCTTGACGGAACTCGCGGATACGAATCTTCTTATCAAGCGCTTCTTGTCAATGAGATTCAACTGATCCAATCTGTCTTGAACCCACTCAGCTTCCTCAAGTTCAGCCTCCATTAACACTCTTAGTGAAGGTATCTCTACTTCGATGGGGAGCACGGCGTCCATTCCATACACCAATGAGAAAGGTGTTGCCCCTGTCGAAGTTCTTACTGAGGTTCTGTATCCATGCAAAGCAAACGGTAACATCTCATGCCAATCTTTGTAAGTTACAACCATCTTTTGCAGGATCTTCTTGATATTCTTATTTGCAGCTTCAACGGCCCCATTCATCTTAGGACGGTACGGAGAAGAATTGTGGTGAGTGATCTTGAAATCGTCACACAACTCTTTCATAGTTTTATTATTCAGATTGGTGCCATTGTCAGTTATTATCCGACTTGGGACTCCATAACGGCAGATGATTTCTTTCCTGATGAAGCGGGCGACCACTTGCTTGGTCACGTTGGTGTAGGAGGCAGCCTCTACCCATTTGGTGAAATAATCTATAGCAACGAGGATAAAACGATGTCCATTAGAAGCTTTCGGCTCAATTGCCCCAATCATGTCAATGCCCCACATAGAGAACGGCCATGGTGAAGACAAAACATTCAACGGTGACGGAGGTACATGCATTTTATCAGCATAAATTTGGCACTTATGGCATTTTCTAGCGTATTGGATGCAGTCAGCTTCCATGGTTAACCAATAATACCCCGCCCTTAACATCTTCTTGGACATAGCATAACCACTGGCATGAGTTCCGAAGGTCCCCTCATGAATTTCCTGCAGTAACATGTCTGCTTCCCGTTTATCAACGCACCTGAGCAGGACCATGTCGTGATTTCTTTTGTACAACACATCATTACTGATAAAGAATTTGGACGCCAATCTTCTCAATGTCTTTTTGTCCAGACCAGTAGCACCATCGGGATACTCTTGCTTGACGAGATAGTTCTTGATATCATGAAACCAAGGCTTTTCATCCACCTCAACTTCTTCGACCATCTGACAATAAGCGGGCTCAACCTTGCGCTCAATATGGATAAGAGGTGCTTCATTAACAAACTTAACTTTCCACATGGATGCTAACATGGCTAAAGCATCGGCTACGTGATTCTCGGATCTAGGAACATGCTCGAACTCTATCTCGTCGAAATGCTTGATCAGCTCAATAATATAGTCTTTATAAGGGATTAACTTCTCATTCTTCGTTTCCCATTTGCCCTGTACTTGGTAAATAACCAAGGCTGAGTCACCACTTACTTTAAGAAGTTTGATTCGGAGGTGAATCGCTGCTTCGAGGCCGAGGATGCACGCTTCATACTCTGCAACGTTATTAGTACACTCAAAGTCCAACCTTGCGGTAAATGGGGTAAATCCACCTTTTGGATTCATCAAAACGGCGCCTATACCATGCCCATTGAAATTCGAGGAACCATCAAACATCATCTTCCACCAAAGACCTGGTTCTGGGCCTTCGCTCGGATCTGGCTCTTCACAATCTCTTTTAATCAACAAAATATCCTCATCAGGAAAATCGAGCTTAAGAGGTTCATAATCTTCCACTGGCTGGTCTGCAAGGTAATCAGATAAGATACTACCCTTAATCGCCTTCTGGGGTACATACTGGATGTCATATTCAGATAACAACATGTGCCAACGGGCTAGCCTCCCGGTTTGAGCAGGTTTTTCGAAAATATACTTGATCGGATCCATTTTAGAAATCAATAACGTGGTATGACAGACCATATATTGCCGAAGGCGCTTAGCGGCCCATGCCAATGCACAACAAGTTTTCTCTAATGGTGAGTATCTGTTTTCGCAATCGGTAAACTTCTTGCTCAGGTAATAAATCGCATGTTCCTTTTTCCCAGTCTCATCATGTTGTCCAAGCACACAACCCATAGACTTCTCGAGAACAGTAAGGTACATAAACAACGGTCTTCCAGGTACGGGAGGGATCAGAATAGGGGGATCTTGCAAATAACCTTTAATCTTCTCAAACGCTTTCTGACAATCAGGGTTCCACTCAACTGTCTGCCCCTTGCAAAGCAACTTGAATATCGGCTCACAAGTAGCGGTCATGTTAGAGATAAACCTGGAAATGTAATTCAGACGTCCCAGAAAACCTCTAACTTGCGTCTCGGTTCGCGGAGCCGGCATATCTTGAATGGCTCGGACTTTGTCAGGATCTACCTCAATCCCTCGCTGGCTAACAATGAAACCAAGCAATTTTCCGGATCTGACACCGAAGGTACATTTTGCAGGATTCAATTTCAACTGGTATTTCCTGAGTCGTTCAAACAGCTTCACCAAATGGTCTAAATGCTCCTCTTCACTTTGAGATTTGGCTATCATATCGTCCACATACACCTCAATCTCTTTGTGCATCATATCATGGAAAAGAGTGGTCATAGCACGTTGGTAAGTTGCCCCTGCATTCTTTAAACCGAAGGGCATGACTTTGTAGCAGAAGGTTCCCCAAGGAGTAATGAAAGTAGTCTTCTCTCGATCATCGGGATCCATCTTGATCTGATTATAGCCAGAGAAACCATCCATAAATGAGAACAACGCAAAACTGGCTGTATTGTCTACTAGCGTGTCAATATGTGGCAGTGGGAAGTCGTCTTTCGGACTTGCTTTGTTCAGATCCCTGTAATCCACACACATCCTAACTTTACCGTCCTTTTTAGGCACTGGCACGATGTTGGCAACCCAGTCTGGATACTTTGCGACCGCCAAGAAACCTGCATCCAACTGCTTTTTAACCTCATCTCGAATCTTCAAAGCCATGTCGGGTCTTGTTCTTCGGAGTTTCTGCTTGATAGGTGGACAATCTGGCTTAAGTGGCAACTTGTGAACAACAATATCTGTGCTCAGGCCCGGCATATCTTGATACGACCACGCAAACACATCAATATACTCTTTTAACAACTCAACCAACCTCGGCCTAATCTCCGTCCCAAGCATTGCACCAATCTTGACCTCTTTCTTGCTCTCATCTGTACCGAGATTAATTAGGTCCACCTGCTCTTTATGCGGTTGAAGCTCTGTGTACTCGTACTCAATCAATCTTGTTAGTTCAGCGGGTACTTCAAAACCTTCTTCACCCTCGTCCTCAGCTTGATTGATGGGTGCATCCCAGTCAGGAGTGTCAGTAAAGTCATTGGATCCAACAAGGTTTACGATATCTCTGCATGATGGAAGGCTTACTTAATTAAAATGCTCGAAGGTATGTAAGAATGAAATGCTGTTTTTTTTATTTATTATTGGAAGAAAAGGTTGCCAATTTCATTTTTAAAGGTGAAAACGAAAAAACGCAAATGAAACAAAGTGGAATTGAACATAATGCTTTTATTAATATCTTTTTAGAAATGAAAGGTGGCCCGACAAAACGACCCTATAGCCTTGGGCAGAGCTACAGATTTTTATTTGAAAATGTAACTGAAACTAAAAAAAACAATTACTTTGACAAGGGAAAAATAACAGGGATCTCTACGGCCTCCCAGTTGTTCAAAACTGCATCACCCTTAAACACCAGGTTGCTCAGCTCTTCATTTTTCTCACATTCGCTGATGGCATTGACTTGGAAACCTCCGCTGACAAATACTTCTTGGATAACCTTCGGACGCCCTTCGACAGTGGTGGCAGCTCCATTCTGAGTTGGTTTGTAACCCAACCCAGAGCGATCAGTCTTGGTCTTGACATCAATTACCTCTCCCCAACCTTCAGGAATGCCCCTGTCAATTGTTGATTTGGTACTCTTCAGAGATGCAAAAGATGGAATACCCTGACCCACTGTCTCTTCGACCTCCAGCAGAACAGCATTGGCGATTTCAAGTGCTTGAAAGGAAATGTCTAAAGCATTCTCGTCGGCCTCGATGTAACGGAAAGAGGACAGGTTACTGACCATCAGATCCTCCTCACCGTGTATAATAACCAACTTTCCATCGATCACGAATTTCATCCTTTGATGTAACGTTGAGGTCACTACCCCAGCGGCATGAATCCACGGCCTTCCGAGTAAACAACTGTAGTTGGGATTAATGTCCATGACTTGAAACGTGATATTAAAAACTTGCGGACCAATCAGGATAGGAAGCTCAACCTCCCCCATTACCGATCGACGAGAGCCATCGAAAGCCTTGACAACCAAAGGAGTAGGTTTCAACACAGTCTCTTTACAAGCCAACTTATCAAGAACCCTCTTGGGCAGAACATTCAGAGAAGACCCAGTGTCCACTAGCACTCTCGCTAAATTGTCCTCTTGACATTTTACCGATATATGTAAAGCACGATTATGGTTCGGACCCTCCTTCGGTAACTCTTCATTGCTGAAACTGAGGGTGTTACAGGCGGTCAAATTGGCAATCACACTATCAAACCGACTGGTGCTGATATCTTGATCCACATGTGCTTGAGTCAAAACCTTCTGCAAGGCCATCCTATGAGCGGGTGAATTCATTAACAGAGATAGAATTGAGATCTTGGAAGGAGTCTGATGAAGTTGGTCGATAACTTTATAGTCACTTTTCTTGATGATCCTCAAAAATTCAGCATCTTCATCATTCGTAACGGCTCCCTTACCTTTGTCTTTGGCAGGCACTGGGATATTAGTCGTTTCCTTAGGTGGATCCTCATTAGAATGGGGAGTATACACACGGCCACTGCGAGTCATCCTGCTTACCTCTGCGATATTGGTCACCGTGCCCTTAACCTCTTCATTTGGAATAACCTTCCCGGATTCCTTGTCAATCATCGTCACGTCATATTTCCAAGGCACAGCCTTAGGATCACTGAAAGGAAATGGACTCGGTCTTCGAATAACTATAGGCTTAGGCTGATTCACTTCAGGGATATGCGACCTTGGTATATCGAACACGAGGTTGGCGGAGCCTGCCCCTGATAGATTAAACACTGGTACCTTACCCTTTGATTCAGGCTGATGGAAGACAGACTCAACCACGGCGACTACATCCTTCTTGGCTTGGCTTGTCACTTGTAAAACACCCTCATTAATTAACCTCTGAACATCATTCTGAACCAACATGCAACCCTTAATACTGGCTTCACAACTTGCGCATGCAACGTGGGAAGTATCTACCAAACCAGCTTTAAACAGTTTCGAATGGAACATCTTGAGAGGAGTCTTAATCTGTTCAACGTCAAGGGCATAACCATCCCCCGAATCGACACTAACGGCATTGACACTCTCATGGTTAGGAAAAGGGTTCTTCTTAACATTTGGTTGAGGATCTTCGAATGACAAAATCTTCTTTTCCAATAAATCCCTGACAATATTTTTGAGAGCATAACAATTCTCCAGATCATGGCCAGGCGCACCCTCATGAAATAAACAATGAGCAGCGGCGTTGTAATTGGCGGGTAGAAGATTAGGAGGCGGACCCAAAGCCCGAGTAGTGATGAGACCTTGCTTGACCAAAGAGGGATACAACTCGGTAAAAGTCATTGGAATCGGCGGACAAGGCTTATACGTTCTTCTATTCGGCATATTCTGGCGAGGAGCCGGACTCTTTGGCTGTTGAGGAGCAGGAGCGTTAGGTGCCTGTAGGTAGTTGACAGGAGGCGGATAAACAGGAGGTTGTTGCATAGGTTGATACATGGGAACCTGTTGATTGAAAGAAGGTGTAATAGCTGCCACATAGGGGTGTTGAGCATATTGGACTGGGTACCCTTGAGGTTGAGCATAACTTTGCGGATGCCGATAAAAGCGTTCCCTTGGTCTACCAGAGGATATAGCATTAGTCTCACTCTCCTTCTTTTTCTGGGAGCTATACGGAGGTTTCTTCGGCTGATCCTTAGAAGCGCCATGATTATTTGTCATTTTACCACTCTTCATACCCAATTCAATCTTGACCCCCACAGCAACGATGTCGGAGAAATTTGAAGTCACACTACCCATCATTCTCTCGTAAAATTCTGGACGGACTGTGTCGACAAACCAATCAGCTAACTCTTTCTCGGTCAAAGGAGGTTCTACCTGCGAAGCAGTCTCTCTCCACCTTTGAGCATACTCTTTGAATGACTCAGAATTCTTTTGCGACATACTCAACAACTGTCTTCTGTCAGGAGCCAGATCCATATTGTACTTGTAGTGTTTGATGAAAGCGTCAGATAAATCCTGGAAACTCTTAATGCGAGACTGGTCTAAAGTTAAATACCACTTGGAGGAAGCACCCTTCAAACTATCTTGGAAGCAATGAATCATCAGTTTATCATTCTCAACATGGGCAGCCATTTTGCGATAATACATTATCAGATGACTCTTAGGACAGGTGGCACCTTCATAACGATCGAAGTTCGGAGTTTTGAACTTCGGGGGAATAACTAAACCTGAGACCAAACAAACATCCCTTGCGGCAGTCCCAAAAATTTGATCACCCTCTACCTTTTTCAATCTCTGGACGATAGTGTTTACCTCCTCACGAAGCTTATCATGTTTCTCATAACCCTCAACATTCTCATCAAGATTATCAAAAACTGGCTCATTGAAGTACGGTTGCGCACGAGTGTGTACAACAGGTGGTGCAAAGATAGGAGCCCCCCTAGAAACTTCAGAAAACAGGGGCACGGCTTGCTGAACAGGTTGATTAATCGGAACAGTGGCTGGAGGAGGCACAAAACCGGGAGCAAGACCATAAGGTGGGTCCCTTGCTACGGTCACACTTGGTGGAGGGTCCATAGTAACGCCGGTAATCTCAGAAACAACAGTGGGCTGGGTATCCATCTTAGCATTCATGACATGTAACAATTCCATCATACGCCCCATACCCCCTCGAAGGTCTTCAAGTTCATTGCTAAGGCGATCAATCTCTTTTGCCTGATCCTCCATTCTTTTCCGAGTTTGAGCTCTGGTGTTGTATTGGTGCCGAGAACTCAGGGTGACGAAACTGGAAGGTGAGAGAACCGAGTGTGAGAAATCGGGAGACACATGCAATGCAAGAGTATGATGCTAAAATGTGAATGCAAATGAATATTTCATGGACTTCAACGCATTTACTAATGTCATGGGGTACCAAAGAAATCTTTTTTTCTTGCTTTTTTTTTCATTTTATATATATATATATATATTTTTTTTTTATTTATGGTATCCCGCGATATCCATAAATGATGTTTGAACTCCATGAAATACAATGCGATGAGATGCTTTATGGATGCAATGCATGAAAACACACAAAGTCCTAGGTTAAAGGCTTGCATGAGGTTCAAAGGCAAGTACCCTCCCCTGAAGTCAGATGGTTCATCCTGTCCTACAAAAGTAACCAGGTTCTAAGGGATCTCAATATCATTGATCCTTCACAAGGGTGGTTGTTCAGAAGGCAACTTACTTACCAACCAAAACCCTCCAAGTTTAAGATCTCAATGAGCGTAGTATCGAGTGTCAACCAACTTCAGTCTGCACCAAAGCCGGTTACCTCACTACTTTCTAAAGGCCAAGATGAGTTAACTAGGGTTCTAAAAGTCAGTTAGTGCATTGACAACATATGGCAGCCTCAATATTATCCTCAACTTGACTTAAGGAATATAAGCACCAACCAAGAAGTCGCACTAACTATGGCCACCAGATCAACCGCATCGATATACGTCGTACAGTTTCCTTGGTCTATTGCCATTTACCTAAGGTACACTAGCTCCGGGTGTAGGACCTATCTCACAGCACAAGGAACAGTCCCACAATCAAAGCACAAATATATACATGCAAATGAATAATATCACAGATAGTAATAAATATGAACAAGTTAGGGATAACCCTCAAAAGTTTAGAAGATTCCCCAGTGAAGTCGCCATTTTCTGTTGCGGTGGAAATAGGATCACAAACTATTAATGAGTTTGAATCGCAATTCAATTCACAACCGCTCTTTGATTTATCCGAAGGACAAGGTCAAAAAGGGAAAACCTATTTTGCATCGTAAACACAATGCGGGGAAAGATCTAGGGTTCGGGGGTTGGTTAAATTTAGGGAAGGTATTAGCACCCTAAACTTCTGTAGTACTCTACAGGAACCTTTTGTATTTACTATTTGCTTTATTTATTTGCTTAAGGTATATGTACAAAGGGATTACAAGTGAGAAAGAAGAGACCTAAGGGGTTAATTCTAAGTTTACTCGGCAAGACATCGCATCTTGTGCCTACGTATCCTTACGGGAGTGGAATCAGAGTAATCGTAGTTCCCCTCAAAAGGGAGGTTAGAGACTTCTTGACTGTGGTCAAGGTCTCAAGGGGAATAAACGCATCTTAAGGACACGCTTACGCGGAGTGAAAAAAACTCCGAATCTCTACGTTGAATTGTTAAGTTGTAATTAGGGTTAAATTAGGTTAAGTTAGGGATTCCACGGCGGGAAACCCTAAAATGAGCGCGGCGGCTCTTTGACCTAATGCTAAGGGTAAAATTGTAATCTTGCCTGCGGCGAGGCGCTTGTGGAAAATTTAAGGTTTGCAAGGTGAAAGGGTTTGAAGTTGAGGACTATTGGCGCGGCGGCCAAACGGTTAGACCTAACCCTCGGGTGTGTGTAGTGCGACAGAAACAGTGGTAAACGCATGAGATAACTGAATCATGCAAACAGAGAGATAATGTCATAATTTAACCATGTAAGAAGAAATTTAAAGGCAGAAATTAAAGCGCGATTATTAGGATTCGCGAGATTACATGATAGGAGCAGATACAATATGATAATGAAAATTTGAATTAAAAAATACACAAAAATAACTACTGGCAGCGTAACAAGCTGCAAAACGAGGAAACACTGTTAATAAACCGAATCAGACAGTCAATGGATGAATTATGAGACAAAAGTGCAAGATTGGAGAGTTTTTTTTTATTGTTTATACGTAATAAGTTAAAAAAGATGTTTAAATAAAAAAGAGATTAAGTTTAATTTTAAAAAAAAAATAGTTTAATTTAACTATCTAAAAAGCTTTTATTTTTTTTATGTTATCATTTTTTAAAAGGGTTTAAGCTAGATTTTTTTTAAAAAAGGTTTAAATTATATTATTTTTTTTTTAAAAAACAAATGTTTAATATTTAGTTAGAAAAAAAGGTTTTAATAAAAATTTAAAAATAATAAAAATTAATAAAACAAATAAAATATAAAATAGATAAAACCAAAAGAGGGTTGGGCCGGGTATCACTTCCGGACCCAACCCAAGCGGATCACAAATTGGAAGGGGATTAGGGTCCCCCCCCCCCCAGAACCCTAATGACGCGCATCGTTTCTCTTCTTCTCATATTATCGTTTCTCTTCTCTTTCTTCTTCCTCGATGCTCTCTTCCGGTCCTCTTTGCTACCTTTCTTTCGCCTGAAACAGAAACAAATGCATGAGATGAAACGCACGGTGTCTTACATTTTACGGTGGGGCTTTGATGAGAATTTGAAGGGCGATGATGATGGTAATCTGAGCTCGGAGTGAGTTTGCCCGTCGCGTATTAGGCGGCGCTGGTGAACTCCCCTCGACTGATTATGTATAGGCTTTGATGACTTCGAACTTCTCTTTCGCGGTCGCGTTCTAGGGTTTTCCACCTCCCCCCTGCATCAGGTTGTATTCCCCCTTTTTATAGTTTCTTTTTATCTCTCTTTCTGGGCCTTAAACGGAGATTTGATTCTATAGTGATATTATTTGATTCGATTTTGTTTGGGTTTTTCCAGATTGAATTCAAATATGATACGATTAGGATCTTGTTTCTTCTTTTGGAACCTGATTGGGGTTTTGTGCTGATATGATATTTCATTAATTTGCTTGATTGTTCTATACTGATTCGTTTTTGGCTGACTTGTTTTATTGACTTGTCTGATTGATTCAGATTGACTCAAATTGATTCAGATTGGTTCCAATGGAGATATTTCCTGATGCATTTGACTCGAAACTTTCCATTTCCAGCTTCGGCTTTGTTTGATCATTTGGATTACCTCTGAATTTATTTGATCTGATTGATATCTGGATTAGTTCATTTGTTCTGCTTGAATTCAATCTGGACTATGCTGATGCGCTTTCGATTTGATTCAATTTTAGTAGTCTGTACTGATTTGTTTTGATTTCCTGGTGCAGTTAGCTTTTCCTCTTCTTCTTTCAGAGAGCAGATACTGACGCTTCGACTTAAGTTAGAGCGGCCGAGTGAAGGGTATCGGCGATGATGACCTTAGGGTCTGAGTCATGTGATTTGGATGCTTTAGTGGTAATGACCTTTGGCGTGAACAACAATTACCGTATGTCCCATAGTTCGGTGTTTGGTAGGGAAGTAGTAGCGGCTCCGGCCGTGGCTCTCCCAGCCACGCGAACACTTATGCCCGATGATGATTAGCTGAGGGCTGACGTAACTTTGAACTTCTTCGTTGTCCATTGTTTTTATGCAGTTTGAACTGAGTGGCTGGCCTGGTATCTCATGCGTGATTGTGGCGTGAATCCCTGTATTGTGATTAAACTTGTGGATTCATTTCGACGTTCAGTTTAGTGTGGTCATTCCTGTCTCGCTGCTGATGATTCTTAGCTTGCAAACGTCTGTTTTTCTAGGATGTTTGTGACCCGTCTTGAGGGCTTAGTTTAGATTTCCAGCAGATAGATTTTTCTGTGACATTTTAGCAGTAGTCCCATTCTTATGTTTTTCGTGATGCCTGATGCTGAAACCTTTGGATATTGCTTTGCAGATGTTGATGTTGCTGGTGTACTTCCCTGATGATCGATAGTTTGTGTTGAGACACTAATTGCTTGATGCAGTTTAGCTCTGATTTGGTTGGATTGGCTTTTCTTACTTGTTTGACCTCAGAGCTGCTGCTAACATTATAACTTATCTGCTTTGATCTTGAACCAAGTTTGATGGCCTGACATTCAGATTATTGTTGTTGGCTATTGTTGTCTGATAACAGGGCTTCATGTGTTGCGTGCCGTTGAAACTGGTTCGGACGGGGCCTTACCTTTACTGATGCTGCTGAGACTTTTGATACCTTGTCCTATGTAATTTCGACGTAGCTTGTTTTGTGTCTCATTTCTCTGTTCTGTCTGAACTGATGCAGCTTGATACCATATTTTGGTTTCTCTTGTTCTGCTGTGGACTTGATTTTCATTCTGTTTGGTACAGATTTGTTTCCTTTGGTGGCTATTCATACCTGTATTGGCGCGAGCCCCTTCCTAGTTTTGTTTTAGTTCTGATGATGCTTATGTTTTTTCAGATGTTGGAAGTTTGAAACCAAGGTGACTCAGACCTGCCGGCATCCGGGTCTGAGTCAAAACTTGCCTATGTTGCCTTATTCTCGTATCAGTCTGGAAATCCAATCGCGGCAAAACGAACCAGCCCCACTTCTTTTATTTTCTCTATCTCTCGGATGTCCCTTATGATAAGAACAATAACTACCTGATCTGACGCCGATGGCTCAGATTGGTAACGGGAGTAGGATGCGGCTTTAGTCGTGCCCTCCCGACACTCGATGATGATAATGTTCTGAGAGTGTCAAACTATCTTCTAACCTCTTTTCCTGTGGTTTGTTTTGCTTTGATGTGCAGGTGATCAAGAGTTGCGTGAAGAACTCAAGGGAGGACCAATGAAGAAACTTGTAGTTTTTTCTCTTTTTAGGACTTTAGGACCTAGAGTAGATACTCATTGTAAATGTATAATCCTTTTGTAAATGAAAGATCATCATGAATAAAATCCAAAAATTACTTCCATTTCAACTTGTAATTCTAGATGTTTATGAAATAAAATCCAGTAGATATTCATTTCTATTTTCTCAATCATGAATTTAAATATCCATGAATAATCATCCATAAATTATTTAAATTCAACTTTGATTTGTAGCTTATGAACATTCATGAATAAAAGCTCACAACTATTAAAACTTAACCTCTCCTTGGCCTTTTATAAATGATATCCCGCCATATGGTTATATCCAAACAAATTCACATTAAAACCTCGTTGATCACATCATTTCTCAAAATAACCTTAACAGTATCCACTTCCTTTTCAACCCAACTTTATAAAAGGAAACAAAACTGTTTGGAAATGTTTCAGAATCAAACAAAGCACGGCCCCCGAGTCCAATCATATTTCTGACAAAACATACTGGCACCTTGACCCAAATGGCAAATAAATGCCTCAGAACGTAATAACAGCCCGTTTTCAAGAAATTAGCAGAATTTGCGTGGAACGACCAAAATACCCCTGGGACCAAATCTGCAAAACAGACACCTCCGTGACTTGTTAGTGGTTAGCAAATGTTCATATGAGATGATATGCGAAATGCCTGACTAAATGTAAGGGTAAAATTTGGGGTATTACAATCACCATTACGGGAAATAACTCTGCCAAATACAGGAAAATAACTCCGTCACCATTACGGGAAATAACTCTGTCCGATACAGGAAAATAACTCTGTCACCATTATGGGAAATAACTCTGCCAAATACAGGAAAATAACTCCGTCACCATTACGGGAAATAACTCTGTCCGATACAGGAAAATAACTCCGTCATCATTACGGGAAATATCTCTACCTATCTTTGCAGTAGCTAACCCCATCAATCATATGGGTAACAAAATACCGGTCCAATCTTCAAACTTTTAGCGCGGACATGGCAGCAAATCTGAGAAGGACTCTATTGGGGATTTTCTGAACCCAAACTGCCAGACACCTATTTCGACATAGGCGGCAACTTCCAAAAATTGATTCACGAAACCTTTTGATACTGTCATAGCAACAATTTCGAAGAAATACTCCGCGAGAGGGGTAAGAGAAACTTAACCAAGCAACTCTGTAGGGAATAATGACAAAACGAACATTATCATTACATGTCTCCTGCCGAGACCTTGCTTATCTGGTAATTAATCTGAGCAAGAGCTCCCTCCACCTGCAGGGAAAACAACACTTGAAATCAAAAGGTTAACCAACCTGACTTATGTTTCAAAATGCGTATGTTTGACAATGGCGTAATGCTCCATACGGCATGGAAATGCTACGCGTTTGGGTAGATGTGAATATGATGATATATGCAAATGCTGATGCAGGCTCAAACTGCTGAGAAACACTATGGTATGAAATGGCTAAGAACAAAACCAACTCCACTGGGGATGAACGGATATCACAAAGTATTCCTGCAAAATAAATGCCGGAAACAACCTCCAACTCTGCTGGGGAGAGATCAGAAATTCGGGAAGAAAACACAAACCCTGCTGGGGAAAGATGCGACCCTTCTGGGGAAGAACTACACTGTCGGGACACAGTCTACAAACTCAAAGCTACAAACTCTGCTGAGGATAAATCATTCTGACGAAAGAATGACGACCTGTGGGGAATGGAATAACCATCCTTTGAGGAGGCGTCCTCTGCCGGGGATATTGATTTTGACCTGCCAGGAATATCCTATGGACAACTTTCATGAGGATACTCTTCAGGCGACATTCCTGGTGATACTCTCTCGGGGAGGACAATTCCACATCTGGTAGGAATAAGTGATGTCTCCACTTTCTGGGGATAAGATACGACTTGCTAAGGAACGACATCAACTGAAGTCAGGACCTACGTCAAGAGACTTTGGCTGGCGATATTGAATTCCCGACCGTTTCCTTCAAAAGTAAGGACCCTGCAAAACACAATCAAGACAAACAAATCTACACAACAAAATCTATCCGAGTTAATATCCATGACATTATTCAGTCAATTCGAAGTTTTAACAATTATTGGCAAGGGCCAGCAAGTTTATGCAAGTGCAAGTTCATCAAAAACATCGGCGTTTTTCACAAACAAAACAGTAAAGAACAAGCATCAAGTACTGAATAACATGCTTTATTGAAGGGGCCTGTAAATAGGCAAAGCTTTGTACACTGGATGTAACTCCTGAAAAGAGGAAGTTACGCACAAGCAAAATACAACATATGCACCAGAAGCACAAAGAAAGATACAAAATAAATTTGATATAAATGTCGGCAACGTGGTACAGACAAACACCATGAGCTGATTCTCCTATGACTCGCCCGGCTCTGGCGCTTTCCCAGTACTCGATCTTCAGAAGAGATTGTTTTAGATGAACGACCCTCAGGTACTCTTACACCACCAAGCAATGCAGTATCAAACTCGGACCACAGTCATTTGCTTTTGCAATCCCTAACTTTTGCGTGAATCGCCCTTTGCGGGTTTTCAATTCACTGGGATACCCTTTTTTGCCGAAGTCGCCCTTTTCAGGTTTTCGACTTCGCGGGTGTACATTTTTTCAATTTTATCCCTAACTTTTGCCCGAACCTTTTATTCCCTTTTTTATGGTTCGCCGGGATGCCCCATTTTTGCCTGGACTCTCTTTTTCTGTCCAGCGGGTCACTTTAAGCAAAATTATTTTTAACTGCGTCAGAATTCACAGGAGACGTAAAGTCCTCACCATCCATGGTGGATAACAACAAGGCTCCTCCAGAGAAAACCTTTCTGACGACATATGGACCCTCGTAGTTGGGAGTCCATTTACCCCTATGATCCGATTATGGTGGGAGAATCTTTTTCAACACAAGATCGCCCGTCTGAAAGCTTCGAGGGCATACCTTCTTATCGTAAGCTTTCTTCATCCGGATCTGATACAACCGACCATATGCGAGAGAAGCCAGTCTCTTCTCATCCATTAAACTGAGTTGGTTCAGTCTATCCTTTACCCATTCTGCCTCATCAAGTTGGACATCACGTAAAACCCTCAAAGAAGGAATCTCAACCTCCAATGGTAACACTGCCTCCATGCCATACACCAATGAGAAAGGGGTTGCCCCGGTTGATGTGCGTACCGTCGTACGATAACCGTGCAAGGCAAAAGGCAACATCTCATGCCAGTTCTTGTAAGTCACAACCATCTTCTGAACAATCTTTTTTATGTTCTTATTGGCCGCTTCGACAACGCCATTCATCTTGGGCCGATAAGGAGAAGAGTTGTGATGATCGATCTTGAAATTCTGACACAACTCTTTCATCATCTTGTTATTCAAGTTTGAACCGTTGTCGGTGATAATCCGCTCTGGGATTCCATATCTGCAGATAATATCTCTTTTGATAAATCTGGATACCACTTGTTTGGTGACATTAGCATATGACGCTGCTTCCACCCATTTGGTGAAGTAATCAATAGCTACTAAAATGAACCGGTGTCCGTTTGATGTCGTGGGCTCAATCTTGCCAATAATATCAATGCCCTACATCGAGAAAGGCCACGGTGATGACATAACATTCAGAGGGATCGGAGGCACATGAATTTTGTCCGCATAAATTTGACATTTATGGCACCGCTTCGCAAACTTGAAATAATCTGTTTCCATCGTTAGCCAATAGTAACCTGCCCCCAACAGTTTTCTCGTCATTGCATGTCCACCAGCGTGCGTACCAAATGTACCTTCATGGATCTCTTCCATGAGCAGCTTAGCCTCTTTCTCGTCCACACATCGCAACAACACCAAGTCGTGGTTTCTCTTGTACAGGACGCCATCCGGATTCAAATAAAAATTGTCAGCCAATCTCCTAAGAGTCTTCTGATCACGACTGGATGCCCCAGCCGGATACTCTTTGGTCTTCAAGAAATGCTGGATATCGAAATACCACGGTTTGCCATCGGATGCTTCCTCTATGGCGAATATGAAGGCGGGCCTATCAAGGCGAGAGATAACAATCCGGGGAGCCTCATTCCAGAAGTTAACTTTATACATTGAAGACAAAGTCGCGAGAGCGTCTGCCATCTGATTTTCTGCTCGTGGTACGTGATGCAATTCTACTTTGTCAAAGAAAGGCAACAATCTCCTTGCATAATTCATATAGGGTATCATATTGGGCTGTCGCGTCTCCCATTCTCCTTTAATCTGGTTTACCACTAGAGCAGAGTCCCCGTATACATCAAGATTTTTGATTCTCAAATCAATAGCCTCCTCAAGACCCATGATGCACGCCTCATATTCAGCCTCATTATTGGTAACTGGAAAGGTCAATCTGGCAATAAAGGGAATGTGTGTCCCTTGAGGAGTAGTGATAATTGCCCCTATTCTACTACCGTAGGAGTTAACAGCGCCATCAAATATCAACTGCCATTTGGAACCCAACTCTGGACCTTCATCCAGCAACGGCTCATCACAATCTTTCATTTTCAAGTACATGATATCCTCGTCAGGAAAATCAAACCTCATTGGTTGATAATCTTCAATTGGCTGCTCCGCTAGGTACTCTGACAGAACACTATCTTTGATAGCCTTTTGAGAAACATATTGAATATCATATTCTATCAGCACCATCTGCCATTGAGCAATCCTCCCGGAGAGTGCTTGCTTTTCAAATACGTATTTGATAGGATCCATCTTTGAAATTAGCATGGTTGTATGGTTTAACATGTATTGTCTCAAACGTTTGGCAGCTCAGGCTAGCGCACAACACGTCTTTTCGAGCATTGAGTAACGTGATTCACAATCTGTGAACTTTTTACTCAAGTAGTAAATCGCGTGCTCTTTACGTCCAGTCTCGTTATGTTGACCAAGAACACAACCCATACTTTCCTCAAGAACCGTCAAATACATAATCAATGGTCTCCCGGCTACTGGGGGTATCAATATTGGAGGTTCCTGCAAATATTCTTTTACCTTTTCAAACGCCCTTTGACAATCTTCATTCCAGGTCACAGCCTGATTCTTTTTCAACAATTTGAATAATGGCTCGCATGTAGCGGTTAGGTGAGATATGAACCGAGCAATGTAGTTCAACCTCCCTAAAAAACCACACACTTCTTTTTCTGTTTTAGGCATTGGCATTTCTTGTATTGCTTTTATCTTAGCAGGATCAACCTCAATTCCTTTTTCGCTCACAATAAACCCCAATAGTTTACCGGATCTCACCCCGAAGGTGCACTTGTTAGGATTCAGCCTCATCCTGAATTTCCTAAGCCTCTTGAATAATTTCAGAAGATTGACCAGATGCTCTTCCTCCATCTGGGATTTGGCAATCATATCCTCAACATAAACCTCGATCTCTTTATGCATCATGTCATGAAAGAGCGTCGTCATAGCACGTTGATATGTTGCACCAGCGTTCTTCAAACAAAAGGGCATCACTTTGTAGCAAAATGTTCCCCATGGGGTAATGAAGGTTGTTTTCTCCATGTCTTCTGGCGCCATTTTTATCTGATTGTAACCCGAGAAGCCATCCATGAAGGAGAACACGGAGAATTGAGCAGTGTTATCGACCAGCACATTGATATGAGGAAGCGGAAAGTCGTCCTTTGGGCTCGCCTTATTCAAATCACGATATTCTACGCACATCCGCACCTTACTGTCTTTCTTTGGTACCGGTACTATATTGGCGACCCATGAGGGATAAGTTATAACAGCAAGGAACCCAACATCCCACTGTTTTTGAACTTCCTCCTTAATCTTCACAGACATATCTGGTATGGTTCTTCTGAGTTTCTGCTTAACAGGCGGACATTCTTCTCGCAATGGCAGACGATGAACAACCATGTCAGTATCCAACCCAGGCATATCCTCGTACGACCAAGCAAAGATATCACTGTACTCTTGCAACATCTCAACCAGACCTTGCTTGATGTCGCTTTGCAGTGCAACCCCTATCCGGATGTTCCTGACAACTCCCTCGGACCCCACGTTGACAATCTCAATCTCTTCTTGATGAGGCAGAATGATTCTTTCTTCCTGTTTCAACAGTCGAGTCAGCTCTTCTGGCAGGTTGCTATCCTCAACAATCTCTTCCTCAGCTTGAAATACCGGGTGCTCGAAGTCAAAGCGAGTCCTAGGAAGTTCGTGTTCGGTGTCATCTGAAATATGAATCCTGCAAAGGAAATGGTTAAATGCTTCAAATGAGTGCAAACAAAGCTCATAACCATGTTGCCATTTATTGTTAAAATAAAAACAGGAACAACAGGGAACACACAATTTGTATGAGAAAAACGCCTTTATTCAATGATTAAACAGTGCATACACATAAGCAGGTGGCCCTAAAACAAAATCACTATGCCCCGGGTAGGACACAAGATTATACAATAATCAAGAAAACAAATCATTACTGTTTTGTAGTCACTGGGACAATTTCCCGCATGGACCAGTTGCAGAGACTTTGTCCTGGCACGCTAGGCTTGATCCACGCGTCCACGTCGCAATCACTATCTCCGTCTTCAGAGTCAGAAACAACATTAATCATCTCAAAGCAGACTCCCTTTGGAGTAATCACCACCGGTCCTTTGAACTTGGGTGCTTTCTGTGAAGAAGATGCTGATGTTGGGCGATACCCTAGTCCAAACTTGTCCATCTTGACAGGAATTTCCAGCACTTGACCCCAACCCTTGGTCACACCAGTCTGAACCAACGCTTGAGCGTCTTTGTACGAAGCCACAACAACCTCTGGCACTTTGCTGGGAACACTGGACTTGTCTTTGATTTGTAACCCTTCGAAGGCTTGGCAGGGCGTTTCGTGGATTTCTCCATCCACTTCAATGTACTTGAATGATGAGAGATGACTGACCAAGATGTCCTCTTCCCCACAAATAGTAACGATACCACCAGCGGCTTCAAACTTAAGCTTCTGATGCAACGTGGACGTTACAGCCCCTGCAGAGTGTATCCACGGACGCCCAAGTAAATAGCTATAAGCTGGATGAATATCCATGATATAAAATTCAGTGTCAAATATTTCCGGCCCGACCTGCAACAACAACCTTATCGATCCAAACACCGACCTTCTCGTTCCATCAAACGCCCTCACAACCAAGTCACTTGGCGTGCAAATAATTCCCCGGATATCCAACTTCATCATAGCCTTTTTAGGCAATACATTCAGAGATGATCCGGTATCCACAAGAACCTGCGACATTACGGTGCCCCGGCATTCCACCGATATGTGCAAAGCCATATTATGCTCTCGGCCTCTGGGTGTTAGATCAAAGTCAGTGAAACCCAAACTATGTCCAGCATTGACATGCGCCAGTACCCCCTCTAGCTGGTTGACAGAAACCTCCTGAGGTACAAATGATGTGTCCAATATCTTCAACAAAGCATTTCGGTGATCCTCAGAACAAACTCTTCTACGTCCTTGAGCGACGTGTCTTTCTCTTTCAACTGGGATGGTGCACTTTCATTCACCTTGGCATTGCCTTTAGCAATCCTCTCTGCTTCGACTTCAAGTGCAGTGAAGATTCTTCCACTACGGGTCATGCCTCCCGTTCCAACAACATTGTCAACTGCCCCTGCCGGCCGGCTATTCACCTCAATCTTTTCTCCGTTACAGTATGCTTCTAACCCATATTTCCATGGAACAACTTTTGTACTTTCAAAAGGAACAGGTCCTGCTTTTGTTATGGTGATAGTCGGCCGCTTGGCGGGCGCCGATATCGTAATAGTCTTCCTTGGGATCGTAATAGTTGCAATCTCATCCTGCTTTTCAAACAATGCCTCAACAGGCTTCTCAACAGCGGTCCGATCAAATTGCAAAATCCCCTCATCTATCATGGCTTGGATACCTCTTTTCAAATCAGCGCAACCCTCTGGTTGGGTCCAGCAATCCAGACAATATTCGTCACATCTGGGGAATACGCCCCCTTTCAACAGTCTACTTTTAACACAACTCAACGGTGTCTTCAATTCAGTCACATCCATAACCAAGTTCAAATTCTCTTCTGTTAGGATAGCATTCGCTCCATGATTCGGCATGGGTTGTTGTATAATATTGGGACCATCCTGACCAAACTTAATGGCCTTACTATCAAGCAAATCTTGAACCTTATGTTTGAAAGCATGGCAACCCTCAATATCATGTCCGGGCGCCCCAGAATGAAAATCACAATGTTTACCAGCGTCAAAACCAAATGGAGGAGTGCCCGTCAACAGGGCCATCGTTCTCTTTTCAACCAAATTCAAACCCAACAACGTTTGAAGAAGTTCGGCATAAGTTGAAGGAGGTGCTTCAAATACTCTCTTTGGCCTACCCTCTTGAATTCTACGCTGAGCAGGGTGCATTCTCTGTTGCTGCGGTGGTTGTTGCCGTTGTTGTTGTTGTTGTTGTTGTTGTTTTTGCTGAGGTATCGGGATAGTAACACTAGCAACTTGTTGTGGCTGATACTGATTCCTACCTCTTCCACGACCTCGACCACCATATACTGCATTGGCGTCGCCTTGTCTCCTTCCACCAAAGGCTTTCCTTGCACCTCCAGCTGAGGTGGATTCACCTGCCTGAATCTTCCCAATCTTAATTCCGTTTTCAATTCGTTCTCCCATGAGAATCGTGTTGGAGAAACTACCCATCGAGACATTAAGCAATTTGTTGTAATACATTCCATAGAATGTTCCAATAAACATATCAATCAACTATCTTTCAACCAAAGAGGGATGAACCCTAGCCGCAATATCACGCCAGCGCTGCGCGTACTCCTTGAAGCTCTTACCATTCTTCTGAGACAAACTCTGCAGCTGAACCCTGTTTGGCGCCAAGTCACTATTATATTGGTAATGTTTAACAAAAGCATCAGCCAATTCTTTCCAACTTCTAATTTGGGTGGGCTCCAGTCCCATGTACCATTCCAGTGATGGTCCCGATAAACTGTCTTGAAAGAAATGCATAAGCATCTTCTCGTCGTCAGAGTATGCAGACATTCTTCTGTAATAAGAACGTACATGAACTCTAGGACACGTATCCCCCTTATACTTGTCAAATGTTGGAGCTTTGAATTTCAAAGGCACCCTCAGCCCAGGCACTAATCCCATGGTAGTCATATCTAACCCAGCAAAGTTCTGATTGGCTATCCCTTTGATCTGCTCTTCCAGCATTTTGAACCTCCTATCGTTATCATTAGGCCTTTCAAATCCCACGCCTTGCCCGGAGAAGGCATCTTTCTGGCGATCCTCGCCCCAGTTCAGATTCTCATTGCCATATCCCTCGTAACCAGCATTACGACCATATCCCTGTTTATTGAAAATAGGATCCCGTCCTCTGTTACCGAATCCTTGGTTGACCCCACCTAGTCTATAACCGGTGTTGAAAGGCACCATCCCAGCACCGTTGTTGTTCATGTTACCAAATCCAACATCACCGTATCCATACCCTTGATTGTTGTTACCATAGCCATCGTAGCCAAAGCCTTGATTGTTGAAACCAAAATTACCATCATGATTACCAATGCTAAACCCTTGGTTATTGTTTCCAAAACCATTGTTGTCACCGAACCCTTGATTAGCATCTCCAGCATTGCCAGTATCGTTAACAACATTCCCATCACCATTTCCAGCGTTTCCAGTGCCAGTGTTACCAATATCAGTATTACCATTACCAGCACCAGCGCCAGTATTTCCATTGCCATTGCCATCACCGACACCAACTCCACCACTTGTGGGAACGACCACTGTAGGTATCCCATCCTCCCTGCGAGGAGTTCCAACAGAGTGATAATCAGTATTTCCATTCGCCCGCACCAGCAGCGGTTGCACCAGAGTCTGGAGATTCTCCTGGCCCTTGACCACAGTTTCCATTGCTTGCATGAAAAGTGCCAACTTTTCACGAATTTCCTGCATCTCGACTTGAACTTGAACTTGATCCATGATTCTCTTGCAGTTGTTCCTGGTAGAATAACGATGCGTTCTCTAGTTGTCAATCCTGAAACCTGAGAGATGCAGGAAATAAGATACAGATTCAACAAAAATCTGGTCATGCAATATGAGTATGCAGATGCAAATGTATAAGTATGTTACAGGTTATATTCCCCCCGATTCTAGTTTCAGAGAGAAGGCCATCACGACAATGGAGTCCCAATCAAGCAAGCAAGGAATCAGAAAATCATCATACATAGACAAATGCCAAGAGGCAAAGTACAAAGATACAACTGAATACAGCTGAAAAGACCTCGGCCAACAAGCCTGGCGATGGTCAAAATACAAGCACAGATAACAAAAGCAAAGCAAAGATAAATCAGGCCAAATGGCGCGCTCTGACATCTTCCAATATCCTCAACGTCTCCGAATGACCTAGCCTGGAGATTAGCTCCTGTATCAGTAATGCATGTCGCTCAGCAGTGGATCTCAGCTTTTTGGCGTCGTCCTTGCAGGTTCCTTCGCCAAAACACTCGTCGAGTATGCATCTCTTGGAGCCGGCCTTCAATTCACAAACTCTCAGCTCCTTGCCAAGGTCACTCAATCTAAGCTCAACATCGCTCCTAAGTGATGTCTCTTCAGCAATCTTCGCATCCTGGGCTCTAATCTGCGCCTCTAGCGTGGCAATCTGCATCTTCAGCTCATCTTCACGCTCCCTCCGCTTGGTAAGCGTGGTATTCCACAATGTTTCCCACTTGCTGAGTCGGGAATAAGCTTTGTTTAAGAGTTCCTTCTTGGAAGCAAGCACCTTGCTAACACCGTTCAAGGCTACTCCCACTTTTTCCCTCTTGTTGATCTATTCAGTTAAAACTGAACCCAACCTATTAATCAACTCAGTCTGTTCCTTCATCGTGAAGGTAGCTTCATTCTTCTCATGACGCAACTGGAAGATCTCTTTCTCTAACTCATCATTGGCTTTCTTCAATTCTTTATTTTCAGCCAACAATTTATTATACTTCTCAATCTCTACCAAAGTAGGTACCTCAATCACTGGAAGATACAAAGGTTCCACAGCAGGATATGGCATCAAGGAAACCCTAGCTATCTCGTGGATCCAAGCCAAATAGGGATCATAAGCTTTGCTATTGCTCTTACCAAGCAAAGCTTTCCCTCTCCTATGGATGTTAGCCCATGCGTGTCTCAACCTGATCAAAACAGCTTCGTCTAATAAGCCCGTGAGATACAGAGATTCCTGTATCTCAACCTCAATAGGAGCATCTCTCAAGGCATAACCAAACTGTCTCACCAGCAGAGAAGGGTTATAGTTGATACAGCCTTTCCCTCCAATCAAAGGGACATTCGGAAAGCCACTGCAACTATATATAATATCAGTGCCAAGCATACTCCTATCAAACCAAATGATGTTCTCAGCCGACAGCCCCATCAACCGAGAAGACCAATCCAAAGTATCAATAACATCAACAAAAGGCCCTGTCTTCGGAAGATGTCCCTGGAACCACCTGTACAAGAGATGAAGACAGCAGGAAACATTCTTGCCACGACGTTTCTCATTCTTATAGTGAATAGAATGATAAACATCACCCAAGAGAGTAGGAACTGGATTCTTCGAGGCAAGAATCAAGAAGGCATCTGAGTCAACAAAATCTGGCACATTGGGAAATAAGACAATCCCATAGATGCAGACAGCTAGAATGGCACTGAAAGCAACCAAACATCCACTCTTCGTGCACTGTGTAGCCTTCTCAACCAGGACAGACAGGTGAAGACCATAGGCTTCGTTCAGCTTGACCAAACCTCCAGGGAACTCAGAAGCGTCTAAACTGACAATCTCAGCAAGTGTAGCCAACTCAGGCTCAACATCAACATGTGTAAAGGACATCTGATCTAACACAGGAACTCTCAACATAGCAGAATACTCCTCCAAAGTGGGTTCCAGAAGATAGTCGGGGAACATGAAGCATCTCAGTTGAGGCTCATAAAACTGCATCAAAGTATACACCCCAGTCGTCTCAAATGCTGAAGGTCTGTATAACAAACTAAGCCATCTCCCATAAGATACTCTAAACTCAGCCCCCACTCTCTCATCTGCTAGAGCAACTAATCTCAGCAAGGAACTGATATCTGGCGAATGCAACCGGTAAGCAACTGTCCTCTTCATGGACTCCATGTCTGGCCAGAAGATACACTAGAATCAGAGGGGAACGATCACACCTACAACATAAATACACATTAATGATATGCAAACATGAAAATGCACATGCATATACAAACAGGAGATCAAGTGCAATGATGATGAACTGTGTTGCTCTGTACTGAAACCTGAGAACCATCCAAATCTTCGCCTCAAACCAAACCAACCACTCAAAAGAACCCTGTAACCACATCTCACTGACAGAGATAACCCAGGTACTCTGAGGTCAAAGGTTTCCTACAAACAGACCTACCTACCCCTCACAGGTATGTACTTAACTCGCAGACGAGGTACGACATCCTATGCGGGTTCAACATCACAGACTTTCAAGAGTGATGATACGATACCCAGAAGGTGTGGCATCATCATCCCTTGAAGCGGCCTCACTTAGCTGAATCCCAATTGATAGGTCCCCAGAGTCGACAATCCTCGGGTCAGACAAACTGTCGAGCCCTAAGGGCCAGGCAAGAAGCATCAAAGAGAATCTCGTCCGAACGCAGATTTCGCGGCTAGCTGGTGCGAGCTAAGCAAGCAGGCTAACCACTACTCTCTACTTCTAAGTATATGTGCAAACTCAAGCCCAGGTCCGACTTATCTCTCAATCTAACCCTCTTCTCAGCACAACAACAATAATAATACTGAAAGTAAAGGAAGAAAGGTAAATACATGCAAAAACCCCCAGACGGGAAAACAGGCGCTAGGATTGACTCGCATAGGGAACCGTTGGACTCCCCAGCAGAGTCGCCAGTTGTCGCTACTACGAAAATCAGCGTCGGCTATGATAGAAGAGTCGCCACCGTGCGTTATTTATCCCACAAGAGGGAAAGGAAACGCTCAGATTAAACCTTACGCAAAGAGGGAAAGGAATGGTCATCGCAACCCAATCTTGGATTCGGGAGTCGGTTACGCAAGGGGAAGGTATTAGCACCCCTCACGTCCGTCGTACTCGACGGGATCCACGCTTGTTTTCTATCTAAGGGTGTGTTATTCTATCTAGTCTACAGGTCTGGGTTAAAAAGAAAAGAAAATGACTCGGCAAAGTATCGCACTTTATGCCTACGTATTCCCGTCTGAAACGAGAAATCAGAGTCAACGTAGTTCGCCTACCTACGGGAAAGGAGGGGAAGGTTGCTCGCTAGGATATCGCATCCTATGCCTGCGTACTTTCATACAACATGAAAGATCAGAGCAAACGTAGTTCGGGCTACGGAAGACACAAGCTTGTCTGACAGTTTTTTTATCTCCTTAAGAAAGGGTTTTCCTGATTAAAGGTCCAAGCGGACAAAAACAGAGTTTGAATGTTTGTTTGAGTCTTTTATGAAAGAACTGTTTTTTAGTCTGTTTACAACTTGTACTGCACTAAAGACTTATGATCCGAGAGTGACTACGTCGCATGTCACCCTAAGGGTACCATACTAAGCAATCAGATTACTGAAGAGTGACCCTCCAGCAACCTTTTCTCAAATAGCTTAAGGCTCGTAACATACAACACTCGTTACCCTTATTACTGTGTTTTTGAATTGTTTTGAGATGAGAAAAGAGCCACCCTAAAACTATGGTTGAAAGGGGACTCTACCTATAGTTATCATGCATGGGTCAAAACCTAATGTCTGTCATAATTTCCTCCTGCACAGAGGAAATCAGAGATCCTAGGGGATAAACAGCAAAAGACAGCAAGCAATTACAGTAAACAGTAAACAGTAAGCATGCAATGCAACAGTACCAGAGAGGCAAGAGAGAAAACAAAAGGTAAGAGGAGAAAAGCTCCACCTCAAACCTAGAGGTAATCAACACAAGCAATCAAATAATACAGAGAATAAACAAAAGACACAGAGGAGGCAGCCCAAGCAGCAACAAACTCTTACAACAAATAGCAACAAACTCTTACAGCAAACAACAACAGTAGCTCTGAACAACAAAGTTGAAAAGACAGCAAAGTTGACAGCAAAGGCTTCATCTTCAAGCAAGCTTCTATCTTCAAGCTTCATCAAGCACACTCCAACAAGAACACTCCAAGAGGAGTATTAAACATCAAGATCAAGTTATAGTGTTAATAAACTTAATGACAACCAAAGGAAATCACTAAGAACTCAACATTGCAAATGAAAGGTATCCTCAAAGTTCTACTCACTTGGGCATACCACTCATCCCTCCTAAGTAGAGATGGAGTTTCCCAAGGAGGACTTTATGTCATTGGATGGAATAGAGGCCAACAATGCACTCCATGTTTGAAAAAAGAATCAAAACTAGGTCTAAGGCACTTCCTAAAACCCTAATTTCCTAAGCTCCTAAACAAAAGCTCCACAAGAGGAAAAGCCTTCAACTCCAAGCTCCAATCTTCAATCCCAAGCATCTTCAATGAATCCAGAAGCTCCAACAAAAAGAACTCAAAATTAAACCCACTCCAAAGCAACCAACCAAACCAAACAATTCAAAGCACTCAAGAGAGGAATCCACAAACACAAGCCAATTGCAAAATACCACTAAAATAGAAAATGAAGTTGAAAAAATCTAATAAAATTCCTAGGGGAACATGAATGTTTGAACAACCTAGTGTAAAAATATTGAAGCCTAAATGAACTTCTAAGTTATCTAAACAATTCCTACATTGAGATAGGTCAATGGAATCCACAAGTTTGGGAGGGTCCTAATCTCAACACCTAAAACAGAACCTAATGTTGTTCTAAAAATCCACCAAAAATTATAAGGGAACATACATGTCTACCCTAACACATATTAAAAAATCAAAGCCTCCGGAATAAACATGAGCCATAGGATCAGTCAACAAGTCAATCCATCCAAGCGCGCTGGTGATGCCACCTCATTTATTTAAACGCAGCGTTTTGCTATCAGAAATTCAAAAACAACTTTAAATCACACGCGTTTTATCTTCAGGTCAGTCAATGGTCAAGTGATGATCCAAGGGTCCATGACTCATCTTCTCCAAATCTCAGGCAGGCCAGGTGGAGATTCAGGCTGGTGGTTGGTGGTGGCCGGAGAAGACTCTGGTCGCCTTCTTCGGCGAGAGTCCAGGTTCAGGCAACCAAAAATAACAAACTATACACCAAATCAACTCAGTTTTTCACGTACATTCCAAATCTCCACTCAAAATCATCCAATTCTTAACAAGTAAGCAAACACGAATCAAAGTTCAAAAATGGCATCATCCATGACTCTCACTAAACTTGAAATTAATGGTATAGATCTCTTCATCTTGTTGCGTACATCAACCTAATCTAAAAAACTAGCATCGAAACCTTATGAATCAAGAGATTCAAGTCCAAACAATTATATCATGTCATCTTCAATCATCATCAATTGAGTCCAAATCAAGCCTAAAACGATCTATGTCATGTCTAAATCCTAACCACAAGTTCAAAACTAACTGAATCATGCTAAATCATGCTGAATTTTGAGAGATGCAAACCTGGTATAGATCTTGAACCAAAGGTACTTAGAGCTCGTGGCTTGCTTCCAAATGCTCTAGATAGCTTCAATGATCCACAAGGAAGAAATTGCACACCTCAATTTTGCTTGAATTGGCTCCAAACTCAGAATCCGATTTCAAGTTGCAACTGAGAAATTTCACTTGCTCTTTCTTGCCCTGGCGCGAAATGATGCTCACACTTGATATGAACTCACTCTAATGAATATATAGAAGAGTTTCATGGGCTTTTGCAATGTGTTTGAAGCCTAAATCCGTGTATCCAATTTTCTGATTTTTTGCTTGCAAGTTCATACACCAGTCATGCTTTGCAAGCTTTTCCTTGGTTCTATAAGGTTCTAACACCTTGCACATGTCATTTAGAATGAGTTTGGATGGAGAAATTGGCCTGAATTGCCTTGTGTATGATTTTGCATATGTAACTTACAAGTGAAGCAACTACATGGTATTTCTCAAAACTTGAACTAAACTCAGAATTCTGGTATTGCCAATGCTCTTAAAATGCAATTTCCAATCAGAAAATGTACTTATTTGCTTGGTTTTGGTCTTATAACACAAAATCCCATTTTCCCCTCCTTTCCATATTTGAATTTTCTTCATTTCCAAGCCATCTCAAGTGACTTTTTTGATATGAGCCAAAACAAACTCTCATGACCACTTGGTTACACTCAAAACATCATTTTAAACAAGTTCCATGTTGAACAAATTTCCATTTGAAGCTTGCAAGTTGGAGATATGGACCTATGATTGAAAATGACCTATAATCTCACTTTCCCAAAATACCCCTGACTTGTAAACCCCATAACTTGAGTTCCACAAATCAGATGGAGGACTTATAGTAAAATTTAGAAATCTAAGATCATGAGGAACAACTTTCATGTTGCCCAAAAGTTCAGGTGAAACCTCCCTCTAGGTCGAAAATAGCCTTGAAATCAGATGATTTTCACAGACAATTTTCAGAAGCATCTGAGGACTTGTAACTTGTCTGGACCATAACTTGAGTTATATAAATCCAATGGAGGACTTCTAGTAGTCAAATTAAAGGTATTGAGATGCTCTACAAGTTTCATGTTGGCCAAAGATCCATTTTAAACTTGTATCTTGACTTATGTGGCCTTGAAGTTAGGCACTAAATAGGGTAATTTGCACTGAAACCCTAATTTAGCAACTTCCCACATTCTTGATTCTTCTTGATTTGATCTTGGCACAACACCACAAATGTCTTATCACATCATTCCATGACCTCCATGACCTTCAAGTAGCTTGGATGCTCTTCAATTGCATAATTGACCTAGGGTTGATCCAGATGAAACCCTAATTTTCTACACTTCAACTGTGGCTCTTGCATTTGATACAATGACTTGATTTAGCTCCAACATGGCTCTCTAGGCACCCCATGAGATCTATACACATCTCATATTCACACTTCATGCTTCACATCCCATTGATGGTCCTCAGTTGATCCTCAAATTAGGAGAAGATTCCACTCAAACATCTAAACCCTTAGGCACTCAAACCACTTTCTGATGACTTGGATAAGATTTCTTGCTAGGCTTCTCTTGATAATAATCACACTTGATCCCCTGTTGAATGAATGATATGCCATGATATGCAAATGATAGAACTATGCAAATGATAATGCAATGAAACATAAACCAGGTAAAAGATGTTGAGCAAATTTTGGGGTGCAGCAGTTGTTTTCAGTGTCTCTTTCAGGTCAAGAAGAAGATGAAGCCACATGCAAGAAGAAGAGAATCTCATGACAGAGAGAGAAGAGAGAATGGAGAGAAGAGAGAGCACTGGCGGCGTTGAAGGGAGAGGAAGAAACACTTAGTTTTTAGGTTTTTTTTTCTTTTTTTGTTGTTTTATATTATGTTGTAATTGTATGCACACACCCACACGGTATTACCACACACCCTCACATATCACGACCGTTTGCCTCCTCACTTAACTCAATCGTGCAACCCACACCTACACTCCCACGGTAGACCTCTCCCCATGCACCTCACCGAATCTGCACGTCCCCCCCCCCCCCCCTTTCCTAACCTTTTTTTTTTCTTTTTTTAATTTCTGTTTAATTAATTAAACCAATAATTTTAATGAAATAATCTAATCATTATTTTAAATTATTAATTAACCTAATTATAACCCTTTATTTAATAAACCATTAATCTGTTTTTTATTCAACTATAATTAACTCTTTTTTAATCAGATAACTTAATCTAATCTTTTATAATTAAACCTTTTTAATAAAACAACTTTTAAATTTTTTTCTAAATAAACCCTTTTTAAAAATAACTTGCATTTTAAGTATTAATGACTATTTTATTTTTTTTTCTTAATTTAATTTTATCTAATAACAACAACTTTTATAAAAATAAACCTTTTCATATGTAATTTAAATTTTATTTAATAAAATATAAAAACCTCTTATCTTTATTTATTTAAAATTACTCATTAGAATTTAATTAATTCACATCTAAAACCCTTTTATTAATAAAACTGATTCATTCAACCTTTTCTTAAAATCAATTTGCATAACTTAATCAACGCGCTCCCGATCTCTATCCTCTAGACTCCGATTTGATTCGATTATTCATGCCCCGCGCTTGGCTTGTCTTTTAGCATCTATACCTGCTGTCGGGATTTATTTATCATTGTCTTTATTTTATCATCTTTATTTTATCGCATTATGCATGTCCAAAGGAAGAACCTGCGCCTGACTTAACAAGTCGTGCGTATTGCACCTCATATGCATCATTACTTCCCGCTCGATCCTTGATCCTTTTCAAATTGATTAGCTTAAGTTTAGTTCCTACCCCTTAAGGAGGACCTTTTTCTTTTACAACATAGATAAACCATTTCAATACAACTCAATCAAACTATTTCTCCATACAAGAGAATTAGACGTTAGTCATCTTGACAGTTGAGATGTAATTCTCCTGCCCCATAACAATATTATCGTGAGATGTAGAATCTTTTCCGCTTGAGAGAGTTAGTGACATACTCGTCGATGAAATCCGAGTGTTTGAGCCCATCTCTCGAGACGATGCAAAGACCATCTCCTATAAGTTGTGGTGGTTAAGTCGAGTGTTCTCCCTTAAGATGACGACTCGTCTTTTCTCCTAGAATCAATCAACAAACCTTATCCCTTTGGAACCTTGTCCATAGTCAAGAAGTTCCTTAAACCCTTTTAGGGGAACTACGAATACTCTGATTCAACTCCCGTCAGGATACGTAGGCACAAGATGCAATTTCTTGGCGAGTATACTTAGAAATAAACCACTAGGTCTTTTACCCTTAAGCAGATAACCATTAGCAATAAACGCAATAAAACAAGAGGTTCTTATAGAGTACTACAGATTCTTAGAATGCTAGTACCTTCCCTAAGTTTAACCAACCCCCGAACCTAAACTCTCTAGCTTTTGTATTTGTATTGCATTGTGGGTAATTCGATCTTTTCCCCTTCCTTTGGACAAATTAAAGACCGGTGGTGAACAATGCATTAAGATTCAAGTTAATTAATAATTTGACGTCCAATTCTCACCGCGACAGAAACCAAGCAACTTCTAAAGATAGATCAAGCAGTCAAAGATGTACAAGATGGTTAATCAAGCTATCCTCTTGAATCAAGATAAACATATGTTTCAACATAATACTTAGAGTTCAATGATCACCGATGGATTAACTTTTCAAACTCTCATATGACGGTGATCAACATGGAAATATCTCAAGACTTATCGAAGAAGACTCAAGGGTTTTGTGTCAATGATAATTATGCGAAGACTTGAAGCTGCAAGATGTGAAAGATAGGAAGTGTGAAAGTTTGCATGATCATGTTCGTTTGAGGGATCAATGTCTTGTAAAGACACAAGATAACTTTTTGAAACATTATTGCTAAATTACACACACACACACACCAAAATCATTGAGAAGCCTCTCATTTTTTAAGTTAAATCACCAAAAAAATGTTTTTTTAAGCCTAGCCAATTGGTTAGGAAAGTGTTCAAATGATTAAGGGACCCCTTCTAAACTGAATAATCAATTAGATCTTTGGCCTAATTGATTAGATGATATATAATTATGTTATAATTGAATGTGATAATCTCTTAACGATTGGTAATTACTCTATATAAAACCCTTCCATTTTGGGACAAAACAATTGATTATTTGCATTATCTAATTGATTAGCCTAATTGATTATAACATTCATTTTACCCATGTATTGTTTCCAATTTTAACCACATTCTGACCTATAAATAAAGAGCTTCTCTATCGCTTTTCACATCTAGATAATATGAAAAACCCCACTTTTCATTTCTCTCAACCCCTCTCTAAATAATTCTTATTTTCTCACATACTTTAGTCATAGTACTTTGAGAGTGTGCTTGAGTTTAATGAGAAATATTGTTCTGGGTGAGGGCAAAACTATAAAATCATCTAGAATAGATTTTTCTCTTAAGTAAATTCTTCTTTAGGAAATGGTTATTTTTATTGGGAGCTGTCGCAACTGCAAAAAACAACCGGCAGAAAAAACAGAAGAGTCGCCACTTTCGTTATTTATCCCAAAGAGAGGGAAAGAAAACGATCTCAAAAACCTAAAGAAAGAGGAAAGGACAAGGTCATCGCAACCATGTCTGGGTTCGGGTGTCGGTTACGCAAAAGGAAGGTATTAGCACCCCTTACGTCCGTCGTACTCGACGGGATCCATGCATTGTTGTCTATCTAAAAGGGTGTGTTGAAACTATCTAGCTAAAGGCTTAAGGACAAAAGAAAAAGAAAAGAGAAACTGACTCGGCAGAGCATCGCCGCTCTGTGCCTACGTACTCCCTCGTGCAATGGGAAAGTCAGAGTCAACGTAGTTCGCCTAACTACGGCTAAAGAAGGGGGAAAGGTTGCTCGCCGAGACATCGCGTCTCGTGCCTACGTACTTTCGTATGGTACGAAAGATCAGAGCAAATGTAGTTCGGGCTAAAAGGACCACAGGTTGGTTCAAAAGTTTTTAGGCCCGAGTAGGGTTAACAAATAGTTCTAGCAGTTGGTGTATGCATCTCGACCATTGGAGACTTAGGTGTTACCGTTTGCGGTAGAACTAAGAGTTAACGACACTCTTTTTGTGAAAATATTTTCCTGAACTAAGAACCCCAAAGGGTGAACAAGGTTTGAAGTGTTTTTGTTTTTTTTAGAGAAGAAGTGTTTTGAATTTGATTTGTAACTCATGTTGCACTAAAGACTATGATTTAGGAGCGAACACGTCGTGTATCGTCCAAAGGACATACACTAACATTCTAGATAATTGAGAGGCAACCACCCAATTATCATTTCCCAAATGGCTTAAGGCTCGTAGTGTACAACACTCGTCATTCTTTATTAAGTGTTTTATGAAAGTTTGAAGATGAGAAGAGAAAAAGGAACACTAATGGGAGACTAATCAATCCTAAAAGTTATCATGCAAAGTGGACTTAAGGTTGAGTTTGAAAAGGGAACTACCTAATGTTATCATGCATAGTTAAACACCTAATGTCTATCATAACCTCAAGAGGTTAGAGAACTTATGGGGGACATGGCAATGGAAAGAAAAAGAAGAAGAAGAAGAAGAAGAAGAAGAAGAAGAAGAAGAAGAAGAAGAAGAAGAAGAAGAAGAAGAATGCATATGCAAATAAAAAGATGCACACATAGAATGCACAAGTAGAATGATAGTGGGAGGAAAATAGTGTGGGGCAGCAACCACCACAAGCTCATCTCAACCAAGAATGCATATGGAAATTCAAGAAAAGAGAAGAAGGAGAATTGCACAAGAAGAAATTAAACAAACACAAGCAAACTACACAAAGATGCATTAAAAAAGTGGGATGAAATGACCTAAGTCAAGCAACATCAACCACACCAATAAAAACACAACAAATGAAAGATAAAACAAACCTCAAAGCCAAGTGAGGATGGGAGACCAAATGAGGGCAGCAAGGGCCTCATAATAGGTACTCAACCATAAGCATCACAAGCCAAGTGCAAAAGAAGCACAAAAGAGTCCTCAAGGATCCATTATTTTAGGTATACTTCAAGTACCTCCTCAAGAGAGACTAAGATACCTTAAATGAGGTTCTAAAGTCATTAGACAGAAGGGAGACAAAGATAAGAGAGCTCAAAAGAAATAACAAAACACAACAAGAAGAAATGCAAGCAATAGTATGAAGGAAGGAAGCACACATCACTTAGGAATTCAAGTTGAAAGCACAAAAAGAAAAGCATCAATCAACAAGCAATGAACATAATTTTGACCTAAAAATGGACATACAGCAAGCTCAACATGTCTATAATGTGAAACAAGAAGAGTTGAGAGCTTATTGGATCTACAAAGGTCATTTCCAATCCAAACTAGGTCAAGCACTTGTGTGAGCTGTCCTATGAGATGACCTAACTTGCAAGTCACTTCAAAAATAGGAAAAGGGCTAAAAAAATCAAATAAAATGCACAAATAAGCTACACAAGTTGGCAACCAGAGGCCAAGAAATCAAGACAAATATCCTCTCAAAGCACTATCAAAAGAATCAAATCATTTAGATGTACCACTTTGAAATAGGAGAAACAAGTGCAAAACGACAAGCCACAAAAGTCAACAACCAGGGGCAAAATGGTCCTCAAAAATTGATCAACTCATCATTGAGATGAGGATCAATTTTTAGTCATTGGATCAAGAAGGAATGAGAGAAACAAATGCAAACACAACATGTTACAATTTAAACCAAATAAAACAACTCCAATACTTAATTCATTTTTTAATTGAAAATAAAATGGAAAAAATAAAATAAAAACATTCAAAAAAAGTAGACATCTCAAAGTTGATAAAAAATATTTTTGGTGAATTTTTAACATATTGGAGCTATTTTAATTAATTAAAATTGTAAACATAAAATAAAAATAAAAACAAATGAAATAAAAAGAAAATGAAAAAAGGTTGTGGCAAATAGCAATCCAAGGCAATGCAAAAGAGAAGCTGGGCCCAACAGGGGGTGTGGATAGCAAGGGTGCGCTAGGCCCACTCAGAAAATCCAACAAAACAAAATAATCCTTACAATTACATGCAATGAGTCAAACACGGTACACAATGGACACTCAATCAGAACCACATGATAAAAAAGTAATCAATTAGAGGGCTAAGGGATTGCCAGCGCATTAATGAAGACTTAAAATGGATCACGTGGATCTGGTCAACTAAAGACCGCTGTAGGTCTTAATCACAACCATTGGACTCAAAAGTAATCCACTCAAGCGCTCCAGAACGTGACACGGTATCATCCCCTACCTCCAGAAATCCTAAAACGCACCAGCTGGCCGGAGATCACTGTAGATCATCTCCTCTGGCCAAGCACCACCGTGAACATAAGCAGCACCACACACATATCCAAATCTCAACCATTCTGGACAAAATTTATATCAAAAATTATCTAGAGATCACAAGGATCTCATTTCTGGCCTCAAAAACCCTTAATTATGCGTGCAAGTCCAAACCTGAAGCCAACAAGCTTGAACATCAAAATTCAAAAGTTCATGAAAACCTCTCCAATTTGATTTAAAACTCATCTAGAGCTCACGTAGGTTACAGATCAAGTGTCAAACAAGCAAAATCATGCACAAACAAGCCAAAACAGATCCAAACATTTTGGAGCAACATCCAACAATCACAACCAGTGCCAGTTCGTTTTACATTTTAATGATCTACATTGATCCTACGTCACAAGTATGCAAAAATGGCAGTGAATTGATGCTTAACAAGAGTGCAAAGTTGAATTTCAATTACCTAGTGGAGAACTTCCACTGAGCCTCCAAATGGAGCTCAAGATTGAAGATAATTGCCCAGAATCGTTCACTGAACTCCAATAAAGCTTTCTCAATTCACAATTTCTCTTGAAACAACCTCAATCTCCAAATTCGAAATTTGAATTTTCAACACTTTTTGAAAACTGAACTTGATCAATTTGGCTCTAATTTGCACTTCTGATGATTTGTGAAGGTTCAAAACCTTATATGCAATGGATCTTGATGATAATTAGGCCCAATCTCAGCCTCTAACAGTCCAATGAAAAATCCAAGGAATTGAATTTCAAGCTTACTCATGTACACGAATTTCACTCAAAAATGGCTCCAAAATGGTTGAAACAGCTTGCTGGTACCACATGGAGTATGAATGGTCAGGATTAGAGCCTTAATTGATCTCAATGGCTCATGTTGGTTATGTAACTTCATAATGAAGAAACCTTGAAAATGGCTCACTTAAACACTTCAAATCCAAAATGTAAAATTGCCAATGTGCTCAAAATGTTGTTTGCACTCTGAAAATGCACTCATTTGCACCAAATTGATAAAAAAAATGACATAATTCCAATTTTGCCCTTTTAATCATTCTTCCATGAAAATTCACATATCCAGTCCTCATTCCAAGAATAAACCATAACTTATCAATGTCTGACTAAGCAAATAAAACCAATTGGAGCAAGTTTGATGTTGGAAAAATCTTCATTTGAAGTGTGCAAGTTGGTGAAATGGACCTATAATTTTATGACCTGTAATCTTACTTTCCCAAAATACCCCTAACTTGTAAACCCCATAACTTGAGTTCTACAAATCATATGAAAGACTTCTAGTACATTTTGGAAAACTAAGATCAAGATCTACAACTTTCATGTTGGCAAAAAGTTGAGGAGAAACATCCTTCTAGGTAAAAAATGGCTTGGAAGTTGGTTGACTTTTGTTGACCAAAATCACATCTCTCTGATGACCTGTAACTTGTCTGGATCATAACTTGAGTTCTATAAATCCAATCAAGGACTTATAGTACTCAAATTAAAGCTAAGAACATGCTCTACAAGTTCCATGTTGGTCAAAAGTTGAGATGAAACTTGTATCTTGAGATAGGTGGTCTTGAAGTCAGGCACTAAATAAGGGATTTTACCCTGAGAACCCTAATTTAGTAACTTCTCACACACTTGATTCTTGATGAATTGAACTTGAAATAATATCTCATATATCTTAGCACAACATCCCATGACCATAGAGACTTTGAATTAAGTTTTAATCTCTTTCACTTGCACAGTTGACTGAAGACTAGCCAGATGAAACCCTAATTGCAACACCTTCAACTGTAACCTTTCACACTTAGCACAAACACTTGGATGAGCTCCACAATGACCCTCAAGGCACTCAATGAGCTCTCTCAACAGCTTATATCCATAACACTAAATTCACAAACCTCTGATGATCTTCAACTGGCCTCCTGGTTAGGAGTTGATCCACATACATCCATCCTTTCTTTCATAAGACCAATGCCCACTCCTTGATGACTGATGACCATCCAAACTTGAGTAAAACCCCTTGCTTAGGCTCAACCCTCTGAGTAGACTCTTATTGCCATGCACAAACTCTTGATCCCATATTCAATGAAAAATGCTATGCAATGCAAATGCAAGAAAGAAATGAAATGAAACATAAACCAAGTTAAGAAAAGGTTGGACAAATTTTGGGGTGCAACAGCTGCCCCTATTCAAACGACTTGGACCTGAAGGAGTGGAAAGCGGTTGAATACCAAAGAACCCAAAAATTTACCAACCGCAGAAATAAAACTGCAAACCTTCTTGGGATAACTGCTCTGATTACAAACATATTCCGCTGGGGAAAAGAGAAACTCAACGAGTAACTCTGCTTGGGGAAAACCCATCTAACAAAACAATAATGACACACAGTTTGAAAAGCATATGACCTCGCCGTCAATTATCTGCATTAAATTCCTCTGACATCGCCGTCAGGCACCTGACCTCGCCGTCAGTCATGGTCATTAAGTCTATAATAATAGTTGACATCGCCGTCAAACTTCTACTTCAAGTTGGTAGAATATCTAACATCGCCGCTAGACCTCTGTTAGATAAAACAGGTATAGAAACCCAAGATGCACTCTCTGACATCGCCGCCAGTCATTCAAAGAAATCCAACCGGTAAATCACACCTGACCTCGCCGTCAGTTAAAATAAAGCATCTGACATCGCCGTTGGACCATCACAAAGTTGATTAAGCCATTGACATCGCCGTCAATAACCAACACATCTGACATCGCCGCCAAAAACCAACATATCTGACATCGCCGCCAGAAAAACATTCAACATCGCCGCTGGTAAACTATAACATCTGACATCGCCGCCAAACATCCAACATCGCCGCTGGGGAAAAAATCCAAACGATCAACTGACATCGCCGTCAGTAACAAACATCCAACATCGCCGCTAGGAAACCAAAGATATCTGACATTGCCGTCAGTAACAAACCTCCAACATCGCCGCTGGAAAACACCAAAAGGCACCTGACATCGCCGTCAGCAACAAACATCCAACATCGCCGCTGGAAAACTAAAAATCACCTGACATCGCCGTCAGAAACAAACATCCAACATCGCTGCTGGAGAACCAAAATCACCTGACATCGCCGTCCGTAACAAACATTACCTGACATCGCCGTCAGAAACAAACATCCAACATCGCCGCTGGAGAACCAAAATCAACTGACATCACCGTCAGTAACAAAATAAATCTCGTAAGAGAACCCTGACATCGCCGTCATTAATCGTAAATCCAATAAACATCTGACCTCGCCGCCACCTAACTACAACCTAATAAAATAATCTGACCCCGCTGCTAGCTAACCATAATTCTGAGAAACACCCGACATCACCGTCAAGTACCTGTAAGGATAAAGAATTCTGACATCGCCGCCAGACAACCACGGTGATAATAAACATCTGACATCGCCGCCAGACAAACATAAAACTGAAAAGCATCCAACATCGCTGTCAGATAACTCTATTCTGGGAATCTTCTGACATCGCCGCCAGACCTTTGCTAAATAAAAGCGAGCAACAAAATCCATATGAAGTTAAGATCACCCACTGATAATGTTCACAGAGAAACTCCGCTGAGGAAATAACATGAATTAGGGTTTAGCCACCACGCGGGCAAAGACCCATCACCTGCGAGATACACCTGAAACAAAGAGATAACAACCTGGCTTATGTTTCACATGCATATGTTTGAAAATGGCGTAATGCTCCATGCGAAATAGAAATGCTACGTGTTTGGGTAGATGCTATGCACGCATGCAAATGCACCAGAACTGAATCAGTAAAACGAATGCTAGAGATACAGAAACCATCCTGCTAGGATAACAAAAATAACCCTGTTGAGGGAAATAACAATTCTGCTGGGGAAAGAGCGCAAACTGGCCCATACCAATAACGATTGGACTTATGCCGAGAAACGACCCTTACCGGCCTTCTGCAAGGAATATACTGACGTGACAACATTCTTCTATCCTGCTGGGGAGGAGAGAACAACACCGCTGGGGAAATCAACCCTTCAATCTGCTGGGGATTGTTCTGCCAGGGAACGAACCTAACCAGGTTGCAAAATACTCTGTGGGGAGAAGATCCAAACACGACTCGCTGGGGAGTACCTACAAGCATGCACCTTGCAGGGATTAAATGTGCAACAACTCTACTGGGGATAGAGATACGAACTTCACTGGTCGGGGAAGTAAATCTCTGGTTGGAGATAGGACAGACTTCATCCAACTTCTTTACCCCAAGGGTAACGACCCTGCAAAAATGAACAAACCGACAAGATATCCTACGCAACGGAATCATTTTAGTCGTCATTCGTGACGTTGTTTAATTAATTCAAAGTTTTAACAATTATTGGCCAAGGCCTGCAAGTTTATGTTAGCACGAGTTCATCAAAACATTGGGCGTTTTCACAAACAAAACAGTAAAAGTAAAAACAAAGCACACAGATCAAGTACTGAATAGTATATGTTTATTGATGAAGGGCCTGTAAATAGGCAAAGTTTTACAACAGATGCAACTCTTGAAAAGAGGAAGCTGCGCAAAACAAATACAGATATGTACAGAAATATACAAGAGTGTACAAAAATGTCGGCAACGTGGCACAGACAAACACCATGAGCTGATCCCTCTATGACTCGCCTGACTCTGACGCTTTCCCGACGCTTCGTCTTCAGAAGAGATTGATTCGGATGAACACAACCCTCAAGTTCTTCCAATCCACTAAGCAATGAAGTTCATATGCAGACCGCAGTCATTTGCTTTTCAATCCCTAACTTTTTCTTCAACCGCCCTTTTCGGGTTTTCGAATCACCGGGATACCCATTTTTGCCAAAGTCGCCTTTCCAGGTTTTCGACTTTGTGGGTTTACATCTTTTCATTTTTATCCCTAATTTTTGCTCGAACCTATTTTTCTTTTTTATGATTCGCCGGGATGCCCCATTTTTTCCTGGACGTTTCTTTTTGTGTCCAGCGGGTCTCTTTTAAGAAAAATATTTTTTAACTGCGTCTGCGTTCACAGGGGATGCAAAATCTTCACCATCCATGGTGGCTAACAGCAAGGGTCCTCCGGAGAAGACCTTTCGAACGACATATGGACCTTCATAATTGGGAGTCCATTTACCCCTGTGATCTGACTGTGATGGGAGAATCTTATCAGCACAAGATCGCCCGTCTGAAAGCTTCGAGGACACACCTTCTTATCATAAGCTTTCCTCATCCGACTCTGGTACAAACGACCATATGCAATTGACGCTAGCCTATTTTCATCCATCAGGCTAAGCTGATTCAAATGATTCTTTATCCATTCTGCCTTATCAAGCTTTACGTCAACCAAAACCCTTAAAGAAGGAATCTCAACCTCTAGCGGTAGGACAACTTCCACACCATACACTAGCGAGAAAGGAGTTGCCCCAGTTGATGCGTGTACCGTCGTACGATAACCGTGAAGAGCAAATGGCAACATCTCATGCCAATCTTTGTAAGTGACAACCATCTTTTGCAGTATCTTTTTGATGTTCTTATTGGCCGCCTCAACAGCACCATTCATCTTCGGCCGATAGGGCGATGAGTTGTGATGTTCAATATTGAAGTTCTGGCATAACTCCTTCATTATTTTGTTGTTCAGATTCAAACTATTGTCAGTAATGATTCGCTCGGGAATTCTATATCTGCAAATGATGTCCTTCTTTATGAATCTTGCTACCACTTGCTTGGTCACATTGGCGTACGAAGCTGCTTCAACCCACTTGGTGAAGTAATTGATGGCTACCAAGATGAAACGGTGACCGTTGGATGCGGTGGGCTCAATCTTGCCAATCATATCAATGCCCCACATGGAGAAAGGCCACGGGGATGCCATAGCGTTCAACAGGCACGGCAGCACATGAATCTTATCTGCATAAATCTAGAATTTATGGCATTTCCTCGCAAATTTGAAACAATCTGACTCCATAGTTAGCCAATAGTACCCTGCTCGTAACAATTTTCGAGACATGGCATGTCCGTCGGCATGCGTACCGAAAGTACCCTCGTGGACTTCTTCCATAAGCAACGTTGCTTCGTTTTCATCCACACACCTTAACAACACCAAATTATGGTTCCTTCTGTATAGTACACCATCTGGGTTTAGGTAAAAGTTGCCAGCGTCTTCTTATCCTGGGTCGACGCCCCTGGTGGATATTCTTGCTTCTTGAGGAAGTTCTGTATATCGTAGAACCATGGCTTGCCATCAGCGGCCTCTTTAATGGCAAATACGAAAGCGGGTATGTCCAAGCGAGAAATTACTATTCTAGGAGCCTCATTCCAGAAATTCACTTTGTACATCAATGATAGCGTTGCCAAAGCATCGACCATCTGATTCTCTGTTCTTGGCACATGGTGGAAGTCTATCCGATCGAAAAATGGTAACAACCTCCTTGCATAATCTCTGTAAGGAATTAGATTCGGTTGACGAGTTTCCCATTCTCCTTCGATCTGGTTAACAACTAACACTGAATCGCCATATACGTCGAGATTCTTGATCCTCAGATCAATAGCTTCTTCCAGACCCATGATACATGCTTCGTATTCAGCTTCATTATTGGTGTCTGGAAATGTCAATCTGGCAGTGAACGGGATGTGGGTACCATAAGGAGTAGTAATAATTGCCCCAATTCCACTACCATAAGAGTTGACAGCACCATCGAATATCATTTGCCATTGAGAATCCCTCTCTGGACCTTCACCGTGCAGTGGTTCTTCACAATCTTTCGCTTTGAGAAACATGATATCCTCGTCAGGAAATTCAAACTTCATCGGTTGATAATCTTCGATTGGCTGCTCAGCAAGGTATTCTGACAGAACACTTCCTTTGATGGCTTTTTGAGAAACATACTGTATATCGTACTCTGTCAGTACCATCTGCCATCTAGCAATTCTTCCTGAAAGTGCTTGCTTCTCGAAAACATACTTAATCGGATCCATCTTCGAAATCAGCATGGTTGTGTGATTGAGCATATACTGCCTCAAACGTTTGGCAGCCCAAGCAAGTGCACAACATGTTTTCTCGAGCATTGAGTAACAGGACTCACAATCTGTGAACTTTTTACTCAAATAATAAATCGCATGCTCCTTTCTTCCAGTCTCGTCATGTTGACCGAGAACACATCCCATCCTATTCTCAAGAACCGTCAAGTACATGATTAAAGGCCTTCCAGCTACTGGGGGTATCAATATTGGAGGCTCCTGCAAATACTGTTTTATTTTATCAAATGCTTTTTGACAACTTTCATTCCAGACAACCGCCTGATCTTTCTTTAACAATTTAAACATTGGCTCACACGTGGCTGTGAGATGAGATATGAATCGAGCAATGTAGTTCAATCTCCCCAGGAAACC
The DNA here is from genome assembly GCA_963859935.3 of Lathyrus sativus. Classification (NCBI taxonomy): domain Eukaryota; kingdom Viridiplantae; phylum Streptophyta; class Magnoliopsida; order Fabales; family Fabaceae; genus Lathyrus; species Lathyrus sativus. The sequence goes on from OZ012739.1 coordinate 363,715,599, forward strand.
ATAGACTTCTTTTTCTGTCTTCGGCGCTGGCATATCTTGTATGGCTTTTATCTTTGTAGGATCGACCTTGATTCCTTTTTCACTGACAATAAACCCCAATAACTTTCCGGACCGAACTCCGAAAGTGCACTTATTCGGATTCAACCTTAGTCTGAACTTTGTAAGCCTCTCAAACAGCTTCAACAAGTTAACCAGATGCTCCTCCTCCGTTTGGGATTTAGCAATCATATCGTCAACATAAACCTCAATCTCTTTATGCATCATGTCATGAAAGAGCATTGTCATAGCACATTGATATGTTGCTCCGGTATTCTTCAAACCAAAAGGCATCACTTTGTAGCAAAAGGTTCCCCACAGTGTAATGAATGTTGTTTTCTCCATGTCCTCCGGTGCCATCTTTATCTGATTATAGCCCAAAAAACCATCCATGAAGGAAAACATAAAGAATTGAGCCGTATTGTCGACCAATACGTCAATATGAGGGAGCGGGAAATCATCTTTAGGGCTCGCCTTGTTCAAATCCCGATAATCAACACACATGCGCACCTTACCGTCTTTCTTCGGTATAGGCACAGTGTTGGCGACCCACGGGGGGTAGGTAGTCACAGCTAAGAATCCAGCATCCCACTGCTTTTGGACCTCTTCTTTGATTTTGACTGCCATATCTGGTCTCGTTCTTCTCAGTTTTTGCTTGACCGATGGACATTCCTCGCGCAACGGTAAGCAATGAACCACTATATCGGTATCAAGCCCAGGCATATCCTCATACGACCAAGCAAAGATGTCACTATACTCTCGAAGCATCTCGATCAACCTTTTCTTGACATTGCTCTGTAGCGCAGCCCCTATCCGAACATTTCTGACCACTTCCTCAGAACCCAAATTAATGACCTCAATTTCCTCCTGATGAGGAAGAATGATTTTCTCTTCTTGTTTCAAAAGTATGGCTAATTCCTCAGGCACGTCTTCATCTTCATCAATCTCTTCTTTAGCTTGATATATCGGTTGATCGAAGTCGAAGCGAGTCATAGAAGGTTCTCGATCGGTGTCATCTGTAATAGGAATCTTGCAATGAAAATGGTTAAATGTTTCAAACAATTTGCAAACAAATATCAACCACGTTGCCATTTTATTAGGAAAAATAAAATAAGAAAAACAGAGATCACAAAATTTGTATGAGAAAACTCCCTTTGATTAATTGATAAACAATGTTCAGACATAAACAAGTAAGGCCCTGAAATAAAATACCGCTATGCCCCGAGTAGGACATAGGGTAGTACAATAACTAGAAAAACAAAGCATTATTGTTCGGTCGTCACTTGAATGACTTCTTCAATTGACCAGTTGCGTAGACTCTGTCCCGGAATACATGGCTTGATCCAGGCATCCATGTCGCAGTCACTGTCTCCGTCTTCGTCAGATACAACATTGATTCTCTCGAAGATGATTCCCCCCTTGGTGAACTGCACGGGCCCTTTATAGCGCGGCGCGCTCTGCGAGGCTGAAGGAGAAGAGAATAACGGTCGATACCATAGACCAAACTTGTCTTGCTTGTGGGGAATTTCCAACACTTGGCCCCATCCCTGCACTGCCCCAATTTGCACCACTGCTTGAGCTTCTTTAAACGAGGACATAACAGCTTCAGGTTCTTTACTCACAATCGGAGACTTGTCTTTGATCTTGACCGCTTCGAAGGCTTGGCAGAGGGTTTCATGGATCTCTCCATCCACTTCAACATACTTAAAGGATGATAAATGGCTGACCATGATATCTTCCTCCCCGCATACCGTCACGACGCTTCCGTCAACCATGTATTTCAGCTTCTGATGCAGAGTCGATGTAACAGCCCCAACTAAATGAATCCAAGGGCGACCTAGTAAACAAATGTATGCCGGCTGGATATCCATGACGTAAAACACAACATCAAAGACTTTAGGTCCAACCTGAATCGGCAAAGTTACTTCCCCAAACACGGATCTTCGGGTTCCGTCAAACGCACGCACCACCAAGTCACTTGGCGTGCAAATCAACCCCTTCATATCTAACTTCATCAAGGCCTTCTTGGGAAGCACGTTTAAAGAAGATCCCGTATCCACAAGCACGTGAGACATGACAGTCCCTCGGCATTCCGAAGATATGTGCAACGCACAATTGTGATTTCTGCCTCTAGGTGTCAAATCCAGGTCCGTAAAGCCTAAGCCATTTCCTGCATTTACGTGCGCCACCACTCCTTCAAGTTGATTGACTGAAATTTCCTGTAGCACGTAAGCAGTGTTTAGTATCTTCAGCAATGCATTCTTATGCGCCTCAGAGCAAAGGAGCAACGACAATATAGATATTTTGGACGGAGTTTGCTGCAAGTGATCGACTATCTTATAGTCACTTTTCCGAATCAGCCTCATGAATTCCTCCGCATCTTTCAACAAAGATTCCTTCTCCCCAGATTGAGAAGTCTCCTCCACTACCGGTCTTTTCCCCTTGTCCACTTTATCAGCAATCACCTCAGGCGATGAAAAGACTCGGCCACTGCGAGTAATACCTCTGGCACCCACTAGATTGTCAACTGAACTTGCAGGGGTATCATTCAAGTTTATCTTCTGCCCATTATAATACACTTCGGCTCCGTAGTTCCACGGAATGGCCTTAGTGCTTTCAAACGGCATAGGCCATGCTTTAGTGATAGTTATCGTTGGCGGCTTCGGAGCGTAGATAGTAACAGTCTTGTACGGGATGGAAATTGTTGCAATCTCATCCTTCTCTTCAGCCACTAAATCCTCCGATTCTCTTCTAACAGAACGGTCAAATTGTAAAACTCTATCATTCACCATCTCTTGAATACCGCTTCTCAACAATCCACATCCTCTTTCAGGATCAGCAGAACATTCAACACATCCTTCAACACATCCCGGGAAAACCCCTCCCTTTAGCAGCCTGGATTTCACAAAGTTTAAAGGTGTTTTCAATTCATCAACATTGGTCACCAAGTTCAACACCCCGTCCTCTACAATTGCATTAACACCAGCCTGCCCGTGATTCGGCATGGGATTCGGCACCACATTGGGAGCGTCATTAGAGAAATTGATATCCTTATTGTCAATCATATCTTGCACTTTATGTTTGAAGGCTTTACAATTGTCTATATTATGTCCTGGAGCGCCCGAATGGAATTCACAGTGGGCATTTGCATCGTACCCAGGTGGAGGTTGTCCAGTCAAAGGAGCCATAGTTCTTTTCTGAATCAACTGAAGTTGTAGCAATACTTGCAACAACTGGGAGTATGGCATAGGAAGGGCATCAAAATGTCTGTTCCCTACTGCCCGACCTCTATCTTGGTATCTTTTGTTCCCCTGCTGATTCTGCTGAGGTTGTCGTTGTTGTTGTTGCTGACGCTGTTGTTGTTATGGTTGTTGAACTGCTGAAATAGTGATGCTAGCAATCTGCTGATGCTACCTATTCTGACCTGTATGTCTTCCCCTTGAACTAGATACAACGTTAGTGTCTCCCTCTTGCCTTTTGTTTCCAAACACTTTCTTGTTTCCTCCTCCAGATGAGGATCCTTCACCAGCATTGATCTTTCCTATCTTAATTCCATTCTCCACTCTTTCCCCGGTGATTATCACATCAGAAAAGCTTCCAGACATACTGCCGATGAGTTTCTCATAATACACTCCTGGTAAGGTAGCAACAAACATATCCACAAGTTCTCGTTCTACCATTGGTGGTTGTACCCTAGCAGCAAGCTCTCGCCACCTCTGGGCGTATTCTTTAAATCATTCACTGCTCTTCTAAGAAAGATTCTGCAATTGGACTCTATTCGGAGCAAGGTCATTGTTGTACTGATAGTGCCTTACAAAAGCTTCAGCTAGGTCTTTCCATCTACGGACATTAGCAGGCTCTAAGCTCATATACCATTCCAGCGATGGTCCGGATAAACTATCCTGGAAGAAGTGCATCAAGAGCTTCTCATCCTCAGAATGTGCAGACATCTTGCGATAATAAGACCTCGGACGAACCCTAGGGCAAATAGTGCCCTTGTACTTATCAAAATCCGGGACCTTAAACTTTTGTGTCACCCTCAAGCCTGGGATCAACCCCAAATTAGACATATCCAGCCCCATCGAGTTTTGGCATTCCAGCAACCTCATCTTCTCTTCGATCATCTTAATCCTTCTGTCAGCCTCAGAAGGTATTTCAGCATTCACAATCCTTGGAGAAAACACATCTTCCTGCCTATCCTTATTCCAAGTGTGGTCCAAGCTACCATGTATGGCACCTGTAGTATCGAGACCATAGCCATAGTCATTACCGTTACCATTACCACCATTAGCAAAGCTAGCATGATTAAAACCTGTCACATTTCCAGCACCAACAGCGTGACCACCCCCTCCATCAGGCAAAGTACAAACTCCAACTGAGTACAAATAAGGAAAAGACCTCGGCCAACAAGCCTGACGATGGTCAAATGCAACAAAATAAGCATCAAAAGCTACAACAGAAATAAACAAAACAAGTCAAGCAGGATGACGTGATCGGAAATCCTCTAACAGCCTCAACGTCTTTGGATGATCCGGCCTGGCAAGCAACCCCTGGATAAGCAAATCCTGCTGACTCACAGTATGCTATAGGCTATCAACATGATCCTCTAAAGCTCTCTCTCCGAAACATGCCTCCAGTCTGCGCTTCTTGGAGACAGCCCTCAGCTTGAGGTCCTTCAAGTTAATGATCGCTTCATTCAGCCTGCACTCGTTGTCTTATCTACGTGATGATTCCGCTGTAATATCTTCATCTTTGGCATGAAGCTGAGCCTTCAGCTTGCTAATCTGAAGTTTTAACTTGTCCTCACGCTCCTTGTTGTTAGTGAGCACGGCATTCCATATCGACTCAAACTTGGAGATCCTCGTGTAGGCCTTATCCAACTCTTCCTTCTTCGTGGCAAGAGCACTATAAGTGGCATTCAAGTCTCGGCCTGTGCGCTCTCTGTCCCTGGTCTCCTTAGTCAGATCAGTACCCAGTTTGTTCACAAGCTCGGTTTGTCTCCTGAAAGCATGAACTGCATCTATCTTCTCAATGCGAAGCTGGATGATCTCTTTCTCCAATTCTTCATTCGCTTTCCTCAACTCTTCCTTCTCCAACAAAACCTGATTATACCTCTGAATATCTACTGTAGTAGGCTCTGCAATCTCGAGAGGATGCACATGCTTAGCAGACGGATATGGCATAAATAACTCCTTGGCTCTACTCTGAATCCAAACCAAATAGGGAGCATATGCATGACTATTACTCTTTCCCAAGGCAACCTTTCCTCTTCTGTAGACATTACTCCAGGCATGTTCAACACTAGCTAAGGTATCCCCTTCCAACAACCCAATGAGAAATAGAGATTCCTGTATCTCTTCATCCTTCAGAGGACCTCTCAGTGCATACCCAAACTGTTTGATAGTAATAGACGGGTTATAGTTTATGCAACCTTTCCTTCCGACCAACGGGACATTAGGAAAGCTTCCACAACTATAGATAATCTCAATGACCAATACATTCCTATCAAACCAAACAAGGTCTTCAGCAGACAAACTCATCAAGCGCTCAGACCATTCCAATGTACCAGCAGTAGCAGAGAATGGACCAGTCTTGGGAAGGTGACTCCTGAACCACATATAGAGTAAAGGTGCGCAGCAAGATACACTTTTCCCTCTCCTGTCCTCGTTCTTGTAATGTATGGAATGATAAACATCGCCCAACAAAGTAGGTATGTGATTCTTCGAAGCAAAGATATGGAATGCATCCACATCTAAATCTAGGATATTCGGGAATAAAAGAATGCCATAGATACATAAGGCCAATATAGCGCTGAATATCACCCAACAACCATTCTTAGAAAAATGTCGAGCCCTATCCACAAGAAACGGTAATGGAAACCCAAACATGCCATTCCTACTAGCTAACTTCCCTTTTAACTCAGAGGCATTCACATGTAAGACTTTAGCAAGTTCAGTCAAATCTGGCTCTCCCTCAACATGATAGAATGGTATCTGGTTCAGAATAGGTACTCCTAATATATCAGAATACTCTTCTAATGTTGGTGTCAAAACAAAACTCTAAAAGGTGAAACCTCGCAACTGTGGATCATAGAACTACAGCAACGTCTGAAGGCCATTCAATTCATCCAAAGAAGGTTTGTAAACAATACTCAAAAGTCTCCCATAAGACTCTTTGAAATCCTCCATAACCTTCTTATCAGCTAGAGAAATCAAACTTCACAGAGTTCTAATATCAGGCGTAGGAAACTTGTAGGCCAGGGTCCTCCTCAAGGGCTCCATGTCAGCAATAAGAACAAGATCACCAGAATCGAAGAGGAAATATACACCTGCAACATAAACACATGTTAATGAAATGCAGATGAAAATGCAAATGCAAATGCAAACAAGGGATCAAGAATGTTGTGTTGTTGGTCGAGAAGAAACAACTCTTTGCCTTAGCAAGAACAAAGTACCGATAACAGGACCCACTGATAAATAGATTCACACTGAAAAGAACCGGGTATTCTGAAAGCCAAGGTTTCCTGCATAACCCAATCCCTCTCACAGGTATGGACCTATCCACATAAAAAGGTTCGGCATCCTATGCGTTCATCAGCGTCACAGACTTTCGAAAAATGATGATATGTTTACCATTTCTGGTTTGGCATCATCATCTCGTGAAGAGGCCTCACTTAGCTGAATCACAAATGATCGGTCCCCAGAGTCGATAACCCTCAAATCTGAAATCCTCTCAACGGTCCACTGGGCTGGAAAGAAAGTCATCAAAGAGAATCTCGTCTGAGCGTAAATTTCGTGGGAACTAGTGCATGCCTAACATACAGGTTCGCCACTACTTTTCGCTTCTAATACTAGGTTTGTACTCAAGCCTAGGTCCGGCTTATCACTCAGGGGAACTTCCCTCCCCACAGCACAGCAGTAATGATATATGATGCTAAAAATAAATGCAAGAAAGATGAATAAAGCACATACATACAACACCCAAAAATAAACAATCAAGCGCTAGGATTGACTCGCATAAGGAACTAGAGTTCCCAGCAGAGTCGCCAGCTGTCGCAACTGTGAAAAACAACCGGCGGAAAAAACAGAAGAGTCGCCACTTTCGTTATTTATCCCAAAGAGAGGGAAAGGAAACGATCGCAAAAACCTAAAGAAAGAGGAAAGGACAAGGTCATTGCAACCATGTCTGGGTTCGGGAGTCGGTTACGCAAGGGGAAGGTATTAGCACCCCTCACGTCCGTCGTACTCGACGGGATCCATGCATTGTTGTCTATCTAAAAGGGTGTGTTGAAACTATCTAGCTAAAGTATTAAGGACAAAAGAAAAAGAAAAGAGAAACTGACTCGGTAGAGCATCGCCGCTCTGTGCCTACGTACTCCCTTGTGCAATGGGAAAGTCAGAGTCAACGTAGTTCACCTAACTACGGCTAAAGAAGGGGGAAAGGTTTCTCGCCGAGACATCGCGTCTCGTGCCTACATACTTCCATCCGGTACGAAAGATCAGAGCAAATGTAGTTCGGGCTAAAAGGACCACAGGTTGGTTCAAAATATTTTAGGCCCAAGTAGGGTTAACAAATAATTCTAACAGTTGGTGTATGCAGCTCGACCGTTTGCGGTAGAACTAAGAGTTAACGACACTCTTTTTGTGAAAATATTTTCCTGAATTAAGAACCCCAAAGGGTGAAAAAGGTTTGAAGTGTTTTTGTGTTTTTTAGAGAAGAAGTGTTTTGAATTTGATTTGTAACTCATGTTGCACTAAAGACTATGATTTAGGAGCGAACGCGTCGTATGTCGCTTGGGCGAAAATAAGGTGCCGGCATGACAGAAGAGTCGCCACCTTTCGTTATTTATCCCTCAGAGCGGGAAAGGAAACGATCGGAAAAACCTGACGAAAAAGGGTAAGACAAGGTCATCGCAACCATTGTCTGGGTTCGGGAGTCGGTTACGCAAGGGGAAGGTATTAGCACCCCTCACGTTCGTCGTACTCGACGGGATCCTCGTTTGTGTGTTTACCTGGACGGGTTGGTTATAATCTATCTACCTATCAAGGCTGGCTGAAAAAGAAAAGAAAAATGACTCGGCAAAGCGTCGCACTTTATGCCTACGTATTCTCATCAGAGAATGAGAAATCAGAGTCAACGTAGTTCGGCCTACGAAGGATTATGGGGGAAGGTAACTCGCCAATACTTCGCCATCTTGTGCCTACGTACTCTCAACAGGTATGAGAGATCAGAGCTCACGTAGTTTGGGAAACTACGGTTTATTTCCTGTTTTGAAAGAAGTGTTTTTTATTGTGTTTGCGATTTCAACCGCACTAGAGACTATGACCTGAGAGTGAATGCGTCGCATGTCACCCAAAGGGTACCATACTAAACATCCAGACTATGGAAAAGAAACTCTCCCACAATCCTTTCTCAGATACCTTAAGGCTCGTAACGTACGAAAGAAATCATTCATGATTACTGTATCTTAAACTGTTTTGAGATGAGAAGAGAACAGGCCCAACTAGGAGGGAGACTATCAAGTCCTACTGTTATCATGCCATGGATTCATCATATGGTTGAGGTTTGAACAGGGAACTCCTAGATGTTGTCATGCATAGGTTTCAACCTAAAAGTCTATCATCAAATCCTTATCAAAGGAAATGAGAGTCCTAAGGGATCATGTCAATGATACACCAAAACAGACAAAGCATCAGCTTAACAGTAAAATGCATGCAATGCAAGTGAGGGAGGAAATGTGTGTGGGGCTTCAGCCTCCACAAGCTCGTCTCAACCTCAAGCCAGTCATGAAATAACAGTAACCATACTGAAAAATAAACAACATGCTGTCAAGCAATAAACAGTAAACTGCAATCATACAGATAAAAGAAATGAAATGCCATCACGCAAACAAACCACATGGGCAAGGGAGCTGGGCTCTACCGAATACCCGCAAGCAAAGCCATGCAATAACAATACAAGCAGAGGGAGCAACTCAACCTCTAATGCAATCATGCTCCTAGATTCTGCTTATTCTAGATGGACTTAATCTAATGCAACAGACAAATCAAGCAAAACACACAATACAGAAAAGAAAACAGAAGAAAACCTCAGCTCCTCCAGCAGCAACTCAGTCTTCAGACTTCAGATATCAATTGCTTTCCAGGTTTCAACCCTACAATATGAGTTTCAACTCATCTTCTCCCTTAAGCTTCAGCTTCCTTGATCAGCTCCACCTTCAGGCTTCACCATCTTCAGGGGTCTTCAAGTATCAACTTGATCTTCATGCTCTTCAAGCTTCAGCTGGAATGGCAGTCTTCAAGGATTCATCCTCTTCAATAATCTTCAATGAAGTCTTCATCTTCATGCTCAGACTCTGACAGCTCTCAAGACAAATCAAACAGAGAAAAATCACTACTGGATAAGTTGGGGGATATTGAACTGCTTATTTGATCACCAAAGGTGACCTATAAGGGTTCAATATCAAGTGAAGGGTTCCCTCAAAAGTTCTACCTCCTGGGTATAACACTAATCCCTCCAAAGGAGAGAGGTGTATACCCTGGAAGGACTTTGAATCATGGGGAGGAATGGATGTGAAGAATACTATCCATGTTTAAGAAAGAAATTGTTTACATCTAAGCTCTCCCTAATCCTAACCCTAAAACAAAACAAAAAGAAGAAGAACAAGCTCCTCAAGCTCCTCCATGCCTCTTCCAATCTTCTATTATGCTCCATTAATCTCTACAATGAGATACCAAGCTCCTCAAACCAAAGGAAAAATCCAAAGCAAAGCAAACCAAACAAAACTTGCCCTAAAGGCCACACAAACAATCATTCAATTCAAAAATCAACCAAAAATAGTATATTATTCTATTTAATCCTAATATAAATGCTAGGGTACCCTACATAACTACCCTTAAGTCCCATATATTCCCCACAGACTAAATTGCCCTATAAAACCTAAATCTAAAATTGTTATGATCCTATGTTAAAGTTTTAATCAAATTCTACACTACTTAGAACCACCTAATTAAAACTAACCTAAACATTATTACAAAATTATGAAATTAATTCGGGGGGACCCTAAACCATTCATCTAATCATCCTAAAAAGATAGAATCAAAAATCCTAAGGGAACTACCCTAATTAAATCCTACAAATTAGTATACCAACTAAAAGCATTAACAAAGCAATTAAAAATAAAAATGCACAAAAAATATAAAACTGAAATAAAATGGCTATTTTATATTTTTATATTTCTCTAGATAGAATATGAAAATTGGGAAAAAAAGTTGCATTAAAAAATAATGATTTTTCATTTTGTTATGATTTTTTAAAGTTTGATGAAATTTGGAGAAAATATAATATGAGAAATTCACATGGGGTGCAGATAGTAGTCAGACATAGTACAAATACGTGTGTGGGCTGAGACAGGGGGTGCGGACATGAATGCGCACAAGGCCCAATATCTAATCAGAAATTCAAATAAAAAAAGAAAGAACAATGGAAAACGCGTGGTGTATTAAGTAACTTTTTTAGTGCAAACACGCGTATGGGCCCAGAGTGGGGTGTATGTATCATTTGCTTAAGCCCAACAATGTTTCAGAAAACAAATTAAAAATAAATCGAAAGAAAAAAAACACGCCCGGTGCAGAAAGTAACTCATTTCAGTTCAATTCAAGTTGGGCTATGGACTATGGGGGTACGAATAGGAATTTGGACTAAGCCCACCAGAGGGCGCTTTAATGAAACGGTGAGTTTCATTACTCTGAGTTCCCTCTCAATTTCTTATTTCAAATCCTGGCCGCTAGATCAAATCCCGAGTCAACATCCAAGACCTAATCCAACGCATGCTGTGCGTCTTCAACCTTTGGCACTTCTAGGGTTTGCGATGAAGCCATGCGCGAAGCTTCATGCGTACAACTTCTGGCAACTCGTGCGCACGCATACCTCGACCAAATTCAATTCTTCAAAGAGAAAAATTGCTCTATTTTCCAAGCAGAATACAACCATGTGCTTAGCTTCCATTGAAACCACCTAGAACTAGAAACCCGATACTCATTCTCCATTAATGGTCAAACTTCAAACTTCTTGTTTCTTCAGTTTCTTGGTCTCAAAACGTTCACCTCACGGTGCTGATCAACCTAAGCTATAGCATGTGGATTAACACTCAATAACCTCCCAGTTCTTGATCCATAAAGTAAACATGTCAGATTTTCGACCTCCATAGAATGCACTCAAACCTTCCAGATTTGTTCTCCTATTGGTCTCTAATACAACTATCCTAACCATTCTATCTAACAATGCCTAAATAAGGAGTTTCAAGAGCTTTTGCAAACCTGTTATTGTTGATGGCAGAAGTAGTTATCCCTCGATTCAATGCTTGAAACTTGCCACGATGGATCTTTGATTGATGATAAAAGTTCTGTATGCAAAAAAATTGATGGATAATGCTTGTATCTTGATCTTGTGTGAGATTTGCTTTTCTTGCACTTTCACCACCAAAGCTTCAATCTTCCATGGATCAACCTTCAACTCAGTATGCAAGTGCTCATCATGATCCAGAGAATGTGTTTGTGTAGAAGAAAGGAAAGAAAATGGAGAAGAATAGAGATTTGATCTTGAATTGCAAAATGGAAGAAATTTGGTCAATTCTCTCTTTTTTGCACTATGAACATCCACAGTCACCAACCTTGAATCAATGGGCTTTGCCATCAATATATAGACATGCTTAGAAAGATCTAGAATCATCTAGATCACTCTAGATGGAACTTGAAGTTTCTAGGATGTGGTATTTGCATTTCCATTCTCACCACATGAGATATATCATGACAAAATCTCATAACATGAGTAATTAGCTTGATTTTATCCTTAGGTGGTATTTTGGACAATATGCAATGCTTAAACACCTTGTTTATTAAGCTTTCCTTTGATTTGGCTAGGTACCCCATTATGCAAGTAAGACTTTTACAAGGCAACTCCAAAATTTAAGCCTCAAATCAAAATTGTGGCTGAACCATTGTTCTTAAAATATCCTTTGGAGTCAAAATGACCTATCATATGCCATGGTTAGGGTTTATAGCTTGGATTTTAGGATTTTCCATTTCACTTGAATTAACTTATGTCCCTTTTTTAGGCCATTTTTATCACTTTTTGCTATGAGCCTTTCCAACATCTCATGACCACCCTAATAGCCTTAAAACATCATTCTAAGCAACTTCTATGTTGAAGGTTTTTCCATTTGAAGCTTGGAAGTAGGAGATATGGCCATATGCTTGAAATGACCTATAAGTTCAAAATGACCAAAATGCCCTTGGCTTGTCAAAGAGATCATAGGAATCTAAGAAGATGCTATTCAACATTCATAGATTCATGTTGACCAAGAGATCATAGGAATCATCCTACTAGGGCAAAAGTTGTCTGCAAGTTGGGTGACTTTCAAGGACCTAGATTCACGTACCTCAGATGACCTGTAATTTGTCAAAACCATAACTTGAGCTCTGAAAATCCTATCAAGGACTTATACCACTCAAATTAAATATAAGAACAAGCTATACAACATTCATGTTGTGGGGAATATGAGATGACAATAACATCTTGAGCTAAAACTGCCTGGAAGATAGGGATCAAACTAGGGGATTTTACACTACCAATCCTTAGAAACCCTAGCTTAAACTTCTCAAACTCCTCAATCATGATGAGTTGGTCTAGGAATCATCCTTATAGTATCTCAATACATCATTCCATGATCACATGGCCCTTGGATTAGGTCTCAACCCTCTCCAAAACATCAGCTGACCTAGGGTTGACCCAGTCAAAACCCTAATTCTACCACTCATGGTTGAATCTTCTGAATTCTTGCATAATGACCTCTCTGGGCTTCATGATGACTTTCAAGACATCTCATAAGCTTCCTCGAAGCTTCAAGTCCATTCTCAAAGTCTCAGAATCATCTGAGGAGCACCCACAACTCTCAAGTTATGAGACACACAACCTTGGTTTCAACCAATTCCTCTGAGGATCTCTTGAACTTTCTGATGAAGGTATCAACCTTCAAACACTTGATGGATAAATAATTGTTGGTCAAATTTTGGGGTGCAACAGCTGCCCATATTCAAACGGCTTGAACCTGACTGGGTGAGAAGCGAACGGCTCTCAGCCAATCAAGGTGCGAGACGGTTGAATACCGGTGAACCCGAAAATTTGCCAACTGCACGAGCACACGATACTCTGAGGGGAACAAACCTTCGAATACTGCAATACTAGCTGCACGACAACTAGTTGGAGAAATACTGATCTGACATCGCCGTCAGTTATCCACGTTAACTTCTTCTGACATTGTCTTCAGGCAACCAAAACACCCAACATCCCCGCTGGAAGACTAAACCACCTGACATCACCGTCAGAAGCAGACAAAATTCTGAGGAACACCCAACATCGCCGCTGGAACACCAAATCACCTGACATCACCGTCAAGAACAACCATAACTTGGGGAAACAAACATCCAACATCGCCGCCGGAGAACTAAATCTGACATCGCCGTCGATCAACCAAAATACCCAACATCGCCGCTGAAGAACTAAATCTGACATCGCCGTCGGACAATCAAAATACCCCGCATCGCCGCTGGAGAACTAAATCTGACATCGCCGTCGGACAATCGAAATACCCCGCATCGCCGCTGAAGAACTAAATCTGACATCGCCTTCGGACAATCAAAATACCCCGCATCGCCGCTGGAGAACTAAATCTGACATCGCCGTCGGGCAATCGAAATACCCCGCATCGCCGCTGAAGAACTAAATCTGACATCGCCGTCGGACAATCAAAATACCCCGCATCACCGCTGGAGAACTAAATCTGACATCGCCGTCGGACAATCAAAATACCCCGCATCACCGCTGGAGAACTAAATCTGACATCGCCGTCGGACAATCAAAATACCCCGCATCGCCGCTGGAGAACTAAATCTGACATCACCGCCGGACAATCAAAATACCCCGCATCGCCGCTAGAGAACTAAATCTGACATCGCCGTCGGACAATCGAAATACCCCGCATCGCCGCTGGAGAACTAAATCTGACATCGCCGTCGGACAATCGAAATACCCCGCATCGCCGCTGGAGAACTAAATCTGACATCGCCGTCAAACAACCATCCAACATCGCCGTCGGAACCAAACATAATCTGACCTCGCCGTCGAAGCAAACATCCAACATCGCCGTCGAACCAATCGTAATCTGACCTCGCCGTCAAACAAACATCCAACATCGCCGCCAGAAACACACATCTGACCTCGCCGTCAACGTGGAGAAACTTCATTGGGGAATAGGTCACACGGTAACTGGTAATTCATGGTCGGTCATACCGCTTCATTAACACGGTCAGACTTCAATCATGGAGTCTTCAGGAGAGATTCTAACTTCGCCGTTGGAAAACCTGCTGGGGATGACGCTTCGCCGCTGGGGAATTTGGAGAACCATCACGTAACTCCGCTCCGGGGGTCCATAACTCATTCTGGATAAATCAACTCTGCTGAGGACTGCAATAATCATCTTGAACCAATAACTCTGCCGGGGACCTTCAAGAATCATCTTGCACTGGTAACCGTTCTGAGCAAACACTTTGTTGGAGATTCCAGGAGTTATCCTGGACAACTCTTGCCGGGGACAAACCAATCACGGCTTGAGCGGCTTCCAAGGACTCGGCTCTCTTGGGGCTTCAGGAACCATCCTGGGCGATCTTAGCCGGGGACTCTAAGTATCAACTTGAGTAACCAACTCTGGAGACTGCGCTGGGGTCTTAAGGATCATCTTAAGCAAACGGCCCTGCTGAGGGATTCGAGAGTCATCTTGAACTGAAGACTTCGCTGGGGATCTCAAGAATCATCTTGAGCAAGCGACCTCGTTGGGGGAGAATGCCAGGAATCATCCTGAGCAACTAATCCTTTGGCGGAACACCTGTAAAACAAGAGTGGTAACAACCTAGATCATGTTTATTATGCACATGCTTCGGCGCCATGCTATACACGGTGGAAATGCTATGCGTTTATGCTAAATGCTATGCAATCATGCACAATGATGCGATCCCGTCAGCAAAATAAATGCCAAGGGGGAAATCCTCCTGTCAAGGAGAAGGAACTACTCAGATAGAGGAATCATCCTGCTGAGGAGAATATGGTCACACCAATATCAATTGGACTCCGTCTGGGGAAAAGATCTTCCGTGGACTGCTGCAGGGGAAACAACTTCAGTTGATTACTGCAGGGGAACGAAGCTCTACGAGAACCTGGACCTGCTGACGGAAAGCGATACCAATCGCGTGAATAAACTGCGTGGCCGCCATGGCTACTTTTCTGGGGATAACCACTCTGTGGGGAAACAACATCAGCTGCTCCACACTCCACTGGGGAAGAAACCGATCATGGTCTGATCAACTTCCAAGGATTCGGCTCTCTCGGATATCTGCAAACTTGGCTGGGGAAGGAGAAATCATTCTGCTTCGCTGGAGAGAGTGCGACTCTGGGGAAATACCGCATCGGCTGTTCAATACTCTGCTAGGGAAAACCACTCACGGTCTCAACTGATTCCAAGGATTCGGCTCTCTTGGGGTTTGCGAACTCAGCCGGGGAGAGAGAAATCATTCTACTTCACTGGAGAGTACGACTTTGATGAGGAATTTCAATTCCGCTGGGGAAGAAGGAGTCATCCGACTTCGGGGGAGAGTACAACTCTGCAGGGGAATACAGCATCCGCTGTTCCAACACTCTACTGGGGAAGAGGGAATCATCCGACTTCGAGAGAGAATACGGCTCTGGTGGGGAATTTCAATTCCGCTGGAGACTTCAGTCTGGCACCATCAGTTACTGCATACTTCGGCGTAAGAATAGCTTCCTGCGAAACCTGCACTTGTGACCCGGTGCTGGGGAAAGAATCCTGCTTCGGCGACTTTACTCGAGCTTCGGCACCCGAACATTTCTACGAAATCTGCACTTGTGACCCGGTGCTGGGGGACATACGAGCTTCGGCACGCGACTCAGATGATGAGGTGACGTTCCTTCAGGATGCGTCTAGTTGGGGAAGAGAATCATCTCTGCCTGGGGAGACATATCAATGCTCACGGCCTCGCATTCAGACTCTGCGGAGGAGAGACTACTGAACTCTGCCGGAGAAGGAGGACTCACCCTGCTTCGGGGATGCGCACGGCGCACCGTCTGGAAGGTGCTACACCTGCAACAACACAAACAAACAGACAAGATACCCTCCTCAAAGGGGCCTATCAAGGTTATTATCTCGTGACAATATTCAAGTAATTAATTGTTTCAACAATCAATGGGCCTAGGCCCGTAAGTTTATGTATGCACATTTTATCAAAAACATCGGCGTTTTCTTTCGCAAACAAAACAGATAAATGCTAAATAGGCAAACAGAATTGCTGAATAATATGCATTTTATTGATGGTGAACCCCTGAATGGGCAAAAATGTTTTACAACAGAGGCAGGCTCCTGGAATGAGGAAGCCGCGCGAAAATAAAACATAAATATATATCAGTATATACAAATGTCGACAACGAGGCGTAGACGAACACCATGAGTTGATCCCTCTAAGACCCACTCGACTTCAATACTTCTTCGACGCTTCAGCTTCGGAAGAGATTGATTCAGATAAACGGCCCTCAGGTCCTCCAAACCACTAAACAATGAAAGTCCACATGCGGAACGCAATCATTTGCTTATTCAAATCCCTAACTTTTGCGTGAACCGCCCTTTACGGGTTTTCAGTTCACCGGGATACCCTTTTTTGCCGAAGCCGCCCAGTGTAGGTTTTCGACTTCGCGGGTGTATATTTTTTCAATATATCCCTAATTTTTTCCCGAACCTTTTATTCTGTTATTGGTTCGCCGGGATGCCCCTTTTTTGCCTGGACTCTTTCTTTTTTGTCCAGCGGGTCTCTTTCAAGAAAAGTATTTTTTAACTGCGTCCGCGTTCACCGGGGATGCAAAATCTTCACCATCCATCGTGGATAACAACAAAGCTCCTCCCGAGAAGACCTTGCTGACGACATACGACCCTTCGTAATTCGGAGTCCACTTGCCCCGGTGATCGGAGTGTGGCGGAAGAATCTTCTTCAGGACGAGATCACCCGTCTGAAAGCTTCTAGGACGCACCTTCTTATCATAAGCTCTCTTCATTCGGCTTTGGTACAGATGACCAAATGCAATCGATGCTAACCTCTTCTCGTCCATCAGGATGAGTTGGTTCAAACGATTCATAATCCATTCTGCCTCGTCGAGTTTCACATCAACCAACACTCGTAAAGAAGGGATCTTCACTTCTAACGGTAGGACAGCTTCCATACCGTACACCAAGGAGAAAGGAGTTGCCCCGGTCGACGTACGCACCGTCGTACGATAACCGTGCAAGGCAAACGGAAGCATCTCGTGCCAATCTCTGTACGTCACAACCATCTTCTGAACAATCTTCTTTATGTTCTTGTTGGCGGCTTCGACGGCGCCATTCATCTTCGGCCGGTAAGGAGATGAGTTGTGGTGTTCAATCTTGAAGCTCTGGCACAGCTTCTTCATCATCTTGTTATTCAAATTCGAACTATTATCAGTAATGATCCGCTCGGGAACTCCGTAACGATAGATGATGTCCCTCTTTATGAATTTAGCTCCACCTGCTTGGTCACATTAGCGTACGAGGCTGCCTCCACCCATTTGGTGAAGTAGTCGATAGCTACCAGAATGAAACGATGACCATTGGATGCAGTGGGCTCGATTTTGCCTATCATGTCGATGCCCCACATGGAGAACGACCAAGGGGAGGACATGACATTCAATGGGCACGGCGACACATGAACTTTATCAGCATAAATCTGGCATTTATGACATTTCTTCACGAATCTGAAGCAATCCGACTCCATAGTCAGCCAGTAATATCCTGCTCCCAGGATCTTTCTCGTCATGGCATGCCCACCGGCGTGCGTACCAAATGTGCCCTCATGGACTTCTTCCATGAGCATACTTGCCTCTTTCTCATCTACACATCTGAGTAGCACGAGATCGTGGTTTCTCTTATACAACACTCCATCAGGATTGAGGTAAAAGTTTCCAGACAGCCTCCTCAGAGTCTTCTTATCCTGGGTTGACGCACCCGCAGGATACTCCTTAGTCATAAGGAAGGTCTGGATGTCGTGGAACCATGGCTTGCCGTCGACGGCATCCTCGGTTGCAAAGACAAATGTCGGTCTATCAAGACACGAAATCACAATTCTTGGAGCCTCATTCCAAAAATTGACCTTATACATTGAAGCCAACGTGGCTAAGGCATCAGCCATCTGATTTTCAGCCCTGGGTACATGATGGAGTTCCACTCGATCGAAGAACGGAAGCAGCCTCCTGGCATAATTCATGTACGACACCAAATTCGCTTGACGAGTTTCCCACTCCCCTTTAATTTGATTGATTACAAGCGCTGAGTCACCATATACGTCTAGATTCTTGATTCTCAAATCAATTGCCTCTTCTAGACCCATAATACATGCTTCATACTCTGCCCCATTGTTGGTAACTGGAAACGTCAGTCTCGCAGTAAACGGGATATGGGATCCGTGGGGAGTCGTGATGATAGCTCCAATGCCACTTCCATAGGAATTAACCGCTCCATCGAATATCAACTTCCACTGAGATTTCCTATCTGGCCCCTCACCGGGCAACGACTCATCGCAATCCTTAGCTTTGAGAAACATAATATCCTCGTCAGGGAATTCAAACTTCATCGGCTGGTAATCCTCGATTGGCTGCTCGGCAAGGTAATCAGACAATACGCTTCCCTTAATGGCCTTCTGGGAGACGTACTGAATATCATATTCCGTTAACACCATTTGCCATCTGGAAATCCTGCCCGAAAGAGCCTGCTTCTCGAAGACGTACTTGATCGGATCCATCTTCGAAATTAGCATAGTGGTGTGATTGAGCATGTATTGTCGTAGACGTTTGGCAGCCCAAGCTAATGCACAACACGTCTTCTCCAGCATCGAGTATCGAGATTCACACTCAGTGAACTTTTTACTCAAATAATAAATGGCATGCTCTTTTCTGCCCGTCTCGTCGTGCTGACCGAGAACACACCCCATACTATTCTCCAGAACCGTCAGGTACATGATTAATGGCCGTCCAGCCACTGGGGGTATCAAGATTGGAGGTTCTTGAAGATACTGCTTTATTTTGTCGAATGCCTTCTGGCAATCCTCATTCCAAGTAATCGCCTGATCTTTCTTTAAAAGTTTGAACATCAGTTCACAAGTGGCCGTGAGCTGAGAGATAAACCTTGCAATGTAGTTTATTCGGCCCAAGAAACCACGAACTTCTTTTTCTGTTTTCGGTGTTGGCATTTCTTGAATAGCTTTTATTTTCGCAGGATCAACTTCGATACCTCGTTCACTAACGATAAACCCCAATAACTTTCCGGACCGCACTCCGAAAGTGCACTTGTTAGGGTTTAGCCTCAGCCTGAACTTCCTAAGCCTCTCAAAAAGCTTCAATAAGTGGACCAGATGCTCTTCCTCCGTTTGGGACTTTGCAATCATGTCATCAACATAGACCTCGATCTCATGATGAATCATATCATGAAACAAAGTTACCATTGCTCGCTGGTAAGTGGCCCCTGCGTTCTTCAGACCGAAGGGCATTACCTTATAGCAAAATGTTCCCCAGGGGGTGATAAACGTCGTTTTCTCCATGTCCTCCGGTGCCATCTTAATCTGATTGTAACCGGAGAAGCCATCCATGAACGAAAACACGGAGAACTGGGCTATGTTGTCGACCAACACATCGATATGAGGCAACGAGAAATCGTCCTTAGGGCTCGCCCTATTCAAATCCCGATAATCGACGCACATGCGTACCTTACCGTCCTTCTTCGGTACAGGCACTATGTTGGCAACCCACGGAGGGTAAGTGGTAACGGCTAGAAATCCTGCGTCCAACTGCTTCTGGACTTCTTCTTTGATTTTTACAGCCATATCTGGTCCCGTCCTCCTAAGCTTCTGCTTGACTGGAGGGAAATCTTCTCGCAACAGCAAGCGATGAACCACGATGTCTGTGTCAAGTCCGGGCATATCTTCGTATGACCAAGCAAAGACGTCACTATACTCTCGAAGCATCTCGACCAGTCTATGCTTGACATCATTCTGCAGCGCAGCCCCTACTCTGACATTTCTGACGAGCTCTTCAGAACCCAGATTTACGATCTCAATATCTTCCTCATGAGGCATAATAACCTTTTCCTCTTGTCTCAACAAGCGGGCCAACTCTTCCGGAAGGTCTTCGTCCTCATCAATCTCATCCTCGGCTTGATAGATCGGACAATCGAAGTCGTAGTGAGCCGTAGAGGGTCCAGAGTCGATGTCGTCTGTTATGTGGATCCTGCAATAACAAGGGTTAAGTTTAAAACAAGAATATGCAGGTTAGCACAAACCCCGTTGCCATTTTACTGTCTTTCAAAATAAACATAAAACAGGAATAACAGAGAACACAATATTTGAGTACGAAGAAAACGCCTTTGATTTATTAACAAAATGCATGTACATAATCCAACAAGGCCCTAACAATAAAACCACTATGCCCCGGGTAGGACATAGGGTTGTACAAAGATTGTAAAAAGTAAATCATTACTCTTCACTTGTCAGCTGGATAATTTCCTTGATGGTCCAATTGTTGAGGCGCTCGCCCGACTTGCTTGGCTGAATCCAGGCGTCAAGATCACAATCGCTATCCCCGCTGTCCTCAAACGCTGCGTTGATGCTTTCGAAGATCACTCCGCCACTGGTAAATAAGATCGGCCCCTTACCACGAGACGAACTGCTAGACGAAGAAGATGAAGCTTCAGCTTCAGGAGAATACCCCAATCCAAACTTATCCTGCTTGATCGGTATCTCTAAAACACGTCCCCAGCCTGGGGTAGAACCGGCTTCGACGACGACCCGAGCTTCTCTGAACGAGGAGAGATTCATCTCTTGCTTCTCTGTGACGACAGGAGCTACCTCTTTCACCTTGACGGCTTCAAATGCTTGGCAGAGAGTCTCATGGATTTCGCCATCCATTTCAACATACTTAAAGGATGACAAGTGGCTCACCATAATGTCCTCCTCACCACAGACGGTTACTATGCTTCCCCCGACAGCATATTTGAGCTTTTGATGCAGCGTGGACGTCACGGCACCAGCAGCATGGATCCATGGCCGACCTAAGAGGCAACTGTAGGCAGGCATGATATCCATGATATAAAAAACTGTATCGAACGTCTCCGGACCAACTTGAATCGGCAGGGTCAACTCTCCGAAAACGTGGCGCTTAGTTCCGTCAAATGCTTTCACCACCAGATCACTGGGCGTGCAAAGCAATCCACGAGTGTCCAACTTCATTAGTGCCTTCTTCGGAAGCACATTAAGCGACGAACCCGTGTCCACCAGGACATGCGACATGATAGTGCCTCTGCACTCTATCGAGATGTGCAAAGCGCTGTTGTGATCTCTCCCTTTAGGAGTCAGCTCTAAATCTGTGAAACCTAGCCCATTGCCAGCATTAACATGGGCTACCACCTCTTCTAGCTGATTCACTGATATCTCTTGCGGTACATAGGCAGCATTCAATACCTTCAGTAACGCGTTGCGGTGCGCTTCAGAACACAGCAACAAGTTGAGAATATAAATCTTTGACGGAGTCTGATGAAGATGGTCTACAATCTTGTAGTCGCTCTTTTTGATTAACCGCATGAACTCCTCGGCATCTTTGACAAGCAAATCTTTCTCTGCCCCACAAGGGACCTCTTCGACGGCTCTGCCTTTACCCTTATCGACAGCATCAGCTCTGACCACTTTCTCTGCCACAACCTTTGTCGGCGCAAACACTCTTCCGCTTCAAGTAATACCACTGACTCCTGCGAGATTCTGCACAGTCGACCCATACGGCTCCAACTCTAACTTCTGACCATTGCAATAGACTTCGGCGCCATAATGCCACGGGACGGCGTTAGTGCTCTCGAATGGGATCGGCCCGGCTCTGGTAATGGTGATTGTAGGCGGTCGGGGCGCAGAAATGGTAATAGGTTGACGAGGAATGGTGATGGTAGCGACCTCATCTGCCTGCTTCAACACAACCTCTCCTGATACACTTTCAACTCTTCGGCTGAACTGCAAAATACCCTCAGACATCAGACTTTGGATACCTTCTACCAGCTGCTCACACCCATCAGGATGTGTAGCACAAGCCATGCATAACTCTCCGCATCCTGGAAAGAACCCCTTCTTCAACAACTTAGCTTTGACGAAACTAAGCGGCGTCTTTAAGTCTTTGACATTGGTCAACAAATCTGCACTCTCCTCTGCGATAATGGCGTTCACTCCGCCTCCCCTATGATGAGGCATGGGGTTTTTGGTGACATTGGGCACATTAACAGAAAAGTTAATAATCTTGGCGTCTACCAGGTCCTGCACCTTGTGCTTAAAGGCTTTGCAGTTCTCAATCGTATGGCCTGGTGCCCCAGTATGGAAATCGCAAGTGGCATTTGCGTCATACCCCGGTGGTGGTGCCCCTGTCAAGGGAGCCATCGTCCTCTTTTGAACTAACTGAAGCTGAAGCAAAGTTTGCAAGAGCTGCGCATACGACATAGGTGGTGCTTCGAAGTGACGGTTTGTCAAAGGAGCCCGATTCTGATATTTTCTATATCCCTATTGATTCTGTTGCTGCGGTTGCTGCAGCTGGTGCTGCGGCGGAGCTGCTGGGATATTTATACTGGCTATCTGCTGCTGAGGGCCCTTGCCCTTTCTCCGAGCGTTGGTTACCGCGCTTGCGTCTCCTTCTCGACGCTTACCAGCGTAAGGTTTCTTTCCACCTCCTCCAGCTGAGGATGACTCACCTTGAATTTTTCCGATCTTTATACCATTCTCGACGTGCTCGCCCATAGTGATGAGAGCCGAGAACGTCCCAGACATGCCACTGACTAGATTTTCATAGTAGATTCCCGAGAGGGTAGCAACAAACATCTGCACGAGCTCGCGCTCAACCATCGGCGGTTGAACCCGAGCAGCCAACTCACGCCACCGCTGGACGTATTCCTTAAAGCCTTCATTATTCCGCTGCGAAAGGTTTTGGAGCTGAACTCGGTTGGGGGCCAAGTCGCTATTGTATTGATAGTGGAGGACAAACGCTTCGGCGAGATCTTTCCATGTGCACACGGTAGTGGGCTCCAAGCCCATATACCACTCGAGGGATGGACCAGAAAGACTATCTTGGAAGAAGTGCATCAGCAACTTCTCATCGTCGGAATAGGCGGACATCTTTCTATAGTATGATCGAAGGTGGACACGAGGGCAAGTAGTGCCCTTATACTTCTCAAAGACAGGCACTTTGAACTTATGAGGTACCTTGAAATCAGCAATTAACCCCAGCTTGGACATATCAACGCCCAATGTATTCTGATTCTCAATGTCTCTCATTTTGTCTTCCAGCGCTTTGAACCTGAGCCGCGCTTCAGCATTCAACTCTGCTTCTATACCTCTTTGAGAAAATACGTCATCCTGATGATCCTCAAGCCACGGTTGAGGCACCAACAGATTTCCGACGCCAGCATTGCCGTTGACCGGCCCGACGTTGACATTAGCTCCCAGACTACCATTGTCGACGCCCGTCGCATTGAGTCTGATATTGGCCATTACATTGCCATTAGCACTACCGTTTCCCCCGGCAACAGGAACAACATTCTGCGGAGTATCAACTGGAGGAGGAGTGGGCACAGCCCCGCCATGAAGTATGCCGTTACTATCAACCCTGGAGATCAAAGGTTGAACCAAAGTCCGGAGCTAGTCCTGACCATTAGCGACTACCTGCATCAGTTCCATAAAACGATCCATCCGTTCACGGAGCTCTTGAACATCTGATTGCACCTGATCCATGATCCTTGTCTGATTAGCTCGAGTTGAGTAACGGTGAATGAGTCTCTGATCAATCCTGGATACCGGAAACAGCTTGGAACCTGTGAACCTGAAAAAACCTGTAAACATTAAAGGTTAGGAAAAGCAACAAAATGTACGCCATGCAAATGCTTCATGCAGATGCATGCGTGTGTCTGTGTGCTTGGGAGATTTCCCCCGATCCTAGTGCCTTAGTGCCAGTGCTTGATAATAATAATAATAATAAGAAGAAGTCCGAGCCCAATCATGGAAACATCAATCTCATATATATATGGAAAGCCTATCAAGGCAGTACATAGCATCAGCGAGTACAACACAAATCAACAGCGTGACCTCAGCCAACAAGCCTGGTGATGGTCAACATACAACAAAGATCAAAACAAAGGAATACAACTAGTCAAGTACGGCCACGAGCGCAATACTCCGCTAATAACTCCTTCGTCTCTGGATGATCTGGCAAAGTGAGCAACCCCTTGACGAGTAGTTCCCTCTGCACAATAGTATACTGAAGCCCCTGAACTGAACTTTCCCATGCTCCTTCACCGAAGCATTCTTCCAGTTTCCGCTTCTTAGACTCAAACTTCAGCTTGCACTCCTTCAGGTTGGCAAGGGATTTGCTGAGTTGGCCTTCGGCGGCGTACCTGCGGGCAGTCTCTTCATCAAACCTTCGCTCACTGTCCTTCACCTCGGCTTCCAGCTTAGAGATCTGCAGCATTAGCTTATCCTCTCGCTCCTTCCTGGTGGCCAGGGAAGTCTTCCAATGCTGGTCGAACTTAGATATCCTCCGATATGCCTCGTCCAAATGTTGTTTCTTCGTAGTTAGTACATCATTAACAACCCTGAAGTCCTGACCCAAGCGTTCCCGATCAGCAATCTGCTTAGCCAAGTCTGCACCCAGTTGGTTCACCGACTCTGTTTGCTTTTTGAAAGCATGCACGGCTTCGTTCCTCTCACTTCGAAGCTGAGCTAACTCTTTCTCCAGTTCTGCGTTCACCCGCTTCAGCTCATCCCGCTCAGCTAGTACCTGGTTATGCTGATGAATGGACACAGTAGTAGGCCCTTCGACTGGTGGAGGACTCTCTGGTCTGGCATGAGGAAATGGCATCCCTATAGTGCTGGCTCTGGCTCTGATCCAAGCTGAATAAGGAGAGTAGGCTTGACTGTTGCTCTTTCCCAACAAAGGCTTTCCTCTCTTGCTGATACTGTTCCACGCATGCTGAAGCTTGGACAATAAATCCCCCTCTAGAGTACCCGTGAGGTACAGAGATTCCTGTACCTCTTCCTCCTTCGGCGGAGTCCTCAACGCATATGCGAACTGACGAACTAGCAACGAAGGATTGTAGTTGATGCAACCCTTCCTACCTATCAGAGGTACATTAGGAAACCCACTACAACTGAAGATCACCTCAGTACCTAACCTGTCTCTATCAACGAACCAATCAATATCTTCTGCAGACAAACTCATAAGACGCTCAGGCCACTCAGCTGTGGCTGCAGACAAGACGAAAGAACCCCTCTTGGGCAAATGACTATCAAACCATTTGTACAGCAACGGTACGCAGCATGAGACATTCTTCCCTCTCCGGTTCTCATTCTTGTAATACACTAAGTGATAGACGTCCCCGATCAAAGTAGGGACTGGATTCCCTGAGGCGAAGATGTGAAAGGCATCAAAGTCTACGAAATCAGGCATGTTGGGGAACAAGATAATGCCATATATGCATAAAGTGAGGATGGCATTGAATGCGTCCCAACATCTGTCCTTAGCACACTACTGAGCCTTAGCTACCAGAAACTGCAAGGAGAACCCAGGAACCTTGTTCCAACTCGTCACTACCAACTCGGAGGCGCCCAAATGAAGTGAAGAAGCTAAACCAGCCAGATCAGGCTCAGCATCCATGTGGATAAAAGGCATCTGCCTTTTGATAGGCACACCCAGCAAATCAGCATACTTGTAATACCCCAAATTTTACCCTTTCTTTTTTATTTTTATTTTAAATTCTTATTAACTTTATAAATTAACCTTTTTTTAAATCTTGTTTTTTTAACTAATAATAATTTAATTAACCTTTTTTATAACTTTACTAATGTTTTTTATTAACTTTCTTTTTTTTTTTTTTATTTAGTTTATTTATTTAAATCATTTTAAGCTCTTCTTACTAACTTTTAGGATTTAGATTAAAATTTAACTTTTTTTTTCTTTTCTTTAAAGAGTAAATTTTTATAACCTTTTTTAAATTAATTTCTAACACTTTTTTTTTAATCAAATTCTAGTACTTTTTTTTAAATAAAAATCTAATATTTTTTTTTTAAAATTAAATCTTTTTTTCTAACTTTTTAAAATTAAATCTTTTTTCTAACCTTTTAAAGCTAAATCTTTTTTTCTAACTTTTTTAAAGTTAAATATTTTTTTTCTAACTTTTTTTAAAACTAAATCTTTTTTTTCTAACTTTTTTAAAGTTAAATATTTTTTTCTCTAACTTCTTTTTAAAAAAATCAAATCTTTTTTCTAACCTTTTTTAAAGTTAAATCTATTTCTAACTTTTTTAAAGTTAAATCTTTTTTTCTAATTTTTTTTAAAAAAATCAAATCTTTTTTCTAACTTTTTTAAAGTTAAATCTTTTTTCTAACTCTTTTTTAAAATTAAATCTTTTTTCTAACTCTTTTTAAAAATTAAATTTTTTTTCTAACTCTTTTTAAAAATTAAATCTTTTTTTTTCTCTAACTTCTTTTTAAAATTAAATCTTTTTTTTCTCTAACTTCTTTTTAAAATTAAATTTTTTTTTTAACTATTTTAAAAATTAAATCTAACCTTTTTTTTATAAATTAAATCTATCCTTTTTTTTTTAAAATTAAATCTAAATCTTTTTTTGACACCTTTATTTTTCAAATTAAAATTCTAAATTCTTTTTCTAACGCCCTTTTCTTTTTCTTTTTTTTATTTTTTATTTTTTCCTTTTAAAATTAAATTCTAACAGTTTTTAAAATAATTCTAACATTTTTTAAAACCAACATTCAAATATTTTTTTTTATTCTAACTCATTTTTTTTTAAAACTCTAATTTTTATTTGACTTGAAACTCTAATCTTCTTTGCTAACTTTTTAAATTTAAATCTCAACACTTTTTTAATCTAATCCAATCTTAATGAATTCCAGATAGAGTTAAATCAAATCAATCAGATCAATCATCATCATAAGAAAATCAGATCTAAATATCAACATCACCATCATTGAATCAAATCTGAAATCATCATAAAAATTCATTCAAATCAAATCAGAGATTGAAAAAGATTGAGATATTCAAATTAAATCTGAGATTAAAAAAAAAGATTTAAAAATCAAGTATAAAAGGGACGAAAATCATAACAAGAAGGAGAGAACTTTTTCGTAAAATCCAAGCAAACTCCGTCAAAAATCCTCTAGCCTCAGGACAAAGCATCATCGGCCATCATCATTCCGTAAGGATAAAAAAAATATAATTACAATTTTTGTGTTGCTTTTCATGTTTTTCAGGAAAAAGAGATGAAGAAGACAAATCGGCGGCCATGCAAAAAAAGAAGAAGAAGATAACATCCGTGAGAGGCAAACAAGAAGGAGAGGAACACACGCAAACTCAGAGAGCAGAGAGAAGAAGAGTGATGACCGGCCCAACCCTCTTTTTTTTTATTATTATTTATTGTTTTTCTATTTGTTATTTTATTTTGTTTATCTTTTTTAAAAAAAATCAAGAAGGCCCTTTCTTTTTTATAACCAAAAACCTTTTTCAAATTAATTAAAACTCTTTTTAAATAAAATAATCAAATGTTTTTTCAAATAATAAATTTTTTTTATAACTTTAAAGTAAAACGTGTTTTTAACTAACATTAAGATTTTTTAAATTAAACCAATTATTTTTTTAATGATTAAATCTTTTTTTCAAAATATTATCACTAAAACTCCTTTTTTAGAATAACTAACCAAACTTTCACTTTTTTATTAATAATTTTTTTTTTAACTCAAAACTCTTTTAATTAAAATTAATCTCTCTTTTCACAAATTTAAATCCTTGGTTAAAAAGACCATAAAAGTCCTCCAAAATTCATACGGTTTGTTTCTCGTTCAATTTTGATTTCGTTTTCGTCTAACCCCATATACTGACATTTTTGTTTGTTTTGTTTCTTGCAGCTATTATGTTCAATTTGAAACTTATTTTCGGTTTTATATTTAGTTATCATATTTGTAACTGCTTATGGGATGTAATTTTGCGAGACAATTTTCGCGTTTATCTTTCCGCACTTTATCTTCTGCCGTTGTATGTATATTTACTTTCATCACATCTTTATAGTTAATTTCACATCCGAAGGTTAGGTCTAGCGTTTGGCCGCCGCGCCAATAGTCCTCAACTTCAAACCCTTACAACCTCACAAACCCTGATTTTTTCACAAATGCCTCGCCGCAGGCAAAATTACAAAACTACCCATAGCATTAGGTCAAAGAGCCGCCGCGCTCATTTTAGGGTTTCCCGCCGCGGAATCCCTAACCTAATTTAACCCTAATTACAACTTAATAATTCAACGTAGAGAATTGGAGTTTCTACACTCCGCGTAAGCGTGTCCTTAAGACATGTTTATTCCCCTTGAGACCTTGACCACAGTCGAGAAGTCTCTAACCTCCCTTTTGAGGGGAACTACGATTACTCTGATTCCACTCCCGTAAGGATACGTAGGCACAAGATGCGATGTCTTGCCGAGTAAACTTAGAATTAACCCCTAGGTCTTTTTTAACTTTTAATCCTTTGTATATATACCTTAAGCAAATAAATAAAGCAAATAGTAAACATCTGAACAAAAGGTTCCTGTAGAGTACTACAGAAGTTTAGGGTGCTAGTACCTTCCCTAAATTTAACCAACCCCCGAACCCTAGATCTTTCCCCGCATTGTGTTTACGATGCAAAATAGGTTTTCCCTCTTTTGACCTTTTCCTTCGGATAAATCAAAGAGCGGTTGTGAATTGAATTGCGATTCAAACTCATTAATAGTTTGTGATCCTATTTCCACCGCAACAGAAAATGGCGACTTCACTGGGGAATCTTTTAACTTTTGAGGGTTATCCCTAACTTGTTCATATTTATTACTATCTGTGACATTATTCATTTGCATGTATATATTTGTGCTTTGATTGTGGGACTGTTCCTTGTGCTGTGAGATAGGTCCTACACCCGGATCTAGTGTACCTTAGGTAAATGGCAATAGACCAAGGAAACTGTACGACGTATATCGATACGGTTGATCTGGTGGCCATGGTTAGTGCGACTTCTTGGTTGGTGCTTATATTCCTTAAGTCAAGTTGAGGATAATATTGAGGCTGCCATATGTTGTCAACGCACTAACTGACTTTTAGAACCCTAGTTAACTCATCTTGGCCTTTAGAAAGTAGTGAGGTAACCGGCTTTGGTGCAGACTGAAGTTGGTCGACACTCGATACTACGCTCATTGAGATCTTAAACTTGGAGGGTTTTGGTTGGCAAGTAAGTTGCCTTCTGAACAACCATCCTTGTGAAAGATCAATGATATTGAGATCCCTTAGAACCTGGTTACTTTTGTAGGACAAGATGAACCATCTAACTTCAGGGGAGGGTATTTGCCTTTGAACCTCATGCAAGCCTTTAACCTAGGACTTTGTGTGTTTTCGTGCATTGCATCCATAAAGCATCTCATTGCATTGTATTTCATGGAGTTCAAATATCATTCATGGATATCGCGGGATACCATAAATAAAAAAAAATAAAATGAAAAAACAAGAAAAAGATTTCTTCGGTACCCCACGACATTCGTGAATGTTTTGAATTCCATGAAATCTTCATTTACATTCACATTTTAGCATCATACTCTTGCATTGCATGTGTCTCCCGATTTCTCACACTCGGTTCTCTCACCTTCCAGTTTCGTCACCCTGAGTTCTCGGCACCAATACAACACCAGAGCTCAAACTCGGAAAAGAATGGAGGATCAGGCAAAAGAGATTGATCGCCTTAGCAATGAACTTGAAGACCTTCGAGGGGGTATGGGGCGTATGATGGAATTGTTACATGTCATGAATGCTAAGATGGATACCCAGCCCACTGTTGTTTCTGAGATTACCGGCGTTACTGTGGACCCTCCACCAAGTGTGACCGTATCAAGGGACCCACCTTATGGTCTTGCTCCCGGTTTTGTGCCTCCTCAAGCCACTGTTCCGATTAATCAACCTGTTCAGCAAGTCGTGCCCTTGTTTTCTGAAGTTTCTAGGGGGGCTCCTATCTTTGCACCACCTGTTGTACACACTCGTGCGCAACTGTACTTCAATGAGACAGTTTTTGATAATCTTGATGAGAATGTTGAGGGTTGTGAGAAACATGATAAGCTTCGTGAGGAAGTAAACACTATCATCCAGAGATTGAAAAAGGTAGAGGGTGATCAAATTTTTGGGACTGCTGCAAGGGATGTTTGTTTGGTTTCAGGTTTGGTTATTCCCCCAAAGTTCAAAACTCCGAACTTCGATCGTTATGAAGGTGCCACCTGTCCTAAGAGTCATCTGATCATGTATTATCGCAAAATGGCTGCCCATGTTGAGAATGATAAACTGATGATTCATTGCTTCCAAGACAGTTTGAAGGGTGCTTCTTCCAAGTGGTATTTAACTTTGGACCAATCCCGCGTTAAGAGCTTTCAAGATTTATCTGACGCTTTCATCAAACACTACAAGTACAATATGGATCTGGCTCCTGACAGAAGACAGCTGCTGAGTATGTCACAAAAGAATTCTGAGTCATTCAAAGAGTATGCTCAAAGGTGGAGAGAGACTGCTTCGCAGGTAGAACCTCCTTTGACCGAGAAAGAGTTAGCTGATTGGTTTGTCAACACGGTCCGTCCAGAATTTTACGAGAGAATGGTGGGTAGTGTGACTTCAAATTTCTCCGACATCGTTGTTGTGGGTGTCAAGATTGAATTGGGTATGAAGAGTGGTAAAATGACAAATAATCATGGCGCTTCTAAGGATCAGCCGAAGAAACCTCCTTATAGCTCCCAGAAAAAGAAGGAGAGTGAGACTAATGCTATATCCTCTGGTAGACCAAGAGAACGCTTTTATCGGCATCCGCAAGGTTATGCTCAACCTCAAGGGTACCCGGTCCAATATGCTCAACAACCCTATGTGGCAGCTATTACACCTTCTTTCAATCAACAGGTTCCCATGTATCAACCTATGCAACAACCTCCTGTTTATCCGCCTCCTGTCAACTACCTACAGGCACCCAATACTCCTGCTCCTCAACAGCCAAAGAGTCCGGCTCCTCGCCAGAATATGCCAAACAGAAGAACGTATAAACCTTGTCCGCCGATCCCGATGACTTTTACCGAGTTGTATCCCTCTTTGGTCAAGCAAGGTCTCATCACTACTCGGGCTTTGGGTCCGCCTCCTAATCCTCCACCTAATCCATTACCTGCAAGTTACAACGCTACCGCTCATTGTTTATTTCATGAGGGTGCGCCCGGCCATGATCTAGAGAATTGCTATGCTCTTAAGAAAGTCGTCAGAAATTTGCTAGAAACGAAGAAGTTGTCTTTTGGCAATGCTCAGCTGAAGATCGAGACTCCTTTCGGGGTTCCTCACTCGTCAAGTGCAAATTCTGCAAAGCATGCTACGCCTATCAGCCGAATCCAGTCATTATTCAAAGGCCTAGCCCGCTTCATTTCAGTAACCCTCAAGGTGATATGACCGGGATCAACAAAGGATCTGGGAAATTTATTTTGAAGCAACGACTGAAAACTGTTGAAGATGTGACCAGCATAACTGGGGTAAGCCATGACGACTCACAGTGATCATGAACCAGACGTCCTTTCCATTGAGGCTCCGCCAAAGGAAACTGTTACTCTTGAATGCAAGATTTCATAAACATTTAGAAGGATTTTTCCGACAGTTCATTTGTTTATTTATATGTATTTCTCTTCGATTAATCATATTTAGCATGCACGAACTTGTTTATCTTTGATTAATTAATGCAACGCATATGTTTGTCTTGAATAAATCCATTCGTTTCACTCATTCAAAATATATTTTTCATAAATTATAATGCCAACTTTACCCGATCTCTTGTTCAGATGGAGAATTGGGAGGAGGATGACGAACCTAAAACGTCAGATTTCTTGTCGTATGCTTTCGATTGAAACCCGCTGATGATGTAAGGCATTGTTTCAAATCCCAAACACTGGAGATATAAGGATGTTAACCCCTAGTCAACCCTTTGAGCCTTGAAGTAGGAGTTTTTCTTTCTTTTAAAGAACCTTCATCCTAACCTGGTGCAGGGTAGGTTTCAGTTAAACCGATCGAGCGCTTAGACTCTTAAAAAGGAAGAGCAAACCTTCGAGAATTTATCCTTAGCATCTTAAGAAGTCCAATACAATGACTATCCTTCGGTTACCTAAGGAGTGGGGCAGTCACGAGCCTTTCAAAAGATTTACACGACTTGTGCATAAAAGAATATTCAAAAAATAAGAGCCCGCTAAGTCAAAAACCTATGAAGGAGACTTAGGCAAAACTGGGGCATCCCGTTGGACTCCAAAGTCAGATCAAAAGACGTTGTCCAGGCAAAAGTTAGGGAATAAAAGCAAAACAAGAGGGTACAGTAAATAGTCCCTAGTAAAGAACAAGATCGTGTAATAGGTGAGCGACTGCCATGTCCAAAGCCTTGATAAGTTCTCGACCATAGCAAATCCGCTTGAGATATGAGCGTTCGTATCCGGTTAACTGAATTAGGATTGGAGAACATCACGAAGAATGGGTGGGTACAAATATAACTTTGAGCCTTTATCCTTTTGTTTCTTAAACCGTGAACTGAGCCACGATACAACCTTTAAAAGACCTAATTGAAGTAGGACTTCGGTTGAAAGCATACTTGACAAGATCACGTTTCCTGACTCCTACGAGCTATGCTCAGAAAAAAATTCATGATGGCATTATAATTAAAACTTATATCCTGACTAGTGATTTCGGTCACAAGTTGTTGCGATATCTTTTTTTCAAAACAAAAATTCAAGACAAATATATGTGTACATTGACAAGCTCAGGATAGGCATTTCAGGCATGACAACTTTGCTTGATATCTTAGAGATTTACATATGAACATAACCCGTGGAACTTGAAGATCCTGCTGAACAGGGGCAGGCAGTTTCCCAGTTCGCTTACCAACGCGAGTCTGACATTCTTAAAGAGCTATTTCCCAAAGATTTCGTCGTAACACGATTAATTTGTGCCAGTTACGTCGAGACCTGACGAATCTCTCAAAGAGTTTGAGAACAATGGGGCAACCGGACTCGGTGTTCTCTATAAAATCCTCTTGAGATGACCCTACCTCGCAACACAAATATCCTGGGGCACCGTGTTTTTTGAAGAAACAAATGGCGACTACTATAAGGTCCTTCATGTGGTTTCACAACTTTTCTTCATGCACCCGATGGATTTTACTCACGGCGCCCTTCATTCCCCAATAAACCTCAGTGTTGCAACAGGCTCCTAAACTATTGCCTCATCACAGTCCCCAGCAGAGAATTCCAAACTTTAAAACCAGACTTGGTTCTACCATTGATCTTTCTTACCCATGATTGACGTATTGGTTGCAGAGAACGCAGGGTATCTCCGTCGAGATGTTTATTTCATCTCTCGTCCCATCTCTAGTCTGTTTCGTCAACGTACGCAAGGGCATAAGCATCACATGCCTATTTCGTTATATATTCATTACATATTCATTACATATTCATCACATATTCATTACATATTCATTACATACTCATTACATACTCATTTCATAACATCCTGCATATTCACATACATCAACGTACATTCACATTAACATATGCATTAACATGTGCATTAGCATTCACAGGTTCATTGTGTTTCACCATCATTTGGTTGTTACCACCGAGTAACTGGGGTTCGTCAATTCTCTCCAAATAGATTGTCAGTCTTAAGCATAAAATACCTACTTATTTCCAGCTTCCCCACGGAGCTCGATCCTCGTGGATGACGGTTACTTCAGCTATCTTTCCTCGCCAGGATAAGATATCTACCCTTCGAGTTCATTCCCTCGATGGAGTCTTGATTACCAGTTTTCTTTCTAGCTCGATCCTAGATTGAATCTCAGTCTTGTCGGTCGTCGAGCCCAACCGGACGTGCATTTATTTTGCACCATCTAAAGATTTTCACCACACCATGGCAAATACGCGACTGTTCTCGCCCAAGAGGGTTATCACTGTACCCGGACGTGCATTTATTTTGCACTATCTTTCAAGAAAATCAACTACAATCCTTTACAGATACACGCCAGTTCGCGCCTGGAAAATATATCAGTACAACACTTTACAATCCTACATGTTACAACCTTTTACACTTTACATTTTACAGCATCAGCATACGACATTTCTCACCTAAGAAGTCGATCCTATCCTCGTTATGACTCGCAGCAAATGGCCATCTCCATGGAGCAGTTGGGCTTCCATTTACCTGCCGTCTTGAGGTTTGAACCAAATCGTATTCAGGAGAGCACGATCTTGAGTTACGGGGAGGTTTGAGCAGTTTCATATTCAGGAGAGCACGATTCTGAGTTATGAAGAAGTTCATTTATCCTTTAGTAAAAGAAGGAGCGGAATCATATTCAGGAGAGCACGATTCTGAGTTATGAGGAAGTTCAGTTGGCCGTTTTTCAGGAGAGCACGATTCTGAAGAATGAAGAAATTTCAGGAACCGAATCATATTCAGGAGAGCACGATTCTGAGTTATGAGGAAGTTCGATTACCCAGTTTCATATTCAGGAGAGCACGATTCTGAAGTATGGAAAAATTCATTTACAACCGAATCATATTCAGGAGAGCACGATTCTGAAATATGAGTATATTCAGTCATCCAGTTTCATATTCAGGAGAGCACGATTCTGAAATATGAGTATATTCAGTCATCCAGTTTCATATTCAGGAGAGCACGATTCTGAGTTATGAGGAAGTTCGATTATCCAGTTTCATATTCAGGAGAGCACGATTCTGAAGTATGAGTAAATTCAGTCATCCAGTATCATATTCAGGAGAGCACGATTCTGAAGTATGAGGAAGTTCAGTTTACCCTTTTCATGTTCAGGAGAACATAATCTTGAAGCATGAAGAAGTTTATTTATCCTTCAGTAAGAGAAGAATCAGAATCGTATTCCAGGCGCCGACCTTAAATGCGAGAAGATTTATTTATCAGATAAGCAGCAGCCTCTTTATTTGAGTGTTTATCCATTTTTTGCACATAAGTCCCTTCCAACGATAAGTGACAGTTCTCCCTCGAGAAGCTTATCAGGGCAATTCCCATCAAAGTCCATTTATTTTGGCATACAGTCGGTCTTTACCCTGTATATTTGCTACGGAGTTCCGAAAAGTCCGTTTGATCCTGTCACGAGGGGTAGTTTACAGAAGCTTGGATGTTATTCCTTGCTCAATGCTCCAGCATTCTGTAATCGATCTTACAATCGTACGTGATCCAGTTTTATTTTTAGATTCCCCAGTGGAGGCCGTCTCATAGGTACCATCTCCATTCGAGGATCTCGTTCCTTTTCTAAAAGTGACAATTGGTCATTCGCACCAGTTGACTATCATTTTTAGAATTCCCCAGTGATGTACTGTGTCTCAGCGCATCATTTTCCCCAGTGTGTTTCTTCTCGTGGCGTCTGTCTCGGTGTCGTCATGTTTCGTCAGCATTTTCGCATTCATTATTCCAGCATACGCATCATATCATAGTCATGGCATCATCTGCATTAAGTCGTTCCAGTTTTGTCCATAGCATTGCATATCGTCGCATATAAGGGCAAAATTTTCGGTTATCTATATTTAAATCTCTCCACCACGATTCCACGAGTCTCTGTCACTCAAATCGTCCGGTGTAGCCATTTAAA
This sequence comes from Lathyrus sativus, assembly GCA_963859935.3. Taxonomy (NCBI): domain Eukaryota; kingdom Viridiplantae; phylum Streptophyta; class Magnoliopsida; order Fabales; family Fabaceae; genus Lathyrus; species Lathyrus sativus. The sequence goes on from OZ012739.1 coordinate 363,751,527, forward strand.
TAGGGGCAACTGTAATACCCCAAATTTTACCCTTTCTTTTTTATTTTTATTTTAAATTCTTATTAACTTTATAAATTAACCTTTTTTTAAATCTTGTTTTTTTAACTAATAATAATTTAATTAACCTTTTTTATAACTTTACTAATGTTTTTTATTAACTTTCTTTTTTTTTTTTTTATTTAGTTTATTTATTTAAATCATTTTAAGCTATTCTTACTAACTTTTAGGATTTAGATTAAAATTTAACTTTTTTTTTCTTTTCTTTAAAGAGTAAATTTTTATAACCTTTTTTAAATTAATTTCTAACACTTTTTTTTAATCAAATTCTAGTACTTTTTTTTAAATAAAAATCTAATATTTTTTTTTTAAAATTAAATCTTTTTTTCTAACTTTTTAAAATTAAATCTTTTTTCTAACCTTTTAAAGCTAAATCTTTTTTTCTAACTTTTTTAAAGTTAAATATTTTTTTTCTAACTTTTTTTAAAACTAAATCTTTTTTTTCTAACTTTTTTAAAGTTAAATATTTTTTTCTCTAACTTCTTTTTAAAAAAATCAAATCTTTTTTCTAACCTTTTTTAAAGTTAAATCTATTTCTAACTTTTTTAAAGTTAAATCTTTTTTTCTAATTTTTTTTAAAAAAATCAAATCTTTTTTCTAACTTTTTTAAAGTTAAATCTTTTTTCTAACTCTTTTTTAAAATTAAATCTTTTTTCTAACTCTTTTTAAAAATTAAATTTTTTTTCTAACTCTTTTTAAAAATTAAATCTTTTTTTTTCTCTAACTTCTTTTTAAAATTAAATCTTTTTTTTCTCTAACTTCTTTTTAAAATTAAATTTTTTTTTTAACTATTTTAAAAATTAAATCTAACCTTTTTTTTATAAATTAAATCTATCCTTTTTTTTTTAAAATTAAATCTAAATCTTTTTTTTGACACCTTTATTTTTCAAATTAAAATTCTAAATTCTTTTTCTAACGCCCTTTTCTTTTTCTTTTTTTTATTTTTTATTTTTTCCTTTTAAAATTAAATTCTAACAGTTTTTAAAATAATTCTAACATTTTTTAAAACCAACATTCAAATATTTTTTTTTATTCTAACTCATTTTTTTTTAAAACTCTAATTTTTATTTGACTTGAAACTCTAATCTTCTTTGCTAACTTTTTAAATTTAAATCTCAACACTTTTTTAATCTAATCCAATCTTAATGAATTCCAGATAGAGTTAAATCAAATCAATCGGATCAATCATCATCATAAGAAAATCAGATCTAAATATCAACATCACCATCATTGAATCAAATCTGAAATCATCATAAAAATTCATTCAAATCAAATCAGAGATTGAAAAAGATTGAGATATTCAAATTAAATCTGAGATTAAAAAAAAAGATTTAAAAATCAAGTATAAAAGGGACGAAAATCATAACAAGAAGGAGAGAACTTTTTCGTAAAATCCAAGCAAACTCCGTCAAAAATCCTCTAGCCTCAGGACAAAGCATCATCGGCCATCATCATTCCGTAAGGATAAAAAAAATATAATTACAATTTTTGTGTTGCTTTTCATGTTTTTCAGGAAAAAGAGATGAAGAAGACAAATCGGCGGCCATGCAAAAAAAGAAGAAGAAGATAACATCCGTGAGAGGCAAACAAGAAGGAGAGGAACACACGCAAACTCAGAGAGCAGAGAGAAGAAGAGTGATGACCGGCCCAACCCTCTTTTTTTTTTTTTATTATTTATTGTTTTTCTATTTGTTATTTTATTTTGTTTATCTTTTTTAAAAAAAATCAAGAAGGCCCTTTCTTTTTTATAACCAAAAACCTTTTTCAAATTAATTAAAACTCTTTTTAAATAAAATAATCAAATGTTTTTTCAAATAATAAATTTTTTTTATAACTTTAAAGTAAAACGTGTTTTTAACTAACATTAAGATTTTTTAAATTAAACCAATTATTTTTTTAATGATTAAATCTTTTTTTCAAAATATTATCACTAAAACTCCTTTTTTAGAATAACTAACCAAACTTTCACTTTTTTATTAATAATTTTTTTTTTAACTCAAAACTCTTTTAATTAAAATTAATCTCTCTTTTCACAAATTTAAATCCTTGGTTAAAAAGACCATAAAAGTCCTCCAAAATTCATACGGTTTGTTTCTCGTTCAATTTTGATTTCGTTTTCGTCTAACCCCATATACTGACATTTTTGTTTGTTTTGTTTCTTGCAGCTATTATGTTCAATTTGAAACTTATTTTCGGTTTTATATTTAGTTATCATATTTGTAACTGCTTATGGGATGTAATTTTGCGAGACAATTTTCGCGTTTATCTTTCCGCACTTTATCTTCTGCCGTTGTATGTATATTTACTTTCATCACATCTTTATAGTTAATTTCACATCCGAAGGTTAGGTCTAGCGTTTGGCCGCCGCGCCAATAGTCCTCAACTTCAAACCCTTACAACCTCACAAACCCTGATTTTTTCACAAATGCCTCGCCGCAGGCAAAATTACAAAACTACCCATAGCATTAGGTCAAAGAGCCGCCGCGCTCATTTTAGGGTTTCCCGCCGCGGAATCCCTAACCTAATTTAACCCTAATTACAACTTAATAATTCAACGTAGAGAATTGGAGTTTCTACACTCCGCGTAAGCGTGTCCTTAAGACATGTTTATTCCCCTTGAGACCTTGACCACAGTCGAGAAGTCTCTAACCTCCCTTTTGAGGGGAACTACGATTACTCTGATTCCACTCCCGTAAGGATACGTAGGCACAAGATGCGATGTCTTGCCGAGTAAACTTAGAATTAACCCCTAGGTCTTTTTTAACTTTTAATCCTTTGTATATATACCTTAAGCAAATAAATAAAGCAAATAGTAAACATCTGAACAAAAGGTTCCTGTAGAGTACTACAGAAGTTTAGGGTGCTAGTACCTTCCCTAAATTTAACCAACCCCCGAACCCTAGATCTTTCCCCGCATTGTGTTTACGATGCAAAATAGGTTTTCCCTCTTTTGACCTTTTCCTTCGGATAAATCAAAGAGCGGTTGTGAATTGAATTGCGATTCAAACTCATTAATAGTTTGTGATCCTATTTCCACCGCAACAATACTCTTCCAGCGTCGGTGCGAGAACGAAGTCCTGAAAAGTGAAACACCTCAGCGGAGGGTCATAGAACTGCAACAGAGCATGTAACCCATTCAACTCGGACGTAGAAGGTTTGCAAACCAGACTCAGCAACCTGCCATAAGACTTCCTGAACCCATCCTTCACAGAATCACCTGCTAGAGCTATCAAACCAGTCAACTTCGACACATCAGGGGTCGGGAACTTGTACGCAACAGTCTTCCTGAGAGAGGCCATGAGAATACAATAGAAGGCGAGAAATCCTGGATCGGGGAAACAGTACCTGCAACACAGACACACGTTAATGGAATGCAAATGAACATGCAAACTAATGCAAAATGCGAGCATGCAATAATATATTCAGGTAACTGCTGTGGAGATTATGTGTCAACAATCACTGATGAGAAGGAAACCCCGATGTAGGACCACAGATCTGATCTGCCAAGAACAACCATCTGATAGGACCATATACATAAGATCAAAATTCTGCTCTGTCGAGAACAAATGTCTGATAATAGGGACCCCGGATGTATGATCAAGAAATATCTGCTGATGAAGTCTTCAGACCCCAAATCAAAAATCTGCCCTATCAAGAACAAACATACAGCTGCTGATGAGATCTTCAGACCCCACTCAAAATCTGCTCTATCAAGAACAAACAACATCTGCTAATGAGATCTTCAGACCCCAAAACTGCTCTATCAAGGACAAACTACTGATGACAATACTCTGATCAAAACCTGCTCTATCGATAACAGACATACACCTGATGATAAGATCCTCTGCTCAAAAAACCTGCTCTGTCAAGAACAGACAATTCTGCAACTGAGAAACCCTGGTACCAACATAACTGATTCACTGCCAAGAAAACCAGGTAGTCTGGAGGTCTAAGTTTCCTGCAATAAACCCAATCCCACTCACAGGTATGGACCTAAACTGACTCAAAGTACGACATCCTATGCTTTCATCAGCGTCACAGACTTTCAAAACTGACGATACGATTCCCAGAAGGAGTGGCATCATCAAGTCTTGAAGAGGCCTCACTTAGCTGAATCACAAATGATCGGTCCCCAGAGTCGACAATCCACCAAACCAGCAACTGTCTCAACCCAAAGGGTTGAAAGTGAAGCCAACCGGATGAACCTCGTCTGAGCGTGGATTTCATGAGACACTAGTGCCTGCAAAGCAAGCACGCGCCCATTAATTTCCACTCTAATTCTATGGTGCACTCAAGCCTGGGTCTGGCTTCTCACTCATCAAAACTCCCATCCCACAACAACACAAATAATCATATTATACTGAAAATAAAATGCGGGAAATAAAGTGCGAGAAGTAAAAATGCAATAAATAAACGCAACCCAACAAGTAAACACACAAACGGTAGGATTGACTCGCACAGGGAACCGTTGGAGTCCCCAGCAGAGTCGCCAGTTGTCGATTGCGTGAAAATAAGGTGCCGGCATGACAGAAGAGTCGCCACCTTTCGTTATTTATCCCTCAGAGCGGGAAAGGAAACGATCGGAAAAACCTGACGAAAAAGGGTAAGACAAGGTCATCGCAACCATTGTCTGGGTTCGGGAGTCGGTTACGCAAGGGGAAGGTATTAGCACCCCTCACGTTCGTCGTACTCGACGGGATCCTCGTTTGTGTGTTTACCTGGACGGGTTGGTTATAATCTATCTACCTATCAAGGCTGGCTGAAAAAGAAAAGAAAAATGACTCGGCAAAGCGTCGCACTTTATGCCTACGTATTCTCATCAGAGAATGAGAAATCAGAGTCAACGTAGTTCGGCCTACGAATGATTATGGGGGAAGGTAACTCGCCAAGACTTCGCCATCTTGTGCCTACGTACTCTCAACAGGTATGAGAGATCAGAGCTCACGTAGTTCGGGAAACTACGGTTTATTTCCTGTTTTGAAAGAAGTGTTTTTTATTGTGTTTGTGATTTCAACCGCACTAGAGACTATGACCTGAGAGTGAATGTGTCGCATGTCACCCAAAGGGTACCATACTAAACATCCAGACTATGGAAAAGAAACTCTCTCACAATCCTTTCTCAGATAGCTTAAGGCTCGTAACATACGAAAGAAATCATTCATGATTACTGTATCTTAAACTGTTTTGAGATGAGAAGAGAACAGGCCCAACTAGGAGGGAGACTATCAAGTCCTACTGTTATCATGCCATGGATTCATCCTATGGTTGAGGTTTGAACAGGGAACTCCTAGATGTTGTCATGCATAGGTTTCAACCTAAAAGTCTATCATCAAATCCTTATCAAAGGAAATGAGAGTCCTAAGGGATCATGTCAATGATACACCAAAACAGACAAAGCATCAGCTTAACAGTAAAATGCATGCAATGCAAGTGAGGGAGGAAATGTGTGTGGGGCTTCAGCCTCCACAAGCTCGTCTCAACCTCAAGCCAGTCATGAAATAACAGTAACCATATTAAAAAATAAACAACATGCTGTCAAGCAATAAACAGTAAACTGCAATCATACAGATAAAAGAAATGAAATGCCATCAGGCAAACAAACCACATGGGCAAGGGAGCTGGGCTCTACCGAATACCCGCAAGCAAAGCCATGCAATAACAATACAAGCAGAGGGAGCAACTCAACCTCTAATGCAATCATGCTCCTAGATTCTGCTTATTCTAGATGGACTTAATCTAATGCAAGAGACAAATCAAGCAAAACACACAATACAGAAAAGAAAACAGAAGAAAACCTCAGCTCCTCCAGCAGCAACTCAGTCTTCAGACTTCAGATATCAATTGCTTTCCAGGTTTCAACCCTACAATATGAGTTTCAACTCATCTTCTCCCTTAAGCTTCAGCTTCCTTGATCAGCTCCACCTTCAGGCTTCACCATCTTCAGGGGTCTTCAAGTATCAACTTGATCTTCATGCTCTTCAAGCTTCAGCTGGAATGGCAGTCTTCAAGGATTCATCCTCTTCAATAATCTTCAATGAAGTCTTCATCTTCATGCTCAGACTCTGACAGCTCTCAAGACAAATCAAACAGAGAAAAATCACTACTGGATAAGTTGGGGGATATTGAACTGCTTATTTGATCACCAAAGGTGACCTATAAGGGTTCAATATCAAGTGAAGGGTTCCCTCAAAAGTTCTACCTCCTGGGTATAACACTAATCCCTCCAAAGGAGAGAGGTGTATACCCTGGAAGGACTTTGAATCATGGGGAGGAATGGATGTGAAGAATACTATCCATGTTTAAGAAAGAAATTGTTTACATCTAATCTCTCCCTAATCCTAACCCTAAAACAAAACAAAAAGAAGAATAACAAGCTCCTCAAGCTCCTCCATGCCTCTTCCAATCTTCTAGTATGCTCCATTAAGCTCCACAATGAGATACCAAGCTCCTCAAACCAAAGGAAAAATCCAAAGCAAAGCAAACCAAACAAAACTTGCCCTAAAGGCCACACAAACAATCATTCAATTCAAAAATCAACCAAAAATAGTATATTATTCTATTTAATCCTAATATAAATGCTAGGGGACCCTACACAACTACCCTTAAGTCCCATATATTCCCCACAGACTAAATTGCCCTATAAAACCTAAATCTAAAATTGTTATGATCCTATGTTAAAGTTTTAATCAAATTCTACACTACTTAGAACTACCTAATTAAAACTAACCTAAAAATTATTACAAAATTATGAAATTAATTCGGGGGGACCCTAAACCATTCATCTAATCATCCTAAAAAGATTGAATCAAAAATCCTAAGGGAACTACCCTAATTAAATCCTACAAATTAGTATACCAACTAAAAGCATTAACAAAGCAATTAAAAATAAAAATGCACAAAAAATATAAAAATGAAATAAAATGGCTATTTTATATTTTTATATTTCTCTAGAAAAAATGAAAATTGGGAAAAAAAGTTGCATTAAAAAATAATGATTTTTCATTTTGTTATGATTTTTTAAAGTTTGATGAAATTTGGAGAAAATATAATATGAGAAATTCACATGGGGTGCAGATAGTAGTCAGACATAGTACAAATACGCGTGTGGGCTGAGACAGGGGGTGCGGACATGAATGCACGCAAGGCCCAATATCTAATCATAAATTCAAATAAAAAAAGAAAGAACAATGGAAAACGCGTGGTGTATTAAGTATCTTTTTTAGTGCAAACACGCGTATGGGCCCAGAGTGGGGTGTATGTATCATTTGCTTAAGCCCAACAATGTTTCAGAAAACAAATTAAAAACAAATCGAAAGAAAAAAAACACGCCCGGTGCAGAAAGTAACTCATTTCAGTTCAATTCAAGTTGGGCTATGGACTATGGGGGTACGAATAGGAATTTGGACTAAGCCCACCAGAGGGCGCTTTAATGAAACGGTGAGTTTCATTACTCTGAGTTCCCTCTCAATTTCTTATTTCAAATCCTGGCCGCTATATCAAATCCCGAGTCAACATCCAAGACCTAATCCAACGCATGATGTGCGTCTTCAACCTTTGGCACTTCTAGGGTTTGCGATGAAGCCATGCGCGAAGCTTCATGCGTACAACTTCTGGCAACTCGTGCGCACGCATACCTCGACCAAATTCAATTCTTCAAAGAGCAAAATTGCTCTATTTTCCAAGCAGAATACAACCATGTGCTTAGCTTCCATTGAAACCACCTAGAACTAGAAACCCGATACTCATTCTCCATTAATGGTCAAACTTCAAACTTCTTGTTTCTTCAGTTTCTTGGTCTCAAAACGTTCACCTCACGGTGCTGATCAACCTAAGCTATAGCATGTGGATTAACACTCAATAACCTCCCAGTTCTTGATCCATAAAGTAAACATGTCAGATTTTCGACCTCCATAGAATGCACTCAAACCTTCCAGATTTATTCTCCTATTGGTCTCTAATACAACTATCCTAACCATTCTATCTAACAATGCCTAAATAAGGAGTTTCAAGAGCTTTTGCAAACCTGTTATTGTTGATGGCAGAAGTAGTTATCCCTCGATTCAATGCTTAAAACTTGCCACGATGGATCTTTGATTGATGATAAAAGTTCTGTATGCAAAAAAATTGATGGATAATGCTTGTATCTTGATCTTGAGTGAGATTTGCTTTTCTTGCACTTTCACCACCAAAGCTTCAATCTTCCATGGATCAACCTTCAACTCAGTATGCAAGTGCTCATCATGATCCAGAGAATGTGTTTGTGTAGAAGAAAGGAAAGAAAATGGAGAAGAATAGAGATTTGATCTTGAATTGCAAAATGGAAGAAATTTGGTCAATTCTCTCTTTTTTGCACTATGAACATCCACAATCACCAACCTTGAATCAATGGGCTTTGCCATCAATATATAGACATGCTTAGAAAGATCTAGAATCATCTAGATCACTCTAGATGGAACTTGAAGTTTCTAGGATGTGGTATTTGCATTTCCATTCTCACCACATGAGATATATCATGACAAAATCCCATAACATGAGTAATTAGCTTGATTTTCTCCTTAGGTGGTATTTTGGACAATATGCAATGCTTAAACACCTTGTTTATTAAGCTTTCCTTTGATTTGGCTAGGTACCCCATTATGCAAGTAAGACTTTTACAAGGCAACTCCAAAATTTAAGCCTCAAATCAAAATTGTGGCTGAACCATTGTTCTTAAAATATCCTTTGGATTCAAAATGACCTATCATATGCCATGGTTAGGGTTTATAGCTTGGATTTTAGGATTTTCCATTTCACTTGAATTAACTTATGTCCCTTTTTTAGGCCATTTTTATCACTTTTTGCTATGAGCCTTTCCAACATCTCATGACCACACTACTAGCCTTAAAACATCATTCTAAGAAACTTTGATGTTGAAGGTTTTTCCATTTTAAGCTTGGAAGTAGGAGATATGGCCATATGCTTGAAATGACCTATAAGTTCAAAATGACCAAAATGTCCTTGGCTTGTCAAAGCCATAAGTTGAGTTCTACAAATCCTATCAAGGACTTCTAGTACTCTCTATAAATCTAAGAAGATGCTCTTCAACATTCATGTTGACCAAGATATCATAGGAATCATCCTACTAGGGCAAAAGTTGTCTGCAAGTTGGGTGACTTTCAAGGACCCAGATTCACGTACCTCAGATGACCTGTAATTTGTCAAAACCATAACTTGAGCTCTGCAAATCCTATCAAGGACTTCTACCACTCAAATTAAAGCTAAGAACAATATCTACAAAATTCATGTTGTAGGGAAGATGAGATGACAATCACATCTTGAGCTAAAACCTCCTGGAAGATAGGGATCAAACTAGGGGATTTTACACTGCCAATCCTTAGAAACCCTAGCTTAAACTTCTCAAACTCCTCAATCATGATGAGTTGGTCTAGGAATCATCCTTATAGTATCTCAATACATAATTCCATGATCACATGGCCCTTGGATTAGGTCTCAACCCTCTCCAAAACATCAGCTGACCTAGGGTTGACCCAGTCAAAACCCTAATTCTACCACTCATGGTTGAATCTTCTGAATTCTTGCATAATGACCTCTCTAGGCTTCATGATGACTTTCAAGACATCTCATAAGCTTCCTCGAAGCTTCAAGTCCATTCTCAAAGTCTCAGAATCATCTGAGGAGCACCCACAACTCTCAAGTTATGAGACACACAACCTTGGTTTCAACCAATTCCTCTGAGGATCTCTTGAACTTTCTGATGAAGGTATCAACCTTCAAACACTTGATGGATAAATAATTGTTGGTCAAATTTTGGGGTGCAACATCGTGTATCGTCCAAAGGACATACACTAACATTCTAGATAATTGAGAGGCAACCACCCAATTATCATTTCCCAAATGGATTAAGGCTCATAGCGTACGACACTCGTTATTATTTATTAAGTTTTTTATGAAAGTTTGAAGATGAGAAGAGAAAAAGGAACACTAATGGGAGACTAATCAATCCTAAAAGTTATCATGCAAAGTGGACTTAAGGTTGAGTTTGAAAAGGGAACTACCTAATGTTATCATGCATAGTTAAACACCTAATGTCTATCATAACCTCAATAGGTTATATAACTTATGGGGGACATGGCAATGGAAAGCAAAAGAAGAAGAAGAAGAAGAAGAATGCATATGCAAATGAAAAGATGCACACATAGAATGCACAAGTAGAATGATAGTGGGAGGAAAATAGTGTGGGGAAGCAACCACCACAAGCTCATCTCAACTAAGCATGCATATGGAAATGCAAGAAAAGAGAAGGAGGAGAAGTTCACAAGAAGAAATTAAACAAACACAAGCAAACTACACAAAGATGCATTAAAAAAGTGGGATGAAATGACCTAAGTCAAGCAACATCAACCACACCAATAAAAACACAACAAATGAAAGATAAAACAAACCTCAAATCCAAGTGAGGATGGGAGACCAAATGTGGGCAGCAAGGGCCTCATAATAGGTACTCAACCATAAGCATCACAAGCCAAGTGCAAAAGAAGCACAAAAGAGTCCTCAAGGATCCATTATTTTAGGTATACTTTAAGTACCTCCTCAGGAGGGACTAAGATACCTTAAATGAGGTCCCAAAGTCATTGGAAAGAAGGGAGATGAAGATAAGAGAGCTAAAAAGCAATAACCAAACACAACAAGAAGAAATGCAAGCAATAGCATGAAGGAAGCAAGCACACATCACTTAGGAATTAACGTTGAAAGCACAAAAAGAAAAGCATCAATCAACAAGCAATGAACATAATTTTGACCTAAAAATGGACATACATCAAGCTCAACATGTCTAGAATGTGAAACAAGAAGATTTGAGAGCTTATTGGATCCACAAAGGTTATTTCCAATCCAAACTAGGTCAAGCACTTGTGTGAGCTATCCTATTAGATGACCTAACTTGCAAGTCACTTCAAAAATAGGAAAAAGGCTCAAAAAAATATCAAATAAAATGCACAAAGAAGCTACACAAGTTGGCAACCAGATGCCAAGAAATCAAGACAAATATCCTCTCAAAACACCATCAAAAGAATCAAATCATTTAGATGTACCACTTTGAAATGGGAGAAACAAGTGCAAAAAGACAAGCCACAAAAGTCAAACCAAAAGTCAACAACCAGGGGCAAAATGGTCCTCAAAAATTGATCAACTCATCATTGAGATGAGGATCAATTTTTAGTCATTGGATCAGGAAGGAATGAGAGAAACAAATGCAAACACAAAACATGTTACAATTTAAACCAAATAAAACAACTCCAATACTTAATTCATTTTTTAATTGAAAATAAAATGGAAAAAATAAAATAAAAATATTCAAAAAAAGTAGACATCTCAAAGTTGATAAAAAATATTATTGGTGAATTTGTAACATATTGGAGCTATTTTAATTAATTAAAATTGTATACAGAAAATAAAAATAAAAACAAATGAAATAAAAAGAAAATGAAAAAAGGCTGTGGCAAATAGCAATCCAAGGCAATGCAAAAGAGAAGCTGCGCCCAACAGGGGGTGTGGATAGCAAGGGCGCGCTAGTCCCACTCAGAAAATCCAACAAAACAAAATAATCCTGGCAATTACATGCAATGTGTCAAACACGGTACACAATGGACACTCAATCAGAACCACATGATAAAAAAGTAATCAACCAAAGGGCCAAGGGATTCCCAGTGCATTAATGAAGATTTAAAATGGATCACGTGGATCTGGTTAACTAAAGACCACTGTAGGTCTTAATCACAACCGTTGGACTCAAAAGTAATCCAATCAAGCGCTCCAGAACGTGACACGGTATCATCCCCTACCTCCAGAAACCCTAAAATGCACCAGCTGACCGGAGATCATTGTATATCATCTTCTCCGGCCAAGCACCACCGTGAACAGAACCAGCACCACACACATATCCAAATCTCAACCATTCTGGACAAAATTTATATCAAAAATTATCTAGAGATCACAAGGATCTCATTTCTGGCCTCAAAAACCCTTAATTACGCGTGCAAGTCCAAACCCGAAGCCAACAAGCCTGAACATCAAAATCCAAAAGTTCATGAAAACCTCTCCAATTTGATTTAAAACTCATCTAGAGCTCACGTAGGTTACAGATCAAGTGTCAAACAAGCAAAATCATACACAAACAAGCCAAAACAGATCCAAACATTTTGGAGCAACATCCAACAATCACAACCAATGTCAGTTTGTTTTACATTTTAATGATCTACATTGATCCTACGTCACAAGTATGCAAAAATGGCAGTGAATTGATGCTTAACAAGAGTGCAAAGTTGAATTTCAATTACCTAGTGGAGAACTTCCACTGAGCCTTCAAATAGAGCTCAAGCTTGAAGATAATTGCCCAGAATCGTTCACTGAACTCCAATAAAGCTTTCTCAATTCACAATTTCTCTTGAAACAACCTCAATCTCCAAATTCGAAATTTGAATTTTCAACACTTTTTGAAAACTGAACTTGATCAATTTGGCTCTAATTTGCACTTCTGATGATTTGTGAAGGTTCAAAACCTTATATGCAATGGATCTTGATGATAATTAGGCCCAATCTCAGCCTCTAACAGTCCAATGAAAAATCCAAGGAATTGAATTTCAAGCTTACTCATGTACACGAATTTCACTCAAAAATGGCTCCAAAATGGTTGAAACAGCTTGCTGGTACCACATGGAGTATGAATGGTCAGGATTAGAGCCTTAATTGATCTCAATGGCTCATGTTGGTTATGTAACTTCATAATGAAGAAACCTTGAAAATGGCTCACTTAAACACTTCAAATCCAAAATGTAAAATTGCCAATGTGCTCAAAATGTTGTTTGCACTCAGAAAATGTACTCATTTGCACCAAATTGATAAAAAATGACATAATTCCAATTTTTCCCTTTTAATCATTCTTTCATGAAAATTCACATATCCAATCCTCATTCCAAGAATAAACCATAACTTATCAATGTTTGACTAAGCAAATAACACCAATTGGAGCAAGTTTGATGTTGGAAAAATCTTCATTTGAAGTGTGCAAGTTGGTGAAATGGACCTATAATTTTATGACCTGTAATCTTACTTTCCCAAAATACCCCTAACTTGTAAACCCCATAACTTGAGTTCTACAAATCATATGAAAGACTTCTAGTACATTTTGGAAAGCTAAGTTCAAGACCTATAACTTTCATGTTGGCCTAAAGTTTAGGAGAAACATCCTTCTAGGTAAAAAATGGCTTGGAAGTTGGTTGACTTTTGTTGACCAAAATCACATCCCTCTGATGACCTGTAACTTGTCTGGATCATAACTTAAGTTCTATAAATCCAATCAAGGACTTCTAGTACTCAAATTAAAGCTAAGAACATGCTCTACAAGTTCCATGTTAGTCAAAAGTTGAGATGAAACTTGTATCTTGAGATAGGTGGTTTTGAAGTCAGGCACTAAATAGGAGATTTTACTCTGAGAACCCTAATTTAATAACTTCTCACACACTTGATTCTTGATGAATTGAACTTGAAATGATATCTCATATATCTTAGCACAACATCCCATGACCATAGAGACTTTTAATTAAGTTTTAATCTCTTTCACTTGCACAGTTGACTGAAGACTAGCCAGATGAAACCCTAATTGCAACACCTTCAATTGTAACCTTTCACACTTAGCACAAACACTTGGATGAGCTCCACAATGATCCTCAAGGCACTGAATGAGCTCTCTCAACAGCTTATATCCATAACACTGAATTCACAAACCTCTGGTGATCTTCAACTGGCTCCAGGTTAGGATTTGATCCACATACATCCATGCTTTCTTTCATAAGACCAATGCCTACTCCTTGATGACTGATGACCATCCAAAATTGAGTAAAACCCCTTGCTTAGGCTCAACGCTCTGAGTAGACTCTTCTTGGCATGCACAAACTCTTGATCCCCTGTTCAATGAAAAATGCTATGCAATGCAAATGCTAGAAAGAAATGAAATTAAACATAAACCAAGTTAAGAAAAGGTTGGGAAAATTTTGGGGTGCAAAATCTCAGTCTTGGTTTAAGACCAGCTTGTGCAAAATCTCTGTTTTATGTCAAGACTAACCGCTTCAAATTGTGTTCATTATTTAGTTAGAAGTTAGTCTCAAACTTCATTTCCTTGTATAAGGCGGTTTATGGACATAACCTTCTAAAAGCTCTCAAGCATAGTGGGGACTCTCAAGATCAATTTTTGGGTACATGATTAGGTCTTCTTGGACTAAATTATATAATTTTTCGGTGTTATTTCTCTTCCCTTATCTTTTTTATTTTCCTACTTACTTTGAATTTTCGTAGCATATTTTCAACAGTTTTTTAAAATGGTTTTAAACTATGATTTATCAAATGATTTATTTTTAAATATCATTTATCAAATAGGATAATGATTTATAGGATGGTAGTATTACCTACTCACCACTTCCACTCAAATGAAAGGGATAACAACAAAAACACTAGTGTATTAGAAATCACACCAGAACACTAGAAACTTTCCTAAACCATCACCGACAAAGAAAACAGGGTTGGAAATGCACATGAAAGGAAAAACCACTTCATCAACCTTAGGAGTTTTTAGATCGAGATCATAAGATCAATATAAACAAAGAACAACCCTTGTCTAGGAAAAGGATCACGTGGACTTGGGAAAAAACTAAATTCTTCCCCAAAAAACACCTAATTACAATGAGTGAATTAACTCTTAAGTGAAATCATTAGATTACTGAACAAATAAAAGGTTGGCACCACTCTATTTTAATAACTATCTTGTACAAGAAGGTTTTAGCCCTCAAACCACCCTAGAATATAAAAGGGAAGACATACATCAAATCAAGGTGAAAACTCTTTAAACTTAAAATAATTTATGTTACCTAAAATAATCACTAAATTAAGCATTAAAGTATTTGCAGGTATCACCCCGACTCTGAACCAAACTCCAAATATTGACCAGCTTCCAAAACTCACCATCTTATCGAGACTAATAAACCTAACACCAACCATCTTTGACCCACAATGGATCATGGGATATTTTAAAAATAAAACTAAAATACTATTAATAAATTAATTTATGTATTTTTAGTATCTTGGACATTAGGGTTTTATTATGGTTTCTTGTTGCAACTTTTTCACCAATGCCTTTGAAAACAACCACCATTTATTTTTCCAACACTCTTTTCCTCTCTCTATATTTGGCATTAGTTATGATGTATTTTTAGGACGTCCTTATATCCCACTTTGATACGTAATTTTCTTTCTACAATGAAGGAAAATTAAAGGTAACAACTTAAGGATTTAATTATATCAATAATTACTAACATTATTTGGTGTTTTATTTAACATGAACAATATACCATTCAAGAACTACTAATTTTATTTCTTATCCACAAATTTGTTTAAATGAAATATGTATTCTTCTATTCAAAAATTTAAAATTATCAAATTTCTATGTGCTTGTTGTCATGATTGTGCTGCTTCTAAAATCTCCTAAGTTAACTAAATTTCCTATACTAAATATTGGTTTAAATGCAACAATGATGATTCATCTGAGGATCCTCTGGTGTCTCCCCGTTTTCTTGTATTTAAAGACTCTTTCATGGAAGTTGCTGCTAATAATTTTGGTGTTTTCAACTATCTTTTTTATAGAATTGATGGTTTTCATTTTACCCATTGAGATTGATCTTGACAAAGAAGGGTTCAACATTTGGTTGGACTGCAACTCTATGTTGATTTGTCTTGCTTTTTATAATCTGAAGTATGTCCATTGTAACTTCCAAACTAGATGGTCTAACTTTCTTTATTTTTATTTTTATTTTGAAAAATAAATAGAATATATATGAATATGAATGAGAAACTAAAGACTAAAAATACACATCACGAGGGCTAGAAAAGGCATAAGAGATCCAACAAAAAATAAAAAACAAACATAATTTAAAATAAACCCAATCCTCCAACACAAGTGAGGAGAGAAAAAACCAAAATCAAGACAACTAGTAAACGCCAAAAGGTGGTACTAAGCTAGAGCTCCTCAATTAAGGACAAAAAAAAACACTTATCTCCAGTGGAATCACATGAACACACTCAAGGGATATCAAATACCCTCATATTTCTATTGACTCTTATATATTATAAGATCCTCTAACCGATTAAAAAAATCATAAGAGTTATCCACATACCTACCATGATACTATTTCTAAGCGAAGAGGACGCTTATATCTATCACATCCTTCGTTGTCACCAGTTTACCTAAAAAACACTATATGATTATGAGATTTTCAAATCGATCAAACCATAACATGTCAAATCATAAAGTACCCCCTAGTCCTAGACGATCCACTAATTGGAAAAAAAACATCTTAATGGGTGGTTTTCACAAGTATACGCAGTGTATTAGAGTAATATAAAAGATTGTCGAATCCCATAGAGACCTAATGATCAATCTATGATCTTCTATTGCTATGGTGTTTATCTAAGGCGATCATAAAAAGGTTAAGGAAATAGGAACAAAATAAAATAATAAACTTTTAACAAATTCAAAGATGCAATACTGGAATACGAATCTCATCGAATAACAATACTCTTATTATTTTTAATAGAACTACTTACAGGGCAATATTTTATTCCTTGAAAAAGATTTAATTAAAAAGGAACCGTCACTCTCGCATATTCGGAACCAGACTTAATCTCTAATCGTTATCATCCGCTCTCGCGTGTCTGGTTGTATTTGCGCTAAAGTAGATAAACCTTTTTAGTAATCAATCTTAAGCTCAGTTAACAAGTTGTTTTGATTGGAAAACTTAACTTTAAAGGATTTTCGGCTTTCGCTCGAATAACCTGGATCATAAACTTATAAAGGTGTCCGCAAATAATTTTAAAATAAATTTCGAGAAATATTAAACTCTCCTAATTAATTAACAAAGTGTTTTCACGGTGTTTGTTAACCAAATTAATTTTAATCTTAGGTGTCAGACGGCTTTCGATCTTACCCGATATGTCATGGTTCTACTTTCGTAATAACCGATCAACTTAATTTCTGAAAAATTGAATTGAAACCAAAACAACCCTAAAAGTAATCCTAGAGGAACAACAAATAGAGTACCGTCGAATCGACGGTTCTCACATTCCTGCACTAACGGTTTAGTCTGACATATTCATGGTGAACAATTTAGCTTTTGTTTGAAATGCGGAATTAAACATATAAAGTAATACGATTGAAATAAGGAGCATGCAATTAAAATAAATTAAATAAGGTGAGAAAACTAAAGCAAGGCGGTGAAATCAATAAAGTAAGGAAGAGTAAATAAACAAGGCAGATAAAATGTAAATATAACTGAAATTAATAAGAACCTACTCGAATCGGAGATTTGAATCTGGCACAAAGGAAATAGACGGAAAATAACTTGAACAAAATGTAAATGGCGGCAAGATTAAAAGGTAAAATATAAAGTGCTCCATATTCAATGACAACAACAACATGATAACTCTTCGATGCGAAGAATTAAAGCTTTTGGAATGTAAATTTATGGCCTATGTTGTAACTAAGCTTGGATACCCTTTAATGTAACTTATAACAACTATTTATAGTGGTATCAATCCTTGGAAATCAAGTCACAACTACTGAGTTCATGTGAGAGAAAAAAGGGAGTAGTCTGGTGAATTCTCCAACTACCTTTGAATGGGGCTAAACTGCCAAAGATGGCAACCTTCATGTCCAGGGTGGCGAATGCCACCTTCACAAACTTCCTAGAATTGTTCTTTGTGACCGTTGGTACGTGGGACACGTTATCCACCTCTAGGCCACCTCCAGGGAGAACGCCAGGTTAGACGCCGTGTGTGCAAATTTCTCATTTTTCTCTGTTTTGCATCTGATTCGCTCTGTTTCTTCAAGTATGGCTCTCTCTTGGCTATGTACCTGATATACATACAAAATACTAGTATAATAGTATAAATGAAAGAGAAACGGTAATAAAACATGTGCAAGTCAAGCCAAATATGTATTTTTGTGTTATCAAAATATCTCACACTTAAACCATTGTTTGTCCTCAAGCAAACATTCATAAACATAAGAAGAAAAATAACAACACAAGTAATTATCCTAGGCTAAAGACTCTAATTCAATTAAGGTCATGTCGATAGGTGCTAACTCGCAAACTAAGGATATCATAGTAACACATTCCTCATTCGCGGTCATAAATATCCCTCCTATACAAACCAACCTACATCATGTCATTATACATTAGCCTAATTTACTCATCCATTATTTTGTCCCTTTTTATTCTTGCACAATCACATTAAACCTGTTATCCGTACTCGCATGGTAAAAAAACCTGTTAGTGATTATGATCCACACTATGTCAACATTTACCAATTTAATTTTTAATCACAGACATGTCAGTAAAATTCAGAGGTTTCACTATCGCTAGGCTAAGTAACCGGGTGAGGGTTACCTAACTTAGAAGGCAAATTCCTTTTCAAATTTCTTTTTATTATTTCTTTCTCTTTTTTTCTTTTCTTTTTAGCATGCGAGATCATTTACCTATTTGCATCGGTCTTTTTACTTAGTGGTAATCATATGGTGCCGACTGCTAAGATAAACTACTTAAGGAATCATTTAGGGGCGAGATTTCAAGGATATGGCATAATAAGTATCCAAGTCGATCTTTATAATTTGGAAGCTTATGATGTTAAGACGATATCGATCTTTTAGGAGTTTCCCCAAGTCTCTGCAACCTATCCTTGATTTTTCTAAAAGCCCAAGATTTCAAAATAACATTGTTTTCTTTTTCAAAAAATTTCGGTATGGCTCAAAAAAATAGGGGAAATCAACAAATAGCATAAAACTACACATAACGACTTGTCAAATACATGTAATAATAAAGTACCAAATGCAATAAACTAAAAACCATAATAAACCTAACTATAAGGATCTTCAGAAATCTTTAAGAAGAAACATTGTTGTACTTACCTATACTGAATATTTCATTAAGCTAGATGATGACCATATTTATGGAAACAATTTCCTCACTTTTTGTGATGTTGTTGTTGTTTGTTAGCTGTCAAAGGAAATAATTCAATATTCATCTATCACTGATGACTCTTATTTCAAAAGAAAGTGTTGGCTCTGAATAGAATCTTAGAGACTTATGACTAATAGAAGATATCTCTCTTTCTCAGTCTAGTTCTACAAGACTCTGATGGATGATAGCTTCTGAAAGTTGTCAGATTCTAAGACTCAGAAGAGGATTCTATACTTCTGAAGCAGTTTAAGTAAAATGTTTTTCAAAAACTTTTATAATACTTAAATTTTCATAAAGGTGAAATTCATCTAGTGTATTCAAGAAATCTGCTGGATAAGAATGTTTGGGTAATGATGTTTTCTTTTTGGTACTTATTGTCACTATCCCCTGTCTTGTGAAAAATCATTTTGTCCTTCTTCTAACAAGATTCTTATTCTTTTAGGAATCTTGTTCAGTTTTTTTCTTTGTATTATTTCTGTGGTTGTGTGTTGATCAAGCCAAACTTGATATGAGTTTCCTAGTCAATTCTTCTTTGAATCAAATGGTAGTCATCAATCAAAAGTTTGTGGATTTTGACGAGTTTCTTAAGTTAGGCTTTAACTTCTGGTAGACTGTGTATGAACAAGGATGAAATGGATACTTTGAGGTGCTCTATGGTTTCACTTATCCAGATCTTGTCAAAGAGTTTTTGATTAATGCTTCTATTGTTGAGCTGAATTCTGAGTGTGTTATTCTTTTTAAAGTAATTGGTGTTTCTATAACAGTAACCTCAAAAGCAATTGCTAATGTGATCAATTGTGAGGAAATTAGAGAAATTCCAGGAACCCTTGTTTGGGAACACTATCTTCCTACTTGGTGTATCTTTTTAGATTAATCTAATACATCAGTGGTCTCAAATCTTTGTCCTGATGTCGTTATTTGGAATCAGATTCTGAATTCAAACTTACTTCCTAAGGATAAGAATTTAGACCATGTGGACCCTATTGAAAAAGATCTGCTTCTATTTCTCAATTCAGACTTGCAGATTAAATCTTCCTCAAGTTATATTTAACTATTTGAAGAAGACTCTTTCTTCCTTTCACAACGAAAATATTTTCTTCATTCCTTTTGGACGAGTTTTTTCAGAATTACTTTTTCAGCAGGGAGTTATCATAAGTTCAGAGGCTGATTTGTCTAACATCTGGAGAGACAAGTTTGAAGCTATCTATGAAAGATTTTGATGTTAGATTTTTGCATAGTTATACTTGGTATTTGTTAGAACCTTTTTTTTAATTAATTTATCTTATTATTAATTCAAAGTTTGTTCATGTTGTTGTTTAGTTAATTGTTGATTATGTTTATTTGTGGTTGTTCAAAAGAATCAAAAGTAATGGGAGTAAGAATTTATGCTTGCAACTTTTATCATTAATAAGAAGGAAGGGATTACAAATTATTTAGATATTATAGTATGTTAGATTGGCCCTAAGGTATTCCCTAGAATCATATGATATGTCCAGATTATCTAATTAATCTTGCCATTCTTCCTTAGAAAATTCCAAAGCCTCCTTTCTCAGTTGATTTCTACGTCTGGACCCATAAGATCTTCTTCTTCTATGTGTATTCACAAAGGATGTTGAAAAGGCGGGAGCTTCTGAAGTCATCTACTTGTTAGTAGATCAATCAGCTGCTGCTTTGCTTTCACTTACCTGAATTACGGCATTTAGTATGGTTGTCTTTCTAAAATCTCTCTTTGGAACCCAAATTTTCTTCTATTTGTATATCTTGGTGTTTTGAGGATTAAGTAATTATGAAAGTAAGCATGATAAGAGCTCTTATATAGACGTGTTACATACATTATTTCAAGTATTTGTTGTTTTTATATTGATTAAGTCTTATCAATATCTTAAATGATATATCTTGGAAATGTTATCTAATAGTTTAACCTATTAAAGATTCTTTAACAGCTATGAACTTTGTACTTGACTTGTTTAATTGTCGTTTTTGTTATCGGTTTTACTTCATTAATGTCTTTCAGTAAATATAAAGGAAGTTATTGAAATTATTTGCATGCAATAAACAAAATTTGGTCAAAAAGATACTTTTTCATTAATTGAAGTAGAGGATTACAAAACATTGATTCATAAGGAACTGTTAATGCTTAGTATAGGTCCTTATTTAATTCATCATGAGCCTTATGATGATAACAGTTGGCATAGCCTATGTCTAGCTCATCTTCATCAATGTCATCATCTTCTTCCTCTAGAATTGGATGGTAGAAAAACTTGATAGACCGTATTCTCTTCTTTGATCTATTAATTATCTTTCTTCTAGGCTTCATCACAGCTTTTGATGAACCTACTCTTGTAGGTTGTATTGGAGCTACTGACATTGCTTCTTAAAAGTGAGTCTTGCAGATGGCAAAGGCCAAGTGGTAGATGATTCAAAAACAACTCGTTTCTGAACATTCTAGACATCTTGTCTCGTAGAGCTCTAGGAGATTTCTGTTACTACAGAAGTCTTATGACTCTTAGTTGATGCTTCCATGACTATGTTGGATGTTAATGAAAATGAACTAGGTTTGAACTACTTTTATAATGACTTCTGAGTAACTCAAACGTTTGATTTTATCATGCTTGATTCTTGGAACAGTAACGAACACTAAACATTTAAGGCATGCAATATACAATCCTTAATGACCCCATGTTACTTGGTCGTTTTTCAATTCCTTGGAAATTCATTCTATAATGATGACATGTGATACATTTATGACTGTAATTCTTTTCTTCTTCTATTTTTATTTTCTTTTTTATGTGACAAAAGGGGGAGAAATAATGGTAAATTAGAAACTGAATCCATTGAGTACCTATTTAGTTGTACATATTGGTCATTTATAATTTTGTTATTTATATTTTTGTTTTTATGGTTATCTTTCCTGGGCGACACATTTTAACTTTCTTGTACATAGAACTAAGGAGGAGCTTACAAACCTCAGCCTTAGCCTATCATACTCAAAAGGGGTCGTATTTTGATGTTGCCAAAGGAAGTTAAATTATTATTTTTGGTTTTTTTAAATATGAAACTAAGAGGGAGCTTACAAACCTCAACCTTGGAACTGTTTGACTCAAGGGGAGGTTACAAACCTTAGAATTTGATGTTACTAAGAAAATTGAATTACTTTTTCTTGAGAGTAGTACCTAGTATGATGTCTACAAAAGTATGCTTTGAACTATTAGACTCAGGTGGATCTTACAAACCTCATACCCTGATGTTTCAAAGAAAATTATAACTGCCCAATATTGTCCTTTAAATACTTGTGTTTGTCATCATCAAAAAGGAGGAGATTGTTAGAACAAAATTTGTTCATGACATATTTTCCTTGAGTTTTGATGATAACAAAGTATTGAAAGAATAATGGTTTACTTGATGTATGTTATATGCGTGCATATTCTTATATTTGTAAATATTATTATTAGAATCTATTCTACATTAAGAACACATTGAGAGTTGTTGCATTGCTAGCTTGTAGTGGTAGAATCTGAAGAACACTTGCTAAGTGATGTTTGGAGAAGACTCTGAAGCTGAAGGTCTCAACATCAGAAGAAACAACATTATTGTCTCTACACTTAGTGAATGAAAATTGGCTTCTGGTACCATTCAGAGTTGGTGATAAAGCTGAAGTTGTTCGTACTGCAGAAAGCAAGTTGTATTGTCAAACCAGTTTGTCAGCTAGAGTCTACATATTTCAAAGATCAAGAAAGGCTGAGATGCTTTATAGATATATACTCTCAACGACTCTAATAGTACAGAATCTCTTGAAGACTCAAAGGTTAAACATGTTACACATTGGATTAAGATCTTTTGGTATATCTATCTTCAACGGCTCTTGTATTATGGAGTAACAACAAAGTCTCTTGATCAAGTTACCTCCTCAACATCTAGTTTCTGAAAAGGCTATAAATATGGTTGAAGGTTCAAACTGAATCTTTAACAAGGATCAACCAGAAGAAGGAATAACAAGGTCAGCAATTGTCAACTCAATGTATATGCAGATTTTTATAATGTAAGTTGTAATTGTAAAATCCTTAAGATTTCTTACACATTGTATATCTTAGAAATATTAAGAGCTTTAGGTCTTTGTTATGGTGATTTCCCATACCTCTGATACTTGTATCACGTTGTTGGCTAAAAAAGATCCAACTGAAAACATCGACAGAGAAAGGGTCGACCTCGACAGGAGATAGGAAGAAAAGCCCTTAATCGACATTATTCTTTGTTGGAAGAAATCCTTTGGAAAACACTGGAAGTAAAGTGTCGAAGTCGACAAGTCTAAAAGGGACACAACCTAAGTCGATGTTCCAAGGAAAGATGCGTGATCGACATGGACATAATTTGGTCGACCAAAACAACAAAAGGCACACCTGACAAAGGAGTCGTGTTGCCTAGCGAGAAATAGATTTCAAAAAAGGAACATAGGGGAAGTTACAAAAATAGTGGCCTTACACATGGCGGCTCCTGATGCGACCTGACGGTTATTTTATTTTCCTATATAAAGCAAAGCCCGTTTGAAGGAAGGGGCATTCTTTGTCAACATTTTAAGAAAAACACTCTGAGTACCACACACTAAGAGAAAAGAGTTCCCTTTCCATCACAAAATGTACGAATACGCCCAGTTGTACTTTCCTTTTTTACATTGAATTTACCAAGTCTTTATGTTATGAAAACAATGCCTTTACTTTTATATCACTTTTTCAGTACTTCTTTGTTTTATTAAAAGCATTGTTGTCTTTACTTGTCTAAATTTCATCATATGCACTCTCAAAAACAAACAATTGCCGAGTGAACCATAAATCCTAAGTAACCAACCCATCCAGAACCAGAGTCATGGGACTAGTTTGACCGGTTCCGCAAGCAAACCCACGTCAATAGGTCAGAGGTTGTTCGCGCGAAAAACACGTGCGAACAAATTGGCACACCTGGTGGGACCTTAAGGTTAGGGTGTATGCGTTTACGTAGTGGAAAGATGGTAACACCACGACAAAACAAAGAACAGTCTTCGCAGGAAAATCCGGTCTTATAACCGCTGACGGCTGTAAGCACCGGATCAACAACAATAAATTCGATCGCTGATAGCGGACCATTCGCGACTTCAAGTCGACCCGAGGCAAGACCTGCGACGACAGGAGTTGAAGGGAAATACTTGCTCAATTTCACTATCCCGACACCCCAACACTTAGGGACACCGACAGATTTCATGTCAACGTTACACTATGGTGGGTTAGGAATGGGAGAGAAGTCCTCGTCAGCGTTCTTGCCATATCGAAACCTAGGGCCTATGACCCAGCAAGGGGGAAGGCCACCAGGTTTTGGTTCACTTTCCACCGTAATACCAACTTTTACCACTAGTTCCGTCGCGGTTATGCGACAGCAGATGGACGAAAGCAAT
The DNA here is from genome assembly GCA_963859935.3 of Lathyrus sativus. NCBI lineage: Eukaryota > Viridiplantae > Streptophyta > Magnoliopsida > Fabales > Fabaceae > Lathyrus > Lathyrus sativus. The sequence goes on from OZ012739.1 coordinate 363,776,067, forward strand.
CACGAGATGGTACATATGCTGACCCAACAAATGGGCACTATTCTGAGACCATTAATACAATATTCGACTCAGATTTACCAACAACTGGAAACTCAGATGACACGAATATGAGACTTCTTAGGGGGCCCTAGGGCCACAGAAAGACAAACACCTCCCAATCGTTCCGACACGCCTGTCCGACAGAATGAGCCTGTAGAAGAAAGGAACGACCTACAGGCGCCTGAGTACGAACATATTCCCAAGGTGGCCCAAAGGCCCTCCATTGTGATGGTCCACAGGAACCAAGACCCGGACCACGTGGTCAGACAAGTTAGGAACGAGAATCCAGGGGGCGAAGCTAACCTAGAGGCCATGGTCGAGCGCATTATGGTTCACAACGGTGCAAACCCAAGCCTTCGACGACCCACCTACACGTCCCCTCTACCAGATTTTGTGCTACAAATAGAGTTACCAAGGGGATGGAAGGTGCCAAAGTTCCTCAAGTTTGCAGGTGAAACGGAGGAATCCACCGCCGAACACGTCGCTAGGTATCAGACCGAAGCTGGGGACATAACGAATAATGAAGATTTAAAAATGAAATATTTTTCTAGCTCCCTCACCAAGAATGCGTTCATGTGGTTCACCTAGTTCCCCTCACAGTCGATCCATATGTGGACATAGTTAGAAAGATTGTTTCACGCAATTTTACATGGGACAATCAAAGATTAGCCTAAACGAACTAGTTAGCGTAAAAGGAAAAGCAACGGAGTTCATAGACCAATATCTGAACAGGTTCAGACTATTGAAAGCGCGATGCTTTACACAAGTCCCTGAACATGAATTGGTCGAAATGTCTGTAGGAGGTCTAGACTATTCTATTAGGAAAAATCTAGACATACAATACCTTAGGGATATGGCACAGCTGGCCGACCGCGTCCGACAGATCAAACGTTTAAGGAGCGAAAAATCTCAGGCTAGTCAATATCGTAAGAAAGAAAAGGTTGTGTTGGCAGCCACCGAAGGAAATCCATCTGACAAAGAGGAGTTTGTTGAAGAAAATTCTGTCAATATGGCCGAATTAAAACCCAGTCCCTCATATGCGTACAGAGTCCTGAAGCCATCGAACGGAAAGAGTCCGATCGATACGGAAAAAATGGACAAATATTTTGCGAAAAAATATTCTTTTGATGTATCCAAATGTGACGAGATATTTGATGTGTTGGTCAAAGATGGTCAAATTATTGTTTCGGTCGGGACAAAAGATCCCCCTTTAGAACAAAAGAAAAAAAGGGGATTCTGCAAATTTCATAATTTTCTTGGTCATAAAATAGCTCAATATGTTCTTTTCAGGGACTTGGTGCAGAAAGCTTTGAAGGAAGGACGGCTCCAGTTTGGTGAAAGACCAAAGATGCAAGTGGATGCAGACCCTCTGAAGATGGAGGAAGCATTGTACTCTAAAGTGGCAGAATGCATGATGGTCAAGGCTACTGAGGGCCTTAAGGAACAGATGACAACCCCGACCCTCGAATGCGTGATGATCGAGGCTACTAAGGGCTTCGACAAGAAAGCAGAAGAGGATTTTGAGGGAATCTACCCTCAAGTTGGGGAAAGCTTAGCTGAGTTTCAAGAAAAATGAAAAGTTAGCGGCTCTAAAGCTGTCCTCTATCCCAGATGCCATGTTGTGTTTGACCAGAGAGCGGCGGACAGATTCAAGTATGGAAGACCACCAGTCCCAAGGTTCGTGTTTGACAAAGATGGGGCTCCTGACAAAATCAAGAGTATCGGAAGCTATTCCAATAGGCAAGACCCAAGACCTTTGTGCCCCCGTCAGACACCCCGCAAGACAAGTGGATGGCTCCCGTAACCCAGAAAAGGAGCAAAAGGCCAAAGTAGAGGGTGTTGGATCTGGAAAGAGAGGTAAAAGCCTCTGACAAGAACGCTGAGTCAAAGGGATATATGGTGTCCCCCAACTACAAAGGAAAGAACTCAATGACAAGGACCTAGCAGAGGTGTCATCAGCAGAACAAAAAGGCTGCCAGAGAAGCATCGACTTCGCAGCTGCAACCTGTCGGGAATCCCGGGTTGAAGAGTCAACCCCCAAAAACCAGATGGGTCGAAAAAGAGAAGATAGTGGCAAGCCAGGCCACAATAGTGACCATGGAAGTCTCTGGAGAAAAGGCAGTGGTGTCGACCCAGAAATCGACGTTTACTGCTGGAACAAAAACCAGGAAAGAGCCAGAATACATCTCTTATTCAGATGAAGATGAACCTGAGTATACACCTCAGTCAGACGAGGAATACACCCCATATCCAAAAGAGGATCTGGATGTGGACATGTACGACGAGACGAATGATGACACCTATGGTGAAGACTTAATGGTAAGTTGCGGAATTGTGTCAATACTACCGGCATAGTATGATAGGGTATCTAAAGTCTCGGAGTCATAGGATGATTTCTTGCCAGATGAAGCTGCAGAAGATAAGCCATTGTGTTATTATGTGATGAATAGTGGTGTGGTAGAAGAGTGAACTGCCATGTTCGAAAGACTCAGCCCAGGGATGATGTATCACTTGAAATCGTTGTTCATAAAGGCAAAGATCGATGACATGGAAATGAATAAGGTATTCGTGGATGGTAGGGAAACAGTCAATTTGATGCCTCACACTTCATTTAGAAGGATCGGCAAGACTGAGGGTGAACTCAAGCAACACAACATGGTTGTGTTCAACTATGAGGGCAAAACCAGTAATATTCTAGGAGTGGTCCAAGTAGACTTAGCAGTCGGAACCACCACTAGGTCGACACTCTTCATGGTCATAAATTCAAAAGCAAATTTTAGCCTCCTATTGGGACGGGAATGGATCCATGGAATTGGGGTGGTACCTTCGACGCTGTACCAAAGACTGACTATTTGGAAGAAAGACGGCATCGTTGAGAATGTCGAAGCCGACCAGAGTTATTATAGGATCGAGGAAGCCAAAGGGACAAAAAGGTCTTTCGACCAACACCTGGAGAACGTGGCACCATGTGACAACGAGTCGAGATCTTACACCTCCGCCAATACCAGTCGTATCTTGAATTTGGACCCAGATTATAGTTTCGTTTGGGACTCATCTGATACCCCAGCAGAGTCATTGCAGAGGTGCCCACCCATAAACAAAGGTGGCTGCTGAGTCAGAAAGTCTAAATCGAATTTTGGCCTATTTGGCTGAAAACAAAAGAAAAGCGGTACTCAAAAAGGAAAATTACGGAGATACGCCAGTGATACATGTACAAATGGCCGACAAGGCCAGACAACAGCTTTAAAAAGTCGGATGCTCGACTGCATCTATGACGACGAGCCTTTGGGGTTTGAAAGAAACCCAACCTACGACGTGCAGAAAATACAGGCGCAAGATCCACTCAAAGAGACCGATCTAGGGGAAGGAACCACAAGGAGACCTACATACGTAAGTACCAAGATTGGCTCAAAGATGAGAGCCAAGCTGATCGAGATATTAAAAGGGTACAAAGACTGTTTCGCCTGGGATTACACCGAAATGCCAGGGTTAAGTCGGGAGGTTGTAGAACACTACTTGCCCATCTAGCTAGGGAGAAAACCAGTTAAGCAACAACCACGTAGATTCGCCCCAGAAGTTACACTGAAAATCAAGAGGGAAATTGAAAGGCTGCTGCAGAGTCGCTTCATCCGCATAGCAAGATATGTTGAGTGGTTGGCGAACATAGTCCCAGTTGTCAAGAAAAATGGCACTCTGAGAGTTTGCATCGACTTTAGAGACTTAAATAGTGCCACTCCTAAGGAAGAGTATTCCATGCCCATGGCGGAGATGTTGGTCGATTCAGCCGCTGATTTCGAGTATCTGAGTATGCTCGACAGATACTCTGGATATAACCAAATCTTCATAGCTGAAGAAGATGTTCCTAAAATGGCGTTTTGGTGTCCAGGGGCATTAGGAACTTATGATTGGATGTTCATACCATTCGGTTTAAAGAATGCTGGAGCGACATATCAAAGGGCTATGAATACTATTTTTCATGATTTCATTGAACATTTCATGCAGGTATATATTGACGACATAGTCATAAAATCGTCGTCAGAGGTCAGCCATTTGGACCACCTTCGACACTCATTCAAAAGGATGAGGAAATATGGATTAAAAATGAATCCACTAAAATGGGCTTTTGCGTACATGCAGGGGATTTCTTGGGTTTTGTGGTTCATAAGAAGGGTATCGAAATAAATCAGAATAAAAGAAAGGCAATTTTGGACCTCAAACCCCCTGTGAGGAAAAAGCAACTCTAGTCCCTGCTGGGAAGGTTAACTTCTTGCGAAGATTCATATCAAATCTAAGTGGCAAGACGAAAGCGTTCTCGCCATTGTTGAAAGTCAAGAAGGAAAGCGAGTTCTGTTGGGGACAGGAGCAACAAGAGTCTTTCGACACCATTAAAGAATATCTCATAAAGCCTCCGGTTTTGTTACCACCAAGTCCAAATAAAAACATGAAGTTATACATTGCAGCATCCAACACAACTATAGGAAGCATGTTAGCTCAAGAGGACGATAATAGCGTCGAAAGACCCATTTATTACCTTAGTCAAATGTTAGTTGATGTTGAAACTAGGTATTCCATGATTGAGAAGTTATGCATGTGTTTGTATTTTTCATGTACTAAATTAAAACAATATATTAAACCAGTCGAAGTTCATGTTTCATCGCATTTTGATGTTATCAAACATATGTTGTCAAAACCTATTTTGCACAGTCGAGTGGGAAAGTGGGCTCTGGCGCTAACTGAATTCTCCCTTACTTATGTCCTTCTAAAGGCCATGAAGGGATAGATAGTGGCGGACTTCATGGTCGACCATGCAATGGTCGAACAACCGCTTTGCACGGTTAGCACAGACCCCTGGAAGCTATACTTTGACGGGTCAAGTCACAAAAATGGAGTCGAAATAGGCATCCTAATTATTTCCCCTCATATTCATCTGACCAAGTTTAAGTGTAGGTTCGAAGACAGATGCTCCAATAACAAGGAAGAATACGAAGTCTTGATCGCTGGTCTGAGAATTCTTAAAACACTAGGTGCCAAGAGCGTCGAAATTAAGGGAGACTCTGAACTGGTCATCAAACAACTCACCAAAGAATATAAATGCATCAAGGAACATCTAGTAATGTACCTCACGGTGGCAAAAAGGTTGTTGGAGCGCTTTGAGGTGGTCAATATTGCGCACGTGCCTAGGATAGACAACTAAGAAGCCAACGAGCTGGCACAAATTGCCTCTGGGTATAAAGTCTCAGAAGACAGGTTGAAAGAATTCATTGAAGTCAAAGAGAAAGTAATATCCAAATTGTTTGGCGGGCAGGAAGATGGCGAAATGAGTAACCTAACAGAAATATGGCGCAACAATTGGATAAGTGGCATAGTCTGTATGGTGGACGACTTATCTCCGAAGGATTGGCGAAGGCCACTGGTCGAGTATCTAAAACAACCAATGGCAGCTACCGATAGGAAGACCAAATATCAAGCATTGAGTTAAGTTCTAATGGGGAACGAGTTGTTCAAGAAAACACCAGAAGGGGTGTTGCTTAAGTATCTGGGATAAGCATACACATACTTTGCAATATCAGAGGTGTATGGTGAGGCATGCGGAGCCCACCAAGCTGGACAAAAAATGAAGTGGGTACTGTTTCGACAAGGAGTCTACTAGCCAAGGATGCTCAAAGACTGCATAGATTTCGCGAAAGGTTGCCAAGAGTTTCAAAAGCACGCTGGCTTACAACGGGTGCTAGCTGATGAACTACACGTTGTAGTCAAGCCATGGCCTTTTCGAGGGTGGGCATTGGATGTAATCGGAGAAATTCGACCAGCCTCCACCAGACAACACAAATTCATCCTTGTTGGAATAGATTACTTCACAAAATGGATTGAGGCAGTGCCATTGTCGAAAGTAGACCAAGAGGTTGTCATCAACTTCGTCCAGAAACATATTTTTTTATAGGTTTGGCACTCCTGAGACAATCACTACGGGTCAAGGTTCAGTATTCGTTGGCCAAAAAAATGCAAGAATTTGCAGCAGATGAAGGGTTTAAACTTGTTACTTCCACCCCCTATTATGCACAGGCGAATGGTCAAGTCGAGGAAGCCAACAAGGTAATAATTGGGCTCATTAAGAAACACATTGCCCAAAAACCCAAGAACTGGCACCAGACGTTGGATAAGATATTGTGGGCTTGTCGAACATCTCCTAAGGAGTCCACCGGATCGTCACCATTTTGTTTGGTATTTGGACATGACATTGTTTTGCCAGCAGAAGTTCGCCTCCAGTCAATACGCATCTAGCATCAACATGACATCCTGTTGGAGCAATATTAGAGTATGATGATGGACGAGATGGTGGACCTAGACGAAGAAATTATAGAGGCACTCGATGCATTGTTGCACTAGAAGGCTCGAGTAGCACAAGCATGCAATAAAAAGGTCAAGAAGAAGGCCTTCATAGTTGGTGACTATGTTTGGAAGGCCATACTTTCGATGGATCAAAAGGACCAGAGGTTAGGAAAATGGTCCCCAAACTGGGAAGGACCATTCCAAGTAATCTAAGCGTTCAGTAACAACGCTTATGAGGTCCAAGAAATTAGGGGGGGATTGGCGTATCATCAAGATAAATGGGAAGTATTTAAAAACATACAGACCTATGCTACAAGAGGTTCAGAGGAAAAAATAATTTTTTCATTAAACGACCAACATATGTGGACGGCCAACACAAAATACATAGAAATAAAAAGGGAAGCATGATTATTCTGGGAACCTTGCCTTAAAGCTTTCGAGCAAGGTCCTTTCATGATCTATCAGACTCTCTAAGATGAATTTCCTTTGACGCATTTTTTCAGTAGAGGTCTTAATCTTCAAAGCAGCTTCGACATGAGCAATCCCTTTTGCTACATCTTGGTCGATAGCTTCCTTGGCCGAAAAGGGTGTTTCAGCATCCAGAGAAGCCTTCTCCCTTTCGACGTCAGCAATCTTTTGCTCTAGCTCCGCTATTTCGGCGCGATATCTAGATATTTGCTGGTCGAGGGTGTGGCGTCTTTCGGAGCGTGTTTGCTAGGAAGCCTCATAATCTTTTAAGTTCTTTTCACAAACAGCGCTGAGATACCATTCCCGCTTCATCTCTTTAAACTGGGCTCGGATTTGAGCGTCGGCCTGTTTGCATAAAGTCATGCCTTTTTCCAGTTGAGTAAAGAAGGCCTTAAACTCAATCAGATATTCGGCTGTAGAGGCAGGCACATCGAACATCGAAAGCGCATCTAGAATCTTGAAGATGTCTCGAGCTACAAGGGCTTCAGTGGCCGCTTCGACAAATTCTTCCTCAAACAAGTGGGCCCTTCACTCCTGCAGTTTGAGGGTGAAAGTGTTATCTTCGGCCGGTTCAACAGTGTTCTTCGATCCAGCAGGGGTAACGGCCTCGACATAGCCACGAAGCTTGAGGAGAGTTTTCAACGTCTCTGTAGGTTTCAACACTTTGGAGGCCAAACTCTCCTCTAGAGTAGCATTGAGCGTATCTTCGACGCTATTGCTCGGAGGTGATGAAGTACTAGCTGCATGATTAGCACCTGCACCCTCCTCTCTATGACGGGGAGCGTTATTCTCGAAATTTTCCTCGAGGCCAATAAAAACAGCAGGGTTTTGTTTATGAGTTTCCTCCGTCGACGTCCCAGAGAATTCATCAACCTTTTGGGCACTTAGATGATGAATAGTCTCAACAGATCGACCAGCAGTATTGGCAATGATATCAGCTAATGTTGGGGAATCTGGGTCTTCTGCGTCCTACGAAACAAACAAGGTAAAAGTAGATAAGAAAATGCAAAAAGGAATATCGACAAAAGGGGGAAAAAAGAAGAATACCTCAGCAGTTTTGGGCGAAGGAGGAGTTTTGGTGACCACGATATGGAAGACCTTAGTTAAGTCTTCAGGAACGGAAGGTTTGGGAGTCGAAACAGCCCCTTTGAGAGGTGTTTTCTTTGTTGGGGCTTTCTTTTTCCGTCTCAGAGGAGTGGCCGGGGGAGAATCCGACGTTTCAGAGGGAAAAACCCGAGAACAGGTACTCTAATCCGAAAGCACAACATCAGGAATGATTGGTTGTTTAAGAATTTGGCCAGAACAAATAACGTAAGTCGACAAGCAAGGACAAACGAAACAAAAGTGATAAGGAGACGTATCATACCTGAGCGTTAGAAGTTTTTTATTTTTTGGTTGGCTGGGTTGAAGTCGACGCCATAGGGGGTTCACTCTTGTGCCCCTAGAAAAGATAAGTAACATTTAGAAAACAATGCGAATACTCGATCCCCAGCAGAGTCGCCAGCTGTCGCTTCCGCGAAAATTAGGTGCCGGCAAAACAGAAGAGTCGCCACCTTTCGTTATTTATCCCTTGGAGCGGGAAAGGAAACGATCAGAAAAACCTGACGAAAAAGGTATAAGACAAGGTCATCGCAACCGTTGTCTGGGTTCGGGAGTCGGTTACGCAAGGGGAAGGTATTAGCACTCCTCACGTCCGTCGTACTCGACGGAATCCATGCTGGTTGTGTTTACTGGACGATTTGGTTTATCTATCTACCTATCAAGGCTGGCTTAAACAGAAAAGAAAAATGACTCGGCAAAGCGTCGCACTTTATGCCTACGTATTCCCATCAGAGAATGAGAAATCAGAGTCAACGTAGTTCGACCTACTACGGGTTACGGGGGAAGGTGGCTCGCCAATACATCAATATTGTGCCTACGTACTCTCAACGGGCATGAGAGATCAGAGCTTACGTAGTTCGGGATAATACGGATTACGGGGATTCAGATTCATCTGTTTTATCGAGTAGGGTTAAACAACAATTCCAGCAGTTAGGGACGAAGCCTGTTTGCGGTAGAACTGAAGTTTAACGACACTCTTTTCTTCAGAAAAGCTTCCTTTGAATTATGGGCCCACGGGGCAAAAAGGTTTGAAGTTTGTTTTCTGTCTTTTACGAAAGAAGTGTTTTTTATTGTGTTTGCAATTTCAATTGCACTAGAGACTATGACCTGAGAGTGAATGCGTCGCATGTCACCCAAAGGGTGCCATACTAAACATTCAGACTGTTGAAAAGAAGCTCTCCAACAATCCTTTCTCAGATAGCTTAAGGCTCGTAACGTACGAAAGAAATCATTCATGATTACTGTATCTTAAGCTGTTTTGAGATGAGAAGAGAACAGGGTCAACTAATGGGAGACTATCAAGTCCTACTGTTGTCATGCCAAGGATTCATCCTATAGTTGAGGTTTGAAACAGGGAACTCCTAGAAGTTATCATGCATAGGTTTCAACCTAAAGTTCTATCATCACTTCCTTATCAAAGGAACTGAGAGTCCTAAGGGATCATGTCAATGATAAACAGAAACAGATAAAGCATCAGCTTAAACAGTAAACAGTAAACGACTGTAAAATGCATGCAATGCAAGTGAGGGAGGAAATGTGTGTGGGGCAGCAGCCTCCACAAGCTCATCTCAACCTCAAGCCAGATATGAATAACAGTAATCATACAGAGGAAACATGCTATCAAGCAAGATAGAAGTAACTGCAATCATACAGAGGAAACGAAATAAAATGCCATCAGGCAAACACAAACCACATGGGCAAGGGAGCAGGGCTCTACCGAATACCCGCAAGCAAAGCCATACAGTAACAATACAAGCAGAGGGAGCAACTCAACCTCTAGTGCAATCATGCTCCTAGCTTACAGTCAGTCTAGATATGAACTTATTCTAATGCATCAAGCAAAACAAACAAGTCACAGCAATACAGAAAAGAAAACAGACAGGAGAGCAGATCAACAACTCCCTCAATCAATTCCAAGCTTCAGCTCTTCCCACAGCAATCCAGTCTTCAGACTTCAATCACCCTTCAAGGCTATCAACCTCCATGACAAGTATCAACTTGCTTCTCCAGGTTTCAACCCATCAAACACAAGTATCAACTGGTTCTCTCTTTTCCTCAAGCCTCAGCTTCTTAGTCAATTCCACCTTCAGGCTTCACTCCTAACTGCAAGTATCAACTTGATATTTCAGGCTCTCAATGCATCAATGTAAGTGTCAACTTATCCTTTATTCCTCAAGCCTCAGCTCTGCACTCAATCTCAATGGAGTCTTCTCATAAGTATCAACTTAGTATTCAAGCTTCAACTCTCTTTGCTTCACCAGTATCAACTTAGTCTTCTCCTCCTACAAGCTTCAGCTTCTCAAAGTTGTCTTCAATCACATGGAAGTATCAACTTCATCCTTCAATCCTTTAGCCTCAGCTCTTTACTCAATCTCCATTGGGTCTTCAAGTATCAACTTGTCCTTCTTGCTCTTCAAGCTTCAGTTGCAATGGCAATGCTCAAGGAGTCATCCTCTTCCACACTCTTCAATGAAGTTTTCTTCTTCAAACTCAAGCCCAACATCCTTCAAGATACTCAAACCAGAAGACAATTGATTTAACAAAATGAGTGGAAATGATAAACAGCTTATTGACAACCAAAGGAAGACTATAAGGGTTTATCATTATGAGAGACTGGTTCCCTCAAAGTTCTACTTCCCAGATAAAGCCACTCATCCCTCCTTTTGGAGGGATGTGAATATCTTAGAAGGACTTTTAGTCATTGGGAGGAATGGAAGCACAAGATGCTTTCCATATTTGTGAAAGAAGTCATTCTAGTCCTAAGGCTCTCTCTAGGTCTCCTATCTCCTAAAACTTCATTAGACACCTTCAGGCACAAACAATTCCAAAGCTCCAAGCAACTTCAAGCATCCTCACCTTGTCTTCAACTTGTCTTCAATCTCAACCAAAGGCAAACAAAACAAAAACCCTAATCTAAGGGGACTAAAGGAGTTAGTCTAGTTGAAATAGTGCCCTAGAATCATCTAAAACTAGCACCTAAACTAAAATCAATAAAAAATAGGAAACTATCCTATAAATTCTTACAAAAATTCCTAAGGGATCCTAATTCAATTAAGAATGCCTCATACAAAAACCAGGGACTAAATCATCTATTAAGCCCTAAAATTAAATCCTAAATCCTAAGGTATCAACCATAAACCCTAAAAATGGAGCTTCTAAAGGTTTCAACCTAAACTACCACTTATGTTCATCACAAAAATGTGAGAAAAATTCTATGAGAGCATACATGTCTAAACTAATCACACACAAAAAATTAGGACCAAAATCATCACCACATGATCAAACAAAATTCCACAAAATTGAGTATCAAACATAACCATTTTAATATCAATTAAAATATAAAATTCCCATAAAATCAGAAAATGCATGAAATGAAAATATTTTTTATCTAACAAATACTAGACTCAATCATGAGTAAAATTCAAAAAGAATGGGATTAATTGTATTAATTTTCAATTTTATATGATTTTAACAAGAACCATGAATAAAATGAAAAAAACAAAGAAAATCAATGGAAATTAATCACACGCGCGGTGCAAATAGCAACCAAAATCAATTCATATTCAGACTGGGCTGAAGAGGGGGTGTCAATATCAAATGTAATCCAAGCCCAACGCTTCAGTCTTCAATTCACAAAATCAGAAATGTCACACAACAAGTTTCGAACTGGCTCACCCATGGTCTATGCAGCGAAGCTTCTCAGGTCAATAATCAAAACGATGCGTTTAAGGCTAGGGACGCGTGGCTCAACGTGAGCCCTGGGATCCACAGACCAGGTCAAATTCTCCACGCGAATGATGGGGGAGGATTGTATCTTCTTCGCTCAAACCTGCAACTAGCGCGCGCCAACCCAAATCGCCGGTGGCTTTTCCGGCCACCCCTGTGCAACCCTAGATCCTTATATACTCAACCATTGGTCACGATGTCTTAATGAAAATTGATCAGAATTTTCTCAGGAATCTAACCATGCCATTAGTTTACACTGAAAACGCGTGATTCGCCAAAACCAAGATCTCAACCGAAAATGGAAGGAACCCTAACTTGTCTCTATCCATGAAATTAACTAACCAGAACTCATCTACATGTTAAGGGGAACCTAACCACATGCTTCTAATGGATTAAAAGTGCATAATTACAGAGATATTTCAAAATCTTAGAACCAACCTTGAGGCTCGGATTGTGGTGGTTATGTGCTTCAATTCTCCCTCAAACGATGCAGAATCCTTCAAGGAGTAATGGTGAACAATTCTTGATGCTTAGTTCTTGCTGCAACCTCTTGATTCTCCAAAACACATTTCCAATTTTTCAAGCTTTTCTTCACTTCACATCAATGGATTCTCAACAGAATTCTGCTCCAGAACCTTCCAAATTCGTTCTAATCCTTACTTATAGTGTGTTCAGATGGATAACAAGCCCAAACTAGGCCCAATTATTGATTTTGGATGTTCACCTTTCCTTCCAAATTTCAACATGAAAGTGTGCCTTCAAGCCTTACTCATGCTCTAAACTCAATCTAAACCATCCACTTAATCATTAAGGAATGTGATACAATGGTTTTTTCCCTTTGGTTTTAACATGGGGAGTGTACATGATATGTTTCTTAAATGTGAAGTAACCATCCAAATGACCATGCTATGGACCTCAAATCCAAAATGTGGCAATTCCAATCTTTCTAAAACATTAATTCCATTCAAATTGATCACAAATTTGACTTGGAAACATGTTACTCTCATTTCTTTTGAATTTTCTCATTTTAATTCATTAAAATGGCTTTCATGTGAAGTTTCTTCAACCAATGCTTGATATAATCCATATCAATGGACACTTGATGTTTAGACAAGCTAAAAACATCATTTTGAACAACTTTGATGTTGAACATTTTTCCATTTGAAGCTTGGAAATAGGAGTTATGGCCTTATGCTTGAAATGACCTGTAATCTCCAAATGACCAAAATGCCCTTGACTTGTCAAAGCCATAACTTGAGTTCTACAAATCCTATCAAGGACTTCTAGTACTCTATAGAAAGCTAAGTAAATAAGGAACAGCATTCATGTTGACCAAAAGTTCATAGGAATCATCCTTCTAGGGCAAAAGTTTCATGAAAGTTGGACAACTTTCAAGCTCCAAATTCACATACCTCAGATGACCTGTAACTTGTCAAAGTCATAACTTGAGTTCTACAAATCCTATCAAGGACTTCTAGCACTCAAATTAAATCTAAGATCAAGCTCTACAACATTCATGTTGGGGGTAAGATGAGATGACAATCACATCTTGAGCTAAACTGCCTTGAAGATAGGGGTCAAACTAGGGGATTTTACACTGTCAAGCCTTAGAAACCCTAGCTTGAAACTTCTCAAACTCTTCAATCATGATGAGTTGACCTTGGAATCATACTTATAACATCTCAATGTATCAATCCATGATCACATGGCTCTTGGATTAGGCCTCAACCTTGCCCAAATCATCAGTTGACCTAGGGTTGACCCAGTCAAACCCTAATTGCACGACTCATGGCTGAGTATTCTTATTCTTGCACAATGACCTATCTAGGCCTCATGATGGCTTTCAAAACATATCATGAGCTCTCTCAAGGCTTCAAGTCCACATTCCTGGCTTCAGAATCATCTGAGGTCTTCCCACAATTTTCAAGTTAGGAGGCACACCCTCTTTTGGTCTCAACCACTCTCTCTGGGGATCTTCTAACTTCTCTGACAAAGATATCAACCCTTGAACACTTGAATAACCTTCTTAGCTAGCTTCAAACTCTTGTTTAGCCCTTAATTGGTAATCATACCTCTTGATCTCCTGCACACATGTCAATGAAATGCAGATGATAATGCTAATGTGAATGCAATGAAACATAAGCTAGGTAAAGAAGAGTTGGGCAAATTTTAGGGTGCAACAGCTACCCCCTATTCAAGCGGCTTGAACCTGACTGGGTGAGAAGCGAACGACTCTCAACCAATCAAGGTGCGAGATGGTTGAATACCAACAAACCCGGAAATTTGCCAACTGCACGAGTACACGGTACTCTGATGGGAACAAATCTTCGAAAACTGAAATATTAGCTGCACGACAACTAGCTGGAGAATTGGTCACACGGTAACCGGCGAAACATGGTCGATCCTGCCGTCAGGCATCAGGACTCCTCGGGACTCATCAGGTCAACAATCAAGTTAATCATGTCGTCGGGCATTCAAAGAAATTTCTGGGCATCAGCCAGACTTCATCAGTAAGTCTGGAATAGAATCTTCAGTCAATCATGAACCGATTGGGGATATCTAAACTCCTGCCATCAGGCACTCCGCCTCAGCTGAGAGAACTGCTTTGCCAATACGGTTGGACTTCAATCATCAAGTCTTCGAGGGAAGTTTCAACTTCACTGTTCAGGAACCTGCTGGGGATGACGCATCTCCGCTGGGGATTCTGGAGAGCTATCAAGTCACTCTGCTTCGGGGATCCAGGAATCATGCTGGGTGAGTCAACTCTGCTGAGGACTTTAAGAATCATCTTGAACACATAACTCCGTCGGGACTTCAAGAATCATCCTGAACCAATAACTCTGCTGGAGATTTCAGGAATCATCCTGAGCAAACACTCTGCCGGGGATTTCAGGAATCGTCCTGAGCGGCTCTCTCTGGCGACTTCACTGGGGATTTTAAGAATCATCTTAAACGAACGCCTTCACTGGAGAATTCAAGAATCATCTTGGGCAAACGCCTTTGCTAGGGAATTCAAGAATCATCTTGATTACGCGACTCTGTGGAGGAACACCTGCAAAACAAGAACAGTAACGACCTAGCTCATGTTTAGTATGCATATGCTTCGGCAATGGTGCAATGCTCCACACAGTGGAAATGCCACGCGCTTATGATAAATGCTATGCAATCATGCAAAATGCTATGACCCCGTCAGCAAAATAAATGTTGAAGGGAGGATCCTCCTGTCAAGGAGAAAGAACCACTCTGGTAGGGGAAGGAATCATCCTGACACGGAGAAAAGGTCACGCCAATCTCAATCGGACTCTGCATGGGGAAGCAAACTTTAGTTGACTGCTGCAGGGGAATGAAGCTCTACGAGAACCTGGACCTGCTGAGGAAAGCGATGTCAATCGCGGAAATAAACTGCACGGCCTTCGCGGCCAGAGCTTTCTTGGAGGTAACGACTCCGACGGGGAAATACAACATCAGATATTCAACACTCTACTGGGGAAAACCAATCATGGCCCACTCAGCTTCCAAGGACTCGGCTCTCTTAGGGAATTACAAACTCGGCTGGGGAAGAAGGAATCATCCTGCTTGCTGGGGAGAGTACCACTCTGCGGGGAATTTCAATTATGCTGAAGACTTCAGTATGTAACTATCAATCGCTGCACACTTGTGAATAGTCTCCTACGAGACCTGCACCTGTGACCCGGTGCTAGGGGATGAACACACGCTTCGGCGCCTGACTCAGCTGGGGAGATGACGCTCCTTCAGGATACATTTGATTGGGGAGAGAATCTTCTCTGCCTGGGGAAACATATCAATGTCTATGATCTCACGTTCAGACTCTGCGGGGAGAGGCTTTTGAACTTCGCTGGAGAAGAAGGAATCATCCTGCTTGGGGACGCGCACGGCGCACTGTCTGGAATATGCTACACCTGTAAAAACACAAACAAACAGACGAGATACCCTTCTCAAAGGGACCTATCAAGGTTATCATCTTGTGACAATGTTCGAGTAATTCATTGTTTTAACAATCAGTGGCCTAGGCCAGTAAGTTTATGTATGCACATTTTATCAAAAACATCGGCGTTCTTTTTCGCAAACAAAACAGATAAATGCTAAACAGACAAACATAATTGCTGAATATTACGCATTTTATTGATAACGAACCCCTGAATGGGTAAAAATGTTTTACAACAGAGGCAAGCTCCTGGAATGAGGAAATCGCGCAAAAAAAGTAAAAACATAAATATACATCAGTATATACACATGTCGGCAACGAGGCGTAGACAAACACCATGAGTTAATCCCTCTATGACCCACTCGACTTCGATACTTCTCCGACGCTTCAGCTTCAGAAGAGATTGATTCAGATAAACGGCCCTCAGGTCTTCCGAACCACTAAACAATGAAAGTCCACACGCGGAACGCAGTCATTTTCTTTTTCAAATCCCTAACTTTTGCCTGAATCGCCCTTCCGGGTTTTCGATTCACCGGGATACCCTTTTCTGCCAAAGTCGCCCATCCGGGTTTTCGACTTTGCGGGTGTACATTTTTTCAATTTATATCCCTAATTTTTGCCCGAACCTTTTTCCTTTTTTATGGTTCGCCAGGATGCCCCTTTTTTTCCTGGATACTCTTTTTCTTTCCAGCGGGTCGTTTTTTAAGCAAAGTATTTTTTAACTGCGTCCGCGTTGACCGGGGATGCAAAATCTTCACCATCCATCGTGGATAACAACAAAGCTCCTCCTGAGAAGACCTTGCTGACGACGTACGGACCTTCGTAATTGGGAGTCCACTTGCCCCGGTGATCGGAGTGTGGAGGAAGAATCTTCTTCAGGACGAGATCACCCGTCTGAAAGCTTCTAGGACGCACCTTCTTATCATAAGCTTTCTTCATTCGGCTTTGGTATAAACGACCATGCGCAATCAATGCCAACCTCTTCTCGTCCATCAGGCTGAGTTGGTTTAGTCGGTTCTTAATCCATTCTGCCTCGTCGAGTTTTACGTCAACTAAAACTCGCAAAGAAGGGATCTCCACTTCTAACGGTAGGACAGCTTCCATACCATACACCAAGGAGAAAGGAGTTGCCCCGGTTGATGTACATACCGTTGTACGATAACCGTGCAGTGCAAATGGCAGCATCTCGTGCCAATCTTTGTAGGTCACAACCATCTTCTGAACAATCTTCTTGATGTTCTTGTTGGCCGCTTCAACGACGCCATTCATCTTCGACCGGTAAGGAGATGAGTTGTGGTGTTCAATCTTGAAACTCTGGCACAGCTCCTTCATCATATTGTTATTCAGGTTCGAACCATTATCAGTAATGATCCACTCGGGAATTCCGTAACGACAGATGATATCCCTCTTTATGAATTTAGCCACCACCTGCTTGGTCACATTAGCATATGAGGCTGCCTCCACCCACTTGGTGAAGTAGTCGATAGCTACTAGAATGAAGCGATGACCGTTAGATGCAGTGGGCTCGATCTTGCCTATCATGTCGATGTCCCACATGGAGAACGGCCACGGGGAGGACATGACATTTAACGGGAATGGCGGCACATGAACTTTATCAGCATAAATCTGGAATTTATGACATCTCTTCGCGAATTTAAAGCAATCAGACTCCATCGTCAGCCAGTAGTATCCTGCTCTCAGGATCTTTCTCGTCATAGCATGCCCGCTGGCGTGCGTACCAAATGTGCCTTCATGGACTTCTTCCATGAGCATACTCGCCTCTTTCTCATCTACACATCTGAGTAGCACGAGATCGTGGTTTCTTTTATACAAAACTCCATCAGGATTGAGATAAAATTTTCCAGACAACCTCCTTAGAGTATTCTTATCCTGAGTTGACGCTCCCGCAGGATACTCCTTAGTCATAAGGAAGGTCTGGATATCATGGAACCATGGCTTGCCATCGGAGGCTTCCTCGATCGCAAAGACGAATGCGGGTCTATCAAGATCAGAAAGGACAATTCTTGGAGCTTCATTCCAAAAATTGACTTTATACATTGAAGCCAATGTGGCTAAGGCATCAGCCATCTGATTTTCAGCCCTGGGCACATGATGGAGTTCCACTCGATCGAAGAACGGAAGCAGCCTTCTAGCATAGTTCATGTACAACACCAAATTTGATTGACGAGTCTCCCACTCCCCTTTAATCTGGTTGATCACAAGCGCCGAGTCACCATATACGTATAGGTTCTTGATTCTCAAATCAATTGCCTCTTCTAGACCCATGATGCATGCTTCGTACTCCGCTTCGTTATTGGTGACTGGAAACGTCAGTCTCGCAGTGAACGGGATGTGGGATCCATGGGGAGTCGTGATGATTGCCCCAATGCCACTTCCGTAAGAATTAACCGCCCCGTCAAATATCAATTTCCACTTGGGATTTCCTATCTGGACCCTCGTCGAGCAACGGTTCATCGCAATCCTTCGCTTTAAGAAACATGATATCCTCATCAGGGAATTCAAATTTCATCGGCTGATAATCTTCGATCGGCTGTTCGGCAAGGTAATCAGACAATACGCTTCCCTTAATGGCCTTCTGGGGAACGTACTGAATGTCATATTCCGTCAACACCATTTGCCATCTGGCAATCCTGCCCGAAAGCGCTTGCTTCTCGAAGACGTACTTGATCGGATCCATCTTTGAAATTAGCATGGTGGTGTGGTTGAGCATGTACTGTCGTAAACGTTTGGCAGCCCAGGCTAGTGCGCAACACGTATTCTCCAGCATCGAGTAACGAGATTCACAGTCTGTGAACTGTTTACTCAAGTAGTAAATGGCATGCTCCTTTCTGCCCGTCTCATCATGCTGACCGAGAACACACCCCATACTATTCTCAAGAACTGTCAAGTACATGATTAAGGATCGTCCGACCACTGGGGGTATCAAGATTAGAGGTTCCTGCAAATATTGTTTTATCTTATCGAATGCCTTCTGGAAATCCTCGTTCCAGATAATCGCCTGATCTTTCTTCAGTAGTTTGAACATCGGTTCACACGTGGCCGTGAGCTGAGAAATAAACCTTGCAATGTAGTTTATTCAGCCCAGGAAACCATGAACTTCTTTTTCTGTTTTTGGCGCTGGCATTTCTTGTATCGCTTTAATCTTTGCAGGATCAACCTCAATGCCTCTTTCACTCACGATAAACCCCAGTAGTTTTCCAGACCGCACTCCGAAAGTACACTTGTTAGGATTCAGCCTCAACCTGAACTTCCTAAGCCTCTCAAAAAGCTTCAGCAAATTGACCAGATGTCCCTCCTCCGTTTGGGACTTTGCAATCATGTCATCAACATAGACTTCAATCTCATGATGAATCATATCATGAAACAAAGTAACCATAGCTCGTTGGTAAGTGGCCCCTGCGTTCTTCAGACCGAAAGGCATTACCTTGTAGCAAAATGTTCCCCAAGGAGTGATAAACGTAGTTTTCTCCATGTCCTCCGGCGCCATCTTGATCTGGTTGTAACCGGAGAAGCCATCCATGAATGAAAATACGGAGAACTGAGCTGTATTGTCGACCAACACATCAATATGAGGCAGCGGGAAATCATCTTTAGGGCTCGCCCTATTCAAATCCCGATAATCGACGCACATTCGTACCTTACCGTCCTTCTTCGGTACAGGCACTATGTTGGCAACCCATGGAGGGTAAGTAGTGACCGCTAAGAAGCCAGCATCAAACTGCTTCTGCATTTCTTCTTTGATCTTAACGGCCATATCTGGTCGCGTCCTCCTAAGCTTCTGCTTAACGGGGCGACAATCTTCTCGCAGCGGCAAGTGATGGACTACAATGTCAGTGTCAAGTCCGGGCATATCTTCGTACGACCAAGCAAAGACGTCACTATACTCTCTTAGCATCTCGACCAATCTCTGCTTGACATCACTCTGCAATGCAGCCCCTATCCTGACGTTCCTGACAAGTTCTTCAGAACCCAGATTCACAATCTCGATCTCCTCTTCATGAGGCAGAATAACTTTCTCTTCTTGTTTCAACAAGCAGGCCAACTCTTAAGGAAGGTCTTCGTCTTCATCAATCTCTTCTTCGGCTTGATAGATCGGGCAATCGAAGTCGAAGTGAGTCGTAGAAGGTCCAGAGTCGATGTCATCTGTTATGTGGATCCTGCAATAACAAGGGTTAAGCTTAAAACAAGGATATGCAGGTTAGCACAAACCCCATTGCCATTTTATTATTTTTCAAAACAAATATAAAACAGGAATAACAGAGATCACAATATTTGAATACGAAGAAAAACGCCTTTTAATTTATTGATAAAATGCATGTACATAATCAAACGAGGCCCTGACAATAAAACCTCTATGCCCCGGGTAGGACATAGGGTTGTACAATGATTGGAAAAAAGTAAATCATTACTCTTCGCTTGTCATCTGGATGATATCCTTGACGGACCAGTTGTTGAGGCTCTCGCCTGGCTTGCTTGGCTGGATCCAAGAGTCTAAGTCACAGTCGCTATCTCCGCTGTCTTCAGACACCATGTTGACACTTTCAAATATCACCCCGCCACTGGTAAACTGGATCGGCCCTTTACCTCGCAACGCACTGCTGGAAGAAGAGGCTTCAGCCGCGGGAGAATATCCCAACCCAAACTTGTCTTGCTTGTTAGGTATCTCCAAAATTCGCCCCCAGCCTGGGGTAGATCCGGCTTGGACTACGGCCCGGGCTTCCTTGAAGGAAGAGAGAGTCATCTCTGGCTTTTCAGTGACTACAGGAGCTACGTCCTTGACTTTAACAGCTTCGAACGCTTGGCATATGGTTTCGTGGATTTCCCTATCCATCTCAACATACTTGAAGGACGACAAATAGCTCACCATTATGTCTTCCTCGCCACAAACAGTCACGATGCTACCTCCGACAGCATACTTGAGCTTCTGGTGCAACGTGGAGGTCACGGCACCTGCGGAATGGATCCATGGTCGGCCCAAGAGACAGCTGTAGGCAAGCATGATATCCATAATATAAAAGATCGCGTCAAACGTTTCCGACCCAACTTGGATCGGCAACGTCACCTCCCCGAAGACATGGCGTTTGGTTCCATCGAACGCTTTCACAACCAGATCACTGGGTGTGCAAATCACTCCACGAGTATCCAACTTCATCAATGCCTTCTTCGAAAGAACATTGAGCGATGACCTTGTGTCTACCAGCACATGCGACATGATCGTTCCCCTACACTCTATCGAGATGTGCAGGGTGCTGTTGTGATTCCTCCCCTTCGGCGTCAGCTCTAGGTCAGTGAACCCTAACCCATTTCCAGCATTCACGTGGGCTATGACCTCTTCCAGCTGGTTTACCGATATTTCTTGCGGTACATACGCGGCGTTCAACACCTTCAGCAGCGCGTTGTGGTGTGCCTCAGAACACAGCAACAGATTCAGGATGGAAATCTTCGAGGGTGTTTGATGGAGATGATCCACAATCTTGTAGTCACTCTTTTTAATCAACCTCATAAATTCCTCAGCGTCTTTAACGAGCAAGTCTTTTTCTACCCCGCACGGGATCTCTTCGACGACTTTACTTTTACCTTTATCGGCTGCATCAGCTCTGTCCGCTCTATCCACCACGACCTCAGGTGGTGCAAACACTCTTTCGCTGCGAGTAATTTCGCTGATTCCCGCAAGGTTCTCCACAGACGACCCGAACGGTTCTAGTTCTAACTTCTGTCCGTTGTAGTATACCTCAGCCCCATAATGCCAGAGGACAGCATTGGTGCTTTCGAACGGTA
Source organism: Lathyrus sativus (assembly GCA_963859935.3). Classification (NCBI taxonomy): domain Eukaryota; kingdom Viridiplantae; phylum Streptophyta; class Magnoliopsida; order Fabales; family Fabaceae; genus Lathyrus; species Lathyrus sativus. The sequence continues at coordinate 363,797,476 of OZ012739.1, forward strand.
TTGGCCCAGCTTTGGTGATGGTAATCGTGGGCGGCCTGGGTGCAGAAATAGTTATCGTCTGGCGAGGGATGGTGATGGTGGCAACCTCATCATCTTGCTTCAGCATTACCTCTCCCGATCCGCGTTCGGCCCTTCGGCTGAACTGTAAGATCCCTTCAGTCATCAGACTTTGAATCCCCTCTATCAACTGTTCACATCCATCAGGACTAGTCGCACAGTCCATACACAGCTCTCCGCAACCTGGAAAGAAACCTCTTTTCATCAACTTAGCTTTAACGAAGCTAAGCGGCGTCTTCAGATCTCTGACATCAGTCAACACATCCAAGTTCTCGTCTTTAATAATGGCGTTTACTCCACCTCCCCTATGGTTCGGCATAGGGTTCTTCATGACATTTGGCATATTATCTGAGAAGTTGATGATCTTAGCGTCCACCATGTCCTGCAACTTATGCTTGAAGGCTTTTCAATTCTCTATTGTGTGGCCTGGTGCCCCTGAGTGAAACTCACAAGTTGCATTCGCGTCATAACCTGGCAGAGGTGCCCCTGTCAAGGGAGCCAAGGTTCTCTTCTGGACTAACTGTAGCTGGAGCAGAGTCTGCAATAGTTGAGCGTACGACATGGGCGGTGTCTCGAGGTGACGGCTCGACAGAGGTGCCCTGTTCTGATACTTTCTGTACCCTTGTTGATTTGACTGCTGCTGCGGCTGCTGCTGTTGTGGCTGTTGAACTGCCGGGATAGTTATGCTGGCCACCTGCTGGTGAGGACCTTTACCCTTCCTTCGAGCGTTGGTCACAACGCTCGTTTCTACTTCCCGTCTTTTGCCACCATAAAGTTTCTCTCTGCCTCCTCCAGCTGAGGACGAATCACCTTGAATTTTCCCCAGTTTGATCCCATTTTCGATGTGCTCCCCCGTGATAATGAGATCTGAGAAGGTTCCGGACATACCGCTGACCAATTTCTCATAATAAACCCCTGGGAGGGTGGCTACGAACATCTGCACAAGCTCCCGTTCAACCATCGGCGGCTGAACCCTGGCTGCCAATTCACGCCACCGCTGGGCGTATTCCTTGAACCCTTCATTATTCTTTTGCGACAAATTCTGCAGTTGGACTCGGTTCGGGGCCAAGTCACTATTGTATTGGTAGTGGTGCACGAATGCTTCAGCAAGGTCCTTCCACGTGCGCACACTGGTAGGCTCCAGACTCATGTACCATTCGAGGGAGGGCCCGGACAGACTGTCTTGAAAGAAGTGCATCAGCAACTTCTCGTCATCAGAATGAGCTGACATTTTTCTGTAATATGATCTCAGATGGACGCGAGGGCAAGTGGTGCCCTTGTACTTTTCAAAGTCAGGTACCTTGAACTTGGGAGGCACCTTGAAATCAGCAATCAGTCCCAACTTGGACATATCAACACCCAGGGTGTTCTGGTTCTCAATATTTCTCATCTTATCCTCGAGTGCCTTGAACCTTAGACGTGCTTCAGCAGTCAGTTCCCCTTCAACACCTCTTTGAGAGAACACATCTTCCTGACGATCTTCTAACCACGGCTGAGGCCCGAACAGATTTCCAACACCCGCAGTGTCGTTGCCCGGCCCAACATTGACATTAGCTTCAAAATTCTCATTACCGACGCCCGTCGTATTACCATTGAGTCCCATGTTAGCTATCACATTGCCATTGGCACTGCCATTCCCCCCGGTCACGGGGACGCCATTCTGAGGAGTTTCAACTGGTGGAGGGGTAGGCACAGTCCCACCATGGAGTACGCCATTGTTATCGACCCTTGAAATCAGAGGCTGAACCAAGGTTCTGAGCTGATCCTGGCCATTGGCGACCGCTTGCATGAGCTCCAAGAAGCGATCGATTCTTTCGCGGAGTTCCTGAACATTAGTTTGCACTTGCTCCATGATTCTGGTTTGATTTGCTCTGGTCGGATAGCGATGGATAGGTCTCTGATCAATCCTGGAACAACCTGAAACAACCTGAAAACACAAAAGGGTTAGGAAAAACGACAAAGTGCTCGTTATGCGAATGCTTCATGCAAATGCAAACGTGTGTCTGTGCGTTAGGGAGATTTCCCCCGATCCTAGTGCCTGAGTGCCAATGCTGATAATAAGAAGTCCGGATCCAGTCATGGAAATAATATCTCATATATATGAAGAAAGCCCATCAAGGCAGTACACAACGTCAGTGAGTACAAGATGAATCAATAGCATGACCCCAACCAACAAGCCTGGTGATGGTCAGCATACAACAATGATCAAACAAAAGGAATACAAATAGTCAAGCACGGCCACGGGCGCGAAACTCTTCTAACAACCCCTTCGTTTCTGCATGATCAGGCTGAGTGAGTAACCCTTCGATGAGTAGCTCCCTCTGCATAATGGTGTATTGAAGACCTTCGACCGAATCTTCCCATGCTCCTTCGCCGAAACAATCTTCTAACTTCCGCTTCTTGAATTCAAACATCAGTTTGCGCTCCTTCAGGTTAGCAAGAGCTTTGTTGAGCTGGCCTTCAGCGGCATATCTGCGAGCGGTTTCTTCATCAAACCTCTTCTCACTAGCCTTCACCTGGGCTTTCAGCTTGGAGATCTGTTGCATCAGCTTATCCTCCCGCTCTTTCCTGTTGGCTAGGGAGGCCTTCCAGTGCTGGTTAAACTTGGATATCCTCCGATACGCTTCGTCCAAGTGCTGCTTCTTCGTGGCCAGTACATCATTGACAACTTTGAAGTCTCGACCTATGCGTTCACGCTCGGCTATTTGCTTAGTCAAATCTGTCCCCAACTGGTTCACCAGCTCGGTCTGCCTCTTGAAGGAATGAACGGCTTCGTTCCTCTCGCTCCTGAGCTGAGCCAATTCTTTCTCCAATTCTTCATTTGCCCTCTTCAATCCATCTCGCTCAGCTAACACTTGATTATGCTGCTGAATGGGCATGGTAGTAGGCTCTTCAATCACTGGAGGGCTTTCTGGCTTGGCAGGAAGAAACGGCATCCCTATAGCATCTGCTCTGGCTCTGATCCACGTCACATACGGAGGGTAGGCTTGGCTATTGCTTCTCCCCAGCAATGGTTTTCCCCTCTTACCGATGCCATTCCAAGCGCGCTGAAGCTTGGACAACATATCCCCTTCTAGAAGACCAGTGAGGTACAGAGATTCCTGCACCTCTTCATCCTTCGGCGGAGTTCTCAAAGCGTACGCAAATTGTCGGACCAACAAAGACGGATTATAGTTTATGCAGCCTTCCTTCCTATCAGAGGCACGTTCGGAAACCCGCTGCAGCTAAAGATAATCTCGGTACCCAACCTATCTCTGTCAAACCAGTCAATATCCTCTGCAGATAGACTCATCAAACGCCCGAACCACTCAGCTGTGGATGCAGACGAAGCAAAGGGACCCTTCTTGGGTAGATGACTATAAAGCAAGCACGCGCCCACTAATTTCCACAACTAATGCTATGTTCACTCAAGCCTGGGTCTGGCTTCTCACTCATCAGAATGCCCCTCCCACAACAGCACAGATAATCATATCATACTGAAAATAAAGTGCGGGAAATAAAATGCGATAAATAAACACAACCCAACAAGTAATCATACAAGCTCTAGGATTGACTCGCATAAGGAACCGGAGAACCAGAGATTCTGGGTTCGATCCCCAGCAGAGTCGCCAGCTGTCGCTTCCGCGAAAATTAGGTGCCGGCAAAACAGAAGAGTCGCCACCTTTCGTTATTTATCCCTTGGAGCGGGAAAGGAAACGATCGGAAAAACCTGACGAAAAAGGTATAAGACAAGGTCATCGCAACCGTTGTATGGGTTCGGGAGTCGGTTACGCAAGGGGAAGGTATTAGCACTCTTCACGTCCGTCGTACTCGACGGGATCCACGCTAGTTGTGTTTACTGGACGATTTGGTTTATCTATCTACCTATCAAGGATGGCTTAAACAGAAAATAAAAATGACTCGGCAAAGCGTCGAGCTTTATGCCTACGTATTCCCATCAGAGAATGAGAAATCAGAGTCAACGTAGTTCGACCTACTACGGGTTACGGGGGAAGGTGGCTCGCCAATACATCAGTATTGTGCCTACGTACTCTCAACGGGCATAAGAGATCAGAGCTTACGTAGTTCGGGATAATACTGATTACGGGGATTCAGATTCATCTGTTTTATCGAGTAGGGTTAAACAACAATTCCAGCAGTTAGGGACGAAGCCTGTTTGCGGTAGAACTGAAGTTTAACGACACTCTTTTCTTCAGAAAAGCTTCCTTTGAATTATGGGCCCACGGGGCAAAAAGGTTTGAAGTTTGTTTTCTGTCTTTTACGAAAGAAGTGTTTTTTATTGTGTTTGCAATTTCAATTGCACTAGAGACTATGACCTGAGAGTGAATGCGTCGCATGTCACCCAAAGGGTGTCATACTAAACATTCAGACTGTTGAAAAGAAGCTCTCCAACAATCCTTTCTCAGATAGCTTAAGTCTCGTAACATACAAAAGAAATCATTCATGATTACTGTATGTTAAACTGTTTTGAGATGAGAAGAGAACATGCTCAACTAATGGGAGACTATCAAGTCCTACTGTTGTCATGCCAAGGATTCATCCTATAGTTGAGGTTTGAAACAGGGAACTCCTAGAAGTTATAATGCCTAGGTTTCAACCTAAAGTTCTATCATCACTTCCTTATCAAAGGAACTGAGAGTCCTAAGGGATCATGTCAATGATAAACAAAAACAGATAAAGCATCAGCTTAAATAGTAAACAGTAAATGACTGTAAAATGCATGCAATGAAAGTGAGGGAGGAAATGTGTGTGGGGAAGTAGCCTTCACAAGCTCATCTCAACCTCAAGCCAGATATGAATAACAGTAATCATACAGAGGAAACATGCTATCAAGCAAGATAGAAGTAACTGCAATCATACAGAGGAAACGAAATAAAATGCCATCAGGCAAACACAAACCACATGGGCAAGGGAGCAGGGCTCTACCGAATACCCGCAAGCAAAGCCATACAGTAACAATACAAGCAGAGGGAGCAACTCAACCTCTAGTGCAATCATGCTCCTAGCTTACAGTCAGTCTAGATATGAACTTATTCTAATGCATCAAGCAAAACAAACAAGTCACATCAATACAGAAAAGAAAACAGACAGGAGAGCAGATCAACAACTCCCTCAATCAATTCCAAGCTTCAGCTCTTCCCACAACAATCTAGTCTTCAGACTTCAATCACCCTTCAAGGCTATCAACCTCCATGACAAGTATCAACTTGCTTCTCCGGGTTTCAACCCATCAAACACAAGTATCAACTGGTTCTCTCTTCTCCTCAAGCCTCAGCTTCTTAGTCAATTCCACCTTCAGGATTCACTCCTAACTGCAAGTATCAACTTGATCTTTCGGGCTCTTAATGCATCAATGTAAGTGTCAACTTATCCTTTATTCCTCAGGCCTCAGCTCTGCACTCAATCTCAATGGAGTCTTCTCATAAGTATCAACTTAGTCTTCAAGCTTCAGCTCTCTTTGCTTCACCAGTATCAACTTGGTCTTCTCCTCCTACAATCTTCAGCTTCTCAAAGTGGTCTTCAATCACATGGAAGTATCAACTTCATCCTTCAATCCTTTAGCCTCAGCTCTTTACTCAATCTCCATTAGGTCTTCAAGTATCAACTTGTCCTTCTTGCTCTTCAAGCTTCAGCTGCAATGGCAATGCTCAAGGAGTCATCCTCTTCCACACTCTTCAATGAAGTTTTCATCTTCAAACTCAAGCCCAACATCCTTCAAGATACTCAAACCAGAAGACAATTGATTTAACAAAATGAGTGGAAATGATAAACAGCTTATTGACAACCAAAGGAAGCCTGTAAGGGTTTATCATTATGAGAGACTGGTTCGCTCAAAGTTCTACTTCCCAGATAAAGCCACCCATCCCTACAAAGGAGGGATATGAATATCTTAGAAGGACTTTTAGTCATTGGGAGGAATGGAAGCACAAGATGCTTTCCATATTTGTGAAAGAAGTCATTCTAGTCCTAAGGCTCTCCCTAGGTCTCATATCTCCTAAAACTTCATCAGACACCTTCAGGCACAAACAATTCCAAAGCTCCAAGCAACTTCAAGCATCCTCATCTTATCTTCAACTTGTCTTCAATCTCAACCAAAGGCAAACAAAACAAAAACCCTAATCTAAGGGGACTAAAGGAGTTAGTCTAGTTGAAATAGTGCCCTAGAATCATCTAAAACTAGCACCTAAACTAAAATCAATCAAAAATAGGAAACTATCCTATAAATTCTTACAAAAATTCGTAAGGGATCCTAATTCAATTAAGAATGCCTCATACAAAAACCAGGGACTAAATCATCTATTAAGCCCTAAAATTAAATCCTAAATCCTAAGGTATCAACCATAAACCCTAAAAATGGAGCTTCTAAAGGTTTCAACCTAAACTACCACTTATGTTCATCACAAAAATGTGAGAAAAATGCTATGGGAGCATACATGTCTAAACTAATCACACACAAAAAATTAGGACCATAATCATCACCACATGATCAAACAAAATTCCACAAAATTGAGTATCAAACATAACCATTTTAATATCAATTAAAATATAAAATTCCCATAAAATCAGAAAATGCATGAAATGAAAATATTTTTTATCTAAAAACTAATAGACTCAATCATGAGTAAAATGCAAAAAGAATGGGATTAATTGGATTAATTTTCAATTTTATATGATTTTAACAAGAACCATGAATAAAATGAAAAAAACAAAGAAAATCAATGGAAATTAATCACACGCGCGGTGCAAATAGCAACCAAAATCAATTCATATTCAGACTGGGCTGAAGAGGGGGTGTCAATATCAAATGTAATCCAAGCCCAACGCTTCAGTCTTCAATTCACAAAATCAGAAATGTCACACAACAAGTTTCGAACTGGCTCACCCATGGTCTATGCAGCGAAGCTTCTTAGGTCAATAATCAAAACGATGCGTTTAAGGCTAGGGACGCGTGGCTCAACGTGAGCCCTGGGATCCACAGACCAGGTCAAATTCTCCACGCGAATGAAGGGTGAGGATTGTATCTTCTTCGTTCAAACCTGCAACTAGCGCGCGCCAACCCAAATCGCCGGTGGCTTTTCCGGCCACCCCTGTGCAACCCTAGATCCTTCTATACTCAACCATTGGTCACGATGTCTTAATGAAAATTGATCAGAATTTTATCAGGAATCTAACCATGCCATTAGTTTACACTGAAAACGCGTGATTCACTAAAACCAAGATCTCAACCGAAAATGGAAGGAACCCTAACTTGTCTCTATCCATGAAATTAACTAACCAGAATTCATCTACATGTTAAGGGGAACCTAACCACATGCTTCTAATGGATTAAAAGTGCATAATTACAGAGATATTTCAAAATCTTAGAACCAACCTTGAGGCTCAGATTGTGGTGGTTATGTGCTTCAATTCTCCCTCAAACGATGCAGAATCCTTCAAGGAGTAATGGTGAACAATTCTTGATGCTTAGTTCTTGCTGCAACCTCTTGATTCTCCAAAACGCATTTCCAATTTTTCAAGCTTTTCTTCACTTCACATCAATGGATTCTCAACAGAATTCTGCTCCAGAACCTTCCAAATTCGTTCTAATCCTTACTTATAGTGTGTTCAGATGGATAACAAGCCCAAACTAGGCCCAATTATTGATTTTGGATGTTCACCTTTCCTTCCAAATTTCAATATGAAAGTGTGCCTTCAAGCCTTACTCATGCTCTAAACTCAATCCAAACCATCCACTTAATCATTAAGGAATGTGATACAATGGTTTTTTCCCTTTGGTTTTAACATGGGGAGTGTACATGATATGTTTCTTAAATGTGAAGTAACCATCCAAATGACCATGATATGGACCTCAAATCCAAAATGTGGCAATGCCAATCTTTCTAAAACATTAATTCCATTCAAATTGATCACAAATTTGACTTGGAAACATGTTACTCTCATTTCTTTTGAATTTTCTCATTTTAAATCATTAAAATGGCTTTCATGTGAAGTTTCTTCAACCAATGCTTGATATAATCCATATCAATGGACACTTGATGTTTAGAAAAGCTAAAAACATCATTTTGAACAACTTTGATGTTGAACATTTTTCCATTTGAAGCTTGGAAATAGGAGTTATGGCCTTATGCTTGAAATGACCTGTAATCTCCAAATGACCAAAATGCCCTTGACTTGTCAAAGCCATAACTTGAGTTCTACAAATCCTATCAAGGACTTCTAGTACTCTCTAGAAAGCTAAGAAAATAAGGAAAAATATTCATGTTGACCAAAAGTTCATAGGAATCATCCTTCTAGGGAAAAAGTTTCATGCAAGTTGGACAACTTTCAATCTCCAAATTCACATACCTCAGATGACCTGTAACTTGTCAAAGTCACAACTTGAGTTCTACAAATCCTATCAAGGACTTCTAGAACTAAAATTAAAGCTAAGATCAAGCTATACAACATTCATGTTGGGGGTAAGATGAGATGACAATCACATCTTGAGCTAAACTGCCTTGAAGATAGGGGTCAAAATAGGGGATTTTACACTGTCAAGCCTTAGAAACCCTAGCTTGAAACTTCTCAAACTCTTCAATCATGATGATTTGACCTTGGAATCATCCTTATAACATCTCAATGTATCAATCCATGATCACATGGCTCTTGGATTAGGCCTCAACCTTGCCCAAATCATCAGTTGACCTAGGGTTGACCCAGTCAAACCCTAATTGCACCACTCATGGCTGAGTATTCTTATTCTTGCACAATGACCTATCTAGGCCTCATGATGGCTTTCAAAACATCTCATGAGCTCTCTCAAGGCTTCAAGTCCACATTCCTGGCTTCAGAATCATCTGAGGTATTCCCACAATTTTCAAGTTAGGAGGCACACCCTCTTTTGGTCTCAACCACTCTCTCTGGGGATCTTCTAACTTCTCTGACAAAGATATCAACCCTTGAACACTTGAATAACCTTCTTAGCTAGCTTCAAACTCTTGTGTAGCCCTTAATTGGTAATCATACCTCTTGATCTCCTGCACACATGTCAATGAAATGCAGATGATAATGCTAATGTGAATGCAATGAAACATAAGCTAGGTAAAGAAGAGTTGGGCAAATTTTGGGGTGCAACAAAAGCGTCGACCACATTTTCCAAGAAGAGGTCATGATCGAAATGTTGGGCTTGGTACTCCGACCACGAGATGTTGAAACTTACGGTGGGGAAGAACGAGGGTTTGTAACAAAAAATGGGCATCTCCAGATGTTGAGTCGACTTAGTAAACTTGAGGAAGTTCGTTTGTTCCGTCAAGTTAAGCCTTCGACCAGCCCACACGATGTCATCACGATGTTGAACTAATGGCTTTGGCAGCATCTGGATCAGGCCAAATTTTCGAGCAACCAGATTGGGCTGATAGTTCATGAACCCGTAACCAGTGTTGCTCGAATCAATGTGAAATGATAGCATTATTAGAGTTAAGAAAGCTCTCCATATGGAGTTGGACAGTGCAGCTGTTCTAGGGGAAGCGCCAGGAAAGGGATTTTGGAACCAACTCGGCCCAAACATTCGATGGGCAAAGGCAGCCATCCCAGGAACAAAGATGTTTGCCTCGACAAACATAGTGAGGTACTTCATGAAGAGGGTTTTGTTGGGGGTTTCCTGCGTGGTCAGGAGAGCAAGTCAAACTCTTTCCACCGGTCGATCTACTTTCAGGCGTTGCATCTTGGTCGACACTAGATAACCCAATTGATGCTCAACGGTGGCGTTCAACCAATGTTGCAGTAGCCTTATTGGCTCCGACACATTCAAGGCTTTGGTGGTTTTGTAAAGACGGGAAATCTTCAGCGAGGACAGCCCCACAGAATGATACAGAGAGGCCAGAAGAAGTTTTCCAAGGGCCACCTATCGACCCTCATGGATTTGAATAGCCAAGCTTATGTAGCTTTTGGCTATTTGCAAAGAACCTGGGCATAAGAGGTAGTACGATAGCCATAGAGTCAAGAAGGCAATGTGCTCTTCGTGTGACACTTCGAATTTATCTTTGTCATGATGGTCTTCGATGAAATTCTAAAAGCCAGCATGGTCGAAGTCGAAAGATGCCTCAATTTCCATGGTGGGTCGAAGGTTTCACCCAATGGGGAAAAACCAGTAATGGCCGCCACATCGAAAAGGGTAGGCGACAGCATCCCACAGGGCAACAGTAAAGTTTTTGTCGAACCTTCCCAAAAGAACATCGACGTCAGTAGAAGACAAGGGTTGACCCTGTGAATATTTCTTGAGAGTTGAATGGCGTCAAAGATGCTAGATCTTTTCCATTGGTCCTGACACTTGTTCTGGACCTTGTTCAATCAGGCAAGGTAATCTTTGTTGCCTGGGGTTGGCATCGAATGAAACACCCTAGCCTTTGGCGCCATGAATTTCAAATCAAGGGTGCCACCTTTGCGAAAAGCCGGGGAATGGCTGCCGGAAAGCCAGGGAAAAACGACTGCATGTTCTCATGGCTAGGTTTTCCAGTAGGATAAAGGCCACGAAACGCATGGAGTTTTCCGTCTACCGCGAAGGGAATGATCATTTGTTTTTTCCAAGCAGCCAAAACATTTTCGTCAGCGGAAGTGGGGTTGGGAAGAGGTTTATGAGCGTCAGCCTCTGAGATGACTAAAGCAATAGGATTGTTACCCATTGTGTGGGTTTGGGAAGCAGTTGAGGAAGCCATTGAAGGTGGTGATTTAAAAAACTGGTACGGTTTTTGGTTGTTTGAAGAAGAATAAGCAATAGAGAAAGTATTGTGAAAAAGTTCCAAAATGAGGCAAAAGGGCTATTTATAATCAGAGTTGGCTGGAGACGAAAAGACAAATAACTTTTCAGCTTCTCACTCGTGGGAGAGGTAATGAGTGAAAGTTGGTATTGATGTGGGAAAGTGGAAAAGAATGATGGAAATCCTTGAAAATTGTGGCGCAGAAAGGTGCCATCATCACGTCAGGAGGCAACTGATACGTGGCTGATTCGACAGAAAACCATGATGGCGCAGACAACTACTACACACCTAGAAAACACCAAGTCTCTCAGTCGACAGGATCCTCCGTCGAGACTTGGGTTTTGGTGGGGCATCTTGTTGGCTAAAAAAGAGCCAACTGAAAACATCGACAAAGAAAGGGTCGACCTCGACAGGAGATAAGAAAAAAAGCCCTTAATCGACAGTATTCTTTGTTGGAAGAAAGCATTTGGAAAACACTGGCAGTAAAGTGTCGAAGTCGACAAGTCTAAAAGAGACATATCCTAAGTCGACGTTCCAAGGAAATATGCGTGATCGACAGGGACATAGTTTGGTCGACTAAAACAACAAAAGGCACACCTGACAAAGGAGTCTTGTTGCCTGGCGGGAAATAGATTTGACAAAAGGAACATGGTGGAAGTTACAAAAGTAGTGGCCTTACACGTGGCGGCTCCTGAAGCGACCTGACGATTATTTTATTTGCCTATATAAAGCAAAACCCGGCTTGAAGAAATGGGTGTTCTTTGTCAACATTTTTCTTTCTCAGCCTAATATTTCTGCTCCAAGTCCCCTGAAACGAGTCTTTCTGCTTGCACCCCTCAAGTAAAGACTTACTGCTCCAATTCCATGTACTAAGCATTTTTGCTCAAGCCCCTTAGGCCCAAGACTTCTGCTCAAGATTCCATGAAACGAGTCTCTGCTTGCACCTCCTAGAAATATTAGGGGCATTTCAGGAGTCTCCTTAGTTGATTAATCATTTGTATATGTTTTTTAGTTTTGCTTTGTTTAGGGTATGTTCAAGTTTTTTTTTTTCTGTTTCAAGAAATTCATTATGTTCCGTTTCAAAATAATTTACGTTCGGTTCTATCTTAAAAAAAAACAAGTTAAAATGATTTTTTTTTAATTTTAAAAAATTAATAAATAAGAGGCACACTTAAAAAGAAATAAATATTATTTTTGGATATCAAACTCATGACCATTCCTAAATTTTCTTTCGTTAAACAAAACAACTAAGAGAAAATCTAACACACTTTCCATGACAATTTATTTATCTCATATACAAATTTTTGGTGATGAAGAAGATACAACACTAATGATTTCACTTCAATAAAAAGTTGTACAAATTTAATGCTAGTCTTGGCTTTGCTACTGCCAGAAGTGGCTCAGCCAGAAACATATCACCTTCAGCCTCAACAAGGTTGATACCCGATGTATCGTCAGGTGCACTCCAAGTGAAGCCATGTAGCAACCTAGCCAATTGCATAATAGTCATTGTAGTGCCAAGCATCACACCAGGACAACCACGCCTCCCTACACTAAAGGCTAAATACTTCAAATTTGGCTCTGTCAGTGTCACATCAGACTCATCATTCTTGAGATGGCGTTCAGGTTTGTACTCGTAAGGTTCTTTCCAAACTTTTGGGTTTCTTCCAAGACCGTCTCTTCCTATTATCACATGGCTACCCTTTGGTATGAAGTAACTTCCAACTAGTGTATCGTTCATAGAGACATGTGGAACATTGAAAGCCACTGTTGGATGGAGGCGTAATGATTCTTTGGCACAAGCTTTCACAAAATTGAGCTGAGGAATGTCATATTCTTGGACCAATCTACTTCTCCCAACTATTTTATCCAATTCTTCTGTGGCTTTTTGAATCAATTCTGGGCGGTTTATCATTTCAGCTAATGTCCATTCAACTATATTTGATGGATTGTCCACCACTGCCAAAATCAATTCCTACAGTAAAGTTTTATTTTTAGTATAACATTAAAAATATAAAGTATTGAAGTGATGCAATGTTGTCTTACCGTAACCTGTGCTTTAACTTCCTTCAATGTTAATAATGGATTATTATTAACATCTTTCAATGAGATCATAACATCTAACAAATCCTCTTCAACGGTCTTTGATCCATCATTCCACTCTTTGAATCTCTCTTCAACAATAGAATCATGATACTTCTTCATTATAGCCATTCCTTTTTTCACCTCCCTCTTATGTCCATCCCAATCCACCACCCCTAACCATGGAACATAATCAGATACAGAGAAAGCATAAAGATGCTTAAGCAATAAAAAAACAGCATCTACATGTTCTATTTCTTCAACGCCAGGCCCTCCGTCTTCCATACCTTTTCCGAAATACCTTCTACTAAAAAAATATTTCCTATACACATTCCCACAGTAATGTCTTGAAGCAACCCTAACATTCACAAGGCCACCATTGTTGTAGACATAAGACACAAGGTTGTCAGCTTCTTCATTTCTTTTGTCTTGAAGAAATTGATGCCTTAAGGGCGAGAACAATTCGCTTGCGATGATTTTCCTCATTTTTTTCCATTGTTCTCCAAAAGGTACGACAATTGATGTCAGATAACCTTCGGAGACAATATCAGTGGACATGGTTAATGGTCTTGATGCAAAAGTAGCATCATGTTTTTTTAAGATTTCACAAGCAAGATCTGGGGAAGTAATAGGTATAACGTGGACATTTCCTAGACGGATACATGCTATTTCGGTGTTTAATTCTTCCATAATCTTGTATATCCATTTAGATACAGGCTTGTTTAAAAGTATCTCAGGAAGATTACCAATTATAGGCCACGGTTTTGGACCTGGCGGTAGTTTCTGTTTCCTGCTATTTATACAGAGAATTTTTTTGATAATCATAATGCTAAAAACTGCAATAGTTGGTAAAAATAAATAGTGTAAGGAATTTTTCAAAAGGTGAAATAGTTGCAATAACTGAAAAAATCTAACCGTGTATTCCATAATAGCTGGAAAACGGGTTTTCAAAAGTTAAGGAACTAGCTAGATTCTATAATATGTATCAAGTGTAGATGTTTTATACTTCCTCAACCACTTGAAAGTATACTTCCTCAAGTGGAGATGTTTTATACTTCCTCAACCACTTGAAAGGGTGAAAAAGATAGGTTAAAGAAATACTAATAATGCTCAAGAGGTCTATGGAAATAATTGTGGTTTTAAATTGCAATAATTGCGAAATTCGATAGTCCTGCCATAGCAATTGCAGGTGACTATTGAGATGCCAAATGTATTTATTTATATAAATAAATTGTGTATATATCTCAAAAAATTTAACAATGTTGTATGTTTATACTTAAATTTAAATTCAAAATCTCTAATTAAGTTGAAAGAGATTTTTATCATCTCAATCAAGTGCTTTTGAATTGATACAAATTGCATTTATTTTAATATGAAATTACTCTTTTTTAGTAATATATAATAATTTACACCCCTTGTTTCACAAACCACGCCAGAACCAAACCTAATAGAAGAAGTAGTCGCAGGATAGACATAACTATCTGCAAGATCACTCAGATTTAGTTTTTAAAGACCGGAAAAATCTCCAAGATGTCAGGGTGAATGTCCTAGACATGTTTCCTTGACTTCCATATGCACAAAATCAAAGTTGATGGTGTCTTGATCTTCATCTTCACCAGTCATACAAATACAAGACAAAACACTTGGATAGAGGCCTAAAAACCTGCTGACAAAAAATCCCTTCAGTTGAAGTTAGATCATAATGCACTCTCCTTTATATTACTCCCAACTAGTAATGACATGAGCATCTAGAGAGGCTGACCCTATCTTCAACAAGCCAGGACAGATGTCAGAATATTTTAAAAGATATCATGCTTAACACAAGTATCATTATCAGCAGTAGCAGAAGAATCTTCAAAGAGCACTTAGTCAATCATCAGTAGTTGTCAGACCATATTCAGAACACTATCCTCCTAGCTTCCAATCTCCTTGAGGACAACAGTAAAAGATGATCTGATCACACAATCTCCTTCCTTGTTCAAAAGACCAGAAAGTATCTTCCCAAGAACTCATTCAGAAACAGAATAGGATGCCTGCTTTGATACCAATTAAAATTATGGTATGCAGATCTCAGATGTCCTAAGAGATGTCGAGACATTGATCTCTGCTAAAAACATAATAAGGACAGAACACAAGCATTTTGATTTACTTTAAGAATTAACAGTGTCATGACAGATGTTGTAACATTTGCAGACTGACAGAACAATTTATCCAACCATTTAAATTGTGCAGAATTTTAAATACAGAAAGATAAATAACACAATGAATTGTTAACCCAGTTTTGTGCAACATCACCTACATCTGGGGGCTACCAAGCCAGGAAGGAAATCCACTATCAGTAGTATCAATTCAGAGTTAAACTCCCCCGTTTACAACCCCTCACTTAATCCCTACCCAGTGCAACTTTTACCTAGGACACTCCTAGATATGAGACCACCTCCCACTCCCCCTCAATCACAATAGTAATAACAACAGATTGATAAAACGAAGAAGGCACTCTTCAAAGAAAATACTTGATCTTGCTTAATAGCTTCAATCAAGAACAATATACAACCTAAATATGTCTACCACGATGCATCAAAAGATACAAAGGGTGACTTACAAAGTCACAGACAAGAGACTCTCAAAACCCTGAACCCTTATTTTGCACCCACGATTTTCTTATTGTAAATGTCTTGTCTTCTTTAGGTCTAGTAATTCCTTATTTATATACTCTTCTAGTATGGGCTTGGAATTTAAAAAATACCTCAGATTTGATAAAATCAAATCAGATAATTCTTCAAATCTTTTCATAATTAACACCAATTCAGATTTGATCAAATCAAACTCCAAATCTTCTCATAATTAAAACCAACTTAGGTTTGATCAAATCAAATCAAATCAAACTCCAAATCTTCACGTTGTAAATCTTCTGCAGAATCTTCTCCACAAAAATAGGAACAAATATTTTATAGTTTCCTAAAAAATCTCAAAGATCCTTTTTATGAAATCCAATTAAATCTACACTTTGTTCCTAATAAATCTCCTTGACCTGCACACAATGATGAGGTATATCCAAGAGGATCTCATCAAATCAAAACACATTTGTCAAGAGATATAAAATAGCAGCGCCTGCTGTACCAGACCAAGATGTCATGATATCTGTCTTCGACATCTGTCTGAAACACATGATAGTAGTACTATCATAATAATTGATAGCAACGCCTGCTATACTAGATCTAGATGTCATGACATCTGTCTGAAACACACGACAGTAGTACTGTTATAACAGTTGATGAAGATGTTATAACATCTTGCTTAACATCAGTGTAGAATCATGTTTTACCAAAATTTAGCCAATCATAGAACCATGGAACTAACACTTCAGAAAATCGCTTTAGGAAATCTCTCATACGCTTCAAGAAATTGATTGACATACTCATTTCCAGGTTCGAATATGCATTGCTTCTCTCCCCCTATTCGTTGTTTCAATTCGTATTTTCGATTCGTCTTTCATTTTGATTCGTCGTTGATTCGTCATTTCGATTTCTTCTCTCCCTCTATTACTAAGTTTTGTCATAAATTTGTTCTACGATTTTCGATTTTTCTTAACCTATTTTCTTTTCGTTGCTTCTACGATGTCATTGTCATAAGATGTTTTCAGATGTATAGTCTACCCTATTTTCTTTGTTTATTTTTTAGTTTAGTAATATAAATATTATATTATTATTTATATTTATTTATTTATAAATAAATATGGCATAAATAAAAGAAAAATACAAAGGAAAAATGGAAACAAGAACTTAACTCATCAACTAAAAATTAAAAAAGATATGAAAATTAATTAACTAAAGACTTAAATGCACTTTTGGTTCCGATAAATTAGCGAGTTTTTGAATTTAGTCACTGTAATTTTTGTTATCTGAGTCCTTATATCTCACTTTTTTCGTGCGTTTTAGTAATAAAGCCAAAATCGGCAGAAAAATTTAAAGGAAAATCAGTAGAAAACTGCGAATTTAGCATTTGTTTTAACATGAAATTACTTTTTTAGTAATATATAAATATTATATTATTATTTATATTTATTTATTTATAATAAAAATACAAAAGAAAAATGGAGACAAGAACTTAACTCATCAACTAAAAATTAACAAAAATGAAAGTTAGTTAACTAAAGACTTAAATGCACTTTTGGTCCCAGAAAGTTAGCGAGCTTTTGAGTTTAGTCCCTGTAATTTTTTTTGTCTGAATTCTTATATCTCACTTTTTTTTCGTGCGTTTTAGTCCTGAAGTCAAAATTCGCAGGAAAGTTTGAAGGAAAATCTGTAGAAAATTGTGGATTTTGGCATTAGGAATAAACCACACGCAAAAAGTAGGATATAAGGACTCAGACTAAAAAAAATTACAGGAATCAAACTCAAAAACTCGCTAATTTATCGGGACCAACAAACGTTTTAAGCCTTAACTAAATTAAATATGTATATCTATTATTAAATCATCATTCACATAAATTGGTTAGGACGTATTTCTCTTAAATGTACAATTTTTCCATTTGAATATGATATTTCGAGGGAAGAATTTAACTACACAGAATTATTCTTATATTTATGTATACTACAAGAAAATACTTATTAGTTGCAGGTATTTAGCATCAGCCCCGACACCGACGCTATTAGCGTTGACGTCATGTCGCCAAGAGTCATCGCTAACAGTTAAAATCATTTGTTTTAAAATTTTTAATAGATCATAATTTTTAATATCAGTTTATGTCGATGCTACTTTTGAATTTAATTAATTTTATTTTAAATAATTCTTTTAATGGAATGCTTGAAAGTTCACGGGCTAATTTTTTTTATTGTTGATAGGAGCGATGACTATAAACCAACACAAAGGTATATTTCCTTGTATGTTTATTTATTAATTTTTTAACTTATAGTAGCGACGGTGAAAGACCGACGCTATTGTTGGTGCAAAAATAATTTATTTCACCCCATAATTTTTGCTTGCCTCCTTTTTTTTATTTATTTATTGAGTTAAATAGCTTTAAGTTTAGCGTCGTTAAAAATCGACACTAAATTTAGTTCGAAAAATTTATTTTCCCCTGAACTTTAATTTTCCTCCTTTTTTTCTACATTTTTTTAATGTACTTATTTATTAATTTTTTATTCTTTTTAATCAAATAATATTTTCTTTTTTTACCTATTAAAATAATTAATAGATTAATAATATTTTAAAATGAAATATAAAATTTTATATTTTAATATTTATTTAAATAAATATTAAACATAATTGTTTATAAAATAGTAAAAAGAAATAGTAAAACTTAATATAAAATAGTGAAATTGTTTTATTAAATAAATTGAATATAAATAAATAAATATTTGTTTATAAACAATTTTATATTTGTTTATATTTAATATAATTTTTATATTTAATATAATTGTATATAATTGTTTATATTTAATATAATTGTATATAATTTTAAATAATTGTCTATATTTAATATAACTGTATATAATTATTTATAAAATAGTAAAATAGTAAAACTTAATATTTGTTTATAAATAAATAAATATAAAATAGTATTAAAAAAAAGTTCATTGTATTCTTTCGCTTCTCAACAATGTCTCCATATTTCTCGACTTCGTCTCTTTCGCTTCTCTCCATTGTATTAACTTTGTCTCTTTCACATTTATCAACATCCTAATTTCTCATCACCCTAATTTCTAAGAGAAAAAGTATCTAATCTTAGATTCGTCTCAAAATTGTAAGGAAATCGCTTCAGGAAATCGTTTCTCCTTTTCTCATCGCCCTAATTTCTTTAACAAATCGGTTCCCATCGGTTTGTTGCCTTAATTTCAAGAATTTCTTCAGAAAATCACTTTAGGAAATCTCTCATACGCTTCAAGAAATCAATTGACATACTCATTTCCAGGTTCGAATATGCATTTCTTCTCTCCCTCTATTCGTCGTTTCAATTTGTATTTTTAATTCGCCGTTTCGTTTTGATTTGTCGTCGATTCGCCGTTTCGATTTCTTCTCTCCCTCTATTACTAAGTTCTGTTATAAATTTGTTCTACAATTTTCGATTTGTGTTAACCTATTTTCTTTTCGTTGGTTCTACGATGTCATTGTCATAAGCTGCTTTCAGATGTATAATCTACCCTTTTTTCTTTGTTTATTTTTTATGTCGATTGGGATTGGCTTTGATTTATAATGATGTTTTTGTTTTTTCTTGAAATATCAAAGTATGAGTAATGAGGGAAAAAATTTAACTTGAAGTTTTGAAAATGTGTGTGCGTGTGTGTGCGCACGTGTGTGTGTGTGTGTTATTTGTTTGTATGCATAGAAGGGGAAGTGAGGAGACAAAGAGTCCCTTTGGCGTATACCTCTTCGAGATAGAAAGTCCTTAATAAGACTCTCGTTCACTAGAAGTGATAAAGAACTTGAGAAAATGTAGGTATTCATCCAATTCATCCACCTATGCCCAAATCTCATTCTTCCCATGATATATCACATATAATCTCAAGAGACCGAGTCATACTCTTTTTTGAAGTCAAACTTGAAGAGAAAATATTATTTCTTATTTCTTATCACATAAAAAACCAATTCATTGAGAACTAAAACACCATCAAGCCACGTTTAGGGATAATATCTGATTGGCAAGAAGAGATATTTTGGCCTGGGCCTCGGCTTGACTGGCCAGGCCCAGCCCAATAATATTCTACCAAGCCCAATCCAGCTTGGGCCACAGCCGTCGAGCACAGAGTCCCCACCGGGTAGGCAATATCCATCCGCGGGCAGAATCTTCCTCATCTGTGTCGAGCACGAGACTTTCCATCGACCAAACACTGACCCCGTCAGGCAGAACCTCCCTCCGCGGGCAAAACCTGCTCCCTTGTCGGGCAGGACAACGTGTCCTTCACACGTGCTCCCCTCCGCGGGGAAACGTCCTCAACCAACTATCCACTTCCGAAAGAGCATGTCAACCCACTTTCCGGAGTACACGGAGCAGTTGAACTAGGGAGAAGACCACGTTCTAGTCTTCACTATGCCACGTAAGCCCTAGCAGTCACTTGGGTTGGGCCTGGCCATTCAGCCCAACTCAAATGACCGTTGGCCCTGCGTTGGGGTCTCTCTATAAATACCCTCTTCTCCAAGAGGGTCAGGTATTCTCTTCTTACCATTTTCTATACTTGTGACCTCTCTGCCCATACGCTTACTTTGGCATTGGAGTGTCTTGTCGGTACACCCCTCTCCTCTCCTTCAACACCGGTGAACAGGAAGTAAGTCGAAAACGCGTGGCAGTCAGCGATCCCCTTCTGATCAGGTCAGATCAGTGGCGCCGTCTGTGGGAACATAAAAATTCCCCGTTCCTCCGAGCAGAGAACCAAAGTTTCACCAACATTCCACGATCATGGCTAGCCCACACCACGACAATGCTGTTCACGACCTCATCCTCGCTCCTGCCGTGAACAACGGCAAGCAAACAGAGATG
This sequence comes from Lathyrus sativus, assembly GCA_963859935.3. Lineage (NCBI taxonomy): Eukaryota > Viridiplantae > Streptophyta > Magnoliopsida > Fabales > Fabaceae > Lathyrus > Lathyrus sativus. Next base: position 363,817,828 of record OZ012739.1, read on the forward strand.
TCCCAACCTCCGGAGACCAACGAGAGGGACGGCCAAACTGCCTCTCCCTCGTCCGTGGAAGCTGCACACCAGACTGTTCTCCGACCAGGGAGCCCAGCAGCGTTCCAACCCATCCATGTCCCGGCCGGAGCGGACTCGACAGCGGCCTCCCTCTTCGCGGCCATCAACCAACAAAATCAGTTGTTGTTCCAATAAAATGTACGGATTGACGCGCTAGAGAACAAAGTCCCGCCGAGGTCCCCTCCGTGGGAAGACCAGAACGGGAATTCGAGGAGTCCATCGCCTCGTCCCAGGAATCGACGATCCTGGCTAGAGAGGTCCCAACCCAAAGTAGTGCGGGAGCAGACTAGGTCCCCAACGAGACAAGTTCGGGAGCGACGGCCAACCATGGGGGATCCCCCGATCAGACCTCCGAGGGTCGAACCCCCGGTCAGGAGGCCGAGGGCGTGAAATCAAGCACCTCCGCCACCAGGTCCATCACCCCCTCAATATCCGACTCTCAGTGACGAGGACGACTACAGGACCCCTTGTCCCGAGAGATCATGGCTGCTCCCATTCCCCACGGGATGGAAAAAACCCCAGCACTCTCGACGTACGATGGCACATCCAACCCAGACGACCACCTGGAAGACATCGAGGCCATGCTCAACTACCGAAATGTCTGAGGAGCTATCAAATGCAGACTCTTCCCGACAACACTGAGGAAAGGTGCCATGACATGGTACAAAATCCTAGAGTCGGAATTGGTCACGTCATAGAGGGTCCTGAAGGACCTCTTTTCAAGACACTTCACAGCATCCCGGCGCCATCCGAAGACGGAAGCTGCGCTGGGCGCCATAATCCAGGCTCCTGACGAGCCCCTCCGGAAGTACATCGAAAGGTTCACACGAGAGACAATACAGGTAACAACGTCAGACGAGATGAAACGTTACTTGATGGAGCAAGGCCTGCGCCGAGACTCCAAATTCTACGAAGCTGTGGCCATACACCGACCAGCCTCTCTACAAGACTTCCTCGACAGAGTTGTGCATTACATCCGATTCAAGGAGACTCAAGCGGCCAACTCCACCCGGGACATTCGACACCGGGAGACCCCCCGCGGGCCCTGAGAAGACGAAGCCTCGAGCCACCGGCGCGGAGGAGAGCGCCAACGAGAGGATCGTTGTAACAGCCCAATTTTTTAGTAATTAATTATTCATGTTAATTAATTGATTTATTTGGATGATTTTAACTATTGGAATTATTGTTAGATATTTGAGAGGAGAATGTATGGAAGGAATTAGAATGGAAGGAATATAAGGAAAAGAGAAAAGAAAAGGAAAAGATAGAAACATAAGAGAAAGAATAGAGAAAGAAGGAGAAAGAGGAGAAAAGAGAAGGAGAAGAAGGAAAAGTTGGAAAAGCTCAAGAACAACTCTCAAGTATCGATTTAACCAAGGTAAGGGTGTGAAATATCATTATCTTGTCAATGTCTATGATTATGTATGCTTCGGTTAGATTGTTGGATGTTTTTCTACAACTTCCATTTTAGGGCAAAAGTGGATTTAATCGATAGAAACCGAGTTTTAACGGTTAAAATGAGAATAAGTGGTATAATTTAGTCGAGGGAGGTTAGACTAAGGCTATGGAACTGGTTTGGTGAGAATCGGTCAGTTTTGTGAAGAGTTGAGGATTGATGACAGTGAGAAATTCTGAGTTCGCAGACGTTCGCTAGCACCTTCGCTAGGCGAACAGGTCGCGAGCGTTCGCTAGCAACTCGCTAGGAGAGCAAGTTAGAGAGAGGTCCCAGACTTGGACAGAATGTGTTTGATCTAGTTCGCTGATAGCGAGTGAGGTAGTGAAGGATTCGCTAGGACCTCGCTGCAGCGAGTAGGAAGCGAACGAAGTCAGTAGCTTCTGTTTGCCTTCGCGAGCTTGTTCACTAGGCGAACAGGTAGCGAGCACTCGCCAGAGACTCGCTAGGCGAGCATGCTAGCGAGCGTGACAGCAATTGGTTTTCTCTGTGATTCCATTCCATGTTGATTTCTTGGTTCGATTGTGTTCGATACTTGTTGGAATAAGTAATTGTGTGTCGTGAAATATATGTTGTGGGTAGCCGTAAGGCGTGAATCCTAGATTGTGGAATTGATTGTGAAATGTGGTCTTTTGACAATATAATGCATTGTTTTAATTGATTAAAATGCATGATGAATATTATTGAATTCGTTGCCGTGAGCACGATGTTGTGAATGCATATTGTTTGTATGTGATGTTGTGTTTAATAATGCATGAGAACATATTGTGGATATGTGTGCATTGCTTGGTAAATATATTGATAATATTGAATATGAATATGTTGTGTGTGCAATCATTATTATAATTCTTGAGTGATGAATTATTGGAATGCATGGGATTAAGATGCGAGAACGGTCTTAAGTGCATTTGGTGGTTGATTGCATATGCATCATTTAGTCAAGAGGCAATGTTTGCTAGTTTCGTGGAGACTAGTGACTTGTCCCAAACCTAGAAGGGTGGGTTTTAAAGCTTAGGGAACGGGCTTTTGTTGTTATCGGTCTAGAAGGATGGACCCGGTTTAAGTGTAAAAACTGAAAAATTATAACAAGTGTTGGTACCACATGGCATGAGTTGCATTGAATTGCATTGAATCACATGATTAATGTGTATTTGTTGTATGAAAGTATACTCGTATGTGAAGTATTGAATTGAGAATTATGGATGTGTGCATGATGAAATATGTTTGGTGATTGTCCATGTTTGTTTACACATATGTTGTGATGTATATGATGATTGGAATGAATTGTGGCGAGAAATGCGGAATATGTGTATTCTATGTTTGTGTATGTATATATATAATTATATGAATTGATTATTATGATAATATTTCTCACCCTTCTGCTGTTTTATAATGCTCTATGAGGCATTGCAGATTAGCTTTGATGGAGGTCTTTTGTGAAGTATAGCTTCATTCTTTTGGTCGGTTATGCTCTGATATGTAGCACCGGATAGTTAGGCTTGTATAGTATTCTTTTGGGATACATTTTGTATATGTATCTGATGGTAAATGTTTATGTAAACACGAATGATGTGATGAAACAAACTGAATGATATGTATTTATATGTTTACATGTTTTAAGTGATTCAATGTTTAGATTTTCCGCTTTAATTCTAAATATTGAGATGTGGGTGTATGGATTAAAGTTCCTCTGTTGAACTACCCCACTGTTGCATTTTTTTTATAGAGCAGGTGTTGCATGTTATTTTGGTGAATGATGTGGCATACTTCTTTTATACCATGTTTCAAATTTACTCTGATGGAATTTTATTATTTGATTTATTTGTTTATTTGGAGGTATAGAAGGGGGTGTTACAATCATCCCCGCAAACACCGCGAGCAACGCGGTCCTACCGGCTGATTCACAGAGTATATAGCTCTAGTCACTTCTCGCGAGTGCATACTGGCCGAGTGCGCCAAAACGGAGTTTGTCCAGGCGGGTGTCCGCTTCCCCAGGCCGACACTGTTAGAACACAGATTGGTTCTTAATAATAACTCTTTGTTTTGATGATAACTGTTAGGAAATTTTATATTTAAGAATTATATACTCTAAAATTTGTTTGAGAGTTTTACTGCAGTTTGAAATGAAATTAACTCTCTAGAAGAAAATCTGTATTGTATACAAGAAGTTATCCTGACTCTGAAGCGCCAGATGCATTCATTAGAAGATTCTGATTGCTGTCTACAGAAGATCCTGAGCGTAATCTCCAGAAGGATCTGAAGCAGAAGCTCCAGAAGAATTTGAAGCAAGCAGAAGCATCTGAAGCTAGTCAGAAGCATCTGAAGCTGAAGCATCTGAAGCAAAGAAGAATACTGTATGAAGAGTTTCTCAAAGCATAATTCTACAGAAGTTTCTGAAAGTACTAACGCTGCCAAGTACTGAAGTTCTGTGTCAAATATGCTCTGATGATCAACACGCTGAAAGCACACATGCTGCAGAAGACTCTGATACAGCAAAGTTTTGAATATCATTAGAAGACTCTGATCCATTCAGACTCTGAAGAAATTGCTGATAACTGAAGAAGAAATATTCAAGAATATATCCGTTGGAGTAAATCAACGTCTCTTTCCTCATTTGTGCTAGACACAATAACACAGACAAAAAGGATTTTTCTGTGCTATCTACTTCTAGGAAAGGTCACTTGATGTGAAGACAAAAAGGCTCAGACCTTTTTGGGACTCTCTTTTCAATGCTCAGCTTCCTTGAATCAGTTGCCTATAAAAGGGAGACTCCACCAAATTCTTCAGTAACGTTAGAATTACAATTTGCTGAAAAGAAATCATATTATTCTAAGCTCTCATTATTTCATATTCTTCTTAGAATTTCTTGTACTTAAACTTAAGAGAAAAATCACTGTTGTGATAAAAGCTTTATAGAAGCATTAATACTCTTGTATTTGATTTACATTGATTGTAAAGGTTTTCCTTAAGAGGATTCAGTTGGAATCAGTAGCTCTTGAGAAGACTAAGGACAGTTGTTCTTAGGTGTTACTATTATAATCTGTTTGATTAAATAGTGGATTAAGTCCTTGTTGAGAAAGGCAAATCACTCTAGGAAGGGTGGACTGGAGTAGTTGTTTTAAACAAACCAGGATAAAAATAATTGTGTGATTATTTTTTAGTCTTAATATTTCATACTTATTCAATCCCCTTCTAAGTATTATCTCACCGTCAGACACCCCCCAAGCCCAACGTGGACAAATCGAAGTCCTGCCGCTTCCATAAAAGCCACGGGCATGTTACAGAAGACTGCATCCACCTCAAGGATGCGATCAAAATCTTGATCAAGGATGGCCACCTGAAAAGATACACCCGGGGAGGAGAAGCCCCGTGGCAAGATGCCCCCGAGGCCAAGAGAGTCGAAGACCTCCCATCTTCTGAAGGTGACAACAGTCTGCAGGTTGCCCTCTGCATCACCTGGCCTGAGGATTGGTTCATGCTCAGAGAATTCGGCTTCCCCGCCGAACCTGATCTCCCTGACGAGCCTGTATGCCCCACCAGCCGATGGGAGTATTTTCCGAAGGCCATGGTCATCTCCGACGGATCTTCGAGGAACCTATACGTGGGATCGGTAAAAAGGAAGTTTGAGGAACTTATCACCAGCAACTCTGGCAAAATGAGCACCCTCGACAAGTTCCGTGGCCGATCCAACCTGATCACCTTCTACCTCGAGGAGCTTTTCGGTGGCTCCTCCAACTCAAACATCCCCCTCCTGATACGGGCACAGATGGCGAACTTCGACGTCAGACACATCCTGGTCGACGGCGGAAGCTCGGTGGATATCACGTACACCCACCTTTTCACAACCCTCCAACTCGACGAGTCCAACTTGTCCCCCTACGTGGGCTCTGACCTCCAAGGGTTCAACGGGATGACAACAAGGCTGTGGGGGTACGTGGAGCTAAAAGTCACCTTCGGGGAAAAAGAAACGGCCAGGGAGGTCAATGTCCGCTTCCTGGTCATCGAATTCCCGTCCCTCTACAACTGTACCCTGGGCAGGACGACGATGGCAGAACTCACCGCGGTGCCCTCCACCGTCCACCTAAAAATGAAGTACTACACAAGGCGGGGGGTCGTGGTCACCCTAAACGGCGACATTGAGGCTGCCCAGAGATTCTTCGAGGTCGCGCTAAAAGGCCTAAGTACAATCGACCCAGCAACTAAAAAAGCAGCGCCCATCGCGACTCCGAAGAGCGAGCCCAAGGAGCTCGTCGGCTTAGTAGACCTCGATAGCCGCTTCGCCGAAGAATCCGACCACGAAGATGAAATCAGCGACGCCCCTCAATCCAACGGGAAACTCACCCACCCAGCGTGCCCCATCCCAGACGAGGACTTCGAGATCGTGGCCCTCGGGGACGACGAGACGAGAACCGTGAAGATCGGGGCAGGACTTCCCGACCTTGCAAGGAAGCAACTGAAGGCCTGCCTCCGCGAGAACGCGGATCTTTTGGCTTGGAGCTCCGCGGAGATGCCTGGACTCGACCCCGAGGTCGCTTGCCATCAACTATCCATCAACCCAGCCGCCAAGGCCGTAATACAACGTAGGCGTAGGCAGTCCCCCGAAAAGTCGGCGGCGGATGAAAAAGCTGTAAAAGACCTCCTAGAGGCAAATTTTATTTCGGAAGCCCGGTATTCAACCTGGAAGTCCAATGTTGTACTTGTCAAAAAGAGTAATGGAAAATGGCGCATGTGTGTTGACTACACCGATCTCAACCGGGCATGTCCTAAGGACGCCTACCCCCTCCCTAACATCGACAAGCTCGTCGACAACTCGACAGGATTCAAACTCTTGTCCTTAATGGATGCGTACTCGGGATACAACCAGATCCCCATGGACGAACGTGACAAACAAAGCACGACCTTCATGACGGAGTCGGGCAACTATTACTACAACGTAATGCCCTTCAGCCTAAAGAACGTCGGCGCCACGTACCAATTGGTGATGAACAAAGTCTTTCGGGGAGAGATTGGCGACATGCTCGAGGTGTATATGGACGACATGATTGTCAAGTCCTACAAGGAAGTCGACCACACGGCTCATCTCAGAAAGGTCTTCGACACAGCGAGGAAATGCAAAATGTGCTTTAACCCGGAGAATGTACCTTCAGGGTCCGCGCAGGGAAATTCCTCGGTTTCTACTTAACCGAGCATGGGATCGAAGCAAATCCGGACAAGTGCCGAGCATTTTCGGAAATCACCACACCCACCTCAAAGGAATCTATACAATCCCTCAACGGCGTACTCATCTCACTTTCCCGATTCATTACCAAGTCCACACAACATGCCCTCCCTTTCTTCAAGTTGCTCAGAAAGGCAGCCACGTTCGAATGGACAACAGAATGCGAGCAAGCCCTGCATCACCTCAAATGAGTCCTGTCCGAACCACCCGTGCTAATGCGACCCAAAGTTGGAGAAACCCTATACCTATACATGGTCGTGGCAAACGAGGATGTCAGCGCCGTACTGATCAAGGAAACTCTCGAAGGGCAAAAGCCAATCTACTTCACGAGCAAATCCCTCCATGGTCCCGAAGTGAGATACCAGCAGATCGAAAAGGTCGCTTTGGACCTTATCACCGCCGTACGACACCTCAGACATTACTTCTTGGCCCACACCATTATGCTTAGAACCGATCAGCCCGTTAGGCAGCTCCTCGGCCGACCAGACATGGTCAGACGAATGCTAAAGTGGTCGATAGAACTATCCGAGTTCGACATTATCTACGAAGGAAGGAAGGCCCTCAAAGCTCAAGTCCTGGCCTACTTTGTCGCTGATATGACCCCCTCGCCAGACCCTACCATAGGGAGACACAAGTTAACTATCTTCGTCGATGGCTCCTCAAACTCCACGGGCAGCAGCGCGGGCACCATCCTCGATAACGAAGAAGGAACCATCATAGAAGTCTCTCTAACACTGGCATTCCCGACGACGAACAACCAAGCCGAGTACGAGGTGTTCCTGGCCGGGCTTCGCTTAGCATCAGACCTCGGGGCCAAGGAAATAAGAATCTTCACGGACTCCCAGCTAGTCGCCTCGCAAGTACGGGGGAATATCAGGCGAAAAACGATAATCTCGCCGAATACCTGGCTCTCATTACGGAAAATATGAAAATTTTTGACTCCGCGGAGGTTTAACACGTTCCACGCAAACAAAACACTCGAGTAGACATTCTCTCAAAAATAGCAAGCACCAAAAATAAGGGCGGACACAAGTCGGTCATCCAGGAGATCCTGTCATAGCCGAGCACGAAAAAGGCCGAAGCACCGCTCGACGCCAACGCCATAAGGGATATAACTGTTGGATGACGTCGTTGCACACCTACCTCATCACAGGTCGCCTCCCCGCTGACCCCAAAGAGGCCAGCACGATCAAATGAAGATCCTGCTCGTACGTCCTTCTCGAAGACAAATTGTACCGCAGAGGCTTCACAGTCCCCCTCCTCAAATGCATCGACACCTCTCAGGTCGCTGCCGTTCTGGAAGAAATCCACGAGGGCATCAACGCAAGAGGAAGGCCCTGTAAGCAGGATACTACTGGCCATCGATGCAAGAGGACGCAAGAGAGCACGTCAAGAAATGCGACAGATGCCAACGACACGGGGACATGCACCTCGCCCCACCGAGCGAACTCAAATCCCTCTCCTCCCCTTGGTCGTTCGCCTGGTGGGGGATGGGTATCCTCAGTCCCTTCACCTTAGGCTCATATCAGAACAAGTAACTGATCGTGGGTGTCGACTACTTCAACAAATGGATTGAGGCCGAAGCCCTTGCCAAAATCACGGTCCATAACATACTCTGATTCTACAAAAGAAATATCCTCGCAAGATTCGGTGTCCCACTCGCCATCGTCACCGACAACGGCACGCAGTTCACCGATAAAAATTTTCGGGACTTCGACACCAAACTCGGGACTAAGCATCACTTTACCTCAGTCGAACATCCTCAGACGAACGGCCAAGCCGAATTCGCGAACAGGGTGATACTCAGAAGACTAAAGCGAAGACTCGGCGACATCAAGAGAGCGTGGGTCGAGGAACTCCACAGCGTCCTATGGGCATACCGAACCAAACCTCACTCAACCACGGGAGAAACGCCATTGCGCCTCACGTACGGAACCGAGGCGGTGATCCCGGTCGAGATACGAGAGCCGTCCAGACGAACTGAGGCTCCCCTCGAGGCCGAGGACAACGATGACGCCCTCCGAGAGGAGCTTGACCTAGTCGAAGAAATTCGGTCAGGGGCAGCTCTTCGAGAGGCCCGGCTGAAACAACAGGTAGCACTTCGCTACGACAACAGAGTCCTAAAACGTGAGTTTCAGATCGACGACTTAGTCTTGCGAAGAAACCAAAAAGGCTCTCACGAAGGCAAACTAGCCGCGAACTGCGAAGACCCATATCGTGTTCGCGACAAGACGGAACACGGGGCCTATTACCTCGAAAACCTACACGGGGAACAACTAGCTCGACCATGGAACGCCGAGAAGCTGAAAAGGTAGTACAGTTAAACACTGCTCGCGACACCCAGGCATTGCAACCACAGGGGGGCGACATGGTACCACCGCACCTCCTCGCGTCTTCTAGAGATCAACAAAACAGCAAGCCCTGCCTTTGTATGCACAGGCAGAAGGCTCTGCTCGACGGAGAATCCCTCGATCGAGACTCCCCATCGCCGTACCAGCATCGACAAGACACCCAGCTCGCGATGGGACGTTCATGCCGCGGGGAGAAACTACCCCCGAAACGGCCAGGTAACGAAACCGGCCAACCGGCCAGTTCTCCACACTACCGGAAACAATTATCGTCGAGCTACCACCCCGGACAAGCCCAAGGGCATAACGAACATGTGTTTCAAACATACAAACATATATTCCGAGCATACAAAAGTGCAGAAATAAAACGAGCATAACACCATGCAAAAACAAAACAAAGTGCACACTTAAACAAATTCCCAAAAGTATATCATATAAAAGCGGGCACCAGCCCAGTAGTTAATGTTACATCACCAAGAAGGGCACGTAGGCCCGATAAAGAAAACATTTAGAAAAATATAAAAAATATTTGGCACGCAGGCCAGAATCCGCGGGCACGCAGGCCCGGAACTAGTCTATGCTCCCTCTTCATCCTCCACTTCAGGCTCGGAGGGACAGACATCGGGACCAGCTTCCTCAGCGCTGGGGTCAACCACCCGACCATCGACTATCTAGTGGAAAGGCCCGATGCCGTCCTCGACCAGGGCGACGCCAGGGTTCACCACCTTAAGCTGCACGACAACACCACTAAAACTCGCTGCGAAGGCCTCCAGGCAGTCACCTTCCAGCACTCGTATCCTGGCGAGCAGATCAACCCAGGTGACCATCTGCCTGTCTTTATCGGTCTCATCATCAGCAGGACGAAGGCCATCCTCCAGCTTCTCCACGCGAGCCTTCAGTGCCCGCACCACCTCTTTGGCAGCCTTCCGTCTCTCTTCAGCAATATCCCCCCTCTTGCGCTCACCGGCGGCCCCCCTGACTCTTCTCCAGCTTCTCGGTAAGTTGGGTCACCCTCCCCCGGCTCATCTCCAGGTCCTCGAAGGCCTTGTTCAAACGCGAGTGCGCGAAAGCGAGATCCCCCTGCAGCTTAGACACCTCGACAGCCGAGCAGCTTTCCTCGCTCATAACGATCGCCGTGGTGAAGGTTCATATCAAAGCAGCCAAATCCTCCGTCAGGACCTGCCTACGAGTAGCCTGGTCCGCACTTAGGACCACCTTCGCCTCCCCAGCCGGAATGTTGGGCGACCTAGCCCCGTGGAAGTAACTGGGGTGCTGATGGCATGGTGTGATTGAGTAACCCTCCTCAACAGAGCCCGTCGACAGGTCGACCACACTTTCCACCTCCTGAACTCTGGGCCTCTTCGGGGCCCCCTGAGTTGTAGGGGACTGACTGCTTTGAGGAGACGAAGAACCCTTGCCGTCCTGGTCAGCGGAAGCTTGCCCGACCAACTGGCCAACCCGCGTCTTCGAGGTAGCTGCGACCTTCGACGCGCGCAACTTCTTCACCCGCTCCTTGACAGAAGACATGTTCTCTGCAAAACAAAGAAAATGGGTCAATAACAGATAAAGAACATCAAATAAAGAGAAGAAAGAGGCGTCCACCACCTAGATAGCGAAGGGCCTCCACCTCTGAGGAACACTCGAGCAGGGCTTTCATATTGATCAACCTCGCTATCTCGCGGACATTCCCCTGGCTATCGAGGATATGTTATTCGTCGGGGGTCACCAACTTTGACGGCGGAAGGCTGCGTACAAACGCGACTATCTTCAAATAGCCGGCCATGTCCTCCTCGTCGAGGGACCCCACGTGCACTATATACCGATCAGTCCCCCGGGAGAAATGTCCCGGAGACCATTCCACGTGCACCCTCGGTAGCATGACGGCTTCCCACTGGTCGTTCAATATTCGCTCCCCTGTTGAATATAAAGAGTCAACCCCCGCGTGCGTGATCAGGCTGACGATGAAGAAGTGACTCTTGAAATCCTGAACAGAGTCCATGTACGTCTTGAAGAGCCTGTTTGGTTGTTTGAACGAAACCCATTCGTGCTTACCGTCCACCGTCTGCCACTGCAGATGGAAGACGCAGAAGAATAGCAGCAGCGTGACGCCGACCTCGAGATAGCGGCACACGACCTCGAATGCCCGAATAAAGGCCAAGGCGTTCGAATGCAGTTGCGAGAGGGGCCAGCCGCAACCAGTCGAAGAGGCCCAGGTGGAAATCTGAGAACGGCAGCCTGAGCCTGGCCTCTTTAAAATAGAACTCGTACATCGGGAACCGCATCCTCCCGTACTTTGAGCATATACGGTGACGTTCCCGAGGACGGTAAACTTGCCAGTTATGGGGGTCACCTTCCTCCCGATCCTCCATGGTGGCATAGACTCCCATCGGGTCAGAAGCGAAACAAGAAGGCGTGGACAGAGGTTCCTCGGCCACCCACTCCTCAAGGGGGAGAACTCGCTCGTCGAAGTAAGGAACGTCCGGCTCGTTGTCCTCGATCATTATCCCAGGGACCAACGTAGTCATGAACACCTGAAAAGCAGAAGGTAACAGTGAATTCGATGACAAAGATCAAATTCACCCTTCCACCGCAAGTCAAGTGAAAGGGCGACGAGGACAGCCCGAGCATCGTCCTCGGTGGCTCAACCCAAATCCTACCGTCTCCCTGGGACACCTACCTAACCAAATCCACACACTCTCCCCGAGACGTTCATCAGAATAAAGCATCTCTCCCCGGGGCGTTCAACGGAATAAGCATCTGTCCCCGGGGCATTCATGGGAATAGGCGTTTATCCTCAGGACGCTTACTATAAAACCCTAGAAAGCCCCGCCTATAGCGGCGGAGACCCACACCTCTCCTCGGGGCACTCAACATGCCCCGACCACAGTCCTAAAATAAACGGGAAAAACAAAAGAAAGGAGAAGAAAAACGTACTATATTGCGATCTGCGGCGGAGTGCGAGGCGGCTGCTGCGACGGAGATATCAGACAGCAGCGAGGCGGCAGATCCGAGAGATTGAGAGCAAGAAGGCGAAAAGTGGAGAATGAGCGGGGGCTCTCTTACTTATACCCTAGCACGGGACTCTAAGCATCGCTAGGCACTCGAGTACCCTAGGGTAGCTGCCCTAGCAGCCACCCAGCGCATGACACGTGGCGAAGGCTGACATTCGCGTCCCTTCACATCTCCCCGCCAACACGTGTCCTCAACCCCGGACGCCCGATGACGAGGAAGGACTCACGTAGACGCGTCCCCGCGGAACGCGAGCTGGTGGGTTTTCTCCTCAGGTTAATCTCTCCTCCTCGGCACAACGTTATCAAGTCCTCGCTCCCTCCCTCAGAGCTACGACTTGGGGGGCTCCTGTTCTGGCCTGGGCCCCGACTTGACCGGGTAGGCCCAGCCCAATAATATTCTGCCAAGCCCAATCCAGCTTGGGCCACAGCCGTCGAGCACAGAGTCCCCACCGGGCAGGCAATATCCATCTGCGTGCAGAATCTTCCTCATCTGTGTCGAGCACGAGACTTCCCGTCGACCAGACACTGCCCCCGTCGGGCAGAACCTCCCTCAGCGGGCAGAACCTGCTCCCTTGTCGGGCAGGACAACGTGTCTTTCACACGTTCTCCACGTGCTCCCCTCCACGGGGATACGTCCTCAACCAACTGTCCACTTCCGAAAGAGCATGTCAATCCACTTTCCGGAGTTCATGGAGCAGTTGAACTAGGGCGAAGACCACGTTCTGGTCTTCACTATACCACGTAAGCCCTAGTAGTCACTTGGGTTGGGCCTGACCATTCAGCCCAACTCAAATGACTGTTGGCCCTGCGCTGGGGTCTCTCTATAAATACCCTCTTCTCCAAGAGGGTCAGGTATTCTCTTCTTACCCTTTTCTGTACTTGTGACCTCTCTGTCCATACGCTTACTTTGGCATCAGAGTGTCTTGCAGGTACACCCTCCTCCTCTCCTTCAACACCGGTGAATAGGCAGTAAGTTGAAGATGTGTGGCTGTCAGCGATCCCCTTCTGATCAGGTCAGATCAAGAGACCAATCACTTTTTACAAGAGCCCTGCCAATAGCTTAGCAAGAATTTTTTACAAACTTTCCACAAGGCATATTAGCCTAAATTCACTAATATATTGAGGATTTTGGACTTTTAGAATTAAATTCAAGAAATTCGTAGTGCGGGCCTTGGGCAACAAAGCATAATTATAGAATTCTTTAACACAAGCAAACAAATCACTTTTGATAATATCCTAAAACCGTTTTAAGAATTCCAATTTAAAGCCATTTGACCCTGGTCTCTTCTCACCATCGCACAACCACACTACCTCCTTCACTTATTCTTTAGAGAACACTTCCTCTAGAATAAGGTAATCAATAGCTTAAAGATGCTTAAAATCCACCCCCTCCAAATTTGGTCTGGGAGTCTTGGGTTCTCAAAATTTACTTTCAAAATGACTAAGAACTTCCAACTTGACTTCCTCAACTTGCTCAAGAAAATACCTCTCTAACTTAAGAGCTAAAAGAATATTTCTTTTATATCTCTATTTCATGGTTGCATAAAAAAAGAATTACAATCTCTCACATTTAAGCCTTTAAATCTAGATTTCTGTCTAAGAATGACCTCTTTGTTTTAAAGACTTTGTCACACTTTAGAAGAATCTTTTTTTCCCTTTTCTTGTTATCTCATCAAAATATACCTCCCCCTCACTAGCCACCATAAGATCCAATTCATTTAACTTGTTAGCAACTTCCTCGAATACCATTTCAACTTTTCTAAAAACTCCACGATTCCACACTTTCAACTTGGATTTCAAGAACTTGAGAATTTGTTAAAACACAAACCTGCAACTCCTTTTCACATTACAAGAATTCCACGTCTCTTCCATAACTGAAAGAACTCTAGATGATCAAACCATTAATTAAAAACCTTAAAAGGTTTAGGAGCCCAATTCGAATGGTTAGCCTTGATCCAAATTGGATTATGGTTAAATATTTCTCTACAACCCTCATACTGCCCATCAATACACAGGGATTCCAAAATACCTTCAGATAGGAGGAAATCATCTAACATAGGGCATGTTTGTTTTAGCTTTAAAAAAATGAATTTTTCTTTGTATTTTCAAAATAGATTTTACAAAATTGTTTTTTAAAATATTACAAGTTTTTTTATCTTCATTTTTTCTAAATTGAAAAAACAATTTTGACTTCCTATAACATAAACATACATTGTTGAAGATCAAAAGATAGTTGAAATTATAACTTTTTCAAAAATTTATATCTCAAAAATGATTTTTATGAAAATTTATTTGAAATAGCTTCAAAATTAAGTGATTCTTTTCAAGTTTTGATATTAAAAAAAATTAATAAAATGATGAAATATCTAAAATAACATTTCAATAATAACTATTCAAACCAAATTTTCATTTGAAACTTTTATGAAAAGTTGTTTTATAAATTTCTTTTACACAAAATTATGTTACACTATAAAAATATTTTTAAAAAATAAAACAAACGGCCCCCTACTTATAGCATACCTTTCCCTATTGAACCAAGTAAATTTATTTCAATAATAGGAATATCAATAAACTTCATTCTATGGAAGAACTCAAAAAATTCTTGCATTTAACTTATATTGAAAATGAAGCTGGAACCTTTCCTAGTACTCTCCCACATGATATCTGATTTCACCTGATCAGAAGGAGTCACTGGCCCGACCACACGTTTGAGTTGTCTGACTGCTGGGGAGAATGGAGGGGATGTACCTGAAACACACTCTGATGTCAATGTAAGAGTCGGGCAGAGTGATAACAAGTACAGAAATAGAAGTAAGAATGAGATTACCTAACCCTCTAGTGAAAGAGGGTATTTATAGTGTGCCCCCAGTGCAGGGCCAAAGGTTACTTTGCATTGGGCTGGGTTTCCAGGCCCAATGCTGGTAACTGTTAGGGCTAACATGGCGTCAGGAAGACCAGCACGTGGTCTTCGCCCTAGTGTAACTACTTCATGTTATCCAGGAGGTGAAGGACCGAATAATAAAGGCACAGGTAGTTACCTGATGACGTGTCTCCGTGTAGGGAACACGTTGAGAACATGGGGGAGGCCAGAGGAGCCCTCTGAGCTGGATAGGGTATGCCCGACAGTTGGGCAGAAGGGGGAGTGTGTCTGGCAGATGTGAGGTGCCTGCTCGACTGCCAAGAGGTTTGTGCCTGACGGAAGAAAGGGTTCTACCCAACGGGATAAAGGGCTCTGCCCGACAGGGAGGCGGTTTAGGTCTTATTGGTCCTTCCAACCCGATGTGGGTTTGGGTCTGCTCGACTATGCGCCAAGTGTCGGCCCAATCCAGAATAGTAGCCCCTCTCCCTAAGTCATTGCTCGTGGTTAAACGAGCTATGACTTAAAGTGCAGAGGTGTCGAGCATGTTGCTTCGTCGATATGTCCGCGGCCATACTGGCCGGGTGAGTCTACGTAGCATGGGGAGGCCTGCGGACGAGGAGAGGGAATCTGAAGAGACGCAGAGAAAGCTGAGAGTCGCCATGTGTCACCCTAGGGAGGCTACGAGCTAGGTACTTGAATTCCTAGTGACGCTTTGTTTCCCGTGCTAGGGGCGTATATATACGTGGGCTCAGCCCACCTTTTTGCTCACTTGTCTCCTTGCTGCCTCTCGGTTTTCTGAATTTTCTGCTCGACGTCTACAACATTTTTGCTCGACGCAACCACCCATATCCTCCTTACTACGTAAGTTTCTGCCCCATCTACTGGTGTTTTAGTAGGTTTCCAGCGGCGTTTCCGGCGGCTCAGACAGGCCTGCCGGGGAGGCCGTGGATGTTTCCAGCGAATACACCGAAAAGTCCTTCAAAATTAAGATTCTGACCGAACGTCACCGGCACTTGCGATGAGTGACCTTGGGAGACGTGATGATTGTTGAATGCCCTGGGGTGTTTGATGAATACCCTAGGCACGATCGATGAGTAGCCCGAGGACAAATGATGAATTCCCTAGGGACGATGAAGGATCTAAGGTTAACCCAGATTGGTCCTCTAGGCGACCTAGGGGCGTGTCGCAGTTCTGCTCGGCTTCGGGCATCCACGCCCTTTCACTTGAACTGCGGTGGAAGGGTGAATTTGATTTAGCTGTCGAATTCACCGAGTTCCTCTGCTTTTCAGGTAAATGGCTGCCCATAAAGAAGAAGAAATAACGTGGTATCTGTCCGATGACAAGGGGGTCGCCAAGACGGGACCGTCGTGGAGCCTCCGAACAGGCCGGCAGAAGAATGGACTGGGGAAGAACCCCATAATTACATGTCACATTTTATTGATGATGACGTGAATGTCTTCTTCATAATCGAGGACAGAATCGTCGGGGCTCCTCGCCAGTTCAGGGCATGTCACCCTCGGGAGCAGGATCGTATCTGTTCTCGCTATGGTGGAGGACGATTCCCCATGTACGAGTTTGCGTTTAAGGAGGCGGGGATGCGCCTGCCGTTCACGGATTTTCAACAGAGATTTTTCGACCATTTGATGTTGGCACCCTCTCAGCTCCACCCCAACTCTCTTGCCTTCATTCGTGCCTTCGAGATCGTCTATAACTATATCAAGCTCGGGGCCACCATTCCACTCTTTTTCTGCGTCTTTCATCTGCAACGGCAAACTGTGTCTGGGCGACACAAATGGTTATCCCTGAAGCAAGTGACTAGACTCTTCCGGGCATACACGGATTCTGTCTAGGGGTTCAAAGACAGGTGGTATTTGGTGATGCCGGAGACGGACGGGGCCATCAATATGTTGTTCCGACGTGAGGTTACTGTGGTGAACAGCAAGCCCGAGGTAGACTTCCATTCCCATTTCTCCTTGGAGTGGATGGAGCTGCATTTCCAATCTAGCACAAAGCGTTTCATCTATCGGCCTAATCATCTAGCGGATCAAAGAGATAGAAAATAAGGTGAAGGATGGGGATGACGAGCTGACTCAGCTGAAGTGGAGGATCGCTGAACTCGAGGGCCTGCTGGCTCCAGCCAAGAGTTCGACGAGGAGAAGCTGCTGGTTTTCCGACGCAAGCTTGTGGAAAAGATTCGGTTGTTGGAGGATGACTTCCTGGGAGCTGTCGAGGTGGGTTTTAAGAACGCTGTGTGTAACACCCCAATTTTTAGTAATTATTTATTTAATTAAATTATTTTATTAATTGTGTAATTTTGTGCCTAATTGAATTAACTAATTTATGTGATTTATTTTATATATTTGAATTAGTTGATTTATTGAATTTATATGAAATATTTAATTTATATGAAGTAATTAATTTATTAAATTTATATAAATTATTTGAGTTGGTTGGATTAATTGATTTATTGGACATATTTGAAATAATTTATTTAATTTGATTATTTAACTTATATGATATTTCTATTTGGTAGAATAATAAAGAATTTTTAGAATTGGTAATTGGGCTTAATGGAGGGTGTGAATAGAAATTGTGATAAGTCCAATTATTTAAAGACAATTGTTAGGGTTAATAAGAATAGAAAGTTAGTAAGAAAAAGGGGGAAAAGGAGGCAAGAAGAATAAAGTGAGGAAGAAGAAGAAGAATCAAGAGAGAGCTCAAGAATACCAAGAAATTCAAGGTAAGGGTGGGTTTTCACTCAATTATTGGAATTAATTAGTTGATAATGATTAATGGGTAGAAAAATGTTTAGGATAAATTCCAAATTTTTATGAGATTAGAAATTGTTAGATTTTAGAAATAATCTTTGAGTTGTGTTAATCTAATTGTGTTTGAAAATGATGTTTGGTATAGTATAGATACCCATTTAATATTTAAAGTATCCATTAGAATTGAAATAAATAAATAAATAAATAAATAAATATATATATATATATATATATATATATATATATATATATATATATATATATATATATATATATATATATATATATATATATATATATATATATATATATATATATATATATATATATATATATATATATATATATATATATATATATATATATATATATATATATATATATATATATATATATATATATATATATATATATATATATATATATATTTGATGAAAGCAAGACTATTTAGTATATTGTGACATACTAGATTGCAGATAAGAGTTTAATAATTTCAATTGAAAATAATTTCTCTCACAAAATTAATAACAACAACGTGTATAGTGTATATCATAAATGATTACAGCAAAATACCAACAAATGAAGCATTCAAGATACCCAATCAACAATTAAAAAAAATGAGTCCCCAATCATTCTGACTCAATAAGAGTCACTACTACTTTACCACAGAAAAATAAACCTCCAAACAAGGTCACATTTTTTTCATTTCCCTATTGATCCGCTGTCGCGCGCAGATCAAAACGAGTAGTTTGGAAAATGGTAGTTTAGCGACAATAACTCCAGTCGTATCGCAAGGATTCTTGTAGTGATTGACCAATAAAGTAACAGTTTATGGGGGTTTGAATTTTGATTAAGAGAAAAAATAATTAAAATAAGTGACTATAAAAAAATGATTATTCAAATAAGCTAAAACGGCTAATCCTACTGATTCGGGTTCCGACTTATCATCGGCTATTATAACATCAATCCCTAAACGACTCCAATCCTATTTGATTATGATATTAATCAGACAAGCGCTTACCAACATCAAATGAATTATGTTCCTGTTTACCGAATTAAGCAAACGGTTAAGAATATGACGAATTAATGAATTAAGCAAACGATAACACGCAATTAAATTTAGGAACATGCATACAATCGAATTTAATCAATTCTATCCTATGAACAACAATTGAATTAAGCAAACAATTGCAATCAAATAAAGCAAATGACTTCATAGAAAAGGATTGAAAGGAATCAGATTTAAATTGATATTATAATAATCTCAAAGTGTTGAAACCGTACACAGCAGGATTTTCCCGGAGGTATTACTTTTCCATGAGTTCTTCTCAAACCTCTCTTTCAATTTTTTTGTGAATAGTATATAATTAACAGTAAAACAAGGTTCTTTTTAAATGAAATTCATAACCCAACTGGGTCGAAAACATAACCCTGACCCAAAACATGACCCAAAACTAAAATAATATCCTAATGTTGCAACTTCAACGAATATTCTGGGAAAATTTGTTCTGAATCTGACTTTAACTCCAACACGAAAGTTGTAGCTCTATCTCTTAGCTTTCCGGCAATTTTTAGAACGCCTCAAACGGATTCCCGGAACTCCAGTTATGATCGTTTTCGTGCAGACTGCTAAAACTGAAAAATAAAGTGCGAAAATCAAATTAAACCAAAAATAAAATAAAATATAAAAACATAATAAAACATAAAAATAATCAAAATAAAATAAAGAAATGACTAATTAAAAATATAGGAGAATGTGCATAAATATGCACTAATCACCTGTGTTCTTGTTTACCGATATATATATATATATATATATATATATATATATATATATATATATATATATATATATATATATATATATATATATATATATATATATATATATATATATATATATATATATATATATATATATATATATATATATATATATATATATATATATATATATATATATATATATATATATATATATATATATATATATATATATATATATATATATATATATATATATATATATATATATATATATATATATATATATATATATATATATATATATATATATATATATATATATATATATATATATATATATATATATATATATATATATATATATATATATATATATATATATATATATATATATATATATATATATATATATATATATATATATATATATATATATATATATATATATATATATATATATATATAATGCTGTAGCGATAAACAAGAACATAGGGAAATGAAAAAAATGTGACCTTGTTTGGAGGTTTATTTTTCTATGGTAAAGTAGTAGTGACTTTTATTGAGTTAGAATGATTGGAGACTCATTTTTTTTAAATTGTTGATTGGGTATCTTGAATGCTTCATTTGTTGGTATTTTGTTGTAATCATTTATGATATACACTATACACATTGTTGTTATTAATTTTGTAAGAGAAATTATTTTCAATTGAAATTATTAAACTCTTATCTGCAATCTAGTATGTCACAGTATACTAAATAGTCTTGCTTTCATTTCTATCATAAATGGATTTTTAAAACACCTTGATCATGGATGAGTTATTAATTAATGATGATTTTCAACCACACAAAAATGCAAGGAGAATTATTCAAATAATATTATGAGTGTAGTATTTTTCTTTCCATTAATTCCCTGTAGCGCATGATTATTTGGCATTGTGAGGTGGAATGCTATTTTTATGACGATACTGTAGCATGAGCAAATAAGTATTATAAAAAAAATCAATAAGACTCATTTAGTCTCACATGATGTAGCAAACTAAAGTAATGGGAATTAGGAAATGGAAATATAATTCTTTCTCTCATAATCCTGTAGCTAGTGATAGGAAATGAATTATATATTTTTTCTAATTCACATTATCGATACAATAGTGCAAGCATTTATATAAAGCAGGGTGGTCCTTTGTCTTCCCATCTCTTGTTACTGTAGTACACAACTAGGCAATAGGGAACAAGGAAAATTGGTAGAAACAAAAGTAATGTTTTTATATATATTGGTGATGTAGCACAAGACAATCAAGAAAATAACTGTGACTTATCTTTTATGCTTATCTTTTATGCTGTAGCCATTTCTTTTCTAGCAGTTAAAAGTGAATACCTCCTTAGTACACATACCGTACTGTACTGACATGCATAAGTTCTGAAATTGAATGTTTATTAGTTATAGAAACTTGATTAAATATTGAATTATTTATTAAAACATTGATTTAATTATTAAAATATTGACTTATTTATTACAATATTAATTATTTATTGAATATTAAATTACTTATTGGATATTGACTGTTTATGAATATTGATTTTTAATTATTGATGAATTAAATATTTTATATTTAATTAGTAATGTGTGAATTGAGGTTGGATTGTGTTGATGCTTGTGTATGTACAAATGTGTGATAATTCAAGTGTGACGAATTATTGAAGATATGCATGAATATTAAGATTTGAGTATGGTCTTAATTACATATGATTGTTGAATTTGCATATACATCATTTGTGTCAAGAGACAATGTTTGTTAGTTCCGTGGGAGCTAGTGACTTGTCCCAAACCTAGAGCGGGGTTTGAAAGCTTAGGGAACGGGCTTTTGTGTGTTATTGATCTAAGAAACGGACCCGGTTTAATGTAAAAACCGAAAAATAATAACAAGTGTTGGTACCACATGGCATGAGTTGCATTGAATCTTGCATTGAGTTTTGCATTGTGTCTCATTGTGTATATGTTATGAGATTATGTGTATCTATGTAAATTGTTGAAATAGGTGAATTTGTGGATTGTGTGTATATACTTGTGAATAGTATGGTTACTTGAGTGATACTTTGTTGATGAAACTTTGATGTGTGAGAATAATTGAATTATGCTTGTATGCTTTAGATTAATTATTATCTTATAATTTCGATAATTATGTGCATTCTCACCCTTCTGTTGGAATGATGTTTTATACGACAATGCTCAGGTACCAAGGAGTAGAGTTGCTTCTAGCGTGAGGTAGCCGTTGGAGTAGCTTGATTTGTGTCTTTATTTATGTTGGGTCGAGTCGTGCTCTGATCATGTAACACTGGGGAATGTTTCGATTTCATGTTTTGAGAGATACTTTATGTACTTTACTTCATTCTGTTATTGTTATTTTGAATTATATGAAGTATTGACTTTTAAGCCTAAGTATTGAAAATGAATGAGATGAGCATGAGACTTTCATTATGTCTATCATGATTAAATTAAATCTGCTACTACATGCTAATGTGAAAGTATATGAAAAGCATGAATTTATTTTAAGTGTTATTGAGCATGAAAGGTTTATGTGATGTTTTGAAAAATTATGTGACACCCTTTTGTGAGATGCATGATAATTACTCTGATTTATTTATATTTATTTTGCGGGGTTTAGATGGGTGTTACACTGTGGCCCAGCTTCGGCTCGCCAAGCCCGGCGAGGATTTGGTGACTGCAGGGACAGGCCCTTACCATCAAGTCCAAGTTGATCACATTATGGTGCCCGACAGACCAGATAGTGAAGAGGAGCGGCCTTCCGAGGGGGACCAGCCCGACCTAGAAGGAGGGGATCACGCTGAAGATTAGGAGTTTGTGTGGCCTGCATGCCGTGTAATAAATTTTTAATGTTGTTTAGGTCTTGTGCCCCTTATTGTAATTTCTGAACAGCTGGGCTCGTGCCCGTGATTTTATAGTAATGTTTATTGTTTTTCGTTAAGTATTTGTGTGTGCTCGTTTATTTGTTTATGCATGCCCGTTTGCATGGATTTTTGTATGCTTGTTTGCATGCATTTATATATTTTTGTTTGTGGGAGTGGTAGCTCGACGTTATCTGTTGTGTCCGGTAGTGTAGGGAACTGACTGGGTGACCGGGGTTGTTACCTGGTCGGTTTTGCGGCCCTCGCTCCGCGGCATGCACATCCTATCGCGAGCTGGGAGTTCTACCATCTTGATACGGCGGCGGTGGAGCTTGGTTAAGGGGTCCTCATCAGACAGAGCATTTTTCCCGCACACACAAAGGGCAGGCGCTTGTCATCTCGTTAAGGTTTGGGAGACACGATTGTACTAGGTCGCGTTCTCGCAGTCACGAGGCTGATCGTTGCGGACAGTGTCTAACTGTTGTATCTTTTAAGCATCTCAGTGTTCTATGGTCGAGCAATTTCCTCCCCGTGTAAGTTTTCGAGGTAGTAGGCCCTGTGTTCTGTTTTATCCCGGACACGGTAAGGGCCCTCCCAATTCGCAGCGAATTTGCCCTCGCGCGAGTCCTTCTGGTTTCTTTGCAAGACTAGGTCGCCGACCTGGAACTCACATTTTATGACTTTGCTATCATAGTGAAGGGAAATTTTCTGCTTTAGTGAAGCTTCGCGGAGAGCTGCCCTTGAATGGATCTCTTCGACTAGGTCAAGCTCATCTCTGAGGGCCTAGTCGTTGGCCTCCTCCTCGAGGGAGAACTCAGTTCTTCTAGACGACTCCCTTATTTCTACCAGGATCACCGCTTTGGTCCCGTAGGTTAGTCGGAAAGGGGTCTCCCTAGTGTTCGAGTGGGGCGTCGTTTTGTAAGCCCAGAGTATGCTGTGGAGCTCCTCGACCCATCTCTTTTTAGCGTCCCCGAGCCATCGTTTCAGGCCCTGCAGGATAACTTTATTCGTGGCCTCCGCCTGGCCGTTCGTTTGCGGGTGCTCGACTGACGTGAAGTGCTGCTTTATTCCGAGCTTGGTCACAAAGTCTTGAAAATTTTGTCAGTGAACTGCGTCCCATTGTTGGTCACGATGGCCAGGGGAACTCCAAATCGAGCGAGGATATTCCTCTTTTAGAAGTGGAGTATGTTGTGTGCCGTGATTTTGGAGAGGGCCTCGGCTTTGATCCATTTGGTAAAATAGTCGACGCCAACTATCAGGTACTTGTTCTGATAGGAGCCCATGGTGAATGAACCGAGGATATCCATCTCCCACTAGGCGAACGGACATGGGGACAAGAGCGGCTTGAGCTCGCTCGGAGGGGTGAGGTGCATGTCCCCGTTCCGTTGGCATCTGTCACACTTCTTCACATGCTTCTTAGTGTCCTACTGCATTATGGGCCAATAGCATCCTACTCGTATGACCTTTCAAGCAAGAGACCTCTCCCCAAGTGTTATGCATTGATACCCTCGTGGATCTCTTGCAAAATGCTCAGGACTTGGGCTTTATCAACGCATTTGAGGAGGGGGATCGAGAAGCCTCTCCGGTATAACTTGTCCTCGAGCAGTACGTAGGAACAGGCTCGGCATTTGACCGTACTGGCCTCCGTCGCATTGTCTGGGAGACGTCCCACGCTAAGGTAGGTGTGCACCAAGGTCATCTAGTAGTCGCTGTCCTCGATAGCGTAGACCTCGAGCATCGCTTTTGCCTTCTCTATGCTTGGCCGAGCGAGGACTTCCTGGACGAAGGATTTGTTCCCACCCTTCTTCTTCATGCTCTCCAGTTTCGAGAGGACGTCTGCTCGGGTATTATGCTCACGAGGAATGTGCTACACTTCGGCGGAGTCAAAGCTCTTCATCTGCTCCCTTAGAAGGGCTAGATACTCAACAAGATTTTCGTTCTTGGCTTAATACTCACCCGGACCTGGGAGGCGACCAGCTGGGAGTGCATGAAATTTTTTATCTCCTTGGCTCCGAGGTCTTCCGCAAGGCGGAGTCCGGCCAAGAATGCCTCATACTCGCCCTGATTGTTTGTTGTCGGGAAGGCCAAGGCAAGGGATACTTCCACCACAGTTCCTTCTTCATTTTCCAAGATGATGCATGCGCCACTTACCGACGAGCTTGAGGCGCCATCGACAAAGATGGTCCACATGTGAGCCCCGGAAGTCGGTTCTGCATTAGGTGTCATCTCGTCGATGAAGTCAGCCAAGACTTGTTCCTTGAGTGCTTTTCTGCCTTTGTAGAAGATGTCAAACGCGGAGGGTTTTAGCGACCACTTCAGCATGCGCCCTGACATGTCCGGTTTATCGAGCAGTTGTTTGATGGGCTGCTCGGTTCTGACCATGATAGTATGGCCGCGTTGATGAGGGCCAGGGAAACTTTCTCGATCTGCTAGTATCTCGCTTCGGGGTCGTGGAGGGCCTTGCTCGTGAAATAGATAGGCTTCAGTCTGTCGGGAGCTTCCCGGATCAGTACGGCGCTGACTGTAACACCCCACTTCCCAAATTAAATAAAATATAAACATTAAAAATAAACATCAGAGTTTTCACCAAAATAGTGGGATATCACATCACCAAATTTTTATAAAAATACTTTATTAATTGTTCTCAAAAATAATACAGCGGAAAACATTATTCCAACATTCTCGGCCATCCGCCAAATTTCATAAAATCTTTATTATTATAATTCACAAAAAAAGTGATACGTCACAGGATTACAACAAGTTTGACATAAAACAATTAAAAACGCCCAAGTCTCGTGCTACGTATCAGAGCATCCTAGACTCGACGGTCACACCATAATCCAAACTAGCTAAGCACCTAGATTATCTGTACTTCCGAAGAAGCACAGACCACAACAACAACAAAGGGGTGAGAAAACATGACCAAAAATATAATGGTAATGTAATACATGTAAATAAGGCAGTAAAACACACCCACATATCAATCATTCACCCCAACAACACCATATAACGAACCTACTGTTCAAATTACAATACAACATGTTATAATGCAATTATGCAACACAACACCATGCATGCGGTACCGACTCGTTGGTTCATTCAATCGAACCTGGATAGATCACTTATGCTCCTCCTGAGACATGATCTATCCCCCACCATTCTCCACAAAGGAGTACGGATGAATCACTTACGCTCCTCCTGAGACATGATTCATCCCACCAAAACACCATGATATGCAAGACATCAATGCACAACTATTATGTTTAGGCACACTAAGTGCACACGATCCTCCTGATCATATCATCATACATCAATGCATGTATGTATAGATATATTACATACCAATGTCATATAATTCAATCACACAGTGAGTAGTCTCACTTTCTATCACCAAATATAAACACATCCCACCGCTCGGGGAATACACGATCCTACTGATCACTACACACATATACATCAACTCATTGCTCACCAATCGATATTAAGGGGGAACGCGTACCATCACCAAGTACACGAGTTAAATCCCACACTCACCAACCTTACAGTGCATCAAGGCCAAAGGGATCACACAAGCCCAAAGCTCAAGGCCAAGATATCACAAAAATCACGTTCTGGTTCTGCTACGTTCGCTGGCATTCTCCAGGCGAAGCGGAGCGAACCTTCGCTGGCATTCGCCAGGCGAAGCCCCTTTCCACTATCGTGCATTCGCCAGGCGAAGGAATCATTCGCCAGGCGAACCTTCGCTGGCCACACTCGCCAGGCAAAGTTCCTACCCTTTAGGTCTGGGATTTAATTCTGAATTATTCGCTGCCATTCGCCTCAGCTCGCCAGGCGAACTCTCGCCTCCCTTCGCCAGGCGAAGCTTCGCCAACACTCGCCAGGCGAAGCCCAGCGAATGCTGCGATTTACCAATTTTTCTGACAGTTCTGCAGATTGCTATCTAGGCCAAATAACTCTAATCTCCTATCCCAATTCACACCTTAACATCAGTACCAACATTACACGTAATTCAGCCTAAATGATTCCTAATCCCAATCCCAAAATCATCACCTAGACACTTTATTGATACATCAAAATCCCTACAGAATTTCCCTAAAAACCGTAAAATCACCTATATGCCAAATTGGCCAAAAACAACAATTCATCAACGTTTAATATCCAACCATCAACAATCAACAACAATCACCACATATAATACAGAAAATCATATATCGATCAATCTCCTACGGGGTCAAGGACTCCCCCCTACCCTATACATGTATATACCATTCCCAATCAAATTTCTCCCCCCTTACCTTGGTTAATTACTCAGATCGAGGAATTCCCACGAATATGTTGGTCCTTCCTTGTCAATTGGTTGATCGATGAAAGAACCCTCCAAGGTTTGGCCAATTCTGATTTCCTTTTTCCTTCGTTCTTCGCTCCCTTTTCCGTTCTCCTCACTTCTCTCTTTTCTATCGTTCCTTTTTCCACTTTCTCTAACTTCTCACAATGTATCGTAAAAACTACTAACTCCTCACATTCTCTATTTTAATTCTCTAATCCCAATAATAATAATAACTTAATAAAATAATAATAATAAAAATAATAATAATAATAATAGTAATAATAATACTATTATTATCTCACCAAAATAATAATAATATTAATAATAATAGTAACTATAATAAATATAATAATAATAATAATATTCCCACCAATATTAATATTATACACTATATTATTATATTCACCAAAACACCACCAATAATCCTCCCACATTAGGGACACCCACCAAACATCACCAAATACACCCCCACCAAAGGGTACACCAACATATAATATTTAAAATAATAATAAAATGACTAAATAATTAAAATGGGTGTTACAACTCTCCCCCACTTTAATTATTTTCGTCCTCGAAAATTACCTAATGGAAATAATTCCGGATACGCTCCCCGCATCCTTTATTCCAATTCTCAGGTCACACTGCCTTCTGCAGCACCTCCCCATACTACTTTCACCAAAGATATCTCCTCCCTTCGGAGTTGTTCCTCACTCGCCAAAACGAACTAGCAATGCCTCAACAATCGGAATATTTTTCACTTGTACATCATCCACCTGGTTCAATGTACTTTCTCGACTAAGACACATGAAACATATCATGCCAATTCACAGCGACAACGGAAAAACAGTCTAACATGTTACTCCTCCCATGCCTCCGCTGCGCCACTCTGATACAACTACAGAACACGGTGCAAACTTCTGAGATTTCGAAGCTCGACCAACACCAGTCACCGGCGTGACTCTCAAAACACATATTGCCTCGGATCCTCTCGATCTTCTCAGCCATCTCAAGCATAATTTTCAAGTTTGAGTACAACACTCTCACTCGATTTATTTCAACACAGGAGAGTCCTACACTCCCTATCTCACCAAGCCACATATAGTGCCATTCCGACACTAGGATGGTAACCGTTATTATAGGTAACTCAATCAATGATAATTAATCATCCCACGCTCCACCTTGATCCGACACCCAAGCTCTCACCAATTCTCTACAGACTCAATAGTCCTCTCTGACTGACCATCAGTTTGCAGATGGTAGGTCGAACTCAGCTTCAACTTAGTACCCGAAGCTTCCTGTAAGCCCCTCCAAAATCTCAATATAAACCTCAAATTTCCATCTGACACAATATTCGTCAGTATCTCATCCAACTTCACCACTTTCTCAATATGCATCTCGTATATCCTCAACACGGAATAGTTAATCCACTCCTAACAATTCAAATTAAAATTATGTCTTTACAAATCCTTTGGAAATCTCAACACCAATTTCGTGAAAATACTACCTGATTTCCACTCTGGAATATTTAACGACTGCATCAGACTCAACAGTCTCTGATGTTCACTCTTCGAATTCCTACAATTCTAACCAGCATATTCCACCTCAACTACTCCTCCCCTTATCCATGGTCTCCAAAACAATCTACTCAAATTCGGTTACTTCCTCATAGCACCGGGATGGATACTCCATCTACCTCAATGTATTTATTCACGAGTACTCCTACTCCCCTCAACAACATCTGGTACACATACCCTATCATAACACATCATGGTACTATTTCCACAAACCCGACAATCCACTCTTCGACTCTAATTTATCAATTTCAACTAATTCACTACTCAACCCAGGTTTCTGACTTTCTCGATTCTGCTCAAGGATATCACTAGTCAGATCTTAATAATAAAAGCTTAACTCCATAAGAAGTCTCCTTACTCACAAAACTCATATTATGAAATTGCTCAATTAGTTCTAACTCTTTTCACCATCATCTTCGGTATATGCAATTATTTCTAACTCACTGCATCATCAACCATGTCCGCTTTACCCGAATGGTAATTCAACTCGAAGTCGTACTCTTTTCGAAGTCCCAATTATTTCCTATGACTCATATTCGTCTTGTTCAAATTAAACAAACACCTTAAACTCTTAAGATCACCAAACATCTCCGATCTCAGTCTGAACTTTTGAAGACTCCGACTCCGGTACAATCACAATAGTAACCAACTCTAAATCACTGGTCGGATGATTTCTCTTATACACTTCAAGTTGCCTTTTGCATAATTGAAACTCGCTAAAGTTGTCTTTAGCAAATCCCCTAATTATATCAACAAGCATCACAAACACCACAATTAGTTCTATCGGATTCGGCAGAACTTTCCTTACGGAAGTATATCACCGCTCTTTTTCCAACACTGATAACTCCAGTTCCTTATGCTCAACATAATCCTCTATACTCTTCGAATACCTTAAAATATCATTTATTAACACAACCATTGCCTTATATAAATAATTAAAGAAGATCCCATGCCAAGTGGACAAACAAGTTGTGAGTTATAGCGGGAACACATACCGTACCGCCCGTCCTTACCACAACATTCAAACACACTTCATCAATAAATAGCTTAAATCTATGTCAATACTTCACCATCTCATAGATAATTTGAATAGCTTTCCAACGCTTCGAACCGCGCATCATTCCGAGTTACGGTTCTCCCGTTACGGCAAAAACACCAGAATAACATTTTCTGCCCAGGACCCCTTCGCCAGGCGAACACCGCAACGAATATGGACGTTCGCCAGTATGCTCGCCAGGCGAACATGACAGTCCCAAAATCCTCTTTTCGACCGTTACCCGACTTCCGAGTGTCCGATTTCGATTCCGTAAAAAGCTGCGATCTCGGAATTTAACGTACAACAACAATTTTATACTTAGGAAGCCATCCAACACATTTTAAATCTATGAATAATTTAAAACTCAATTACTTCCAATCTCAATGGCAGATCTTTGAGCCTCCTAATACGATAGAACTTTTGACCTTCGTCCCATCCACCACAAGAACTCTACTCGAGATCACATGACCAAGGGACTCACATCCCTCGATCAATCGTTCCATCAAATCATTAACTCTTGGAAGCGAACACCTATCCTTGATAGTCACCCTGTTCACTTATCTATAGTTCACCCAAAGCTTCACAAAACCTTCTATCTGTCTAACCAAAAAAATTGGTGCACATTACGGTAGCACACTAAAACAAAAGAACCTCTCTCCTAGAAGGTCTTCAAGTTGACTCTTCAACTTCTCCAATCCCAACGAAAACACACCATATGGAGTCACTAATATCGGACTCGTTTCAACAACAAAGTCAACGTGTGAGCTTTACTTCACCCTCCGATAGTAAATCACCTACCTCATCCGGAAACCTCCGGCAATCGCAAATAATTGACAAATCCCAATTTTTCTCACTTTCCTTCTCATTCCAAGTTTCAGTCAAAATAGACACTTCAACACCGTCTTACGCCAAATTCCTCAAAATAATCCCTTAAGCACTTAGCTTAACTCAAGACTATTCACTGCTCACGCCATCCAAGCTTGCAAGACGCGTCTATCCCATCCAACACAATCTCGTCCAGTATTAACAAGAGATTAAGGGTGATCAGTTCCTCAATTTGTTAATAGACAACCGAAATCATGATGGGGTACAAACCATCTTTACCAACTATTATATCATTCCTCAACACCATAAGCCACCAAATTGTAGCTTTCCGGAGAAATACAACTTCTCCCCCACTGGAATCATTCCACTTCTACCGACAAACTTAACCAACAACATGTATCGACAGTGTTTTTACGCACATGTCGCATACCAGGGAACAACAACACTAGACAACATTGGCCGGACGGACCGACCTGCTCTGATACCAATTGTAACACCCCACTTCCCAAATTAAATAAAATATAAACATTAAAAATAAACATCAGAGTTTTCACCAAAATAGTGGGATATCACATCACCAAATTTTTATAAAAATACTTTATTAATTGTTCTCAAAAATAATACAGCGGAAAACATTATTCCAACATTCTCGGCCATCCGCCAAATTTCATAAAATCTTTATTATTATAATTCACAAAAAAAGTGATACGTCACAGGATTACAACAAGTTTGACATAAAACAATTAAAAACGCCCAAGTCCCGTGCTACGTATCAGGGCATCCTAGACTCGACGGTCACACCATAATCCAAACTAGCTAAGCACCTGGATTATCTGTACTTCCGAAGAAGCACAGACCACAACAACAACAAAGGGGTGAGAAAACATGACCAAAAATATAATGGTAATGTAATACATGTAAATAAGGCAGTAAAACACACCCACATATCAATCATTCACCCCAACAACACCATATAACGAACCTACTATTCAAATTACAATACAACATGTTATAATACAATTATGCAACACAACACCATGCATGCGGTACCGACTCGTTGGTTCATTCAATCGAACCTGGATAGATCACTTACGCTCCTCCTGAGACATGATCTATCCCCCACCATTCTCCACAAAGGAGTACGGATGAATCACTTACGCTCCTCCTGAGACATGATTCATCCCACCAAAACACCATGATATGCAAGACACCAATGCACAACTATTATGTTTAGGCACACTAAGTGCACACGATCCTCCTGATCATATCATCATACATCAATGCATGTATGTATAGATATATTACATACCAATGTCATATAATTCAATCACACAGTGAGTAGTCTCACTTTCTATCACCAAATATAAACACATCCCACCGCTCGGGGAATACACGATCCTACTGATCACTACACACATATACATCAACTCATTGCTCACCAATCGATATTAAGGGGGAACGCGTACCATCACCAAGTACACGAGTTAAATCCCACACTCACCAACCTTACAGTGCATCAAGGCCAAAGGGATGACACAAGCCCAAAGATCAAGGCCAAGATATCACAAAAATCACGTTCTGGTTCTGCTACGTTCGCAGGCATTCGCCAGGCGAAGCGGAGCGAACCTTCGCTGGCATTCACCAGGCGAAGCCCCTTTCCACTATCGTGCATTCGCCAGGCGAAGGAATCATTCGCCAGGCGAACCTTCGCTGGCCACACTCGCCAGGCGAAGTTCCTACCCTTTAGGTCTGGGATTTAATTCTGAATTATTCGCTGCCATTCGCCTCAGCTCGCCAGGCGAACTCTCGCCTCCCTTCGCCAAGCGAAGCTTCGCCAACACTCGCCAGGCGAAGCTTAGCGAATGCTGCGATTTACCAATTTTTCTGACAGTTCTGCAGATTGCTATCTAGGCCAAATAACTCTAATCTCCTATCCCAATTCACACCTTAACATCAGTACCAACATTACACGTAATTCAGCCTAAATGATTCCTAATCCCAATCCCAAAATCATCACCTAGACACTTTATTGATACATCAAAATCCCTACAGAATTTCCCTAAAAACCGTAAAATCACCTATATGCCAAATTGGCCAAAAACAACAATTCATCAACGTTTAATATCCAACCATCAACAATCAACAACAATCACCACATATAATACAGAAAATCATATATCGATCAATCTCCTACGGGGTCAAGGACTCCCCCCTACCCTATACATGTATATACCATTCCCAATCAAATTTCTCCCCCCTTACCTTGGTTAATTACTCAGATCGAGGAATTCCCACGAATATGTTGGTCCTTCCTTGTCAATTGGTTGATCGATGAAAGAACCCTCCAAGGTTTGGCCAATTCTGATTTCCTTTTTCCTTCGTTCTTCGCTCCCTTTTCCGTTCTCCTCACTTCTCTCTTTTCTATCGTTCCTTTTTCCACTTTCTCTAACTTCTCACAATGTATCGTAAAAACTACTAACTCCTCACATTCTCTATTTTAATTCTCTAATCCCAATAATAATAATAACTTAATAAAATAATAATAATAAAAATAATAATAATAATAATAGTAATAATAATACTATTATTATCTCACCAAAATAATAATAATATTAATAATAATAGTAACTATAATAAATATAATAATAATAATAATATTCCCACCAATATTAATATTATACACTATATTATTATATTCACCAAAACACCACCAATAATCCTCCCACATTAGGGACACCCACCAAACATCACCAAATACACCCCCACCAAAGGGTACACCAACATATAATATTTAAAATAATAATAAAATGACTAAATAATTAAAATGGGTGTTACACTGACGGCCTCGGTGGAGATGGCCATGTACAAGTAGAGGGTGATAGTTCCATGGTTCTATGATATAGAATTGTCCATGGTTCTATGATTGGCTAAATTATGGTAAAACATGACTCTGCACTAATGCTAAGCGAGATGTCATTATCATAGTTATGACATCGCTAAAGAAGCAAGCAGGAGTTGGTGAAAGAACTGTTGTGGAGTGTTTTAATGTGTATGTCATGCTAAATGTCGTGACATCCATCAAGACATCATTCTGCTGTCATGTGTGAGAAACTGCAGGAGTAGTGGTGCAGCAGGAGCTACTGATGATAGAACTACTGTCATGTCATTACATCTGGTGCAGCAGGAGCTATGTGCAACAGGAGCTAGCAGAGGCTGACATAAGGTCGAGTGTAGCAAGAGCAAGCAGGAGCTAGCAGAGGCTAAAGAAAGGACTGCTTTCATGGATGTCATTACCAAAGTAATGACATAGCTGTCTAGCACAACAGGCACTGCTATGGGTTAGCAGTAGTCTAGTTCCTCACAGGTAGTGAGTAAAGTGTGCAGCCACAACTGTTGGAGTTGTGATGAAGCTCCTCACAGGCAGTGTGAGGTGTGCAGCCACAACAATGTGAGCTGTGGTGAGTGAGGTGTGTTGTCATGTGTTTTAAGCAATACATAGTTGCAAGACATAGTTGCATGACACCAGAAGGAGCTGCTAGTGTATATCTCTTGACAGAATTGGTTTGGATTGATGAGACCATGTTGAAAATACTTCATCAGTAAATATGTCAAGGAGATGGATTATGAACAAGAACAGATTGTATTGGTATTCATAAAAGGATCTTGGAGACCTTTTAGGAAACTTGAATATACTTGTTTCTAATATTATTCTGCAGAAGATTGGAGAAACCATGACTGTCATGATGAAGATTCTGCAGAAGTGTTCAGTAGGGCAAGCTGGTCAGCTAAGAGGAAGTGAAGCTGAATGTCATGACCAATGTTATGACATTGATCGTATGACATCAGATGGACTGAGTTTGTTTTTCTGGTATGATACCTGATATATCTCAGGCTAAATATCAGGAAACATGTTATGACTCCTGAGTTATCTCAGGAGAGATTTAAGGCAATGTTGACCATGTCATGACCTAATTGGACAACACCTTGAATTGTGGAAATTAGTTTTATTTTGTTAAAACTAATATTTGTTACTTCTGCACAGTCCAAGCCCAGTCTGCACGACTATAAAAGGAGGAGTAGAAGCAGAAGAAAAGCAAGCACTCACATCAAGAAAAACCAGAGTGTAAAATAAAGGTCTAGGGTTGAGAGTCCCTTGTGTGTAAGTCACCCTTTGTATCTTTTGATACATTGAGGTAGACATATTTGTAAGTGAAGAAGGCTAGTCTTCACTTGTAAAGTCTGTTTAGGAATACTTGTAATCCAAGCAATTGTCTGGTGGATGATTGTTTTGGTTAGGTAGATTCTACGATGTGTCTCACTCGAAGTTGTGAAGCAAGAGTGTGTGAATTCCTTGATCAAAGCTGTGAAGCAAGATCAAGATGTGTATGAAGTGTCTCTTCATACTGTTTTTGTAATTGTTTGAAATCACTGTTGTATGATTGAGGGGGAGTGAGTGGGTATACGTAGGTACTAGAGTGTCTCTAGGCTGAAGTGTCATTGGGTAGAGATTAATTGAGAAGTGCAAATTGGAGGTTTGACTTTGAATTGATTCTACTAATAGTGAACTTCCTCCCTGGCTTGGTAGCCCCCAGATGTAGGTATTGTTGATACTGAACTGGGTGAACAATTACTGTGTTATTTATCTTTCTGCATTTACAATTCTGTACTTTAAATGGTTAGATAACTAGTATGACAGACTGCAGATGTCACAACAAAAGTCGTGACATTGGTCATGACATTGGGACAATTTAATGAAATTTAAATTGGCTATGGTATGTCCTCATCTTTGTTGAGCAGAGATCAATGTTCTTGGAACACATGTGATCTGCATACCAGAATTTCAATTAGTATTAGAGCAGGCATCCTGTCTGTTCTGGATGAGATCTTGGGAGATACTTTCTGGTGTTTTGAACAAGGAGAAGCTATAGCTGAGTTGCTGATCGTGCTGAATGGTTGAGCTACTGCTTATGGAGCTAAAGAGAAGCTTGTAATTGCTGTTGTGCCCTCTGATATAGGAGCTTTATGACCAGCTGTATGATATGCCAAAGGAAGAGTGGCTACTTCTATCCTATGTCATGTTGGATGATTAGACATCTTGTGTAGGGCATGTTCTTTTGGTGGTTCCGCTGTATATTTCTCTGATAAAAAGAACTCTGATGCCCCTGGAAGAAGATTGGCCTATATTCAGTTTGATGCATGACTGTGGCAGTTGTGTAGATGATTGGAAGATGGTTCCTGCAGCTGTGTTTGGTTGTGTGCCTGGACTGTTCTGTTGTGTTCTACAGTTTGCTGGAAGTTGTGCTAGAGAAGATAGTGGAAGGTGATTTATTTTCACCACTCATGACCTGCAAAGGATTCTATCAGCAGAGGAAGTCATAGAGAGGTTGAGTCAAGGGTGGCAACCGTGATGTTTAAGCCTTGGTATTTCTGAAGATGTGTGGATTTAAGATCAATTGCTATTTGTGGTCTACACACGTATTTAATTGGTTATCCATGAAGTTTAGAGAAGGATTCAGTAAAAGGATTTAAGATTCTTTGCTATTTGAGATATTCTCAAATATTTAATGAATTATCCTTAGTTGATGATCAAGTTGTCTCCTCAACATCAGGCCCTGATATGCTTGGTTTACTTCAAGGATCTGATGTTCAACTAGATGTTGAAACATTCCAGAACTTTGTTGATTCAAGGAGTGAATCACTAGAGATAAAGCTGGATCTGACCTTATTCTAGTAGGTTTCCTGACAAGAAACTAAGACTAGAATGTAGTGCTGATGGAAGTGGAGATGAAGACAGTCTCTTGAATCAGCCCATTGGAGTGCAGTAGGTGTGAAAGTTTCCTGGCAAGAAACTAAGGCTAGAATGGAGTGTTGATGGGAATGAAGATAAAGAGAATCTGCTCTATAAGAGTATTGGAGTGCAGCAGTTGTGTTCTAGTTTCTACTAGAAACACTTGATCTATTAGCTAGAGAGTTTCCTGGCAAGAAACTTGTCTAGAAGATGGTGTTGGTGATAGCACTGCTTGGGTCAGTTTATTTCTGATCTATGTGCATAGGAGCATATGACCTTGGTCATATTGAAGGTCAAGGATAAGTGTCAGTTATCTTTGATTTTCTGAAGAAGTTTATACTTAAGGAAAGCGGGAATCCTTTTGTAAAGACTTGTGTGATCCTTCCTCCCTAAAAGAATCAAGCTTTGGCATGTTTGGTTTCTCTAAAGAGGAGTTTCATGAAGAAAATGTACTTCAAGGTAATTGTTGTGGTCCAATAAAGCAAGATGGAGGGTGTCTACTCAAACTCAAGTCTATAAGCTCCTTCTAATTGAGTGATGAGGTTAGTCTAAGTGGCAGAATGAAAGCCTGAACTCTCCCGCTGGATGTCTTAACCAAAGTTATGACATCAAGCAGGAACTTCAAAGGCCTCAAGTGATGTTGTGGCACATCATTTGAAGATAACTTGATCTTCTCAGGTGTGAATGGAAGTAATACTTCATCTCATACAGTTTGCAGGAGTTGTGTGAAGGAGTAGATGCCTTAAGAAGAAGTTGAAGATCAAAATGGCCTGGTGGATTAGCAGATTATCTAGAGCTCTGAAAGATGCTGAATAACCAAACAATGGCATTTGGCTATTTAAGTAGTGTGTCTGTAGAAAACTATTCTTGGGCAGAAGGGTAGTTATTTGAAGACCATAGAAGGGTCTGGGACTGTTCATGCTTGGAACAAATTACTCTTATGCAGAGGGGTAATTGGTTGAAGAACAAAGGAGGATCTATTTTTGTTCCCATATATTGGAGCTTGTGGTAGAAGCCCTAAGCTTTGTATAGAAGATTTCATTCTTTTTTATCAAGTTGGTGAAACTGTGAAGATCTTCAGGTGGATTACTAGGCAGCAGTAAGTCCATTATGGGCATATAAAGAACCATGGGATGGTATGTATGTGATATGAACCATCTGATATATGAAGATCTCTTGTGGAACTTGTGATTCACTTCTTGGCTAAGAAGTACTCTATCTTGTCATACGGGAGAATGATGAGGTAAAAGGACTGTCTTAGAATATGATGTGAAGGTATTGAGTGCATTCTGATGTGATAAAGTCCTTATGCGGTGTCTATCTTGTACTCAGCTTAAGGCCATAATACTTGTGGAGAAGTGGTCTCTTCTGCTACAAGTAACTCTAGGAAGAGGTGAATCAGTTTGGTGCCTTCTCTCTATATGAGCATAGAGTTGGCCATGAGAGGTAATGTGGTGATCTTGGAGCAGCTGTTATCAAAGATATGGGAGAGCTTCTATTTGATAGGTGTACTACTTGCTTGTGTTTCAAGCAGTAAGTGAATGCGTTCAACATGTGTGTTGAACATAGAATGAGTTCTTGAAGACATGAAGATGCGTATTGTGTTTTCCATTCATGTGCACTGGTTACCATTGATATGGGAGAGTTATACTTCTATCCAGAATCTGTTGCTGCAAGAGTGCAGTTATGTGTCAAGATTGTTTGTGGTTTCTGTTGCACCCTAAAATTTGCCCAACCTTATTCACTTGGTTTATGTTTCAATATCATTAGCATTTGCATATAGAGTCATGTACATAGGTTACCCATCTGCATAGCATAAGCATAGCAAGTCATCTAACAGGGAACCAATCATTACTCTCATCTCTATAGGCCTATCAAGAGGTTATTATTCAAATTCAATCTCATTCAAGTCATCAAAAAGAATTGGGGAGCTATCAAGTCAATGGATCAAGCAGTTCATCTATCTCCTATCTGAGGGTATCTGAGGATCAACAAGTAAGTATGAGCTGTGAATTGAAGGCATGGGGAGTATCTAGACATCTTGGAGGACTTAGAAAGTCATTTGGAGAAGGAGACAAGTCATTGGTATGATCACAAGAATTGCAGTTGAAGACAGTCAACTAGGGTTTCATCTGGGGTCAACTCTAGGTCAACTCTAGGTCAATTGACTAATTGAAAGGCATTAAGGGCTATTGAAGAGATATGGGGTTCATCATTTGACATGAAGAATAAGGATATGATGATATTCCAAGAAGAATTCAAGAGAAATCAAGGAGAAGAGGAGTTTTTAAATTAGGGTTTCTATGTAAAATCCCCTAGTTTAGGTCAAATTTCCAAGCAAGATAAGTAAAAATTAAAGCTTCAAATGGATCCTTGGCCAACATGAAACTTGTATAGGATCTCAATACCTTTAATTTGAGTGGTGGAAGACACTAAGGAGATTTATAGAACTCAAGTTATGGTCCTTGCAAGTTACAGGTCATCTGAGGTATCTGAAATTCTGTCTGTGAAAATGACTTGACTTCCAAGCAATTTTTACCCATCAAGGAGATTTCAAATGAATTTCTGGTCAACATAAGAGTTGTTCCTCATTGTCTTAGCTTTCTAGAATGGTATATTATGTCTTCATATTATTTGTGGAACTCTACTTATGGTCTTGGCAAGCAAAGGGTATTTTGGTCATCTGAGGATTACAGGTCATTCTTAGCTTATACCTAAAACTCATACAAGGGAGCTTCAAATGAAAAACTTCCCAACATCAAAGTTGCTCAAAATGCCATTTTAAGTCAAGAAAAGAAGTCATTAAAGTTTGGAAATGTATGGAGTGAGACTTGACCAAAGTTGGTGAAAAATGACCTAAAAAAGGCATATAAGTTGAAAAAGTTGAAATAAAAAATTGGTTTGAGAGATCTACAAATCCAATATGGGTCATCCAATATACCAAATTGATTCCCAACATAATTTTAGAGACATTGGTTCAGCCACATTTTTGATTTTAGGCTTAAAAATTGGACTTCCTTTGTAAATTTGTTTCTTGCATCATAAGGCAACATGGTAAAACTTAACACAAGGCAAGGAAAAGCTTGGTTTTGCATACATACACTCCTAATATCTCATGAAAGGAGATTTTAACTCAAGTTTACCCAAGGTGAAAGCATGATATGAGATGATTCAAAATACCATCAAATGATAAGTTCATGAAATTTCCACAAGGTTCTAGATCCCTCTAGGACCAATCTAGAAGCTTCTCATTCTGTTAATCATCATCTATATAAGGAAATAAAGCCATTTATGCATTGGTTGGTGATTCTTTGAGCTTGAAAACACTACTTTGATTCCTTCACTCCCATTTGCATTTTCTCTTCAAACTCCATTGAAACTTCATCAATCATCTTAATTTCTGTTATCATCATTATCCACCATCATCATAGAGTAATTGGCAAAGAAAATTGAGAGGAACTCGTGGCTGGTTTGTGTGATCCAAGTTTTCACTCCAACTTGCATGAAGAAGGGGATAAGGTGATTCAAGAAGATTGAGCAACAACCATTGCAAACAGAAGAATCAGCATCCATTGGAGATCAATATTGGAGGTTAACAAGTCTTGAAGTGCACAATTCCACCACTGTTTCATCAACATTGCAAGGTATGCATTTCAATGTATATCTCTTCTTCTAGGTGGTATTAGATGGAATGGTTAGGATATATGTGATAGAGACCATTAGGGGATGATTCATGAGAAGTTTAAGGGTTGTTCTTGAAGGTTGTTTCCATGGCAGTTTCTGGTTAGTGATCAAGAACTCACATGTTAGAGTGCTATGATACTGGAGATTAGGTTTAGGATGATCACCATGAGCAATAGAACGCATTAGTATAAGTTTTAGCAAGAATCTTCAGCATACGTATCAGTGAAAATCAGTGGTGCCATAAACTTATAGCTATCGGGTTTGGCTATTGGAGAAGTTTTGGAAAAATCTAACACCATGGCTGTATAGAGGGTGAGGAGGGGAGTTCTTTTGGTCTTTGGATCGTGTTATTTCATGGAGTGAGTAGGGAGAACGAGGAGGTGGAAATGTCATGCATGAAAGCTGTTTTGGGAGAAAACCCTAGCTGAAGGTTGAAGACAACCTCCCAGCCGTCCGATTGTCCCCAATTGTTGACTCTTTCGCCTAATCACGCGGCCAGAATTCAATTCAGAAACGGAGGGAAATTAAAATGTGAAACGATGCGTTTCACTAATTGCATCAGCATGGGCTTAAGTTCAGATGACTATCCCCACCCCCTTTTGGATAGGCCCAATGATATTAGCATGTTTGTATTGCTATTGGCACCGAAGGTTTAATATTTTTCTGGCATTTTTTTCCAATTCATTTTCTAAGCGCGCTGGGCCTAAACCATTTAATATTCGCACCCCCTGATCTGGCCCACTTGATAAAAACAACTAGAGCGCCACTACTATTCTCACCTCCTCCTTCTATTTCTTTATATTTCAATTTTTAATTTCTTTTCATTTTCATGCATTTTCAAAAAATCATATCAAATTAAAAAAAACATTATTTTTTAATGATTCTTTTTGCATTAATTTCTTCAAGATGTCTAGAAAATTGTAAAAAATAAAAATTGCATTTTATTTTTTATTTGATATTTTTCCCCTATTTTCCAAATAAATGCCTATTTTAGGTGTTTCATTTCATACATGAATTTGATAATTTTTGTTCTAATAGTTGCTTTAATATTTTTTGCCCATTTTTTTTAGGTTGATTAGTAGGCATTGTTAGCTTGTACATGCAATTTAGTTCATATTTTTAGGAATTAATTCTAGGTGTTTAGTTTAGGTGAAAACAACATGAACAAAATTAGGGTTTTAAATCAACATTAGGTGAGGTAGTTTAATTCTTTTAGGAAATTCTCATTTGATTTTTGGGGTATGGACTATAGGGGTTATGGGTATAGGATAGATCCCCTTAGAAATCACTAGGATTCCCCTACTGCTATTAGCATATTACTGTATTTGATTGATTGGTGTGGTGTGCCCTCTGGGGATTATTGTTTGTCTTTGTGGGTATTGGGATTGCTTGGGGATTGGGAGAGCTGAAGACTTGTGATGATGGAGCCATTGGAGATCTAGAGACTGAAGACCAACTTCCAGAGTTGATGAGGAGATTCCTGCTAGCAGCTGTTGAGGAGATTAGGGTTTAGGAGCTAGGCAGAGCTCTAGAGTAGTAAGCTTGATTCTCAAGCATGGAAGGTCTTGACTGCCTCCATTCTTCTCCGTGATACAGAGTCTCACTAAGACACTCACCCCCTTCCTTTGGAAGGCTTGGTGCTATTGTCTAAGAGATAGAACTCTTGAGAGAAAATGTCTTATGTGTTAGTAGCAGTTGGTTTGCCACCCTTGGTAGTCAGCTAATTGCTTAACACCCCAATTCACTCTTGTGATTGATCCCTCAGCTTGGAGGATGAGACTTGAAGAAAAGCCATTGTAGACTGAAGATTGATGACAAAGACCTTGCTTGAAGACTGTGGAGATGGAGATTGATGCTTGTTGAAGCTTGAAGTCAAATGTTGTTTCAGAGCTGCTGATGCTGTTTATTTTCCTGTTGTATTTCATGTCTGATGTATTGATTGGTTTTCTGGACTGTATTGTTTGCTGTTTACTCTGTTGGGTTGAAAGTGAAGTCTGTTCACTTTTGCCTATTGTTTTCTAGGTTCGAGGTTGAGTGGGACTCCCTTGCCTCGCTTGTCTTGTTGCATCCATGCATTTTACTGCTTTATTGTATATATGATGTTGTTTCTGTTTCCGCTTATCCCGTAGGATCTCTGTTTCTCTCTGCGCAAGAGAGGAGCATGATAGACATTAGGTCTTAACCCATGCATGATAACATTAGGTTAGTTTGATTCTCTTCGCAACCATAGGTTAGAGTTCTGTCTCTTCTTTCTCACAACAAACGGAAAAACACAATAAATATTTCAAACACAATAAAAGACACTTCTTCCGTAAAAGAATGTGAACTCATCAAAACGTCATTTTTGTCCGCTTGGACTGCTAATCAGAAAACCCTTTTTTAGAAGGAATAAAATCAATCAAGACAGATTTGCGTCGTACGTGGCCCGAACTACGTTTGCTCTGATCTTTCATGCTGTATGAAAGTACGTAGGCATAGGATGCGATATCCTAGCGAGCAACCTTCCCCTCCTTTCCCGTAGGTAGGCGAACTACGTCGACTCTGATTTCTCGTTCCAGACGGGAATACGTAGGCATAAAGTGCGATACTTTGCCGAGTCATTTTCTTTTCTTTTAACCCTTAACCCTATAGAGTAGATAGAAATAACAATCCATACCCGAAAGCAAGCGTGGATCCCGTCGAGTACGACGGACGTGAGGGGTGCTAATACCTTCCCCTTGCGTAACCGACTCCCGAATCCAGGTTTTGGTTGCGACGACCATACCTTTCCCGTGTTGTGCGAGGTTTACTCTGAGCGTTTCCTTTCCCTCCCGTGGGATAAATAACGCACGGTGGCGACTCTTCTGTTCAGCCGGCGCCGATTTTCGCAGTAGCGACAGCTGGCGACTCTGCTGGGGACCCAACGTCCCCTAGCTGCTAAGGACTGCGATGGTCCTTATGCATTTGGGATCCAACGTCCCTTAAGAGAGTCAATCCTAACGCTTGTTTTCCCGTCGAGGATTTTGTATGGATTTATATTTCTGACCTTTATTTTCAGCCTTATATATATTGATTATTATTATTGTATTGGGGTGTGACGGGTGTTCTGATATTGAGTGAGAAGCCGGACCTGGGCTTGAGTGCACCTAGAATTAGAGTAGAGATTAGTTGGCGCCCGCTTGCTTTGCTTGCCTTGGTGTCCCGCGAAATCTACACTCAGACGAGGTTCCTCTGGTTGGCCTCCTGCCCCTTCCTTTGGTTGGCGTGGGTTGCTGGTTAGTTGAATTGTCGACTCTGGGGACCGATCATTTGGAAGTTGGCTAAGTGAGGCCTCTTCAGGATTTGATGATGCCACTCCTTCTGGGAATCGCATCATCAACCCTGAAAGTCTGTGACGCCGACGACCGCATAGGATGCCATACCTTTGTCAGTTACTAGGACATCCACCTGTGAGAGGGCTTGGGATTATGCAGGTAACTAGACTTTCAGATACCGGTTATTTCTTGATCAGAGATCCTGGGTATTTATGGAGAGTTATGAGGTCTGTCAGAGACCATTTGGAGATGTGTTATGAGGTCTGTCAGAGACCAGTTGGATAGTTCTGAGGTCTGTCAGACCAGTTGGAGATGTGATTTGAGGTCTGCCAGAGACCAGTGGGAGTTATGGTTTGAGGTCTGTCAGAGACCATTGTTGGAGCTTTGTGTTAGGTCTATCTGAGACCAGGGTTTGAGGACTTCTAGAGAGTCTATCTGAGACTTCTTGATATGGTTCAGGCTATTCAGCTACGGCAGTTGGTCCCCGTTGCATGTTACTTGCATTGCATTTGTTTGCATACTCATCATCATTGCATCCCACTAACGTGTGTCTGTGCTGCAGGTGCATTTGCATTTCCCTAGTTCTAGTGTCCGGATTTCCGAGTGTTTGGTCATGGCCAGCTTAAGAAGGACAGTTGCTTACAAATTGCCTACTCCTGATGTTGTTCCCCTGCTCGGGTTGATCTCTCTGGCTGATGAGGATGTTCGTAGGAGCTTCAGAATGAGCTATGGAAGACTATTGAGATTGGTGCGCAAACCCACGGAGATAGAGCTAGATGGGCTGTACGCTTTGATGCAATTCTATGATCCCACATTGAGATGTTTTACGTTTGCTGATTTCATTATGGGGCCTACCATTGAGGAGTATGTGGAGTTTACTGAGTTACCCGTGCAGAACCAGGTTCCATTCATTCATTCTGGCATTAAGCCCAAGCCGGAGGACTTGGCAAAAGCTTTGCATGTGGATGCTTCTGAACTGTTGACTACTGTTTCCCGTGGAGTTCTAGGCTTCTCACTCCAGTTCCTGATCGGTAAAGCTCAGGAGTACGCTAAGAGCGGGTGCTGGATTGCCTTCAATGCCGTGCTGGCTCTGTGCATTTACGGCATCATATTGTTTCCCAATGTACCAGATTTTGTGGACTTCGATGCCTTCTACTTGTTTGCCGCTGGTAATCCTGTACCGACCTTGCTCGGAGATTTCTACCACTCACTGCATTACAAGAATGAGAAGGGAAGAGGAAAGAATGTTCATTTCTGTGTACCATTGCTGGATATGTGGTTTAAAAGCCACCTTCCCATGAAGGGATCTTTTGTGAAGAGTGCAACCACAGCTAGCTGGTCAGAGCGCCTGATGAGGCTATCTTCCGAA
Source organism: Lathyrus sativus (assembly GCA_963859935.3). Taxonomy (NCBI): domain Eukaryota; kingdom Viridiplantae; phylum Streptophyta; class Magnoliopsida; order Fabales; family Fabaceae; genus Lathyrus; species Lathyrus sativus. Next base: position 363,862,113 of record OZ012739.1, read on the forward strand.
GACGTTGAATGGTTTGATAGAGATCTGCTGGGATCCGAGCTTATCTTCAGTTGTTCTGGTTACCCTAATGTGCCGCTGATAGGAAGAAAAGGTTGTATCAACTACAACCCATCATTGTTGGTCCGTCAGTTCGGATATGCGCTGAAGAACCCACCGAAGGAGGAAGAAGTACAAGAATCTCTGTACTTCACTGGAGATTTGAAGGGGGAGTTGTTAGCCAAGTTGCAGCATGCCTGGACGCGTATTAACCGAAGAGGGAAGCCGTTGCTAGGAAAGAATGACTGCCAGGCCTATGCACCTTACAGAGTTTGGATCCAGGAGAGAGCAAGTCAGTTGCGGATGCCATTCCCAGATGTACCAATCCTTGTTCCTATTCCGGTAGCAGAGCCAACCACTATTTCTCGGGAAGCCTACGAGCAAGTTGTGAAAGAAAAAGAAGCCTTGATGAAGATCAACGAAGGGTTAGAGCAGGAGCTAGCCCAGATACGCAGTGAGAAAAACAAGGCCGTGTATGCTTTCCAACAGCAGATTGAGCTAATGAACAGGTTAGGGGCTGAGTTGACTGAGGAGAGGAAGAAGCGCGAACGTCTGGGGCAAGAGTTCAAAAGCTCCCATGACATGCTTGAATCCAAGAAGAAAGCGCTTGACGTCGCTCACCGAGAGATCTCTTCTTGCAATAAGACCTGGAATGCCACGCTCACCAACAATAAGAAGAGGGAAGATAAGTTGAAGCAGCAAATTTCCGACCTCGAAGAGCAGTTGAAGTCCAGCATCAAGAAGTGTGAAGAAGAAGTGATGACCCGGTACAGTCTCCAGAATGCACTAAACAAGGCCATCAAAGGCAGAGATGAAGCTGTGTCTCAGAAGCGTAAACTAGAGGATCGCTTCGGAGAGGGGGCATGGGAAGAAACTGCTGAAGACGTGCGACGTGTTCTTAAGAAGAGAAACCAACTTGTTGAAGGGCTGCTTACCAGACCAAATCATCCGGAGACCAAGAAGTTTCTAGAAGAATACCAGACTTATGGGGGTGTTTGATCATTTCATGTAATAACTTGTATGCTTTATTTGCATAGTGCTGACCATCACCAGGATTGTTGGTTGAGGTCATGCCTTCTCTTTGTACTCTCAGTGACATTGTATTCTTGGCTTATTGGTTTCTCTGCAATATATGAGGCTTTCTGTGATTCAACTCCGATCTTTGTATTGCTAGCACTGGCACCTTCACACTAGAATCGGGGAATGAATTTCCCTAATGCACAGACACACACATTGCATTGCATTCATATTCATATTGCATTACAGGTAATCTTTGGATGGTGTCTTATTTCCTGCTCTGTACCAGGTATTTTCAGGATTGCAGATCAGCACCCGCACCGCTATTCCACTCGCACCAACTGTCGAAGAATCATGGATCAAATGCAGAACGAGATACAAGATGTGCGCGAGAAGCTAGCTCTCTTTATGCAGACCATGGAAGCTATTGCAAAAGGTCAGGAGAATTTGCAAGCCATGGTCCAACCTCTGTTGGCCCGAAATGCTGGTCACGGTAACGAGGATCATCAGTCTGTGCGAGTCGATACTGTTCATGGGGATGGCACTCCCACGCTAGTGGCTCCACCTGTAGTCAATATACCTGCTGCTAATGTCGACAACGCTACCGCTGCTGGGAACGGTAACGTCGGAGTTGGGAACGAGACTGCTGTCCATAACGTTGGGCTTGGTGATGTCAACTTGGGTGATAATATGGGAGGCAACGGCTTCGGCAATACTGGATTCGGGTTCAACGATCAGGGATTCGATAACGTGGGGAAATATGGTTTCAATGCTCAAGGCTTTGGGCAAGAGGGTTATGGTGTGGCCAATCAGGGTTACGGAGGTTTCGGAAATGGAAACGACGCTGGGCTAATGGCTTTTGGGCCTGCTGGAGGTGTTCAAGGGTACGGCAACAGAGGCCGAGGTCCGGTGATGAATCAGATTAGAGCTGGCCGCAATAATGGATATGATGGGTATGGAGCTGGGGATGGTATGTGGCAGGAAGATCAGCAGGAGGACGCTTTCTCCGGCGGAGGTTTCGAAGGGCCGATGGATAACTCCCAGAAGATCAGAATGCTAGAAGAGCAGATGAGGGGAGTCCTGAACCAAAGTGCTGTGGGCTTGGACATGTCAGCAATGGGCCTGGTACCTGGCTTGAGGGTGTCAATCAAATTCAAAGCTCCTACGTTTGATAAGTATAAAGGGGACACCTGTCCGAAGGTGCACGTGCGGGCTTATTACAGAAAGATGTCTGCATATTCAACTGATGAGAGAATGCTAATGCATTTCTTTCAAGATAGTTTGTCCGGCCCTTCCCTAGAGTGGTATATGGGATTGGAGCCAACCAATATCAAGACATGGAAGCAATTAGCAGAAGCATTTGTGGCTCACTACAAGTATAACAGCGACTTGGCGCCCAATCGGGTCCAATTGGCAGGACTGTCGCAGAAGAAGGGTGAGAGCTTTAAAGAGTACGCGCAAAGGTGGCGCGATATGGCTGCCAGAGTCCGCCCTCCTTTAGAAGACAAGGAGATGAATGACATGTTCGTCGGCACATTCACCGGCTTGTTTCATGACATGCTGTTTCATACATCTCTGGCCAGTTTCTCAGACTTGATTCTGATGGGAGAAAAGATTGAACGTAACATTAAGCAAGGAAAATTCCAGGCTGAGGAATCAACTGCATCTGGCAGTAATAGGAAGGCTTTTGGGGGGCGCCGTCAGGGCGAGGCAAGCGCAGTATTTGGAGGCCGAGGCCGAGGCCGAGGCAGGGGACTAAACCAATATCAGCAGCCGCAGCAGGTGGCGAGTGTTACTATCCCGTATCAGCAACCACTTCAACAACAGCAACCGTTTCAGCAGCAGCCAATGCAGCAGCAGCCCCAGCAGGGTGCGCAACAGGCTCAGCGAAGATTCCAGGGTGGTAAACCAAGAAGAGTGTTTGAGAAGCCTCCTTCAACGTATGCTGATTTGTTACAGACATTGTTGGGTTTGAACCTGGTAGAGAAGAGAACTCTGGCACCGATAACGGGAACTCCTCCGTATGGTTATGATGCAAGCAGGCACTGTGAGTTTCATTCTGGGGCTCCGGGCCACGATATAGAGGGTTGCCATGCTTTTAAGCACGTTGTGCAGGATCTTTTGGACAATAAGACTATCAATTTCGGAATGGCAGGTCCGAATATAGTGCAGAAACCCATGCCTAATCATGGGGCGAACGCCATTCTGACTGAGGAAGGGTTGAATCTGATTATGAATGTCGACGATTTAAAGACGCCGCTGAGCGAGATAAAAAGCAGATTGTTGCAAGGGGGTGTTTATCCAGGATGTGACAAGTATTGCTTAGAATGCTGGACCCTAGCCGGGGGGTGTGATGATTTGAAGAAAGGCATTCAGGCTTTAATTGATGGAGGCACATTGCAGTTTGACCGAGCAGCGACCGAAGAGCCTGCAGGGGCGGTAGCAGATGATCAGAGTGATGTGGCCACTGTAACGATTCCTCGAAAGACAATCACTATAGCAGCACCGGTCCAGCGACCACCGATCACCATAACTAAGGCCGGACCGATCCCGTACGAGAATACAAAAGCAGTCCCATGGTCATATGGGTTGGAGGTGTATTGTGACGGGATAAAGATTGATGTTAATAAGCAGCCAGCCGAGACTGTAGATAACGTTGTTGGTTCAGGAGGTATGACAAGGAGTGGTAGGATCTTTATATCACCTGAAGTGGAGGCCGAAAGACTAGCGAAAGGAAAGGGGAAAATGGTTGAGAATGTCCCAGTGCAAGCAAGCGATAAAGAAGCGGCATCGAAAGATGTAGAAGAGTTCATGCGCTTGATTCGAAAAAGTGATTATAAGATTGTGGAGCATCTGCAACAGACGTCGTCCAAAATATCCATCTTGTCATTGCTCTTGTGTTCGGAAGCTCACAGAAATGCTTTGTTGAAAGTCCTGGATACTTCCTTCGTACCCCAAGACGTCTCCGTGAATCAGCTGGAAGGAGTGCAGGCACATGTGAATGCAGGCCACAGCTTAGGCTTTACCGACTTCGATTTGACCCCGAAGGGGAGAGATCATAATATGGCGCTGCACATATCTGTTGAATGTAGAGGATCAGTAATGTCGCATGTATTGGTCGACACCGGATCGTCTTTGAATGTGTTGCCCAAGAAAGCAATGATGAAGCTGGATGTCAGAGGAATCCTGTGCACGCCCAGTGACTTGGTAGTCAGAGCGTTTGATGGCACGCGAAGAACAGTCTTTGGATCGATAACATTGCCTCTGCAGGTGGGGCCGGAGGTGTTCGCCACTGAATTCTATATCATGGACATACAGCCTGCATATAGCTGCTTACTCGGACGACCCTGGATTCATGGGGATGGGGCAGTCACGTCTACCCTGCATCAGAAGTTGAAATATATGGTCGGAGACAGCGTAGTCACCGTATGCAGAGAAGAAGACATCCTGGTCAGCCATCTGTCGTCATTTAAATATGTGGAGGTCGACGGAGAGATCCACGAAACACCCTGCCAGGCATTTGAAGGATTGCGTATCAAGGACAAAATTCCTGGGCCGAGCAAAGTGTCAGAGATAGTCGTCTCGTCGTATAAAGAAGCTCAAGCTCTGGTGGAGGCAGGGGAAGCAACGGGCTGGGGCAAAGTGCTGGATATTCCTGTGAAGATGGACCGATTCGGGCTGGGGTACCAACCGTCGTCATCAACACCTGCTGTGGGAGCACCCCGTTTCAGAGGGCCAATAACCATCTCCGCCAGTGGAGTATGTCGTGAAACCATCAATGTTGCCTCGGAGTCTGACGAAGGAGACAGCGACTGTGATATGGATGCCTGGATTCAGCCAAGCACGCCAGGGCAAGGACTGTGCAACTGGTCTATTCAGGAGCTTGTTCCTGTGACTCTTAAACAGTAATGCTTTGCTTTATTAATTGTTGAATAATCTGATGTCTTGCCCGGGGCGTCGTGATTTGCTTAGGGCTGTGTTGTTATGAACATTGCGTGTTAATCATTAAATAAATGGCGTTTTTTCATGTGCAAATACTGTAATCTCTGTCTTTCTTGTTTTGTATTTTTTCAATAAAATGGCAACGTGGCTATTCGCTTTATACGCATTTTGAAGCACTTAACCATTCCTTTTGCAGGATAACATTTTCAGATGACATCCTTGAACCACCTATGACTCGTCCCGACTTTGAGCATCCGGTATTTCAGGCCGAAGAAGAGGTTGTCGAAGATAGTGACGTTCCTGAAGAACTGTCTTGGTTGGTGAAGCAAGAGGAAAGAGTCATTCTGCCTCACGACGAGGTCATCGAAATTATCAACTTGGGGTCGGAAGGGGTTGAGAAGAATATTCGTATCGGAGCCGCATTGCAGAGCGATATCAAGCGAAGACTGGTTGAAATGCTCCGAGAGTATAGTGATGTATTCGCTTGGTCGTATGAAGATATGTCAGGGCTCGATACAGATATGGTTGTGCACCGTCTGCCACTAAAAGAAGAATGCCCGCCGGTCAAACAAAAGCTTCACAGAACTCGACCAGATATGGCAGTGAAGATCAAAGAGGAAGTTCAAAAACAGTGGGACGCTGGTTTCCTGGCTGTGACAAAATATCCCTCATGGGTTGCTAACATCGTACCAGTGCCAAAGAAAGACGGCAAGGTTCGAATGTGCGTGGATTATAGAGATTTGAATAAAGCAAGCCCAAAAGACGATTTTCCACTTCCTCACATCGACGTGCTAGTTGATAATACTGCTCAATACTCTGTGTTCTCCTTCATGGATGGCTTTTCAGGCTATAATCAGATTAAAATGGCGCCAGAGGACATGGAGAAGACCACTTTCATAACGCCTTGGGGAACATTTTGCTACAAAGTGATGCCCTTTGGCTTGAAAAATGCTGGGGCAACATATCAGCGTGCGATGACGACTCTTTTCCATGACATGATGCATAAAGAGATCGAAGTTTATGTGGACGATATGATTGCCAAATCCCAGACGGAGGAAGAGCATCTGGTGAATCTGTTGAAGTTATTTAAAAGGCTTAGGAAGTTCAGGCTGAGACTGAACCCTAATAAATGCACCTTCGGGGTTAGATCGGGTAAGCTGCTGGGGTTTATCGTAAGCGAAAGAGGAATAGAGGTCGATCCTGCTAAAATAAAAGCGATTCAAGAAATGCCGACGCCTAAAACAGAGAAAGAGGTGCGCGGGTTTTTAGGGAGGTTGAACTACATCGCCCGGTTCATATCTCACCTAACTGCTACGTGCGAACCATTATTCAAGCTGTTGAAGAAAGATCAAGTTGTAACGTGGAACGAAAATTGTCAAAAGGCGTTCGATAAAATAAAGCAGTATTTGCAGGAGCCTCCTATTTTAATACCCCCAGTGGCAGGGAGACCCTTGATCATGTATTTGACGGTTCTTGAGGGAAGCATGGGTTGTGTTCTCGGTCAGTACGACGAGACAGGAAGGAAAGAGCGTGCGATCTACTACTTGAGTAAGAAATTTACAGATTGTGAATCTCGATACTCAATGCTTGAGAAAACTTGTTGCGCGCTAGCCTGGGCCGCCAAGCGTTTGAGGCAATACATGCTGAATCATACAACCATGCTCATCTCGAAGATGGATCCTATCAAATATGTATTCGAAAAGCAGGCGCTGTCAGGAAGAATTGCCCGTTGGCAAATGGTCTTGACTGAATATGACATCCAATACGTCTCGCAAAAGGCTATAAAGGGGAGTGTGCTGTCTGAGTATCTGGCGGAGCAGCCTATTGAAGATTACCAATCGATGAGGTTTGATTTTCCTGACGAGGATATCATGTACCTGAAGATGAAGGATTGTGAAGAGCCGTTGCCAGACGAAGGACCAGAGTTGGGTTCCAAATGGAAGATGATATTTGACGGAGCTGTGAATGCTTACGGTAGCGGAATAGGGGCAATCATCACTACGCCACACGGGTCGCACATCCCGTTTACTGCCCGATTGACCTTTGCTGTTACCAATAATGAAGCCGAATACGAAGCTTGTATAATGGGGCTTGAAGAAGCCATTGATTTGCGAATCAAAAATCTAGACGTATACGGAGACTCAGCTCTGGTGGTGAATCAGATCAAAGGAGAATGGGAGACGCGTCAGCCCAACTTGATACATTACATGAATTATGCAAGGAGATTGTTGCCTTTCTTCGATAAGGTTGAATTGCATCACGTACCGCGGGCAGAGAATCAAATGGCTGACGCTCTCGCCACTTTGTCTTCCATGTACAAAGTCAACTTCTGGAACGAGGCTCCCCGAATCATTATCTCTCGGCTTGACAGGCCTGCCTTTGTGTTTGATATTGATGAAGCATCCGACGACAAACCGTGGTATTTTGATATCCTTAATTTCCTGAAGAACAAAGAGTATCCGGCTGGGGCATCCAGTCAAGATCAGAAGACTCTCAGGAGGTTAGCAGGCAATTTCTATTTGAATCCGGACGGTGTCTTATACAGAAGAAACCACGACTTAGTGCTGTTGCGTTGTGTAGACGAAAAAGAGGCGAAGCTACTCATGGAGGAAATACACGAAGGTACCTTTGGTACGCATGCTGGCGGGCATGCTATGACGAGAAAGCTGCTGCGGGCAGGTTACTTTTGGCTGACTATGGAGACCGATTGCTTCAAGTTTGCGAGGAAGTGCCACAAGTGCCAAATCTATGCTGATAAAATCCATGTGCCTCCGAGTCCTCTGAATGTAATGTCATCACCATGGCCATTCTCGATGTGGGGAATCGATATGATTGGAAAGATCGAGCCGACAGCTTCTAATGGGCACCGGTTCATTCTAGTAGCAATCGATTATTTCACTAAATGGGTGGAAGCGGCATCTTACGCAAACGTAACGAAGCAAGTGGTGGCCAGATTCATCAAGAGAGATATCATTTGCAGATATGGGATTCCCGAGCGGATAATCACAGACAACGGTTCAAACCTGAACAACAAAATGATGAAGGAGCTCTGTCAGAATTTCAAGATCGAACATCACAACTCCTCCCTTTACCGACCCAAGATGAATGGCACTGTTGAAGCGGCCAATAAGAATATCAAGAAGATCGTTCAAAAGATGGTGGTGACCTATAAGGATTGGCATGAGATGCTACCTTTTGCTTTGCACGGTTATCGTACGACGGTACGCACATCAACCGGGGCAACCCCGTTCTTGTTAGTATACGGAATGGAAGCGGTATTACCATTGGAAGTTGAAGTCCCTTCTCTGAGAGTATTGCGAGACGTTCAACTAGACGAGGCAGAATGGGTAAAAGACAAGTTGAACCAATTGAGTTTGATGGATGAGAAGAGGCTAGCTTCTCTAGCATACAGTCGTTTGTACCAGAGCCGAATGAAGAAAGCATATGATAAGAAGATACATCCGCGAAGCTTTCAGACGGGCGACCTTGTGCTGAAAAGGATTCTCCCTCCACAAGCAGATCACAGGGGCAAGTGGACCCCCAACTACTAAGGGCCATACGTTGTCCGGAAAGTCTTTTCAGGAGGAGCGTTGTTGTTGTCCACCATGGCCGGTGAAGACTTTACGTCGCCTGTGAATTCGGACGCAGTTAAAAAATACTTTGCTTGAAAATTGACTCGCTGGACAGAAAAAGAGAGTCCAGGCAAAAATGGGGCATCCTGGCGAACCAAAAACAGAATGAAAGGTTCGGGCAAAAGTTAGGGATAAAATTGAAAAAATGTGTACACCCGCGAAGTTGAAAACCTACACTGGGCGGCTTCGGAAAAAAAGGGTATCCCGGTGAACTGAAAACCCGTAAAGGGCGGTTCACGCAAAATTTAGGGATTTGAGAAGCAAATGACTGCGGTCCGAATTTGTTACTGCAGAGAGCAGCTATGCGGGAGAATACCTGAGGGGTCGATTATCAGATACAACCTCTTCGGAAGTATGAATACCGGGCAAGCATTGGAGTCGGGCGAGTCATAGGAGGATCAGTTGGTGGTGTTCGTCTGCATCCCGTTGCCGACATGTGTACAAAATTTAGTTTGTCAATATATTTATGCTCCTTGTGCATACTTGTATATCTGCTTTGCGTAGCTTCCTCTTTTCAGGAGTTACATCCCGTGTACAAAAATTCCGCCCATTCAGGGGCCCAATCAATGAAATATGTTATTCAGTACTTGATGCTGGTTCTTTACTGTTTTGTGCATGATAAAACGCCTAAGTTTATTGAAACTAGCATGTATATAACATCACTGGCCCTTGCCAACAATTGCTAAAGCTTTGAATTAACTAAAAATAATGTCACTAACCTGAATCGGTTTGGTTGCATAGGCTTGTCTTGTCTTGTTTGTGTTGTTGCAGGTATCATAGCCGTACGAGGAAGATGATCAAAAGATTGCAGTAATGAAAGACTCGACCCCCACGCAGGTCATACATGTTTTTCCTGAAGAAGGATAGAATTCCCCAGCTAGCCGTAGCCTATCCAAAGGACATGCTCCAGCAAAGTCGTCTATCCTCAGCAGAATTGACGATTCCAAGATCGTAAGGCTGTGACCAGACAATGTGGTGTCCCCCAGAGGATTCCTTATCTCAAGCAGAGTAGGCTAGCCTCAGAAGATTAATATCGGTGAGCTGTATTCAGGCAGTTTACCTTTCCCCGCAGGGCCATTTACTCTCCCCCAGCGGAGTTCTCTTTCCAACCAGTGTCTTCATGCCTCCCAGTTGAATTCAAAGATTAAGACTCTCCCCGGAAGAGTTGGTGTGGGTCTCGGCATTTATTCTGTCAGAATACCGTGTGATATCCGTTCACTTTCCAGCAGAAGTTCGATCATACCAGGCGCATCTGTCATTCTTATATTCCCAGCAGGGTGTTACTTCATTGAGGTGTTTGGTTCGAGTTCCCAATTTCCCAGCTAAGTCGACTTCCCTCTTCCGGCATTTATTTTGCCGGAATGAGTCTATAGCATCTGGCTATCCCCAGTGGAGTTGGCATTATCTTCAGCATTTATTTTGCTGAAGCAGTTTCTGTACCCAGCAGTTCGAGTCTGCAATTGCATTGGCATATAGTGTCATACTTGCATTCACCAAATAAGAGCGTAGCATTTCCATGTCGAATGGAACATTGCATCATTGACAGACGCATGCATTGTGAAACATAAACCAGGTTGGCTAACCTTTTGTTTCAAGTATTGTTTCTCCTGCAGGTAGAGAGAGCTCTTACTCAGATGAATCACCAAACAGTCGAGGTCTCGACGTGAGACATTCAATGAAGTGTCGGCTTTGGCATTACTCCCCACAGAGTTATCAGTCAGAGTTTCTCTTTATTCCCGAGCAGAGTTATTTGTGAATTTCTCGTGTTTTCCCCGCGAGTAGGCAAAATTTCTCCGTATTCCCAAGCAGAGTTGTTTATCATCAACGGGTTTCATGAATCAGAATTTCAGAGGCCACCGCCGGTTATCAGAACAGGCGTCCGGTAGTTTGGTTTTCAGGTATCCCCAGTAGAGTCAGCCTCAAAGTTGCTGTAACGTCAGTGATAAGAAGTTTGCGGATGAGTCCTGACGAGGACGAATTTCTTGACAGGTTTTCTTCGTGCTAGAAAAGTGGAGTCCTAACGTGGACAGTTTTATTGCATTGGCTGATAGGAGGTGCTAGTCCTAACGTGGACGGGTTCGATTTCTCAGAATTGATGGAACGTGGAGTCCTGACGTGGACATTTCCTCAAGTTGACGATATGTGTTAGTCCTAACGTGGACAGGTTCGATTTTTCAGAATTGTTGGAATGTGGAGTCCTGACGTGGACATTTCTTCCAGTTTGACGGTATGTGTTAGTCCTAACGTGGACAGCTTCGAGTTCTCGGTATGGATTGAGTGTAGGGTCCTGACGTGGACAAATTTATCCTTCGTTGTGTTGTGGGCAAAGTATGGGTCCTAACTTGGACAAGTCTTATTTCCCCAGCAAGTCGAAGACGCGTAAGTCCCGACGTGGACAAGTTTATTTCTTCAGCAGGTTGAGATATGGGTCCTAACGTGGACAAATTTTATTTCCTCAGCGAGTCAAGAGGTGAGTCCTTACGTGGACAAATCAAGACGAAATGTGAGTCCTGACGTGGACAAGGTTATTCCTTACGTGGAAAGAGAAGTTGTTTCCTTACGTGGAAAAGTTTAGTCCTGACGTGGACGGATCAAAGTTTGATTCCTAACGTGGAAATATTGAGTCCTTACGTGGACATATCAAGATGAGATTCCTTACGTGGAAAAAAGATGTAGTCCTTACGTGGACAGATCAAGAAAGATTTGATTCCTAACGTGGAAAAGATAGTATTCCTTACGTGGAAAGAGGCTTGTATTCCTGACGTGGAAAGAAAGAGTGTATTCCTAACAGGGACAGTGTTTATTCTTGACGTGGAAAGAAAGGTTATTCCTTACGTGGAAGGGTGAGTCCTAACGTGGACGATGTATTCATAACCTAGAAGGTTTAGTCCTAACGTGGACAGAGCTAGACAATGGTTATGCTTGGCGTGGAAGAGTTTATTCCTAACGTGGACGATTTATTCCTGACGAAATGCAGACAAATAATCCCCAGCACGATCGATACGAGATCAGTGGGTTGCCGTAACAGTCAGATTCAGCTGACGAATGTCGTTCCCCAAGCAGAGGCGCAGTTTATTTCTGCGGTTGGCAAATTCTTGGGTTCTTAGTATTCAACCGCCTTGTACCACGAATGTCTGAAGGCTCCGGGCTCTTCACCCAATCGGGTCCAAGTCGCTTGAATAGGGGCAGCTGTTGCACCCTAAAATTTTCCCAACCTTATTCACTTGGTTTATGTTTCAATATCATTAGCATTTGCATATAGAGTCATGTACATAGGTTACCCATCTGCATAGCATAAGCATAGCAAGTCAGCTAACAGGGAACCAATCATTACTCTCATCTCTAGAGGCCTATCAAGAGGTTATTATTCAAATTCAATCTCATTCAAGTCATCAAAAAGAATTGGGGAGCTATCAAGTCAATGGATCAAGCAGTTCATCTATCTCCTATCTGAGGGTATCTGAGGATCAACAAGTAAGTATGAGCTGTGAATTGAAGGCATGGGGAGTATCTAGACATCTTGGAGGACTTAGAAAGTCATTTGGAGAAGGAGACAAGTCATTGGTATGATCACAAGAATTGCAGTTGAAGACAGTCAACTAGGGTTTCATCTGGGGTCAACTCTAGGTCAACTCTAGATCAATTGACTAATTGAAAGGCATTAAGGGCTATTGAAGAGATATGGGGTTCATCATTTGACATGAATAATAAGGATATGATGATATGCCAAGAAGAATTCAAGAGAAATCAAGGAGAAGAGGAGTTTCTAAATTAGGGTTTCTATGTAAAATCCCCTAGTTTAGGTCAAATTTCCAAGCAAGATAAGTCAAAATGCAAGCTTCAAATGGATCCTTGGCCAACATGAAACTTGTAGAGGATCTCAATACCTTTAATTAGAGTGGTGGAAGACACTAAGGAGATTTATAGAACTCAAGTTATGGTCCTTGCAAGTTACAGGTCATCTGAGGTATCTGAAATTCTGTCTGTGAAAATGACTTGACTTCCAAGCAAGTTTTACCCCTCAAGGAGATTTCAAATGAATTTCTGGTCAACATAAGAGTTGTTCCTAATTGTCTTAGCTTTCTATAATGGTATAGTATGCCTTCATATGATTTGTGTAACTCTACTTATGGTCTTGGCAAGCAAAGGGTATTTTGGTCATCTAAGGATTACAGGTCATTCTTAGCTTATACCTAAAACTCATACAAGGGAGCTTCAAATGAAAAACTTCCCAACATCAAAGTTGCTCAAAATGCCATTTTAAGTCAATAAAAGAAGTCATGAAAGTTTGGAAATGTATGGAGTGAGACTTGACCAAAGTTGGTGAAAAATGACCTAAAAAAGGCATATAAGTTGAAAAAGTTGAAATAAAAAATTGGTTTGAGAGATCTACAAATCCAATATGGGTCATCCAATATACCAAATTGATTCCCAACATCATTTTAGAGACATTGGTTCATCCACATTTTTGAGTTTAGGCTTAAAAATTGGACTTCCTTTGTAAATTTGTTTCTTGCATCATAAGGCAACATGGTAAAACTTAACACAAGGCAAGGAAAAGCTTGGTTTTGCATACATACACTCCTAATATCTCATGAAAGGAGATTTTAACTCAAGTTTACCCAAGGTGCAAGCATGATATGAGATGATTCAAAATACCATCAAATGATAAGTTCATGAAATTTCCACAAGGTTCTAGATCCCTCTAGGACCAATCTAGAAGCTTCTCATTCTGTTAATCATCATCTATATAAGGAAATGAAGCCATTTGTGCATTGGTTGGTGATTCTTTGAGCTTGAAAACACTACTTTGATTCTGTAACACGGTGGGAGAACTGACTTTAAACAATGTTGCGGATAGCAAGAGTCGCCACCGACTTTTATTTTATCCATAAGGAAAGGTTATAAAAGAACAGGAAAGACCTTAGAGAATATTTTGGGTCCGGGGGGTAGGTTATGAAAAGGGAAGGTGTTAGCACCCTTTTCATCCATGGTTATCCATGGGCTCTTAGGTACTTAAGCTCACTTTTGAATTGTTTTGAAAGTGTAGTGTGTGAATAGAAAATTTTCAGAATAGTTAATAAATAATCCATGTAAGGATGTGTTAAGAACTTGTTTGAAAACTTGTTGAAAATTTGTTTAAGTGTGAAACAGTTTTGAAGTGAGCAAGCACCTAGGAGTAACCTACCCTAATGTTTAAAGGTCTTTCTTATTCTTTATTCTTTCCTTTAGTAAGACTATCCCTACTATAATGGAGTAGGTAGTCCTTACTTTGGATGTTAAGGGGTATGTGAGGGACAATTTGACTTTGAAGGCCATTGTGGGATGTAATAAGCACATATAAGGGACCATCATCATTTTTCGAAAGGGACTCGATTCGTAAAGGCAACCATAAGGGACTTTGATGATTTTTTTATTTGAGGGACTTGCTTTATACACCCCACTTAACCAGTATTCGTAGGCAACTTGAGGGATATCCTTAGGAAGTGAGACGGCGATTAAAATCGACTTACGTGTGTGACGTGTTTATTTTAATTATCTTTATTTAAAAGTGATCTAAACTTATTTTAATATTGCATACATGTTGTTACACTCCCTAATTACTAACCATAATAATAATTAAATAATTAAACAACTTTACATCCAAGAAACAATTACAAAATAATAAGCAAAATAATTAAATAGCAAAGATAAATAAAATATAAATAAGCAATAATAAATAATAAAGGGGGTTAATTCTAAGTTTACTCGGCAAGACATCGCATCTTGTGCCTACGTATCCTTACGGGAGTGGAATCAGAGTAATCGTAGTTCCCCTCAATAGGGAGGTTAGAAACTTTTTGACTGTGGTCAAGGTCTCAAGGGGAATAAACGCATCTTAAGGACACGCTTACGTGGAGTGTAGAAACTCCAAATCTCTACGTTGAAATGTTAAGTTGTAATTAGGGTTAAATTAGGGATTCCACGGCGGGAAACCCTAAAATGAGCGCGGCGGCTCTTTGACCTAATGCTAAGGGTAAAATTGTAATTTTGCCTGCGGCGAGGCATTTGTGAAAATTAGGGTTTGTAGTTTGTAGTTTTGAGGATTTGAAATTGAATGTGTGAAGTTTTACGGACTATTGGCGCGGCGGCCAAACAGTTAGACCTAACCTTCGGATGTGTGCAATGTGACAGAAATAATAGTAAACGCGTGAGATAATTGAATCATGCAAACAGAGAGATAATGTCATAATTTAAACCATGCAAGCAGAAATTTAAAGGCAGAATTTAAAGAGCGATTGTTAAGTTCGCGAGGTTACATGAGAGGAGCAGATACAATATGATAATGAAATTTGAATTGAACAATAATAAAATAAAATAAATAACGGTTCTAGTTATTATTTTAAAAAAAGATTTTAGTTATTATTTTAAATTTATCTAAAAAAAAGTTTTTCTTAAAAATAATAGGTTTTCATATTAATTTGGAAAAGATGTTAATGTTATTTATTTTAAAAAACAGATTTTTATATTATAACAAATTTTAATAAATTAATGATAACAATAATAATAATAATGGTAATAATAATGATAATAATGATAATAATAATAAATAATGATAATAATAATAATAATAATAATAATAATAATAATAATAATAATAATAATAAAGCAATAATGAATTTTAAATGTGCCAAATAACCCAACAATGTTGCTAACGCAGAAATGCGCTCATCGCAACCAGATCTAAATCGGACGAAACAAAATTTATCGCAAAGAAAAAGAAATTAAGCAAAAAATAGTATTATTGCTCACACAAAAATGCGATCATCGCAACCAGATCGAACTAACACAAATGTCACGCGTCATGCACACAAATGTGCAAACATCGTATCGACATAATTCGATCAAAAATCTTATATATATAAACTTTAACAATTTAAAAATTATATATATATATATAAACGTAACAGTAATAGATAAAGAAAAAGAAATAACGGTAATAGATGAAGAAAAAGAAATAACGGTAAAAGATGAAGAAAAAGAAACAACAGTAATAGATGAAGGAAAAGAAATAACGGTAAACGATGAAGAAAAAGAAACAATAGTAATGGATGAAGAAGAAAACTAAATAACGGCAAACGGCACTCACTCCTCTTAGGTTTTTTTCATTCTCTCTTTTTTTCCAACAAGGCAACACATGTATATATAGGGAACAAATTAGGGTTAACACCAAATTGTCAATAATGTCCCTAAAGCCCATTTTAAAGCCCAAACTAAATAATTAGTTAAGAAAAAATAAAATTTAAATAATTTAAAATAATTAAAATAAACTTAAAATAAAAACTAATAATCCTATTGATTCCTAAAATAAAAAATATTATAAAAAGAACAAAATTTTTTTCAATATTTTTTATTTTATGATTTTTTGGATATTTTTATGAATAATTTAGAAAAAAGTGAAAAAAATAATATTTTTAAAAAATGATTTAATTAAAATACGAAAATAATAATTAAATAATAATAAAAAACTATTTTTGTTATTTTTTTAATGAAAGATAGAAAAATTTAGAGTAAAAATAATAAAAAACAAAAAAAAAATGACAAAGGTGAGATTCAAACTCTCAACCTCTCACACTCATAACTCCTTACACATGTCCTCCTGCCAATTGTGCCATTTTTACTTTTTTAGAAAAAAAATGCATGCCATATGATATTTACCTGCAAAAAGTCAAACGACTACACAAATTTGTTAGTAATTGATTAAATGCAATGAAATGCGACGACAAATCTTAGGGCAAAATTTGGGGTATTACAGTTATTATGATAATATTTCTCACCCAACCTCTCTTTGATGTTGGCAAAAAAAAAATCATGAAGTTTGACTTTGGTTTGACCACAGTTGACCTCAGTTTGACCTTTTAACTGCATTGACTGCTTTTGACTTATCTGATCATCTGACTGAGCAAACTTTTGAGAAAGGTCTTGAAACTTGACATGGGGGTTCTTATACACATATAAGATGTTATGAAGCTCACTTGAAGTCTTGGAAGTCCATTTAGCCTGATTAAAGTCAAAACCCTAGTTTTGGATGCACTGCTTAGGAGGTGCATTGTCTGAGGGAATTGTCAACTCTTCTGACCAATTGTGAATTTTGTGAACCTTGTGAACCTTCTTGGAACACAAAGTCTTGTATTGTGAGGGCAAATTTTGGGGTGCAACAGCTGCCCCTGTTCAATTTTCTGAAACCTGAGGGGTTAGATTGGTATATTTGCCAGTCGTAACCTGGAAGGTTGAAGGGGATTGAACACAAAAGCCCAAAAGTTTGCACTCACCAGTGCATGGAGTGATATTGATGGTTGGTTGAACATGATTGAGTGGGCTTAAAGATGCCACTAGGGGAAAGTTCTTCAGTAGTATAATGAGAACTGTCAGGAGTCTGGAGTAATACTGATGTAACAGCATGTCTTCATGAGGATAGAGCAATCAATAATGATAACCCTAAAGCAGTCTTGAAGTGATAAATCTGACCTCAGGAGGATAGAGCAATCAATAGCTCTAAAGCAGTCTTGAAGTAATAATGGCTTCAGGAGGATAGAGCAATCAATAGCTCTAAAGCAGTCTTGAAGTAATAGAATGGCTTCAGTAGGATAGAGCAATCAACAGCTCTAAAGCAGTCTTGAAATAATAATGTGATATGTCTTCAGGAGGATAGAGCAATCAATAGCTCTAAAGCAGTCTTGAAGTAATGATTTCAGGAGGATAGAGCAATGGATAGCTCTAAAGCAGTCTTGAAATAATAATGTAATTTCAGGAGGATAGAGCAATGGATAACTCTAAAGCAGTCTTGAAATAATTAGATGGCTTCAGGAGGATAGAGCAATGAATAGCTCTAAAGCAGTCTTGAAGTAGTAATATGACCTCATGAGGATAGAGCAATGAATAGCTCTAAAGCAGTCTTGAAGTAATAGGATGATTTCAGGAGGATAGAGCAATCAGTAGCTCTAAAGCAGTCTTGAAGTCATGAGAGGCTATCAGGAGGATAAAATAACCCTGAGGTTACAATAAAGCAGTCCCAAAGTAATAAGAAGCTCATCAGGAGGATAAAGTAACCCTGAGGTTACAATAAAGCAGTCCCAAAGATCATAAGATTGTTTGTTGGATAATTAACCTGAAAACAAGGTAGCATTCTGTATAACAACATTAGTTTATGCTTTATGTATGCATGTATGACATGATGCACTTAGGTAATATACTATAGACATATATGTTATGGTATGATGTAAATGATGTATGTATGCTATGACACTGCTGGAAGTGTCTGGATATCCTTGTATAACAACTGCTGGCCAAGGAAAATAAATCCTGATTCGTTGTTGAAGAATATATAACCCTCCGTCTGCTGGGGATAACAAGGTATAGATAACCTCCCGTTGTTGGGGATAACAAGGTATAGATAACCTCCCGTTGTTGGGGATAGTAGGGTATAGATAACCTTCATTTTCGTTTGATAGTAGGATAAGTATAACATCCCGTCTTCGTTCATCGTGCCCTTATTGGAAAGTAATTTCCCGTATATCCGTATGAGGATAAAAGAGATGGATATAAATTCCAGGGGAGATTAGACTTTGTGAAAATGGATTAGTCCTACTGATGGTTTGTAACTGTCTTGTAAAGATGAACCGGCGAAGCTTCGTTGAAATCCTTCCCTCGTTCGTCCTTAGTAAATACTATTACTGCATTTTCATGCATTTCTGGTAAACATCAATCATATTAAAAGCATACATGCATTTCTGGTAAACATCAATCATATTCAAAGGCATACATACATTCAAACACAACCAATGGACGTTTCGCTTATGTAAATAGGGTAAAAGTAAATCTGGATTCAAAAGATGGAATTTATTTATATCAAAAGTGACCTATACACGGGTAAGTTTGTACAAGGAGACATAAACCCTAGTAAGAGAATTTTGTCATGAAGTTTTACAAAAAGAATCAGCTATGTGGGAAATAATCCTATTGAGTTTCAATTCTACTATTGCCACTCAAGTATCTCATCTTCTTGCTGTTGAGACGGAAACGATTGGATTGAGCTTTATCTGTTTGAGCTTGAGTAAGTAGTACAACTGGTTGCAGTTTCATGAGTGATCCAAACGAGACATAGTCATACGCTTTAATCCCTAACTTTTGCCTGGATTGCCCTTTCAGGTTTTCAATCCACCGGGATACCCTTTTTTGCCCAAGCCGCCTTTTCAGGTTTTCGACTTGCCGGGTGTACATCTTTTTATATATATATCCCTAATTTTTGCCCAAACCCTTTTGGTTTGCCGGGATGCCCTTATTTTTGCCTAGGCCTGTCAACCTAGCGGGTCTCTTTTTATGCGTAGTATTTTTTAACTATGTCTGCGTTTACAGGTTGTGGGAAGTCTTCACCATCCATTGTAGTCAGTATCATGGCACCTCCTGAGAACACTGTCTTGACTACAAATGGTCCCTCATATGTTGGAGTCCACTTGCCCCTTCAGTGTCAATCTCATTGCAGTATGCAGGCTTCTCAAATCTATCAATGGTAATCTTGAGAGCTTCATCATCCCAGCTTATCTCAAACATAGATGCCATGGTGGTCAATGCGTCTGCCAACTGATTCTCTCTTCGTGGAATATGTCCAAAAGTAATCTCTTTGAAATGTGGGATCAAAGACAACACATGTTCTCTGTAAGGAATGAGATTATCATGCTTTGTATCCCAATCTCCTTTAATCTGACTTACGACCAGAGCTGAATCTCCATACACCTCAAGGAACTGAATCTTCATATCAATAGCAACTTGCATACCCATGATACATGCCTCATACTCAGCCATGTTATTGGTACAATAGAAACAAAGTCTGGCAGTAATCGGGGTATGACAACCTTCAGGGGAACTAATCACAACACCAACACCATTACCATGTGCATTGGAGGCACCATCAAAAACCATAGTCCATCGAGATCCTTGTTCAGGTCCGTCATATTGTCCAGGTTCTTTGGTAACAGACATAATGTCTTCATCAGGGAACTCAAAACTCATTGACTGGTAATCACCTACTGCTTGATGAGCCAAATGATCAGCAACAACACTCCCCTTAATGGCCTTCTGAGTAGTATACTGTATATCATATTCCGTCAAGATCATTTGCCATCTTGCAATTCTTCCGGAGAGAGCAGGTTTCTCAAATATGTACTTGATTGGATCCATCTTCGAAATCAACAAGGTAGTATGGGTCAACATATACTGTCTTAGTCGGCGAGCAGCCCATGCCAAAGCGCAGCAAGTTTTCTCGAGCAGTGAGTATCTTGTTTCACAGTCGGTAAACTTTTTGCTAAGGTAGTATATTGCCTGCTCTTTTCGACCAGACTCGTCATGTTGCCCCAATACACACCCCATTGAGTTGTCTAATACTGTTAAATACATAATCAAGGGTCTTCCATCAACTGGTGGCATTAAAATTGGAGGTTCTAGCAAATATCTCTTGATTTCATCAAAGGCAGTCTGGCACTCATCATTCCATTCCATCACCTGATCTTTCTTCAACAACTTGAAGATTGGCTCACAGATGGTAGTTAATTGGGAAATAAATCTTGCAATGTAGTTCAATCGTCCCAAGAAACCTCTAACCTCCTTCTCAGTACGGGGAGCTGGCATCTCTCGTATAGCTTTCACTTTTGCAGGATCCACTTCAATACCTTTTCCACTGACAATGAAACCCAGGAGCTTTCCAGATCTAACTCCAAAAGTACACTTGTTTGGATTTAATCTCAACCTGTATTTCTTCAACCTCTCAAACAACTTGTGCAGATGATCAAGATGTTGTTCTTCATTCTGAGACCTGGCTATCATATCATCCACATATACCTCTATCTCATGATGAATCATATCATGAAACAAAGCCACCATGGCACGCTGATATGTTGCCCCTGCATTCTTCAAACCAAATGGCATTACCTTATAGCAAAAGGTGCCCCACTGTGTCACAAATGTAGCCTTCTCCATATCTTCAGGTGCCATCTTGATTTGATTGTAACCAAAGAAACCATCCATAAAAGAGAATACCTTATGCTGAGCAGTGTTGTCTACCAGGATATCAATATGAGGAAGTGGAAAGTCATCTTTAGGGCTAGCCTTGTTCAGATCTCTGTAGTCTACACACATACGTACCTTATCATCTTTCTTAGGAACTGGTACCACATTTGCAACCCACTGAGGATAAGAAGTTACGGCCAAGAACCCTGCATTGAACTGTTTCATTACCTCTGCTTTGATCTTTTCTGACATTTCAGGACGCATACGACGAACCTTCTGCTTCTTTGGACGACAATCTTCTTTCACTGGCAAACGGTGAACTACAATGTCTGTATCCAACCCTGGCATATCTTCATAAGACCAAGCAAAGATCTCCACATAGTCACGTAGCATCTGAATCAACCTGCTCTTGACACTGTCCTCTAAATCAGCCCCTATCTTGACCTCTTTTCTGTTTTCTTCAGTTCCCAGATTCACAACTTCGACTGGCTCTTCATGTGGCTGTATAGCTTTCTCTTCTTGTTGTAACAACCTAGCAAGCTCTACAGGTATTTCACAATCGTCCTTGTTTCCGTCTTCAGTTTGATAGATCGGATTCTCGAAATTGTAATTGGCAATAGTAGAACTGTTATCAACTGGATCCAGAGTGGATGAGGGTCTGCATTTTAGTGACGTGGGTGTGTGTAAGAACACATAGCTGATAAAGCAAAAATAAAAGAAAAAGAAAGACAAGGAACACAATATTTACGAAAACGAAACGTCCACTGATTTTATTGAATGAAGTATGCAAATGAAATGACAACCCGTAACAAGCACACCATTGTGCCCCGGGTAAGGCACATGGCTTGAAAGTACAAATTTAAAAACATAACACAGTAATAGTATTTACTCCCGACTAAAGGAGATAGGGATAACATCTTCAGCTTTCCAATTATTGAGTCCAGCACCCACAGTAGGAAAAATCCATGCCTCCAAGTTGTAGTCTTCATCTTGATCTCCCACAGCATTGATAACCTCTTGATTGGTGATACGAACAGCACGAGCACGACGAACAGCCTTCTGGGACTCTTCTTCCACCACAGCTTTTGCATCATTGAGGGAGGCCATTGCCATTGTTGGAGGGTTTCTGATGACCACAGGAACCTTCTTCACAGCAGGAGGAGTCACACAATCCTTAACAGCCCAGGGAACCACTTCAAATGACTGACATGGAGTTTCAATGTATTCACCTTCTACTTCCAGATACTTGAAAGTGTTTACATGGCTGACAAAGTATTCTTCCTCTCCAAAGACAGTAACAACTTTTCCATTCACCGGATATCTCAACTTTTGATGTAATGTGGAGGTCACAGCACCTGCCCCATGGATCCAGGGACGACCAAGCAGACATGAGTACGAAGGACGAATATCCATCACATAGAATGTAGCGGTAAACACCTGAGAGCCAACCTTGATTGGAAGATCAATTTCCCCATGCACTACTCTTCTAGAACCATCAAAAGCCTTTACCACAATATTACTGGGCTTCAATACCGTATCTTCAGGACTCAGCTTGTTCAGGACTTCCTTAGGCAACACATTCAGAGAGGAACCATTGTCTATCAGCACATGAGACAGGGTAGTGCCCCTGCATTCAATTGAAATATGCAAGGCCCTGTTATGATCCCTCTTGGCAGGGGTCAAGTCAGCATCAGAAAATCCTAACCCGTTGTCATAGGTCAGGTGAGCAACACAATTCTCAAACTGGTCCACAGAAATTGCACTGGGTACATGAGCCATCTTTAGAAACTTGATCAATGACTTGGCATGAGCCTCAGAACATAATAACAGGGAGAGCATAGAAATCCTTGAGGGAGTATGCCCTAGCTGATCAACAATATCATAATCACTCTTGCGAATGATTTTCAATACTTCTTCCATCTGCTTAAAGAGGTCATCAGCAGCTGGCACATCAGTAGATACAGGCTCAATAACAGGACCCTTGCCCCGAGCATCAGTGGTGGAAGTAACAGCAGGAGTAATTGCACTCTTAGAAGCAACTGGAGGAGAGAAGATTCTTCCACTACGAGTGATCTTGCTAGATCCAGCAATATTATCAATGTCAACAGGCATATCAGGTAAAGGCTCCTGCTTGACACCATGGATGTAAACATCAGACCCATAGTGCCAAGGCACAACTTTGTCAGATGTATAAGAAATAGGACCAGGAGTGGTAATGATCAGAGGAGCTACTCTGGCTTCAGCAACAACTTTCACAGGACCTTCAGCAGTAATCTTGATCGGGCCCTGATGAGTGATTTTAATGGGACCCTTTGAAGTGATTCTTAGTGGTACTTTGTCAACCATGTCATCCTCTTCAATCTTCTTACCCTGAGTCAGATGATCCACCATACTTTCTACAGATGCTGGTCTTCTTTCAAACACTATAGTATATTTATCCATGAGACGTTGAATCCCATCTCTCAAAATGAAGCAACTATCCGGCTTATAGGTACAATATAGACAATCTTCATGACAACCTGGAAAGATCCCAGCTTGTACTAACCTCTTTTTGATAACAGACAATGGTGTGCTCAACTCCATAACTGAATAGACATGCAGATCTTCATCAATATCTTCATCAATGGCGTTGACAGTCTTCTCGTGATTTGGCATTGGAGCTGTAATCACATTTGGAGTACCTGGTGGATCAAACTCAATTTCTCCAGCATCAATCATATCCTGAATTTTGTTCTTCAAGACCCAGCAGTTATTAGTATCATGTCCTGGACAGTTTGAATGATATGCACATCGTGCATTGGGATTGTACTTGGGAGAGGTAACATTGGGATTCTGAGGGGCCTCCCTCAGGGTAATAAGTTCAGCTTTCAACAAGTGTTGCAATGCCTGAGCCATTGACATGTTGATCTTCGTGAACTGTCTTCTAGCCCTCTGTTGGTTGCCTTGAGGCTGCTCTGTTGTTGCAGGAGTTGGATTTGAAATATGAACTGCACTAACAGACTGATGCCTTCTGTTACGATCAGGCTGACCATACACAGCATTAGATTCTTTCTTCCCAGTGGGAGGCTTCTTTGCAGCACCTGATGAAGAAGTGCCCACTTGGATCTTACCACTCTTGATACCATTCTCTACTCGCTCTCCTGTCATGATCAACTCAGTGAAGCCAGATGATGAGCTTCCAATGAGATGACTGTAAAACGGACCATTCAGCGTACACATGAACATATCAACCAACTCCCTATCAGTCAAAGGGGGTTGAACTCTTCCAGCTAAGTCTCTCCACTTCTGAGCATACTCCTTAAAGCTTTCTTTGGCACCCATAGACATGCTTTGAAGCTGCATGCGAGTGGGGGCTAAGTCAGCATTGTATTGATACTACTTGTAGAAAGCTTCAGCAAGGTCATTCCAATCTCTGATGTTGACACTCTCCAACTGATAATACCACTCTAGCTGAGCTCCAGATAAACTCTCTTGAAAGAAATGGATCCACAACTTTTTATCAGCAGTGTGGGGTTGAATTCTTCTGACATAAGACCTCAGATGCAATTTGGGACAAGAGACCCCATCATAGACAACAAATGTAGGAACTTTGAATCCAATGGGTATGACCACCCCAGATATCAAGCTCAAATCCTCAAAATCCAACCCAGATGATTTCTGTAATTCCATAGCATCCATTCTATCCACCAGCATCTTGAATTTGTCTTCGTTAGGCTCATGGTAGTAGTTAGCCTCAGAATCAGAGTCCCCCATAGTGTTGTGGAGACTGCCTCTCTCCTGCTCAGATTCTTCAGATTCATAGTCTTCAACCTGTTCCTTGGTCTTGTCAGGACCTTTGAACCTTCTTCCCATGTTAAGCAACCCAGCAGACCTTCTAGCCTTCTTAGTCTTCTTGGCCAGCAGTGTCTTCAATTCATCCTGCCCCTTGGATAGGTTCGGGATCAGCTCTTGGAACTGTGCATTCTGTGCCTGGAGATCCTTAACTGATTGTTCAAGAGCCATTGCTGAAATAAACAGCGAGAAGATGAGAAACCTGTGCACAATTATAGCCTGTGATGCAATGATATGGGAATGCATATGCAATGTTTTCAAGGACCGCAGGATTTAAATTTGCTTAAACAAACAAGAAAGTAACTTTTTATTAGTAATAACTTGTTTTGCCTTTTAGGCTTACAAAAAATGAAAACGAAATAAGTACAAAAGATGGGGTTTTAAGTCTCCCATGGACGTTTCCTCTTTGTGTTGAGGTATGAGTTGAGGTTTCGTTCCTCATGAAGTAGCTTTGTTAGCTCTAGGATCCTTGCTTGGCTTGCTTTGTAATGAGCCTCGAAAGTATCCCTTTGCTCTTTCAGTTGGATCCATGATCTCTGCAAGTCTTCCATATCAGTAGGCATGTCTGGGTGAAGGATGGTATAAGCTGTGTCTCCTTCAGCAACAGGTTCCATGGTAACTGGTAGGGTGGCAGGATATGGCATCATGAGTGTCTGAGCACGAAATCGTACCCATCTGAGATAAGCCTCCATAGGAATGGTGTACTTAGGCTCCAGTGTCTTGCTGTCAATCCTGTTTACCTTTCCCCAAGCTCGTATGAATCTCTGACGGTAACCCTGAAGATCGTTGTCGTAGTCAAACACAATGCCCTGAATCAACATGTCATGTGGACCATCGCTCCGGGCGTAACCAAACTGTCGTAAAGCTAGAGATGGGTTGTAGGTGATGCCTCCTCTTATGCCTAGAAGTGGCACATTAGGAAACTCCCCACAACGGTCAATGATGGTGACATTCTCCATAGATCTGGAGCACCAATGGATGTCTGAGTGAGAAAGTGACATGATCCTCTTGGACCATCTGAACCCTTGCTCATTCTTCATTACTGAGCGAGGAAGGTGAGAAATAAACCACCTAGAAAGTAAAGGTATGCAGCACATCAAAGTTCCTCTTGCCCTTGTAGTACGGGTGTGAAGAGAATGTAGGATGTCTCCAAGTAAGGTAGGCACTGGATTGTGACTCAGGAATATGTTGATGGCATGAACGTTTATGAACTGATCAGGATTGGGTGTAATACCCCAAATTTTACCCTTAGATTAGTCAATTCATGTCGCATAATATCTCATTTTTGCATCAGCTAACTATTAACAGGTTACGCATGTAGTACCTCAAATTTGTCCTACCTTTACATGGTTTCTAGTGCCACTTTATTTCGAATAAATAAAATAGCACAATTGGCAAGAGACTGTGTGTAAGGAGTTGTGAGTGTGAGAGGTTGAGAGTTCGATTCCTACCTTCTTCACTTTTTGTTTTTTCTTTATGTTTATTCTAAATTTTCTATTTTTCATAAAAAAAAAAATAACAAAAATAGTTTTTTTAATTATTTAATTATTATTTTCGTATTTAATTTAAATTATTTTTTAAGAAATATTATTTTTTCACTTTTTTCCATATTATTCATAAAAACATCCAAAAATCATAAAATTAAAAATATTAGAAAAGATTTTATTATGTTTAGTAAAAAAATAGGGTTTTAAGTTTGTTTTAATTTGTTTGTTTTAAGTTTGTTTTAATTTGTTTTATTTAGTTTTGACTAATTATTTAAGTTGGGCCTTTAAGGTGGGCATTAGGTTAGAGATTACCCTAATTTGTTACCTATATAAACATAAGTGATGAGAGGAAACTTGATCAACATCAGAAAATCAAGAGCAGGTCATCAGGGGAAGGAGACAAAAGAGAAAAACGGCGGCCGTTCTCGCGACTTATCAGAATAGGGGAGATTTTTGAAAAAAACATCATCGTTCATCATCAACGAACTCCACCGTAGAAAAGCCGCTTCAAACCGGGGAAAGGTGAGCAACTCTTATTTCTAACGGATGTTTTCTTTTGATGTTTTTTTTTTTTGCAGGAAAAGAAGAAGGGATCGTGGCCATGCAAAAAACTTGTAACCGTAACCCTCCCCCAATTTATCTCCTCTTATTATTTTTTGTTGTTTTCTATTTTTCTTTCTTTTTCATTTATGATTTGTTTGTCTCATTTTTTAATTAACTTAAAATGATATTATAAGGTAGTAACTAGTTCTACAATTTTTCTTTTTGATTAAAATTAAAAACTCTCTATTTTTTATAATTAAGATTAAAACTTCTCTTTTTGTTATAATTAAAAATTAAAACTCTTTTTGTTATAATTAATATTAAGATTTCTTAACTCTTTTTCAAATAAATATAAAACTTGATTTTCTAATTAAAAATTCAATTCTAACTCTTTCTTTAAAAAATTAGTTTTTTTATATAAAATTAAAATCCACTCTTTTTTTTTTCTTTTTTTAAAAATTAAAATTAACTTCCTTCTTTTTTTTAAAATAAAACTTCCAACACCTCATTTCTTTTTAAATTAAAATTTACCTTTCATGTAATTAAAATTCTAATTGTTTCTTTAAGTTAAAATTTCTAACACTCTTTTTTTAAATTAAGATCCTAGCACTTCAATTTTTTCATATCATAAATTTCTAACTTTTTATTAAAACTCTAACTGTTTAACTCAAACTTTTTCTTAATAAATTTCTAACATTTCTAACATTGTTTATTTTTAAATTTCTAACATTTCACACTTTCATTCCAATCTTCTAGTTAAAAAAAATACTAAAATAAAAATGCTTAATATTCCCGTTTAATTTTCATCTTTTGTCCTTGGGTATTAATCCAATACTTTTCGCATTTTATTTTCTTTGGGTTGTAATTATGCGAGGCCATCGTCGCAATTATTATTCTTGTTTATTTCCATGGATGTAATTTACGCGAGGCCATGGTCGCGGTTTATTTTTATTTCGCATTTTTTGGGATTTGTAATTTACGCAAGTGATCGTCGCGACGCTTTCTTTACTTTCCGCATTTTAATTTCTACCATGTAATAATTCTGTTGCTTGCATGTTTTACCGTTAGAATCTTTCCGAAGGAATTAGGTTTACCCGTTTGACCGCCGAGTCAATAACCCTAATTTTTTGACCGTTTCAAACCCTAATAACCTAGGTGTCCCGCCGTGGACAAAAACGCCCTTCACCCTAGCTTTTAGGTCAAAGAGCCGTCGTGCTCTGTTTAGGGTTTCCCGCCGTGGAATCCCTAATTTAACCTTAATTCAATTAACAAATTCAACATAGAAATAGGAGTTTCAAAGACTCCACGTAAGCGTGTCCTTAAGATACGTTTATTCCCCATTGAAACCTTGACCACAATCAAGACGTTTCTAACCTCCCTTTTGAGGGGAACTACGATTACTCTGATTCCACTCCCGTAAGGATACGTAGGCACAAGATGCGATGTCTTGCCGAGTAAACTTAGAATTAACCCCTTAGGTCTCTTTTCTCACTTTTAATCTTTGTACATATACCTTAAGCAAATGAATAAAGCAAATAGTAAACAACTGAACAAAAGGTTCCTGTAGAGTACTACAGAAGTTTAGGGTGCTAATACCTTCCCTAAATTTAACCAACCCCCGAACCCTAGATCTTTCCCCGCATTGTGTTTATGATGCAAAATAGGTTTTCCCTCTTTTGACCTTTTCCTTCGGATAAATCAAAGAGCGGTTGTGAACTGAATTGTGATTCAAATTAATTAATATTTGATATCCTATTTCCACCGCAACAGAAAATGGCGACTTCACTGGGGACTTCTAACTTTTGAGGGTTATCCCTAACTTGTTCATATTTATTACTATCTGTGTTATTATTCATTTACATGTATATATTTGTGCTTTGATTGTGGGACTGTTCCTTGTGCTGTGAGATGAGTCCTACACCCGGATCTAGTGTGCCTTAGGTAAATGGCAATAGACCAAGGAAACTGTACGACGTATATCGATACGGTTGATCTGGTGGCCATGGTTAGTGCGACTTCTTGGTTGGTGCTTATATTCCTTAAGTCAAGTTGAGGATAATATTGAGGCTGCCATATGTTGTCAACGCACTAACTGACTTTTAGAACCCTAGTTAACTCATCTTGGCCTTTAGAAAGTAGTGAGGTAACCGGCTTTGGTGCAGACTAAAGTTGGTTGACACTCGATACTACGCTCATTGAGATCTTAAACTTGGAGGGTTTTGGTTGGCAAGTAAGTTGCCTTCTGAACAACCACCCTTGTGAAGGATCAATGATATTGAGATCCCTTAGAACCTGGTTACTTTTGTAGGACAGGATGAACCATCTAACTTCAGGGGAGGGTATTTGCCTTTGAACCTCATGCAAGCTTTTAACCTAGGACTTTGTGTGTTTTCATGCATTGCATCCATAAAGCATCTCATTGCATTGTATTTCATGGAGGTCAAACATCATTTATGGATATCGCGGGATACCATAAATAAAAAAAATATAAAATGAAAAAACAAGGAAAAGATTTCCTTGGTACCCCACGACATTAGTAAATGTTTTGAATTCCATGAAATCTTCATTTACATTCACATTTTAGCATCATACTTTTGCATTACATGTGTCTCCCGATTTCTCACACTCGGTTCTCTCACCTTCCAGTTTCGTCACCCTGAGTTCTCGGCACCAATACAACACCAGAGCTCAAACTCGGAAAAGAATGGAGGATCAGGCAAAAGAGATTGATCGCCTTAGCAATGAACTCGAAGACCTTCGAGGGGGTATGGGGCGTATGATGGAATTGTTACATGTCATGAATGCTAAGATGGATACCCAGCCCACTGTTGTTTCTGAGATTACCGGCGTTACTGTGGACCCTCCACCAAGTGTGACCGTAGCAAGGGACCCACCTTATGGTCTTGCTCCGGGTTTTGTGCCTCCTCAAGCCACTGTTCCGATTAATCAACCTGTTCAGCAGGCCGTGCCTTTGTTTTCTGAAGTTTCTAGGGGGGCTCCTATCTTTGCACCACCTGTTGTACACACTCGTGCGCAACCGTACTTCAATGAGACAGCTTTTGATAATCTTGATGAGAATGTTGAGGGTTACGAGAAACATGATAAGCTTCGTGAGGAAGTAAACACTATCGTCCAGAGATTGAAAAAGGTAGAGGGTGATCAAATTTTTGGGACTGCTGCAAGGGATGTTTGTTTGGTTTCAGGTTTGGTTATTCCCCCAAAGTTCAAAACTCCGAACTTCGATCGTTATGAAGGTGCCACCTGTCCTAAGAGTCATCTGATCATGTATTATCGCAAAATGGCTGCCCATGTTGAGAATGATAAACTGATGATTCATTGCTTCCAAGACAGTTTGAAGGGTGCTTCTTCCAAGTGGTATTTAACTTTGGACCAATCCCGCGTTAAGAGCTTTCAAGATTTATCTGACGCTTTCATCAAACACTACAAGTACAATATGGATCTGGCTCCTGACAGGAGACAGTTGCTGAGTATGTCACAAAAGAATTCTGAGTCATTCAAAGAGTATGCTCAAAGGTGGAGAGAGACTGCTTCGCAGGTAGAACCTCCTTTGACCGAGAAAGAGTTAGCTGATTGGTTTGTCGACACGGTCCGCCCAGAATTTTACGAGAGAATGGTGGGTAGTGTGACTTCAAATTTCTCCGACATCGTTGCTGTGGGTGTCAAGATTGAATTGGGTATGAAGAGTGGTAAAATGACAAATAATCATGGCGCTTCTAAGGATCAGCCGAAGAAACCTCCTTATAGCTCCCAGAAAAAGAAGGAGAGTGAGACTAATGCTATATCCTCTGGTAAACCAAGGGAACGCTTTTATCGGCATCCGCAAGGTTATGCTCAACCTCAAGGGTATCCAGTCCAATATGCTCAACAACCCTATGTGGCAGCTATTACACCTTCTTTCAATCAACAGGTTCCCATGTATCAACCTATGCAACAACCTCCTGTTTATCCGCCTCCTGTCAACTACCTACAGGCACCCAATACTCCTGCTCCTCAACAGCCAAAGAGTCCGGCTCCTCGCCAGAATATGCCAAACAGAAGAACGTATAAACCTTGTCCGCCGATTCCAATGACTTTTACCGAGTTGTATCCCTCTTTGGTCAAGCAGGGTCTCATCACTACTCGGGCTTTGGGTCCGCCTCCTAATCCTCTACCCGCCAATTACAACGCCGCCGCTCATTGTTTATTTCATGAGGGTGCGCCTGGTCATGATCTGGAGAATTGTTATGCTCTCAAAAATATTGTCAGGGATCTATTGGAAAAGAAGATTTTGTCATTTGAGGATCCTCAACCAAATGTTAAGAAGAACCCTTTTCCTAATCATGAGAGTGCCAATGCCATTAGTGCTGATTCAGAGGAAGGTTATGCCCTTGATGTTGAACAGATTAAGACTCCTCTCAAGATGTTCCACTCGAAACTGTTTGAAGCTGGTTTGGTAGATACTTCCCACGTTGCATGTGTAAGTTGTGAAGCCAGTACTAAAGGTTGTGTGTTGGTTCAGAATGATGTTCAGAGGTTAATTAATGAGGGTGTTTTACAAGTGACAAGCCAAGCCAAGAAGGATGTAGTCGCTGTGGTTGAGCCTGTCTTCCATCAGCCTGAATCAAAGGGTAAGGTACCAGTGTTTAATCTATCAGGGGCAGGCTCCGCCAACCTCGTGTTCGATATACCAAGGTCGTATATCCCTGAAGTGAATCAGCCTAAGCCTATAGTTATTCGAAGACCGAGTCCGTTTCCTTTCAGTGATCCTAAAGCTGTGCCTTGGAAATATGACGTGACTATGATCAACGAAGAATCTGGGAAAATTATTTTGAAGCAACGACTGAAAACTGTTGAAGATGTGACCAGCGTAACTGGGGCAAGCCATGACGACTCACAATGATCGTAAACCAGACGTTCTTTCCATTGAGGCTCCGCCAAAGGAAACTGTTGCTCTTAGATTTCATAAACATTTAGAAGGATTTTTCCGACAGTTCATTTGTTTATTTATATGCATTTCTCTTTGATTAAGCATATTTAGCATGTACGAACTTGTTTATCTTTGATTAATTAATGCAACGCATATGTTTGTCTTGAATAGATCCATTCGTTTCACTCATTCAAAAAACGTTTTCATAAATCATAATGCCAACTTTACCCGATCTCTTGTTCTGATGGAGAATTGGGGGGAGGATGACGAACCCAAAACGTCAGATTTCTTGTCGTATGCTTTCGATTGAAACCCGCTGATGATGTAAGGCATTGTTTCAAATCCCAAACACTGGAGATATAAGGATGTTAATCCCTAGTCAACCCTTTGAGCCTTGAAGTAGGAGTTTTTCTTTCTTTTTAAGAACCTTCATCCTAACCTGGGGCAGGGTAGGTTTCAGTTAAACCGATCGAGCGCTTAGACTCTTAAAAAGGAAGAGCCAACCTTCGAGAATTTATCCTTAGCATCTTAAGAAGTCCAATACAATGGCTATCCCTCGGTTACCTAAGGAGTGGGGCAGTCACGAGCCTTTCAAAAGATTTACACAACTTGTGCATAAAGGAATATTCAAAAAAATAAGAGCCCGCTAAGTCAAAAACCTATGAAGGAGACTTAGGCAAAACTGGGGCATCCCGTTGGACTCCAAAGTCAGATCAAAAGACGTTGTCCAGGCAAAAGTTAGGGAATAAAAGCAAAACAAGAGGGTACAATAAATAGTCCCTAGTAAAGAACAAGATCGTGTAATAGGTGAGCGACTGCCATGTCCAAAGCCTTGATAAGTTCTCGACCATAGCAAATCCGCTTGAGATATGAGCGTTCGTATCCGGTTAACTGAATTAGGATTGGAGAACATCACGAAGAATGGGTGGGTACAAATATAACTTTGAGCCTTTATCCTTTTGTTTCTTAAACCGTGAACCGAGCCACGATACAACCTTTAAAAGACCTAATTGAAGTAGGACTTCGGTTGAAAGCATACTCGACAAGATCACGTTTCCTGACTCCTACGAGCTATGCTCAGAAAAAATTCATGTTGGCATTATAATTAAAACTTATATCCTGACTAGTGATTTCGGTCACAAGTTATTGCGATATCTTTTTTTCAAAACAAAAATTCAAGACAAATATATGTGTACATTGACAAGATCCGGATAGGCATTTCAGGCATGACGACTTTGCTTGATATCTTAGAGATTTATATATGGACATAACCCGTGGAACTTGAAGATCCTGCTAAACAGGGGCAGGCAGTTTCCCAGTTCGCTTACCAACGCGAATCTGACGTTCTTAAGAGCTATTTACCAAAGATTTCGTCGTAACACGATTAATTTGTGCCAGTTACGTCGAGACCTGACAAATCTCTCAAAGAGTTTGAGAACAATGGGGCAACCGGACTCGGTGTTCTCTATAAAATCCTCTTGAGATGACCCTACCTCGCAACGCAAGTATCCTGGGGCACCATGTTTTTGAAGAAACAAATGGCGGCTACTATAAGGTCCTGCAAGATCAAAATCATGGGATTTCACAATTTTTTCATGCACCCGATGGATTTTACTCACAGCGGCCTTCATACCCCAGTAAGCCTCAGTGTTGCAACAGACTCCTAAACTATTGCCTCATCACAGTCCCCAGAGAGACTATAAGCTAACAACTTTTTCTTGGGTAACTCAAAAGTGTCCCTCAGGTTTTCTTCTCCCCATGTGAAGACGTGATACTGTACACCCAAGCAGATTACCTTCTCCTCAGAGAATTCAGAACTTTAAAACCAGATTTGATTCTACCATTGATCTTTCTTACCCATGATTGACGTATTGGTTGCAGAGAACGCAGGGTATCTCCGTCGAGATGTTTATTTCGTCTCTCGTCCTGTCTCTAGTCTGTTTCGTCGGCCTACGCAAGGGCATAAGCATCACATGCCTATTTCATTACATATTCATTACATATTCATTACATATTCATTACATATTCATTACATACTCATTTCATAACGTCTTGCATACATAGACATTAACATACATTCACATTAACATATGCATTAGCATTCACAGGTTCATTGTGTTTCACCATCATTTGGTTGTTACCGCCGAGTAACTGGGTTTGTCCATTCTCTCCAAATAGATTGTCAGCCCTAAGCATAAAATACATAGGTGTTTCCAGTTTCCCCACAGAGCTCGATCCTCGTGGATGACGGTTACTTCAGCTATCTTTCCTCACCAGGATAAGATATTTACCCTCCGAGATCATTCCCTCGATGGAGTCTTGATTACCAGTCTTCTTTCTAGCTCGATCCTAGATTGAACCTCAGTCATGTCGGTCGTCAATCCCAACCGGACGTGCATTTATTTTGCACTATCTTTCAAGAAAATCAACTACAATCCTTTACAGATACACGCCAGTTCGCGCCGGAAAATATATCAGTACAACACTTTGCAATCCTACATGTTACAACCCTTTACACTTTACATTTTACAGCATCAACACACGACATTTCTCACCTAAGAAGTCGATCATATCCTCGTTATGACTCGCAGCAAATGGCCATCTCCATGGAGCAGTTGGGCTTCCATTTACCTGCCGTCTTGAGGTTTGAACCAAATCGTATTCAGGAGAGCACGATCTTGAATTACGGGGAGGTTGAGCAGTTTCATATTCAGGAGAGCACGATTCTGAAATTATGAAGAAGTTCGTTTATCCTTTAGTAAAAGAAGGAACGGAATCATATTCAGGAGAGCACGATTCTGAGTTATGAGGAAGTTCAGTTGGCCGTTTTTCAGGAGAGCACGATTCTGAAGAATGAAGAAATTTCAGGAGCCGAATCACATTCAGGAGAGCACGATTCTGAGTTATGAGGAAGTTCGATTATCCACTTTCATTTTCAGGAGAGCACGATCCTGAAGTATGAGTATATTCAGTCATCCAGTTTCATATTCAGGAGAGCACGATTCTGAAGTATGAGTAAATCCAGTCAGCCAGTTTCATATTCAGGAGAGCACGATTCTGAAGTATGAAGATTTTCATTTACCCTTTATCCGAATCATATTCAGGAGAGCACGGTTCTGAAGTATGAGGAAGTTCAGTTTACCTTTTTCATGTTCAAGAGAGCACGATCTTGAAGCATGGAGAAGTTTATCCTTCAGTAAGAGAAGAATCAAAATCGTATTCCAGGCGCCGACCTTAAATACGAGAAGATTTATTTATCAGATAAGCAGCAGCCACTTTATTTGAGTGCTTATCCATTTTGTCACATAAGTCCCTTCCAACGATAAGTGACAGGTCTCCCGCGAGAAGCTTATCAGGGCATTTCCCATCAAAGTCCATTTATTTTGGCATACAGCCGGTCTTTACCCTGTATATTTGTTACGGAGTTCCGAAAAGTCCGTTTGATCCTGCTACGAGGGATAGTTTACAGAAGCTTGGATGTTATTCTTTGCTCAATGCTCCAGCATTCTGTAATCAATCTCGCAATCGTACGTGATCCAGTTTTATCTTTTAGATTCCCCAGTGGAGGCCGTCTCACAGGTGCCATCTCCATTTGAGAATCTCGTTCCCGTTCTAAAAATGACAATTGGTCGTGTTCGCACCAGTTGACCATCATTTTAGAATTCCCCAGTGTTGTGTTGTTGTCCCGGCGCGTCGTATTTCCCCAGTGTGTTTCTTGTCGCGTCTGTCCCCTATGTCGTCGTGTCGTCTGCAGCCTTGCATTTCTCATTCCATCATCCGCATCATACTAAATTCATGCCATTGTCAGCATTATAGTTCGATCCATAGCCTTGCATGATCACTGCATCTAAGGGCAAAATTTTCGGTTAACTATATTTAAATCCCTTTCACCATGATTTCTCGAGCCTACGTCGCTCAAATCATTCGGCGAAGCTATTTAAATAGGGGCAACTGTAATACCCCAAATTTTACCCTTAGATTAGTCAATTCATGTCGCATAATATCTCATTTTTGCATCAGCTAACTATTAACAGGTTACGCATGTAGTACCTCAAATTTGTCCTACCTTTACATGGTTTCTAGTGCCACTTTATTTCGAATAAATAAAATAGCACAATTGGCAAGAGACTGTGTGTAAGGAGTTGTGAGTGTGAGAGGTTGAGAGTTCGATTCCTACCTTCTTCACTTTTTGTTTTTTCTTTATGTTTATTCTAAATTTTCTATTTTTCATAAAAAAAAAAATAACAAAAATAGTTTTTTTAATTATTTAATTATTATTTTCGTATTTAATTTAAATTATTTTTTAAGAAATATTATTTTTTCACTTTTTTCCATATTATTCATAAAAACATCCAAAAATCATAAAATTAAAAATATTAGAAAAGATTTTATTATGTTTAGTAAAAAAATAGGGTTTTAAGTTTGTTTTAATTTGTTTGTTTTAAGTTTGTTTTAATTTGTTTTATTTAGTTTTGACTAATTATTTAAGTTGGGCCTTTAAGGTGGGCATTAGGTTAGAGATTACCCTAATTTGTTACCTATATAAACATAAGTGATGAGAGGAAACTTGATCAACATCAGAAAATCAAGAGCAGGTCATCAGGGGAAGGAGACAAAAGAGAAAAACGGCGGCCGTTCTCGCGACTTATCAGAATAGGGGAGATTTTTGAAAAAAACATCATCGTTCATCATCAACGAACTCCACCGTAGAAAAGCCGCTTCAAACCGGGTAAAGGTGAGCAACTCTTATTTCTAACGGATGTTTTCTTTTGATGTTTTTTTTTTTGCAGGAAAAGAAGAAGGGATCGTGGCCATGCAAAAAACTTGTAACCGTAACCCTCCCCCAATTTATCTCCTCTTATTATTTTTTGTTGTTTTCTATTTTTCTTTCTTTTTCATTTATGATTTGTTTGTCTCATTTTTTAATTAACTTAAAATGATATTATAAGGTAGTAACTAGTTCTACAATTTTTCTTTTTGATTAAAATTAAAAACTCTCTATTTTTTATAATTAAGATTAAAACTTCTCTTTTTGTTATAATTAAAAATTAAAACTCTTTTTGTTATAATTAATATTAAGATTTCTTAACTCTTTTTCAAATAAATATAAAACTTGATTTTCTAATTAAAAATTCAATTCTAACTCTTTCTTTAAAAAATTAGTTTTTTTATATAAAATTAAAATCCACTCTTTTTTTTTCTTTTTTTAAAAATTAAAATTAACTTCCTTCTTTTTTTTAAAATAAAACTTCCAACACCTCATTTCTTTTTAAATTAAAATTTACCTTTCATGTAATTAAAATTCTAATTGTTTCTTTAAGTTAAAATTTCTAACACTCTTTTTTTAAATTAAGATCCTAGCACTTCAATTTTTTCATATCATAAATTTCTAACTTTTTATTAAAACTCTAACTGTTTAACTCAAACTTTTTCTTAATAAATTTCTAACATTTCTAACATTGTTTATTTTTAAATTTCTAACATTTCACACTTTCATTCCAATCTTCTAGTTAAAAAAAATACTAAAATAAAAATGCTTAATATTCCCGTTTAATTTTCATCTTTTGTCCTTGGGTATTAATCCAATACTTTTCGCATTTTATTTTCTTTGGGTTGTAATTATGCGAGGCCATCGTCGCAATTATTATTCTTGTTTATTTCCATGGATGTAATTTACGCGAGGCCATGGTCGCGGTTTATTTTTATTTCGCATTTTTTGGGATTTGTAATTTACGCAAGTGATCGTCGCGACGCTTTCTTTACTTTCCGCATTTTAATTTCTACCATGTAATAATTCTGTTGCTTGCATGTTTTACCGTTAGAATCTTTCCGAAGGAATTAGGTTTACCCGTTTGACCGCCGAGTCAATAACCCTAATTTTTTGACCGTTTCAAACCCTAATAACCTAGGTGTCCCGCCGTGGACAAAAACGCCCTTCACCCTAGCTTTTAGGTCAAAGAGCCGTCGTGCTCTGTTTAGGGTTTCCCGCCGTGGAATCCCTAATTTAACCTTAATTCAATTAACAAATTCAACATAGAAATAGGAGTTTCAAAGACTCCACGTAAGCGTGTCCTTAAGATACGTTTATTCCCCATTGAAACCTTGACCACAATCAAGACGTTTCTAACCTCCCTTTTGAGGGGAACTACGATTACTCTGATTCCACTCCCGTAAGGATACGTAGGCACAAGATGCGATGTCTTGCCGAGTAAACTTAGAATTAACCCCTTAGGTCTCTTTTCTCACTTTTAATCTTTGTACATATACCTTAAGCAAATGAATAAAGCAAATAGTAAACAACTGAACAAAAGGTTCCTGTAGAGTACTACAGAAGTTTAGGGTGCTAATACCTTCCCTAAATTTAACCAACCCCCGAACCCTAGATCTTTCCCCGCATTGTGTTTATGATGCAAAATAGGTTTTCCCTCTTTTGACCTTTTCCTTCGGATAAATCAAAGAGCGGTTGTGAACTGAATTGTGATTCAAATTAATTAATATTTGATATCCTATTTCCACCGCAACATTGGGGAACAACACTAAGCCATAAATCAATAAGGCTAAGATCTCCTCAAAAGCATCGTAGCTCATAGCCTTCAAGAACATTTGAGCTTTATCCACTAATACCTTGGCAAGAATACCTTTAACTCCACTTCTCGTCTCTAGAACAATGTCAGACTTCTTCAGATGTAGAGCTGCAGCAA
Source organism: Lathyrus sativus (assembly GCA_963859935.3). Taxonomy (NCBI): domain Eukaryota; kingdom Viridiplantae; phylum Streptophyta; class Magnoliopsida; order Fabales; family Fabaceae; genus Lathyrus; species Lathyrus sativus. The sequence continues at coordinate 363,900,271 of OZ012739.1, forward strand.
TAACTTCTGGTTTAAGCTCCTTCTCTAAGCCTGTGAATGGCTTCTGATCAAGAACAGGTATACCCAGAAGTTTAGAGAACTCCTCCATGGTTGGAACCAGCTGATAATCAGGAAATGTAAAGCAATGGTGCTTAGGGTCAAAGAACTGAAACAGCACACTCATCATGTCTTCACTGAACCCTGAAGTAACTAGATCCAATAAGTGACCATGTCTCTTGTTGAACTGGGAATGATCAGGCACTAGGGAAACCAACTCCTTGAGCTTAGCAGGTATCCCTACAAAGTTGATCCTGATGGTGTTTCTACGAGCAGAAGCCATGACCTGCAACAAAGAACAAAGATAAATCCTTTGGTCCTTGAAATGGTTAGGGAAAATGATATGCTTATGATGCATGATGATGTCATGATGTCATGCTCAATCACAAACATGTGGCACACACAAACAAGTCACACCATAGCCCTAGGTTTAAAGGCTTACATGAGGTTCAAAGGCAAGTACCCTCCCCTGAAGTTAGATGGTTCATCCTGTCCTACAAAAGTAACCAGGTTCTAAGGGATCTCAATATCATTGATCCTTCACAAGGGTGGTTGTTCAGAAGGCAACTTACTTGCCAACCAAAACCCTCCAAGTTTAAGATCTCAATGAGCGTAGTATCGAGTGTCAACCAACTTCAGTCTGCACCAAAGCCGGTTACCTCACTACTTTCTAAAGGCCAAGATGAGTTAACTAGGGTTCTAAAAGTCAGTTAGTGCATTGACAACATATGGCAGCCTCAATATTATCCTCAACTTGACTTAAGAAATATAAGCACCAACCAAGAAGTCGCACTAACTATGGCCACCAGATCAACCGTATCGATATACGTCGTACAGTTTCCTTGGTCTATTGCCATTTACCTAAGGTACACTAGATCCGGGTTAGGACCTTTCACACATAAGAGCACCCCAACAATATAATAATAAAGCAAACAAGGCAAACAATTTAGAGTGATCTTAATTCCTAAGGGTACCCCTCTTAAATAGATCCCCAGCAGAGTCGCCAGTTCTGTAACACGGTGGGAGAACTGACTTTAAACAATGTTGCGGATAGCAAGAGTCGCCACCGACTTTTATTTTATCCATAAGGAAAGGTTATAAAAGAACAGGAAAGATCTTAGAGAATATTTTGGGTCCGGGGGGTAGGTTATGAAAAGGGAAGGTGTTAGCACCCTTTTCATCCATGGTTATCCATGGGCTCTTAGGTACTTAAGCTCACTTTTGAATTGTTTTGAAAGTGTAGTGTGTGAATAGAAAATTTTCAGAATAGTTAATAAATAATCCATGTAAGGATGTGTTAAGAACTTGTTTGAAAACTTGTTGAAAATTTGTTTAAGTGTGAAACAGTTTTGAAGTGAGCAAGCACCTAGGAGTAACCTACCCTAATGTTTAAAGGTCTTTCTTATTCTTTATTCTTTCCTTTAGTAAGACTATCCCTACTATAATGGAGTAGGTAGTCCTTACTTTGGATGTTAAGGGGTATGTGAGGGACAATTTGACTTTGAAGGCCATTGTGGGATGTAATAAGCACATATAAGGGACCATCATCATTTTTCGAAAGGGACTCGATTCGTAAAGGCAACCATAAGGGACTTTGATGATTTTTTTATTTGAGGGACTTGCTTTATACACCCCACTTAACCAGTATTCGTAGGCAACTTGAGGGATATCCTTAGGAAGTGAGACGGCGATTAAAATCGACTTACGTGTGTGACGTGTTTATTTTAATTATCTTTATTTAAAAGTGATCTAAACTTATTTTAATATTGCATACATGTTGTTACACTCCCTAATTACTAACCATAATAATAATTAAATAATTAAACAACTTTACATCCAAGAAACAATTACAAAATAATAAGCAAAATAATTAAATAGCAAAGATAAATAAAATATAAATAAGCAATAATAAATAATAAAGGGGGTTAATTCTAAGTTTACTCGGCAAGACATCGCATCTTGTGCCTACGTATCCTTACGGGAGTGGAATCAGAGTAATCGTAGTTCCCCTCAATAGGGAGGTTAGAAACTTCTTGACTGTGGTCAAGGTCTCAAGGGGAATAAACGCATCTTAAGGACACGCTTACGTGGAGTGTAGAAACTCCAAATCTCTACGTTGAAATGTTAAGTTGTAATTAGGGTTAAATTAGGGATTCCACGGCGGGAAACCCTAAAATGAGCGCGGCGGCTCTTTGACCTAATGCTAAGGGTAAAATTGTAATTTTGCCTGCGGCGAGGCATTTGTGAAAATTAGGGTTTGTAGTTTGTAGTTTTGAGGATTTGAAATTGAATGTGTGAAGTTTTACGGACTATTGGCGCGGCGGCCAAACAGTTAGACCTAACCTTCGGATGTGTGCAATGTGACAGAAATAATAGTAAACGCGTGAGATAATTGAATCATGCAAACAGAGAGATAATGTCATAATTTAAACCATGCAAGCAGAAATTTAAAGGCAGAATTTAAAGAGCGATTGTTAAGTTCGCGAGGTTACATGAGAGGAGCAGATACAATATGATAATGAAATTTGAATTGAACAATAATAAAATAAAATAAATAACGGTTCTAGTTATTATTTTAAAAAAAGATTTTAGTTATTATTTTAAATTTATCTAAAAAAAAGTTTTTCTTAAAAATAATAGGTTTTCATATTAATTTGGAAAAGATGTTAATGTTATTTATTTTAAAAAACAGATTTTTATATTATAACAAATTTTAATAAATTAATGATAACAATAATAATAATAATGGTAATAATAATGATAATAATGATAATAATAATAAATAATGATAATAATAATAATAATAATAATAATAATAATAATAATAATAATAAAGCAATAATGAATTTTAAATGTGCCAAATAACCCAACAATGTTGCTAACGCAGAAATGCGCTCATCGCAACCAGATCTAAATCGGACGAAACAAAATTTATCGCAAAGAAAAAGAAATTAAGCAAAAAATAGTATTATTGCTCACACAAAAATGCGATCATCGCAACCAGATCGAACTAACACAAATGTCACGCGTCATGCACACAAATGTGCAAACATCGTATCGACATAATTCGATCAAAAATCTTATATATATAAACTCTAACAATTTAAAAATTATATATATATAAACGTAACAGTAATAGATAAAGAAAAAGAAATAACGGTAATAGATGAAGAAAAAGAAATAACGGTAAAAGATGAAGAAAAAGAAACAACAGTAATAGATGAAGGAAAAGAAATAACGGTAAACGATGAAGAAAAAGAAACAATAGTAATGGATGAAGAAGAAAACTAAATAACGGCAAACGGCACTCACTCCTCTTAGGTTTTTTTCATTCTCTCTTTTTTTCCAACAAGGCAACACATGTATATATAGGGAACAAATTAGGGTTAACACCAAATTGTCAATAATGTCCCTAAAGCCCATTTTAAAGCCCAAACTAAATAATTAGTTAAGAAAAAATAAAATTTAAATAATTTAAAATAATTAAAATAAACTTAAAATAAAAACTAATAATCCTATTGATTCCTAAAATAAAAAATATTATAAAAAGAACAAAATTTTTTTCAATATTTTTTATTTTATGATTTTTTGGATATTTTTATGAATAATTTAGAAAAAAGTGAAAAAAATAATATTTTTAAAAAATGATTTAATTAAAATACGAAAATAATAATTAAATAATAATAAAAAACTATTTTTGTTATTTTTTTAATGAAAGATAGAAAAATTTAGAGTAAAAATAATAAAAAACAAAAAAAATGACAAAGGTGAGATTCGAACTCTCAACCTCTCACACTCATAACTCCTTACACATGTCCTCCTGCCAATTGTGCCATTTTTACTTTTTAGAAAAAAAATGCATGCCATATGATATTTACCTGCAAAAAGTCAAACGACTACACAAATTTGTTAGTAATTGATTAAATGCAATGAAATGCGACGACAAATCTTAGGGCAAAATTTGGGGTATTACAGTTATTATGATAATATTTCTCACCCAACCTCTCTTTGATGTTGGCAAAAAAAAAATCATGAAGTTTGACTTTGGTTTGACCACAGTTGACCTCAGTTTGACCTTTTAACTGCATTGACTGCTTTTGACTTATCTGATCATCTGACTGAGCAAACTTTTGAGAAAGGTCTTGAAACTTGACATGGGGGTTCTTATACACATATAAGATGTTATGAAGCTCACTTGAAGTCTTGGAAGTCCATTTAGCCTGATTAAAGTCAAAACCCTAGTTTTGGATGCACTGCTTAGGAGGTGCATTGTCTGAGGGAATTGTCAACTCTTCTGACCAATTGTGAATTTTGTGAACCTTGTGAACCTTCTTGGAACACAAAGTCTTGTATTGTGAGGGCAAATTTTGGGGTGCAACAGATTCCTTCACTCCCATTTGCATTTTCTCTTCAAACTCCATTGAAACTTCATCAATCATCTTAATTTCTGTTATCATCATTATCCACCATCATCATAGAGTAATTGGCAAAGAAAATTGAGAGGAACTCGTGGCTGGTTTGTGTGATCCAAGTTTTCACTCCAACTTGCATGAAGAAGGGGATAAGGTGATTCAAGAAGATTGAGCAACAACCATTGCAAACAGAAGAATCAGCATCCATTGGAGATCAATATTGGAGGTTAACAAGTCTTGAAGTGCACAATTCCACCACTGTTTCATCAACATTGCAAGGTATGCATTTCAATCTATATCTCTTCTTCTAGGTGGTATTAGATGGAATGGTTAGGATATATGTGATAGAGACCATTAGGGGATGATTCATGAGAAGTTTAAGGGCTGTTCTTGAAGGTTGTTTCCATGGCAGTTTCTGGTTAGTGATCAAGAACTCACATGTTAGAGTGCTATGATACTGGAGATTAGGTTTAGGATAATCACCATGAGCAATAGAACGCATTAGTATAAGTTTTAGCAAGAATCTTCAGCATACGTATCAGTGAAAATCAGTGGTGCCCTAAACTTATAGCTATCGGGTTTGGCTATTGGAGAAGTTTTGGAAAAATCTAACACCATGGTTGTATAGAGGGTGAGGAGGGGAGTTCTTTTGGTCTTTGGATCGTGTTATTTCATGGAGTGAGTAGGGAGAACGAGGAGGTGGAAATGTCATGCATGAAAGTTGTTTTGGGAGAAAACCCTAGTTGGAGGTTGAAGACAACCTCCCAGCCGTCCGATTGTCCCTAATTGTTGACTCTTTCGCCTAATCACGCGGCCAGAATTCAATTCAAAAACGGAGGGAAATTAAAATGTGAAACGATGCGTTTCACTAATTGCATCAGCATGGGCTTAAGTTCAGATGACTATCCCCACCCCCTTTTGGATAGGCCCAATGATTTTAGCATGTTTGTATTGCTATTGGCACCGAAGGTTTAATATTTTTCTGGCATTTTTTTCCAATTCATTTTCTGAGCGCGCTGGGCCTAAACCCTTTAATATTCGCACCCCCTGATCTGGCCCACTTGATAAAAACAACTAGAGCGCCACTGCTATTCTCACCTCCTCCTTCTATTTCTTTATATTTCAATTTTTAATTTCTTTTCATTTTCATGCATTTTCAAAAAATCATATCAAATTAAAAAAACATTATTTTTTAATGATTCTTTTTGCATTAATTTCTTCAAGATGTCTAGAAAATTGTAAAAAATAAAAATTGCATTTTATTTTTTATTTGATATTTTTTCCCTATTTTCCAAATAAATGCCTATTTTAGGTGTTTCATTTCATACATGAATTTGATAATTTTTGTTCTAATAGTTGATTTAATATTTTTTGCCCATTTTTTTTAGGTTGATTAGTAGGCATTGTTAGCTTGTACATTCAATTTAGTTCATATTTTTAGGAATTAATTCTAGGTGTTTAGTTTAGGTGAAAACAACATGAACAAAATTAGGGTTTTAAATCAACATTAGGTGAGGTAGTTTAATTCTTTTAGGAAATTCTCATTTGATTTTTGGGGTATGGACTATAGGGGTTATGGGTATAGGATAGATCCCCTTAGAAATCACTAGGATTCCCCTACTGCTATTAGCATATTACTGTATTTGATTGATTGGTGTGGTGTGCCCTCTGGGGATTATTGTTTGTCTTTGTGGGTATTGGGATTGCTTGGGGATTGGGAGAGCTGAAGACTTGTGATGATGGAGCCATTGGAGATCCAGAGACTGAAGACCAACTTCCAGAGTTGATGAGGAGATTTCTGCTAGCAGCTGTTGAGGAGATTAGGGTTTAGGAGCTAGGCAGAGCTCTAGAGTAGTAAGCTTGATTCTCAAGCATGGAAGGTCTTGACTGCCTCCATTCTTCTCCGTGATACAGAGTCTCACTAAGACACTCACCCCCTTCCTTTGGAAGGCTTGGTGCTACTGTCTAAGGGATAGAACTCTTGAGAGAAAATGTCTTATGTGTTAGTAGCAGTTGGTTTGCCACCCTTGGTAGTCAGCTAATTGCTTAACACCCCAATTCACTCTTGTGATTGATCCCTCAGCTTGGAGGATGAGACTTGAAGAAAAGCCATTGTAGACTGAAGATTGATGACAAAGACCTTGCTTGAAGACTGTGGAGATGGAGATTGATGCTTGCTGAAGCTTGAAGTCAGATGTTGTTTCAGAGCTGCTGATGCTGTTTATTTTCCTGTTGTATTTCATGTCTGATGTATTGATTGGTTTTCTGGACTGTATTGTTTGCTGTTTACCCTGTTGGGTTGAAAGTGAAGTCTGTTCACTTTTGCCTATTGTTTTCTAGGTTCGAGGTTGAGTGGGACTCCCTTGCCTCGCTTGTCTTGTTGCATCCATGCATTTTACTGCTTTATTGTATATATGATGTTGTTTCTGTTTCCGCTTATCCCGTAGGATCTCTGTTTCTCTCTGCGCAAGAGAGGAGCATGATAGACATTAGGTCTTAACCCATGCATGATAACATTAGGTTAGTTTGATTCCCTTCGCAACCGTAGGTTAGAGTTCTGTCTCTTCTTTCTCACAACAAACGGAAAAACACAATAAATATTTCAAACACAATAAAAGACACTTCTTCCGTAAAAGAATGTGAACTCATCAAAACGTCATTTTTGTCCGCTTGGACTGCTAATCAGAAAACCCTTTTTTAGAAGGAATAAAATCAATCAAGACAGATTTGCGTCGTACGTGGCCCGAACTACGTTTGCTCTGATCTTTCATGCTGTATGAAAGTACGTAGGCATAGGATGTGATATCCTAGCGAGCAACCTTCCCCTCCTTTCCCGTAGGTAGGCGAACTACGTCGACTCTGATTTCTCGTTCCAGACGGGAATACGTAGGCATAAAGTGCGATACTTTGCCGAGTCATTTTCTTTTCTTTTAACCCTTAACCCTATAGAGTAGATAGAAATAACAATCCATACCCGAAAGAAAGCGTGGATCCCGTCGAGTACGACGGACGTGAGGGGTGCTAATACCTTCCCCTTGCGTAACCGACTCCCGAATCCAGGTTTTGGTTGCGACGACCATACCTTTCCCGTGTTGTGCGAGGTTTACTCTGAGCGTTTCCTTTCCCTCCCGTGGGATAAATAACGCACGGTGGCGACTCTTCTGTTCAGCCGGCGCCGATTTTCGCAGTAGTGACAGTTTCAAACAAATCTGGGACTTGATGAAGGCAGAATGTCAGACAATAAGTTGTGACATTGGGTTACTGCTCCAAGCTTATGGTGAAGATGAGAGGGTAGTCATGTTGGGCCTGTCATTAGGTGACAATGAATCAAGTCAGGTATTTGGGCCTCTATCCAAGTACTATATGACTGGTGAAGATAAAGATCATGACATCAGCAACGTTGATCTTGTGCATATGGAATGATTTCAACCCTGACATTTGAGAGATGTTTCTAGTCTTTCAAAGCTAAATCTGAGAAATCTTCGAGATAGTAATCCTGCAACCACCTCTGTTATTGGTTCCAGTATGGGGTGTGAATCAAAGGGTGCAGAGATGCATGTGCTTCCAGTGCGTGATTATGAAGATATTGGTGTAAATATTCATATGGTTGGGTTCTCTCTTTCAGGGGGAGAAATGTTCATGCTGACAGGGGAAGATGTGTACCTGTCTGGTGTGTAGCTGCTGAAGTGGTGCAGTCATTTTTAGAGGTCAAGCAGCTTGGGTAGTTCTTTAGAGATGGTGAGATGACTGTATGTACAGTTTGTGTTGAGCATATGTATGTACAAGTACTCTATTTGTTGTCAAAGTTTTGACTAAACCAAGGGGGAGAAAAGAAAAACTACTGCTGCTGATGAGGAAAAGCATTGTTGCTGCCATGCTGGATGCAACTATCAAGGGGGAGCATGATAGTTTATATAAACTACTGCTGAATGCCCAGATAAATTCTGATAAGTTGTTTTAGACAAAACTTGCCAAAGGGGGAGATTGATAGTTCCATGGTTCTATGATATAGAATTGTCCATGGTTCTATGATTGGCTAAATTGTGGTAAAACATGACTCTTCACTAATGTTAAGCAAGATGTCATTACCATAGTTATGACAGTGCTAAAGAAGTAAGCAGGAGCTGGTGAAAGAACTACTGTGGAGTGTTTTAATGTGTATGTCATGCTAAATGTTGTGACATCCATCAAGACATCATTCTGTTGTCATGACAGAACTGCTGTCATGTGTGAGAAACTGCAGGAGTAGTGGTGTAGCAAGAGCTAGCAGGAGCTACTGATGACAGAACTGTTGTCATGTCATTACATCTAGTGCAGCAGGAGCTATGTGCAACAGGAGCTAGCAGAGGCTGACATCAAGGTCGAATGCAGCAAGAGCAAGCAGGAGCTAGCAGAGGCTGAAGAAAGGACTACTATCATGGATGTCATTACCAAAGTAATGACATAGCTGTCTGGCACAACAGGCACTGTTATGGGTTAGCAGTAGTCTAGTTCCTCACAAGTAGTGAGTAAAGTGTGCAGCCACAACTGTTGGAGTTATGATGAAGCTCCTCACAGGCAGTGTGAGGTGTGCAACCACAACAATGTGAGTTGTGGTGAGTGAGGTGTGTTGTCATGTGTTTTAAGCAAGACATAGTTGCAAGACATAGTTTCATGACAACAGAATGAGCTTCTAGTGTATATCTCTTGACAGAATTGGTTTGGATTGATGTGACCATGTTGAAAATACCTCATCAGTAAATATGTCAAGGAGATGGATTAGGAACAAGAACATATTGTATTGGTATTCATAAAAGGATCTTGGAGACCTTTTACGAAACTTGAATATACTTGTTTCAAATATTATTATGCAGAAGATTAGAGAAACCATGACTGTCATGATGAAGATTCTGCAGAAGTGTTCAGCAGGGCAAGCTGGTCAGCTAAGAGGAAGTGAAGTTAAATGTCATGACCAATGTTATGACATTGATCATATGACATCAGACGGGCTGAGTTTGTTTTTCTGGTATGATACCTGATATATCTCTGGCTAAATATCAGGAAACATGTTATGACTCCTGAGTTTTCTCAGGAGAGATTCAAGGCAATGCTGACCATGCCATGACCTAATTGGACAGCACCTTAAATTGTGGAAATTATTTTTATTTTGTTAAAACTAATATTTGTTACTTCTGCACAGCCCAAGCCCAGTCTTCACGACTATAAAAGGAGGAGCAGAAGCAGAAGAAAAGCAAGCACTCACATCAAGAAAAACCAGAGTGTAAAATAAAGGTCTAGGGTTGAGAGTCCCTTGTGTGTAAGTCACCCTTTGTATTTTTGATACATTGAGGTAGACATATTTGTAAGTGAAGAAGGCTAATCTTCACTTGTAAAGTCTGTTTAGGAATACTTGTAATCCAAGCAATTGTCTGGTGGATGATTGTTTTGGTTAGGTAGATTCTAGGTTGTGTCTCACTCGAAGCTGTGAAGCAAGAGTGTGTGAATTCCTTGATCAAAGCTGTGAAGCAAGATCAAGGTGTGTATGAAGTGTCTCTTCATACTGTTTTTGTAATTGTTTGAAATCACTGTTGTATGATTGAGGGGGAGTGAGTGGGTATACGTAGGTACTAGAGTGTCTCTAGGCTGAAGTGTCATTGGGTAGAGATTAATTGAGAAGTGAAAATTAGAGGTTTGACTTTGAATTGATTCTACTAATAGTGAATTTCCTCCCTGGCTAGGTAGCCTCCAAATGTAGGTGTTGTTGATACCGAACAGGGTGAACAATTACTGTGTTATTTATCTTTCTGCATTTACAACTTTGTACTTTAAATAGTTAGATAAATAGTATGGCAGACTGCAGATGTCACAGCAGAAGTCGTGACATTGGTCATGACATTGGGACAATTTAATGAAATTTAAATTGGCTATGGTTTGTCCTCATCCTTGTTGAGCAGAGATCAATGTTCTTGGAACACATGTGATCTGCATACTAGAATTTCAGAGGGTTTCCCCTATGTCCGATCTCGTTAGAACTGGTGGCTACGAGAGGACACACTTGGGATGGAGAAGGGCTTGCTCGCATCCGTCCGTCCATTCAAACATGGCCTCCTTCCTTAATAGTTTAAAGAATTGGAGGGCATGTTGCGCAGACTTGGCGACGAATCGGGATAGCGAGGCGAGCATCCCATTCAACAACTAGATCAACTTCTCCGTGCTCGGCATCACGAACTTAAAGAAAGATCGGAACTTTTCAAGGTTTGCCTCGATCCCTCGTTCAGTCAAGTAGAATCCGAGGAACTTTCCTGCCCGTACACCGAAGGTACACTTCTCCAGGTTGAATCGCATCCTGCACTTTCTTGTCATTTCAAAGACCTTCCTGAGGTGGACCGTATAGTCGACCTCGGTGTGCAATTTGACGTTCATGTCGTCCATATAAACTTCGAGCATGTATCCAATCTCTCTCCAGGAAAACTTTGTTCATCATCCGTTGATAGGTGGCGTCGGTGTTCTTCAGACTGAAGGGCATTACATTGTAGTAATAGTTGCCTGACTCGGTCATGAAGGTCGTGCTCTGTTTGTCGAGCTCATCCATGGGGATCTGATTGTATCCCGAATACGCGTCCATGAAGGACAGTAATTTAAAGCATGTCGAGTTGTCAACAAGCTTGTCGATGTCGGGGAGGGGATAAACGTCCTTGGGACATGCCTAGTTAAGATCTGTATAAGCAACTCACATCCTCTACTTTCCATTATTCTTTTTGACCAATACAACGTTGGACAACCAGGTTGAATACCAGGCTTCCGAAATAAAATTTTCCTCTAGGAGGTCTTTTATAGCTTTTTCAGCATCCACCGACTTTTTAGGGGACTGCCTACGCCTACGTTGTTCTACAGCCTTCGCGGCTAGGTCGATAGAGAGCTGATGGCAGGCGACCTCTTGGTCAAGGTCGGGCATCTCAGAAGCACTCCAAGCGAAGAGGCCGACGTTCTTACAGAGGCAGGCCTTTAGCTGCTTCTTCGCCAAGTTGGGCAGTCCAGCTCCAATCTTCACGTTTCTGCTCATATCCTTGCCGAGGGCCACGAGCTCGAAGTCCCCGTCTGGAATGGGCGTGTTAGGTGGGAAGGCTGCCCGTTGACTGTTGGAAAAGCATGCTCGGATTCTACTTCCTGGTCCTGTTCATCGGGGAAGCGGCAATTGAGGTCCACGAAATTGACGTGGTCCTTTGGCTTCTGCTCTTCGACGGGTGGAGGTTTCTTGATCGCCTTGGGAGAAGGGTCGATGGTGCTGAGGCCCTTCATCGCTGCTTCAAAACATCGTTGGGCTGCTTCTATGTCGCTGTTGAGGGTGACGACACCTCCCCTCCTGATGTAGTACTTCATCTTAAGGTGATCCATTGATGGCACTGCAGTGAGGTCTGCCAAGGTCGTCCTGCTTAAGATGCAGTTATACAGTGATGGGCACTCGACGACCAAGAAGCGGATGTTGATCTCCCTAGCCGTTTCATTTATCCCGAAGACGACCTTGAGTTCCACATACCGCCATGGCCTCGTCGTTATCCCGTTGAACCCTTGGAGGTCGGAACCGACGTAAGGAGTCAGATTGGTCTCGTCGAGCTGCAACATCGAGAACAAGTGGGTGTACATGATATCTACCGAGCTCCCCCCGTCGACCAAGATATGGCGGATGTCGAAATTCAAATTTGTGTCTGGATCAGCAAAGGAATGGCAGTGTTGGGGGCTCCCCCGGGCAGCTCCTCGAGGTAGTAAGTGATCGGGTTAGACAGACCGTGGAACTTTTCGAGGGTGCTCATCTTACTGGAGCTCTTTCTCATCAACTCGTCGAATTTCCTCTTCACAGAACCGATGGAGAGTGTTTGGAACCTGCCGGAGATGACCATCACGGTGGGGAAGTATTCCCATGGGCTGATAGGGCATATTGGTTCCTCGGGAAGCTTGAGCCCGACAGGGAAGTTGAGTTCTCTTAGGGAGAAAAATTCTTTGGGTTGGGTTATGCTGAGGGCCACCTGCAGTCTAGCGTCGTTGGCGGGCGGAGGCATGTCTTCGACCCTTTTGGCCTCGTGGGCCTCTTGTCGAGGGGATTCTCTTCCCTTGGTACACCTCTTCAAGTGCCCGTCCTTGATGAGTATCTCTATTGCATCCTTGAGATGGATGCAATCCTCGGTGACATGTCCGTTACTGCGGTGGAAGCGGCAGTACTTGGACTTGTCCACATTAGCTTTGGGAGGTGTCGGTTTAGGGAAATGAACACCTCCCCTTACGAACTCTGAATTAGCGCACTCGGTCAGAATGCGCTCACGGGAAGCGATGAGGGTCGTGTACTCAGTGAATCGGCCTGCGGGGCCCCTTTGTTCTTGGGGTTCCCGGGGACGATCATCTCGTCTTCGATCTCCCCCACGCCAGGGGGCTGGTGCTTCTTCTTCCCAAGTGCCACGGGCAGCTTCGCAATTCTGAGAGTCTCAAACAAAATTGGCAGCTTCGGTCTTCTCGAGCCGGATGTATGCTCAGGCCTTTTCGATAAGGTCTTGGAGGGTGGTTGCCCGGTGGATTTCCACGGCCTCGGCGAACTTGGAGCCGCAGCACAACCCTTTCTCCATGAGGTATCACTTCATGTCGTTGGAAGTAGTTACCTGGACTGCCTCCATGGTGAACCTCTCAATATAATTCCTAAGAGACTCATCCCTGGCTTGGATGATCGTGCCCAGGGCTGCTTCCGTCTTCGGATGGCGTTGGGATATCGTGAAGTATTGTAAGAAAAGATCTTTCAGCACCCTCCACGAGGTGATGGATTTGGGCTCCAGGCTCTTGTACCACGCCATGGCTCCCTTTCTCAGAGTTAACATATTTCTTCACTAGGGTTACTAAACCGGTGAATCAAATCAAGGTATGTGGATAAGTACTGACATCAAGATTAGTTGTTGCATAGATCTTGAGGTCATTGGCTCCAACTTACCGGTATTGACGAAGGAAGAGCTGCAAGGGATGCTTGAGTCTCATTAATAAAGGATGGCTGAAAGAGCTGCAGGAAAGTCGAAGAGTGATATGGATTTATAGGCGCAGTCAGAAAAGGAAAAGAAAGGCAAAGGAGGCTGGAATGGAAACAAAGGTAGAAGAGGCTACAATAATTCGATTGGTCGAAATTAGCAGGAAGGAAACTAGTCGAATTAGAGAAACCCCTGGAACCAAGGTAACCAAAGAGGTGGTGCTGCAGGTGGAGGAAGAGTTGGTGGTCTAAAACCTGACAAAAGTCACATTCAATATTACAATTGTCAGAAGTATGGTCATTATTTTAGTGAGTTTCGAGAAAAGAAGAAAATCAAGAAATTGATGCAAAGCTGGCGAAACATGAAGAAGAAGAGATGTTATTGATGGTTACAACAAGATATGAAGAAAGATTTCAGGACCAATGGTACTTGGACTCAGGATGCTCATGACACATGGCTGGTAGGAAAGATTGGTTTGTCAACATGAAGCCCTCAATAAAGAATATGGTGAAATTTGCAAATGACAATACTCTAGCAGCTGAAGGTATTGGTGATGTTATGATTATGAGGAAAGATGGCAAGAGGTCGGGAATTTCCAATGTGTTGTACATACCAGGCATGAAGAGTAATTTGCCCAGCATAGGGAAGTTGGTCGGAAAAAAACTACAAGGTGTCCATCAAAGACAATATGGTGAGAGTTCTCGACTCAGAAAATAGGTTAATCTTGAAGGCTCCAATGTCTCATAATAGAACCTTTAAGATTGAAGTTAATGTGATGGAGCATAAGTGCCTTACAACTGCAGCCAACTGAGATGAATGGATATGGCATTATTGACTTATCCATCTCAATTTCAAAGACATCAGAGATTTGAAGAGAAGAAATATGGTTTCAGGATTACCAGAAATCAACATTCTAAATGAAGTGTGTGAAGAATGTGTTCAGGCAAAACAACACAAGAATAGCTTCAGCAAGGATGCGGGAAGCAAGTTGAAGGCAATTCTCAAAGTCATATACTCTGATGTATGTGGTCCTATCCAGGTGGATTTGATTGGAGGTAACAGATACTTTGTCATGTTCATAGATGATTTCAGTCAAAAGGTGTGAACTTACCTGATCAAGAAGAAAAGTGAATTGATTGAGGTATTTGCCAAATTTAAATCTACGGTCAAAAGACAAAATGGTCGAAAGCTAAATATTTTGAGCACTGATGGTGGTGGAGAGTGTGTGTCGAAATATTTTGATGCATTATGTGAGAAAGAGGAGATTATGCATGAGGTGGTGCCAATCTACACTCCACAGTAGAATGGAACAGCAGAAAGGAAGAATATAACTATCATGAACATGGTGAGAAGCATGTTGAAAGGCAAGCATCTACCTAAAGAATCATGGGGAGAAGTTGTATCGACTGCAACATACATCTTGAATAGATGTCCGACGAAGAAGCTAGAAGGAATCACGCCAGAAGAATGTTGGTCTGGTGCCAAGCCTAGCCTAAAGTCATTTGAAGGTGTTTGGTCTGTAGCACATAGACATGTACCATATCAGTTAAGAAGAGAGCTTGATTACAAGTCGAGTCAAATGATCCTAATAGGATATCATTCGACTAGAGGATACAAGTTGTTCAACCTAGTGAACAAGCAAGTTATGACCAGCAAGGACATGATCATAGATGAGCTTAAGGAATGAGACTGGACTGATAATGTCAAGAAGGATTCAATGATAATCTTATATAAAGAACCAACTAGTGAAGTCGAAAGAGAAGTTCAACAAGATGAAGTCATAGGTGAAGCAGGCCCAAGCAGTCCTCGACAAACAAGACACATGTCTGCAAGGTTACAAGAATATGTAATTACATCAGATGATATGGTCAACGAAGAAGGTGAGCTGGTACGCTATGCTTTCTACGCATATGTCGAACTAGTCAATGTAGCTAAGGCATTAAAGGATTCAACATGGGTGAAAGTAATGAATATGGAACTAGAGTTCATCGAAGTCAACAACACCTGATCACTTGTTGAATTGCCTCAAGGCAAGAAGGTAATTAATGTGAAATGGGTTTACAAGGTGAAGGTGAATCCTAAAGGAGAAGTAACTCGACATAAGGCGAGACTTATGGAGAAACGATTTATACAGAAGGAAGGAATCGACTTCGACGAAGTTTTTGCACCTGTTGCTAGGACCGAAACAATCAGGTTGGTTGTTGGTCTAGAAAACATGAAAAATTGGCACACATGTCAGATGGATGTGAAATGTGCATTCCTGAATGACCCCTTAGACGAAGAAGTTTATGTTGCACAACCAGCTGGATTTGTGAAACAATGCATAAAGCCCTGTATGGACTTAAGCAAGCTTCAAGAGATTGAAATAATAAGATCGATAACTTTCTAAGGGAGAAGAAATTTGTGAAGTGCATAATTGAGCATTGAGTATAAGTAAGGAGAAGCAATAGTGAATTGCTTATACTATGTTTGTATGTCGATGACCTATTGATAACAGGAAGTTGCAAGAAGGAGATCAAAGATTTCAAACATGACCTAAGTGAGAAGTTTGAAATATCAGACTTGGGAAATCTCTCATATTTACTTGGCATCGAATTCTACAAGAGTGGTAGAGGTTTGATGATGCACCAAAGAAGATATGCAGGCGAAATACTCAAAAGATTTGAGATGCAAGATTGCAACTCAACTTCGAATCCTACTGAGACCAGATTGCGACTGTCGAAAGATTCAGATGAAGATGATGTCTACCCAACCCAATATAGAAGACTTATTGGGTTATTGATATACCTTTGTCACACAAGACCTGACTTAGCATACAGTGTGGGTATGCTAAGTAGATTCATGTAGAAGTCAAATGTATCAAACCTTGCAGCGATGAAGAGGATACTAAGGTATCTGAGAGGAACTCTCGACTACGGCATTTTATTTCCTGCAGCTGATGAAGGAAAAGAATTCAAGATAGTGGGACACACTGATTCAAGTTGGTGTAGTGATGGTGAGGATAAAAAATCCACAGTTGGCTATGTGTTTATGCTAGCTGGTGCATCAGTTGCTTAGAGTTCGAGAAAGGAGCCAGTAGTGGCATTGTCATCATGCGAAATAGAATACATAACTACTTTTCTTTGGGCATGTCAAGCAACATGGATGGTGAACATAGTCGAAGAGATTACAGGGATGAGACATGGAGTAATTACCATGAAGATCGACAGCATGTTAGCTATTAACCTGGCAAAGAATCCAATAGCACATGATCGAAGCAAGCCCATCGAAATAAGGTTCCATTATCTTCAAGAGCAGGTAGCAGAAGGGAAGATGAATTTAGAACACTATAGAACTGAGAATCAGATTGCAGATATCATAACGAAAAGAGTGCAAGTTGAACTGTTCAAGAAGCTAAGGTCTATCATGAATGTAGATAGCTTAGACACAATGAATTAGGTGGTGTGTCGAGTTTGTAATTCCTTGTTTCGAAGAAGTGTAACTCAACGGAAACAAGGTCTACTCAAATTAGCCTATTGTGTGTGTCGAGTTGTATTAGTGTATTGAAGTTTCGAAGCAGGTTGCTTCAGACAGGATTTTGACTTAGGCCTATTTTAGTAATGTTAACTATTTTGGGATTTTATAGTTTTGGGTTTTCACTTAGGGTGCAAGCTAACATAAATCTATAAATAGGGAGTAACCCTTATTTTGTAAACAACTCATAACTTATAACATTGTATTCACAGAATTTTCAGTTGCAAGTGAATAAGAAAGTTTCCACAGTTTGTGGGTAGAGAGAAACTCTGCAGAATATTCATCATCTTTTTCTCCAATATTGTTTTCTTTCTTTCTTTCTCAACCTTTTCTTTTCATTATCATTGTGTGATTGATAACAATCTTGAGATCAAGATTGAGCAAAATTCTCAGTAGGTTGTGGTTGAATTCCAACAAAAGGATTGATAAATGATGACTCATCAAATTTAAGAAGAAAGACTTAAAGCCTAAACTTCTCCACTAATAGTTAGGGAAATCACAATAATAGATCTGCAGTTCATAAATGAAAATAAAGGTAGGTTTATATTTTACACAAATATTCTTTAAAATCAAACTAATATTTAGGTTCTAAATTCCTCGAGCATTTCAATATAGGAATTTGATTGAGATTTACAATGAATACATGTTGTGGAGTGGGTTATATGTCCCCCTTTTATGTATTTTTTATTGTTATACCTTCAACGTCCTCAATTGAATTGCCTCATAATTTTATCAGGAATTACTTGTCTTGATATACAGTGGGGCTCAAAATGAAAGTGCCATTATTATCGTATCAGCTTTGTTGTTGCACATGAGATTGATTGTTAGCATCTAAAATGGTCAATGTATTCTTTGTCAGGGATATGTATCTGTAACACCTTGTATAATATATATTTATAATAACATCACACAAGTGTTGTTATTTGGTACTGACACCATCAGAAGTGCCAATTGGCAACATTTGCATACTTGACCATTTCTAAAACAATGAAACAACCTCTGGTACAAAATACGGAAAGTGCTAAAACAATAAAATCTAAGATCTAAGTGCAATATTTATCATTGTACACTATACACATAACACAATGGAAATAATTATAATCTAAGCTTCTCTTGAAACATCCATGCATAGCTCCAATAATGGGGTGAGATAATAATCTCAGTGAGTTCCCCTATCTTATGGGTTCACTCGGCTCTACAAGATTCTAATCCAATCCTAACTCAAGTCAAGGGGAAAAGTGATATAAGACTTGAGCTCACAAACTCACAATGTATGGAAATGTGTCTCTTGAGTTCATCAACTCAAATTATCACTAATCGGAAACCATACTAAGGTAAACTTCCCTACCGCCTCACCTACGTCTAGGACTTTTAGCGTGGGTCACATATCCTTGTATCATACTTTGACATACGAATGGATTCGAATTCAAAGTGTTTTCCATGTGAATCGTCGCTTCCAATGGGACCCTTCCCATCTCAAACCTTTTACCCGTAGGCTCCACTCGTACACACGTGACTCAAACGAATGGATTCAGATTCTAAGGGACATATAATCAACCTTACGAATCATCGCTTCCCATGGGACTCTATCCATTTCAATCCTTTTACCTGTAGTCTCCATTCGCTTAAGGGAACTCTTGCCAAAGTATTAGTTCGTACATCCCAAAGGAGCTCTACATAAGCATCAACTCTCGGGATGACACATCTCAAGGGTTTGTTTCTGACTACATGATGAAATACAACATAATATAATTGTATTTAATAATCACTAGGTGACCACAATCACCTTAATCACACAACAATAACACATGTTCCATACAATGCCTCTCACTCACCAATATGGCAACCATCCATCCATGACACACATCTAGGTATCATAGCATGAATGTCACCCTATAGTGTTATCTAAATCATACTTGCAACCTATTTCTATTTTTAATCCATTTCCTAGTTGTAGGCCTAGGTTTACTCACTTATCTTCATATTGTTTTAAGCATGTTATCACATAATCAAACATATGAACATATACATATATCATACATAAAACACATATAGTGACATATTAAGTCAATTATAAATAATGAACATAAGGTATATGATCATCATAATAAATAGGACTTTTGGAGTCAATCCCCTTACCAAAATAGGACTTTTAGGACAAAGGTCCCTCACCAATTATCAAACCATTTCACATGGTACTCATCACAATACTAGGTGTTCATCTTCACTCGTTCACATATTATTCCATATTCAATCAATCTAATACTATTCAATTAATCAAACATCTATATACATATTTCACTTTTTATCGCGTAGAGCGTTGGAATAGCTTTCCAACACTTCTGATCGCACCTTAATCCGAGTTACGATTAACAAGATATAAAGAAAACAAGAAATGAGAAAAATGTACCTTGTCATGGTCACACAGCGACCGTAAAGCGAGTCTGGCTCATTTTCGCTTCACACAGAAAACTTTGTTAGAACAATACTTGGTTATGCATCTATACCTTTGAGTTTTTATGATAACAAGGTGTTGCGGTGGAAATAGGATATCAAACTATTAATTAGTTTGAATCGCAATTCAATTCACAACCGCTCTTTGATTTATCCGAAGGAAAAGGTCAAAAGAGGGAAAACCTATTTTGCATTGTAAACACAATGCGGGGAAAGATCTAGGGTTCGGGGGTTGGTTAAATTTAGGGAAGGTATTAGCATCCTAAACTTCCGTAGTACTCTACGGGAACCTTTTGTTCAAATGTTTACTATTTGCTTTATTCATTTGCTTAAGGTATATGTACAAAGGATTAAAGTGAGAAAAGAGACCTAAGGGGTTAATTCTAAGTTTACTCGGCAAGACATCGCATCTTGTGCCTACGTATCCTTACGGGAGTGGAATCAGAGTAATCGTAGTTCCCCTCAAAAGGGAGGTTAGAGACTTCTTGACTGTGGTCAAGGTCTCAAGGGGAATAAACGCATCTTAAGGACACGCTTACATGGAGTGTAGAAACTCCAAATCTCTACATTGAATTGTTAAGTTGTAATTAGGGTTAAATTAGGGATTCCACGGCGGGAAACCCTAAACTGAGCGCGGCGGCTCTTTGACCTAATGCTAGGGGTAAAATTGTAATCTTGCCTGCGGCGAGGCATTTGTGAAAATTAGGGTTTGTAGTTTGTAGTTTTGAGGATTTGAAATTGAATGTGTGAAGTTTTACGGACTATTGGCGCGGCGGCAACACAGTTAGACCTAGCCTTCGGATGTGTGCAATGTGACAGAAATAATGGTAAACGCGTGAGATAATTGAATCATGCAAACAGAGAGATAATGTCATAATTCAAACCATGCAAGCAGAAATTTAAAGGCAGAATTTAAAGAGCGATTGTTAAGTTCGCGAGGTTACATGAGAGGAGCAGATACAATATGATAATGAAATTTGAATTGAACAATAATAAAATAAAATAAATAACGGTTCTAGTTATTATTTTAAAAAAAAAAGATTTTAGTTATTATTTTAAATTTATCTAAAAAAAAGTTTTTCTTAAAAATAATAGGTTTTCATATTAATTTGGAAAAGATGTTAATGTTATTTATTTTAAAAAACAGATTTTTATATTATAACAAGTTTTAATAAATTAATGATAACAATAATAATAATAATGGTAATAATAATGATAATAATGATAATAATAATAAATAATGATAATAATAATACTAATAATACTAATAATAATAATAATAATAATAATAATAATAATAATAATAATAATAATAAAGCAATAATGAATTTTAAATGTGCCAAATAACCCAACAATGTTGCTAACGCAGAAATGCGCTCATCGCAACCAGATCTAAATCGGACGAAACAAAATTTATCGCAAAGAAAAAGAAATTAAGCAAAAAATAGTATTATTGCTCACACAAAAATGCGATCATCGCAACCAGATCGAACTAACACAAATGTCACGCGTCATGCACACAAATGTGCAAACATCGTATCGACATAATTCGATCAAAAATTAATCTTATATATATAAACTCTAACAATTTAAAAATTATATATATATAAACGTAACAGTAATAGATAAAGAAAAAGAAATAACGGTAATAGATGAAGAAAAAGAAATAACGGTAAAAGATGAAGAAAAAGAAATAACGGTAAAAGATGAAGAAAAAGAAACAACAGTAAACGATGAAGAAAAAGAAACAATAGTAATGGATGAAGAAGAAAACTAAATAACGGCAAACGGCACTCACTCCTCTTAGGTTTTTTTCATTCTCTCCTCCTTTCCAACAAGGCAACACATGTATATATAGGGAACAAATTAGGGTTAACACCAAATTGTCAATAATGTCCCTAAAGCCCATTTTAAAGCCCAAACTAAATAATTAGTTAATAAAATTTAAATAATTTAAAATAATTAAAATAAACTTAAAATAAAAACTAATAATCCTATTGATTCCTAAAATCAAAAATATTATAAAAAGAACAAAATTTTTTTCAATATTTTTTATTTTATGATTTTTTGGATATTTTTATGAATAATTTAGAAAAAAGTGAAAAAAATAATATTTTAAAAAATGATTTAATTAAAATACGAAAATAATAATTAAATAATAATAAAAAACTATTTTTGTTATTTTTTTAATGAAAGATAGAAAAATTTAGAGTAAAAATAATAAAAAAACAAAAAAAGTGACAAAGGTGAAATTCGAACTCTCAACCTCTCACACTCATAACTCCTTACACATGTCCTCCTGCCAATTGTGCCATTTTTACTTTTTAGAAAAAAAATGCATGCCATATGATATTTACCTGCAAAAAGTCAAACGACTACACAAATTTGTTAGTAATTGATTAAATGCAATAAAAATGCAATGAAATGCGACAACAAATCTTAGGGCAAAATTTGGGGTATTACAGTTGCCCCTATTTAAATAACTTCACCGGGTGATTCGAGTGGCGGAGACTCGAGGAATCATGGTGGAGGGATTTAAATATAGATAACCGAAAATTTTGCCCTTATATGTGGCGATATGCAATGTTATGGACCAAACAAGACTAATGCAGACAATGCCATGAATATGATATGATGTGTATGCTGGAATGATGAGTGCGAAAATGCTGACGAATACGACGACACAGGGACAGACGCTACGAGAAGAACACACTGGGGAAAACGACGCGCTGGGACACAGTACAACACTGGGGAATTCTAAAATGATGGTCAGCTGGTGCGAACACGACCAATTATCATTTTTAGACCGGGAACGAGATTCTCAAATGGAGATGGCACCTATGAGACGGCCTCCACTGGGGAATCTAAAAGTAAAACTGGATCATGTACGACTGCAAGATCAATTACAGAATGCTGGAGCATTGAGCAAAGAATAACATCCAAGCTTCTGTAAACTATCTCTCGTGACAAGATCAAACGGACTGTTCGGGAATCCGTAGTAAATATACAGGGTAAAAACCGGCTGTACGCCAAAATAAATGGACTTTAGGAATAAGATCCTTAAATGGAGATGGCACCTATGAGATGACCTCCACTTGGGGAATGTCTAATAATAATTGGACCTACACGATTGCAAGATCGATCACAGAATGTTGGAGCATTGAGCAAAGAATAACATCCAAGCTTCTATAACCTATCCCTCGTGGTGGGATCGAATGGATTTTCGGAAATCCGTAGCAAATATACAGGGTAAAAACCGGCTGTATGCCAAAATAAATGGACTTTAATGGGAAATGCCCTAATAAGCTTCTTGAGGGAGAATTGTTACTCATCGTTGGAGGGGACTTACATGCCAAAATGGATAAGCACTCAAATAAAGAGGTTGCTGCTTATCTGATATATAAATCTTCTCATATTTAAGGTCGGCGCCTGGAATACGATTCAGATTCTTCTTTTACTAAAGGATAAATGAACTTCTTCATACCTCAAGATCGTGCTCTCCTGAATATGATTCCGCTCCTTCTTTTACTAAAGGGTAAATGAACTTCTTCATACTTCAAGATCGTGCTCTCCTGAATATGATTCCGCTCCTTCTTTTACTAAAGGGTAAATGAACTTCCTCATACTTCAAGATCGTGCTCTCCTGAATATGATTCCGCTCCTTCTTTTACTAAAGGGTAAATGAACTTCTTCATACTTCAAGATCGTGCTCTCCTGAATATGATTCCGCTCCTTCCTTTACTAAAGGGTAAATGAACTTCCTCATACTTCAAGATCGTGCTCTCCTGAATATGATTCCGCTCCTTCTTTTACTAAAGGGTAAATGAACTTCTTCATACTTCAAGATCGTGCTCTCCTGAATATGATTCCGCTCAAACCTCCCCGTACTTCAAGATCGTGCTCTCCTGAATACGATTTGGTTCAAACCTCCCCACACTTCCCGACGACAGGGAAAATGGAAGCCCAACTGCTCAAAGGAGATGGCCATTTGCTGCGAGTCATAACGAAGATAGGATTGGCTTCTCATGCGAGAGATGTCGCTTATTTGCAAGAGTAGCAATAATAAGCCTCTCATGTAAGAACTGCTTGTAGAGGTGATAGCAGATGATGATAAGCTTCTCTGGTGAGAACAGGCGTGTATTGTGTTGTGTAAGGTTGTCATATCGATAGGTTTCTCAGGCGAGAAATGTATCATACCGATGCTGTAACAATGTAGGATTGTAAAGTGTTGTACTGATAGATTTTCCAGGCGTGAACTGGCGTGCATCTGTAAAGGATTAGTTGAAAGATAGTGCAAAATAAATGCCCGTCCGGGTACAGTGATAAACTTCTCGGGCGGAAACAGTCGCGTATCTGCCATGGTATGGTGAAAATCTTTAGATGGTGCAAAATAAATGCACATCCGGTTGGGCTCGACGACCGACAAGACTGAGATTCAATCTAGGATCGAGCTAGAAAGAAAACTGGTAATCAAGACTCCATCGAGGGAATGAACTCGAAGGGTAGATATCTTATCCTGGCGAGGAAAGATAGCTGAAGTAACCGTCATCCACGAGGATCGAGCTCCGTAGGGAAACTTGGAAACACATATGTATTTTATGCTTAGGGCTGACAATCTATTTGAAGAGAATGGACGAACCCAGTTACTCGGCGGTAACGACCAATGATAGAGACACAATGAACCTGTGCATGCTAACGCGTATGTTAATGAATATGTTAATATGAATGTATGTTGATGTCTATGTATGTAAATATGCAGGATGTTATGAAATGAGTATGTAATGAGTATGTAATGAATATGTAATGAATATGTAATGAATATGTAATGAAATAGGCATGTGATGCTTATGCCCTTGCGTATGCTGACGAAACAGACTAGAGACGGGACGAGAGATGAAATAAACATCTCGACGGAAATACCCTGCGTTCTCTGCAACCAATACGTCAATCATGGGTAAGAAAGATCAATGGTAGAACCAAATCTGGTTTTAAAGTTCTGAATTCTCTGGGGAGAAGGTAATCTGCTTGGGTGCACAGTATCACGTCTTCACATGGGGAGAAGAAAACCTGAGGGACACTTTCGAGTTACCCAAGAAAAAGTTGTCAGCTTATAGTCTCTCTGGGGACTGTGATGAGGCAATAGTTTAGGAGCCTGTTGCAACACTGAGATTTACTGGGGAATGAAGGTCGCCGTGAGTAAAATCCATCGGGTGCATGAAGAAAAGTCGTGAAACCACATAATTTTGATCTTGAAGGATCTTGTAGTAGTCGCCATTTGTTTCCTTTAAAAACATGGTGCCCCAGGATACTTGCGTTGCGAGGTAGGGTCATCTCAAGAGGATTTTATAGAGAACACCGAGTCCGGTTGCCCCATTGTTCTCAAACTCTTTGAGAGATTTGTCAGGTCTCGACGTAACTGGCACAAATTAATCGTGTTACGACGAAATCTTTGGGAAATAGCTCTTAAGAATGTCAGACTCGCGTTGGTAAGCGAATTGGGAAACTGCCTGCCCCTGTTCAGCAGGATCTTCAAGTTCCACGGGTTATGTTCATATGTAAATCTCTAAGATATCAAGCAAAGTTGTCATGCCTGAAATGCCTATCCTGAGCTTGTCAATGTACACATATATTTGTCCTGAATTTTTGTTTTGAAAAAAGATATCGCGATAACTTGTGACCGAAATCACTAGTCAGGATATAAGTTTTAATTATAATGTCAACATGAATTTTTTCTGAGCATAGCTCGTAGGAGTCAGGAAACGTGATCTTGTCAAGTATGCTTTCAACCGAAGTCCTACTTCAATTAGGTCTTTTAAAGGTTGTATCGTGGCTCGGTTCACGGTTTAAGAAACAAAGGATAAAGGC
Source organism: Lathyrus sativus (assembly GCA_963859935.3). Classification (NCBI taxonomy): domain Eukaryota; kingdom Viridiplantae; phylum Streptophyta; class Magnoliopsida; order Fabales; family Fabaceae; genus Lathyrus; species Lathyrus sativus. Next base: position 363,925,532 of record OZ012739.1, read on the forward strand.
TCAAAGTTATATTTGTACCCACCCATTCTTCGTGATGTTCTCCAATCCTAATTCAGTTAACCGGATACGAACGCTCATATCTCAAGCGGATTTGCTATGGTCGAGAACTTATCAAGGCTTTGGACATGGCAGTCACTCACCTATTTCTTTTGGCAATTGGTCACACGACCTTGTTCTTTATAGGGGTTCTAAAAACTACTGGTTTGTTGTTCTTATTCCCTAACTTTTGCCTGGACAACGTCTTTTGATTTGACTTTGGAGTCCAGCGGGATGCCCCAGTTTTGCCTAAGTCTCCTTCATAGGTTTTGACTTAGCGGGCTTTTATTATTTTTTTGAATATTCTTTTATGCACAAGTCGTGTAAATCTTTCGAAAGGCTCGTGACTGCCCCACTCCTTAGGTAACCGAGGGATAGCCGTTGTATTGGACTTCTTAAGATGCTAAGGATAAATTCTCGAAGGTTGGCTCTTCCTTTTTAAGAGTCTAAGCGCTCGATCGGTTTAACTGAAACCTACCCTGCCCTAGGTTAGGATGAAGGTTCTTAAAAAGAAAGAAAAACTCCTACTTCAAGGCTCAAAGGGTTGACTAGGGATTAACATCCTTATATCTCCAGTGTTTGGGATTTGAAACAATGCCTTACATCATCAGCGGGTTTCAATCGAAAGCATACGACAAGAAATCTGACGTTTTGGGTTCGTCATCCTCCTCCCAATTCTCCATCCGAACAAGAGATCGGGTAAAGTTGGCATTATAATTTATGAAAAATATATTTTGAATGAGTGAAACGAATGGACTTATTCAAGACAAACATATGCATTGCATCAATCAAAGATAACAAGTTCGTACATGCTAAATATGCTCAATCAAAGAGAAATACATATAAATAAACAAATGAACTGTCGGAAAAAAATCCTTCTAAATGTTTATGAAATCTTGCACTCAAAAGTAACAGTTTCCTTTGGCGGAGCCTCAACGGAAAGGACGTCTGGTTTATGATCACTGCGAGTTGTCATGGCTTGCCCCAGTTACGCTGGTCACATCTTCAACAGTTTTCAGTCGTTGCTTCAAAATAACTTTCCCAGATTCTTTGTTGATCCCGGTCACATCATCTTGAGGGTTACTGAAATGAAGCGAGCTAGGCCTTTGAATAATTACTGGATTCGACTGATTTGCCACAGGAGTAGCATGCTTTGCAGAATTCGAACTCGACAAGTGAGGGACCCCGAGAGGAGTCTCGATCTTCATCTGAGCATCGCTAAAAGACAACTTCTTCGCTTCTAGCAAATTTCTGACAACTTTCTTAAGAGCATAGCAATTCTCTAGATTATGGTCGGGCGCACCCTCATGAAATAAACAATGAGCGGCCGCGTTGTAACCTGCAGGCGGAGGACCCAAAGCACGGGTGGTAATCAGACCCTGTTGTACCAAATGGGGGTATAACTCAGTGAAAGCCATCGGAATTGGAGGACAAGGCTTATACTGACTCTTACGGGGATAAGGAACCTGATCCCGTGATTGTTGGTGAACAGGAGAGTTGGGCACTCGTTGACTGTTGACAGGCACTTGCATGGGCGGATAACCGGAAGGTTGTTGATAAATCGGTGCCTGATACACCGGAGCTGACTGCACAGGCTGGTATGTAGGAAACTGCTGGTCGAAAGGAGGTGCAACAGTAGCTACATAGGGTTGCTGGACATATGGAGACGGATAGCCTTGAACATAACTCTGCTGATGTTGCCAAGGTGGAGGAGTAGCTGTTTTGCGGTTCCTCGAACGTGCAGGTCCTTTACCATGGTCGGAGTTAGGAGTTTTGCACTTTGGAGGGGTAGCTCGTTGAACTGGTTGAGCACTAGGAGGCACCAAACCGGATTGAAGACCGTGAGGAGGTACATTCTCGACAGTAACAGCTGGTTGAGATTCCATAACGGTATTAGTAGTCTCAGAAACAACAGTAGACTGAGCGTCCACCTTCACACTAAGAGCTCGTAACATCTCCAAAATCTGCCCTACACTTCCTCGAAGATCTTCGAGTTCATGGCTGACACGGTTGATCTCTTGATTTTGATCTTCCATCCTTTTGAAGGGTCGTATTGATGCAGAGAATTTAGGGTGACAAAACTGGAAGGTGAGAGAACCGAGTATGAGAAATCGGAAGACACATGCAATGCAAAAGTATGATGCTAAAATGTGAATGCAAATGAAGATTTCATGGAATTCAAATATTTACGAATATTGCGGAATACCAAGGAAACTTTTAATTCATTGAAGACAAATTACAAATAATATTCTTGCAACCAAAATAGCTAAATAAAAGCCTAGAAAGTCCTAGAGAAGCATCTTCCACAACTTCAGTGAGCAGACGGAGAGTCGGAGGAAAATAAATATTCGTAGAGCCTTCTCTTCTTGTAGGATTGTATCTCATCATTCTTCGACTGAATCTGCTTTTGAAGTTCTTCGTACTCGCTGACCATCACATGGTATTTGTTCTTCCATGATTCTGTTTTGCGTTGTGATCTCTTCAAAGTCTCAACTTTAGTCATGAAATACTGGACAGGTTCTTCTCTTTGAGGTAAAGGATCTTGGCGAGAGTAAGGCATCTTCAACTCAATAGCTCTTCCTCGGACCCATTGAAGGTATGGTTCCATGGACACACAATTAGGTCTTCCCAAACTTTCTTTGTCCTTCTTATGCAGATGATTCCAAGAGGATAGAATCTGATCTTGAAGCTTTTTGTCGTCTTCGAAAAAGATTTTCTCCACATGAATACCTTTAGGTGGTTCCTTCAAGGGGTATCCCAACTGTCGGCGAGCTAGGACTGGATTGTAGCTAATTCCTCCATTGAAACTGAGCAAAGGCACATTGTTGAATTTTCCACAACTATCAATGATCGATATCCCATCATACATGCGATTATACCAATCAATATCAGAGTGAGTCAAAGCCATAACTTTTTGCGACCAACGTTCTTGATTAGGTCTCCAGAACGGACCGGACTTGGGTAAGTGAGAAATAAACCACTTGTATAGTAATGGCACACAACATGTAATCATTCCTCCACCATGAAAGTTTCGAAGATGTACTGAATGATAAGTATTACCCAATAGTGTTGGAACTGGATTTCTCCTCATGAAGGTCTTGATTGCATTAAGGTCCACAAACCCTTCAAAACTAGGAAAAAGCAGCAACCCATAAATAAGCAAGGCAAATATTGTCTCAAAGGCAAACATGTCTTTATGATCGGCATAAAATTGGGCCTTCTTAATTAGGAAGTCCCTGAGAAAACCGGAGGTCCCCCCTTTGGTGATCATATTGTTTTTGACATCAGATATACTTAGACAAATGGCTTTAGCAATATCTCGTTCTTTAGGGTCTTCCTCTAAGAAAGGGAATGGAGACTTATCCAAGATAGGTAATCCCACCAACTGAGAGTACTCTTCTAAGGTAGGTAAAAGCTGATAATCTGGGAAGGTGAGGCAATGATAATCTGGATCATAAAACTGTAGCAAAGTCGCAAGAAGTCCTTCGTTTACTTGAATCTTCAACAAAGACAATAGCCTTCCATATCTGTTTTGGAACTCTTCTTGATCTTGAACCAAATCTCTTAGCTTCTCTAGGACTTCCAAATTAAAACCCTTAAAAGTAAATTTCAAAGTATGCTTCCTAGAGTGATCCATGGTATCCTGCAATGTTCATAAATAGAGTTTGAATTCCATGAAATCTTAATGCGATATGATGTTTTATGGATGCAATGCACATGAAAACACACAAAGTCCTAGGTTAAAGGTACGTGAGTGGAGTCAAGGTCTACCCATCCAGAAAGGAGTGTACTATAGGTTAGTTGTACCTGCAGAACAAGGTTCTAAAAAGTGCCCAAAGTCATCAGCCCATCTTTCGGATATTATCAACCTTCCGATTGACTCGGGGGTTAATAATATTCTCAAGAGAACCTCTTTTGAGTGTAGTATCGCGTAGCAACCGTTGTAGGATTACTCCCACATAGCTCCCGCACTACGTCCTAAATAAGGCCAAGGTGGTGTTAAGGTACTACGGTCCCCAATATCACAGACTCCAATCGACCATGGAAAAAGTTTTTACGATTACTCGTTCAACCGAACCATTTTCGAAAAGGTCTCAACTGAGCGGTGATTCTCGAATCAACTTGGTCGGGATTCAACTCCCTATAAGCCTCATCGAATATATCCCCATCCTATAATAATGTCACTAGTCCGGGCGTAGGACTTATCTCACAGCACAAGGAACAGTCCCACAATCAAAGCACAAATATATACATGCAAATGAATAATAACACAGATAGTAATAAATATGAACAAGTTAGGGATAACCCTCAAAAGTTTAGAAGGTCCCCAGTGAAGTCGCCATTTTCTGTTGCGGTGGAAATAGGATATCAAACTATTAATTAGTTTGAATCGCAATTCAATTCACAACCGCTCTTTGATTTATCCGAAGGAAAAGGTCAAAAGAGGGAAAACCTATTTTGCATTGTAAACACAATGCGGGGAAAGATCTAGGGTTCGGGGGTTGGTTAAATTTAGGGAAGGTATTAGCATCCTAAACTTCCGTAGTACTCTACGGGAACCTTTTGTTCAAATGTTTACTATTTGCTTTATTCATTTGCTTAAGGTATATGTACAAAGGATTAAAGTGAGAAAAGAGACCTAAGGGGTTAATTCTAAGTTTACTCGACAAGACATCGCATCTTGTGCCTACGTATCCTTACGGGAGTGGAATCAGAGTAATCGTAGTTCCCCTCAAAAGGGAGGTTAGAGACTTCTTGACTGTGGTCAAGGTCTCAAGGGGAATAAACGCATCTTAAGGACACGCTTACATGGAGTGTAGAAACTCCAAATCTCTACGTTGAATTGTTAAGTTGTAATTAGGGTTAAATTAGGGATTCCACGGCGGGAAACCCTAAACTGAGCGCGGCGGCTCTTTGACCTAATGCTAGGGGTAAAATTGTAATCTTGCCTGCGGCGAGGCATTTGTGAAAATTAGGGTTTGTAGTTTGTAGTTTTGAGGATTTGAAATTGAATATGTGAAGTTTTACGGACTATTGGCGCGGCGGCAACACAGTTAGACCTAGCCTTCAGATGTGTGCAGTGTGACAGAAATAATGGTAAACGCGTGAGATAATTGAATCATGCAAACAGAGAGATAATGTCATAATTTAAACCATGCAAGCAGAAATTTAAAGGCAGAATTTAAAGAGCGATTGTTAAGTTCGCGAGGTTACATGAGAGGAGCAGATACAATATGATAATGAAATTTGAATTGAACAATAATAAAATAAAATAAATAACGGTTCTAGTTATTATTTTAAAAAAAAAAGATTTTAGTTATTATTTTAAATTTATCTAAAAAAAAGTTTTTCTTAAAAATAATAGGTTTTCATATTAATTTGGAAAAGATGTTAATGTTATTTATTTTAAAAAACAGATTTTTATATTATAACAAGTTTTAATAAATTAATGATAACAATAATAATAATAATGGTAATAATAATGATAATAATGATAATAATAATAAATAATGATAATAATAATACTAATAATAATAATAATAATAATAATAATAATAATAATAATAATAATAATAATAATAATAATAATAAAGCAATAATGAATTTTAAATGTGCCAAATAACCCAACAATGTTGCTAACGCAGAAATGCGCTCATCGCAACCAGATCTAAATCGGACGAAACAAAATTTATCGCAAAGAAAAAGAAATTAAGCAAAAAATAGTATTATTGCTCACACAAAAATGCGATCATCGCAACCAGATCGAACTAACACAAATGTCACGCGTCATGCACACAAATGTGCAAACATCGTATCGACATAATTCGATCAAAAATTAATCTTATATATATAAACTCTAACAATTTAAAAATTATATATATATAAACGTAACAGTAATAGATAAAGAAAAAGAAATAACGGTAATAGATGAAGAAAAAGAAATAACGGTAAAAGATGAAGAAAAAGAAATAACGGTAAAAGATGAAGAAAAAGAAACAACAGTAAACGATGAAGAAAAAGAAACAATAGTAATGGATGAAGAAGAAAACTAAATAACGGCAAACGGCACTCACTCCTCTTAGGTTTTTTTCATTCTCTCCTCCTTTCCAACAAGACAACACATGTATATATAGGGAACAAATTAGGGTTAACACCAAATTGTCAATAATGTCCCTAAAGCCCATTTTAAAGCCCAAACTAAATAATTAGTTAATAAAATTTAAATAATTTAAAATAATTAAAATAAACTTAAAATAAAAACTAATAATCCTATTGATTCCTAAAATCAAAAATATTATAAAAAGAACAAAATTTTTTTCAATATTTTTTATTTTATGATTTTTTTGGATATTTTTATGAATAATTTAGAAAAAAGTGAAAGAAATAATATTTTAAAAAATGATTTAATTAAAATACGAAAATAATAATTAAATAATAATAAAAAACTATTTTTGTTATTTTTTTTAATGAAAGATAGAAAAATTTAGAGTAAAAATAATAAAAAACAAAAAAAGTGACAAAGGTGAGATTCGAACTCTCAACCTCTCACACTCATAACTCCTTACACATGTCCTCCTGCCAATTGTGCCATTTTTACTTTTTAGAAAAAAAAATGCATGCCATATGATATTTACCTGCAAAAAGTCAAACGACTACACAAATTTGTTAGTAGTTGATTAAATGCAATAAAAATGCAATGAAATGCGACGACAAATCTTAGGGCAAAATTTGGGGTATTACACAAGGCAATATTTGTGTGAGAACTATTTTGGTACTCTAACGGTTTGTTATTGTGTAGCTTTAACAACCAGTTCTAATTTTGAAAAAGTGATGTGCAACGTCATCAGTTTTTGAACCATATGTTTCAAAATGCGCTTCTATGTTGATCCACTTCTAAGAAGCTTCTGAGAAGACGCCATGTTGCTACTGCAATGTTTTCTTGGTCTCTACTTCTGAATCTGACTCTAATCATCAAACTTTTGAAGAAAGGCAAACTTCTGAAGTTTCTAAAGATTCTAAAGATCTTAAGAAGACGCTGATGTTATCAAGGTTTTGATTGATGATTCTAAAGATTCTGATTTCAAGCTAAAGTACACTTTTGTTCATGCTTCATCAACTTTTCATCAAAAGCCAATGAATTTGAAGATAAGGATAAAGGATACTTGATCAATATAGTACACAGTACAAAACAAAATTATTCCTCCACTACCTGATTTTGTGGGAAAAAGGACAGTACCATTTGTGACACCTATCATTATTCTATTAGTGTACAACTACATTTTCATATTCCTGATTTGCTCTCTAACGGTTCCTTTTTCATGCTATATATGGGACTTGGAGACCTAAAGAAAGTTGTTAAAATAACAAGAGTGTTTCTACGTGAAAAATCTCAACTTTGTGTAAACTTTTCTTTGAGTATATTATGTATTTCATTTGTGTAAATCTATTTGTGTAGAAGAAATTTGTAAACACACAATTTTTATTCAAACTATTTGTTTGTAGTTCCTTGAGGGATTAGTTAGGTCAGTATCCTTGAGAAGACATTGATTGTGTATCTTTGTGGTTTGTTAGTCACCAGTTGTAGCTAGTGCATTTGTAATTAGTTGATTATAGTGTATTAAGTCCTTGTGTATAAGGCGAAATCACCTTGGCAGGTAGACTGGAGTAGCTTTGAGTTTCAAGCGAACCAGGATAAAAATTCTTGTGTCTCTCTCATTGTTCAATCTTTTGATTGTTGAGTTTTTGAGTTGGTAAAAACTTATTTTAAAAACCCAATTCAACACCCCCCCCCCCCTTCTTGTGTTTTTCATACCTTTAGTTGGTACCAAAGTCTGGTTCTGATTTTGATAAAAAGCTTTATCAATGTAATACCCCAAAATTTACCCTTAGATTAGTCGATTCATGTCGCATTACATCTCACTTTTGCATTACATATCAGCTAACCACTAACGGGTTACGTAGTCTGTTGTTTTTGCAGGAGAATCACATCAGGCGCACTTTAACTGTTGAAGGGCGAAATGGTCATTTATTCACTGTTTGCTGACAGTTTAGGAAGCAGAGTCATCGTCAGAAATCCCTCGAATAATTTGGATCTCCCTTTTACGAGTCCCTTATTTCATTTGAGGAAGAATGGAATTTTATAGTAATTTTGACGTCGGAATTTTCGAGACACAGTAATTTATTCAAAGGTCGAGACTTTGTCGTCAGTGGATCTCTGAGATGTTGTTTTATCATATAGGGTTGAATGTGTTAAGATGTCAGTGGTTTGGTTCAAAGCAGTGCGAGAATTCACTCTGTGGAATTTATTTTAACAGGCGCCTATTTTTTCTGTTTTTCTGCTACCTGCTAGTTAATTCTAAAGGAATACAGTGGAAATTTCGGCTCGTGTATGGAGTTATTATATCTGTTTAATCGTGATCTTTTTTTGGCCGAGTCGGTTCAGGACATTGGATTTAGTTAGCGGAGACACAATTGAATTTTTAGTGCGGAGTGTAGTTCTGTTTTGCTGTTAATCGTATTTCTCTGTTTTTCTCTGTTTCACTTCGTTCAGGGCCATTACCGATTCTATCATCATGTCAGTTTTAAGTAGAGCAGCATGTACAGAACGATAAAATTGATTCGGATAATTATTGTTGGGGATTTATGCGTGCGAGTTTATCTGGTGAAGTTTGTAACACCCCCTTTCTAGACCCCCAAATAACAATTAAATCATTCAGGCACTTAATAAAAATTTTCATCAGAGTATAAATTAACACATGATATAAAAGAGGTATGTCACATTATCTAGGAAAATTCAAAACACATACAACACCTGCTCATAAAGATATGCAATAAAGGGTAAACCAACACAAAGGAACTCAGTCCTCAAAACCCACACATCAATATTTAGAATAAAAGCGGAAACATCTAAACATTGAACCACTTCATTCGTATACACGTTATAAACATAAACAGTTCAATTCGAGTCATAAATCATGTTTACAAAACATTCCGGCAAATACATACACAGATGCATCACAAAAGAACCAAAATAATTCCTATCTACCCGGTGCTACATATCAGAGCCAACCGACCAAAAAGAACGAAGCCCTGCTTCGCAAAAGACCTCCAGCAAAACTACTCTGCAATGCCTCACAGAGCACCATAAAATAGCAGAAGGGTGTGAAACATTATCATAACGAACAATGCATATAATATATATATCTATATACACCAGCATAGAATACACATACCACATTTCTCACCTTAACACATCACAATTCAATCATACATTATATCGCAACGCATATATAATTCACCAATCGTTCACATATTTCACATAACATACACAATTATGTTCATTACACCAATACATCACATGAAGATAATAATGCACTCATAGAGACCGACTCACGACTCTATGCAGATGCAAATGCGGTACCGACTCATTCAGCAGGTTCAATTGAAGAACCAAATGGAACCATCGCTCGTTACCGAAGTAACTCCCCGTCGGGCCTACGATGTTCACCCATCGCTCACACCTCACATGGGCACACGATGTTTCAGGATTGCTCACACCCCATACGGGCACACAATTTGATTGCTCACACCCCACAAGGGTACACAATCGTTCTGCAGATTCTCCACAGAATCAATATAAACTATCGCTCACACCCCCACAAGGGCACACAATCATTTCTGCAGATCCTCCTAGGGATCAAAGACAAACCATCGCTCACACCCCACAAGGGCACACGAGGTTTCTGCATATCCTACGCGGGATCAGACACACAAAATGCAATCATGATGCTTCACAAACAAACGACTCCATACATTATTGAAATGCATACATATACACGAATATATAATCAGGCATTTCACTCAATTCAAACAATTGCACTAAATTGCCAAACGGCCACATTTCACACTTCACGATTCACAGTCTAGAATTCACGCCATACGGCTACCCACAACATTTCATATCACATACACAAATATGCATAATACGAAGTATTAATCACACTTGAATCGAAAAATCAACACAGAAGTGGAAACACAATAAAATAACACCTTGCTACGCTCGCTACCCTGTTCGCCTAGTGAGTGCTCGCTACCTGTTCGCCCAGCGAACAAGCTCGCGAGAGCAAACAAAAGCCTCTGACTTGGTTCGCTACCACACTCGCTCAGCGAAGGCCTAGCGAGTCGCTCGCCACTCCTTTCGCTACCAGCGAAGAACTCCAAAAACCATATTTCCCAAGTCTGGGACCGTTCGCTACTGGCTCGCCACAGCGAATGCTCGCGACTTGCTCACCTAGCGAACGTGCTAGCGAGGGTCTGCGAACTCAGAATCCCCACTGTCAAAAACTCTGAAACTCACTTAAATCTACCCGATTAAATCCCAACTCGTCTCAGCAGCTTAGTCCAACGTCCCTCAACTAAATTCTACCACTTATTCTCATTCTTAACCGTGAAAACTCGGTTTCTAACGATTTACTCAAATTCGACCTAGAACGAAAAATGAACAAAACTCTCCCCAATCCAAAAGCAAACTAATAGAAACATACATAATCATATACATCGAAAGAATAATAAGGTTTCACGCCCTTACTCGATTAATCAAAGCTTAGAAGTTGATTCTTGACGATTCTAGGTTTTTCTCCTCTTCCTCCTCTTCTCTCTTCTCTCTTCTTTTTCTTTCCTTTCTATTTCTTTCTATCTCTTTTCTTTTCTCTCTAACTCCACTTATACTCTTTCTATTCTGTTTCTCTCAAACATCTACTAATTAAGGATTATCTAAAACACCCTCTAATTAATTCCCAAAACTCTCTGAATAATAAAATAACATAATAAGCACACATACATATTAATGTTTAAATTCCACAATTAAAGAATAATCAATTAAAATAAATTAAAAGGCTCAACAACAAAAAAAGGGAAATTCAGAATCGGGGCGTTACAAAGTTAATCCGTTTGTTTAAGTTCATTTGTTCGAATTCTTAATCGGTGGAATTTGTTCGGAGGCACTTAATCATTTGGATTTAATCAAATTTTTGTTTAAGTGATTCATTCAAGTGTGACAAATTAGTTGAAAGGAGTAATCGGAAGAATTTTATTTGGATAAAAATAATATGAATTTTATTCATGTTTGTTTTGCTACAAGTTACAAAGGGGATATTAAATACATGTTGTAACTAAAATCCTATTTGTTTCTAAAAGTGGTATTCATGCTCGATTTTCCCGATTAATTCTTCACGACTCAATTCTTTTACCTGCACAGCGAAACAGACAAAAATAGAGCAAAAAAAAAAAGATGATGTTAACGTTAGAAAACATTTTCCAATACCCTCAGTTACTCATCTTCGGGTACGTCGGGAGGGCAACGACGGAAGTCGAAGCCAGCTCCCAACTCGCATTCTTGACCTCGGCACCAATAGGAAGCATCTGTTCTTAATGTTCGAGGCGGCCAGAGGAAGAGAAAAAGAAGTGATTTTTTTGGCAAAAGTGGTTATTTGGATAAACACTTCTGCTGAAAAAGAATTTTTGAAAAAGTGATTTTCCAACCGAACATCTCCTTAAGCAATATCCAATTTTATCAAGTAAATCACCAGGATATGCTAAATCGAATCTGCATTGTATCTAGAATCTAGTCCACATCAGAAAATCTATAACAGGAATCCATGGATATCCATTAAATCAAAACTGGATTTGTATGTGAAATCGAAACATCAATCATCTAGCAGTATCGAATCCAAATCCGATCTAAAAAGCCTAACAAAATCAAGTCAAAACCACAAAATCCGTAAGAACAAGTTCAAGGTTTCAACGAGATTCCTGAAAAATCTCCAGTCCAAGCCGAAAAACTCAGTCAAAACAGAAAAAACAAATATCAAAGAGGCGTATAAAAGAAAATCATCATCAGTTCTGGAAAAGGGGGGACGAAATTGAAAAACGACGAGACTCAGGATCCTTTGAGGATTCATCATTGTCTTGGAAGCTGGAAACCTAAAACCAGCAACAAACGGCGGCGACCGGCGAGTAGATTCAGGGAGACAAATCATTTATCTCATCATCATCATCTTCGTCGAAGGAAGGGGAGGAAGGAGTTTCGAAGCTCTTCACACGGAAGAGACGAAGAACCTCATGGATTCACCATCAATAAACTCAATAGCTTGCCATCAAACTCACCTCAGAATACGGGATTCATCATCAGCGGTTTAAAATAAAAAGAGGATCCAACATCCTTCATCGAAAGCGGCGGCGGAAACCTTAAGGTTTCGACGCAGGCCAAGCATTTGTCGTCATCCAAAGGTAACGAGTCGGCATTATGGTTTTGTTTTTGTTTTGTTTCAGGTGAATGATGAGGAATGGTAGAAAAGGGAGCAAAATCGAACATGCAAGCAAGGAAGAAAGAAATTAGAGAAGCTTGGAGAAGTCATCAATGGCCGCCGCGGTTTTTGAAAGAGAGGAAGGAGAGAATTTGGTCTTGAAACCCTAACAGTGAAGGGCTCCAATTTATCCGCCCCTACTTACTGTTAACGTTTTGCTTTTCTACTTTCTTTTTTTACTTTTTTGTTTATTAATTCATTTAGTTTAGTCATTAGGTTAGTTTTTTCTTTTAATGATTATAATATATTAATGTTTCGTTTAATGTCATTATTAAGTTAAGTTAATAAACTCCAAAATCATCATTTTTAAATAAACTCCAAAATCATTGTTTGTTCTTAATTTAAATATAAAAGTTAAAATCAATTTCTTCATTGAACACTAAAACAAGAATCCAAGCCATTTTTCAATAAAATAAAATAAAACTTAAACCTAAGATTTAGTTTAATTAAGATTTGTATTAATCTTAATAATTCTAAACCCATTTGTAAATTGAAAGTTTTTTCTTAATAAAAATTTAAAGTTTTTTTCATAACTAAATGGAAGTCTTTTTTTTTTCTTCATTAAGGTCTAAAATATTTTTCAAATAAAATTAAAACATTTTTTCAAATAAAATTAAGACATTTTTTCAATAAGATTAAAACATTTTTACAATAAAATTAAAACCAATTTCTTTATTAAAATTAAAACAATTTTTTTAGTAAACAATTAGAATAGGTTCTCCATTAAAGCATAAAATTAATTCTCCTCTTTTCAATAAAAATTCAAAAAAATAAAGTTCTTACGTTAGCCGGTTCATTTCCGTATAACCTCATTAGTTTGTACGTTGCAGCTCCTCAATGTTTCATGTGTTCGTACTATTTTTTGTTTCATGAATGTAATTTATGCGAGGTCATGATCGCGGTTATTTTTATTTTTTTCGCATTTTTGGGATTTGTAATTTACGCGAGTGATCATCGCGACGCTTTCTTTTACTGCTTTCATTATTTCCCGTACTTTAATTATGCCGTATGATGATATTTGTTTGTTTGCATGTTTTACCGTTAATTACCCTCCGAAGGAATTAGGTCTAAACAGTTTGACCGTCGATTCAATAGTCCTCCCCTTTGAACTTTTCAAAACCCTAATAGCCTAGGTGTCCCGCCGTGGACGAAAATGCCCTTTACCCTAGTGTTAGATCAAAGAGTCGCCGTACTCTGTTTTAGGGTTTCCCGCCGTGGAACATTTAGTCAACCCTAATCTAACCCTAATTTCAATTTAACATTTCAACATAGAGATAGGAGTTTCAAGACTCCACATAAGCGCTTTCCCTAAGAAACGCTTATTCCCCATTGAAACCTTGACCACCGTCAAGAAATTTCTAACCTCCCTTTCAAGGGGAACTACAATTACTCTGATTCCATTCCCGTCAGGATATGTAGGCACAAGATGCGACATCTTGGTGAGTAAACTTAGGACTAACCCTTAGGTCTCTTTTAGGTCACTCTATCCCTTAGCTCAATATATACATTATATAGATAATAAAATAAAATAAAAACATACTTTAAACAAAAGGTTCTTGTAGGTGACTACAGAAGTTTAGGGTGCTAGTACCTTCCCTAAGCTTAACCAACCCCTTACCTAGGTCTCTCCCTGCATTGTATTTACGATGCAAAAATAGGTTTTCCCTCTTTTGACCTTTTCCTTCGGATAAATCAAAGAGCGGTTGTGAATCAAAAATTGTGATTCAAACTAATTAATAGTTTGGTATCCTATTTCCACCGTAACAGAAAATGGCGACTTCACTGGGGATCGCCATAATTTTTAAGGGTTGCCCCTATTTTTTTTATCGCATGTTTTTTATAGTATTAATTATTTGTACATATATTATTGTGCCTTGCTTGGGGATACCTGTTATTGTGAGATAAGTCCTAACCCGGACTTAAGTGACCTTATTATAGGATGGTGATATATTCAATGAGACTTATAGGGAGTGAGTCCCGACCAAATTGACTTGAGAATCACCGATCGATTGAAACCCTTCCATAAGATAGTTCGGTTTAACGAGTAGTCGTGAAAAATTTTACTATTTTTAGAAAGGAGTCTATGATATTGAGGACCGTAGTACCTTAACGCCACCTTGGCCTTATATAGGACGTAGTGCGGGGACTCTGTGGGAGTAGTCCTACAATAGTTGCTACGCGATACTACCCTCAAAAGAGGTTCTCTTGAGAATATTATCGACCCCCGAGTCAGTCGGAAGGTTGGTAATATCTGAAGGAAGGGCTGATGACTTTGGGCACTTCTTTAGAACCTTGTTCGGTAGGTACAACTAACCTTAGTACATACCTTATTGGGATGGGTAGACCCTAACTCCTTGTACATGCCTTTAACCTAGGACTTGTGTATATGTGTGCATTGCATCCATTAAAATATTACATTGCATTACATTTCATGGAATTCAAATCTTATTTATGGATATTGCAGGATACTATGGATTACAATAGAAGAAAAACTTTGAAATATACTTTTAAAAGTACTAAGCTAGATGACCTAAGGAAGCTAGGATCTTTAATCAAAGATCAAGATGGATTTCGAATATCCATTAGAATATAAAGTGAACGAAGGACTTCTATCGGTTTTGCTACAATTCTATGATCCCGACTATCATTGCTTCACATTTCCCGACTATCAGTTATTACCTACTTTGGAAGAATATTCTCAGCTTGTGGGGTTGCCTATTTTGGATAAGTCTCCTTTCCCCTTCTTGGAGAAGGACCCTAAAGAACAGGATATTGCTAAAGCTACATGTTTGAAGGTATCTGACATTAAGGAGAATATGACTCAGAAAGGTGAAACTTTTGGGTTACCTGCAAAGTTCCTAATCGAGAAAGCCCAATATTATGCCGACCATCTAAGCATGCCTACCTTTGAGACGATCCTTGCCTTGCTTATCTATGGAGTATTGTTTTTCCCTAGTTTTGAAGGATTTGTGGACCTTAATGCCATCAAGATCTTCATGCAAAGGAATCCAGTACCGACCTTATTGGGTAATACCTATCATTTTGTACATCTATGAAACCTTCGTGGTGGAGGGATGATTACCTGTTGTGTTTCGTTACTGTACAAGTGGTTTATTTCACACTTGTCTAAGTACGGTCCTTTTTGGAGTCTCACCCAAGGACGTTGGTCGCAAAGAGTTATGGCTTTAACTCACTCTAATATTGATTGGTACAACCGTATGTATGATGGAATACTACTCATTGATGGTTGTGGAGATTTCGCTAACATGCCTTTACTCGGTTTTAATGGAGGAATAAGCTATAATCCAGTCCTAGCTCGCTGATAGTTAGGGTATCCCTTGAAAGAACCGCCTAAAAGTATCTACGTAGAGAAGATCTTCTTCGAAGACAACAAAGAGCTTCAAGATCAGATTGTATCTTCCTGGCGTCACTTGCATAAGAAAGGTCGAGAAAGTTTGGGAAGATCGAATTGCATTTCTATGGAGCCGTACCTTCAGTGGGTCCGAGAAAGATCTATCAAAATGAAGATGCCTTATCCTCACCAAGATCCTTTACCTCCAAGAGAGGAACCTGTCCAATATTTCATGTCTGAAGCTGAAACGTTGAAAGTCACTTTGAAGAAAGCTCAACATGAAGCAGAAAAATGGAAGAACAAATACCAGGTGATGGTCAGCGAGTACGATGAACTTCAAAAACAGCTTCAGTCGAGGAACGAAGAAGCACTATCCGACAAGAAGAGAAGACTCTAAAAGGATTTATTTTCCTCTAACTCTCCGCCTACTCGTCGAAGTTATGGATAATGCTTCCTTAGGGTCATTGTTAGCTTTTGTTTAGCTGTTTCCATTAAAGAATTTATATTTGATTGTAACCCATTATTGTCAATTAATAAAAATTTCTTCGTTATTCAGCAATATTCGTAAATATTTTGAATTCCATAAAGTCATGTCATTCGCATTTTGCATCATATTTTGCATTTCATGTATCTCCCGGTTTTCTCATACTCGATTCTCTCGCCTTCCAGTTTCGTCACCCTGAGTCGATACAACACTAGAGCCCAAGCTCGAAGAAGGATGGAAGAGCATGCTCAAGAAATGGGTCGCTTTAACAACGAGCTAGCATACCTTCGAGGGAATGTAGGAATGATCATGGAACTGCTCCAGGTTATCAATGCAAAGATGGATACTCATCCTACTGTGGTTTCTGAGATCAATGCTACTGCTGCCGTAGATCCTCCGATTGTCTCAGTTGAGAACCCGTTTCCTTATGGTCTTTCGCAGAGTTTCATACATCCGCCTGTTGTTACATCGGTTCGACAAACTATGCATGTTGTACAAAGTGGTCAACAAGACATGCCCGTTATACAGAATGTTCAACAGACCATGCCTTTGGTTCCCGAGCTTCCTAAGGTGGTCCCTACCTTCACACAAGCTAATGTTCATACTCGGGTGCAGCCTTATCTTAACGAGCCCGTTTATGAAATTCTGGATGATAATGATGAAGGGTACCAACCACGTGGTAGGCTTCGTGAGGAAGTTGTTACTATTGATAAATGATTGAGAAAGATGGAAGGGGACCAGATCTTTGGTGATGCTGCTAGAGACATATGTTTGGTCTCCGGTTTAGTTATTCCGCCAAAGTTCAAGACTCCGAACTTTGACTGCTATGAAGGGACTACTTGTCCGAAAAGCCATTTGATAATGTACTACCGTAGGATGGCTGCCCACGTGGAAAATGATAAATTGATGATTCACTGCTTTCAAGACAGTCTGAAAGGTGCCTCATCGAAGTGGTATTTGAAGCAAATTCTCATATGCAAACTGTTTAAAATTCTGAAGTATTTCATCTGTAATTTATTTGATCTATTGTGTTAATCTGTGTGTATCTGAACTAACCAATCTTAGAGGATCTGAACGTTGGCTAACGTTTCATTTCTCAAGAGGATTCAGAAGCACATGCAAGCAAACACGTGTCACTCTGAATCTGAAAAGATAGCGTGTACATTACTGAAGAGACATTTGAGGTATGGTTTAAATAGTGGAAATCTTGATTTTTCCCCCAATTTGTCAGAATCAATTAATGTCTGAAATGATTTTTATTCTCTTTCATTAATTGTCATTTAATGCTATGTGAGAACGTGCTTTGTGTGTCTGTTGATTGCCCTAATTGCTTTCTCTATAAATACCACATTTCACACCAATTTCACACTTTTCACATCACAAACAAGTTTATGCATTTCTGTCTTCTTTTCTCTCTTCACAAAAACCCTAAACCTTCGTCCAAATCATCTTCATCCTCTTCAATGGCAACTTCATCTTCAACAGCAACTCAATTTCAATCAACTATGGCTGCAATTACTTTTGCAAATATGGGTGTGACTCCATTCACAGTACCTAAGAGGACATTATTAACTCCTGTGGAGAAACTTGAAGTTCTCTGTGAATCAATGGTGGAGTTTGATTCCTTAGCTGAAAATGGATTTGAATTTCGTTCTATAATTGATGCACAAGGCTGGGTTAAATATTTTGACAGATTATTTGGACCAGTTTACCCTCATCTGGTGAAGGAATTCTGGATACATGCTTCTGTTTATCCAAAGTTCATTTTATCTTCTGTTCTGGGAAAGGAGATCATTATAACTGAAGATCTCATCAGGAAACTCATAGGGTATGAGGAGACTGATGGAGTATGTCATCTACCAGTTGGGTGTGTGGACATGGAGGAAGTTTATGAGGAAGTCATCACTTCTGGACAGGCCTCTAACAAATTTAAGGATCTGAAGCCTGACTACAAAATTTGGGCAAAGATTTTTCTGGGATGCATCCATCACAGAAAATCTACCAATTCTCCAGATTATGTGAATAATGAACAACTCTACTTCATGTATTGTTTGAGTCAGAATACAAAGGTAGATCTTCCTTACATTCTATTTATGCATTTGTGGAACCATATCAACGCCTCAAGAGAATCTGTAAAGGATAAGGGACAGAAGATCAGGACATGGATCCCCTTTGGAAGGTTGATTTCATACATTCTGTATGAAACTGGAGTTAAGGATGAACTTGAATCCATTGTTGGAAAACCTCTGAATGCAAAGAGTCTTCAGAGACTAAAGATTGTAGATGAACTTACAGCTGTACCCAAGAAGTTAAATATTTCTAAAATCAGTCAGAAGAGAATTCCTGTTGACAATTTTCCACTGTTTGGTGCTGAAGAACCAAGGGATATCATTGTGAGATATATTGATTCATGCAAAGCAGATGGAACGCCCATTCCTGCAGATATTCTGAAAAGAGCAAGAGAACTAATGCCAGATGTATACAATGAGAACACAAGGAAAAGAAGTCAATCAGAGGCAGTAGAAGCTGCTACTCTGAAGAAGCCAAAAGTTGCTGACAAGCCACAGAAGCAGATCAAGAGAAAAACTTCTGGAGAAGTTCCTTCTGTTCCCACCAAGCGTATCAAGACTAAAGGTACTAAAACATCTACTTTCTCTAAAAAATTTATAAATGAATCAACATTTAGTTCTATTCCAAAACCCCCTCCTACTCAAAAACAATCTATTCCTGCTCCATCCCAAAAATCTGAACCATCAAAAATTCCTTCCCCACAAAAATCATTTGATCCTATTTCCACTACTCCATTAAAAACTTCTGTTACTCAACCATTTGAACCAACAACAATAACACCAGCAAACCAAATCCCAACACCTATAACAAAACCAACAAAACAACTTACATCATCACAACAACCAGAAAAACAACAATCAGATACATCTGGACCCATACAATCTGATCCAGTTGCATCTGATCCTGTTGCACCTGAACAAGTTGTTTCTAAACCACCTATCTTTGAACCACTTGTATCTGAACCTCAATCAAAACCTTCTGAAAATCAATCAGAACCAACCAATCCTCCTGAAACAAACATACCTGAGACAGAGGTTCTAAACATTACACCTCTCAAGACTGTGTTTGAAGTGTCTTTTACGTCTTGTACCCCAACCACATCTTCAAACTCATCTGAATCTGATATCCATCCAGATTTCATTTCACCTCCCTCTCTCGGAACTTATGAATATAACCAACCAGATCTACCCATTTCTTCTGACACTACCAATTCTGAACTCATTCCTGAACCAAAAACATTTGAATTTGTTTCAGTTGTTTCTGCTAAACCTTTTCCATCTGACCCCCTTCCATCTAGACTTGATATTGACAACTTTTATGATCAACCACCTCAATCAGCTTTTATTCCTTTTCTTACTAAGGAAAAACAATCTGCATTTGTTCCCTATTTTGATAATCCAAAGGCTGTGATACCTTCCATTTGCAGAAGCAAACCATTCTTTTGTATCATGTCAGCTCAGAAGAAACCAGCATATCCTAGTCCTCTAATTATTATTCCAGAATTCACCATTCCACCATCACCTCAACCTAAGCCTTTCACTTTGGAAGCCCTTCTGAAACCAAAACCTAGGCTGAATCTTGATAATTTATTTACAAGTTTTCTGAAAGAAATAAAGATGCATTTAGACTCTGTTCAGAAGAAATGTCTGTCCACAATGGATGCAAATGAATCTGATGCTATCTGGAATAGCTTCATCAAAAGATTCAATACTATAGCCTCAAATCTGAAGAATGTATGTTCTGATGATGCGAAGCTCAGATTTGCTGAGACTGCTAGAAGCTTGCTCTAGACTGTTAAAAAATCTGAACCATTGCTTCTGGAAGATGTTCCTTCATCATCTAAAGTATGTGATACAGAAGTCACTGATGAATCTGCATTTGAAGAAAACCCTCTGGCTATGACTCTTGTGGAACATCCCTCAGGATCTGTTGCTTCTGACTCTGCATCTCCCATGGAAATTGACTCTGTTCCTGCTTCAGACTCTGCCCCACCTTCTTCATTTGAGGTCAAGAAAGAGTATCCAGATCTTGAAGATAAGATTGCAGTTCTAGAAGCTGGTCAATCTGAGATTAAGTCATGGATGGCCAAGCAAGATCAGAAATCTGAAGACATGGCTCAATGGATGTCCAAACAAGATCAGAAGAATGAACACATGGCTAAGTGGATGACAAAGCAAGAAGAGTCTTCATCTGAGATCACTAATCTGCTGAAGATGATTCTGTCCAAACAAACCTAGTTTATTTTTTTCTGCATCTGATGTTTGAGCACATGTACTTGTTTTTTATCTGATGTTTTGTATCTGTTGCTCTAAATGAATGAATGACTCAGTGTTTTTCTCTACATGATTTATCTTTTCTATATTTCCTTTTTACTTGTCCTTTAAAAGTTTTTTTTACTTTTTGATTATGACAAAAAAGGGGGAGAAAATGGATCTGACTGTTCAAACAAACTTTACCTAAATAAAACTTCAGACATATCAATTATAACTAACGTAAACTTTTAGTGTTTCAGAACGTTTGATAAATCTGACATATTCGTTAAAAGAAACTCTAAGACTCCCAGATCACATTTTACCTATCAGACTCTGACTCTGAAACATGCAAGATCTAATGATTGGTACATTTAGGCTCTGATTCTGAAAAGAATACTCGTGCAAAAAGGGAAGTTTCTATTCCTTCTTAGTATTCAATTCAGGGGGAGATTCTTTATCTCAGGGGGAGTTATAATTATCTTACTTTCTATTGAACAAAATTTCTGATGTTTTTGTCATCATCAAAAAGGGGGAGATTGTTAGAACACAGATTGGTTCTTAATAATATCTCTATGTTTTGATGATAACTATTATGAAATTTTGTATTAAAGAATTATATACTCTAAAAATTTGTTTGAGAATGTTTGCTGCAGATGTTAAAGTGAATATTACTCTAGAAGCAAATTAGATCTGAACATAAGAAATATGCAAGGCTCTGAAACGTCAGAAGCATCTCTTAGAAGATTCTGAACGCTGCCTCCAGAAGTTTCTAAGCGCTGCCTGCAGAAGAATCTGAAGCAGAAGCCAGAAGCATCTGAAGCATTGAGGAATTTTGTATGAAGAGTTTCAAGCACAGTTACTTCAGAAGACTCTGATAGTACTAACGCTGCCAGTAATGAGGATCTGATCCAAAACTCTTCTCTGATCATTTACACGCTGAAAGCACACTTGCTGCAAAGACTCTAATTCAGCAAACTCTGATGAACATCAGAAGGCTCTGACCAATCTAGACTCTGATGATTCTTGCTGAAAATTTTTGAAGAAGAATTCAAAGTTATGTCTGTTGGAATAACCAAACAACTCTTTCCTTATTTATGCTAGACACAAGAACACAGACAAAAAGGATTTTTCTATGCATTCTTCTTCTAGGAAAGGTCATATGATGTGAAGACAAAAAGGCTCAGACCTTTTTGGTACACTGTTCTCAACGTGAAAGACTTCATGGACCTCTGTGCCTATAAAAGCAAGACTCCATTCATCTTCTTCAGTTGACGAAACACTTGAAAGAATTCATAACAAGCTCCCATACAACTTATACATACTTGCTGAATTTATTTCATTGTTCTTCATCTTAAGTGAAAAATCACAGTTGTGATAAAGCTTTATTAGAAGCATTTTTAACACTTGTACTATTATTACATTTGATTGTAAGAGAACCTTAAGAAGATCCAGTTGGATCAGTAGTTCTTGAGAAGACTTTGAATAGTTGTTCTTAGTGCTTTCTATTGTAATCAGTTGATTAAATAGTGGATTAAGTCCTTGTTTGAGAAAGGCAAATCACTCTAGATAGGGTGGACTGGAGTAGTTGAGTTCAAGGAACCAGGATAAAAGTTCTTGTGTTTTTATTTCTAAGTTTTATCTTCATACTTATTCAACCCCCTTCTAAGTATTTTCTCACCTTCATGAACTAGCTGATTGGTTTGTCGACATTGTTCACCCCGAATTCTATGAGAGGATGGTGGGTAGTGTAACCACAAATTTTGCTGATATTGTTGCGGTTGGAGTAAAGGTTGAATTGGCTATGAAAAGTGGAAAAATATCTAGCGGTTCTAGCAATACGAGTTCGAAGGACCAAGCTAAGAAGTCTTCCTTCAATCCCCAGAAAAAGAAGGAAAGAGAAACCCACGTTGTGTCTTCAGGTAAAAGAGGAAATCAGCGCTATCAGTACCCGCACTATGCTCAATCACAGGGTTACCCGCCTCCATATGTAGCTGCTATTGCACCATCTTTTAGTCAACAGGCTCCTCAAGCTCCTGCTTACCAGCCTATGAAGCAGGCTCCTGTTTATCCGCCTCCGTTTTACCAACAACCTCCGCCTAACTATCAGCAAGCGTCCAACGCTCCGGCAAATCAACAACCAAGGAATCAGGCACCTCACCAAAATGCTCCGATTAGAAGATAATACAAGCCTTGTTCGTCGATTCTGATGACGTTCACCGAGTTGTATCCTTACTTAGTGCAACGAGGTTTGATCACTACCCGAGTAATGTGTTGCACCCCAAAATTTGCCTAACATTTCTTTACCTAGCTTGTGTTTCATTGCATTCATTCTAGCATTATCATCTGCATTGCATTGACATGTATGCAGGAGATCAAGAGGTATGACTACCAGCCAAGGGTTACATAAGGCAATGAAGCTATCTAAGAGGCTTATTCAAGTGTTCAAGGGTTGATATCCTCACCAAAGAAGTCTAAGATCCTCTAAAAGAATGGCTGAAGCCAAGTGTGTATGTCTCCTAACTTGAGGGTTGTGGGAAGATCATCAGATGATTATGAAGCCATGAAGTTGGACTTGAGACCTTGAGAGAGCTCATAAGAAGTATTGAAGTTCATTTTGAAGCCTAGATAGGTCATCAGGTGAAGGATATGAAGCAACTGCCAAGATTGGTACAACTAGGGTTTCATCTGGTCAACCCTAGGTCAACTGATGATTTGAAGAAGTTTGAGACCTAATTCCAAAGCCATGTGATCATGGATTGATGTATTGAAATGTCCAAGGAATTATTCCAAGGTCAACTCATCATGAATCAAGAGTGTGAGGAGTTCCTAGGCTAGGGTTGTTATGCTTGACAGTGTAAAATCCCCTGGTTTAGTGCCTAACTTCAAGACCACATAACTCAAGATGTGATTTTCATCTCACCTTGATCCTAACATGATTGTTGTAGGGCATGATTATAGCTTTAATTTGAGTATTAGAAGTCCTTTATAGGGCTTATAGAACTCAAGTTATGAGCCAGATAAGTTATAGGTCATCTGAGGCATGTGAGTTTGGAGCTTGAAAGTCAACCAACTTGTATGACACTTTTACCCTAGAAATATGATTCCCATGAACTTTTAGCCAACATGAATGTTGTTCCTTATCTTCTTAGCTTTCTAAAAAGTACTAGAAGTCCACGATTGGATTTGTAGAACTCAAGTTATGAGCTTTACAAGATAAGGGTATTTTGGGAATTTGGAATTACAGGTCATTTTTGGTTATAGGTCAATTTCATCAACTTAGACACCTTAAATGAAGATTTTTTCAACTTGAAAGTTTTTAGTCCAACCATGACCCAAGCATCCATTGATATGGATTGAATATGGAAGTGTATGAAGAAATTTGGAAAAAAGATCATTAAAGGCATTAAGAAAGGAAAACATTGAAAATAAATCACAAATTGGTACATATTTTGATTGCAAATGGCATTTGGAGAGGATTGGAAATGTCATATTTTTGGTTTGAGGCATAGTTCATGGACATTGTTTGGATTACTTAGAATTGAAGTAACATAACCAATCAACACCATAGGATCAAATCAAGCCTTTAATCTAATCCATTCATCTTCACCAGGTCATATGCAAGCTATTGGAGCAAAGAGTGAGTTGAAACTGAGCCAGAATACACGAGTTCCATAGTTGCACTTTGAAGAAAATTGAAATTTTGGATTAATCAAATTGGGCCATGATTGGGCCAGGTTATGATCCAAACACATCCTATTTAAGTTCAGTATCATGTTCAGATCATTTTTTGGTGGGCAATTGGTGAAGAAACAATTATGGCAGTTTGAGATTAGAGCTTCCAAAGTGAAATTCGTTTCTTGCAATCCAGAGCATGTCAAGAAGAATTGAGGACTTCCATAGCACCAGGATCATTCAGTGAAGAAATCTGCACGTTTTAAAGTCAAGATTCACACTCAAGAACCTTCAATTTCAAGCTTCAGAACAGGTTTTTACTTCTCACAATTCCTCTTGATTTAAGCATGTTTAGAAGGAATTTGGCATGTGGTTAGGTTGTAGAGATGACATAGATCGTTTTAGGATTGAGATTGTGAAGATTAGTAATGATTCATGATGTGATGCAAATTCTGTTTGGATGCGTGTTTGCTTGATTCTTGAGAGTTAAGATGCATTGGATAGTGATTTGTGATCCTTGAGAGGTGAGGAATATTTTTGTGTAGAGAATTTGAAGTTTGATGACATTTATGGAATTGATGAGTTTTTTGTTCATCATCGGGTTTAGAGATTCATGGAGAATCAGTGAGTTTAGATGAGTGATTCATGCTCAGGGTGAGGAGACGAGTGATTTCATGTAATTTCCATTGAGTTTCGTGGAGTTTGGAACCAGAGCATGATTGCTCTCGCCGGAGAAGACGGTGGAGCTCTTCTCCGGCCACCTTGGAATTTTCCCCCCTTGGTTCAGTTCAATTGGAGACGATGATGGTGAGCCGTTGATTTCATTTGAATTTATTGACTAAGACTTAGTATCCAACGCGTGATATTGAGTCCTGGGAATTTTGAATAAGACTTCGTGAGGTGGCAACGTGTGAGTCATTGGATGATCATACTTTTACAATGAATGGATGTGATTAGGGAGTACCATAGGACTCTGTCAACTGAACCATACCATTACCCCTGATCAAAATGCATAGTTTTACTAAATGATGTGGCACGCGCGTAGCTGTAGGATCATTGGACTGGTAGTCTAATCCTAGGGATGTGGTATTTTCTGATTCTTTTTGTTTCTTTTATCATTTTTCTATTTTCTTTTATTGTCTTGATTGATTTTAATTCATTTTAAATAGTTTTAATGATCAGAAAATTATGAAAAAAATATGTGGTTGATCCTTGTTTAATTCCTGATTTTTCCATGCCTTTGGATTTTATTTTGGTGTTGTTTTCAATTTAATGTCCATTTTTCTATTTTTAATACATGATTAAAAATGCATAATATGAGTAGTTTGCTTGCTGATTTTATTACTAGCTCATGATTTAGAATTTGATGTTGAAATTTTGCATGCTTGTTATAGACTCCTTCACAGGTTTGGGTAATTTTTGTTGTAATTTTTAGATGATTCTAAGTAGGAGTTTGAGATATATCTTTAGGAGCATTCCTTGATGGATCCCCTTTAGCACACCCTTGGAATTTAGATTTTATTAGAACCTTTAGGATTAGGTTTTGCCTCTGGTTTTTGTACCATAGATTCTTAACTCATGTAGGATAATGTAGGATTTTCCTTAAGATTTTTAGAATTGATTTTCTATTAGTTCCCCATTTTACAAGTTGCTTATAGTTTAGGTGACCCTAACTAGGATAACTTGATAGATTAGTCTTTTAAGTGACCATTAGATGATTCTATGTTTCATATCCTTTATTGATATAATAGGACTTAGGTAGATACCTCATTAGAACCTTGTTGAAGCCTTGATAGAGCTTTTGATTCCCCTAGTCTAGGTGATCCTTGTGGCTAGTCTGTAGGGTTTCTTAGAAGTTGTTGTGTTGCCTTCTTTCCCCTATGTGATTTCTTCCCTGGGCTTTGCTCTACCCTCTTTCTCCAAGTCTTGAAGAGGAGCCCTCCTGGGAGAGCCTAATCCTTCCTTTGGTTAGATTATATGCATTCCTCAGGAGGTTGAGCCTTGAATTGACATTCCCCAGTATAGTACATTTCTTTGGTTTGTACTATCTTTCCCTTCAAAGTTTTGATGAGGACCCCTCTTGGGAGAGCCTAATCCTTCCTTTGGTTGGATTCTGTGCATTCCTCAGGAAGTTGAGCCTTGAATTAACATTTCCCAGTATAGTATATTCCTTTGGTTTGTATTATCTTTCCCTTCAAAGTCTTGATGAGGAGCCCTCTTGGGAGAGCCTAATCCTTCCTTTGGTTGGATTATGTGCATTCCTCAGGAGGTTGAGCCTTGGATTGAAATTCTTGGCATGGTATATTCCCTTGGTTTATATACTGTCATCCATCTCAAAGTCCTTTTCTTAGGATCCCTCTTAGGAGAGCCTAATCCTTCCCTTGGTTGGATTCTGTGCATTCCTCAACAGGTTGAGCCTGAGATGGACATTCTGTGTTGATACACTTTAAGCCAGATACCGTTATATTGATATCTAGGACTAATACCCAGTTTTATGTCCTATTGATATAGGATCCCTCTTGGGAGAGCCTAATCCTTCATTTGGTTGGATTCTGTGCATTCCTCAAGAGGTTGAGCCCATGATGGACTCTTGTGTTGATACACATCCAACCTAATGTAGCCTGGGATGAATTCCCTGTTGCTCATTTTGGTTTCTCTTCCTTGTTTGACATGCTTGATGTATTAGAATAAGTTCATATTTAGAATATTTTAGGCTAGGAGCATGACTGCTTAGAGGTTGAGTGGGTCTCCCGCTGCTTGTTTGCATTAAGGGTTGAGGTGATCCTCCCCTTGCTTGTGTGTTGTTTTTCTTTTTGTAGCTGACGTGTTTGCATTGGGAGGTTGAGTCTGTCTCCCTCTGCTTGTCTGTTTTGATTGTTTTCTTTTTGCTTGATTGCTCAGAGGTTGAGTTTGTCTCCTTCTGCTTGTATTGCTGCATTGCATGTGTATCTTTACTGTTTTCTTCTGTTTATCTATTTTACTGATGTTTGGCTGATGCTTTGTCTGTTTCTGTTCCCCACTGACATGATCCCCTAGGATTCTCACTTCCTTTGATAAGGAAGTGATGATAGAACTTTAGGTTGAAACCTATGCATGATAACGTCTAGGAGTTCCTGTTTCAAAACTCAACCATAGGATGAATCCTTAGCATGACAACATTAGGGCTTGATAGTTTCCCCGTAGAGTTCATTCTCTTCTCATCTCCAAAACAACAGTAAAAAATGTAATAAAGGCAAGTTAATACAAGCGCGTTACGAGCCTTAAGCTACTTCGGTAATGATAATTGAGCGGCCTCCTCTCAATCATCTAGAGTGTTTAGTATACGTCCTTTGGACGATATGCGATGCATTCGTTCCCAAGTCATAGTCTCTAGTGCTGTACGAACTACAGATAACCATAAAAAACACTTCTTCCGTAAAAGACAAAAAACAAACTTCAAACATCTTTTTCCCCGTGGGCCCCTAACTCAAGGAAAACGTTTCTTAAGAAAAGAGTGGCGTTAACCCTCAGTTCCACCGCAAACGGTAACGCACGAGTCTCTGACGAGCAAGCTGCATACACCAAACTGCTGGAACTGTTTGTTAACTCTACTCGGAAAAACAGATGAATCTGAACCCCCGTAATTCGTATTATCCCGAACTATGTAAGCTCTGATCTCTCATATCCGTTGAGAGTACGTAGGCACAATACTAACGTATTGGTGAGCCACCTTCCCCGTAACCCGTAGTTAGTCGAACTACGTTGACTCTGATTTATCGTTCTCTGATGAGAATACGTAGGCATGAAGCGTGACGCTTTGCCGAGTCATTTTCTTTTCTTTTCATACCAGCCTTGATAGGTAGATAGATAAAACCAACCCATCAGATAAACTCAACAAGCATGGATCCCGTTGAGTACAACGGACGTGAGGGGTGCTAATACCTTCCCCTTGCGTAACCGACTCCCGAACGCAGACATGGTTGCGATGACCTCGTCTTATACCTTTTCGTCAGGTTTTTCCGATCGTTTCCTTTCCCTTTCTGTGGGATAAATAACGAAAGATGGCGACTCTTCTGTTTTTTCGGAACCTTATTTTCGCGGTAGCGACAGCTGGCGACTCTGGTTCCCTATGCGAGTCAATCCCAACGCTGGCGTGTTTATCTGTTGGGTTTGCATTTATTTATCGCATTTTACCTTCCGCATTTTATTTTCAGTATGATATGATTATCTGTGTTATTGTGGGAGGGGGCTCCGATGAGTGAGAAGCCAGACCCAGGCTTGAGAGCATATACATAATATTAGAGTGGATTAGTGGTAGGCGTGCTTGCTTTGCTTGCATCAGTTCCCATGTAATCCACACTCAGACGAGGTTCTCTTTGATGACTTCCCATCGGTCCTTTGGACTCGAGGGGATTTCGGATCTGAGGATTGTCGACTCTGGGGACTGATCATTTGTGACTCAGCTAAGTGAGGCCTCTTCAGGGAGTGATGATGCCAAACTAGAAATGGTGAATGTATCATCATTTCGTGAAATTCTATGGCGCTGGGAAACGTATAGGATGCCGAACCTTTTCCGTGATTAGGTCCATACCTATGAGCAGGGTCGGGTTATTGCAGGAAACCTTAACCTTCAGACAACCTGGTTTTCTTGACAGTGAATCAGTATTGTTGGTATCAGAGGGTTCTTATCATCAGAGATGTGTTTGTTCTTGACAGAGCAGAGTTTTGGTCCTTCTCCTCAACAGCACAGCCATCTTGATCTCCTGCTGCATGATTCCATTTTGCATTGTTTGCATCATCATTTGCATATCATTAACGTGTGTCAGTGTTGCAGGTGCATATTTCTCCCCTGGTTCTAGTGATCTTGATCCTCATGGCTGATAGGGCGTCTCTGAAGAAGACTGTGGCTTACAAGCTACCAACACCTGACATCCGAGAGTTATGGGCTTTGATTTCTTTGGCTGATAAGACAGTGATGGAGGATTTCAGAAAGAGTTATGGGAGACTTCTGGGTATTGTGTGTAAGCTTTCTATGTACGAGTTGAACGGCCTCTACGCCCTTCTGCAGTTTTACGACCCATAACTCAGATGCTTCGTTTTTCCAGACTATGTCCTAGCTCCGACCTTGGAGGAGTATTCTGACTTGCTGGGGGTGCCTTTGTTGAATCAGATGCCTTATTACCGTGTTGATGGTGAACCTGACTTGGGTAAGTTGACTACCGCTCTTCATGTAGATGATTCAGAGTTGAAAGGGATGGTGTTCAGAAAGATTGGAGTTTATGGTTTCTCTTTACCCTTCCTGATGGAGAAGGCCCGAAAGTTTACCAAGAAGGGTCTCTGGGATGTATTCAATGCCTTCTTAACCCTTTGCATTTATGGGATCGTGCTATTCCCAAGTCATCCGAACTTCATAGGTATGAATGCCTGCCACATATTTGCTTCCGGGAATCCAGTGCCCACTCTCCTCGGAGACGTCTACCATTCAGTTCACAGCAAGAATGAAAACAGAAAGGGGAAGAATGTAGCATGTTGTGCTCCTTTACTGTATAAGTCGTTTGCTAGCCATCTTCCTAAGATGGGTCCATTCGTTGATTCTGCTGAGTCTTCACCCTGGTCTGCACGTTTGATAGGTTTGTCTGCTGATAATATCATCTGGTTTGATAGAGATCTACTGGGCAAAGAGATTATGCATAGTTGCGATAGCTTTCCTAACGTCCCCCTGGTCAGAAGGAACGGATGTATCAATTACAATCCCTCTTTGCTGGTACGACAATTTGGGTATGCACTACGAGGTCCTCCTGAAGAGGAAGAGATACAGGAATCTCTGTTCTCATAGGGTTGCTTAAAGGTGATACTTTGGCTAAGGTAGAGAATGCTTGGAGCAAAATCCACCGAAAAGGAAAAGTTTTGCTAGGAAAAAGAAATAACAAGGCCTTTGAACCATATGTGGCCTGGGTCCGAGAAAGAGCTGCCAAGTTTCTAATGCTGTTTCCTGCAGTGGAATCTTTGTATCCTCCCGTGTACGAAGAACCTACCACAGTTGATATTCAGAAGTTCAACCAGGTACTCTGAGAGAAAGAAGAGCTATGAAAAGCCAACGAAGAGCTGGAGAAAGAGATTGCTCAACTCCGGAGTGAGAAGCCGTATACACCTGCAAGAAGCAGACAGAGATGATCAACCACTTGGGCGCTAATTTGACCAAAGAGACTAATTTTATAGAGCGTCTTAGGTTAGACCTGAAGGCAGTGCATAGCGTGTTGACCACCAAAAAGCAAGATCTAGATAGGGTGTACCGGAAGTTATCCAAGTACGAGACGTTGTGGAGCAACACCCTAGCCAAATACAAAGAGCGAGAGGAAAAGCTGAAGCAGCGAGTAGTCGAGCTAGGAGTCCAGATTGAGATCAAGGACAAGAAAATAGAGGCTAAAGCCTCCCTTCAACGAGACACTCAGTATAGATTGGTTGAGACCAAGGCGAATCTACAAGATTATCAACTCCGAGCTGATGCCAAGAGGAGTAGGGTGGAAAACTATTCTGAAGAAGGTGTTTGTAGGGACGTTGCCGAGAACCTCCCAGATACCATCAGGCAGAGGGATTTACTGATCCAGGGTTTGCTCACCCAGCCTGACCATCCCACTACAAAGAAGTTGTTAGAAGATTTTCGTGCCCGTAGCCGCACTTGATTTCTTTGTATTTCATTGTACCTTTTATGCATTGATATGCTGATCACCACCAGGCCTGTTGGTTGGGGTCATGCTTTGTTGCGTCAGTTGTATGTGATTACAGTTGTACGCTGCCCGCGCGGGTTTTTTAGATAAATATATGAGGTTTTCTTTCCATGATTGGATGTTAGACTTTATTTGTCTTGGAAACTAGGATCGGGGGGGATCTCCCCAAGGCACAGACGCACGTTTGCATTTGCATGAATCATTTGCATAATAGGTACCACGAGCTGTTTTTCTAACCCCTTGTGTTTTTAGGTTATTTCAGGATTGAACGAAGACAGATTCATTGGTACTCTACCAAAGCGAATCAAGCCAGAGCAATGGAACAGGTTCAGACTGACATTCAGGAGCTCAGAGAGAGGATGGATCGCTTCATGGATCTCATGCATGTGGTCGCTAATGGCCAGGACCAGCTCAGAACTCTGGTGCAACCTATGATTGCGCGCGTCGACAGTAACGACGTGCTACATGGTGGGAATATGGTGAACCCTCCGCTTGTTGAGTCCCCCCATGCTGGCATCCCTGTGACTGGAGGGAATGGAAGTGGTAATGGCAATGTTGTCACTAATATTGGAGCTAATGGGAATACGACTGCCGTCGGAAATGGAAACTTTGAGGCCAATGGTAATGTTGGTATAGGCCATGGCAACACTGGAGGAATTGGTAACGTTGGGAACGCTAGTGCTGGTAATCTGTATGGTATCGATGCTGCTGGGTTTGCTGTTGGCAATGGACATCAACCATGGCAAGAGGATCATCAAGAGGACTTATTCTCGATGAAGGGAGCTGAGGGCGAACTGAATTCTGAAGCCCGTTTAAGGTTCAAAGCACTCGAAGATAAGATGAAGAGTTTTGAGAACTTGAATACTATGGGTGTTGACATGACCAAGCTGGGACTGATCTCAGACTTCAAGGTGCCTCCCAAGTTTAAGGTACCCGACTTCGAGAATTATAAGGGCACCACTTTCCCTCGTGTCCATCTGAAGTCGTATTACCGAAAGATGTCCGCACATTCTGAAGATGAGAAGTTGTTGATGCACTTCTTCCAGGACAGCCTGCCCGGCCCCTCGTTGGAGTAGTATATGGGTTTGGAGCCCACCAGTGTACGTACATGGAAAGACCTTATTGAAGCATTTGTACGCCATTATCAGTATAACAGCGATCTGGCTCCCAACCGGGTTCAGCTACAAAATTTGTCTCAGAAGAACAACAAAGGATTTAAAGAGTACGCCCAGAGGTGGCGTGAACTGGCAGCGAGAGTTCAGCCGCCGATGGTTGAGCGGGAACTTATTGAGATGTTCGTGGCTACTCTTTCAGGAGTTTATTATGAGAATCTTGTCAGTGGTATATCGGGAAGCTTCTCCGACCTCATAATCACTGGAGAATATGTAGAGAATGGCATCAAACTCGGAAAGATTCAGGGTGTAGATGTATCCTCAGCTGAAGGGGGAAAGAAGCCTTACAATGGCAAGAGACGTGAAGGTGAGACAAGCTCAGTATCTAATGCTCGGGGAAAAGGAAAAGGCCAGCGCCAGCAGGTCGCTAGCATTACTATTCCTGCTGTCCAACAACCTCAGCAACAACAGCAGCAGAACCAGAAAGGGTACCGGAGGTATCAGAATAAAGCACCTCTGTCGAATCGTCATCTTGAAACCCCACCTATGTCATATGCCCAGCTTTTGCAGACATTGCTTCAGTTACAGCTAGTTCAGAAGAGAACTTTGGCTCCCTTGACAGGGACACCTCCACCGGGCTACGATGCGAATGCGAGATGTGAGTTTCACTCGGGGGCACCTGGCCACTCGATTGAAAACTGTAAGGTATTCAAGCACAAAGTGCAGGATATGGATGACACCAAGATAATTGATCAGTGCATATTTATGCACATTCTCCTATATTTTTACTTAGGCATTTCTTTATTTTATTTTGCTTATTATTATATTTTATTATGTTTTTCATATTTTATTTTATTTTTGGTTTAATTTAATTTTCGCACTTATTTTTCAGCTTTAGCAGTCTGCACGGAAACGATCATAACTGGAGCTCCGGGAATCCGTTTGAGGCGTTCTAAAAATTTCCGGAAAGCTAAGAGAGAGAGAGCTACGACTTTCGTGTTGGAGTCGAAGTCAGATTCGGAGCCCAAAATTCCAGAATTTCGTTTGAAGTTACAGCATTATAAATTTATTTTGTGTTGGGTCATGTTTTGGGCCTGGGTTATATTTTTGACCCAGTTGGGTTTTGAACCAGATCCATTATTTGTATTTTTAAAGTAAAACTCGTGTTACTGTTCACGTTGGTCACATTTCACGCAAAAATTGTTGAAATCTTGTAAACTCATGGAAAACTAATACTCTCTGGACGGTTTCACTGTACTCAGGTTCAAACTTTGAGATTGTTATGATATTTACAATTTAATTTCTATTCCTTTCAGTTATATCATGTGATTGTTGTTTTCTTAATCCAATTATCATATAGTATATTTGATTTAGTTTGATTGATTTGTGTTCCTAATTTTAATCGTAGATTAACTCTGCTTAATTGTTAATTTGCGCTATCATTTACCGTATGCTTAATCTGGCGATAGGAACATGTTCTCATAAAATCAACCACGCTTGTTGACTGATTTTTTCATCAAATAGGATAGAAGTCCCGCTTGGGAAATTGTATTTTCATCGGTCGATGATTAGTAAGAACCGAGGCAGTGGATCCGTTACTTTAATCACGTATTTTAACCGCTTAATTGCTTTTTCTTTATTCAATCGATCAGAAACCAAACCAACCCCCCCCCCCCCATTTCGAATTTGATAGATTAATCACATACAAGAATCCTTGAGACGATATCCGAGTCGAATTGTCGCTGTATTACGTTTTCATCAAAAACACTCGTTTTGATCCGCGCGCGACAGTGGATCAATAATCAACTTTTCTGATAATGTTCCGAATGTTACAAAGAACCCTATGCCTAACCATGGGGGAGATGGGGTTAGCGCCATCATTGAAGAGGAAGATTCGGATTTATTAACTGATGTCAAAGACCTGAAAACACCACTTGGTTTCGTCAAAGCCAAGTTGATGAAGAAAGATATTTTCCTGGGCTGTGGAAAGTTGTGTATGGATTGTGCGAATCATTCGGACGGCTGTGATCAGTTGGTAGCAAGGATTCATAGTTTGATGAACGAAGGAATTCTGCAGTTTAGTCGGAGGGCTGAGAATAGATCAGGGGAAGTAATGCTGAAGCAGAAAGATGAAGTTGCCACTATCACCATCCCTCATAAAACAATTACCATTTCTGCATCGGGGCCACCTACGATCACCATCACGAAGGCTGGGCCTATACCTTTCAAGAGCACTAATGTTTTTCCATGGCACTATGGGGCAGATGTCTATTGTAATGGACAGAAATTGGAGTTGGAGCCATTTGGGCAATCTGTTGACAACCTAGTTGGGACTGGCGGAAAAACACGTAGCGGAAGAGTATTCGCTCCACCAGAGGTTATGGTTGACAAAACTGACAAGGCTGAGAAGGCTGACAGAGGTAAGAGTAAGGTCGTCGAAGAAACCTCCTGCGAGGTAGGAAAGGACCTGCTTGTGAAAGACGCTGAAGAATTTATGAGACTGATCAAGAAAAGTGATTATAAGATCGTTGATCATCTTCATCAGATGCCGTCTAAGATCTCTATTATGAATTTGTTGTTGTGTTCTGAGGCACATCGCAACGCCCTGCTGAAGGTTTTGAATGCAGCATATGTACCGCAAGAGATCTCCGTCAACCAGCTAGAGGGAGTAGTTTCTCATGTGAATGCTGGGAATGGATTAGGGTTTACTGACCTAGAGCTGACGCCGAAGGGAAGGAACCACAATAGTGCCTTGCATATCTCGATAGAATGTAGAGGAACGGTTATGTCCCATGTGTTGGTAGACACGGGATCATCTTTGAATGTTCTCCCTAAGAAAGCTCTGATGAGGTTGGATATGAGAGGGCTGATATGTACACCCAGTGATCTGGTGGTAAAAGCTTTCAATGGAACTAAGCGTCATGTCTTTGGAGAGGTAACTCTACCCATTCAAGTTGGGCCAGAAACCTCTGACGTGGTCTTCTATATCATGGATATCATGCCCGCCTATAGCTGTCTATTGGGCCGGCCTTGGATCCATTCTAAGGGCGCAGTGACTTTCGCATTGCACCAGAAGCTGAAGTATGTTGTGGGTGGCAGCATCGTGACCGTCTGTGGTGAAGAGGATATAATGGTGAGCCATTTGTCATCTTTTAAATATGTTGAGGTGGATGGCGAGATCCACGAAACTTTGTGTCAGGCGTTCGAAGCTGTTAAGGTCAAGGATGAGATTCTGGTGAGGATTGAGAAACCTGAGATGACTCTCTCTTCCTTCAAGGAAGCTCAAGCTGTTGTTCAAGCTGGTTCCGCCCCAGGATGGGGGCAAGTTCTGGAAATCCCTAACAAGCAGGATAAGTTTGGGTTAGGGTATTCTCCTTCTGATGATGCTTCCTCCTCTCGCAGTGCGTCGTGCGTCAAAGGGCCGATTCAGTTCACAAAAGATGGGGTGATATTTGAAAATTTCAACATCGTGACTGAAGACGACGGAGATAGTGATTGCGACCTGGACTCTTGGATTCAGCCGAGCAAACCAGACCAGAGCCTCAACAACTGGTCCGTCCAGGATATCATCCAAGTGACGCGCAAAGAGTAATGCTTTGTCTTTTCCAATTATTGTACAACCTTATGCTCTACTCGGGGCATAACGGTTTTATTGTCAGGGCCTTGATAGCTTATGCATGTACATATTATCAATAAATCAAAGGGCGTTTTCTTTGCATTCAAATTTTGTGATCTCTGTTATTCATGTTTTACTTTTGTTTTGAAAAATAACAAAATGGCAATATGGTTTGTGCTAACCTGCATATCCTCTTCTTAAGCTTAACCCTTGTTATTGTAGGATTCACATTACAGATGACATCGACTCTGAACCTTCTATGACTCACTTCGACTTTGATTGCCCGATATATCAAGCTGAAGAAGAGATTGATGAAGACGAAGACCTTCCTGAAGAGTTGGCCCGTTTGTTGAAACAAGAAGATAAGATCATTCTATCTCACGAGGAAGAGATTGAGATTGTTAATCTGGGTTCTGAGGAACTTGTCAGAAATGTCAGGATATGGGCTGCATTACAGAGCGATGTTAAGCAGAGATTGGTCGAGATGCTTCGAGAGTATAGTGACATCTTTGCTTGGTCGTATGAAGATATGCCCGGACTCGACACTGACATAGTGGTCCATCATCTACCACTGCGAGAAGATTGTCCTCCCATTAAGCAGAAGCTTAGAAGGACACGACCAAATATGGCCGTTAAGATCAAAGAAGAAGTGCAAAAGCAGCTGGATGCTAGCTTTTTAGCGGTCACTACTTACCCTCCGTGGGTCGCCAACATAGTACTTGTACCGAAGAAGGACGGTAAGGTGCGGATGTGCGTTGATTATCGGGATTTGAATAAGGAGAGCCCTAAAGATGATTTCCCGCTCCCTCATATTGATGTGTTGGTCGACAATACAACCCAATTTTCCGTGTTTTTGTTCATGGATGGCTTCTCCGGCTATAATCAGATCAAGATGGCGCCAGAAGACATGGAGAAAACCACATTTATTACACCTTGGGGAACATTCTGCTACAAGGTAATGCCCTTCGGTCTGAAGAACGTAGGGGCCACTTACCAGCGAGCGATGGTCACTTTGTTTCATGACATGATTCATCATGAGATTGAAGTCTATGTTGATGACATGATTGCGAAGTCCCAAACAGAGGAGGGACATCTGGTCAATTTGCTGAAGCTTTTTGAGAGGCTTAGGAAGTTCAGGTTGAGGCTGAATCCTAACAAGTGTACTTTCGGAGTACGGTCTGGAAAACTACTGGGGTTTATTGTGAGTGAAAAAGGCATTGAGGTTGATCCTGCTAAGATAAAAGCAATACAAGATATGCCAGCGCCAAAGACTGAAAAAGAAGTTCGCGGTTTCCTGGGCAGAATAAACTACATTGTAAGGTTTATATCTCAGCTCACGGCCACGTGTGAACCGATGTTCAAATTACTGAAAAAAGATCAGGCGATTATCTGGAACGAGGATTGCCAGAAGGCATTTGATAAGATAAAACAGTATTCGCAGGAACCTCCAATTTTGATACCCCCAGTGGCCGGAAGACCCTTAATCATGTACTTGACAGTTCTTGAGAATAACATGGGCTGCGTTCTCGGTCAGCACGACGAGACTGGCAGAAAGGAGCATGCCATTTATTACTTGAGTAAAAAGTTCACAGATTGTGAGTCCCGTTACTCAATGCTGGAGAAAATGTGTTGCGCACTCGCGTGGGCTGCCAAACATTTACGATAATATATGCTCAACCACACGACCATGCTAATTTCGAAGATGGATTCGATCAAGTACGTCTTCGAGAAGCAAGCGCTTTTAGGCAGGATTGCCAGATGGCAAATGGTGTTGACGGAGTATGACATTCAATATGTTTCCTAGAAGGCCATCAAGGGAAATGTGTTGTCTGAATACCTTGCCGAACAGCCTATCGAAGATTATCAGCCGATGAAATTTGAATTCCCTGACGAGGATATCATGTTTCTCAAAATGAAAGATTGTGATGAACCGTTGCCTGACGAGGGGCCAGATAGGAAGTCCCAGTGGAAATTGATATTTGACGGGGCGGTTAATTCGTACGGAAGTGGTATTGGGGCAATCATTATGACTCCCCAAGGATCTCACATCCTGTTTACGGCCAGATTGACGTTTCCAGTCACCAATAATGAAGTAGAATACGAGGCATGCATCATGGGTTTAGAAGAAGCTATTGATTTGAGAATCAAAAACTGGATGTATATGGTGACTCGGCACTTGTTGTTAACCAAATTAAAGGGGAGTGGGAGACTCGTCAGTCGAATTTGGTCCCGTACATGAATTATGCCAGAAGGCTGCTTCCGTTCTTCGATCGAGTGGAACTTCATCATGTGCCAAGAGCTGAAAATCAGATGGTTGATGCCTTAGCCACGTTGGCTTCGATGTACAAAGTCAATTTTTGGAATGAAGCCCCAAGAATTGTCATTTCTCGTCTTGATAGACCTGCATTCGTTTTTGCAATTGAGGAAGCCTCCGATGGCAAGCCATGGTTCCATGATATCCAGACTTTCCTTATGACTAAGGAGTATCCTGCGAGAGCATCAACCCAGGATAAGAAGACTCTGAGGAGGCTGTCTGGAAATTTCTATCTCAATCCTGATGGAGTTCTGTATAAGAGAAATCATGATCTCGTGCTACTCATATGTGTAGATGAGAAAGAAGCTAGTCCGCTTATGGAAGAGGTCCATGAAGGCACATTTGGTACGCACGCCGACGGACATGCTATGACGAGGAAAATCCTACGAGCAGGATATTACTGGCTGACGATGGAGTCGGATTGTTTCAAATTTGCGAAGAGATGTTATAAATGCTAGATTTATGCTGATAAAATTCATGTGTCGTCGTGCCCGTTGAATGTCATGTCATCCCCGTGGCCGTTCTCCATGTGGGGCATTGATATGATAGGAAAGATCGAGCCCACTGCCTCTAACGGTCACCGCTTCATTTTGGTAGCCATCGACTACTTCACTAAGTGGGTGGAGGCAGCCTCGTACGCTAATGTGACCAAGCAAGTGGTAGCCAGATTCATAAAGAAGGACATCATCTGTCGATACGGAATTCCCGAGCGGATCATTACTAACAATGGTTTGAATCTGAATAACAAGATGATGAAGGAGTTATGCTAGAGCTTCAAGATTGAACATCACAACTCATCACCTTACCGACCGAAGATGAATGGTGCGGTTGAAGTGGCCAACAAGAACATTAAAAAGATAGTCCAAAAGATGGTTGTGACCTACAAAGATTGGCATGAGATGTTTCCATTTGCATTGCATGGTTATCGTACGACGATACGCACATCAATCGGGGCAACTCCTTTCTCACTAGTGTACGGTATGGAAGTTGAGATTCCTTCTTTGCGAGTTTTGGTTGACTTGAAACTCGATGAGGCAGAATGGATTAAGAATCGATTAAATCAACTCAGTCTGATGGATGAGAAGAGATTAGCATCGATTGCATATGGTCGTCTGTACCAAAGCCGAATGAAGAAAGCTTATGATAAGAAGGTGCGTCCTAGAAGCTTTCAGACGGATGATCTCGTCCTGAAGAAGATTCTTCCACCACATTTCGATCACAGGGGCAAGTGGACTCCTAATTACGAAGGTCCGTACGTCGTCAGCAAGGTCTTCTCGGGAGGAGCCTTGTTGTTATCCACGATGGATGGCGAAGATTTTGCATCTCCTGTGAACATGGACGCAGTTAAAAAATACTTTGCTTAAAAAATGACCCGATGGAAAGAAAAAAGAATATCCAGGCAAAAATGGGGCATCCCGGCGAACCATAAAAAAGGAAAAAGGTTCGGGAAAAAATTAGGGATATAAATGGAAAAATGTACACCCGCAAAGTCGAAAACCTGAAAGGGCGATTCAGGAAAAAGTTAGGGATTGAAAAGTAAATGACTGTGTTCCGCGTGTGAACTTTCATTGTTTAGTGGTTTCGAAGACCTGAGGGCCGTTTATCCGAATCAATCTCTTCTGAAGCTGAAGCATCGGAGAAGTATCGAAGTCGAGTGGGTCATAGAGGGATCAACTCATGGTGTTCATCTACACCGCATTGCCGACATTTGTGTATACTGATGTATATTTATGTTATTATGCTTGCGCAGCTTCCTCATTTCAAGAGCTTGCATCTGTTGTAAAACATTTTTCCCATTCAGGGGTTCGTTATCAATAAACATATACTATTCAATATTTT
The DNA here is from genome assembly GCA_963859935.3 of Lathyrus sativus. Lineage (NCBI taxonomy): Eukaryota > Viridiplantae > Streptophyta > Magnoliopsida > Fabales > Fabaceae > Lathyrus > Lathyrus sativus. The sequence goes on from OZ012739.1 coordinate 363,965,351, forward strand.
TGTTTGTTTGTTAGCTTTTATCTGTTTTGTTTGCAAAAAAGAACACCCGATGTTTTTGATAAAATGCGCATACATAAACTTGCTGGCCTAGGCCGATAATTGTTGAAACATTGAATTACCTGAACATTGTCACCGGATAATAACCTTGATAGGTCCCTTTGTGAAGGGTATCTTGTCTGTTTGCTCATGGTGTTGCAGGGACGTCACCCTCCAGGAAGTACGCCAGATATTTTCCAAGCAGGATGATTCCTTCTTCCCCAGCAGTTCAGCAGTGTTTCCCCATGGAGTCTGAACGTGAAACTGTGAGCATTGATATGTATCCCCAAGTGGAGATAGATTCTCCCCAACCAGATGTATCCTTGGTAGGATCGTCATCTCCCCAGCTGAGTCATACGCAGAAGCGTATATTCATTCCCAGCACTGGGTCAGTGTGCAGTTTCCTCGTAGAAGACTATTCGCAAGTGTTCAGCTTCTGATAATCCAGACTGAAGTCTCCAAGAGAGTTGAAATTCCCCACAGAGTTGTATTCTCCCCGGCAGGTAGGAGTGATTCCAGCGTCTGGTTGCCTATCCCCAGCCGAGTTTGCAGTTCCCCAAGAGAGCCGAATCCTTGGAAGTCGTTCAGGGCATTATTGGTTTTCCCCAAGAGAAACTTGAATAGCTGATGTTGTACTTCCTCATCGGAGTCTGTATCTCCAGGAAGATTCTATCTGCGAAGGCCGTGCAGTTTACTTCTGCGATTGATATTGTTTCCTCAGTCGTTTGTGGTTCGTATACCTAGTTGAGCGGGTACAGGTTCTCGTAGAACTTTGTTCCCCTGCAGGAAGTCGTCTAGAGTTCGTTTCCCCAAATTGAGTCCAATTGAGATTGGTGTGATTTCTTCTCAGCAAGATGACACCTCCTCTCCACTGGAGTGGCTCTTTTTCCTTGACAGGAGGATTTTCCCTTCAGCATTTATTTTGCTGACGGGGTCGTAGCATTTTGCATGATTTCATAGCATCTACCCTAAATGCGTAGCATTTCCACCGTGTGGAGCATTGCGCCATTGTCAAACATATGCATTTGAAACATGAGCTAGGTCGTCACCGTTCTTGTTTTGCAGGTGTTCCTCAGTAGAGTTGTTTGCTCAAGATGATTTTTGAAGTCCTCAGCAAAGTTGTTCGTTTAAGATGATTCTTAAAAATCCCCAATGAGGTTGCCAGAGTTGTTAGTTCAGGATGATTCTTGAAGTCCCCGACGGAGTTGTTTGTTCAAGATGATTCTTGATTTCCTCAGCAAAGTTTATTTGTCCAGGATGATTCCTAAATCCCCGAAGCAGAGTTACTTGATAGTTCTCCAGAATCCCCAGTAGAGATGTGTCATCCCAGCAGGGTTTGAACAGAGAAGTTGAGATTTCCCTTGAAGGCTTACTGATGAAGTCCAACTGCGATGTCGAAGCAGTTCTCCTAGCTGACGAGGGGTGCCTGACGGCAAAAGTTTAGATATCCCTAGCGGTTCATGATTGATTGAGGATTCTATTTCCGACTTACTGACGAAGTCCGGCTGATGCCCGATAATTGCTTTGAATGCCCGACGGCATAATTAACTCGATTGTCAAAAATTCCTAGTGACCTGATGAGTCCCGAGGAATTCTTCTGCTGCCGTGTCGCAAAATGCCTGAAGGCAGTATCAGCTATGTATCACCAGTTACCGTGTAACCAGTGATCCCTTGATGACTTGAGGAAGAAGCTTTAGCGAAATCTGATGATCATCCTGACGAAGATTTGGGCCAGTTGTCGTGCAACTGTCATTTCAGACTTCAAAGATTGTCCTACCAATTAGATTATCATTTACTTGTGTGGTTGGAAAATTTCCGATTACCGTGTAACCGATTCCCCAGCAAGTTGTCGTGCAACTGTCATTTCCGATTTCAAAGATGTTCCTACCAATCAGAGTATCATTTACCTGTGCGGTTGGAAAATCACCAGTTACCGTGTAACCAGTGATCCCTTGATGACTCGAGGACGTAGATGATCATCCTGACGGAGATTTGGAGTTAATCATCCACCAGTGAGTTGCCGTGCAGCTATCAATATTAGTTACCCTTCACCAGTTACCGTGTAACCGGTGATCCCTCGATGATTTGAGGACGCAGTGATATTAGATACATCATATCAGTAATTCTCTAGCTAGTTGTCGTGCAACTATCATTTCAGTTTCCGAAGATTTGTCTATCCATCAGAGTATCGTTTACTTGTGCGGTTGGCAAATTTCTAGGTTTATTGGTATTCAACCGTCTTTTACCTTGATTTGTTGAGAGTCGTTCGCTTCTCACCCAGTCAAGTCCAAGCCGTTTGAATAGGGGCAGCTGTTGCACCCCAAAATTTGCCTAACATTTCTTTACCTAGCTTGTGTTTCATTGCATTCATTCTAGCATTATCATCTGCATTGCATTGACAAGTATGCAGGAGATCAAGAGGTATGACTACCAACCAAGGGCTACACAAGGCTATGAAGCTAGCTAAGAGGCTTATTCAAGTGTTCAAGGGTTGATATCCTCACTAGAGAAGTCTAAGATCCTCAGAAAGAATGGCTGAAGCCAAGTGTGTATGTCTCCTAACTTGAGGGTTATGGGAAGATCATCAGATGATTCTGAAGCCATGAAGTTGGACTTGAGACCTTGAGAGAGCTCATAAGAAGTATTGAAGTTCATTTTGAAGCCTAGATAGGTCATCAGGTGAAGGATATGAAGCAACTGCCAAGATTGGTACAACTAGGGTTTCATCTGGTCAACCCTAGGTCAACTGATGATTTGAAGAAGTTTGAGACCTAATTCCAAAGCCATGTGATCATGGATTGATGTACTGAGATGTCCAAGGAATGATTCCAAGGTCAACTCATCATGAATCAAGAGTTTGAGGAGTTCCTAGGCTAGGGTTGCTATGCTTGACAGTGTAAAATCCCCTGGTTTAGTGCCTAACTTCAAGACCACATAACTCAAGATGTGATTTTCATCTCACTTTGATCCCAACATGATTGTTGTAGGGCATGATTATAGCTTTAATTTGAGTACTAGAAGTCCTTGATAGGGTTTATAGAACTCAAGTTATGAGCCAGATAAGTTATAGGTCATCTGAGGCATGTGAATTTGGAGCTTAAAAGTCAACCAACTTGTATGACACTTTTTCCCTAGAAATATGATTCTCATGAACTTTTAGCCAACATGAATGTTGTTCCTTATCTTCTTAGCTTTCTAAAAAGTACTAGAAGTCCATGATTGGATTTGTAGAACTCAAGTTATGAGCTTTACAAGATAATGGTATTTTGGGAATTTGGAATTACAGGTCATTTTTGGTTATAGGTCAATTTCATCAACTTAGACATCTCAAATGAAGATTTTTTCAACTTGAAAGTTGTTCAAAATGGTGCTTTTAGTCCAACCATGACCCAAGCATCCATTGATATAGATTGAATATGGAAGTGTATGAAGAAATTTGGAAAAAAGATCATTAAAGGCATTAAGAAAGGAAAAAATTCAAAATAAATCACAATGGTTCAAAAAATCACAAATTGGTACATATTTTGATTGAAAATGGCATTTAGAGAGGATTGGCAATGTCACATTTTTGGTTTGAGGCATAATTCATGGACATTGTTTGGATTACTTAGAATCGAAGTAACATAACCAATCAACACCATAGGATCAAATCAAGCCTTTAATCTAATCCATTCATCTTCACCAGGTTATATGCAAGCTATTGGAGCAAAGAGTGAGTTGAAACTGAGCCAGAATACACGAGTTCCATAGTTGCACTTTGAAGAAAATTGAAATTTTGGATTAATCAAATTGGGCCATGATTGGGCCAGGTTATGATCCAAACACATCCTATTTAAGTTCAGTATCATGTTCAGATCATTTTTTGGTGAGCAATTGGTGAAGAAACGGTTATGGCAGTTTGAGATTGGAGCTTCCAAAGTGAAATTCGTTTCTTGCAATCCAGAGCATGTCAAGAAGAATTGAGGACTTCCATAGCACCAGGATCATTCAGTGAAGAAATTTGCACGTTTTGAAGTCAAGATTCACACTCAAGAACCTTCAATTTCAAGCTTCAGAACAGGTTTTTACTTCTCGCAATTCCTCTTGATTTAAGCATGTTTAGAAGGAATTTGGCATGTGGTTGGGTTGTAGAGATGACATAGATCGTTTTAGGATTGAGATTGTGAAGATTAGTGATGATTCATGATGTGATGCAAATTTTGTTTGGATGCGTGTTTGCTTGATTCTTGAGAGTTAAGATGCATTGGATAGTGATTTGTGATCCTTGAGAGGTGAGGAAGATTTATGTGTAGAGAATTTGAAGTTTGATGACATTGATGGAATTGATGAGTTTTCTGTTCATCATCAGGTTTAAAGATTCATGGAGAATCAGTGAGTTTGAATGAGTGATTCATGCTCAGGGTGAGGAGACGAGTGATTTCATGTAATTTCCATTGAGTTTCGTGGAGTTTGGAACCAGAGCATGATTGCTCTCGCCGGAGAAGACGGTGGAGCTCTTCTCTGGCCACCTTGGAATTTCCCCCCCTTGGTTCAGTTCAATTGGAGACGATGATGGTGAGCCGTTGATTTCATTTGAATTTATTGACTAAGTCTTAGTATCCAACGCATGATATTGAGTCCTGGGAATTTTGACTAAGACTTCGTGAGGTGGCAACGTGTGAGTCATTGGATGATCATACTTTTACAATGAATGGATGTGATTAGGGAGTACCATGGGGCTCAGTCAACTGAACCATACCATTACCCCTGATCAAAACGCATAGTTTTACTAAATGGGGTGGGACGCGCGTAGCTGTAGGATCATTGGACTGGTAGTCTAATCCTAGGGTTATGGTATTTTCTGATTCTTTTTATTTCTTTTATCATTTTTCTATTTTCTTTTATTGTCTTGATTGATTTTAATTCATTTTAAATAGTTTTAATGATCAGAAAATTATGAAAAAAATATGTGGTTGATCCTTGTTTAATTCCTGATTTTTCCATGCCTTTGGATTTTATTTTGGTGATGTTTTCAATTTAATGTCCATTTTTCTATTTTTAATACATGATTAAACATGCATAATATGAGTAGTTTGCTTGCTGATTTTATTACTAGCTCATGATTTAGAATTTGATGTTGAAATTTTGCATGCTTGTTATAGTCTCCTTGATAGGTTTGGGTGATTTGTGTTGTAATTTTTAGATGATTCTAAGTAGGAGTTTGAGATAGATCTTTAGAAGCATTCCTTGATGGATCCTCTTTAGCACAGCCTTGGAATTTAGATTTTATTAGAACCTTTAGGATTAGGTTTTGCCCCTGGTTTTTGTACCATAGATTCTTAACTCATGTAGGATAATGTAGGATTTTCCTTGAGATTTTTAGAATTGATTTTCTATTAGTTCCCCATTTTACAAGTTTCTTATAGTTTAGGTGACCCTAACTAGGATAACTTCATGGATTAGTCTTTTAAGTGACCATTAGATGATTCTATGTTTCATATCCTTTATTGATATAATAGGATTTAGGTAGATACCTCATTAGAACCTTGTTGAAGCCTTGATAGAGCTTTTGATTCCCCTAGTCTAGGTGATCCTTGTGGCTAGTCTGTAGGGTTTCTTAGATGTTGTTGTGTTGCCTTCTTTCCCCTATGTGATTTCTTCCCTGGGCTTTTCTTTACCCTCTTTCTCTAAGTCTTGAAGAGGAGCCCTCCTGGGAGAGCCTAATCCTTCCTTTGGTTGGATTCTGTGCATTCCTCAGGAGGTTGAGCCTTGAATTGACATTCCCCAGTATAGTACATTCCTTTGGTTTATACTATCTTTCCCTTCAAAGTCTTGATGATGAGCCCTCTTGGGAGAGCCTAATCCTTCCTTTGGTTGGTATCTGTGCATTCCTCAGGAGGTTGAGCCTTGAATTGAGATTCCCCAATATAGTACATTCCTTTGGTTTGTACTATCTTTCCCTTCAAAGTCTTGATGAGGAGCCCTCTTAGGAGAGCCTAATCCTTCCTTTGGTTGGATTCTGTGCATTTCTCAGGAGGTTGAGCCTTGGATTGACATTCTTGTTCATGGTATATTCCCTTGGTTCATATATTGTCATCCATCTCAAAGTCCTTTTCTTAGGATCCCTCTTGGGAGAGGCTAATCCTTCCCTTGGTTGGATTTTGTGCATTCCTCAATAGGTTGAGCCTGAGATGGACATTCTGAGGACTAATACCCAGTTTTATGTCCTATTGACATAGGATCCCTCTTGGGAGAGCCTAATCCTTCCTTTTGTTGGATTCTGTGCATTCCTCAAGAGGTTGAGCCTGTGATGGACTCTTGTGTTGATACACATCCAACCTGATGTAGCATGGGATGACTTCCCTATTGCTCATTTTGGTTTCTCTTCCTTGTTTGACTTGCTTGATGCATTAGAATAAGTTCATATTTAGAATATTTTAGGCTAGGAGCATGACTGCTTAGAGGTTGTATGGGTCTCCCTCTGCTTGTTTGCATTAAGGGTTGAGGTGATCCTCCCCTTGCTTGTGTGTTGTTTTTCTTTTTGTAGCTGATGTGTTTGCATTGAGAGGTTGAGTCTGTCTCCCTCTGCTTGTCTGTTTTGATTGTTTTCTTTTTTCTTGATTGCTCAGAGGTTGAGTCTGTCTCCCTCTGCTTGTATTGCTGCATTGCATGTTCATCTTTATTGTTTTCTTCTGTTTATCTATTTTACTGATGTTTGGCTGATGCTTTGTTTGTTTCTGTTCCCCACTGACATGATCCCCTAGGATTCTCACTTCCTTTGATAAGGAAGTGATGATAAAACTTTAGGTTGAAACCTATACATGATAATGCCTAGGAGTTCCCTATTTTAAAACTCAACCATAGGATGAATCCTTGGCATGACAACATTAGGGATTGACAGTTTCCCCGTAGAGTTTGTTCTCTTCTCATCTCCAAAATAACAGTAAAAAATGTAATAAAGGCAAGTTAGTACAAGCGCGTTACGAGCCTTAAGCTACTTGGGTAATGATAATTGAGAGGCCTCCTCTCAATCATCTAGAGTGTTTAGTATACGTCCTTTGGACGATATGCGACGCATTCGTTCCCAGGTCATAGTCTCTAGTGCTGTACGGACTACAGATAACCATAAAAAACACTTCTTCCGTAAAAGACAGAAAACAAACTTCAAACCTCTTTTGCCCCGTGGGCCCCTAACTCAAGGAAAACTTTTCTGAAGAAAAGAGTGTCGTTAACCCTCAATTCTACCGCAAACGGTAATGCACGAGTCTCTGACAAGCAAGCTGCATACACCAAACTGCTGGAACTGTTTGTTAACTCTACTCGGAAAAACAGATGAATTTGAACCTCCGTAATCCGTATTATCCCAAACTACGTAAGCTCTGATCTCTCATATCCGTTGAAAGTATGTAGGCACAATACTTACGTATTGGCGAGCCACCTTCCCCGTAACCCGTAGTTAGCCGAACTATGTTGACTCTGATTTCTCGTTCTCTGGTGAGAATACGTAGGCACGAAGCGCGACGCTTTGCCGAGTCATTTTCTTTTCTTTTCAGACCAGCCTTGATAGGTAGATAGATAAAACCAACCCGTCATATAAACACAACAAGCGTGGATCCCGTTGATTACAACGGACGTGAGGGGTGCTAATACCTTCCCCTTACGTAACCGACTCCCGAACCCAGACATGGTTGCAATGACCTCGTCTTATACCTTTTCGTCAGGTTTTTTCGATCGTTTCCTTTCCCTTTCTGTGGGATAAATAACGAAAGGTGGCGACTCTTCTGTTTTGTCGGCACCTTATTTTCACGGTAGCGACACAATGGGTCCACCTCATAATCCTTTGCCTGCCAATTACAACACCGCCGCTCATTGTTTATTTCATGAGGGGGCGCCCGGACATGATCTGGAAGATTGTTATGCTCTGAAGGATATTGTCAGAGAGCTGATGGAGAAGAAGATTTTGTCTTTCAATGATCCGCAGCCTAATGTCAAAAGCAACCCTCTGCCTAACCATGGGGTTGTTAGCTCTGTTGACGACTCGTCCGTTGAAAGGTCTTATTCTTGATGTAGCTCAAATCTAGCTGGGGCAAGCAAGACGACTCATTCCAGTGAGGCTCCTCCAGAAGAAACCACTACTACTGTGCCGGTTTTGAATGCAAAGACTTCATAAACATCTAGAAGAATTTGTCCGACAGTTCATTTGTTTATTTATATGTATCTTTTTTTCTTTGATTAAGCATAATTGGCATGTACAAACTTGTTTATTTTGAATAATTAATGCAATGCATATTTGTCTTGAATAAATCCATTTGTGTCACTCCAAAAATTATTTTTCATAATCTACAATGCCAACTTTACCCGATCTCTTGCTTGGATAGAGAATTGGGGGGAGGATGATGAACCAAAAACGTCAAAACTCTTGTTGTATACTTTAGATTGAAACTGGCTGATGATGTAAGACATTGTTTCGAATCCCAAAAAATGGAGATATAAGGATGATAATCCCTCTTTACCCCCTTTGAGCCTCGAAGTAGGAGTTTTTCTTTTCCAAATTAAAACCCTCGTCTTAACCTAGGGCAGGGTAGTTTTTCAGTACAACCGATCGAGCGCTCAGACCCTCAAAAAGGAGGAGCGAACCTTCGAGGATCTATCCTTAGCGTCTTAAGAAGTCAAAAACACAATGGTTATCCCTCTACTACGTAAAGGGTGGGGCAGTCACTCACGAGCCTTTCAAAAGAGTCATACGACCTGTTCATAAAAATATAGATCCCGCTAAGTCAAAACTTATGAAGGAGACTTAGGCAAAACTGGGGCATCCCGCTGGACTCCAACGTTAAATCCAAAAAGCGTCGTCCAGGCAAAAAGTAGGGAATAAGCAAAATATATATATATATATATATATATATATATATATATATATATATATATATATATATATATATATATATATATATATATATATATATATATATATATATATATATATATATATATATATATATATATATATATATATATATATATATATATATATATATATATATATATATATATATATATATATATATATATATATATATATATATATAAGGGATTACAATAAAGAATCCCCAATAAAGAGCAAAGTCGTGTTGATCAAACACTAAAGAAATAGGAGTAACTGCCATTGTCCAAAGCCTTGATGAGTTTTCGACCATATCAAATTCGATTGAGATATGAGTGCTCGTATCCAGTTAACTGAATTAGGAAGGGAGAACATCACGAAGAATGGGTGGGCACAAATAACTTTGGGCCTTTATATTTTGTTTCCTAAACCATGCACCAAGCCACGATACAACCTTTAAAAGACCTAATTGAAGTAGGAATTCTTTTGAAAGCATACTCGACGAGATAATGTTTCCAGACTCCTATGAGTTATGCTCAATTTAATGTTGGCATTGTAAATCGAATTCATATCCTAACTAGTGATTCATTCACGAGTTAGGGCGACAACTTTTTTAAAACAAAAACAAAATTTTCAAGACAAATACATGTTGCATTGATAGTTTCAGGATAGCATTTCACGCGTGTCAATTTTGCCTAACATCTTAGAAACTTACATACATACATCGACAATGAAACTTGAAAGATCCTATTAAACTGGGGCAGGTGGTTTCTAATTCACTTACTGATGCAAGCCTGACGTTCTGAAGCGCTATTTGTGGACTCAGATGCTGGTCGCAGGACTTAAGATTCTGGATAAAGGATATTCAATTGCTGACCATGTTAAGAAGATCATCAGAAGTCTCCCCAAGAAATGGAGACCTATAGTAACTGCCTTGAAGCTAATTAAAGATCTGAATAGTACCAGTCTTGAAGAACTTGTTAGTTCTTTAAGAAGTCATGAGATAGAGCTAGAAGGAGATGAACCTCGAAAGCGAGGTAAATTTGTTGCCTTAAATTCCAAACTTGAAAAGGAAATGACTTATCAAGCTGAGGAAGAATCAGAAGATTCCAATGAAGACTCAGAAGATGATGATGATGAGCTCTCGATGATTTCCAAAATGGTCAACAGACTCTGGAAACATAGGCAGAATGGTCAAGGGAATTTTAGAGGAGCAAAGAAGACTGTTGGTTGTTCTAACTCCTCGTCTGGAGAGAAGAAGAATAGTTATGGAAAAGAATTCATTTGCTATGAATTTAAGGAGCCAGATCACTATAAGAATGAATGTCCTAAGCTTAATAAAGACACAAGGCCTAAGAAGAAACTCTCTAAAGGCAGGAAGGGGCTCATGGCTACATGGGATGACTCATATTGAGAAGAAGAAGATTCTAAAGAGGAATGGGTCAATGTTGCTTTGATGGAAACTACAATTGATGCTGAAGTCTCTGAAGAACCATAAGACAAGGAGCTGTCAAAATCAAAATCAAAATCTGACTCCGATTTTGAAGAGGTATTTTCTAAACTATCTAGTTCTGATTTAGATTCATGTCTCTCAAAAATGCTGGAAAAGTACCAAAGTCTTCAAAGTAAATACAAGGATATTAAACAAGTCTGAGTAGTTGCTTTTGAAGCTTGTAATAAGCTTGAACATAATATTTCTTCTCTCAATGAGAAAATCTTTTCTTTTGAAAGTACTAATTCTATTTTGAAAATAAAATTTTCAATACTAGAGGAAGAAATATTCTCATAAGCTTCTGATACTGATTGCATCATCAGATATGATAGATCATTCCATCACTTTCTAGATAAAAGCATAGATAGAAGCAAAATGTCTTTCATGATCTATGGAGTTAGCAGAAATGGCAAAAAATGTTTAGGTTGTACAAAAACTTCTAAATTTGACAAAATTCAAATTGTAAAACCAAAACCTCTCTATGAGCATTTCGTGCTTGCTGGCACTGAGCTTGATTGTTCTGAGCTTGCACAGAAACCTTCACAGACACACAACTCTGTTCTAAAACCCAAGTATCATGCACAAATTCCACTTGATTATCCTGTTGCACAGAAACCCAAGGTTGTGATTGAATCTAGGAAAACTAACAAAAAAGGACCCATAAAGTGGGTACCTAAGGATAAGATCATTTATGTCGCATACATTCTTAGCAACTCAATTGAAACACCAGTCGTGGTACCTGGACAACGATTGCTTGTCATACCTAAAAAAATATGATCTTTGTGATGCATAAAATAGGGTTGCACGATCACGGATAGACTTATGAAAGTTGCCACAAAACTTTATTTAATCGCAAAAGGGAAAGAGAAAACATTGAGAAAACCCACAAGTGAAAGGATAGGGTATGATCATTGCAATCATATTAGTTTCGGAAGTCAGTTATGTAAGGGAAAAGTACTAGCACCCCCCTACATCCATCGTATTAGATGGGAACCATATAAGTTATTTAAGCATGAAAGGGTATTTGATGTCTCTAAGCTTACTAAGGGGAAAATGGATGAATACTTAAGGGAAAATAAAAGGTTTTATTATTGAGTTCGTCTAAGTTTTGCAACCCAGTGCCTATGTATCCCAGAGGGAATCAGAACTCTGTGGTTCTTGTTGAAAAACTAAGGTTTTTTGTGTATTTTTTATGGATGATGCTAAGTTCGCATTCTGTCTGATAGAATAGAAGTAACATACCCTTTTTGAAAAGGTTTTAAACAGAAAAATCCCGAAGGAAAAAAAGTTTAGATTTATGAGGTGTCTTATTAGGATTTGAAAAATAATTAATAGATACGTATCACACTAAATTCAATGATAATAGGAGCGAGTATTTCATACAAATGATCCAAACGTCTCACGTACGAAATACTCTAAGAAGAGGTAAGAAAAACTCCCTCTCATCTTTTCTCATGTACTTAAGGCTCATGGCGCATAATACGTATCATATTAGTTAAGTTTTTATTTTTTGAATTTTTATTAAGAAAATATTTTTTGTTTTATGAAAAGAAAGGAAACTTTATCCTAATGTTATCATGCAAGAATAGACCTAAGGTTATGATTGCAGAGAAAGATCCTAATGTTACCATGCAAAAAATCAAAACCTAAGATCTAACCTGATTCAATTTATTGAAGATAAAATTGAATCAAGAATCTAAGGGAATATGGAGATTATACAGGCAAGCAATCAAGGACACGCATCAGGATTATTTAACAGTCATCAAGATTTTCACAAGAACTTGCAAAAATAATAGTCAGAGTTAACGTTAAGAGCAAATGAAATTAATCAATTAATCAATCAGAAAATTAATTAGAATTCTCACTAATCAATTAGGATTTTTATTAATTAAAATTTTAAAATTAACAAATCAAAATTGACCTAAAAAAAATAAAAAGAAAACCACATTAATCATTTGTTGTAAAAAAAACTAAATTGAATTAAAGGGGGTGCAAAACCAAATTAATGAGGTGTGAATTGAGATTGCACATGGGCCTTATCAATGAGCCCAGGGGGTGCCATAAGGATTATTGGTGTTTTAAAAAAGAAAAAAACATGAGCTATTTCCCTTAGATCCAAACAATCTTCATAAGGATCAAAAGAACAAAAAAGAAAACAACAACATCCTTCTTTCTTACTTTTCTCTCTCGTAGCTACCACTCTCAAATTAATCTCTCTTTAAAAAAACAAACTCAAATATTAAATACAACACATCAAAATCACAAAGCAATGCAAGCACAAATACAAATGGAAGTAGGAAGCTAACACAAATCGTGACAATGGTGACATGACGAGGATCGTGACGTGACCAAAGAAAAAAGCAGTGGTTGAGGGGTGACGTCTGGATTGGTTTGGCTTGAGATCTTACAACGGCTCCGACGGTGTATCTGGTTGCGGTGGAGTAACTCCGAGGGTGGTTCCCGGCGGCTCAGGGTGATTCTTGTTGTGTAACAAAGGTGTGTGTGTTTGTTGTGTTTTACCCTCAGCTTTTGCAGTTGGGTGGAAATTAAGGGGCTTACAGTTTGGTCAGTTTCTGGGTGCCGCTTTATGTCAACAATCTGATAGATAGGTTTAAGTTTTGTATTTTCCATAATTGATAAGACAAGTCATGATTATAAGCATGAGCTATTGATGGGTGGCACCTCACTGATGCAATGGGGTGAATGTGGATATAGACTTTATGTTATTGAGGAAAGATCTTCAGAGAGAATTATTTCATTCTCTTTTGAAACATGTTGTCTTAGCAGAGGTGTTTCCGGAACTGCATCTTAAGCTTTCAATTTCTTATATTTCCCAAAACTGGCCCAGGAACAAAAGTTTAAGTGTAAGGGCTTGCTATGGTTGGGAAAGATTGTTGTTGTCTGCAACTATATTGATTCTTCCAACATTACGATAACTTTCAATTATGACTTCCAAGAGTCATCCTGCAGCAATGCGATTCATTCCTAATCAAATCCCACGAGAACAAATTCAATTGAGCTTTTTTGGGTCACTTATGGCCATTTTGAGAATAAAACAAATTTGATTAAGGAAGTTTCATGGTTAGATTATGGTCATCAGGGCATGCAGGTTTAAAAGACTTCTGTTAGCATTTTTCTTCAACTGGTTGCAACTTTCCTAATAGTTTCTATTGTGTGATACTATTATTGCAGGTTGTGGAAAACTCATAGCTTTAGAGTGCTTTGGATTTGGACAACTTTATTTTTTTGTTAGGACTAGGATTTGCTTTTTGTAACATGGACCTTGTATGATTGTAATAAGTTGGAATGTGAAAAAGATTTTGTGTTTGATCTTGTAATGGATCCTTGTACGTTTTGAATTAAGAACTTTGAATCTTGTAGTATCTGGAATTTGATCTTGTCACACTTTTTTGTAAAGAATCCTTGAATGCTTAAAAATATTAGAATTAATTTGAATAATGACTTGAATGTGAACTTTGAATCTTTGGAAACAATTTGAGCTTAGTAAAGAACTTGAACCTTGAAACTAATTTGTACACCTTGAATTTGATAAAACTTGATCTTCTTGGATCTTAATCACATGAAAATGTTATTATTCCAAAAACTCCTTTAGTTCAAATTGAATTTGTAACTTGGATATTTGGATAGTGAATGGATCATGATCATGTTATTAAGCCAAGGTTTTGCAATCTTGAATTTGGACTTGAACACTTGAAATGAATTTGAATTGGTGAATGACTTTTACTCTTAAACTTGCAACCTTGAACTATAAGAAACCAAATCCCGATTTTAGATTTAATGAGATATGGCCACAAAACCCATCCAAGTTCTCTTTAAATCATTAATCCAAGGATGACCCAAGAATGAGAAAGAGTTCTAAAAGTGGGGCCCAAATCAAATAGAAACCCTAGGACCACTTTGAATCATAATCAATTGGTCATGTCTTGAATTACTTGACCGTGAGAATGAGTACCATCTCCACTTGAATTTAATGCACCTACACGAGCTTGTTAGTCATAATGAGCATGCACGCAAGATTCTATGACCTAATTCTCAGAGGATCATGGCAAAAAGCCAGATGATCTTACAAAAAGAAAGCTGAGAAAGGTAGAACAAATTTGGGGTATGACAGATGCCCTCGAGACATATGACGGTAATAAGGCATATGTTCCAAGATTTGGAACTTAAGCCGGGAGGCTTTGTCGGTTTCGGAGGAAACCAGAAGGGAAAGATCATTGGCTCTGGAACTGTTGTTAATGGTAAACTTCCTTCTATTACTAATGCTCTTATGGTCGATGGTTTGATTCATAAATTATTGTCTATTAGTCAACTTAGTGACAATGATTATGATATCATTTTCAATCAAAAGTCTTGTAAGGTTGTGAGTCAAAAAGATGGCACAATCCTTTTAATGGAAAGAGTAAAAACAACATTTATAAGATTAGACTCTCTGATCTTAAAGAGCAAAAGGTAACTTCTTTAATCTCTGTTAATGAGGAGCAATGGCTATGATATAGACATTTGGGCCATGTTAGCATGAGGAGAATTTCTCATCTAAATAAGCTTAGATTATTCAAAGGCTTACCCAACCTGAAGTTTGCTTCAGACGCTCTTTGTGAAGCATGTCAGAAAGGCAAGTTTTCCAAAACTTCTTTCAAAGCTAAAAATGTTGTTTCCACCTCCAGACCTTTAGAGCTTCGACACATTGATTTGTTTGGTCCAGTGAAAACTGCATTCATCAATGGTAAGAAGTATGGATTGGTCATTGTTGATGACTATAGACATTGGACATGGGTAAAGTTTTTGAAACACAAGGATGAGTCACATGCTGTGTTCTCTACCTTCTGCTCACAAGTGCAAATAGAAAAGGATTACAAAATTATCAAAGTTAGAAGTGATCATGGTGGTGAATTTGAGAACATATACTTTGAGAATCTTTTTTATTCTTATGGCATTTCCCATGATTTCTTCTGTCCTAGAACTCCACAGTAGAATGGAGTTATAGAAAGGAAGAATATGACTTTGCAATAGATGACTCACACCATGATCCAAGAAACTTACATGGCTAAGAATTTTTGGGCAGAGGCAGTAAACATAGCTTGTTATATTTAGAGAATGATTTCTATTAGACCTATTCTGGGTAACACTCCTTATGAATTGTAGAAGAACAGAAAGCCCAACATTTCTTATTTCTATCCTTTTGGCTGTATTTGTTTTATGTTAAACACTAAGGAGCATCTTGGCAAGTTTGATTCTAAAGCACAAAAGTGTTTGTTGTTAGGATATTCTGAACGCTCAAAAGGCTAGAGAATCTATAACACAAAAACACGAATTGTTGAGGAATTAACTCATGTTAGATTCAATGATAAACTTGACCTTGAAAAATTATTGAGAAACTTGTAGATTTGAATATTACTTTCTCATAATCCAAGGATAAAGATTCTGAAGACAAAGACTCAGAAGGAAAAGATAAGGATGCTAAAGTTAAAGACTCAGAAACGACTCAACCAGAAACTGTCGTTGGTCCATCTCATCAGAAAAAGTGTAGACCAAGAGCTTCTCATTCTAAAGAATTGACTCTGGGAGATAAAGACGCACCAGTCAGAACTCGATCTTCATTCAAACCTTTTGAAGAAATTCTTCTGGGTTTGGTATCTTTGATAGAGCCAACATCTATAGATGAAGCTCTTCTGGATAATGAGTGGATTTTGGATATGCAAGACGAACTGAATCAATTCACCTAAAATGACGTTTGGGATCTTGTTCAGAAACCAAAGGGTGTCCATGTTATTAGAACCAGATGGGTATTCAGAAAAAAGCTCAATGAGAAAGGTGAGGTCATCAGAAACAAGGGGGGATAGACTATACATAAACCTTTACACCAGTTGCCAGGTTAGAATCTATTCGTCTTTTAGTTTCATTTGCAGTCAATCATAACATCATTCTATATCAGATGGATGTTAAGAGTATATTCTTAAATGGGTATATTTCTGAAGAAGTGTATGTGCACCAACCCCCTGTCTTTGAGAGTTCTGAAAACCCTGATTTTATTCTCAAACTTAAAAATTCGTTATACGGTCTGAAACAAGCTTCTAGAGCTTGGTATGAAAGACTAAGTAACTTCCTTTTGGAAAATGATTTCACCAGAGGGAAAGTGGACACAATTCTCTTTTGCAAAACCTTTAAGAATAATGTTCTGGTTATGCAAACTTATGTTGATGATATTATATTTGGTTCTGCTAATTCTTCTTTGTGCAAAGAATTTTCTAAGTTAATGTAGGCAGAATTTGAAATGAGCCTGATGGGAGAACTCAAGTTCTTTTTGGGAATTAAAATTGATCAACATTCAGAAGGAACGTACATTCACCAAAGTAAGTGTACAAGAGAAATTCTGAAGAAGTTTAACTTGTCAAAATGTAAGCTAGCAAAGACTCTAATGCACCCCACATGCATTTTGGAAAAGGAAGAGGTAAGTGGTAAGGTAGAGCAGAAGTTATTTAGAGGTATGATAGACTCTCTCCTTTATCTAACTACTTCTAGACCTAATACTTTATTCAGTATTTGTTTGTGTGCTCGCTTCCAATCAGGCCCAAGGGAGACTCATTTAACTGTTATTAAGAGGATCTTTAGGTATCTAAAAGTTACTACTAATATTGGTTTGTTTTATAGAAAATGAAGTGAATTCAAATTAGTAGGCTATTGTGATGCTGACTATGCTAGAGACAGAATAGAAAGGAAAAGTACTTCTGGAAGTTGTCAATTTATAGGAGACAGTCTAATCTTGTGGTCTAGCAAGAGGAAATCAATAATCGCGCTTTCAACAGCTGAAGCTGAATACATTGCAGCTTCTAGATGTAGCACTCAGATACTTTGGATGAAGAGTCAGCTGGAAGATTATCAAATTTATGAGAGTAACATTTCTATCTTCTGTGATAATACTTATGTTTTTTTTATCTAAGAATCATATCTTGCACTCTAGGGCTAAACATATTGAAATTAAACATCACTTTTTATGTGACTATGTTCAGAAGGGTATTTTCATTTAAAATTTGTTGATACAAACCACCAGTGGGTTGATATCTTCACAAAACCCCTTTCTGAAGATAGATTCGTTTTCATTCTAAAAATTTTGTTTATAAAACCTTATCTAGAATGAAATGATATTTTCAGAATGTTCAGCTTTCATAATTCTTGATTAAGATTCTGAGGTTGTGTTGTTGTTTGTTCAATTGTTTCTGAAACATGAGCTTTCTAAAGTGAGGATGTTTCATGAATCAGAAAGGTTCTATTTAGAAGGAAATCCTATCGATTTGTCTTTTGAATTCTGAATAGTTACAACATTAATGGTTGTCTTTTCATTTGATTATGTATGGTCTTTAGTGGATACAACTGTCCCACTTCCTAAACATGCGTTTTAAATACGTGACATATTGGGTTTCGTATTTTTCATTAAAATATGTTAAATCTTTACGCATTCCCCCTATGCATGTGCATTTACTATTTTGAATCATTTTTTATTATTGTAATTATTATTTTAAAACGTTTATATAAACCCACTTAACTCACATTTCACACTACGCTCACATTTCTCCCACACTTTTCTCTTTTTCAAACCCTAAACCACTCTCTGCAACTGTTCATCTTCAAAATTCATCTCCAACACTCAACCTTCAACTCTCAATTGTTTACAATGGCTGAATCTTCTCAACAACCTCAACAACAAGTTTCGTCCTTTGTCATTCCTGAAAGGCCAGTCGTCACTCTCGACACTCCAACTAAAGACCTCTCCGTGCTCTATGAAATTATTGCTGATTTTGAAAATCTGAAAGATAACGGTTTTGATCTTACTGGGACGCTTGAATTTCAAGGATGGAATTCTTTCTTCGAAACATTGAAAGGTTCTATTTTTCCAATCCTTGTTGAAGATTTTTGGAATTATGTTGAGGATGAAAAGGAAAAGGTTACTTCTTACTTCCTTAGCATAAAACTTGAGATTACAGAAAAGATCATCGTTTATTTCATCTCTCATGTTATTAAATAGAATAGATTTTCCTTTATCAAATCTAAACCTAAACGAGATGCAATAGTAGCTTTGGCATAAAACTTCAAAGAGATTGAAGATATCTCGAGGGTATGGTTCAAAATTGTCATTAGAAGCATGTATCACCGTTCTAGCACTAAGACGGGTGATCACATTAATACTGTCGCGGTGAGAACTGGATGTCAAATTATTAATTAATTTGAATCTTAATTCATTGGTTCACCACCGGTCTTTAATTTTTCCAAAGGAAGGGGAAAAAGATCGAATTACCCACAATGCAATAAAAATGCTAAAGCTAGAGAGTTTAGGGTTAGGGGTTGGTTAAACTTAGGGAAGGTACTAGCATCCTAAGTTTCTGTAGTACTCTACAGGAACCTCTTGTTTTAATGGTGTTTATTGCTAAGGGTTATCTGCTTAAGGGTGAAAGACCTAGTGGTTTATTTCTAAGTATACTCGCCAAGACGTTGCATCTTGTGCCTACATATCCTGACGAGAATGGAATCAGAGTATTTGTAGTTCCCCTAAGGGGTTTGAGGAACCATTGACTTTTGGTCAAAGTTCCAAAGGGATAAGGTTTTTTGATTGATTGATTCTAGGAGAAAAGACGAGTCGTCATCTTAAGGGAGAACACTCGACTTAACCGCCACAACTTGTAAGAGATGATATTTGCATCGTCTTGAGAGAAGGGTTCAGAAACTCAGATTTCATCAACGAGTAAGCCACTATCACTTTCAAGTGGAAAAGATCTTATGTCTCGATTGTATTGTTATGGGGCGGGAGATTTATTTCTCGACTGTCAAGATTACTAACATCTTATTCTCTTGTATGGAGAATAGTTTGATTGAGTTGAAATCAGTTTATCTATGTTGTAAAAGAAAAAAGAAAAAGGTCCTCCTTATGGGGTAGGATCTAAGCTTAAGCTGATCAACTTGAGGATTCAAGGATTGAGCGGGGAATAATGATGCATATGAAGTGCAATTACGCACAAATTGTTAAGTCATGCGTAGGTTCTTCCTTTGGATATTATGCAATGCGATAAAATAAAGAACAATAATATAAAGACAATGATAAATAAATCCAAACAGCCGAATATAAATGCTTAACTCAAGACAAGCGCGAGATCGAGAATAACAAAATAAATCTGTGCTAGGACGCGAAGGTGTCGGGAGCGCGGGTTGATTAAATTTTATGCGAGATTGACTTTAAGAAAAAGTTGGACTAGAAGATGAATTAGTTTTAATAAAAAAATTTAGATGAATTGATTTTAATTATGAAACTAAATTATGAGTTGATTAGTTTTGATTGAAGTAATTAAATGAAGAAAAAAGTGGTTTTCCTATTATTATTTATTAAAATGGCATAGGTTTTCATTATTGAATAAAAAAGGTTTTGTTATTATTATTAGTAAATAAAGACAAATTATTTAAATTAGATGGTTTTTATTTTATATTATTAAGGACAAACTAAATGCTTATTTAATAAAATAAAGGTTAAAAAGTAAAGTGACTAAAATAATTAAATTGAATTATTAAATAGATAGTGGATTAATTAAAAAAGATTTGAGTAACATATCTAATAGAAAAAGGTTTTTTTTTTATTTGGGATTTTTCTGTGGAAATCTGTGAACTGTTGTGAATTTCTGTCAATTTCCTTTTCATCTCGAATCTCCTTCTTATAGTCTCCAATCCATGATTTCTTGTTTAAACATTACCAAATCTATATGAACATGTTTGTCCAAAAATGGAAAACGGTTTAATACTTGTCAACACTATTTGGAAAGTTTTGTTTCGAGTTGTTAACGAAAATTGATTGTCGATGATTGTATTGAACCTTAGTATGGAAATAAATCGATATTGTTTGAAATCATGTTGGAATGCTGCTTATGAACACGGTTTATGATGATGACATACTTTCCTTGTTGATTATAACATGTCCAAACATACTTCTCATTCCATTAATTCCTTCTTGAACGCCTGATTCAATGTTTTTCATTGTTAATCTTGTCTCAACTCTGTTTTAATGATCCAATTCAAATCGACCCTTTTGTATTTTTGTTGAAATTGTTGTAGCAGGTCCCTATAGGTCTCTATTATCCCACTGTTGTTCCGCAAATGAAGCCAACGGTCGCCGGGTTTACGAGCTCTGCCGGTGCTGATTTCCTTAAATTTGAATTTCACATGCTTCACGGACCTAACCCATGTTGATGGTGCGTGAGAGTTTTCTTATTCAAATCATCATGAATGTCGTCATATTTTGAAAGTCAATTAATCGCGTCTGTGTTTTGGTTTGCAGGAAAAGGCGATGCCTCATTGTAGATGGAGCGTGGGTTTCTTAAGAATGGCAAGGTGCCGGTAATACCACTTCAACTTGACAAGAAGACAACTTCTACTTGTTGGTAAGCAATTAATCGGATAATCTGAATTCGTAGACGTTTTCTGATGTTTTTACACTATTGACATACTTCACGAAACCAAGCTTGAATAAATTATGCAGGAGCTACGGCGGATAACGACGGAAGCAGCAAACATACTGCGTCACGACCATACACTGAAGGATCTAAATCCACTAGTGGCGGAGATTAACAGCATGTCGCCGCTTTCTAATCCGCAAAACTGCGTACTTGTGTTGGGAGCCTCTTGGTGGAGTGTCAATGGACTGCCAAGGACGGATAGTTCCACCACAAACTTTTCACACGGCTTATTGTAATTTTAGGAGACTTGTCTTTGGCTTATGTAATGAAACTTGGTGTCTTAATTAATTGGGGAAACAAGTAGCGGTCTGGCAGGATAATAACCGCAAGTACTCTTTTTCCATGTGTATTAGATCCGGCAATAACTTGCAGCCATTTAGTTAAATGGAAAATCACATAAATAATAAATCTTTGGCTCAAGTCCATGACAAGAACACTCTATTTATTAACATTCTTTAATTTGCAAGCACCTTCTCCCGAGTGATCGTAAATCCGATCTTATCTTAAGGTGAAGTATGGTATCTTAAGTCTTTGCAATGTGAATGATGCTCTCAATGCTTGAGGCTTTCTTGAATGATATTTGAATTTTAAGAACTTTAAATCTTCAAAACGTGTGAACCTTCAATTATGAGACTTGGAAAGATGACCTTTGGATTATGTATCCATCCTTATAAATCTTGAATGAACAATCTATTTGTGAAAGAAAATGAATTTAAAATATGAGGCACAAACTAAATGTTTTCTTGTAAATATTATGAGCTCGTACTTAGAGTTTGTAAGAATCAAAGCTTGTACTCGGATGGGTATGGTCTTGAAGTTTGGATATGGATATGGTAATGACAATGAAAATAGAAATGGTTAACTGATAAACTTGCACAATCCATTTGTCACTTGAATCCACAAAAATTCCGTAAAACTTTAATTCTCGGCCTAAACTAAATGTTCCAGATACTTGATGTCGTTGAACAAGTTAGGGTTGATGAACCATTAGCGGAGCTCCGAACAATCCTTTAGATGATGATGATCCTTTCGCATGAACCGAGCCTTGCGGAATCCTTAAAACACAACCTCGCCATTGAATCCTAACTTGAATTTGTAATTTGGACCAATGACTAATGCTTGAAGTGGTTTGAGCTAGTCTCGTATCTGAAAACTCATGATTTGTGCATCTTGGTATACGAGCCATGTCTTTAACAACTTAAACCTCCCGGGAAAACATTGGAACCCTTGAGAAGTTTTGAGGAAGCGAACAATAGAATAATCCCTGGATTCCCCTTAATCCAACGGTCACCTTGTGGTATTTGACTGTACAGATTTATACTTGATGGTATTGTACCTGCACGAACTGGTTAGCCGCAATAAACATAAATATGAAATTGTAGAGTCAAATAACGCAAGAATCGCACAGAGAGGTGGGATCTTAAAGTCAAAAATTAGGGTGTGACAAATACCTACCATAAGTTCATGTTGTTCTTTTTAGAAGATGGTGTCAATCTGACACTACCAACCCTTCTATTTAGACTTCTCAAAGATTTGGTAGTTCTTATGAGAAAGAACACCATGATGAGGATATCTATTAAGATGCTCACTGAGAAGACTGGAAACAATGCTTTTATCAACCTTGTCCTTCTCCTTATTGATGGTATTTTTTGGACCATCTCCAAAGAATACTTGAAGGAGGTTAGATAAGAAAATTCCAAGCACAATGTGTGTACTTGCTATACTAGTCGAATACATCATGAATAAACAAAGGAATCTGAAAGGCCTCCATCTAAAAATTTAAATGTTGCTGCTGGAACTTCATCTTCTGGAGTGATTCTAGAAATTCTGAAGACTCTTGCTGAGCTAAAGGAGGACAAAGACCTGGTGAACCAACGCTTGGATAGGCAAGAAAAGATGTTTGAGCTTATCCTCTCCAGACTTCCCCCACAGAACCCAAACCCTTAGTTTTTAAATTATTCGTGCACTTTTGTTTGTGTTATTTTTATTAAGTGTTTGCGTTTGTTTCATTTTGTACTTATGCGCCTTCTAGAATTTTTATTTAATGAAGTTGTTTCTTTTTTTATTCTTTTTTTATGTCTTTTGGATTGCTTACAAAAAGGGGTAGAAACTTATTAATTTTGATATATCTGTATTCATGAATCAGAACCCAAACATTTCTAATGTTTTTGCTAACAATTACTTGAGAATATTATGTTAGTTGTTTCAGGGAAAGTAATGAACTATCAGAAGCTTTTGAAGTTTTCGGATCAGATTTCTGAAGAAATGGTTTCTAAGTTTGAAGAATCATTTTCAAGGTTGAAAGACTTAAGAAAGACTTTCAACCAGGCGTTAAGTTTGTAAAGCATTAATCAGGATCTGAAGATCTTTTAATAAGATCTAAAATCAGGCTAAGTTTTTCAAACCAGATTTCTTAAGGAAATCTCATGAGAAGTGTTGACTTTGACAACCAGAACTCTGAATTAGTTCAAGTAACGTCTAAAGAAAACTAGATTCTGGCAGAAGATCAATCTGACCCTGCAAAAAGGTTAATCAAGAAAGTGCTCTTTCATTCTGATTTTATCTTTTTGGGACTGTACATCTCAGAGGGAGCTTTATGCTTCTTTTTTATTTGTCTTTCTGTGATTACCCTGTATGAATTGTTCATCAAAATATATTTTTTTGTCATCATCAAAAAGGGGAATATTGTTTGAACGAGATTTGGTTATGCATTTATACCTTTGACTTAACAAGGTAGTATTTGTGTGAGAACAGTTTCGGTACTCTAACGGTTTATTATTGTGTAGCTTTAACAACCAGTTCTGATTCTGAAAAAGTGACATGCAACGTCATCAGTTTCTGAACCTAATGTTCTGAAATGCACTTATGCGCTGATTCACTTCTAAGAAGCTTCTAAGAAGACGTCATGTTGCTGCTGCAATGTTCTCCTGGTCTCTGCTTCTGAATGTGACTCTAATAATCAAACTTTTGAAGAAAGGAAAACTTTTGAAGTTTCTAGCTGAAGATTCTAAAGATCTCAAGTCAGACACTGATGTTATCAAGGTTCTGATTGATGATTCTGAAGATTATGATTTTAAGCTACATGACTCTTTTGTTCATGCTTCATCAACTTTTTATTAAAAGCCAATGAATTTGAAGATAAGGATAAAGGATACGTGATCAAAATAGTACAAAGTATAAAATGAAATTATTCTTTCACTACCTGATTTTGTGGGCATAAGGATGGTATTATTTGTCACACCTGTCACTATTCCATTAGTGGACAGCTACATTTTCATATTCCTAATTTTCCCTCCGACGGTTCCTTTTTCAAACCCCCCTTCTTCTATTTTTCACACCTTCAAACTCAAGGCGAGGTGATGGAAGAATCAAAATTGGGTCATGGTCGCATAGCGGGCTCAAAGCGAGGTGCTCGCTTTTCATCCGCGTAAGCTCGCACTGCGACTGTTGCAGAAAGAAGGCTGCCTTAGGCTCACTAGAGCTCGCACAGTGACGCGAACGATTTCAAAATTTCCAACAGCGTGAAAAATGAAGGTACCCATGGTCAAAACCTCAACCCACACCACTAAAACACATATAAACACTCCCACAAACATGGTATAACATGATTAAGCATGTAATTCATCAAATCATCATGCATCAACATCTAATTTCACATTTAAACATGTTTTTCACACAAAACCTAACCCACTCATTTCTCATATTTTCTCCCCAATGTCATGCTATCTAATGGAACTCACCTTGCAATGAACAAAATGGTATAAAAATATCTCCATCTGGTATTTTGTCATCTGACACCAATTGACCAATTATTAACGTTACCAAAATATCCTCTCTTATACTTATTAATGTCGGTCTATCTCTTTCATAATAATTTATCTCTTTAGAGTCCACTAATTACTTTATTAGTCTCAATTGATACGTTTAGAGTACATAACACCTAATGACCATTTAAGGGAAATATGAGATATTACAGTATCAGAATGTTACGAGTTTTTAAACAAATTTCTTAGCATGTGAAACTTTAGGTGTTATTGTCTCATAGGTTGAGTCCTAGTTATTGTTGAAGTTTTTTAAATAATTCAAGTGATGTAACAGGTTACCAGGGGATGATAGCCACTTACAGCAGGGTCACAGATTCATCCAAGTAGTAGAAAAGAGTTACTTTTGTTGTTGTAACCGTTTATTCAAATGTATTAATCGGTTACAACAGAAAGAATTTAATTTGTTCATTTCAGGTGTAACCAGTTACACAAATGGTGTAACTGGTTACGAGAACAATTTTGGTACTTTTCTATTATTCTATTTGGTCATTCTGCTTCCCAGTCATATTGTAATTCATGTATAAATATATAAGATGCATTCTCATTCTAAGTTAATGCAATCATAACTTCTCATCCTCAATTCTCTCTTTCTTTCTTTGAATTTTCCTCTTTCACTCTCCACATTCAAAATTTCTCCACCATTATTTCATCAAACTTGTGGTTTCTTGTTCTAATAGTTGTCACATCCTCCATGGTGATCTTGATTAATTTCATGGCCTTCAAAGTTTTTTGATTTTCTTGTGTAAGTATGTTGTTCTTGTTCCTAGTTCTTGTACTGCTCTTGTTCATTAACATCCTTATATTCCCCTTGATTAGGGGTGTGCAAAAAAACCAGTTATTGTTAACCAAACTTGTATCCAAATTGTTCCACTTTTAGAAATCCAATTCAAATGCTAAAATATAAATTTGGTTATCCATTTTGTTATCCAAATATAAACCGGTTTCCATGTGGTTTAGTTATTGGTTATCCAAATTTCATTATTTGTTAAATTAATATG
This sequence comes from Lathyrus sativus, assembly GCA_963859935.3. Taxonomy (NCBI): domain Eukaryota; kingdom Viridiplantae; phylum Streptophyta; class Magnoliopsida; order Fabales; family Fabaceae; genus Lathyrus; species Lathyrus sativus. The sequence goes on from OZ012739.1 coordinate 363,991,075, forward strand.
TTTTTGTCTCTTTTCATGTTTTATCATATACACGTTATAAACTAATTTTATATTTTAAACCAAAAGATTCAAAATTTTGTATTTAAAAATGAAAAAGAAAATTGTTTACAAATTCTCTAACTACCTAAAATGGTGTACTAATACTTCACAAATTATATGAACTTTCAGTAATTAATTATATAGATCTTAGTGCATCGAGTTTGATTTGGCATTGTTGCATCCTAATTTTTTACTCTAAGATCCCGCATATTTTTGCATCATCGGTATAGTTTATCATCTCTTACATTTTTCATAATATCCAATTTATCAGCTGAAATAAACTTTTTAGGCAGTTTAAGTCGTTTTAGCGGATAAAATTTATTTCAAAATTTGACAAAACGCCGTATTTTTCCGGATGATATATTTTACGCTGATCATTTTGGTGTATTCGTTTTATTTTTTTAAGCACTTCGATAACGGTCCAATTTTTTCATTTTTTTACCGTTTTTATTTATACTTTTAAATAATATATTTTTTAATTAATCAATTTTTTTAGTTAATACCCTTTCTTATTTTATATTTAATTTTTAATTTTTGAGTTTTAATTTTAATTTTTTATTTTAATTATTTTTTAGAAACTTGTCAAATAAGTCTCATAAATTACTTACTTTTTAGAAACTTGTCAAATAAGTCTCATAAATTACTTACTTTTTAGAAACTTGTCAAATAAGTCTCATAAATTACTTACTTTTTAGAAACTTGTCAAATAAGTCTCATTAAATTATTTACTTTTTAGAAACTTGTCAAATAAGTCTCATACACTCTTCTTTCTTTTTCAACCTATATAAAGGAAGCAACCACACCATAAAATCTCACACTTCATGCTCTTTTCCTTATCACACTTCCACATAAACTAAAAACTCACTATCCACCATATTCTATCATCACTCTTTCATACACAATATCTTCCATGATATGAATAACTCACCTTCATTTTTTCAATAATAAACCACCACCTACATTTCTTTTTTCTTCATGCTACCTCTAACCTCACATAAAATATCATCCTCCAAGTAGACACAATACTCCCTCATCTAATCTTTATCAGGTTTTTTTTTCTTCTTTTCTTTTACTTTATTCATTTATTTAGTTTATTTTAATTTGTAAAATATTTGGAAAGACAAAAAGGGATTTTTAATTATTTATCTTTTATTAGTTAATTGTTAAATATTTAAAAATGCAAAAATATATGTTGTAATTATTAATTAATTTAAATATTTGTATTTAATTTGATTAATTAAATTATTAGTTAATCTTGTTAAATATTTATATTTAAATTGATTAATAATTTTGTTGGTTGCCTGATTCTATTTGTGACTGATTTTCTTCCATGTACATGTTACTTTACTTCTATTCCTTGTTGACCTAATCCAAGGAAAGGGACTGTGTGTTGACTTATTATCATTGTGCATGTCCCTTGCTTACCTGTCTTAGTTGTTCTTGGTTCTTAGAACCTAACAAATCGTAGTTTCACGAACTACGAACGCTCTGATTTCTCAAGTCCCTCTTGAGGATACGTAGGCACAAGATGCAATTTCTTGGCGAGCTCACTAACCACTAACTTCCTGTTACCTTTCTCAATTTAGTTTAGAGTCGTCGTGCTCACTTTTAACGTCCTGCCGTGGACATCCTTTCCCTTTATCCTAATCTTAGGATCTGAGTCGCCGTACTCATGTTTAGCGTCCCGTCGTGGACATTCTCTACCATAACAATCTCAACGTAGATTCAGGAGTCGCCACACTCCATGTAAGTACTTCCCTATGAATGCTTACATACCCCTGGAACCTTGACCACAGTCAAGAGTTTCTCACCCCAAGTTAGGGGAACTACGGTTGCTCTGATTCCATTCCCGTCAGGATACGTAGGCACAAGATGCGATGTCTTCGCGAGCATACTTTACATACTTTACAAACTTTATACATACTTTATACTTTATATCTTTACCCCTAGCACTTTTCCTTTAGCAAGCAAAGTTTAGCAAACACAAATATTAACAAGAGGTTCCTGTAGAGTACTACAGATGTTTAGGATGTGAAATACCTACCCTAGGCATAACCAACCCCCGAACCTTTAGATCTCTCTTTGCTTAGCTTTAAGTCTTGCTTTTTGCTTTGCACTTTTATAGGTTTTTTATTTCTTTAAACCTTTCCTTTTTGGATAAATTAAAGTTCGGTTGTGAATTTAAGAATTAAGATTCAGGTTAATCAATAGCTTGATATCACAATTCTCACCGCAACAGAAATGGCGACTTCACTGGGGACTCCCCTAAGAGGGTTAAGCCCACCTTGTTTATATTTGTGTTTTCTATATGATTGTTTGCTTGTATATTTGTATATATTTGTACATATATTTGTCTGTGCCTGGGTTTATCTGTATGTAGGGTTATTACTTGGAGTGGTGAGGATAAGTCCTATACCCGGACTTGAGTGCACCTATGATAGGATGGTGGTATATTCAAGAAGGCTTATAGGGAGTTGATTCCCGACCAAGCTAACTTGAGAAACCACCGCTCAGTGGAGGCCCTCTTGAGAGTTAGTTTTGTTGAACGAGTATTTGTGAAAACATTACTACTTTCGATTTAGGAGCCTTTGACACTGAGGACCTTTAGTTACCTTTTATCCCCACTTAGCCTTTTAGGACGTAGTGCGATGACTATGAGGGAGTATTCCCGAAGTAGTTGATACGCGATACTACACTCAGACGAGACTCTCTTGAGAATATTATTGATTTCCAAGTATTTGGTGCGTCGATAATATCCGAAATATGGGTCGATGACTTTGGGAACTTTGTTAGAACCCGCCGTGCAGGTGTTTTACCCATAGTACATACCCTGTGGTTAGTTCTTTACCCTGACCTCATGCTGTAATCTCGAACCTGTGATCCTGTTATGTGTGTTTTGCATCATGTCTTGTATCGCATTGCATTGCATTTGCATCTTTGCATGGTTCATTGCATACCTCTGTTTGTCCAGTGGCTCATCTCCAGTTGTCTCCATCTTCCAGTGTGCCTTTGATTCGTCAAACTGATTCCTCGACACTGATATCGGACTAGAGCTAATTACAGACGCAGAATGTCCAGAACAATCCCTTACCAGTACATCAAAAGTGAAGCTTCAGACTGACTTCAGCAGGCTATCTTCTCAAACGCCAGTGTTTCAGACAGGACAACTCATCTTTGTACTGATTTATTCACTAGGCCTTTTGTTTCTCATTGTTTGTATTTTCCTTACTTTGTTTAAGCTGTTTGCTTTCAAATTATGTTTGTACTTTCATACCAATGAAATGAGCGTTGCAACTTTTGATGTCAATTCATTTTGCCAATTGTTTGCACTTTAATGCTTTATCTTTCAAATATTTACTCCTTGTCCAAATTTTTGATTATGCAAATATTTGAGGGAGGATGATGAAAACGTTATACCCATAACTGTTGTCAGTATGCTTTCAATCAAACTTTGTTGACGATGTAAGGCATTATTTCAAATCCCAAACACTGGAGAAATAAGGAAGATAATCCCTAGTCAACCCCTTCGAGCCTAGAAGTTGGAGTTTCTTTCTTTACAAAAACCCGCAATCTTAACCTGGGGCATGGGTAGTTCTCAGTTAACTCAGTTGTGTGTTCATACAAGACACCTTTCATATAAAGGTTGCAACCACAATTTATTTTCCTTCGCACACAACAAGCAAGTGTCGGAGATGTTTTTCAATACCAAAAAGCCGATGATGGTTCACCGTGATCATTAAGCCAGGCGGTCACTTTCTTTCAAAAAAATCAAAAGATAAAAGCCCGCTAAGTCAAAACCTATGAAGGAGACTTAGGCAAAACTGGGGCATCCCGCTGATTGTAAGCTTCAAAAGAAACAGTTCAGGCACAAGTTAGGGATAATAAAAGAGGAGATCTTTAAATCCTTTAATTTCAAAAACAACAAAATGTTATAAAGAGTAGTGACTACCTTTTTTAGAAAGTCCCTTGACTTCTGAACCATCATCACAATAATCAGTGCAATTCCTAACCTATGGGAAACTGAGTGAATAGTATGAGTTAACTGAGCGTAGGACTGAAGATCATCACGTAGATTGGGTGGACACAAATAAACTTTGAGCCTTTATCCTTTGTTTCTTAAACTGTGAACCAGGCCACGTTACAACCCTCAAAAGACCTAACTGAAGCAAGGTTATTTTGAAAGCACACTACAACAAGGTTGCGTAAACTGACTCCAAAAGATCTTTGCAAATCAATTATTTTGGCAGTACACCTTTGCTTTAAACTTTGGGTGTCTTGAACCACCATGTTCTGACCAATGACTCATTTATTTTGCACCTTTCAAAAATGATTTTTGATTTTAAAAGTTGCATGCTTTGCATTACCATGTTTGTATGAACACTTTTGTTTGCAAATTGGCTTTCCTCTCAAGGATTTTTCAAACATTGAGAAACTTGGTTGGTGATCCTATAAGGGGTAAGTTCCTTTTACATCCTGTTTAAGAATCAATTGAAGATTTGTTCAAGGCATGATATTCTCAGATTTGGTTTATCCAGAATATATTTCAAGACTCAGACTGGGGCAAGCTCTCCAAGCACCCGATGCCTCGGTCAACATCAGACAAGCTGAAGTCATCATCAGTTCATCTTTAACAGACAGCTAAACTGGGGCAGTTTACTTGAAGAAACCCCAATCAGCTCCTTATCCTTCCTACAAGGGTTATCTATTTGATACAACTTATCAGTGCGGCATAGATGTGTTCATCAACAACATCTTTAGTCCCCAAGCAGATTGAAAGTGATCTTCGTGTTGAGGAATCATGTCTTCCAGTCTTGTCTTCTCACCAAAAGAGTCGAGCCTTGTCGTCGACATTTGCATTTGCATTTGATCATATGTCATCTGCATAATTTACACATGCGTATATCATAAGCATAATTCATGTACATGTGCATATCATGGGTGTTTTATCCCCATTTGCTTTTTCTCCCGAGGTCGTGTTTTACCCGCGTCTTACCTTGTGGATGAATTTCAATTTATCTAGCATCATGGGTGTTTTATCCCCATTTGCTTTTTCTCCCGAGGTCGTGTTTTACCCGCGTCTTACCTTGTGGACAAAATTTCAATTTATCTAGCATCATGGGTGTTTTATCCCCATTTGCTTTTTCTCCCGAGGTCGTGTTTTACCCGCGTCTTACCTTGTGGACAAAATTTCAATTTATCTATCATCATGGGTGTTTTATCCCCATTTGCTTTTTCTCCCGAGGTCGTGTTTTACCCGCGTCTTACCTTGTGGAAAAAATTTCAATTTACCTAGCATCATGGGTGTTTTATCCCCATTTGTTATTTCTCCCGAGGTCGTGTTTTACTCGTGTCTTACTATGGACGAATTTCAATTTACCTAGCATCATGGGTGTTTTATCCCCATTTTCTTTTTCTCCCGAGGTCGTGTTTTACTCGCGTCTTACCTTATGGGCGAATTCAATTTACCTAGCATCATGGGTGTTTTATTCCCCATTTGATTTTTCTCCCGAGGTCGTGTTTTACTCGCGTCTTACCTCGTGGACGAATTTCAGTTTACCTGGCATCATGGTTGTTTTATCCCCATTTACTTTTCCCCTGAGGTCGTGTTTTATTCACGTCTTACCTTGTGGTCAAAATTCCAACTCACTTGGAATCTCTCAAACAGTTTGTGTCGTGACTTATCTGATGGTTTTCCAGATATTTATTTCTCTCTCTGATGGGTTTCCAGATTGAGTCTTTGTTCTTTGTTCTGATGTTCTTCCAGAACTTATCTGATGGTTTTCCAGATATTTATTTCTCTCTCTGATGGGTTTCCAGACTGCGTCTTTGTTCTTTGTTCTGATGTTCTTCCAGAACTTATCTGATGGTTTTCCAGATATTTATTTCTCTTTCTGATGGTTTTCCAGATTGAGTCTCTGTCTGATGTTTTTCCAGATTGAGTCTTTGTTCTGATGTTTTTCCAGAACTTATCTGATGGTTTTCCAGATATTTACCTTGATTCTGATGTTTTTCCAGAATCCATCCGTTGTTTTTCCGGATATGTTTCTCTTCCTGATGTTTTACCAGAATTTATTTCTTTTGTCGTCTGATGTTTTTCCAGAACCCCTTTGTGTCTTTAAATTCTGATGTTTTACCAGAATTTAATTCTTTTGTCGTCTGATGTTTTTCCAGAACACCTTTGTGTTTATCAGAGTTTTGTTCAATGCACTTCTAACAAAACCTCTGGTGACTGTGACTTTTCCCCCAGTAAGTTTCATTTGCTTTCTATATGTTTTTGTTATCTCACTGTGTGTTACTTTCAGCATCTGATGTTTTTCCGGATGTTTGTGCCTTTGTTTAGGGTTTGTCCCTCTCTTTTCAAGTATTATTGGATACTCTATGTCACATTGGTAGATGTTCATAACATTTTATTTTCCTCAATTGTGTCTCCTAGATACTTTCTCCCGTGAAGTTCTCAGTCTTTCCCCAGTGGAGTTGCAGCATCTTCCCAATATATATTCGTCTCCTGTGGCATCTTTCCTCATAAAATCTTTATCTTGCATATCATATCATATCATAAGTATTTTGTGGCATCTTAGGGTCAAAAATTGTGCATGTTTGTATTTAAGTCTCTCCGACCGTGTCGAGACGAAAATTTCAATTTTCACCTCTCCGGATCGAAGAAACTTAAATAGGGGCATCTGTTGCATCCTAATTTTTTACTCTAAGATCCCGCATATTTTTGCATCATCGGTATAGTTTATCATCTCTTACATTTTTCATAATATCCAATTTATCAGCTGAAATAAACTTTTTAGGCAGTTTAAGTCGTTTTAGCGGATAAAATTTATTTCAAAATTTGACAAAACGCCGTATTTTTCCGGATGATATATTTTACGCTGATCATTTTGGTGTATTCGTTTTATTTTTTTAAGCACTTCGATAACGGTCCAATTTTTTCATTTTTTTACCGTTTTTATTTATACTTTTAAATAATATATTTTTTAATTAATCAATTTTTTTAGTTAATACCCTTTCTTATTTTATATTTAATTTTTAATTTTTGAGTTTTAATTTTAATTTTTTATTTTAATTATTTTTTAGAAACTTGTCAAATAAGTCTCATAAATTACTTACTTTTTAGAAACTTGTCAAATAAGTCTCATAAATTACTTACTTTTTAGAAACTTGTCAAATAAGTCTCATAAATTACTTACTTTTTAGAAACTTGTCAAATAAGTCTCATTAAATTATTTACTTTTTAGAAACTTGTCAAATAAGTCTCATACACTCTTCTTTCTTTTTCAACCTATATAAAGGAAGCAACCACACCATAAAATCTCACACTTCATGCTCTTTTCCTTATCACACTTCCACATAAACTAAAAACTCACTATCCACCATATTCTATCATCACTCTTTCATACACAATATCTTCCATGATATGAATAACTCACCTTCATTTTTTCAATAATAAACCACCACCTACATTTCTTTTTTCTTCATGCTACCTCTAACCTCACATAAAATATCATCCTCCAAGTAGACACAATACTCCCTCATCTAATCTTTATCAGGTTTTTTTTTCTTCTTTTCTTTTACTTTATTCATTTATTTAGTTTATTTTAATTTGTAAAATATTTGGAAAGACAAAAAGGGATTTTTAATTATTTATCTTTTATTAGTTAATTGTTAAATATTTAAAAATGCAAAAATATATGTTGTAATTATTAATTAATTTAAATATTTGTATTTAATTTGATTAATTAAATTATTAGTTAATCTTGTTAAATATTTATATTTAAATTGATTAATAATTTTGTTGGTTGCCTGATTCTATTTGTGACTGATTTTCTTCCATGTACATGTTACTTTACTTCTATTCCTTGTTGACCTAATCCAAGGAAAGGGACTGTGTGTTGACTTATTATCATTGTGCATGTCCCTTGCTTACCTGTCTTAGTTGTTCTTGGTTCTTAGAACCTAACAAATCGTAGTTTCACGAACTACGAACGCTCTGATTTCTCAAGTCCCTCTTGAGGATACGTAGGCACAAGATGCAATTTCTTGGCGAGCTCACTAACCACTAACTTCCTGTTACCTTTCTCAATTTAGTTTAGAGTCGTCGTGCTCACTTTTAACGTCCTGCCGTGGACATCCTTTCCCTTTATCCTAATCTTAGGATCTGAGTCGCCGTACTCATGTTTAGCGTCCCGTCGTGGACATTCTCTACCATAACAATCTCAACGTAGATTCAGGAGTCGCCACACTCCATGTAAGTACTTCCCTATGAATGCTTACATACCCCTGGAACCTTGACCACAGTCAAGAGTTTCTCACCCCAAGTTAGGGGAACTACGGTTGCTCTGATTCCATTCCCGTCAGGATACGTAGGCACAAGATGCGATGTCTTCGCGAGCATACTTTACATACTTTACAAACTTTATACATACTTTATACTTTATATCTTTACCCCTAGCACTTTTCCTTTAGCAAGCAAAGTTTAGCAAACACAAATATTAACAAGAGGTTCCTGTAGAGTACTACAGATGTTTAGGATGTGAAATACCTACCCTAGGCATAACCAACCCCCGAACCTTTAGATCTCTCTTTGCTTAACTTTAAGTCTTGCTTTTTGCTTTGCACTTTTATAGGTTTTTTATTTCTTTAAACCTTTCCTTTTTGGATAAATTAAAGTTCGGTTGTGAATTTAAGAATTAAGATTCAGGTTAATCAATAGCTTGATATCACAATTCTCACCGCAACAGGCATGTGCAAGAAAATATACCAAGACTTTACTTGTTGGATTTGACTCTAGTTTTCATTTATAAATCTCGAAGTTCATTAAAGCTTTATGAAAAAATAATTATAAATATTATAGATTTCTCCACCAATATACAGAGGTTTTGAAATATACAAATATATGTATTATAAATATTAGTTATCATTTTAAGTCCATATAATTTGCTGAAATTTTTAATTTTTAATTTTATTTTTAAATTTTAAATTTTTTTATTTTTAAAATTTTTTTATATTTATTTTCAAAAAAAAATATTAAAATCTAAGTATTTAAATTTAAAAATTGATATAATTTTTTTAAAAAAATTAAATTTAAATTTAACTAAATAATTTAGATTAAAATTAAAATTCATTTAGAATCGATTTTAAACTGATTTTAGAACAAGTGAATTGGTTTATAAACCATAATCATAAAAATAGTTTGATTTATAAATCATAACCATAAAAATAAATTAGTTTATATTAAATGGTTATTCATGCATTCCATTGCCCTTGATTGTTATAAGTTATGACCACTTTTATAGGCAGGTTTCTTTTCTTTGAAAAGTTCTATTTGAGGATATAACTTTTTGCAACTCTCAATTTTATGACCAATGTTTTTCTCTTTTTAGAAGGATGAAACCATGAAGCCGATTTGACAATCAACATTTTAGCAAAGTGGTCCATGCCACTATTTTATCAATTGTTTTATAAAGAATGACGATGCAATGCAAAGGCAAGGATGATGCAATAGTGACTACAATCATACAATTTAATCAATAGTTTAATTACAATACAATTGATAATCCAGTGATGCAATCAAGGCTCATTCTTTTTGTCACTACTCCAATCAGCGCCATGTCAATGCTTCATACAATATTAATGTAATCAAGGCATATACTAATGTCCTTCTTTTATGTCAATGCATCGACTGTCATAAGGACAACCTAATTAATACTACTGTTTGATGAATAATTTCTTATTAATTATTATAATTTTACGGTTTTAAATTAAGAGTTTTACAGCTATGAATTTTCAACCGTTAAATTATTAAACAACAACAATAATAATAATAATAATAATAATAATAATAATAATAATAATAATAATAATAATAATAAGGGTAATGCTAACATGTGTCCCAGGGACACAAATTAAGAAACACAATTATAATAAATTTGTATTGGAAATATCAATAAAAGATTAAATTTTATATTTTTTTTAAAAACAATGCACAATTTCTAAAATTTAATTTCTATTTTTAGTTCTTAACTTGTGTCCGGGGACACAAGTTGACATTACTCTAATAATAATAATAATAATAATAATATTTACTGTATAAAATATTTCAACCACCTCTTCTACAACATTTTCTGATTAATAATATTCATTGACTTTGCTTTGATAAAAAAACAGCTCCCACATTCATTCCATCTAATTTAAAAGTTATATAACATAAATTTTTAAATGAAATTATTGTTTGAAAAAAATTTATTTCTAACCATTGGACTAATAAAAATATCAGCAAGAATATTAATTTTATAATTAATTTTTATTATTAAACTAAACCTTTTTTAAATCATTTTTATTTAAAATTCATTTTTAAATAATTAATTTAAATGATTTAATTAACTTTTTATGTAACATCATATATTAAGTATCTAAAAATTATTATATAATGTTAAAATGTATTACTCATAGAATTTAATTGGTAAGTCTGTTTCAAAGAGAAATAAAATACATAAATAGACTTACATGATTAACAATATCAATTTTAAGGAATTAGATCCTCCCTACATTTTTTTCTCATGCCTTTCTCATGTACAATTCTGACCATTAGATTAATCTTACAGCTAAAAGACAAGCAAGAGAAAGAATAATATTTAAAGGAGAGAAATACATATACTTTTTATTTACTTTTATTTTATGTTTATGATTTTTTAATTATTGAATTCATTTTCATTATCACTAGCAGAATATCTTTGTATCGCACATGTTTCGGTATGTTTCGCATATTTGTTTAAAATTTATTATAAAATTAAAAAAAATTGAAAAGAATACAATGGTAAGTAAAGTTATATTATTCAAATTTTGAATCGTTTATGATAATACTATTTTTTTCACATATAAAAATATTATAATAAACAATGTATATATTTGTCCTGGATAAAATTATTAATTTTTGTTCCCGTATATAAAAAAAAGTATGCCCGTGTATAAAAAAAATTAAGTTGTCTCGTATAGAATTATAATAATGAACAATTTAAAATATATTCGAAATTAATAGTAAAATCGTTTTCATGTATACAAAAATTTGAATTTTAATATTATTTTTGATTTGACAATATTTATAAAAATATTTTAAAAAATAATAAAGTTGTTCCGTTTATAACAATAGTATTTGATCGCCTATATAAAAATATTGTAATTAACAATGTATTTATTTTCATATATAAATCAAAATTTTGTTTTGACATTGTTTATAAAAATATTTGAATAATAAGTAAAGTTGATATTTTTTTTGGTACAACTAAAAATTTATATTACATAATAATTGTATCATTTGTATATTTATTGTTTTAAAATTGCAACATTGGAAAATTAATTTGATTTAAAATTGGAACATCAAATAATAAAGAATAATATAGAAAGCAATTGAATAGTGATGGTCAAACTAAGCATTCAATTTTGTATTAGATGTAATTTAAGAAGGACTATTGGAAATCAACACATGAAATAAAGTCTTTATGAACCCATCTCGATTTACATAACATGTTTGTAATAGGAAAAATCAAGTAGAATAGAGTAAAAAAGCTAAAGAATAGGAAAAAAACGGTAAGTTAAAAGTTGCTACATTCTGCAATGGAGAAGGTTCTTTCTCCATAAATCATTACCAGGTAAAGTCTCTATGGAATATTCAATATTGAATCGTTATTCACATAAATCCAATTTAAGTGTTGATGTTGATGCATGCAATGCGGTTGCGCAAACAGATCTTCTACTCGGAAGGGCGTTGAATCAACAGCTACCGCGAAGCCAAAGGAAACCATTGGATGATTAAATGTCGGCGACATTGCAGAAAGAGATGCACGACAAACCCAGGTGAAGTTGCTCAAAAGAAAGAGAAACTCTGAGTCGGAAGTGGCGCACATTTCAGTTTCCTTTGACGATAGCAGGTTTGTTTTGTTTATTGTATGTCAAACTTAAACATGTAAGTCTTATTATGACATCGTCGGATGGTAGCACGTGTTTCACAAATTTTATGGATTTGTCAAGTGTTTTCTAAGGTTAAGTAAGTCTTTGTGCTTAAATGATATCCTGCATATAGAACAACCAACGAAATCATGCAAGTTAGATAAGGTTGCATATTTGAATGTTGATTACAATAGAAGGATGCTGGTAGTGATTTAATAGTTGAAATGATACCCAAAAAATTTAATCGACTTACATTTGTGTCTGGAAAGGTTTGAAGATGTATTTTATTAGATGCATGTCATGCATGTAACTAAAGCAATATTTGTTTTGTTAAATGTTTTGTAAATGCAGTACATCGAAGGACAGTTCAAGTTCAGACTTGTCGGAATTTTCAGATGTGGAATACATAAGGGAATTGTGCACACGATTAGCTATGGTGGCCTAGAGAAACATTCTGGTAAGTTACAATGTGAAAATTGAAATGTTATATGTTATATATGTCGAAGTAGAGAAACTAATTGAGATTGAAATGTTTGTAGCAAATTCCAAGAGATGTGATTAGGAAATTTCTTTTTACCGGAAGACGTTGGATTAACCTCATTGACACAGACCGAAGAGAAATCTACCATTGCCAACTTCATTTTGTAGAAAGAGATAAATCAACAGAAAATTTCATCTATGATCGGTTAAACGAATTTGCGTAGAAGAGGAATCTGAAAAGGGGAGATATAGTTCAATTCATCCTTAATTTTTCTCCAACATCAACAATTTATGTATCAGTCTTGAACCGTTGTTAATTGTTCCAACTTGTGGATGGCAGTTGTAATATCCTTAGGTCCAAGGGTGATGGAATGTGTTTTGGTACGTTTGTAGTTGTGTTTAGGTATGAATTAGTTATTTAGTTCTATTTTGAAGTTGGAAAATAGTTTGTTTGAACATCAGTTGTATCTAAAACAATGCCAATGATCAGCATAAAGTTGTTCCGTATGTTTTGGATGGAAATGTAATTTCTGAAGTTTTTTTATGAACATTTAAGATTGAGTTTTTAAGGAAGGGAATGTTATTTTTAATTGTAAAGTATTGTAACGTTGATTTTGTTTCTGTATACGATGATTTTCAATGTAAAGTGTGTATTGTTCTTTTTGTTAGGCTGAGTTTAATGTTGAAGTAGTATGTTTGATTATATAGGGTATGGTATATACATGATGGGTTTAATGTTGAAATATTATAAAAAGTTTGTAAAGTATATAGTTGTTAATGTGTTAAAGCATATTTTATTTAAACTGTGAAAACCTCATGTTTAGTTCTAAAAGTTTAAGTAATGGTTTCAACTGACACAATAACTTTTGCAATATGGGTGTTGTGTTTGAAGATGGTATCATTACAGTATGTTTTTTTCGCCGTAGCAGTTAGTTTTGCAAGTGTGTTTAGAAATATATAATAATAAATAAAGTAAGGTTTTTATCCAATGGAAATATAATATATTATATGATAATTGATGGGATTGTTTAGGTATGCATGTGTACTTGAAAAAAAAAGTAGAATCTAGTTTGTAGAGTAGGTTGAATGGATAAACATTAGAGTAAGCTGAATATAATTACGGAGATTCTGGGTATGTCAATCATGTACACCAATTGAATCGAATTAAATAGGAGGAGTAATTTTATATTTGGAAAAAATGATGCTCTTGAATTATGAAGAAATATAATCAGGTGCACAATAGCACTGACACTGAATGTTAAATTTGGTGAAGAACATAATAGTTATATGAAAAATAAATAGGTGTCATATGTAGCATTGTTATAAGAAACCATTATCTCAACGGCATAATAAAAGCTGATCCAAAGTTAGTTTACAAATTACATCATACTTAATTGTAAGTGAACAAAAAGTTAAAGATAACTTTTTGTTAAGACGAAAAAATAACGCAGTTAAGCTGCACAAAAAAGTTGTCGTGTAATTTTATTTCCCCGCTTACAGGTAAGGGACTTTTATCCATCCTCATGGTAGATAGCAACAAAAGTTAGAGCAGCAACTAGTGCAACTTTAACAGTAGATGAAACTATCCCCTTATACATTCTGCATCACACAAAGAATTAAGATCCAAATCATTTATATTCATGTGAAGAACCATGGGAAAACCAGCAAATCAATACCATTACCACACTACAACATATAGCATTCAGACATCTGTGACCAGTTTTAGAACCTAATACATGCAAAAATAAAATTTAAGTCAGCCATACAATATAATTAAAACCCTAATTACTACAACTCAACAGCGGACTACCAGCTAACGTGATTGCGAGAAATATGAAAATTAAGGCTGATATAAACTCCCTGCATTACATTAAATCCCATGTCTTCATCAAGGTGTAGTTTTTATTTAATCTCAATCGAGTCACAGACAAAAACTTAGAACTGAATATTTGGCATTATCAAACAACCTATTTTATACCAAAATTCTCTGCAGAATGTTAATTAACGCCATATGCACGAGAAATAACAACAAACAATAATTAGAAAAAACCAAAATACATCATTCACAGCAAAACGAACAACAAATCAAAGACAACAAAATAGAACATTTGTTGTTCAAAGTCAATTGTGTTGCTCCGGCTCCGTTCGTTGCTTTCTTCTACAAGATCACCTAAAAGAAAAAAAAATTATGTTAGATGAGCTTTCAAAGTTACCAGTAGAGGTCTGAGGGTTTGTAGTCAAATGCTTACTTATTTGTTGTTGCGGTGGATACCATATAACCACTGCAGAACTGAATATTTGGCATTATCAAACAACCTCTTTTATACCAAAAATCTTTGCACAATGTTCATTAACATCATATGCAATAAAAAATAACAACAAACAACAATTAGAGAAAACCGAAATACACCATTCACAGCAAAACGAACAAAAAATCAGAGACAACAAAATACAACCTTTGTTGTTCGAAGATGACTGCATTGCTCCGACTCCCTTCGTTGATTTCTTCTGCAAGATCACTTCAAAGACAAAAAATTACGTTATATGAGATTTCAAAGTTACCAGTAGAGGTCTGAGGGTTTATAGTCAAATGCTTACTTATTTGTTGTTATAGTGTATACCATATAACCACCAGTAGTATGGAAGACACACTTTAAGAAACACATATTAGAAATTAGAAAAAGCAAGCTTGAGTCATAAAAAAAGGGGAAATAGAAACCTTATCATAAAAAGAGGGGAAATGAAATATTACAACAATAACATAACACAAATACCTTAGGTTTTTCGGTACTCCCACTTGTATAGAGTAGAAAAACTGGATCCTCAACATCAAGCCGGTCGGATCCCGGTTACATAGTCCTTGAAAGAACAACAATAAAAAGTTAGATACGAAATGGCAAGACAAAGGTATCTGTATCTTTGAGAAGAATGTAAATCGCATATGTCGGATGGAGTTCGAGAGCTTTATCGACATTGGCTAGGGATTCGTTAACAAGATGTAAAGAGTAGCAATCTGGATCTGTTGTTAGCAAGGTATAATTACATTTTAGAATGAAGAGGAAGAAGGAAGAATATGATGGAGAAGGAAGAAGAAAAGAGACAGAGTAAGAGAGAGAGAGAGAGAGAGAGAGAGAGAGAGAGAGAGAGAGAGAGAGAGAGAGAGAGAGAGAGAGAGAGAGAGAGAGAGAGAGAGAGAGAAAGAAAGAGAGGGTGTGTGTGTCTGTGTGTGTGTGTGTGTCATAATAAATCTGAGCTTTCAAAATTCAATTTTGAATTGGAGCTTGGAAAAAGGAAAAATAGGAAAAGCAATTGCACAACAACAAAATGACATTAGCAATTTATCCAAACATAACAAACAAATACCAAATTGCATAAAAATGTAGTTGGAATAGAACAAAGTGACATCATCAATTAGAAAAGGTAAGTTTTAGACACAAAATCCCCTCAAAATGATGAAGTGTCATTTTTATAAATTAAAAAAAGGGTAGAAAATGGTTTTCCAGAACCCTTTCCTTTCTTATATGGTAGATTATGATTATTAGGACATCAATACAAAGTAACAATAATTCAATTAAGGAATAATTGCACTTCACACGTGTACTTTTATTACTGATGACCACATATAGTGGCATCGAGATGATCTTTGAATATTGTACGGTGTTTAGTAATACTAGTTGGCGAGTTTTTATGATGGCAACGACATGACTTTCTTTGGGTTGGATTTGTTTTAAAGAAAGTATATTTGTTCTTATGATTTATTTGACTATTGTGGTCATTAATGACGAGGACAACATGATATTAAAGCAGAAGACTACATGTTTTTTTACTGAATTGTGATAGATTTTATTTCTATTAAAAAAAAATATTTTTGTTTACGATGTAGATGATTATTTTGATTATTTTTAATTAATATAAAATATTATTTTATTTAATCATAATTAGTGAGAGTTGATTGCTATAGCAATAATACAGGCAATGAATACAAAGAAAATAAAAATTGAAATATTTCTATATATTTTTTTAGATGTTGTTCTTAATGTTCTCGTTTATTTTTAAGATCAATTGAATCATTGATAACATAACAATGATAATGTGGAATAGATTAAAAAATGGTAAAAATAAAATAAAACAAAAAAGAATATATATTTATTTCTTCTTTAAATGTTCTTTTTTAATTGTAAGATTAATTTAACGCTTATAGGATTTCAAGGTTTTTAAAATCTAATATATAATCATCTAATCTTACATCTTATATTCTTCGATTGCTTCGTCTTGTCTATCATGAAATCTTATTTCAGAACAAAAATAAAAAATAATATGAAATGATAACTAATCTCTCAGTGTGCTACCAACTAAGAATTTGAAACTCTATTCTCTCAAATTGTACTGAAGCCTATGATCCTTAACTATCTATACTTACTGACATTTTAAGATTTTTCTATCTAAGTCCCTAAGTACAATAATGATTTTGAATTTGAGTCTAAGTATAACTTGGACCTAAGTGTTTAGATCCCCAAACTTAAGAATAATTTGAGAATCTAAATTTATCTGACACGTAAGTATGACGTAACCTAATAATTTGAGTTATTATTAAAAAAAATAGTTTTTGGTTCATGATATTATGGTCACCTTTATAAATTTATATACATATTATATTATGATAATATTGGAGATAAATTAGCTATGTAAGTGGTGCCTCACTTTTTTTTGATAAAAAAGAAATTCTTATTAAGCCAAACAGATTTTACACTTGGGTCTTAGGCCTATTTTGATTATCCATTTTACTAATGGGATACTACTTGTTAACACTAACCCCTAGCTAGATTATGCGTCACACAATTATTTTCTCTTCTTGAATGAACGAATCTGACATCGTTCATTTTCTCTTTCATTTTCCACAAAGTTATTCCATACATATTGTACTGGTCAAAAAAGTACAAGTGTGCATGTCCCCCTGTAAGGGAAGAGAGATTCAGAGCCCTTAGTAGGTGTATAACACATTTTGGTGGTGAGGGCTTGATCACAACTGTGAGAAGCCTTGTACGGTGGTATTTGAAGGTATTTTAGGGACCAGCTCACGTGAGGTGAGAGTCTCTGCTAGTGGTCACCGCTACTTGATTGCAGACGATGTCATACCCCAATTTTTACCCTTAAGATTTCACCTATCACATCATTTGGATTTCATCAAAATCACAAACATGTTGTTCTTCTAGCTTTCACCTCCTTGGGTTTGACTTTTGTGAGAGATCACCAAACACCCTTTGTGTTTCTTTTTTGCCTTTATATTTGTTTATGTTTACCAACCCTTGTTCAAAATCCAAAAATATGTGCCTTTTCCTTTTATTTTTTTGTTGTCTAAGCTCAGGTTTTTGCAAGGATGAATCAAGTCTCATTCAAGGTTATCAAGTCAAGTGTGTGTGGATGTTCATCATGGTCAAGATTCAAGTAAATGTTAACCTAATCTTGGTCAACAAAAAGGGATTACTTCATTCCTAAGTTATCTTTATCATGGATCATTTTGAGGGCAAGGATGTGTTAAATTCAAGTGATTCATGTTTGAAGATCATCAGTGATCAAGATTACTTCCAATTAGGATTTTGTGCAGGTTCAAGTTTAGTGCATTGGGGATCTTATTTCAAGTCATGATCTCTAATTTTAAGGCATGCTTAATTGGTCGTAATATTATTCAAGAAGGTTCAATATGAGGATTTTGGTTCATCATGATTCAAATGGTCACATGTTCAAACTTGTTTCATTTTTGGATTTATTTCTCAAGGCATGACCTCTAATTCTAAAGGATTTTCATCTTGATCATAACATTGTCAAAGAAGTTTCAAGTGTGCATTTTGTTTTATCATGGTTTAAGTGGCAAGAGAAATTCAAGCTTGTGTAAGAAGTTGATTCATTTCTCATTCATTTACAAGTTTAACTTGGAATCAACATAGCATCATGGTATGGATGTGTCTTAATCAAAATTATCAAATTGTCAAGTATAAGGGTGCAAGTAATACATCAAAAGCCCATTCAAGATACACCGTGAAGGCCATTTTCAAATTACAACATGAAGCAAATACAAGGCAATGCATACATGGCCCAAGATGGAAGGAAAAAGTAGTACAAGGAAAATCCAACAACATTCCAAATACATGGAGGTGCACATAATAATTGAGGCCCAAGTTACAAAAACAAGTGACAATCCAAAATAATCCAAAACAAGCTCATGAAGCAATACACGACCAAGGCAAAACCAAAAGATGCAACATGAGGTATGGAAGGAACAATACAAAACGCAGGAAATTACAAGCTAAAACGCATATGTAAAGTTTCCATTCAAATCCACAACCAACTTTCAAAATTGAATCCCAAAACCACCCTCATGATCTTCTATAAATAGAGCCTCACTTCGCATTCCAAATTCAAGGTTGAAAGCCAAAATACTTCTGCAAAAATTTCACCAAAACCTTCCCATTCTTCAAGCTTCATAACCTTCTTCATCTTCAACCCGTAAACACCAAAACTAAATTCTCTGCAAAAATTTCTTTCAAACCTTCAATCTTCAAACCACAATCATCTTCCACTTTCTCCAATTCAACAGCCTGCAACACAAAAATTCAAAACAATTCATAGCTCTACACAACCTCAAACGCAACATCAACACAAGATTCAGATTCAATTCATAACGCACAACTCATAGCATAACACAAGAGTTCACCACAAACAAGAAGAAATTCAACAACAACGCATTCGGTAACACAACACATGAACAAGAAGAAGCAACTCACGCATCAAACAAGTCAGACTCACACATTAACACAACAACTTGCTCGCAACAACGATTCAAATCAGAATCACAAACAAGGAAGAGAAATAATCTAAATCAGTATCATACCTGAAGCCAAGGTTTCCTTTCCTTTGAGCTCATTGCAATCATCTTCATTCCAGTTACTTTTGCTTCAATTCGCAATTGTTTGATATGAGTGAGTTTGTTTTCAGTTTTGTGTTTGAGTGAAAATTGAAAAAAAAACGTTGATGGATTCAAATTAAGCGGAGAAGGACGAGCATAAACATGTGAAATTTGGTGTGGGTTGAACGCTGCTGTCGGCGGCAGTGAGCTCGGGCGCGACGGAGCTGATGAGGTTTTCCGGCGAGGCACTTGAAGAAGAGAGAAGAGGAACACGTTGATGTGAGGCTGATTTTTTTTCCTTTTGAACCCTATGTGTTTACTTTTGTGTTTTTTTTTTCTTTTTTTTTTTTTTTAGTTCAAATTCTTTTCCGCTTATTTGTTTTTTCTTTCTTTTTTTTTTTCATTTCTATTTTTTATTTCAATTTGTTTTTTATCATTTGATTTTTTTTTTCTTTTTCATCCTTTTATTTTTCACTTTTGTGATTGATTGATTGATGAAATCTTAAAATCATTGAGTGATGATCTCAAGATTGATTGAATCTCCAATACTTCAAACATGTTAACGAATGATCATTATATCATTCTTAACACTTTGAAATATTGATAGGTTGTCTTTGATTGATCATATTTTGAAGCGCTTGATAAAAGATGAGATCATTGTGCTTGATTCTATTTGCTTCATTTTTTTCTTCTTGTGCTACATTGCTTTATGAGAATGATTATTGTATCATTTCTCTAACATGTTTAACATATAAATTGTTATTTACTGGCCTCAGATAGGTGCGACTTCTATATAAGTCAACTTACGATTGCTTAACATAGCGCTGAATTTGCCCTAAATCGAGAAATCGATCATTCGGTCGTTAACCACTAACAACTAACTTCTAACATTTAACTTTACTTTCTTATACTTTACATTCTTGCAATTTACTTTTATTAGAAGAAATAGATAAAAGTTGTTGTAATTTTATTCCTCAACCAAATGTTGATTTATATAATGAGAATACAATAAATATACTTAATTCTCTCATTAGTGGAGAATAAAAGAAAATAAATGACAATAAACGTAAACAGTTAAATATGGAAATAAAATATTTTCCAACACCCCCTCAAGTTGGTGCATAGATATCTATCATGCCCAACTTGTCAATCAAATGCTCAAAGGTAGGTCTTACCAAACTTTTGGTCACGATATCTGCAGTTTGCTGACTTGAAGTCACGAAGGTAGACATATGATTCCAGCATCTAACTTCTCCTTTATGAAGTGTCGATCAATCTCAATATGCTTGGTTCAGTCATGTTGAACTAGATTATGAGTTATGCTAATAGCAGTTTTACTGTCAGAGTACAATTTCAATGGAAGCTCAACTTTCATCTTAAGTTCTTCTAAGACTCTAAGGATCCATAATCCTTCACAAATACCTTGAGACATAGCTCTAAACTCAGATTATGCATTACTCCTTGCTACAATACCTTGTTTATTGCTCCTCCATGTCACAAGATTACCCCAAACATAGGTATAATATACAGAGGTTGATCTTCTATCAGTGATTGAACCTGCCCAATCAGCACCGGTGAAGATACACACATTCCTTTCACTAGTCTTCTTAAAAAATAATCCTTTTCCAGGATTTCCCTTCAGATATCTCAGTATCATATAGACTGCCTCAAGATGTTCTTCGAAAGGAGAATGCATAAAATGATTAACTACACTGACTGAGAAAGCAATATCAGGTCAAATGTGTGACAAATAAATCAATTTCCCAACCAATCTCTGATATCTTCCAGTATCAACAGGAACATTACCTTTTCCCCAAAGTTTAGCATTAGGATCCATAGGGGTATCTGTAGGACGACATCCACTCATTCATATTTCTTTCAATAAATCTAGAATGTATTTATGATGTCAAACCATAATACCATTCTTTGACCGAGCAACCTCCATGCCTAGAAAATATCTCATGAATCCCAAGTCTTTGATTTCAAAGTCTATTTCCAATTTCTCTTTTACCCTTGTCATTTCCACTGTATTGTCTCCAGTAAGGACAATATCATCAACATAAACAATCAGAACAACAATTTTCCCATCGCTGGAGAATTTTGTGAACAAGGTGCGGTCAGCCTGTCCTTGAATGTACCCTTAATTCTTCATGCACTGAGTGAATTTTTCAAACCAAGCTCTGGGAGACTGCTTTAATCCATACAAAGACTTATTTAGTTTGCATACATTTGATCCAAATTTGTTTTCAAAACCTGGAGGAATGTCCATATATACTTCTTCTTCTAGATCACCATTAAGAAAGGCATTCTTAACATCTAACTGATGTAGGGGCCAATCCAGGTTAGCAGCAAGAGATAAAAGAATTCTTATAGTGTTCAATTTTGCAATAGGAGCAAATGTCTCTGAGTAGTTTATAACATAGGTCTGAGTGAATCCTTTAGCCACCAAGCGAACCTTGTACCTTTCAATTGACCCATCTAAATTATACTTCACAGTAAACACCAATTTGCATTCAACTTTCTTCTTGCCATCTGGTAGCGACGTAACACTCCAAGTTTTGTTCTTTTCAAGAGCTTTCATCTCCTCAAGTACATCTTCCCTCCACTTTGGAATTTCTAGAGCAACGTGTACACTTTTTGGAATTTCTGCACTAGACAATTTTGAGACGAAGACAGACAAGGAAGACAAATTTGAATATGAAATAAAATTGAACATGGGGTGTTTAGTGCAAGATCTGACAGGTTATCTAATGGCAACAAGATCATCTATATCAGGATACAAAATACGACTCTCAGAAATAGAGATAGACTTACCTTTCCTTTTGTTAGGAGGTTGATTATTCCCCAAATCAGATTCCTGGCAGTGTTGAGATGTGGACTCGTCCTTTCGTTTATGGGGCTTTTTCATAAAAACCTTCCCTTTCCAACTCCTGTTTCCTACTTCAAATATGTTTTCTTGAAGTGACTCATTATTTTGTGGCATTTCAATTAGATCATCATTTTCAGGATTCTTATTGTTTTCTACAAGAGAAAATGTAGGCTCGGATTCACAAGGCTCCTTACTCATAACAGGAATAGGATCATATACAGAATCATGGCCATTTTCTTTAGTTTCAGATGTAAATGTCTCAGAATTTTGTGGTACAGGAAAAAATAAAATTTTCAAAAAACTCATGTCCTCAATTTGAAACGAGTCTTCCTTTATCTCTCCCCCCCCCCCTTGAAAATGAGTGTCATCAAAGAAAGGTTTTTTTCAAAAAATGTAACATCCATAGTGACAAACATTTTCTTGTTTTTTGGATCAAAACATTTATATCATTTTTGGGTTGAGGAGTATCCAACAAAGACACATTTTATAGCATGTGGCTCAAGTTTTCCAACATTTTAATGTTCATGAACAAAAGTTGTGCAACCAAATATTTTTAAAGTCAAATCAGTTAAAACACGAGTACTAGGAAAACATTCTTTGAAGACATTAATTGGAGTTTGAAAATTGAGAATTTTGGAGGGCATTCTGTTAATTAAATACATAGCTTTTAAAACAGCTTCGCCCCACAAATAATTTGGTACTTTATTCGAAAAAAGTAGAACTCTAGCAACCTCCAATAATGGTCTATTTTTCCTTTCGGCCACTCTGTTTTGTTGAGGAGTATTAGGACATAAACTTTGATGTACAACCCTATTTTTTAGAAAAAAACTCATCCAGGATAGTGTTAAAATATTATTTGCCATTATCACTTCTAAAAACTTGGATATTTGTTTGAAATTGGTTCTGCACCATTGAAAAAAATTCTTTACAGCCTGAAAAATATCTGATTTCCCCTTTAACAAGTACACCCAACATACTCTTGTATGGTCATCTATAAATGTGATAAACCATTTTTTGGGAGAGAGAGTGTACTAGTACGGTTAGGGCCCCAAACATCACTGTGAATAATAGAAAACAGTTTTGATGGTTTATAAGGCTGTATTGAAAATTGGGAACAATGATGTTTTGCAAACTCACATGCTTCACATTTAAACGAAGAAAAATTCTTATTGTGAAATAACTTAGGAAACAAGTGTTTTAAGTAATGAAAACTAGGATGACATAATCTTAAATGTCATACCATAATGTTGTCATCTTTATTATTCAAAACAGAAAAAGACTCAAAGCATGAACTTATTTTTAAAGGTAATTGTGATGCAGATCCAATGTCAAGATAGTAGAGTCCTCCACTCTCCTTAGCACCCAATCATCTTCCCCGAGTTCAAATCCTGAAAGACACAGTGAGATCGGAAAAAATTAGTTTGATAATTTATATCTTGGGCTAATTTACTAAGGGACATTAAATTACACGATAAGTTTGGAACATGAAGGACATTTTTAAGAGTTAATATTGGAGACAACGCAACGGACCCTTTACCTACAATGGCTGAAAAACAGCCATCTGCAATTTTAAATTTTTGATTACCTGCACATGGACTATATGAAGAGAACAAAGTAGATTCACCTGTCATGTGATCAGAGGCACCTGAATCTACTATCTAAATATGACTGGGACTGACACTAAGAAGTGCAGAATTACCTTTTGTTGCTATAAAAAAGAAAGGGTTGGAGACTTGAGGAGTTTGTACAGTCTGTCTAGTTGTTCCGTAGTAAATGGAAGCTGAGTTGTAGGGGATTGCTGCCCTTGATTAGAATTACTAGCCTGAAATACACGACCACCTTTCTTCTTCCAGTTTGGAGGTTTTCCTTTAAGCTTCCAACAGGTTTCACGTGTATGCCATTCGCGCTTGCAGTGATCACACCAAGGAATTTTATCTGATCTTCTTCCCTTGTCAAGGTTCCTAGTAGCCAGAGCTGAACCTTCAGATTCAGAGCTTCGTGGTGACTTGCCCATCATAATTCCTTGTTGTGCCTCCTCCCTTCTTATTTCTACAAAAGTTTCACGAAGAGTTCGCAACGGTATTTTTCCTAAAACTCTACCTCTTACCTCATCAAGGTCTTTATTGAGCCCAGCGAGAAACATGAATACACGATCATTTTCTTGTATCTTGAGAAACAAAACACTGTCTTATATACACCTCCAATTGTCATCATAACAAAGATCCAACTCTTGCCACAGTGTCAACAGATCATTGTAATAAACAGTTACGCTCCTATCACCTTGTTTCGCATGCCATAACTTTGATTTTAAACCAAAAATTTGGGAGGAGTTTTGAATATCAGAGTATGTTTCCTTAACTGCTTCCCACACATCCCTTGTGTAACGCCCGATTATTTTTAAATTAAATTATTTATGAATGGTTGGCCGTAACCACCGTATTGTAGTAGTATTCGGGCGTATTGGGTAAAATTCTTTTAGTCGGGATATTTTACCGTTAGTGCGAAACTAAATAAAAGGAACGAGAAAAATAATAATAGTTGATTTTTATGAACAACTATCTAAGTGGGTCAAATATTAGTGATTAAAATAGTAAAGGTGGGGTACTAATAGTAAGCCCAAAAATAATAATAATAATAATAATAATAATAATAATAATAATAATAATAATAATAATAATAATAATAATAATATAATAAAATAATTTAACTACTAGTAACCTAAGTGGGAGAAAAACTAGTAACAGTGGAAACATAAACCAAAAGGAAAAGAACGTGGCTGTGGAGAAATTAAGAACAGAGGAATTAACCGCCAGAGAGAATTCAAGGTAGTTGCAGAAGAGTCACTGGAGAGCAAAACCAGAACCGGGAGTTTAGAGTTGTCCTCAATCCGAAAGTAAGGGTGGGGTTCAATTCTATAACTATGGGTATGATCAATTTCATGACGGGAATTGAATCATGAGGTTAAGTTCTGCGAATTGATAATATTAGGGATAATGCTCGTCGGTGCCTGAATTAGCATTTTATGTCATTAATTATGTGTAATAATATTTGGAAACGATGTCGACACGTGCTAATCTTTACTTGTTGAGAGAATGTTGTTATTATGCTCTTACTTGATTTGATATGAAAATTGTGGTTATATGATGCGTATGAAATTGCGATGTTTCGGTTATGGACAATTTGGTTGTAGGCTTAATGCCTTGTTGCGTAGTTGTTGTGGTTGTGTTGTAGTCCATAATAGATGCATCCCATAGCATATCATCCTTGGTTGTGCCTGTATTGGCATTGGTTATGCTTGTATTGGCGGCCTATGATGGCAAATAAATTGGTTGTGGAGTGCTGCTCCAAATTGGTACCACATGTATATGCATAGTTGAGTCGCATAGTGTCGCGTCATTATGTGTTTGCAAGTGATGATGAGTTGTTGAATTTTCTGGCTAATTGTTGTGGTTACGAATGATGAATTCCCGGGTAGTTGTTGTCGATAATATTTGGAAAACTACGAGAATTATTAATGTTGTAATATGATCCTGGCATGAATTTTATCATGCCTTATGTTATCTTGTTGATATCTCACCCTTTACGTTGTATGTTACCCCCGCTGGTGGTAATTTGCAGGTAACCTGGAATAAAGTGTCGTTTTTCGTTTAAGGTGTCGTGGGTCACTCTGATACGTAGCACTCTTGGCGGGATGAACGATTAATTTTATTGCTTTAGTTGATTTTCTTTGTTGCTGAATTTTATTAAGTACTCTTCCTTAAAATTGGTTTCTTCCGATAGTGCCAAATGTTGGTTGTACGCGTTAGACCGATGAATCGATAGTGCTGATTTTTATGGTTGAAACTAGTTGTTTTAGTGCCTTTGTGTAAAATTATTACTTGCTGAATTTTAATGGAGTTTAGATGCATAGATAACAGGTTGTCTTATAATTAAGATGCTAAGCAAGTTATTGTTATCTGTTCATCTGAATCGGTGCTATGTATGTTGCTAACTGATCTGCTGCATGTGTGTTATCTGTCAAGTTGAATATGTGACATCCCTGATGCGCCCAGTTTTTGTGAGTGTGACGGTCGTCACCACTCCATGACGCTCGTCATGACCATCACGGTCGTGACGGTTCCCTGACGATCGTCATGACCACCACGGTTGTGAAAGTCCCGTTACGATCGTCACTTTGCCTTATTTCGTGCACTCTGACTGTTGTTTTTCTCATTTATCCGTTGGGTTAGAATGAGGTGTTACATTAGTGGTATCAGAGCAAGTCGTTCCATCCAACCAAGTTATCGAGTCATTCGTCGTGTCTAACAATCGAGTATTGTTGTTCGTGAAATTTTGACTGCTGTTTGTTGAAGTTTAAGTTGAAATGGTTGGAAGGAATGATGCTGCAATTACTGCTGCTCTGCAAGCTATAACTAATGTTATGGAAAATCAGCCGAATCCTGTTGGAGATGCTGGGTCTCGCAGTTTGGCGACGTTTCAGCGGGAGAATCCACGTACATTCAAGGGTAGGCACGATCCTGATGGCGCACTGGACTGGTTGAAGGAAATGGAGCGAATATTTCGTGTGATGGATTATACTCCAGCACAGAAGGTTCGTTATGGGACTCATATGCTAGCAGTTGAAGCTGATGACTGGTGGCTAGAGACTCATCCGATATTGGAAGTTGCAGGTGAGGAGGTCACTTGGACTGTATTCCGTAGGGAATTTCTGAAGAAGTATTATCCGGAGGATGTCCGTGGTAAGAAAGAGATTGAGTTTCTTGAACTGAAGCAAGGAGACAAGTCTATTACCAAGTATGCTACAAAATTCAAATAGTTGGCTAAGTTTTATCCGCACTACAGCGCAGAAACCGCTGAGTTCTCTAAGTGTATCAAGTTTGAGAACGGATTGAAGTCTGAAATCAAGAAGGCAATTGGGTATCAGAAGATCCGTGTTTTTGATGCATTGGTTGAAAGCTGTAGAATTTATGAAGAAGATAACAATGCTCATTACAAGCTCTTGAGTGAGAGGAGAGGCAAGTCGCAGCAGAATCGCGGTAAGCCTTATGACCCTCCAGTTGGCAAGGGGAAACCGAGAGCAACTGATGACAAGAAAACTAGTAGGGGAGATGCTCCTGCTGGTATTGTTTGCTATAAGTGCGGGAAACCTGGTCATAAGAGTAATGTGTGTAACTCTGGACCAGTGAGATGTTACCGTTGTGGTAAGTTGGGACACGCTATTGCTGAGTGCAAACGCAAGGGGATGGTTTGTTTCAACTGTGGTGAAGAGGGACACCTGCGTGACAAGTGTCAAAAGCCTAAGAAAGAAAAGACTGGTGGAAGGGTGTTCGCTCTATCTGGGACTCATACATCCAGCGATGACAGACTCATTGAAAGTGCTTGTTTCATTAATAGTACTCCTTTACTTGCTATTATTGACACTGGTGCTTCTCATTGTTTTATTGCTGCTGATTGTGTTGAACATTTGGATCTTATGTTATCTCACATGAATGGGGAGATGTTAGTTGAGACTCCAGCTAAGGGATCAATGACTGCATCTCTGGTATGTTTGAAATGTCCTCTGTCAATGTTTGATAGAGATTTCCTGGTTGACTTAGTCTGTTTGCCACTAAGTGGGATGGACGTAATTTTAGGTATGAACTAGTTAGAGTATAACTGCGTTCATATTAATTGATTTAATAAGTCAGTGAGGTTTTCTACTCCTGAGGAGGAGGGAGCCTGTTTAGTAACTACAAAACAGATGAGGCAGATACTACTAGAAGATGCTCAGGTGTTTGCGTTGGTGGCATCATTATCTGTTGAGAATCAAGCGATAATTGATGAGTTAGAAGTTGTTCGTGATTTTCCTGAAGTGTTTCCAAATGAAATTCCTGAAGTTCCTCTGGAACAATAAGTTGAATTTTCTATTGACCTTGTACCTGGTACCAGACCTGTGTCTATGGCACCGTACAGGATGTCTGCATCTGAATTGGTTGAGTTGAAGAAACAATTGGAAGACTTACTTGAGAAGAAGTTTGTTAGACCGAGTGTGTCGCCGTGGGGAGCCCCGATATTATTAGTAAAGAAGAAGGATGGCAGTATGAGGTTGTGTATTGATTACCGACAACTGAACAAGGTGACAATTAAGAATAAATATCCGCTCCCAAGAATTGATGACTTGATGGATCAGTTGGTGGGTGCGCGGGTGTTTAGTAAAATTGATTTGAGGTCGGGGTATCACCAGATTAAGGTAAAAGATGAGGATGTTCAGAAGATTGCATTCAGAACCAGATATGGACACTATGAGTATACGGTAATGCCTTTTGGTGTTACTAATGCGCCAGGAGTTTTTATGGAATACATGAACCGTACCTTTCACGATTATTTGGATCGATTTGTGGTAGTATTCATCGATGATATTATATCTATTCTAAGTCAAAGGAGGAGCATGTGGAGCACCTGAGATTAGTACTGCAAGTTTTGAAAAAAAGGAAGTTGTATACAAAACTGTCGAAGTGTGACTTCTGGTTGAAAGAGGTTAGCTTTCTGGGTCATGTTATATCAGGTAGTGGAATTGTTGTAGACCCATCTAAGGTTGATGTAGTGTTGCAATGGGAAACTCTGAAGTCGGCAATTGAGATTAGATGCTTTTTGGGACTTGCTTGTTATTACAGAAGGTTTATTGAAGGTTTTTCTAAGTTAGTCCTTCCATTAACTAAGTTGACTGGTAAAGGGAAAACTTTTATGTGGGTTGCTTAATGCGAAGCAGGTTTTATAGAGTTAAAGAAGAGGTTGATGTCTGCTCCGGTGTTGACCTTGCCTAACACAAAAGATCCGTTTGTTGTATACTGTGATGCTTCTAAGTTTGGTTTGGGAGGTGTACTCATACAGGGTAACAAAGTAGTTGCTTATGCGTCAAGACAGTTGAGAATCCATGAGAAGAATTACCCTACACATGATTTAGAACTTGTTGTCGTTGTTTTTGTGCTGAAGATTTGGAGACATTATCTGTATGGTTCAAGATTCGAGGTGTTCAGTGACCATAAGAGTTTGAAGTACCTATTTGACCAAAAAGAATTGAACATGAGACAGCGAAGGTGGTTAGAACTGTTAAAAGACTTTAATTTTGGTTTAAACTACCATCTGGGAAAGGCCATTGTTGTAGTTGATGCCTTAAGCCGCAAGACTTTTCATATGTCGGCAATGATGGCCAAAGAGTTGGAATTGATTGAGTAATTCAGAGATTTGAGTTTAGTTTGCGAAGTGACACCGAAGAGTGTAAAGTTGGGCATGTTAAAGATTAATAATGACTTTCTGGACAACATTAGAGAAGCTCAGAAATTAGATGTGAAGTTGGTAGATTTAATGCCCGTGGTGGATCGTTTGGAAAATAGTGATTACCAGTTGGATGTGCAAGGTTGTTGAGGTTTCGTGGTCGTATTTGTATTCCTAATAGTGCAGATATGAAGAAAGCGATCCTGGAAGAGGGTCACAGGAGTAAGTTGAGCATTCATCTAAGAGCGACGAAAATGTATAGTGATTTGAAGAATTTGTTTTAGTGGCCTGGTATGAAGCGTGATGTGGCACAATTTGTTTACGCATGTTTGACTTGTCAGAAGTCGAAAGTTGAGCACCAGAAACATGTCGGGTTGATGCAACCGTTAGAGATTCCAGAATGGAAATGGGACAACATTTCGATGGATTTTGTAACGGGTTTGCCGAACACTTTGAGAGGAGGTGATTCTATTTGGGTGATTGTTGATAGGCTTCTAAAGTCAGCTCACTTTATCCCTATTAGCATCACTTTTCCGGTGTCGAAGTTGGCAGAGATTTATGTCCGAGTGGTTATTAAGTTGCATGGTGTTCCGTTGTGTATTATGTCGGATAGAGATCCAAGGTTTACTTCTGAGTTTTGGAAGAGTCTACAACAGGCTTTGGGTTCCAAGTTGAGGTTGATTTCAGCATACCACCCTCAAACATATGGTCAGACTGAACGAACTATTCAATCTTTAGAAGACTTGCTGAGGGCATGTGTTCTCGAGGAAGGCGGTTCGTGGGATACCTATCTTCCGTTGATAGAGTTTACTTATAATAACAGTTACCACTCTAGTATCGGAATGACACCGTTCGAAGCTTTGTATGGTCGGAGGTGTAGGACTCCATTGTGTTGGTATGAATCGGGGGAGAGTGTGGTACTTGGACCGGAGATTGTTCGGGAGACGACTGAGAAGGTGAAGTTAATTCGAGAAAAGATGAAAGTTTCACAGAGTAGGCAGAAAAGTTATCATGATAAGCGCAGAAAGGATTTAGAATTTAAAGCTGGAGATCATGTATTCATGAGAGTCACGTCTGTGACTGGTGTTGGTAGAGCTTTGAAATCTACGGAGCTTACCCCTCGTTTCATTGGTCCGTATCAGATCTCGGACAGGGTTGGAAAGGTTGCATATCGAGTGGCGTTTCCGCCTAAGTTGTCGAATCTGCACGATGTATTTCATGTGTCGCAACTCCGAAAGTATATTTCAAATCCGTCGCATGTCATTCCTATGGACAATGTGAAAGTACGTGACAATCTTACGGTGGAGACGATGCATGTGAGAATTGATGATCGTGAGGTGAAGATGTTAAGAGGAAAAGAGATTGCCTTGGTGAAAGTGGTCTGGTTTGGAGCTGCTGGCGAGAGCTTGACGTGGGACCGGGAAAGCAAGATGCGAGAGTCTTACCCCGAGTTGTTCGATCGAGGTAATTTCGAGGATGAAATTCTTTTAAGTTTGGGGGAGTTGTAACGCCCGATTATTTTTAAATTAAATTATTTATGAATGGTTGGCCGTAACCGCCGTATTGTAGTAGTATTCGGGCGTATCGGGTAAAATTCTTTTAGTCGGGATATTTTACCGTTAGTGCGAAACTAAATAAAAGGAACAAGTGGGCCAAATATTAGTGATTAAAATAGTAAAGGTGGGGTACTAATAGTAAGCCCAAAATTAATAATAATAATAATAATAATAATAATAATAATAATAATAATAATAATAATAATATATAATAATTTAACTACTAGTAACATAAGTGGGAGAAAAACTAGTAACGGTGGAAACATAAACCAAAAGGAAAAGAACGTGGCTGTGGAGAAATTAAGAACAGAGGAATTAACTGCTGGAGAGAATTCAAGGTAGTTGCAGAAGTGTCACTGGAGAGCAAAACCGGAACCGGGAGTTTAGAGTTGTTCTCAATCCGAAGGTAAGGGTGGGGTTTAATTCTATAACTATGGGTATGATCAATTTCATGAGGGGAATTGAATCATGGGGTTAAGTTCTGCGAGTTGATAATATTAGGGATAATGCTCGTCGGTGCCTGAATTAGCGTTTTATGTCATTAATTCTGTGTAATAATATTTGGAAACGGTGCCGACACGCGCTAATTTTTACTTGTTGAGAGAATGTTGTTATTATGCTCTTACTTGATTTGATATGAAAATTATGGTTATATGATGCGTATGAAACTGCGATGTTTCGGTTATGGACAATTTGGTTGTAGGCTTAATGCCTTGTTGCGTAGTTGTTGTGGTTGTGTTGTAGTCTATAATAGATGCATCCCATAGAATATCATCCTTGGTTGTGCCTGTATTGGTGGCCTATGATGGCAAATAAATTGGTTGTGGAGTGCTGCTCCAAATTGGTACCACATGCATATGCATAGTTGAGTCGCATAGTGTCATGTCATTATGTGTTTGCAAGTGATGATGAGTTGTTGAATTTTCTTGCTAATTGTTGTGGTTACGAATGATGAACTCACGGGTAGTTGTTGTCGATAATATTTGGAAAACTGCGAGAATTATTAATGTTGTGATATGATCCTGGCATGAATTTTATCATGCCTTATGTTATCTTGTTGATATCTCACCTTTTACGTTGTATGTTACCCCCGTTGGTGGTAATTTGCAGGTAACCTAG
This sequence comes from Lathyrus sativus, assembly GCA_963859935.3. Lineage (NCBI taxonomy): Eukaryota > Viridiplantae > Streptophyta > Magnoliopsida > Fabales > Fabaceae > Lathyrus > Lathyrus sativus. Next base: position 364,023,248 of record OZ012739.1, read on the forward strand.
AATAAAGTGTCGCTTTTCATTTAAGGTGTCGTGGGTCGCTCTGATACGTAGCACTCGTAGGGGGATGAACAATTAATTTTATTGCTTTAGTTGATTTTCTTTGTTGCTGAATTTTATTAAGTACTCTTCCTTAAAATTGGTTGCTTCCGGTAGTGTCAAATGTTGGTTGTACGCGCTAGACTGATGAATCGGTAGTGCTAATTTTTATGGTTGAAACTAGTTGTTTTAGTGCCTTTATGTAAAATTATTACTTGCTGAATTTTAATGGAGTTTAGATGCATAGATAACAGGTTGTCTTATAATTAAGATGCTAAGAAAGTTATTATTATCTGTTCATCCGAATCGGTGCTATGTATGTTGCTAACTGATCTGCTGCAGGTGTGTTATCTGCCAAGTTGAATATGTGACATCCCTGATGTGCCCAGTTTTTGTGAGTGTGATGGTCGTCACCACTCCATGATGCTCGTCATGATCATCACGGTCGTGACGGTTCCCTGACGATCGTCATGACCACCACGGTTGTGACAGTCCTGTTACGATCGTCACTTTGCCTTATTTCGTGCACTCTGACTATTGTTTTTCTCATTTATCCGTTGGATTAGAATGGGGTGTTACACCTTGTGGAAGGTAAAAACATGTAAGGCTTACCTATTCTAGTTTCCATGGAGCTTACCAGCCACACAATACTCAAAGAGTTTTCAGATTTCCATTGTTTGTAATGAGTATCTCCTGATGCCGGTTCAGCTACTGCTCTTGTTAAGAAATCAAGTCCTTTGCTATCCAATACCAACCAAACGGTTTTAGCCCATTCATTATAGTTATTCCTATTCAGTTTAGGGATATTGACCTTGAGGGAGTATGAGGAACCCTCTTGATCATTACCTCCTATGTTGGAATAATTATCACCAAAGACAATGTTCCTATTTTCATTGTTGCCGTTATTACTGCCAAAAATAATGTTAATGCCCTAATTATTGTCGTCATTATTGCCACTATTTATGACCACTGACGGTTCCTTTCGTTCGCCATCTCTGCGACCACCGTAGTTTCCGCGGCCACCGCCGTTTCTATGGCCACCACCGTTGTTTACAGTAACCCTAACCCAGAGCTCTCGATACCATATTGGAAGAAATATATAAAAGTTGTTGTAATCTTATTCCTCAGCCAAAGGATAGTTTATATAATGAGAATACAATAAAAATACTTAATTTTCTTCTTAATGGAGAATAAAAGAAAATAAATGACAATAAGCGTAAACAATTAAATATGGAAATAAAATATTTCCCAACAACTTCTATCAATTTACTTTCTTCAATTTACTTTATTGCTCATTTATCATTCATGCACTTACTTTATGTCATTTATCTTCTTCTTTGATTTTTATTCTTCATCTTATAAGAAACACGAAAACATGATAAAAACGAAAAGGACCTAAAAAGATTTGGGGGGCATAAATGGATTGTGGACTTAACGTTTGACCCAAGCATGGACTATAGAATGTGTGATGCACCCTAGCATGATTTGGAGTATTTCGAACAATATTGGACTTTGTATTTTGACCTTAGCTTGACTTGGAGCATCCTTAGGGATTCAAGGTCTTAATCATCAAGAGTTTGGTTCATGGCGCTACCCTCAAGCAAAAGGGAGACATGTAACCTCTAATTTTCTTCTCTTGTCTTAGCTTAGAACACCTTGCACACACGCGACTTTCTCTTGGGCTACCTGATAGCGAGACCATTTATTTCTTGCACACTTCCCTTGTATTTTTCATGTATCCCTCTCCCCTCTTTTTGGATGTAATTTCTTTATTTCTCGCTTTTTCATGGTTGTGATTTTGCTTGCTAGTTACTCCTTAGGGACTAGGATCGACCTCACCATTTTCTCAAACCCTTGATCCAATGTCAATAGGTATTTCTTAATAAAACCCTTAATCCAATGTCAAGCGACATTTTCTTAATAAAACCCTTAATCCAACATCAAGCGGACTTTTCTCAATAAACTCAAAAACATAATAATACACGATTAGAATTGCGTGCCATAAGGCTTATATGGTAGATAAAGAGTGAGAATGGAGCTTTCCTTCCCTCACTCCGAGTATTTTAACACAAGACGCTTGGCTTGGTAGTCTAAAATATTCACCTTTACCCGTAGTTTTTAGTGCAATCCTAATCAAGAACAACCTTCTTTCCAAAAACTAAAAACAACATCAACTCATCAAACTCCTTTTGTGCCTTAGGGCATCATCCTGAAAACCATTTTTTAAGGTAAAACTGACCAACATACAATCATTTTATACTCCAAACTACAGATCTATGATACCTTATTTTCACAAATAAGGATACGTAGGCACGAGGGCCCCAATCCTTGGCGAGCACACTAATTTAAATTTTTTTTACTTTAGCAAGTAACTCTTAGATAAATGACACTCATTCGCGCTTAGACAACCTAGATGGTTCTCATCGAGTACAATGGATGTGAGAGGTGTTAATACCTTCCCCTTGCATAACTGACTTTCGAACTCAAATTTGGTTGTGAGACCATTTTCTACACCTTTAGAGGGTTTTAACGATATTTTATCTTTCTTCAGAATAAATAAAGTTCGATGGATACTCTGTTCATTTTTCGCGTAGCGACAACTGGTGACTCTTCCTTAAGCAAGTCAAACCTAGTATAGGTTGCCTTCTTCGCATGTTTGGGTGTTTATCTTTCCTCTTTTCTTGCTTTATTTATTTCCTTTTGTTGTAAATATTTGTATCTTATCTATTGTGACTCTCTTATGTTGTGGTATGGAGTGGATACCTCGATTATAAACCTTGAGCGAAAGACTCTCTACCCGAGTCTAGAGTGCAAACTTGAGATATGAGAGGTTGAGTAGTATGGGCCACCAAAGAGCTTTCCTCGTAAGGGTCGATACGAGAACCTCACTTAGTAGATTCTATAAGGATATTGACGATCGTCAAACTTTTGGCGTAAGCGATCAATGTTTTCCTTGGAATCCATGACTCTAAGGACCTCTGTAGAACCTTGAACCTTTGGCCAACTAGTATTAATGGTAGCGTAGTACGAGCCCCCGAGGAGATTTCCTCGCAAGGGTGGTATGAAGTTCTCACTCAAAATAGACTTTCTTGATGGAGTTATTGATTGGAAATGAATGACATATGCCACAAACAGTCAAGGAAGTCCATGACTCTGAGACCCTTGTCTAGAACCCAATGTCGATGGTCACATAGTATGGTTCCCCGAGGAGATTTCCTCGTATGGGTCGATACGAAGACCTCACCCAGAGTAGATTCATATGATAGAGTTGTCAACCGACATGCTTCTGCCATACGTGACAAAGAGTCATGTGAATCCATGACTTTGGGGTTCCTTTTTAAACTTTAGCCCACACCTGGTGAGATCCCTGACTTGGAAAGTAATCAATGTTATCCTCCATCCGTACCTCAGACTTATCAACCCACGTTCTTGGAATCCATTCATACATTTGTTCATACAAACAAACATAACATCCATGCATCATACTGCATTTCATGAACCAAAACCGAAACTTACAACAACTTGGACTTTTTCTTTAGACAAGCTGACTTTTCGACATCTTTACAACACTCGTAGCAGTTAAAGATTACTCATGGATAAATTGGAATAAATCAAGTTGTAATAAGGGGGAAATGATTAATGTGCAAACCCATATGGGTCAAGTGATGGAAGCATTACAAGCTATGACCACAGGCAAAGGAGAGCTCAGACAAGCCGCTCTGAGGACCGCTGCTGCAAATCCTCCTGTGCCGCCACCAGTGTACCCTCTTGTGCATATACCTGTGAACACACATTTTGTTGTTATTCCCACTCCTATTGGTGCTCACCTAACTCCTGAGGGAGGGCCCGGTGAATTAGAATGTTATGCTCGTAGTCAACCCTTATGTCCTTGGACGAGTGCCAGTTGATAATCATCATGATATCTTCTATGATGCCCTTGGACAACCAATTATTAAAATGGAGAAGAAGGTACTTGCTTTGGAAGAAACGATGTGAGCTATGAAAGAACCTAACACTTTTGGGTTAGATGCTGCTGACATGTGCCTAGTACCTGGTATCAAGATCCCTCCCAAGTTCAAGGTCCCAGACTTTAAAAAATACAAAGGGGTTATCTTTCTGAAGACCCACATCAAAGTTTATTGCAGAAATATGGTTGTGCACTCTAAGGATGAGAAAATACTCATGCATTTCTTTCAATACAGCCTCAATGGGGGATTGGCTAGAATGGTATATACAGTTGGAACACACTCATATTCGGATATGGAGAAAGCTAGCTAAAACATTTATCAAGTGTTACCAATACAACACAGACATGGCTCCTAAGAGGACTCAGCTACAGAGCCTTACTCAACAAACTGATGAATTATTCAAGGAATATACCCAAAGGTGGAGAGAGCTAGCTTCCAAGGTTCAACCACCTCTTCTCGAAAGAGAGCTTATTGACATGTTCATGGAGACCTTCAAGGAACATATCTAGAACGAATGATGGGTAGTACCTCGTCTAGTTTCTCAGATTTGGTTATTGTTGGAGAAAGGATTGAGAATATGCTGAAAATGGGAAAGATACAAAATGATGTCGGTATTTCTAATGTAGTAAAAAAGCCCTGTTTTGGATCTGCCAAAAAGAAAGAAGATAAGGCTAACTCTGCTACCATATCCCAAAGGGAAAATGAAGCTTATTAAGTGTCTCACTACTTGTCGTAACCCAAAATTTGACCTCCCCTTTTGCCTTTTTTGCATAAGCATGTGCATTCACATCGCCGACAACACATTAGCATTTTTCTCTGTGGTTTTGTTGCAGGAATATTCAGGTTTTCTGAAGCTCGATTAATCACATCTTCACAAAGTCATCACATCGTCAATGCAAGCAAAATACAAAGGTTCCCATGCGTATTCATCAAAGCAAAGAGCCGAGGTTCAACACCACAACCATAACACCTCATTTCAAGCCAAAAAATCCAAATTTTCGTTATGTTAATCGATTAACCATATATGGTTAACCAATTAACACCATTTTGTAGTGCCAAATTTAGCTTTTGAACAACTGTTAATCAGTTAACATTATTTGGTTAATCGATTAATACCTGTTATTTCAGCAAAAAATTAGCATTATCATCATATGATAACAACTCTCTCCACTCTCTTTTGGTCTATTTTATTCTAGCATTATGTGAAATATTTTAGACATTTCAAGACTCTTCAATACATTTGCTACAATGCAACATTTTCAATCATGACTACCATGAACCCTTGTTTTCAAACATGGGAACCATTGATCTTTAGACTTGCGTTGGGATTTCCCCACCGAGTTAACATATAAATAACTGAGTCAACTTCTGACTCAGTGATTTATATGTAACTAACTCTAAAGCTAGCTCCATAGCAAGCTCCAAAAAAAACTCTAAACCTAGCACTCTATATAAAGAAACCTTCACTCTTGTGCAAGGGACCTTCAACCATTTTTCACAATTCTCTCTCAATTTTCACTCTTCTCTCTCACATTCTCTCTAAATTTTCTGCAACTTTTCCTTACATTCATCTTCATCTTCTTCCCAAACCATATACAAAAGCTCAATTTCCACCATTAGAGTGTAACAATATTCACATCAAAATTGCTATTTTCTTAAGCTAAACCTCGTTCCACTACATTTCTACTTAGATTTATGGATTTCTAGTAGCTTCTATTCCAATTCAAGTAATCATCTCAATCTTCTCGGTGCAAATCAGAATTTCGAGCATATATCGTGTTTTTATTGGTTTCACTATGATTTGATTTCAAGCTTGGAATTCTCTGGTTTTCTTGGATTATTCTCATCACATATAACTTGCAACAATCACCAAGGCAATCATCAGCCTTGTAGGTTTGAATTTCTTACTCGATTTACTGTTTCTGATCACTTTCGCGCGTTTACGATGTAGCTTCGATAGCATTTTCGGTATGAACTAATCATTTAATGGTTTGATTCTTGATCTTGATGATTAATTGATTCAATTAATGCTTAATTGTTGATTTTGGACTTGATTTTCAGGCACAAATGTTTTCTATAACATGTGAGTGTTTGGTTAATTGATAAGTTGCTAGAAGTGATTTTGGAAATTGTTTTTTTCTTCACTGTCATAGTGTTAACCGGTTCACCATTTTCTGTGCAAAATGGTTAATCGATTAACCAATCTTTTGCATGTGTTTTTCTAAACTTTTCAAAGCGTTAACCGATTAACCATATATGGTTAACCGATTAACACTGTGACAAAATGTCATTTTTGTGTTTTTTCAAGCTTGTTTGGTTTTCTTTCCCCGTTTAACTTCTATGGCTTGATATGCTTGATATTTGTGGATGTTTTAGAGCCTGTTTAACCTCTGTTCAAAGCATGTATACATACTTGGGTGCATTATTATCGATTTTGTAATTGTTTTCATTTTCCATACTGTATGATCATGATCATTCTTGCATATTCTTGTTTACACGATAACATGATTACTGATGCATGCTAATTTATGTTTGTTGCTACCTTGCAATGTCTTCTTGATTGCATTATGTTTGTTCTTTATTGAATGAACTTTATTTTGTATAATCATTAATGCACACGTTTGCTTTGACAATCTTTCGACTCGTGTGAAAGATTTTCGGCTTGGTCATTCCCTTTGATTGATAGATCGAAACCTTGTTTCAATTAGTTGATCTTCCCTCTTTCTTCTCTCTAGGATCTTTTAGAGCCTTGTTCTCTCGATCCCCTGCTGAGTCGGAGGTCTGCACAACGCACTGGAGCACAGTACAACTTGCATTGTTTCTCTGTCGAAATTCTGCACTACACTTTGGGTGCTAGAGAAGAAATGAGGATAAAGTCTATCTTACCCTCAATCACCTTTTCACTTGCACCCTAATCATCGTCTCTTTGATCAATTTCCTCCTTTCAATCCAATGCTTTTTTCTTTTGGCCAATCACTATTTCTTTGATACCCCAAAAGAGTTGTAATCACCCTTTTCTTTGGTTAATCAATCGTTCTTTGGTTAAAACCAATTCTTTTCTTCGTCAACGAAGTCACAATCCTTTTTCTTCAGTTAATCACAGTCTTCCTGTTAAATATCGAGTCCATAGAGAGTTCACAACCTGCTCTTGATTCTCTCTCCCTGTTTCTTTGGTTAATCACTGCATGTCTGTTAAAATACCAATTGCTCATTTTCTCAGTTAACCACAGTCCATCTGTTAACATATTGAGTTCCTCTTGGGTTAATCACCTTCTCTTCATTAATCGCCCGTTCTTTGGTTAATCAGAGTCTGCCTGTTAAAACCAACCTTTCTTAGGTTTATCACATTTTCTTGGTTCATCACTCGCTCCTCAGTTAACCACAGTCCGTCTGTTAATATACTGAGCCTCTTTTGAGTTAATCACTGTCTCCTGGTTAATCACTCTTTCTTTTCGGTTGATCACATCCCGTCTGTTAAAATATCGAATCCCCTGCAGTTAGCAACCTTTCTTTGGTTCAAAAGCTCACACTTTTAGGTTAGTAACCTTCTTTTGGTTTAAATATCCTTTTCTTCGGTCAAGTACTGCTTGTTCAGTCGGTGTACCATCCTTTAGGTCACAACCTTAGCTTGGTTCCACATCCGTCCTTTTGTTTGGTCATCTTCTGCCGGTTAAAACCAATTCCTTGCTCTTTTCGACTAACCACTATTTGTCATTTAACATACCGAGTCCCTCGAGAGTCAAACACCTTCATTTGGTTTGTTACTCTCCTTCTTCTAGTCCATTACAGTCCATCTGTTGACATCAACCTTTTGCTTTCCCCATAAAATCTTACCCTTATCTTTCTTTGGTTAATCATCGCCTTCTAGTTAATGTACTGAATCCCCTATGGATCTTTCTTTACCTTGATTCATATCCTTTACTTCTTTTCTTTCTTGGTTTCAACACCATTTTTTTGTTTTCTCCCTAGTGGAGTCATCACCACTTCTCTTTTGCGTTCCTCAGCAGAGCCTTTCTTTCTTGGTTTTGACACCATTTCTTTTGCATTCCCCAGTAGGGTCTTGCTACCTCCTTTTGCTCTTGGTTTTGACACCATTTCTGTTTTCTGTTCCTTCTTCGTCTTTGTTCTCCGAACTACATAGGCTCTAAATTCTTCATTGCACTATGAGGATATGTAGGCACGAGATTGAGAAATATTTTCAAGGAACCTTCCTCCACCTTCTCCTTCTCTCTCCTGGTTCCATGAACTACGGAGATCTGAATTCGTCATTGCATTATGAAGATACATAGGCACGAGGGCCTCAATCCTCTACGAGCACTTTCTTTTTCTCTCTTCCTTATCTTCTCTTTAGCTAGAAGTCCTTAGATGGATAACCCATCCAAGCTTAGAAGTAAGCAAAACGGTTCCCTTCAAGTACGACGGATGCATAGGGTGTTAGTACCTTCCTCTCGCATAACCGACTCCGTTACCTGATTCTCTTCCCTTTGGGTTTTATTGATATTTTCCTTGTCCTTTGGGACTAAATAAAGTTCGATGGTGACTCTGTTGTATCTTTGAGTGTGTGATTCACTCAGGTATAATCCCGCTAGCTTCACTACCAAGTAGCTGAGGCAGCACCAAATCAATATCTGCAACAAGCATATGCAAACCCTTCCAGTCAACAGCCCTGGGTAGCGGCTCCTCAACAGCCTATTCAATATCAGCAACCCCATGCTCCTCAGCAACAAAATTATCAGCAGCAGAGGTAACGAAGGCCTGAAAAGAATTTTTATCTAATCTTTATCACATATGTAAGGTTACTCTCATTTCTTCTCAGAGGATCGTTGGTGTAATTAAGAGGCATAAAGACTCCTCCAGCCATTCTCCCTCCCGATTATGACGCAATTGCTCACTGTGAATTCCATTCTATGGCGACTCTGTGCATTTTTCGCGTAGAGACAACATGCTCTTAGGTTAGTAGGATGTTATGGTGGCAACGAGAGCGATGCTTTTTGCATGTTGGAGAGTGTGTATGATTTATAGTCCGTCCTTTTTCCTCTTGAGAAGTGACATATTAATGGAGGTCTCTAGAACCTAGGGTTTCCACCTCTTTCGTGGTCTTAACTGCTCATCTCTTACTACAAGAGGTTACTGACCACCTATTTTCTAGGAGTCATTGGAGACTCTTGTTTCCTTAACTCCCACGTTTGTGGACGCCTTTGGACGAGTTTTGTAGATTCCGCCTAGGCGGAGCAATTGTGGGGCAAGGGCGCCCTCTTTTAAGACTCCTACAAATATAACCCTACATAGTCCCTCAAGCACGAGGGTTTTTCTTAAGGGAAAGTGTTTAAAACTCCTTTACCTTTTTGGGAGTACGCCATGTTGGACAAGTGACTTCAAACACAAAAAGGGGTGAATTATGGTATTCCAAATTCCTGATTAATTTTAACCTTTCTCAATTAAGATCGTATTAGTAATTTTTTAGGTGACTAATCGCAACAGAAATAAAACACAAAAATTAAATTGCAGAAAATAAAAAGACAGGGTTAGAAAGATTTCACCAGAGATTTATACAGGTTTGTCCAAACTTTGACCTAGTCCTGCTCCAAGAGGTCTTCTTGAGAGTTTCACTATAAACTTTGAGCTTTTGAAGGTTATGCCCAAGAACTTTTAATACAATATAATCTTGAGGTTTAAATAGGCTTATTATAACCAAATGAAGGATTTTAACTTAGGATGAACTCTCGAATCGTTTACAGATTTATGGGTGATCTTAGTAACCAAAACAAAGTTTTTTTCGGCAAAGCTTAATAAACCAAGAACAGAGATTTTATAAAGGTCAGCCTATATATACATATGTAGACCAACGTATAAGGCTTCTTAAGTAATATGGATTAATTGAAAATCGTAATAAGAAACATGCTTTTAAATAGGCTTTCAGGCTAGGTGTTAAGTGCAAATTTTGAATTAAAATGAACTATCTTTCTTGGCACTTTTCAACTTATTTCTCATGTTTATATAGATTTAATTCTTGTTCTGGTATGATTCTTCAATTATATTGCAAATACCTTTGGATTCTTTGATGTATGTGTTATTGTGCAAAAATTAAGCGTAAAACATCAATGAGTAAGACACAAAAGATTGGACAAGGAAACCAAAGAAAATATGAAGATTCTGCAATGTTTGTTGGGCGAATAGTAGCGAACGTTCATTGTGCGAAGTTGCAGCGAAGGACCAGCGACCAACCCATATTGAAATCAGTAGCTAAAGGACCCTAAGTTTACTATGCGAACTTGTAGCGAGGTAGTTTGCAGTGTGAATAATTGCTCGCACAGGGAACTTCAGATATTTCTCAAGGGCAGTTTAATTGTTCATAGGCGCTTCAGGTGTCTAAAAGTGTGTTCGCTGGGAGAAAAAATGGTTCGTAGTGCGAACATGACAGATTTTGTACATACTATATAAATACTTTTCTCACTTTTTAGAAAGGGATGTTATGTTTTTGAGATCAGAAATTTACCTCTCTTCATTTCAAGCTTATTTTAGAGAGAGAAATACAATTGCTAAAAGGGACAAGGTTAGACCTTTGACCTCATGTTGGGGTTTGGATGTAATCTTTTGATACCTTTTGTATTTCATCTAATGTATGTTTGTGAACTAGTTTTGATTCTCTTTTGTTGATTATCCTTGATTTCTTATTTGTGGGTCTTAACAAAACTTTTTCAAATCTTTGATCTAATATTTTCATCTATCAATGAGCAAACTTGTGACATGGTTTTGTAAGTTGATATTCATTAGTATCACTTTTATTTTATTGTGTTGATTAAGTAGCATGAGTAGGATCAATACGTAAAAACTGGGATAATGCTTGACAAAGGATATTGCGAGGATGCGTGATAATAGTGATGAAGAACGATGTTCACATCCATTGGAAAAATTAGTTGAATGCATGTAAAAAAGGTTAAGCGTATGTATGTATTCTAATCATTACATTTAATATGAAGCAATCATTTATCTGATATGGGTGTCATATTTGTTTACCTGTTTATCTTTGATTTGAACTGCTATAGACATATACTCTTCATATCTGGATCTAGGATGATTAACTGTTAGGTTCTAAACTCTAGACATATTTTTAAGCTTAGCATTTGTGTGAGTATCAGTTCTTAATGCTTTGTGTTATTGAGTTACGTGAGACATCACCAATGAGACAATATTGTTGTTCTCTCGATGTTGCGTTAGATATAACCTCTTTTGTGGATGATACGTGGGGGTATTAGATGAATGATTGATTTGTGTTTAACATGATTAGAAGAATGCATATGTTATTAATTGATGAAATCCAATCCCAACAAGGCTCCTTTTATAATTCAGTCTTTACTTTACATTTTCCGTCTTTATATTTTCTGCCTCTATATATGGGTCCTTGAACTTTTTACCCAAAACTTTTACATAACAAGCTTAGAAATATAGAGACCGTTGAACAACGTTCTTTCCCTCGCACTGATCCCTGTGGAAACGATATAAACCCCGGAGGGAATTCCTTCAAAACTAAATTTTTGCTTCTTGCCGCTTTACTGCAGTTTGAACACAATGACGATGTTGTCGGGGATTAGAGTTTAGATATTGAAGTGCATTGCAATAATTTCTATATTTTTTAGCTTTGTACAGTTGTCTTTGTTAGTACCATGGTTCTATGGTTCTAGGATTGGCTAAATTTTGGTAAAACATGACTCTGCACTGATGTTAAGCCAGATATCACAACATCTTCATCTACTGTTATGACAGTACTACTGTCATGTGTTTAAACAGGATGTCATTACCAATGTCATGACATTGATGTCTGGTGTAGCAGGAACCAGCAGGAGCTGATGACATAACTGCTGTCATGGGTGCAGCAGGAGCTAGCAGAAGCTGATGACAGAACTGCTGTCATGGATGCAGAAGGAGATAGCAGGAGCTGATGACAGAACTGCTGTCATGGATGTCATTACTAATGTCATGACATCGCTGTCTGGTGCAGCAGGAGCTAGCAGAAGCTGATGACAGAACTGCTATCATGGATGTCATACTGAATTTCATGACTTCCGTGTCTGGTACAGCAAGGAGCTGCTATTTTATTTCTCTTGACATAGGTGTTTTGGTCCTGTTGGATATTCATCATCAGTATGTGCAGGCCAAAGTGATTCATTAGGAACAAAGTGCAGATTTAATTAATATTCATAAAAAGGATCTTTGAGACTTTTTAGGAAACTATAATATGTTTGTTTCTACTGTTGTGAAGAAGATTCTGCAGGAGTGTTCAGCAGGGGGGTCTTGTCAGCTAAGAGTAAGTGAAGCTGAATGTAATGACTGAATGTTATGACATTGATCGTATGACATCAGGCGTGCAGGGTTTGTTTTTCTGTTATGATACCTGATATATCTCAGGCTAAATTTCAGGAAACCTGTTATGGCTTCTTAGTTATCTCAGGCGAGATTCTAGTCAGGGCTGGACATAACACGAAGCAGTTGTGACCTAATTTGACAGCACCTTGAATTTTGGAAAGTGGTTTAACTTGGTTAAACCTAAAGTTTGTTACTTGTGACCAGCCCAAGCCCAGTCTGTATTGCTATAAAAGGAGGAGCAGAAGCAAAGAAAAAAAAGCACTCACATCAAGAACAACTTGAGTGTAAAATAAAGGTCTAGGGTTGAGAGTCCCTTGTGTGTGTCTTTGTAAGTCACCCTTTGTATCTTTTGATACATTGTGGTAGACATATTTGTGAGTGAAGAGTGTTGCTCTTCACGTGTGTTTTGTGAGTGAAGAATTTTGTGGTATGCAGTGATTCTTCACGTGTGTAGGAGTCTTAGGATTCCTTGGTATGTAGTGATTCTTCACGTGTGTAGGAGTCTTAGGATTCCTTGGGAGTTTATCTCTGAATTGATTCTGCTAATAGTGGATTTGCTTCCTGGCTTGGTAGCCCCCAGATGTAGGTGAGGTTGCACCGAACTGGGTAAACAATTACTGGTGTTATTTATCTTTCTGCATTTACATTTCTGCACAATTTAAATGGTTAGATAAATAGTTTTGTCAATCTGTAGATGTTACAACAGACGTCATGACATTTATACAATTTAAAGAAATTTAAATTGGTCTTGGTCTGTCCTCGTCCTTGTTGAACAGAGATCAATGTTCTTGGGACATATGAGATATGCATACCAGAATTTCAATTGGTATCAGAGCAGGCATCCTGTCTGTTCTGGATGAGATCTTGGGAGATACTTTCTGGTGGTTTAAACAAGGAGAAGCTACAGCTGAATTGCTGATCTTTCTAAACATTTAAGGTGCTGCTTATGGAGTTTAGGAGGAGGTTGCCAAGGATTCTATGTATCTGCTGTTGTGCCCTCTGATATAGGAGCTTCTATGATCTTCTGAAGGGTTTGCCAAAGGAGGAGTGGCTACTTCTGTATGATGACCTATAAGATGTTCTGACATCTTATTTAGAGCATGTTGAAGATGTTATTTTGGTGGTTCCGCTGCATATTTTTCTGATGAAAGAACTATGGTAGCCCTGAGAGAAGATTGGCCTATATACAGTTTGATGCATGGCTGTGGCAGTTGTGTAGATGGTTGGCAGATGGTGTTTGTAGCTATGTGCTTGGGTTGTTCTGCTATGTATTACAAAGGCTGTTTTAGAAAGGATAATGGGAGGTGATTTATTTTCACCACTCATGACTTGCAAAGGCTCTTTCAACAGAGGAAGTCATTGGCAGGTTGAGTCAAGGGTGTCAGCCTTGATGTTTCAACCTTGGTATTCCTGAAGTTGTGTGGATTTAAGATCAATTGCTATTTGTGGATTACACACGTATTTAATTGATTATCCATGAAGGTCAGAGAAGGATCTGTTACAAGGATTTAAGATTCATTGCTATTTGAGATATTCTCAAATATTCAATGAATTATCCTTAGTCAATGATCAAGATGTCTCATCAGTAGCAGCACAAGCAGAAGGCCCCTGATTTGTTTGATCTACTTCAAGAATCTGATGTTCAACAAATTGTTGAGACATTCCATCAGCAGAGATTGTGCAGAATTCAGTTGATTCAAGGAGTGCATCATTATATCAAAGGAGATAGAGCTGATACTCTTGGTACCAAACACATGTGAGGTAAGATCTGTCTCTATTATAGTGACGTTCTTGGCAAGAAACTAAGGCTAGAATGGAGTGCTGGTGGGAGTAAAGATGAAGACATTCTTCTTAGATCAATTTATTGGAATGCAACAACATATGATCTGTATCTAGAAAGTTTCCTGGCAAGAAACTGGTCTAGAAGATGGTGCTCGTAGCTCTGCTTGGATCAGTTTATTTCTGATCTAAGTGCACAGGAGCATGAGATCTTGCTCAGCTTGGAGGTCAAGGATAAGTGGCAGTTATCTCTGATTTTCTGAAGAAGTCTCTACTTAAGGAAAACGGGATTCCTTTTGTAAAGATTTTTTTCTCTTCTCTGAAGAATCAAGCTTTGGCATGATTGGTTTCTCTAAAGAAGATTTCCTGAAGCAAATGCAGTTCAAGGTATCCGTTAAAGCATAATAGAGGGTGTCTAGTCTCTACGAACATGGAACTCTTGTTCTGATAGAGTGATAAGGCTATTCTAAGTGGCAAAATGAAAGCCTGAATTCATCAGCAGGATGTCTTATTAGATGTTGTGACACCAAGCAGTAACTTCAGGGCCTCAATGGATGTTATGGTACATCATTTGAGGATGATCTTTTTAGGTATGAATGGAACAGGTGCTTCATATCATGCAGTTTGCGGGAGCTGTGTGAAGGAGTTGATCCCTTGATATGGAGCAAGTAGAACAGGTAACTTGAAGATTAAGTTTACTTGGGGGATGAGAAAATCTTCTAGAGCTCTGAAAGAAGCTGAGTTAACTAAACAGTGGCAGTTGGTTATTTCAGAAGTTTGCTTGAAGAACACTACTCTTGTGCAGAAGGGTAGTTGTTTGAAGACCAAAGGAGGTTCTGGTTCTGTGCATATATTGGAGCCTGTGGTAGAAGCTCTAAGTTGTGAATGGAAGATTACCCTCTTTTGGAGTTGGATTTGATCAAACTGGTGGAGTTGTGCTCTCTGAAGATCTTCAGTTGGATTACTAAGTAGTAGTAAGTCTAGTTAAGGGCATACCAAGAACCATTGGATGGTGTAAACATCATCTGGAGAAGGACTTGAAGATCTGTTGTGGAACTTGTGATTCACATCTTGGCTAAGGAGTACTCTATCTTGTCATACGGGAGAGTGATGAGGTAAAAGGATTGTCTTGGAGTATGATGTGAAGGTATTGTACAAGACTGGAGTGGATCATTGGTTGATTGCATTCTGATGTGATAAAGTCCCTAGTTAAATCAGAAGTGTTCTAACTTATCATATGGGAGAATGATGAGGAAAGAATGTCTTAGATTATGGGGTGTCTATCTTGTACTCAGCCTAAGGTCAGAATACTTGTGGAGAAGTTGTCTTTTCTGCTACAAGTAACTCTAGGAAGAGGTGGATCAGTTTGGTGCCTTCTCAATGTATGAGCATGGAGTTGGTCATGAGAGATAATGTGGTGATCTTGGAGCAGCTTTTATAAAAGATAGGGGGAAAGTTTCTGTCTGATGGGTGTACTAGTTACCTATTGTTCAAGCAGTAAGTGAATGCGTTCAGCAGGTGTGTTGAACAAGGAGTGAGCTCTTGAAGACATGAAGATGAGTCTTATGTTTTCCATTCACGTGCTTCTGGAAATAGAGCACTAGTTATCCTTGGTATGGGGAGGTATACTTCTATCTAGGATATATTGCTGCAATGGTTCAGTTGTGTCTCAAGATTACTTGTGGCTTCAAGCAGTTTGTGACTGTATGCCTCTAGGAGGGTGGAATGTCATACCAGGTGTTGTAACATTGTGTTATTGCTCATGATGAACTCAACAATGGTTCTGCTCTTGGTTCTCTCATTGGGTAGCAATGGATCAAACCAGGGTTTGAGTCTCTCTCCAAGTGTTGTGTCTTGAAGGTCAAGACACCATCAGCCTTGATCTTGTGCATAAGGAAGGACTTTCACTCTGACATCTTGGAGAGTTTTTGTCAAAGCTGAAATCTGAGAAATCGTTCAGATAGTAATCCTGCAACTACTTCTGATATTGGTTCCAGTGTGGTTTGTGAAATAAGGGATGCAGAGTTGCATGTGTTTCCATGTGTGTAGGTTCTCTCTCTTTTAGGGGGAGTGTTGTTTATGCATGATAGGGGGAGTTGTGTACCTATCTGATGTGTGGCTGCATTACCTGTATGGACATTGTGCAAATTTGGAGTTGTACAAAGCTTGTTGTGCCTCAGGCAAGCGTGTGTTCTTGGACCACTGATGAGGTCATAATGTCAGACAAGATGTCTTGACAGTGTGTTAGCTGGTCTATTTTCTCTAGGACTATGCTTACCTCTTGTGAAGACCTAGGAAACATTGGTCATTGACTGAATATTTGTGTGACACAAATTGGGGATTTAAAATCAATTGTTACTTGTGGCAAGTGTTTAATTGATTATCGTTTAATTGGAGATGTCAAAAATGTCACTCCTGAAGGTGCAGCTTCAGACAAGGCAAGAACTCAATGACAATGATCATGAGGTAAATTCATGTGGAGTTGATGTTGTGGAGGTTGATTCACATCATGATGAAGCATGGTATATGATGGTCCTGGTGAAGAATCGTTTTATTGATGGATCTATAGTTCATGCCTGACTGGTTGATGAATAAGTTATATCTTAGGGTACTTAAGAATAATTTTTCTAATGTTAGACAGGGTGTCTGAACATTGTGCCTCTAAGGAAGCCTCATGAGAGTTTATTTCTCTCTATGATGCTCTGGTGTTTGTGATGATAAGCTGCTGCTGGTGTGCTCTTCTGAGAACCTCGTGTGCATGACATCTTGCCTATCCAAAGAGTTATGACAACTTGTGAGGATGCGTTAGGCCATGGTGTATTCTCAAGGAGCTGTGGTTGAGTGTGATCAGCAAAGGGGTTTAAGACATGGTCCATGGATTATTGCTACAGTGGTGCAGTCTTCATACTGATAGGGATCAAGTAGTTTGTGTATCTTTTGAGAGATTGTGAGATGACTGGATGTGTAGACACCATGTGCAGTTTGTTAGCTGAGTCCTGCTTTGAAGCATGGTGATTATGGTACATTTACTCCAATTTTTATCAATTTTTTACTAAACCAAGGGGGAGTAAAGTGTAGTTAAGTGTAGTTATCTGCCACTACTGCCATGGAGAGAGCAACTATTAAGGGGGAATATTTAAGCAAGCTACTATTGTTGCTGCCCCGTTGCTACCCTGAAAAGTTTGCTTACGTGTTTTAGCCAAAATTTGCCAAAGGGGGATATTGTTAGTACCATGGTTCTATGGTTCTAGGATTGGCTAAATTTTGGTAAAACATGACTCTGCACTGATGTTAAGCCAGATATCATAATATCTTCATCTACTGTTATGACAGTACTGCTGTCATGTGTTTACACAGGATGTCATTACCAATGTCATGACATCGCTGTCTGGTGCAGCAGGAACCAACATGAGCTGATGACAGAATTGTTGTCATGGGTGCAACAGGAGCTAGTAGGAGCTGATGACAAAACTGATGTCATGGATGCAGAAGGAGCTAGCAGGAGCTGATGACATAACTGCTGCCATGGATGTCATTACCAATGTCATGACATCGCTGTCTGGTGCAGTAGGAGCTGATGACAGAACTGTTGTCATGGATGTCATACTGAATGTCATGACTTCTGTGTCTGGTACAACAAGGAGCTGCTATTTTATTTCTCTTGATAGAGGTGTTTTGGTCCTGTTGGATATTCCTCATCAGTATGTGTAGGCCAAAGTGATTCATTAGGAACAAAGTGCAGATTTAATTAGTGTTCATAAAAAGGATCTTTAAGACTTTTTAGGAAACTATAATTTGCTTGTTTCTATTGTTGTGAAGAAGATTATGCAAGAGTGTTCAGCAGGGGGGGTCTTGTTAGCTAAGAGTAAGTGAAGTTGAATGTCATGACTGAATGTTATTACATTGATCGTATGACATCAGGCGTGCAGGGTTTGTTTTTCTGAATGTGACCTAATTTGACAGCACCTTGAATTATGGAAAGTGGTTTAACTTGGTTAAACCTAAAGTTTGTTACTTGTGACCAGCCCAAGCCCAGTCTGCATTGCTATAAAAGGAGGAGCAGAAGCAAAGAAAAAAAAGAACTCACATCAAGAACAACTTGAGTGTAAAATAAAGGTCTAGGATTGAGAGTCCCTTGTGTGTGTCTTTGTAAGTCACCCTTTGTATCTTTTGATACATTGTGGTAGACATATTTGTGAGTGAAGAGTGTTGCTCTTCACGTGTGTTTTGTGAGTGGAGAATTCTGTGGTATGCAGTGATTCTTCACGTGTGTAGGAGTCTTAGGATTCCTTGTGTGCCTAGCAATTGTTTGCTGGATAATTGCATTGGTTTAATGTGTATGAACTGTTGTGTTCATTGTCCTTGATTGAAGCTGTTAAGCAAAATCAAGTGGTGTGACTTTGAAGAGTGTCTTCTAAAGTCTTATTTTGTATTGAATTGTATATCACTGCTGTGATTGAGGGGGAGTGAGCGGGTATACTCTTGTCTAGTGGTCTCTAGGAAGAAATTGCATTGGTAGAGATTAAGTGAGGAGTTGTAAACGGGGGAGTTTAGCTTTGAGTTGATTCTACTAATAGTGGATTTCCTTCCTGGCTTGGTAGCCCCCAGATGTAGGCGAGGTTGCACCGAACTGGGTAAATAATTACTGGTGTTATTTATCTTTCTGCTTTTACAATTCTGCACAATTTAAATGGTTAGATAAATAGTTTTGTCAGTCTGCAGATGTTACAACAGACGTCATGACATTGATACAATTTAAAGAAATTTAAATTGGTCTTGGTCTGTCGTCGTCCTTGTTGAGCAGAGATCAATGTTCTTGGGACATATGATATCTGCATACCAGAATTTTAGTCTTTATTGTATATATTCTTGTTTCCTTTTACGCTTTCTCAAGTGTTTGTAGTAATAAATGATGAGAATTCCTTCTAGATTGGTTGTTATTTGCAGAAAAGTTATCAATGAAGATTCTCCCGAGTTTGGATGGTGATGGTAGGATGTTGAGTATGTGAATGCAAGCAAGGTAAATTGTACCGCTTTATAGAATGTTATAATGGTTTAAGAATTTTATGCTTCATGAAAATGTGTATTCTTGTTTCATTTTGCAACTTTGTTTGAATGCTTGTTTCACTTAGGGCCAAAAGCCACAAATTATGAGAAACCTCCATTGTTTACTATATGCTAGGATGACTGATAACTTTGTTTAATTCGCTTGATTCATGTTTTATCTTTTGATTATTGTGATTTTGTGCAAGCATTAGAAATGATCAAGAAATTTGTTTATATTGAGCACATCCATATCCAAAAGTAACTTACCTGTGAGTAGTGAGAATTTGCTAACCCCTTTGAGTCTAAATAGTTTAGATCTCATTTTAGTGATGAACTTGGTTTATGTACATAATTTAAACGTTTTGTTCATCATTGAATTTTGTGAGATTCTAAAATTTCTTTTTGAACCTTTGAACATTGTTTTAAATAGATTTCCTTGCCATAAAAAGTAAGTGTCGCTACTGCGAAAATCGGCGTCGGCAATGACAGAAGAGTCGCCACCGTGCGTTATTTATCCCAAAAGAGGGAAAGGAAACACTCAGAGAAAACCTAACGCAGAGAGGGAAAGGAATGGTCATCGCAACCAAATCCTGGATTTGGGAGTCGGTTACGCAAGGGGAAGGTATTAGCACCCCTCATGTCCGTCGTACTCGACGGGATCCACGCTTGTTTTCTATCTAAGGGTATGTTTATCTATCTACTCTAAAGGTTTGGGTTAAAAAGAAAATGGAAATGACTCGGCAAAGTATCGCACTTTATGCCTACGTATTCCCGTCTGGAACGAGAAATCAGAGTCAACGTAGTTCGCCTAACTACGGGTTAAAGGGGGGAAGGTTGCTCGTCGAGATGTCGCATCTCGTGCCTACGTACTTTCATACGGCATGAAAGATCAGAGCAAACGTAGTTCGGGATACGGAAGACACAAGTTTGTCTGACAGTTTTTTTTATCTCCTTATGAAAGGGTTTTCCTGATTAAGGGCCAAGCGGACAAAAACAAAGTTTGAATATTTGTTTGAGTTTTTTACGAAAGAACTGTATTTTAGGATGTTCGCAATCTCAGTCGCACTAGAGACTATGACCCAAGAGTGAACGCTCCGTATGTCACCCAAAGGGTACCACACTAAACATCCAGATTACTGGAGAGAGACCCTCCACCAACCTTTTCCTAGATAGCTTAAGGCTCGTAACGCACAACTTCAATTAACCTTATTACTGTATTTTTGAATTGTTTTGAGATGAGAAGAGAAAGACGCCTTAAAACTATGGTTGAAAGGGAATCTACCTACAGTTATCATGCATGGTTTAAAAACCTAATGTCTGTCATAATTCCCTCTTGCACAGAGGAAATCAGAGATGCTAGGGGAAAACAGTAAAAGAAAGCAAGCAGTAAACAGTAAACAGTAAACAGTAAAATGCATGCTATGCAACAGTACAAGCGAGGCAAGGGAGTCCGGCTCAACCTCGAACCTAAGAAAACAATAGGAAAGGGGAGACAAGCTCCACCTCAAACCTAGAGATAATCAACACAAGCAAACAGACAATACAAAAAAAAGAAAAGAAACAGAGAAAGCAGCCCAAGCAGCAGCAACAGTCTTCCACAGTCAGCAACTTCACTCCTCAACAGCAGCTCTGATCAGCAAAGTTGATAGCAAAATGGTTTCATCTTCAAGCTAGCTTCTATCTTAAAACTTCATCAAACTTCATCTTCAAGCTCTAGCAAGCACACTCCAAGCAAAGGATTAATCACTAAGATCAAGGTTGCAATGTTAAGAATCAAATGAAAACCAAAGGAAATCACCAAGTACCAACATTGAAATGGAAAGGCATCCTCAAAGTTCTACTCAACTATGGGCATATCACACATCCCTCCAAAGGAGATATGGAATTTCCCTAGGAGGACTTTACATCCTTGGATAGAATAGAAGTACACAATGCATTCTATGTTTGATGAAAGAATCAAAACCAGTCCTAATGGCTCTTCCTAAAACCCTACTTCCTAAGCTCCTAAAAAGCTCCTAAAAAAAAGAAAACTTCAACTCCAAGCTCCAATATTCAAGCCACAGAAGCTACACCAAATCTAGAAGACCTCCCAAGAAGGAATCCAAGCAAATCCAGCTCCAAAGTCACCAACAAAACCAAACAAACAAGAGTACTAAAAAATAGAACACCGCAAGCACAAGCAACTTGCAAAATACAACTAAAATAGAAAACAAAGTTGTAAAATTCTAATAAAATTCCTAGGGGAAGATACATGTTTGAACAACCTAGGGTTAAAATATTAAAGTCTAATTCAACTTCTAAGTCACCTAAATAATTTCTAAGTTGAAGGGTATCAAGGTGATCCACAAGTTTGGGAAGGCTCTAATCTCAACACCTAAAACAGAACCTAAATTATTCTAAAATTCTAATAAAAATCCTAAGGGAGCAAACATGTCTACCCTAATACATACTAAAAAATCAAAGCCAGATTCAACACCAATTGGAAGAACAAAATTCAACAAGGCAGATGATCAAATATGCAAATATTAAGGAAATAAACAAAATAAGAAAAACCAAATTAAATTGAAAAATGCATGAAAATGAAATTTATTGATTTCATAAAATCACAAATTCTCTCAAGATCATGGAGATATTTTTAAAATAATTTTTGGATCAAAATTGAATTTATTGTGATTTTTTGAATCAATAATGCATTTAGTATAATCAAAAATGAAATAAAATAAATCAAACTCTGAAATAAATCCATGGTCGTGGGATTGGTTGACAAGTCAAGGATCTGAGCGCATGAGATAAAGCCACGTCAATTAGTGGAACGGCTGCGTTTTGGATTCAAAATTTCAACTCTCAGATTATAACACATCCATTGGATCTGGTGGTCAGTCAAGGTCAAAGGCATGATCTGATGGCTCAGAGATCATCTTCTCCAATTATCAGGCTGGCTGGATAGAGAGCAGGGACGGTGGCCGAAGAAGACTCCGGTCGTCTCCTCCGGCGAAGGTCAAGTTACAGTCAACCAGAAATCACAAAGTCTATACCAATTCTACTCAGTTTCTCACGAGGATTTCAAATCTCCAACTCAAATGATCCAACTCAAAGGATTTTAAAACACGAAGCCATGTTCAGAAATAGCATCCAGATCAAACATCACCAATTTCCAAATTAAAACTATAGAATTCATCCTCATCTTACACTGATCTAATCAACTTGCTCTAACTCCTCATGAATCAAGAGATTCGAATCCAAACAGAATTACTATGTCATGATCAACCATCATCAAATGTCTCCAAATTGATCCTAAAACGATCTACATCTTGCCTAGATCCTAACCACAAGTTCAAATCTAACTATCTCATGCTAAATCATGCAGAATTTTGAAAGTTACTAACCTGTTGTAGATCTAATAACAAAGGCACTTGGAGCTTGATTCTCCCTTCAAAACCCTCCAGATACGTTCAATGATGCACTAGGAAGAGTTTGCAACCTTCAATTTTCTTTGATCTTGCTTCAAACTGAAAACTCGATTTCACTTGCTCCTCTTGAAAACTCAACTGCAACTTCAGCTTTCTGGCACGAAAATGGTTCCAAAATTGATCTGAAACCAATCCAATGAATATATAGAATGTTTCCATGGGCTTTTGAATTCAATTTAAGGCCCAATCCAACCAATTGCAATTTCTGTTTTTCCTTCACATGTGCAATGTAACAGTCACGAATTGGCCATGGAAATGGTTCTAGAAACTTCCCTTTCAATTGCACATTGCCTTGTGAATGTATTCAGACCAAAAGGGGTGCTTGAAATGCCTTTGGTAAGGAACTTGGATGTGTAACTTGCATTTGAAGTAACCATATGACAACTCATGAAAATTGACCTAAACTCAAAATTCTTCTAATGCCAAAGTTCTTAGAATTCAATTTCCATTCAAAAAATGTAGCTACTTGACATGTTTTGGTTCTTTAACTCAAAAAATCAATTTTCCCTCCTTGATTCATTTGAAAATCTTCCTTATTCAAACCATTTCAAACCAAGTCTTGCTATGAGCCCAATCAATCCATCATGACTTCTTGACCAGCCTAAAAACACCATTTTTAACAACTTTCATGTTGAAAAAAAATCCATTTGACAAGTGCAAGTTGGAGATTTTTACCTATGATTGAAAATGACCTATAATCTCACTTTCCTAAAATACCCCTGACTTGTAAACCTCATAACTTGAGTTCTACAAATAAGATGGAATACTTATAGTACAATTTAGAAAGCTAAGATCATGAGGAACAACGTTCATGTTGGCCAAAAGTTCAGGTGAAACCTCCTTCTAGGTTAAAAATAGCTTTGAAGTCAGATATTTTCACAGACAAATTTCAGAGGCATCTGAGGACTTGTAACTTGTCTGGGTCATAACTTGAGTTCTATAAATCCCCTTGAGGACTTCTAGTACTCAAATTAAAGGTATTGAGATGATATACAAGTTTCATGTTGGCCAAAGATACATTTGAAACTTGTATCTTGACTTATGTGGTCTTGAAGTTAGGCACTAAACAGAGAATTTTGCACTGAAACCCTAATTTAGCAACTTCCCACACTCTTGACTCTTCTTGATTTGATCTTGGCACAACACCACAAATGTCTTAACATATCACTTCATGAACTCCATGACCTAAAATTAGGCCTTGATACTCTTCAATTGCACAGTTGACCTAGGATTGACCCAGATGAAACCCTAATTGCTTGCACCTCAACTGTGGCTCTTGCATTTAACACAATGACTTGATTAAACTCTCCCATGGACTTCTAGACATTCTATGAGCTCCATACACATCCTCTTTTCACATTCAAAACTTCACAACCCTCTGATGGTCTTCAGTTGATCCTCAAGTTAGGAGAAGATTCACACTCAAACATCTAAACCCTTAGGCATTCAAACCATCTTCTGATGACTTTGACAACTTCTCAATCCTGAATGAGACCTCTTGCTAGGCTCCTCTTGATAAGAATCACACTTGATCCCCTTATATGAATGATATCATGATATGCAAATGATGTAACTATTCAAATGTTAATGCAAATGAAACATAAACCAGGTAAGAAAAGGTTGAGCAAATTTTGGGGTGCAACAGTAAGGAACATTCATTTGAGGTTTGGTTGAATTCAAGTTGGGGAGAATGAAAAAGAAGAATGGTAGGTTGCTAAAACTTTTGAAAATTTTCAAGCAAGTAAGAAAAGAAAAAGTGTGAATATGAATGTGAAAAACAAAATAAAAAGAATGCTTGTTTGAAAAAGAAAACTAGAGAATGAAATAATTGTGCAATTGAGAAGGTTTGCAATAGAGGAAAGAAAATGGTGAATGAAGTTGGGATGTGTAAATACCATGTATAGTGAATGTTTCTTTTGCATCAGTAATTTCGATTCCATGGCCTCTAGAAATTACCCTTTGTTGTAAACTCGACCAAGCTACAAACTTCAAAGCCCTTAGTGAGTTTTTTGCTTCCATGTTTTCATTTTTGATTGTTAGATGAATGTATAAATTGGATCGTTATTAGCACTGTTTGTCAGGTGAGGGAAATTTCCCCGCGGTTGCAAACACGTTAATTTCTTCATTATTATTTTGAAGAGGAGTATTAGAGTGATTCAAGTATGAGAATTTAGTTGTTATTTGAAACATTGCATGATATTTGTTTAAGAACTAAATTCTTTGACATTGTTTGATTCTATTGAGCTGTGAACATTGCTTATGCGTATTTGCATGCTTGACCAAATCCTTTTATTTGAGAAAACTTCTCTTATTTTAATTTGAACCGTTAATATTTTTTTGGTTGAATCTTATTCTTGAGAAAATCCTCTTGTTTGAGAAAAATTCTCTTGTTTTCATGAGGGTCATACTTTGCTTGAGGACAAGCAAACAAACTAGTTGGAGAGAGTTGTTAAGTGCAAATTTTGACTTAAAATGAACTATCTTTCTTGGCACTTTTCAACTCATTTCTCATGTTTTTATAGATTTAATTATTTTTCTTGTGTGATTTTTCAATTATATTGCAAATATCTTTGGATTCTTTGATGTGCGTGTTATTGTACAGAAATTAGGCATAAAACATCAATGAGTAAAACACAAAAGATTGGACAAGGAAGCCAATTAAAATGTGAATATTCTGTAATGTTCGTTGGGCGAACAGTAGTGAACGTTCACTATGTGAAGTTGCAGCGAAGGACCAGTGAACCAACCCAGACTAAAGTTAGTAGCTAAAGGACCTTAAGTTGACTGTGCGAACTTGTAGCGAGGTAGTTCTCAGTGCGAATAATCGCTCGCCCAACGAACTTCAGATATTTCTCAAGGGTGGTTTAACTATTTGGAGGCACTTTAGGTTCCTAAAAGTGTGTTCGTTGGGCGAAGAAATGGTTCACAGTGCGAACATGAAAGATTTTATAAATACTATATAAATGTTTTACTCACTTTTTAAAAAGGGATGTTATGTTTTTGAGATCAGAATTTTGTCTCTATTCATTTCAAGCTTATTTTAGAGAGAAATACAAACCCTAAGAGAGAGAAGGTAAGATCTTTGATCTCTTGTTGGGGTTTGGATGTAATCTTTTGATACCTTATGTATTTCATCTAATGTATGTTTGTGAACTAGTTTTGGTTTTCTATTGTTGATTGTCTTTGATTTCTTATTTGTGGGTCTTGACAAAACCTTTTCAAATCTTTGATCTAATATTTTCATCTATCAATGAGCAAACTTGTGACATGGTTTTGTAAGTTATTATTCATTAGTATCACTTTTATTTTATTGTGTTGATTAAGTAGCATGAGTAGGATCAATATGGTAAAGACCACGATAAAGATTGACAAACGGTATTGCAAGGATGCATGATAACAGTGATGAAGAACGATGCTCACATCCATTTGGTAGATTATTTGAATGCAAGTAAAAAGGGTTAAGCGTATGTACGTATTCTGATCATTGCATTTAATATGAAGCAGTCATTTATCTGATATGGGTGTCATCTTTGTTTACCTGTTTATCTTTGATTTGAACCGTTATAGACATATACTCTTAAGTTCTGGATCTAGGATGATTACCTGTTAGGTTCTAAACTCTAGACATAGATTTAGGCTTAGCATTTGTGTAAGTATCAGTTCTTAATGCTCTGTATTGTTGAGTTGCGTGAGACATTACCAATCAGACAATACGGTTGTTCTCTCGATGTTGCGTTAGATATAACCTCTGTTATGGATTATACGTGAGGATATTAGAAGAATGATTGAGTTGTGTTTAACATGATTAGAAGAATGCGTGTGTTATCAATTGATGAGATCCAATCTAAACAAGGCTCCATTTATAATTCAGTCTTTACTTTACGTTTTCTGTCTTTATATTTTCTGCCTTTACTTATGGGTCCTTGAACTTTTTACCCAAAATTTTTACATAACAAGCTTAGAAATGTGGAGACCATTGAACGACGTTCTTTCCCTCGCACCGATCCTTGTGGAGACGATATAAACCCTAGAGGGAATTTCTTCAAAACTAAATTTTTGCTTCTTGCCGCTTTACTGTAGTTCGAACACCAGGCCGAAATTTTAAAAAGGCCAACCCATACCAAAAAAAGAGCCTATAGTTGGCCAGGTTCAAGCATTGTAAGTTTATCATAGGCCAGACTCAAACATTATAAGTCCTAGTTTAGCCTAGTCTATATCCACTCCTAACGACCACTTACAAAAATGTCTTCCTCACAAGTAAAGCTTCACTTAGTAGCACTAAGACAATAAGAAGTGAATAAGAATATTTTAGAGAGAGAGAGAGAGAGAGAGAGAGAGAGAGAGAGAGAGAGAGAGAGAGAGAGAGAGAGAGAGAGAGAGAGAGAAATTCCAAAATAATATAAAAAAATTGGAAAGTGGGGTGGTATGAAGTCAGGGTGAGCCTCTCTGATATAGTAGTTGAAAATACTAAAAAAGTAAATAACTCATGGGCCAAATTGATTATCTAATTAGTTGTCAAAATGTTCTAAAAGATTAGATAGTTTAAATATAATTGATTGTAATATCCAAATAATAAGGTTTGGATATAGATTCGTTTCAAAACATTAATGTATTGTTCTTTTTTATTTTGTAATTAATTAGCACTTTTCTAATCGATTGAAAAAATGTTCCAACTTATTAGAAAATACAATTTTAATTAATTATCAGACATGTGGTCTTGAGTCCTCTTGCTAATGAGTCATAAGATATTTTTGTTATCATCAGGGTTGAAAGCTATTGTAATGCATTTTCATCATAAAAAATTCAAATGCAGATCTTCATTGCCTACAAGCACATTGACTCACATTCTCTCCCATTTTTTATGATGACAACGCATCTCTCAGGGGAGGTGGTAAAAGAAAGAAAGCACATATATGTTTAAAGTAATTAAACTTCCCTTGAGTTAACTATAGAGTATACCCTACTCCCCTTGAGAGTATACTTCTCCCCCTTTATATTATCAAAAAGGAGAAACATAATCAAAGCACATAAAACCCAAGGAAAAGGAACGAGTTACCTTATAGAGATGGAAAATAGCAATCCAGAGTAAGGTATAGGATCTGAAACCTTACTTCTCCCCAAAACAGGTAGCATCAAGCTTTGAAAATCTGGTAGGTGAAATTTGGAGAATTTATTCCTCTTAAGGGAATTCTTCTTTCTTAGATTTCTCCAAGAGATAATTGTTTCCCTTTATAAATGTTTTGGACATCCTCTTTTTAGTCTCCTTAGGCTTTTGACTTGTGTTAGAAAGAGGTTTGAAACATTATGAGACATGCGCCCCTCATATCTCGTCTGATAGTGGTTAGGGGTCTAGTAATTCCATTTCCTCTACGAGGTTGGGATCTTGTTGGAATTTTCTAATATGGGGATGTTGTCTTGCGATGTTTGGATATTGCAGCATAATTCATCCACGGTGACACACATCTCCGCTAGGGCGCCAGTATCACCATTTCCATTGGTTCCTTCTAGCGCAGGGGATGGAGCTCTCATATAGACCATAGTTAAAGCTCACTTAACATATGAAGAAAGGTAACAAAGGGAAGGGTGATGGTGATAGAAGAAAGTGTGTACGAGGTTAGTTTTATCGAGGCCCTACGATGAGTGCCACCGTACTGGTTAAAAAGTACAGGTGTGCATGTTCCTCCTGCAAGGGCGGGGAAACTCGTAGGCCTCAGTAGGTTTATAACACGTTTTGGTGGTAAGGGTTTTCCCACGACAACAAGAACCCCTGTATGGTGTGTTTTGTGGTGATTTAGGGGACCTGCTCACGTGAGGTGAAAGGCCCTATAGATGATTGGTGATGCTTGGTGGAAATCGTACACTGACTGATGGTCGTGTATTAAGACAGTAATGAGAAATATTCTCTTTACAGTGTTAAGAGTGTGTATTAATTGGGGTTTATATTGCTAATATTATGAGAGGAGTATTTATAAAGGCTCTTGGGCCTAGGGTTTGAGTTACCCTTAGTGGCGTCAATCGTTCCCCTCTTCTTTAGGGGAGGATATTGACACATATATTTCAGGAACTGAAGGGAACACTTTCTTTCTTGGCTTACACGTCAAAGTTTCCCCTGGGCGGGTCTCCGGGTCATTGCCCAAGCGACGCGACTCTTGGAAGAGGGGCCCTGGTTTAGGGCATCCACAAATATAACACTACATAAACGAATATCTTGGAATTAAAAATGGAACACGACATTGTCTAAAATTTCCATTTTTTGTGTTTACACGTAGTGACAATGAATCTGGTGTACAAACAACAAGATCGAGGTCCAATACATTGAAATTCAGGGGTGTTGTTAGAGATTATTTGCATGTCCGACTACAAAAAAACATCCCCAAAGCAAAAAGCACACACTAGGAAAGTTAGGTGTGTTGTTAAAAGCGTTTTTCACATTCGACTACAACAATCAAATCCCAACTAAAAGTCACGACGTGCTGTCGGAGATGGCTTGCACGTCTGACTATAACAATTAAATCCCTGCTGAAAGTCAAGTGTGTTATTGAAGACACTTTGCACATTTCATTACAACAATTAAATAACCAAGATATAAGTGTCCACCCCTCTTTTGCATATAGTCACTCCAAAGGCCGCGATGGGTTGGCTGCACGTCTACTCCAGATCAGGTTTCCATCTTGGGGGAAAGGAACCAACCTTTGGCCCAGAACAACCGCAGTGAAGTCCAACAAACTTCGAGGAAAACCTTATATGTTTTCATTAGATCCACAACTCCGCACTCAAGATCAAATAAACACACCTCAAACAGGTAATAATGAACTTCATTCTAAAAAGAAAATATATTACATGTATTATTCAAATATAATAGTACTCTATATATATTACACACAAAAAAGTGTGGCAAACATGGATAACAAAAAAAGTGTGGCCAACATGGCTACCCCAACAAAGAGGTGATCTCTCTATCTTTGAGAATCGGGTTCAGCCGTACCAAATCCCTCAAGATAAGCAGAGGACGGTAAAAATGCTCCACTTACTACAAGACATTCTCAAACGACTGTCTGACCACCCTGAGGCTAGAATCTGTATAGTCGGCTAGATTTCGAGCTAGATAAGCATTCTCAAGGCACAAGGTCTCTAGTTCCCTCTAAGTAGATAATAAATTACCCCGAGTACCAGGTAGAGCTTGATTCTTCTTTGCTACGGTCCTCACCAAATTAGTCGCCTGACAAGCTATACAGTCGAGGAGGTTAAGAGGTACTAAAACATCCATTATCTCAGTAAGAGAGGTAAAAGTTGTCTCTATCTCCTACATGTACCTATCCCGCTGAAGCTTTTGATTGTGAACACTCTCTTCCAACCACTTTTTCTCAGTGTTTTGATGGTCAAACCAAAGAGTTTCCCATCAGTCAACTCCACCAGGGCCTAAGTGGAAAAAACACGTCAGGTATACCAAGCCAAAGTAGCTAGTTGTTCCTTCCAGATAGGCCCAGGAAGATTTGATAAATATGAGCAATCCTCTTCCAAAGGAGGGGTCCGGAGATCTCTGGAGGAATTTGAGCTTGACCTTGTTAGTAACAGACAGGAAAGAAAACCCGATATACTTTGAAACATCGAAAGAGTATTCAAAGTAGCTTCATTCGCAGTTGGTCATAATCCTCGCCTTATAAGTCAGAGTTGTACTCCATCCTTCCTCCAATACGCGTATAACCATGATTAAAACAAATATGTCATGAACAGACAGATTAAAGACAAATAAGCTAAAAGTTTCTGGAACTTACCAAAGATGACTTTTGTTCTTTCCAAGAATGAACCTCCATCAGTAATTAAACGTCAATGAGATGTTGTAAGCGTTTTCGGTCGGCCTCATCTACAGGGATAACTCCCCTAAAATAATCCAAGTCACAGGTAAAGCTCATCAACCATTTCTTCTTATAAAGATCTTTATCAGAAAGATCCTCCTCTTGATATACCTACACCTTGTTTCCCATAAGGAAGTGACTCTTAGTCCAATACTTGGGGAACGAATACACACACACACACACACACACACACACACACACACA
This sequence comes from Lathyrus sativus, assembly GCA_963859935.3. Lineage (NCBI taxonomy): Eukaryota > Viridiplantae > Streptophyta > Magnoliopsida > Fabales > Fabaceae > Lathyrus > Lathyrus sativus. The sequence goes on from OZ012739.1 coordinate 364,053,971, forward strand.
CACACACACACACACACACACATATATATATATATATATATATATTAAGAGGAGGATCTTAATATAACTTAACCCTTTACTTCGTGCCCGTGTCGCGGATCCACCGTAATAATTAAAAACGTGAAAGAAAAATGGTCAAATAAGGCTTTCCTTTCAAGTATTCATGCCAATACTAATAAACCTTCACATACATCCAACTTGCGGGATAAAGCTGTGAAGGAGACATCACCATATGCTTTAAGACTTCTCTCTTAAAGGTAGTCAAGGGTAGGCAAAAACCTAGAACTGAGAAAGTGCATTCATAGAAAGGAATGACATAATCATCATACTTACTACTTATCCTTTCATCCTCGATGGGAGTTAAGGTATCTCAAATAGATAATTAGCCAAATTCAAGAAAGGCTCCATTTACACTACCATTTCCGGCGAAAACAAAAATAGTGAAGGAGTAAACAAAATCTACCCACGAAGATTGTTCCTTCTTCTGGGACTTGTGAGCACTTTTCTGCGATTTTTTACCCATTATACGCTAACTTTATAGATGCATGAAAGTAGTGTCAAAGATGAAGATATCTGTTAACCTGAGGAAATGAATCGAAGAAAATAAACAACATTGACTCTTCAAGAACTATACTCTATCGTGTAAAAAGGAGTAAACTCTACCAAATGTGTCAAATCACTCGAACACAACATTCAAGTATTTCGGTTCCCAAGATTTATTGTGATGACTCCTTCAAATGAACGTTTGAAGTACAGAGCATTAAATGCGTGAATCCATAAGAAATTGAAATTTTTCCGTTCGCCCTTCAAAAGTGATCAAGATAGTGGTCGCATCCAAGGCTGACACGAAAATTTCTTGTCTTGTTGTGCATGAGTAAGGGCTTGAGGGAGACTATTTTAGACCGACCACGCTAAAGGAATTGTAATCTTTCCATAACCTTCTTAGCACACAATGAATCTCTTCTGTTAAAAAGAATTACAAGTGTGACCAGTGTGGATAATAGTTCCACATTGGATAGGAATATGGTGACTTGAGCATTTATAAGTGAGAGAACCCACCCACCTATCACCTTAAGGTTTTGGGTGAATATGTGGTGTGTCACTTACAAAGGTGTTGCTCTTAAAAGGAAGCCCCACAATGTTCAATGTTCCCTAGTGAAAATCTCCCCAATAGTGGTATCATGAGCGTTTGGTTTGAGAAAGGGATCGGCTTACTTGTATCGAGAGTATCCCCATAGGTTGTGGGTTGAGTGTCCCGTTGGAGAGTGTCAACGGTGCTACAAGTGAATGTAGAATAGATAATTTTCACTTGAGGGGGAGCGTTGTGGTAGACTCACACTTGAGGGAGAGTGTGTCACATACTGCAAAAAAAGGGAGGCCGACAAACTAGACAAAAGAGTCGCCACCGAACGTTATTTATCCCAAAGAGAGGAAAAGTAAACGATCGAAGAAAACCTAAGAGAAAGGGAAAGATAAGGTCATCGCAACCAAATCTTGGGTTCGGGAGTCGGTTACGCAAGGGGAAGGTATGAGCACCCCTCACGTTCGTTGTACTCAACGGGATCCATGCTTGTTGTCTAATCTATGAGTGAAAACTATCTAATGCTACTGCTAAACGGGGGTGAAGAGAAAAGAACAGACTCGATAGGACATCGCCGCCCTATGCCTACGTATTCCCTCGTGCAATGGGAAAGTCAGAGTCAACGTAGTTCGGGAAACTACGGGGGAGAGGGGAAAGGTTGCTCGCCAAGACATCACCGTCTTGTGCCTACGTATCCTCATCTGGTATGCGAAATCAGAGCAAACATAGTTTGGGTAACTATGGGAAAAGGTATCGATCGCACGGATGCGAGAGAAAAGGTTTGAATGACAGGTTGGTCTCGATTGCACTGGGGCAAGAGAAAGGGGAAGTTAGTTGTTAGTGTGCTCGTCAATGATAGGGATTCTTGTGCCTACGTATCCTTATTAGGGAATAAGGAATCAGAGCAGCCGTAGTTCGGCCGACTACAGTAAAAGGTCTCGATCGCATGGGGGCGAGAGAAAAGGGTATCGATCGCACGGATGCAAGAAAAAAGGGTCCTAGGCCTAGAATGCCTAAACGGAAGGGAACCGGATCAGGACGTACTACGCTAAATCCTAAGACGTAGGAGCAAATGCGCCGCATATCTCCCAAAAGGCATACCCTAAACACTCTAGACAATGTGAGGAGAGGCCTCCCACTCATCATTTCCTACGTATCTAACGCTTAGAACTCACAAAGCTCACCACGGTTACTGGTTTGAAATTAAGGTTCGAAAATGTTAAGTGAATCGAATCGGGACCTATATGACGCTAAACCGTCGTAGTTTGATTTATGAGAGAAGTCAAACTATAGGAGGTCGCTTAATTGATATCCGTGTTGAGGACAAGATAGAGAAATGATATTGAGAATCATTCTCCAATTGAATTGTGTCGCACAGACCAAAACAGTGGGATCTCGTCTTAATTGCAAACATTATGTCAATTAATCGAAGGTAGCCTATCGCAATCCCAAAGTAAAGAAAATGACCCAAATGGTCATTTTCCATATATTTGAAATCGGGAAGGTTATCGACTTCGATAATCCGAAGCTTACGAATACAAGACTTCATTGATTGAGGAAAGTCAAAATAAAATCGAAAAGAAGAAGAAATGAGGAGAGAAAGAAGGTGGTCTCGGATCCAACATTACTTATCAATAATTTGACTAATAACGGTTTACGGAAGTCTCGTCATAGACCAAAAAACGGTGGAAATTAATAAAGATTAAATAAAGTCAAAAATGAAAGTGAAGAGAAAAGTCGGTCTCAAATCTATCGTTTTTCATCAATAATTTGACAGAAAAACTTAGAGGTCTCTTCATCAACCAAAAAGCGGTAAAAATGAACAAAGATGAAAATAAGATCGAAAATGAAAAGTGAAGAGAAAAGTCGGTCTCGGATCTATCGTTTTCTCATCAATAATTTGACAGAAAAAACTTAGAGGTCTCGTCATCGACCCAAACAAGGAAATATGAAAATAGATCCTCAAAAGTAAAAAATAAAATATAATCTCTAAGAAAAGATGCTAAAAAAATTCTAAAAGAACTAAATCTTGAAATATTAACAATTTTAGAAAACTATTTAGAAAAAAATATTACAAAACTTCTTTTACAAAAAACAACTAATTATATAACATTAAAAAAAGAAGTGTACAAAATGAAAAAAAAAAGGGTTTAAACGGAGAGAGCCACGGTGGGCTTCACGGGCTTTAAGCCCACTTGTCCAAAAACAACAGTAAGAAAATTTTAATAAAATAAATAAAAAACAAACAGAGTCGTGTATCGAGTAATGCTGTGTCCAATATCATTTCACTGTTTTCATATTCAAGAAAATCCCCCACCTCTATTACTTCATTTTGATCACTGGTTCCACCCTTTTGTGATTCTGCATTCCCCTTAGGAACCTCTAAACTTATTGGTTTTGTAGATTCGCCAGTCTTATCAACAAAGCCAGTGTGTCTGGTTCTCTTGGTGTGTAAATCACTCTCGGTTTTGGATCGGCAGGGTTTGGAGCAGTGCAGACGAGATTTAGAATGGGTTCGATGGATTCGGAGAAATCGGAGTGTGAAGTGAGCTCAACGTGTTGGAGGAATAGATGAAGGAGAAGGATAATGGGAGATTTGGGTTTCGTGTGGTGGGTTTCACAGCGAGCTTTTGAGGGATTTCCGCGGCTGTTTGGAGATGGGTAGAAGAAAAGGTTTGTGGAAGTTTGTGGTTGAAGAGTAGATGAAGGTCGTTCTGGGTTTGAAGAGAAGTTTGCGAGTGGGTTTTGAACGAGATTTGAAGAAGAGAGTGGGTTTGAGAATATGACTGGTTTGTGTTTGGAATGGTGAGATGAGGTCACGGCGGAAGGAGAATGAAGGTGAAAAATGGCAAGAGATAGTGATGATTGAAGGTTTCCGTCTGGGATTTTCAGAGCTTGAAGATGGCGATGAACAGTGGGTTTGGAGGTTGTGGCTAGGGTTCTGAATCCAACGAGGAAGAAAATAAACAGGGTCTTATACCCTGACAAAACGACACGTGGCACCTGGCTGCTGTTGAATTTTTTGCTGATCTATTGTTAATTCTGATTAATAAAAATGCTGCATTAATTAACTCCTAATTATAACTAAAGCAAATTCTAATCTAAACAATGTTCTAAAATTCTATTAAAATATCTATTTCTAAAAAAAACAATTAAAGTTCTATTTAAAAATCTATTTTCTAACTCCTATTAAAAAAATCTATTAAAACCTAAATTCTAAATCTAAATTCTATATTCTAATAAACCTAAATATTAACCATTAAATGAAATAAATCACAAAAAACCAAGAAATAAAAACGGAAAAAACGGGTGAACACCGGAACGCACAAAATTAACAGCACAGACTGAATCATCAGGAAGAGAGCAACTTTCGCTCGATTTCGACATGGAACTTATTAATTGAACTAGTTTAAATCGTCTAAAATGTGAGCAAGGCGGCTAAAATCCCAATAAATTCAATCCGGCTGATAACATGGGCAGCATGCGAGAAATGATCAACCTAAATGATATGCAGATGAAATGCGACGCAAAAAGGCAGTCAAAGTTAGAAAACTCGAGGGCAAATTTTAGGGTGCAACATCTGCCCCTATTCAATCGACTTGGACCTAAAAGGATGAAAAGCAACCACTTTCATACATTCAAGGTAGAAGGTGATTGAACACAAAAAGGACTCGGAAATTTGCAGTCTGATCGGGATGGTAAACTGTAGAATTTGTCCACCCAAGTGGAATCACCAGGGAAATATATGAAAGTAGGAAACAACCACTAACCACCAGTTAGAAAACATTGACATGCAGCCGGAAAGAAACATCTGCTATCCAGCAGGCTCGACATTTGTCGATAAAAACATCTGCTAACAAGCAGGCTCGACACTAAGTCGGTAAAAACATCTGCTAACAAGTAGGCTCGACATCCGCCAGTAAAAAACATCTGCTAACAAGCAGGCTCGACACTAAGTCGGTAAGAATATTTGATTAACAATCAGGCATCTGTTAAACAAACAGGCTCGGCATCCGCCGGTAAGATATATCTGCTAACAAGAAGGTTTGGCACTCATGTCGGTACAATCATCTGCTATCCAAGCAGGCATCTGTTAAATAAACAAGCAATGGCACTAACTCGGTGTAACACTAAGTCAGTGAAGACATCTACTACGCAAGCAAGCACGATGCTCGGTCGAAGATGGAATCAACCGATTCACAATTTGAAAGAGAACTCATAGCCAAAATCATATCGTCTAATGGTAGACGGGAAGCAAACCATATCCAAAAAATCACATCGTCTAATGGTAGACGGGAAGAGAGCCAAATCCAAGATCACATCGTCTAATGATAGATGGGAAGAAAAGATCATATCCGAAAGTCACATCGTCTAATGGTAGACGGGAAGAAATATCGTCATATCCAGAATCACATCGTCTAATGGTAGACGGGGAGAAACACCATATTCGAAATCACATCGTCTAATAGTAGACGGGAAGGAAATGTTATATCCACATCGTCTAATGGTAGACGAAAAGAAAACCATCTTCAAAGGACCATATCGTCCAATGGTAGACAGGAAGAAAACATATCCGATGAACAACATCGTCAATAGGAATTGACGGAAAGAAACACCATATCCGAAGATCCACATCGTCTAATGATAGACGGGAAGAAAATATTGTATCCAAGATCACATCGTCTAATGGTAGACGGGAAGAAACATCATATCCCAAGATCACATCGTCTAATGATAGACGGGAAGAAACATATCCAAAGAACACCTCGGCAAACTTCAGAACCACCTCGTCAATAGGAATTGACGGAAAAACTGCTGGGGAAACACATCGTCAATAGGACTTGACGGAAAGAAAATCTGCTCGGAGAAACGCATTGTCAATAGGAATTGACAGGAAAAAAATATGCTTGGAGAAACACATCGTCAATAGGAATTGACGGAAAGAAAATCTGCTTGGAGATGTCCTCATCAGAGGGTTGATGGACCAAGTACGATCGACATATGATATGAAACCCAAAAGAAAGTAAGCCGATGAATTGTCTGAACAAAACTGCTGGAGATATGCCACTGTCTTGAAAAGTGATTCAGGTTGCCACGGAAGGCTAACAAAAACTGGCTTATGTTTCGCATGCACATGTTTGAAAAAAAATTTACGGTGTAGTGCTTCATACGAAATGGAAATGCTACGCATTTGAGAATGTAATGCAAAAATGCTAACTATATGCAGAAATGCAGATGTAGGCTCGGGCTGCCGGGGAAAGTTGGATGCAAAAGAACCACTCCAGCAAAATAAATGCTGAAGAGATGAAGCCAACTCTGCTGGGGAACTGGATGTGCCAAGTATGATTGGAGTTTTGTTGGGCAAGATAAGTGAAACCTGACGGTGATTGGTTTTTTCGAAGGTGGAATTTTTCTGGGTACCAATGGGGATTGGATTTTGAAATGAGGTGCCAATGGGGATTGGACTTTCTAGTGGTTGCCAATAGGAATTGGACTTTGGTGGCTGCCAATAGGGATTGGGCTTTGGATTATCTGTGAGGGGTTAGGTACGGTTGACGCTGGAAAATGTCATGTCTGGATACAAGGTTTATGATGGCTTGTCTGGATACAAGGTTTATGATTTAAGGGCCAGGGGATGGTTAACATGACTTCCTGACATTCGTCTTGAACTTTAAGGTTGACTGAACCTGCTTGAATAGCTCTGAGTAGCTCTGAAGATATGGAGAGGAAAAGTTCATTTGTTTCCAATTTTGCCCTAGCCTGTGAGATCTTCGTATAAATCTTCCTCGAAAGGAGACCTGAAATCTCTGTACCCTGATGGTTTGATATGAACTACCTCAGCATTTTGAACCTCGGAGAGGTGCTTCCGATTAATTGCCTTCTGGACAAGGAGTTGTGCTCTTGGGGTGGCCTGCCCCAGCCTTGCAATGACTTTTCCCCTGATCGGACGATCTGAGTTGAAGATGCCTCTGACTAATCTTCGAGAGATTTATCGAATCTTGACCTGATTGCCCCAGACTAACTAAATCTTGGAATGGCTGACTCCCCTTATGTGATCATTTGATATGACTTGCCCCTGCTCAACGAAGTACTCAGGCGTTCTGCATCTTAACTTTCCATTGCGGAAATTCTCCTGGTGTCAAGTGCTTACTCGCAAGTAAAACAAACTATTTTGAAAATGATAATATTAATGCAATGCATATGACAGTTTTGAAATCCAAGTCTGTTCACTTATTGGTTTTGCAGATTCGGCAGTCTTATCAACAAAGCTAGTGTGTCTGGTTCTCTTGGCGTGTAAGGGTTTGGAGCAAGTTGTGCAGACGAGATTCAGCTTGGTGGATTCGGAGAAATCGGAGTGCGAAGTGAGCTCAGTGTGTTGGAGGAATTGATGAAGGAGAAGGATACTGGGAGATTTGGGTTTCGTGTGGTGGGTTTCATGACGAGCTTTTGAGGGATTTCCACTGCTGTTTGGAGATGGGTAGAAGAAAAGGTTTGTGGAAGTTTGTGGTTGAAGAGTAGATGAAGGTCGTTCTGGGTTTGAAGAGAAGTTTGCGAGTGGGTTTCGGACGAGATTCGAAGAAGATGGTGGGTTTGAGAATATGACTGGTTTGTGTTTGAAATGGTGAGATGAGTTCACGGCGGAAGGAAAATGAAGGTGGAAAATGGCAAGAGATAGTGATGATTGAAGGTTTCCGTCTGGGATTTTCAGAGCTTGAAGATGGTGATGAATAATGGGTTTGGAGGCTGCGACTAGGGTTTTGAATCCAAGGAGGAAGAAAATGAACAGGGTCTTATACCCTGACAAAACGACACGTGGCACCTGGCTGCTGTTGAATTTTTACTGATCTTTTGTTAATTCTGATTAATAAATAATGCTGCACTAATTAACTCCTAATTATAACTAAAGCAAATTCTAATCTAAACAATGTTCTAATAACCTAACTAATTAAAACTAATTCTAACTAACTAATTCTATATCTAAAAACTATTGAATTAAAATCTAATTCTAAAATTCTATTAAAATATCTATTTCTAAAAAAAACAATTAAAGTTCTATTTAAAAATCTATTTTCTAACTCCTATTAAAAAAATCTATTAAAACCTAAATTCTAAATCTAAATTATATATTCTAATAAACTTAAATATTAACCATTAAATGAAATAAATCACAAAAAGTCAAGAAATAAAAACGGAAAAAACAGGCGAGCACAGGAACGCAAAAAATTAACAGCACAGACTGAATCATCAGGAAGAGAGCAACTTTCGCTCGATTTCGACATGGAACTTATCAATTGAACTGGTTTAAATCGTCTAAAATGCGAGCAAAGCGGCTTAAATCCCGATAAATTCAATTCGGCTGATAACATGGGTAGCATGCGAGAAATGATCGACCTAAATGATATACAGATGAAATGCGACGCAAAAAGCCAGTCAAAGTTAGAAAACTCGAGGGCAAATTTTAGGGTGCAACAGAGTTTTAAAAAGAATTACAAGTGGGTGGTTTCTCTCACCACTTATTGCAGAGAGACACACCATACCCAAAATCTTAAGGTGATAGGTGGGTGGTTTCTCTCACTTATAAATGTTCAAGTCACAAAGGATCTCAACTGTAAGGACATCAAACGACTCTCTGCAATTCACTCCTAACAAATAGCGACTTTGTTATTTCCTAAGGCGACAAATTTAGGTAACAAGTTTCAAACGCAATTTCAATTCACTCTTCTTCCTTACATACTGACTTGAACGTTAAAATATTAATCTTACAGGTCAGTCTCATCTCCACCGCGCTTGAAGTTTTGATTCGTCGTTACTACCACTTCTCACTTCCTTTCGGATTTCAAAACTGAACAAAAGTGGTAATCTTCTTAACCTTATTTATACATTTCAATAGCTCGTTAAGATATTGAAAAAAAATTATAAGCAATGTAAAACAAAAATAGAAAATATATTGAAAAATAAATATCATACATTTTCCTTCTAAGATATCTTTGTTTTAAAACACAATACATATCAATCTCATGTCCATAATATGTCTAAAGTTGAGCTCCGACTTTATCTATACATATCTTACACGCACAATACACATTTCTGTTTATCAAAAAAAATAACCGAGACTTGTATTCCCTAATATGTGTCCTAATATATTATTCATGTCCATTACATACTAAAGAAAAACTAACTAATCAATTCAATACTAAAATATCATAAAACTTCAAATCAACATATGGAGTTTGTCATGGTTGAAATTGGAGAACCTAAATGCATTCCTAAGGTGTGTTAAATTTCTATAATTTGAAATCATACCTAATGTGTTTCTAGATTATACAATATGAACTCAACCAATAACTCAGAAAATCATTGTCTGTTTGCTGTTCGGCTTAATAATCTCATTTTTTTATCAACAAAATATTCCACTTTCTTTTTCTTTACATTTTTTAAAACTCATTCTAAGTTTTCTCCAAGTAACAACCTTGTTTTTTAGATGTCAAATGGCAGTTTCTTAGGCTTATTTTATTGAAGTAAACGGTGTTACGCTAAGAACTGTGTAGTGGCGGTTCTTACACGTATCCAAATTCTCCCCTTAAATATACTTTCTTTATAAACTTCCCCATTTCTCTTTCAAAGAAAAAATTGCAATTTGCAAGTTTCGCTATCTCTCTGTCTTTCTTAATCCAGTTGCGAATCAGACACATTACCATCCTTTCAAATTTCTTCAATCTTCATGGCAATCATTATCTAGTGTTTAGTTCACTCAACCCAGATACAAAGATTCAATCTTTCTTCTCTTTCTTGAAATTGGATGATGGAATTCAACTGAAGATAGAAACTTTGTGCAAGAATATGGCTTATCTACAAGGGTTTACTCCAACCTTGAAATTGGGTTTTGTGTTTTCATCAATAATTTCACCAAAACAGAGACACCCTTTGGTTTTCCCTTCATCAAAGTATGGATTTTCACTCAAATTCAATGATGGGTCATTCAAATTTCAAACCCCTTTAATTAAGGGAACTAAATCGGTGGAGCTTGACCGGTTTGTGACCAGCGACGACGAAGAAGAGAAAGAAGAAATGGGAGATGGGTTCTTGGAAGCAATAGAGGAGCTTGAGAGAATGACTAGAGAGCCTTCTGATGTTCTTGAAGAGATGAACGATCGTCTCTCAGCTAGGGAACTTCAGCTTGTGTTGGTTTATTTCTCTCAAGATGGGAGAGATTCATGGTGTGCTTTGGAGGTTTTTGATTGGTTAAGGAAAGAGAATAGGGTTGATAAAGAGACTATGGAGTTAATGGTTTCTATCATGTGTGGTTGGGTGAAGAAGTTGATTCAGGAACAGCGTGGTGTTGGTGATGTTGTTGACCTTCTTGTGGATATGGATTGTGTTGGGTTGAGGCCTGGGTTTAGTATGATTGAGAAGGTTATTTCTTTGTATTGGGATATGGGGGAGAAAGAAGGGGCTGCTTTGTTTGTGGAAGAGGTTTTGAGGCGTGGAGTTTCTTGGAATGAGGATGATCCTCAAGGGTATAAAGGAGGGCCAACTGGGTATCTTGCTTGGAAGATGATGGTAAGAATTTCATAATCCACACCTAGACTTTTACGCTCTCTAGCACCGATGCCTCTTAAACAAGGCGTGTCAGACACGACACTTGTAATTACGTTTAATATCTTGCTTGTGCTGGTTGTTAAATGTTGATCATTTGGTTCACTTGATTTAGATGTTTTTGAATTGGTTGTTTTGCATTGGTTCTTGCTTTTTCTTGAGTCATTTGATGACATTGTTGCATGTTTTGCATTTGGTTCACTTTTAAGCGTTTGATTTTTAGAAAAGCTCCTAGTGCATTTATATAAAAGCTCTTAGAGGAGCTTATGAGCAAGTATCATCCAAAGTCCGAACGAATGATTAGCATACCTAGAAGCAACTTTTCACATTAGAGCATCTATAAAAAGGTCTTCTCTTATAAGCTCTTCTAGATACACTTATCATGTTGGCAACTAGCTACATCTCAAGTGCTTCCAAGAGAGTCTCTATAAGAATAAGCTCTTCTCCCATTAGAGCTTATGAGTTTTTTTTGGATTGGAATATTTGATATTCTCTATAGGCATAAGCAATTGTGAGATTATTAGGAAGGGCTTGTGAAAACAACTTATAACATATTCATAGATTGTTTTCAGCATATTTCCCAAGCTCTCCATGATGGCTAATGAAAAGTGCTTATGGCGTATTTGAAAGATGTTCGACTTTATTTTATCTTTTTAAGTACTTACATGACAAGCACTTATACTAAAAGTTTTTAATTAAGTTAATATCCAAAAAAAAGGGCCTTAGCATCATCCAAACACAAAATTAGGTTAACTAGAAGCAATTTTTACAGTAGAACTTCTATGAAAAATCTTCTCCTATGAGCACTTCTAGATAAGCTTATCATAATTATGGTAAGATGTGACCAAATGAATGTCATAGTGTTTTTATTATTGTTTTCTGAATGATTTAGGTTCATGGATCTCATTCTTTTTTGCAGACTGAGGGTGATTACAAAGGTGCTGTCCGATTGGTAATTCGGTTTAGAGAAGCCGGCTTGAAGCCAGAAATCTACAGTTACCTTGTTGCAATGACTGCCATAGTTAAGGAGCTCAATGAGTTTGCCAAAGCTCTACGAAAGTTGAAAAGTTTCGCTAGGGCCGGGCTTGTTACCGAATTCGACCAAGAAGACGTTGAGCTAGCAGAGAACTACCAATCCGAACTTCTAGCCGACGGAGCTCGCTTATCCAAATGGGTGATTCAAGATGACACTCCTTCATCACTTCACGGAGTTATCCACGAGAGGCTCCTCGCCATGTACATCTGCGCCGGCCGTGGAATCGAAGCCGAGAATGAATTATGGGAAATGAAACTCGTTGGCAAAGAAGCCGACGTAGGTCTCTACGACATCGTTCTAGCCATATGTGCTTCTCAGAAAGAAACTGCAGCGATAGCAAGGCTAATGACGCGGTTGGACTTTGCGAGCCTGCCGCAGAAGAAGAAAAGCATGTCATGGTTGTTAAGAGGATACATTAAAGGTGGCCATTTCAATGAAGCAGCAGAGACTGTAATGAAAATGGTTGAATTGGGAATTTATCCAGAATATTTGGATAGAGTTGCTGTTGTTCAAGGTTTAAGGAAAAGGATTCATCAATATGGAAATTTAGAAACTTATATTAAGCTTTGTAAGTCACTTTCTGAAGCAAATCTTATAGGACCTTGTCTTGTGTATTTGTATACAAGAAAATATAAGCTTTGGGTTGTGAAAATGGTGTAAGAAATGTAGTAGTAGAGAAACTGTGGTTATTACTTGTATAAATTTGTATAGTTTTGATGTGAAATGAAGAAATTGTAATGGCAGATAAATAATGATTTTGATCTTTTCTGTGTCACTGTCATGTTATATATGATTATGTGGATGTGTTTGTTTTTCTTTAGCTCTATATGTTTCTTTTCTCATGTATAATAAATATTTTTGTCCCATATGTCACTCTAATCTGTTTGGAACCATAATCTTAGATGAAAAAACTTTGTTTCTATTTGAAAGTATATTTAGAGGGTCAAACAAAAAACAATGTTTTTTTTTTTTAATTTGATATTGGTCTCATGATTAATGAATCTAAGATGATGAATCTTACTGTTTATTAACAATAATTAAAAAAAAAATTGTATGAACTGGTTTAACACAAGAGTTATTTGTATTTCGAATATAAAAACAGGTTGTTTGTGTCTGGTAGAGTTCGAAATTTAAAAATTAAAATTTTATTTTAAAAAATACTTTTCTTAAGTAAATGTGTGGTGGAAAAGAAACTCTAATTGACTCATATTGCAGATTCAACGGCCTAGCATCGTGGTGTGGTGTAGCAAGTGATAAATGGGCTAAATATTGAGATTTTTAATTTACACTCTCATAATTCAATTTTAAACCCTCATAATTTTTTTTTAATTATATACAACTAACAATGTCGGATAGCAAATTCTAAAAAATCATTTTCCTTCCATAATAATGATGACACCTATTTAAATTTGAATTTTAAAAATAAATAATAAATGACCTAGTAATAAATAATTCTTAAACATAAAGTATTCAATGTCTTTCCATATAAACTAATGTTTTGTCAAACACTTACAACTTCCCTTCCTATCACCTACATCTTTTAATAAACAAACATAAATTATTTGAAAAAATTTAATGGCTTCAAACAACCCTCTTGAAAAAAATGGAAAATTTCTTGAACAAAAAGTTAATGAAAAACTTCTTGATATGAGAATTGCAAATATTATTGACGATGAACATAACACTCATATAACAAATTTGCTTGCAAGAATGCAAACATATCATATGGAGCTTGAAACCATAGTGTAAGTGGTGTGTGTATCTTCTCCAATAAATCGATTATGTTTGCAAATACAAGTTGCTTGTATTTTTTTGTCATAATGTTTGCTAGATCTGTTTGCTTGCACTATGTTTTCACTACATGCATTCTATTTGCTTGCTTGATCGAAATGTAGTTCCTTGCATTCTATTTTAAATCAACAAGAATTTTTTAAACACGTGTTATCTATGTCTATTGTTTGCTTTATCATTTGCTAACTAATTGTATTTTATAAAACACAGTCAATGTAAAAATTTCCTTCATGTTTTGCTAAAAAAATTGGAGACAAAATTGCACCATATTAGATTCTTTAGGATCCAAAAGATAATGTGTTTGAGGTGCAAGTCCTAAAGAAAAAGGGAGAGAGATATTTTAATGATGGGTGGCTTGGATTGAGAGATGTTTACGACATAAAGTTTGATGCTTGAGTTACATTCAGATATATAGAAAATGACATTTTAACTATAAGACTTACAAGTAGGTTTGATGAAGAAATTGAGTATGCACCTCTATTCTTCCAATTAAACGACTTTTGGTTAGAAAATCTCTTGAAACTACCTCATCAAATACTACTTATTTTCCCCTTCCCTTTTTAGCCATCTTGAACCAAAATTTTTTACTTTTAGTTTTACGAAAGCATTGACGTCCTCTGATGTGTTGGTATATTTTTCTATTCTTGATCTTATATTTTTTTTACTAAAACTTATTAAAAATCAATTTTTCCTTTGTGATTTAATATATTTTTTCGTGTTGTATTGACCATAAAGTTTAACTTGACATTGATCCTGTCAAACCGCTTTACCATTTGTTGTTTATGAATTATTTTTGGTTGATTGCGTTGGTAATGAATTTAATTGTTTTTTGATATCGAACCAGAAATGTCGTGCAAGATATCTGGAGGATGGATTGATATTTGCAAGTTGTGCCATTTATTTAAAGGGATGAAAATAAAATTTAATGTCATTGAGAGCAACAACAATGAGATCATGTATGCCCAGATCCTACCAAAATTTGGAGCAAGAACAACTTTGATTCACCCTTTTAAGGATGGAATATTAGTTCCTATTTCCGAGATTTTGGGTCAAACTTTAGCTCTGGAAAGGAATAACTTTCATGTGTTTCGACAGGAGACAAACATGAAGTCGAAGCTAGATCAAATGCTGATGTCGAAGGGTTACATACTGTAGTCGAAGCTAGTTGTTCTAGTATGTAATGTCGAAATATAATGTTGACTTATTATGTTAAATTGGGTCTTGTGTTAAGGATTCAATTGTAAGTTAGCTAGTTAGTCTATAAATATGCTAGATCACTCAGGTTGTTGAGTGAGACCAATTGTGATATTCATTTGTAATCATTTGTAAACCCTTATGAGAAAATGAATAGTAAACAATTTTCCCTAATCCTTTTTCTTCTTTCTTCTTTATCCTTTCTTCTTTCTCCCTTTGTTCTAACCGTTTTCATTGTTCACCAAAAACTCCGTTACTTAATCTTTATTTATTAAAAGATATCGTTTGTGATCACAACAAACTAGTGCGGTGAGTATGGAGAAGATGACGTCAACAAAGTTTAAAGTTGAGAAGTTCACCGGAGTTAATGACTATGGTTTATGGCGTTTGAAGATGCGAGCCCTTCTTATTCAACAGAGTTTTCTAGAAGCGTTAAAGGGAGAAGATGCCATGGATGCTGCATTGACAGAGAAGGAAAAGAAAATGATGATGAAAAAAGCCCACAATGCAATTGTTCTGAGTCTTGGTGATAAGGTTCTCAGGAAAGTTCCAAAGAAGACGACGACAACTGGTGTTTGGCTGAAACTCGAAGGATTGTATATGAAAAAATCCTTGGTGAATCATTTGTACTTGAAGCAAGATTTTTATTCATTCAAGAAGAATGAAGATAAAGCGTTGACAGAGCAGTTGGATATGTTCAGCAAGCTAAATCTTGATCTTGAAAATATTGATGTTGCCATCAATGATGAAGATCAAGCGTTGTTATTGTTGTGTTATTTACCTAAGTCTCATGCTCACTTCAAAGAAACCCTCTTGTATGGAAGAGAGTCCATGACCTTTGAAGAAGTTCAAGCAGCCTTGTATTCGAAGGATTTGAACAAAAAAAAAAGAGCAGAAACCATCATCATCAGTTGGCGAAGGGTTGTCCGTAAAAAGGAAATCATCAAAGAGAGATGGTAGATTTGAGAAAAAGAAAGGTAAAACTCAGAAGAAGTCTTATGGTGGTGATATTTCTGGGATTAAGTGTTATCACTGCAAAAAGGAGGGTCACACAAAAAATATGTGCCTTGAGCGCCTGAATAATCATGGAGGTAAGGACAATGGAAATGCAGCTATTGTGCAAGATGATTATGAATCATTTGATGTCCTTGTGGTGTCGAGCAGCAAGTCTTACAAAGAGTGGATTATGGATTCTGGATGTACTTGGCATATGACTCCAAACAAGAATGTATTTGAAGAATTATGTGATCAAGATGGAGGATCAGTGTTGTTGGGAAACAATAAAGCTTGCAAGATTGCAGGTATTTGATTTGTAAGTATGTACCTAACCTTAAGAGGAATATAATTTCTCTTGATGAATTCGAAAAGAAAGGATATGCCTTCAAAGGAGAGCAAGGTATCCTAAAAGTCATGAAGCGGTCGAAGGAAGTCTTAAGAGGCGT